>CM057056.1:29552500-34352500 GCA_029948455.1 Solanum rostratum
TTACTTAGAAGTACATTTTGTGCTACAACCCTTTCTATCTGAGAGAAAAGGATCCCATGATCCTGAACCGATCTTACCTGGGATCCCAAATCCCAAGTTTGTCTATGAAGAGCGGATCTAATTGTATTATTGTCTATAATTGATTTCTTTTGTGTAATACTAATCGATAGGACCTCATTGGTAAGTGCTACAAGATCTCGTGCATTGGAACCCATGGTTAGTTACCTTAAATGTGAATTTTACTACTTGATCTTATTAACTTTAATCAATGTATGGGCTGTACATTTGTTCTAGATTCTTAAGCTTTGATTAACTCTTTTATGATGAACCACCTTGAATAATGAAACCGCTTGGTTATGACTAGAAGGTGATCACCGGTAAGCCTATGTTTATGGCTCTTTGATCATCTTGGGTGCTTGCACTATCTTTAATATGTAGATGAGCTATACCCTTCATGAGAATCTTGATTATGATCTTGTGATTTGGCATTGAGCCTAAAGGTGCATTGCACATTTTGGAATAGGTACTTGACTCTCTTGAAAGCACGGATACGTATATATATACATATATATATATATACACTTATATATATATATATATATATATATATATATATATATATATATATATATATATATATATATATATATATATATATAAGTATTCTTGTGGGATGTGGTTGACTTAGCACCGATGGATTGGGGGCCCTCCCCCTCCCCTCCCCTTCCTTGAACTATGTGCCAACATAGGGACGGATTAATATTCGTCTATCTTGTTTATGCCATGACATTTCTTGATATGATTCTGCAAATCCTTCCGAAAGCGTGGTCGTAAGGTATGATATAAATTACCTTTGGCAAGTAATCTTCTCCCTACCGGTGAGAGGTCCAAATCGGTCCAATTCATGTAATAGCTCGCATGGATTTGGTTTGTTGGTTATAGTCCATCCCCGTTATATAGGAGCATTATCGCTTTGCACGGATCAGGAATCCCATAGCATCTTGTATACTAAATTCCATTGCTTATATGATCTTTATATATTATGTGCCCTTGTCATCTAACATTGTTATGCAGGTTCGGTAAGTCATATGCATTACATGCCCACATACTTAGTACATTTAAATATACTAACACATACTCTATCCCTACATGATTTTACCATGTAGGGACCGAGCAGTTTGAGCACCAGCCACTGGACGAATAGTTTGTTTCTTGAGGACTTGTCTTGCAGTGAGCCCCGTCTTCCGAGGGCGAGCTACTCATTTCTTATGTTTATTATGTATGTTATTTTTCTGAGGGTGATCCCGGAACTTTTCCAGGCCCCTGTTCCTTGACTAAAGGCATTGTTGGGCATTCAGTAAATCTTTCCTAGACAAAACTTTTCCGATTGTCATATTCCTTATCTATAAATGAATGGATCCTTGAGATTTGATTTATGTCATTTAGTTATATGTATTTTGATTCTTCCGAACCGATGATGTGGATTCTGATATTTGAGGCTTATTTCGGGGCTCTCAGGTCCCTATTCTCCATGTCACATCTAAACTCTAACCCCCAGGTCGTAACAGTTTTCTACTTGTTTTGGAATACAAATATAGTTTGAAATTTGAATACATCGTAACACAATGTAAAATTTTATCAAGATATTTATGTATATCATTCTGCATATTTTCATAAAGCTCATGATAAGTATATTACATTTGTTCCAAATGCTATGGATAATCCTCCTACAACCTCGGTCTCCTTTTATTTTGGACGATTCTTTTCCTATCAAAAATTGTATTAGAAGATTTATATAAAGAATCTTTTTCCTTAGATTATATATGTTCGACCATAGTCTATTTTTTCGGTTAATGAATACCTCCTAATTTGGTACAACTTTTTTCATTTTCTTATTTCAGAAAAGTCGTTATAACAATTGGAAGGTTTCAAAAGTGCTAAAATATAGGTAGATCTCATCAAGCCAAGGAAACTCAAGTGGTCCTCAACAAAGATGTACCTTTAAAAAGTTTGGGAGAATGCCTCCTCTTCAATCAAATGTTCTAAATGAAATTCAAAGAGGTCCAGGTTTCCATTTCCAACTCTCAATATCAATAATGGTTTTGCTAGAGGTGAGAGTTCAGTTCAACAGCTCTATCATCCACAATATCATATTCAATTCAGCACTACAAACCCAATCAACAACCCACATTTGTACATCCAAAATAACATTGATAGTGTGATACAACAACGAGATGGCCCATTTTTTAGAATGCCAAGAACAGAAGGACTACTTATTGAAAGGATTGATCATAACCATGAGTTGGTACCTAATGTCATGGGTGATCATGCTCAAAATGACTATAATTTAGAGTATAATTTACACAACTCATGCTCAAAATTACAGTCATTTTGAACATGATCACCCATGACATTAGGCACCAACTCATGCTTATTATCAACGCTTTAAATAATTAGTCCTTTTGAGCTTGGTATTCTAACAAATGGGTCATCTTGATGTTGTAATCCACTATCAATAGTTTTTTGGGTGTACAAATGTGGGTTGTTGATTGGATTTGTAGTACTGAGTTGAACTAGATGTTGTGGATGAAAGAGTTGTTGAACTAAACTATCACCTCTAGCAAAAACGTGTGTTGGTGTTGAGAGTTGGAAATGAAAACTTTGGACCTCTTTGAATTTGGCGAGGAACATTTGTTTGAAGAGGAGGCATTCTCCTAAACTTTTTAAAGGGACATATTTGTCAAGAACCATTGGAGTTTCCTTGGCTTGATGAGCTCTACCTATATTTTAGTGCTTTTGAAACCTTCCAGTTGTTATAACAACATTTCTAAAAAAAGAAAATGAAAAGAGTTGGACCAAATAAGGAGATATTCATTAAACAAAAATAATAGACTATGGTCGAACATATATAATCCAAGTTTATGTTCCATAAATATCAGTAATCTTGACAATGGTCTAATTTTTCTGTCTTTTTGAATGGGAAGGCCTCAAAATTTGATGAATAGATTTTTCATGGCCAATTTTAACAAATTTTGAAACATAAATTCATAAAAAATCGATAATAAATAATGTAAAAGAATAACGACAAAATTAGACGCGACTAACAACAACAATATAAGGTAATATGCACTATTTAAATACCAACATAAGATCTAGTAATAATAAATGTGTTGTCCAGAAAGAATATTAATAAATACTTAACAAAATTAGTATTAACAATAGAAATAATAAGTTGGACTAATAAAAAATTCTAACAGTAACTCAATGACTACCCCAAATTGTTAATGAAAAACATCAAGAATAACTAAAGAAAAGTAAACACATAACTAAAACAAGAACTACCAGATTCATTTACAAATAACCAAAATAATCCAAACTAAACCTAAACAAAATAACATTACTGAAAACATTTCAAAAAATGCATGAAACCTATTTTTAACAAAAAGAACATTCACATACACAACGGAAAATTCACAACAAAACCCAAATGAATTAGTGAGCCGTGATAATGTCGATTTAACAAAAATCTAATGAACTGAGAAACTAGAAAGAAAAGTACCTGACCCAGATCTAGTTTTGTTGTGGTGTAACAAGGATGGGTGAGCACTGGTGGAGCCGCCTGGATTTTGCCTCCTTGAAGCTTGTGCGGCATGGAGTTTTGGTGTTCTTCTGGTGGAGGTTTGGTCGGTTCTTGGGCATGGTGGTGTCACGGATTTTGGGAGCTGGTGTGTGGTGGTGGAAGGGTGTTGTATGGGTGGCAATGGGGGTTTTCTGATGGCTGTGGCAGTTTGGTGGAGGAGGTTATTTTGAGGTGCATTTCAGGCGATTTTCAGGTGGGTTTTAGGTTATTGTTTGACGGCTATTTGGTTGCTGTTTTGCGGTGGTAAGGGGATAGGGTTTTTGAAGTGGTGGTGGACTGTGGTGAGGGTGAATGAGAGAAAGAAGGGGCGACTCCTTGGTTTTGCAGTGGGGTTTTCAAGAAGGCCAAGGAGGTTAAGGGATAAGAGGTAGACGAGAGAGAGGGTGAAGTTAGGTCACCAGTCACAAAGTCTTCTAGCAGCGAGAAGGGGCGGCTATGCTGATTTTTCCGGCGAGAAATGGAGAGGGTGGCGGCCGGTTTTCAAAAGGGAAAGAGAAGATAATTTTCTAGGGTTTTCTATTAGAAATTCTATTCTACCATGTAACAATGTAAACATTGTATACATGATTCAAAACCTGATGGGCTAAGAATACGGGCCCAAATGTTGGGCCAACTAAACATATTCGTGCAATTTTTATTTGTGTAAAAAATGAATTGTTATACTGCGTTAAAATTTAAATCCAAACTAATTAAAATTCTAAAAAAGTAATCTAAAATTGTTAAAAAAAAGTATTTTAAACTATTAAAAAAATAACAATATAAAAGTATGAATTTTTAAAAAGTTAAGCCGAAATTTGGTGTCAACATATACCGAAAAATTTTTGAAAAACCCAAGAAAACTCAAAAAACATCGAGATAAAAAATTGCGACTTTTATTAGTTTGGTTTGATTCATATATTTAAAAATTCAACATAAATAATTTAATTTCGTATCTAAAAAATTTGAATCCAACTGAAAAGATGCCACATTTAAAATGTAGACACATTTAAATTAAAAAAAAATATGTGAAGACTTCATATATATACACACATGGATGGAGAAATTTTATAACATATATTATCTATCAAATCATATTCCCAGGGGGAAAAAGGAAAGTAATTTACTTTTTTTCTAATTTGTGATTTATTGTATATATGGAGCATAGAAGGTAAATCCTTAAATAAAATTCCATTTATTATCAAATCTGATTTAAGATGCGAAGAAATAAAAAGCATTATTTGACTAGATATGTCACAATGAACAATCACACTTGAAGCCACAATAAAATAAATTGGCTTATAACAAGAAATTATCAACATGATGTCATTTCAAGTCCATCGCTTATATTTTCTCTACATGCCTTGCACAAATAATACAATAAAGTAGTTAAAATGCAAACATTACATACTCTATGGAAGTTGAGTTTTTTCCTTTGTGTGGATCCTTGCTTGTTTTAGATCTAAAATGAATAATAAGTACAATAATCAATGAATGATAGTATAAAGATATACGATGTCTACTCAAATCCTAACTCATCGTTAATTTCATGATCATTCTACTCAAATTAGGGCTTTTTCACTATTAGTTTCAAGTTAAAAATCCTCCACTAAAATTAACCACCATAGATTTTAGAGATTAAGAATAAAACTACAAATTAGAGGAGTAACTAACTTACCCTTATTGAAGAGAACGATGAAAAATAGATGAAAAATGCCTATAACACCCCACAACCCTATTCGTAGGATCTAAATTTTTTTCGTAAGTATATAAGATTGAACCTAGTGATACCTTACAGATACCTGTATTTTAAGGCTCATTTCTATATATGTGAAGGGTATTAGAAGTGGATTATTGGGCTCATAAGAGACATCTAGTACTTAGTTAAGTTCAAAGCTTTCCTATCGATTAAGTTTTCGCATTAGATTATACGCGGATCAACTTTAAATGATCTTAACTCTTAGCACACGAAGAATTAGATGGCCCATAATATATTAAATTAAATATTTTTGAATCTTCTTACCAACTCCACTAATTTTTTCTCATTTGGAGTTTGAAGCAAAAAGTTATAATCGTTTTACCACAGAATGCCATAGCAGACTTGATTCTGCGACCTTGACTTATGACTCGTGGATTGAACTACAAGCCACTCTATAAGTTTATGGAATGACATCTGCAAGTCCATTTTTTCGTCTCGTATTCTACGAACCCAATTTTAGGTCATAAAAGCTTCAATGAATTGTAGTTTGGGCCCGTAGAATGAGTTTTAGGACCCCAAAATCCACCCCAGTTTCTACAAATGGATTATATCGTCCATATAAGCTTCCAAGGACCGTAGATAGTCCTGTAGATGACTTAGACAATGTTTGTAAGAAAGTGTATTTTTGTCCTTTCTCACCCTTTCTAAGCATACACTTGATAGTTTTTCACCTAATTAAACCTTTAAATGTTATTCTTCAACTTCATTACGCTCTAAAACATTCTCCAGACTTAGAACAATTTTTCAAGAGAAGAAAAGCTAGGGTTTTAAGAGAAGATAGTGATTTTTTCAAAGTTCTTGAGGAAACATCATGTATCTACTAGTTTCTTCAAATATCCAGATGTTAGTAGAGAACAAGATTTCCTCATTACGGGTAAATATTATAGGTTATACTATTTTTTTTAAGAAAAGCATGACATTTACTATAATTTTCTACTGTATTGAGATCTTAAGTTGAGATACTACTTTTAATTGCTAAACTAGTTAAACCTTGAAGTTACTACGGTCTATGAATTTCCAAATCCTTCTTTAAACTCAAGAAAAAAATATTATCATAAGTATTTTTTGAACAGTGAATCATGAAACCTATGAGTTTAGACATTTTTTAGAAAGGTTAAGGGAATACAAAGTTGGGCTAAGTCCCAAAGAGAAGAAAAGTAACACTTTGAGCAAATATGTTCTTTTAAGTATGACATATAATTAATACTTTTGGGAGTTGTATTGAGCACCAATTTGGGGGTGACTTTGGCAGTGTGGGCAAGACGCTGTATCATCTAGATGCTCATAGTGATGGTTTGTCGGATAGAAAAACTCTCTAAGTAAAACTCCTTATTTTATACACTCAGTTGTATTATTTCATTATTAAAGTGTTTATTTTATTATGTTGCATATTTAGTTGAGTTGCACTATTTTTCAGAGTTGTGCATTTTAAGTATTATATATTTTTCATACACTAAGTTCTGCTCATTAATGCATTAAAACAAGTATTTCTTCTATAGTATGTGCTGCTCTTTTAAACACAGTTAAAGCATATTTTTACTGGAATGACATATTTTTATCAACTAAGCTTTCTCAGAGTTCAGTTCTAAAGTTGAGTATCATATCCTTATACTATTTGGCCATCTAACATATCGTACATTCCCTGTACTAATGTCGTTTGATGCTGCATTATTTTATGATGCAGATTCAAGTACTATTGATAGCAAACATTTAGTAAGGCAGTTCCCATCAGCCGTCGGTAAGACCTATTTGCATTCAGAGGAGCTCGAGAGTCATTATTCCTTTTGTATTTATTTCAGTTGAGGTAGCCACAGGCCTACGGCGGTACCTAGTTTAAAGTCAATATTTTATAAGCTTCATAGACTAGAAAGACATTGTTCATGTTATTTTCTTGAAGTTTTTTTCGAAAGCCTTGAGTCAAGGTTTATATACTATTATTGTATCTCTGAGTTTATGAATATTGAGTCCATTCTAATTTATTATGATGTTAGTGTCTTCCACTAAGTAAGTTAGCTACGCCAAGTGGTTCGCTTGGTATCAGAAATAATTTTCGAGTGTCAGCCACATCCAGGGTATAGGCTTGGGGTGTGACAATACCCAAGGTCACTTCTGCAATTTTCCAAAATGGGTTAGCCAAGTAATACCAGTTTTGAGACTTTTTTGCACTAAAATTTGACTTAACCCCCTTTAATGAGATACCCTTCTCTATAGCAGCTTGTAGGGGATAGAATCATCAAAATCTTCTCCCAAGCCTTCATTTTGTAGTACACCCTCAAACTTTGACATTCTAAAAGAACACTGTTATGCCAAGTTTGATATTGAGAGTTCTAATTATCCATCTCAAACTCATCTCTTTGACCTCATCTTAAACAACTCAACTCGATTATGCAATAATTAAAAAATATAGGAGCATCATTCATGCAATGCAACTCAAGACGTTAATTCACATCATGTAAGACTCCAACTTATATGGTTAGTTAATCTCATACCAATCATGCTCAACGCATAATGTATATTAGAGGTTCATCACATGCATACGTGAAAACAAGAACATGTACTTCTCATACTCAATTTACTCAACTCAGCTAGTCAGACTGATGATTCTCGATTCAGTCAATATACAATGCAAGGTCTTAGAGAATAATGCAATTTAAGACTCATGTTGTCAAATAGAAGGCTAGTATCCCAATTTCATATAAACAGCGATGCAATGCATAATTCATTCATATATGCTTATGAGGGATCAAAGTAACTGCAAGAAACTTTAAAATTAAGATCGTAGGGTTTTCATTACTCAATTATCTTTCATCATCTTGATACAAATAGACAAAAGAGGCGTGTGGAAGAATTCAACCCAACACTTTAGGTAGCCTTACATACCTGTTTGTGCCTCACTTGTTGAACTCTAGCTCTTCTCCTTCTTTCCTAAGCCCTAACTTTGTTTTTAGCTTAATAGGGGCTTAGGAATGGGTTTAAAACCCCTCTTTACACTTAAAATGACCTATATTGGTCGTGTTTTGCGTTTAAGAGGGGAGGGGTAAAGTTTGGAATGCCCCTAAAACAACTGAAATTTTTGCACTATGGCGTACCAAGTCCGCATTGGACTTAGGCACTTTTAGTGCAATTTTCATTGAATTTTTTTTGATCAATTTTCTATTCCCATAGAAAATATCGAAATCACCACTAAGTGAAAGTCTGTGACAAGCCCATGACATGGACTTGTTATGGACATGCACAAATTGAAAGTCCATGACATGGACTTGTTACGAACTTGCCTGCAATTGTGTTTTTCACTCCAAAAAATTATCTTTTGATCCGATTGCTTTAAAATTCAACCAAAACTATTTTCCCACACAATAATTTATGCTAATTATTATTTCGTCCTTAGATTTGCCAAAAAAGTTTGGGAAGATGCATTATGCAAGCGTCTCTCATCTAGAGATATTTTTGTAATTTTACCAGGTGTAACATTATCTCACCCTTGAGATCATCCATCCTCGAATGAAGAGTGACTATAGTTGGACCAAAGGAACGAATAACACTTATGGACTCTAACAATCAAGCAACCCTCAACTCACTCATGCAATCCAGAAGCAAAGTAATTAAGCAAATACACAGTCATCAAATCAAACAAATCTTCAATCAGACTCTAGGACTCTATCGCTATTTCAAACTCGGAATAGAAGTGGACTCAAAGAATAGGAATGAATCATTACCATTAACTCCCTCACCATCCACAAGTATAAACTAATACGAGCACCTGCCTTCATGTTCTCCTCTACCTCCCAGGTTGCCTCTTCTATAAATTGATTTCTCCATAACACCTTGACGGATGCAATCTCTGGTTTTTATTTTGTGAACCTAACGATCAAGGATTTGAATGGGACCTCTTCATAGCTCACGCTTTCCTTCACTCAAAAACTCTTGTAGTCACTATGATATGCGGCTCTCCCAAACACTTTTTAAGCATAGAAATGTGAAAGACTATATGGATGGCCGCTAGCTTCTATGGTGGTTCTAATTCATAAGCTACATTTTCCACTCTCTTCAAAATTTGATAAGCACAAATGTACCTTGGACTTGACTTCCTTTTCTTCCAAAAGTGCATCACATCCTTCATAGGTGACACTTTCATGTATACCTAATCATTAACCTTAAACTCTAAGTCTCTTCTTCTAACATCTGTGTAGTATTTCTATCAACTCTATGCAGTCTTCAACTTCTCTTATACAATTTTCACCTTCTCCATAGCTTGATGAAAATTGTCTAGACCAATCAATTCTGCCTTTCTCACCTCGAGCCAACCAATCAGCAATCGAAATATCCTCCCATAAAATGCCTCAAATGGGGCCATCGGAATAGTCGAATGGAATGGAAATTGTTATTATATGCGAATTAGATCAGAGATAGATGGTCATCTCTGTTACCCTTAAATTCAACGACGCAGGCTCTGAACATATCCTCCATGGTTTAACCAGTAGGCTCTGCATGCCAATCAGTCTATAGGTAGAAGGTAGTGTTGAGGGTCACCTTCAAGCCCAAGCCTTTCTAGAAGATCTCCAAAACTGAGCAGTAAAATGAGCTTCTCTATCTGAGATGATAGACAAGGGGACTCCATGTAATCTAAAAATCTCCTTTATGTAGAGTCGGGCATAATCCTCGACAATGCTAGTCATTTTTATGGCCAAAAAAGTATGTAGATTTCGTTATCCTATCAATTATCATCAAAATTGAATCATGTTGTCTGCGGGACCTCGATAAGCCTGTGACGGAGTCCATGTTGATCATCTCGCACTTCCATTCTAGAACTTCAAAGTTTTGAGTTACTCCACATGCCCTTTGATGCTCAACCTTAACTTGTTGGCAATTCGAACACTTAGAAACGAACTCGGCAATGTCTCTCTTCATTCCACTCCACCAATAGACAACTATCAAGTTATGGTACATCTTAGTTAATCCCGGATGGATTGAATACTTAGTGTTGTGTGCTTCTGCCATGATTCTTTCTCATATACCATCAACATTAGGAACGCATAACCTACCTTGGTATCTCAATACTCCATCTCCCCTTTTAGTGAAAGTCATCACCTTCTGCTTATGCACATCTACCTTCAATTATAGTAAGATAGGGTCTTGGTCTTGCTTCTCCTTCACCTCAACTACTTGGGATGATGTAGAGCAATTGTTTCCTAATGATTGTTCTAAATCTTGAGTCTTCGATTGAGATTGATTGATGAGAGGGCTAAAGTCCCTATGAGATGTTGATTGATGAGAGGGCTAAAGTCTCAATACGATGTTGATTGATGAGAGGGCTAAAATCCCTATGAGGTGTTGATTGATGATAGGGCCAATGTTCCTATGAGTTGATTGGTTCGATTGGATTGCTGGTTTTATGAGCATTGAGTCATGGGAAAAGTATCGAGCACCAAAATGGGTAAGAGTGAGTCCCACTCGAACTCATTAACTACGTCGCCAAACGTAGGTGAGGCTTAGAACCATCACATATATTGTGGTTCCCTCTTGATTAGAAGTCCCTGAAACAATAGCGGACTTATTGACGACTAACTCCATATTAGGTTAGCTGATATGGATTCAATTTGTTCCCTACCTGGCAAGTTAGGAACGGCTGTAGCAACATTAGTGTTATTGTTGTACATTCACTGGCTCATAAGTGATTGTTTTCGGATAAAGAGAAACTCCTATAATTTTCCTACCTTGAGTACTCCGAGTCTAGATGAGATGAGAGGGGGTGAGCTCCTCTAAGATGAGATGAGATGAGATGAGATGAGATGAGAGGAGGTGGGCTCCTTTGAGATGAGTCTGAAATGATTGATGAGTTTGAGTTATTGATGGGTCACTTATCTACTCTTTATTCTTTCATAGATAGAAATTTTACTATTAGATGTGATTTGATTTTTATTTTAGGTCGATGTTGCTTCCCTATTATTCTACTTGTTTCTGTCTTAGCTATTTTACATACAAGTACATTTTAAGTACTGATGTCCAATCTGGATTGCATCATTTTACGATGTAGGGGCAGGTATTAGAGATTGTCAACAGGCGCTCTGTTAAAGATATGAGATTCAAAGCTAACTTGGTGAGCCTCCCCTACTCTGGAGGACCCACTACATTTATTTCATCATGCTTTAGGATTAGATTGAACTATTTTATTTATTTTTGATTTGGGGAGCCATGGGTCTATCATTGGCACCACGTGAGTAGTAATAGAGGCTTCATAGACGATAGTTGAGCGTTAATATTGAGACTTGTGAGCTAGTTCTTTCTACTATCCTTCATTTTTACATATTTACTAGTATAGGTGCCCGCGCGTTGCGCGGATATTTAAAAAATATAATAATATTTTAATTTAAATGTAACTAACATATGTTATTATTGAGTAAGAGCAGAGCATGTGTAATCATATATAGTATATTTATTTTATACATGATAATTAAATTTTACCCTCTTCTCTAGTTCAATACTGCAAAATAAAAAAAGAATGCTTTAATCAAATATAATTTCATTAAATAAGGACACACAACAAAATGACTTTTAAAAAAAATTATATAAACAGATATTAAAATTGAAAAATCGAGCATTATTTTATTATTGACTTATGACACTATTTTCAAAATTCAAATTTGTAAAATTTTAATACGTTCTTATACAAAGATGATAATATGATAATTAGATCGAAGATTTAAAATTTTAGAATTTAGTCGTGTTATATTTTATGGTAAAAGAACAGTATATATAATGTAGCTCAACTTCAACCTGTAGACGTACTTTAAAACAAAAAATATTTTAAAACAATTTGTTAGTTATCATGCTTCCAAAAAGTAAAAACAACAAATGATATGCTATCATGTAGCTTAAAATTTTGAGTTGAGTGTAATTATTTTGTACTAATCTAATCATGTATAGTACCTTCATCATATTTATCGACCTCGTAAGTTTACTTTCTATTTTTTCATCTAGTATATAATGTTGACATAACAACTTATTTGTAGAATAAATTTTTTTAAAAAATTATGTACTATAGAAATAAAGGAATTAAAAAAATCGAATATAATATTACAAATATTTTCATTTTGAAGAAGCAATACAATTGACATAGGAGACTTTCGATTTTGTGCGAGCTGCAACATTCCATATTCGAACTTTCAAGTTCCATTCCAATTTAGTATTTAAATTTTATTTATATAATTTAGTATTGACATGTTTTTATTGGGCATTTCTTTAATTTTTAAAAATTAAAACTGTCATTTTTTTCAATTACTTTAAAAATGCGTATTGAGCTTAATACTTAAAATGAGAATTAATTTATTAAACTAAACTGGCTAGCATTATTTAGGCATTGGTTTGGATTTTTTTTTCTTCAAACTTTCAGATTGTAAGTTCTTTTAATATATAAAGAAGTTTAGTAGTAAGAAAATTATTTTATTTTTTAAAAATTAATAGTTTTTTGGTGTTCTATAACTGCCTTTTTCCTTTAAATATGAAACTGTCTAATGTAAGTTGTGATGTAATTAATAATAAAATGATTTTGTATTTAAATGTTTTTCTAAAAGAAATAAATTTTTGAAAAAAAAATTGTTACGTTTTTTTTTTTATGATTGATATAGTTGAGTTTTGAAGCGATGAGGAAGTTATGGAAGTGATTGAGAAATTCTAGGGGTGGTTTAGAGTTGATATTATTGTCTATTATAACTACTCGTACAATAATTTTGATTTCAATCAATAAATTAATAATTTTTATGCTATTCGAATTATTAATTTATAATAACGAATATTTTTAATTATATTTTGATACTCTGTTTTTTTTTTATATATACATTAATATATTTTTTTGATTAGCCATTTTTTAATTTTTTGCTCAGTTGGTAACTATTTCAAAAATTTTATATTGTAAATAGTTCTGTTTTCATCTTAAATAATTTGACATTATATTCATTAATGTATTTTTTTAGTCAACTATTTTTATTTTTTTGTAGTTAACTGTTTTAAGCAATTGATTAGAACTTGAATTTTTTTTTTTAGAATTTATGTACTTTTGAACTCATTTTTTTTCAAATATATTAGTTGAATAAGGTGTAGTATTAACTATTTTTTATAGCAATATTTATGCATTTGTAAACATAAAATATGTTGAAGTTTATTGTCATATATTTTAGACTGGCCAATAAAAAAAAGGGAAATTAAGTTTTTTTGTGTATTCCACATCCTAATAGGTAAATGTAAAATACTTATGTTTCTATGTCTATAGGCTAGTGGCATATATATGCGGTAGTTGAAGTTCAAAGGGGTGAAAAGTTAGAAGAATTTTTTTTCAAAAATAAATAAGGCAAAAAAATACAATAAACGAAAACATTGAAGAACAATTTACTTTTTACTTTAAAAGGTTAGCATTTTGTTTTGTCTGATTCAAAAGTTTGAATTTGTTTGGTTTGTTTTGAAATTTCGTTGAAAACAAAATTGATCACATAGTTACAATTTGAAGTATGTTTTTCACTCAAGGATTTATATGAGATTTGAGATGATTTGATTAATAATATAGATAAAATAAAATAGGATATATGTAAGCATTTATACCTATTTCTTCTTTGTTGGTCTCATCCCACTTTGTTTGTGCTCATATCATGAAAGGGAAGAATAATCTTTGTTGCCTCTTGTTTGTCCCTGTACTACAAACGAATAACAATGAAGAAAGAGTATAAAATGTATATTTGTCTATTTATTTTTTTGTTATAGAAAAAGAAATACATAAAACAAATCGAACACAGAGTGATAAAAATAGATATGAAAATAGCAAGAATTAAGTGAAATTTCAATACATACATAATACTTGTGCATACACTACAAGCATGGAGTGTTGAATGAATTAGATAGTACTTGAGTCTGTAAGAGAAGTGTTGAAGCAACAATTTTTTTTAAACTGACTGACACACAAAGTCTATTTTATATAGCATATCAAATCGATCAAAGATTTAACCTTTGAGAAATTTCATACTTACAAAACTTCCAGCTGCTTTTTTGTTGAGCAATTAATTGCAGGAATTGTATGATTATTTTCTTTGACTGAAAATCTTAAAGATGTCTAAACATAGAAAGAAGTGATGAAGATAAATTTATGAATCTTTAAATATTTTCTGTGAAATATGTTCATTTACTTATATATTATTTTTGAAAGTGATACAGCAACAACAACAACATACCCAGTTGAATCCCACAAGTAGGGTCTGGGGAGGGCAGAATGTACGCAGACCTTACCACTACCTCGTAGAAGTAGAGAGACTGTTTCCTGGGAACCCTCGTCTGAACAACCCATAGGCGGATTAGACTAGATATGATAAATATGAAAGGAAAGAAAGGAATGGGAAGAGCGACTACTACTGAGAAGCACATAACATTATGCAAATGCTATAAATTTAATACATATGACATAGATAAAGACAACACCCTACACTATCCCGCGGCTAGACATCAACCTAACCTTGCTAACCTATTAGCCTTCTACTCTAATACGCGACTTCCACACCTTCCTATCTAAGGTCATGTCCTCAGTGAGATCAAGTCTCGCCATGTCCTGTCTAATCACCTCTCCCCAGTATTTTTTCGGTCTACCTCTACTTCTCCTAGCGCCTCCTAAGTCCAACCTCTCGCATCTCCTTACAGGAGCATTGGTACCTCTTCTCTGCACATGTCCAAACCATCGCAGTCTCGCTTCCCTCATCTTTTCAGCCACCGGGGCCACCTCTAGCTTCTCCCGAATGGTCTCATTCCTAATTTTATCCCTCCTTGTGTGCCCACACATCCATCTCAGCATCCTCATCTCTGCAACCTGCATCTTCTGGACATGTGCATTTTTTATTGGCCAACACTCCACTCCATATAACAAAGATGGTCTTACCACCATTCTTTAAAACTTACCTTTGAGTTTAGGTGGTATCTTCTTATCACACAATACTCCAGAGGCAAGCCTCCATTTAGACCAAGCTGCCCCAATACGATGTGTGACATCATCATCGATATCGCCATTACTCTGGATGATGGACCCTAGATACCTAAAGGTTTCCCTCTTAGGGATAGGTTCATTGGCAAGCGTCACATCAACGTCTGCTTCGTCCCTCGCAACACTGAATTTGCACTCCAAGTATTCTGTTTTGGTCCTGCTCAGTTTGAATCCTTTGGACTCCAAGGCGTGTCTCCACACCTCCAACCTATCATTTACTTTAGTTCGGGTCTCATCTATCAATACTATGTCATCTGCAAAAAGCATACTAATGCTAAATTCAAAATTGTAGCGAACAGTTACAAAAAAAATAGCAATAAAGGAGACAAAATGCATCTTGCAGTTAGGAAACGTGGGTTACTGGGTAGTTATTCGCACCCCAATTTAAACTTTTAAAAATATAGATTATCACTTTTTTCAATTTTAATAATAAATATTTTTTTGAATTTTCAATTTTTGTGCAACCAATTTAAAATTTTAAAAATATAATAACAACAACAACTGCAATAACTCATATGCTTATTAAAAACTGCTATTAAATTATTTTAAATATAAAATAGTAATTTATTAAAATTTGATTATTAAAATATTAAATATAAATTAGTAATCTATTAAAATTTGAATATTAAAATTGTGATTTTCAAATAGTTAGGGCATGAAGCCAAAAAAAAAAAAAATTATTTTTTCACTTTATAAATTGTATATCAATTAAAGAATTTTACAACAAAATTGTAAGTATAATAAATGTAAAATTAAAAGATAATAATAACTAATTATTAATAAAGTAATAATGTATTTAACTAATTTAAGAAAGTGATTTGCAATAATAAACGTGTGAGTGATTGTGAGTTAGTGGGGAAAGAGATGTGCAAAAAACTGCTATTGCAGTAAGAAGTACGCACTATTTTTAAAGGTTTTTTTTTTAACAATGGAAACAGGTTTTAATTAATTATGGAAAAAAATTGTGCATGTGATATGGAGGGGATATGCAGTTAATTTCTTTTACTGTTTGGGTTTACTTTTCTAAACAGTATTATTATCATATAATTTATGTTAACATAAATAATAAATTTATGCTTTATATTTTCAATATATTATTGTATGTTTTGGTTTATAAATTTTTCTTTAGAAAGTTTTAAAGCAACCAATGTAAATTTAAATATTTATTTATATTTTTATAAGAAAATATATGAAAATATTTAGGTGGTAATAATTTTTATATATTTGGAAAAAAATACAAAGAAAATATATATAATAAAAATTTTAATTAAAGTTTTTATTATTATAACCTTTTATATTATTTTTTTGGTTTTATGACTATATTTTTTATAATATAATTTATTATTTTAAGTAACTAATAACTAATAGAATTAATTGTCCTAAGATGCCACATGGCATATATATAGGCTGCCAAGTGGTTGAATATGGTGACTTTATTCTCTCCTTTTAATAATATATAAATTTTGAGACTGTAGATGAGATGCGTCCATTTACTTACTTATACTTTTCCGTTGTTTATTAGAGTTTGTTGATTGAATGATATGATGAGGCTAAGTGGTTCGATTGGGGACTAGCAATAGACTCTGAGTGTGGGCCACGCCAAGGGTCCCCTCTCGGGGCGTGACACATACAAAATTTGAGAAATCATTAATATGCATAAAAATAATTATATATACAAAGGTTATAAATAATGTAGCATTCATTTATATAAAGTACATAAAAAGTATATAGTAAAGGACACAATTACTCAAATTATACAAAAATAATTAAATGTATATGACTAATGAAATTATTCAAAATGTCGGATGCCGGATGAATGGAGGAGGAGCACAATGGTCCCACTGTATAAGAACAAAGGTGATATTCAAAACTGTAATAACTACAGGGGTATCAAGTTGTTGAGTCATACTATGAAGGCATGGGAGAGAGTGGTGGAGATGAGGGTGAGAAAAGTAGTTTCTATCTCACAAAACCAGTTTGGATTCATGCCAGGATGGTCGACTACTGAAGCGATCCACCTTGTTCGGAGATTAGTGGAGAAATACAGGGAAAGTAAGAAGGACCTTCATATGGTGTTCATTGATCTTGAGAAGACCTATGACAAAGTCCCAAGGGATGTCCTATGGAGGTGTTTGGAGATGAAAGGCGTTCCAATGGCATATATTAGAGTGATAAAGGACATGTACGATGGGGCCATAACTCGGGTAAGAACGGTGGGAGGAGACTCTGAATATTTTCCTGTTCAGATGGGACTTCATCAAGGGTCTGTGTTGAGCCCTTTTTTATTTGCCTTGGTAATGGATGAGCTGACGCGATCTATCCAGGAGGAAGTCCCATGGTGTATGTTGTTTGCAGATGACATAGTACTGATTAATGAGACCCGGACCAGAGTTAATGATAGGTTGGAGGTTTGGAGACACGCTTTGGAGACTAAAGGATTCAAACTGAGCAGGACCAAAACAGAATACTTGGAGTGCAAATTCAGTGTTGCGAGGGATGAAGCAGACATTGGTGTGAGACTGGCAGCTCACCTTATCCCCAAGAAGGAAAGCTTTAAGTATCTTGGGTCTATCATCCAGAGTAGTGGGGATATTGACGATGATGTCACTCATCGTATTGGGGCAGCTTGGACAAAGTGGAGGTTGGCCTCTGGAGTATTGTGTGATAAGAAGATACCACCTAAACTCAAAGGTAAGTTCTACAGAATGGTGGTTAGACCATCTTTGTTGTATGGGGTGGAGTGTTGGCCAATAAAAAATGTACATGTTCAGAAGATGCAGGTCGCATAAATGAGGATGTTAAGATGGATGTGTGGTAACACCAGGAGTGATAAGATTAGGAACGAGGTCATTCGGGAGAAGCTAGAGGTGACCCCTGTAGCTGACAAGATGAGGGAAGCGAGACTGCGATTGTTTGGACATGTACAGAGAAGGAGTACCGATGCCCCTGTTAGAAGGTGTGAGAGGCTAGATTTGGGAGCTACTAGGAGGGGTAGAGGTAGACCAAAAAAGTATTGGGGGGGAGGTGATTAGATATGATATGGTGAAACTTGATCTCACCAAGGACATGACCTTAGACAGGAAGGAGTGGAGGTCGAGAATTAGAGTAGTAGGATAATAGGGTAGATAGGAAGGAGTGGTAATTGTCTGCCTTTATAAGTTATTTATCTGTCTTTATATGTTACTATCCTGTATCTACGTATTATCATGTGTTCTTCTCTTTATTGCCTGTTTATCATATCTAGCGTATTCTGCTGATGGGTTTTTGTGATGAGGGTTTCCAGGAAACAGCCTCTCTACCTGTGTGGTAGTGGTAAGGTCTGCGTACATCTTACCCTCCCCAGACCCCACTTGTGGGATTTCACTGGGTATGTTGTTGTTGTTGTTGACTAATGAAATTATTAAAAAAAACCATAAATTGTATATATTTTCTTATTTATGAATAAATGTATATGTATTGGTCTATTAAAGGTTGTATAATTATGTTTATATTTATATTTATGAATATTTGTATGGTTTTCAATAATTAATTTGTGTATATAGCATCCATTATACTAACATTTGTAAATCACTGCATGTGGGGGACATTTTTTGAGGATGAATTCAATTCCTTATATATACAAAGTTGTCAATAAAACAACTTAACGAGCTTGTATAACCAAGAATATACAAAATTTGAGAAATCATCAATATGTATAAAAATAATTATATAAACAACGATTATAGATGAATTTGTATTCATTTCTACAAAGTATAAAAAATATATATTAATTATAGTATACAATTACCCAAATTATACATAAATAATTAAATGTATACAACTAAAGAAGTTATATAAAAAATAAATATAAATTGTATTTTTTTTAGTACAAACTAAATCTCATGTACATCTATACTGGTACAAACTAATGGATACACAAGCAAATCTTTTGATATGGTATACAATTTCAATAAAATGTAGAATTTACAATAAAAATAGAATTATACAAAGTAGTTCCTCCTCTTTCTTTCTTTCTTTCTTTTTTTTTCTTCTTTTGAATTCGATTTTACGTGATTTGTCGCAATCTAATGGTGCTAGTGCAGAACTTCGATCGAATTTCTTCACTTAACTAATTTTTTGCAATGGCTTGAGATTTCACAACAAAATTTGTACTTTCTCCAAAATCATGAGTTAAACCTATGTAAAAAGATGGAGGAAGGTAAGTTTTTGTTGCATGCAAATGTATACCTCTAGTAACTCTCTTTGATGGAGATGGTTCATCCATGGTTGTGATTACACTAAAATAGTCAAAAATTATGATTGAAAAATATGAAATAACGGGAATAAATTAAAAGAAAAAAATACAAATACATAAAGAAACTTATGAAAGATATAGAAAATTAAACTAATAGAGGTTACCTTGATTCGGGTATAAAGAATTAGGAAAGAAAATCAGAAAAATTTAAAATTTGAAGGTTGATTTTGTTGAGATATTGTCACGCCCCGGGAGGGTACCCTTGGCGTGGCCGGCACTCAGAGACTATTGCTAGTCCCCAAGCGAACCACTTAGCCTCATCACATTATTCAATCAAATAAACTCTACTGATCAGCGGAAAGTATATGCAAGCAGTGGACGCAGTTCAGCTAAAGTAAAATAACGAAGGCTAGTAGAAAGAACTAGCTCACAATATCAATATCAATGCTCGACACCAATCTATGAAGCCTCTATCACTAAATCATGTGGTGCCAATGACAGACCCATGGCTACCCAAAAACAAAATAAGATAATATTCCAATCCTAACTCTAAAGCATGATGAAATAATATAATGGCTCCTCCGGAGTACGGGAGGCTCACCAAATCAACTTCGGATCTCTGATCTTCAACGGAGCGCCTGTTGATGATCTCTAGTACCTGCCTCTACATCATAAAACGATGCAGTCCAGAGTGGACGTCAGTACTTGGAATGTACTGGTATGTAAAATAGCTGAATGAAACAGAAACCGGTAGAAAATATGGAAAACAACATCAAGTCAAGATAAACATCATAATCACATCAAACCGTCAGCTTGTCTATCTATGAAAGAGTAAAGCGTAGACAAGAGACACATCAATATCTCAGACTCATCATTAGTCTCAACTCATCTCAGGGATCATCTCAGAGGAGTTCACCCCCGCTCTTATCTCATCTCATCTAGACTCGGAGTAAGGTAAGAATTTTCCCGGGAGTTTCTCTTAACCGACAACACCCACTTATGAGCCAGTGAATGTACAACAATCACCCTGATGTTGCCACAGTGGTCCCAAACTTGCCAGGTAAGGAACACTGGATCCCATGTCAATATACCCGACATGGAATCAAACTGAACAGATCCTCTATTGCTTTCAGGGACTGTTAAACCTCGAGGGAAACCATATGTATGTAAGTGATGGTTTAAGCCTCTCCTACGTTTGGCGACGTAGTTAATGAGTTCGAGTGGGACTCACTCCTGCTCATTTCGGTGCTCGATACTCCTCCCGACTCAATGCTCATAAAATCAAACTCCACCAGTCTCATAGGGATTCACTCCCCGTCAACGACTGCCAGTCTCATAGGGACCCACTCCCCGTCCACGACTGATAATTCACCGGGACCTTGGCCCCTTTCATCAATTATCTCATAGGGACTTTCACCCTATCATCAATATCTCATAGGGACCTTAACCCTATCATTAACACCTTCTCAATGACCCAAAATTATATAACAGTCATTAGGAAGCAAGTGAATAAACACACCGGTAGAGTTCATTTATAGAGACTCATACAACAATCAAGATTCCATCAACTCATCATCACAGTCAACAATCCCAATGCAAGGCTCTAGGTTCAAGTCTCAAGTTCATTATGCATGCTCTTCAAAATAGTCATGTAAGGTTATGCAAATTCCGTGAAAGTGTTCAATTTAAGAGAACAAATAGTATGATGATCATCAACATAGAAAACATGTAATTTCAAATATAATTTTCAAGAGAATCCATCAAAGAAATCATGCATGTAGACCTTCAATCATTAATTCAACTATGACCTCTATGGGGCACATGAGAGAACAAGCTCATGTTTTAGTTTAGCCTTACATACCTGTGATGCACTGTTCAACCGGGTGATGTCGAGGATTCTCTTCTCGTATTCCTCACCCCAAGCCTTTCTCTCCTCTCCTCAAGCCCTAGCCTTGTTAGACTTTAGAATAGGACTTAGAATAGGTTTTGTTAAGCTCTTTTCGTGTAGAAACGACCTTACTAGCCGTGTATTAGTGTTTAGGAGGGGTTAGGGATTGACCAGAATGCCCCTCGAAATAAATTAGAAATTTTCAGTTCGGAAAACACACGGTCCGCGACGCGGACCTATCGCGTACTGTGTAATTTTAGAAAGAGTGCTTTGGTACGAGTTCTCTCCATCCCATCGAAAATTTTGGAAAACATCCAAGTGCCACTCCGCGTCAGGTCCGCGACGCGCCTCCGTCGCGGACAGTCACTGTTTTGTGACTTGATCCGAAAATTTATCTTTTGATCGGGTCGCTCTAAAATTCGACCGAGACCATTTTCCCACTCCATTTTCCATGCTGATCACGAATCCGGTCTCGGATTCGCCATACGAGCATCGGAAGATGCGTTACGCGCATACCCTCACTCCAGGGGTATTTTGGTAATTTTACCGGGCGTTACATCATCTGCCCCTTGGGATCATTCGTCCTCGAATGATGAGTAGAGGTGGGGACTATAGCACAAATAGACTCGAGACTCATCTTCCACTCAATTCAATCAGTCCATCCTCGACTAGGCAATAGTAAGTCGCATCAAAATAAAATAATCAGTTTAATGAAGAGCAAGGATTTTTACCTTCAATGTCTCCATCATCCGTTGGCATGAATAGGTGCGGGTATTTGGCCTTCATCTCCTCCTCCGCTTCCCATGTGGCTTCTTCAATGAATTAATTCCTCCAAAGGACTTTGACTGAGGCTATCTCTTTGTTCCTCAACCTGCGAATCTGACGATCAAGGATCTGAACCGGAACCTCTTCATAAGATAGGCCATCTTTCACTCCAAGGCCATCGATAGGAATCACCACGGCGGTATCTCCCAAGCATTTCTTCAGCATCGACACATGGAATACCAGATGAACTCCCTCTAACTCGGAAGGTAACTCCAACTCGTAAGCAACCTTTCCAATCCTTTTTACGATCTGATATGGCCCAACATATCGTGGGCTTAACTTTCCCTTCTTTCCAAACCTTAGGACGCCTTTCATAGGTGATACCTTCAAATACACCCAATCATCTATCTCAAACTCTAAGTCTCTTCTCCTTACGTCGGTGTAGGATTTTTGGCGACTCTGGGCAGTCTTTAGCCTCTCTCTAATGATCTTGACTTTTTCCATCGACTGGTGAACAAGGTCAGGTCCAATCAGCCCTGCTTCTCCAACCTCAAACCACCCAATCGGCGATCTACATCTTCTCCCGTACAGGGCCTCATAAGGAGCCATCTGAATGCTCGCATGATAACTATTGTTATATGCAAATTCGATCAAGGGTAGATGATCATCCCAATTTCCTTTGAAGTCAAGTACACAAGCTCTCAACATATCCTCGAGTGTTTGAATCGTACGCTCTGCCTGACCATCCGTCTGCGGGTGAAAAGCTGTACTCAGATTCACCTTAGTACCCAAACCTTTCTGAAACGATCTCCAGAACTGGGAGGTAAATTGAGCCCCTCTGTCTGAGATAATAGCCAAAGGAACCCCATGCAACCTCACAATCTCCTGGATGTACAATCTGGCATATTCTTCCGCAGTATTTGTTGTCTTTACTGCCAAGAAGTGAGCCGACTTTGTCATCCTATCCACGATCACCCATATCGAATCATGTTGCTTTCGAGATTTCGGCAGGCCAGTGATAAAAGTCCATGTTGATCATCTCCCATTTCCACTCCGGAATTTCAAAGTTCTGAGCCAATCCACATGGCCTTTGATGCTCAACCTTCACTTGTTGGCAATTTGGGCATTTCGAGACAAACTCTGCAACATCCCTCTTCATCCCATTCCACCAATAGACTTCCCTTAAGTCGTGGTACATCTTGGTGGAGCCAGGGTGAATGGAATATTTAGTGTTATGAGCTTCTGCCATGATCCTTTCCCGTATGCCATCAACATTTGGAACACACAATCGACTTTGATATCTCAGTACACCATCTCCCCCTTTGGAGAAGACCGTCACCTTCTGATTGTGGACATCCTCCTTCAATTGGAGTATAACTGGGTCTTGGTCTTGCTTTTCTTTCACTTCTATCACTAGCGAGGAAGCAGACCCGTTCTCCACATTAACTCCTCCTTCATTGTTCTCCCCAAGTCGAACCCCTAATCGAGCCAACCGGTGTACGTCCTTGGCTAATTCCCTCTTTCCTTCCTCCACATGGGCTGTGCTACCCATTGATAACCTGCTAAGAGCATCAGCAACAACGTTAGCTTTACCTGGATGATAGTGAATGCTCATGTCGTAATCCTTGAGCAATTCCAACCATCTCCTCTGTCGCAAGTTAAGCTCCTTCTGACTGAAAACATATTGCAAGCTCTTGTGGTCTGTGAACACATCCACGTGTACCCCATACAAGTAGTGACGCCAGATCTTAAGTGCGAACACTACCGCTGCCAACTCGAGGTCATGGGTTGGGTAATTCCTTTCATGGACCTTGAGTTGCCTGGAGGCATAGGCTATCACCTTCCCCCTTTGCATTAGTACACATCCCAGTCCGACCCTTGAGGCATCACAATAAATCACAAAGTCCTCATTTCCCTCGGGTAAAGTTAAGACTGGTGCAGTAGTCAATCTCGTTTTCAATTCCTGGAAACTCTTCTCACATTCCTCGGACCACTGAAACTTGACCTTTTTCTGGGTCAACTTGGTCAATGGTGTGGTTAAGGAAGAAAATCCTTCTACAAACCTGCGGTAATAGCACGCCAACCCCAAGAAACTTCTAATGTCGGTCGGAGTGGTCGGTCGTGGCCAGTTCTTAACCGCTTCAATCTTCTGGGCGTCCACCTGAATACCATCACCGGAAACAACATGGCCCAGAAAGGCTGCTGACTTAAGCCAGAACTCACACTTTGAAAATTTTGCATACAACTCATGGTCCCTAAGAGTTTGGAGGACAACTCTGAGGTGATTGGCATGCTCCTCCTCACTCCTTGAATATATCAGGATATCATCGATGAATACAATCACAAATAAGTCAAGATACGGTTTGAACACCCTGTTCATCAAGTCCATAAAGGCGGCAGGTGCATTCGTCAACCCAAAGGACATGACCAGGAATTCAAAGTGGCCATATCTAGTCCTAAAGGCTGTCTTTGGAATGTCGCACTCTCTCACCTTCAGCTGATGGTAGCCAGATCTTAGGTCTATCTTAGAGAAACAAGAGGCGCCCTGAAGTTGGTCAAACAAATCATCTATCCTTGGGAGAGGATATTTGTTCTTCACCGTGACCTTGTTCAGTTGCCTATAATCAACACACATTCTGAGAGACCCATCTTTCTTTCGCACGAATAGGACAGGAGCACCCCATGGTGAAACACTTGGCCTAATGAAGCCCTTCTCTAGCAAATCTTTTAGTTGCTCTTTCAATTCTTTCAACTCAGCGGGGGCCATCCTGTAAGGTGGAATCGAAATGGGTTGGGTATCAGGAAGAATGTCAATCCCGAAGTCAATCTCCCTATCAGGAGGGACTCCGGGCAGATCATCAGGAAAGACTTCTGGAAACTCGTTGACAATCGGAACTGACTCAAGAGTTGGGGACTCAACATCATCAGATTTCACTCTCACCAAGTGATAGATACAGCCTTTGGAAATTAACTTCCGAGCTTTAAAATATGAGATAAACCTCCCCCTAGGTGTCACTGAGTCACCCTTCCACTCTAGAACTGGTTCATTTGGAAATTGGAACTGAACTGTTCGGGATCTACAATCCACAGAGGCATAACAGGCGTGAAGCCAATCCATGCCGAGGATCAAATCAAAGTCAACCATTTTTAACTCGATCAAATCAATAATGGTGTCCCTATGATGGATGGACACTACACAAGCTCTATAGACTCTTTCAGCTCGAATCGACTCACCCACTGGGGTAGAAACATCAAAGGGTTCGAGAAGACTCTCGGGGGTTTTATCAAATTTATTGGCCACATAAGGAGTTACAAATGACAGTATGGCACCAGGATCCATCAAAACATAACAATCAAGAGTAAAGACTCGGATCATACCCGTCACGACGTCTGGAGAATTTTCCTGCTCTTGGCGACTTCCCATATTATACAAGCAGTTTGTGGCCCCGCCTGCACCTGACGTAGTGGCCCTTGGGTTTCCTCTAACCGGTGGGGCCGACGCCGCAGACTGAGCCTGGCTAGCCCGTTTTGGACAATCCTTCTTGTAGTGGCCTACTTGGCCACACCCGAAGCATGTGTCATTCTTATCACGACATCTCCCCCAATGCGCCTTCCCACAGTATTCACACTGTGGTCTACTCTGAGAACCTTGAGCCACACTAGCTTGGGACTGAGGTCCGTGGTTCCCTATATTCCGGAACCTCTGATCATACGTGCCTTTAGGCACAGGTGCGCTAGCAGCTGAGGGTGCTGGAAATCGATTCCCATTACCCCTCCTTCCACCTTCGTGGCTGGATGTCTTAGCTCTCTTGCGCTTGAACTCTTCCCTGTCCTGTTGTCTTTCTTCGTCAGCTTGCTGCACAAATGTCATCAATCGCCCAATGTCCATATCACTCACCAGCATTGCCCCTCTGCCATCCCTTTTGGGCCCTCTATTCAACCCATCGACATACATTCCTATTCTCCCCCTCATGTCGGCAATCATATCTGGAGCATAGCGAGATAGCTGTGTGAACTTCAGGCCATACTCCTGCACGGTCATGGAGCCCTGTTTTAGATTCAGAAACTCCCTCACCTTAGCCTCTCTTTTCTCCCTTGGGAAGAAGCGTCCCAAGAAGGCATCCTCAAATACTGCCCATGTCACACATGAATCATCATCCACTCGGCCCCTCTTCCATTGGTCGAACCACAGCCTGGCCACCCTTTTGAGTTGATAGGCAGCCAACTCAACTTTATCAACATCAGCCACGTGCATCACTTGGAACACCTTCTCAAGTTCCTCTATATAGTTCTCGGGGTCTTCAGTAGATGCCGACCCCGTGAACTCGGGCGGGTTCATCCTCAGAAATTCTCGGACTCTAGAGGTGCCATGAGAGTCTGTTCTACCCGCGCCTTGCCTCACAGCAGGTGCTGCGACAGCCTGGGCCAAAGTTTGAATGGCTTGGCGTAGCTCAGCATTCGAGATCTCAGCTTGAGGAGGTTGCCCAACAGGGACAGCTGGGTCCACGGGCCCCTCGGGTACTTGAGGCTCAGGTGGGTTAACAGCTCGCCTGGCAGGACGTCCCCTTCCTCTGACAGCTCTTCTGGAAGGCATGTTATCGATTCTGCACGAGTAACGCACGAATTAGAGGATAGTTTTCATAAAGTTCAATTCCATCGCACGATTTAGAGTAAGAAAGAAGTGTAACCATTCCTAATGTCCCATAGCCTCCTGCTTATGAAGTGTGGTCGACAACACACCCATAAACAAGACTCTACTAGACACGGCCTCATAGACTCCCTAGGACACTTGAACTCTGTGATCTGATACCAAGTTTGTCACGCCCCGGGAGGGTACCCTTGGCGTGGCCGGCACTCAGAGACTATTGCTAGTCCCCAAGCGAACCACTTAGCCTCATCACATTATTCAATCAAATAAACTCTACTGATCAGCGGAAAGTATATGCAAGCAGTGGACGCAGTTCAGCTAAAGTAAAATAACGAAGGCTAGTAGAAAGAACTAGCTCACAATATCAATATCAATGCTCGACACCAATCTATGAAGCCTCTATCACTAAATCATGTGGTGCCAATGACAGACCCATGGCTACCCAAAAACAAAATAAGATAATATTCCAATCCTAACTCTAAAGCATGATGAAATAATATAATGGCTCCTCCGGAGTACGGGAGGCTCACCAAATCAACTTCGGATCTCTGATCTTCAACGGAGCGCCTGTTGATGATCTCTAGTACCTGCCTCTACATCATAAAACGATGCAGTCCAGAGTGGACGTCAGTACTTGGAATGTACTGGTATGTAAAATAGCTGAATGAAACAGAAACCGGTAGAAAATATGGAAAACAACATCAAGTCAAGATAAACATCATAATCACATCAAACCGTCAGCTTGTCTATCTATGAAAGAGTAAAGCGTAGACAAGAGACACATCAATATCTCAGACTCATCATTAGTCTCAACTCATCTCAGGGATCATCTCAGAGGAGTTCACCCCCGCTCTTATCTCATCTCATCTAGACTCGGAGTAAGGTAAGAATTTTCCCGGGAGTTTCTCTTAACCGACAACACCCACTTATAAGCCAGTGAATGTACAACAATCACCCTGATATTGCCACAGTGGTCCCAAACTTGCCAGGTAAGGAACACTAGATCCCATGTCAATATACCCGACATGGAATCAAACTGAACAGATCCTCTATTGCTTTCAGGGACTGTTAAACCTCGAGGGAAACCATATGTATGTAAGTGATGGTTTAAGCCTCTCCTACGTTTGGCGACGTAGTTAATGAGTTCGAGTGGGACTCACTCCTGCTCATTTCGGTGCTCGATACTCCTCCTGACTCAATGCTCATAAAATCAAACTCAACTAGTCTCATAGGGATTCACTCCCCGTCAACGACTGCCAGTCTCATAGGGACCCACTCCCCGTCCACGACTGATAATTCACCGGGACCTTGGCCCCTTTCATCAATTATCTCATAGGGACTTTCACCCTATTATCAATATCTCATAGGGACCTTAACCCTATCATTAACACCTTCTCAATGACCCAAAATTATATAACAGTCATTAGGAAGCAAGTGAATAAACACACCGGTAGAGTTCATTTATAGAGACTTATACAACAATCAAGATTCCATCAACACATCATCACAGTCAACAATCCCAATGCAAGGCTCTAGGTTCAAGTCTCAAGTTCATTATGCATGCTCTTCAAAATAGTCATGTAAGGTTATGCAAATTCCGTGAAAGTGTTCAATTTAAGAGAACAAATAGTATGATGATCATCAACATAGAAAACATGTAATTTCAAATATAATTTTCAAGAGAATCCATCAAAGAAATCATGCATGTAGACCTTCAATCATTAATTCAACTATGACCTCTATGGGGCACATGAGAGAACAAGCTCATGTTTTAGTTTAGCCTTACATACCTGTGATGCACTGTTCAACCGGGTGATGTCGAGGATTCTCTTCTCGTATTCCTCACCCCAAGCCTTTCTCTCCTCTCCTCAAGCCCTAGCCTTGTTAGACTTTAGAATAGGACTTAGAATAGGTTTTGTTAAGCTCTTTTCGTGTAGAAACGACCTTACTAGCCGTGTATTAGTGTTTAGGAGGGGTTAGGGATTGACCAGAATGTCCCTCGAAATAAATTAGAAATTTTCAGTTCGGAAAACACACGGTCCGCGATGCGGACCTATCGCGTACTGTGTAATTTTAGAAAGAGTGCTTTGGTACGAGTTCTCTCCATCCCGTCGAAAATTTTGGAAAACATCCAAGTGCCACTCCGCGTCAGGTCCGCGACGCGCCTCCGTCGCGGACAGTCACTGTTTTGTGACTTGATCCGAAAATTTATCTTTTGATCGGGTCGCTCTAAAATTCGACCGAGACCATTTTCCCACTCCATTTTCCATGCTGATCACGAATCCGGTCTCGGATTCGCCATACGAGCATCGGAAGATGCGTTACGCGCATACCCTCACTCCAGGGGTATTTTGGTAATTTTACCGGGCGTTACAGATATTTAAGGAAATCTGAAAGATTTTCAGGGATTAGATTATGAGTAAGATGAAAGAGAATAGTTTTGGTTTGTATAAAAGAGGAAAGAAAAGATTTGCATGTTTGTATACCAATTAGATACGTGGGGCCTAATTAATAGCTATTTCATTTTAAACTAAAACCATTATTTATAATTAAATTAAATATTAATTATATATCATAATTAACTACTGGATGTTAGCTTAGTTGTCACGCCCCGGGAGGGTACCTAAGACGTGGCCGTCACTTAGAGACTATTACTAGTCCCAAGCGAACCACTTGGCCTCATCACATCCATTTAATTAGACAACTCTACCAATCAGCGGAAGTAAAAGTAAGTAATGGACTCATCTCATCTAATGTCTCAAATAATATATATAGTAGAAGGCTAGTAGAAAGAACTAGCGCACAATTTTCACATCGACATTCGACTATCATCTATGAAGCCTCTATCACTAATCAAGTGGTACCAATGATAGACCCATGGCTACCGAAATCAAAATATAAGGCTAGTCAAGTCTAACCCAAAAGTATGATGAAATAAATAATGGTGGGTGCTCCGGAGTAGGGGAGGCTCACCGATAAGTTGAACGTCCTGGATTTTCAATGATGCGCCTGTTGACAATCCCTAATCCCTGTATTTGCATCATAAAATGATGTAGCACCGAGTGACGTCAGTACGTGGAATGTACGGTATGTAAAATAGCTGAATAAAACAGAAACATATAGAATAATATGGAACAACATCAACTCAGAAATAGTAAACAATCAACATGTCGAATGTTTATCTAAAGCAAGAGTAAAGATTAGACAAGTGACCCATCAACCAATCAAACTCGTCAATCAAATCAACTCAACTCAACTCAATGAGAGTCATCTAATCACATCTCATCTCATCTCGACTCAGAGTACTCAAGGTAGGAACTTTCTGGGAGTTTCTCTTATCCGACAACAATCACTTATGAGCCTGTGAATGTAAAATAATCAAGCTGATGTTGCCACAATCATTCCAAACTCACCAGGTAGGGAACAAATCAAATCCACTAAGCAAAACTGCAACCAACTAAGTCCTCTATTGCTTTCAAGGACTTCTAATCAAGAGGGAACCACAATAAAATATGATGGTTCTATGCCTCACCTATATTTGGCAACGTAGTTTGACGAGTGCAAGTCAGACTAACTCTTACTCTTTCGGTGCTAGATACTCCTCCAATGACTCAATGCTTATAAGACAATCAATACAATCAAACCGATAAAATCATAGGGACTTTTAACCCTATCATCAATCAATCTCATAGGGGCTTTAACCCTTTCATCAATTAATCTCATAGGGGCTTTTACCCTCCCATCAAGGAACATTTCCATCAAAGACTCGAGATTTTGAACAATTATAAGGGAACAATCGAATAGACAAATCAGTGGAGTTCATCTATGGAGACTCACAGGACTATCAAGTTTATCAACTCATCATCATTCTCTCATCACCATCACAATCACAATCGAAATCAACATCCTCCAATCAAGGCTCTAGACTCAATTCTTAAGTTCATTCGTGTATGCTTTCAAAATAAGAATTTCATCAGTTCCAGTGGTTTCATATGGTGAAACTAGAGCTAGATATGACTTTGTTGCAATTTTTAGAGCTTTCGTGAATATTTTGAGTTTCTAAGTCCAAAACTAGTTTAAATGGGCCTTCTCGGTTCCTTGGCCAAAGAGGTCCCAGACTCGAATTCTGGCGGTTTCATTGAGTTTGGATTGTTATTTCTGGTAGGGTTCCATGTTTGGTTTGAATTAGGGTTTTGAAAAAATCCCGAGGGTCTTTTTCGTGTTTTGTTCTATTTTATGTGTGCTGGTGTGAACTGGTTCTGGTGCATCAGGGTTTACTCTCCGTGTTCATAGAGTGTAAGAGTGCCTAGCCCCTTAAGCCTCCACGTTCGCGGAAGCTTCTCCATGTTCGCAAAGTGCTAAGCATCATAGCTTCCGCGTTCTTGGATGCTTCTTCGCTTTTAAGAGTGTAGGAGTTTGATAAGCCCCCTCGTTCGTGGAGTGTTAATTACACTTGAACTAGTGGACCTTTTAAAAGACGTGTTTAAACCCTTCCCTACCATTTTTTGCATTCTAAGCTTCATTTTCAAGAGGGATTTTGAGGATTTTCAAGGAAAATCAATTGGAATTTTGTGATTCGAAGCATCGTAGGAACAGGAAAGCTTTGGAGTTGACTTGATTTGGGACGTTTTATAAGGCAAGTGGACTTCTAACCTTTTGTTAAGCATAATTAAACCTTCTATGCTCTTATGTGCATAGAATTGAGTGCTTTGGGGTAGAATTAGATCAATATAGGCTTGATTATGATATTTCAGATTGAGTAGTTAGTCATATGGTGATATCTTGACTTGTGAATTCATTATGGATGCGAAATCTATGGGAGTTTGTGAATCATTTGATGTTAATTGAGATAGTACTTACTTTGTTATGTGAATGTTATTGAGACTGTGATTATATTGATATGTTGAGGAAAATGTAACATTTATGAGTTACTCTGTTTCGATTGTTGAGACATATGATTCATATGAACATCTTGCATATTTTATTTACCATCATGACTACTGTGCCATCTATATATGTTTTTTCTTGATGATTCATTGAAAATGAAAAGCCAAAGAGAAATGGTTCTGGCTAGTGAGGATAAATTCAACTCCTTATATATACGAAGTCGTCAACAAAACAACTTAACGAGCTTGTATAACCAAGGATATACGAAATTTGAGAAATCATTAATATGTATTAAATTATTATATAAACAATGATTATAGATGAATTTGTATTCATTTATATAAGGTATAGAAAAAATATAAATTATAGTATACAATTACCCAAATTATACATAAATAATTAAATGTATACAACTAAAGAAGTTATATAAAAAATAAATATAAATTGTACTTTTTTAGTACAAACTAAGTCTCATGTACGTCTACACTGATACAAACTAATGGATTGTCACGCCCCGAGAGGGTACCCTTGGCGTGGCCGGCACTCAGAGACTGTTGCCAGTTCCTAAGCAAACCACTTAGTCTCATTACATCATTCAATCGATAAACTCTACCGAACAACGGAAAGTATAAGTAAATAAATGGGCCCATCTCATCTAAAGTCTCAAAATAAATATATATAAATAAAGGCTAGTAGGAAGAACTAGCTCATAAGTCTCAACATCAAAGCTCGACCATTGTCTATGAAGCCTCTATCACTACTCATGTGGTGCAAATGACAGACCCATGGCTACCCAAAATCAACAATCGTCAAATGTCCATCTATGAAAGAATAAAGAGTAGACAAATGACACATCAAAAACTAAAACTCACCAATAGTCTCAAACGCATCTCAAAGGAGCTCACCCCTCTCATCTCATCTCATCTCAGAGGAGCTCATCTCATCTCATCTCATCTTAGAGGAGATCATCTCCTCTCATCTCAAAACTCAGAGTAGCTCACTTGCTCTCATCTCATCTAGACTCGGAGTACTCAAGATAGGAAATTTATGGGAGTTTTTTTTATCCGACAGACGTTCCAAACTTGCCAGGTAGGGAATGCTCAAAAACCATATCACCGCACCCAATATGGAGTAAAATTCAATAGGTCCTCTATTGCTTTGAGGGACTGTTACTCTCGAGGGAACCATAATATATGTGATGGTTGTAGGCCTCTCCTACATTAGGCGACATAGTATGAAGAGTTCAAGTCGAACTAACTCTCACTCTTTCGGTGCTCGATACTCCTCCCATGACTCAATGCTCAAAAAACTCCATCTCAACCAATCTCATAGGGACTCACTCCCCGTCAACGACTGGTATCTCATAGGGACTTTAGCCCTTTTATCAATCATCTCATAGGGTCCTTGACCCTCTCATCAATCTTCTCATCAATGACTCAATAATTATAACAATCATTAGGAAGCAAGTGAATGGACACATTGGTAGAGTTCATTTATAAAGACTCACAAGACAATTAAATTATGTCAACTCATTATCATACTCATCACAATCAATAATCTCAACTCAAGGCTCTAGACTCAATTCTCAAGTTCAATATGCATGCTTTTCAAATTAGACATGTAGGGTTATGTAAATTCTTCAATGAAAATATTCAATTCAAGAAAACAATTAGTATGATGATTATCAACATCAAAAATATGTAATTTCAAACCAATATTTCAAGAAACACCATCAAAATTCATGCATATAGACTCTTCAATCATCAACACATCCATGAACTCTGCGGGGAACATAAGAGAACAATCCCATGTTTTTTGTTTAGTCTTACATACCAGGAATGCAGCTATCAACCAAGTACATCGAGGATCTCTTCTCGAATCTCTCAACTCAAGCTCTTCTCTTCTCTCCTTAAGCCCTAGCCTTATTAGATTATGGAATAGGACTTAGAATGGGGGTTTGGACCCTTCTTACGTCAAAAAAACCTTATTAGATCGTGTATAGAGTTTAGGAGGGGTGGGAAATTCACCGAAATGCCCCTCATAATGATTGAGAAATTTTCAACTCGGAAAAGACACAGTCCGCGACGCGGACTGCTCGCGAACTATGTGTTTTCAGAAAAGAGTTTTTGAATGAGTTTTCTCTATCTTGTCGAAATTTTTTAAAGAATATAAGTGCTGGTCTGCGATGGGTGCGCGATTCGCCCCTGTCGCGTACTAACACAGTTTTGCGCTTCGTATAAAAAGTTTATCTTTTGATCAGGTCGCTCTAAAAATTGATCGAGACCATTTTCTCATTTAATTTTTTGTGCTGATCACAAATCCGGCCTCAGATTTTTTATTTGGGCATCGAAAGATATGTTATGCGCATACCCTCACTCTAGGGGTATTTTGGTAATTTGACCAGGCATCACATAAGTAGATGTGTATCGTAGGACAGACATGTATCACAATTATTTGACATTACACCGCATTATTTACATTTCCTGGCATTCACTCAATCTCATATTACTATGGTTTGCTATTATAATATGAAATGCTTACGCGACTGGGTATCTATTATATCATTTGACTTATTTATAGTTGGACCCCTTTGAAATGTGATTCTATGTGATGAGTATATGTATATCCTTGTGATCTCTTTATGTTGTATACATTATGCTTGGACTTTTCTGATCACAGGTTTGTAGTTCGGCGATATGTGATTTCTTGTTAAGGAGTACTTGGGTTTCTCATTGCTTTACTTTAGGTTAGTTCCATTTATTGAATATTCTGTTGTTTGGTGCTCACCTACATGCTACATTTTTGTAAAATTGTGAGCTTGGTCCCTCTGGTTTGACTTTTCTCCTTCCGAATTATTCTTGAGATAGCTACTTTTGTCTTTAGTAGACCTTGAAGAAATCAATTATTATATTATATTTTATTTGAGAACTAGACATTTGAGACTTGTAATTCTTTAAGTATTCTGTATTTAGAGGCTTCTGCCTGTGACACTAGTTTTGGGAAGGTGTTAGTTTTGGTTTAGGATGTTTATCTATCCTATTTAAACTGTTTATCTTCTAGTATTATTATTATGTTGGGTTATTAATGTCGGGCTGACTCACCTTGGTGGGTTAGGTGACTGCCATCACACTTAAATTTCGATTATGACAATGTTTTACAATGAGATTATCCATCATTAGCTTGTAAATCATGTGTTTCTCTAATTATCTCTCCTTTGTTTTTCCACGATTCAGGTGGAATACTCAAAAGCTTTCCGATTATCGCCTTTTCAGTCGGGATTATTATCTCCCAGTAAGTAGATCTGATTAGTAAGTGTCATGAATCTGATGTGCATGTCCTGGAGTTTCTCACTTTTCATTATCCAGAATAGCTTATACTGCCTATTCATAAGGCTTGAAAATCATACTATCAAAGACAACTAAATGAGTATTAATTTATCAATTGAAGTAAATATTAAGATACCATAACTATCAAAAATATAATCCTTTATCTCATTTTATGTGTCATCATTTGACTTGATACGATATTTAAGCAAAAAAAAAAAAAAATTTTTAAAATTGTTGTCCAAAATAATTATTGAATATACTTAACTGTTAAATTTAGTGTTGGCCAAAAAGACAAAGAAAACGTATACATATTCTGAACTCAAAACAAATATTCAAAGGGACCTAGTCTCTACAACTTACAAAGAAAGATAGCGTAGTTAGTAGGATGATTGTTAACTATCTTCTATGTATTCTACTTGTTTTGGAATACAAACGTAGTTTGAAATTTAAATACGTCGTAATACGATGTAAAATTTAATCAAGATATATATATATATATATATATATATATATATATATATATATATATATCATTCTCTCTATTTTCATAAAGCTCATGATAAATATATTATATTCATTCCAGATGCTATGGATAATTCTCCTACAACCTCGGTCTCCTTTTATTTTGGATGATTCTTTTCCTATCAAAAATTGTATTAGAAGATTTATATAAAGAATCTTTTTTTTAGATTATATATGTTCGACCAATAGTGTATTTTTTTGGTTAATGAATATCTCCTAATCTGGTACAACTTTTTTCATTTTCTTTTTTCAGAAAAGTCGTTATAACAATTGGAAGGTTTCAAACACTAAAATATAGGTAGATCTCATCAAGCCAAGGAAACTCAAGTAGTTCTCAACAAAGATGTACCTTTAAAAAGTTTGGGAGAATGCCTCCTCTTCAATCAAATGTTCTAAATGAAATTCAAAGAGGTCCAGGGTTTCCATTTCCAACTCCCAATACCAACAACATTTTTTCTAGAGGTGAGAGTTCACTTCAACAGCTCTATCATCCACAACATCATATTCAATTCAGCACTACAAATCCAATCAACAACCCACATTTGTACATCCAAAATAATATTGATAGTGGGGTACAACAATAAGATGGCCCATTTTTTAGAATGCCAAGCACAGAAGGACTACTTATTAAAAGCATTGATCATAACCATGAGTTGGTACCTAATGTCATTGGTGATCATGCTCAAAATGACTATAATTTAGAGTATAATTTAAACCAACTCATGCTCAAAATTACAGTCATTTTGAACATGATCACCCATGAAATAAGACACCAACTCATGCTTATTATCAATGCTTTAAATAATTAGTCCTTCTGAGCTTGGCATTCTAACAAATGGGTCATCTTGATGTTGTAATCCACTATCAACAGGTTTTTGGGTGTACAAATGTGGGTTGTTGATTGGATTTGTAGTGCTGAGTTGAACTAGATGTTGTGGATGATAGAGTTGTTGAACTTAACTCTCACCACTAGGAAAAACGACATTGGTGTTGAGAGTGGGAAATGAAAACTTTGGACCTCTTTGAATTTGACGAGGAACATTTGTTTGAAGTGGAGGCATTCTCCTAAACTTTTTGAAGGTACATATTTGTCGAGAACCATTGGAGTTTCCTTGGCTTGATAAGCTCTACCTATATTTTATTGCTTTTGAAACCTTCCAATTGTTATAAGGACATTTCTCAAAAAAGAAAATGAAAAGAGTTGGACCAAACTAGGAGATATTCATTAAACAAAAAGTAATATACTATGGTCGAACATATATAATCCAAGGTTATGTTCCATAAATATCAGTAATCCTGACAATGGTCAAATTTTTCCATCTTTTTTAATGGGAAGACCTCAAAATCCGATGAGTAGATTTTTCATCGCCAATTTTAACAAATTTTGAAGCATAAATTCATATAAAATTGATAATAAATAATGTAAAATAATAACGACATAATTAGATGCGGCTAACAATAACAATATAAGGTAATATGCACTATTTAAACACCAACATAGTATCTAGTAATAACAAATGTATTGTCCAAAAAGAATATTAATAAATACTTAACTAAATTGGTATTAACAGTAGAAATAGTAAGTTGGACTAATAACAATTCTAACAGTAACTCAATGACTACCCCAAATTGTTAATGAAAAACATCAAGAATAACTAAAGAAAAATAAACACATAAACTAAAACAAGAACTACCAGATGCATTTACAAATAACGAAAATAATCCAAACTAAACCTAAAAAAAATAACATTGCTGAAAACATTTCAAAAAAAGCATGAAAACTATTTTAACAAAAATAACAATCACATACACAACCAAAAATTCACAACAAAACCCAAATTAATTAGTGAGCCGTGATAATATCGATTTAACAAAAATCTAATGAACTGAGAAACTAAAATGAAAAGTACCTGAACCAGATCTAGTTTTGTTGTGGTGTAACAAGGATGGGCGAGCACTGGTGGACCTGACTGGATTTTGCCTCCTCGGAGCTTGTGCGGCGTGGAGTTTTGGTGTTGTTCTGGTGGAGGTTTGGTCAGTTTTTGGGCATGGTGGCATCACGGGTTTCAGGAGTTGGTGTGTACAGGTGGAAGGGTGTTGTATGGGTGGCAATGGGGGTTTTCTAATGGCTGTGGCAGTTTGGTGGAGGAGGTCATTTTGAGGTGCATTTCAGGCGATTTTCAGGTGGGTTTTGGGTTGTTGTTTGACGGATGTTTTGCGGTGGTAAGGAGACAGGGTTTTGGAAGTGATGGTGGACTGTGGTGAGGGTGAATGAGAGAAAGAGGAGGCGACTCCTTGGTTTTGCAGTGGGGTTTTCTAGCAAACCAAGGAGGTTAAGGGATAAGAGGTAGATGAAAGAGAGGGTGAAGTTAGGTCACCAGTCACAGAGTCTTCTAGCAACGAGAAGGGGCGGCTATGATGATTTTTCCAGCGAGAAATGAAGAGGGTGGCGGCCGGTTTTCAAAAGGGAAAGAGAAGATAATTTTTTAGGGTTTTCTGTTAGAAATTCTATTCTATCCTGTAACAATGTAAAAGTTGTATACATGATTAAAAACCTAATGGTCTAAGAATATGGGCCCAAATGTTGGGCCAACTAAACATATTCGTAAAATTTTTATCTGTGTAAAAAATGAATTGTTATACTGCGTTAAAATTTAAAACCAAACTAATTAAAATTCTAAAATATTAATCTAAAATTGCTAAAAAATATTTTAAACTATTAAAAAAATAATAATATAAAAGTATGATTTTTTTAAAAGTTAAGCCAACATTTGGTGTCAACATATACCAAAAAAAAAAATTGAAAACCCAAGAAACTCAAAAAATTTGAGATAAAAAAATGCGAATTTTATTAGTTTGGTTTGATTCATATATTTAAAAATTCAACATAAATAATTTAATTTAGTATTTGAAAAATCAGAATCAAAGTGAAAAGGTGCCACATTCAAAATGTAGACACATTTAGATTAAAAAAATATATGTGAAGACTTCATATATATACACACATGGATGGAGAAATTTTAGAACATATCTTATCTATCAAATCATATTCACAAGGGGAAAAAGGAAAGTAATTTACTTTTTTTCTAATTTGTGATTTATTGTATATATGGAGCATAGAAGGTAAATCCTTAAAGAAAATTCCATTTATTCTCAAATCTGATTTAAGATGCGAAGAAATAAAAAGCATTATTTGACTAGATATGTCATAATGAACAATCACACTTGAAGCCACAATAAAATAAATTGGCTTATAACAAGAAATTATCAACATGATGTCATTTCAAGTGCATCGCTTATATTTTCTCTACATGCCTTACACAAATAGTACAATAAAGTAGTTAACATGCAAAACATTACATACTTTATGGAAGTTGAGTTTTTTCCCTTTGTATGGATCCTTACTTGTTTTAGATCTAAAATGACTAATAAGTACAATAATCAATGAATGATGGTATAAAAATATACGATGTCTACTCAAATCCTAACTCATCGTTAATTTCATGATCATTCTACTCAAATTAGGGCTTTTTCACTATTAATTTCAAGTTAAAAATCCTCCCCTAAAATTAACCACCATAGATTTTAGAGATTAAGAATAAAATGACAAATTAGAGGTGTAACTAACTTACCCTTATTGAAGAGAACGATGAAAAATAGATGAAAAATGCCTGTAACACCCCACAACTCTATTCGTAAGATCCAAATTTTTTTCGTAAGTATATAAGATTGAACCTAGTGATACCTTACATATACCTGTATTTTAAGGCTCATTTCAATACATGTGAAGGGTATCAGAAGTGGATTATTGGGCTCATAGGAGACATCTAATGCTTAGTTAAGTTCAAAGCTTTCCTATCGATTAAGTTTTTGCATTAGATTATACACAGATCAACATTAAATGATCTTAACTCTCAGCACACGGAGAATTAGATGGCCCATAATATATCAAATTAAATATTTTTGTATCTTCTTTCCAACTCCACTAATTTTGCCTCATTTGGAGTTTGAAGCAAAACATTATCATCATTTTATCACAGACAGACAGAGCAGACTTGATTCTGAGACCCTGACTTACGAGGCGTGGATTGAACTACAACCCATTCTATAAGTTCATGGAATGACATCTGCAAATCCATTTTTGGGTCTCGTATTCTACGGACCCAATTTTGGGTCATAAAAGCTTCAATGAGTTGTAGTTTGGGCCCGTAGAATGAGTTTTAGGACCCCAAAATCCACCCCAGTTTCTACAAATGGATTATACCATCCATATAAGCTTCCAAGGACCGTAGATAGTCCTGCAGATGACTTAGACAATGTTTTTAAGAAAGGGTATTTTCGTCCTTTCTCACCCTTTCTAAGCCTACACTTGACAGTTTTTCACCTAGTTAAACCTTTAAATGTTATTTTTCAACTTCATTACGCTCTAAAACATTCTCCAGACTTAGAACAACTTTTCAAGAGAAGAAAAGCTATGCTTTTAAGAGAAGATAGTGAGTTCTTCAAAGTTCTTGAGGAATCTAGTTCTTCCAAGTATATAAGGCTTACAAAAATCCTATTATAGTATCCTGCCATCATGTATCTACTAATTTCTTCAAATATTCAGATGTTAGTTGAGAACAAGATTTCCTCATTACGGGTAAATATTATAGGTTATATTATTTGTTTTAAGAAAAGCATGATATTTACTATAATTTTGTACTGTACTTTTAATTGCTAAACTAGTTAAACCTTGAAGTTACTACGAAATCCTATGAATTTCCAAATCGTTCTTTAAACTCAAGAAAAAATATTGTCATAAGTATTTTATGAACAGTAAAATATGAAACCTATGAGTTAAGAAATTTTTGGGTTAAGAGAATCCTAAGTTGTGCTAAGTCCCAAAGAGAAGAAAAGTAACACTTTGAGCAAATATGTTCTTTTAAGTATGACATATAATTAATACTTTTGGGAGTAGTATTGAGCACCAATTTGGGCATGACTTTGGCAGTGTGGGTTAGACGTTGTATTATCTGGAGGCTCATAGTGATGGTTTGTCAGCTAGAGAACCTCTCTAAGTAAACCTTCTTATTTTATACACTCAGTTATATTATTTCATTATTAAAGTGTTTTCTTTTATTATGTTGCATATTTAGTTGAGTTGAACTATTTTTCAGAGCTGTGCATTTTAAGTAATATATATTTTTCATACACTAAATTCTGCTCATTAATGCATTAAAACAAGTATTTCTTCTATAGTATGAGTTGCACTTTTAAACACAGTTAAAGATATTTTTACTGGAATGACATATTTTTATCAATTAAGCTTTCTCAGAGATCAATTCTAAAGTTGAGTATCATATCTTTATACTTTTTTGGCTATCTAACATACTGTACATTACCTGTACTAATGCCATTTGATGCTGCATTATTTTATGATACATATTCAAGTACTCATGATAGCAGATATTTAGTAAGGCAGTTCCCATCAGCAGTCGGTGAGACCTATTTGAATTCAGAGGAGCTCGAGAGTCATTATTCCTTTTGTATTTATTTCAGTTGAGGTAGCCACGGGCCTACCCCGGTACCTAGTTTAAGGTCAATATTTTATAAACTTCATAGACTAGAAAGACATTATTCATGTTATTTTCTTGAAGTTTTTTTCGAAAGCCTTGAGTCAAGGTTTATAACTATTGTTGTATCTCTGAGTTTATGAATATTGAGTCCATTCTGATTTATTTTGATGTTAGTGTCTTCCACTAAGACAGTTAGCTAGGCCAAGTGGTTCGCTTGGTACCAGAAATGATTTTCGAGTGTCTTCCACGTCCAGCATATAGGCTTGGGGTGTGACAATACCTAGGTCACTTTTGCAATTTTCCAAAATGAGTTAGCCAAGTAATGCCAGTTTTGAGTCTTTTTTGCACTAATATTTAACTTAACCCCCTTTAATGAGATACCCTTCTCTATAGCAGCTTGTAGGGGATATTATCATGAAAAGCTTCTCCCAAGCCTTCATTTTGTAGTACACCCTCAAACTTTGACATTCTAAAAGAACACTTTTATGCCAAGTTTGATATTGAGAGTTCTAATTATCCATTTTAAAAAGTCCTACGGACTTCTTAATATCATAGTTACTAAAAAAATCAATCTATACTTAGACATTAGTCTTAGTCCTTTTTTGAACTTTTCTAAATCTCATTTTACTTTGTTTTTTTTTTCTAAATTTGACCTAGTCTAAAAATTTAAATCACTACACCAAAGTTTTCTAGCTCAATTCTTTTGACCATTGTCTTTCCCCTAACGACTAGAAGGGATCATTACAATTGATATCGATTTACTCGTCACCCGTTCCTAAGCAATCAAAAAAGAAAACCTAGGCTAAGTCAAGAAGAAGTAGAAACTAAATCTTTAAAAAAGTGAGGCTACCTATCTTAAATGTTCTTCTCGATTTTTTTGAATTATTTCTTAGTTGGATGATGCTCCTGTTAAATATTTACTAATATGATTTCCTTAGTCCTCACTCTTCAAACATCCCAATCAAGAATTGCAACTGACTTTTCTTCGTACTGAAAATACTTGTCCAGTAATATCGAGTTTCATTTGATAATGTAATTCTCATTCCGACATGGATACATGTTATACCGGATAAATCCTGAACAAGCTAGGCAATAAATCTATCTTATAATCAATAAACCTATATAACACCATCAAAAATCACAAATAGACCAATATAACAAGGAATAAACTTACTCTTGTTTTCAAACCTCATGACTCCTTTTTATGGGTGACACATTTATGCACAAGTTTGTATGGGTCCAAATATAACATACATAGTAGGAATATTAGGCCGGTATTTAAGTAACCCGAGAATGGATCATTTGAAAGCAGTAAAATGGATTATGAGATATCATTAATAAACAAAAGATTACATGCTCACTTATCGGAGGTCGGATCATTTAGATATCGTAGGACATTTCTATACAGATTTCGGTGGATGTCCCTATGGTAGGACATCCACATTTGGCTATATGTTAATGTTGGATGGATGCATTTTTTCATGGAAGAGCGTAAAACAAACATTAATAGCTTCTTCTACCATGGAAGCTAAATTTGTAGTCTACTATTGTTATACCGCGAGAGGGTACCCTGGTGTGACCGACACTCAGAGACTATTTCTAATCTCCAAGCGAACCATTTGGCCTCATCACATTCATTCAATCAAATCTAATAGCTGAAGACAGCAACAATCAAAGAATAACACAATAGGAATATGATTATAAAATCATTATAGATAAAGGTCGTAGCTAGCCAATCCAATCACAAGACTAGTAAGAAAGAAACTAGCAAAAACTCTATCAAATCAATTGTCACGCCTCGGGAGGGTACTCTTGGTGTGGTAGACACTTGAAGAACCATTGTTGATTCCCCAAGAGAACCACCTGACCTCATAATCACATCTTACTTGATAGCAGATGAAAAATAGTCAAATGAAAGACATTTAAATGGAATAATAAAACTCTTATGAAATATAAGTTCCAATAATCAAGTTTCAAAATCAATAATAATCAACCATCCTCTACTCAGATGTCTATCAAGCTTTTTTTTTTTTTATCAATATATATGGTACCATGATAGGTCATGGCTACCCAACTCAAGAAATAAGAATACTCAGTGAAAGTAACAACTGCTCCTCCGAAGGCAAGGAGGGCTAACCAACTCTAGGGACAAGGAAACTGAACTTCGATAGTGCGCCTGTTGAAGTTCTCTATTAATTGTATCTGCATAATTAATGATGCAGGCCAAGTGGGCATCAGTACATGGAATATACTAGTATGTAAGAAATGCCAAAGTAAACAAGTAAAGCTCAACTCATCTCAGAACTCAACACATTAGCTCATGACTCAACTCAACGGGAAATGCAAATTTAAGGTTTTTAAATCCCGCTTAATAATAGACTCAATCATTATGCAGCTTAGTTTAAAACATAATATGCTAAATCAGGTGATGCTTGGAAGTTTCTCTAACTAACATAACTCTCCCACTATGAGCTTGGTGATGCACAATGATGCCGACATCCTAAATTTTCCAAGGTAAAGGATGTCAACCTCTCCCCCTCTCGGATCCAAAGAGAATGTCCATCTATTGGAACATGAGGCGCTAGAGTTAACTACACGACTATCCTACACGAGAAATATAGTTCTGGGTGTTATCATCTTACCCAACTCGGTGCTCAATACTCCTTCCAAGACTAAAACGTGTTCATACAAACCATCTCAAACTTATCTCTTTGACCTCATCTCAAACAACTCAAATCGATTATGCAATAGCTAAAAAATATAGGATCATCATTCATGCAATGCAACTCAAGACGCTAATTCACATCACGCAAGACTTTAACTTATATGGTCAGTTAATCTCATACCAATCATGCTCAACACATAATGTATATTAGAAGCTCATCATATGCATACATGAAAACATGAACATGTACTTCTCATATTCAATTTACTCAACTCAGCTAGTCAGACTAATGATTCTTGACTCAGTAAATATACAATGCAAGGTCTTATAGAATAATGCAATTTAAGACTCATGTTGTCAAATAGAAGGCTAGTATCCCAATTTCATATAAATAGCGATGCAATGCATAATTCATTCATATATGCTTATGAGGGATCAAAGTAACTGCAAGAAACTTGAAAATTAACATCATAGGTTTTTCATTACTCAATTCTCTTTCATTATCGTGACTAAAATAGATAAAAGAGGCGTGTGGAAGAATTCAATCCAACACTTTAGGTAGCATTACATACCTGTTTGTGCCTCACTTGTTGAACTCTCACTCTTCTCCTTCTTTCCTTAGCCCTAACTTTGTTTTTAGCATAATAGGGACTTAGGAATGGGTTTAAAAACCCTCTTTCCACTTAAAATGACCGATATTGGTCGTGGAGTTTAAGAGGGGTGGGGTAAAGTCTGGAATGCCCCTAAAAACTGAAATTTTTGCACTATGGCGTACCAAGTCCGCATCATGGACTTTCGCACTTTTAGTGCAATTTTCATTGAAATATTTTTGATCAATTTTCTATTCCTGTAGAAAATATCGAAATCACCACTAAATGAAATTCCGTGACAAGCCCATGACACGGACTTGTTATGGACATGCACAAATTGAAAGTCCATGACACGGACTCGTTATGAACTTGCCTGCAATTGTGTTTTTCACACCAAAAAGATTATCTTTTGATCTGATTGCTTTAAAATTCAACCAAAATCATTTTCCTACACAATTGTTTATGCTAATTATGATTCCGACCTTAGATTTGCCGAAAAAGTTTGGGAAGATGCATTACGCAAGCGTATCTCATCTAGAGGTATTTTGGTAATTTTACTAGGTGTAATATTATCTCCCCCTTGAGATCATTCGTCCTCGAATGAAGAGTGACTATAGTTGGACTCAAGGAACGAATAACACTTATGGACTCTAACAATCAAGCAACCCTCACTTCACTCATGCAATCCAGAAGCAAAGTAATTAAATAAATAAACAGTCAACAAATCAAACAAATCATCAATCACACTCTAGGACTATCGCTATTTCAAACTCAAAATAGAAGTGGACTCAAAGAATAGGAATGAATCATTACCATTAACTCCCTCACCGTCCACAAGTAGAAACAAAAGCGAGTACCTGCCTTCATGTTCTCCTCTACCTCCCAAGTTGCCTTTTCAATAAGTTGATTTCTCCATAACACCTTGACGGATGCAATCTCTGGTTCTTAGCTTGTGAACCTGAAGATCAAGGATTTGAATGGGACCTCTTCATAGCTCACTCTGTCCTTTACTCCAATACTCTCGATACACTACAAGAAAATAGGTCTTTAACGAGGGGTAATTCGGTTGTTAAAAGTATAAATCCGGTCGTTATTAGTCAATAATGACTGATACAAATCCCGTCGTCACCGGTCGTTAGTAGCTCCGACGTTAAAAGTTAATGACCGGATTAAATCCTATCGTTAAAAGTTAACGACCGAATTAAATTTGATCGTTAAAAAAGCTTTAACGACGACAAAAATCCGATTCTTATACCTTTTTTGTAGCAACCGTCTTACCTTGCAATTCTGCCAGATGATGCTACCGAGGTTTGAACCCGTGACCTTCTAGCCACATAACAACATCTTTACCAGTTACTCCAAGGCTCTCTTCAGTTCTAGTTATTAAAACCTTAATCATAAACACAAATCAAATCAGCAAAAGTGCAAACTATGTATGGATTTACACACAGAAACATAAAAAAACATGCACATATGAAAATATACAAATTTATTATATTCATATAAAATTTTATAGTTCACTACAAAGAATGATATTGCGTAAAGTTACAAAAATATAGACATACAAATTTATATAATATTATATTTTTTAACTCTTAATAAAATAAAAATTAAACTAGAATATTTTAAAACAATTTTTGAAATATGAAATGCATTCTTCCTGTGCTTCAAAATTTTCTGTTGCTTATACTTCTTTACACTTTTTCTGAGGATGAGTTCTTCAAACTGCATGACCTTTCAAAAAACAAGTATAAAAACTTCATGTAATGTTATTAATAATACTCCTAATAACTATTATCTTCCCTTTTTTTCGCAAAATCAAAGATTAACTATAATAAAATATAAAATTTATTTCTGTTCTCACAACCATATAAAAATAAAGTTGGGCTTCCTAGTTCTAGACTTAAAATTATTTGTTTTGTATTTTGCACCTTAAGATATTGACTTTTTGCACATTGCTTCATGGATAAGACCCCCAACTTCTTTTAGTTTCACTTTTTATACTAATAATATTCACCTAATATAAATAATTCAATATCATTAAAATTATTATGAAGATACAAATCAATTATATCATCTAAAATTTTAAATAATAAAAAAATCATGATTTCTTAATTAATTAGTTGTTGATTATATGTCATCTAAAATTTTTAAATTTTCTGTTTGTAAAATTTCACGTTATACTTTTCTAACTTAAACAAAAGATTTTTATTTGTATACACTTGTTGGTTTCACAACCAATAATGGAAAGAAAAATCAGCATAATATATGTTTTTTTATTAGAAGAAACATTATTACTAGATACTGATTCTTAAGTCTATTGATCGAGGTAATTTGCAAGTGGAGAAACATCTTTCCTCTTGAGAAAATTACTTACGACCAAATTTATTTAACTTTTCTACCTTAAATTAGTCTCATAAGCTCATAATTATATATTTAATATTATTACTTTTATTGTTAATTTTTTGTTTCATTACAATTTTTTATTTTGACCTACTTCATCTTGCATCTTTAAAAATGTCAAGTAAAGATGAATAAATTGTCTCTCAAAATAAAAACATATATAAAAACTATATCAAGAAAATATTTAAGTTAAAAAAATTATGTAAAAAAGATTGTAACTAAATATTTTTATAATATTTCAAAATTTTATATAATTGAATATAATACAAATGATGGACAGAGTTATTAGAAATAATAAATTAATATTTTTTTTCTTTTTATTAAACTTTTTTTTATGGAATAAGCAAAATTATAAAAGATAGAGGATTTTTATCAGAATGATTAACAAAACACCACTTGTTATACTTATAACATGATTTGGTATGATCTCTTTATTCTCATATTAGTTAAACATATTTTTACACTAACTAATATGTTTTAATGATGGCATGTTATGCATTTTAAAAATCAAATTTGTCCCCTCGTTAATGTTAGATTAAAATTTATTTTTAATGACCGGAAAAAGATTTGATCGCTATAAGTGTATTTATAATAATCGAAAAAATAATTGGTCACTATAAGTGTATTTGTAAAGACCGTAAAATAATTTGATCGCTATAAGTATATTTATAACGATCGGAAAAAAATTTGGTCACTATAGGTATATTTATAACGACCGGAAAAACATTTGGTCACTATAAGTAAATTTATAACGATCGAAAAAGAATTTGGTCACTATAAGTGTATGTATAACGACCGGATTCATTTCTCGTCGTTAAGAAATGGTCGTTAAAAATCACTTTTCTTGTAGTGATAGTCACTACCAACTGCGGGTCTCCTAAACACTTTTTAAGAATAAAAATGTGAAAGACTAGATGGATGGCCGCTAGCTTCTATGGTGGTTCTAATTCATAAGCTACATTGCCCACTCTCCTTTTGATAAGCACCAATGTACCTCGGACTCGACTTCCCTTTCTTCCCAAAGTGCATCACATCCTTCATAGGTGACACTTTCATATATACCTAATCATTGACCTCAAACTCTAACTCTCTTCTTCTAACATTGGTGTAGGATTTTTGTCGACTCTGTGCAGTCTTCAACTTCTCTCGCACGATTTTCACCTTCTCCATAGGCTGATAAAAATTTTCTAGACCAATCAATTCTGCCTTTCTCACCTTGAACCAACCAAGCAGTGATCTACATATTCTTCCATAGAATGCCTTATATGGGGCCATCTAAATAGTCGAATGGAATGGAAATTGTTATTATATGTGAACTAGATCAGAGACAGATGGTCATCCTAGTTACCCTTGAAGTCAACGACGCAGGCTCTGAACATATCCTCCAAGGTTTAAACAATAGGCTCTGCCTGTCAATCAGTCTATAGGTAGAAGGTAGTGCTGAGGTTCACCTTCGAGCCCAAGATGAGCAGTAAACTGTGCTTCACTATCTGAGATGATAGACAAGGGGACTCTATGTAATCTAACAATCTCCTTTATGTAGAGTCGGGCATAATCCTCGATAATGCCAGTCATTTTTACCGCCAAAAAAGTATGTGGATTTTATCATCCTATCAACTATCACCAAAATTGAATCATGTTGTCATCGGGACCTCGATAAGCTTGTGACGGAGTCCATGTTGATCATCTCCCACTTCCATTTTAGAATTTCAAAGTTTTGAGCTACTCCACATGGCCTTTGATGCTCAACCTTAACTTGTCGGCAATTCGAGAACTTATAAACAAACTCGGCAATGTCTCTCTTTATTCCACTCCACCAATAGACTTCTCTCAAATTATGGTACATCTTAGTTAATCCCAGATGGATTGAATACTTAGTGTTGTGTACTTCATCCATGATTCTTTCTTGTATACTATCAACATTAGGAACGCATAACCTGCCTTGGTATCTCAATGCTCCATCTTCCCCTTTAGTGAAAGTCATCACCTTCTGCTTATGCACATCTACCTTCAATTGTAGTAAGATAGGGCCTTGGTCTTGCTTCTCCTTCACCTCAACTTCCAGGGATGATGCAGACCAACTGTGCACAAGTCCTCCACCTTCTTCCGATTCATCCAGTTGAACTCCCAATCGTGTCAATCTATGAACCTCTTTAGGTAGCTCCTTCTTCTCTTCCTCCATATGAGCAGTGCTTTCCATAAACAACATTTTAAGAGCATCAACAACTATGTTAGCCTTACCTGGGTAGTAAAAGATGCTCATGTCATAATCCAGAGAAATTCAAGCCATCTCCTTTGCCTCAAATTAAGCTCTCTTTGGGTAAAGACATATTGTAGACTTTTATGCTCTATGAAAACATCAACATATGCTCTATTTAAATAGTGGTGCCAAATCTTGAGAGAAAACACCACTACTACCAACTCAAGAACATGAGTTGGATAATTCTCTTGTGAACCTAAAGTTGTCTCGAAGCGTAAGCTAGCACTTTTCCCCTATGCATCAGCACACCGCCAAATTCGACTCTGGATGCATCACAATATATTTTGAGATCCTCTATTATGTTAAGTGGGGTCAAAACTAGTGCAGTAGTCAACCTTGTTTTCAACACTTGGAAACTCTTCTCACATTCATCAGACTATTGAAACTTGACCTTCTTCTGAGTCAGCCTAGTCAATGACGAGGATAGGGATGAAAATCCCTCAACAAATCTGCGGTAGCAGCCTGCCAATCCAAAAAAGCACCTTATATCAGTTTGAGAGGTTGGTCCAGGACAATTCTTAACCACTTTAATCTTTTTAGTATTTACTCGAATACCATCGCTCGAGATAATATGACCTAGAAAAGCCACAGACTTAAGCCAAAATTCGCACTTTGAATATTTTGCATATAACTCATTATCCTTTAGGGTCTGTAAAGAGATTCTGAGGTGATGTGCATGCTCCTCTTCGTCTCTAGAATATACCAAAATATTGTTGATAATGACAATCATGAACATGTCAAGGTACTATCTGAATACTCTGTTCATCGAGTCCATGAAGGCTGCAGATGCATTTGTCAACCAAAAGGACACCACCAAAAATTTTAACTGGCCATATCAGGTTCGAAAAGCCATCTTTAGGATGTCACATTCTCTCACTTGCAACTAGTGATAGCCTGATCTCAGGTTTATCTTGGAGAAAATAGTGGCACCCCAAAGATGGTCAAACTGGTTATCTATCCTTAGAAGGGGATACTTACTCTTGACCATTACCTTTTTAATGCCAATAAAATTATCAAAATACCCCTAGAGAGAGGGTATGCGCGTAACGCATCTTCCGATGCTCTTATGAAAAATACAAGGCCAAATTTGTGATCAGCACAAAAAGTTGAGTGGCAAAATGCTCTCGGTCGATTTTTAGAGTGACCCGGTCAAAAGATAAATTTTTGATCCGTAACACAAAACAGTGTTTGTACGCGAAAGGAGGGCGTCGCGCACCCATCACTGACCAACACTTATATTCTTTTTAAAATTTTTGACAAGATTAAGAAAACTCGTTCAGAAAGCCTTTTTTGAAAATACACAGTACGCGACCAGTACGCATCGTGGACTGGGTCTTTTCTGAGTTAAAATTTTTTAAATTTATATGAGGGGCATTTTGGTCAATTCCCCAACCCTCCTAAATTCTATACACGATCTAACAAGGTCGTTTTGACATAAAATGGGTCTCAAACCCCCATTCTAGGTCCTAATCCAATACTTTACTAAGCTTAGGGCTTGAGGAGAGAAGAGAAGAGCTTGAGTTGAGAGATTCAAGAAGATATCCTTGACATGCTTGATTGATAGCTTCATCCCAAGTATGTAAGGCTTAACTAAAAATATGGGATAGTTCTCTCATGTGCCCTATAGAGGTCATAGATGAGTTGATAAATTGGAGAGTTTACCTGAATAATCTTTGATGGTTTTTTTTTAAATTATACTTGAAATTACATGTTTTCAATGTTGATGATCATCATACTAATTGTTTTCTTGAATCAAACATTTTTATGAGAACTTGCATAATCCTACATGACTAATTTGAAAAGCATGCATAATGAACTTGAGAATTGTGTCTAGAGCCTTGAGTTGAGGTTGTTGATTGTGATGAGAGAATGATGATGAGTTGATAGAGTTTTATTGTCTTATGAGTCTCTATAAATGAACTCTACCATCTATCCGACTTACTTCTAATGATTGTTCTAAATATCGATTAGTTGATTGAGATGTTCCTTGATGAGAGGGCCAAAGTCCCTATGAGTTGATTGATGATAGGGGTTAGAGTCCCTATGAGATACCGATTATTGATGGGGTTAAAAATCCCTATTATTTTATTTAAGAAGAGAAGTCTTATGAGCATTGAGTCATGGGAGGAGTATCGAGCACCGAGTTGGGTGATTGAGGAGCACCCCAGAACTACGTCGCCAAGCGTAGAAGAGGTTTTCCTCTTGAGTTTATGTCCCTAAAACAATAGCGGACTTGTTGAGTTTTTTGTCTCCATTTTGGATTATCCATTATTGTTTCGATTCACCTGAAAAGTAGAGAACGTTCGTGGCAACACCGGTGGGATGTTGAACATTTACTGGCTGATAAGTGATTGTTGTCAGATAAGAGAAACTCCCATAAATTTCCTACCTTGAGTACTCCAAGTCAAGATGAAATGAGAGGAGGTGAGCTCCTCTGAGATGAGATGAGATGAGAGGAGGTGAGTTCCTTTTAGATGAGACCGAGATGATTGAGTTTGACTTGTTGATGTGTCACTTGTCTACTCTTTATTCTTGCATAGATAGACATTTGACGATTTGTTGTTTATTTTGAGTTGATATTTTCTCCATAATATTCTATCTATTTCGATTTCACTCAGCTATTTTACATACCGGTACATTCCAAATACTGATGTCCACTCTGGACTGCATCATTTTGTGATGCAGGGGCAAGTACTAGAGATCGTCAACAGGTGCTCCGTCGAAGATCTGAGATTCGCAGCTGATTTTGTGAGCCTCCCCTACTTCGGAGGTTCCCTTACATTTATTTCATCAAGCTTTAGAGTTAGATTAGACTACTTCCTTTATTTTGATTCGGGTAGCTATGGGTCCATCATTGGCACCACATGGTTAGTAATAGAGGCTTCATAGACGATGGTTGAGTGTTGATATTGGGACTTGTGAGCTAGTTCTTTCTACTAGACTTCATTTTTATATATTTATTTTGAGACTTTAGATGAGATGTGCCTAATTACGTACTATACTTTACGCTGTTCAGTAGAGTTTATTGATTGAATGATGTGTTAAGGCTAAGTGGTTCACTTGGGGACTAACGATAGTCTCTGAGTGCCGGCCACACCAAGGGTACCCTCTTGGGGCGTGACAACCTTGTTCAGCTGGCAATAGTCAATACATATTCTGAGGGATCCATCTTTCTTTTGCATGAATAGGACAGGGGAACCCCAAGGAGAAACACTTGGCCTAATAAAGCCCTTCTCTAGTAAATCTCTCAACTACTCTTTTAACTCTTTCAACTCAGTGGGGGCCATCCTATAAGGTGGAAAAAAGATAAGTTGGGTGTCGGGGAGAACGCCAATCCCAAGGTCAATCTTCCTATCAGGAGGGACACAAGGCAAATCTTCAGGAAACTCATTCACAATCAGGATTGACTCGAGAGTAGGAGGATCAACATCCTTAGTCTTCACTCGCACGAGGTGCTAGATACAACCTTTAGAGATTAACTTTCTATCCCTAAGGTAAGAAATAAAGTTACCCTTAGGTTCTAAAGAATCACCCTTCCACTTTAGGATCGATTCATTCGGGAATTGAAATTTAACAGTTTGGGTCCTACAATCAATGGAGGCACAACAAGCATGAAGCAATCCATGCCAAGGGTTAAATCAAAATCAATCACTCCAATTCTATCAAATCAGCAAAGGTATCCCTATGATGGACGAATACTACACAATATTTATAAACTCTCTTTGCTAAAATAGATGCACCAACATGAGTGGAAATAAACAAAGGCTCAAGTAAACATTCAGGAAAAATCTAAAATCTACCGGCCACATATGGCATCACAAATGACAAAGTTTTGGAAGTGGTGATGGGTTGTGGTGAGGGTGAAAAAGAGAAAGAACGGGTGGCTCCTTGGTTCTCAGTGGGATTTTCCAGCGAGCCAAGGAGGTTAAGCAAAAAGAGGGAGACAAGGGAGATGGTGAAGGGAGGTCACCAGTCACGGAGTCTTTCAGCAAGGAGAAGGGGCAGCTATGGTGATTTGTTCTACGTGGTTTCACCAGAAATGGAGAGGGTGGTGGCAAGTTTTCAATTGGGAAAGAGAAGTGAATTTTTTAGGATTTTCTCTTAGAAACTCTACTCTATTTAATTATTGTAATAATGTAAAAGTTATATACACGCTTCAAAACCTAATCGGCTAGAAATATGGGCCCAAATTGTGGGCTAACTAAACATATTCGTACAATTTTTATTGGAGTATTTACATAAATAATACATTATATATCTAAAATATTACCCTTTTTAGGATACTTTTTTTTATTATGGTCTATGACATATTTTACCAATAAATTACAAAACACCATTCTTTTTCTTCCTCTTCTTCTCTTTCTCCTTCTCCTTCTCCTTCTCTTTCTCTTTCTTCTCTTTTCTTTTCTCCCTAGTGCACGTCTTTTTTCTTTCTTTTTGGTTCCTTTTCTCTCTCTTTCTCCCTCCGCATTTGATTCCTCATACTTAATATTATTCATTGTTATAAATTTTATTATTATTTCAATAAATATTACACATTTTCTAATAATGTAAAATTAATTAAATCATACCGTAACAAGTGAAATTCATACATAATACTTATAGTTAAATTGTACTAAATATATATATGATATTCAAATATAACACTTATAACACATTTTTATTAAAAATATTTTAGCTTTAGATGCACTTTTTGCATTGAAAGATGCTTATAATATGTATTAGTTACTAAATTTAAGACATGTTATAGTTATTTTTTTGTTATTTTCTCTTATTAATGATGTTAAAATAATTATTATATGAAAAATATACTACTTATATTCTCCACGTGTATTAAAAATTTTCTAATACATATGAAGTATCGAGCTTAAATTGTATTACAATTGTAGTTTTTATATATTTATTTTTATTAATGGTATCAAAAAATGTTACACCTGAATTTCAAACATTCAAGCACTAATTATTAGTTTATATATAAATACATAATATTGTGTCAGAAATGCATTTATGTTTGTTTACATAAAATAAATTTCATAATTTAAAGAGTAGTAAAAATATCATTTGTGTAATATCAATCCAAATTAAATTTTAGATTAGTATAATTAATTAAGTATTACTTTTAGAAGAGGAAAAGAAAGAGAAAGAAAGAGGCACCAGCTTAACAAAAAAAAAAAAGAAGAAGAAAGAGACATACACAACAAAAAAGAAAAGAGAAAAAAGGGGAGACAGGGGGAGAGAAAGAAGATAATGATGGTTTTATTCCCTTTATTTTATTTCGGGTAACAAAAATATAGCTATTTTTGGCAAAATCAAAACATATTTTAAAATTAGTAATTAATATTATGTAATGTATTATTTACGTAAATGTCCCATTTTTATTTGTGTAAAAAATTGAATTATTCGATTGCGTTAAAATTTAAAATCAAAATAATTAAAATTTTAAAAACTTAAATAAAAATTGCTAAATAAAATACTTTAAACTATTAATAAAACAACAATATTGACACACAACTTTTGGCCCAACAATTTCAAAAATTATTACTTTTTATGTTAATATTTTAAACTATTTTTTGGGAGATTTTATATTAATTTTTTATAATTTCTCTTATTTTTAAAATAATACTATTTTAATTAGTTTAACTTAAAATTTTAACACAATGTAATAATTTTTTGTATCCTGATATAATTATACGTGTATGTTCAATTGGCTCAAAATTTGGGTCCATATCTTTCTAGCCCATTAGGATTTAAAATGAAATGTGTATATAAATTCACATTGCTACAACTAATTGAATAGCTTAGATATTTAATTTCAGAAAAACCTTACAAAATTTCTTCCCTATCTTAAAACAGTTGCACCCACCCTTGTCGAAAAATACACCGGTGACCACCATTTCTAGTCATCTCCTCAACACATTACTCTACTTCTCCATTTTCCTCTGTTTCTCCAACGGGAATAACTGTAAGGACCTGGATATTTCGAGTGGTGTTTCCCAAATCTCTTGGAATTTGTCCCAAGTGAGCTGCTAGGCATCACTCAACGGAGGGCCTACACGGGCCGTGTGAAGCCACACGGACCGTGTGACCTCCCGTGATGGGACACCTGGACTAGTTCACAGTTGGGACGACTTGAGACGGAAGGAAAGTTTGGCCAAGTAAGGGCACACGGCCAATCACATGGTTTGTGTGATGTATCACGGACCGTGTGGCTCTCCGTATGACACACTACATGAAATTATTCTAAGTATAGATGTACCGCCTCATAACTTTGCCGTGCAGAAATTATTTGAAGTACCGCTACGCGGTCGGCGTCACGGCCCATGTAAAGTCACACGGACTGTGTAGTGGACCCTGTGGACCTAACATTCCAGTTTCAGTCTGTTTCATTAATGGCGTTTATGTAATTTTTGTTTATTTTAATTATGAATTATGATCTTTTACCTATCCTAAAGCCCTAATTCAACTGAAAACCCTCCCCTCTTAATTCATTCTCCTAAAACCTTCTATTCCCCTATTCCTCTCTACTCTCCTCTCTCAAGGATCAAAGCTAGAGTTCTATTGGAGTCCAATTCAAGCCTAATTCATCCTTCAAATTCAACTTCTGAATCAAGGTATGTGGAATTGATTCTTGGTCCCTTTCAACCAAGAAGATCTAAAGCTCTTTCAATCTATTTCATGAAATTTAGTTACTTTAAATATGAGATTTCATTATTTGATTTTATTAAATCTAACTGATGCATGGGCTGATTTTACCTATGATTTCAATTCACTTTGATCACTATTATGATGATTTACATTGAGTTATAAAGTATGAATATGCATGTTCCATTTTAAAAGTTGATTTATGCATGGGTGATCCATATTACGGTTTACATGTGATTTTAATTATGGATGCTCAATTTCATTTTTATAGCTGATTTTAACTTTAATCTATGTTACCCATGTTATCCCCAGATCATGTATTGTATTGCATTCTTGAACATTGATACATGGAAATTATGAAGTGGGTAAAGGCCAACTATGTTTTATGAAATGACTATGATATGATTATGATAAAATATTGGCTATGACAAACAGGTGATCATCGATATGTCTATGATTCTAGCTCGTTAAGAATTATGGGTGCTTGCACCATTCCGTATATGTGAATGAGCTATTCCTTGCATGAGCATTACAAGTATGAACTATGATTTAGCATTTGAGCCTAAATGTATATTGAACGGTTTGGAATGAGCATTTCTTGAAAGAACGTATATGTATAAGTATTCATGTGGGATGTTATTGACTTAGCACCGATGGATTAGGGATGTTAGGGCTATCCCCAAGGGCCCTCTCCCGTTCCTTGAACTATGTGCTGACATAGGAATGTAAGCCATTACCAAAATGACCGGCTCGTAAGGAATGGTTAAATGTATATGAAATTCTGATATGTTATGTATGATTCTGAAAATCCTTCCAAAATGGTGAGTTCTGTAAGGAAGGTGACCATCCACCGAAATGGTGATTATTGTAAGGTACGATGTAGATTACCTTTAGAAAGTAGTCTTCTGCTATTGATAGGAGGTCTTTATCGGACTAATTCATGTAATGGCTCGCATGGGTTTGATTTGTCAGTTATAGTCCATCCCCACTATATATGAGCATTATTGCATTTCATGCATCATAAATTTCATGGCATCTTTTATATATATATTTCCATTGAATATAAAATTCTTCTATATTATGTGCCTTTGACATCTAACATCGAAATGCAGGTTTGGTATGTCATAAGCATTACATGCCCGCATACTTAGTACATTCAAACGTATTAACGCATACTCTATGCCTGCATGATTTTACGATGTAGGAGCCGAGCACTTTGATTATCAACAGGTTGACGAATAGTCTAATCCTGGAGTATATTGTGGTGAGTCCCATCTTTCGAGGATGAGCCAACTATCTTTCCTTTATGCTATTTTAGAACTATCTTCTTTATTGAGGGTGAGCTTGGAACTTGTCCAGGCCCCCGTTCCATTGACTAGAGGCATTTGTTGGACACTATGTAAACTTTTCTTAAAATCCGTTTGTTATGACTAGTATATTGCTTTCGTATGGTTGGAATGATCATGAGAAGCTCCTATTTGACTATATATGTATATATATATATGTGTGTGTGTGTGTGTGTGTGTGTTTGTTAGAATGCTATTCTTGAACCGATGATGTGGATATAGATACTTGAGGCTTGTTTGGGGACTCTCGAGTTCCCATTCGTCGTGTCACATCTACGAAGACGTTTTAGGAATTGCCTCACTTCTTCGTGTCTTATGTTTTGCTATGGCCAGTATATTTAGTCCCTTATCTTAACGGTGTTGTTGATCCATTTCAGAAGATGTCTCGAGGAAGACCCCCTCTACCAAGGTCGGCTCCGGCTGATGAGGATCAGGCTCCCCACGAGCCTATGGAGGAACCCATCTCAAATGGCGAGTTCTGCACAACGTTCTTCATGCTCGCTCAGGTGGTAATTTCTCAAACAAGGTAGGCTAACTTCCCATGGGATCCTACACTTGCTTCTAGGGTAAGGGATTTTATATGGATGAATCCTCTAGATTTCCATGGGTCAAGGGCCAATGAGGATGCCCAGGAGTTTATTGATGAGCTTACCAAAATACTGAACATCATGGATGTCACTTCTGAAGAGAGGGCTGAACTAGCTGCCTACCAATTGAAAGATGTGGTATACTCAATGGTCGTTGGAGAGAGTTTACGGTGGCGATGTCAATTGGGAGAAATCCAGATTTTCCTTTCTTGATTGTTTCTTTCCGCTTGAGCTTAGAGAGGCTAGAATGACTGAGTTTATTAATCTCAAGCAAGGATGTATGAGTGTGAGGGACTATGCCCTCAAGTTCAAGAAACTTTCCAAGTATGCTTCGTCATTGGTGGCTGACCCATGTGCAAGGATGCATAAGTTTATTTCAGGTATCTCCGATTTACTTGTGAAGGGATATTTACTGCTATGCTCATACAGGATATGAACATTGCTAGACTCATAGTGTATGCTGAACAGATCAAAGGGGAGAAACTCAAGGAGAGAAGGGTTAACGATTCCAAGAGGACCCGTTTTGATGGTGGATTTTCTGGTTCTCGAAGTGGTGGTTTTAGTCACTTCCAATAGGGCCAAGGTTCCGCTACTCGGGTCGCTAATATTCCGGTGCCTCCTCCTAGGACACCGGTTGGTGGCGGTCAGGGATATCTTGCATGTGACATGTGTAGGAAGCCCCACATGGAAGTCTACTGGAGGGATTTGGGTGTTTGCTTTAGATGTGGTGATAAACATCATAAGATTGTTGATTGTGCTAGGAAGGATCGTAGAGGCCAAGGTCAGGTGGCCCAAGGTGGGTAAGACCAACAAAGAGCTCCCTAAGGTGTTTCCCCAAGGAACAATCAGTTCTATGCACTCCACGCCTGCCAGGATGTTGAGGAAGCTCCAGACGATGTTTCCAGTATGTTAAAAGCCTTGTGATTTTGATGCTTATGTTTTGCTTGATCCGAGTGCAAATTTGTCTTTTGTGACTACTCTGTTGGCTGTTGAATTTGGTTTGAGTCCCAAGGTTTTGAGGGGCCCTTTCTCGGTTTATATTTCTATGGGTGAATCTGTTGTTGCATATAGAGTCTATAATGGTTACCCTGTTTCTGTGTTGCACAAAATTTTTCCATATGATCTTGGAGAACTTGAGATGTTCGACTTTGACATTATTCTTGTGATGGATTGGTTGCATACATCATGTGCCTCAATCGATTGTAGAACCCGGAAGGTCAAGTTCCAATCTCCTTGTGAGCCCGCTCTTGAATGGAAGGGTGGTGACTCCTCTATTAAGGGTCGGTTCATTTCCTACCTTATTGCTCGGAGAATGATTTCTAAGGGGTGCATTTATCATATTGTGAGAGTCAAGGATATGGAGTCCAAAGTGCCTACTCTTGAGTCGGTCCCAGTGGTGAATGCGTTTTCGGATGTGTTCCCCGAAGACTTATCGGGTATCCCTCCTAAAAAAGATAGGTGGAATTTGGCATAGAACTTCATCTGAATACCTAGTCTATCTCTATTCCTCCTTATCGTATGGCGCTGGCAGAGTTGAAGGAATTAAAAGAGCAACTAAAGGATCTATTGGAGAAGGGTTTCATTCTGTCTAGTATATCACCATGGGGTGCTTCAGTATTGTTTGTAAGAAAGAAGGACGGAACTCTTCAGATGTGTATTAATTACAAGCAACTGAATAAGGTGATGGTTAAGAATAAATACCCATTGCCCAGGATTGATGATTTGTTTGATCAGCTTCAAGGGGCTACTAATCTTTTCAAAGATTGATCTTCGTTCCGGGTATCATCAGTTGAAGGTTAGGGAGTGTGGCATTCCAAAACAACTTTTCGGATAACGTATGGGCACTTTGAGTTTGTGGTGATGTCTTTTGGCCTAACCAATGCTCTGGCCGTGTTTATGGATCTAATGAACCAGGTGTTTAAGCCATTCCTTTATAGTTGTGTGGTGGTCTTCATTGACGACATTCTCATTTACTCCCGAAGTGAGCAGGAGCACAGGGATCACTTGCGGATGGTCCTCCAAACTTTGAGGGAGAAGAAATTGTATGCCAAGTTAGCAAATGTGAGTTTTGGTTGGGCGAAGGGGCTTTCCTTGGTCATGTAGTGTCCGATGATGTTATCAAGGAGGATTCAAAGAAGATCGAGGCCGTGAGAAATTGGCCCAGACCGTTGACCCCATCAGATATTCGTAGTTTTGTTGGATTAGCCGGGTACTACAGAAGGTTCATTAAAAGGTTCTCGACGATAGTATCTCCATTGACTAAGTTGACCCAGAAGAAGGTTAAGTTTGTGTGGCCGGATGAATGTGAGCGGAGTTTTAAGACTTTAAAGGATCGACTTACATCGGCTCCCGTCTTGACTTTACCAAATGGTCTGGAGGGATTCGTGGTGTACTGTGATGCCTCGCAGATTGTTTTGGGTTGTGTGCTTATGCAACATGGTAAGGTATGCAACATGATAAGGTAATAGCGTATGCCTCAAGGCAGTTAAAGATGCATGAACATAGTTACCCAAAGCACGACCTTGAATTGGCAACTGTTATTTTTGCTTTAAAGATTTGGAGACATGACTTGTATGGGGTTCATGTTGATGTGTTCACCAATCACAAGAGTATACCATATGTGTTCACACAGAGAGATCTCAATTTAAGGCAAAGGAGGTGGTTGGAGCTCCTAAAAGATTACGAAATGAGTGTTCTATATCATCATAGCAAGGCTAATGTTTTCGCTGATGCACTCGGCCGGTTGTCTATGGGGAGTGTGGCGCATGCTGGGGAAGAAGGGAAGGAGTTGGCAACATATGTTCACCGGTTAGCTAGGTTGGGTGTCAGGTTGGTTGATTCGAGCAATGGTGGTATTTGTGTTCAAAGCAGGGCAGAATCTTCTGTGGTGAGTAATGCAAAGATTCAACAACATTTAGACCCTTCATTGCTGGAATTAAAGAAGTTAGTTGCTGGAAAGGAGATCGAGGTGTTCTCCCAAGGGGGAGATGGTGTGCTTCGATACCAAGACCGACTTTGTGTTCTAGATGTGGATGATCTTAGGAGGGTGATTATGAGTGAAGCTCACAACTCTCATTATTCCATTCACCCGGGGTCTACCAAAATGTATAGAGATTTTAAAGAAGTGTATTGGTGGCATGGTATAAAGAAAGACATCTCTAAGTTCGTATCTAAATGCCCGAGTTATCAACAGGTGAAGGTAGAGCACCAAAGGCCTGGTGGCTTGGCCTAAGACATTGAGATTCCCACATGGAAATGGGAAGATGTGAACATGGATTTTGTGGTTGGGTTGCATCGAACCTGAAGGCAATTTGACTCTATTTGGTTTGTCATGGATCAGATGATGAAGTTGACTCATTTCCTACTAGTTAATACTACCTTCAGCGCCGTTCAGCGTGGAGGATTATGCAAAGTTATATATCCAAGAGATGGTGAGGTTGCATGGTGTACCTAGGTCCATTATATCAGATCGTGGTACCCAATTCACTTCCCACTTTTGGAGGTCATTTCAGAAGGGACTTGGAACTAAGATCAAGTTGAGCACCGCTTTTCATCCTCAAACAGATGGCCAAGAGGAGAGGACTATTCAAACCTTTGAGGACATGTTGAAGGCTTGTGTATTGGAGTTTAAAGGCAATTGGGATGACCATCTTCCACTCATTGAGATTGCTTATATTAATAGCTTCCATGCTGGCGTTGGTATGGCACCGTTTGAGGCTTTATGTGAGAGGAGGTGTAGGTCATCGGTGCGGTGGTTTGAGGTGGGAGATATGGCACTAGTTGGTCCAGATTTGGTGATAGAGGCCATGGATAAGGTGAAGATGATTAGGGAAAGGTTGAAAATGACCCAAAGTCATCAAAAGTCTTATTCAGATGTTAGGAGAAGGGATCTTGAGTTTCGTGTAGATGATTGGGTATATGTGAAGGTTTCGCCTATAAACGGTGTGATGCATTTTTGTAAGAAGGGCAAGCTAAGCCCCCGATATGTTGGCTCTTATGAGATTGTTGAGCGAGTCGGAGGTGTAGCTTATAAGTTGGAGTTGCCTCCGGATTTAAGTTCCGTTCACCCAGTCTTCCATGTGTCTATGTTGAGAAAGCTAGTTGGTGATCCTAGCACCATTGTGCCCTTGGAAGGGATTGAGGTTGAAGAAAAATTGTCTTTTGAGGAAGTGCTGGTGGAAATCTTGGATAGGCAAGTAAAGTGGCTTCGTAAAAAGGACGTGGCTTCGGTGAAGGTGCTTTGGAGAAATCAACATGTGGAGAGTGCTACTTGGGAGGCGGAGCTGGACATGGTGAAGCGATACCCTCATCTTTTCCAATCTACTCAAGCCTAAGGTTTTAGGATTCTTCCTTATCTGATGGTGCCATTTCTTACCTGTTGAGTCACATGACATGACATGCATACATGTGCACGAAGAAGAGTTTTTATAATGTTGTGAGTGACTTGAATACGATTTTGATATGAGCATAGAGGTTTTGAATAATGATTTTGAATAATGCTTTTGATACGATTTTGAATCATGAACTATGCATTGTATCTTATGTTGGATGTTTCATGCTCTAAGTCAAGCCTTTCAAGCCTTGTTCTTGCACATTCTAGGATGAATGTTCCCAAGGGGGAGATGATGTAAGGACTTGGATTTTTCGAGTGGCGTTTCCCAAATCTCTTGGAATTTATCCCAAGTGAACTGCTAGGCATCACTCCACAGAGGGCCTACACGGGCCATCTGAAGCCACACGGACCGTGTGGCCTCCCATAAAGGGACACTTGGTCCATTTCATGGTTGGGACGACTTGAGACGGAAGGAAATTTTGGACAAGTGAGGGCACACGGTCCGTGTGATGTATCGCGGACCATGTAGCACTCCGTATGACTCACTACGTAAAATTATTCTAAGTATAGAAAATACCATCTCGTAACTTTGCCATGCAAAAATTAATTGAAGTACCGCTACACGGTCAACATCACGGCCCATGTGGAGTAATACAGACCATGTAGTTGTCCATGTGGAAACCCTTAGCTCCATGTGAATTTCCCTTGTGAAGTTTCTATGTGTTGGGTCATGACCACTGTTCACGGTGTGTGTCACGTTTCACGGATAGTGTAGTGGACCGTGTGGACCCGATTGTTCCAGTTTGGTCTGTTTCATTAATGGAATTTATGTAATTTTGGTTTATTTTAATTATGAATATGACCTTTTACCTATCCTAAACCCCTAATTCAGCTGAACCCCCCTCCCCCCACGCCCCCCAATTTATTCTCCTAAAACCTTCCATCCCTCATAAGATTATCCCCTTATTCCTCTCTACACTCCTCTCTCAAGGACCAAAGCTAGAGTTCTATTTAAGTCCAATTCAAGCCTAATTCATCCCTTAAATTCAGCTTCTCAATCAAGGTATGTGGGATTGATTCTTGGTCCCTTTCAACCAAAAAGACCCAAAGCTCTTTCAAACTATTTCATGAGTTTTGGTTACTTTAAATATGAGATTTCGTTATTTGATTCTATTAAATCTAATTGATGTATGAGTGGTATTTTACCTATGATTTCAATCCACTTTGATCATTATTATGATGATTTACATTGAGTTATAAAGTATGAACATGCATGTCCCTTTTTAAACGTTGATTTATGCATGGGTGATCCATATTACGATTTACATGTGGTTTTAATTATGGATCTCCTAAATTTCATTTTATGGATTATTTTAACTTGAATCCATGTTACCCATGCTATCTCCATATCATGCATTGCATTGCATACATGAACATTGATACATGGAAATTATGAAGTGGTTGAAGCCCAACTATGTTTTCTGAAATGACTATGACATGATTCTGATAGATATTGGCTAAGGCAAAAAGGTGATCACCGATATGTCTATGATTCTAGCTCATTGAACATTTTGGGTGTTTGCACCATTCTGTATATGTGAATGAGTTATTCCCTGCATGAGCATTACAAGTATGAACTATGATTCGACATTTGAGCCTAAATGTGTATTGAGCGGTTTGAATTAAGCATTACATTTCCTTAAAGCACGTATATGTATAAGTATTCAAGTGGGATGTTATTGACTTAGCACCGACGGAGTGGGGGTGTTAGGGCTATCCCCAAGGACCCTCTCCCTTTCCTTGAACTATGTGCCAACATAAGAATGTAAGCTATTAGCGAAATGACCGGGTCGTAAGGAATGGTTATATGTATATGAAATTATGATATGTTATGTATGATTTTGAAAATCCTTCTGAAATGGTGAGTTCCATAAGGATGGTGACCATCTACCGAAATGGTGATTTCCGTAAGGTGTGATGTAGATTACCTTTGGCAAGTAGTCTTCTCCTACCGATGGGAGGTCTGTATCAGACTAATTCATGTAATAGCTCGCATGGTTTTTTGTCAGTTATAGTCCATCCCCACTATATATGAGCATTATTGCATTTCATGTATCACAAATTTCATGGCATCTTATATATATATTTCCATTGAATATATAATTCTTGTATATTATGTGCCTTTGACATCTAACATTGAAATGCAGGTTTGGTAAGTCATATGCATTGCATGCCCGCATACTTAGTATATTCAAACGTACTAACGCATACTCTATGCCTACATGATTTTACCATGTAGGAGCCGAGCACTTTGATTATCAATAGGTTGACGAATAGTCCAATCTCGGGAGTATATTGTGGTGAGTCCCATCTTCCGAGGACGAGCAAAATGTCTTTCCTTTATGCTATTTTAGAACTATCTTCTTTATTGAGGGTGAGCCCAGAACTTGTCCTGGCCCCCGTTCCATTCGCTAGAGGCATTTGTTGGACACTATGTAAACTCTTCTTAAATCCGTTTGTTATGACTAGTATATTGCTTTCCTATGGTTGGAATGATCATGAGAAACTCCTATTTGACTATATTTATATATGTATTGGAATGCTATTCTTGAACCGATAATGTGGATATAGATACTTGAGGCTTGTTTGGGGACTCTCGGGTTCCCATTCACCATGTCAAATCTAGGCCCTAACCCCAGGTCATACGTTAACACCCAAAACAACAATAGCATCCATCTCTACCACCATAGCACACAACCACCGAACCAGCGCTATTCTTGAACCGGTGATGTGGATATAGATATTTGAGGCTTGTTTGGGGACTCTCAAGTTCCCATTCGCCGTGTCAAATCTAGGCCCTAACCCCAGGTCGTATGTTAACACCCAAAACGACAGTAACATCCATCTCTACCATCATAGCATACAACCACCGAACCAACCTCCTTCTTCTTCTTCTTCTTCTTATTATTATTATTATTATTTATTTTTTTAATTTTTATTGTTAAATTCTTTTTCAGGTGCTATTACTTTATGATTGGCCAATGAATAATCTATCCATCGGATTTCGAGGCTTCCCCATTTAAAAATGACGGTAAGGTTAGTTTAATTTTATATCTATTACATGTTCAAATTTAAGAAAATTTTAGTTTAAGTTTCTTACATATTATATGTTAAACATGGCCAATGACAATTCAATCCGTCGGATTTTGAGGCCTCCCAATTAGAAAGGACGAAATTTTTTTAGTTTATTCTTTATTTATTCGCTATTGTGTATGTTGTTGACGTTAGGCAAATACTAGGACATTCTTCATATCATTATTTATTTCATTATTTGTGTATATATTTTTTTATTATACTTATGTTATGTTGTGTATCTCCTACTCAATTTGAAAAAAATGAGTTTAGCCGGGATCCACAGATGTGGATTCTGAAGGGTGCTAATACCTTCCCTTCGGAATAACTTGAACCTTTACCTAGAATTTTTCGGTTCACAGAACATTTTGTAAATAACTAATTAGTTTCCTAATTATTCTTAAAATTAGGTGGCGACTCTAAAACCCAAAATTAAACTCATTTTTTCTAAAATATTCTTTTTAAATTCTCTTATTTTTTACGAGTTGCCACGAAGTTGCTCCTTCGGGATGTCAATAAACAAAATAAAAGTATGAATTTTTAAAAAGTTGGGCCAAAATTGGGTATTAATATATACAGGAAAAAATTTGAAAACCAAAGAAACTCAAAAACATTGAGATAAAAAACTGCGAATTTTATTAGTTTGGTTTGGTTCATATATTTAAAAATTTAACATAAACAACTTAATTTGGTATTTGGAAAATTTGATTAAGTCTGGTCCATGTATGCCCCTAATAGCACATATAGATGCTGAAGCATCAACCACATACAGGATGATTGCTCGTTGTCATTTTAGTGTCTCCTCTTGGATCTAACTCTCTGGGTATACCATTGAAAATTACTATATATTAGCGCTAATACCACTTTCTACTTAAAATGTTTTAACCACAAAATTCAACAATAATTGGATATATTATATACATCTTTACCACATAATTTAAAAGTTCTTATTAATTATTTAAACTTCATATATTGTTAATTTAAAAAACATAAAGTAAAATGATTGAGTTACATAACATTCTAAAAATCTGGAAAAGAAAACAGTAAACCAAGATTTAATGTTATTACCTTCTCTCAAACATAATTATAACAATATCTCAATCTCCATACAGAGATCATCACAAAGTTTTATCATACATTACACTTTAAATATAATTATAATAAATATACTTCAACCTCTTCACAGAAAACATCACAAGATTTTACTAAACAAAAGCCTTTTTAATTAACTTGAACTTAAAACCATTCGCCTTAGCATCCAATAAAGTCCAATTTCATTATCAACACTCAATCCACGTTGTCTGAAAAAGTCTTCACAAAAAAGTCCATAGTCATCATTGGGCATCATTTGAATATAAGCATTATATTTTTTATGGTTATTCTCTTCGGCAACATCCCATATATAAATATGTTGCTTTTTTCCCTTCCCATCTATTATAAACTCGACCGTGTGCTTCATCCAGTACGAAAAAAATATTAAAAAGCGATTGTGAATGACAACAGCAGTACTTTGGTGGCTTGCTCAGAAGGCGTGATCGTCTTCTTTATCTTCCATGGGTCAATCAGAGGAGCAGTGTGGTTGGTCTTCTCCATAATTATATTTATGGAGACAAGTTTTTGATAAATTTTAACAATGTTGAGAAAATTGGGTAGGGATTTATAGGGATGTTTTGATATTAAATTTGGGAAGCATATGATATTATAACTATTTTTTCCATTAATGGTTGGTTTCATATAATTAAGATCAAATTAATCTGATTAGAACATATACTAAATTTTTCTCATCAACTTGATTTAATGAATCTTGCACATGAGAAAGTTCATTAAATGTAATTATTTTTCTTTATAACTTAAAAATAAACAATAGTTAATCAATTATAATAAATTAATTACACTAATGTTAATTATATTTGATGCGTATAACATACACAAGCATGTAGTTCTATTTAATAAAAGACATAATATATAAATATGTCATTTAACTTACCTTCTGTTGACATCTATGTCTTTCGAGTTTAGGTGTGCACAAATAGACAATTTAACCTATATAAATTGAACAAACAGACATATGCATCTACGTGGCATCCTGCATAACAATTTAGTGTCATATGTGGATTCTTACATGAATTATACTGCAGTGGAGGCATGACTCTACTTTTTAATATTATGCATGTTTAAGTGTCTATTTGTGCACACCCAAAATTGAAGGGCCTATATGCCACTTGAAACCAAGCTAAAAAAGATATATTTATGTATTATGCTTTAATAATATTCTTTATACTCTTAGCGGTCATTTGCTACAGTGTATAAAAATAATGCTAAATGGAGCGTATTAATAATGTTTGCATTAGTAATTCATGTATTACTTATGCTTACATTAATTTTACATAGAATATCTTTTATGCATTGTTCGATTTGATCCATTAAAAATAGCATCCATTGCGTAAAAAAATTATTTCCAAAAATACCCTCCATATTTATGGTGGGAAAAATATAAAAAAAAATCTTGAAGGGAGCAAATATGTCACGGCCTGGGAGGGTACCATTGGCGTGGCCAACGCTTGAAGAACCATTATTGATATTACGACCTAGACCTAGGGCCTAGATGTGACACGGCGAATGTGAACCTGAGAGTCCCCAAACAAGCCTCAGAGTATCAAATTTCCACATCATCGGTTCGAAAGCGCATTTAAATAGTAAACACATAGTTCTAAGGGATGGGGAAATTGGACCCACTCTATGGGGATATCAAAGGGAAAGGGGTTTACATGGATTTACATAGCACATAGCACATAAGAACTAAGGGGAGAGTAAGTATGACTCACTCTATGGGGCAATACACGGCTTAGGATCTTTTACATCTCCACATCGAACATACATACATATCATAATTCCCATAATCAATCCATGATAGTCATATCCAATAAATAACTAAATCATAAGCTTCAATTACAACACATAACATATAGAACCTACGAGAGTCTACAAGATTTCCAACAATGTCTCTAATCAAAAAATGGGACGGGGGCAAGACATGTCCCGGGCTCACCCTCGATTAAGGAGATAAATATAAAACAACATAGGAAGAAGGAGGGTGGTTTGTCCTTGGAAGATATGACTCACCATGATATCAATTCCCCAAATTCGAACTACCCGTCAAGCGGTGGATGATCGTATCACACGGTCCCTACATTGTAAAATCATGTTGGCATAGAGTATGTATTGGTACGTTTGAATGTACTAAGTATGCGGGCATGCAATGCGTATGACTTATCAAACCTTAATCCCAATGCTGGATGACAAGGGCACATAATATAGAGAGAATCATATATTCAATGGAAATATATATATAAGATGCCATGAAATTTATGATGCATGAAATGCAATAGTGCTCATATTTAATGGGGATGGACTATAAACGACATATCAAACTCATGTGAGTTGTTACATGAATTAGACCGTTTGGGACCTCCCACCGATAGGGAGAAGGTTACTTGCCAAGGTAATCTACATCACACCTTACAGACTCACCATTTCGGGGATGACCACCTTCTTTACGGACTCACCATTTCACAGGGATATTCAGATTTAGATACATACATGACATCCCTATGTTGGCACATAGTTCAAGGAAATGGAGAGGGCCCTTGGGGATAGCCCTAACACCCCTAATCCATCGGTGTTAAGTCAAAACATCCCACTTGAATACTTATATATATATATACACATGCTTTCGGAAAATGCATTCTTCGTACCAAACCATTCAATATATATTTGGGTTCAAATGCCAAATCATAAATCATAATCATAATGCTCATGCAGGGAATAGCTCATTCATATAACAGAATGGTGCAAGCACCCAGAATGCTCAATGAGCCAGAATCGTAGACATACCGGTGATCACCTTTTTGTCATAACCAATGCCCTACCAAAATCATATCATAATCATTTCATAAAACATAATTGGGTTTAACCCACTACATAATTTACACATATCAATGCTCATGAATGTAATGTAACACATGATGTGAGGATAGCATCGGTAACATAGATTCAAGTTAAAATCAGCCATATAAGAATAAAATCAAAGAAATACATAATTAAATCAGCATCTAAATCATAGTAATAGTCACTCATGCATAAAACAATTTAAAAGGGGACATGCATGTTCATACTTCATAACACAATGTAAATCATCATAATAGTAGTCAAAAATGAATTAAAATAATAGATAAAATACATCCCATACACTAATTAGATTTAATAAAAACAAATCATAAAATTTCATATTTGAAGTAACTAAAATTCATGAAAATAGATTGAAAGGTTTTTGGATCTTCCTGGTTGAAAGGGACCAAGAATCAATCCCACATACTTTGATTAGGAAGATGAATTTGAGAAGAATTTAGCTTGAATTTTAAACCTTCAATTGAATCCTAGCTTGAATCTTGAAGATGAGACTTGGAGAGAATTTAGAGAGCCTAATTCTAGAACCTAGGTGTTAGTCATGAATAAGGGTTTAGAACTAGTGTAGGATAAGTTTAGGAATATAAAAAGGGGGGGGGGGGGGGGGTTAAGAGGGTCTTATGAGCTTTGGGGATGGGTCAAGATATAAAAAATAACTCAATAAAACTCCCCTTTAAATTTTACGCTGCAGTTCACACGGTAGGCTTTACGGCCCGTGAAGCTCTTCATCATCCGTGAAGGCCTCCCGTCTAGCCCAGACAGATATTACGAAAATGGGCATAACTTATTGCTCCGAACTCGGAATGAGGTGAGACTGGATGCGTTGGAAAGATACTTCAAAGAGATTCAATTTGATAGGTCGTGGGACACTAGCTTTTTTTGTGCTAAGAGATATGCCCATTTATAGTTGACTCTTCTATCATTACTTGTGAAGAACTTAGCCAATGGAATTCTTTGAACTTGACTTGATGTAGGAGACCCATGATGATCTTAAACAACATAAATAAACTTGAATTGAAAGTTTGAGAGTGATCTTAGCTTGAGCATGAAGATCCCATACTTAGAATTTTCCAACAGAGTCACCTTCACGGGGAGGGTACAAGGACCGTGTAATGTCACACGGACCTTGACACTTCCCGTACTCCTTAGAAAAATTCCATGATCAAGTTATGAGATGGGGATTCCATACTTAGAAAAATTTCACTCCAGAAGCTTTACAGATGGCCATACGGCCCGTGCCACCCTACACGGGCCGTGTACTTGGCCGTGCAATCATACTTGGTCCAAAGCGGTTGGATTTCAAGCCATGGCCATCACATGACCCACCACACGGTCCGTGAAGTGTCAAACGGACCGTGAGGGGTCCAAGTGTGGTGTGCCTTATTTTAAAACACCACATTTAAGGGACAAACATCCTCCATGGGCCAAGGGCCACTCCGTAGAGGCTCTGCACGGGCCGTGTGACTTCACACGGACCGTGATGGCTCCCATGAAGTGTCAACTTGGTCCAAAACGTTTTCGAAACCAATTTTCATTCTCCATTGAGGTCGTACAAAATTCTGGGTCCTTACAATTGATTCCCCAAAAGAACTACTTGGCCCTGTTGTCATATCATACTCAACGTCAGAAGGAAATACTCAAGAAAAAAGATTATGAAGTAAGCTAAATAATCAAGTCTTTATATAAAATAGAATTTTCCAATAAACAAGAGTTGGAAAGAAATAACAATCAGCATCTCCAACTCAATGTTCATGAAACCTCTATACTTATCTATAAGGTGCCAAAGCCCCCAACTATCTCAAATGAACTAGTACTAATACTCAAAAGAAAGAAAAGAAAGACACCCCTGAATAGCAAGGGGGCTCACCGAGCTTGGAAGCAAGCTATGGACTTCTAAGATTTGGTTGCCAAAGTCCTCTATAACATGTATCTACATCATTAACAATGCAGGCTCAAATGGACGTCAGTACATGAAATATACTAGGATGTAAAACGACTCAAGAAACAAGTAAAGCCCGGACGCAAATCAGTCAACTCGATGCAACAATCCACTCAACCATCCATGGCTCAACTCAATGAAGATGCAGTTTTAAGGATAAAATTATTCTTTGGAAATAGACTCAGTGTTATGCCACTCATTTAAAATATATGTTTCATGCCATCTCATGTGTTCTTGGGGATTTCTCTTAACCGATGTAACTTCCACCACCTTTGATTTGGTGATTCACAATGAATTAAGGCGATGTCTTACGCCACACCCGTACAAAATCTGCCAAGGTAAAGGAAGATCAACTCTCTCTCGGATCCATAATAAATGTCCATCTTCTTAGGACATGAGTCGCCTGAATTAATGACACAACTATCTTATGCTGGCAACATAGCTTATGGGTTAGAGTCATTATTAACTCACACCCATATTGGTGCTCAGTACTCCCCCATGAGTAAAATATGTTCATGCGAATCAACTCTTTATGGTTTAGTCTAATCAAGCTCAATCCCATCATTCAACAAATCAACAATCAAGACTATCAATCATGCATGTCATCAAAATTCATCAAATCATTCAAGATTCTAACTCATACAGTCATTTAAACTTCAAGAAATCACGTTCATCACATAAAACACATAAGATGTCCATTACATATGTATAGACAAGTAGTATGCTCCTCATGCTCAAGTTTCTCAACTCAAACATTCACACTGTGATCTTAACTCAATTAGGGCAACAACTATTACATAAGATAATACAATTTAGGGTTCATAAATGTCACACATAATTTATTGCTCCTTTCTTATAACAAGCATACAACTCATCAATTTACTCATAAATATGCATGAAAACTCTGTATTATGGTTCGATCCTCACTCCTACACGCCACATAGTAAATGAGTTCGAGTGGGACTAACTCTCACCCATATCGATGCTCAATACTCCTCCTAGAACTCGACATGATCATAAAACATCATCATCATTGGTCCCATAGAGACGTAGTACATCAACATTAACATCATCATCATCGGTCCCATAGGGACATAATACATCAACATCAACAATATAATCATCGGTCTCATAGGGACATAGTACATCAACATCAATATCGTGGATTCGAGACATTCTTTTAGAATTTAGTTTCAAGGTTTAAGACTCATGAACATCACTCTCATCAACATCATCATCAAGACTCTCATTAATTTGGACCACAATCACAACATCACAAACATCCTCATCATTAAGGCTCTAGACTTTTTCCCCCTAAGCTCATTCTTGCATTCTTTAGTACAATTGACATAGAATTTTGTAAAATCATTCACGAAAACAAGTTATGCAGTAAAATAGTTCGTGATGATTATCAATTCATGTAAAATATATGAATTAAGTAAAAACTCAGTGGAATACTCAAGGATTTTCACATATAACTCATCATCTTCAATCATGGACTCAATTTACTCAAGGGGGCACATGGAAGAACAATCTCATGTTTTAAGTTAGCCTTATATACCTGGGATGATTGCTAACAATAATTCCTCGAAGAATCTCCTCTCGACTCTTCAACCTCAACTCTTCTCAAGCCCTAACTTGGTGAATAAGCTAGGAAGAGTATTTTAGAATGGGTTTTGAACCCTTCCTTTGCGAATACGACCTATATTAATCGTATATGGATTTTAGAAGATGTTAGGAATGGACTAGAATGTCCCTTGAAATTTTAGAAATTTTCCAACCGTAAAATAATACAGTCCGCGACACGGATTGGTAGCGACTAGTTAATTTTTGGCAAAAATTTTCCCGAACGAGTTTTCTCAACCCTGTCAAAAAATTCTAAAAAAAATATAAGTGCGCCTACGCGATGGGTCCACGACGCGGCTCTATCGCGAACTCTCACTGTTTCTCGTTTTGGAACGAAAAATTATCTTTTGACTCAATCACTTTAAAAATTGACCGAGACCTTTCCCCCACTCAATTTTTCGTGTTGATCTTGAATCCGGCCTCGGATTTTTCATCCGAGCATCAGACGACGCGTTATGCACATATCTCCTCTAGCGGTATTTTGTTAATTTAGCGGGCGTTACATTAAAAATCACCTAAAAGAATTAATTTTAGTTCCAAAAAAGTATATAAAAACATGTAAGAAATTTATTTATTTTTATTTTCGTCGTTACATATTAACTTGGTTGAATTGTATATTGTCAAAATAATCTTGTGAATTCATATATTTAATTTTGTTTTGTTTATATTGATTTGAATGTAGAGTTCAAGTCTGTCTAATTATAGGTTGTATAATTGTGTTTGTATTTGTAAATAATTGTATCTTTTTCAATAATTAATTTATGTGTTTAGAATCCATTATATTAAATTTGCATATTACTGCATATTAGGGGTATTCTTTGAGGAGAAATTCAGCTCTCTCTACATATAAAGTTGTCAATAAAACAACTTAACAAACTTGAATAACTAAAAATATATTGTGATGCTCGGTAAAATTACCAAAATACCCCTAGAGTGAGGGTAGGCACGTAACCTATCTTTGATGCTCATATGGCAAATCCAAGGCTAGATTTGTGATTAGCACGAAAAATTGAGTGAAAAAATGATCTCGGTCGATTTTTAGAGTGACCTGATCAAAAGATAATTTTTCGATTCGTAGCGCAAAACAGTGTTAGTATGCGCAGGGGCACGTCGCAAATCCATCGCGGACCAACACTTATAATATTTTTAATATTTTTGACAAGATGGAGAAAACTCATTCAAAAACTCTTTTCTGAAAATACATCATTTGTGGCCAGTCTGCGTCACGGCAGTGTCTTTTCTGAGTTGAAAATTTCTAAATCTTTATGAGGGGCATTCTGATCAATTCCCCACCCCTCCTAAACTCTCTATACATGATCTAATAAGGTCATTTAGATGTGAAGGGTCTAAAACCCCCATTAGAAGTCATATTCCAATACATTACTAAGGCTAATGCTTGAGAAGAGAAGAGCGGAACTTGAATTAAGAGATTCGAGAAGAGATCCTTGACGTGCTTGATTGATAGTTGCGTCCCTAGTATGTAAGGCTAAACTTAAAACATTGGATTGTTCTCTCATGTGCCCCATAGAGGTCATAGATGAGTTGATGATTGAAGAGTCTACATGCATGAATTTTTATGGCGTTTCTTGAAAAATTGATTTGAAATTACATGTTTTTTATGTTGATGATCATTATCCTAATTGCCTTTTTATATTGAACATTTTTCATGAAATTTTGCATAGCCCTACATGACTATTTTGAAAAGCATGCATAATGAACTTGAGGATTGAGTCTAGAGCCTTGAATTGAGATTGTTGATTGTGATGATATGATGATGATGAGTTGATAGAAATCGAATGTCTCATGATTATCTATAAATGAACTCCACCGATGTGTTTATTCGATTATTTCCTAATGACTGTTCTAAATCTTGAGTCTTCGATTGAGATTGATTGAAGAGATGGCTAAAGTCCCTATGAGATGTTGATTGATGAGGGGGCTAAAGTCCCTATGAGATGTTGATTGATTAGAGGGATGAAACCCCTATGAGACGTTGATTAATAATAGGGCTAATGTCCCTATGAGTTGATTTGTTTGATTGGATTGATGGTCTTATAAGCATTGAGTCATGGGAGGAGTATCGAGCACCGAAATGGGTAAGAGTGAGTCCCGCTCGAACTCATTAACTACATCGCCAAACGTAGGTGAGGCTTAGAACCATCACATATATTGTGGTTCCCTCTTGATTAAAAGTCCCTAAAACAATAGCAGACTTATTGATGACTGACTCCATATTGGGTTAGCTGATATGGTTTCGATTTGTTCATTACCTGACAAGTTTGGAATGGCTATGGAAACATCAGTGTGATTGTTGTACATTCACTGGCTCATAAATGATTGTTTTCGAATAAAGAGAAACTCCTATAATTTTCCTAGCTTGAGTACTCCGAGTCTATATGAGATGAGAGGCGGTGAGCTCCTCTAAGATGAGATGAGATGAGAGGAGGTGAGCTCCTTTGAGATGAGTTTGAGATGATTGATGAGTTTGAGTTATTGATTGGTCACTTTCTACTTTTTATTCTTGCATAGATAGACATTATACTATTAGATGTGATTTGATGTTTATTTTGAGTCGATGTTGCTTCCATATTATTCTACCTGTTTCTGTTTCACTCAGCTATTTCTATACCAATACATTCCAAGTACTGATGTCCACTCTAGATTGAATCATTTTACGATGTAGGGGCAGGTACTAGAGATCGTCAACAGGTGTTCCGTTGAAGATATGAGATTCGAAGCTATCTTGGTGAGCCTCCCCTACTCCGGAGGACCGACTACATTTATATCATCATGCTTTAGAGTTAGATTGAACTATTTTCTTTATTTTTGATTTGGGTAGCCATGGGTCTGTCATTGGCACCACATGAGTAGTAATAGAGGCTTCATAGACGATGGTTGAGCGTTGATGTTGAGACTTGTGAGGTAGTTCTTTCTACTAGCCTTCATTTTTACATATTTATTTTGAGACTGTAGATGATATGTGCCCATTTACTTTACTTTTCCACTATTCATTAGGGTTTTCCTTTTGTATGGATCCTTACTTGTTTTAGATCTAAAATGAATAATAAGTCCAATAATCAATGAATGATGGTATAAAGATATACGATGTCTACTCAAATCCTAACTCATCGTTAATTTCATGATCATTCTACTCAAATTAGGGCTTTTTCACTATTAATTTCAAGTTAAAAATCCTCCCCTAAAATTAATCACCATAGATTTTAGAGATTAAGAATAAAACGACAAATTAGAGGAGTAACTAACTTACCCTTATTGAAGAGAACGATAAAAAATAGATGAAAAATGCATGTAACACCCCACAACTCTATTCATAAGATCCAAATTTTTTTCGTAAGTATATAAGATTGAACCTATTGATACCTTACATGTAGCTGTATTTTAAGGCTCATTTCTATATATGTGAAGGGTATTAGAAGTGGATTATAGGGCTCATAAGAGACATCTAATACTTAGTTAAGTTCAAAGCTTTCCTATCGATTAAGTTTTCGTATTAGATTATACACGGATCAACTTTAAATTATCTTAACTCTCAGCACATGGAGAATTAGATGACCCATAATATATCAAATTAAACATATTTGAATCTTCTTTCCAACTCCACTAATTCTGCCTCATTTGGAGTTTGAAGCAAAAAGTAATAATCATTTTACCACAAACTGCCAGAACAGACTTGATTCTGCAACCCTGACTTACGAAGCGTGGATTGAACTACAACCCATTCTATAAGTTCATGGAATGACATCTGCAAGTCCATTTAGTACTTACTTTGTTATGTAATTGTTATTGAGACTGTGATTATATTGATATGTTGAGGAAAATGTAACATTTATGAGTTACTCTGTTTCGATTGTTGAGACATATGATTCAGATGGACATCTTGCATATTTTATTTACCGATTGTTGAGACATATGATTCAGATGGACATCTTGCATATTTTATATGTTTTTGCTTGATGATTCATTGAAAATGAAAAGCCAAAGGGGAATGGTTCTGGCTAGTGAGGATAAATTCAACTCCTTATATATACAAAGTTGTCGACAAAACAACTTAACGAGCTTGTATAACCAATGATATACGAAATTTGAGAAATCATTAATATGTATAAAAATAATTATATAAATAATGATTATAGATGAATTTGTGTTATTTATACAAAGTATTAAAAATTTTATAAATTATAGTATACAATTACCCAAATTATACATAAATAATTAAATGTATTCAACTAAAGAAGTTATATAAAAAATAAATATAAATTGTATTTTTTTAGTACAAAATAAGCCTCATGTACATCTATACTGATATAAACTAATGGATTGCCACGCCCCAGAAGGGTACCGTTGGTGTAGCCAGCACTCAGAGACTGTTGCTAGTCGCCAAGCGAACCACTTAGTCTCATTACATCGTTCAAAGGATAAACTCTACTGAACAACGAAAAGTATAAGTAAGTAAATGGGCACATCTCATCTAAAGTCTCAATATATATATATAAATAAATAAAGGCTAGTAGGAAGAACTAGCTCACAAGTCTCAATATCAACGCTCGACCATCGTCTATGAAGCCTCTATTACTACTCATGTGGTGCCAATGATAGACCCATGGCTACCAAAAATCAACATAAGGAAATAGTCCAATCTCTAACTCTAAAGCAAGATGAATAAATCATAGTGGATCCTTCGAAGTAGGGGAGGCTGACCAAATCAACTACTAATCTAAGATCTTCAACAGAGTACCTGTTGACGATCTCTAGTACCTGCCTCTGCATCATAAAATGATGCAGTCCAGTGTGGACATCAGTACTTGGAATGACTAGTATGTAGAATAGCTGAATGAAATAGAAACCGGTATAATAGTATGGAAACAACATCAACTCAAAATAAACATCAAATCATATCAAATCTTCAAATTTCCATATATGAAAGAATAAATAGTAGACAAGTGGCACATCAAAAATTAAACCTCACCAATAGTCTCAAACTCATCTCAAAGGAGCTCACCTCCTCTGATCTCGTGTCATCTCAGAGGAGCTCACCTCCTCTCATCTCAAAACTCAGAGGAGCTCACTTGCTCTCATCTCATCTAGACTCGGAGTACTCAAGTTAGGAAATTTATGAGAGTTTCTCTTATCTAACAACAATCACTTATGAGCTAGTGAATGTACAATAATCATGCTGATGTTTCCAAAGACGTTCCAAACTTGCCAGGTAGGGAACGCTCAAAAATCATATCAGCTTACCCAATATGGAGTCAAACTCAATAGGTCATCTATTTCTTTAAGGGACGTTACTCTCGAGGGAACCATAATATATGTGATGGTTCTATGCCTCTCCTATGCGTGGCGACATAGTTTGACGAGTTCTAGTTAGACTAACTCTCACTCTTTTGGTGCTCGATACTCCTCTTATGACTCACTTCTCATAAAACCTCTATCTCAACCAATCTCAGAGGGACTCACTCCCCGTCAACGACCGGTATCTCATAGGGACTTTAGCTCTTTCATCAATCATCTGATAGGGTCCTTGACCCTCTCATCAATCTTCTCATCAATGCCTCAAGAATTATTCTCAAGTGAACAGCCACATCGGTAGAGTCCATTTATAAAGACTCATAAGACAATCAAATTATGTCAACTCATCATCATTCTCATCACAATCAACAATCTCAACTCAAGGCTCTAAACTCAATTCTCAAGTTCAATATGCATGCTTTTCAAATTAGTCATGTAGGGTTATGTAAATTCTTCAATGAAAATATTTAATTCAAGAAAACAATTATTATGATGATCATCAACATCGAAAATATGTAATTTCAAATCAAAATTCATGCATGTCGACTCTTTAATCATCAACGCATCCATGACCTCTACGGGGAACATAAGAGAACAATCCCATGTTTTTAGTTTAGTCTTACATACCTGGGATGCAGCTATCAACCAAGCACGTCGGGGATCTCTTCTCGAATCTCTCAACTCAAGCTCTTCTCTTCTCTCCTTAAGCCTTAGCCTTAGTAGATTATGGAATAGGACTTAGAATGGGGGTTTTAGACCCTTTTTATGTCAAAAGAAAACCTTATTAGATTGTGTATAGAGTTTAGGATGGGTGGGAAATTCACCAAAATGTCCCTCATAATGATTTATAAATTTTCAACTCGGAAAAGACACAGTCCGCGACGCGGACTAGTCGCAAACAATGTGTTTTCAGAAAAGAGTTTTTGAATGAGTTTTCTCCACCCCGTCAAAATTTTTTGAAAGAATATAAGTGCTGGTCCCCAAGGGTGCGCGACGCGCCCCTGTCGCATACTAACATTGTTTTGCACTTCGTATAAAAAATTTATCTTTTGATTGGGTCGCTCTAAAAATTGACCGAGACCATGTTCCTGCTCAATGTTTTTGTGCTGATCATAAATCCAGCCTCAGATTTTTAGTATGAGCATCGGAAGATGTGTTACGCGCATACCCTCACTCTAGGGGTATTTTGATAATTTTATCGGGCATCACATAAGTAGATGTATATCTTCGGACAGACATGTATCACGATTATTTGACATTGCACCGCATTATTTACATTTCATGGCATTCATTCCATCTCATATTACTCTGGTTTGCTATTATTATATGAAATGCTCACGCGACTGGATATCTTTAATATCATTTGACTTGTTTATAGTTGGACCCCTTCGAAATGTGATTCTATGTGATGAGTATATGTATATCCTTGTGATCTCTCTATGTTGTATACATTATGCTTGGACTTTTCTGAGCACAGGTTTTTAGTTCGGCGATATGTGATTGGGGGTTAAGGAGTACTTGTGTGCCTCATTGCTTTACTTTAGGTTAGTTCCATTTGTTGAGTATCCTATTGTTTGGTGCTCACCTACATGCTACATTTTTGTAGGTTGCGAGCCTGGTCCCTCTGGTTTGACTTTTCTCCTTCCGAATTATTCTTGAGATAGCTACTTATGTCTTCAGCAGACCTTCGAGAAATCCATTATTATTGTCACGCCCCAGGAGGGTACCCTAGGCGTGGCCGACACTCGAAGACTATTACTAGTCCCCAAGCGAACCACTTAGCTCCATCATATCATTCAATCAAATAACTCTACTGGATAGCAGGAAAATATAAGTCTGGTGGACACATCTCATTCAAAGTCTCAAAGGAGTATATATATAAAAATAAAGGCTAGTAGAAAGAACTACCTCACAATCTCAACATCAAATGCTCGACTATCATCTATGAAGCCTCTATTACAAATTATGTGGTGCCAATGACAAATCTATGGCTACCCAAATCAAAGCATAAGAAACAATCCAGTCTAACTCTAAAGCGTGATGAAATAAAAAAGTGAATCCTCCGGAGTAGGGGAGGCTCACCAAGCAGCTGCAATCTCGAATCCTCAACGAAGCACCTGTCGACGATCCCTAGTACCTGCCTCTGCATCATAAAATGATGCAGTCCAGAGGGGACACCAGTACTTGGAATGTACTGCTATGTAATATAGTTGAGTGAAACAGAAACCGGTAGATAATATGGAAATAATAACAACTCCAAATAAACATCACATCACATCGTTAGTCAAATGTCTATCTATGCAAGAATAAAGAGTAGAAAAATGACACATCATTAACTCAGACTCATCAATAGTCTAAACTCATCTCAGCCTCAACACAGAGGAGCTCACCCCCTCTCATCTCATCTAGACTCGGAGTAAGATACGAAGTTTGTGGGAGTTTCTCTTAACCGACAACAACCACTTATGAGCTAGTGATTGTGCAACATCCCGCCGGTGTTGCCACGGTCGTTCTGTACTTGCCAGGCAGAGAATGAATCAAAAACCATATCAGCTCACCCAATATGGAGTCAGAAAACTCATCAAGTCCATTGTTGCTTTCAGGGACGTAAACTCAAGAGGAAAACCTCTTCTACGCTTGGCGACGTAGTTTAATGGGTTCAAATGGGACTCATAGGGACTCACTCCCTAAAACCTCATAAAACCTCCATATCAATCGTCAACCAATCTCATAGGGACTCACTCCCCGTCAACGATCGGTATCTCATAGGGGCTTTAACCCTTTCATCAATCAATCTCATCAATAACTCAAAATTTAGAACAATCATTAAGGATCAAATGAATAGACACATCGGTAGAGTTCATTTATAGGGACTCATAACATAATCAAACTCTATCAACTCATCATCATTCTCTCATCACAATCACAATCAGAATCTTAAGTCAAGACTCTAAACTCAATCCTCAAGTTCATTTTGCATGCTTTTCAGATTAATCATGTAGGGTTATGCAAATTCTCATGAAAATATTCAACTTAAGAAAACAAATAGTATGATGATCATCAACGTAGAAAACATGTAATTTCAAATATAATTTTCAAGAAAAACCATCGAAGAAATCATGCATGTAGACTCCTCAATCATCAACTCATCTATGACCTCTATGGGGCACATGAGAGAACAATCTCATATTCTAGTTTAGCCTTACATACCTGTGGTGCGGCTAACAACCGAATACGTCTAGGATCTCCTCTCGAATTTCTCACACAAGCTCTCCTCTCTTCTCCTCAAGCCCTAGCCTTGTTAGTTTAGGGAATAGGACTTAGAATGAGGGTTTTAGACCCTTTTCACATAGAAACGTCGTTATTAGTCGTGTATTAGAGTTTAGGAGGGATGGGGGATTGACCGGAATGCCCCTCGTAGTTATTTGAAAATTTCCAATCCGAAAAATACACGATCTGCGACGCAGACCTATCGCGAAAAGGGTATTTTTAGAAAAACATTTTTGAATGAGTTTTCTCCATCCCGTCGAAAATTTTGGAAATCGCACAGGTGCTTCTCCGCGACAGGTCCGCGACGCGCCTCTGTCACGGACCGTCACTATTTTCTAATTTGGATCGAAAATTATCTTTCGATCGGGTCGCTCTAAAAATCGATTGAGACCACTTTCCCACTCAATTTTTCATGCTGATTCCAAATCCGGTCTCAAATTCGCCATACAAGTTTCGGAAGATGCGTTACGCGCCTACCCTCACTCTAGGGATATTTTGGTAATTTTACCGGGCGTTACATCATCTCCCCTTGGGATCATTTGTCCTCGAATGATGAATAGAGATGAGGGTTAAGGTAAGAATAAACTCAAGGCTCATTTCCACACTCAATTCAACAAATCAATTCTCGACATAATAATAGTAAGTCACATAAAAAAAATAGAACAATCAGCTTAGTGAAGAGTAAGGATTTTTACTTTCAATATCTTCATCATCAGTTGGCATGAATAGGTGTGGATATTTTTCTTTCATCTCCTCCTCAGCTTCCCATGTGGCTTCTTCAACGAACTGATTACTCCACAGGACTTTGACTGAGGCTATCTCTTTGTTCCTCAACTTGCAAATTTGACGATGAAGGATTTACACCGGGACCTCTTTGTAAGATAGGTTATCCTTTACTCCAATGCTATCAACAGGGATCACCAAGGCGGGATCTCCCAAGTATTTCTTTAGCATCGACACATGAAATACCGGATGGACTCCATCTAGCTCGGAAGGCAACTCCAACTCGTAAGCAACCTTCCCAATCCTCTTTATGATTTGATAAGGTCCCACATAACGTGGACTTATCTTTCCTTTCTTCCCGAACCTTAAGACACCCTTCATAGGTAATACTTTTAGGCGCACCCAATCATCTACTTCGAACTCCAGATCTCTTCTCCTCACGTCAGTGTAAGATTTTTGGCGACTCTAGGTAGTCTTTAACCTTTCTCTAATGACCTTGACCTTATCCATCGACTGGTGAACAAGATCAGGCCCAATCAGTTCAGCTTCTCCAGCCTCAAACCACCCAATTGGTGATCTACATCTCCTCCCATACAAGGCTTCATATGGAGCCATCTGAATGCTCGTATGATAACTATTGTTGTATGCTAATTCGATTAGTGGTAGGCGATCGTCCCAATTCCCCTTGAAGTCAAGGACACACGCCCTCAACATGTCCTCAAGCGTTTGAATGGTATGCTCTGCCTGACCATTTGTCTGGGGATAAAAGGTTGTGCTCAGGTTCACCCTAGTTACCAAGCCTTTCTGGAATGATCTCCAGAAATGGGAGGTAAATTGGGCTCCTCTGTCCGAGATGATGGACAAGGGAACTCCTTGCAACCTCACAATCTCCTGGATGTACAACTTGGCATACTCCTCCGCAGTGTTGATTGTCTTAACTACCAGGAAGTGAGCTGATTTAGTCATTCTGTCCACAATCACCCATATCAAATCATGTTGTTTTTGGCAGACTAGTGATAAAGTCCATATTGATAATCTCCCACTTCCACTCCAGAATTTCAAAGTTCTGAGCCAACCCGCATGGCCTTTGATGTTCAACCTTCACTTGTTGGCAGTTTGGGCATTTTGAAACGAATTCTGCAGTGTCCCTCTTCATCCCATTCCACCAATAGAATTCTCTCAAGTTATGGTATATTTTGGTGGACCCAGGATGAATGGAATATCTAGTGTTATGGGCTTCCGCCATGATCCTGTCCCGAATACCATCAACATTTGGAACAGACAATCTACTTTGATATCTCAACACTCCATCTCCCCCTTTGGAGAAGACCATCACCTTCTGTCTATGGACGTCCTCCTTCAATTGGAGTATGACTGGGTCCTGGTCTTGCTTTTCCTTCACTTCCACTACTAACGAGGAAGTGGACCCGTTCTCCACATTAACTCCTCCTTCATTGTTTTCTTCGAGTCGAACTCCTAATCGATCCAACCGGTGTACGTCCTTGGCTAACTCCTTCTTTTCTTCCTCCACGTGGGCTGTGCTACCCATTGATAACCTGCTGAGAGCATCAGCAACAACATTAGCTTTATCTGGGTGGTAGTGAATACTCATGTCATAATCCTTGAGTAATTCCAACCATCTCCTTTGTCGCAAGTTGAGCTCTTTCTGACTAAAAACATATTGCAATCTCTTGTGGTTAGTGAACACATCCACATGCACTCCAAAAAAGTAGTGACGCCAAATTTTGTGTGCAAACACTACTGCTGCCAACTCGAGGTCATGGGTTGGGTAGTTCCTTTCATGAACCTTGAGTTTCCTGGAAGCATAGGCTATCACTTTCCCTCTTTTGCATTAGTAGACATCCCAATCCGTCCCTTGAGGCATCACAATAAATTACAAAGTCTTCGGTTCCATCAGGTAAGGTTAGGACTGGCGCAGTAGTCAACCTTGTTTCTAGTTCCTGGAAACTCTTCTGACATTTTTCCTGAAACTTGACCTTCTTCTGAGTCAGTTTTGTCAATGGCGCGGATAAGGAAGAAAATCCTTCGACGAACCTGCGGTAGTAGTCTGTCAACCCCAAGAAACTTCGACTGTCTGTCGGAGTAGTCGATCGGGGCCAGTTTTTCACCGCTTCAATCTTTTGGGCATCCACTCGAATACCCTCACCGGAAACAACACGGCCTAGAAAGGCTGCTGACTTAAGCCAAAACTCACACTTTGAGAATTTTGCATACAACTCATGGTCCCTAAGAGTTTGAAGGACAACTCTGAGGTGATTAGCATGCTCCTCTTCACTCTTTGAATAAATCAGAACGTCGTCGATGAATACAATCACAAACAAGTCAAGATATGGTTTGAACACCCTATTCATCAAGTCCATAAAGGCGGCAGGTGCATTTGTCAACCCAAAGGACATGACCAAGAACTCAAAATGGCCATATCAAGTCCTAAAGGCTGTCTTTGGAATGTCACACTCCCTCACCTTAAGCTAAAGGTAGCCAGATCTGAGGTCTATCTTATAGAAACAGGAGGCTCCTTGAAGTTGGTAAAACAAATCATCTATCCTTGGAAGGGGATACTTGTTCTTTACTGTGACCTTGTTCAATTGCCTATAATCAATACACATTCTGAGGGACCCATCTTTCTTCCGCACAAATAGGACCGGAGCACCCCAAGGCGAAACACTTGGCCTAATGAAGCCCTTTTCTAGCAAATCCTTTAGTTGCTCTTTCAACTCTTTTAACTCAGCGAGAGCCATCCTATAAGGTGGGATCGAAATAGGTTGGGTATCAGGAAGAACGTCAATCCCAAAGTCAATCTCCCTATCAGGAGGGACTCCGGGAAAATCATCAGGAAACACTTCCGGGAATTCATTAATAATCGGAACTGACTCAAGAGTTGGGAACTCAACATCGTCTGATCTCACTCGCACAAGACGATAGATACAGCCTTTAGAAATCAATTTCCTTGCTCTAAGGTATGAGATAAACTTTCCTCTAGGGGTAACAGAGTCACCCTTCCACTCTAGAGCCGGTTCATTTGGGAATTGGAACCTAACAGTTCGGGATCTACAATCAACAGAGGCATAACAAGCATGGAGCCAATCCATGCCAAGGATCAAATCAAAATCAACCATCTCCAATTCAATCAAATCAACAAGAGTGTCCCTATGATGGATGGACACTACACAAGTTCTAAAGACTCTCTTAGCTCGAATAGACTCACCCACTGGAGTAGAAATTTCAAAGGGGTCAAGAAGACTCTCAGGGGTCCTACCAAATTTACTGGCCACATAAGGAGATACAAATGACAGTGTGGCACCAGGGTCCATCAAAACATAACGATCAAAAGTAAAGACTCGAATCATACCCGTCACCCTGTCTGGGGAGTTCTCCTGATCTTGGCAACTACCCATGGCATACAAGCGGTTTGCCGCTCCGCCCGTACTTAACGTAGTGGCCCTCTGGTTCCCTCTAACTGGTGGGGATGATGCAGTGGATTGAGCTCGGCCAGCCCATTGCGGACAATCTCTCTGATAGTGACCCACTTGGCCACATTTGTAGCACCCATTATCCCCTTCACGACATCTTTCGAGGTGCAACTTGCCACAATTACTACATGGCGGTTTACCCTGCGATCCTTGGGCCACACTAGCTTGCGACTGGGACCCATGGGCTCTAGCATTCTGGAACCTCTGTTCTTCTCTGATCCTAGGAGTGGGTGCACTAGCAGATGATGGTGCTGGAAACCGGTTACCATTGCCCTTCCTTCCAACCTCATAGCTAGATGTTTTGGCTTTCTTGCGCCTGAACTCCTCCTTGTCCTGCTGCCTTTCCTCATCAGCTTGTTGCACAAATGTCATCAGTCGCCCGATGTTCATATCACTCACATGCATCGCTCCCCTACCATCCCTCTTGGGTCCTCTATTCAACCCATTGATATTCATTCCCATCCTTCCCCTCATGTCTGGAATCATGTCTGGAGCATAGCGAGATAATTGTGTGAATTTCAAGCCATACTCCTGCACGGTCATAGAGCCATATTTTAGATTCAGAAATTCTCTCACCTTAGCTTCCTTTTTCTCCCTAGGGAAGAAGCGTCCCAAGAAGGCCTCCTCAAGCATTGCCCAAGTCACATGCGGGGCATCATTTCCCCTTCCTTTCTTCCATTGGTCGAACCATACCCTAGCCACACCCTTAAGTTGGTAAGCGACCAGTTCAACCCTAGCAACATCAGCCACGTGCATTAGTGGAACACCTTCTCAAGTTTCTCTACATAGTTCTCGGGGTCTTCGGTAGATGCCGACCCCGTGAACTCAAGTAGATTCATCCGCAGAAATTCTTGGACTCTAGAGGTGTCATGAGTGTCCAGTCTACCTGCTCCTTGTCTCACCGGGGGTGCCGCAACAGCCTGGGCTAGAGCTCGAATAGCCTGGCGTAACTCTGCATTGGAAACCTCATCTTGAGGGGGTTGTTCAATAGGGACAGCTGGATCCATGAGCCCTTTAGGTACTTAGGGTTCAGGTGGATTAAACGCTCGCCTGGCAGGACGTCCCCTTCGTCTGACAGCTCTTCTAGGAGGCATATTTGTCGATTTCTGCACGTGTAGAGCACGAATTAGAATATAGTTTCCATAGAGTTTAACTCTATCGCACAAATTGGAATAAGAAAGAAGGGTAACCATTCCTAATGTCCCATAGCCTCCTGCTTATGAAATGTGGTCGACAACACACCCATAAACAAGACTCTACTAGACATGGCTTCATAGACTCCCTCGGACACCTGAACTCTGTGCTCTGATACCAAAGTTTGTCGCGCCCTGGGAGGGTACCCTAGGCGTGGCCGGCACTCGAAGACTATTGCTAGTCCTCAAGCGAACCACTTAGCTCCATCACATCATTCAATCAAATAACTCTACTGGATAGTAGAAAAATATAAGCCTGGTGGACACATCTCATTCAAAGTCTCAAAGGAGTATATATATAAAAATAAAGGCTAGTAGAAAGAACTAGCTCACAATCTCAACATCAAATGCTCGATTATCATCTATGAAGCCTCTATTACAAATCATGTGGTGCCAATGACAAATCCATGGCTACCCAAATCAAAGAAAAAGAAACAATCCAGTCTAACTCTAAAGCGTGATGAAATAAAAAAGTGAATCCTCCGGAGTAGGGGAGGCTCACCAAGTAGCTGCAATCTTGAATCCTCAACTAAGTACCTGTCCATGATCCCTAGTACCTTTCTCTGCATCATAAAACGATGTAGTCTAGAGGGGACATCAGTACTTGGAATGTACTGGTATGTAATATAGCTGAGTGAAACAAAACCGATAGATAATATGGAAACAATAACAACTCAAAATAAACATCACATCACATCGTGAGTCAAATGTCTATCTATGCAAGAATAAAGAGTAGACAAATGACACATCATTAACTCAGACTCATCAATAGTCTCAACTCATCTCAATCTCAACACAGAGGAGCTCACCCCCTCTCATCTTATCTAGACTCGGAGTAAGATACGAAGTTTGTGGGAGTTTCTCTTAACCGACAACAACCACTTATGAGCTAGCGAGTGTACAACATCCCGCCAGTGTTGCCATGGCCGTTCTGTACTTTCCAGGAAGAGAACGAATCAAAAACCATATCAGCTCACCCAATTTGGAGTCAGAAAACTCATCAAGTCCGCTATTGCTTTTAGGGACATAAACTCAAGAGGAAAACCTCTTCTATGTTTGGCGATGTAGTTTAATGGGTTCAAATGGGACTCACTCTTACCCATTTCGGTGCTCGATACTCCTCCCAAATCAATGCTCATAAAACCTCCATATCAATCCTCAACCAATCTCATAGGGACTCACTCCCCGTCAACGATCGGTATCTCATAGGGGCTTTAACCCTTTCATCAATCAATCTCATCAATAACTCAAAATTTAGAACAATCATTAAGGATCAATTGAATAGACACATCGGTAGAGTTCATTTATAGAGACTTATAATTAACACAATCAAACTCTATCAACTCATCATCATTCTCTCATCACAATCACAATCACAATCTTAAGTCAATACTCTAAACTCAATCCTCAAGTTCATTATGCATGCTTTTCAAATTAATCATGTAGGGTTATGCAAATTCTCATGAAAATATTCAACTTAAGAAAACAAATAGTATGATGATCATCAACATAGAAAACATGTAATTTCAAATATAATTTTCAAGAAAAACCATCAAAGAAATCATGCATGTAGACTCCTCAATCATCAACTCATCTATGACCTCTATGGGGCACAGGAGAGAACAATCTCATATTCTAGTTTAGCCTTACATACCTGTGGTGTGGCTAACAACCGAATATGTCTAGGATCTCCTCTCGAATTTCTCACACAAGCTCTCCTTTCTTCTCCTCAAGGCCTAGCCTTGTTAGTTCAGGGAATAGGACTTAGAATGAGGGTTTAGACCCTTTTCACGTAGAAACGTCATTATTAGTCATATATTAGAGTTTAGGAGGGGTGGGGAATTGACCGGAATGCCCCTCGTAATTATTTGAAAATTTCCAGTCCGAAAAATACACGGTCCGCGACGTGGACCTATTGCGAACATGGTATTTTTAGAAAAATATTTTTGAACGAGTTTTCTCCATCCCGTCGAAAAGTTTGGAAATCGCACAAGTGCTTCTCCGCGACAGGTCCACGACGCGCCTCTGTCGCGGACCGTCACTATATTCTGATTTGGATTGAAAATTTATCTTTCGATTGGGTCGCTCTAAAAATCGGTCGAGATCACTTTCCCACTCAATTTTTCATGCTGATTCCAAATCCGATCTCGGATTCGCCATACAAGCTTCGGAAGATGCGTTACGCACCTAACCTCACTCTAGGGGTATTTTGGTAATGTTACTAAGCGTTATAATTATGTTATGTTTTATTTGAGAACCAGACATTTGAGACTTGTAATTCTTTGAGTATTCTGTATTTAGAGGCTTCTACCTGTGACACTAGTTTTGGGAAGGTGTTAGTTTTGGTTTAGGATGTTTATATATTCTATTTAGATTGATTATCTTCTACTATTGTTATTATGTTGGGTTATTAATGTTGGGCTTACTCACCTTGGTGGATTAGATGTGTGCCATCACGCTTGAATTTTTGGTTATGACAATGTTTTACAATGAGATTATCCATCATTAGCTTGTAAATCATGTGTTTCTTTAATTATCTCTCCTTTATTTTTCCACGATTCAGGTAGAACACTCAAAAGTTTTCTCATTGTCTTTTTTCAGTTGGGATTATTATCTCCCAGTAAGTAGATATGATTAGTGAGTGTCATGAATCTGATGTGCATGTCCTGGAGTTTTTCACTTTCCATTATCCATAATAGCTTATACTGCCTATTCATAAGGCTTGAAAATCATACTAACAAAGACAACTAAATGAATGTTAATTTATCAATTGAAGTAAATATTTAGATACCATAACTACCAAAAATTATAATCCTATATCTCATTTTGTGTGTCATCATTTGACTTGATACGATATTTAAGCAAAAAAAATAATTTTTTTTAAAAATTGTTGTCCAAAATAATTCTTGAATATACTTAACTGTTAAATTTAGTGTTGTCCCAAAAGACAAAGAAAACGTATACATATTCTGAAATCAAAACAAATATTCAAAGGGACCTTGTCTCTACAACTTACAAAGAAAGATACCATAGTTAGCAGGATGATTGTTAACTATCTTCTATATTTTTGTAAAGACCCTGATTTTTCTCTCACTGGCATTACCTTGATGTCCAAAAATTTCCCTAGGAAAACTACCAGGCATCACTCCACTGAGGAGCCTACACGGCCCGTGTGGAGCCACACAATCTGTATAACCTCCCGTGGAGTGGCACTTGATTAGTTCTCCCATAGGGGCAAACTTGGGACAGGTATGCGGGCCTTTACACGGTCCATGTGAAGTCACACGGTCCGTGTGGCCTTCCAGTTGGTTTCTGTGTGGAGAGTTACCTGTACACGGACCGAGTCACGGTCCATGTGACCCCAGATGGTCCGTGCACTTGTCCGTGTGGTGCTACTTAGTTCGGTTAGCTTAGTGGAATTTTACTCCTGCAAATTCTAAGTCCAAGACCCCGGCACTGTTCACGGTCCGTGCGACGCTACATGGAGCGTGTAATGAACCGTGTGACCCAGATGGACCAAATTCGGGTCCATTTCATTAATGGCATTTTTGAGATTTTAGTTGTTTTAAACGTAAATTCTAACATTTCCACCCTCCTAAGTCCTTACATCAACTAAAGTTTTCTAAGTTTCAGCCATTTTCTTCATTCCTCTCCATCTCTCTAAACATTTCTCCTACAAGAATTCTCCAACTTCTCTCTAGAAACTCCAGTCAAGACCTTCAACTTGGAGTCCATTTTCTCCTCAAGTTCATCTTCATGTCAGGTATGGGGGGGTTGATTCTTGGTTCCTTTCAACCAAGAAGACCCAAAATTCTTGCAATTTATTTTCATGCAGTTCTAGTTACCTTAAATGTGAAATTTACTACTTAATCTTGTTAACTTTAATCAATGTATGGGTTGTACATTTTATGCGGATTCTTAAGTTATGATAAGCTCTTTTATGATGAACCACCTTGAATTATGAAACCATGAACATGCATGTCCCCTAAAGATGGTATTGTGCATGGGTGAGCTATACTACGATTTTCATATGTATTTTATTGTGGATTTCTTATTTCCTATTACATTGCAGATTTTGAATTAACTCTACATCACTCATTCCATCCCTACATCATGCATTGCACTTTACATGGAAACTATGGTGGGCGTTAAGCTCAATCTTGTCATATGAAATGATTTTGATAAGGCTTGGTTATAACTAGAAGGTGATCACCGGTAAGTCTATGTTTATGGCTCTTTGAGCATCTTGGATGCTTGCACCATCTTTAATATGTAGATGACCTATTCCCTGCATGAGAATCTTGATTATGATCTTGTGACTTGGCATTGAGCCTAAAGGTGCATTGCACATTTTGGAATAAGTACTTGACTCTTGAAAGCACGAATATATATATATATATATATATATATATATATATATATATATATATATATATTCTTGTGGGATGTGGTTGACTTAGCACCGAGGATTGGGAGCCCTCCCCCCCCTTCCTTGAACTATGTGCCAACATAGGGACGGATGATATTCGTCTATCTTGCTTATGCCATGAGATGTCTTCATATGATTCTGCAAAACCTTCCGAAAGTGTGGTCGTAAGGAAGGTGACCATCCACCGAAAAGCATGGTCGTAAGGTGTGATGTAGATTACCCTTGGCAAGTAATCTTCTCCCTACTGGCGAGAGGTCCAAATCCGTCCAATTCATGTAATAGCTCACATGGATTTGGTTTGTCACTTATAGTCCATCCCCGTTGTATAGGAACATTATCGCTTTGCACGCATCATGAATCGCATGGCATCTTGTATACTAAATTCCATTGCTTATATGATATTTGTATATTATGTGCCCTTGTCATCTAACATTGTTATGCAGGTTCGGTAAGTCATATGCATTACATGCCCGCATTTTTAGTATATTCAAACGTACTAATGCATACTCTACTCCTACATGATTTTACCATGTAGGGATCGAGCAGTTTGAGCACCAGACACTGGACGAATAGTCTATTTCTTGAATACTTGTCTTGTGGTGAGCCCCCTCTTTCGATGGCGAGCTAGTCATTTCTTATGTCTATTATGTATGTTCTTTTGTTGAGGGTGATCCCAGAACTTGTCCTGGTCCCCGTTCCTTGACTAGAGGCACTGTTGGGCATTCAGTAAATCTTTCCTAGACAAGGCTTTTCCGACTGTCGTATTCCTTATCTATAAATGAATGGATCCTTGAGATTTTATTTCTATCGTTTAGTTATATGTGTTTTAATTCTTTCGAACCGATGATGTGGATTCTGATATTTGAGGCTTGTTTGGGGGCTCTCTGGTCACCTTTCGCCGTGTCACATCTAGGTCCTAACCCCTGGGTCGTGACAGCTTTCTACATGTTTTGGAATACAAACATAGTTTGAAATTTGAATACATCATAACATAATGTAAAATTTTATCAATATATTTATATATATCATTCTGTCTATTTTCATAGAACTCATGATAAGTATATTACATTTATTCCAAATGCTATGGATAATCCTCCTACAACCTTGGTCTCCTTTTATTTTGGACGATTCTTTCTCTATCGAAAATTGTATTAGAAGATTTATATAAAGAATCTTTTTCCTTAGATTATATATGTTCGACCATAGTCTATTTTTTTCGGTTAATGAATACCTCCTAATTTGGTACAACTTTTTCATTTCCTTTTTCAAAAAAGTCATTATAACAATTGGAAGGTTTCAAAAGCGCTAAAATATAGGTAGATCTCATCAAGCCAAGGAAACTCAAGTGGTTCTCAACAAAGATGTACCTTTAAAAAGTTTGGGAGAATGCCTCCTCTTCAATCAAATGTTCTAAATGAAATTCAAAATGGTCCAGGGTTTCCATTTCCAATTCTCAATATCAATAACATATTTGCTAGAGGTGAGAGTTCAGTTCAACAGGTCTATCATCCGATACATCATATTCAATTCAGCACTACAAACCCAATTAACAACCCACATTTGTACATCCAAAATAATATTGATAGTGGGATACAACAACAAGATGGCCCATTTTTTAGAATGCCAAGCACAAAAGGACTACTTATTGAAAGCATTGATCATAACCATGAGTTGGTACCTAATGTCATGGGTGATCATGCTCAAAATGACTATAATTTAGAGTATAATTTACACCAACTTATGCTCAAAATTACAGTCATTTTGAACATGATCACCCATGACATTAGGCACCAACTCATGCTTATTATCAATGCTTTAAATAATTAGTCCTTCTGAGCTTGGCATTCTAACAAATGGGTCATCTTGATGTTGTAATCCACTATCAATAGTTTTTTGGGTGTACAAATGTGGGTTGTTGATTGGATTTGTAGTGCTGAGTTGAACTAGATGTTGTGGATGAAAGAGTTGTTGAACTAAACTATCACCTCAAGCAAAAACGTTTTTTGCGTTGAGAGTTGGAAATGAAAACTTTGGACCTCTTTGAATTTGACGAGGAACATTTGTTTAAAGAGGAGGCATTCTCCTAAACCTTTTTAAAGGTACATATTTGTCGAGAACCATTGGAGTTTCCTTGGCTTGATGAGCTCTACCTATATTTTAAAAAGATAATGAAAAGAGTTGGACCAAATTAGGAGATACTAATTAAACAAAAATAGTAGACTATGGTCGAACATATATAAAGCTCCCCCGAATAGTCCGATTTTTCCTCCACGGCGATAAGGGGCTAAAAGATCTACTACTTTAATTCCTGTTTCAAAAATAGATAATTTTGAATCCAAGTTTATGTTCCATAAATATCAGTAATCCTGACAATGGTCAAATATTTCCGTCTTTTTGAATGGGAAGGTCTCAAAATCCGATGAATAGATTTTTTATGGTCAATTTTAACAAATTTTGAAACATAAATTAATATAAAATCGATAATAAATAATGTAAAAGAATAACGACATAATTAGATGCGGTTAACAACAACAATATAAGGTAATATGGACTATTTAAACACCAATATAAAATCTAGTAATAATAAATATATTGTCCAAAAAGAATATTAATAAATACTTAACTAAATTAGTATTAACAATAGAGATAATAAGTTGGACTAATAACAAATTCTAACAGTAACTCAATGACTACCCCAAAATGTTAATGAAAAACATCATGAATAACTAAAGAAAAATAAACACATAACTAAAACAAGAACTACCAGATTCATTTACAAATAACCAAAATAATCCAAACTAAACCTAAACAAAATAACATTGCTGAAAACATTTCAAAAAATGCATGAAACCTAATTTTAACAAAAATAACAATCACATACACAACTGGAAATTCACGACAAAACCCAAATGAATTAGTCAGCTGTGATAATGTCGATTTAACAAAAATCTAATGAACTGAGAAACTAAAATGAAAAGTACCTGACCCAGATCTAGTTTTGTGGTGGTGTAACATGGATGGGTGAGCACTGGTGGAGCCGGCTGGATTTTGCCTCCTCGAAGCTTGTGCGTCGTGGAGTTTTGGTGTTGTTCTGGTGGAGGTTTGGTCGGTTTTTGGGCGTCGTGGAGTTTTGGTGTCACGGATTTTGGGAGCTGGTGTGTGGTGGTGGAAGGGTGTTGTATGGGTGGCAATGGGGGTTTTCTGATGGCTGTGACAGTTTGGTGGAGGAGGTCATTTTGAGGTGCGTTTCAGGCGATTTTCAGATGGGTTTTAGATTATTGTTTGACGGCTGTTTGGTTGCTGTTTTGCGGTGGTAAGGGGACAGGGTTTTGGAAGTGGTGGTGGACTGTGGTGAGGGTGAATGAGAGAATGAGGGGGCGACTCCTTGGTTTTGCAGTGGGGTTTTCAAGCAAGCCAAGGAGGTTAAGGGATAAGAGGTAGACGAGGAAGAGGGTGAAGTTAGGTCACCAGTCACAGAGTCTTCTAGCAACGAGAAGGGGTGGCTATGATGATTTTTCCGGCGAGAAATGGAGAGGGTGGCGGCCGGTTTTCAAAAGGGAAAGAGAAGATAAATTTTAGGGTATTCTGTTAGAAATTCTATTCTACCCTGTAACAATGTAAAAGTTGTATATATGATTCAAAACCTAATGGGCTAAGAATAAGGGCCCAAATGTTGGGCCAACTAAACATATTCGTATAATTTTTATCTGTGTAAAAAATAAATTGTTATATTGCGTTAAAATTTAAAACCAAACTAATTAAAATTCTAAAAATTAATCTAAAATTGCTAAAAAAATATTTGGTGTCAACATATACCGAAAAAAATTTGAAAACCTAAGAAACTCAAAAAATTCGAGATAAAAAAAATGCGAATGTTATTAGTTTGGTTTGATTCATATATTTAAAAATTCAACACAAATAATTTAATTTGGTATTTAAAAAATTGGAATCCAACTGAAAAGGTGCCACATTTAAAATGTAGACACATTTAGATTAAAAAGAATATGTGAAGACTTCATATATATACACAGGGATGGAGAAATTTTATAACATATATTATCTATCAAATCATATTCACAAGGGGAAAAGGGAAAGTAGTTTACTTTTTTTTCTAATTTGTGATTTATTGTATATATAGAGAATAGAAGGTAAATCCTTAAATAAGATTCTATTTATTCTCAAATCTGATTTAAGATGCGAAGAAATAAAAAGCATTATTTGACTAGATATGTGACAATGAACAATCACACTTGAAACCACAATAAAATAAATTGGCTTATAACAAGAAATTATCAACATGATGTCATTTCAAGTCCGTCGCTTATATTTTCTCTACATGCCTTGCACAAATAATACTATAAAGTAGTTAACATGCAAACATTACATACTCTATGGAAGTTGAGTTTTTCCCTTTGTGTGGATCCTTGCTTGTTTTAGATCTAAATGAATGATAAGTACAATAATCAATGAATGATGGTATAAAGATATACGATGTCTACTCAAATCCTAACTCATCGTTAATTTCATGATCATTCTACTCAAAATTAGGGCTTTTTCACTATTAACTTCTAGTTAAAAATCCTCCACTAAAATTAACCACCATAGATTTTAGAGATTAAGAATAAAACTACAAATTAGAGGAGTAACTAACTTACCCTTATTGAAGAGAACGATGAAAAATAGATGAAAAATGCCTGTAACACCCCACAATTCTACTCATAAGATCCAAAATATTTTCGTAAGTATATAAGATTGAACCTAGTGATACCTTACATATACCTGTATTTTAAGGCTCATTTCTATATATGTGAAGGGTATTAGAAGTGGATTATTGGGCTCATAAGAGACATCTAGTACTTAGTTAAGTTCAAAGCTTTCCTATCGATTAAGTTTTCGCATTAGATTATACATGAATCAACTTTAAATCATCTTAACTCTCAGCACACGGAGAATTAGATAGCCCATAATATATCAAAGTAAATATTTTTGAATATTCTTTCCAACTCCACTAATTTTTCCTCATTTGGAGTTTGAAGTAAAAAGTTATAATCGTTTTACCACAGAATGCCAGAGCAGACTTGATTCCGCTACCTTGACTTATGAGTCATGGATTGAACTACAAGACACTCTATAAGTTCATGGAATGACATCTGCAAGTCCATTTTTGGATCTCGTATTCTACGGACCCAATTTCGGGTCATAAACGCTTCAATTAGTTGTAGTTTGGGCCCGTAGAATGTGTTTTAGGACCCCAAAATCCACCCCAGTTTGTACAAATGGATTATACCGTCCATATAAGCTTCCAAGGACCGTAGATAGTCCTGTAGATGACTTAGACAATGTTTTTAAGAAAGGGTATTTTCGTCCTTTCTCACCCTTTCTAAGCCTACACTTAACAATTTTTCACCTAATTAAACCTTTAAATGTTATTCTTCAACTTCATTATGCTCTAAAACATTTTCCAGACTTACAACAATTTTTCAAGAGAAGAAAAGCTAAGGTTTTAAGAGAAGATAGTGAGTTCTTCAAAGTTCTTGAGGAACCTAGTTCTTCCAGGTATATAAGGCTTACAAAAATCCTATTATATTATCCTACCATCATGTATCTACTAGTTTCTCCAAATATCCAAATGTTAGTTGAGAACAAGATTTTCTCATTACGGGTAAATATTATAGGTTGTATTATTTTTGTAAGAAAAGCATGATATTTACTATAATTCTCTACTGTTTTGAGATCTTAAGTTGAGATACTGCTTTTAATTGCTAAACTAGTTAAACCTTGAAGTTACTACGATCTATGAATTTCCAAATCTTTCTTTAAACTGAAGAAAAAAATATTATCATAAGTATTTTATGAACAATGAATCATGAAACCTATGAGTTTAGACATTTTTTAGAAAGCTTAAGAGAATACTAAGTTGGGCTTAAGTCCCAAAGAGAAGAAAAGTAACACTTTGAGCAAATATATTCTTTTATGTATGACATATAATTAATACTTTTGGGAGTAGTATTGAGCACCAATTTGGGGATGACTTTGGCAGTGTGAGCAAGACGTTATATCATCTAGATGCTCATAGTGATGGTTTGTCGGCCAGAGAAACTATCTAAGTAAAACTTCTTATTTTATACACTCAGTTGTATTATTTCATTATTAAAGTGTTTTATTTTATTATGTTGCATGTTTAGTTGAGTTGCACTATTTTTCAGAGCTGTGCATTTTAAGTATTATATATTTTTCATAAACTAAGTTCTGCTCATTAATGCATTAAATCAAGTATTTCTTTTATAGTATGAGTTGCACTTTTAAACACATTCATAGCATATTTTTACTGGAATGACATAATTGTATCAATTAAGTTATCTCAGAGTTCAGTTCTAAAGTTGAGTATCATATCCTTATACTATTTTGGCAATCTAAGATATCGTACAATCCCTGTACTAATGCCATTTGATGTTGCATTATTTTATGATGCAGATTCAAGTACTCATGATAGCAGATATTTAGTAAGGCAGTTCCCATCAGGCGTTGGTGAGACCTATTTGCATTCAGAGGAGCTCGAGAGTCATTATTCCTTTTGTATTTATTTCAGTTGAAGTAGCCATGGCCCTACCCCGGTACCTAGTTTAAAGTCAATATTTTATAAGCTTCATAGACTAGAAAGACATTGTTCATGCTATTTTCTTGAAGTTGTTTTCGAAAGCCTTGAGTCACTTTTAAACACATTCATAGCATATTTTTACTGGAATGACATAATTGTATCAATTAAGTTATCTCAGAGTTCAGTTCTAAAGTTGAGTATCATATCCTTATACTATTTTGGCAATCTAAGATATCGTACAATCCCTGTACTAATGCCATTTGATGCTGCATTATTTTATGATGCAGATTCAAGTACTCATGATAGCAGATATTTAGTAAGGCAGTTCCCATCAGGCGTTGGTGAGACCTATTTGCATTCAGAGGAGCTCGAGAGTCATTATTCCTTTTGTATTTATTTCAGTTGAAGTAGCCATGGGCCTACCCCGGTACCTAGTTTAAAGTCAATATTTTATAAGCTTCATAGACTAGAAAGACATTGTTCATGCTATTTTCTTGAAGTTGTTTTCGAAAGCCTTGAGTCATGATTTATATACTATTATTGTATCTCTGAGTTTATGAATATTGAGTCCATTCTAATTTATTATGATGTTAGTGTCTTCTACTATGTAAGTTAGCTAGGCCAAGTGGTTCGCTTGGTACCAGAAATGGTTTTCGAGTGTCAGCCACATCCAGGGTATAGGCTTGGAGTGTGACAATACCCTAGGTCACTTCTGCAATTTTCCAAAATGAGTTGGTCAAGTAATACCAGTTTTGAGACTTTTTTGCACTAAAATTTGACTTAACCCCCTTTAATGAGATACCCTTCTCTATAGCAGCTTGTAGGGGATAGAATCATGAAAAACTTCTCCCAAGTCTTCATTTTGTAGTACAGCCTCAAACTTTGACATTCTAAAAGAACAATTTTATGTGAAGTTTAATATTGAGAGTTCTAATTATCCATTTTCAATTTTAAAAAGTCCTACGGATTTCTTAATATCATAGTTACTAAAAAATGAATCTATACTTGGACATTAGTCTTAGTCCTTTTTTGAACTGTCCTAAATCTCATTATACTTTGGTTTTTTCTAAATTTGACCTAGTCTAAAATTTTAAATCACTACACCAATGTTTTCTAGCTCAATGTTTTTGACCATTGTCTTTCCCCTAATGACTAGAAGGGATCATTACAATTGATATCAATTTACTCGTCACTCGTTCCTAAGCAATCAAAAAAGAAAACCTAGGCTAAGTCAAGAAGAAGTAGAAACTAAATCTTTAAAAAAGTGAGGCTACTTATCTTAAATGTTCTTCTCGATTTTTTGAATTATTTCTTAGTTGGATGATGCTTCTGTTAAATCTTTACTAATATGATTTCCTTAGTCCTCACTCAGAAAAATAGTTATAATATCATATGCTTCCCAAATTTAATATCAAAACATCCCTATAAATCCCTACCCAATGTTCTCGCATTGTTAAAATTTATCAAAAACTTGTCTCCATAAATATAATTATGGAGAAGACCAACCACACTGCTCCTCTGATTGACCCATCGAAGATAAAGAAGACGATCATGCCTTCTGAGCAAGCCACCAAAGTACTGCTGTTGTCATTCACAATCGCTTTTTAATATGTTTTTTCGTACTGGATGAAGCACACGGTCGAGTTTATAATAGATGGGAAGGGGAAAAAAGCAACATATTTATATATGGGATGTTGCCGAAGAGAATAACCATAAAAAATATAATGCTTATATTCAAATGATGCCCAATGATGACTATGGACTTTTTTGTGAAGATTTTTTCAGACAACGTGGATTGAGTGTTGATGATGAAATTGGACTTTATTGGATGCTACGGCGAATGGTTTTAAGTTCAAGTTAATTAAAAAGGCTTTTGTTTAGTAAAATCTTGTGATGTTTTCTGTGAAGAGGTTGAAGTATATTTATTATAATTATATTTAAAGTGTAATGTATGATAAAACTTTGTGATGATCTTTGTACGGAGATTGTGATATTGTTATAATTATGTTTGAGAGAAGGTAATAACATTAAATCTTGGTTTACTATTTTCTTTTCCAGATTTTTAGAATGTTATGTAACTCAATCATTTTACTTTATGTTTTTAAAATTAACAATATATGAAGTTTAAAAAATTAATAAGAACTTTTAAATTGTGTGGTAAAGATGTATATAATATATCCAATTATTGTTGAATTTTGTGGTTAAAACATTTTAAGTAGAAAGTGGTACTAGAGCTAATATATAGTAATTTTCAATGGTATACCCAGAGAGTTAGATCCAAAAGGAGACGCTAAAATGACAACGAGCAATCATCCTATATGTGGTTGATGCTTCAGCATCTATATATGCTATTAGGGGCATACATGGACCAGATTTAATCGGATTTTTCAAATACCAAATTAAGTTTTTTATGTTAAATTTTTAAATATATGAACCAAACCAAACTAATAAAATTCGCAGTTTTTTATCTCAATGTTTTTGAGTTTCTTCGGTTTTCAAAATTTTTCCTGTATATATTAACACCCAATTTTGGCCAAACTTTTTAAAAATTCATACTTTTATTTTGTTTATTGACATCCCGAAGGAGCAACTTCGTGACAACTCGTAAAAAATAAGAGAATTTAAAAAGAATATTTTAGAAAAAATGAGTTTAATTTTGGGTTTTAGAGTCGCCACCTAATTTTAAGAATAATTAGGAAACCAATTAATTATTTACAAAATGTTCTGCGAACCAAAATATTCTAGGTAAAGGTTCAAGTTATTCCGAAGGGAAGGTATTAGTACCCTTCAGAATCCACAACTGTGGGTCCCGGCTGAACTCATTTTTTTCAAATTGAGGAGGAGATACACAACATAACATAAGTATAATAAAAAAATACACAAATTGAAATAAATAATGATACGAAGAATGTCCTAGTATTTGCCTAATGTCAAGAACATACACAATAGCGAATAAATAAAGAATAAACTAAAAAATTTCGTCCTTTCTAATTGGGAGGCCTCAAAATCCGACGGATAGAATTGTCATTGGCCATGTTTAACATATAATATGTAAGAAACTTAAACTAAATTTTCTTAAATTTTAACATGTAATAGATATAAAATTAAACTAACTTTACCGTCATTTTTAAATGGAGAAGCCTCGAAATCCGACGGATATATTATTCATTAGCCAATCATAAAGTAATAGCACGTGAAAAAGAATTTAAAAATAAAAATAAAAAAAATAAATAATAATAATAATTATTATAATAATAATAAGAAGAAGAAGAAACAACAACCCGTTTCCAGGAATGGTCGGAAAATGGTAGAAATAAGGGCTGCCATGGGTGTCGTTTCCGACAAAGAGAAGGCTGATTCGGTGGTTGTATGCTATGGTGGTAGAGATGGATGCTATTGTCGTTTTGGGTGTTAACATACGACCTGGGGTTAGGGCCTAGATTTGACACGGCGAATGGGAACCCGAGAGTCCCCAAACAAGCCTCAAATATCTATATCCACATCATCGGTTCAAGAATAGCGCTGGTTCGGTGGTTGTGTGCTATGGTGGTACAGATGGATGCTATTGTTGTTTTGGGTGTTAACGTATGACCTGGGGTTAGGGCCTAGATTTGACATGGCGAATGGGAACCCGAGAGTCCCCAAACAAGCCTCAAGTATCTATATCCACATCATCTGTTCAAGAATAGCATTGCAATACATATATAAATATAGTCAAATAGGAGTTTCTCATGATCATTCCAACCATAGGAAAACAATATAATAGTCATAACAAACGGATTTAAGAAGAGTTTACATAGTGTCCAACAAATGCCTCTAGTGAATGGAACGGGGGCCAGGACAAGTTCTGGGCTCACCCTCAATAAAGAAGATAGTTCTAAAATAGCATAAAGGAAAGATATTTCGCTCGTCCTCGAAAGATGGGACTCACCACAATATACTCCCAAGATTGGACTATTCGTCAACCTGTTGATAATCAAAGTGCTCGGCCCCTACATGGTAAAATCATATAGGCATAGAGTATGTGTTAGTACGTTTGAATATACTAAGTATGCGGGCATGCAATGCATATGACTTACCAAACCTGCATTTCAATGTTAGATGTCAAAGGCACATAATTTAGAAGAATTATATATTAAATGGAATTATATATATAAGATGCCATGAAATTTGTGATACATGAAATGCAATAATGCTCATATATAGTGGGGATGGACTATAACTGACAAAAATCCCTGCGAGCTATTACATGAATTAGTCTGATAAAGACCTCCCATTGGTAGGAGAAGACTACTTGCCAAAGGTAATCTACATCACACCTCACGAAAATCACCATTTCGGTAGATGGTCACCATCCTTATGGAACTCACCATTTCAGAAGGATTTTCAAAATCATACATAACATATCATAATTTCATATACATATAACCATTCCTTACGACCCGATCATTTCTGTAATGGCTTACATTCCTATGTTGGCACATAGTTCAAGGAAAAGGAGAGGGTCCTTGGGGATAGCCCTAACACCCCCACTCCATCGGTGCTAAGTCAATAACATCCCACTTGAATACTTATACATATACATGCTTTAAGGAAATGTAATGCTTAATCCAAACCGTTCAATACACATTTAGGCTCAAATGCCGAATCATAGTTCATACTTGTAATGATCATGCAGGGAATAACTCATTCACATATACAGAATGGTGCAAGCACCCAAAATGTTCAATGAGCTAGAATCATAGACATATCGGTGATCACCTTTTTGCCTTAGCCAATATCTATCAGAATCATATCATAGTCATTTCAGAAAACATAGTTGGGCTTCAACCACTTCATAATTTCTATGTATCAATGTTCATGAATGCAATGCAATGCATGATGTGGAGATAGCATGGGTAACATAGATTCAAGTTAAAATAAGCCATAAAAATGAAATTGTGGAGATCCATAATTAAAACCACATGTAAATCGTAATATGGATCACCCATGCATAAATCAACTTTTAAAAAGGGACATGTATGTTCATACTTTATAACTCAATGTAAATCATCATAATAATGATCAAAGTGAATTGAAATCATTGGTAAAATACCACTCATACATCAATTAGATTTAATAAAATCAAATAATGAAATCTCATATTTAAAGTAACTAAAATTCATGAAATAGTTTGAAAGAGCTTTGGGTCTTTTTGGTTGAAAGGGACCAAGAATCAATCCCACATACCTTGATTGAGAAGCTGAATTTAAAGGATGAATTAGGCTTGAATTGGACTTAAATAGAACTCTAGCTTTGATCCTTGAGAAACGAGTGTAGAGACGAATAAGGGGATAATCTCATGAGGGATGGAAGGTTTTAGGAGAATGAATTGGGGGGCGGGGGGAGGGGGGGGGATTCAGCTGAATTAAGGGTTTAGGATAGGTAAAAGGTCATCATTCATAATTAAAATAAACCAAAATTATATAAATGCCATTAATAAAACGGACCGAAACTGGAACAATCAGGTCCACACGGTCCACTACACTATCCGTGAAACGTCTCACGTACGTGAACAGTGGTCATGACCCAACACATAGAAACTTCACAAGGGAAATTCACATGGAGCTAAGGGTTTCCACATGGACAACTACATGGTCTGTATGACTCCACACGGGCCGTGACATCGACCGTGTAGCGGTACTTCAATTAATTTTTGCATGGCAAAGTTACGAGACGGTACTTCTATACTTAGAAAAATTTTACGTAGTGAGTCATACGGAGTGCTACATGGTCTGCGATACATCACGCGGACCGTGTGCCCTCACTTGTCCAAAATTTCCTTCCGTCTCAAGTCGTCCTAACCATGATATGGACCAAGTGTCCCTTTACGGGAGGCCACACGGTCTGTGTGGCTTCACATGGCCCGTGTAGGCCCTCTATGGAGTGATGCCTAGCAGTTCACTTAAGATAAATTCCAAGAGATTTGGGAAACACCATTCGAAAAATCCAAGTCCTTACATCATCTCCCCCTTGGGAACATTCATCCTAGAATGTGCAAGAACAAGGCTTGAAAGGCTTGACTTAGAGCATGAAACATCCAACATAAGATACAATGCATAGTTCATGATTCAAAATCGTATCAAAAGCATTATTCAAAATCATTATTCAAAACCTCTATGCTCATATCAAAATCGTATTCAAGTCATTCACAATATTATAAAAACCCTTCTTCGTGCACATGTATGCATGTCATGTCATGTCATGTGACTCAAGAGGGTAAAACATGGCACCATTAGATAAGGAAGAATCCTAAAACCTTAGGCTTGAGTAGATTGGAAAAGATGAGGGTATCGCTTCACCATGTCCAGCTCCGCCTCCCAAGTAGCACTCTCCACATGTTGATTTCTCCAAAGCACCTTCACCGAAGCCACGTCCTTTATACGAAGCCGCTTTACTTGCCTATCCAAGATTTCCACCAACACTTCCTCAAAAGACAATATTTCTTCAACCTCAATCCCTTCCAAGGGCACAATGGTGCTAGGATCACCAACTAGCTTTCTCAATATAAACACATGGAAGACCGGGTGAATGGAACTTAAATCCAGAGGCAAATCCAACTTATAAGCTACACCTCCGACTCGCTCAACAATCTCATAAGAGCAAACATATTGGGGGCTTAGCTTGCCCTTTTTACCAAAATGCATCACACCTTTTATAGGCAAAACCTTCATATATACCCAATCACCTACACGAAACTCAAGATCCCTTCTCCTAACATCTGAATAAGACTTTTGATGACTTTGGGTCATTTTCAACCTTTCCCTAATCATCTTCACCTTATCCATGGCCTCTATCACCGAATCCGGACCAACTAGTGCCATCTCTCCCACCTCAAACCACCGCATCGATGACCTACACCTCCTCTCATATGAAGCCTCAAATGGCGCCATACCAACGCCAGCATGGAAGCTATTAGTATAAGCAAACTCAATGAGTGGAAGATGGTCATCCCAATTGCCTTTAAACTCCAATACACAAGCCTTCAACATGTCCTCAAAGGTTTGAATAGTCCTCTCTGCTTGGCCATCGGTTTGAGGATGAAAAGTGGTGCTCAACTTGATCTTAGTTCCAAGTCCCTTCTGAAATGACCTCCAAAAGTGGGAAGTGAATTGGGTACCACGATCTGATATAATAGACCTAGGTACACCATGCAACCTCACCATCTTTTGGATATATAACTTCGCATAATCCTCCGTGCTGAACGGTGCTGAAGGTAGTCTCAACTGGTAGGAAATGAGTCAACTTCGTCATCTGATCCATGACAAACCAAATAGAGTCAAATTGCCTTCAGGTTCGAGGCAACCCAACCACAAAATCCATGTTCACATCTTTCCATTTCCATGTGGGAATCTCAATGTCTTAGGCCAAGCCACCAGGCCTTTGGTGCTCTACCTTCACCTGTTCATAACTCGGGCATTCATATACGAACTTAGCGATGTCTTTCTTTATACCATGCCACCAATACACTTCTTTAAAATCTCTATACATTTTGGTAGACCCCGGGTGAATGGAATAATGAGAGTTGTAAGCCTCACTCATAATCATCCTCCTAAGATCATCCACATTTGGAACACAAAGTCGGTCTTGGTATCGAAGCACACCATCTCCCCCTCGGGAGAACACCTCGATCTCCTTTCCAGCAACTAACTTCTTTAATTCCAGCAATGAAGGGTCTAAATGTTGCTGAACCTTTGCATCACTCACCACGGAAGATTCTGCCCTGCTTTGAACACGAATACCACCATTGCTCGAATCAACCAACCTGACACCCAACCTAGCTAACCGGTGAACATATGTTGCCAACTCCTTCCCTTCTTCCCCAGCATGCGCCACACTTCCCATAGACAACCGGCCGAGTGCATCAGCCACAACATTAGCCTTGCTATGATGATATAGAACACTCATGTCGTAATCTTTTAGGAGCTCCAACCACCTCCTTTGCCTTAAATTGAGATCTCTCTATGTGAACACATATGGTATACTCTTGTGATTGGTGAACACATCAACATGAACCCCATACAAGTCATGTCTCCAAATCTTTAAAGCAAAAATAACCGCTGCCAATTCAAGGTCATGCGTTGGGTAATTATGTTCATTCATCTTTAACTGCCTTGAGGCATACGCTATTGCCTTACCATTTTGCATAAGCACACAACCCAAACCAATCCGTGAGGCATCACAGCACACCACGAATCCCTCCAGACCATTTGGTAAAGTCAAGACGGGAGCCGATGTAAGTCGATCCTTTAAAGTCTTAAAACTTTGCTCACATTCATCCGGCCATACAAACTTAACCTTCTTCTGGGTCAACTTAGTCAATGGAGATACTATCGTCGAGAACCTTTTAATGAACCTTCTGTAGTACCCGGCTAATCCAACAAAACTATGAATATCTGATGGGGTCAACGGTCTGGGCCAATTTCTCACGGCCTCGATCTTCTTTGAATCCTCCTTGATAACATCATCGGACACTACATGACCAAGGAAAGCCCCTTTGCCCAACCAAAACTACCATTTGCTAAACTTGGCATACAATTTCTTCTCCCTCAAAGTTTGGAGGACCATCCGCAAGTGATCCCCGTGCTCCTGCTCACTTCGGGAGTAAATGAGAATGTCGTCAATGAAGACCACCACACAACTGTAAAGGAATGGCTTAAACACCCGGTTCATTAGATCCATAAACACGGCCAGAGCATTGGTTAGGCCAGACGACATCACCATAAACTCAAAGTGCCCATACGTTATCCGAAAAGTTGTTTTGGAATGTCACACTCCTTAACCTTCAATTGATGACACCCGGAATGAAGATCAATCTTTGAAAAGATTAGTAGCCCCTTGAAGCTGATCAAACAAGTCATCAATCCTGGGCAACGGGTACTTATTCTTAATGATCACCTTATTCAGTTGCCTGTAATTAATACACATCTGAAGAGTTCCGTCCTTCTTTCTTACAAACAATACTGAAGCACTCCATGACGATATACTAGGCCGAATGAAACCCTTCTCCAACAGATCCTTTAGTTGCTTTTTTAATTCCTTCAACTCTACCAGCGCCATACGATAAGGAGGAATAGAGATAGGCTGGGTATTCGGATGAAGTTCTATGCCAAAGTCCACCTATCCTTTTTAGGAGCGATACCCGATAAGTCTTCGGGGAACACATCCGAAAACTCATTCACCACTAGGACCGACTCAAGAGTAGGCACTTTGGACTCCATATCCTTGACTCTCACAATATGATAAATGCACCCCTTAGAAATCATTCTCCGCGCAATGAGGTAGGAAATGAACCGACCCTTAATAGAGGAGTCACCACCCTTCCATTCAAGAGCGGGCTCACAAGGAGATTGGAACTTGACCTTCCGGGTTCTACAATCTATTGAGGCATATGATGTATGCAACCAATCCATCACAAGAATAATGTCAAAGTTGAACATCTCAAGTTCTACAAGATCACATGGAAAACTTTTGTGCAACACAGAAACAGGGTAACCATTATAGACTCTATATGGAACAACAGATTCACCCATAGAAATATAAACCGAGAAAGGGCCCCTCAAAACCTTGGGACTCAAACCAAATTCAACAGCCAAAAGAGTAGTCACAAAAGACAAATTTGCACTCACATCAAGCAAAACATAAGCATCAAAATCAAAGACTTTTAACATACCGGACACATCGTCTGGAGCTTCCTCAACATCCTGGCGGGCGTGGAGAGCATAGAACCGATTGTTCCTTGGGGCAACACCTTAGGGAGCTCTTTGTTGGTCTTACCCACCTTGGGCCACCTGACCTTGGCCTCTACGATCATTCCTAGGACAATAAACAATCTTATGATGTTTATCACCACATCTAAAGCAAACACCCAAATCCCTCCAATAGACTTCCATGTGGGGCTTCCCACACATGTCACACGCAAGATATCTCTGACCGCCACCAACCGGTGCCCTAGGAGGACGCACCGGAATAATAGCGACCCGAGTAGAAGAACCTTGGCCCTATTGGAAGTGACCAAAACCACCACTTCGAGAACCAGAAAATCCACCATCAAAACGGGTCCTCTTGGAATCGTTAACCCTTCTCTCCTTGAGTTTCTCCCCTTTGATCTGTTCAGCATACACCATGAGTCTAGCAATGTTCATATCCCGTATAAGCATAGCAGTAAATATTCCTTCACAAGTAAATCAGAGATACCTGAAACAAACTTATGCATCCTTGCACATTGGTCAGCCACCAATGACGAAGCATACTTGGAAAGTTTCTTGAACGTGCGGGCATAGTCCCTCACACTCATACTTCCTTGCTTGAGATTAATAAATTCAATCATTCTGGCCTCTCTAAGCTCAAGTGGAAAGAAACAATCAAGAAAGGCAAATCTGAATTTCTCCCAATTGACATCACCACCGCAAACTCTCTCCAACGACCATTGAGTATACCACATCTTTCAATTGATAGGCAGCTAGTTCAGCCCTCTCTTCAGAAGTGACACCCATGATGTTCAGTATTTTGGTAAGCTCATGGAAATCTAGAGGATTCATCCAGGTAAAATCCCTTACCCTAGAAGCAAGCGTAGGATCCCGTGGGAAGTTAGCCTACCTTGTTTGAGAAGTTACCACCTGAGCGAGCATGGCGAACGTTGTGCGGAACTCGCCATTTGAGATGGGTTCCTCCATAGGCTCCTGGGGAGCCTGATCCTCATCAGCCGGAGCTGGCCTTGGTAGAGGGGGTCTTCCTCGAGACATCTTCTGAAATGGATCAACGACTCCGTTAAGATAAGGGACTAAATATACTAGCCATTGCACAATATAAGACACGAAGAAGTGAGGCAATTCCTAAAACGTCTTCGTAGATGTGACACGACGAATGGGAACTCGAGAGTCCCCAAACAAGCCTCAAGTATCTATATCCACATCATCGGTTCAAGAATAGCATTCTAACACACACACATACATATTTATATACATATATAGTCAAATAGGAGCTTCTCATGATCATTCCAACCATACAAAAGCAATATAATAGTCATAACAAACGGATTTTAAGAAAAGTTTACATAGTGTCCAACAAATGCCTCTAGTCAATGGAACGGGGGCCTGGACAAGTTCCAAGCTCACCCTCAATAAAGAAGATAGTTCTAAAATAGCATAAAGGAAAGATAGTTGGCTCACCCTCGAAAGATGGGACTCACCACAATATACTCCAGGATTGGACTATTTGTCAACCTGTTGATAATCAAAGTGCTCGGCTCCTACATGGTAAAATCATGTAGGCATAGAGTATGCGTTAGTACGTTTGAATGTACTAAGTATGCGGGCATGTAATGCATATGACTTACCAAACCTGCATTTTGATGTTAGATGTCAAAGGCACATAATATAGAAGAATTTTATATTCAATGGAAATATATATAAAAGATGCCAAGAAATTTATGATGCATGAAATGCAATAATGCTCATATATAGTGGGGATGGACTATAACTGACAAATCAAATCCATGCGAGCCATTACATGAATTAGTCTGATAAAGACCTCCCATCAGTAGCAGAAGACTACTTTCTAAAGGTAATCTACATCGTACCCTACAATAATCACCATTTCGGTGGATGGTCACCTTCCTTACAGAACTCACCATTTTGGAAGGATTTTCAGAATCATACATAACATATCAGAATTTCATATACATATAACCATTCCTTACGACCCGGTCATTTTGGTAATGGCTTACATTCCTATGTCAGCACATAGTTCAAGGAAAGGGAGAGGGCCCTTGCGGATAGCCCTAACATCCCTAATCCATCGGTGCTAAGTCAATAACATCCCACATGAATACTTATACATATACGTTCTTTCAGGAAATGCTCATTCCAAACCGTTCAATATACATTTAGGCTCAAATGCCAAATCATAGTTCATACTTGTAATGCTCATGCAAGGAATAGCTCATTCACATATACAGAATGGTGCAAGCACCTAGAGTTCCCAATGAGCAAGAATCATAGACATATCGATGATCACTTGTTTTGTCATAGCCAATATTTTATCATAATCATGTCATTTCATAAAACATAGTTGGGCTTCACCCACTTCATAATTTTCATGTATCAATGTTCAAGAACGCAATGCAATGCATGATCTGGGATAGCATGGGTAACATAGATTAAAGTTAAAATCAGCTATAAAAATGAAATTGAGCATCCATAATTAAAATCACATCTAAACCGTAATATGGATCACCCATGCATAAATCAACTTTTAAAATGGAACATGCATATTCATACTTTATAACTCAATGTAAATCATCATAATAGTGATCAAAGTGAATTGAAATCATAGGTAAAATCAGCCCATGCATTAGTTAGATTTAATAAAATCAAATAATGAAATCTCATATTTAAAGTAACTAAAATTCATGAAATAGATTGAAAGAGCTTTAGATCTTCTTGGTTGAAAGGGACCAAGAATCAATTCCACATACCTTGATTCAGAAGTTGAATTTGAGGGATGAATTAGGCTTGAATTGGACTCCAATAGAACTCTAGCTTTGATCCTTGAGAGAGGAGAGTAGAGAGGAATAGGGGGATAGAAGGTTTTAGGAGAATGAATTAAGAAGGGTGGGTTTTCTTTTGAGTTAGGGCTTTAGGATAGGTAAAAGATCATAATTCATAATTAAAATAAACCAAAATTACATAAACGCCATTAATGAAACAGACAAAACTGGAACTGTTAGGTCCACAGGGTCCACTACACGGTCCGTATGACTTTACACGGGCCGTGACGCCGACCGCGTAGCGGTACTTCAAATAATTTCTGCACGGCAAAGTTATGAGGTGGTACATCTATACTTAGAATAATTTTATGTAGTGTGTCATACGGAGAGCCACATGGTCCGTGATACATCACACGGACCATGTGATTGGCCGTGTGCCTTTTCTTGGCCAAACTTCCCTTCCGTCTCAAGTCATCCCAACCGTGAACTAGTCCAGGTGTCCCATCACGGGAGGTCTCACGGTCCGTGTAGGCCCTCCGTTGAGTGATGCCTAGCAGCTCACTTGGGACAAATTCCAAGAGATTTGGGAAACACCACTCGAAATATCTAGGTCCTTACAGTTATTCCCGTAGGAGAAACATAGGAAAATGGAGAAGTAGAGTAATGTGTTGAGGAGATGACTAAAAATGGTGGTCACCGGTGTATTTTCCGACAAGGGTGGGTGCTACTGTTTTAAGATAGGGAAGAAATTTTGTAAGGTTTTTCTGAAATTAAATATCTAAGCTATTCAATTAGTTGTAGCAATGTGAATTTATATAAACATTTCATTTTAAATCCTAATGGGCTAGAAAGATATGGACCCAAATTTTGAGCCAATTGAACATACACGTATAATTATATCAGGATAAAAAAAATTATTACATTGTGTTAAAATTTAAAATTAAACTAATTAAAATACTATTATTTTAAAAATAAGAGAAATTATAAAAAAATTAAACTAAAATCGCCCAAAAAATAGTTTAAAATATTAACATAAAAAGTAATAATTTTTTAAATTGTTAGGGCCAAAATTGTGTGTCAACATTGTTGTTTTATTAATAGTTTAAAGTATTTTATTTAGCAATTTTTGCTTAAGTTTTTAAAATTTTTATTATTTTCATTTTAAATTTTAATGCAATCAAATAATTCAATTTTTTACATAAATAAAAATGGGGCATTTACATAAATAATACATTACATAATATTAATTACTAATTTTAAAATATGTTTTGATTTTGCCAAAAATAGCTATATATTTTCTTACCCGAAATAGAATAAAGGGAATAAAACCATCATTCTCTTTCTTTCTCTCCCCCTGTGTCCCCTTTTTTCTCTTTTCTTTTTTGTCATGTATGTCTCTTTCTTCTTTTTTTTTTTTTTGTTAAGCTGGTGCCTCTTTCTTTCTCTTTCTTTTCCTCTTCTAAAAATAATACTTAATTAATTATACTAATTTAAAATTTAATTTGGATTGATATTACACAAATGATATTTTTACTACTCTTTAAATTATGAAATTTATTTTATGTAAACAAACATAAATGCATTTCTGACACAATTTTATGTATTTATATATAAACTAATAATTAGTGCTTGAATGTTTGAAATTCAGGTGTAAAATTTTTTGATACCATTAATAAAAATAAATATATAAAAACTACAATTGTAATACATTTTAAGCTCGATACTTCATATGTATTATAGAAAAATTTTTAATGCACGTGGAGAATATAAGTAATATATTTTTCATATAATAATTATTGTAACATCATTAATAATAGAAAATAATAAAAAATAACTATAATATGTCTTAAAATTAGTAACTAATGCATATTATAAGCATCTTTCAATGCAAAAGGTGGATCTAAAGCTTAAATATTTTTAATAAAAATGTGTTATAAGTGTTATATTTGAATATCAAATATATTTAGTACAATTTAACTATAAGTATTATGTATGAATTTTACTTGTTACGGTATGATTTAATTAATTTTACATTATTAGAAAATGTGTAATATTTATTAAAATAATAATAAAATTTATAACAATGAATAATATTAAGTATGAGGAATCAAATGGGGAGGGAGAAAGAGAGAGAAAAGGAACCAAAAAGAAAGAAAAAAGACGCGCACTAGGGAGAAAAGAAAAGAGAAGAAAGAGAAAGAGAAGGAGAAGGAGAAGGAGAAGGAGAAAGAGAAGAAGACGAAGAAAAAGAATGGTGTTTTGTAATTTATTGGTAAAATATGTCATAGGCCATAATAAAAAAAGTATCCTAAAAAGGGTAATATTTTAGATATATAATGTATTATTTATGTAAATACTCCAATAAAAATTGTACGAATATGTTTAGTTGGCCCACAATTTGGGCCCATATTTCTAGCCGATTAGGTTTTGAAGCGTGTATATAACTTTTACATTATTACAATAATTAAATAGAGTAGAATTTCTAAGAGAAAATCCTAAAAAAAAATCACTTCTCTTTCCCAATTGAAAACTAGCCACCACCCTCTCTATTTCTGGTGAAACCACGTAGAACAAATCACCATAGTTGCCCCTTCTCCTTGCTGAAAGACTCTGTGACTGGTGACCTCCCTTCACCATTTCCCTCGTCTCCCTCTTTTTGCTTAACCTCCTTGGCTCTCTGGAAAATCCCACTAAGAACCAAGGAGCCACCCGTTCTTTCTCTTTTTCACCCTCACCACAACCCATCACCACTTCCAAAACTTTGTCATTTGTGACGCCATATATGGCCGGTAGATTTTATATTTTTCCTGAATGTTTACTTGAGCCTTTGTTTATTTCTGCTCATGTTGGTGCATCTATTTTAGCAGAGAGAGTTTATAGATATTGTGTAGTATCCGTCCATCATTGGGATACCTTTGCTGATTTGATAGAATTGGAGTGATTAATTTTGATTTAACCCTTGGTATGGATTGGCTTCATGCTTGTTGTGCCTCCATTGATTGTAGGACCCAAACTGTTAAATTTCAATTCCCGAATGAATCGATCCTAAAGTGGAAGGGTGATTCTGTAGAACCTAAGGGTAACTTTATTTCTTACCTTAGGGATAGAAAGTTAATCTCTAAAGGTTGTATCTAGAAACTCGTGGGAGTGAAGACTAAGGATGTTGAGCCTCCTACTCTCGAGTCAATCCTGATTGTGAATGAGTTTCCTGAAGATTTGCCTTGTGTCCCTCCTGATAGGAAGATTGACCTTGGGATTGACGTTCTCCCCGACACCCAACTTATCTTTTTTCCACCTTATAGGATGGCCCCCACTGAGTTGAAAGAGTTAAAAGAGCAGTTGAGAGATTTGCTAGAGAAGGGCTTTATTAGGCCAAGTGTTTCTCCTTGGGGTTCCCCTGTCCTATTCATGCAAAAGAAAGATGGATCCCTCAGAATATGTATTGACTATTTCCAGCTGAACAAGGTTGTCACGCCCCAAGAGGGTACCCTTGGTGTGGCCGGCACTCAGAGACTATCGTTAGTCCCCAAGTGAACCACTTAGCCTCAACACATCATTAATCAATAAACTCTACTGAACAGCGGAAAGTATAGTACATAACTGGACACATCTCATCTAAAGTCTCAAAATAAATATATAAAAATGAAGTCTAGTAGAAAGAACTAGCTCACAAGTCCCAATATCAACACTCAATCATCGTCTATGAAGCCTCTATTACTAACCATGTGGTGCCAATGATGGACCCATGGCTACCCGAATCAAAATAAAGGAAGTAGTCCAATCTAACTCTAAAGCTTGATGAAATAAATGTAAGGGAACCTCCGAAGTAGGGGAGGCTCACAAAATCAGCTGCGAATCTCAGATCTTCGACAAAGCACCTGTTGACGATCTCTAGTACTTCTCCAACAAGTCCTTTAGTTGATCCTTTAACTCTTTCAATTTTGTCGGCACCATATGATAAGGAGGAATAGAGATAGGTCGAGTAATTAGGAGAAGATCTATGCTAAAGTCTACTTCCCTTTCGGGAGGAATACTGGGCAAGTCTTCGGGAAACACATCCAAAAACTCATTCACCACTGGAACCGACTCAAGGGTAGGTATTTTAGACTCCATATTCTTGACCCTCACAATATGATATATACATCCCTTGGAAATCAATTTCCTGGCCTTGAGATAGGAAATAAATTGACCTTTAATAGAGGAGACACTATCCTTCCATTCAAGAACGAGCTCACGGCGAAGTTGTAGCTTGACCTTCTAGGTTCTACAATCTATAGAGGCATACGATGCATTCAACCAATCCATCCCAAGAATCACATCAAAATCGAACATCTCAAGTTCCACAAGGTCACACAGGAAAACTTTGTGCAACACAGAATCCGAACAACCATGATAGACTCTATGTGCAATAGCAGATTCACCTACAGAAGTATAAACCGAGAAAGGGCTTGGGACTCAAACCAAACGTAACAGCCAATAGAGGATTCACAAAAGACAAATTTGCACCCGGGTCAAGCAAAACATAAGCATCAAAATCAAAGACTTTTAATATACCAGTCATAACATCTAGAGCTTCCTCAACATCCTTATGGGCATGAAGTGCATAGAACCCGTTGTTCCTTGGATCAACACCTTGGGAAGCTCCTTGTTGGCCTTGACCACCTTGAGCCACCTGACCTTGGCCTCTATGAGCATTCTTAGGACAATCAGCAACCTTGTGGTTTTTATCACCACACCCATAACAAACACCCATATCCCTCCAATAAGTACTCGTGTGGGGCTTCCCAAACTTACCACACAGAGGATGCTCATGTCCACCACCAACCGGTACCCAAGCACCAGAACCTTGGCCCTATCAGAAGCGACCAAAGCCACCACTCCGAGAACCAGAGAATCCACTATCAAAACGGGCCCTCTTATGATCGTGTACCCTCCTCTCCTTGAGTTTCTCCCCTTCGATCTGTTCAGCATATACTATGAGTCTAGAAATATCCATATCCTGCATGAGCATGACAGTACGACATTCCTTTAAAAGAAAATTAGAGATACCAGAAACAAACTTGTGCATCCTTGCACGAGGGTCAGCCACAAGTGACGGAGCATACTTGGAGAGCTTTGTAAATTTGAGGGCATAGTCCCTCACACTCATACCTCCTTACTTGAGGTTGATAAACTTAGTCATCTGCGCCTCCCAAAACTCACGTGGAAAGAAGCAATCTAGGAATGTAAGTATGAACTCTTCCCAATTGACATCAACACTGCAAACCCTCTCCATAGACCATTGGGTGTACCACACCTGAGCCACATCTTTCAGTTGATGGGCAGCCAATTCAGCCTTCTCCTCAGAAGTGACATCCATGATGTTCAATATCTTGGTGAGCTCATCAATGAACTCATGAGCATCCTCATCATCCCTCGGCCCATGGAACTCTAGAGGATTCATCCGGGTGAAATCCCTCACCCTAGTAGCTGGTATAGGATTTCGTGGCATATTAGCTTGCCTAGTTTGAGATGTCACCACGTGGGCAAACATGGCAAAGGTTGTACGCAATTCACCATTTGAGATGGGTTCATCCATACGCTCTTGAGGAATCTGATCCTCATCAGCCGGAGTCGGCCTTGATAGGTGGGCTCTTCCTCGAGGCATCTTTTGAGATAGAGTAACGACGCCGTCAAGATAAGGAGATTAAATACACGAGCCATAGCACGACATAAGGCATGAAGAAGTGAGGCAATTCCTAGAACATCTTCGTAGCCCCCTACTCATAGGCATGGTGCATTTCACACCCATGAATGGGACCCTACTTGATGCGGCATGTTGGACTTTGAGGACTATTTATAAACCTAGGGCTCTGATACCATCTTTTGTCATGACCCAAGATTTGGGTTTAGATGTGACACGGCGAATAGGAACCAGAGAGTCCTCAAATAAGCCTCGGAGTATCCAAATCCACATCATCACTTCAGAAATACAAACAACTGATAAACACATAATACTAAGGGATGGGTAAGTAGGGCTCACGCTATGGGGGCATCAAGGGGAAGAGTTTTTCATGGATTCACTTAGCACATAGCATACAAGAACTAAAGGGTGGGTAAGTAGAACTCACTCTATAGGGGAAAACAGGGCTTAGGACCTTCCATATTTCCAGATCAATCATGCATACATATCATGCAATGCATATGACTAAGTATGCAGGCATGCAATGCATGTGACTTATCAACCTACACTTCGATGTTAGATTACACGGGCACATAATATAGAAAGAATAATATATTCAAAGAAGAGTAGTATACAATATGCCATGAAATTCATGATGCATTAAATACAATGATATTCATACTTAGCGGGGATGTGACCTCAAGCGACAAGAGTAAAACCAAGTGAGCTAGTACTTGAAATTCTGATGAAATCCCCACACCGGTATAAAGGTGGTATACTTGCCAATGGTAAACCATACTTCACCTTATGGGAACCACTCTCATTTCGTATGAAGCAACCCCCTTACGAGAACCACTCCCATTTCGGAAAGGATTTTCATATCATAACATAATACTTCACCTTATGGGAACCACTCCCATTTTGTATGAAGCAACCTTTCTTACGGGAACCACTCCCATTTCGGATAGGATTCTCATAACATATGCTAGGCACAGAGTTCGAGGAAAGGGAGAGGACCCTTGGGGATAGCCTTGATGCCCCAAATCCATCGGTGCTAAGTCAACATCCCACGAGAATACATATAGTATATATACATACTTTCAAAAGGAAATAGTCATTTTAAATCAGATCAATGTACATTTAGGCTCAAGTACCAAATCATAGCTCATAGTTATAATATTCATGCATAGGACTAGCTCGATTACGGATACGGAATGGTGCAAGCACCCAAAATGCTCAAAAGTCATAATCATTGACATATATGTGATCACATTCTTTTCATAACATAATTTTATCAAAATTACTTTATAAAACATAATTGGGCTTAACCCACTTCATAGTTCTCATAGAGACCAATGTTCATGAATGCAAATGCAATGGATGATGTTAGAATAGCATGGGTAATATAGAGTCAATCTAAAATTAACATTTATAATATGAAATTGAAGTAAATCTGTAATTAAATCCACATTCAAACCATAATATAAATCGTCCACGCATAAATCAAGCTTTAAAGGCGACATACATCTTCATAACTTCATAACCTCAATGTAAATCATCATAATAGGGCTTAAAATAACTTTAAATCATAAATAGAGTGCAACCCATACATCAATTGAATTTAATAGAACTAAATAATGAAAACCCACATTTAAAGTAAGCTTAATTTCATGCAACTCAATTGAAAAGAGTTTGAGTCTTCTTAGTTGAAAGGGACCAAGAATCAATCCAACATACCTTAATTGAGAAGCTAAAATTGAGAGGAATTTAGCTAGTAGTTGAATCCCCCAATTGAACCCTAGCTTGATTCTTGAGAGAAGGACATAGAGAGTACTTTGGGAATGATCTTTTTGAATGAGAGTGTTTTCAAAGAGAATGAATTAAAATGGAAAGATATCAACTGATTTACGGGTCTAGGATAGGCAAGAGGTCATGAAACATAATTAAAATGAATCGTAATTACATAAATGCCATTAATGAAATGGATGGAAAAGTGGGCCATCAAGGCTACACGGGCGCCTACACGGTCCGTGTGGCACTTCAAGGACCGTGAAGAGTGACCATGGGATGACACTTAGATAAATTTCACAATGTTAACACTTAGAATTTTTTTGAAGCTAAGGAGTGCTATACGAACAACCACATGGCTCGTGTGACACCACACGGGTCGTGCCAAGGACTGTGAAACGCCACTTAGAAAAATTTCTGCACGAAAAGTTACTAGATGATAATTTCATATTTAGAAAATTTCACGTCGTGAGCTATACGGTCGGCCACACGGACTGTGTGGGTGGCCTTGTGCCCTCACTTAGTCCGAAACTCTCTATCTAAACCCTGTAATCAAAATTATGGCGAAGTACCTCCACTGGAGGTCACATGGTCCGTGTTGCTTCAGACTGGCCATGTGGGTCTTCCATAGAGCGACACTTGGTCAAATTTTCTCCCAGATCCTTACAATATTCGTTAGAGAATGGAAATAATAGCACACTAAGGACAATGTTTCTTTGAAAATTAGGCCCAAAATGAGTTTTAATATGGACTCATCAACTGAGTTAAGAATTCATGGAGAACACAATACCCTAGTTACTTCTTTCACAAAATTTGCAACACTTGCACTTGACTATTTGATATCAATTTAGGATTGAAACCCCCCTCCCCTCTGGGAAATAAGTCAATTAATTTATCTTAATTGCTTTAGTTACTCCTAGTCTAGACCTTATTCCTCGTGGGATTGACCCTAACCATTGTTAGGTTCTATATTTGAACAACGACCGCTTATAACTTAATTGGGAGGTGTAGTTTGGGTGTGATCAAATTTTTGCGTCGTTGCTAAGGAATACAAGTTTTAGATTGGTTTAATTATAGTGATTTGTGAGTTAATCCTTTTTGTTCCTTATTCTACTTTTTTTATTTTGTTTTTATTTAATCATACAGGTGTAGTCTATGCCAATACCCAAAGTTGAGGCATTCCCTTGACTCTATTTTATCAAGAAATTCAAAAAATGTTGAGAAGAATGGCTCAAGACAATGTCAATAATGTTGCACTTAACTTTGAAAATAATAACCCACCACGGCAAATAGTGGCGGATAACCAACCACCATAAGGTCAACAAGTGGCAGGAAATGGGTTGAATCTTATCCACTTGATCCCACAGCAGTGGATGCTATAGGAGCGATCGTGTTACCTCCTTTGCCGGAAGATACCAAGTTTGTGATATCTAGTGGGTTACTTCAGATATTGTAGCGTAGAGGTTTGTTTTTAGATTAATTATCAAAAGATTCGTATAACCATCCACCCATTGTTGTTATTGTTTGTAAGAGTATGCTAGGAAATAAGAATTTGTTCATAGATGCTATTGGGCTTTGTGTATTCCTATTATCTCTCATAAGTAAAGAGACAGTACGGTTATCCAAACTTCCACAAAGTTCTATCACTATATAGGCAGAAATGCAAAAGACCATTTTGGATAAGTATTTTTCCAAGTTGAAGAAGTCAAAGCGAAAGTTGAAGGACCAGATTAGCAGCCGTTGCCTAGTGATTCTATAAGTGCTACTTGGTAGAAGTTTACTAAATGCTTGAGGAGTGTTCCCAACCACAAGATTGTTGATGATTCCTTGGTGTAAATCTTCTATAGGGCATTAGATGATAATTATAAAGTAGTGGATGATACCATAATAGGAGGATCATTTGTGGATTGCACTTTTATGGATGTGGTCCAATGACTAGAAGGGTCGCTAAAATAAATTGTGCATGAGGCACAAAAGAGAAAATAATGACGAAGAGCTTTTTCACAGTTAGTACATATCCAAAGCAAACAAAAATTAATAAGGAAGTGTATAGATAATCAACCCATAGATATCTAAATGAATCAGATGGGGGTTTTTCAGACCAACGCCCAAAGGTCCAATTAGGACTATTGGCACCAAGTTCAAGGGAATAAAGGTTGGAAAGACAACAGAGACAATGTATATAGGGACAACAATCGAGGAGGTTACTATGATAGAAATAAGGGACAAGGCAGAGAAGGTGATTGGGGTCATATAGATAAGTAAAGAAATGATCTGTATGTTCCACGACAAAATCATGATTCTGGAGCTAGTAGTTTATGCATTGAAGATATGTTTGACAAGTTGTTGAAAAAGGCTGACGTCACAAGATGAGACCTTGAAGGGGATGAAAGCTGACATTTCAGGTATTAATCAGAAAATCAAGTCTCTACTCTAAGGCTATTAAGCAATTAGAGCAACCATTCATTTTGATATCAATAAAGTTGAATCAATGTCAAAAAGGTACATTTCCAAGAAATACAGTGCAAAATCCAAAGAACGATGGACAGTGTATGGTGGTGACTACATGAGGTGGTTAGCAAATATTCGACCCACCAATACCGGTAGATAATGATGCAGTTCATGAGGAGATGTTAGAGAGCAATGATCTAGAGATTAGAGTTAATAAGACAAAGGATGGGGTGAGAGACGAAGCGGTAACACCAAGGAAGTTGAAGCCCATACCTAGGCCTCCACCACCTTTCCCTCAGAGGCTCAAGAATCAGAGGCTCAAGAAAAAGAACGAGGTGGGGAAGTTTCAAAATTTCATCTCCATGTTGAAGTATCTTTATATTAATTCCCCAGCTCATTGATTTAATGGAATGAATGCTTGGGTATGCTAAGTTCATGAAGGACCTAGTGACTAAAAAGCGGATGGTGAGTCAATAGCTTGCTCATAATATTCACCATTGTGGAGTGATAGCGACAAGGTCCTTGGAGCAAAAAAAGGAGAATCCTGGAGCATTCACCATACCTTTCACCATTAGAGTCTTCAACTTTGCAAAGGCATTATACGATTTAAGAGCAAACATCAACTTAATGCCTCTTGCAATGTTCAAGCAGTTAGGCTTGGGAGCACCCATGTCAACTATAATATGGTTATTGATGGCAGTAGGACGATGAAGAAGCCTGTGGTGATACTCTATGACGTTCTAGTTCTCTTTGAGAATTTTATATTCCCCGGAGACTTCGTGATACTTGATTGTGAAGTTGACTTCGATGTCCTAATCATCTTGGGAAGACCCTTCCTAGCCACTGGGCAAGCACTAGTGGATATGGAGTTGGGTCAACTCAAGTTTAGATTGACTGATGAAGAAGTTGTCTTCAATGTTTTCCGGTCCATGAAGAGACCTGATGATCTAAAAGTGGTCTTTGTTATTGAGAGCATTGAGAAGTGCAACCAAAGGTACAAATTGAGGAACCACTGGGTGTCAAAACTCTTGAAGTTGTATTGATGAAATTTGAGAGTGATGACATCCAAGACTACGATGAGATGATTAAGGCACATGGAGCATAAGGTTATCATAGGCACCAACTCATGCTTGAGTTGGATTTGAAAAATCATGAGTCCCCACTTACTCAAAAATCCATCAAGGATCCACCAATGTTGGAGTTGAAGGCTCTACCAGTCCACCCGAGGTATGTGTTTTTGGGTACCAACAATACTTTTCCTATTATTGTTGCTGCAGTTTTAATGTCAAACAGGTGGAAGAATTAGTTTCGGTACTCAAGCGATTCAAAAGGTCTATTGCAAGGACAACTGCAGATATCATAGGCATCCCACCTGGCATATGCACTCACAAGATTCAAATGGTCAAGGACTATAAGCCGAGTATTGAGCACCAAAGACGTCTCAACCCACCAGTGCAAGAGGTTGTGCACAAAGAAATCATTAAGTGGTTGGACGCAGGTGTCATATTGATATGATGCCAAAATACAACACTTTTGATGCTTAAAACTTGGAATTTTGTGTGTTCTCAAAGCGATGTTAATGGGTTTGATGTGTTTTTATGTTTATTTTGACGGATTACAGGATTCAATATAATTTTGGGAAACGTTCTAGAGAATTGAAGTTTTTGAGGATTTACGGGCTAGCCTATGGGTCGTGGTTCATTTCATGACCCGTATAGAGATTTCGAGAGTGAGATCCAGTGAAGGGCCAAGTTTCAGATATTGCATCCATGAACTGTCAGAAAAGTCGTAGAATTCTTCACGAGTCATGAATCGGTTTTGTGCCTGGAGGATTAGATTTTGAAGAGTTTCAAAAAATCTATTAGACAAAACCATCCACGAGCCGTAAGTCTGAAGACAACCCATAAGAATGTCCCGTGAAGTTGAAGTCAGTTTTTGGATGTTACAGAGTACGAAGCCTAGGTACGGACTGTAGTTCCTTATATGGCCCGTAACCTAGTCCATAGAAGCTGCTGAATCTAATTTTCTTATTTTATTTTGGATTTGTATTTTACTTATTATAAATAGGTTTTTAAGTCTTTTTCGTAGAGAGACGCACGAGAGGACAGAGAAACACTTTTGAGACTTCATATTTTGTGATTTTTATATTGAAAATATTACATTGTGATTTCTTGTGGAAAATTTTGGATTTCTTGTTCTTAATTTCATCATTGTAAATGCTTAATTATGCTATTTAGTAACATGATGCTTTCATCTACAATGACTATGCATAGCTAAATCCACAACTAGGGTTGTGGGAACCATGAAAAACTGACAAGGTAAAACCAGATAATCCATGATTCTTGAAAAGTGTGCATGCATGTATTAATTAATTCTCTTCGTTATGAATGTTTTTTAACAGTGGCCAATGTTAAAACCCGCCTAATTCTTACTGACTAGATCAAGGTAGTAATGAATAGGAAAATAAATTAAATAACAGGATTCGATGTGATCCCTATCATCTAATCAATCAAATTGGATTATGGGGCGATCATACTGGAACAAAAGATAAGGGTTAGTAATGTCACACTGTAGGGATCGAGCAAATCATGTACTGAAATTTACCTCTCGCCTGGATCAAAAGGTTTGGTAAACTTAATTTACCGGTTCTGCATGCTACACAATAGATAAGATTACGATTATCTGGTGATACTAAGTGAGGAGCTCATGGGGAGCACAATACCCTAGTTACTTCTCTCACTGGTTTTACAACACTTGCTTCTAGTTTAGGTTTATTTACTGCAATTACACAATCCCCCCCTTTCAGGAGATAAGTAGGTTAATTCATTCAACTTGCTCATAATTACTCCAAGTCTAGATCATATTCCTTGTGGAATCGATCCTCACCTAGGGTAGGTTATATATTTTGACAACGACCGCTTATACCTTCAAAAAAGAGGTATAGTTTGGGCGACACAAAAAGTTATGCGCCGTTGTCAGGGAATACGACTTTTAGATTAGTTTTATTTGAGTAATTCGAGAATTAATTCTTATTTTCCTTATTTTACATTTCTTGTTATTTTTGTTTTGTTTCAGTATATATGTGTAGTGTATGCACAACATCATAGTCGAGGCAATCCCTTGACTCCATTTAACCCTGAGGTCCATAAGACACTAAGAAGAATGGCCCAAAACAACGAGAGCAATGTTGCAAATGATGTTGTGAATGCATATAATCATAATAACCACCACCACTTGAGGATGTTAATCCACTATCACAGGATCTTCAAGCCGCGGATAACACATGGAATCAATACAAGCTTGACTTTATGGCGATGGATGTCACAAGAACTATTGTGTTACCTCATTACTGGATGACACAAAATTTGTAGTTTTGAGTGGGTCACTTCAAATGCTATAGAATAGAGTATGATGGGGAGTCAGAATCTGTCAATGGATGTTGTTCGACTCTGTGTCTTCCCATTATCTATGATGGGCGAAGCAATAATATGGTTATCTAAGCTCCCATAGAGTTTGTTCAAACACCAGCTGGGTGGAAATGCAGAAGGCATTTTAGGATACGTTTTTTCCTAAGTTGAAGAACCTGAAGTTGAAGGATAAGATCAAATACTTTGAGCAGTTGCCTGGTGATTCAATCAACATTACATGAGAAAGGTTTACAAAGTGCCTAAGGAGTGTCCCTAACCACAAGATCATTGATGATGCCTTGGTGGAAATCTTCTACTGAGCCTTAGATTAAAATAGCTAAGTTATCACTGACACTATCAGGGGAGGCTCATTTTAGATTGTCCATTTTCGGTTATAGCTGAGTGGTTGGAGAAAGTGGTCAAGATGAACTGTGCATGGGAGATGAAAGACAAGTCGACGACTAAGAGCTCTTTCTCAGTTAGTACTAACTCTGAGAAAACAAAAATAAATGAGGAGATGATGCAAAGCTGGCTCAGATTAGTACTAATGTGGGGTTGTTGATGTAGCAACACTAAGAACGTGTGAATGTAGTAAATCATCAACCTCTAGGAGCACCCATGTATGAGGAGCCCTACTATGAGGAGGACACTTGCTTTGTCACTGATCAGATGGGGGTTTCTAGACCAACGCTCAAGGGTCCAATCAGGACTATTGGCGCCAAGGTCAAGGAAACCAAGGTCAAAACTTTAATAAAGACAATGCTTGCAGAGACAACAAACAAGGTGACTACTTTGACAGGAATGAGGGCCCAGACAAAGATGTTGATTGGGGACACAAAGATAATTACAGAAACTATCCATATGTGCCACCACACAATCATGATTCTAGCACTGGTAGTTCACGAATTGAAGAGATGTTGGACAGGTTGTTAAAGAAGGTTGACGCTCAGGATGAGAACTTGAAGGGGATGAAATCTGACATCTCTAGCATTAAATGGAAAATCGAGTCTCATTCTATTGCTATCAAGCAGCTAGAGCAATAGTTCGGTCAAATGTCAAATTAGTTGAACCAGCATTAGAAAGGTACATTCCCCAGCAATACAGTGCAGAATCCAAAGAATGGGGGGCAACATATGGCAGTGATGACACATGGTGGCAAGCAGACTATTTATCCACTAATGCCAGTTGATGATGATGATGTTCATGAGGAGATGACTGATAGCAAGGATGCAGAGATTGGAGATGGTAGCGCCAAAGATGAGGTGAGTTATAAGGCTGTGATGCCATTAGATTTTAAACCCATACCTAGACCTCCCCCTCCTTTCCCTCAGAGACTTAAAAAGAAAGACGAAGAAGCTAAGTTTCAGCATTTCATCTCTATGCTGAAGCAGCTTTCCATCAACATCCCTCTCATTGAGGTATTAGAGAAGATGCCTAGGTATACAAAGTTCATGAAGGACTTAGTGACAAAAAAGAGGATTGTGAGCCAAGATCTCTCTCAAGAGCTTCAGCACTACAGTACGATAGCAACAAGGTCCTTGGTGCAAAAGAGAGAAAATCCCAGAGCATTCACCATACCGTGCATCATTGGAGATGTCAAATCGCAAAGACATTGTGTGACCTAGGCGCCAGCATCAATTTAATACCTCTTGCAATATTCAAGAAGTTAGGCTTGGAAGCCTCTACTCCAACAAACATGCGGTTGTTGACGGTTAATGGGATGGTAAAGAAGCTTATAGGGATATTGTATTGTCAAAGTGAAAAAATTCATATACCTCGTAGACTTCATGATGCTAGAGTGTAAAGTTGACTTCGAAGTCCCAATCATGTTGAAAAGCCCTTCCTAGCCCCTAGGCGAGCACTGGTGGATATGGAATCAGGCCAACTCATGTTTCAATTGAACAATGAAGAAGTCGTCTTCAATATCTGTCATTCTATGAAGAGGCCTTATGATATGAAGATGGAAGTTTGGGAACTTGGTGAATTCTGAGTAACCAAGTTTCCCAAGTTATGCCGCGACAATAAATCAGGCGCTACTTGGGAGGCAACCCAAGATATCAAATGTAACATTTGTGTTTCGGCTTTATTTTTAGCTTTTTGGACTTAGGTAGTTTAATTTTCTTATTTTTGGTTGTAATTTAGGAGTCAAGGACTGGTGGCTTATAGAATAACAATTTGTTCTATAAAGGACATGCAGGAACAAAGTAAAGTCAGCAAACTACTGTTGAGAAGTAAGAGAAGATGATTCTACGGCCAGTTTTATGAGCCATGGTTCATACAACGACTTGTAGACTCACTTCCAATAAGCAAAGTGTTGTGCACTCCAGTCCACATACCAACTTTACGGCTCACATATAAAACTACGGGTCGTGAAATTGGGCTCGTGGACCACAAGTAAGATTTCTAAAACTTGCTAAGTATTGGGGCATTTACGATCCAACATATGGGTCGTATGTCTATGTACGACTCGTAAATTGATCTATAGTGCCAATTTTCTTAAACTAGGATTCAAGCAAACCATGGGACCACGATGTACGGGCCATAGTTTTTCTTATGACCTATAATTGGGGTTTCATGGAACCTACACCCAATTTTAACCCGACCCGGTCAAAGATTTGAAAGAGGCGTAAAATCATTTGCCCCTTATTCTTCCTATAGTTTCCCAAAATACCCAAGCCCATTCTTCTTCCCCAAGACTCCCACCATTGTCCTGACCACCTCCATATTTTCAGACCAATTTTTGGCTACTCTTTGACGCACCTAGGGTTTCTTTTTCTCGGCTATCTCTTGCAATTTCTCAACTTCTTGATCAAATTCTGATATGTTTTTTTACTTGATTTTATATATGTTACTGGAAATTCTGTCATTAGGTTGAAATATTGTTAGGAATGGTATTATGAGGTTTATGTGTTAATAATTGATGTTGCCTAATTCATGAGAAATATGACATGCTTGAAACTAATTGTTTAGTTGCTTTTGAAATTGAACCATGTATATGCCAAAAGTGAAACTAATGTAATTGGTCACGAAGTGTTTGTATGCCATTGTTTGAAATCACGTAGTCACTTGTCATCGGAATTAGATTGAGCTATTTGATTGAAAATTGGCATGTGATTGTGCGTGTGTTGAATGATAGCATGTACACTAGTTGTCCAATGGTGGTCAGAATGTTATGTGAAAGGCGAATTCCTAGTGACGGGGTAGTTTTATATTTCACACATATGGGGTGTTGGGTAACTTGGTGAACATATATTGAGTGCATAAATTTTGCTTCGATGTTGTTTAAGTTGGCATGCCTTGTTTTTTGTTGTGATGGTGGGTCCTATAGTGATTAATGGAACCCATTTGATGAACTTAGAAAACCCAAGTTGTTGTATTTTTAAAGCATGAGGGTCGTCTACTGTCCGAGGATTAATCCACGGACCGTAGTTTCCCCTCATAAGTAATATCAGCAACTTAGGGTTTTCTGGGATCACATCGGACAAAACCATTTATGGGTAGTAGTTTAGACTACGACTCATAACCTGGTTTCATAGTTTCTATGCCTGCAAATGTTGATTCTAGAATTTCACCTACGACTCAGTCTACGACCCATAGTTACAACTACGAGTCATAACTGGTCTCCTTGGTGCATTTCTAGTAACTTGATTTACTATACTCTGCCACCTACAAAGGCCTTCTATGGCCTATAGTATTTCTTACAGCTCGTAGACGAGCTTTCATAGGTCCTTCTATCACTTAATCCTAGGTACGATGGCTCCAAAATCCAAAAGAGAAAGATTTAGGCCATGTAGACTCAATTACGAGATGAGTTGTCAAACACCCTGGTCGATTCTGAGGCTAGTGGGTCCATAGAAGATCTCGGCGTCCAACCAGATATGGGCATCAAATGCCAGACAACCTGTGCCACCTCAAACTTAGGATCTCCCCAGTCTGATGAGGGAGGTGATAGAGAGAGCAACTCCATCCAAATAACTTCCTCTAGAGATGGGTTTGAGTCTGGATCTGGAGAGGAGTCAGAGTCTAGGTCCACTTCAGCACCTCCAACACCCCCCTTTACCCTCAAATACATTGACTAGTAGGTGGTGTGTGCGAGGTATGCAACAGATCTACAGGGGTGACCTCTAGTATGACGAGCGGGGCTGACAGGCTCATACTATATTTAAGGAGCCCCAGATCATCATTTCTATGCTTGATAGTGTCCTTGAACTCTGGGATGCCATAGCTTGCTACAACTTGGAGTGATTAGCAACTCCATTGGAAAGTACACCCAGGCGATGGTTCGAGAGTTCTATGCTTCGTACGTCACCTCTATTTTAGAGTTGACCCCAAAGGGGAAGAGATACATTTCACAGCCCCATATTACACACAGGATGGTGAGAATAGTTTCGATGACTTATTTGAGACAACAATCTGGCATTTTCTTTTTGGTCTCGAGTACCAGGCTCCCAGGACCACAACTGAGTTTGATCATCGACTAGAGCAGACTAGGGACAAAGTTTTGATGAGAGATCCAGCCTGAAAGGCCACTCTTCTGAGATGGGTCGCTAATCAATTGCAGAGCAAGCCTAGACCCTAACTGGGTTTCTACATCAATGGCGATTGTAAAGGCATCACTCAGCTTCACCGACAAGTTTTGGTGGGTTGTAGTTCGATCGCAGATCTGGTCGACACAGGTTGATAATACACTAACACTGAATTGTGCAGTATTGGTTGCCAGCATCTTAGCTAGCTAGGATATTGATTAGGCCCGTTTAATAGTAGATCAGATTTATGAGACAACCCTAAAGAGGCCCACCTCCGTCCCTTTCCCGTGCTTGATCTACCGTTTATGCATATTGGGGGGGTGGAGATTTTACACCATATGGACACTATGACCGAAGTTCAGAGAACACTGGATGCCATCGTGATAAAGGTTGACTAGAATCCTATGGCCCTCCGAGAAGAACCAAAGACTCCAGTTTGATTACTAGAGATGTTTGCCATCACGCCACAATCTGAGCCCTCTTCTTCTTTTTCTGTTACTGCTCCTACTACTGAGGGGCCCCATAGATCGAGGATGAGAGAGAAATGGGGCACACCACCATTTCTACTCCTGCACTAGAGGTTATGCCCACATATCCTTCCCCTGCTGGCATGGTATACGCGTCAGCGGCATCTATCCAGGCCCTGGCGCAGCGACAGGCTCGCACTAAGTCCTAGTTGAGTTAGCTTCTACAACAGGTTAGGCCTTGGATCCGGCAGGCCATTTCAGAGGCTGAGGCGGGGGTTGAGTCACACTTTACGACCATATTTACGGAGAGGCTTACATCGGTACATAACCACAAAGATGTGCTTGAGAGGGGAGTAGAGCAGAGCCTCAATTCAGGCTAGCCTGCTAACTAGACAACTATTCAAGAGGACATCCAGCAGCTCCGTATTGAGTTGAGGGCAACAACATCAGTATATTTTATGCTTCCCCTACTCAATACTATTAAGGCAGTTGTTGACTTGTTTTCTTTTGAGGAGATACCACTCTGCGCCCTTGGGAAGAGGCCTCGTCTAGAGGACAAAGATCCAGATGCTGAAGTTGACTGAGATGAAGCAGTTTGAGGCTGGTAACTTGGCTCCATTGCAGATGAGAGGGCTCGGCAAGCATGTGAACTAGAGAGGATGAGGGGTGTTGGACCCTTAGGACATGCTCCAAATACTAACCACCTGACAGGTTAAGGATGGTCAAACACAGCCAGAGACCGGCACTTAGGAGCCCAAGTATGTACTTTTTGACCCCTATGCTTTAATTTAGTTATATTTTGTTGCATTGAGGACAATGTAAACCTTTTTCAATGGGGTGTGGGTAGTTATGGACCTTGGTGAAGTCTGAGTTACCATGACCTATAACAATCCCAAGTTTTGAGTTTGAGGGGTTTTCTTTCCTGTGTTCTTTCTCTAAGGACATTTATTTTCTATTGAACCGACACATTTAGGATGTGTAAGTAGTATTAGTAGCATATTGTACTAAATTCTATATGATATGTTAGTTTTGTGGAAAAATGATACCCATCAAAATTTTTGTGTTAGGTAGTTTCTAATAACAACCATGTGAAATCAGAGATTGATAGTGCTTGTTCTGATAAGTTGAGGTCTAATTGTGACGAAAAACATGATCTGAGAGTTTGTGTTGATAGTGTAATCAGTGTCAAGTATATGTGCGTTTTTTTTCATAATTCTTATACTGTGTTTCAGTTCAGAAGTTGCATTGTTACTCTGACTAAGACTGTAGGTTACTTGGTTAGGAAAGGATCTTAGGTCGTTGTTCATATTAGCCCACTTAGCCAATATAACCAACCAAATGCTTGATCTATCCCTTGGTCCTAATGTTAGAGCTTGACATGTATACTTTTCTTTGTAAACACCCAAGTAACAGAGGTTTTTTTACTGTGAAATCCTAAATTTGGCCCTGGTCCTTTCTTGAATATTGTGCACCTTGACTCAGGCAAAAAGCCTATGTTAAGGGTGACTACCAAAGGTGGCCCTGGTTCATAGTCTGGATATTGTGCATCAACTTAGGCCAAAAGCCTAAGTTGAGGGTGGCTAGTGTAAGGGAAATCACACTAAGTGGGGTAGAAGCTAGTAATACATGAAAAAAAGTAAAAAATATGTTATGGGGGCACGAAAAATGAATAGATTCCTAAATAATGAACTAAAATAAAAAGAATGAGAAAATAAAAGGCAATGAGCTTAAAAGTTTGAATAAGGCACCCAGAAAAATTTAGAAGGGAAGAATGATTTGAAAAAAACAGTATTGGTACGGATCTCGAGAACCTTTCCGAGCGTTTGTCTTCGTGGGGCGATTGGAAAATTGATGCTACAAATGCCATAGCAAGTGAATCAAAAGTAAAAGTACAGAATAACATAGTTTCAAAGAGGGTAATCAGTCACTATGTTCCTAAAACATCATACCAAAGCCCCCTAAGCCTACATTACAAGCCAAGAAAGTCCTATAGTGATCCTAGTCCAAGTAGTCCAAGGTCATGGTTGTGATATAGGGGAAAGCATATGGTATTGAGCACATTGTTTGAATATCTGTTGGGAGTGTGAGTGATTTCATTAGTCTAAAGCATCAAATATGAAAATACTATCATGAGTGAGATATGGGATTTGTTTTTGTTAAGGCACTTAAGTTACACTCTGGATTCTAGGTTGTTTTAGTGATTGTGGCTTATCTGTGGTTGTCTTGCTTGTCATAGTTACACTGTCACATATATTGATCTGCATTGGTTTGTTTAGTGACTATCAGATATGCACTGATGTGTTAGTTGGGTATTTGTGATTGATTTATAGATAATATATGCCATTAGATTAAGGTCTATGTGTTGTTGTATTGCATGGGGACAAGCAACAAGTTTATGTTAAGGGCGTTGGTGTGCTGTGAAAATAAAGCATTTTTTATGCTTAAAAGTTGAAATTTTGTGTGTTCTCAAAGTGATGTTAGTGGGTTTGATGTGTTTTTATATTTATTTTGCAGGATTACATGATTCGGTATGATTTTGGGAAAACATCTACAAAATTAAAGATTTTGAGGATTTATGGGCTAGTCTACAGGTCGTGGTTCATTCCACGAGCCATAGATAGGTTTCGAGAGTGAGATCCAATTAAGGTCCAAGTTTTAGATATTGCATCCATGAAGTGTCAGGAAATAAGGCATAGAATTCTTCACGAGTCGTGGATTGGTTTTGTGCTTGGAGGATAAGATTTTGAAGAGTTTCAGAAAAGCTGTCAGATGAAACCCTCCACAGGCCGTAATTTTGAAGATGGCCCATAAGAAGGTCTTGTGGAATTGAAGTCAATTTTTCAAAGTTGCAGAATACGAAGCCCAGGTACGGGTTGTAGTTCCTTATACGACCCATAACCTAGTCCGTAGAAGTTGCCGACTCTAGTTTTCCTATTTTGTTTTGGTTTAGTATTTTACTTATTATAAATAGGTTTTTTTAGCAGAGAGATACACGAGAGGACTCAGAAACACTTTTGAGACTTGATATTTTGTGATTTTTACATTGAAAACATTATATTGTGATTTCTTGTGGAGAATTTTGGATTTCTTGTTCTTAATTTCATCATTATAAGCGCTTAATTATGCTATCCTATAACATGATTATTTCATCTACAATGATTATGCACAGTTAAATCCACAACTAGGGTTGTGGGAACCATGAAGAACTAACAAGGTAAAACTAGATAATCTGTAATTCTTGGAAAGTGAGCATGCATGTATTAATTAATTCTCTACGTTATGAACACTTTTTAATGGTGGGCAACGTCAGAACCCGCCTAACCTTTAGTAACTAGATCAAGGTAGTAATGAATAGGAAAATAGATTAATTAACAAGATTCAATGTGATCTCTCTCGTCTGATCAACCAAACTGGATCAAGGGGTAGTGGTACTGGAACAAAAGGTAATGGTTAGTAATATCACACTGCGGGGATCGATCAAATCACGTAGTGAAATTTATTTCTCGCCTGGATCAAAGGGTTTGGTAAGCTTAACTTACCAGTTCTGCATGCTACACACTAGAAACGATTATGATTATCTGGTGATACTAAGTTAGGAGTTCATAGGGAAAAATATCCTAGTTACTTCTCTCACTAGTTTCACAACACTTGCTTCTGGTTTAGGTTTATTTACTGCAGTTACATAATCCCCTCCCCTTTGGGAAATAAGTAGGTTAATTCATTTGGCTTGCTCGTAATTACTCCAGGTCTAGACTATATTATCTCTGCGATCGACCCTAACCTCAGTTAGGTTATATATTTTGATAATGACCGCTTATACCTTAAAATAATAGGTGTAGTTTGGGCAACACCAGATATATCTGATCGATAACAGTGGATGGGTAAGTCCGATCCACTATGTTCCAAAGAAAGGAGGTGTCACTGTGGTTCATAATGCTAGCAATGAGTTGATTCCCATGAGACCAGTCACTGGTTGGAGGGTTTGCATAGACTATCACAAGCTCAATGCATTGACAGAGAAAAATCACTTCCTTACATCATTTATGGACCAGAAGCTAGACCGTTTGGAGGGTAAAGGCTGGTATTATTTTCTTGATGGTTATTTAGGCTAAAATCAGATTTCTATTACTCCAAAGGACTAAGAGAAGATGACTTTTAATGTCCTTATGGCACCTTCGTATTCAAGAGGATGCCATTCGGATTGTGTAATGTGTCGGCTACATTTCAGAGATGCATAATATCTATCTTCTTCGATATGGTTGAGAACACTATTGAGGTGTTTATGGATCTTTTTAGTATAGTTGGAGACTCATTCAAGGATTTCTTAAGTCATTTGCATTATGTTCTTCGTAGATGTGAAGAATGTCATCTTGTGCTAAATTGGGAAAGTGTTACCTTATAGTAAAGGAAGGTATTGTGTTGGGACACCATATCTCTATCAAAGGTATCAAGGTTGATAAAGCTACCTATCTCTGTTAAAGGGGTGAGAAGTTTCTTGAGACGTGCACGCTTCTACAGGAGGTTCATAAAGGACTCCTCAAAGATTGCACATTCTTTGGTCAAGCTACTTAAGAAGGATTCTAAGTTCATGCTTGATGATGCATGTCTAAAAGCATTTTAAGGGTTGAATCGGAGGTTGATATCAGCGCCTATCATAGTTGCTCCAGATTAGACTCAGACCTTCAAGATTATGTGTGATGTAAGTGGGGTCGCACTTGGTGTAGTATTGGGACAACCCAAAGAGAAGCTTCTTCATCGCACTTACCATGCCAGCAAAGCCTAAATGTATCATAGAAGAATTACATTATCACTGCGCAGGATTTACTTATGGTGGTTTCTACGTTCGAGAAATTCAGACCATATCTAGACTTAAGTACGAGGCCATGACAAAGTTCAACGATGGAGTGGATTTTGATGATTAATTCCCTGATGAGAGAGTATTGGCAGTATCTCATGATTTGATACCATGTTCTGCGGATTATATGAACTACTTAGTCAGTGATGTTGTACCACCAAACTTGACTTCTCACCAGCATCAATGTATGCCCGATGTGAAGAAGTTTTTTTTTGGAATGAACCGTATCTATTTCATGTCTATGTAGAAGTGATTATTCATCACTGTGTTCCTGAGGTGGAGATGATAAGCATTTTGGACACTTGTCATTCATCATTAGTATGTAGGAATCATAGTGGAATCAAGATAGTATATAAGATTTTGCAGTATGGCTACTACTAGCCAATCATCCACCAAGATGCCCATGATTATGATAAGGCTTTTTGTTAGTGTCAAAGAGATAGTAGTGTTTCCTGCAAGCATGAGCTCCCTCTAAACCCTATTATGGTGATTGAGTTATTTGACGTTTGGTGGATAGACTTCATAGGGTTGTTCATTAATTCTTATGGGAATAACTTTATTCTGGTTGTTATGAACGATGTCTCAAAATGGGTGGAGGTGGTTGTGCTTCCCAAAAATGAAGGTAAAGGTGTCACGGTATTCCTCAAAAGAAACATCTTCTCTCAGTTTGGTATCCTCAAGCAATCATCAATAATGGAGGTTCCCATTTTTGCAATAGGTTATTCAAGGTTCTTCTTGAGAAGTATGGGGTAGAAAAAAGAGTGGGAACACCTTACCATCTACAGACAAGTGGGCAATTGAGGTATTCAATAAGGAGATTCAACAGATTCTATCCAAGAATGTGAATGCAAACTGGACAGATTGGTTGCATAAGCTTGATGATACATATGGGTATACCAAACCACATAAGACTCCCATAAGTATGTCTCCTTACCAACTTATTTTTGTAAAGCTTGTCACTTACCTGTAAAGCTTGAGCACAAGGTGATGTGGGCACTCGAAAAGCTAAATCTTGATTGGAGTGATGCGGAAAGCACAAGATTAAGCTAACTCAATGAACTTGATGAGTTTTATTTGAGCGCATATGAGAGCTCAAATCTATAAAATCAGATGATGAAGTTGTAGTATGATTCTTGCATTGAGCATCACCAGTTTGCACCAGGAGACTTGGTTTTGCTATATAACTGCAGGTTGAAGTTATTTCCTGGAATACTCAAGTCCAAATGGTTGGGACATTGTAAAGTCATACATGTTTTCAACCATGGGGTTATTGAGTTAGAGAAGAAAAATGGCACGCAGTTCAAAGTGAATGGCCAAAGAATCAAACCATACTTTAGCAATGCTGAGGTAGTCCAGACAGTGAAAGCATGGACATTTGGTGAAGTCTGAGTAACCAAGTGATCTGAGTCATGCTGCAACAATAAATCTGGCGCTACTTGGGAGGCAACCCAAGATGTTAGCTATAATTTTGTTTGTTTTGTGTTTTGGACTTATAGTTCGTTTAATTTTTATGTTTTGATGGAAATTATGGACTCATAGACTGGAAAATTATAGGGTAACAGTTATTTTGCTGAGAATGTGTAGGAACAGGGTTAAGGTAACAAACCAGTAAGAAAAGCTAGTTCTATGATTGGGTCCACACCTGTACATTTACTCATGGCACCATTTCCAGTAAGCAGACATTTATGCACTTCAATTAATGAGAAAAAATTACGGTTCGTAGACAAGCTTGCGAGTTGTAAAAGGAGTTTGTGGATCCCGAGTAAGTTTCTGGAAATTTTGCCAAGTTTGGAGGTGTTTATGAAACCAACCTACTTGCCGTAGTTCAGCCTACGACTAGTAGAAGGCTTCGTAATAGCCAAGTCCCTAAGGATAGGATTCTAAAACCACAAAACCAATTCTTATGGGCCGTAAATCCTTATACAGCCTATAATTGGGGTTTTGTGGGATCAGAATCCCAGGTAAACTTTACCCAATGTAAATGAAATAAATGAGGGGAAATCAAATTACCCCTCATTTTCTCCTTATTTTCAAAGTTATACCAAAACCTACCTATTCGTCCCTAAGTCCGATCATCACCATAATTTCCAGCAAAACTTTTGGCCGAATTCCAGTGACAGAATCATTATTCCAGCACACCTAGGGTTCCAATCCCTATGTCTTTTCTCTAGTTTTCTCGGCCTTTCACTCATTACTCTGGTATATACTCCGCTTGAAATTTTGTTCTTGTTAGAAAATTGAGTTATTGGTTTGGGAAACTAATGAGGATGAATATTATGATTTTCTTGGCCTACCAATCAGTATAGATTGATAAATTTTGGATTGATGTGCTAATCTTTGTCAGATTACCAATAGTAGCCTTGATATTGTGATGAATACTTGTACCCATGGCTGATTGATAATCATTCTACTGAAATCATTGATGGTGTTAATTATGGCAAATGGTATGGATAAAATTGGTGACGAAATTGCATGAATTGAACGGAAATAAGTGTTGTGAGTAGTAAGGTGATAAATAGTGGCTCATGTACTTTGACTTTAACTTTGTCAGAGAAGGGAATATATTCTTGTGTCATTGGATTGCCTTGGTTGATGAGTCGTAGAAATACAACTCGTATAACGCTTTAAGCGAAGAAATTTTTGCACGTTCTCAAGCAAATATGTAGTTTGATGTGTGTGTTTTGGTACCTTGCAGGAAAATGACAAAGGCATGGAATGACGGAGAAATTGTGATAAAAAGAATGAAAAAATTGTGACATACGGAGCCTCTCACGGGCCATGTAACATCACACGGACCGTGGGAGGGTGCGTGAAGGGCCCAACGAAGAGAAGCTAGAAATTGAGCCAAGTGAGGGACCACGGGGGTCTTCACGGACCGTGTCACAGTACACGGACCGTGTGACCAACCGTGACCTCACACTTGGGCGTGAAACTGGAATGAGACCAAGGCAAGATGCACGAGGGGCTCACATGGACCGTCAAATCTCTCACGGGTCGTGCCATATGCCATGAAGTTGATGTGAATTAGAAGGATCATCGTCGAAAATAATAGAAATCGTGCAAGTGAAGACTCACAGACCATTAAACAGACCGTGAAACCCAACACGGGCCATGTCAGTTTCCGTGAGAAACCAGGAGGTGATGACTTACTGACCGTGTGACGGTCCGTATGGACCCACATGGCCCGTGTGAAGACCCGTACCCATGTCGAAGTCTATTTTCCTATTTTTAATTGGATTAGTTTTTTTCTTGTATAAATATATTTATTTTATTCCGTTTTTGAGGTTGTTGAACGCTGGAGTTAGAGAAACAAAGAGAGAATAATATTGTGACTTTACTTCACTTTAGATTCTTGTGTTTGATCATCTCTTCGAGGATTCTGACACGTGGATTCATTGTTATTTCAATCGTAAGCCAATTATTATAATTTTATTACATTACTGTGGGCAAGTTATATTGAACATGCTAGGCTAAACTCACAACTAGGGTTGTGTGAACCATGACAATTCAATAAGATAATACAAACTGGGGTAAACTTTATGGATTGATGACCGCATTCATTGTAGAATTCTTCACTGTAACTTCTCCCTAATGAGTCGATGCATTAGGGCCAGCCTGTATTCGTTACATGCCTGGGAGGGATATAGTGATTAGGAAAAGAGTTCTATAACAGTAATTCAGAGTTTTTAACCTAGTCTAAGTGCCTAAGATCGAAAGGTGAGGATATTTTGAGATCGAGAACAAAGGTCGAAACTACATACACTCGGAGACCAAAAGGAGATGAGTGAACTATAGCTAGGAAGGACCGAAAGGTGAACTAGGTATTATCTATTTTGTTTAATCTTGTATGTGCAGTTATGAAGGAGTTTACCGTGCCAGTTTAGTGATCATATTAGACGTTATGGGGAACACAACCCTAGCTTCTCATAGATTGTTTGAAACCCAGTATCAACATCTGTAGTAGTCACATTAGGGATTTAATAACAACGCAATCCCCATTTACTTTATGCAACTTTATCTTGGGAATAGAATTTACATCTGAAAGAGGTGCTAATAGAATCATTCTCACGCGTTCCCTGTGGGATCGACCTCAACTTTGCTTGAGTTCTATATTTGACCAACGACCGCTTTACTCTTCATTTTGGAGTGTAAATTTGGGCGTACCATTGGTACATCATGGGTAGGTTGGTAATTTGCTTATACATGTGTTTTGGTTGAAGTGGAATACGTGGATTGCATGTTGGAATTATTTCACTTGGTTTGAGTTGCCACTGCTTCGATATTATTTAATTATGTGTGCCCTGTTGCTGTGAACTACTCATTGTGCTAGTGACATCATTTATTTTTAATGTGACTTGGACGTAGCTGAAATTTTGGTCATGTAATGATGTAATGCAATCTACTGGTTGACTTAGGCAATCCAGTTAGTGTGTTTCAAAACTATAAGTGTCAGACCCTGTGTTTCTCGTCTTCCATTATATAAATAGTGTGGCGTTATATAAGGCATATGTGATTTTTGCTAGTACCTAGGGATAATAAGGCTGACAATAAGAGATAATATCAAGGACTTAATGTTTCAAGCCAAAGGAATCCCCTAAATACACATTCGGGGATAAAGAAATGGCCCAAGTGGCACCTCACCCTTTTTGGAAGGTTTAAATTAGGTTTCACTTTTTGGATGGAACTAAAAGTTTATAATTTGATAATAATGGATTTTTAAAAAGTTATTTTAATAGCACAAAGGTCATACATTAAGTTTTGGAATCAAGAAAGTTGCAAGATAAAGGTTAGCCAAAGTTACCGTAAGTTTCTTTAAGAAATCCTTCTTAACTTTGGGTCAAATGTATCAGGCCATATCTCCCAAAATATAGGAAGTAAGAAGGTCCATGACCTATCAAATTGAAGATCTATGAGTCTAGTTTGCAACCCACCAAACCGCACATCAAACTTACCTCAGAACAAAACGTTATGACAGTTTTTCTATGACTGCCCGAGCAGGAAATCGGGTCATGGGTCATGGGTCAGGTCGGGTCAGGTCAACCCACCTTAATGTTGGTTGATTTGAGCTTTTTAAAGCTCAAATCAGTGCCATTCGTCCCATAATAGTGTATAAACTGAAGGAAAAGTTCCCTCAAGGTATCAAAGGAATTTGAGTAAGTTTTTCACATTTTTACCGTTAAAATTTGTCAGTGTGCCTAGAAATGTGTGGCTTATGCTTTGCAATTGTTTTTCCCTCCTATTAGCTGTGTTTGGAGCTATTTTTGGGCTAGAAAAAAATGGTGTTCTTGCTGGTTATTCTAGGTTAGTAGATGGTGTGTTCAGGCAATAATCTTGGGGCTCTTTTATGATCATTTTTATGAAGTTTTATAAACGTCTACTCGCGTAAATGCTAAATGGTAAATCTACCGATTAATATTAATTTATGGACTGTTTATAAGTTGTGCATATATAGTGGTTGAGAATCTTAGGATGTAAGGAACAACTTTCATGAAGGAACTTTGAGCAATCGGGTGATCGTTGGAGAGGTATGTTAAAACTAAGCTTTGTCCCTCCTTTTAGCACAAAATCCAAGAAGTTTCCCAAAATGTCAAATGCAAAATCTTACTATATTTTTGCTAGAAAGACCTTCTGTGAAAGGCACTGGGATTACAGTTGAGTTATTTTCATGATGGTATTAGGTTGAAATTCCATTCGCTCGCTTAAACTGGACATTCAGTATCTATATATCATTTTGTTGGTTTTCCCGATTGCCTATGCATATGTTCGAGGTGTTTCTCTTCTTGGTGTAGTGTCATTAAAATAAATGTAGAATGCAAAGGGAATGTAGTATTCATAATCATTCCTTCTTCCATACAAAAATATAATTGAAGCATTTAGCAAGTAACGCATTGATTTCCAATATTCTCCCGTAAAATGTTCCTATTTAAACTACTAAAGCATTTGATCCTATTTAAATGCTCTCCTTTACTAATTGACATGGGACCAAAATATAAGCATTATGTAAAGTACTTTTATCAACATTTTCAAAGTTAAGGCTTAACTCTAAATGTTGGGTTAAGTTCCCAAACTTGTTAAAAATGGACATACAAGATCCCACGAGTCATGAATGATTATGATGTTATGAGAATAAGTGTACCAATGAGCCAATATTGGATAAATGACAATGATTATGATTCTATGAGAATAAGTGTACCAATGAGCCAAGATTGGCTAAGTTCTTGCTATGGCCTACTATGTGCATTCAACATTCATATCATACATTGCACGTTATGCATGGACTTCGAGCTATAATCAGAGGTATGGGGTCTATTTGCCCAAATAATTATATATATATATGTGTGTGTGTGTGTGTGTGGAGGGGGGGGGTAAAGATGGCCACAGGTTGGCAGATATGATATCGGTTAGCTACCGGAAAGGTCCACCATTGCTAGCATTTGGTTGGGTATGTCATGCATTTGCATCTATACATATGTATTCGTGACATGTGATACTCGAGTATACCATGCATATTTGATCACTAGGAGGTTTCTTATTGGTCGTTAAGGCTACTTGAGTTTTGGTTACAGGTGATATTTCTATTAACCTTTTTTACTACGGTTATCTATGATTGTACTTCCTGCCTTACATACCAGTACATGTTTATTCATACTGACGTCCCTTTGCCTGGGGACGCTGCATTTTGTTTCGTGCGTGTAGGTTCAGGTAGGGGTTCTGATTTACCCCTCCACTAGGAGCCCCATTCAGTTGTGAGTTGGTAAGATCTAACTCTTCCTGGAGCTTCCACAGGATGCTTACTTTTTGTTGTATAGTTGGGCATAGTCGAGGCCCTGTCCTTGCAGTGTTAGTGATTCTCTTAGAGGCTATTGTGGACATGTTATTGTGGGTTGGTTCTTTTGTGCCTTTCAGTCTCCAGTCATCAGATTGGCATGTATATAGTGTGTGCTTGTACCTCTATTGTTGCAGCCTTGTCGGCTAACTAGTACTCTATCGTTTTGGTTTACCTATCTTGATGTACATGATTTACTGTTGACCAGGTCATGACCTAAAATGTCCAGGCTTAGTCTTTCAGACGTCATGCTGCCCAATTTTCTTCTGGTCCCTAGTTTAGTTAACTAGCATGTTTAGTGGCTTACCCGGCCAATAACGGTATCGGGTATCAATCGCGCCTCCCCTCTCTTTGGGGCATGACAACAAGGGTTTTCTACGGCCTGTGAATTACTCCACAGATCATAATTGCCACTCGTATATTAGTATCAACACTTGAGATCTTCCAAAAGTTACCAAATGAACCTGCTTACGATTCATAGTTCAACTTATGGTCTGTAAACAGGGTTCATAGGTCCAACCCCTACACAAATAAATTTTTTTGGCTTTGCACCTATGACTCAGTGTACGACTCATAATTCATTCTACAGGTCATGACTGGGTCCGTAAGTGCATTCCTAGTAGTTGGTTTTACTGTGCCTTGTTCCTATGAAGACCTTCTACAACCTATAGTTTACCCTACGACCCACAGGTGAACTTTCGTAGGTCTTTCTGTGAATATTGTTCTAAACTTTTTGTTTTTCTTTTCAGCATTCATGGCACTCATATATGTTTTTATTTTGGTGTTTTCAAGTACTATGGCTCCCCGTCCAAAGCGTGATCAGATTGAGGCCATGCAGATTAGATTCCACAATGTGCCTACGAACTCCAGTCTAGTGATTCTATCAATGAGCTCAACGTTTGTCCAGATAAGGGTGTTAAGCTAGCACTATTAGGGTGGCATCCAAACACTTGGTGCCGGCTCCTCCACGGGCTATTACACCACAACACCCCCAATCTGAGGAGAGGGGCTCGCAGAGGAGCATTTCAATCCAAATGATGGATTTTGAAGGGGGTTCCAGGTTAGGATCCTAGGAGAGAGATGGATCTAAATTAGATGAGGAGTCAGGTACAGAGTCTACGGAGTCCAGTAGGTCTGCCCCAGGACCAGTTCCTGTTGTCAGATTAATTAGGCGTTGGTGCATCAAGGGCATGCAGTACATATACAGAGAGGACATCCTACAGGTCGATCGAGGTCAACAAGCTCAGACTATTTATGAGGAGCCGAGGATTGTTATCCAGGTTTGACATTGCTACTATGCTTTGAGATATTATGGCCCGATATAGATTGGACTGGTTAGTATCACCGTCGGGGAAGTATTCCCTAGTGTTGGTTCAAGAGTTCTTTGCTTCTTATGTTGTTACTATTATCAAGGCAAGCATAAAAAAGGGAAGCATCTTGCATAGCCCCAACTCACACAGACGATGGTGCGTGGAGTCCCAGTTGACATATTAGAGACCACCATCTAGAGATTCTTATTTGGTCTCGGGTACCAAGCCCCTGTGATGACAGCAGAGTTTTAGTACAGGTGAGGCATGCTCGAGACAGATAAGAGATGTAGCCTGGAAGGCCATTTTGATGAGATGGATTACCGATTACATAGCTGAATGGGCCTAGGACCCTGAGTGGGTATCCAGTTATACACCCATTGTGAAGGCCTCGCTTACTTCGAGGGTAAATTTTGGTGGGCTATTACGCGCACAAAGATCTGGCCGACCCAGGTAGATAATACATTGACATCGGATCATGCAGTATTGGTTGTCTGCATGCTTATTGGCCATGAGATTGATTTTTCTCGATGTATAGCTAAGAAGATACATGAGTGTGCTTTGAAGAGGTCCACATTGATTTCGTTCCCCCATTTGATTCACAAATTATGCATAGAGGCGAGGGCAGAGATCCTTCCTAATGTGGACGCTATCATTGAGGTACAGTGGACTCAGGATGCCAGCCTGATCAAGGCCGATGAGAATCCTGTAGCTATTCGGCGAGCACCACAATCTCCAGTTAGATCACTAGAGATGTTTGTCAAGGCACCACAACCTGAGCCCACTACTTCCACTGATACTAGTACAGAGATCGAAAGGCCCCCATAGACTGATATTTGGGAGGAGACAGGGGCTACTACTACTTCATCTACTATACTAAGGGTCGTACCTACACGTCCTCACACTGCAGGCATGGTATACGTGTCCGCAGAGTCTATTCAAGCTCTGGTGTAGAGACAGCTTCACACAGAGTCCCCATTGACTCAGTTATTGCAGCAGATTCGGCCTTGGGTTTGCAAGGCCATTACAGAGTCTAAGATGCATGTACAGGCACATTTCATGGTTTCCATTGAGGAGAGACTAGCATCATTTTATATCTATGTAGATGCATTTGAGAGTTGAATGGAGGATCGCCTCAGTTCAACCCAAACTTTTGATATCACAACTATTCAAGCAGAGATCCAATAGCTCCACGCAGATATGAGGGCAGCATCTTCCGTACCTTTGGCGATTCCCATGCATGACGTTACTTTAGAGGTTATGGATTCGTTCACTAATGAACTGCCAGCCCGCGCTTCTGGGAAAAGGCACTGTACTAATGATGATAATCCTAAGGCTATCAGACTAGATGCTGTAAGGATGGAGAGTAAGCAGTCTGAGGCTGCTAGACGAGTCTCTATTGTGGATGAGATGGACCGACAAGCATGGGAGCTGGAGATAGTGAAGGGTGTTGGACCCTTCGAATATGCCGCCAGGATTGAGGAGACTACTCGGCATGTTTAGGGTGGCAAGCATAGATAGAGACTAGCACTTAAGCGCCCAAGTATGTCCCTTTCTGAGCCCCTATGTTAGCTTTTGGTTTTTTTTTTGCATTGAGGAAAATGCAAATGTTTTTCGATGGGGTGTGGGTAGTTATAGACCTCGGCAAAGTCTGAGTAACCAAGGCATATATCTACCCCAAATTTTGGGTCTGCGAGGTTTTCTTGCCTGTTTTCTTTTCCTAAGGACATTTATTTTCTATTGAACCAACACGTTTAGGAGGTGTAAGTAGTACTAGTAGCATATTGTACTAAAGTTTGTGGCATATGTTCGTTTTTAGGGAAAAATGATACCCACATGTTTTTGAGATTGATGATATGTTGTTAAGTAGTTGTGATGACAACGATGTTGAATCTATGAATGACAGTGTTTGTTCTGACAAGATATGGCTTAATTGGGATAACAAGCATGATTTGAGAGTCTATATTGACAGCGTATTAAGTGCCAAGTGCGTGTGAGTGTTATTGCATAATTCTTATTCTGAGATTCAATCCAGAACTTTGCATGTTATTCTGACTGAGACTATAGGTTAGTTGGTTAGGAAAGGATCATAGGTCGTTGTTCATATTAGTCCACTTAGACTAAATATAACCAACCAAATGCATTGTATATCCCTTGATCCTAATATTTGAGCCTTACATGTACCCTTCTTTTTGAAGATACCTGAGTAACCGAACCTTTTTATCTGTGCAATCTTGAACTCACCCCTGGTGCCTCCTTGAATATTGTGCACCTCGACTCAGGCTAAAAGCCTAAGTTTAGGGTGGCTACCAAAAGTGGCCCTCCTTCATAGGATGGATATTGTGCACCTCAACTCAAACCAAAAGCCTAAGTTGAGGGTGGTTGTTCAAGGAAATCACACTAAACGGGAAAAGAAGCATAGTAATGTAATGAATAAAGGGTAAAATATGAAGTGGGTGCGAGAAGAATAAATAGATGCCAAAAATGTGAGCTAAAAAGCAAAAGAATTGAGAAAAATAAAAGGCAATGTGCTGAAAATTAGAATAAGGCACCCGAAAGTGTTTGAAATTGGAAAAGGGGATCCATGAGTTGAAAATATCAATGTTGGTAAGGCAAAAGTGTAAAGTAGCACAGAATCAAGAAGGACTATTAGTCATATGTTTCAAAAATATCATACCAAAGCCTTCGAGCCTATGTTACAAGCTGAGAAAGTTCTCAGTGATCCTAAATCAACTAGTCGGATGTCATAGTCATGAATATAGGGGCAAGCCTATGGTATTGTACACGGTGTTTGAATATCTATTGTGAGCGTGAGCATCTTTGTCAATCACGATTTTTGAATTTAAACACATCATTCTGAGTGAGATATGGGACTTCTTTTTGTGACGGAACTTGAATTACATTGTTGACTTCATGCTATCTCGGTGATTGTTGCTTATCTATGTTGTCTTACTTGTCATAGTTGTGTTGTCAAACATTGATCCGCATGAGTTTGTTTGATAATTGTCTTACACATGCACTGATGAGTTTGACTGGGTATTTATGATTGATTGAGAGATGATGTATGCCATGAGATAGAGCTATGTGTGTTGCTGTATTGCTTATGTAGATTGAGTCTGTCACTTGAGGACAAGCAATGATTTTAAGTTGAGAGTATTAATGTGCCGCCAAAATATGACACTTTTGATGCTTTAAACATAGAATTTTGTGAGTTCTCAAAGAGATGTTAGTATGTTTGATGTGTTTTTATGTTGATTTTGCAGAATTACAAGAATCGTGATATTTTTGGGTAACGTGTGTAGATTGCAGGTTTTTGAGGTTTCACGAGACTTTCTATAGGTCGTGGTTCATTCCACGAGCCGTAGATGTGTTTCGTGGGTCAGATGCAGCAAAGGATAATTTTCAAAAGTTAGAACCACATGTTACCAGATGGGTCGTAGACCATTTGACGGCTCGTACATCAATTTGTGCCTTGAGGATCAGAGATTTTGAAGAATTACTAAAGAGATACTAGACGAAACCTCTTATGGTCCGTAAATCAGAAGACAGTCTGTAGTAAGGGTTCGTCTATTGAAGACAGATTTTGAGGAGTGAAGTCTACAAAGGCAAGTCACGGGCCGTGATACCATCTATGGCCCGTAACTATGTTCGTCAAAGTTTTCGAGTCCAATTTTCCTATTTCATTTAGGATTTTATTTCTTTTATTATACATATGTTTTTAGATTATGTTTTTTAGAGAGAGAGAGAGAGCAGTAGAATGTCCAGAAGTTGAGACTTGAGAGTGTTATTTTGTTCTTGGAGATTTCTTGTAAATTACTATTGACATTATCTTCATATTATAATCTTGTGATTTTCTTGAAAAATTTGGACTACATGTTCATCAATTTCTCGTTGTAAGTGTTTGATTATGCAAACCCATAACATGACTCTTTCATATACAATAAATACGAGTAGCTAAATTCACAACTAGGATTGTGGGAACCATGAAGAACTAACAAAGCAAAAATCGAATAATTCATAATCCTTGAAAAATGTGCATGCATGCATTGTTTATCTCTTTGCTTTTAATATTTTTTAATAGTTGCAAACGTCAGAGCTTGCCTAAGTATTACTTACTAGATCAAAGGGGTATTAAATGGGAAAAGAAATATAATAACAGGATTCAAACTGATTGCACTCATCTAATCAACCTGAACGAATCAAGGGATGGTTGTATTGAGACAAGGTAAGGGTTAGTAATGCGACACCTGTAGATGGATCATGTCACGAGGTGAAATTTGCGTAGTTCCTGGATCAAAGGGTTAGGTGAACATAACTTACTAGTTCTACATGCTACACACTAGAAAAAGTTACAATTATTTGGTTACACTGAGTTAGGAATTCATGGGGAACACAATACCCTAGTTACTTCTTTCACTGAATATACAACACTTGCACTTGACTATTTGATATTAGTTTAGGTTTAATTATTCTTTTTTTATCAAAACCCCCCCTCTCAATGAAATAAGTCAATTAATTCATCTTCATTGCTTTAATTACTCCAAGTCTAGACCTTATTCCTCGTAGAATCGACCCTAACCATTGTTAGGTTCTATATTTGAACAGCGACCGCAATTGGGAGGTATAGTTTGGCGTGATCACAAAGTATTGAGAGATGTCCTATGGAGGTGTCTAAAGGCAAAAGGTGCTCCAATGGTGTATATTAGGGTAATATAGGACATGTATGATGGAGCCAAAACTCGGGTAAGAATGGTTGGAAGAGACTCAGAGTATTTTCCTGTTGAGATGGGACTTCATCAAGGATATGTATTGAGATTTTTTTCTTTTTACCTTAGTAATGGATGACTAGACACGGTCCACTCAGAAGGAGGTTCCTTGGTATATGCTATTTGCACATGACATAGTATTGATTGATGAGGTTTGGGCTAAAGTTAATGATAGATTAGAGGTTTGGAGACATACTTTGGAATCTAAAGGGTTCAAACTGAGCAAGACCAAAACAGAATACTTAGACTGTAAATTCAGTGTTGCGGGGGATGAAGTAGAAATTGTAGTGAGGCTTGTCACTCAATCTACTCCCAAGAGAGAAAACTTTAAATATCTTGGATCCATCATCCGGAATAGTAGAAATATCGATGATGATGTCACACATCGTATTGGGGCAGCTTAGTCGAAGTGGAGACTTCCTCTGGAGTATTGTGTGATAGGAAGATACCACCTAAACTTAAAGGGAAGTCTTATAGGATGGTGGTTAGACCATCTTTACTATATAGAATAGAGTGTTGGTCAATCAAAAACTCACATGTTTAGAAAACATAGGTCGCGAAGATGAGGATGTTGAGATAGATGTGTGGACATACTAAGGGGGATAAGATTAGGAATAGATCATTCGAGGGAAGTTAGGGGTGGCCTCTGTAGAAGACAAAATGAGAGAAGCGAAACTGTGATGGTTTGGGCATGTGAAGAGAAGAGGTGCTGATACTCCTATTAGAAGATGCAAGAGGTTAAATTTAGGGGGTACGTGAAGGGGTAGAGGTAGACCAAAAAGGTATTGGGGGGAGGTGATTAGACAGGATATGGTGTAGCTTTGTATTTTAAAGAACATGACCTTAGATAGAAAAGAGTGGAGGTCATGTATTAGAATAGAAAGTTAGATGGCTAGTACGGGTAGGATGATGTATAGCCTTGGGATATAATAGGTTGGTAAAAGGTTGTCATGTCTTTATATATTGTGTTGTTGTTTTCTGTCATTTATATTTGTTATTTATATTATTTTTATAAACTATCATTTGCTTCCACTTTAGTTGTTTGGTTTCATATCTAGTATTTTCTGCTTTTGAGGATGATATTTTTTAGTTGAGGGTCTTTCGAAAACAACCTCTCTTTCTTTATGAGATAGTAGTAAGGTCTGCGTACATTTTGCGCTCCCCAGACCCTACTTGTAGAATTTCACTGGGTATGTTGTTGTTGTTGTTTTTCCGTCTAGGTTAATTTTGATTACATCAAAATCATTGTATCTTACTAATTTATATATCATATTTATTGAATTCACATTAAAAAATAAATTCGTTCAAGGGTTAAAATCTCGAAGAATTTGAATAAATCCACTTGTAAAAACGACATTCATGAACTTGAGATCCTGATTAAATGATCTCAGTTACCATACTCCCTCCGTTCACTTTTTGTTGTCAAAAATTTTCTAGTTTGATTTTCACTTTTACTTGTCATGTTTGACAAATCAAGGGAGGACAAAGTTTTTCTTTTTTTTTCTTTTTTGCCTATTACACTCTCAATTTATTGTCATTGAGTTAATGACTTTGAAAAATATAGTGAGTTTGATCTTATCAATTAATAGGAGTAAAATGGTAAACTTATTATATCAATAACTATTTTCTTAATAAGTGTGTCAAGTCAAAATTTGGCAATTAAAAGTGAACGGGGGGAGCAATAAAATGTGCATCAATAATTTGTTAGAATATCCAAATGAAAATAATACATGTTCAAATGTCCAAAGCTTATATGAAATTATTCATACCATCAGAAAAAATAACAGGAAACCCCTCTAATATATAGTTTCTTATCTTTGGGTTAAGATTTATCTTTGAGTTTTCACATAGAATACTAATAGTCCTTCATGTTTGCAATATCAGTGCACTTTAGGTACCCCGTTAACTTTTGCCTATTCTTTAATATTGATGTTGTGCATAATTTGATGTATAAACTATTCAGTTATCTTTTTTATATATTTGATAGAAATAATAATTTCATGTGAAAGAAAGTCAGAAAATCATCTTATTTTGTTCAATATATCGTAACTAAACTAAGAACATGGATATATGACATTACAAGAAGAAGAATTTGCACTACTACACGTGAAATCAATGTGATAAGTCTCTCCATTATAGCTGTAATAACATTTCTATTAAACAAAACAATGTGTTCTTCTCGCCTTCTCGTACACAGAATTATTATTTTCTACTATATATATATATATATATATATATATATATATATATAAACAATTGAACATTTCATACATTAAGTTGTGGATAGAATCAATGTTAAAAAATAGCCAAAAGTTTGGAAAAGGATGAAAAGTGTACCAATATTGAAAACATAAGGGACTATTATTGTTCCTTGTAAAAATTCAAGGATGACTTTGAGTCTTAACCCAAAGATACAAGGAATATTTTGGTCCTTTTGTTGGTGCAATTCGAAAAGACAACATTGATACGTTTGGGTGCAATAAGAAAAGTCAGAGATAAGCTTCAGCTACATTCAAATTTCAACCAAAAAAATAACATACACACACAAAATAAAATCATATTTCGCTAAATTGTTTTAGATATTTTCACTTATAAAGAATTATTAATTTATAATATTATGGAACCATATGTTTATATAAGGGTCTTCTAAAAATATATCATTTTATGACCTTCTCAAAATGAGTGATTTTTTTCGTAGGTCCTGTTGACACCCAATTTTGACCGACCCATAAGGTATTTTACGACGTCATTTGATTAAATGGGTATTTTTAAAACTTTGAGTTTATTTTTCAATTTCATCGGAGTAATCGCGCATTCTATAAAGTTCTTGAGCTTTCAAAATATTAATATATTTTCGTTAATTATTTAATCAGCTGTTAAAATACTGTTATTATCATCGTTAGTTATTATTATGATTTTATTTAGTAAGAATGCTAAGCCAAAGTAGTAATACTTGTTATTATTATATTATTGTTTAATTTTATTATTTATATACTAATTATTGTTATTTTTATCTTGAAATGCATAGTATTTTACTTTATCCATTTTTTTTATTTTTTTTTTAAACTAGTTTAATACGTTCAAATATTTTTACGGAAAATCCTAGCTTTTCGTTTAATAAAAATATTAGTTCAAAACATTCCGCATTTTAGTTGTGTGTGTACTATAATTATTAAGTTTTATCCCTATCCATTTAATTCGTAGCATTTTAAATAAAATTTATTTTAATTTTAACCAAATCCTTGAAAGTCATTCCAATTTTAGTCAAATTCCTTGAAGTTTATATCAATTTTAGCTAATATCTTACAATCCTAGCCAAATTAATTCAATTCGTGGTTAATTTTTAAACTCCTACAACCTTGTGGCCAGTTTTTAAATTCGGGTTACCCGTATTTGACCCGAATCCGACCCAAACCCGTTTTTAACTCTTTACACCCCCAAAACCCTAAAAATATTTTCACTTTCCCTCTCCCCCACACCTAGCCGCCTCTCCGTCTCCCACACTCAAAGGAGGCAGCCATGGCGGCTGCCGCCTCCTTCCTTCCTCTCAACGCCGACTCCCTTTTCTTCTCCATCTCCCTCATCAGCACACCCCGCTGCCAGCAGCCATGGGGGCTGCCGCACCCCTCCAAAACCGCTGCACCACCAAACAACCGCCGCCCTCATCTCCACAAAAACCTCCATTTTTGACCCCAAAAACGCCACCAAAACCAGCAGCAAACCAGCCCAAAAACGCAACCAAAACCAGCAGCAAACCAGCCCAAAAACCCACCAGAAAACGCCATCAAAACAGCCCCCAACCACCACCAAAAACAGCCACAAAAACAGCCCCAAAAACCTCCATTTTCGACCCCAAAAATAGCTCCGGTCAGCAGTGGTATGCAATGATGAGGGTGACTCTTTCTAATTCGATCCAAGATTCCAAATTTGATTATTAAAATGGATATGTTCATTCGCGGTATGACCTTTCTAATATCTATCTATTTTTAGTCTACTTCATTACAAAATTTGTGTTGTGTTTATATTATCATACTGGATCGTGTTAAGAAATTAAAAATAAAAGGTCCCTGCATTTTCGAGATGAATACTTCTTTCACTCGCACATTTTGGCAGAATCACTTGATTCTATTGGTTTGTTTCCTTTAATTTAGTCATTCTGATATGTAATAACCATTGACTGCTTTGTCTTAACTATCTCGCTTAGAATATATCATATTTTATTTTTGAAATGTAAGATTTCAATTACTTTGTGAATATGTGATTATCGATTTCTTGAACTGGTGTATATTGTTATCTTTGATTTTATTTTATTATTCCATATGATAGAATTGTCTATAGAATCCGACACGCAATGATGTAAATAATTATTCTTAATGAGTTTATTTCTGTAAAGTTTTTTTTAATCGCTGAATTTGTTGCATTATTATTTTACCCTGATTTTTGGCGATTTCGAAATCGTTAATTGATCTAATTATTTATGGCAAATTGATTATTGAAAATGGAAGAGTTTAAAAAAGGAAAATTTGTTTCTTTTGATATTATTCTGTTAGATATTTACTTTCTTATGTCTCCATAATTAATTCCTTTTATTTTGTTAATTAACTAATCTGTATTTGGATATTTTAGTAAAATAATGATTGATTGAATATTTTGAAAAACTTAAATTTGCTTACTATTTTTTTTTTATCCTTCCTTCTTGGTTCTTTATCTCTACTATATAAGTAGGATTCTCAGCACTTTTTAAAAGGGGGACACAATTACATTGATAGAATATACTCTTGCTTCACAAGATACTATACACGATACATGTTATACTTCTTCTCATTTCAACAAGCCAGACAATTCTGCAAACATTTTTTTTACAGTCCATATATGTACTTCTCATTCTTAAAATGATATTCTAAAAAAAAACAAGGGGATTAGTAACATTTCCTCTCACTTCCACAATTCAACGTTCCTCTATTTTGTTTGTTTCGATTGCTCCAAGGTTAGGTGAAACTTTATTTAAAATTGTTTTATCTATTTAACCGTGCTTGTTTTTCTAGCAGGATTTTTAAATCAATTCAAGACCCTGAAGAGTTCACCAAAATGGGACTCAAGTGGCCTTATTTACTGTTCAATATTATATATATACATATATATATTTTCTTCTTTTGGTATTTATTTTTGGTTTGTAATGATTGTAAACACTCTATAATGAAAATTGGGGTTGCTATTGACTTGGGGGGCGGGGAATTACGTTCTACTTGTTTCTCTTTATTTTTCTTTTATTTTGATGTGTGTGAATATGTTTTTCATGTCATCATCTTCATGTTAAATTATTAAAAATGATTCTTTTTAAAAAGTTTTGTCTCCATTAATATCTTTTATATTTAATTAAAAAAAGAAATGGCATAAAATTGATATTGAAAATCTCAAGATGATCCTATTTGCGAACATTCTTTTTGATTACTAAAACCATTTAATTAGATTTTGTTTCTAAAATTTCAAAGACGATACTTTTGGTTGTGTTATATTTATTCGCATTATGTCTTAAATAGATGCTTCTAATATTATGTCATTTGGAAAAATCATTGCCTATATTTTAATAACTTTTTAAAGCATGCCATGTCATATTTAGAGATCATGCCTATGGGATTTTGCATATTTATTGAAAATCGTGTCTTTAGAAGTGATAACAAATCTTTTACATATCATGTGACTCGGTAATAGGTGCATAGGATATTATAAATCTTGTGGCGTAATTTCTTAGAATGTTTACGTTACGTAGAAATTATATCAATAGGCCTTTCCTTTATTTTCATGCATCGCATAAGCATTTTATAATAATAATAATAATAATAATAATAATAATAAACCGAATAATAGGATATTGTTGTTTTCTTATATCATGCTTCAACACATATTTTCATTATTTATCTTAGAATGACTTAAAGTCTTGACTAGGTTTTCTTTAAACTTTTCTTGTTTACTATGAATATTGATCTATGCACACTTAGCATGGCTCAACTTACACTATTTGGTTGTATTTTCAAGCATGATTAGTTAGCTAGAGGCTTATATGAGACTTCACGTGCTAACTGCTCATATTATTTGTTTTGTCGTGTCGCAGAGTCTAAATAGGAAACCTAAGATTTATTTTAGTCTAGAATCTTACCCAAATAGCAGTCCAATGCCTCTTGGACCATAGGAAGGGACGTTAGGCACTTTAGGACGCGTTAGAATTTTTTTTTATTTTAGTCCGCTTTTAAGTTAATTAATAAACCAACTTAGGAGGGGGATAGGGGTAAATAGGACCTCGGAAACGATGAAATTATAACTCGTGCTCAAAAAAGGACAAACTTTGGTTTTGTCCTTAGGCTTAAATAAGCCATGTGAAGCTAAATCCGGAATATAAAGCCGAGTGACTGATCCGAGTAAATAAATTATTTAATTCTCATCTCGTTTCATTTATTATTTTAAATTAATTTGCTTATTTAATTTTGTCACTTAGAATAATTTAGGATTGTATTAAAATGGAGACCTTATTTGTAACCCCCACATAAAATAGGAGACACGGTCGGGACCGGCATTTGCGGACCTCGAAGGGTGCTTAAAACCTTCCCTTCGAGGTAATTTGAGCCCTTACCCTCTCTCTGGTTAACTTCGACCCTTAGGCTAGAATGGTGTCCTAATGCACCTTAATTCATTAGGTGGCGACTCTCCAAATTTAAAATCCCAAAAGAGTCATTGCCGCGACGTCGTCCAGGTTCCCGTTTCTCCGCTAGAAAAAATGGGGCGCGACAGAATGGCGACTCTGCTGGGGACATTAGGCTCTAACCATTACGTGTCTCTTTATGTGGGTGTTTATGCTTTCCTTATATTGCTTTTATTATCTTACTAATTTATTTTTTCTTTGTCCTTTGTCCCTTAATTTCGCGCTAACTCCTTTTTCCTTTAACTCCCCCTCCCTTAATTTCCTGCTTCCCCCTAACTCCTTCCCTTTTTCCTTTTATTTATGTATCACTTTAAATTATTTGCTTAAGCATTGTTATATCTGCTAATTATTACTGTTTTAATTAAACTGGCATTCCGTTCACAAACTCCCCCACTTGGGAACCTCTTTATTTTCTTTTAAGGTGATGTTGTGCCTTTGCACTTCTCCCGACTTCTTTCAAACCCAAATTTTAGAGAGTAAGCGCTTGCGTGGTGAATGGCGGATAGTCTTACTACCGTTGGACCACGTGCTTCTCATATAGGAATACCCAGTCCGTGTCCAACCCACTCTTTAGAAACTTAGGATAGAGCTATCCACCCCAAAATTAAGGTCATGCATGCATAAACCCTAGGTAGTTTGGCCCCAATGGGGTCAATCAACATATTAGTAGCCACTTTTAAGTCTAAAGGGTCCAATCACCCTCTAGACGAAATATTGCACATTTACGTGACCACGATAATTTAATCCAAGCCAAGTTATATTAATTAGAGTTTAGAAAATCCTTTGTTATCTTTGTTTTGCCGGTTTATGTGGTTCAATCAATGCTCTCGGAAAAATTTAAAATTATAATTATCCCAATCCCCTTTTACGTCCCATTTATATCGTTCAAAATTGTAACAGTTATAATCATTATTAAATGAGTCTTTAAACTATTTGTTATTATTATTATTATTATTATTATTATTATTATTATTATTATTATTATTATTATTATTACTTTAAAAAAAAACTCTAAACTCCAAATAATATCAATACGGCTTGGATTTATTATTGTGGTCGTTTTTTTGTCGTCTTAGGCTTACCTCTGGCTTGACGAGGCCATATGCATTTAGGACGCTTATTTGTTTATTTAATTATGAATATTTATTTTTGCTCTTCTTAATTTATTCGCATCATACTTTTCTATTAAATTTATTGTCATTTCCAGTTATTTACACAGGCTCAGATTCATTATCTTAGCGTTAATAATTTTTCTTTCCTCTTCAAACGTAATTTTTATAGTTGTTATTGATGTTTTATTTAGTCATGTCATATGCTAACATTTATATGTAATTTATGTTATTTTGTTAAAGGTTGTCTAATATTTGAACGTCGGCTTGATTGAGAAACTGCAACATGTCAAACATGCTTAATATCCGTAAAAATGCCACTCGTCCTTCTTCCCGCCCAATTCAAAGCACCTTTTCAACTCTCTCTCCTCACTCCATGCTTGCTCGCACACTTCCTCGTTCAATGCCTCCAACAGACATTCATTTTGATGCCTTGCAAAATGTACGCGACGAAACAGAAAGATCTGACTTGAATAATCTACGACAGAAATTTCATTACTTAGAAAAGGAGGTGAATAAGAAATTACTCTCCAAAAATGCTCATGACTTGAGGTACGAGAAGCTATGCTTGCATCCAAGAGTTGAATTACCATTAGGGTTCAAAGTCCCAAAACTCAACATGTTCGACGGACATGGAGATCCAATTGCACATCTTAAGGATTATTGTAGCAGATTAGTAGGTATTGAAAATAATGAATCTCTTTTGATGAGATTATTCATTCAGAGTTTATCTGGGGTGGCTTTTGCTTGGTATGTAAAACAAGATTTTGGCAAGTGGTTTGGGTGGGAAGATATGGCCCGAGATTTTGTAGAGCAATACAAATTCAACATAAAAAATGACCCTACAATATTGGATTTGCTCGAAATCAGAAGAATGTCCCATGAATCTTTTGAGGAATATGTTACGCGGTGGAAATTCGAGGCTTCTAAGATACGTCATTTACCTCATGAAGAAGAGTTAGTCCAAACTTTCATCAGATCACTTGATGGCATATACTACAAAACCTTATATTTCACCAGTATTCAAAATTTTAACAGTCTAATTCGAATTGGAAAAGAACTAGAATATGGCATACAGACGGGAAGAATCACTGATGAACCAATTCATGCTCAAGCATCGGATGATAAGAACAAGAATGCTTCAACAACCGCACCTCAAAAACAGTGCAATCGAAATACCGAACAGGTTCATGCCATTTTTGATATGCACCCCAAGCCTCTCAACCCACAAGTCAATCCTGCACAGTTTAACTCTTACGAAAGTTTCTCAAAAGTTCATCAAACACAATCCAAGCCTTGTCAGCATAAGATAAGGAAGCCTCGTACTTTTACTCCCTTAAGCGAGACATTGATGAGTATTTTTCAAAGACTATGGGCTCAAGGTCTTCTAAAACCAAGGAAAGGATGGATTCCTGCACACTCCTCTTCAACTCTTGATTTATCTAAGAAGTGTATGTATCAGTCAAATATTCAAGGTCATGATATTGAGGAATGTCAAGCATTGAGGAACAAGATTCAAAATTTGATTGAAAAAGGAAAGGTGATAGTGCGACAAGGGCTACTAAACAACAATCACAACTCATCTATGATCAATGCTGTTATTGTTCAAGGTGATCCTTCTAGTCATGTATCAAATAAGCGCAAATCACACCAAAGAAATTGATGAGGAGAAGACTATAATGAGCAAAATGCCTTTACTTTCTACCAAGAGTCTCCATTCATCCCGTTCTTTTTTTCTTGTACTCCTGAACTACGTTTGACCTGATTTCCTTATTGGATACGTAGGCAGCCCATTATTGGGTCCGGTCTCAATCAATAAAATATTCCTTTTATTTCTCAATTCAATCAAATCCTTCAAATCGAATCCAGAGCTGGTAGATCCAACTTCTAGACATTAATGACATGCAGATTCAAAATCAAGCCTTAACGTTTAAATATAAGACAATCACTTTCTTTTTATTGACAAGCTTCTTTGAGTGATTCAGGAACATAAAAATCCTACATGTCAAACTGGGGCAGAATTTTTCGGATCCCTCAAAATTCATGAGTATACAACATATCAACACACGAGCGAAAATATTTTAAACTGGGGCAGAAATTTTTGAGGATCCTCAAAAATTTCATTACGGTGGAGTGTGACTTTGGGCTCCATAAAATCAAAGACAACAAAGGTATGATCCCATCTTGTCGTTCAAAACTCACAATTTTTCTTTAAATGCAGGAACCGACAATACTTGAGCCTACTGTTAGATTTGACTGAAAGAGTTACTATCTGGATCAAATTATTATTTAGGCCTACTGCAAATCAAGTAATCATTTTAATTAGTCAAACTCTGTTATCATTTGGACCTACTATCTATCATGTTATCGCATTATGGCTCGTCCGCCTTATAATAGAACACTAAGGCCCGTCCACCTTCGCCTTATAATAGGACACTAAGGCCTGTCCACCTTACAATAGGACACTCAGGCTTGTCCGCCTTACAATGGGACATTCAGGCTTGTTCACCTTACAATAGGACACTCAGGCTTGTCCGCCTTACAATGGGACATTCAGGCTTGTTCACCTTACAATAGGACATTCAGGCTTGTTCGCCTTACAATAGGACATCTAGGCTCGTCCGCCTTACAATAGGGCATTCAGGCTCGTCCGCCTTACAATAGGACATTCAGGCTCGTCCGCCTTACAATAGGACATTTAGGCTCGTCCGCCTTACAATAGGACATCTAGGTTCGTCCACCTTACAATAGGACATTTAGGTTTATCTGCCTTACAATAAGATATTTAAGTTGTCAATTTATTTGTTATCATGTGCTTTTACATTATCATATTTCTGTTTGCTAACGAATCTATTCAAGGTTAAGCTTTGTCTTTTGAAAGTCAATTGAATCAGTACAATCCTTTCAAGAAAATCCAAATATTTATAAAGGCTAAGGATTATTTTTTCTCAAAAGCAGATACGGTTTCTCATCTATTTTTGTCATTTCCTTTATAGCATTAATCACATTTGTTCACTATTTTTATATTTATGAACTAACCATTTCATTTAGTCATATCTGAAGCTGCAGGGGTCGAAGACTTCTCATTTCTTAAATGTAATTTTTTTTTTAAGCCTACATAATTACTGTGACACAAGCGGTTCTCGCACTTTCATTTGCTACTTATACCGCCTTATACCTAATCCTCCCAATTCAAGCTATTTAAATTCGATAACGTTATTTCTATCTTAAGAAATTTCTTTCATTCCTAAATCTAGAACTACACATGGCCTGATTCTCGTATGACCAGAGATATGTAGGCGACTTTAAACCGAAGTCTCGGACATAATATATATATATATATATATTCTCACAACTCTTCGTTCTGTTCAGTCCCTCTGATAACATTTTATAGGCCGGTCAAAATTGGCTACTCCGTCAACTTTCTTTGCTCAACAATTCATCCTTCATTCCGAGCAAAGAAGGGGCAGCTGTTGACACCCAATTTTGACCGACCCATAAGGTATTTTACGACGTCATTTGATTAAATGGGTATTTTTAAAACTTTAAGTTTATTTTTCAATTTCATCGGAGTAATCGCGCATTCTATAAAGTTCTTGAGCTTTCAAAATATTAATATATTTTCGTTAATTATTTAATCAGCTGTTAAAATACTGTTATTATCATCGTTAGTTATTACTATGATTTTATTTAGTAAGAATGCTAAGCCAAAGTAGTAATACTTGTTATTATTATATTATTGTTTAATTTTATTATTTATATACTAATTATTGTTATTTTTATCTTGAAATGCATAGTATTTTACTTTATCCAATTTATTTTATTTTATTTTATTTTATTTTTTTAAACTAGTTTAATACGTTCAAATATTTTTACGGAAAATCCTAGCTTTTCGTTTAATAAAAATATTATTTCAAAACATTCCGCATTTTAGTTGTTTGTGTACTATAATTATTAAGTTTTATCCCTATCCATTTAATTCGTAGCATTTTAAATAAAATTTATTTTAATTTTAACCAAATCCTTGAAAGTCATTCCAATTTTAGTCAAATTCCTTGAAGTTTATATCAATTTTAGCTAATATCTTACAATCCTAGCCAAATTAATTCAATTCGTGGTTAATTTTTAAACTCCTACAACCTTGTGGCTAGTTTTTAAATTCGGGTTACCCGTATTTGACCCGGATCCGACCCAAACCCGTTTTTAACTCTTTACACTCCCAAAACCCTAAAAATATTTTCACTTTCCCTCTCCCCCACACCTAGACGCCTCTCCGTCTCCCACACTCAAAGGAGGCAGCCATGGCGGCTGCCGCCTCCTTCCTTCCTCTCAACGCCGACTCATTTTTCTTCTCCATCTCCCTCATCAGCACACCCCACTGCCAGCAGCCATGGGGGCTGCCGCACCCCTCCAAAACCGCTGCACCACCAAACAGCCGCCGCCCTCATCTCCACAAAAACCTCCATTTTGACCCTAAAAACGCCACCAAAACCAGCAGCAAACCAGCCCAAAAACCCACCAGAAAACGCCATCAAAACAGCCCCCAACCACCACCAAAAACAGCCCCAAAAACCTCCATTTTCGACCCCAAAAATAGCTCCGGTCAGCAGTGGTATGCAATGATGAGGGTGACTCTTTCTAATTCGATCCAAGATTCCAAATTTGATTATTAAAATGGATATGTTCATTCGCGGTATGACCTTTCTAATATCTATCTATTTTTAGTCTACTTCATTACAAAATTTGTGTTGTGTTTATATTATCATACTGGATCGTGTTAAGAAATTAAAAATAAAAGGTCCCTGCATTTTCGAGATGAATACTTCTTTCACTCGCACATTTTGGCAGAATCACTTGATTCTATTGGTTTGTTTCCTTTAATTTAGTCATTCTGATATGTAATAACCATTGACTGCTTTGTCTTAACTATCTCGCTTAGAATCTATCATATTTTATTTTTGAAAAGTAAGATTTCAATTACTTTGTGAATATGTGATTATTGATTTCTTGAACTGGTGTATATTGTTATCTTTGATTTTATTTTATTATTCCATATGATAGAATTGTCTATAGAATCCGACACGCAATGATGTAAATAATTATTCTTAATGAGTTTATTTCTGTAAAGTTTTTTTTAATCGCTGAATTTGTTGCATTATTATTTTACCCTGATTTTTGGCGATTCCGAAATCGTTAATTGATCTAATTATTTATGGCAAATTGATTATTGAAAATGGAAGAGTTTAAAAAAGGAAAATTTGTTTCTTTTGATATTATTCTGTTAGATATTGACTTTCTTATGTCTCCATAATTAATTCCTTTTATTTTGTTAATTAACTAATTTGTATTTGGATATTTTAGTAAAATAATGATTGATTGAATATTTTGAAAAACTTAAATTTGCTTACTATTTTTTTTTTTATCCTTCCTTCTTGGTTCTTTATCTCTACTATATAAGTAGGATTCTCAGCACTTTTTAAAAGGGGAACACAATTACATTGATAGAATATACTCTTGCTTCACAAGATACTATACACGATACATGTTATACTTCTTCTCATTTCAACAAGCCAGACAATTCTGCAAACATTTTTTTTACAGTCCATATATGTACTTCTCATTCTTAAAAGGATATTCTAAAAAAAACAAGGGGATTAGTAACATTTCCTCTCACTTCCACAATTCAACGTTCCTCTATTTTGTTTGTTTCGATTGCTCCAAGGTTAGGTGAAACTTTATTTAAAATTGTTTTATCTATTTAACCGTGCTTGTTTTTCTAGCAGGATTTTTAAATCAATTCAAGACCCTGAAGAGTTCACCAAAATGGGACTCAAGTGGCCTTATTTACTGTTCAATATTATATATATACATATATATATTTTCTTCTTTTGGTATTTATTTTTGGTTTGTAATGATTGTAAACACTCTATAATGAAAATTGGGGTTGCTATTGACTTGGAGGGCGGGGAATTACGTGCTACTTGTTTCTCTTTATTTTTCTTTTATTTTGATGTGTGTGAATATGTTTTTCATGTCATCATCTTCATGTTAAATTATTAAAAATGATTCTTTTTAAAAAGTTTTGTCTCCATTAATATCTTTTATATTTAATTAAAAAAAGAAATGGCATAAAATTGATATTGAAAATCTCAAGATGATCCTATTTGCGAACATTCTTTTTGATTACTAAAACCATTTAATTAGATTTTGTTTCTAAAATTTCAAAGACGATACTTTTGGTTGTGTTATATTTATTCGCATTATGTCTTAAATAGGTGCTTCTAATATTATGTCATTTGGAAAAATCATTGCCTATATTTTAATAACTTTTTAAAGCATGCCATGTCATATTTAGAGATCATGCCTATGGGATTTTGCATATTTATTGAAAATCGTGTCTTTAGAAGTGATAACAAATCTTTTACATATCATGTGACTCGGTAATAGGTGCATAGGATATTATAAATCTTGTGGTGTAATTTCTTAGAATGTTTACGTTACGTAGAAATTATATCAATAGGCCTTTCCTTTATTTTCATGCATCGCATAAGCATTTTATAATAATAATAATAATAATAAAAATAAACCGAATAATAGGATATTGTTGTTTTCTTATATCATGCTTCAATACATATTTTCATTATTTATCTTAGAATGACTTAAAGTCTTGACTAGGTTTTCTTTAAACTTTTCTTGTTTACTATGAATATTGATCTATGCACACTTAGCATGGCTCAACTTACACTATTTGGTTGTATTTTCAAGCATGATTAGTTAGCTAGAGGCTTATATGAGACTTCACGTGCTAACTGCTCATATTATTTGTTTTGTCGTGTCGCAGAGTCTAAATAGGAAACCTAAGATTTATTTTAGTCTAGAATCTTACCCAAATAGCAGTCCAATGCCTCTTGGACCATAGGAAGGGACGTTAGGCACTTTAGGACGCGTTAGAATTTTTTTTTTATTTTAGTCCGCTTTTAAGTTAATTAATAAACCAACTTAGGAGGGGGATAGGGGTAAATAGGACCTCGGAAACGATGAAATTATAACTCGTGCTCAAAAAAGGACAAACTTTGGTTTTGTCCTTAGGCTTAAATAAGCCATGTGAAGCTAAATCCGGAATATAAAGCCGAGTGACTGATCCGAGTAAATAAATTATTTAATTCTCATCTCGTTTCATTTATTATTTTAAATTAATTTGCTTATTTAATTTTGTCACTTAGAATAATTTAGGATTGTATTAAAATGGAGACCTTATTTGTAACCCCCACATAAAATACGAGACACGGTCGGAATCCGCATTTGCGGACCTCAAAGGGTGCTTAACACCTTCCCTTCGAGGTAATTTGAGCTCTTACCCTCTCTCTGGTTAACTTCGACCCTTAGGCTAGAATGGTGTCCTAATGCACCTTAATTCATTAGGTGGCGACTCTCCAAATTTAAAATCCCAAAAGAGTCATTGCCGCGACGTCGTCCAGGTTCCCGTTTCTCCGCTAGAAAAAATGGGGCGCGACAGGTCCAAGTCAAGATCAAAGAAAACATTGTCTTAAAGAGATTATTAATTTATCAAGTAATGATATAATGAGATTTTATCATATATTATTTCGACATAGATAAATTATGAAAAAAATCTAGTAGAAGCGAAATTTATTTCAACTAATAAAAAAAATAACATCAATAGAGAATTGTTTATTTAAACGATATAAGTGAATAAAAATGTATTTTTGGAGAATATCCTTACTCGGAAAACAATCACATTTGCCCCAAAATTGAAAATCTAAAGTGGAGAGAGAAAAGAATCTTTTTAAAATAGTAAATGTATTTTGTACGGATTTGTCGATGAAAGAAAAAATTAGATAATTAATTCTCTCCCAAAGGATCAGCCTTGTAAATCCGTACTTTCAAGTGCACAAAATTATGTGTAGATTCAATTTGTTATATTTTATAATTAAAAATTATGTTTTGTAAATAGAAAGTATTCGATTCATGTTTTGTAAATTAGGATCTTAAACACATAATTCATGTGATTTTTTCTTTTTTTTTTAAAGTCTTTTCCCCCAGATTTAAAATGTATTTAAAAATTAAATTAAATAGATAACCACCATTATTATTATTTAAAATGGTCAAAAGTTAAATTGTGGAAACAAATTCTAAATAATTAAAATAAATATAAGAAACTGAAAAATTAAAATAACTATAAGAAACTGTAAATAATTTAAATAAATATAAAATGTACAACAACATACCCAGTAGAATCCCACGAGTGGTGTCTGGAGAGGGTAAAAATGTACACAGACCTTATCACTACCTCATAGAGGTAGAGAGATTGTTTCCTGGAACCCTCGTCTCAAAAACTTATAAGCAGAATAAACTAGATATGGAAAAAAAGGAGGGAAAAAAGAAAGGGAACCGAAAAAGCGACTAATAAGGAAAAACACAAGATATAAAGGCGATGTAAATACGCTAAAAGTAAACACACATAAGACTAATAATGACAACATGCGATGTAAAGACATCACTACTCCTAGTAACCTACTACATCACAAAGTTATATGTCAACCTACCCCTCTACTCTAATACGCGGCCTCACTCTTTTCTATCTAAAGTCATGTTCTCGGTGAGATGAAATTTCGTTATATCTTGTCTAATTACCTCCCCCAATACTTCTTCGATCTACCCCTTTCAAATGAAAAAAAAATAGCTATAAAAGTTAAAGACAAATAATAACTAATTATTACTTCCTCCGTTCCTTCTAGTTGTCATAGCTTTTTTAAAGTCAAGTATATCTAATTTTTTTAACATAAAAATACCAAGTTAATATAATTAAATTTAGCTTTAAAAATAATCAAATCGACTCTCGAAAAATGCAACAAAACAACTAATAAGAACTCCTACACTACCACTTGGCTTAATCATACGCTAAGCTTTCTTCCCTTTGATTATATATAAATAGCAAGCTAACACGGATCGAACAGTTAAGTAACAATTACCGGCAAAACTAAGTAGCAGTTAACTTTTATCACTGTTCTTTCCCTGTTTCATTTATTTGTGTAGACATTATAAATTTATTGAGTACAAAAGGATCGAGTCTACAGTAATGAATAAATATGTCAATGAATTGGGACATTAAGAAACAATTAGTTTTTGTTGAGTTGATTGGTTTGAGTTCTGATTTTTCAAAAAGGCAAGAAGAGAATAATATAAGTTAGTTGTGCAAATGCATGCATTGGATCCTCCTGTGCAGATCTCAAGTAGCTCACACATTAGTTATCCAGAGGGAAAAAACTAGACGCCTAACTTTATTCATCCTGAAATTATGAACCAACTCTATCTTATCAGCACAAGACAAGGAAATTCCCCTTTCATTGGCAATTATTTTCCTTCTCTAACAGGTCTCAATTAATTAGAGGCAATTTGAATGACTATATACATCATGTATTCTGCAATTGTTTCATCTTACAATGGTAGTTCACAAGAATGTGGTACTTTTGGGTGTTCTACGACCAGGATATATGCCCGGTGTAAGTTGATTTTTTTAGCTCTTTTTTAAGTTTATTGTACAGAATTAATACATGAGATTAGCCTAAGAATGTTGCATCCGCATGGTCATTATCGGTATGTGTAATCGGCCTTCGAACATCATCTAACAATAAGCTGTGTCCTCTGCCATAAAATATGTATATGATAACTCCTACAGCGAGCCATATAAAAACACGTATCCACGTTTGAGCTCTGCAGTTAGCATGGTTAGTAATTGGCATGCGCATATTTGACAAGTTCACAAGTTCTTAAGATGAGAAAAGGAATATGAGGACTTACCCAATATTTAGTAGCAAGTATGTATTTATAAGAACACTGGCTACAGGTAGGAAAGGCACAAATGGGCAAACGAAACCTGAAAAAAAAAAGATTGGAAATACTTAAATGACATTGTGACGCACTTACAGGACAACAACCAGGCAATTAGCTTATCAGTGGAGTAGAAAGCAAAATAAACAGAGAATTCATGTCCAAAATCTTTAGCATGCTCTTTCTACTTGTAGTGCTTGTCTGATATGAAGCAAGGGTTATTCGTTGAGGTTTTGCAAAAGAAATCCAAAGTTTGGAAGCATGAAATACATTTAAAAGAGTGAGATATTTAGAAATAGAATTGCCTTGAACCAAGTTAAGACTTCCAGCAGGATACACTGCAAATGATCATACTTATTATTTTTTCTTATTAAGTACTGCAATGGAGATCATATTTCAATCTATGAACACAAGTTATCTTAAAAGATCAATGGTATTGGGTCTAAGGATTAAAAAATAAAGTGACGCATCAGGTGCTGAAAGCTCAACACTCATCAATAAAAAGAACACTATGTTGTGATGAATGAACAAAATTTTCAGGCAACCTGTGAAGAACTCATTTGGCTAGTCCCAGGATGGCCTCCGGGAACATTAAATGCATACAAATTTCAATTACAAAGCAAGAGAAAGTGTAGTGCAAGTGTGCAATTCTGAGTCTTACTATTATTTAACACAATAAAGTTTCATATCATAAAAACATATTTTATCTTGTACAACTTAATGAACAAAATTTAAAGGCACCATGTAAATAACTCATTTGGCTAGTCTACAGAAAGGCCTACTAGCACATTGAATGCGTATAAACTTCAAATCCATTGCAAGAGAAAGTAAGTATAGTGGAAGTGTGAAATTCTCAATCTTACTACTATTTAACATGAAAAAGTTCCATACCGAAAAACACATTTTATCTAGTATAACTGAAGCCTGTTTCTTCAGTAGACTACCGATATTTCCAAGTAAAGGAGTTATGCTTGTTCTTTCAGTAAGAGAGCGACATGTAATAATGACTGCAAATATTACAGAACTTTAGCAATACCTCCTGATTTTGTGAAACTCTCTTTTGTGTCAGCTTGATCGATAGAATTGAGCACAGTCAAACAGCAAATTACAAGCATACCACCGATTCCACACAATATAAAGCACAGAATGCTGACACAATGAACAATTTATAGGGTTAAAGATACCAGACACTTATTTGGCAAAACTGAAGAGGTGAAAAGGAGAGAACGTTACATAAAAATAATAGTAAATCTTGCAAGATGAATTAACTCAAGGAAAAATGTTATGCAGCCATCAGAAATCAACTCTTGAGCTAAAGTACAGCTTTGTTCACCAATGTAGACGATCGTATTCTAACACTGTGTAGTTTCCAATCATGTCTTCGATATGATTAAAGCATCTTATAAACTTCTGTTGATTTGTGAATATCTGATTATGATCAACTGTGATAAATGGATCTGATAAAATCAAATTTACTAGGTTGTGAAGCATTATAGAAAATTAAAGCAGGCTGGAATAATCCCTTGGTTCTCAAATCTCCTAGAATTAAGAAACTAGCTTTCTAGTCTCTCTTTTCTGTAAGTTTTTACCACTACAGATGAATAAAATAGAGAAATTTCGGTATCAAAGCAGACATGATATCATCACAATTTTTTTCTTGTGCAGTTAAAACTGCATTTGTTGGCAAACCACTCAGCAATATCAATAAAAGTCGAGAGTTCTGCTAACAAATTTCTAGCTGAGACAACGATGAACCAAAGCAACGATTCCTCACTTGTCTTTCAGCTCATTTCTCACAGTCTGAATGCCAAGAATGATTTGGAATCGGTGCAATCTGTCCATTTCGCAATAGATGGTCGAGGGGCACTTGAGCATCTAACTGGAGAGATGAGAGAGCCAGAACCAGGAGACAATGAAAGCCGAGAGGCCAGAAAACTCATTGGTGATTGCTTGGCTGCTAAACCCCATGGAATCTTCTATAGCCTATGGTACACCATATTTAATTCTTCCCACTTCTAAGGATGTTTGGTAGGTTGTTAGAGACTTATTCCAATGTAGAACAGGCTTCTCAGACTTTTTACACAGTTACTAGATATTCCATGACTATACTATAGGTTGTTGGCTTACTCGTTCAGATGCTTTATTCTGCAGATAGGACATAGATGTTATTACTACATTGCCTTTGTACTGTTCACATGTGATTGATAGTTCAGATAGTCGGTTCGCTAGATGAGGTTAGGTGCTCATTATGTGCTGATCCTGTCCTTCCTGAAATAGGGTTGTGAAATGGGGATTAAAAATAAGAAAAAGAATTATTTATATTGTTATATTCTGATTCCTAGGGGTGGTTATGGGGTGGCGCAGGGCGGGTTTAGAGCTATGTGGAGCGGGGCCGGTTTAATGTTACCTAGGTGCATAGCAAGTTGAAATAATTATTTTTAAAACTAATGTGGGGTGGGGCGGTTGTGAGTTTAAGGTAACAAATAGGAACCCAAAGAACATTAAATCTTTGTAATTAGTAAACATTCAAGATATACAACAACATACCCAGTGGAATCCCACAAGTGGAGTCTGGGGAGGGTAGTGTACGCAGACCTTACCACTACCTCATAGAGGTACAGAGGTTGTTTCCTGTGAACCCTCGTCTCAAAAACCCATAGGCGGAATAAACTAGATATGAAAAAAGGGAAGGAGAAGAAAGGAAACAGAATGACGCTAAAATTAACAAATCAAAAACAGAAAATGACAACACAAGATATCCAAGCATATGCTAAAAGTAAACAAATATAGGACTAAACATGACAACATGCGATGTAAAGACATCACTACTCCTATTAATCTACTATCACAAAGTTGTTTATCGACCTACCCCTACTAACCTATTAGCCCTTTACTCTAATCCGCAGCCTCCACCTTTTCTATCTAAGGTCATGTCCTCGGTGAGATAAAGTTTCTCCATATCTTGTCTAATAACCTCCCCACAATATTTCTTCGGTCTACCTCTACCCCTCCGTGTATCCCCTAAATCCAACCTCTTGCACCTCCTAACAAGGGCATCGATACTCCTTCTCTGCACATGTCCAAACCAACGCACTCTCGCTTTCCTTATCTTGTCAGTCACAGGGACCACCTCTAGCTTCTCCCATATGATCTCATTCCTAATCCTGTCACTCCTGGTATGTCCACGCATCCATCTCCGCAACCTGCATCTTCTGAACGTGTGAATTTTTAACTGGTCAACACTCCACCCCATATAGCAAAGATGGTCTAACCACCATTCTGTAAAACTTGTCTTTAAGCTTAGGTGGTATCTTCTTATCACACAATACTCCTGAGGCAAGCCTCCATTTCGTCCATGTTGCCCCAATACGGTGTGTGACATCATCGTCGATATTGCTACTACTCTGGATGATGGACCCAAGATACTTAAAGTTGTCTCTCTTGGGTATACGTCCAGTGTCAAGCCTCACATCAATGTCTGCTTCATCCCTCGCAGCACTGAAATTGCACTCCTAGTATTCTGTTTTGTATTTACTCAATTTGAACCCTTTGGATTCTAAGGCGTGTCTCTAGACCTCCAATCTATCATTAATTTTAGTCCAAGTCTCATCAATCAGTACTATGTCATCAACAAATAACATACACCAAGGAACCTCCTCCTGGATAGACCTCGTCAGCTCATCCATTACCAAAGAGAACAAAAAAGGGCTCAACATAGATCCTTGATGGAGTCCCATCTCAATAGGAAATACTCTGAGTCTCCTCCCACCGTCCTCACCCAAGTTTTGGCTCCATCGTAAATGTCTTTTATCACCCTAATATATGCCATTCGGATACCTTTCGCCTCTAGACACCTCCATAGGATATCCCTCGGGACTTTGTCATAGGCCTTCTCGAGATTAATGAACATTATGAAGGTCCTTCCTTTTTCTATATTTCTCCACTAATCTCCGAACAAGATGAATTGCTTCAGTAGTCGACCGTCCCGGCATGAATCCAAACTGATTCTTTGAGATAAACATTACTTTCCTCACCCTCAACTCCACCACTCTCTCCCAAACCTTCATAGTGTGACTTAACAATTTGATACCCCTGTAATTGTTACAGTTTTGAACATCGCCCTTGTTCTTGTACAATGGGCCCATTATGCTCCTACATTCATCAGGCATCTTGGCAGTCTTCATAATAGCATTGAATAGTTTACTCAACCACTCTATGTCATCCTTGACCATGTTCTTCAAAAATCTACCGGGATCTCATCAGGTCCAATCGTCCTCCTCTTCATCATACTAATAGCCCGCCTAACCTCCTCAACTCTAAACCGTCTGCAATACCCAAAATCTCGATAACTTTCGGAGTGTGCCAACTCACCCAGCTCAATATCTCTCTCTCTTTCGTTTAAGAGTTTATGAAAGTAAGATTGCCACCTTAGCTTAATGGAAGTCTCATCCATTAAACATTCAAGATATAAACTTTTTATATTAAACTGACTTTAATTGTAACTACTTCTCTAAAATTTAAACTCGATGTGTCCAGTAAATTATTAGTTGTTAAAATGTTAATTAGAAATAGTTAATTAGCAATTAAAAAATAATTGTTGGAATGTTAACTAGAAATAGTAAATTAGTTGTTGAGATGTTAATTAGTGAAAAATGAAAAAAAATTATGAATTTCATTTTTCATGTTAGACTTAATTGACAAAAGAAAAGAACTTAAAAATTTATGCAGGGCGGTGTGGGGTGAGGTGCGTTGAAAATGAAAAATCATCATGTGGGGCGATTTAAAAAATTTGCGGGTTGAGCTTAACTCACCCCACATCCGCCCTGCACTGCCCCATTGCTATCCCTACTAATTACACGTGTCGTTCTTCAATACATTCATTTTACACATCAACCGAGATTGTAATTCACATGTCAAATATGTCGGTCTCGAGTGTGCATGAGGCACATTTATGCCACTAAGAGATATCTATCTAGTAGTTGGTGCCAACTTCAAGTGTGTATCTATGTATATGACCAACCGTTTTTCTTTGATTAAGTAATAATTTTTCATTGCAACATTGAGGCATAAACACCCGTATACAAATAGTATACCAGAAAAGGTAGAAAATTTATGTAAAAGGATACGGTTTTCGGCGGACGTCAACGGAACTCCTATACATGAATGAGTGCACTAAAAGAATCAAGGCATATGAGATTATTCCTCAGCCGTGCAAAATCACCCTCGTCCTCCCTCATTTGGCCAAACTTCTTTTAGTCTTTCCTTCTCAAGAGTCAATTCTCAGCAACAATTCAAGAGTCTTTCCTTCTCAATAGTTGATTCTCGCAACAATTCAAAGACATCTCATTCACGACTCTGCGGTTGTATTCTAACTTCTTGGACCTTTCTAATAAGTTTTTCTTGGCTCAATACAAAATCTCCACTTCTTACAACTATTCTATAACCAAGACCCATCTTCATAGCATGGCAACATGAGGATTTCAGTTCTAACATCGTTTGGACTAATGGATGCATTTACTTCATTCTCTACTAGGTAGCATCTCTCTGTCACTATCTTGTTTAGAATCATTAATAATCTCCCAAGCTTCTGAAATCTCCTAGGCATGAGTATCAATAGTGAGAGTCCATCCATTTTGTAGCTCTAATGAGAAAGTTCAATTGTCTGAGCTTTCCCCAATAGTCTTTTTCAATTTTGTGAGAAAGATCCACAGCTCTATTGGAACTTTTGACTCATTCACCTTGAGAGAAGATCAAGTAAATTCTCTTGAGGATTTGATTTCAATGCCCACCGGGTCAAGAGAAACCACATTAGGTATATGAATATTGAGCCTCGAAGTTTATATATAATATTTTGGCCTATATTCCTTCTTATCTGAAATAGCACTCAAAACCTAGGGAGCTTCTGGTTCTTTGGATCGATCCACACTCATGCTATTATTTAGCAATGGGTCCAACATATACTTCCCATTATGTATCTTCAAAAAATGCCCGAAATTGAACTTGCACGACACTGAGTAATGATTCTGGAATGAAATTTTGATTTTCAATTAAAATCTAAATCTCCTTCTTTTGACATATTTTCTTAGACATCCTGCTCGTGTTGGATCTAGACTCTACTTAATGAGCATAGCACAATCTAAGGAAAGGAATGTCACCGCCTTCAGAATTCCACTTCAGCTACATGCTCGCCACCAGCGTTACCACTCAGCTAGTATTCTGGCGATTTCTTTCTACCCTTGCGATTGACTTTACCCATATTGGAATGGAAAAAGCTAAATCATCAATCACCATTGTCATTACCAGCAGAACCTGATATACCTACAGGCCAAGTAAGACCAAATCTGTCTGGCTTTTGGTCCCAAATTGAACAAAGTAAGTGAGATCTAATACAAAAAGTCCAATCTTTGCCGAGACCATCCCTCACCAAAGCCCTTTAAACCATCATCATACAGAAACTAACGTTGCTGGATCATTCTCTACTGTTTGCTTTACTACGGGATGATAATGTGGGAAGAGTTTCCCAGGCTCCAAAGACACTACTAACCTGGAAAGTCATCCAAGCAGCACGGGCGTGGAGTAACGCCCGCAAATGGTCTAATATCAGACATCATTCAAGAATTTCTAAAAATAGGAACTTTTTATGACACTTGTTTTTGTGATTCATAAATTTGAGATACAAAATGTTTCAGTCAGGAAGCCATCATATGCTTCAATTTTGTTAGAACCACCATTATAAGCTTTAATCTCAGAAGCAAAAAAATAATAAAAGAAGAGGACATTGTACATTAGCCTGACAATTATTTTATCAGAGACTAGAGAACTGAATTTCCTTACCTGGATAGACCTTCAGTTGAAATAGCAGCTACCACTACCAGAATTCCAAAACATACTATAGTAATACTCCAAGCAGCAATTTTCCTTCTCCTGAGTTTATCTTGAAAATATGCAAAATTAGACACCACTAAAAGAAATTGCTGAATCAACAGATTCCAAGAAAAGATTTTATAGTAGCCCGAATTGTGGTATGAAATTCATATAGAGAATGTAACTCACAGAAAATTCATCTGAGAAGGCATTTGTTTCTCAACCAATACTTTGGATAAGCACCACACCAACAGTGTCCAGTCTAATGAGAAAAGCATAGGAAACCATTCCTCAAGTAATCACGGGAAACTTGATGCTTGATTCTCGAATAGGATTGAATCTAAGATGAATGCTTGGTTTATGTTATGGAAGAAAGACATGTATTCTTTTTTATTAATAACAATCATTTAATTAGTATGCACAAAAACGATGCCAAGATTTACAAGTGTTTAGCATCATTCTGTCAGGAAATTCATCCAGCTATCTGCCTGATCAAAAAAAAGAAAAAATCCATCCAGTTATCCATAAAAGTGGGAATGCATGCCCTTCTATCTATTTCTCTTTATAAGCTGCACATCTACTAAAGTAACTCTTGTAAGACCATCACACCCTTAAATACAATTACTTCCGAGGAGAAAAGCCCGATAACACACTACCTACCAAAATATTGTTCACACTGCAAGTAGAACCATGATATGCAGGGACGTGGGATCCTTCATCCTGAGTTTCATCCAAGAAGGGAGGGTGAAGAAGCAAAGGAGAATGCAAGAGACACTGTTGAAGCGAAGAAGCCTATTGAGGATAAGAAAATGCAGGTTAAGATACTAAAGCCAGGGAAGGTTGTAGGGAACATAAATGAAAGACAAAAATGGAATGTGGAACAAGATAGAAGGATTAAACGGAAGATCAGTGATATAATCCAGGAGGTAACTGTACAAAAGGAGATATGAGAAACATAAAAACCTCTGGTGTACAAAAGGAGATATGAGAAACATAACACCCTCTGGAAAAAAAATGCATCTGGGGAAGGCACAGAAACAAGGAATACCAATGGTTCATCGGTGGACTTGGTATCAAATAAACCAAGGGTTGAAGCTTCTTTTGGAAGGCAACAGGGGTCTCAGAATAATTAGGGATAAGCATAAATCACCGAAAACCAAATCAGGATTTATCGTACCAAGTTTATTTACCGGACCGGACAAAACTTCGAGGGGTCATTTGGTTGGGAATAGGTATTACCTCAAGATAAGTTATCCTACCATATATATGGGATAACTTATCCCATTCCATCACTAAGGTATAAATGATGGCATAAACAATCCCATGACTACCTAATACCTCAACCAAACGTAGGATAACATAATTTCTATATTTTATCTTGAGATTATTATACTTTATATTTCACACCAAACGACTTTGAAAGTTCAGTATTTGGAATCTACCTTTAATTACCGATTATTGAATTACCAAAACCGAACTTTGGAAATACCTAACCGAATACCACATGTCCACTCCTAATGGATTGTTTACCATATATATGGGTCACATTAACGAGTGATTTAAAAATCTTGATTAACCTATGAGGCCAAATTCATGATGTTTAAGGCTTGAGAGTGGAGATCCAACAGCCATATGTAATTTCTCTAAAAGATAATATGTCAAATGCTGGACAAATTAGGAAGATGTCCTATCAAAATATCTCTTCCTCAATACATAATTCCAGATTATTGTACCGAAGTTTGATTTACCGGGGACTCAAAGATTGATATTTGGTATCTACTATTGCATTTACTATTCCAAATCATCAAAAGCGAACTTTGAAAAATACTGAACGCCCACTTCCTAGTAGTGATGGAGGTGATATGGAGAATCATGGGAAATAGGAATGTTACTCTGGAACATGTGTGAAGAGAAAGCAAAAAACATGTATGAAGTGAAGGAAATAAAATAGCTTATTATCTGGCTAATTTGGCTTTAGAACAAGGAGATATAATGGCTGTTTCCATGAGCTGGAAGTACAGGGGAGGAGGTTGACTAACAGTGACAAGTTGAATGAGCCCTACCTAAGAGCTAGATCATGCAGAAGATGAGAAGACTAAGCAAGGGATGGAGAGACAGTTCATGTCATCATGTTCAAATCCTATAGGAGGATGAAAATGAAGACTGTTGTGATCACAAAACTTGTTTTCTAATTTGCAGGAATCTAACAAAATTGGAAATCTTTGATGATCTTTCAATGTGTGGTATCGATGTGTTTTTGTTTTTTTTTGATAAAGCAAGTGATATTAATAACCGCATCAAGAAGATGCAAAAATTACAAGATATGGCATTTGGGCTTACAAAAAATCTCGGGCTAACTATACAAACTATCTAGCCAGAGTTAGTGAGTTAATAATATCCTGAATTTATTCTGCATTAACAGCAGAATACAGGTTGGACCAACTAAACAAATTTGCAATACACTTGTCCTTCCAAATGCCTAAAGCAATTGACTCTCTCAAAACATCTTCTAATTTCTCTCTAACCAAATATACCAAAAAATACAAGCAGGTGTCATGATCCAGATCTTCTTATTGGCTTTGGCAACTTTCCATAGGCTCCAGCTCTTGTAAGCATACTTAACTGTGAGTGGTGTGGTCCAACTGAGACCAGACAGACTAAAAAACATGCTCCATAATTCTGAGGCTGCCTCATAATGAAGAAGAAGGTGTCTAGGGGTTTCAATCTCTCTTTTGCACATATGGCATATGTTTGGGAGCTGGATTTTCCTTTTCTTTATGTTGTTAATGCTCAATCTTTTGAAAGATTTTAGAGGGTGAAGTTAATAAGGGCAGCATAGATCCTGTTACAGCATTGAAACAGGATTTCAGGGAACCAACAGTGGTGATAATAGGAGGGCATACTGTTGATTGACACTGATAGCTTAATTATAAGAATAGAATGCTTTTGTATTGAATGTAATTGATTATGTGATAATTGTCTTTTCTTATTTAGTCTTAGGACTCATTGTACACGTACCCATGAGAAGTACTCATTCTCATGGGTTGTATATTCATCCAGAAAAACAGTGAAGCTTTTTCATCTTGAAATCTTCGCATATTGATCAATGTAGATATACAATACGGGATAGACAGAAGAAGAGGCGGAGGGGGAGGGCACAAACTGCAGGTACAAATGAAACAAACAAATGACGGTACCTTATACATGCATATCCCGTTGGTAGTGGCTCAATGTGTGGCATTAGCATCTTTTGATGCATGACCTATAGTTATTGGGAACATATAGCATTGAGTACAAAGACCTTATGTATCTGTTAAAATATAAAATGGCAAAAATAAAGAGACAACGAGGGACAGAAGATCCATTGAAAAAGGAATAAGGCAGAGGACATCGCTGAAATGGACAGGCAGCAATAAAGGAAACAAGGAACATGAACACAGAAAGAGGATATCAGGAACACAGGCAAAGAGGATTCAGGAAGATGCAGAAAGGAGAACGTTAAGACAATGGATGCAAGGGGTCAGGAGGTATACAATCAGAATAAGTAGAGGAACTCAATTCAGAAGCCAAATCAGTATCAGGAAGGGGGATGATTGGACACAACACACAAGATTCAAACCCCAGATGATGGAAAAGCACCCCGAAATACAAACCGCGGGATATGATAGGTCTTAACAGCATTACCAAATTGATGATTAACATCAAGCTTGGTAGAGATTTCTCGGTAGTTCCAAGTTCAATTTTTTGCATCATGTTACGTTTTCTCTTAAGGATGTTTATTCTACCTACTCTGATATCATATTGAAGTGTGTTGTCATCTCATCTAAAAGCTTAAGTTGTTAGATACAACATGTTTATATTTGCTTAATTAGAGAATTCGCTTGTCCCTCATTGTTGTGTAAGGGCACCCACTGCCTTAAGATTGTGGGGTGGATGCTCAAATCTTTTTATACAGTATTGGAGCCGAAGTGTGGGGTGGATGCTCAAATCTTTTTATACGGTATTGGAGCCAAACTTTGATGAGCTCGTTCTTACGCCTAATTTCTCTCTTGTTCAATCACTTTGGGCTTCTCTCTCAACTCAGCTCATGGAACTGCCTTGAGGTCTTAATCAGTCCATCGAGTCATTGACATCACTCCAAGGCCAATCATTAGCACATTGCGCCTAATTTGTCTTATTCTACTTCATAATAGCTTTGGCTCAACTTCATTGCTTTACTTCCAAAGGAACGCCACAAAAAATAGAAATCTTTTGTCCATGTGTGAACCCAAGAGACAGGCTACATGTGCAGAAGTGTATTAGAGAATACACTTCTCCCTCATTGGTTGTGCATGGGTTTCCAAAAAGGTTTATGATGCTGAGCATACGCCACCCATTGTCTTAAGATTTTGAGTTTGATGCTCAGATTCTTTTAAAAGACCATAGTGTGAAAAAACTCCACAGACATTGCCTATTTAAAGAAACAACGAAATAATTGAAGGTTCTCCTTGACACCTTATACAAACAAAACAAAAATGATAACACCATCAACTCCTATAAAGCCCTCAGTTGGTCAGATTGAAGCACGGGTGTCCGATATGGGTGCGGATCTAGAGGTTGGATCTTTTATGAACTAAATTTCAAGATTTGGAGATATGGATCCATGGATGGTTACGGATGCAGGGATTCTACTAAAAATAATTTTAATATCTGAAATAGAGTTATAAAACCTAAATTATGAGATTATGTGAAAAACTTAAGGAAAACATATTAATCAAGAGGAGAATCCGGGTAAGATATAAAAGGAAAAAGTGTGACAGAGAAATTTCTAAATGAAAGGTATTCCATCTTCTTTAATTTCACCTTAGCTTTTGTTTTGACTACACAAATCATTATTGTACATAATTTCTTCACTGATTCTGATCAAAGTACTCAAAATTGATTGACGAGATCGGTTACGGATAGCACACCTACATCGCGTCGACATAGGTGCAACATCGAAAGTGAAGAGTCTGAGCAACTTAGATAAAGGCTGGTCTAGAGGACACTCCCCATGCAATCCATAAGGAAATGAAAGTTAACTCCTACACTTTGATAGCATTATGTTTAGGGAAGTGAGCATAGTATGAGAGAGCATCATAAAGAGGAAACTTAGGTTGTCTTTAAGAATCTAAAGATTCCTTCTGATGACCACAAATATTGGCGAATGAGTTTATTTACATTGTTGTTGCTACATTCTTTTAAAATAAAAAAGGGAAAGAAAAAACAGAAAATAGGGAGACAATATAGAAGTACCTGCACTTGTTTATGCAAAACACATTTTCAGTTTTCAAAGGTCTCAAATGACATATAACTAACAGAGAGGATTTTCAGAAAAATACTGAAATCTTTTGGGGAAAAATGATGAACCTCCCAGAGCACCTTCAAAGGCTAGGTGGCAGAGAAACTGAGACAAAAAGGACAAGCTTTCAAGATAGATCTATCAAATGAGGGCAAGACAGACTCTCTCCTATAGATTACTTTTAGAATAAAAATGAATTCCAATGAAGCAAATTATGTTCTTAACAGGAAGGTAACTGTCAGATAGTATGAGAAAGCTTTAAACAAAAAAGAAATGGTGGTAATTGCATGCCAACCAATATTTTATCTGCCGTGCCTTTATATGCTCACTGTATGTCAAAAACCATCAAACTTGAAATAAACTTTCTACTGAACAATCAATAACATGAGGAGGATACCTTGAGCTATATCTTTCTGAAGAAGAGGCCTTTCAGCCACATCTGTTCCAAGAGCATCTAAATGTTGACCACTACTGCTGCAAGAATTATGAAGAGCTTCATCTTCTTCGCAATAAATCATAAGTTTATTATCATTGTGCAAATAATACTTACACATTCTGTTGCTGGTCAGACACCAGGAAAGGCAGTTCATCTGGTGGAACATATCTAAGTATCAAGATTGAAAGAGCAACTACGGTGAATGAAAGCAATGTGCCAACACTAACCTGCAAAAAAGATGCCAAATCTTCTAACTTCTCTTTGAATTCTTTCAAACATTCTTTTAAGCATGGAAGTCTACCTACTTATAGCTTACCATTCCTGCTAGCTGAGAGACATCCATAAAGAAGGATAGGACTGCAATAAAGATACCAGTTGCCATGGTACCCTTGACAGGAACTTGAGTGTGCTTGCTGATGTCTGAAAAAAATGATGGCAGCAATCCATCCCTAGCCATCGCCATAAGTATTCGAGGCTATTTGTTTGCCACAGAGAGAAAGAAGGAAACACAAAAGAACAAAAGAAAAGAAAGTTATGCACACCAAGAAACATAAAAATCATAGGTGACAGATCATCTAAATATCAGATTTGTTGAGGATCCATTTTAGGGGATCTTAGAATATTACAAAGTTTATCAGAGAAAGAGGCTAAGAATTGTTTCTACAAAAAGTTTGACCTTGGGCCTAACTCAACTCCTAACTCTACCACATGAGACATCGATTGCCTAAGACAATATTTGGAGACAGCAGCTTATTTGCTGAACCAATGTGGAAAATTCGCATGGCTAATGTTAGACATTTGTAGCATGGACAAATACCATGGGGGCACAACATTGGAAAAACCAAGAATAGGGATGGGTCTAACTTTGATACTTTTTAAACAAAAATGGACCTTTGGCCCAACTCTACACTAAAAGCTAGCTCATAAAGAGAGGATTGCCAAAATAATAAAAGGAGACATTAGTTCATTCCTGTAAGGCGTTGTACCTTTGGGCTAAAGTTTGACCTATCGAATACACCAAAAGGATATGGTTGTATGTTGTACTTAAGAGTTAAGGTCGAATTTTGAGGTGCTGTGGTGTTGCACAGGTATAGAGCAGATAAGGAATTGAAACAACAAAGTTTGAAGGTTCTGGGTCGAAGTACAAGATACGGCCAAACATTGGAACTATGGACCATAGATGGACTCAAGAATGAAGTTTCAGTGATTTTTGACTTATGGTGCGAGGTACGGCGTACATGAGACCTACGGGCCGTACCCGAACCATATTTGAAATCCACAAAAACTAGCTCACTATCATGTTTCAGGTGTCCATGTATGGCCCACCTACGGGCCGTAAATGTTTAGTAGGGCTGTACATGGCACCATAAGTGGTAATAAGTGGGCTGCCGACAACAACTTTAAATCTGCATTTTCTGAAATTTTCATTCTATTTCACACTTCTGTAAGCCCTGGCAGGACTTTTCACTACTCTCCTCAGCCTCCCACGTCAAAGTAAGTCTATTCTGAGTATTCTAACCATTGTACACGGATTATTTAATATATTCTACGCTACAATCCTCAGGTTTTTAAGAAAACCCTTCTCAAAGATTTAATCGAAGGTTTGGATTTTCCTTTGGATCTTTTGGAGCAATTAACGTATGTAAGGCTAGCTGTCTCCAAGTGGGTATTTGCCCCCCGCCCCAACCCCCCATGCCACGTTCTCCAATACCTGACATATTTCCTTCAATAATTGAATTATGCCTTCAATCACATATGACGTAATGCGTATCGCTCATGTATTATATTCCGAATGTCATGAACTCCTTTATTATCATTGAATCCTCATTATTTCAATCCCATGAGCTTCATTATTTCCACTATAATAATGTGATGAAGGATGAACTTATGATTCTTCTTCAAAGACGATAATTTGAAAATTTTATGATTTATTCACTTATGCTACGATCCACATGATGGTGAAATATGAAACGTGTTTATGGGTAATTGAGCCATCTTTATCACATTAATGTTGGGAGGATTATTGTTAATTGAGAAGCCGGCGCTCATATGAAAGACCCCAAACTCCGTATGTCAACGTATGATAAGGGTCGTAATGTTGGTTCAAGCGATTCCTTTATGTTACCCCAATGCGGGTTTGATAAAAATCCAAATGATAGCAAATGTTATGTATGATATATCTCATCACTCCGACAAGGTGGTGGGATGGCTTAGTTGATTGTATCGAGATCGAAATCCATGTGCACGCATGGCGTTATGTCGGTTATTACGTAAAATGTTATCCTTTATGTTAAAGATTATCCTAATGACAAAGCTATTTACTTCTCTTCATGTCTTATTCATATTGCATTGGGTTGCCTTTCCCTTTATGTACCCCTTTATTGTTCAATCAATCATATTCTACATACGAGTGCTATTTCATAGTACTAACAAGTCCTTTTTACAGGGCACTACATTTCACGATGCAGGTTTAGATACCCAGGTCCATGATAGGATTTGTGCACTCTTCAACTATGGTGACCCCTACTTAATGTTTTGGGCGTTATGTTTCCTTATTTAGCATGTTTAACTGTTTTGGATATGGTTGGGCCTTGTCCCGGTAAACATTGCTATTCGTGGACATGTCTTAGAGGATTTGTAGAGTATGTTGGTCAAGTTATGCAGATGTTGATATTATTTCTATTTCATTCATGTTTTAATGTTTTTAACTTAAAGAAAGTATTTATGAATGAGATCTTTTGAAAACTTTATATTATGAATCTATCTCATTTTATATATGTACGTCTCAAGTTATATGTCATGTAGAGATGATCTACTTGATCAACTTAAGGCACCAAGTGCCGTTTCACCCAGGCCAAGGTTCGGGCCGTGACAATTCCCTCAACCAAAACGGGACATTCTAACATTTCTAAATTCAGAATACAATAGTGGTGTAAAAAGCTTATTTAAGGCACACTTAAGCCTTGAAGCTAAAATTAACTCGAGGGAGGCCCCTGGCTTAAGTTGCACTTCAATGTACGCTAGGCATGAAGGCGTGTAATTCTCATTTGTTCTATCTTGGATTGCGCAGTACTAAACAATAGATGCAATTAGCAGAAAGATATATTAATTGTTATGGAGAACATTAAGAATGGATATGTTACTTTTTTCTTTTTGTTAATGGTAACAAAATTTGTTACTATTTTTCTTGCATTGTGGATATGTATTTCTCTTTTTATCATTGGCCCTTTTTCTATTAAAGCCCACACTTTGACTATGCTTTGTGATAAAAGTCCCAATAGATCTGGAGCGCTCTTAAGCTTTTCGCCAACCTTCTAGACTTTCTTTGGTGCTAAAGACCATGGGCTAGTTAAGCCTTTGACAACTCTAGAACCTACTAAAAATTGTTCATATATGCAGTCCAATCAAAGGCATCAGATATAAGATGCAAGGAGGAAAAAATAATTGAGGGCAGATTAACATCATAATACATATATATGAACATGTGCACATGATCAAAATTGATGGATGTTTGCCTGCAAAATTCAAGCAAGAATGTTATATCATGTATCATCTGCTGGGCTAGCCAGATAAACAAGTTAACACTGGTAGAACTATCCTAACGCAAAGGTTGGTGACTGCCTGCTTAAGAAAAGGCTCTCTCTTGTCTACTCCAATTCTTTCCCTCTAAAAGTATGCAGCATTGGTTGCAAAATAGGCAATTCAACGTGTTAAGCAGTATCCCATCCCTAAACCTAGTATTCAGATATCCCCTTTTCCAGTTCTATGGGTTCTACAGAACGGATGTAATACTGAACTAAAATCACGCAGCCTAAGTAATATATGTCCTGTTTTGGTATTTCAAAATATGATAGAAAAGACCAGTTCTTTGAGATCATCCAATCTGTTAAACCTTCAAAAGCTCCATTTAGTGGACAAATTGTTCACAAACACAGAAGACTACTTTCGCATAGGAGAGTAGTTTGATAGATTAGCAACTCCATGGATAAGATGCCTGAATAACATCAATACAGATACTACTTACTCGTCAAGTCTTTTAAAACATTGTGCAATTGTAAAATGCTAATTAACTTTTAGGTCATCTTGTTTATATTGGGAATATTTTAAAACAGAATGTACCTTCCTACATATACCTACTTAAAAAGGAAAATGACGTGAGCAATTACCAACTACATGTTGCCAGGTTACTAAAATCTTGAGAATTATCTAATTCAGTGTTTACTTCCCTTGGATAGTTTGGTGTTTTTCTTTATAAATCCCTGCATCTTCTCAAGCAGCTTCAACCACCCTGCATTCAAGATTTGGCATTATTATCTGATGCTTCCTCTAGCCTTGTACTTCCATAACGCAAATAAATCTGCCAAGATTGTTGAGATTTTGAGAAACAGTTATCCTAGAGTTGCTCTTGTTTTCTCCATCTCCAACAAATCTCATGAACTCCCATCTGAGACCATATGTATGACAGTGAAGGTCTAGAGGATAATGCTGTAACTAATGTTTATGTGACTCTGGCAAAGCTAAGACTTCATCCAAGGGGATTCAAAAATGCCAGAATGGCATAGTTGGGATTCAAACTTGTGACCTGGAGCAACTTCTGAATTCCCCTTACCCCTACACTAGAAGTTTCACTTATCACAGAGGGATACAACCATTTATATTTAACAAGAAAAATTAATTTTTCCCTGTTTGCAAAGTAAAATGTTTTGACAAAGGGGACTGAATCCCCTTTCCTCTTGCTAGCTCTGCCTCTAAGTGACTGACAAAGTTCCTTCTTTTTAATTAAGTATTGAACCTTGCATTTTCCAACCAATTTCCACAATTTTGAACAGCTTCCTTGCCAAAAAAAAACAAGAAATTTCTTTTGGTGAGACATATACACGAGCTGCCCTTTGGTTACATTTCTCATCACTGTAACTTAAGATTACATTACCCCATGAATCAAGGTCCTAACTCTAACCGGAAATAAGGGATTTGAGACAGGACGTGAAGGGAACCACACAGAAACTTAAGTGTAAACTGAGACGAGAAAATGAGAAAGTTGCAAACATAGAAAAATGGTAGTTTGAAGGTCAATCTCATCAAGGTTAAACTGGAAACCAGGAGATGCATCGGGATCCACTTGAAAAAGTAGGAGAAAGAGAGATGGATTTTATCCTGAGAAGAAGAGATTCTCTCTTTCAAAATGCATCATTTTTTCCCTCAGTTTGATGAAAAAAAGTTCCTTCTGACAAAAATCAGTCTCAGTTTGATTAAAGTTTAATCCAGCAATTTTGTAACTTGCTCAAGATTGTAAAAGAATTGTTGGTTGCCAGAACAAGTTTGCTGTAGTTACTCTTTGTTATTTGCTAACCTACTTGGTCTTATTTCCTTGAAGCAATCATGGTTCAAGTCAGACAGTCTGTAACTGAATATAATCATATACATAATAATACCTGTGGAATAATTGCACCAATAAGACTTGCACAAAGAGCAGTCACAGCTCCAGCGGCTATAATGTAACTGCAAGTCATCAAAGGAATCAAGTTCAACAAAGCCTAAAACGTACATATTGAGAATACAGTAGGTTATATCACAAACTTACACAGCCCACGGCTATAATGTAACTGCAAGTCATCACAGGAATCAAGTTCAACAAAGCCTAAAACGTACATATTGAGAATAATACACTGTAGGTTATGTCACAAACTTACCCAGCCCATTCCATGCCATAGCCTGCAAAAGCAGAGGAAATTGGCGTATCGGGGTCCAATGCGTAGTATGGAACTAAACCAACAATAACAGCTGATACCAGCATATACAATGTGCCACATATGGATAGTGCAATCCCTATACCAAGAGGAATGTCATGTTGAGGGTTCTTTACCTATTACATCAAAGTAAGTCCATGTTTTAATCGCAAGAAAATATATTGAAGCGTCTGTTCTATCATCGAGAGTCAGTAATGCAGAATCCAAAAGAGCCACTAAAACAGCAACTTTTAAGCCAACAAAAAAGATGTAAAAATATTTAAACCTGACATACAGATGTAGAGAGAGAAGATCACAGTAATTAAATATTCTATACCAGTGCTTCTCTAAGAAAACATGTATCTACAAACTCATAGCATTGTCCAATTATCCTACATATTGCAGCAAAAAATTCTTCTACTGAATGGCTATTGATGACACGAGGAATTTATGGATCTTTATCACAAAAAAAAATTTGATGCAAAAGAGATTTGGGGTTATTGATGATACAAGGAATTTATGGATCTTTATCACAAAAAAAGAGGAATTTTGATGCAAAAGAGATTTGGAGTTAGAGCGAGCGCCGGAGAAGTCAAGGTTTTAGTGAGAAGAGCAAGAGAGGGACACAAATGAAGAATTTTATATTTAACCTTATAATGAAGATGTGGAATGGAGGTCAAAACTTGAGGGAGAAGATTATCTTAGGGGATGAGGAAATAATCACAGAGGAAGTTTTTGGATGAGGAAGTATGTGAGACAGCTAAAGTAGGATGGGACTAAGGTCTCAAATATCATGGTGTTGCCGTCACGGAATGCTTTATTAGTAGAAGAAGAAAGAATAATGTGCTAATGGCAGTAGTCTCAGGCACATAAGGCATATGACCATGTTTTTTTAAAGAGGCATATGACCATGTTTTTTTAAAGGCAGTGGTTTCAGGCGAGCTTGCATGCACCACTATCTAATCAGGTACCTACTACCTCCCACCATAGAGGTATTGCTTCATTGAAGTCCCTCATGGAAGAAGAATTGGGTGATGTAGAAGGCTTATTTGCTAGCGTATCCACCACATAGCTTACATACTAAAATACCTAGCTTAGGCAGATGGGAAGAAATCAAGTTTGTTAGGTTTGGAGAGAAACTGTAGATTTATGCAATATAGAAATTAAGAATTGGGTGCAGAAATTTCATTGAAGAATGACCACACCAACTTTATATTTACACCATATGCACTCAAAAATAAAATAAAGAAAGAAAGAAATCAACTTTTCTCATGTGAAAACCATGAGAACTAGTGAAGGAAACAGTAGGCCTTTAGATGATATGCAGCTAATACCTCCTCAGCTGTGCTAGCAACTATATCAAAACCAATGTATGAAAAGAAGACTGTTGCAGAGCCAGCCAACAACCCATCTACTCCAAAAGAGAAGTACCTAGAAACTCAAGAAATGCATCAGTCCAAATGTTGGTGGTATGTAAGAGAGTAAAACCATATATAAAGATACACTTACCCACTAGAAACTTCATAACCTGGCCACCCAATCTTACATCCCAGGTATGCTCCAGCGAAGACGATAAACACTAAAGCACTAATATTGATACTTGTGATTATGGCTTGCGCAAGGGAACTCTGTATATGATATTTTCCAGTTGCAGGAGTACAATGACAGTGCAGTTGAAGACAAGTTAGACAATATATAAAGGATACTGAAGAGAAATTGTGATTGTTCTAGTGAGAAAAGGATGCACCTCCTTGATCCCAGTGCACAATAAGGCAGTGATAATGACAACTAGGATTGCAGCACCAGGGTCTACTAATATACCAAATATGGTTTGACGAGCCAAAATAGAGGGCAGTTTATCTATACCACCAAAGAATGAAGCCTGCAAATGAAAACAGTACATATAATGGTTAAAGAATTCCTTTCATCCAGTGAAGTGGGGAACTGCAGTCGAGAGTAAATTCCTTAGAGGAAGGAAATTGTTCAGATTAAAAATGGTACTAGCAATTTCTGGTGTACTATTCCTGTTAGTTTCCTCGTAGTTGTGGTTTGTGGAAGAATATAAGAGAGCTTATTGGAGCAGCACAAAGGAACTGATCCAGTTAAAGCTAGGGGATTGCAAAAGAATATTGTGGAAGGAAATTGGTCAGATTACAAATGGTACCAGCAATTTCTGGTGTACTAATCCTGTTAGTTCCCTCGTGGTTGTGGTTTGTGGAAGAATATAAGAGAGCTTATTGAAGGAGCACAAAGGAACTTATCCAGTTAAAGCTAGGGGATTGCAAAAGAATATTGTTCTGGTATGATGATTGGTTGGGAGAAACTCTTCTGAAAGACAGGTTTACTCAGTTTTGCAGAAAATGGCAGGCCACAGCTGAGTAATGCAGATCGGGAAGTGAAATTTAGAAGGAATCATAATTGATTGGGAAATTAATAATATAGCGGAGCTGCTTCAAGCCTTCAACTATTGGATAGCTTACAGGTTCAGCCTGATAAATCTGATTCTCGCTTTGAAAATTTGAAATTGCATAGCAGTGGAACATTCTCAGATATAACAGTTTTGGGGTTATTGTATGGTGCTGGCAGATGTTATAAGAAAACAAAGTGCTCCTATTAAGGTACAATCTTTATTTGGATGCTACACATGAAACAATTTTAACCTAGTATAATTGGCAGAGAAATGTTTTACATTTATGTAATAGATGTCACATGTGTGAAAGGAATTAAAGATGTAAATCTTCTTCATCTTCATTGGCCAAGACAATGTCTCAGCTTCTTTCACTTGAGAATCTAAAGTTCCCATCCTATTGTAGCTAAAGATAGTTTGATAGACTGAAATTACCATGGCTCTTTCACTGAACAAGACCATAAAGTATTCTCACAGGCTTCACCCATTGAAATAATTCGGCGCACATGTGTGTTGGAGGATGTAAAGGGTTTGAAGATATATTCAAGTTATTAAAAGTGTTCTCTGTCTAACAGCTTAAACGTTTATAAGAGATGATCACACCACTCAACATAGTACCAGAGCAGACAAAGGTCTAAGGTTCGAGTTTCACCCCCAACCATTAATAAAGAATTTTTCATTTGTTTGGCTCATGAAAAGAGAATCAAGCCTAGATTGGAGGAGGCGTGTTGGCCTACATTGGAGGAGGCATGTTGAAGACATAATTAAGTACGTGATTCCTCTAACAACTTAAGCTTTTAGATAAGATGATCACGCACTACTTAACAGTCGATGCTATCGAGATATCTCTAATAAGGATATTAATCTATGTCTAAGATTATCATGAAATTGGAAAATTACTTTTGTTTGAAGGAGCTAATATTCAAAATCCCCCCGTTCTTGGACTTCTAGTCCTGATTGATCCTACAACGTTATGTTTTTCTATTACTAGTCAAACATCATTAATTCGCTATATGTTAATAAGGTATTTAAGAATTACATTTTTTTGAAGAGCATACTATTAATTTTTTTGATGACAGAAAAATTCATGTGGGGCAAACCCTTAGGACCAACTGTAGCCTACGAAACATGAGGATCCGACCCTTCTACCCTTTTACACTTAAATGTCAGGCTTAATTTGCATGGTGGGGCTCAAACCTATGAATTAATTCACAAGTCCCTCAACCTTCGTCATTTGAACCAAGATTGGGGACTAAAGGTGCATATCAACAGTTTCACCTACTTAGGGCTTCTGGTTCTAATTCATCATACAACTTCATGTTAAAAGTTCTCTTTCTTAAGAAAACCAAACATTTCACACAATTGACTGTTACGAGTTGTTTGGTTTGTGGGGTAAGGGATAACAATCCCTGGATAAAATGTGGGACTATATTTTTCTTTGTTTGGTTGAAAATTTATCTCAGGATTATTCATACCACAATTGTGGTATTACTTTTACATGACATTCTATGTGAGGTAAATAAAATATCAAAATGACTTGTGCAACCTTGATCCTTTTTTCAGTCCAATGATCTATAATTTTTTAACCAAACATATGTTTAACACTGTAACCACTAATATCCTATTTTTAGTCCAATGAACCAAACATATACCAATAAAAGTGTACCCGCTAAATAATCATGTCATTATGTAATCCTCATATTATAATCCCGTCACTATAATCCCAGTATAAATTATTCACCAACCACACATGCCCTTAAAGAAAAATAAAAATGGTTCAGATAAATAACTAACTAATCAAATAAATAACAGAAAGAGAAGCAATTTCTAATCAAAAGAGTGAAAGCAGAATGACCCAGTTTATACAAAAGAAAAAATAAATAAATAAATAAATAAATAAATAAAGACATTCCACCCCACCAAATTGGGCGCTACGCCACGAGCAACTGCTGCACCACCAAGAGTGTATTCGAGTATCAAAGCCCACCCAATTAACCATGCGACCCTGAGTAGAGTAACATTATCTAGTGGTTACAAACTGAACATATACTATTATGCAGAGAAATGATGATAATTGATTTTCAGGATTGACTACACAACAGACTCTGAATAAATTGTCGTTGCAATGATTTTCATTTTAAAACATTTTCACCAATCAAGCTGTTGAGAAACAACATAGATAGATTAGACATGATAAGGAATTCCTCTTTACCCTTCTCCAATGCAGACATATGAGTAATGATATGCACTTCCAGCAGATGGGCAGCGACATGCAAGCTCTGCGTAACAAAATGCAGAAAGAGCAGCCGCTATTCCACCAATAAAGAAGGAAATGGTGAGAGAAGGTCCAGTTTGCTCTCTGGCAACTGTCCCAACAAGAATATAGACTCCAGCACCTATGGTTGCTCCAACACCTGACAGAAGTACGGTTAACATCTCACAAATCAAAGATCCGTGATGCTTAAAATCAACTTTCACTGTACAAATGAGAGTATATCAGGAAAAAATAAGGAAAGGTATAAGAATAAAGCATGGCTGTCTAATTTTACTTTAAAAGCAAAAGGTAATGCAATCCTCCATCCCAAGAATAATGAAAAACAAGCAATTAGCATTTACTTGTCAGAAACACACTTGAAATTTACTTGACGACATTATTTCAGCAAAAGTTCAAGGCATCAGACAGAAGATCCACAAAGTGAAACTGAATATCCAGAAGAGGAGAAAGTATCTTTGAATTTGTTGATGAATTTACATTGCATGAGAATGAGTACTTATACAATAAGTCCTACGACTGAATAAGAAAATATTACATAATCAATTCCAACCAATACAATATTATCAATTTACTCCTATAGTTAAAGCTAGGAAATTAATCAACCAATTCTGCTCTCAAGTTGGTGCAAAGATGGCGCACATGCACAACTTGCAAACTAGTTTGTTAAGGCCTTTGGTCAGCACATCATTTAGCTGCTTTTCTGATGACCCATCAAACAAACTCAAGACACCACTCATAACTTTTCTTTGATGAAGTGTCGATCAATTTCTACGTGTTTTGTTCATTCGTACTGGAATGGATTATGAGCTATACTGATTGCAGCCTTATGGTCACAATACAAGGAAAGATTCCCTATTTCAAACAATCTTGACTCCACTAGTAGCTTTTGTGACCACAAATTCACAAACACCCTGGGCCATAACTCTATATTTTGCCTCTGGACTTGATCTAGCAATTACACTTTACTTCTTGCTTATCCAAGTGACCAGGTTTCTCCTATTAGTGTATAGTAATGGGATTTAGATCTTATGTCATCTAGAGATCCACCCTATCTGCGTCTGTAACGCTTCTATTTGGATCCTGGAGAAGACTTCAAATGCCCCAAAATGTGAAAGATGACTTGCAAAGTTTTCAAAACCTGTTTTAAAAATGTATTTTATCTGGTCCATATGTTGGGCAAGCGTCTTTGACCAGCCCCAAATGTATTATTTTGTAAAAAATCTAAAAAAATTTAACAAAAGTGAATTGCTTTGTGGCGTTGCCTTGTGCCATGGTGTTGGACATTGTTATTGTTCATTTGTTGCCGTTATATGTTAGGGACATACACGTGCTGCCATAATATGTAAGGAGCATACACATGCTAACATAATATGTTAGGGGCCTACAAAAGTTCTGATATTATATTTTTGGAGCATTATGTATGTTTTCATGGACTATCAGAGTGTTGTATTAATTTCCTTCACAGTCATTTATGACAAGTACTGAGTGTAGATTGTGTCGGGATATGTAACGTACATGTTCAACATTTATTTGAGCTACATTATGACATAATTCATGTGCACATTATTTTTGTGCTCGTTGTGTGTTTGAATTTTCCAACACTTGTTCTATGAGTAATCAATAGGTGGGTCGAGGATCTTACTGGGCTATGTTTACATATAACTCACTTCTTACCTGCATGTCCATACAGATACTATACGATGAAGCTAATAATTGACGAGTTCGCTAAAGTTGATCAATTTAGTGAGGTGAACTGTCGCAGTGATTGTGGATACTACTAGGAGTGTCTATATCACTTTTTTGTTGATGTCTTTTCTTTTGGGATTTCACACTTGGGTCTTTTCAAATTCTCTTAGATGCTGAATGGTCTAGTGTGGAATTCAAGCAAGAGCTTTATATTTTTTTCCCCTTTTATTAGTAGAAGTACGGCTTCCACTATAGGTTCTGCAGTAGCTTCTACCTTCATGTTTGTTGTTGAAGTAGTCCTTTTTTAATCCCTTCCCCTCATGCTAGCTCTCACTTATTTTTCTTAGTAAATTTCATTACCAAAATTGGGAAAAAGGTAGCAACTGAGAAGTAGTAATGCTTTAAGAAGTTGCCAATTTTAGTTGCCCAGTTATTCGCTCTACTCTATTAATTATCTCGTTTGGTATGCAGGATGGGATAGCAATCCCATGAGATAAATTCAGGATTATTTTACCCTAGCATTTGGTTGGTAGGATAAGGGATAGCAATCCTATGGAATGTAGTAAAATGATGGAATTAGCTAAACCATATAGATTGTGGGATAGCTAATCCCATGAGATATCTTTGTCTATCCAATCCCTGCATTTCTATTTGAAAGAAATTTTTGAGGGATTTTTCTTCCCCTCAATCCCTTAGAACTCTGCCCAAAGGATTCCAATAGAAAAAAATCTCTTCAAATGTTGTAAAAATATCTTACAGTGCGTTTTAAATTTAAGAACACTCATACACAGGGTGCTACGACAATGGCAAACGGGGCATCAACAAAGCTTCTATTTAGCAGAATCAAACAAAAAATATAGGTAGAGTAAGCGGTACCAATGACTGTAAGGTCAAAAAGGGAGAGCTTTCTAGCCAATTGATGAGTTGCAAGTTTTTGGCTTGTCTCAACTGGCTTTCTCCTAAACAAACAACGAAATGGAACTGAACTCTTATGTCCGCCATTGTCCATCATCTCAATCCCAAAGGAACTGGGTCGATACTTTTCGCAAATCGCAAGCACTTGTTAGTTTTGCAAAATTTCGTTGACCAATTTAGAGGTTCGCCGACTCCCTCCTCCACCCTTAATCTTCTCAAAACTATTTTATTCTCTTCTTTTTGTCTATACTTCTCTAAATACCCATTCAACTTTTTACTTCAAATTTTATAAAATGCGAATATGTAATTCATGACCACTCCAAAAATTAGCATATCACATCATTAAAATCTTCTCTGTTTTTTTATTAATAAAATTTATTTAACCAAATTTTTATCCTTGTTCTTTATTAAAAAAAAAAAAAAAAAACACCACGTGATATGTTATTCATTCAAGTGCAATTCAATTATATACCTTAAAATCCATACTTATATATATATATATATATATATATATATATATATATATATATACATACTAGTTTTGTTGTACGTGTTTTGCGCGTAGTACCTTGTTTGATAACAAATATTACAGAAAAAAATTGATTTTAATTATGAACTTATAAAAAGATAAAACATTTACTAATTTTGATAAATTATTTATTCATAAACTTCTTATATATAAAGATTCTATCACTAATTAGAACTCATGGTAAATTAGAATTTTCCTTAGCTATTGTAGGGTATTTTCTTGATTCAAATAAGGAAGAACTAGAAGTCTATGAAGATTTAGGAGTCTTTCCATAGTTAAAAGTCCTTATTTTATCACTTTTTTCCATATATTTTAAAAGTCAACAACAACACACCCAGTGGAATCCCACAAGTGGGGTATGGGGAGGGTAGAATGTACGCAGACCTTACCACTACTTCATAGAAGTAGAGAGGTTGTTTCCTGAGAACTCTTATCTCAAAAACCCGTAAGCAAAATAAACTAGATATGACAAAAAAATACATGTCAATATGTAAATACGATAGAATTAATACACATACGAAAGATACAAAACACGCCTACTCCTGCTACCTAACTGTAGCTCCACCAAACCCTACCAACCAATTAGTCTGCTACTCTAATTCGCGACCTCCACTCCTTTCGATCTTAGGTCATGTCCTCAGTGAGATCTAGTTTCGCCATATCTTGTCTGAGCACCTTCCCCCAATACTTCTTCGGTCTACCTCTATCCCTCCGTGTAACTCCCAAAACCAACATCTCACACCTCCTGACAGGAGCATCGGTATTCCGTCTCTGCACATGTCCAAACCCTCGCAGTCTCGCTTCCATCATCTTATCAGCCACCTCTAGCTTCTCCCAAATGGTCTCATTTCTAATCTTATCCCTCCTTGTGTGACCACACATCCATCTCAACATCCTCATCTTTGCGATATGCATCTTCTAAACATGTGCATTTTTTATTGGCCAACACTCCACTCCATACAGCAAAGATGGTCTAACCGTCATTCTGTAAAACTTACCTTTGAGTTTAGGTGGTATCTTTTTGTCACACGATACTCCAGAGGCAAGCCTCCATTTAGTCCATGCTGCCCCAATACGATGTGTGACATCATTGATATTACCACTACTTTGGATGATGGACCCCAAATACTTAAAGTGTTCCCTCTTGGGGATAGGTTGAGTGGCAAGTCTCACATCAATGTTTGCTTTATCCCTCACAATATTGAATTTGCACTCCAACTATTCTGTTTTGGTCCTACTCAGTTTGAATCCTTTGGACTCCAAGGCGTGTCTCCAAACGTCCAACATATCATTAACTTTAGTCCGAGTCTCATCAATCAGTACTATGTCATTTGCAAATAGCATACACTATGGAATCTCCTCCTGGAAAGATCGTGGCAGCTCATCCATCACTATGAAAAATAGGAGAGGGCTCAACACAGATTCTTGATGGAGTCCCATCTCAATAGAAAAATACTCTGAGTCTTCTCCCACCATTCTTACCCAAGTTTTGGCTCCGTTGTACATGTCCTTGATCACCCTTATATATCTAATTGGGACACCTTTCACCTCTAGACACCTCCATAGGACATCCCTGAGAACTTTATCATAGGCCATATGAAGAACCTTCTTTCTTTCCCTATATTTCTCCACTAATCTCTGAACAAGATGTATTGCTTCAGTAGTGGACCGCTTGTCACGACCCAAAAAAATGGACGTGATGACACTCGTCTTATCCCACCAAGACAAAAGCCGAGTCTAGTAGAGTCTCGAGGATCGGTATGGAGACGTCTATATTTATCTTCGAGAGGCTATAAAGACTGTTAGGAAACTTCCTTTTGTTTATTCTTTCACCATCGTGCGTCCCTGATTTAGTGTGATTCTTATCATTTTATCCATTCTCTCTCATTTTTAGAGATGATTCGTGCTTGGTTCTTTAAATGAGTAGTTAGTGGGTTGTATATGACTTGAATGTTAGATCTGGTACTAAAGGGTAAGTGGTATACTTATAAGAATTAAAATGTTCGACAATTAGAAAATATTAAGTAAGGTGATGACTCGATGATACAGTTTGAGGATATTTGAGTGGTGAGGTCAAACAATGAATTGAGGGATTTTATGAATGTGTTATCCTTTTTGGGGTTAGTTATCCAGCAACACAAATAGTATTAAAGTGGTGTATATGATATCGAAAGGTTCAACAATTTAAGGTGCAACGTTAAAAGGATAGGTAGATCACAAATTTTGTTCTGTAAACTAATACTACTAAAGTTTTCATAATATGTATGGATTGCTTAGATAATGATAAGAATGATCTTATGCCAATTGAGGTCAGAATCTTTATTATGATTTCACAGATCGAGTGGATATCAAAGAGGGTCATGATATGACTATCACCACAATACCAATGCTTACTTGATTAGAGTTATAGAGTATGTTACTTTTGCTAGCGACTAAATTTATGAAAAGAATATTTATTACTTAGGATAGAATCATGATTGATTGGATAACATTTTGCAGCTATTGATAGGTAGAAGCATGCAGGTTAGTTTGGTGCGATTTTCTTGATGTGTTCTAGTGGTGGATCTAATGGACTTTCACGAAATAGTACTAATGGCACACGAAAACAGATATGTCAATTGTCAAGTGTGAATACTAACTACTTAGGGAGTTATTAGTTATATCACAAGCTCATTTAATAAGATTTGGTATTGCATTCATATTTGAATAATCAACTAGTTTGTTACTGGTTTAAGCATTATTCGTAAGGAAGGTTTTTGGTAGTGGATCATTGGTACAATTAATGCATTTAGGTTGTGAGGTATATTAAGGGGATCTTAAACAAGGACTATTAATCCATAATAAGAACCAAAAGAGTGGATCAATATCGAAATAATAAGTGGATAATATCAGAATGATAAGCTTATGGGTAAGGAAAGTCCCAACGAGTATACTCGTGCAAAGCCAATTAAGAATTTTAGTAAGAAAGTGTATAGAAAATCGAGTTAGTCTTTTAGATTTGACTGATATAATAGGTTTAGGTGTCATATCGATGATGAGGTTAAACTTGAGACGATGGAAACAACTATAGAGAATAATATTAATAAGGATTCGTGATGGATTATGATCAAGATACAATCATATGATATGGATCTTTTATCGAATGGATTCAGTATGCTAAACATAATTTGCAAGTATTAAAAGTTATGTTTGGGACTATTTGATGAGTAATGTGATTGTATGAAAAGATGTAAAATGTATTGAGACACTGCTCGAATAGAATTAAAAGGAGCTAGAGTCACAAATAAATGAAATTAATGAGATGTAGGTTTGCTTTTAGAAAGAGACAAGAACAAAGACTTTCACTCTGATGGTAATTGTCGAAGATATATCTTTCGAGAGAGTAGAGAATTGAATTTAAAGCCACCCAATTTTATTTATTTTTCTTTGGTTATGGTGATAGTATTAAGTATCATTGGTCTTGGCTAGAAAACTGTTGAATAATATTTGAGGAAAAAAATCTACAATGTTGAGCTTGAATATGGTGATAATATCTTTTGTGATTTTGAGTATGGTAATTAGTACATTGAAATTTTATAAAGGATATGGTAAAGTCGATAAAGAGGTGATCAATATTAAGTTAAATGCATGAATTCATAAAGATCTCAAGTTATGACCTAATATCAATAGATAAGGGAATTGGGGTACAAGTTAAAAATAAAGATTCAAATTTTTCATTGTTAGTTTACATTTTTGGTAGTATAATTTGTCAAGATATGAATTGGTAAGATGAGAAATAATTGATAGCATCGAGTATTTAGCATTTGAAAAGACTCTCATGTGGGTTGGGCCATAAATTTAGTTCCTTTTGATTGTCGAATGACCTAAAGAAGTGCTCTACTTAAAGCTTTGACTTAGAGTAGGAGGTAAAATATCATGTATTATTGGTTAGAGAATAAAATTTATAAATGAGTTAGTGAAGGAACAAGAGTCCGGTATATCGAAAAGTTCATGGTATCCAAATTGGTGTCATAGGAAAAATTTAAGAAAGTGAAGGAATATGACCTTCTGTATGGACCCTTGGTTCGGAGTTAAAGGTTTTACTTATTTTGCCTTTGAGCTCAAACATGATAATGCAATGCGTACTTGTTTAGCACAGATTTTGTAGGATTTACTCGTGACTTTTATGAAGACTGAGTTTTGATTCGAGTGACAAATAATGATGTTTGAAATATGCTACATGTTTATATTGGTCTAGATTGTCCAATTATGATAGATGACTTATAAAGGCGCTGCGATATAGACCTATAGCTCTACACGCTTATTGAGTATTGAGATGGTTGAAATTACTTTATTAATAGGACTACATAGATTATTGTGATGCGTTACATAGACACTTGATGATGACTAGAGGTTATGTGCTTATGGTACAAAATTATTAAGGTGATTGAATCTCTCTAAGTTTTGGTATGAGGTATATGATGATTTGAATGGTAGTTAAATGTGAAAGATTGCATGAAATTGACTTTAGTTATAATTAAGTAACCTTACCTCGATGAGAAAAGTACTATCAAATTTAAAATTAACGCTATCAACTTTGTGTGTGATTTATGTCTATAAAAAATACTTAAATAAAAAGAGAGGAAACCATAGTTTGAAATATTTGAAGGTGATAATGTGTAGCTAAGAAGACTTTGATACTAGTAACAATTTGAGAGGATGGTAAATGACTAGTATGGTTATGATGTTCTGTTAGTATTAAGAGCATTGTCTTTGATGCAATACTGTGAAGAGTATATGAAATTTGATAAATTAAGTATGTGTACGATTGTATTGGGACCAAATAGGTTGATTATGCGCAGCTAAAAAGGGAATTCAAAGAAAAAAAGATGGGGTCAGATGAATGAAAATGTTTGATAGGGGCACTATGAAAGGAGTGTATTGTATCATTCAACCTTGATTCCGTGCACTCTAGTGTGGCTACCTACTTTATTATGGGAATATCTGCCTATTTCCACTCGTGTCTTCACTTTTGTAGACGAATCCTTAGTAGTGGATCGGGTGAACCAATCCTGCAATTTTCTCTTAGTAAGATAGGATGCTTGTGCAAACTTGATTATTTCAATTTTGACATATTTAGTATTATTTGGGACAGTTGAAGTATACAAGTGATTCTACACACAACTTTGTTTATGTGAATTATAAAAGAGCTACCATAAATATTAATAGTTGTCCAGTAGTTTTAAGATTCATCTCGTCATTGAGGTTATGTTCTGGCTATGTATGATTAAATATGAGGCATGTTGGGTTCTCTATCACTCTTAAGAGTTATTTATATCCACAACTATTGATCTAGTATTTTCGATAGTGTTATTAGAGAATCTGTTTGTTTTGGTGTATCGTTTGCTAAGTGGTTACTTAAATCATTTTCTCCATTGGGTCAGAAAAATCCGATTGTCTATGATGAGTATCCAATGTCTAAAGATCACATTTTATAACTTAAGATCGTGGGATAATTTAATTGTGAGAATAAAATCTTAACAAAATCTATGAGGGTTTGTGCATTAGAAGTGTGAGATGGTTGATTTAGGTTTGCTTTTGATTATGGCTGGTATTGATTAAGAATTTTATCATGAGTATGTGAGAAAAGATTTGTTGAGTTATGGATTAGTGGATTGTTATTCATATCGAATTCATGTGTTAGCCTGTGGCTTGAAAATCACCACTAAATTGTAAATCTATCAAGGTTGGATTCGAAAAATTCAATTCTTAATGGTGAATTTTGGTGGCATGGTCTTAAGGAGGAGCTTACTTGGAGAGATAAATACTGATTTTGGAAGATCATAACTTTGGATTTTGGTGATGTCCATTATTCTTCCTTCTCCTTCTTTATGTTTGAGGACGAACATGAATTTTAGTGGTGGATAATGTAATGACCCGTTAGGTCATTTTGAGAATGAATCCTCACTTTTTCATAAAGCACCCTTTCCGTAAATTTAAATTGAAAATTTTGGACTATTCGATAATTACGATCATTTAGTTGACGAATAATTTTAGATAATTAATTTAGTAGGTGGATTAAAATAATACTTTTTAATTAATGTCTTATACTATTTATCCCATACTTACCAAAAATAGGCTAATAGAATTTATCACTTTTAGTATATTAAAATAAATAAATAGATAAAAGAAAAAGAGAAAGATTTTTTTTTTTATAAAAAAAGTTAAAAAAAGGGTTGCTGCTGCACAGACCTATGAAAACATAAGAAAGCAGAAAGCAATTGGAACGAGAGAAAAAAAAACGAACATAGAAAAGAAAAGAGGTGCAGGAAGGAAAAGAAAGAAAAAGAAGAGAAGAAAAATTATGATTTTCATCCCAAAACATCAAGGTAATTATTCTCATCATTTCTATTAAGTTTTCATTAGATTATGAATAAACTTTTAAGGGTAGAAACGTGTATAATTTATGTTAAATTAAGAAGATATAGCCCTAGGATTCTTAGAATAAAATTTTGATTTGGGGATTGAATAACGATCTGCTTTAGCTGAAATTTAACATATGAGTTTATTTTATGATGGGTAAACATAATTTGAAAGAAAATTTCAGGTTTGAATTTAAGGGCTCGGGGTGATTTTTTGACCTTATTTTTGAGCAAAAAATAAATATAGCAATATGGGTGTCATTAGATTCGTATTCTTATGTAGATTATGTATGTGAACAAATTATAATCATCTGAAAGCGTTACGAAAGACTCAAGATTTGAAGTATTATTCTATTAGTGAGGCAAGTGGACTTTCAAAACTTCGTAATTCTCGTAGAATTCTCAAATTTTCCTTTCTCCTATGTGTGATTCATAAAATATTTTTAATGTTATAAATATGGGGTGATTAAATGTGAATTGGTGGGATGTTGTAACACTTAAATTGAAAATGTGGTTAAGTGGTTTGAATTCTATATTGAGATATGTGGTTGTGGTTAGTGATTATGAGTGGATTTGTTTGTGGACTTCATCTTATGTTCATTCATTCTATGTCACACATTTTTGCATTGGTTCTAGATATTGATATGAGTGAGATGGTAAAATTGGGGCCGAGGTCTTTCTCGGTCGAGATATGATGCCGAGGTCTTTGCCGGCGAGATTGTGATGTTAAGATCTTTACTAGTGATATTGTGATGCCGAGGTCTTTGCCGGTGATGATAATATGTCGAGGTCTTTACTGGCGATGTTGTGATGTTGAGGTATTATTTTTTAATATTGTGATGCTGAGGTCTTTGCTGGCGATGATAATATGCCGAGGTCTTTATCGGCGATGTTGTGATGTTGAGGTATTTTTCCAGTGATATTATGATGCCGAGGTCATTACCAGCGATTATTGCATAAGCATTGCATCTCATCCTTGCATATTCTTGTGTGGCATGATGTTATTCCTATGTTTGACTGTGTTATCACTTGCGAATTGTGGCTGGCGATGTTGAATTGAGACATTGTAAAAACTATCTTTATTATATACTATGTGTTGCTGGGTTGGACTAATTTTCTATGCAGGTTATAGTTGTGGAGGCCGGTTGGGATGAAAGGAGTTTGTGTATTCGGTTGGACTTTCTTTGTTTTTGTCACGCCCCGGGAGGGTACCCTTGGCGTGGCCGGCACTCAGAGACTATTGCTAGTCCCCGAGCGATCCACTTGGCCTCATCGTCACCTCTTACTCAACAGCGGAAGAAACATCCTCAAGGAAAATACTTTAATGTAATTAAAGAAATCAAGTCTTTATACAAAAGTTAATTTCCAATAAAAAGGAGTTGGAAAAACAATAATACATGACATCCTCTACTCAATGTCTATGAAGCCTCTAACTCAAACATCTAGATGATACCATGACAGGTCATGGTTACCCAACTAGTACTACTCAAGCTAGATGATAATAATATGGAAATCCTCCGAAAACAAGGAGGTCTCACTGATCAGCTGAATGCAAGTAGATCCTCAACGAAGCGCCTATCAAAGATGCCTAATACCTGCCTCTGCATCATAAAATGATGCAGTCCCAAAAGGGGACATCAATACATGGAATGTACTGGTATGTAAAATAGTTGAGTGAAATAGAAACAGGTAGAATAATATAGGAATAACATCAACTCAACATCATACTCCATCAGAATGTCAAATGTCTATCTAAAGAAAGAATAAAGAGTAGACAAATGACACATCAACATCTCATCAATACATCATCAATACATCAAATTCATCTTAAGGAAACTCAACTTAACTCAAGGAAACTCGAGTCAACTCAAGGGAACTTGAATCAACTCAACAAGGAAACTCGACTCAACTCAAGGGAGCTCGACTCAACTCAAGGGAGCTCGACTCATACCATCACATCAACATTAATATAAGAGTACTAGCAAGTAAGACCTCACTGGGAGTTTCTCTAACCGACAACCATCACCTATGAGCCAGTGATGATACAACGAAGCGATGCCGTTGCCACATTCATCCAGTACCCTACCCGGGGTAAAGGATATCAACCTTAGTGGATGAACAAGAAAAAAAAACCTCAGTCCTCTTTTGGGACAAGAAAGGAGCCATCCACATTGTGGTTCAATCCTCTCTTCCTATGTGGGTCACGTAGTTAATAGGTTCAAGTGGGACTCACTCTCACCCATTTCGGTGTTCAATACTCCTTCCAGAACTTAACATGCTCATAAAACATCATCATCAGCAGTCTCATAGGGAAATAATACATCATCATCAGTCCCATAGGGACATAATACATCATCAATAGTCCCATAGGGACATAGTATCTCAACATCAACGTCAACTCGTCTTATCAACATCAACATCATGGACTCGAAACACTCTTTTGAGAATTTAGTTTCAAGTTTTAACACTCATGAACATCATTCTCATCAACATCATCATCAAGACTCTCATCAATTTGAAACATAATCACAACATCACAGACATCATTATCTTCAAGGCTCGAGACTCATCCCCCTAAGTTCATTATGCATGCTTTTCAAATAATCATGTAGGGTTATGCAAAATCTCATGAAAAATGTTAACTTCAAGAAAAAAAATAGTATGATGATCATCAACATAGAAAACATGTAATTTCAAATCAATTTTTCAATGAAAACCCTCAAGTGTTCATGCATATAGACTCTTCAACCATCAACTCATCTATGACCTCTATGGGGCACATGAGAGAACAATTTCATGCTTTTAATTTAGCCTTACATACCTGGAAAGTTGATATAATTACAATCAAAATTTGATGAATACTCAATTTCATGGAGAGAATCCTCAATCTCGGTAGTTCTTTTAGAGTGGAAGAACTTGGAAAGACATTGTTTGAAGAGCTTTTCTTTGATTCTTGAATTAGAATCTTTAGAGTTCTTGATGAAGAACCCTAATTGATGAAAAGAAGAATCAAGAAATCCTTTCCTGGGATTCTTGAATTTGTTTTCTTGAAACCCTAGGTTATGATTTAAGATTCTATTAGGGATTCATGAATAAATAAAGAAATTTAGGTTGGGTAGCTTAAAATTTATGAAGAATAACTCATCTTGGTGATGAATCTTGAAAGTTAATCCTTAACTTGATGACTTTCTTAATGATTCTTGAGCGTTTGTGTTTAGGAGTGAAGGAGAGGATTTTAATTATGAAAACTGACGTTTTATGCATTTTTGGACCTTAAATAGACCCTCAAAGGTTTTATTAGAATAAAATTACCCTCAAAATAAAATCAAGGGACGTCGCTTATCTTATCCAGAAAAGGTTCGCGATAGGTCCGCGATGCGGAGCTGTCGCGACTTTTCAGACAGCTCTGCAGGTTTCAGTAAAATGGTCATAACTTTCTACTCCGAACTTTGATTAAGGTGAAATAAGATTTGTTGGAAAGAGAATTCAAAGATCTGTAGTTTGATATATTATGGGCCACCTAAGTCATTATACTTTAGGAGATATGGTCATTTGAAGTTGACCCTTCTATTAACTCATACGAAAACTTAGTCGGTAGAAATTCGTTGGACTTGACTTGATGTAAAAGATTCTTTTATCATCTCCAATTCTATTCTTATTCTAAGGAATTAACTTTAACATCTATGCTCAATTAAGAATTATCAATTAAAATCATACATCATATGAAGGATGACTCAATCTTAGTTAAGAAAAAGTTGGGGTGTTACATTATCTCCCTCTTGGGATCGTTCGTCCTCGAATGATGAGTAAAGGTAGACATCAAGGAACGAATAGAAATCAGAACTCTTCTCAAAACTCACTCAATCAATTAAACTCTCGACTCCTCATCAATCTTAAACCATCTCTATTCAGACTTAGGAATTGTCACATCACTCAAATAGAAAAATCAATTCAGATCAAGAGTAGAGATGTTATCTTAGACATTCTCACTATCAGGAACGAATGGAACGTCGAAACTCAATCAATTTGAATCATTTAGACACCTCGACAATCCATTTTTTGAACTCAAGAAGGAAGCCATCAACTCTAATCGAGAATAGGACCATCATATAAAGAAGACTCTGAGGACGCTCTCATGTTTAAGTCCTCACCTCAATTGTGCTCCTTTTCATGGCACTCTACTCCATCAATGCAAGCTCGTAGTTTTTATTCAAACCTCCACCTAACCACCTCAGCTTCTTCCATTCAAGCCTAATTCTAAGCCTCAAGGTGCTATTCTTAAGATGATCATATTCATACAAAGATAATCCTTAATACTCAGCTCTATACTCGAAATCCTTATTATGAAGTCTTCAATAGTCTATCATCCATACTCACACAATAACAACCACGCATTCAAGCCTATCATCCTAACCACTTTTAAATATGTCGTAGAATTTTTCAAGCCTACTTGTCACTTCTATCTCCACCATTCAATGAACTCTCACTCAAAGTCAGACCAACATATTCTTACCTATCTATTGCACATCATACGATCTCATCTCTTTCCTCTCCTCCCTATCTTTATCCTTAGATGACACAAGTTTAACACCGATATCACAATGAGAATACATTCACTCCTTCTCATCTACCCTCACTCTTAGTCTACTATTATCAGCATCACTATTTGGACGTGGAGGAACTCATCATCTCCACCTTTGACGAAACCCCCAAACTACTACCTCTCCATGAAAAATAAGCACGATTATACCTCTAAAACCTGATACTCTACATCATACCATCAACAATGGCATATAAAGCTGAAAGTTAGTGTACGCGTAAGTTGACATCAAAATCCTGAACTCTCACTCCATAGTAACCTGTACTTAGAGAGTACTGCTCGTCCTCATCACTCTAATACGCTCGCATAATAGCAACCACACATTTAAGCCTACCATAGAAGCTTAAACCCTCGATCGCATGAACTCTCACTTCGGGAGATATTAATATAGTTTTACCTATCTACTAGACTCCTCACAATTTCTCTTACTCCTCCTCTTCATCTATAACCTTAAAAAGAAAATGACATCATATCATAATTAGAATTAAGAACTCTTATTCACTCTTGAATTCTTCCATCTCAAGCTCTTAACCTCTTCTCTCAAGCCCTAGTCTTTTTCAATTGTTAGAAAAAGACTTAGAATGAGGTTTTAGACCATTTTTATGTTCAAACGACCCAATTTGATTGTGTATTGAATTAAGGAGGGGTTGGAAATTGAACGGAATGCCCTTCACAAGGTTTAGAAATTTTCCAGATTTGGAATAACCCAGTCCGCGACGCAGGCTGATTGCACACCAGTGTATTTTTCTCTGAAAATTTTCTGAATGGGTTTTTCCAATCCCGTCAAAAAATTTTAAAAAAATAAGTTTCACTCCGCTACAGGTGCGCGACGCGCCTCTGTCGCGCACCGACACTGTTTCGGTGTTCGGATCGAAAAAATATCTTTTGATCTGGTCACTCTAAAAATTGGCCGAGACCATATTCCCACTCAATTTTTCATGTTGTTTACAAATCCGGCCTCAGATTTGTCATACAATCATTGAAAGATGCATTACACGCATACCCCTCCTTTAAGGGTATTTTGGTAATTTTACCAGGCATTACATCATCCCTCCCTTAGCTCTCAAGGTCTTTACTCTAAGTTTGTAAATCGATTTCCTCTACTAGGCTATGAGCATATACCTTACACGGTCAAGGAATTACTATCCACAAGAATATCTTAAACTCTTCTATTATGCTATAGTCGCATACATATAACTAGCCACTTAGACTTTTTTCAACGCTATCACTCTTAGCTCCTTCCAGTTTCTAGGGAAATCTCTCTATATTTGCTATTCTTATGGCATACATAACCACTACCCACAACTCTCACAATCTAACCTCCTCTTTTGCCTGCTAGCACTCAACTTCTGTGCTCCCATAAATTTAATCGCATAAGAATTAGTCTATCTATGGAAAACTCATCATCATCTATCGATAAGCCCCAAATCAACTTAGCTACTCGTGATGATAAAGATTACTTACATCAGCCTACTCCATACCGACAACTCAAATATACTATCTAGATTCTTATAGCAGTCATAACTTAGAGCTTCATACATCTTTACACAATCATGGATACATATCTCAAGCCTCTTCTTATCTATTGAGCTATCCTCGTCTCAGTCATCTTACCTAAGGGGCACTTGTACCCTGCCCATAACATCAGTTCCTCACAAATCAACACCTTATTCTCGAATATACACTATGGAAAGCCTCTTAGAGCAAATCTCCAAATAAGGCTATCACTCTCATGATGTTATCTCCTCTTTAATACTACTCAAAATTCAAGCTTAGGGTCTAGCACTGACATGTACACACACCTCTCTAATGCTAACTTACAACTAGTAGGTAAAAATTTTGGGAACATAAGCCCACTAATATCTCATAATGAGTATCCAATCAATACATCCCTTCCTCATAACTCAGTACCACTCACATATTCAATCATATCTTCTAATCCGACTGAGCTTATAACTCGATAAGTCTCAAGAACTCTCAAATAAAAATCATAAGCCTAATTTAGATCTATCACATTGAAAGCACTCTTTTCCCTTATTAAATATCTACACTTCTCCCTCAATAGTATGAATACTACAACACATCAACATAACTTCCTTCTAGTTTGAGCATGCTCTACCACATTCTAACAACAACTCTTCCTCTATACCTCATCATGAAAATCATAGGGTGCTCACAACTCGTTCATCAATCTTATGGCCATCGACTCAACACTTCATTACTTACCTAATAAATACGTAACTCTAACTACAAGCCTCAATCAGTCATCACTCTTTCTATCTCGTCCTTTCTTTCCATCATCATCCTTCTAACTCTGGGATGATTCGATTCTACTCAGGGTTTATAAGAACTCACATCTCACTCTAAGGTGGTAACATTAAACTCTTTAGAGGCATAAGTTCCTCTCTCATGGGTCACGTCGGGAGCAAGTTATGGAAAAAAGGGTCTGCGTACATCTAGAGCTAACTAAAATGCACGATTTATATGAGTAATAGTGCACTCATGCTAGTCAATCAACTTCGCACACTAGTCAGCTTCTCTTAAGCCTGGTCCAGTCTCTCTACCATTCTGATTACTTTATCTCAGAGCATCCCCTCTGTAAGAATTTGAAAATTACTGCCTCTATCGCATTGTGGATGAGGCATAGTCGAAAGGTTTAGAGCAACATATGAATCATCATAAATTTCTTAAGAAATATCTTTATCGCACGATTCAGAATCTGAAAGAGGGAAAACTTTTCCTAATGTCCTATAGCCTCCCTATTATCGATGTGGCTCAATTCACACCAATAATAAGGACTCTACTAGACACAGCTTCATAGACTCTCTAGGAAAATTGAACTCTCTACTCCGATACCAAGTTTGTCACGCCCTAGGAGGGTACCCTTGGAGTGGCCGACACTCAGAGACTACTGCTAGTCCCTGAGCGAACCACTTGGCCTCATCGTCACCGCTTACTCAACAACGGAAGAAACATCCTCAAGGAAAAGACTTTAATGTAATTAAAGAAATCAAGTCTTTATATAAAAGTTAATTTCCAATAAAAAGGAGTTGGAAAAACAACAATACATAACACCCTCTACTCAATGTCTATGAAGCCTCTTACTCAAACATCTAGCTGGTACCATGACAGGCCATAGTACCCAACTCAAGGAAAGTAAAGTACTACTCAAGCTAGATGATAATAATATGGAAATCCTCCGAAAACAAGGAGGTCTCACCGATCACCTGAATGCGAGTAAATCCTCAACGAAGCACCTATCGAAGATGTCTAATACCTGCCTCTGCATCATAAAATGATGCACTCCCAGAAGGGGACATCAGTACGTGGAATATACTGGTATGTAAAATAGCTGAGTGAAATAGAAATAGGTAGAATAATGTAAGAATAACATCATACTCCATTAGAATGTCAAATGCCTATCTAAAGAAGGAATAAAGATTAGACAAATGACCCATCAACATCTCATCAATACATCACCAATACATCAGACTCATCTCAAGGAAACTCGACTCAACTCAACTCAAGGAAATTCGACTCAACTCAAGCGAATTTGTTTCAACTCAACTCAAGGAAACTCGACTCAACTCAAGGGAGCTTGACTCAACTCAAGGGAACTCGATTCATACCATCACATCAACATCAACATCAGAATACTAGCAAGTAAGACCTCACTGGGAGTTCTCTAACTGACAGCCATCACCTATGAGCTGGTGATGATACAACGAAACGATGTCGTTGCCACATCTATCCAGTACCCTGCCTGGGGTAAAGGACATCAACCTCAGTGGATCCACAAGAAAAAAAACCTCAGTCCTATTTTGGGACAAGAAAGGAGCCACCCGCATTGCGGTTCAATCCTCTCTTCCTACGCGGGCCACGTAGTGAATGGGTTTAAGTGGGACTCACTCTTATCCATTTTGGTGCTCAATACTCATCCCAAAACTCGACATGCTCATAAAATATCATCATCATCAGTCCCATAGGGACATAATACATCACCATCATTCCCATAGGGACATAGTACCTCAACATCAACATCAACTCGTCTCATCAACATCAACATCATGGACTCGAAGCACTCTTTTGAGAATTTAGTTTCAATTTTTAAGACTCATGAACATCATTCTCATCAACTTCATCATCAAGACTCTAAGAAACACAATCACAACATCACAAACATCATCATCATCAAGGCTTTAGACTCATCCCCTAAGTTCATTATGCACGCTTTTCAAATAATCATGTAGGGTATTGCGAAATCTCATAAAAAATGTTAACTTCAAGAAAACAAATAGTATGATGATCACCAACATAGAAAACATGTAATTTCAACTCAAATTTCAATGAAAACCCTCAAGTATTCATGCATATAGACTCTTCAACCATCAACTCATCTATGACCTCTATGGGGCACATGAGAGAATAATCCCATGCTTTTATTTTAGCCTTACATACCTGGAAAGTTGATATTACAATCAAAATTTGATGAATACTCAATTTCATGGAGAAAATCCTCAATCTCGGTAGTTCTTTTAGAGTGGAAGAACTCGGAAAGACATTGTTTGAAGAGCTTCTCTTTGATTCTTAAATTCTTGACTTAGAATCTTTAGAGTTCTTGATGAAGAACTCTAATTCATGAAAAGAAGAATCAAGAAATCCTTTCTTGGGATTCTTGAATTCATTTTCTTGAAACCCTAGGTTATGATTTAAGATTCTATTAGGGATTCCTGTATAGATAAAGAAATTTAGGTTAGGTAGCTTAAAATTCATGAAGAATAACTTACCTTGGTGATGAATCTTGAAAGTTAATCCTTAACTTGATGACTTTCTTGATGATTCTTGAGCATTGTGTTTAGGAATGAAGGAGAGGATTTTACTTATGAAAACTGACGTTTTATGCATTTTTGGACCTTAAATAGACCCTCAAAGGTTTTAGAATAAAATTACCCTCAAAATAAAATAAAGGGACGTCGCTTAGCTTATCCAGAAAAGGTTCGCGATAGATCCGCGATGCGGAGCTGTCCCGGCTCTTCAGACAGCTCTGCAGGTCTCCTAAAATGGTCATAACTTTCTACTCTGAACTCTGATTAAGGTGAAATAAGATGCGTTGGAAAACGAATGCACAGATCTTTAGTTTGATATATTATGGGTCACCTAACTCATTATACTTTAGGAGATATGGTCATTTGAAGTTGACCTTTCTACTAACTCACACGAAAACTTAGTCGGTAGAAATTCTTTGGACTTGACTTGATGTAAAAGGTCCTTTTATCATCTCCAATTCTATTCCCACTCTAAGGAATTAACTTTAACATCTATGCTCAATTAAGAATTATCAATTAAAATCGTATATCATATGAAGGATGACTCTATCTTAGTTAATAGAAAGTTGGGGTGTTACAGTTTTGTTAGTTTACTTGCTGGGTACCGTGTGGTTGGTACTCACCCCTTGCTTCTATATTTTTGTAGGTTACGCACTCGGATCTTTGTGATACTCTCTCTTCTTTTTTTTATCTGAGGCTTTCTTTGGAGATTAGTGAGGTAGCTATTTGTCATCCCAACGACCCTCACCCTCCTATTTATGATCTTGTTCTACTTTAGAGACAACATCATTTGTGACTTGCATTTTTTTTCAAATCCATTGTAACACATTAGAGGCTTGTGCACGTGAAAACCAGGTCTTGGAGGATTTTAATTAAGTTGACTTATTATCGGTAGTTAAAATTTTCACTTTGTATTATCCTTCCATATTTTATGGTTATAATTGGGTTTTAGGCTGACTTGTCTTGGTGGGACAAGACGAGTGCTATCACGTCTATTTTTGGGTCGTGAAACTGCCCCAGCATGAATCCAACCTAATTCTCCGATATAGACACTACCCTTCTCACCCTCATCTCCACCGCTCTTTCCCAGACCTTCATAATGTGACTTGACAACTTGATGCCCCTGTAATTGTTATAGTTTTGAGTACCCCCTTTGTTCTTGTACACTGGAACCATTGTACTCCTCCTCCATTCATCAGGCATCTTGGCAATCTTTATAATAGCATTGAATAGTCTAGTCAACCACTCTATGCCATCCTTGACCATGTTCTTCCAAAAATCTACCGGAATCTCATCGGTTCCGACCGCCCTCCCTCTCTTCGCACTAATAACCCTTCTAACCTACTCAACTCTGAACCACCTACAATAGCCAAAATCACGATGACTTTCGGAGTTTGCCAACTCACCCAACTCAATATTTCTATCTCTTTTTTCATTTAAGAGTTAACGAAAGTAAGCTTGCCACCTTAGTTTAATGGAAGTATCATCTACCGACACCTTACCCTCCTCATCCTTGATGCACTTCCCTTGGTCCAAGTCACGATCTTTCCTTTCTCTTTCTTTAGCGAGCCTATACAATCTCTTGTCCCCACCTTTATCACTTAGCTCCTCATATAGATGCTCAAACATTGTTGTCTTAACACTCGTCACCACCATCTTTGCTTCTGACTTCGCCGTCTTATATGTCTCCTTAAGCATTCGCTTTTCATCTTCATCCCTACACTCCAACCACTTCGTGTAAGCAACCTTCTTATCTTTTACTTTGACCTGAACTTCCTCATTCTACCGCCAATCACCCTGACGTCCATAAAGTCCCCTCTCGAAACCCCTAGTACCTCGGTAGCTACCTTTTAATGCAACCAACAGTACTGTCCCACATATTGTTCACATTTCTGTCACTACTCCAAGCCTCTAAGTTTCTCAACTTTCTTCCATCTCTCCGGAGAGGGCAGGAGTAGGGCATCTCCATCGAATCCTTGGTTAGGAATAAATTACCTTCTTCTTTTCTCTCTTGATCTCTAAATGAAGCCTATATTGAGTGGAAATATTTTCACTCGGAATAACTTTGCAATTCTTACATAGACTTCAATCGCCCTTCCGGAGAAGTAGGTAATCTATCTGAGTCTTAGCTACCATACTACGGAAGGTAATTAAGTGGTTTTCCCTCTTTGGGAAACACGAGTTAGCAATAAGTAACTTAAAGGCTTTGGCAAAATCCAAGAGAGATGTCCCACCTCCATTCCTCTCCCCAAAACCAAAGCCTCCATGAACATCTTCAAAAACCCACTAGTGGTTGCCCCGATGTTCCCATTAAAGTAACCCCCAATGAAGATTTTTTCTGTCTCCCGTATGCCTAGTACAACCTCATCCAGATCTTCCCAAAAGAGCCTTTTGACTTCCTCATCTAGGCCTACTTGGAGCACATAAGCACTAACTACGTTCACTACATGCCTACCAACCACGAGTTTGGTAAGCATCATCCTATCATTAACCCTCCTAACCTCAACCATATAATTCCTAAGATACTCATCTACTAGGATACCTACATCATTTCTATCCCTAGAACCACCCAAGTACCACATTTTAAACCCATCCATATCCCGAACTTTGGTACCTACCCATCTGGTCTTATGAACACACGCTATATTATTCCTCTTAAGACATTTTACTAGCTCTACGAATTTACCTGTTGGTGATCCTATATTCCACGATGCTATCTTTAACTTACATAAGCTCGTGACCCTCTCACCACCCCTACCCCTACCCCTTACCCCCGACCTCAACCCCAACTGACGACATGACCCTAGTCTATCATTCGATCCTGACACCACTAAACCTAAGTAGTAATAGACTACTAAACTACCAAGATTAGGAATATACGGTATACTACTTCCTAATCACAACATGAAAAAAATAAGTACAAACAAGTGGTTGAAACACACTAACAGTAGGCAAAAACTAAACAAATAAATGCACAATATTAGTGAGATTGAATCAAGAATAATAGGCCTCAAGAATATTACTGAGAAAAAATCAAGAAATGGATTTTAATCGATATCTTGATTTCCTGTAGATATGTAATAGGTAAGGAATAATTGCGAGAAAGAATTGCAAGAAAGAAGATTATTGCAAGATAGTATGTAACAAGCAAGAAATATTGCAAGAAATGTGTAGAAATTGAACAAGGAAACAAGAGATGGCAAAAAAATTGAACAAGAAGGAACCAAGAAATATATATAAGTGGAGGAAAATGGGAGATATCATCTAAATACTACTTGTATCGATGTTTCTGAGGGACTGTCCAGCCAACTTGATAAAGCTTGATGTTGTTAATTCGTAGAAATTCAGTGTTTTCTTTTGGGAATCAAAAAGAGAAAGAGAGCTAGAGCAAAGGTGTAGTAGAGTAATTTATTAAAAGAGATCAAGAAAGTGACTGAGCTACAAATCAACACCCTAAAATTGTGGGAAGGATCGAGAAATCAATGGCGGTCGAAACAATTAGAAGAAACCCCAAATTGAAAAGCAAAAAAGATCATATTTTGAACCCTAATTGCACATCTAACATCGTATATTTTAAAAGTCAATATGATAAATAGCATTAAATAATAATTTAAAGAAAAATGGTAAAAAGATGATTTATCTAAAGAAGAGATTTGTAATGAAGCGCAAAAAGTTCAAATAACATTTCTAAGTGCACGTGCTTTGCAGTATGTGCCGCACCAATTTAAAAATTATATATAAATAGTATTTATTATTAAATAAATATAATATTCATGTAAATAAAATTAAATAAATACCATTAGTTTGATGCAATAGTTTAGTCTATTATGAAACGACAAAGATGGGAAAATCAGTTTAATTCCTTATATAAAGATATGTTAATAAGTTTTTGAATAAATAAAACAATAATGTAGAGTAGAATAATTAGAAGTCAATTAATTTATTGAGTAAAATTTAATATAACAAAAGATTCTTTAATAAAAAAGTTCAAACAATATTTCTAAGGCCTTCACGCTATAGTATAGATAACTAAAAGGAAGAAAGTCTAGCTTAGCATCATGCCAAGTGACATCAAATGATCAAGATACGTGGCATTTTAAGGACAAATTAGTTAAATATTAGTTATATTAGGTAATAATTAACTAATTTTTAATTTTTTTAATAATAAAAATTTATCCACATTTTAATTTGAGTTGAAATACAAAATTTTTGTATTTAAATAATTTCTCAAAAAATAAATAAATAGAAAGATAAAGCTTTAAAATTTGACTTAACACCTATATATGGTTACAACTTCCCGATTTTATCACACTCGTAGGAGTTTTCAAAGATTTTATCGACTTTTTCTTTTAATGTGCACATTAAGTTTTTTCATCAATATGAGTTTAAATAATTTTAGTATTGAATAGTTCTTTTACATCATTTGATAGTTATATTTTTTTAAGGAAAAAAAAAGTAAAATATAAATAGAGAAAACAACAAAAGCTATAAAAAAAAAATTGGAGGTACGTTGCAAAATAACTGCACACTTGCAAGCTAAAAAATACCATTTCCGCACTCATTATAATAACTTATCCCCTAAAATATTGAGATATTGTAACTTCTTTTATTCTTCTCTTTCTCCTTGCCTAAATGCGATTCTCTTTTTTTCTTTTTCACAATTATTTGGAGCAATAACATATGATTTTTTCTTCAATTTTTTTTAAAACACAAAACAAAAGATGTTGCTATTGTGTATTTAGTTTCATATTTTATAACCTTAAGTAATAAAAGAATTTTCAATACCGAAATATAACTAAAAACAGAATATACCATACCTAAAAGTGCATATTTAATTTTACCTTTTTAATAGCAATTACAAGGCCCCCTTTTCAGCCTACAATGTAAAATTAATCAATTTTTAATTTATCATTTATTTATTATTGTAATTATTTTTAATTTTTATTTAGTGGGATGAATTTTGAATTTATATAAATGTAATTATCTTTTGAATTTTGAGATATACGGTCCATGGTAAATCGCTAAAATTTTATTCAAAATTAAATTTATTTGTGTATAATTAAAAGGATAGGAAAAAACATTTTCCTCGGTCAAGTAATATCGTGGGAACAAGTCACATTACTAAGACAATGCTCTGAAAAAAACATCAGAGAAGTAATTGTTTTTATCCATATTGGCATCCTATTCTATTAAGTTATTTAAAACTAAAATTTGTTTCAACTTTTTTCTGACAAATTTTCGAATTTGACAAAGAGTCCCTGTAGGCTAGGCTAGTGGATCCACATAGGTTATTCTATTTGTAACACCCCTTATGTTTTGAGGTCTGAAAACCTAAAAAACAGGAAATTTGCTGATGGTTTGACTCTATGAGCCACACCACGGCCGGTAGAAGGAATCACATGTCGTAGGTGATCTCGTGGAAAGTGCCTAGGAAAAATGAAAAATTGGAGGATTTTTCGAAGATTGCATTTTAAGGGCTAAGACTTTCTCTCGACATCTTTCTTTTATTGTTGTCATTGTTGACTTACGTGATACCAGACGAGCCATAGAAGTACTCTCGATTTGTAAGTTGGTCTCGTAGGAAGAAGCCCTGATAAATCTAAAATTTGCCCAAGTTTGGAATCACCTTACGAGAGGATTTACGGCTCGTAAGTAGATCTACGAGTCATACTGCATGTTCATGGATTAGAAGCTGCAATTCCAGTAGCTCAACTTTTGTGACACCCTGATCCACGAGGCAAGGTACGGATCATAGGTGCACCCATGACCTGTGGAAGGGGTTTCGTGTATGGCTCCGATAGTTTTTAATGAAAGCTGATTTAGATATTTTCAATCCACTTAAGTCCTAAACTATGTCGTTTTGGCTACTCTAACTACCTTAACTGACCTAACCTATGCAATGCCTTATTCCTAATTCATTCAAATTTTTAATCCTCCAAATTCTCTCAATGGTTCTCAACATTTCTCTCTCCAAGTCAAGGGTTCCATTGAAGCAAAAGCGTGAAGGTTTGATTAAGGATTTCCAGATTTTCTTCTTCAATTCTAAGGATTCTACTTGAGGTATGTAGGGCTTCATTCATGGATTAGACTTATCTATGAAGCCCAATCCAAAACCTCCTTTTCATCAAAATTCATGATGATTTCTTATAAGTTTTTAAGCTATAATTCCTAATGCATGGATTATGATTACTATATGATAATTACGACTAGTTATGCATAAAGTATGATGAATTTCATGATGTACATGATTTTCAAGCAAAAGTATCTGTGCTTTTAAAGTATGAATGATTGGGGCTTAATGACTTGATGTAGGTTCCTTTATTGATGATCTAATTTGATTCTAATTGCATATTTTCTCTATGATTCTTACTCAATTGCATGGTTTTGACTCAAATGTTCATGAACCTATAGTTAGCCCTTGTATCCTATAATAAAGCTATGAACTTCTATATCTATGATCTCAAGTATGAAAAGCATGTTTTAAATGATGATGATGATGATATTTGACAATGATGATGTTATGAATGCTATTATGATTCTATGATAAAGAGGGTAATGAAAACCTTAATATTTCGGATGATGTTATGGTGGAAATGTCTACCCACAATATGATGAAAGCAAGTAAATGGACTATTCTTATAACATGATGTTCATGAAAGACTATAATGATTATTTTGAAAGCTATGAAAGTATAATTTTAACGAAATATAAACTAAGTTGAAAGCTATGTATATGCAAGATTTATGTATTTAGTGGGATATGACTTAGTACCGAGTGGACTTGTGTATGGGGGACTATCTCCAAGGGTCCTTATATAAATCCTTAAGTCCCATAACTATATGCCACCATAGGAATGATGTTAATGTTTTATGCCTTAAATATATGCTAGTGGATCCAATTAGCTCATTTGATGGATATTCACTATGCTAGGATAGAGCCTAAAGGGTGGGGTTAAATAATGGTTCTCACTATGCTAGGATAGAGACTATAGGGTGAGGATCGAGTCTACCTTGGTATAGTAGACTCCTCTTAGCTTGATGTAGAGTGAACATCAAGATTCCATGTAATAGTTCGCATGGTTTTATATGTCCATTATGGTCTTATTCCCACATATGTAATGTAAAGTTGTGAATGAATTTGATGATGCCTCTTCTCATGATTTTAAATTTGCATGCTAATATATATTTTGTCCTTATCCTATTGATTATGGTTATGCATATTGATATTATTGTGATGTCCTTTGAATCATGGCATACCTACATACTTAGTACATTGCATGTGCTAATGCATACTTCTTTGCCTACATGATCAAACCATATAGGGACGGATGATGAGGCGACCATTCCATTTCATGGCTAGACTCGAATCTTGAAATTAAAGACTTGTTGGCGAGTTACCATGCTTCGGGAATAACTCCTATCATGCTTTTCTTTTGGTCCAGACTATATCACTTTTGTTCTTTTGATGTATGTCTTGAGGGTGATCTAGTGAGCTATATGCTAGTCACTGCCAAGATCCATAATTTAGAGGCATGATTTGGACCTTAATGGATTGATGTATTTTATCCTAAGGGGACTATGACTTTTATTTTGATAGACTTCCGCTTGCTTATTCTCTTATGTATTCTTATTTTACCTTATAAATGTCTATGATATGAACACGAGGCTTGCATGAGATGGCCCCGAGTATCACATTCGATGTGTCATGGCTACGCCTTAGGTCCGGGCCGTGACACTATTGATTAAAGATGCATGCTAAAGTTGACAAAGTTCCTCCCGGCAAGTTGTCTTCCCATGCCAACGTAAGGGGTTATGTTGGATTCCATATAGTTGCTCGCATGGTTTTATATGTCGGTTATGGTCTCCTCCTAAATACGTATGCAGTGTTATGATATGTTTTAGCTACCATGCATTTTTTTTGTAACACCCTGCATGTTAAATGGCCTGGAAGTTAAAAAGTTGTAGAATTTTAAGGCTGGCAGTTGAATGAACCAATCTACGGCTCATGGATGAGACCACGAGTTGTAGAAAGTTCTCGTGGACTTGAGTCTAGAAAGTTGGAAAAATTGAGTTTCCAGAATTCATTCCACAATTAATTGGATGGGCTGTAAAAGAAACTATGACCCGTGGACAGGATCGTAAATGGACCCCTGCAGGATGCAAATCATTTAGGGAGTTTCTACGAGGAGTTTCACGGATCGTAAATTGATCCACAGATCATAGATGACATTCATGGTCTCCAGAGGAAATTTCTAGTAGATCAACTTTTGTGATACGCATTCTACAAAGTCAAAGCACGACCCAAAATCGGAACCATGTCTTATAGATAGGTCTCGTGGATGGCTCTGACAAATTTTAATGAAGGGTTTTTTGGTCCTTTCCAATTCATTTAACCTCTACGCTACGTCATTTTGGCTCTTCTATCTAACTTAACTGACTCAAACCCTACAAATCTATTTCTATTTCGCTCTATCTTATTCACTCTCATAATTCTCTCAAAGGCTCCAAAAACACTCTCTCTAGACAAGGACTCCATTGCAGTTAGGTTCCAAGCTTTGCTAAGGATTTCAAGGTCTTTCTTCTCCAATTTCTTAGCTTCTTCATTTGAGGTATAGGCTTCATTCATGGATTAGTTTCATCTATGAACCCCAATCCAAAACCTTTTTTTCTCAAAGTTTCATGGTGATTTCTCAATGGGTTGTTATGATATGATTCTGAATGTTTGTATTATGATTATTCTACGATTCTTGATGTTATGCCAAAAGTATATATTTTTAGTCATTATTTATCTCATATCCATTTTGAGCACATTTTTTATGGATGGTACTAAATAGTATATTTTATTTGTAGGATTAAATTGATGCGAGGATGAAGAGATTTTGAGTTCAAATGAATTAAATATGAAAGATTACAGAAGAAAAATCAAGCCGACGGCTTAATGGATTATACATACACACGTATGCTTGTTCGAATTGCAAATTGCAATAGCAAGAGGTGCCACGTGGTAGGTACTAAATAGTGGAAGGCTACACGGAACAGTGATGAGCAGTCCAATTTTTCTTTTGATTTTGGGTTTTTCAATTTATTTTGGACTCAATTATTTTGTTTGGAGTTTTTCCTATACCTATAAATATTCCATAAAATTAGGTTTTACATAATGTTTGACCTAGAGAGAGATATAGGAGCCATCGTGGAGGTGGAGAATTTCGGGTTTCATCTTTTCTTCTCCATTATTATTTATTTTTACATTTATCTTTGAATAATTTGTGTTAATTGCTCTATGTCTATGTGGAGTTAAACTTCTTGTTCTAAGATTATGGTAGCTAATAAGATGATTGTTTAGTCATTATTGATTCAAAATATTATTTTTCATATTAGTTATTCTTAGATTCTTGTGCTTATTCTTTTGATGTCTGGCCAACATTTGGATAAATTTGTCGTCACGATCCAAAATCGGATTGCGACTAAAAAAGTAAAATCAAATATAAACAACCACAAGACTAATTTAAATCCCAAATCTGGAGTCATGAGTACAAGAGCATCTAAAGTAGTACAAATATGTAAATACAATGTTGTCTAGTAACATCAAATACAAAGTCTAGAGTCGAACCCATCAAAAAAATCTTAAATGAACCACGGTGACTCGAAGTCTGAGCCTCACCGTTAAGATCTGGAATAGATGAAAAATGACTCTGGTAGAGTGAGCTCAACTATCCTGATGGGGTCCCTATACTCAATCTGCAGGGAAGAAAAAACATAAGGGTGAGTATACCAAAATGTATTCAGTGAGTTCAATTGACTGGTAAGAGAAATTGAACAAGTATGTAATAACAAAGAATCCTATCACCTGCAACAAAAGGGATATATATATATATATAATGTAACAATAATCAATGATGTAATGCAATGTGAGATGTATAAAATGCAATGCATGGGGTGGAATCACGATCATCTCAAGGCCGGGGTATACATCTACTGAGCTGATGCTACCAGGTAGAACCCATGAGTGTCTCGTCAGACCATATACTGAAATCTCTCAACGTTGTCACCTCAGTGTGATCAAGGTATCACAATATCTCAACCTTGCCACGTCAGTGTGGCCAAGGGATATAAAAGGTGGCACAATCCCTCTCTTGCTACCTTAGCGTAGGCAAGAGGTTTTATAAAAAGGTAGAATAATATCTCCGAAAGTGGTACATTTCACCCTTGCTACCTCGGCGTAGGCAAGAGATTTTATAAATGTGGTACAACATCTCAACCTTATTACCTCAGCGTAGTCAAGGAATGGTACAAACGTTATATAATATGAGTGCATACCAATGCCACAATTCAAATATATGAAATAACAATACAAAAGATAATAGTCATGTACAATAGCCACAACATCAATAAGGCCATGCCAGATGTATCAACTAGTACCACAATGCCATCAATATATTATATATTACCACTCTCACATTAATAATCAAGAAGTCAAAGACACTGGACTTCGCAAGTCCCAAAATATACTCATGAATCTCGAAAATATCACAATTATCATCAATTTATCACAAAACTCTGCAAATGGTATAACAAGTCTCATATTATCACAATATTATCTAAAGTACCTCAATTCTCAAGATTTCATCTCAATTTATCAATAGAATCACAATTTGCTGAAATTTCGGCATAATTGGTATCCCACTTCCATCACAATTCTATTATCTCAATCCAATTACTTATGAATCAATCTAAATCTTACAATTATCAAATGAACATATTTAATAATTCAAATCCAGTCCCAAAAGACAAGCTGAACCTACCTCAATGCCAAAACTATACTTGGACAAGCTTTCAATCAACTCAACCCTCCAAATGATCACCGAATCAATCAAATGTTATCAATAATAGATACTATGCATCAAGAGATGTGATACCCATATTGGTGTGAATTAGCTTAGGAGCAAAATGGTAAAAATTAAGGCTAAAATTTAAAGTTCTCGAATATGGAAATTGACTGAAAATATGAATCTATGTGAGAAAAGGAGTCCGTGGATGCGAGTCTCACTAAAATTGAGTTCAAAATGAAGGATAAATCATCCATTAAAATTTTCAAATCAAAGACTTAAAATCCCTAATTTTAGATACCCAAAATTATTGAACTCAAGACAAAATCAAGATAAAAGTCATGAAAATTGATGAAACATTTACCCAAAAGAAATTCACAAAAAGTCTCACAAAAAATCGCCTCTCAAAGCTTGAAATTTGTGAAAATAGTTGAAAATGATGATTTTACCGAATTAATACTGCTCAAGAAAAACGTGCTTCGCAAACGCGAATGGGTATCCGTGAATACGGAGTTGAAAGGCATTGCACCTCTGTGAACACGGAGAAGGAAGGGGGGTCACCAGCTATGCCTCTGCGAATGCGAAAAATTTCCAGCAAACATGAAGAAGGGAGGGTCCTGCACCAGGAACTAGATATATCAGCTATTGCAAATTCTCGATACAGACCCTCAAAATTCATATGGAACCCAAAATTCACAAATCAGACATGTATCCATACTAGAATTAGCGATCCGGACTCAACAGAATAATCACAATTCGAAATCGATGCCTCCACAAATAGTTACCAATACAACTCCGATAACTAGTTTAAAACTCAAAATACCAAAACTGCCCTCTAAAACTCTAAAAATTGTGACGAGACCATTGCTAGTGTTAGTTTCACCATTTGAAACCACTGTAACTGTCAGAATTTTGATCCGAGATTTTGAACTCCAAATGTTGACCAAAGTCAAACATTGGCTCCAGAAACAACTAAAAACACAACTTTGGGTATAAAAATTTTATTCTAATTTCTAATTCGATTTTGTAACTTCTCTTAGACCATATTCTATGTTTTGGAGCTGATGGCATAACGGATTTTCGATCCGACACTAAACTCAAAATAGTATAAATTTTTTTTAATAAGTTAAGCTTCCAAAAATGCTAAAACTCATATTTTTCATTTTTAAAACACAATTTCAGTTCTAACCACACAGATAGTTTAAAATAGGTCCAAAAATAATTTTCATAGATAATCTAAGAAATGACTTACAAGGTCCTTACATCAGGAAAGTTTTTCACTTTTCTCACAAGAGGTCAGTGATTGCTTATGGATCTAAAGAGGTTAATTGTCATTTACTCTGGTGAGGAATTGGATGGTTGCGACAATGGCAACACAAAGCATTGATCATCGTTCGCTCATATGATAGACCCTTGTCGGTTAGAAAAAATTTATAATAATGATAAATGATTTGATTAAACTAAAATTTAATATTATTGAGTTAATTTGAAAGGTGTTGTTTTATTTATTAAACTTACATATCATATTAAGTTGATTTGAGTCTCATTCGTGTCATTGAGTACTCTTGATGTCATTTAATATTGCATCATTTTATAATACTGATACAAGTGTTAGAGATCCTCAGCAGACGTTTTGTTGAAGATTTATTCCATTTTGGACAATAGTGAGACCTCTTTACTATTGTAGGAATCTATTATTTAAGTTTCTTTTTTAGTAGTATTTTGAGGTAACTGTGGGCTTGTATCGGTAACTTTTTATGAGATAATAGAGGATCCATAAACGAAGTCAGATAGAGTGTAACACCTCCCAAGTGTCTTAGGGTACCTTAGTAATACATTCCTTGCACAACGTATCTTTTATATGTTTTTTTGGCAAATCCGAGGTTGTATTCTTGTTCAAAAGGAAAAATTGTATAGAAAAAATAATCTCCTTAGATTTTTAAGCCAATCATATCGAAAAATATTTTTTTGCATATCTTGCACTTTTCAGAGGGGTACGCGACCTCTTTGCGTCACGGAGAGGGTTTATTCTAGTGTAAAAATGACCGATATCCATCTCAGATAAAAAATAGAGAAAAATTAAACTTTGCACGAAAATGAACTGTGTGGGATAAAGTCTACATCGCGGAGAGGGTTCACCATAGTACAAATATTTTGGAAAGTTTCTAGATTTAAGTGAGGGCAATTGGAACAAATCCCTGAACCCTTATATACGGGAGTCCTGGAAAATTCTATCATTATTAGTCTAATTTACTCACTAAATCACCTAAAAATTAGGGATGGCAACGGAGCAGGGCGGGGCCGGTTTAGAGCTATGCGGGGCGGGGCGAGTTTAGAGTTATGCGGGTGTGGGGCAGGTTGAAATAGTTATTTTTAAAACTAATGTGGGGCGGGGCGGGGCGGGTTTCGGGTTTAAAAAAAATAGGATTTCGAAGGTATTAAATTTCTGTAATTAGTAAAAATCAAAGATATAAACTTTTTATATTAAAGATTGACTTTAATTTTATTTTTTTTCCAAAATTTAAACTAGAGATGTCTGGTAAATTGTTAATTGTTAAAATGTTAATTAGAAATTTTTAAGTGACGATTAAGAAACAATTATTAAAATGTCAACTAAAAATAGTTAATTAGTTGTTGAGACATTAATTAGCGAAAAAACTAAATTCAATTAACAAATAAAAGAACTTTAAAATTTAAACAAGGCGGGTCTATGCGGGGTAGGGTGGGACGGGTTAAAAATGAAAAAAGTCATCATTCGGGGTGGGGATATTTAAAAAATTTGCTGGTTGAGCTCAAAACCGCCCCATTGCCATCCCTACTAAAAATCCTTTTCGACCTCTCTAAAATTCCTCTACCAAATTCTCTAAAAGAACGAAGCTTCAAAATTCTCCCAAGCTTCTTTCATCTTCTTCAAGATCTTAAGTTATGTGGGTTTCTTCATCCATAGTCCTTCCACCCATGGAGTCCAAAACATCAGTTAACAACCTAGTATGCATGCAAAAATACAACTTAAACATCATTTAACAAAATTTTCTAATTCCATATTTAAAACATGACTCAAAACAGTCCATTAACATAAAGATAAATGCATGCACCATGTAAAACTAAAACGCAAGGAATTAGAGGTTTTAGGAAGAATTTCTTAATATCATAGATACAAATAACGCTTCATCATATCCGGTTTTGCTTCCTATGTAACACCCTTAACTTGTTGATTCCTCTAAAGAGATTTGACGGATGCAACTTCCTTGTTCCTTAGCTTTTTCACTTACCGGTCTACAATTTCAACTAGTACCTCTTCATAGCTCAAACCCTCTTCAATATTCACATCATGCAAAGGAACTATGCAACTTTGATCACCTATGAGTTTTCTCAACAATGACACAAGGAAAACCGGATGAATCAAATACATCTCATTGGGTAGATCCAACTCATATGCTACTTTTCCTACTCTTCCCACCACCTTATAGGGCCCCACATACCTAGGGCTCAATTTCCCTTTCTTACCAAACTGGATCACTCCTTTCATCAAAGACACTTTCAAGTAGACCAGTCACTAACTTGGAACTCAAGTTCCCTTCTTCTCACATCGGAGTAGGACTTTTGTTGGCTTTGGATCATTTGTAATTTTTCCCTTATACTTTTAATTTTCTCAATGCATTCATCATCAAGTCTAGTCCTATTAATTCCACCTCATCGACTTCGAACTATCCGATGGGCGATTTACACCATCTACCATACGACGTCTCAAATGGTGCCATCCAAATACTTGCAAGGAAGCTATTGTTGTAGGCAAACTCGATAAGTGGCAAATACCCATCCCAACTCTCATTTAACTCCAATACACAAGCTCTCAACATGTCTTCCAATGTTTGAATAATCCTTTTGGCTTGCACATCAGTTTGGGGATGAAAAGAGGTACTCAACTTCACCTTAGTACCAAGTCCCTTTTGAAAAGACTTCCAAAAATAAGAGGTGAATTGGACTCCACGATCCGATATGATGGACAATAAAACCCCATGCAACCTCACCAACTCTCGAATATACAAGCGGGCATAATTTTTGGCACTGAATGAAGTCTTGACTGGTAAGAAGTGAGCCAACTTTGTCATACGGTCAACTATCACCCATATAGAGTCAAAATACTTTTTGGTCTTTGGAAAATCCACTATGAAGTCCATGTTGATCTATTCCCACTTCCAAGTAGGAATATCAATGTCTTGTGCCAGGTCACTCGACATTTGGTGTTCATCTTTGACTTGTTGGCAATCAGCACATTCAGATACAAATTGAACAATGTCCTTCTTCATTCTATACTACTAATAAATCTCCCTCAAGTATCTATGCATCTTTGTAGTGCTAGGATGAATGGAATATGAAGAGTTATGAGCCTCTTGCATGATCAACCTTTTCAACTCACCATTATTGGGCATGCACAACCTCCCTTGATATCGAAATACACCATCTTCCCCTTGTAAGAAAACTGCTACTTTTCCCTCCTTCACTAAGGCTTTCAACTCAACCAAGGTAGGATCAGGTCTTTCTTAGCCTTAACCTCCTTAACTAAAGAAGATGCGGACCCATGAAGAACCATTACACCACAATTTCTAGACTCTTTCAATATTACTCCTAATCTAGCCAACCTATGAACATCTTTGGCCAACTCTCTTTTTCCATCATCCTTAAGGTGAGACACACCACCCATGAGCACTCTTCTAAGGGCGTCAGCTACAACATTGAACTTTTCAAGGTGATACTTCACACTCATGTCATAATCTTTGAGTAGCTCTAACTACCTCTGTTGCCTTAAATTGAGATCTTCTTTGGTAAACACATGTTGGAGGCTTTTGTGGTCAGTGAAGACATCTACATGAAACCCATACAAGTAATATCGCTAAATCTTCAAGGCAAACACCACTGTAGCAAGCTCAAGGTCATGAGTCGGGTAATTCTTCTTATGCACTTTCAATTGTATTGAGAAATAAGCAATCATATTACCATTTTGCATTAGCACACCCCAACCCAATCCTTGATGCATTACAATACACAAGGAACCCATCATTTCCTTTGGGCAATGTCAATATTAGGGACGAATTCAATCGATCCTTTAAAGTTTGGAAAACTTTCTCACATTTATCCATCCACACAAACTTAGATTTCTTTTGAGTTAACTTGGTCAGTGGGGATAACCACTTGCTGGGTGGAATCCAACATAACCCCCTACATTGACACAGGGAGACCACTTACCGGTTGGAACTCCATCAACTTTTCATGCACTTAATAATATAAATGACCACTTGGTTCCACTAGCCTAGCCTACAAGGGCTCCTATTATAGCACTTATATAGGGACTTTGAGATTTAGCTTTTATGGTCCATGTCGCAACTAATGGGATGAAATCCAATCTCAAGTCCACTCGGTGCTAACTCATCCCACAGAATCCTTAAAATATAACTTAGTATCATAAGAAGCAATCGTAGAAGTAGCTTAAAATTTAATAACCACTAAGTGAGTATTGTCCTTTCATCATGGGGACCTTTCTTAAATATCTTTAGGGCAACTGTCAACATGCTTATATCATTGACAAATCATTACTCCAAAACTTAACTTTAATACCCTAGTCATTATCATAAATCATGTAAAGCTTTTCTTGAAAACTAGGTGAGCTAGATATCTAAATGGAACAATCATAAATCACATAAATCATGGAAATATACTTCTTTAGAAATATGTAAAACATCTCACATAATATGAATAACAAAACTCATCATTGAGGTCATCATCAATAGCTTAAATACATGTATATACTTAGTGAAAATATCATAGGTTATCATGAATAACATTTAATAGCATAAAACATCATGAAATCATCATAAACATGCATAATATCTTAAAGGAACTTACAAAAAAGTTAAAATACTTAAAAGAGGACTTTATGGGTGGAAGGGTACCCATAAATCAATTCACAATCATAGAAGACATGGGAGAACGATTTTGGAACCTTTGGTGAAAACTTTGAACCCTAGCTTTGCCTTGTCCTTTTCTTGAGAGAGTAATGCCTTTGAGAGTTGAAAGAATGAATGAAAAAATAAGGTTTTAGGGCTTTAAGGCTGGTTTAGGGTCCTTTTTGTTCCAAAAAATAACAGGGTTTAGGAATAAGAATGACGAAAATGTCAAAACTGCCATTCATTAAAACTGCCAGTTTCAACCCACGAAAGCCCATTTACGGGTTGTGGAATAAACCACGAACCATAGGTCCTGCTCATGTTGGTAACTTTTTCTAAAATCCCTGAAACCATTCTCCCGACTAAAACCACAAGCCTCCTTTTTAGGTCATAGATGGACTTATGGGTCGTGGTTGCACTCGTAGAGTCCTTCCGCACTTAGTCATTTTCCCACTTCCTAGACCCTATCCATAAAGGGTTTCTATGGGCGCCATGCTTTATTTTATGGGCTATGTTGGTAACATGTAGATTACTTCCAACAAATTCTAAATTTCCTTCTTGTTTGATAGTCTCACCCACGTTGCTATCTACGGACCATCTTCCTTTCTATGAGCTATCAATGGGTCCGTGGGTTACCCCATACTTAGAGAAATTTTTCCTTTCCTGAAGTTCATGTTTAAGGGTCGAATCTACAGGCCATATCTCTACCTATGGGCCGTAAGTCACCCTCGTGAACTTAACTTTAGGTCATTTTCTGTCCAGCTTCTCTACACGGAAGTCCCCTAAATTGGCGATCATTACATATTGCAAACCTTTAGGGAAGAGAAGTTTTTTGCCAAGTTTAATAAATATAGGTTTTGGTTAAAGGAGGTTACATTCCTTAGGCATGTGGTGTCAGGTGAAAGAATCAAAGTGGATCCTAAGAAAACAAAGGAGGTGACAAATGGGCCTAAGCCCTTTACTTCAACAAATATTTGGAATTTCTTGGGATTAGCGGGATACTACCAAATATTTGTTGAGAAAGTTTCTTCAATTTCATCCTTTTGATAAAGTTGACAAAAAAGAAGGCAAAATTTCATTGGACCGAAGAATGTGAAAGGACCTTTTGAATCTTGAAGGACAAGCTTACATCCGCTCCTATTTTGACTTTACCAGAAGGGTTAGAAGGGTTTGTCCTCTATTGTGATGCTTCAAAAATATATTTGGAGTGTGTATTGGTGTAAGGTGGCAAGATTATTACTTATGTTTCTAGGCAACTAAAAATGTATGAGCATAATTATCCTACTCATGACCTTGAGCTAATAGTCGTGGTGTTTAATTTGAAACTATGGTGTCATTATTTGTATGAAGTTCATGTATATATATTCACCTACCATAAGAGTCTTCAATATGTATTCACCCAAAGAGATCTCAATTTGAGAAGATGATTAGAACTATTTAAGAATTATTACATGAGTTTGCATTTTCACCCGGGCCAAGCTAACGTTGTGGCCAACGCCCTAAGTAGGGTATCATTGGAAAGTCTAGCTCATTTGATGATGAGAAAAAGGATTTAGCAAAAGAAGTTAATCGATTAGCTAGGTTGGGGGTTAGGTTGGATGAAGCCGAAGATGGAGGTATGGTGGTTCTAGATGGTCCTAAATCTTCTTTGGTTGAAGAGGTTAAGCCTTGCAAGGACTTGATCCATCCTTGGTTGAGTTGAAAGCATTGGTAAAATAAGGCAAGGTAGAGGCTTTTTCCCAAGAGGGAGATGGTGTCCTTAGGTACCAAGGTAAGTTGTGTTGCCAAATGTTGATGGGTTGAGGGACTTGATTCTGAAAGAGGCCCGTAATTTATCTTATTCCATTCACTCCGGTTTTATAAAAATGTATAAAGATTTAAGAAAAGTGTATTGGTGGGGTGGTATGAAAAGAGACATTGCAAAGTTTACGATCAAATGTCACAATGTCCAACAAGTCAAAGTCGAACATCAAAGGCCGGTGGTCTATCCCAAGACATAAAGATTCCTACTTGGGAGTGGAAAGAGGTCAACATTGATTTTGTGGTTAGTTTGCCTAAGACCAAAAATCACTTTGATTTCATATAGGTTATTTTTGATAGAATGACAAAGCCGCCACATTTCTTACCGGTCAGAATAACCTATAATATCGAAGACTATGCTAAGTTGTACATCCATGAGTTGGTTAGATTGCATAGGATTTTATTATCTATCATTTTGGATCATGGTGCTCTATTCACCTTTTACTTTTGGAGATCTTTCCAAAGAGGCCTTGGTACTACAATCACTCTTAGCATGACCTTTCACCCTCAAGTGGATGGTCAAGACAAAAGAACCATTCAAACCCTTGAGGATATGCTTAGAGCTTGTGTTTTGGAATTCAAGGGTAGTTGGGATGAGCATCTCCCACTCATTCGAATTTTCTTTCAACAATAGTTACCACTTTAGCATTGGGATGACACCGTTTGAGGCCTTATATGGGAGGTATTGCAGATCCCTAGTTGGGTGGTTCAAAGTGGGAGAGATGGCTTTAATAGTTCACATTTGATTTACAAAGCCTTGGAGAAAGTAAGGATGATAAGGGAGAGACTGAAGACAGGTAAAAGTCAATAAAAGTCTTATTTCGACATTAAGAAAAGAGATCTTGAGTTCAAGGTAGATGATTGGGTGTATTTGAAGGTTTCACCCATGAAGGGCGTGTTTCGGCTTGGCAATCAGGGTAATTTAAAACCTAGGTATATAGGGCCTTATAGAATTTTGAGGCATGTTGGTAAGATTTCTTATGAGTTGGAGTTACCTATGGAGATGAGTATGGTTTATTTGGTCTTTCATGTGTCCATATTGAGGAAGTGTGTAGGTAACCCAAACTCCATTGTGCCTTTTGAGATAGTGAACATGGAAGAGAACTTGATGTATGAAGAGGTTTTGGTTGAGATATTGGAAAAGTAAGTGAAGAGATTGAGGAACAATGATGTAGCATCCGTTAAAGTCCTTTGGAGGAACCAACAAGTCAAAAGTGCTCTTGGGAAGTGGAAGCAGAAGCGGATATGAAGAAATAATATCCTTATCCTTTCCACTCAACTCAAATCTAAGGTAATAAGTTAATCATGTATAAGGTGTCAAATCATGTGTTTCATCCCTTTTTGTCATGTTGCATACATACATACTTATGTTAACATGTTTGATGATCTTTGATGCACAAGTTTGAGATTTCATGAAAATAGTATTAAATTGCATTAATGCATTCATATTGGGCTGAAAATTTATTTAATCACCCCCCTCAAGCGTATTTCCATCACATTTTGGGATGAATATTCCCAAGGGGGAGATATTATAACACCTCCCAAGTTCCTTAGGATACCTTACTAATAGATTCCTCACATAACACATCTTTCATACATTTTTGGCAAATTTGAGGTCATATTCTTGTTCAGTAGGCAAAATTGTGTGAGAAAATTGTCTCATTTAATTTTTAAGTCAACCGTATCGAAAAATAATTTTTGCACTTTCCTGAGGGGTACCCAACCTCTCCACATCATGGAGGGTGTTTATTTTAGTGTAGAAATAACCAAGACTCATCCCAAGGAAAAACAGGAGAAAATTGAACCTCACACGAAAATGAATTGTGGGAAATAAGGTCCGTGTCGTGGAGAGGGTTCACCATAGTACAATTTTTTCTAAAAATTTCCAGATTTAAGTGAAGGCAATTGGGATTTATACCTGAACCATTATATATGGGAATACTAAAAAATTAGCCTAATTCACTCACTAAATCCCCTTAAAATCCTCTCCAACCTCTCCAAAGTTCCCTCTACCAAATACTGCTAAGTTTCTAGTGTTTCAAGGCTCTTCTATTAAGGATCAAGCTTCAAGATTCTTCCAAGCTTCTTTCATCTTTTTCAAGACCTCAAGGTATGTGGGTTTCTTCATCCATGGGTCCTTCCACCCATGGAGTCCAAAATCCTTTTCAACTAAACCCTTAAATTTCAAGATTGATTTCATTATGGGTACTTCCTATCTTTATCATTATGCATAATTTTAGTTGGAAATTGTCAATTATTGGTTTTAACATGCATGAAGACCTAATAAAGATTGATTTTGTAAGTTATCTATGACCTTCAAGCTATGCATATTAAGATATTATGAAATTCTATGAAACTTCTGGATTTTGAGATAATTTTCATGATGCCCTAAGTAGGGTTTTACTATGATGATAGTGGGTTGTTTGAAAGGTTTCCAAATGATCATGTTTTACTTAATTCATGTCGAATACTCTTGAATTTCATGATTTTAAGTTCTTATGCATACACCTACTGTGTTTTTACTAACATTATATGATGAAGTATCTTATATTGATGAAAGATTTTATTGCAAACTATAAAAGTCATGAATGTTGTGAATGATTATGGGTTGCTAAGTATGTAATGAATTCATGGAAAACTCTATGAATATTATGCAACATCATAAAGCCCTTTGATTTTATGTTACATCCTCTTGTAACGGAAACAATGCCCACATGAAGGGGTCGAGGATGTTGATGAGCAACTCCTACTATATTATGCTTTACAAGTTATACATGTTATGATTATGTTTATTTTATGTACTCTGTGGGACTAGACTTAGCACCGAATCCATCTTGAGGTGGGGAACCATCTCCAAGGGTTCTTATATAAAGCCTCTTGATTCATAACTATGTGCCATCATAGGTTATCATTATTTTTCTAAATGGGCTTACACTAGTGGATCCAACTACATCAAGTTACCGACAACGTGGGGTATAGTCTACCTTGGAAAGTAGAGTACTCCTTTTTTGATGTAGAGGTAACATATGGCTTTCATATAGTAGCTCGTATGGTTTTATTGCCTTCGTATATGATTATGCATCTTGTCTAATATGGCTTATGATTTCCTTGTTGCTTTGTATCCCACATTCTTACTATATTCAAAGTACTAATACATATTTCTGCCTGCATAATCTTACCCTATAGGGACTATAGCTTCTGTGCTTCGACCTCCTCATGGCTAGTATGATTCTTGAAGAATTTACTTGTGACGAGTCATCCATTTCAAGGGCAATATCTATTTTCTCTCTATCTATGTTAATACCAATGTTACTTTTACTATGTAATTTTCAGGGTGACCTCAAAATATGTCTTTGTCCCTGTCCCACTCATAATTAGAGGTATTTTTGGATAATATGTATGTACGATCTATGTGACACTTATATATCTATGGAGACTTTCTCTAGTCCCTATCCCATGTTTTATTGTTTCTTGTAATGAGTGTTAGGTGGTGAATATCCTAAGTCCCTATACCATATAAAGTCCATCCCATGTTCCTTTTCCTTTACAACTACATGTTGTACTTGAGGTAATGGGAATCCCTTATCCGTTGCCCAATAAAGTGCGTCCTAAGCCCCTAATTCTCTTAGTACAAATTGTTGATGATTGATCCGCAATTCTTAGCCAAGGACATGCTTAAGTATTCTATGAGGCTTGTTTGAGGTACCTTTGGGTTCTACACTTGCCATGTCGCACCTAGGCCCTACGCTTAGGTCGTGATATAGAGTTAAAGTGGAGTCTGTTTTTCCTTTCAAAGTTAATTTCAAAAATTATTATTTGTTAGAATTGAGATGTTGAGTTATTTTAATATGAGAATATTTTGTAATGATGATTTAAATGCCCACTTGAGTACTTTCTTTTGGTTTTATTGAGTCTTCCACAGATTGAGTAATTGATCAATCTAAGTGGTTTGCACGGGAACCAAAAATGTCTTTTAAATGCTAGCCATACCTAAGGTACCCTCTTGGGACATGATAAACTTGGTAATATAGCACAAGGTTTAAGTATCCTAGAATTTCTATGAAGTTGTATCTATAGGATCTTATTTATGGTTGTGAGAGCTCCACCTCATTAAATGAGGGACTATGGACATATAAAAAAGATCTCTTCTTTCAAATTCTAGATTGTGCAATAGAGTTTTCTCCTGAGAAACTTATTTGGATTTATCCATTGTCCAAGTTTGTTCGACTTACCCTCATACGCAAGGTGGTTGGAACATTTATCCTTATTGATGAGTTACCTTTAGATACCGTATTTAGAAAGTAAAGAGACTATACCAGGCTTGTGAAGAGTCGATTAGTGTGCTTGAGTTTATTGATTTGAAAGAAAGAATTCTTAATCATATGAATCATGCATTTTAGTTAGAGCAATGTAATGTACTCCCTTACTCTCTTCTCCTAACCCTGCTTCAGACATTATCCTTGGAAAAGTTATGTCTCTAAATGATTACTATTACTATCTAGAAGAGTGTGATTTAAGGCTTTGTAAATCATAAGTAGAAAAATCGACCTAGAGCTAGAAAGATAAAGATGGAAGAATGGAAACCAAATAGTGAAATAGTGGTTGATTGAGGCTTGTAAATAAAGTTATGCATCAATTAGGTAAGTAAAGAGGTGATAAGTTAAGTTCTTTTAGTCATGACTAAAAAGTAGTAAGTATCATCTAGCTTTTATGACAGGATATTGAGAATGAGTTATGGTTAGGATGAGTTAGGGTTGACTCAAACCAAAAATGGAGTTTGTGTTTATATATCCTTGTATTAGTGAAGACCAAGTATAGGTGCTGAATAGAAAAATGAAGTGCTCATGAGGTTATAGATCTAAACTAGACCTATCATTTTGAAGGGAGAGTCCTATATATTTATAAAGTATGAGCTTGACTAGGAAAGGAGATATGATGAATAGGTAGACAACAGTTAGTTGTGAAAAGAGATAAGGTGATATTATAACTAGACAAGTTGAGAGATAAAGAGCGATCACTTATCATAAGATTTTAATGGTATAATGTTTCTTGATTTTATCTAGTAGTTGTAAGTAAGTATAGTGTGCAATAAGTGTGTTGATATACATGTTTAGTGCTAAACACGAAGCTTGAATTATAAAAGAGCATTGTGTAGAAAGGAATAGCAATATAAGAGTGATTATATAGTTTTGAGGTTTGCTCTAGTAGGCTTGACATAGCATACATGAGAAACTAATATGTTGACTTGGAAGAAGTATGATATTACATATGTTGTATTTGTGACCCTTAGAGGAAAATAGTGAATTGAGGTTGCGCCACTATGTAAGAAAAGAATTTACGTATTCTTGTATAAGGTGATGCCCCGATCATACAAAGTGTCATGCTTATAGCTTAGTAAAGAGAATCAATTTGCAGACTTAGGATCATGACCTTTGAGCTAAGGTGGAGATGCTAAGGTAATGGACTAAAGTAATTTTTAAGCTTTAGATTGTAATACCTCGTAAGTTGGAAAGATAGAACACGGAAGAAAATACAGAAAATGGTCACTAGTGTCAGGGACCATGAGCCTAGTCCATGGCTCATAAAGAGTTTTATAAATTGTAGATAGGGGTCTCATGGATGGCCCTAGTACTTAGAAAAATTTCTTGGAAAATGGGTCAATGTAGGAACAAGAACCATCAGTTATAAAAAGAACTATGACTCGTAGACAAGAGTCATAGGTGGGGTTCTGAGAGAATTAAAATTTGACAAGTGTAGGAGGTTTCTACGAGGGGATTCTTTGAGCGGTAAAAGATAGGATGATCCTGTAAAATAAAGTCATGATTGAAATTCTGCAATGCGTGATTTGTGTCAGATTCCAATAAAAGTCCTATACAACCTGTAGACGTTTTGGCGAGTCATAGGTTAGGTTCATAAAGTTGAGGTGCAAACGGTTTGGTGCACAGGTTTTACAAGAAGTAACCACGACCCATATAAGGAATTCTTTGTTTTCTATACCCGAGTCATGCTCTTTTTAACTTGCGAGTTCTTTAACTTCTTTAATTTGCTTTTTTTTTTTATTTGGTGGTATAAAAAAGCTTTTATGGGACATAATATAGTGTTCACGCTTTGGGCAGTAAGACCTGGAAATTTGACTAAGTGATGGGTGATTCCACGAGGGTTTACTACAAGCTATAGAAGATAGGACAGGCTTGTAGGGTTGGTTCATAGTTTGAGATTTAGAGAGGGTAATTTTGGGCTAGAATCTACGAAACCTCTTGTACAAGCCGTAGACAGTCTACAACTCGTAGATAGATCCTATAGATCTTGTCCATACATTTTAATGAGGAGTATTGTTTTACCTTTCCTACCCTCTTATCCCTCATAATATATTGTTTTTATCCCATAACTACCCCATAATCGTCCTAAACTTCTCAATTTTCCCTCATTCTCACCCAAGTCTCAAAAACACTCAAATCCTCTCAAGTTTTTTCTTCATAAGCTCTCATGGAAGATCAAGCTAGGGTTTTTCAGTTCCTCCATTGATTTGCTAGTTTTTCTCAAGCAAATCACTCAAGGTATGTGGATCTTCATCCATGGATAACCTTCCACCCATGGAGCCAAAAGAATCCTCAATTTTCATCCAATTTCAATTATGAAATTTATGAATTTTCATGATTTCCATGATTTGAATTATGAATATTAATATAATTATGCATGAATTATCGCTAATTGTATGATTTCAATGATTTTTCATTCAATTACTCCTACATCCAATCTAGAGTTCATGAGATTCTATATGAGTTCTTTTAATTTTGATTCAATTGGTATTATTTTATATAATTATGTACATTTTCAATCCAGTTTCATGATTTTGAGTTAATTTCATGTGGGATTCCACTGGGTATGTTGTTGTTTCATATGAAGCCGTATTTTGCCTTAGTTGCACTAACAAGTTATGATTATGAAATTGCATGTCTTCAAGTAAGTTTATGAAAAGGGTGACCTAAGATCCTAATGACACTCCGTATTGAGGTAGGATTCATAATGATGGAAGGCATACATCCACATTACATGAATCACATGAAATAAGTTATTCGCCGAACAAGTTTTATGAGTTGGATTGGTAGCTATTAATTACCTTTCCACATGCTAAGCTTTATGGTCTATGACAAGTATGAAATATGAATTATGACAAGTTTATGAATTATTATAAGTATGATTTTTATAACAAGTATTTCATGGGATTTTAACTTAGCACCAAGAGTACTTTGAGGTGGGATTCGACATAAGAGGTCCTTAATAGCAATCTCTAGTCCTATAACTACATTTACACTATGGGGTTTACTACTAAATGTCCTAACTAATGGATCCACAAATAGCATATGTTCAGGACACCCGCCTAGCAAGATAGAGTATTCTTGGCAAGTAGACTCCCCTTTCTTCGATGTATATAAACAACATAATTCTATATTATAGCTCACATGGTCTTATTGTTGGTTATGATTTTTATCCCACATATGTATGGTTTCTATATGATGCATTACTTGGCTATTCATAACATTTACTTTTACATGGCTCTGTTATGACTTCCATGTGCATTGATTACTCTTATGTTTATTTATGCTTTTAACTATTTCTTTTATCATGTTATTTGCCCGATCAATTGCACAACATGGTTTATGGTTCCTTGCACTATCTACATACTTAGTACATTCAAATGTACTAATGCATACTTATTTGCCTATATTGTTTTATGATGTAAAAAAGGGCACTCATCCTACTCCTCACGTACGTGGTTAGCCTTTCTCTATATTGAAGATTGTATGGAGAGTCCTCATGCATAGAGGGAAAGCCAAGTCTATCTTTACTTGTTTGTCATTCTTAGTCTATGTTGATACTTTAAGGCCATTTCTTTCTCTTTCGTTTTGTTGAGGGTGAGTTCGGAATATGTCCAGAGTCCTCACCTATATTAGATCTATTAGAGGCGTGGACATTGTATGGAATCTATATTGTCTTCTTTTGACCATTGGGGCTTCTTTCTTATTCAAGTATTTGAAATTTGCTTTGTCTTTTGCTTATTATATACATGTGATAACGTGCAATTATTCTTCTTGAGAGTAATACAGACTATCGTTAACAATATATTTACCCAACTACGAGTCGAGATTGATCCTATAAGGAATAGGCTGAAATAACTCTACTAGTTATCCTATTTCAGTTGTTGGTTCTATTTCCAAAAAACAAATCACATAAAAAGAGAAAATGGGGGTTCTAAACTAAGGATGACACTGATGTCGCCCAAGTTACACCTTCTTTTTAGAGGATAAAGTGGTTGCTGTCAAGAAATAGAACCTAATAAAGGTTAGGGTCGAACCTATAGGGAGTACGTAGACTCATGAGAATTCCATAATCACAATTCGAGTGGTTAACCAACTTACTTTATCAAAGGGGGGATCTTGCAATAATCGATGAAAAATATAACTAAACTAACTAACACAAGAGAGAAGTCAATATAGAGAGAAATTAAGGTATTGTGTTCCCCATGATTCCCCAACTCAGTATCACCGGATAACCTAATTCTATTCTAGTGTAGCATGTATGATAGTAAGTTATGTTCACCAAGCCCTTTTGTCAAAGGTGAGAGGTGCATTTCACTATGTGACTTGTCCCATCTTCATAGTGTGCATTACTAACCCTTACCTATTAGTCCCAGTACAACCTCCCCTTGACCCAGTTTAGTTGATTTTAGATGAGAACATATCAATCGAATCCTGTTAATTAATCTCTTTTCCTAATTATTACTACCTTGGTCCAGTCAATAACACTAGGCGGGTTCCAATATTGGCCACCATTAGAAAATATGCAAAATGAAGAGAGTTAATTAATACATGCATATACACCTTTCAAGAATTATGAACTATACGGATTTACTTTGTTAGTTCTTCATGGTTCCCAAAACCCTAGTTGTGGATTTAGCTACTCATGCTTTGTGTAGATGCAAGAATTATGGATTAAGAAAATATAACTGAACACTTATTCAATAGAATTAAGAACAAGCAAATACAACTTTAATAAGAATCACAAGCTTAAAGATGAAATTCAAACACAAGTGTTCTCAAAGACTCTCCAATATGATCTCACAAAAAATAACCTAAAAAACCTATTTATAATAAGTAAAATACAAAGTCCTAAACAAAATAGGTAAACAAGTCGGCATGCTATACGAAAGGGATTTATGGGTCGTATTGCATTCCACAGACCGTAATCGAGGTCTTGTACTCTGTTGCGGAAATTTTGGACTTCAACTCTATGATACCCCCGTACGACTCATAAAAAGGCTTATGACCCGTAAAGGGAGTTTCGTCTGATGAACTTCAGAAAGTTCTTATCTCTGATCCTTAGGGCACGAACCATCCTTTACGACTCGTAAAATGTACCATGGCTCATCGGCATGTTCGTAAAATAAACTTAAGAAAATAACCCCTCACTGGAATTATTCATGAAACCACCCTACAACCTGTAGAATGACCTACGGCCCGTAAAAGGTCTCGTATAACAACAAAAATCAGCAACTTTTTCTGCATTTTTTTCCCAACATCAAGGCCAACCTATAATCCTGCAAATATAAACATAAAAACACATAAAACCAACTAACATCACATTGAAAAAATACAAAATTCCAAGTTTTAAGCATCAACTGTGTTGTATTTTGGAAGCACATCAACAATCTCAACTTAAAATTGTTGCTTGTCCTTAAGCGGCAGACTCAATCTATATAGATAATAGAGTAATACACAAACCTCAACCCCATGGCAGACATCGCATAAATCTCAAACTTAGTTACCTACACCGACTTTTCAAAACAGGATCAGATAGCTATATAGGAAACCAATACAAACTGGTGCATGTGACAACACAACTATGAAAAATGAGGTAGTATCAACAATCCACAATCGCTGAACAAGTCTAGTGCTAACAATGCAATACAAGTGCCTTCTCCAAAAGAAGTCCCATATCTGACACTCAATGATGTTTTCATGTATAACTTTGGGACTATGCAAAATCACTTACTCTCACAAAAGGTATTCATGCATCATGCCTAATACCATAGGCTTGCCCCTATACTCATGACTAAGACCTTCAACTAGCTGAACTAGGATCACTTTAGGACTTTCTAGGCTTGTAACCTAAGCTCAAGGGGCTTTGGTATGACATTATAGGAACATAGTGACTAAAGGCCCTCCTTGACACTGCGTTTTTCTACACCTTTTCCCTACTAACTCTGTTATTTTTTCTTATTCTCCCCTTTTCCTATTTTCAAGCTTTTCTAAGTGCTTTCTTTTTATTTTTCAGCCTTTTGCCTTATTTCTACATTTCATTTTGCTTTTTAGCTCACAACTAAGGCATCACTTGTTTTTCTTGCACCAGTACATGATTCCTCTATATCACTAATACACCCCCTCATTTTTGTGTTTCACTATTTCACCAACCACACTCAACTTAGGCTTGTGTTGAAGTGCACCATATTCGTCCTCAGAACCAGGGCCACTTTTGGTACCCACCCTTAACTTAGGCTTTTTGCCTTAGTCAATCTGCACAATGTTCAAGGAAGGACTAATGCCAATTTCAGGATTTTACAACTAACAAGGCTAGGTTAATCAGGTGTTTTCAAAGAATAGGTACATGTTAGGCTCAAACATTAGGAACAAGGGATATATCATAGTTTTGGTTGGTCATTTTAGGTTAAGTGGACTATTAAGAACAATGGCCTTACATCCTTTCCTAATCTAATCGATCTACAATCTAACTTAGAGTGACAAGGCAAGTTTTGAATTAGAACAACACACATGACTCTGGCAAATTAAGCTCACACCCATATGGAACTGCATACACCATTAACAAAATACTCTTAGATCACGCTTTTTATCGCAGTTTATCCTCAATTATCAGAACAAATATTGTCACACACCTAAACATGCATGGTTGCTATCCAACTACTAATCAAAATAAATTTTTGGTGAGTATCATTTTTCAAACAAAACACAACAAACATGTTATATGCCACAAGTATTGGTACGATGTGATGCAAATACCATCTAAACATCCTAAATATGCTGGTTCAATAAAAATTAAATATCCACGGGAAAAATAAACACAAGGAAAAAAACCCCAGGATAAATAATTGGGGTGGTTATAGGCCCAAGCTACTTAAACTTTACTAAGGCCAATAACTATCCACACCCCATCGAAAAAGATATGCATTGTCCCCAATGTACAAAATCAAAGCAAAATAAAACATATGGGGCTAAAAAAATACCTGGCGCCTAAGTGTCGGTGTGTACCTTGGGTTTCCTCCCAAGCAGTGCCTGATTTATTATTGCGACACGACTTGGACAACTTGGTTACTCAGACTTCACCAAGTGTCCATGCTTCCACTTTTTCTTCCACCTTGAACTTATGAATTGTACCCCTAATTTCTTTCTGATTTTCTACTATGCTCACAGGGTGGTGGTATAAAAATAAGAAGAACAAACAATAGAGATTACATGTTGTACTTTTTGGCCGTTAAACGAGGAATGTAATTTTTTCTTTTGAGCCCAACAAATTCAAGAATATAAACATATTTTTCCTCCTCCTTACATTCTTCCATATGCTTAGATGATTCAATTAATATCTCATAATCTACACATAATGTAGAAAAATGATTGGAATGAAGTCCAATGCGCCCTTAATTCATGAATTATATTATTATTTACATCCTTATCTTCGCACACACTAGAGTTTTAAAGATATTATCATCTACTTCTTCATATAACTCTCGTGTACTTTTCTCAAAAGTGACAATATCAATAATAGTCTTGTGAAGTAGTTGACCCTCCAATTTTATCTCTTCAATGGCCTATAAGCATTATTTCTTATTCACACAATTCATAACTATCATGTTGAGCATCAAACTTCTCAACCTTTACACTTAACTCAACACTTAAATCGTGGATATCCAAACCAAATTGATGAACATCTGACAAAAGCATATAGTTGTCCAGGTCAATGTTTTCTAATATTTTCAAGAAGTACACATTGTGATTCAAAAATTTATCTACAAACCATATCTTCCCAATACTCCAGTCATTTAATATTTCTTCAATAGAGGTGTCATATATAAAAGAGAAAAAGAAAAAATAAAAACAATGACGGAAATAAGGATTAACACTCTAATCACTATGAATTGACTGAGTCTAGTTGTATTCTCTGGCAAAGACGCCAAAGTCTTGATGTCGCCCAAGTTACACCTCTTTTTTAGAGGATAAAGCAGTCGCTATCAAGAAATAGAACCTGAAAAAGATTAGGGTTGAACCCATAGGGAATACGTAGACTCAAGAGAATTCAATGATCACAATTCAAGTGGTTAACCAACTTACTTCCCGAAAGGGGGGGGGGGGGTTTCTTGCAATAATCGATGAAAAATATGACTAAACTAACTAACACAAGAGAGAAGTCAATATGGAGAGAAATTAGGGTATTGTGCTCTCAATGATTCCCTAACTCAGTATCACCGGATAACCTAATTCTTTTCTAATGTATAACATGCATGATAGTAAGTTGTGTTCACCACGTCCTTTGGTCAAAGGTGAGAGGTGAATTTTACTATGCAACTTCGCCCATCTCCATAGTGTGCATTACTAACCCTTACCTATTAGTCCCAGTACAACCTCCCCTTGGCCTAGTTTGGTTGATTGGACGAGAACACATCAATCAAATCCTTTTAATTAATCTATTTTCCTAATCATTACTACCTTCGTCCAGTCAATAAAACTAGGCGGGTTCTAATGTTGGCCATCATCAGAAAACATGCGAAACGAAGAGAGTTAATTAATACATACATATACACCTTTCAAGAATTATGAACTATCCGATTTTACTTTGTTAGTTCTTCATGGTTCCCTCAACCCTAGTTGTGGATTTAGCTACTCATTCTTTGTGTAGATGCAAGAATTATGGATTGAGAAAACATAATTGAACACTTACATAATAGAATTAAGAACAAGAAAATCCAACTTCAATAAGAATCACAAGCTTAGAGATGAAATTCAGACATAAGTGTTCTCAAAGACTCTCCAATATGATCTCACAATTTTCTCTCTCTAATGATTGGGTTCTTTGGGTACTAGGCGAAAACTCCTCAAAAATAACCTAAAAAACCTATTTATAATAAGTAAAATACATGTCCTAAATAAAATAGGAGAACTGGTCGGCATGCCATACGAAAGGGGTTTACGGGTCATATTGCATTTCATGACCTATTATCGGGGTCTCGTACTCCACTGCTAGAATTTTGGACTTCAACTCTATGACACCCCCTATGACTCGTAAAGAGGTTTACGACCTATAAAGGGGGTTTCATCTGATAAACTTTAGAAAGTCTCAATCTCTGATCCTTAGGGCACGCACCATCTTCTATGACTCATAAAACCTTCTACGACTTGTCTGCATGTTCGTAGAATAAACTTCAGAAAACAGCCCCTCACTGGAATTGTTCATGAAACCACTTTTCAACCTATAAAGGATCTCGTATAACAAAAAAATCAATAACTTCTGCACGTTTTTCCCAAAAGCAAGGCCAATATGTAATCCTCCAGATATAAACAGAAATACACATAAAACCAACTAACATTGCATTAAGAACACATAAAATTCCAAGTTTTGAGCATCAAAAGTGTTGTATATTGGCAGCACATCAATAACTAACTAGGATTGGGAATTTAACAAATTAGGGTATAGATAGTGTGATAGAAGACTAGGGTTGCGGTCCCCGAAGACGTATAACTTAGAGGCATTTAACATTGGTGATATTGTAAATTACATTACATGCAAAGTCTATCAAGTTAGGTAACCTCTAATTCACCTCCCAGTCCTTCTTAAAAGCATTTCATTCATCTTTACCTGGTCTCAAAATGTATGCTTTACTAACCCTCGCTTTGGATCTCAGAGTACTATCACCTTCCTTTCTCAAGTAACTTTGACAAAGCTATAACCTTCGAATTTCTGTTGTGATCTATTTTTCCTAATCACTAACTCCCTCCTAGGCAAGCAATGAATATAGGAATGTTCCAATGAATATAGGAATGTTCTTAGTGTGTTCACTCATCAAGAAAGACTTTTAGACAAAGAACATCACAATACATACAACATAAATCTCAATAAAATTCTAAGTTTTGCGTACATTATTAAAACTTCATTGTTCCCACAATCCTAGTTGTGGGTTTTGATTAATTGAACTTGCTAGAGTTGAAATGTAAATCATAATATAATTCATGTTTAAATCACTTACAAAGGATAATAAGTCAAATCTTGATTCACACAAACAAATGGGAAACAATAATGAGACTTGATCTTCAATCAATGATTAAACATACAACTAGAACGTTATTCTTTTGCTTACTGTCCAGGCATCAATTTCATGGAAATGCAATGGAAAATTTATGTTTTGTTCATGTCGAGATGCCCCAAAAATGTGGAGACATATGTTTCTCCAAGAAATAAACAAAAGTTCTATATATACTAAGTAAAACTTAAGCCTAAAACAAGTAGGAAAGCTAATCCTTCATGGACTAGGATTGTCCAATCGTGTAGGTTCACGAGCATGACCACGACGTGTCGTCGATTTCAAGGCCCACTTGGACCTTCCGTGGTGCTTCACTTGGTGTTGATGTTGTCCAAGGCTGGTTCCCTTCACAAGGGCTCTTCACGATCTATGAAGAGCACCAAGATTCGTAAACTTGGTCATGATGACTTGCCTTTGGCTTAAAACTATCCAGTACACTTTGGTGTCCTTTCATGGATCATGGAGTGAACCATGAGTCGTCCAAGGGATCATGTTAAGGCCCTTAGTTGCACACAAAGATTCCATGGATTGGAGTCCCTTTCATGACTCCTTAGCACTCGTGAAAAGCACCATGGACCTTGAAAGGCTTTGTGGTGTGCACTTTGTGTCCAAAAGTTATTGTTTTGAACTTTGATGCTCAATATACGTTGCTTTAGTTTTTTTTCAGCCCCCAAATACATTGATTCTAGCCCCATTCTCCATGATTTCAATCAATTCGTCAGTCAAACAACTCTTTGGTTATGCTCCATTTTCCTTAGCCTTCACAAGCTTGTCAAATCTTCACATTGTTGTTACTAAGGCTCATTAGGCATGTTGAATTTGCTCATGAACACATTTATTCCCACTCCTTTTGTAGATCAACACAAATCAGTCCGTCCTCTGTTGTATCCATGAAATCTTCGTTTTCCTAAAAATAAATACAAAACACACATCAAACTAACACAATGTGCTTAAGAACTCACAATAATCCTATGTTTTAGGCATCATAAGTCGTACTTTCGCGACTTATCGAACACCCTCAACTTACAATCGTTACTTTTCCTCAAGCAATAACGAAGAATAAAACCAAATGACGTGCAAATACAAGCATCTAACAAAAAGTATATAGCAATCCCTCAATCATCAAACATATGCCTAACAATTAAATTTGCTATGCACTCGCAGCCAAACTAACTGGAAAAGAATCAACTTAAGCACTGCATCATACCCAGTTGACCAAATACATCTAGAACAAAGATGAACCAGTTAATTTAGCAACTAAACAGTTCTATGATAGTGCCCTCACTATAATGAAGTCTCACACATAGTGTATAAATTCAAAACAAATATTAGACTATAGACACTCACAAATGACATTCAACCAATACACAAGTACAAACCATATGCTTGCCTTTATTTTCACCACCTTGACTCTCAAATGATCTTTTTAGGATCATATTAGCACTTTTGCGGCTTGTAATGTTAGCTTGGGATAAGGTAGGATACATTTAGGATCAAAGTTTCTGTTTTGCCCCTCCAGGATGAGACTTTGGTTTAGCTATCTATTTACAGTCCCAAACTCTTATTGTCCCTATTTTCCCACTCTGTCTAACCTTGGAAGTGGTTTTCATTTTCCTATATTCTTTTTGTTTCTTTTCCTTTTTCTCTTTTGTTTTACTCACGGTCATACCCTAAGCCTTTCCTTTTCTCTCATAACTTGACTCTTTTCATACCTTAACTTTTCTATTTTTTTCCACAGTAGCCACCCTCAACTTAGGCCTTTAGCCTAAGTTGGGGTGCACAATGTCTTTTAAAGGACTAGGGCCAACATAAGCCACCCTCAACTTAGGATTTAGGCCTAGGTTGAGGTTCATAATGTCCTTGGAGAGACCAGAGCAAAGTAAAAATATATAGAAAAACAAGGAAGGTGAGTTGGGTGATTACAAAGAAAAAGGCCTATTTAGGCTCAACTTTTGGTTCAAAAGGAATAATTTTATTTGGTCGGTCGAATTTAGGCTAAGTGACTTATCATTAAAAATGGCCTATGATCCTGTCCTAATCCAATAATGCAATTGTTTCATTGGGACGAACCAGGAAAGTTCTAGGTTACAAGTGCATTAATCGAATTGAACAGATAAGCTCACACACACATGACATATATCCTACACTATCCAGTGCTTACTAACACAGTCATGCTTCATTTATAGTATGTCGACAAGTCGATGGGTACAATACTTTATAAATATCAAAACAAGTTAGTCAAGTTGGGATGCAAGAACATACAAGCTTTTGAAAAAATTTTAAATTGGGTATTTTTACACAAAAGTCCTGGGTTACTATAGACTCCTACAAGCATTTATATGTACACAAACAAAATAACCTAAATATGCTACTTTGATGTCCTGTCAAAATACAATATTTTTTATACTTAAAACTTGGAATTTTGTGTATTTTCAAAGCGATGTTAGTAGATTTGATGTGTTTTTATGTTTGTTTTATAGGATTACAGGGTTGGCATGATTTTTGGGCTAAGTGTGCGGAAATAGAAGAAGTTGCTGTTCTACAACACCCTTTACGGGCCGTGGAAGTTTCCATGGGCTGTAGAGTAGTTTTTGTAGCTAAATCATATGAAGGGGAAATTTTCTAAAGTTGTCTACAAATATGTAGATAAGAAGTTCAAAATTCTACGAGACATAGACATGGTGTCGTACCCTAAGATAGCGGGATGTTCTTGAAAATTCATCAGACAAAACTCTCCATGGGTCGTAGAACTTTATATGACTCATAGATAGGTCTCGTAAAAGTCACCCCCAATATTGCAGAAGGAATCCATGAAGCCCCGACTACAGGCCGTAGAACTTTATACGGCTCGTAGAGTTATTCATAGAGCCTGTCGACCCAATTCTCATATTTTGATTTGGTCTTGTATTGTAAATATTATAAATAGGTTTTTAGGTTAATTTTAATGGGGAACATTAGAGAGTCAGTATGAAAAAGTGAGCAACATTGTGAGACACTTGAAAAATAATATTTTGTGTTCTTAATTCATACTTTGTGATTCTTGTTGAAGAGCTTGGATTTCTTAATTTCATTGTGTAGGTGCTTAATCATTCTATTCAATATCATGATTTTTGCATCTATACTGATAATGAGTAGCTAAATCCACATCTAGAGTTGTGGAAACCATGAAGAGCTAACAAGGTAAAACCAGATAATTTATAATTCTTGAAAAGTTTGCATGCATGTATTAATTAATTCTCTTCATTTTGAATGCTTTTTTAATAGTGGCCAACATTAGAACTCGCCCAGTGTTAGTAACTTTATCAAGGTAGTAATGAATAGAAAAACAAATTAATTAACAAGATTCGATTGATATTTCTCATCGAATCAACCAATTTGGATCAAGGAGAGGTTGTATTGGAACAATAGATAAGGGTTAGTAATGTCAAACTGCGGGGATAGATCAAATCATGTAGTGAAAATTACCTCTCTCCTGGATCAAAAGGTTTGGTAAACTTAAGTTACCGTTCCGTATGCTACACACTAGAAAAAGAATTTGATTATCTGAAAATACCAAGTTAGGGAATCATGGAGAACACAATACCCTAGTTACTCATCATACTGATTTCATACTTGTCTTAGTCTAGGATTTCTTTCTATAGTTTTACAAATCCCCCTCCCTCCCCTAGGGAGATAAGTAGGTTAGTCAACTCGAACTGCTTGAAATTTCTCTAAGTCTACCCTATTCCCTATGGGATCGACCCTAAGCTCAGTTAGGTTATATATCTTGACAACGACCACTTTAACATTTAAAAAGGAGGAGTAGCTTGGGCAACATCAAGACTTTGGTGTCGTTGCTTGGGAATACAACTATACTTGTTTAATTTGAGTAGTTCTGGGATTAATCTTTATTTCCCTCATTTTACATATTTGTTGTTTTTGTTTCAGCATGCAGGTGTAGTGTATGCATAACACATGAAGTCAAGGCATTCCCTTAACTCCATTTGATCCAAAGATCCAGAGAACACTGAGAAGAATGGCCAAGGACAACACAAACAACACGGTTGATACAGCTCTAAACCAGAACTAAAATGAGAATGATAATAACCCACCTCCGCTTGAGGACATTGATCCACAACCATAGGATCTCAACGCTGAAGCTTATCAATGAAATCAATATCAGTTGAATCCTATGGCTATGAATCTCACTAGAGCTATTGTGTTACCGCCACTACCAGATGACACAAAGTTTGTTGTCTCGAGTGGATAACTTCAAATGCTGTAAAACCCCAGGTTGTTCATGAGCCTACCATCAAAGGATCCGCATAGCCATCTACACAACATTGCGTTTGTCTGTAAGAGTGCAATGGGAAACCAAAATCTATCTATGGATGTTGTTGGGCTTCGTGTCTTCTCATTGTCTCTAACAGGCAATGCAACACTATGGCTATTCAAGCTCCCATAGAGTTTGATCACCAGTTGGGCTGAATTGCAGAAGGCCTTTTTGGAGAGGTTCTTCCCAAGATCGAAGAAGCTCAAGTTAAAGGACCAAATCAACAACTTTGAGCAACTTCCTGGTAACTCGATCAGTATCACGTAGGAGAGGTTCACAAAGTGTTTAAAAAATGTCCCTGACCACAAGATTGTTGATGATGCCTTGGTGGAGATCCTCTACCGTGCCCTAAACGAGAATAGCTAAGCATGTGTTGATACCATCTATTGTGGCACATTTTTAGATCAACTATTTTCAAGGGTTGTTGAGAAGTTTGAAAGGGTTGTCAAGATGAATCGTGCATGGGGATCGAGAGATAGGTCCTCTACCAAGAGCTCGTGTGAAGTTAGTACTAGTGCGACACAAGATAAAATAAATGAGGAGATGTTGTAAGAGCTTGCCAGATTAGTACCAACATGGAGTTGTTGATGAAGAAAAATCAAGAACGTGTGGATGCAGTTGCTCATCAGCTGTCACGAGCACCTATGTACGAGGAGCCTTACTATGAGAAGGATACTTGCTTCATTACTGATCAGATGGGGTTTTCCGGACTAACGCCCAAGGGTCCAATCAGGATTATTGCCACCAAGGTCAAGGAAACTAAGGTTGGAATTAAACAAGGATGACGCCTTTAGAGACAATAATCGTGGAGGTTATTATGATAGAAATAGGGTCCAGGATAGAGATACTGTTTGGGGTCGCAGAGATGGTTACAGGAACGGTCCATATGTGCTACCACATAATCGTGATTCAGGTGCTGGTAACTCTAGAGTTAAGAAAATGTTTGATCACCTATTGAAGAAGGCTGGCACACATGATAAGACCTTGAGGGGGATGAAGTCTGACATTTCCAACATTAATCAAAAGATCGAGACTCATTTTGTTGCTATCAAACAACTGGAGCAATAGTTCGGGTAAATATCAACTCAACTCAACCAGTGACAGAAAAGTACATTGCCCAGCAATACATTTCAAAATCCAAAGAATGAGGGGACAGTGTATGGTAGTGACTACTCGTGGTGGCAATAGACCATTAAACCTCCAATGCTAATTGATGATGATGATGCTCGTGAGGAGATAGTTGAGGTCAAAGATGTAGTGATATAAGATGATCGTGCTAAGGATGGGGTAAGTGATGCTGTTTTGATGTCATAGAATTTGAAGCCCATTCCTAGACCTCTTCCTTCTTTCCCTCAAAGTATAAAAAAGGAGGAGGAAGGTAAATTAAAGCACTTTCTTTCCATGCTGAAACAACTCTCTTTCAACATCCCTCTCATTGAGGCATTGGAGAAGATACCTAGGTACACAAATTTCATGAAGGACTTGGTAAAAAAAAAAGCGGACTGTAAGCCAAGAGCTCTCGCAAGAGCTTCAACATTATAGTGTGATTGCTATTAGGTCCTTGGTGCAGAAACAAGAAGATCTTGGTACATTTACCATACCCTTCACTATTAGAGATGTGGAGTTCGTAAGGGCAGTGTGATCTTAATGCCAACATAAATCTGATGCCCCTTGCGATCTTCAAGAAGCTAGGGTTGGGAGCCCCTACTCCGACGAGTATACGATTGTTGATGGCTGACTACACGGTGAAGAAGCCCGTGGGGATACTTTATGACATCCCTGTCAAATTAGAGAAATTCATATTTTGCCAGACTTTGTGATCCTTGATTGTGAAGTCAACTTTGAAGTCCCAATCATATTTGGAAGGCATTTCTTAGCCACTGGTCGAGCACTAGTGGAAATGGAAGATAGCCAACTCAAGTTTCGATTGAATGATAAAAAAGTTGTCTTCAATATTTGTCAGTCGATGCAGAGGCCAGATGATTTGAAGATGGATGTTTTGCCATTTGGTGAAGTATAAGTAACCAAGTTGTCCAAGTCATTTGCGACAATAAATCAGATGCTACTTGGGAGGCAACACAAGATAGTTGACACGATAGTGGTAGTTTTGTTTTGTCTTCGGCTTTTGGACTTGTATGTAGTTTAGTTTTTAGTATTTTGGTTGTAATTTTTGGTTTAGTTGCATATAGGGTAATGGTGTGCTCTGTGAAGAATATGCAGGTACATGATTAAGTCAGCCATTTTTTGCTAAAAAGGCATCAAGAAGTATTTCTACGACGGGTTTTATGAGCTGTATGTAAAACTACAATCTGTACACTAACTCGTAAAATACTTCCAGTGAGTGAAACTTTATGCACTCCAGCCCACGAGCCAACTTTATGGCCCATAAAACTATGGGCCATGAATGGGGCTCGTGGACCCCTGGTAAGTTTTCTACATGTGACTAAGTGTTGGAGGTTTCTACAATCAATTCTATGTGTCGTATTTAATTATACAGCTCGTAGAATGATCCAAAAAGCCCATCTCCCAAAACTAGGGTTTGGGTAATCTACGAAACTGGGGTCTACGGGCCGTAAAAACTTCTACGACCCATAATCAGGGTTTTGTAGAAGCTTGGGCCCAGTAATTGTGGCAGACCCGGTCAAAGGATAAATAGGAGTCAAATTATCTTAACCCCCATTCTTCACCAAAATTACCTAAAATACCCAACCCCCTTACCCTAGCATGATCATCTTCGTCCGGCCACCACTTTTTTTTTTTCGGCAAACTTTTTCGACCACCTCCGGGAGACCTAGGGTTTTACTCTCCTCGACTCCTTCTTTAATTTTCACATCTTTTTCATTAAACTTCGGCAAGTTCTTGGCCCTACAATCCTTTTAATATCAAATTATTATGATTAGATTGTAATTACTTGATGGATATATAATCTGATTAGTATGGGTTTGAGTCAATAGGTTCCCTTGTATGAGTTTAGAATTTAATTGTGAATAGTGTGTTGCCGATACTTGGATAATATTAAAAGTCAGAAAATGTGTGTGTGGCTATGTTTTGTGTTGTTTGAATGATGTTATGTGAAAACAATATCATCACATGTCGTTGAATTGAATAAACTGTATTGCTTGAAAAATGATGTGTGATTACATATGTGTGACTTGATGTTTAAACATTCAAACGGGATCGATTTGCTTTGGAAACATGCAGAATGAGATTCTATAGGTTTGTATGTGATCATTGAATATGGGGAGTTGCATATTCTTATTGAAATCATGTGGGGGTGCGTCATGTCTTACTTTGATGCTGGTTAAATGCTAAACATATTGTGTGGGATCTGTTTGATAGACTTGGAAAATCCAAAGTTCTGGATATTTCACACCATAAGGGTCTTTTACGACCCATAGAACATTCCACGAGCCGTAGTTGCCCCTCGTATGAAATTCCAAAAATTTGAAGTTTTTGAGATTCTATCAGATGAGACCTTCTACGAGCTGTAGATTAATCTACGACCTGTAGATAGGTCTCGTAGATCCTTGCCTATAAAAATTCAACACTGGAACACTTCTACGACTCATAGAATATTTTACAAGTCATACTTGGTCTCGTAGATGCAATTCCAGTAGCCAAATTTGTGCACTCTGTTTCTATGAGGGCTTTTTACGACTCATAGTTTTTACTACGTCCGTAAAGTGCTTTCGTAGACCCAATTGTAGCCATTTCAGAAATGTTTTGATTTTCATTCCTTGAATCCTGAGGCTAATCTTGTTTGCTAAATATGTGTGCTTTAGGTACTACGGCCCCAAGGGCTAAGAGAGATGAGATTAGGTCCCTAGCAGAGACTGCGAGATAAGCCCTCAAAGGATCAGGGAACCTCTGAGGCCGGTAGATCACTTGAGGAGCTTGGTATCCAACCTAACCCGAACGCTAAGCGACCACTAACACGTCCTGCCACCAAACATGCCGGGCATCCCAAGACCCAGGCTATCACTGTCCATTCTCCCTAGTTAGAAGAGCGAAGCGACAAAGATAATAGTTCTATTTAGATGACTCCTTCCAGAGAAGACTCTGAGTCAGGATCTGGCAACGAGTTGGAGATGGAGTCCTCCACAACACCTCAGGCATCACTACCACCTTTAGATACTCTATCTAGCTGGTGGTGCATTGAGGTCATGGGGACCATACAGAGGGTATATAGAAGAATGAGCGGGGCTGACTAGCTTATCTTATTTTTTAGGATCCCCATATTATTATTTTGGGATTGGACAGTGTCCTATGCCTGCAGAACACTATCATCAAATACGGGCTCTAATGACTGGCAGGATCATCGGGGAAGTACTCACCGACCATGGCTCGGGAGTTCTATGTATCAAATGCCGCAACTATTCTCGGTTCTCTTCCCAAGGAGAAGAAGCCCCTCACCCAGCCCAGACTGACACATACCAGGATGAGGGGTCGACAGATGGACATCTCGTAGATGACTATCCTCTGCATGCTATTCAGGCCTGAGTTTTGAGCCCCCAGATTTACAGTTGAGTTCGATAGGAGATTAGGGCAGACCAAGGATTAAGCCCTAATAAGAGATGTGGCTCGTAGGGCCATTTTGATAAGATGAGTTGCCGACCAGATTGTACAGCAGGGCTCGGACCCTGAGTGGATAGCTACATCGGCAGAGCCTATTGTGAAGGCTTCACCCAGCTTCACCACCAAATTTTGGTTGGTTGTGGTGATATCACAGATCTGGCCTATAATTGCTGATAATACACTGACGCCGAACAATGTTGTATTGGTTGCCAGCATCTTGGCTGGCTATGAGATTGATTGGGCCAGCTTGATAGCAGAGCAGACCCATGAGGTGTCCATGAAGAGTTCCACCTCCATCCCCTTCCCATGCTTGACTTATAGACTCTATATAGAGTCAGGAGTGGAGATTCCACATCACCTAGACTCATTATTGAGGTTGAGCGAACTCTAGATGCCAGCCTGATGATAATATGGTGCCCCACTAGTGAGCATCGTGCCCTCCAGCTCAGATACTAGAGATGTTCACTGCGGCGCCACCACCTACGTCTTCATCCACCACCACTGCTATTGCACCCACTGCTAAGAGGCCCCTACAGACTGAGGCTGATGTGGAGAGGGGCCCCACTACTACTAGTTTTGCCCCAGAGGTCGTGCCCACACTGACAATACCCGCTGGCATGGTCTATGTGTCAGCAACGTCCATTCAAGCCATGGTACAGAGGCTGGCCGACACTGAGTCACAGCTGACTCAGTTATTATAGTAGATTAGGCCTTGGGTTTGCCAAGCCATTTCAGAGGCAGAGGCTCGTATGTAGGCATTCACGATAGCTACTATCTAGGAGAGACTCATGCCCGTGGACAATCGCATTGATGTACTTAAGCGACGAGTACAACAGAGCCTCAACACACCACAACCAGTAGATATAACGACCCTTCAGAAGGAGATCCAGCAGCTCCGAGCCGATATGACTACAAGATTAGCAGCACCAGTTGTATTCCCACCAGATGATCCCTCAGAGTTGGTGGTTTATTTATTTGCTCCTAGGGATGTATTACTCACTACCCTCAGGAAGAGGCCCCACATTGATGATCCTAATACAGTGTGACTGCATGCGGGGATGACAAAGGAGCGGGAGTTAGAGCTTGCCAGGATACGCTCGATGCAAGATGAGGAGTGGAGGCACGCTCATAAGCTAGAGAGAGTGAAGGGTGGTAGACCCTCTAGACACACTTCTACTACTGAGGAGGCCAACAGGAATGTTGAGGGTGGCCAGACTCAACTGGATTTAAGGCGCCCAGGTATGCTTTATTTACCCCTATGCTTTAATATTTTATTTTGTGCATTGAGTACAATGCAAATAATTTTTGATGGGGTATGGGTAGTTATAGGCCTTAGTGAAGTCTGAGTAATCTTGGCCTATAACTATTCCAGATTTTGAATTCTAGAGATTTTCTTGCTTGTGTTCGTTTTCCCCAAGAATATTTACTTTCTATTGAACTGGCATATTTAGGATGTGTAGGTGATATTAGTAGCATGTAGTACTGATGTCTATGTCATATGTTTGTTTTTGTGTGAAAAATGACATCCACCAGTTTTTTGTTAATTAGTCTTGATAGCAACCATGCATGTTTGATTGTTTTGGCAATGTTAGTTCTGATGAGTGAGGATAAATTGTGATGAAAAACATGATCTCTGAGAGTCTTTGTTAATAGTGTAATCAGTATTGTGTGTGTGAGCTTTCCTTGCTAAATTTGCATGTTGTGTTTTAATTCAACACTTTACATGTTATCTAACATAGACAGTAGGTTAATTGGTTAGGAAAAGATCTTAGACCGTTGTTCATATTAGTCCACTTAGCCTAAATAATAATCCAAATGTGTAATGCATCCTTTGATCCCAATATTTGAGCCTTGCATGTACCATTTCTTTGTAAAATCCTAAGTCACCTAGCCTTGTTAGATGTAAAATCCTGAAATTGGCCCTGAATCTTCCTTAAAAATTATGCACCTTCACTGAGGAAAAAAGCTTAAGTTGAGGGTGGCTACCAAAAGTGGCCCTGGTTCCTAGGTTGGATATTGTGCACTTCGAGGCCAAAAGCCTAAGCTGAAGGTAGCTGGTGCAAAGGTAAACAAAAAATGAGGTGGAAGCTAGTGATACATGGAAAAGGAATAAAAATGTGTTCTGGTTGCAAGAAAAATGAGTAGATTCATAATCAATGAGCTAAAAAGAAAAATAATGTGAAACCGAAAGGCAAAAGAGCTGAAAAATAAGAGTAAGGCATCCAAAAAAGCTTGAAATAGGAGAAAGGGAGAATGAATTGAAAAATGACAATGTTGGTAGGCAAAAAGTAGAAAAGAAAACAGTGTCATGGAGGGCCTTTAGTCACTATGTTCCCAAAACATCATACCAAAATCCCCTGAGCCTATGTTACAAGCCATTGAAGTCCTAAAGTGATCCTAGTCCAAGTAGTCAAAGGTCATAGTCATGAGTATATGGGCAAGCATATAGTATTGAGCATGGTATTTGAATGTCTTTTGTAAGAGTGAGTGGCTCTGTGTAGTTCCAAGCAATGAATCTGAAAATATCATCATGAGTGGGACACGAGACTTTTTTCTATGATGGCACTTGTATTGTATTGTTTATATTTGACTTATTCAGTGATTGTTGCTTATTGATGATTGTCTTGCTTATCATAGTTGCACTGTCACATATGTTGATCTGCATTCGTTTGCTTGATAGCAATCTGATATGCTTTTAAGAGTGGTGTGGGTATCTATACTTGAGTTTGATATGATGTATGCCATTAGATTGAGGTCCAAGTGTTACGGTACTGCTTATGTAGATTGAGTTCATCGATTAAGGACAAACAATAATTTTAAGTTGAGAGTGTTGATGTGCTGTCAAAATACAATACTTTGGATGCTTAAACATGGAATTTTGTGTGTTCTCAAAGTGATTTTAGTAGATTTGATGTGTTTTTATTCTTGTTCTGTAGGATTATAGGGTTGACATGATTTTGAACTAAGTGTGCAGAAATTGAAAAATTTGTTATTCTATGTCACTTTCTACGGGCCCGTGGAATTTCCACAGGCCTTGGAGTAGGTTTCATAGCAAAATCCAGTGAAGGAGAGATTTACTGAAGTTGAGTTTATGAACATGCATACGAGCCGTAAAAGATTCTACCAGTCATAGACATGGTGTCGTATCCTGAGGATCACAAAGTGGGGAGTTACTGAAAAGTCATCAGACGAAACCCTCCATTGGCCGTAGAACTTTATACGACCCATGGATAGGTCTCGTAGATGTCACCCCCAGAATTGCAGAAGGAATCCACAAAGCTCCGACTATGGGCTGTAGAACTTTATACGACCAGAGTTGTTCGTAGAGCCTGCCGATTCAGTTCTCCTATTTTTATTTGGTCTTTGTATTTTAAATACTATAAATAGATTTTTTTAGGTTAAATGTCAAAGGGAACATTAGAGACCAGTAAGAAAAAGTGAGAAACATTGTGAGACACTTAGAAAATAATATATTGTGTTCTTAATTCATACTTGTGATTCTTGTTGAAGATGTTGGATTTCTTGTTCTTGATATCATTCTATAAGTGCTCAATTATGCTTTTCAATTCACGATTCTTGCATCTACACTGATAATGAGTAACTAAATCCACAACTAAGGTTTTGGGAACCATGATGAACTAACAAGGTAAAGCTGGATAATTCATAATTCTTGGAAAGTGTGCATTCATGTATTATTTAATTCTCTTCATTCATTTTGAATGCTTTTTAATTGTGGCCAACGTTAGAACTCGCCTAGTGCTACTGACTGGATCAAGGTAGTAATGAATAGAAAAAGAGATTAATTAATAGAATGTGATTGATGTTTCTCGTCAAATTAACTAAATTGGATCAAAGAGAGGTTGTACTGGAACAATAGGTAAAGGTTAGTAATGTCACACTATAGGGATGGATCAAATCACGTAATGAAATTTACCTCTCGCCTGGATCAAAAGGTTTAGTAAACTTAACTTACTTTTTTGTATGTTATACACTAGAAAAGAATTCAATTATTTGGTAATACCATGTCAGGGAATCATGAGGAACACAATACCCTAGTTACTCTTTATACTGATTTCACACTTGTCTTAGTCTAGGATTTCTTTCTATAGTTTTATAACCCCCCCCCCCTTGGGGAGATAAGCAAGTTAATCAACTCGAACTGCTTGAAATTTCTCTAAGTCTACCCTATTCACTGTGGGATCAACCCTAACCTTGTTTAGGTAATATATCTTGACAACAACCACTTTAACCTTCAAAAAACAGGTGTAGTTTGTGCGACATCATAGTTCTACTAGATAATACACCTTCAGAGAAAAGAAACATGCCAGGGAAAAATCCTTAGCATTTAGGATGTCGTACTCCCCATCAAAATATGTACATTGTCCCCTAATGCATGTCAAACCATAGTGCAAGATAAGGGAAGTGCCTGTGATGCTCTAGGCATCAGTAGTAGTGTACTTTATTACTCAGATGTCATCAAGTATCCTCATGAGTTGTCTCCTATATAGTAACTGATTTATTATTACATCACGACATACCCAAAGCTACAATCACTTTTCGATCCCAGGATTTTGAACAGTGTTACTGGGTAGTGCAACATTCTTCCGATGATTCACTACTGTTGAAAGCAGGCCCATTTGCTTCTCTAAATGTTTGATTGAGGTTAAGTGTGACTCAACCACCTGATTCATTCTTGATATATCACTCCGTAGCTCTTTGATGTCAACTTCAGTCGAGTCTATTTTTGGAGAAACTTTGTCACCATCTCCGCCAGCCTTGAGTTGCTTAACCCTGCTTTGGCCCTTTCTCTATTTAAGAGATGTAAGCACCCTGTCGATCAGTTTTATAGTTATCTTTTTTATCATGACCCAAAACCGGGCCACATCTAGAGAAAGATAACATAAAGCAAAAAAACATATATCATAAGAACTCCCAAAACCTGGAGTAATGAGTACAAGATCATCTAATATAGAATTGAAGAGTAAATCCATTTATCTCAGCATAAGATACAAGTTGTCTCATGGAATAATATATGATACAAAGCCTGAAAGAAATAATGAAGAAAATCCCAAAGACCCACATTGACTCAAAGTCTGAGCCTTACCACTATGATCTGGATGGATGAATAGTAACTTAGCTGGAGTGATCAACTGCCCTATGCGGGTCCCTATGCTCGATCTGTAAGGAGGAAACAAAGTAGGGGTGAGTGCAGCAAAATGTACCTAGTAGGTTCAACCAACTGGGTAAGAGAAATCGAAACAAGCATGTAATAATGGAGAACCCTATCCCTGCATCCAAAAAGGTTAGTACATAATAAAATATACACAATAATAATGAGCTAAGATATCCTCAAGAACCCATAATGCCATATAACCATAATGTGAATATGATGCACAAGTCATCAGTGCAAATACTAAGTGTGTCACAACCTTGCCTCCTACCTGTGGTCAAGGTAATATAAGAATGCCACAACCTTGCCACTTGTCAGTGTTCAAGGGATATCATGATGTCAAGTCCTTTCCACCTACCCATGGTCAAGGTAATATGAAGTATGAATCTCAGCCTTGCCTTCTGCCCAGGTCGGGGGTGGTCGCAATGTGAAGCATAATGCCCTTTAATCCTACCCGGGTCAAGGGATGATACAAGCAACAAACAATAGATGTAATCAATGGTGCAACACAAATATGCATGTAAATATGCAGAATAGCATTAAAACATGAATATCGATGCATGAAACTCATAATAATCATATGTACTCGAGGAATGGTATCGAGTGTCACATCTAATTCCCAAATCGTCATCATGCTTTACATCATTATACTTATATTAATAGTCAAGTGTATCAATAATATCGGACCTTACTCGTCCCAAGTATGCAAGAATATCAACGATACCGGACCTTAATCGTCCCAATGATACAAGAATATCAATGATACCAAACCTGACTCATCCCAAAAATTCAAGTATATCAATAATACCAGACCTTATAGTCATAATTATGCAAGCATATCAATAATATCAAACCTAACTTATCCCAATTAGTCTCACAAATCTCATTTAGTCACCTTTGATCTCAAGTCATCGTCATTCGATCATATTTCATCTCAGTTTATCAAGAGGATCAAAATTATATCACAATTCGACTCAACCAGAATCACTTTTTCATCATTATCCCAACACATACTCAGTTTTACAATTATCCATCTAAAATCTCACAATTATCACATGAGCATGATCAATAACTTAGATCCAGTCCCAAAAGCTTAGCCAAACTTACCTTGATGTCCAAACCACACTCGAACAAATTTTCGATCAACTCTGTAACACCCCACATCTTACATGTACTAGTCCAACGCAAATGAAACATGATATGGCAGGGTCAAATCTTCACATAGTTTTAAAAGTGCGTGAATTTTAGATTAAAGGGCTATATGTACGTCTAACGCTTAAGATGACCGAGTGTAAATAATTTTTAAGTCAAGTTAAGGAGAGTGTGACCTTAAATGAAGTAAAACAATTGAGGTGCTTGTGGGACTTAGGAAGCTAGTAGGTGAGTCACCCACGTGCTTAGCTTAAGTAGGCTAGGTAAACGGAGACAAGGCCCAACACCGAATTTGTTCAAGTCCGATAAAGAATAAATCCCGAGTTAAGGATGTCATTTGGGCCCATGGTTTAGCATAATAAAAGGACAACATTTTCAGCCCAAGATGAATAGGAAAAGGGGCCAAATTACAATCACAACCCAATTCACAACTAGGGCCTAAATTAAGTGGGCTTAAGGGAGAAATGTTTGCAACAAAGCCCATCCCATTTGAAGACCAATAAGGCCCAAGTGAAAAGTCCATGATGCTGCCCCATAACCTTAATAAAATAAGGCTGAAAACCCAAAAGAAAGTCGGCCAAAAGTGGCCTATAAAAGGGAGCAACAAGCAGCATCTTTTAGTCATTTTCTCAAGCCAACAATTCAGATTTCTCTCTAAGTTTCTTCTTGCTCTCTCTTCATTTTCTAAAGCAGCCAAGGCACACCCCTAGGGTTCTTGAAGAGAACCTAAACCTTGAGGGCTAAGGTAAGTAAAAATACCTATAGTTTGGTGTAATGTTTCCATGAAAAACATGAAGAGTATGTTGGTTGTATTGTGCAGGAATTTTGGGACAGCATGTGTTCCAAAGATTGTGGTTCACTTTTCTTGTTAAACAAGAGACTTTTATCTTGTTGGTTGGCTGATTTATGAAGTAATATGTATGTTTTTAACAAGTCTTGGGTCTGTAATGATGTAAGAAGGATGCTGGACCACTTTTGTCTTCCGCAAAAATAAGTTCTTGAATGATATCTTAATTCCACTTTTAATAAGAATTCGTGGACTGAATATTGGAAATTGTTGTCCCATGTTTTCCATCTATTAGGTTCTGTTTTTGGACTGTAATTGTGTGTAAATATGCTGAGGACAGTTTGGTTGAGGTTGAAATGGATTTGGAATGGTTGACGTCGAAATGTAGCGGAAGGACGCAATGTTGCGTTGTCTACTTGCGTGTTGTGTAGAGTTGTTGCATGCTGTACTGTATGAGTTGTTGTAATGCTGTTATGGGACTATAAATAGCTGGATATGACATGTATATGGGAATGTGTATTAGAAAATACGATTAGGAGCGGAAATGTTGAAAGAATACTCTTTGGTTGCTAATTCCGAGCTTGCTGCCCGGATATTATATTTGGGTGAAATTGGATTACTAAGATGTGTTTATTAGCTGCTAACACTAGTTTTATCACCTAATATATTGTAGATAAGTGTTTGGAGGAAAATGATACTACTCCGAGGTAATAAAGACATAGTACAGCGAGGTATGTAAGGCTACTTGACTTCCTATTACTTGGCATGAAATCTATAATCTTCCTTAGCACATAAAGGCACGTACAAACTCCGACATGGCTGCTAACCGTGTCTCCACTCTTTACCATGTTCATATGTTCCCATACATAGCCATTGTCAACCTGCATATGTACTTGAATACCGAAGATACATGAATTCCTTTTTACCAAACAAAGTCCATGTGTTGTTTACTCTCCTATACGGTTCATTAATTCTGTATCTCTCTTTTCATTGTGGTATTATCTTGTATTGGTGGTATTATCTTGTATGGTTGTTTATATGTCACATGTCTATATTCCTACAGTTCTAAAGGTTATGACCACCAAAAGAACCATCTCCACGTAAATAAAAGATAACTTACAGTTGCATATGAATGGGTGGTAACCCGAGGGGTGGAAGAATCACCTAGCCAGGGTCGATCTCATTTACGGGGGGTATCTCAGGGGTGAAAGGAAAACCTAGCATGGGTCAAACCCGTTACAGATTTACCACTGATCAGCTGGTCATTTACATGATATATTGTGCACAGATTATATAGTAAAGAAAGATACAGTAATAAAAAAAGACATAAAGTACATGATTCCACAGTATGACTAAAGGTGGTCTTTTCATCCTTACACACCAGTGTGTGATTTCATTTGAGTTCTTATTGCACATACAGTATTTCCCGCCTTACATATTCAGTACATTATCTCATACTGACGTCCCTTACGGGGGACCTGCATTTCATGCTGCAGGTGCAGGAGCTACTAGATCTCCCAGTAAGAGTACAAGAATTCCAACTGCTGTTACTGAGCTCCAGGTTTCTTCGGAGCTTGTGTGTTTAGAACTTGTATTTCGTATTGTATAGTTGGTCAGAAGGAGGGGCCTGTCCCGAATCATATGGATATTGTTCCTTACTTAGAGGCTTTGTAGACAATGTAAATTAAAGTGTGGTCAAATAGTGTATTATAGACATCGTGGCTCCAACGGCCTAGTCTTATGCATGTACTTTTGGTTTGTTAATGCAGTTTACTTCCTTTTAAGAGCATGTTGAATACGGAAACCTCTTAAATATTCATAGCAGGTGCATAGTTATATGTTGGTTCTCCCGAGCCTTGTCGGCAACGGGTGCCAGTCCGCCTTAATGGGGCTTAGGGCGTGACAAACTCGTTCTACAAACGATTTTCCAATTGATCAACCACTATCAATAATAGACATTATTCATCAAGAGGAGCATTTTGATAACCATATGGTCATAAATTAGGCGTAGGGCAAAATGGTCAAATTTAGGGCTAAAATCCGAAGTTCCCAAATCTGAAAAAATAACTTTAAAATCAAGTTCTACATGAAAAATGGAGTTCATGGGTGAAAATTCCATTAAAATTAAGCTTAAATTGAATGAGGAATCGACATTTAAAGTTTGAAAGTCATGGTCTAAAAATCCCCAATTTTGGACATTGAAAATCATGAAACTAAATATAAAATCAAGATAAAACTTATGAAAAATATTTAGATAGTGTTAGAAGCGCTTACCCAACAAATATCTTCGAAAACCTTCCCTAAAAAATGCCTCAAAAAACTTGGAAGTTTGAAAATGGATTAAAAATGGTATTTTCCGAGTGCAAAACTGTCCAGGTCACATATACTCTTCGCGATAGCGGAGTCCATCCCACGAATGCAGAGCATAAGCAGGTCTCTACTCCGCTAATGGAGGACACTATCCATGAATGTGGAGCACAACAGCATCAAGACTTCCATGAACACGAAGAAAGAATGCACCTGCACCATATATCAACGAAATCCAGTAATGCCAAGTTCAATTCCCTACTCGAAATGGATCCCCGAAACTCATCTGAACTCAAAATTTCACAAAACAAATATGTATTCATACTAAAAACAGCGATCAGACTCAGCGGGATCATCAAAAATTAATTTCAAGGCCTCCTCGCTGCATTTACCAATGCGACTTAATAAAACTAGTTCAAAACTAAAAATACCAAAACTTCCCTCGACAACTCAAAAAATTATTCCAAAACCAACTCCATCGTTAATTTGACCATTTGAAACTACTGAAACTGTCAAAATTCTGACTCAAGTTTCCAGACTCCGAATGTTGACCAAGGTTTTAACTTTGGTTTAGGAAATGACTAAAATCACAACAATGGGCCTAAAAACCTCATTTTAACTCTGAATTCAGTTCTGTAACTTCTCATAGATCAGTTTCGACGTTTCAGAGCTAATGGAATTGATGGATATCTGATCTAACACTCAAAGCTCAGAATGGTACAAAAAATCACTTTTTCAACAACTTAAGTTTCTAAAAATACCAAAACTCATATTATCAACTTTTAAAACTCAAGATTTCAGTTCTAACTATTCAAATAGTTCAAAATAGGCCCAAAGCAATTTATGAAAGGGCGAAACAGTAATTTTCACAGATAAACAAAAAATGACCAGCCAGGTCATTACATCATTCACCACTACAAATAATATTCATCCTCGAATATAAGAGATGAAGAATACCTGAAGCCTAAAAAAGGTTGGGGTATCTGGCCTACATATCTGACTCCAACGCCCAAGTAGCCTTATCTTTAGAATAGTGCTGCCACTGAACCTTAACAAAAGGTATATCTTTGGATCTTAATCTCAGGACATGTCTATCCAATATAACTATAGGCTCCTCCTTCGAAGGATGACCCACCTCAACATAGTCATAAGAAATCACAACGAACTTATCTGGAATGTACTGGCGGAGCATAGAAACATTAAGAATAGGATTTATTGATGATAATCTCGGTGGTACTGCCAACTTATAGACAACCTCAGCAACCCTCTTCAAAATCTCAAATGGGCTAATGAATTTGGGACTGAGCTTACCCCTCTTCCCAAATCTCATCACACCCCTCATGGGTGAAACTTTTAACCAAACTTTGTTACTAACAGAGAATTCAAGAGGCCTAACCCTCCTATCAACATAACTCTTTTGACGACTCTTGGCTGTCAAAAGTCTACTTTGAATCAAATAGACCTAATCCATGGCATCCTGAAGCAAATTAACACCCAACACCTTAGCTGAACCTGAATCAACCATCCAATGGATGATCTACATCACCGTCCATACGAGACCTCAAATGGTGCCATCTGGATGTTATAATGGTAACTATTGTTATATGCAAACTCTGCCAAAGGTAAGTGCTGGTCTCATAGGGACCCAAAATCAATAACACAGGCCCTAAGCATGTCCTCCAGCACGTGAATAGTACCTCTGACTAACATCAATCTGAGAGTGAAAAGCTAAACTCAAATCCACTCTAGTACCTAAACCACGTTGTAGAGCCCGCCAAAAGTGAGAAGTAAACACAGACCCTCTGTCTGATACTCTAGACACTGGCACACCATGCAATCTGATAATGTCCCATATATATAACCTAGACAGATGCTCTGCACTATAGCTGGTCTTCACCGGTAGGAAGTTTGTTGACTTGGGTAATCGACCAACGACCACCCAATCTGAGTCAAACTTGCACAAGACCATGGACAAACCTATAACAAAATCCATAGTCACTCTTTCCCACTTCCACTCGAGAATGGGCATCTTTTGCATTGATCCACTGGGCTTTTGATGCTCATACTTCACCATTCAAACACTTGGCTACGAACTCAGCTATGTCTTTCCTTATTCTAAACCACCAATAATTCTATTTTAGATCATGATACATCTTAGCCACACCCAGATGGAGAGAATATCTAGCACAATTGGCCTCCTCTAATATCAATCTCACCAAGTTTCCCACCTTAGGCACGCAAAACTCTATCGTTTATCCTCAGAAGAACATTAAATCAATGATAGCCGACTTGGCTTTACCTCTCAACACTCTGTCATGAATCATGTATAATCTAGAGTCCTCAAACTGATGATCACACATCTTATCAAACAAAGAAGATCTAGCCTCAACAAAGGCCAAAATACTCTGAGGAAGAGAAATATCCAAACGAACCATCTACCTAGAAAGCGACTGAATCTCCAAGGCTAAGGGCCTCTCCTCAGCTCTCAAGAATTCCAAACTCCCTATATTAGTATCTTTCTGGCTCAAAGCATTTGCCACCACATTGGTCTTCTCGGGGTGATATAGAATAGAGATATCACAGTCCTTAAGCAACTCCAACCACCTACACTGTCTCATGTTCATATTAGGCTGAGAAAAAATGTATTTGAGACTCCAGTGATAGGTAAAGATCTCACGATGCACCCCATACAGAAAATGTTGCCATAACTTCAACACGGACATAACTACAGCCAACTCCAAGTCAAGGTTAGGGTAGTTTCTCTCATGCACTTTCAATTGTCTAGAAGTTTAGGCTATCAGCTTTCTCCTCTACATCAATACACTACTCAAACTGACGCCAGATGCATCACGATATACCACAAATGGAACTCCCTCCTTGGGCAAGAATATGTGCTGAAGTCAACAAATCCCTGAGCTTTTAGAAGCTCGCCTCACAATTATCTGACCACTAAAATTCCATACCCTTCTGGCTCAATCTAGTTAGTAGGGCCGCTATAGATGAGAAATCTTAAATTAAATATTGATGATACCCTGCTAAACCGAGGAAACTCCAAATCTGAATCACGGAAGTAGGCCTATCCTATTCACGAACAGTTGCTACCTTGGCTGAATCGACCATAATGCCCTCCTTTGACACAACATGGCCAAGAAATGCAACAGACTCAAGCTAAAATTTGCATTTTGAGAACTTTGCATCCAACTTCTTTTCCCTTAATCTCTGAAGTATGGTGGAATAATCGAAGATATCATCTATGAACACAATCATAAAGATGTCTAAATAGGGCTTGAATACAAAGCTCATCAACTCCATAAAAGCAGCCGGGGTATTAGTCAACCTAAATAACATAACTACAAACTCATAATATCCATAACGGGTCCTGAAAGTTGTCTTTGGGATGTCAGACTTTCAAACTCTTATCTGATAATACCTGGACCTCAAATTAATCTTGGAGAATATCGAGGCACCCTGCAATTGGTCAAAAAGATCATCTATCCGAGGTGAACGATATTTGTTCTTAATGGTCACTTTGTTAAGCTGACGATAGTCAATACACACATGTCTTCTTCACAAATAATGTAGGAGCACCCCAAGGAGATACACTTGGACAAATAAAGCCTTTCCTCAACAAGTCTTCCAATTGTTCCTCTAACTCTTCTAATTCGACCGGAGCCATCCGATAAGGGGCAATAGATATGAGCTTAGTGCCCGGTTCCACATCAATAGCAAAGTCAATATTACGATTCGGAAGAACACCAGGAAAATCAGTCAGAAATGTATCCATAAATCTCTCTAGTAACCCTAGTAATCTCCAATGATGGGGACTCCTAAGAAACAACCGGAACAAGAGCCAAATAAGCTAATCATCCTTTCTCCATCATCCAACAAGCATACATATAAGAAATAACACCCTTAGGAGAGGAGCTAGGTGCTCCAATCTATACCAATTAAGATAAGTCAGGGCAAGATAAGGTTACGGTTTTCACATGACAATCAAGAATAATATGATAAGGTGATAACCAATCCATACCCAATATCACATAAAAGTCTACCATATCCAACAATACAGATCAGCAACAATATCTCTCCTCATAAAAGTCACAACACAACCCCGATATACCTGATTCACCACTAAAGATTCACCTACCTAGATGGATACACATATAGATTCGGCTAGCAACTCACATATAATATCAACATCAGAAGCAAAATAGGCCGACAAATAGGAATAAGTAGAGCCTAGATCAAATAAAACTAAAGCTGAACGATGGCACACTGGAACCATACCTATGATGACTGCATCAGAAGCCTCTGCCTCGGCCCTATATGGGACTGCATAACAAACTCTACGACCACCACTAGTGTATGGGCCTCCATATACCTCTCCCTGTACCACAACCTCCTCTAGTACTACCTCTCATGCCCTGAGAGGTGTCTCTGTTGCTGTTTGAGATCCTGAACTTAGATTAGGAAACACCCGATGTGGATAATGGTTGTCAAAGTGCCCAACCTCATCATAAATATAACAAGACTTCGGGTCTCACCCCTAAGATGACTGTGTTGAAGAACCACCACATCTAGTTGAACCAAGGTAGCTATCACGACCGATCAGAGTAGGGCTAAACCTATCACCATTGTCGAGTGCTAGAAGAGCTGCCTAAACTGCCTTGCTCTAATGGCCTTGTCTCTGAAATCCTTTATCATGAGATAGGGGTGCACTAAACTTACCATGCTGACGGAATCTCTTCCTGCCACTGTCTATCATGCCTGATAAGTTCAATCATACGACGTCTAGCCAGCACTAAAAACGTTGTAGCCTCCTGAAGGTACCCTACCAAACCCTTGGCAAACCATTGAATCCTCTCTAACTCTGTAGGAATATTGGACAAGACATATTTGGAAAATGTATAAAATCTAGCTTCATAGTCAGAAACAGACATAGAACCCTATTGTAACATATCAAACTCATCTTGGCGATTGTCTCAGAGGTTGTATAGCATGAACCTCTTTACAAATATCTCTATAAACTACCCCCAGGTCATAGCTAGGGATCCAATAGGTCTACGAGCTACAACTGAACTTTAACACAACTTAGCAAGGCCGGTGAACTGGTATGAAGTTTAGGCAACCCATGAGACTCAAGAATAACCAGGTTACACAGCCGATCCTGGCACTCTAATAGAAAATCTTAGGCTCTATCACCAGGGTGTTATCGAATCGTGCAGAAGCCAAGCGCATAAACCTCTCAAAGCTTTTCTACTCGGCTATGGACATGACTAGATAGCTGAAGATGGTGGCACAATAAATAAGGGTAGTGCAATAGATGGAGCAACAACCAAACTCTAAAACTAAGAGCTCGAAGTTGGCCTATATGTTTAGGGTGAAATCATAACAGTCATAGGTGAATCTGTTAGAACTAAAGAAGGACCAAAATGAATAATGGCTGGCTTAGACAGAGCTATGGAAGGACTAACTGGTGTTGTAGAAACTGCTACATCAATAGTGGTTGGGGCGGAAATTGCTCCCTTCAATCGAGCCAATACCCTCAAAAGTAACTCTTAAACCGAGGGCATAGTCTCTGGGGCTGAGGGCAGTGGAATAGGATCTGTAGGCCCCATCAGCTCATAGGTAGGCTATGGTTAAGTCGATCTAGTATGCCCCCTTAGCGAAGATGCACCTTTAGTAATGCCTCAACCCCTGGCCCTATCCCAAACTCTGCCTCGTTCTCGAGTGGGAGCCACATCAGCTACCTTATCTCTCCCACTGATCAATGGGATCTAGTGATCGGCACCCACATAGAAGAAGTATAGTAGTTACTTTCAAAGTGAGTAATAAAAAGAAATGCACGAATAGAAGCAAGATGTGAAAGTCTTTTCTTATCAAGTGCCACGTAGCCTCTCGAAGATGGGTGTGGACATCTACACACTGATCCGCAAGACTCTACTAGACACCCTATTCTTGACTCAAGAGCCCAATGAACCAAGAGCTCTGATACCAAAGATTTCACAACCCAAAATTGGGCTGCAACTAGAGAAAGATAACGTAATGCAGAAATAACACATATAGCATAAGAATCTCCTAAAATCTGGAGTCATGAGTACAAGAGCATCTAATGTAGTATTGAAGAGTAAATACATCTGTCTCAGCATATGATACAAGCTGTCTCATGGAATAATATCTGATACAAAGTTTGGAATAATAAAGAAAATCCTAAAGACCCACGGTGACTCGGAGTTTGAGCCTCACCATTGTAGTGTGGATGGATGAATAGTAAGATAGAGTGATCAACTACCCTATGCAGGTCTGTGTGCTCGATTCGAACGGAGGAAACAAAGTAGGGTTGAGTACACCAAAATGCTCCTGGTAGGTTCAACCAACTATGTAAGAGAAATAGAAACAAGAATGTAATAACAAAAAACCCTATCCCTATATCGAAAAAGGTTGGTACACAATAAAATATACACAATAATAATGAGCTAAGATATCCTCAAGAACCCATAATGCCATATAACCATGATATGAATATGATGCACAACTCATTAAATCAAATACCATATGTGTCACATCCTTGCCACCTGTCCTTGGTCAAGGTAATATCAAAATGCCACAACCTTGCCACCTGCCCGTGGTTAAGGGATATCATGATGTCAAGTCCTTGCCACTTGCCTGTGATCAAGGTTATATGAAGTATGAGTCTCACCCTTGCCTTCTGCCTAGGTCAAGGGGGTGGTACCAATGTGAAGCAAAATGCCCTTGCCTCTTACCCGGGTCAAGGGATGATACAAGCAACAAACGATAGATATAATCAATGGTGCAACCCAAATATGCATGTAAACATGTAGAATAGCATTAAAACATGAATATTGATGCGTGAAACCCATAATAACCATATGTACTCAAAGAACGATATCGAGTATCACAACTAATGCCCAATCTGTCATCATGCTTTAGATCATAAAAGTTATATCAATAGTCAAGAGTATCAATAATATCAAACTTTATTTGTCCTAAGTATGTAAGAATATCAACAATACCGAAACTTACACGTCCCAATAATACGAGAACATTGATGATACCAGACCTAACTCATCTTAAAAGTTCAAGTATATCAATAATACCAAACCTTACTCGTCTCAACTATGCAAGCATATCAATAATACCAGACCTAACTTATTCCAATTAGTCTTACAAGTCTCATTTAGTCAACTTTGATCTCAAGTCATCATCATTCCATCATATTTCATCTCAATTCATCAATAGGATCAAAATTATATCACAATTCAGCTCATCTGGAATCATTTTTCCATCATTATCCCAACACATAAACTTAGTTATACAATTATCCATCTAAATCTCACAATCATCACATGAGCATTATCAATAACTCAAATCCAGTCCCAAAAGGTTAGCAGGACTTACCTCAATGCCAAAACCGTACTCGAACAAGCTTTCGATCAACTCAATCCACAAACGATCCTTCAATTTGACCAACCACTATCAATAACAGACACTACTAATCAAGAGGATCATTTTGATATCCATATTGGCATAAATTAGGCTTAGGGTAAAAATGGTCAAGTTTAGGGCTAAACTTTGAAGTTTTCAAATCTCAAAAATAACTTTAAAATCAAGTTCTACATGAAAAATGAAGTTCACGGGTGAAAATCCCATTAAAGTCAAGCTTCAATTGAATGAGAAATTAGCATTTAAAGTTTGAAAATCATGGCTTAAAAATCCCTAAATTTTAACATTGAAAATCATGAAATTAAGTACATAATCAAGATAAAACTTATAAAAATACATAGGATAGTGTTAGATATACTTACCCAACAAAAATCTTTGAAAATATCCCCTCAAGATTGCCTCAAAAGTTTGGAAGTTCAAAAAAGGATTAAAAATAGCGTTTTCCAAGTTTAAAACTATCTAGGTCGCATATACTCTCCGTGATCATAGAGTCCATCCAACGAACGCAGAGCATGAGAAGGTCTCTTATCAATGAATGTGGGACACTGTCCACGAACGTGAGCACAACAACATCAAGACCTCTGTGAACATGGAGGCTTCTCCGCGAACACGGGGAAAGAATGCATCTGCACCAGATATCAGCAAAAACCAGCAATACCAAGTCCAATTCTCTACTTGGAATGGACCCTTAAAATGCAATCGAACTCAAAATGTCACAAACCAAATATGTATCCATACTTTAAATAGCGGTCAAAACTCAACGGGGTCATCAAAAATCGGTTTCAAGGCCTCCTCGCCACATTTACCAATGTGACTCAATAAAACTAGTTCAAAACTTAAAATATCAAAACTGTCCAGGGAAACTCCAAAAATTATTCTAAGACCAATTCCAGCGGTAGTTTCAACATCCAAAACTATTGGAACTCTCAAAATTCCAATCTCAACTTCCAAATTCTAAATGTTGACCAAAGTCAAATTTTCGTTTCGAAAACGACTATAATCACGAATTTGGGCCTAAAAACCTCATTTTAACTCTAAATTCAGTTTTATAACTTCTCATAGTTTAATTTTGACGTTTCAAAACTAATGAAATTGGTGGATCTATGATTCGACGTTCGAAACTCAAAATGGTACAAATTCTCAATTTTTGAATAATTCAAGTTTTCAAAAACGCCAAAACTCATATTTTTAAATTTTAAAACATAGGATTTCAGTTTCAACCATTCAAATAGTTCAAAATAGGCACCAAAAAACTAACGAAAGGGTAAAACAATAATTTTCACAGAGAAGGCAAAAATTGTCCAACCTAGTCATTACATCTATGCTGCTAGTTTCCTTGATCATGGTTTTATCCTCTATCATAGTACCCATCCCATTGATAGTTCCGATCTTGGTTCCAAAGTTATAAGTCCAGTAACAACCCCCCTCCCCCCTAGATTGTTTAAGAACTTGGCATCTTCATGTAGGTCAAAGGAATGATCATCATAAAGATTTGCATCATCTAGAGCCTTGACCTTTTCAAGCCCTCCAAAGAAAAAATTTTTGGTTAGTAGGTCCATCTAGGTCTTGATATGAGTAATATCTTGGTCTCTCTCCTCTTCTCTCCATTTTTTCTCTACTGACATCTCAAATATGAACCCAGTACTGTCTAAATCTCTCGTGTATCATGCCTGATTATTCTTTGAGAATTGATCTAGAATTATTGTGGCTTCTTGGAACATCTTGGTCATAAATGACCCTCCGCATTCTTCATCAACAACTGGTTTAGTAATAAAATTACAATATCTATAAAATACCTTTTTCATATGTCTATCCGTGAGGGTGTGATTTGGGTGTTGCTTCATTTTTCGTCTAAATCTCTCCAAGTCTCACGGAGGGCCTCTAACGGTTTCTCCTTATAAGCATTGATTTCATCCTTGGGTTGTATCTTTCTCGATGGTGGAAAGAACCTCTCTAAAAAGGCTTCTTTTGAATCCCTTAACATGTCATAGAATCATGTGGCAACTTGTTGAGCCACTTCATTGCTTCCCTAGATAGAGATAATGGAAGCAGATGTAGGCAGATGGCTACTTGACTCACCCCCGGAATCTCCAATGACTTTCATGATGGAAATGAAGTTCATCAAGTGCTAGTTTGCATTGTCACTAGCTGCTCCACTGTATAAGCCCATCAAAATTAACATTTGTAGTGAAGAGCTTGTGATAGTGAACTTCACCCTGTAAGAAAGTAAAGGAAGTACTATAGCACTAGTTGCACCCGTACCATCCAAGTCAGCATCATCATCTTCATATGCTAAATTCATAAGTCTCTATTCTTGACCTCGCAGTACTGGCTGATGTGGTGGTGGAGGTATGACTCCCTCATTTAATACATTTCCGCCATTATTATCTCGGGGTAGATTGTCACCCAACTCTCTTAAAATTTGTGCCTCTTGTTCTTGTGTGTTCATCCTTCTAATAGATTTTTACAATTCAGGGTCATAGGGAATCAAACACGCACTTTTACTCTAGGTGTTTGGCATGCACAACCTGTTCCCTACAAAAAACATGAACAAAAATAAAAAGTAAAATCAAGAAATAGAACTACAACTAAAAATAGAAAACTCGTAGATTATTTCAAAGCCGTATTTCTCGGGACTGGTATCATCTTTAATAATGCTCAATTATACTTCTCAAAAGAAATATAGACAATTATTAACAATATATTTATCCAGCTAAGAGTTAGGGTCGATCCCACAGGGGATAGGTTTAAACAACTTTGTTATTTATCCTATTTCACTTGTTGGTTCTATTTCTAGAAAACAAACAATATGAAATAGGAAAATGGGGGTTTTAAACTAAGGATGATAACAACTATGATTGTGAATGCAAATTTAACAAACTAGGGCTTAGATAGTGTGATAGATGACTAGGGTTGTAGTCCCCAAGATGTATAATGCAGTAAGCATTTAACATTAGTGATATTGTTCATTGTATTGCATGCAAAATGTAGTGAGTTAGGTAACCTCTAATTGACCTCCTGGTCCTTCTTAGAAGTATTTAATTCATCTCCTTCTGATCTCAAAATATATGCCTTACTAACCCTCGGTTCAGATCTCAGAGTATTATCACCTCCTGGTCTCAAGTAACTTATACGAAGATGTCACCTTTGAATTTTCATTGCGATCTCCTCTTTTTAATCAGTACCTCCCTCTCAGACAAGCAATGAATATGGGCAAGTTCTTAATGTGTGCACTCATCAAGAAAGACTTTAGACGAAGAACATCACAATAAATACAACACAAACCCAATAAATCCTTATGTTTTGCCTAGTTGTTCAAATGGGTTGTGGGTTTAATTAATTTAACTTGCAAAAATCGAAATATAAATCATGATATAATTCATGTTAAAATCACTTACAAAGGATAATAAATCAAATCTTGATTTACATGAACAAACGAGAAACAATAATGAGACTTAATCTTCAATCAATGATCAAACACACAATTAGAATGTTTTTCTTTTTGCTCGCTGTCTAGGTGTTGATTTGAAGGGAAAAATCAATGGAAAATTAATCTTTTGTTCATGTATTACAGCCCCCAAAATGTGGGGACTAATGTGTCTCCAAAAAATAAACAAAAATTCTATAAATACTAAGTAAAACCCTAGCCTAAACAAGTAGGAAAACTAATCCTTCATTGACTAAGATTCTCCGGTCGTATAGGTTCATGAGGCTCGTGGTCATGACTCATGTTCATGGACAACTTGTACTTTTTGTGGTGCTTCACCTGGTGTTGATGTTGTCCAAGATTGGTTCACTTTACGAAGGCTCTTCACGATCTGTGAAGAGCACCACGATCCGTGAACTTGGTCGTGGTGACTTGTCTTTGGCTTGAAACTATCTAGTGCACTTTGGTGCTCTTCCACGAGCACCTTCATAGCTCGTAAAGTGAACCACTGGTTATGCAGGGGCTCGTGTTAAGCCCTTAGTTTCACACAAAGATACCATGGCTTGGAGTCCCTTTGATAACAGCCCCTTCACGACTTCTTAGGACTTATGAAAAGCACCACGAGCCTTGAAAGGCTTTGTGGTGCACTTTGTCTTTAAATGTTATTGTTTTGAACTTTGATGCCTAGTACACTTCCAATGGAAAAGTCTGATCTGAGAACATTCATAACATAACATCAAGATTGATCAACATGAAGTTCATGGGTCTAGACCATGTCTTGACAACGATGATGATGATAGCAGATGAGTCATGCCAGATGAGAGTGCAATTTTCACAGGTTTGAAAGTCAAAATAAGGAAGAAAATTCTAAAATTCGACTCGTGCTAGGGACTATGAGTCCTTTTATGGCTTTTATGTGTCTTTACAAGTCGTAGATGGGGTCTCATAGATGACTTAGACTTAGAAAATTTTGGAGAACTTTTGAGAAGTACAAAGGGCCTTTTATGAGTCGTGCTTGGGAATACAACTTATAGAATAAGTCTGTGGATGAGATTCAAAAGGCATAAAAATTAGGTTCAACAAGATGAAACCCTTTACGAGTCATTGATGTTTTGATGGGTCATAAGTAGCACTCATAGATAGGTCCTAAAATTTAAAATTTTGACTAAGTGTTGGAAGGAACTATGAGCACTCTTTACAAGGTGTGAAAAGATTATAGATTGTAAGTTCGATTACGTGGGTTGAGGTGCAAATCCTAGTAGCTAAGATTTTAGTGCACGAGTTTTGCGAGGGATAATTATTGCTTGTAAAAGGAAGCACAAGCTGTAGAAAGGCGGGTTCATAGGTTAACACCAAAGGCCATGTTTTTGGATTTGATTTCCATGAGGTCACTTCTACGAGTTGTGAAAGGGTTTTTGACTTGTAGACCCCTCTAGGGTTTACAACGACATATTTTAATAAAGGAAATATTTGGTATTTCCTACCCCTCCCCTAACCCCCAAACTTAGTCATTTTGGACCTATTACATCACCTATAACCATTTATATCCTATTACTTTACCTTGTTCCTCACAAAATCACTTAAGTCCACTTCATCTCTTATGTCCGAGAAAGGCCAGCTAGGGTTCTCTACAAGTTCCACTATTGAAGTCAAGGTTTCAATATAGGTCTCAAACAAAGGTATGTGATTATTCATACATGGGTTCTTTTTATCTATGGAGCCCAAAGTTTTTCTCACTTTTTCATGCAATTTCAAGTATGCATTTTATGGGCTTTATGATTTCAATTTCAATTACATGAATTATAAATTATATGATGATTATTCACTCAAGTATACATGAATTGTTATTTAATTGAATGATTTGATGAATTACAAGTGATTTCTTTAGAAATCCATCTAGGATTCATGAACATGAATGAGGGTTCCCATAAGCATGGTTTTAATTAATGATTTCTATTGTAATTATGTATGATTTTATTAAATTACATATTTCTAAGTTAAATTGAAATTGAAAGCACATAATTATCCCAGTTTATGATGAACTATGAACGAAAGAGAACTTCACTCATGTTTTATGAAAAGACTTATGTATGATTTATAAAAGTCTAAAATAAATGAATAAATTTTGATGAAAGTATTTTCTCACGTAATCATGGATTCCACATATGATATGGACAATTCTCATATTGATGAGTCACTCAAGGGTTTAACAAGTTATTCCATATGAATGATGATTTTTAATGACTCAAGTTATGGTATGTTTCTCATTATTTAATATACTAAGATTTATGATTCCATGGGATATGACTTAGCACTGAGAAGGCTTAAGGTGGGGTTCGGTTTGGAAGAATTTAAGGTTATCTTTCCAAGGGAATTTTAGTGGTAACCTCTTGCCTAAAACTATGTGCTACCATAAGTTGTCTTATAGGCCTAGCTAGTGGATCTGCATAAAACTCATGAATGAATGTATCATCATGGATTCCCCCTTCCCAAAGTAGCCTCTCGCTTCTCGATATAGGAGTTACATCGGATTTCATATTATAGCCGGCATGGTTTTATTATTGGTTATAGTTATATCCCACATATATAGATTCTCTATGATGTTTCACATGATTATTTCTAGTCCTTACTTCTACATGATACTCTTATGATTTACTTGTACTTTGACCCTCTAATGTTTACTTATGTTTTAAATGTCTTTGCTATTATGATATTTGAATTGTCATTGTAGAACACGATTGTCATTTCATTGTATTACCCAATACTTAGTACATTCAATTGTACTAATACATACTTCTTTGATTCACAATCATTCCTTACCTTACTTTCATGGATAGATTTCAGACCTGCTTCGAAGACTTATGGTGAGTCCTCATGCTTCAAGGGGAAGCCTAACATTACTCTGCCTTTTTTGTTTTATCTTTCGGGATATTATAAGACTACTCCTTATATTACTTTCCTACGAGGGTGAGCTGGGGACATGTTTTAGCCCCCATCTACATTAAATTACGTAGAGGCATGTTGGATTATATTTGGAATCTCTGTCGTCTATCATTAACCTTGTTTACTTCTTGAAATTGAGTTGCTGAGTAAGACCTATTTATTCTTTTCTTAGAGTTTGGTTGATGATTTTATCTCATTTATTCTTATGATATACTAAGAGACTTGATTGGGGTTTCTTCAGGGATTCTAATCACTATGTCACACCTAGGATCTAACTTGGATCATGACAGAGATAGAGTGAGTGTTCCTTGTTTGGATAGTTGTGTTGTACTTGTCCTTTTAAGGTTAGAGACGTGGAAGAGGAGTAAGATGATATCTTGTATTGTGCCCCTAGGTAGGAGTTAATAAAAGCGTAAATGCATAGATTCTATCCATGAAAATTTCTAAGTGCGTTTCCCTCAAAGAAGTTATAAAGTGGTTAGAATAGCAGGCTTGAATATATGGTTGTCATTATGTAAGTGCTTACAGTAGGCTATTGATGACTTCATGTTAAGGGTTTTAAGTAAGTATATTGGAGTAATAACAAGTAGTATTCTTTAAATGAAAGTCCCTACGATAGTATATAGCTTAAATCTCATAGATTAGATTTATATAAGTATGATTATCTTATGGTAGCACTTTGTTACTTTGACTTAGGATTGAACCACTAGACTTAGGATTTGACGAGAGCTATAAGATTCAATTAATGAAGTGTAATATTAGAGAAGAAGAGTGTAGTTTAGGAGAATTGTTGAGCTAAAATCTAGTACTTGTACCTCTTAATACATAGTGGTCTATCCTTGTATCAGACTAATAGTTTTTCTTTGACAGTTATCAGGAATTTTGATGGAAGCACTCGAGATGGTAGCCCTCTTCTCAATTAAGATATAATGTCTATTAATGACTTGAGTTTCTATCTTTGAGTTGATGTTAATTCTTGATTATGAGAATTTGAGTATCAAAATATTTAAGTATTTGAGTTCATGCATCATATACATGCCATGAGTAAACTCATAGCTTGACCATCATTTGAGGATGATTGATCCCAAGAGGGAGATATTGTAACATCCCATACAAAATTTAAGCTAAAATCAAGCCATCATTTATACGCATATAATGTTGTACAAGGTGATTCTTAATTTATTATAGGTTCTAGCTCTAATTTTTAGTGTGGTAATTTATTTGGATATGAATCAAGGTCAATTAGAACCCTCTAGCACAAAATTGAGTTAAATCTTCCTTATCGATTGAGTTTTGATATAAGATTTTATTTAATTGAGGCGATCCAATGACTTTATATTGTATATATATATTAGAATCAATTCCTAATTATTTAAATTGTATAATATGTGGTTTAGGGTCGTGAGGAATCTCTCACACGAAGCCTAGTTCAGAAAATTTCAATAGACTAAGTGTTTCCATGAGTATATATAAGGGTCAATTTCAAACAACTACTCTCTTAGAATATAAAGAGTTCAATGAACTATAACCTAAAAAATTAAAGAACTTTGAGTCTTCTTTCCAACTCCATCAAGTTTGCCTCATTTCGAGTTTGGAGTAAGAAGTTATGGCCATTTTACTAGAGATGCGCAAACCTGACCGATGTCCATAATGGCTTCGTGATGCAGAGTGAATACAGACTTCACTGCCTAAGTTTAGTGACATTCTTTTGTTACTTTTGAATGTTTCTTTGGTCTTATAACCTTTATGGAGTTATTTTAATGTCCTAAACAGAGATAAGATAAGGTTTTTCATAAATTAAACCCCCTCTTTCACTCCTAAACTTAATGCCCAAGAATTTTCAAGAAAACATTAAGTTAGGATTTTCTTTCAAGATTCTTCATCAGAGTAAGTTCTTTTCTATAGATACCAATCTATCCATCTAAATTTCTTCACTATTTATGAATCCCTAAGAGAAATCTTAGATCTTTACCATAGGTTTCCAAGAAAATAAATTCATGAATTTCAAGAAAGGATTTCTTAATTGTTCTTCTTCAAGAATTGGGGTCTTCATCTAGAACTCTTAAGTTTGTAAGTCAAGAATTCAAGAATCAAAGAGAATCCATTCACTCAAAGTTTTCTCAAGTTCTTCTACTCTAAAAATTACATAAAAGAATTTCTTCATCAAGATCAAGCATCAGGTTCCAAGATCAAAGGTTTCTTCCATGAAAGTTGATGTTCTTCAAATTTTAATTGTAATATCAATCTCCCAGGTATGTAAAGCAACTCATAATGTTGGATTGAGTTCATCCACACACCCAACAGTATTGAGTTGAGTTTAATCTAGTTTCTTTGATTCCAAATGAGTTAACTATTCTTCTATTGAATTCTATGTATTTAAGCATTAAGATTATCAATATCTCTATCTCTTCATTGTTTGGAATTGTCATGCATTGTTGCATCCTCATGAATCCTAATTGATTTGATAATCATGATTTTACATGCATATTTTGAGCAAAAACGATGACTTTACTAAGCATTATTGTGAAATCCCGTGTTCCTCGTCTTCCATATATATATAGGGTGGCGTGTCATATAAAACATACATGACTTTGGATAGAACCTAAGGATATAAGGCTTTCAATATGTGGTAATTTTAAGGACCTAAAGTTTTAATCCAAAGGAATACTCTAACTGCACATTCGGGATTAAAGAAATGACCCAAGTGGCACCTTGCCCTTTTCGGAAGGTTTAAATTAGGTTTCAATTTTCGGATGGGAGTAAAAGTTTATAATTTGCTAATAATGAATTTCTTTTAAGATATTTTAATAGCACAAAAGTCATACATTAAGTTTTGGAATCAAGAAAGTTGCAAGATAAAGATTGGCCAAAGTTACCGTAAGTTTCTTTGTGAATCCTTCTTAACTTTTTGGTCAAATGTATCAGCTCATATCTCCCAAACTATAAAGATTTCGAAGGTTCATGACCTATCAAATTGAAGATCTAGGAGTCTAGTTTGCAACGCACAAAACTGTGCATCAAACCGACCTCAGAATAAAGAGTTACATTGTTTTACCGAGACTATCCGAGCTGGAAATCGGGTCATGGGTCGGGTCGGGTTGACCCAACTTAATGTCGGCTATTTTGACATTTTAAAGCTAAAAAATAAGCCATTTTCGTCCCAAACCAGTGTCAAACTGAAGATAAAGCTCCCAAGGGTTATCTAAGTGATTTAGGTAAGTTTTCCGTATTTTTACCGTTAAAATTCATTCCCGTGCCTAGAAATGCGTGCCTTACGCTTTGCAATTATTTTCCCTTGTATTAGCCGTGTTTGGAGCTGTTTTTGGGCTATAAAAAAGGTGGTGTTATTGCTGGTATTGTTGTTTTGCAGCTGGTGTGTTTAGGTAATAATTTGGGAGCTCTTTTATGGTCATTTTAACGACGTTTTACGGACATTTTCTCGCATAAATAATCCTTGCCGAATCTGGTCATTAATGCTGAATTTTTTGCTGTTTATAGGTGTTTTTAAGCTGCGTATATATAGTTGTTGCGAAGCTTAGGACGTAAGGAACAACTTTCGTGAAGAAACTTTTGGCAATTGGACGTTCGTTGGAGAGGTATGTTAAGGCTAAGCTCCATTTCTCCTTTTAGCACGAAATCCGGGAATTTTCCCAAAATGTCAAATGTGATATCCTACTATTCTGTTGTTCGAAATACCTTCTGTGAAAGGCATTGGGATTGCAGCTGACTTATATTCACGATAGTGTTAGGTTGAAATTCCATTCATTCGCTTAAACTGGACATTCAATTTCTATATATCATTTTGTCAGTTTCCCGGCTACCTATTCATATATTCGAGGTGTTTCTCTTCTTGGTGTAGTGCCATTAAAATAAATGTAGAATGCAAAGGGAATGTAGTATTCAAAATCAGTCCTTCTTCCATACAAACGAACGCAGAGCATGAGAAGGTCTCTTATCAATGAATGTGGGACACTGTCCACGAACGTGAGCACAACAACATCAAGACCTCTGTGAACATGGAGGCTTCTCCGCGAACACGGGGAAAGAATGCATCTGCACCAGATATCAGCAAAAACCAGCAATACCAAGTCCAATTCTCTACTTGGAATGGACCCTTAAAATGCAATCGAACTCAAAATGTCACAAACCAAATATGTATCCATACTTTAAATAGCGGTCAAAACTCAACGGGGTCATCAAAAATCGGTTTCAAGGCCTCCTCGCCACATTTACCAATGTGACTCAATAAAACTAGTTCAAAACTTAAAATATCAAAACTGTCCAGGGAAACTCCAAAAATTATTCTAAGACCAATTCCAGCGGTAGTTTCAACATCCAAAACTATTGGAACTCTCAAAATTCCAATCTCAACTTCCAAATTCTAAATGTTGACCAAAGTCAAATTTTCGTTTCGAAAACGACTATAATCACGAATTTGGGCCTAAAAACCTCATTTTAACTCTAAATTCAGTTTTATAACTTCTCATAGTTTAATTTTGACGTTTCAAAACTAATGAAATTGGTGGATCTATGATTCGATATTCGAAACTCAAAATGGTACAAATTCTCAATTTTTGAATAATTCAAGTTTTCAAAAACGCCAAAACTCATATTTTTAAATTTTAAAACATAGGATTTCAGTTTCAACCATTCAAATAGTTCAAAATAGGCACCAAAAAACTAACGAAAGGGTAAAACAATAATTTTCACAGAGAAGGCAAAAATTGTCCAACCTAGTCATTACATCTATGCTGCTAGTTTCCTTGATCATGGTTTTATCCTCTATCATAGTACCCATCCCATTGATAGTTCCGATCTTGGTTCCAAAGTTATAAGTCCAGTAACAACCCCCCTCCCCCCTAGATTGTTTAAGAACTTGGCATCTTCATGTAGGTCAAAGGAATGATCATCATAAAGATTTGCATCATCTAGAGCCTTGACCTTTTCAAGCCCTCCAAAGAAAAAATTTTTGGTTAGTAGGTCCATCTAGGTCTTGATATGAGTAATATCTTGGTCTCTCTCCTCTTCTCTCCATTTTTTCTCTACTGACATCTCAAATATGAACCCAGTACTGTCTAAATCTCTCGTGTATCATGCCTGATTATTCTTTGAGAATTGATCTAGAATTATTGTGGCTTCTTGGAACATCTTGGTCATAAATGACCCTCCGCATTCTTCATCAACAACTGGTTTAGTAATAAAATTACAATATCTATAAAATTTTTTCATATGTCTATCCGTGAGGGTGTGATTTGGGTGTTGCTTCATTTTTCGTCTAAATCTCTCCAAGTCTCACGGAGGGCCTCTAACGGTTTCTCCTTATAAGCATTGATTTCATCCTTGGGTTGTATCTTTCTCGATGGTGGAAAGAACCTCTCTAAAAAGGCTTCTTTTGAATCCCTTAACATGTCATAGAATCATGTGGCAACTTGTTGAGCCACTTCATTGCTTCCCTAGATAGAGATAATGGAAGCAGATGTAGGCAGATGGCTACTTGACTCACCCCCGGAATCTCCAATGACTTTCATGATGGAAATGAAGTTCATCAAGTGCTAGTTTGCATTGTCACTAGCTGCTCCACTGTATAAGCCCATCAAAATTAACATTTGTAGTGAAGAGCTTGTGATAGTGAACTTCACCCTGTAAGAAAGTAAAGGAAGTACTATAGCACTAGTTGCACCCGTACCATCCAAGTCAGCATCATCATCTTCATATGCTAAATTCATAAGTCTCTATTCTTGACCTCGCAGTACTGGCTGATGTGGTGGTGGAGGTATGACTCCCTCATTTAATACATTTCCGCCATTATTATCTCGGGGTAGATTGTCACCCAACTCTCTTAAAATTTGTGCCTCTTGTTCTTGTGTGTTCATCCTTCTAATAGATTTTTACAATTCAGGGTCATAGGGAATCAAACACGCACTTTTACTCTAGGTGTTTGGCATGCACAACCTGTTCCCTACAAAAAACATGAACAAAAATAAAAAGTAAAATCAAGAAATAGAACTACAACTAAAAATAGAAAACTCGTAGATTATTTCAAAGCCGTATTTCTCGGGACTGGTATCATCTTTAATAATGCTCAATTATACTTCTCAAAAGAAATATAGACAATTATTAACAATATATTTATCCAGCTAAGAGTTAGGGTCGATCCCACAGGGGATAGGTTTAAACAACTTTGTTATTTATCCTATTTCACTTGTTGGTTCTATTTCTAGAAAACAAACAATATGAAATAGGAAAATGGGGGTTTTAAACTAAGGATGATAACAACTATGATTGTGAATGCAAATTTAACAAACTAGGGCTTAGATAGTGTGATAGATGACTAGGGTTGTAGTCCCCAAGATGTATAATGCAGTAAGCATTTAACATTAGTGATATTGTTCATTGTATTGCATGCAAAATGTAGTGAGTTAGGCAACCTCTAATTGACCTCCTGGTCCTTCTTAGAAGTATTTAATTCATCTCCTTCTGATCTCAAAATATATGCCTTACTAACCCTCGGTTCAGATCTCAGAGTATTATCACCTCCTGGTCTCAAGTAACTTATACGAAGATGTCACCTTTGAATTTTCATTGCGATCTCCTCTTTTTAATCAGTACCTCCCTCTCAGACAAGCAATGAATATGGGCAAGTTCTTAATGTGTGCACTCATCAAGAAAGACTTTAGACGAAGAACATCACAATAAATACAACACAAACCCAATAAATCCTTATGTTTTGCCTAGTTGTTCAAATGGGTTGTGGGTTTAATTAATTTAACTTGCAAAAATCGAAATATAAATCATGATATAATTCATGTTAAAATCACTTACAAAGGATAATAAATCAAATCTTGATTTACATGAACGAACGAGAAACAATAATGAGACTTAATCTTCAATCAATGATCAAACACACAATTAGAATGTTTTTCTTTTTGCTCGCTGTCTAGGTGTTGATTTGAAGGGAAAAATCAATGGAAAATTAATCTTTTGTTCATGTATTACAGCCCCCAAAATGTGGGGACTAATGTGTCTCCAAAAAATAAACAAAAATTCTATAAATACTAAGTAAAACCCTAGCCTAAACAAGTAGGAAAACTAATCCTTCATTGACTAAGATTCTCCGGTCGTATAGGTTCATGAGGCTCGTGGTCATGACTCATGTTCATGGACAACTTGTACTTTTTGTGGTGCTTCACCTGGTGTTGATGTTGTCCAAGATTGGTTCACTTTACGAAGGCTCTTCACGATCTGTGAAGAGCACCACGATCCGTGAACTTGGTCGTGGTGACTTGTCTTTGGCTTGAAACTATCTAGTGCACTTTGGTGCTCTTCCACGAGCACCTTCATAGCTCGTAAAGTGAACCACTGGTTATGCAGGGGCTCGTGTTAAGCCCTTAGTTTCACACAAAGATACCATGGCTTGGAGTCCCTTTGATAACAGCCCCTTCACGACTTCTTAGGACTTATGAAAAGCACCACGAGCCTTGAAAGGCTTTGTGGTGCACTTTGTCTTTAAATGTTATTGTTTTGAACTTTGATGCCTAGTACACTTCCAATGGAAAAGTCTGATCTGAGAACATTCATAACATAACATCAAGATTGATCAACATGAAGTTCATGGGTCTAGACCATGTCTTGACAACGATGATGATGATAGCAGATGAGTCATGCCAGATGAGAGTGCAATTTTCACAGGTTTGAAAGTCAAAATAAGGAAGAAAATTCTAAAATTCGACTCGTGCTAGGGACTATGAGTCCTTTTATGGCTTTTATGTGTCTTTACAAGTCGTAGATGGGGTCTCATAGATGACTTAGACTTAGAAAATTTTGGAGAACTTTTGAGAAGTACAAAGGGCCTTTTATGAGTCGTGCTTGGGAATACAACTTATAGAATAAGTCTGTGGATGAGATTCAAAAGGCATAAAAATTAGGTTCAACAAGATGAAACCCTTTACGAGTCATTGATGTTTTGATGGGTCATAAGTAGCACTCATAGATAGGTCCTAAAATTTAAAATTTTGACTAAGTGTTGGAAGGAACTATGAGCACTCTTTACAAGGTGTGAAAAGATTATAGATTGTAAGTTCGATTACGTGGGTTGAGGTGCAAATCCTAGTAGCTAAGATTTTAGTGCACGAGTTTTGCGAGGGATAATTATTGCTTGTAAAAGGAAGCACAAGCTGTAGAAAGGCGGGTTCATAGGTTAACACCAAAGGCCATGTTTTTGGATTTGAATTCCATGAGGTCACTTCTACGAGTTGTGAAAGGGTTTTTGACTTGTAGACCCCTCTAGGGTTTACAACGACATATTTTAATAAAGGAAATATTTGGTATTTCCTACCCCTCCCCTAACCCCCAAACTTAGTCATTTTGGACCTATTACATCACCTATAACCATTTATATCCTATTACTTTACCTTGTTCCTCACAAAATCACTTAAGTCCACTTCATCTCTTATGTCCGAGAAAGGCCAGCTAGGGTTCTCTACAAGTTCCACTATTGAAGTCAAGGTTTCAATATAGGTCTCAAACAAAGGTATGTGATTATTCATACATGGGTTCTTTTTATCTATGGAGCCCAAAGTTTTTCTCACTTTTTCATGCAATTTCAAGTATGCATTTTATGGGCTTTATGATTTCAATTTCAATTACATGAATTATAAATTATATGATGATTATTCACTCAAGTATACATGAATTGTTATTTAATTGAATGATTTGATGAATTACAAGTGATTTCTTTAGAAATCCATCTAGGATTCATGAACATGAATGAGGGTTCCCATAAGCATGGTTTTAATTAATGATTTCTATTGTAATTATGTATGATTTTATTAAATTACATATTTCTAAGTTAAATTGAAATTGAAAGCACATAATTATCCCAGTTTATGATGAACTATGAACGAAAGAGAACTTCACTCATGTTTTATGAAAAGACTTATGTATGATTTATAAAAGTCTAAAATAAATGAATAAATTTTGATGAAAGTATTTTCTCACGTAATCATGGATTCCACATATGATATGGACAATTCTCATATTGATGAGTCACTCAAGGGTTTAACAAGTTATTCCATATGAATGATGATTTTTAATGACTCAAGTTATGGTATGTTTCTCATTATTTAATATACTAAGATTTATGATTCCATGGGATATGACTTAGCACTGAGAAGGCTTAAGGTGGGGTTCGGTTTGGAAGAATTTAAGGTTATCTTTCCAAGGGAATTTTAGTGGTAACCTCTTGCCTAAAACTATGTGCTACCATAAGTTGTCTTATAGGCCTAGCTAGTGGATCTGCATAAAACTCATGAATGAATGTATCATCATGGATTCCCCCTTCCCAAAGTAGCCTCTCGCTTCTCGATATAGGAGTTACATCGGATTTCATATTATAGCCGGCATGGTTTTATTATTGGTTATAGTTATATCCCACATATATAGATTCTCTATGATGTTTCACATGATTATTTCTAGTCCTTACTTCTACATGATACTCTTATGATTTACTTGTACTTTGACCCTCTAATGTTTACTTATGTTTTAAATGTCTTTGCTATTATGATATTTGAATTGTCATTGTAGAACACGATTGTCATTTCATTGTATTACCCAATACTTAGTACATTCAATTGTACTAATACATACTTCTTTGATTCACAATCATTCCTTACCTTACTTTCATGGATAGATTTCAGACCTGCTTCGAAGACTTATGGTGAGTCCTCATGCTTCAAGGGGAAGCCTAACATTACTCTGCCTTTTTTGTTTTATCTTTCGGGATATTATAAGACTACTCCTTATATTACTTTCCTACGAGGGTGAGCTGGGGACATGTTTTAGCCCCCATCTACATTAAATTACGTAGAGGCATGTTGGATTATATTTGGAATCTCTGTCGTCTATCATTAACCTTGTTTACTTCTTGAAATTGAGTTGCTGAGTAAGACCTATTTATTCTTTTCTTAGAGTTTGGTTGATGATTTTATCTCATTTATTCTTATGATATACTAAGAGACTTGATTGGGGTTTCTTCAGGGATTCTAATCACTATGTCACACCTAGGATCTAACTTGGATCATGACAGAGATAGAGTGAGTGTTCCTTGTTTGGATAGTTGTGTTGTACTTGTCCTTTTAAGGTTAGAGACGTGGAAGAGGAGTAAGATGATATCTTGTATTGTGCCCCTAGGTAGGAGTTAATAAAAGCGTAAATGCATAGATTCTATCCATGAAAATTTCTAAGTGCGTTTCCCTCAAAGAAGTTATAAAGTGGTTAGAATAGCAGGCTTGAATATATGGTTGTCATTATGTAAGTGCTTACAGTAGGCTATTGATGACTTCATGTTAAGGGTTTTAAGTAAGTATATTGGAGTAATAACAAGTAGTATTCTTTAAATAAAAGTCCCTACGATAGTATATAGCTTAAATCTCATAGATTAGATTTATATAAGTATGATTATCTTATGGTAGCACTTTGTTACTTTGACTTAGGATTGAACCACTAGACTTAGGATTTGACGAGAGCTATAAGATTCAATTAATGAAGTGTAATATTAGAGAAGAAGAGTGTAGTTTAGGAGAATTGTTGAGCTAAAATCTAGTACTTGTACCTCTTAATACATAGTGGTCTATCCTTGTATCAGACTAATAGTTTTTCTTTGACAGTTATCAGGAATTTTGATGGAAGCACTCGAGATGGTAGCCCTCTTCTCAATTAAGATATAATGTCTATTAATGACTTGAGTTTCTATCTTTGAGTTGATGTTAATTCTTGATTATGAGAATTTGAGTATCAAAATATTTAAGTATTTGAGTTCATGCATCATATACATGCCATGAGTAAACTCATAGCTTGACCATCATTTGAGGATGATTGATCCCAAGAGGGAGATATTGTAACATCCCATACAAAATTTAAGCTAAAATCAAGCCATCATTTATACGCATATAATGTTGTACAAGGTGATTCTTAATTTATTATAGGTTCTAGCTCTAATTTTTAGTGTGGTAATTTATTTGGATATGAATCAAGGTCAATTAGAACCCTCTAGCACAAAATTGAGTTAAATCTTCCTTATCGATTGAGTTTTGATATAAGATTTTATTTAATTGAGGCGATCCAATGACTTTATATTGTATATATATATTAGAATCAATTCCTAATTATTTAAATTGTATAATATGTGGTTTAGGGTCGTGAGGAATCTCTCACACGAAGCCTAGTTCAGAAAATTTCAATAGACTAAGTGTTTCCATGAGTATATATAAGGGTCAATTTCAAACAACTACTCTCTTAGAATATAAAGAGTTCAATGAACTATAACCTAAAAAATTAAAGAACTTTGAGTCTTCTTTCCAACTCCATCAAGTTTGCCTCATTTCGAGTTTGGAGTAAGAAGTTATGGCCATTTTACTAGAGATGCGCAAACCTGACCGATGTCCATAATGGCTTCGTGATGCAGAGTGAATACAGACTTCACTGCCTAAGTTTAGTGACATTCTTTTGTTACTTTTGAATGTTTCTTTGGTCTTATAACCTTTATGGAGTTATTTTAATGTCCTAAACAGAGATAAGATAAGGTTTTTCATAAATTAAACCCCCTCTTTCACTCCTAAACTTAATGCCCAAGAATTTTCAAGAAAACATTAAGTTAGGATTTTCTTTCAAGATTCTTCATCAGAGTAAGTTCTTTTCTATAGATACCAATCTATCCATCTAAATTTCTTCACTATTTATGAATCCCTAAGAGAAATCTTAGATCTTTACCATAGGTTTCCAAGAAAATAAATTCATGAATTTCAAGAAAGGATTTCTTAATTGTTCTTCTTCAAGAATTGGGGTCTTCATCTAGAACTCTTAAGTTTGTAAGTCAAGAATTCAAGAATCAAAGAGAATCCATTCACTCAAAGTTTTCTCAAGTTCTTCTACTCTAAAAATTACATAAAAGAATTTCTTCATCAAGATCAAGCATCAGGTTCCAAGATCAAAGGTTTCTTCCATGAAAGTTGATGTTCTTCAAATTTTAATTGTAATATCAATCTCCCAGGTATGTAAAGCAACTCATAATGTTGGATTGAGTTCATCCACACACCCAACAGTATTGAGTTGAGTTTAATCTAGTTTCTTTGATTCCAAATGAGTTAACTATTCTTCTATTGAATTCTATGTATTTAAGCATTAAGATTATCAATATCTCTATCTCTTCATTGTTTGGAATTGTCATGCATTGTTGCATCCTCATGAATCCTAATTGATTTGATAATCATGATTTTACATGCATATTTTGAGCAAAAACGATGACTTTACTAAGCATTATTGTGAAATCCCGTGTTCCTCGTCTTCCATATATATATAGGGTGGCGTGTCATATAAAACATACATGACTTTGGATAGAACCTAAGGATATAAGGCTTTCAATATGTGGTAATTTTAAGGACCTAAAGTTTTAATCCAAAGGAATACTCTAACTGCACATTCGGGATTAAAGAAATGACCCAAGTGGCACCTTGCCCTTTTCGGAAGGTTTAAATTAGGTTTCAATTTTCGGATGGGAGTAAAAGTTTATAATTTGCTAATAATGAATTTCTTTTAAGATATTTTAATAGCACAAAAGTCATACATTAAGTTTTGGAATCAAGAAAGTTGCAAGATAAAGATTGGCCAAAGTTACCGTAAGTTTCTTTGTGAATCCTTCTTAACTTTTTGGTCAAATGTATCAGCTCATATCTCCCAAACTATAAAGATTTCGAAGGTTCATGACCTATCAAATTGAAGATCTAGGAGTCTAGTTTGCAACGCACAAAACTGTGCATCAAACCGACCTCAGAATAAAGAGTTACATTGTTTTACCGAGACTATCCGAGCTGGAAATCGGGTCATGGGTCGGGTCGGGTTGACCCAACTTAATGTCGGCTATTTTGACATTTTAAAGCTAAAAAATAAGCCATTTTCGTCCCAAACCAGTGTCAAACTGAAGATAAAGCTCCCAAGGGTTATCTAAGTGATTTAGGTAAGTTTTCCGTATTTTTACCGTTAAAATTCATTCCCGTGCCTAGAAATGCGTGCCTTACGCTTTGCAATTATTTTCCCTTGTATTAGCCGTGTTTGGAGCTATTTTTGGGCTATAAAAAAGGTGGTGTTATTGCTGGTATTGTTGTTTTGCAGCTGGTGTGTTTAGGTAATAATTTGGGAGCTCTTTTATGGTCATTTTAACGACGTTTTACGGACATTTTCTCGCATAAATAATCCTTGCCGAATCTGGTCATTAATGCTGAATTTTTTGCTGTTTATAGGTGTTTTTAAGCTGCGTATATATAGTTGTTGCGAAGCTTAGGACGTAAGGAACAACTTTCGTGAAGAAACTTTTGGCAATTGGACGTTCGTTGGAGAGGTATGTTAAGGCTAAGCTCCATTTCTCCTTTTAGCACGAAATCCGGGAATTTTCCCAAAATGTCAAATGTGATATCCTACTATTCTGTTGTTCGAAAGACCTTCTGTGAAAGGCATTGGGATTGCAGCTGACTTATATTCACGATAGTGTTAGGTTGAAATTCCATTCATTCGCTTAAACTGGACATTCAATTTCTATATATCATTTTGTCGGTTTCCCGGCTACCTATTCATATATTCGAGGTGTTTCTCTTCTTGGTGTAGTGCCATTAAAATAAATGTAGAATGCAAAGGGAATGTAGTATTCAAAATCAGTCCTTCTTCCATACAAAAATATAATTGAAGCATTTAGCAAGTAACCTGTTGGTTTCCAATATTCTTCCGAAATGTTCCTATTTAAACTACTAAATCGCTTGATCCTATTTAAAACTTTCTTTTACTAATTGACATGGGACCAAACATAAGCATTATATAAAGAACCTTTATGAACATTTTCAAAGTTAAGGCTTCACTCCAAAAGTTGGGTTAAGTTCCCAAACTTGTTAAAAAGGACATGTATGATCCCACGAGCCATATGTATATGCTATGAAAACGATTATGATGTTATGAGAATAAGTGTACCAATGAGCCAAGATTGACTAAATGGCAAAGACTATGATGCTATGAGAATAAGTGTACTAATGAGCCAAGATTGGCTAAGTTCTTGCTTTGGTCTACTATGTGCATTCAACATTTATATCATACATTGCACGTTATGCATGGACTTTGAGCTATAATCGAAGGTATGGGGCCTATTTGCCTAACTATATATATATATATGGTACAGATGGCCACAAGTTGGCAGATATGATACCGGTTAGCTATCGAAAAGGACCACATTGCTAGCATTTGGTTGAGTATGTCATTCATTTGCATCTATATATATGTATTCACGACATGCGATACTCGAGCATACCATGCATACTTGATCACTAGGAGATTGCTTATTGGCCACTAAGGCTACTAGAGATTTGGTTACTGGTGGTATTGCTATTAACCTTTTTACTACGGTTATCTATGATTTTACTTCCTGCCTTACATACCAGTACATGTTAATTCGTACTGACGTCCTTTTCCCTGGGGACGCTGGATTTTATTTCATGCGTGCAGGTTCAGATAGGGACTCTGATTGACCACTCCACTAGGAACCCAGGTCAGCTGTGAGTTGGTAAGCTCCACCTCTTCCTAGAGCTTTCACAGGATGCTTGCTTTTTGTTGTACAGCGGGGTATAGTCTGGGCCCTGTCCCGACAGTATTAGTAGTTCTCTTAGAGGCTATTGTGGGCATGTTATTGTGGGTTGGTCCTTTTGTGCCTTTCAGTCTCCGGTCATAAGATTAGCATGTATATATAGTGTGTGTCTGTACCTCAGTTGTGGCAGCTTGCCGGCTAGCTAGTACTTTATCATTTTGTTTTACTTCTCATAATGTACATAATTTGTTGTTGACCAGGTCATGACCTAAACGGTCCCGACTTAGTTTCTTTTTTTCTAAACATTATGCTGCCAGATTTTTTTCTAGTCCAAAGTTTAGTTAACTAGTATGTTTAGTGGCTTACCCGGCCAATAACGGTATCAGATGTCAGTCGCGCCTCCCCTTATTTTGGGGCGTGACGATTATTTAGAATTAAGATTTGACAATTTTTATGGATGGAGAAAAGTATGATTTTAATTGATCTTGAAGTATATTTTATTGAGTCTAAAGAGCTTGAGTTTTGACAATAAATGATGTTTTGGGAAAAGACTTTTGACGATGTACAAGAAATCCTAGAAATATCATTTAAATTATAAGAGCATGATGGATTGTGATGAAATTGAATTGGTAAAAAGGACAATTGAAACTTGATGAGATGATTTGAAATGCTTTTATCTAATAAATATGAATACAACGGTTTTATTCGAGAGTTGTATTGAGTATTGTCTTGGGTAAAAGTATAAACAACTCAAATTCTATTAGCTACATAGTCAACATAGGATAGGTCGTGAATGTTAACTTTGGTGGTTTTTACTTTTTTAATAAAAGGTTAGCGATTGATTGTGGAAAGGTATTAGACGATTGTGACAATGATAGTGTAAATAATTGTATCATCATTCACTCACTTGGAGATGGTTTTTGGTTTGAGAAACTCCCTAATAATGATAAGTGATTTGATTAAACTGAGATTGCATATGAGTGAGTCCATTTGAAGAGCATTGTTTTATTTCTTAAACTTGCATATCATATTGAGTTGAGTTGAGTTTCATTCTTTTCATTGAGTATCTTTTTTTTAGCATATTTTAATTCAGCCATCTCACATATCATATATTCTACGTATTGACATCATTCAATGTTGCACCATTTTATGATACAGATACAGGTGCGAGAGATTCTCAGCAAATATTTCATTGAAGATTTATTCTATTCCAGACTATGGTGAGACCTCCTTGCTATTGGAGGAATCTATTATTTGAGTTGCTTTCTTTTTAGTAGTCTTTTCAGATAATTGTGGGCCTGTCTCGGTACCTTCTTATGAGTTAATTAAGGTTTCATAGACTTAGTTAGAGTTAAGTAAAATCTGATTTTCTTTCAAAATTGATTTCAAAACTATTATTTATTTTAATTGAGATGTTGAGTTATTTTAATATGAGAAATGTTGACACTATTTTGATATGATGGTTCAAATGTCCACTTGAATACTTTCATTTGGTTTTATTGAGTCTTTCACTAATTGAATGAGTGATTAGGCCTAGTAGTTTGATTGGGAATCAAAAATGATTTCTGAGTGTTGGCCACACTTAGGGTACCCTCTTGGGGTCTGACACATATGTCATGATAGTAGAAGATAAGGTTTAACTAGCATGTGCAACTATTGTAGGAGAAAATTTTTATCCAACTGCAATTCAGGTGAACAAAACTTAGAATTTAGTTAAAGGAATCAAACCTACAAGTGATGGAAGTGTGACTATCGCATATTTCATTGGACACACTAAAGAAAATTGCTATACGTTGATAGGTTATCCTACAAATGGGAAGCATAGGAAGAAAGGTAACTATAACAAAACAATGAGAACTCAAAAGGAACAAGTCAAAAGTGCCATTTTAGAGGATACAACAATCAAGGATATGGCAAGTTCAATGGATATGGATATCAATATGGAGGCTCAACAAATAATTCCAACGCAAACAACTTTTGTAGGGAGGTAAACCGAACTACCTCAACTAGTCATGAAGGGAACAAAGAGATAAATGATGCTATATTAGCCAAATCACAAAGGTTTGTAGATGAAGAATATAAGTAGATATGAAACTATTGAATAAAGACACATAAGAGATGAATCAGGTAGACATATTAGGTATAGCTACTTGTCTATTATCTAATGTTACATCACAAGACGGATAGTATATTCAGGTGTTATTCACCATATAACAGCAAATAAGGATGTGTTCTCAACGAGTCATAAAGTATTCAAATAAGCAAGGGATAAAGTGAATATTTCTACTGGATCTAAGGTTGATGTATCGCATATTGAAGAGACATTTGTTTTTGAGGATGAAGCTGTGAAAGATGTGTTGTTTGTACATGATTTCAAATTTAAATTGTTATCTGTATCCAAGATCACTAGGCAATTCTCTTGCTTTGTCTCCTTCTATCCTAACTTTTGTGTATTTCAGGACCTTTATAGTGGCAGGATGAAGGAAATTGGTCAGGACACTAGAAGATTGTATATTTTCAAGAGTGTATGTGGAATAAAAGTGTCACGATCCGATCTTAGGGCCTAGGTATGACATGGCGACTGAGAATCTGAAGGTCCCCAAACAAGCCTCTAGATTATACCTGCACTATATAGGTTCAAATAATGAATAATATACGTGTGACAATATAGGATGGGGATAAGGGACAAATCATGGATAAAAGTGGAAGGCTCAACTTGGAAGTTTAAGACATAATCAAAGTGAAGTAGTAGGCCAAACACACCTCTAAAAAAAACAATAAATGGAGCAAAAAATACAAGTTTCGACCCCTTATTACAAAGTCATTGAAGAAAATACGAAATGTATCTAAAATATCAAAAGTAAAGCTAGAAGATAAGGGTTCCATTCTCGGTGAATGAGAACTCATCAAAAGCTCAAAGTCAGCACAATCAATCTAGCCACGAGTAGGAGGATAAGGTAGTTCACCTATTCCTAAATGATTATAAGCATATAGGCAAAATGTGGTTACTACTTTAGAATGTACTATATATGCATGTATGCAATGCAACAAGTAAATACAATGACAAAGAATATGCATCAGATATGCCAAACTTTCCAAGCTTTAACAATATAATCAGTTTCAAAATAAAGCATAAAATAATGTCATGATAATGAAAAGGAATCACATAAGCAAATAGGTGTGGGAATAAAACCATAATCGACAAAACCATATGAGCTATAATATGGAGTACCGATGTTATACTCTACACCCGGCCAAAGAGTAAGCCTACTTGCCAAATAACTTTAAAATCATGTAATTGAATCATAAGTAAGCTTAAAATAATTAATTAAGCAATATAGGTTCAAAATCATATCAACCCATAAGAGAGTTCCAACTTTGAAAGTGTAGAGTAGATTAAACCATGCAAATTCGTAATGCTTAAATTAAATCATGTAACACCTTGATAAATATTCATAAACAATCATAAGAATGTATTAATAATCATAATATAAACAAATATCAACTAATATGAAATTACCCATAAATCAAAGATTGAAAATTCATAATTCAAAATTTAGGTTTTCGAAGAGGATTTCTTGGTTGAAAGAAAACCAAGAATCAAACCCACATACCTTTAAGCCTTGGAATCTCTTGAAGGAAACTTGAGGGAAAACCTTTGGGCTTTACTTGTGTTCTTGAAATCCTAAGAAGGTTCTTGAGAGTTTGTTGCATCAACAAAATGTATTAGTCAGCCTTGAAGTTGGATGAAGAATTCGGTGAAGACTAGAGAGAGTTTTTATGTGATCTTAGGCTTAGAAATGGCTAAATAATGAGAGAATCTCATCTATATGGGTGTTGGGTTATTACCCAATTTTCCTCATCTGAAACACACATTTTCAAAAAAATTTACCTATGGCGTTGCAAGTCCGCAACACAGACCTTACTGATTTCCGCAATTTCATCAAAAAATTATTTTCTGACACGAGCAACCTATACTTGTGGGTAATCATTTTTCCATGCGATTTTTCCTCTGAACAAGAATATGAAGTCGAATTTGTTAAATAACACATGCATTTTAAAATATTCAAAAAGTGCACTATAGGACATTTTTCGAGTCACCTGAGAGGTGTTACAATAAGAGGCATATAAGATTCAAGATAATCAAAACTTATTTGCTGGAGCAGCTATACAAGATAACAGTCTATGAAATAAAATGCTTGGTCAGCCCTCATCTTAAATCTTGAAGTCATTATATCTCTTAAAGGACAATAAGGATAAAGAATCTATGAATAACTGTCATGTGTGCCCCTTAGCTAAACAGACCAGACTATCTTTCATATTAGTGATACTAAAGCAACTATATATTTTGATATTGTATAGATGGATCTTTGGGAGACGTATAAGATTTTAACTTTCGATAAGAAATACTATTTATTAACAATTGTAGACAATTGTATTAGATATACTGGGGTCCATTTGTTGCACATTAAATCTGAAGTTATTATGACACTCAAAAGTTTTCTTTAATGGTTAAGACTCAGTTTAGGGTTCATGTGAAGATTATAAGATCTGATAATGGTATAGGGTGTTCTAACTCTCAATGCAAAGAATTGTTTCAGTCCTCAGGAGTATTACATCAAAGTAGTTATCCTCACACACAGAAACAACATAATATGGTGGAAAGAAAGCATAGACAGATCTCACATATCTATCAAATTTTGAGGAATGAATGCCAAGGTTATAGTATATCCAATGAATAAGCTACCCTTTTCATCTATTGGGGGAAAAAGTCCATATGAGTTGTTGTTCTCTAAGGTTCCTTCCTTGGATCACCTAAGAGTAATTGGACGTTGTTTATGTTATTCTTTAGTAGTTCCAAAAGGTGATAAATTTTAGAAGAGGGCTAGACATGCTATGTTTATGGGATATACTACTACACAAAAGAAATATTTATTGATGAATTTTAATACAAATAAATACTTTGTCAATAGAGATGTTATCTTTCACGAATATATTTTCCTTTTTGCGAGTACGAAAGCTCAAGACAAATGCATAGATTTTCATAAACCATATGTAGAAGTCAATAATGATGTAGTTATATAGTCTATTATAAATCATGATACTGACTTTGTATCATCTCTTGATGAACCTATTCATGATATATTAGTTGATTCTACTTTGATTGACATACCAGCTAAAGAATGCTCCACTCACACTGATGATATACAATCATTGGCCATAATTGATCCCTCAAGAGAGACACCTAGAGTATGTAAGCAATTTGTTTGGATGAAAGATTATGCAGTATCTGAAAAGAGTAAGGGGATAAGACATCCTTTAGTTAATTGTTTATCACACAGTAACATAAATCCTAGCTATTAGTGTTATTTGATTAACTTCTCCATATAGGTGAAATTACAACATTTTTATTAAGATGCCAAGGTTGAACGATGAATTCAACCTATAAAATTAGAGATTCGAGCACTTGAAGAGTATAACACTTGTAAGGTAGTTAATTTGCCTCTTGGGAAAATGTAACTGGATTAAAATATATGTACAAGATTAAATACAAAGCCAGTGAAAAAGTAAAAATATTCACGGCAAGATTAGTGGCCAAAAATTATAGTCAGCAAGTGGGATTGGATTATCATGACACACTTTACATGTTGCTAAAATATTAACCATTAGATGTGTTATTGCCATGGAATTATCAAAATGATGGTGTTTGCATCAAATGGATGTATATAATATATTATTGCAAGGAGACTTAGATGAGAAAGTTTATATGAAAATACCTTAGGGTTTCAAAAAGAAAAGATAATACAAGGTCCGGAAACTACTCAAGTCATTAGATGAACTTAAATAGGCCTCCAAGCAATGGAACATCAAACTTATCACAACACTATTGACTGCAGGTTTTACTCAGAGCACTTATTATTATTCCTTGTTTACTTCAAAAAGGAAAGGAAGGATGATTATTATCTTGGTATATGCTGATAAGCTACTCATTACTAGAGATAATACAATCAGGATTTATGAAGCAAAAGAGGTATTGCATCAACAATTTAAACTCAAGGATTTAGGAGAACTTAAATACTTATTAGGCACTAAGGTGCTAAGTTTTACACAGGGAGTCATATCGAATCATTTCTGAGACAGAATTTGCTAGTGCAAAATCAACACCCACACTTTTAGAATCCAACATTAAATTGATCTCAGTTGAGTTTGACAAGGCTGCTAGTCTGACTGGGGTTGTTATCTTAAAGGATGTTAATTCTTATGAAATACTGATTGAGAAGCTAATGTATTTACTATCACAAAACCTGATATTAGTTATGATGTGCATACATTAAGTCAATTCATGCAGCTGCTAAAAAAAGTCGCATTTAGAAGCTGCAAATAAAGTGATTAGATACTTGAAGGGTATTATGGGTCAAGAAATTTGGTTAAAAGCTTAAGCTACTGCAGAATTGGCTTGTTAGTGTGATACAAATAAGACTGCATACAAAGAGGTCTATTACAGAGTATGTAGTATAATTTGGTGACTTCTTAGTCTCCTTAAAGTCAAAGAAGTATCACAATATGTCTAGAAGTTTAGTTGAGGCAAAATATAGGAGCATGGCCTCATCTGTAGCATAGATTGTTTGGTTAGAAAGTGTAATTGTTAAAGTAAATGTTCCCTTTCGTATGCCTATTACAATATTGAGTGATAGTAAATCTGCTATTCTGTTAGCAGCCAATTCCATATTCCATGAAAGGACCAAACATATAGAGATTAATTGTCATTTTATTAGGGACAGTATTAAAATTGATAGGGTGAAAATTATATATATCTTACTCAACAATAGGTGGTTGACATGCTAACTAAAAGCTTTGGTCAAGACCAACATTTGCATCTATTAAGCAAGCTTGGTGTGCTCAATATTTTACACCCTCCAGCTTAAGGAGGAGTGTTAAAATTATGTAAAGTTAGTTACAACTTTCCACTCTTGCATTAGTCTATTTTACTGATGTAGTTGACTCAACTATATTTTAATTTAGTTAGTTAGTGATATGAGTTGTGTAATGACCTTGAAGTCATTTTTGACATTTTTAATAAAATTATCATTTTTACCATTTTAAAAAGTTACCTTGAGTCATTTTTAGTTGAGTCCAAAAGTCGGATTTTGAAAATCTTGTAAAAAGTTGGAATTTTGCTAAAGAAAGAATTTTTTAAAAGGCATAAAGTTTGAAATTTTGAATTTTGAGGTCATCTTGAGTTTCAGGTGTCAAAATGTAATTTTGTCAATTCTATCGGCTTCAGAATATAGAATTTGATCTAGCAACTGGCAGAACTGAATTCGGAGATAAAATCGAGTTTATTGATCCAAAGTTGCACTTAGTTGAAGTTGGATCATAGTTTAACTTCGGTCAATATTTGAAGCTTGGAAGCTCGAATAGAAATTTTGATGGTTCCAGTGGTTTCGGATGGTGAAACTAATGCTAGAAATAGTCTCGTTGTAATTTTTAGAGCTCCCAAAGAAATTTTGAGTTTTAACTAGTTTCTTTGAGTTCTATCGGGTTTCGAGCCTAAGAGGCCTCAAACTTGAATTATGATGGTTCTATCAAATTCAGAACGTCGATTCAAGTAAGATTGCATATCTAGTTTGTATTTATGTGGGTTTTGAATGAATCCTGAGGATCCGTTCTGAGTTTTGCTATAGTTGATTTACCTGCAATCTGGTGCATAAGAAAATGAACTACGCATTCGCGGCATTAACTTCTGCATTGTGGAGGCTTACCTTCCGAGAGCTTTGCGTTTGCAGATCCATATCCGCGTTCACAGAGTACTGAGCGACCTCAATAGTTTTTTAATTTCAAATGACCGGAATTAGGGGTTTTCACCAATTTTAACATTTATAAGCTTGGTTTTGGGGAGATTTTCAAGAAATTTCAAGACAGCTTTTGGGTAACGTATTTCTAATTTATATCATCAATTTTCATTGATTAGTTCATGATTTTAACATCAAAATTTGGGTATTGAATTGGAAAATTTGGGTTTTATTAGACATTGATTCTTGTTAGAAAAATGATGATTTTGAGCTCATTTCAAGTTCTATTTTTAAACCTTTTTTCACCATTAGATTCCTTATTACAAGGAGAAAATTTTCACGTAAAAAATTTGAAATTTTGAAATTTTGAAAACCTTTTTTGATATGAGATATTTGGACTATTTTGCCTTTTTACCCCAATTGCTTGATTTTAGTTTCATTAGTTTCGTATTGTAATTGTGATTCTATATTTGACTGGATTATGGTGATATGGAGTATCATAGAAGGGGAAAAGGCTTGAATTTGGGTCAATTGAGACTTCGATTAAGGCAAGTGGACTTCTAACCGTTTGTTAAGTGCGATTGAACCTTATATTATCCTATGTGAGTAGGTTTGGGTGATTTGTGGCATGAAATGGGATAGAATTATATTATTATAAGTTTTGATCATAGAATTTCGAATTGGGTATTTGGTGAATGTTGTGAATAAGTTGACTTGTGAAACAAATGTGGGATTGTGAATATGGTGGACCTGTGGATTATTTAATATTGATATTGAAATGTACTGGAATTGAGATTTGTACTAATATTGAGATTGTATTGTGAAATAATTGTGAATACTTGTGAACTTGTAGATTATCGGGTGTTGATTATTAAATAAATGATTCATTTGGATATATTGCATATAGTTATACTTATGAAAGTAATTATTATATGATGACATGTATTGCTTGATGTTCCATCTATGATGAAAAGACAAAGGAAAATAGTTTTGGCTAGAAAAAGAAAAGAAAGAAAAGAAATGAAAAGTCAAAGGAAAGTGGTTCCAGCTAGAAATAAAAAAGAAATGAAAAAACGAAGGGAAATGGTTCTAGCTAGATGTGAAAGTAAATGCCAAGAAAAATAGTTTTGGCAACTACATGGTCCATGTGTGGCCTCCGTGGGTTCTGTTCAGACTATGTCAGCGGATGTGTAACGTAGGACAGACATACATCATGATTTCTTGACATTGCATAGCATTTTTACAATTCATTCCATTTTGTATCATTTTTTTCTTGAAGATGTTATATGTATCGTGTGTGATGTGTTGAATGCTTTGAACCTTGTATATTGTTAAGATTGAACTATTAAAAGACCGTGATATATGATGATAACTGCAACCTTATACATTATGAAGATTGGACTATTGTGATACTGTGTTATGAGACTGTAACTGCTTATATTATGGATAGACTATTATATTACTTGACTCTGGGGATCATGTGATTATTTTGAGATAGAATTCTATAATGTGCAAACATATATATATTGTTGTTATGCTGAGACTTTTCTAAGTGCAGTCTTGTAGTTTAGCAATATGTGGTTAGGTAGATAGGAGTACTTGTGTTCTTCATTGCTTTACTTCAGGTTTAGTTTCTATTTGCTGAGTACCATATTATTTGGTTCTCACCACTTTCTACTTTTTTGTAGGTTGTGAGCCTGGTTCTTCCTGATTAGATTTCTCACTGTCGAACTGAGCTTCTGTATTTCTTGAGAGGTAGCTACTTGTCTCTTCAGCAGACCCTCGAGGATTTTACATTTATGTTATATTCTATTCAAAAACTAGACATTGGGACTTGTATTTTCTTCAAGTGTTATTATCTAGCGACTTGTACATATGACACCAGTTCTAGATGATTTTAGTTTGGTTTTCTTATGCATATCTACTATTTTAGACTATTTTACCTTCCACTTTTATTATTATATTGGACTATTTAGGTTTAGGCTGACGCACCTTGATAGAATAGATAAGTGCCATCACACTCGAATTTTGGATCATGACAATTTGGTCAGAGCCCTAGGTTCATAGTCTCACATATGTACAAGCCTAGTCTAATAGAGTCTTGACGATCGGTTAAGAGATATCTGTTGCTCATCTTTGAGAGGCTATGAAGAATATTAGGAAATTCTCTTTTAGTGTTTTTCTAATGAAGTCATGTGTGAGTTCTTATTTAAGTATTGAGTGGTCGATGTGTCTTTTTTATAGTTGATGAGGACTAGATCAGCAGCATCTATCAGATGAGGGGAGGAAGCCCCTGAGATTGCTACTGAAACCCTGGATAGGGGTAGAGGTCGAGGTTGAGTCGGAGGCCGAGGTAGGGGTAGAGGCCGAGGAGCAACACTAGCTAGAGACTATGAGCAGAGTACATCCCCTGAGCTAGCCACAAAGCCTAGAGAGGGAGTAGGTTCCTCTTGAGTATGCTACAGTACCATTATTATAGGAAACACTTTTGAGGGTTTTGAGTGTACTCAAGACTATGGAGCAGATAGGTAGCCGAGCTAGCACACCGGGTACATCTAATACCTGAGTAAGGGTTTAACTTTTGGATCAGCAACAGGAACTTGAGGCTTAGGTACAGGAAGGGCAGCTGCCAGCAGCACTATTGTTAAGGTTCCTCTGGTAGCTACCTTGACCGATGATGATTAGTATAGGTATGAGAGATTTAAAAAGATGGACCCATGTTAGTTTCAAGGTGGGAAGACTGAGGATTAGCATGAGTTCTTGGTTACTTGCAGAGAGCTACATGAGACTGTTGGGCTAGTAGAGACGCGTGGTGTTCGACATGTTACTCTCGTGGTTCGTAGACCAGCCAGGGAGTAGTGGAGGACCCTTCTAGTTGGGTCTCCTCTAATGACCTAGGAGACATTCTCTGGTGCTTTCTATGATAGATTCAACCGTTGGAGTATTAGGAAGGATAGTCGCCTGAGATTTGAGAGTCTGAGACAGGGTACTATGATAGTTTCAAAGTACGAGGTCTGCTTCTGCCAGTTAGATCGACACACTACAATAATCCTTCCTACTGGGGTGGAGAGAGTTCATCGTTTCATAAGGGGATTGATGGATCACATCAGTCAATCAGTGTTTTGGGGATCCAAAGATGGGGCATCATTTCAATCGGTGGTTATTGCCACCAAGGATGCAGAGCTCATAGCATGAGAGGAGCTTGGGGACCCCAAAAGGGTTCGTACATCTGGTCAATTCTCAGGTGCCTCATCTGGAGGTAAAGATATGTCTAAACTGGATGGATTACTTCAGCATTGTAGGATTCATACAGCACTACCGGCATTTGAGGGAGGACAGGGTCCTCGTGATTCTCATACTTCGAGTCAGAGTTCCTCCATTCACAGCAGAGGCATGCGGGATGGAATAGCCACAGTATTCCTCCTGTTTTTTCTCGGAAGTCGTCCATCCCTAGATCATGCTTTGGGTATGGATCTCCAGATCATCTAATTTGATATTGTGCCATGCAGACTTATATCGGGCCCCACCGCTCTTACACCATAGCATCGGTCAAAGATCCAACACCACCAGCTCGAGGTACACTCACATATTAGGGAAAGTGGCAAAGGTCATTCTGACAGAGGTGGACACTCTAGAGGTAGTGGAGCAGGTGATTCCCTCGAATAGTCTAGTGGCAGAAGGGTAGCTTTGACTAGAGAAGGATGGGGAGTTTAGTGTTATACTTTCCTAGGTAGACCCGAGGCTAAGGCCTCCAACGCTATTATCATATGTATTGTTCTGGTTTTCCATCGGCCTACATCTGTATTATTTGATCTTGGCTCATCTTATTCATATATGTCTACACATTTCTCATCGGGGTTTGATTTGTCATATGATCGTATGTCTCAGCCTACTCATGTTTTGACCCTAGTAGGTGAGCCTTTAGTAGTGGATCGGGTGTACCAATCCTTTCTTGTGTCTTTGGTAGATTATGAAACTTGGTTGAACATGATTACCCTAGATATAGTAGGCTTAGATGTTATTTTGGTATGGATTGGCTATCTCTATATCATGCTATTCTTGATTGTTATGCCAAGACTGTGGCCTTATCCATGCCAGATAGACCAATGATAGAGTGGACAGGTTCGAGGGGCTTTTATCTTTGTAAGGTTAGTTCATATATTCGAGCCCAAAAGTTGATTCATAAAGGGTGTTTGGATTATTTGGAATTTATTCATGATATCATTGTTGAGCCACCTTCCATGGGTTCTATTCCTGTGGTTTGTGAGTTTACGAATGTATTTCCTACCGACTTACCAAGAGTCCCTCCTGACTAAGATATTAACTTTGCTATCAACCTTGAGTCGAACATAAAGCCCATTTCTATCGCTCCATATTGCATGGCTCTAGCTGAGTTAAAGGAGCTAAAATAGTGGCTCCAAAATTTGTTTAGCAAAAGGTTTATTTACCCTAGTGTTTCACCTTGGGGTGTCCCATATCTATTTGGAAGAAAATGGATGATTCCATAAGGATAAGCATCGATTATCAACAGTTGAACCAAGTGACTATTAAGAACAATTACCCACTTTCTTGCATTGATGATTTATTTTATCAACTTCAAGGAGAAGCATTGTTCTCTAAGATTGATTTGACATCTGGGTACCATCAGTTGTGGATTTGGCCTTCAGATATTCCTAAGACAGCCTTTCGGACCAAGTAAGGCCATAATGAGTTTCTTGTCATGTCTTTTGGCTTGACTAACACTCTTGCAGCATTCATGGAGTTGATGAACGGGGTGTTCTGCCCGTATTTAGAGTCATTTGTGATAGTCTGCATTGATGACATCCTAGTTTATTATAAGATCGAAGAGGATCATGTGAAACATCTGAGAATTATGCTACAAAGGCTTAGCAAGGAGAAGCTTTATGCTAAATTCTCCAAGTGTGAGTTTTGGTTTAGTTAGTGGCATTTTTAGGGCATGTGGTGTCTAAGGAGGGCATTCGGGGTGATCCAATGATGATTGAGGCCGTTCGAGGTTGGACTAGGCCTACCTTGGCTAAAGAGATTCATAGTTGTATGCACTTAGCTAGTTATTATTATCATTTTGTGCAGGGTTTCTCTACTATTACAGCCTCGCTAACCAAATGCATTCCGAAAAATGTAGTTTTTCATTGGTCCGATGAGTGCGAAGAGAGCTTCCAAAAGCTCAAATTATTATTGACTACTGCTCCTATCTTGACCTTGCTGGAGGAAGTTGTTGATTTCACGGTTTATTGTAATGCTTCTGAGGTGGGTTTAGGTGGAGTATTGATGCAAACTGGGAAGGTGATTGCCTATGTTACTAGGCAATTGAAGGCCCATGAGAAGAATTATCCTACTCATGATTTGGAATTGGCAGTGGTAGTTCATATGGAGTCCATTATGAGATCTTCACTGACCATCGTAGCTTACAGTATATTTTCAACCAATTGATGATCACACCCAAATTACACTTCCCAATTAAGGTATAAGCAGCCGTTGTTTCAAATATAGAACCTAACAACGGTTAAGGTCGATCACACGAGAAATATAATCTAGACTCAAAATAATTAAAGCAATTTCAAAGAATTAACCAACTTATTTCCAAAAGGGGGATTTATGTTGTGAAAAGCAATAACTAAAACCTATACTAAGAACAAGGAGAATGCAAGTGCTACTAATTTAGTGAGAGAAGATACCTAGGGTATTATGTTCCCCATGAGTTCCTAATGTAGCATAACCTTATAATTGCAACCTTTTCTATTGTGTAGCACATGCAGAAATGTTAAGTTATGTTTACCTAAGTCCTTGGTCCAGAAAATAGGCAAGTTTCACCATGCAACTTGGTCTATCTATGGGTGGCATATTACTAACCCTTACTTTGGTCCCAGTGCAACCATCCCTTGGTCGGTTTAGGTTGATTGGACGAATGTACTCACATTAAATCCTGTAGTTTATCATGTATCCCATTCATTACCCCCTTTGGTCCGGTAAGTAAGAATAAGGCGAGTTCTAATGTTGGCCACCATTAAAAAGCAATCAAATGAAGAAATAAATAATACATGCATACACACTTTCCAAGGATTACTAATTGTTTGGTTTTCACTTTGTTAGTTCTTCATGGTTCCCACACCCCTAGTTATGGATTTAGCTACTTATATTCATTGTAGATGAAGAAATCATGTCTAATATTTGCATAATTAAACACTTATACAGAAGAATTGAAGAATTGAAAATCCAAAATCTCCACGTAAATAGCAATACGAAGATCCTAGAATAAGCACAAAGTGTATCTCCCAAAATCTCAAAAAAGAACTTAAAAGCAAAACAACATTATGTTTTCTGATAATCCACATGTCCAAAAATAAATAGAAATCCTATTTATAGACCTAAAAATCCAAATCCTAAATGGGCAAGGAAAACTAGATTAGGGCCCAACCACAAGCCAATGTACGCCTCGTGAACTAATCCACAGCTTGTGGTCGGGGTATCATAGACTGCCTTCTTGAATATTGGGTTCCATGTATGAGACTGCATCTACGACTCATAGTTTGGACTACAAGTCGTAATCTTCTTCGTCCTGTTAACTATCAGAGACTCTAAGCTTTAGTCCCAAAAATAAGTCTAGGAGTTGTGGAATGAATAACGACCCGTGGAATGAACAACGACCGGTCTTGTTAATTGTCACTACATCTGCAGAAAATCAGTCAAACTCTAGATCAATACCACAAATATCCATTTATGGATCGTGGATCAGACCAAGGCCCATAGGTGATCTCGTACTAATCAAAAAGCTACAAAACTTTGGTAATCTTCACAAAAACAACCTGAATCCTGTGATCCTGTAAAAATAACACAAATACACATCAAGTCTACTAAAATAGCTAGAGAACATACAAAATTCTAAGTTTTAAATCATTAAAAGTGCCATATTTTGGTAACGCATCAACATACTCAACTCAAAATTATTGCTTATCCTCTGTCACGACCCAAAACAGATCGCAACTAAAGGAAGATAAATAAAGTGCACAATCTCATAAGACACAAGAAATCTCCCATGAACCTGGAGTCATGAGTATAAGAGCATCTAATATAGTTCTGAAGAGTAAATATAACGACTCAAAAGTAAATACAAAGCTGTCTCAAAATATCTAATATATAGTATAAGAGAAAAGAGATAAAAAAAGGATCCAAAGATCCATGGCGACTCAAAGTCTAAGCCTCATCGTTGTGATCTAGATGGTAATGATTGCACTAGGATGAAAGGATCAACTACCCTATCATGTACCCTATGCACGATCTGTAGGGAGGAAACAAAGTAGGGGTGAGTACACAAAAATGTACCCGGTAGGTTCAACCAACTAGGAGAGAGAAACCGAGCAAGTATACAATAATGAAGAACCCTATACCTGCATCCAAAAAGGGTTAGCACAAAATGATGATACATATACTATAGTAATAAGCACAAATGTCCTCAAGAACCCATGATGTCATATAACCACAAAATGAAATAGAATGCACAACTAATCATGCCAAATACTAAGGGTGTTATAGTTGTGCCACCTGCCCATGGTCAAGTAACATGAGCACGCCACAATCTTGCCATGGGCCCGCGGTCAAGTATAATTTGATGCCAAGTCCTTACCACCTGCTCGTGGTTAAGATATGAGAAGTATAAGTCTCATCCTTGTCTACTGCCCAGGTCAAGGGAGTGGTTCCTCCTACTTAGGTCAAGGAATGTCACAAGCCATACACAATAGATATAAATCAACAGTGCAACTCAATGATGCATGTAGACATGTAAATTGCACCACTATAGGGATACTAAGGCATGGAACTCATACAGATCATATGCACCCAAGGAATAATATTAAGTATAGCAGCTAATGCTCAACAATTATCATATTTTAGATCGTCATAATTTATATCAATAATCAAGAATATCAACCGTATCGGACCTAACTCATCCCTAATATACAAGAATATCAATATTATGGACCTCACCCGTGCCAGATTATGACCATGATACCAGGCCCGACTCATCCCAAATATACAAATATAACAATGATACTGGACCTATCTAGACCCAACAATACAAGTATATAAATAATACCAGACCTTACTCGTCCCAATTGGTCTCACAAGGCTCATTGAGTCACATTCTATCTCAAGTCCTCATCAATTCATCATAATTCAACTCAGCTCATCAATAGGATCAAGATTATGCCACAATTCGGCTCAACCAGATTCCTTTTCCATCATCGTTTCAACACAACAACTAAATTGCATAATTATCCATCTAAATCTTACAATTATTATATAACAAGACCAATAACTCAAATTCAGTCCCAAAAGATTAGCCAAACCTACCTCGATACCGAAATCACACTCGGATAAGCTTTTAATCAACTCAAATCATCGAATCGAGCCTCCAATTAGATCAACCACCAACAAGAATCTTCGAAAACGCTTCTCTAAAATTGCCCCCAAAAGCTTAGAAGTTTGAAAATGGATTAAAAATGGTGTTTCCCGAGTTTAAAATTGTCCAGGTACAAAAAATATTGCGGGAACGCGGAGCCCACCCGTGAATGTGGAGTGTAAACTCCTAAGACCTTTGCAACGCGGAGGCTCCTCCGTGAACACGGAGAAGAGAGTGACCCTGAAGCAGATACCACCAAAATCAGCAACCTAAGTCTAATTTTCCTACTCGGAATGGACCCTCGAAACTCATCTTAACTCAGAATTTTAAAAAAATTATAACTATCCATGCTAGAAACGGCGATTTGGACTCAACAGAATCATCAGAAATCAGTGTTAAAGCCTTCTCGCCACATTTACCGATCAAAGTCAAAAACTAGTTTAAAGCATCAAAATACCAAAATTGCCCTCAGCAACTCCAAAAATTATGACGAGATCATTTTTAGCATTAGTTTCACCATACAGAATTATTGGAGCTATCAAAATTCTAATTCGAGCTTCCACACTCCGAATGTTGATCAAAGTCAAACTTTGGTTCTAGAAATGACTAAAATCACAACTTTGGGCTTAAAATCATATGTTAACTCCAAATTCAGTTCTGTAACTTCCTATAATTCAATTTTAACATTTCGGAGCTGATGGAATTGACAGATCCCCAATCCAATCTCCAAAACTCAAAATGACATAAAAACTCACCATTTCAACAACTGAAGCCTTCAAAAAGACCCAAACTCATATTTTCAACTTTTAAAACTCAGGGTGTCAGTTCTAACCCTTCAAATAGTTCAAAGTAGGCCCAAAACAACTTACGAAAGGGTAAAATAGTAAATTTCACATATAATGCCAAAAATGACAAACCAGATCATTATATTATCCACCACTAAAAAGAATGTTCATCTCGAACATGAGGAAAAGAGGAGTACCTGAAGCCTAAAAAAGAGTGAGATATCTAGCCCGCATGCCAGACTTCAACTCCCAAGTAGCCTCATCAAAAAAATGGTACTGCTACTAAACCTTCACAGAAGGTATATCTTTGGATCTCAGTCTCCGCACTTGCCTGTCCAATATAGCAATAGGTTCCTCTTCAAAGGAAAAATCTGGACCCAACTCAAAAAAGTCATAAAAAATCACATGGGACTCATTTGGAATGTACCGGGGGAGCATAGAAACATGAAAAATAGGATGAATAGAAGATAATCTCGATGGTAAAACCAACTCGTAGGCTACCTTACCAACTTTCCTCAAAATCTCAAAAGGGCCAACGAATCTAGAACTAAGCTTGACCCTCTTCCTGAATCTCATCACACCCTTCATGGGTGAAACCTTTAGCTAAACACCGTCACCAGTCGAGAACTCAAGAGGCCTAACCCTTTTATCAGCATAACTCTTTTGGCAGCTCTGGGTTGTCAAAAGTTTACTCTGAATCAGTCAGACTAGGTCCATGGCATCCTGAAGAAAATCAACACCCAATGCCTCAGTCGAACTTGATTTAACCATCCAATAGGTGATCTATATCTCTGGCCATACAAGGCCTAAAATAATGCCATCTGGATGTTGGAATGGTATCTATTGTTATATGCAAACTCTTCCAGTGGTAAATGTTGGTCCCATCGAGCCCAAAAACCAATAACACAGGCCCTAAGCATGTCCTCCAATACCTGAATTAGTAGCTCGATTGGTTGACAACCTAAACTCTCACCTTGTTGGTGAGGGTTTGATTCCCCACATTATAATCCCTCTCCTTATTTTCCCTTCCCCTACCCCCAATTTAAAAAAAAATGTCCTCCAATACCTGAATGGTACACTCTGACAGACCATCGGTCTGAGGGTGAAAAGTTGAACTCAAATCCACTCTAGTACCAAAACCACATTGTAGAGCCTTCCAAAAATGAGAAGTAAACACAGACCTCTATCTGATACTAAAGACACCGGCACACCATGCAATCTGATAATATCCCGAATATACAATCTAGCTAACTGCTCTACGTTGTAGCTAGTCTTCACCGGTATGAAGTGTGCTGACTTAGACAATCGATCAACAACCACCCAAACTGAACCAAACATTCCTAAGGCCATGGGCAAACCTGTAACAAAGTCCATAGTCACCCTGTCCCATTTCCACTTGGGAATGGGCATCCGTTGCATCGATCTACAGGGCTTTTGATGCTCATATTTCTTCTTTTGGCAATTCAAACACTTGGTCACAAACTCAGCTATGTCTCTCATCATGCCAAACCACAAATAATGTTATGGAAGATCATAATACATCTTAGACACACCAAGATGGATGGCATATCTAGCACAATAGGCCTCCTCTAATATCAATCTCACTCATTCCCCAACTTTAGGCACACAAACTCTACCATTAATCCTCAATACACCATTAGCATTAATAATAGCCACCTTGGATTCACCTCTCAACACCGTATCACGAATTTGCATAATCTGGGGTCCTTGAACTGGTGAGCATATACCTAATCAAGCAAAGAAAGTCTAGCCTCAACAAACGCCAAAATACTTTGAAGAGGAGAAATGTCCAAACGGACCATCTTCTTAGCAAGTGACTGAACCTCTAAAGCAAAGGGCCTCTCCTCAGCCCTCAAGAATGCTCAACTCCTCATACTAGTAGCCTTCTGGCTCAAGGAATCTGCCACCATATTGGCCTTTACCGGGTGATAGAGAATAGAGATATCATAGTCCTTAAGTAACTTCAACCACCTACGTTGTCTCATATTCAAATTGGGTTGAGAACAGATGTATTTGAGACTACGATAATCGGTAAAGATTTCACAATGCACCCCATAAAGGTAATGTCACCAAAATTTGAACACACACACAACTGCAACCAACTCCAAGTCATGGGTGGGCTAGTTCTTTTCATGCACCTTCAATTATCTAGAAGCATAGGTTATCACTTTCCCCCTTTGCATTAATACACCATCCAAACCCACACCTGAAGTATCAAAATATACCACAAATGGAACTCCCTCCTCGGGTAAGCAAGAATAGGTGTTGAAGTCAACAAATCTTTATTCTTTTGGAAGCTCAACTCATAACCATCTGACCACTGGAATACTACAGCTTTTTGAGTCAATCTGGTCAATAGGGCTGCTATAGATGAGAAACCCTAGACAAAATATCAATAATACCTCGCTACACTAAAGAAACTCTGAATCTTAGTTATCGAAGTAGCCCTAGCCCACTCACAAATAGCTGCTACCTTGGTCGGATCGACCATAATACCTTCTTTTGACGCAACATGGCCAAGAAATGCAACGAACTCAAGCCAAAACTCGCACTTTGAGAACTTAGCATACAACTTCTCTTCCCTAAATCTCTGAAGTACAATTCTCAAGTGTTGAACATGATCTGCCTCACTCTTGGAAAAAACCAAGATATCATCTATGAACACAATCACAAAGATGTCTTAAATAGGGCCTAAAAACTCAGTTCATAACTCCATCAAAGCAATCGGGGCATTAGTTAACTCGAATGGCATAACCACAAACTCATAATTCCCATAACAGGTTTTGAAAGCTATCTTTAAGATATCAAACTCCTGAACTCTCAAGTGGTGGTAACCTAACCTCAAGTCTATCTTGGAGGACACCGAGGCACCCTGCGATTGGTGAAAAAGATCGTCAATGCGAGGCAAGGGATATTTGTTCTTGATGGTCACTTATTTAAGCTAATGATAGTCAATATTCATACGCATAGTGCCATCCTTATTCTTCACAAATAATATAGGAGCACCCCAGGGAGATACACTCGGACGAATAAAGCCTTTCTTTAACAAATCTTCCAACTGTTCCTTCAACTCCTTCAATTCAGCCAGAGCCATCCGATAAGAAGCAATAGATATAAGCTTAGTGCCCGGCTCTACATTAATAGCAAAGTCAATATAATGATTTGGAGGAGCACCAGGTAAATCAGTCAAAAATACATCCATAAACTCCCTAGCAACCCTAGAAGACTCCAATAATGGAGGCTCTTGAGAAACAATCCGAACATGAGCTAAGCATGCCAAACACCCTTTCCCCATCAATAGACAAGCGTGCATATAAGAAATAACACCCTTAGGATAGAAACTAGGTGCTTCAGTCTACATCAACTAAGGAAAATTGGGGCAAGATAAGGTCATGCTCTTCGCACGATAGTCAAGAATAGCATGATAAGGCAACAACCCGTCCATACCCAATATCACACTCAAAATCTACCATGTCCAACAATATTAGATCAGCAACAGTATCTCTCCCCATAAAAGTCACAACAAAACCCCAATAAACATGATTCACCACTAAAGATTCACCTACCGGGGTGAAAAAAACAAATAGCCTCGGCAAGCGGCTCACACATAATATTAATATCAGAAGAAAAATATGCCAACACATACAAATAAGTGGAGCCTGGATCAAATAAAACTAAAGCTGAATGATGGCATACTAGAACCAATACCTGTGATAACCGCATTAGAAGCCTCTACCTCGGCCCTATCAGGAACAGCATAGCAAACCCCACGACCACCACTAGCCTGTGGGCCTCCACGGGCACCACTACTCCCTATACCACAACCTCCTCTAGTACCACCCCTCATGCCCTGAGAGGTGTCTCTAACTACTGCCTGAGAAGCTGAAGCCCTAGTAGGAAACATCCGATGTAGACAACAGTTGGCGAAGTGCCCAACCTCATTACAAATATAACAAGCCTTGGGGTTTCGCCCTTAAGATGACTATGCCGAAGAACCACCACGCCTGGGTGCACTATCCACCTGAGTAAACCTGGATTTTTCAATACTATCATATGTTGGGAGAGCTGCCTGAACTGCCCACTGCCTCTGAATCCCTTGGTCTCGTGGCGAGTGTCCATGTCGATGGAACCTCTTCTTGATACCCTATATATCGTTCTTGATACACTCTATCATACAAGTGTGATCCACAACACTCTAGAAAGTACCTCTAGCTAACACCAAGGAAGTTGTAGCCTCCTGCAGGTACCCTACCAAGCCCTTCGTAAAACGTTGAATCCTCTCAAACTGGATGAGGTATGAAATCTAGCCTCATAGTCAAAAACAGACATAGATCCTTGTTGTAGCTAATCAAACTCATCTCGACGGTTGTCTCGGAGGCTGTAGGGCATAAATCTCTCACTGAAGCTAGGTCATAGCTGGTGATCCAATAAGTCGACGAACTACCACTGACCTCTACCACTCCTTGGCAAGGCTAGTGAACTGATATGAAGTGTAGGCAACCCCATGCAACTCAAAAATAGCCAGGTTACATAATTGGCCCGAGCACTCTTACAGAAAATCATAAGCTCTATCTCCAGGAGTGCCATCCAAATGCAGCGGAGCCAACCCTACAAACCTCTCAAAACTCTTCTACTCTGTTGTAGACATGGATGGGCTAGTAGACGATGGTGGCACCATAAATAAGGGAGGTGCAATAGATGGAACAACAGGCAAACACAAAAGTTGACTACCTGAACTTGTTCTAGATGCCTAAAGTGGAGAAATCACAGTCGCAGGAGGGTCTGCTGGAGCTGAAGAATAACCCACATGAATCATGGCCGACTCTGGTGGAGCACTAATTGGTGTGGTAGAAATCAGTATCTCAAAAGTAACTGGGATGGAGTAGCTCTCTCCAATATAGCTGATAACCTCATAAGTAGCTCTTGCACTAACAGTGTAGGGGATAGAGCTGAAGGAGGTGGAATAGGATTGGTAGGCCCCTCTAGCACCATAGTAGGCTCTAGAGAATTTGATCGGGTCTGTCCCTTGGACGGAGCTTCCCCCTAGAAATCCTTTGGCCCTTGGCCCTCATGAGCTCTACCTCAACCTCGAGTGCGAGCCACATCATCTATCCACAGCTCTCCCACTGAGCGACTGGATCAAGTAATAGGCATTTGTGCAGAAGGAGTAGATTCGACACTTTCAAAATGGGTAATACAAAGAAACGCATGAATGGAAGCAAGATATGAAAACTCTTTCCTAATAAGCATCTTGTAGCCTTTCGAAGATGGGTGTGGATGTCTATACACTGATCCACAAGAGTCTACCATACACCCTACTCTTGACTCACGAGTCGAACGAACCTAGAGCTCTGATACCAAACTTATCACGACCAAAAACAGATCGCAACTAAAGGAAGATAAATAAAGCGAAAATAATCTCATAAAATACAAAAGATTTCCCATAAACCTAGAGTCATGAGTACAAGAGCATCTAATATAGTTTTGAAGAGTAAATACAACAGCCTTAATAGTAAATATAAAGTTGTCTCAAAATATCTGATACATAGTCTAAGAAAAAAGATATAAAAGAGGATCCAAAGATCTATGGCGACTCGAAGTCTAAGCCTCATCGTTGTGATCTAGATGGTAATGATTGCACTCGGGTGGAAGGATTCAACTACCCTGTCCTGTAATCTGTGCACGATCTGCAGGGAGGAAACAAAGTAGGGGTGAGTACACCAAAATATACCTAGTAGGTTCAACTGAGTAATAAGAGAAATCGAGCAAGTAAGCAATAATGAAGAATCATATACCTGCATCCAAAAAGGTTAGCACAAAATGATGATACGTATACCATTATAATGAGTAAAAATTTCCTCAAGAACACATGATGCCATATAACCATAAAGAAATAAAATGCACGACTAATCATTCAAAATACCAAGGGTGTTACAACCTTGCCGCCTGCCCATGGTCAAGTAATATCAGGATGCCACAATCTTGCCACCTGCCTATAGTCAAGTATAATTTGATGCCAAGTCTTTGCCACCTGCTCATGGTCAAGATATGAGAAGTATAAGTCTCACCCTTGCCTCCTACCCAGGTCAACAGGGTGGTTCCAACGTGAATCATAATGCACTTGCCTCCTACTCGGGTCAAGGGATGTCACAAGTAACACACAATAGATATAAATCAATAGTGCAACACAATGATGCAGGTAGACATGTAAATGGCACCACTATAGGGATACTAAGGCATTGAACTCATAATGATCATATGTACCCAAGGAATAATATCAAGTATCACAGCTAATACCTAACAATCATCATATTTTAGATCATCATAATTTATATCAATAATCGAGAATGTCAACTATATCGGACCTAACTCGTCCCCAGTATACAAGAATATCAATATTATGGACCTCACCTGTCCCAAATATGCAATTATGACCATGATACCACACCTGACTCATCCCAAATATACAAATATAGCAATGATATCGGACCTATCTCGACTTAACAATACAAGTATATCAACAATACCTGATCTTACTTGTCCCAATTGGTGTCACAGGACTCATTGAGTCACATTCTATCTCAATTCCTTATCAATTCATCATAATTCAACTTAGTTTATCAATAGGATCTATTCAAGAATATACCACAATTCAACTCAACCGGATTCACTTTCCATCATCATTCAACACAATAACTCAATTGAGCAATTATCCATCTAAATCTCACAACTATCACATAACAAGATCAATAACTCAAATCCAGTCCCAAAAGATTAGCCAAACCTACCTTGATGCCGAAACTACACTCGAACAAGCTTTCAATCAACTCAAGTCCTCAAAATTGAGCCTCCAATTGGATCAACAACCAACAAGAATCTTTGAAAACCCTTCTCCTAAATTGCCCTAAAAAGCTTAGAAGTTCAAAAATGGATTAAAAATGGTGTTTCTTGAGTTTAAAATTGTCTAGGTACAAAAAGTGCCCCGCGAACGTGGAGCCCATCCCCCGATCGCGGTCTGCGAACATGGAGACTCCTCCGTGAACGCGGAGAAGAGAGTGACCCTGCACTAAATATCTGCAAAATCAGCAACCTAAGTCCAATGTTTCTACTCGGAATAGACCCCCCAAACTCATCCGAACTAAGAATTTTACAAACTTTATATGTATACATACTACAAATGGCAATCCGGGCTCAACGGAATCATCAGAAATTAGTTTTAAGGCCTTCTCGCTACATTTACCAATTCAAGCCAAAAACTAGTTCAAAGCATCCAAATACCAAAATTGCTCTTGAAAACTCTAAACATTATGACAAGACCATTTTTAGTGTTAGTTTCATCATCCAGAACTATTAGAGTTGTTGGAATTCTGATTCGAGCTTCCAAACTCCGAATATTGACCAAAGTCAAACTTTGGTTCCGAAAACAACTAAAATCACAACTTAGGCCTAAAAACTTCATTCTAACTCCAAATTAAGTTTTGTAACTTCCTGTAGTTCAGTTTCAATATTTCGAAGCTAATGGAATTGATGAATCCCTGATTTGACCTTCGAAACTTGGAATGACCCAAAAACTCACCTTTTCAACAACGTACGCCTTCAAAAAGACCCAAACTCATATGTTTAATTTTTAAAACTCAAGATTTCAATTCTTACCATTCAAATAGTTCAAAGTAGGCCTAAAACAACTTATGAAAGGGTGAAATAGTAAATTTTAAAAATTATGCCAAAAATGATGAACTAAGTCATTACATCCTCAAGCGATAGACTCAATATACCATAAATAGCATAGCAGACATACAGACCTCAATCACATGGCATCTATCACATTTTAGTCAATCACAGATACCCTCATGAACATTTAGTGCATGCACAAGACTTTTATCAAGCAAACTCATACAGATCAATACTTGATAGAGTAATTTTGATAGATAAGGCAATGTATATAAGCAACAACCAAAATAGTCCAACACTTAACAATGTAATTCAAGTTCCCTCGCAAACAAAAGAAGTCCCATTTCTCATACAAATTGGTGTATTTCTATTCTATGCCAGGGACTAAATGAATACACTCACACTTACAACTAATATTCAAATAATGTGTACAATACTATAGGTTAGCCCCTATATTCTTGACCAAGACATTGGACTAGTTAAACTGGGATCACTATAAGACTTTCTTGGCTTGTAACGTAGACTCGGGGAGCTTGGTATGATATATATAAAACATAGTGACTACTTTCCCTCCTTGAGATTGTGCTATTTTGCACTTATCCTTACCAAGAGTGATACTTTTACAACATATTATTCCTTTTCAACTACTTTGAGCCTTTTTTTGGTGTATTCATATACTTCTCACACTCTTTGCTTTTTCTTTTTATCAATGCTCTTTTTTCTTATTTTTAGATCTCTTTTTGCTATTTATTCATTTTTCTCACACCTATCTCGTAGTCATTATACTACTTTGATTCCTATCCCGAGTTATTATGGTTCCTTTGTAGTAGCCACCCTCACCTTAGGCTTTTGGCCTGAGTTAAGGTACATGATACCCTACCAATGAACTAAGGCCACTTTTGGTAGCCACCCTCAACTTAGAATTTTACCCTGAGTCAAGGTGCACAATATTCAAGGAGGAACCAGGGGAAGATTTACACAAATTAAGGGGCTGGTGACTTAGGTATTTATACAGAAAAGGTGCATGTATGGCTCAAACTTTTGGATCAAGGGATACACGCTATATTTGGTTGGTCATTTAGGCTAAGTGGACTATTATGAACAATGGTCTGTGATCCTTTACTAACCAACTAACCTACAGTCTTAGTTAGACTAACAGGACAAGTTCTGGATTGAAACACAGTACAAGAAATATACAATAAAGCTCACACACACTTGGCACTAATTAACACTGTCAATGTAGACATTCAGATCATGCTTTTTATCATAATTCAGCACTATCATATCTAAACACACAAAGTCATATACAGATCCAACATGATTACTATCAAAATTATCTACAAGCACATCATTCTAAAAGCAATTTCAAAATAGAGTGGTATCATTTCTTCGAGGTAAATCAACATATGCCACAAAAATCAGTACAATATGTTACTAATACTACTTATACATCCTAAAAATGTTGATTCAACAGACATAGGGATCGGTTACTCGGACTTTGCCAAGACCTATAACTACCCACACCCCATTGAAAAAGCATTGCATTGTCCTCAATGCATCAAAATAAATCCAAAAACTCATATAGGGTGAAAAAGAAACATACACCGAGCGCTTAAGTGCTGGTGTATGTCTGGGACTTACCACCCTGAACCTCCTACGTGGTCTCCTCAGTTGTAATGGCTTGTATAGTGGGTCCAGTGATGAGTTTATATTTCGAACTCATTTTGGGCTTAGAATGTAAAAGATATTGTCCTCTATGTGCTATTTTGTTCCAAATACTAACTAATATGTATGTATGCGGACAAAAGGGCATCGCCAAAATGGCCAAAATTGGAAAAGAAGCCAAAAGGGCCAAAATTGCGGACAAAAGTGGCATCGCCAAGTACTTAGTGAGACTGCCTAACAATACAACAACCAAGTCTCAAGTTCTTGTCAAAAGGGCAGTCTGAATCGACATCACCAAAATAAGTCGACGTATCACCCATTTGCAATGAAGACCGCCTAATATTATAGAACTCTGTACCCCAAGATCATGATACAAGGGTGATGTAGAAGGGAATTAGGTGTATCGCCGAACATGTTCTACATAGAAGAGAATCATTACCCAACATTGCAGAGACCGGGGTTTACAAAAGACTGCACAAGAAAGTTGTCAAGTGCACATTTGGAGCATAGTCAGAGTGCTCGGCGATGGCCGGCCTTGACCGTTAAGTTGCAATTTAATGTAAAAAATTCAATGATTTTGCACGGACTATTTAAGAAATTATGGAAAAGGACATTACATAGATTGTTCTCTTCAGAATTCCAGATAGAGAGAGAGCTTAGGGTACTTAGAACCTTCTTGTTCAAAAGGTACAAGTGAGAGGGTTTCAAGCTTGTGAAGGCATAAATTTGTAGAGATAAGCTTGCTGAAATCAACTTCTCTCCTCTAATCCTTGTGCATGTACTCAGCTACATATATTGGTATTGAATCTTTAATTTCTAACATGTGTGGCTAAAACCCCAATGTCGGGTGGTAGAGTGTAAATAGTATGGGTTTCTAATTTCTAGTACTGGGTTTTTAATATTTTGGCTATATTATTGTTAATTTGAATAAATTTATGTCTATTGCTTAGTTTAACTTATAATCTCAAGGTTGCAAACCTAGAGTTTACTTCTGATCTCTAATCATTGCTTTAATATGAGTAATTAGAGTGTGGAATGGATGTATTAGCTGGAGAGCTTTTGGGGTTTCAGTTGAATGTCGTACCCATGGGTTCAATAGCCAAGGTATTAGATGGTTTTCTATGATTTCACAGGCCAGGCATGTCCTAGAGCGATCTGTGTATGATATCGTAATTGAATCATGCAAAAAACCTTAGTGTCATAATTGAACTGAGGTACCAGCATCCTAGCCTATTCACTCATTTTTAGCTCAAGTAGTCAAATGTTCAGACTCAAATTTGTAGATCTAATCCCATATTTGCACATCCCCAACACATCTTGATATTTGTTGATTAATCTACTAATTAGTTGTAGTTTTGTTGAATCCAAATCTTTAATTATTGTAACCCCCCCAATTTGACCTATAATTTCCTAATTCAATGAGCTACTTCAACTCTCAAACCTCCACTCCTTATGGGATAAGACTCCGACTCTTTTATTGGTAATATGTTGATGACGATCATCCTTGCTTTCTTTGATTAGTAGGATTAAGCGTCCATCATCCAGTGCCCTGTGCTATCTCACACTCACGTGTGAGCCGCATCTCCTCCTCTAAACTTGAAGTCCGTCTGGCATCCTCAAGCTGATGGCGCTCCATCCTCTGCGTGCATCACAATGATGCCTCTGAATTATCATTGCCAATACATCACCTCTTCCTAGAGGCAGGAATTGTAGGCTCTTTGGAAAATAGGTCTAGCACTGGTGGAGCCATGGCAGGCATGGAAATGGTAAATGGTTAATGGTGCTAGTGTTGTTGCTCTCACCTCCTCGCGGAGTTGCTAGATCTATGTCTGGATGGCAGACAAGCCAGGTGCTCGATTCATACCAAGGAGATCCTCAAAATACCTCTCAAATGCATCTACCCAGCCATGAAGAACTCTCATCCACTGATCAAGAGTGGTCGTGTAGCACTCTGTCATGTGCTCCTCTAACTCAGTAATGGCCTTGCGAACCCAAGGCTTGGTCTGCTGGACCAACTGAGCCAACTGGGACTCAGTCTAAGCTTGGTGCTTAGCAAGGCCTAAATACACTCTACGGATATGTAGATCATACCTGACTACTGAGGACATATTAGCACGGCCTCTAGTAGAGTGAAAGATGTGGAAGTAGGCCCCGCCTCTGTCTCATCACCTGTCAGTGGAGCTCTCTCAGACTCAGCAGCTGTAGTAAGGGCAGCCTCAAGATGTGAAGGCTTGACGAACATCTGAGGAAGTTGGACGGTGGGATGTGTGCTCGCTGAGGTGAAATAAAATTCTCATTGGCCTTTATTAGGCCTGCGTCCTGAGTTTGTTGTACATAAATCATCCTGTCAATGTTAGGGATAATCTCTAGCCTTGCATCTATGCATATCCTGTGGACTAGGCATGGAAAAGATATGGATGTCAACCTCAAGAACACTCACTCGTAGATCTTCTCTACAAAGCATAGAGAAAAATTAATATCATAGCCAGCTATGATTTAAGGTACAAGTACAGCGCAATCTGGCGTAAGTGTGTTGTCCACCTGGGTCAGCAAGATGCACGTGCGGACCACGGCCCATCAAAACTTGGCCAAAAAATTGAGTGAGGCCTGAATGATAGGCATAGGGTCGGACACCCAGTTAGCATACGTGCCTCGCTTAACTATGCAACCTATAACACAGCGAAGTAAAGTGGCCTTTTGGGTTGGATCTCTCATCATAGGATGATCCTGTGCTTGCCCCAGCCGGTAGTAAAACTCTATTATAGATACGAGGGCCTGGTACTTGGGACCAAATAAGAACCTATGAATAGTGGCCTCTGAAAGGTCGACAGAAACATTATGGACCAATGTTTGAGTTAGACATGGTTCAAAGATGGGCTTGGCCTTCTTCGGACTAGACTCAATAATGATAGCAGCGTAGGATGTATCAAGCTCTCTGACCAACGCCTTGGGAGTACTTCCCCGATGGTACTGCCATTCACTCTAGTTTGTACCAAGAAATATTGTCATGGATGGTCGGCACAACATCAAATCTGGACGTCAGTATCTAGGGCTCCTCAAAAATAGTCCTCGTGTGCCGGCCTCTATCATCCTGACAAATATCATCACAGTAGATGGTGCACATATCCTTGATGCACGATCATCTAGGTTGGCCGGAGACATAAACAGAAATTGTGACTGTTTTTTTTTAACTATCATACTTCGATCCAAACTCCTCCTCTGAGCCAGAACCATCACGATCAGGACAGCCAAACCGAAACCCCTCTCCAAAGCTGGAAAACTATATGGGATCACTTTATATAGGACCTCCCTCCTTAGAATAGGAAGGTTGTGTTGTGGCGATCGAGGTCTGAGCCAATACTATCTAGCAGGACATTTCCCATGTACGTCATGGCTCTACACCTTCATCAGGATGGACGTCAAGCTCCTTTAAAGAGCTACTAGTCTCTGACTCCATCGGCTCGTCACAAAGTCACTCTGTCATAGCCCAAATTTGTGCAAGTCTAGCTACATAGGATTTGGGACCTATGATATCTGTACAAAAGATCATATAGGAATACATAAGTCCAGGGAAGTGCAAAAACAAAAGAAAAAACTTAAAATAATAAATCACAGAAGGATGTACAAAAGCCCATCTACGGACCGCATAGTGAACTGTGGGCCATAAAGGATGTCGTAGAAACAGGGTAATAGTAATTCAGCACACTAGAAATACAACTACAGTACCCATTCACGACCCATATATTGAACCACGGGTCATAGACTGGGGTCATGGTTGCAGACCTGGAAAATACATTTTGCAGGAAACCAAACGACGAACACTGTTTACAAACCATAGTCTAAACTACGACCCATAAACGGGTTCGTCCTGTTGAACTTGAAATTTTTAAGTCACTGGAACCTATCCATGAGGGGGCAATCATGGCTCGTGGATTGAAACACGATCTGTAAAATACCCTCGTGAACTTGGACATACAATGTATGAAAAAGTCAAGTCTAGGTCCAATTTCAAAACATGACTATAGACTCTAATTTTCAGCTAACGTCCTAGTTAACAAGTATAAAACAATGTCAAAGTATACAACCCAATATATGTCAATAAGTTTCAACAATATTCAATCCTATTAGAGCCTAACAATTGGCCAAACATAGTCTAAAATTTTCAACACCTATGCAACAATAATTGTCAGCCGAAATCCAACTAAAATCAAACTACCAAACCTACAATATGTCAACCCAGTCCAATTATTATCATTTCAACACAGTGGTCATGTTAGTCAAAGAATTTTATATATAAATTGCTAGCCCTATTATGTCCATTAACAGTTAAATTTTCAATTTTAAGAGCTTCATAACCAAGTCCATAGTCTCAAAGCATAGTGCAAAATTCATGGAGATTATAGATAAGGGTATCTTAACAGTGATGAAATCATAGCAACACCTTGACAATGGTCAGTTCAAAAGCAATAACACATTGTCTTACTATCAAGTGGTCAATCTTCAAACAAATTCTAGGTTATTTTGCATTAGCTTTGTAGTTCGGAATCATTCATCCGTAGAAACACATCTTTTACAGGTAATGATTACAACTTTAATGCAGAAATTGCATATAAGTGCAAGAAAGCATACCGAAAACTTTGAGTGGATGTGATTTCAACCGATTGACCAATGAAAACCAAGTTTTTGAACCTAAGGGGTGATTTGAAGACTCGCCGAAATAGTGGTTGACCCACTGAAAAATGATCAAAAATAGGAGGGGGTGGTCAGAGTTGATCGGAGGTGAGGAAGAAAAAGGATAGAGTTGGAATTTTTTTTGTGTAGTGGAAAATGGGTGAAAAAGGGTTTTAGCCCTTTTTAGTTTTAATCAGGTTGGATAAATTTTGAGGCACTGTTAGTCCATGAAACCTTGATTACGAGATGTAGGTAGTTCTATGGCCCATGAACTTGGTTTCGTGGATTAATATTGCCACTAATTAAGACCTAAGATCTACGAATGCCATCCACGGGCTATGGAATGTTCTGTGGCTCGTAGGTAGTGTTCATGGATACCTCCGATACTTAGAAAATTTCCATAAAACTTACTTGGAATACAAGAACTCCATTCATGGGCCATAGTTCTTTCTATGGGCCGTAAAGTTGCTTTGTGGAACCAATGTCCAAAATTCTTGCTCACGAAAATTAGTTCCACGAACAGTGTTACGAACTGTGGTTTGAACCATGACATGTACACTAATTCGTAGAACCTTCTTTTCTCACTTTTGGGACTTGTTTGCTGCTTTCATCTTGTTCCTGCACATACTCATCAAAATACAGTGTTACCTTATAACTTTCCTGACTATGAGTATAAAAGTACAAAGAAAACTAAAATTGTTGAGCTACCTATAAGTCCAAAATCAAAATCAAACACAAATACATGAAAACTACAATAAATATTTTGGATTGCCTCCCAAGTAGCGCCTGATTTATTGTCGTGGAACGACTTAGACTACTTGATTACTCAGACTTTACCAAGCGTCCATACTTCAACTGTCTTGATTTCATCTATGCTGCCAAAGTATGGTTTGATTTTCTGTCCATTGAACTTGAAGCTCGTGCCATCACTGCTTTCTAATTCAACGGCCCGTAGTTGAAGACATGGGTGACCTTATAGGGACCCAACCTCTTGGACTTGAGTTTGTCAAGAAACAGCCTTAGCCTTGAATCAAAAAATAGAACCAAGTCTCCTAATGCGAACCGATTGTGCTCAATGTGACGATCATGATACAGCTTTATCCTTTTCTTGTACAATACTGAGATCTTTTATTATCTCAACCGAAACTCATCGAGTTCTTTGAGTTGGCTCAGTCTCGAAGTAGCAACATCATTCTAATCCAAGTTTAGCTTCTTGAGCGCCCACATCAGAGCCTAAGCTCTACAGATAAGTGACAAGCCTTACCAAAAACAAGTTGGTAAGGAGACATACCTATGGGAGTCTTGAATGCAGTCCGGTATGACCATAATGCATCATCTAGCTTATGCGACTAACCGGTTCGGTTTGCATTCACTATCTTAGAAAGAATCTTCTTAATCTCCCTATTAGATACCTCAACTTACCTACTCTTTTTTGGATGGTAAGGCGTTGCCACACTATATCTCACTTCATACTTCTCTAGTAGAGCTTTGAACAACCTATTACAAAAGTGGAAACCTCCATCGCTAATAATTGCCTGAGGAGTGCTAAATCGCGAGAAGATGTTCCTTTTGACGAATGTTATGACACTTTTACCTTCACTGTTAGGATGCGCAACCACTTCCACCCACTTCAAAACGTAGTCCACAGCAACCAAAATGTACTTATTCCTATATGAGCTGACAAAAGGCCCCATTAAGTCTATACCCCATACATCAAATAACTCAACAACCATAATGGAATTAAGTGGGAGCTCATGCTTTTGGGAAATTTTGCCTTCTCTTTGGAACTTGTCACATGTTTTGGCGTATTCATAGGAATCTTGGTGGATAGTTTGCCAGTATTAGCCACACTACAAGATCTTATGTGTTGTTCGAATACCACTATGATGCCCGCCAACTAATAAGGAATGACAAGCCTCAAGAATGCTCATCATCTCAACCTCAAGAACACAACGATGAATAATCTCATCTACATAAACATGAACCAAATACAGTTCATCCTTTTACCAATTGTTTTTCTCACCGCCATTTACATTAAAAATAATTCCAAAATGCAATTAGTTCCTTGGTTGCAGCGTACTTGTGATTGTCCAATGTATTTGCCAATGCTACCTTCTGTTGTTGTGTGAGATGTTATGAATGAGTTTACATTTGTTTGAACTATATATAAGTCTCATTTCCAAATTTTTTGAGCTTCATGAAATAATCATCTATAGACGCTTAAAATGTGTTGTTTTGGGGCTGCATTTTTTACTTTGTTCTCTTCATAGTCCTACACTTTATGTTGGATGTAATTTTGGGATAAGATATTTAGTTGATCGATATTTCTTTAAAAAAGTGATGTCTATATTAAAGATTTCGTGTCTCTTCAGTCCACTAATTTCTTGATAGTAGCTTTTTGTTGTAGACATAAAAAAGAACTCTTGATGTCACTTCTTTTTTTGTAGTCCTGGATAGGAACTGATTCCTTGGAGTGCCTTTGTTATAAACACTACCAATCCCTTGTTGAGGAATTGATTTTATTTGTTTGTTTATTTACTCATTTATTAATTAATCATCATGACTTTATATTTTTAGCTGCCTTCTACCTCACATTGCTCTCCCTAACACATCCTTCTCTAGCTCACCAGATTTTCTTCATACTCCACTCTTCAAATGTGTTTTATTATGTAGAGCACTTTGAGGGATACCAAATTATCAACAACGAAAATAACAAATTTCACCTAGATTGTTATGTTGCAACTCATATGTAAAGAGATTTTTTTATCTTACCTCTAATTTACCATAGTAGATAATTATTTCAAAAAGGACATTATTATTTGAACTAGGAGTGTACATGAACAGGATTGATTCGAATATTTTAAATATAAATCAAATTATTTGTGTCATATTTTTACATATATAAATCAAACCAAACGAATAAAACTTGAATTGTTTAATCTCAAAATTTTTTTGGGTTTCTAAACTTTTTCTTTTTGGGGAAAAAAAACTTAACTGTACAAAATAAGCACCTAATTAACCACAACATACCAATAGTTTTTATTTATAACAACGTAGCCATAGTTTTTTCTCAATCATAGACAAATAAAAAGAAAAAAATGGAATACTAATATAAATAGGAGAAAAAATTCAAAAATGTTACGTAGACTTTAAAGTAAAAAGTCTACCAAAAAAATAATCTATTCTTTTTTCTTTAAAAAAAATAGTCCAAGAAGGCCATGGGTTCACCACAATTCTAATTAGCCCAAGCCATTAGGCCCTTTTTTCTCAAAAACAGCACAAGGTTGAATAATTTGCCCTTTTTTGCCGGCGTTTTTTTATTTTTTATTTTGTTGTGAAGTTTTATATGAAAAAAATTCTTTTTTAAAAAAAAATTCATGTATATCTTGGGCAACAATTTTTTGAAAAACTTATTTAATTTTTATTTTGCTATGGATTTTTATATAAAAAAGGAAAAAAAATTCAAAAAAAATCATGTATTTTTTTTCATGTATCAATTATGTATACATGTGTATCAATATTGTATAGATAGTTATGTAATACATTGACATTATATAAATCATGTATAAGCATGTATCAATATTATATAAATAGTTTGTAAACGTATATCTATATTGTATAAAGTGTACACAAATGTGTGTCGATATTATATAAATAGGTATGAAATGTATCGACATTATATAAATGGCGCATAATTGTGTATCAACATTGTATAATTAATTATATAATGTATTGGTATCGATATCTATTTGACTATCAGGCATTTCGACTTCAATAAAATAAAAGAATAAACAAGAAATAATAAAATGACAATTCTTTTCACAAAAGAAGAGAAACAATTAAGAAAGAAAAAAATCTTTTAAAAAAGGAGCAACAAAAACAATTTAAACATTGAAAAAATTTTAATTTTACTTTAACATAGCGCAAAAAAAAGTTTTAATTTTTTTTAAAAAAAAAAAGGAAAAGGAAGAAACACGCCAAAGCCAAAATAAAAAATGAAAAACAGCACTACAAAATATTAAGAAATAAAAAAAATTAAAATTTTTAAAGAGAGAGAGAGTCAGTCAATAGGCCAATATGGGCATTAAATGCATGTCAATTGATATACCAACTTGCCAAAAAAATGGTCGAAAGGCTAGTTTGTGTAATAAAAAAATAATAGATTATTTTCTTGTGTAAATAATTTTTCTTAATAATTTGCGGGTGTAATTATCTCTTTAATTTGTGTATTTATGGAGTATGACGTATGGGATAATATTGTTTGATTATTCTATGTAGTATTTGGTAGTTATGCTATATAATAGTTGATTTTATTGATTTTGAATATGGTGGTTTTTGTATTTGTGCATGATATTTTACATTTGACACTAATATTTACATATAAATGATATTTCACAGTTGATAATATATTAAAAAAAAAAGTTGATCCATTTCTTCTTTGGTAAATTAATTTGTTCTTTTCTTAAATGCTTTTTTCAGTTAGATTATGCTATGCGATGTAGTATTTGATAGAGAAAATTTTATAACTGACATTTATAAGATATTAAATTTTAAGTTATAACAGGATTCTTTTTCTTTCAAGTTTTAACAGAAAAAAAAAACAATGTATAATAGTTTTTCATTTTAATGTTGAAAAAGAAAAAGAAAAACGTAAAATATAAAAAAATCAATTTGAATATGTAATTAACATTACTGATTGGCACCAAATTAAGGAAAAGATAACTAAAAATATTTTTGACTTCCTTGAATCTCTCAAATTAGTTCAATTATTTTTGGCTATATATCTTCCTAATAAATATGTGTGTAATTTCGCCTACTTCTTTTTTACAATTTTTTTTTTTGGAATATTCTGTTTACATCTGAAAAATAAAAAATTCGTTCAAATTATAATAGAAAAAATGACGATCGTTTATCTTTTTCTGCGCTTGTCTTGAGAAAAGCGACAGCGCAGGAAGAGCATAGGAAGAGGATGAACCCTCCCTTTTTTTTATATCATTCCTTAACAGCTTGTTTGGATGGTGGTTTTTCATGGTATGGTATGGTATGGTTACTAAGAGAACGACGTTTGTTTTGATTGTTTCATTAATTATATGATTGGTATGGTTTAGTTTCATGGTTCTGTAACCATGGAACCCTCACTTTTTGAAACCACCAATTTGGTGGTATCCCATGGTTTCCTTATTTTTTTTCCCAATTATACCCTTATTTAAATCTAAATAGTTCTAATTTATCCTTTATTCTTTATTAAACTTTACCCTAATATATATATTGTTTTTGTATTACTTATTTTTTTCCGCGTCTACTTTTGAAACTTTTTTTTCGCCTCTCGTTTTTTCTTTCACGTTTTAATCTATTTTTTGAGTTTTTTTTTTTTTAAGTTCTTACTTTTTTTATTTTTCTTATGTTTGTATGGTTTGGAGATATATTAGGTTGTATGTTCCGGCCTACTTGACTTTGTGTATTTATTTTTTTAAAAAAAAAATATTAAAAAAATATTGATAAATTTAATATTTATACTAACTAAGGACATTTTTGTAAATTTATAAGTTACGATACAATACCATACAGTCAAATCAAACAACAAATTATCATTAAATAGTAGCAACCCATACAGTCTGTCCAAACATTGTATGGTATTGTACTGTACGATACCATACCATACCATACAGTACCATACATTATGAAACCATGACAAACTGCCATCCAAACAAGCTGTAAGTTTCATAGGTTTGATCCTCGAGTAACTAGCCAAGCCGCTAAAGTCGCTAAAGTCGTGATACTCTACTACATCAGTCTCTTTGTTATCATACTCAGCGACACCCATTCAGTTGTCCTGTTCAGATGGATGAGACAGTTCCCACTTGAAGAAGCTCCCCCCGATACAAGCGAGCTAAGGGGTTTGAAGTTATCCCAATACCAGAGAGACACTTCACAGAATGTGATACTAATGGCTAGGGGGATGGTAGTAACCCGACAGCAAGCACATGAACTCGTTATACCAATAGTTCTCATGCAGAATCTGGATAGGCATGATCGAAAGAGGGGGCAACTCTATCTCCGCCTCTGCTCGTGCACTTGTTAAAGTTATGGCCTAGCCTAGTTGGTGAAGGAGCCTAGGGCGAAGAGGGGATTTGCGCATCCAACGCTAACATTTCGTATATATACTAATACAATACGATTTCATGCCAAATTTATGACAATCTATATGACAACTACCCACCGAAAAATATTGTATAAAACTTGGTAATCAATTACACAGTAAAAAATTGTGTACATATAAAGTATAAAGTTTTTATATTAAATTAAGCATATGTTGAGTATAAAGTGTTTATATATTCTAATTAATAATTAAATTTATTACACAATTATACAACTTCTTAAAACAAATTATACTTCTCAATTTATTTACCATAATAGGCACCAAATTACCAAAATATACCTCTATTTTTGTTGTCAGTGCATTAAATTAAGTCAGACTTTGGTCCTTTTTAAAAAAAAAAAAATTCCCACTCCCCTGTCACTATTTAATGCGTGACAAAAGTGATTTTATGATATTAATTGTGGTTTGACAAAGCATTAATTACAAGGATTTTATTTTTTTGTTAATTAATGCCCGGTCAACCAATAAATGATATTTATTTTTTTTTTATTTTACACGCTAATCGTGCAAGCATTAAAGTGAAGGGACATTGGCAGTCCTCGACTGACGCGCCAGTTAAATCAGTCGGCGCGTCTCCCCATTTGTACAAATAATGTTGGAGTTTGAGTTGTTAATGTTATTTCATCTTATTGTTAAGGAAAATCATTTTTGCTTCTTCTTGTGTATTCCACGGGTCTTCAGGTATCATCACCCTTTTTTTTGTTTTTTTTTTTTGTAATTTTTTGGTTTGAATCACTGAATGTTTTATCCAAGTCGCCTCTTCATCCTTTTTTTTTTGGATTATTTTTTGTAAATTTTTTGGGTGAATAACTGTATGTTTATCCGTGTCCCATCTTCATTCTTTCTTTTTTGGTTGCTTTTTGTAATTTTTTGGTTGAATCACTGAATTTTTTCCTTGTTGCTTCTTGATTTTCATGTTAATCCCAAAGAAAGTCATTGTTCGAAAGGGTTTGTGATTTCCGGCAACAGTTTCAAGTATCATCCTTTTTTAGTTTTTTGTTTTATGTAATCATTCTACCTGAATTCTAAATGTGATTGATGTTATACGAATCATCTTATTTTTTTAAAATTTTTGTTCCTCTGTTTCGACGAATTTTTCATTTGTTGGTATACATGGTAGATATACATTTTTTATTAGCCCTAATTTATTTTTATTTTTGGGTTTTCTTCCTTTCTATTTTTGCAGTGTTGTTTAATAGTAAAGGACAAATTATAATTATTGATGTCACACCTACTAGAAAAAGCCCAAGGCCTTCAACTCCGAAAAGGGATGGGAAGGGGGAAATGCATGATGCAAATCTACCGCACGATAGTGATTTCAAGGATGAAATTCCACTGTCGAAGAGAGCTAAGCTTAAAAAAGTCTTGAACTCGTCTGCTCATGCGAAAGCGGAGGTTCATTTGTTTGGTTGAATTTTTACTATTCATGACATTTCGGGAACTTTTTTTTAATGACCTCTTTTTTTTATTAGAAGTCCGCTATCAAGAAAGGAAAGGTTCATTCTGGCTCTCCCCTAAAAAAAAAGCCAATGCGAGAAGCAAGAAATCCAAAATGAAACAAAGGTATGCCGAATGTCTTTTTCCATGGTTATTTTCTGTGTTTATTAAATTGTTTTATTTTTTGGGGGGGACGACATCACAATGCATTTTTTTGTACACCTTTTCTGGGCATTTTTCAGAATAATCCTAAAGTGACTCGATGGTGTTCGTATGTCAATGTTGAAGTGTTTGATGAAATAACAGTTTTTGTTATCACGTTATGATATGCTTGACCAATTCAAAAGTGGTCCATTTGGGTATCTTTTTTATCTGCCACCATTGAATGTCCAAGCACAGTTTATACGAGCCATGGTTTATCATATGAGAACAAGCATAATATTGGTGATGTCTTTATATTTAACTTTAACGGGAAAGAGTTAAGGTTTGATTTGAGAGAATTTAGAGCAGTAACCGGGCTGAAATGTAATACAAATGATGATTTCGCGCATGATTTGTCCGGGAGTTCAAAGCTTATCGAGAGATACTTTCCAATGGCAAGCGTGAAGGGTGTTGAAAAATAGGATCTAATTAGTGCCTTCAAGGCAAGATTGTTTGAGAGGGATGATGTTTTTAATATAGCCGTGATTTATTTTATTAGTACATACATTCTGTCTTCCCCCCCCCCCCCAAGAAATTTTTTGTTCCGCTTGACCATTTTTTGCTGATTGAATCTGGTCGCTACCTCACATACCCATGGGGTAGACGTGGTTCTTTTGACTTGAGGGATTCTTTGGTCCGCCAACTTGCAGGAGACCCGAATTATTTTAAGTTTTGCGGGTTTCCATTGGTCATGCAAGTATGGTTGTATGAGTGTTGTAATAAAGTGGACTCTGCCATTGCCATATGAAGGGATCATCGCATTCCTCGTCTTTTCAACGGGAGAACATCAAATGGCAGGTTGTATTATGACAAGCTCATAAAAGGAAAGTTTAGGAGATATGGCAGTCAAGTAATTATCATGTTATGTCACTTTATTTGATTATTCTTATAGTTTATTCATAATAATTTTTCATGATTTTTTTATAATTTTGAAGTACAAGTTTTAAGATTTTGTCTTCGTTATGGAAGAATTGGCTGCATTTGAGGTTGAGTAGCTTCAAGATTCAAAATCTGCTCCGAACGATGTCCGTATGTCAGCGCCGAGCCAAACGATGATGTTGTTGTGTGTAACTTTGAAAAGCTTGTTGAGGACATTACGTTGGTTAGTATGGTATTAATTTCAATGTTTTACAATCTAAATCAATTTTCCATTTTTTTTTTTAATTTTTCTCATTTTCTTAAGGTGCGCAAGGACTTCAAAGTCTTAGAAGTCAAAGTTGAAGCGCAATTTCAAGAATTGAAATTATATATGGAAGAATGTTTCAAGGCCCTTCTCAATGAGATTAAGAAGTCAAGGAGCCAAGTTTTAAAACATGAAGGCGTTGGTGACGAGGAGGTATGATAGAATTTTTTATGTATGCGGCTGTCGAGCATTAAGAAAATAATGTTTGATACATTGGTTTGGGGGGGGGGGGATGTGTTGTGCTTGTTTTTCTTTAATTTTGATGCGATGCTCAACAAATAAGTATGTTGTCATTTTTACATTATTTGCGAGTTGGTGATTTTTTAATGGTATACCTGGTTGGTTTTTTTGGGGGGGTGATACCATTGCTACTGAACATTGTTATTTATGTGTGTTTGACGTTTTGGTGTACTCATACAACTTTTATCTCAAATATTGTACATTATGTGGTAATCTCAATGGTGTATACTAATTGAAAATTTTCAGTATTGAATGAGTTAAACTATTGATGTTTTGTTTTGTTTTGATTTGATTTGATTGGTGGTGCCACGTTAGTTCCCTATGTGTATAAAGACATTGGTGTGTTTGGTCGTTCCCACATGGTTGGGGAGGGGGGGGTGAAACAGTTATGAATTGTCATTGAGTATCTGCAATGGTATGCAACTTACACCGGAAAAGGTACCTTTGATTGTGTATCTGCGATGGTATGCAACTGGTTGTATACCGAAAAACAAAAGTTGGTAATAACCTTGGTAACCATAGTCGTGTATTTTTTGGTATACCAGATGGTAGGCAACTTGGTATCGTACACAACCAGAATTTGGTAATAACCTTGGTAATGTTCTTCGTTAATAACTATTTATACAGTATATATGTTGTTCAGGGTGACAATAGAGGTGATGTGGATGCATATATGGCTGATTCTTATAACCATAATCCTGTTTTTTTTTTTTTTTTGCTAATACCATTGCTTTTAAACTTTGTTATTTTTGTATTCACATTTTGGTGTACCTATACAACATTTTAACTCAAAATGTTGCACATTTTGTTTGGAAACCCAGAAAGGTACCTCATAGTTTGGGTATGTGTGATGGTATGCATCTTGGGGGTATATTATAAACTTAAAATTGCATACCCGATAGTATGTAACTTGGTCTCTATTACACAACCAGAAGTTGGTAATAATTTTGGTAATGTTCCTCGTTAATGCCTATTTATAATGTATATAGGTTGTTGAGGGTGACAATAGGGGTGATATGTTTGCACATATGGCTGATTTTGATAACCAAAATCCTGATTTTCCACCTGAAGATCAAGCGGCAAATCAATGTCCAAAATATTCTCCTGCGAGACCTCAAGGTTATTATTTAATTATAAACGCAACCAATGTAAACAAATAATAGCGCAATTTATCAGCTATTAATAACATTTTTACCCTTTTTAAACTTCCATCAGAAGCCACGACGTCTGTGCACAGGACTCCCACATTGGATGACTTTGAATTACTCGATTTTTGAGAGTCGCAGATTATTGTATTGGAAAACAAAATTTCTTATATTACACCAATGCAACGGCACGGGTCAAAGCTTCTGTCAATTTTGGCGAGTCACCATATACTGACCTAAGCAGCTCAGCCTGTAAATCCACGCACTCGCCGGTCATTTTTCACTTGAAACACTCTTTTGTTGGCCATGAGGAAATGGGAGTTCATCCGTAGTTGGTTGATGCTTTTAAGAAGTGGATGAAAGGTAGATTATCAAAAAAAGGGGGGGCAGGTTTGTGTCTTTTTTTTATGATTCAATTGACTTTATTACATTAATTAATTAATGTTTTAACCCCTTTTTATAGGAGAGTTAGCGTCTTTACGGCTAATTCAAATAAGATAAATCCTCCATTTGATTTTGGTGTCGAATATGTTGGTTTGATGGACTGGTTTCACATCATGGTTACTATCAGAATGGTTTGGACTGATTTGGTAACTTTTAATTTTCATCATTTTTTTTCTTATTAAATCATCTTTGTTGCCTTAGGGGATGCAAACAGTTTTTGTGTTTGTAGGTTGTCTTATCTGTTTTTTTTTTTTTTTTTGCATGATGGATTACTTTATGTTAAAAGTGTGTTTCCTTTTCCATGTCTTCTTAATATTTGTTTATTTCATCCTTTTAATGAAAAGTACAGCATGTGCATGTTCTTATGTATTACCTATGCAAGAAATGCAAGTATGGTGATGTAACCCAAAACAGAGTCACAACGATTGATACAATTTTTATTAATTGGGTTGAACAAATACACGACACTTGGGAAGCCAACAACAGGGACAGTACTATGATCACCTAAGACCATGATGTAGCACAATATATTCGGGGTTGCAAGATATTGGCAAATACGCCCTGGGACAAAGTGAATTACGTGTGCATCCCTCTTCATGTTCCATAGAAATGTCATTGGGTGTTGGTAGTATTTTCCATTCAAAATAGGTGTCTATTCATCTATGATTCACTTAGCGATGTTGGTTCGATACACAATATGGTGGTGATTCAGTTGGTAAAGAAGTTGGTTGACATTATATCTCTCTTCCTGATTAGTACTAGTTTTTATGGTAAAAGGGATGATATTGATTGGAAAAACTCAGCAGACTACGCGGACTATGCATTGCCGGATAGCCTGACGATTATTACTTGCAATGACATTCCACAACAATGTGGAGATTCAAAGTAAGTAGTATGTTTGTTTTTTTGTTTTTCTTTTTTTTTTCTTTGTTATTCCTTCTCAAAGGAATACTCCTAGTTAATTATTTTTTATTGGTGCAGCGGTTATCGACTATTTACCTGTGTCTTTGCTGAGCATATATGTCATGGGTACGATTACAGTGAGATTTCAACCAAATCAGTTGACCCTGCTTTTTGTCGACTAAGATATGGTACTTTATTATGGGACTATGGCAACAAGAAAATCGATTTGGTGCCATTAGTGAAAGTGAGGTCACTGAAAAGGTCGTCAGTAGGTTTGGTGGTCCAATGAGGCAAGTTGTGCACGTAGGTGAAAGTGAAGGGGTGCTAGTGTCTAAGTATGTTCCTAGGAGGAAGTCATAGTTTTTAATGCAAAGTTGGACAAAAACAGTTTTTGTACATTAGTGTTCCTGGTGGTGTAAATATTGTTTCAGATATTGTGATTTTGTTTTCTCTTGCAGTATTTGTTTTCACGTGTTTAAAAATGTTATTTTTATGCCCATTTTCTGCTGTCATGTTGGTATCACCTCTAATTAAGCACAACTCATATTATCAACAAAATGTTTTTGCACTGCTGCATAGATTGGGGGTGCAAGTATTGTGTTGGATGTTTGGATTGGGTTTGAATGCTTTTGGTTATTTTTTCAATCACCCAAATAATCCCCGCCATGCCCAATTTGCTATGGAAAAATGTGTTCATTTTTTATCTGTCCTCTTTGTATCATCCTTAATTAATCTTAATCAATACATGAACTAGGTTGAATAACTATATTATGTGCCAACAAGCATGATTTGTTAAATTCACAATTTAACTACATACAATAAAATTTTGATTAAGCTTCACTACCACAAAGTCGTTATATCATTTTGGCATAAATTTTACACAAAGCACCCGACGTGTATTATTTTTTCAGATTCCCTTATTTTTTTAAATATATATAAATTCAAGTAAATGTACCATAAAATTTTGATCCATCTTCACTACCACAAGATCGTTATATCATTTTGGCACAAATTTTACACAAATCACCCGGCGTGTATTATTTTTCCAGATTCCCTTATAAACTAAAATTTTTATAAACTCAATTAAACTGTTATTATAACCAAATCATATACCGAATGAAACACCAAACAACTGGGCGAGGTTAACTACTTAAAAAACCAGAAATTAAACTACCAACATGTCATACCATGAATTTTCCAAAAAAACAAACAACACATACACACCATTGAAATTAAACAACACTAATTCAACCCTCCTCTCCCCACTAACTGCAGTTATAATTACTTTGTGTACTCCGAACACGTTCTTGGGCCACAATGCTTCTTTGCGTGACCTTCTGATCTTAGGCGTATTTTAACGCCTAGTTAGCCAAATAGACCCATAAATTGAGCTAAGTCAGAGGGTAAAAATAAAGAGAACAACTGTTTTTAGTAGGATTATTGTTATTTTTCTAATCTGGGGGTCAAGTACTCCATGTGGTTGTATTTTGTAGAGTTTAGCGAAATAATAACATTCCGAAACCATGTACAAATTGGAAGGATGGACACGGCCCAGAAATCAAGGAAGAAAAGAAGCACGCTGCAGCAGAGGCAAAGGTCTACGTCGCGGACCTGGAACGGATTAGCAAAACTGGAAAAGGAGAAGAAAAAGATGCAAAGGCCTCGTACGCTGCAGGATCCGCATCGCGGACCAGGCTGCATGAAGAGATGACTTAGTCCAGTCAGCAAATTAACGGAGCCAAGTCAAAACACATTAGTCCGGGTCGCGGACCGCGTGTATTCCAAGAGAAAAACGAGTTACGGGATTTGGAAAAGAGGAGACTATTAATTATTTGAAAAATAACTTTTATTCATTCATTTTTGGAACAAGAAACAGACGGGAGAAAGTAGAGAACACAACCTAGGTCAACTTTGGTTTGTTTTTCATCTTTGTATTCTTGAATGTTAATTATTGTCAGCTTAATTTTGATGTGGAAACCAACTATGAGTGGCTAGTTCTCCCATATTCTGGGATTCTAGCCCTAGACAATGTGATCTCTTAATTTTGGTTTATGCATGATTGGTTTTATTACTTACTCTTGTGACTCTTTTATTTATGCTTCTTAGCCTGATCAACTGGGAAATAAATAGGTTAGTCATTCTGAATTCGAAAGATGTTGGAGTGATTAAAACACAGTGGAACAGGGGGTGGGTCCAACTAGGTCATTAGGTTGGTTCGTGTAAGGGAGACCTGTGACAACTACCCTTACACCCCACTTGGTTTATAATACAGGAAGATAAAATTAAAGCACTTTTGGTGAGCTATTTATCCCCGCTCAACGATGTAGTTAGACAGTCAGTAAAAGTACGCCTGCAGAGGCATGCAACCCTGTTAGGTAAATTTAACCCTGTGAACTAGTAAGTGTAAACCCATAAGCATGAACACTGATTGAGAGACATGGAGTCGCCATGGCTGCAATCCTAGAATTTCCTTTAAGTTGATAAATTCTTATTTCAAACAATTCGAGTCTTACATTAAATCTTAGATTTTAGACATAAATCGTTTCTTTTATAAATTTCATTGCTATTAATCTTGGATACCAATTGAGCATAATAACTTAAGTAGAAACCATCACTCTTTAAATCCTTTGGGTTCGACATCCCGGCCTCTTTCTCAGGGCCACTATATTACTTGGGTTGACCACGTACACTTGCGTGTGCTAGGGAAGCAACACCTTCTATCCCACACGGACTGTAGGTACCTTTTTTTTTTGGAATTCCTCTCAATGAATCCTTTCTACCGGTCTTTGTTTGATGGCCTTCCTGGTCTCCTTTTTGTGGTGGGTGGTAGTACTAGTTCATCCAGCACATGGCTTGGAAGCACCCATGTGCTTTCGCAGGGTAGTGGCTCGATTGTTATTGCATAAGTATCTTTGAAGTACTTCGTACTATAGTAAACCGAGCAGAAGTTCTCTATGCGCTTCTTCCTATATTCAATAGTTGTTATTGCATGACTATATGGAATTTCATCGTGTTGAAACCTTCCACAGCTACACATACGTGTGTTTAGACAAACTGTGAATCTCTTAGCACCATCAACAACAGTATGAAGATGTTCTGTTGAAGCCCGTACCTTCAGCACAAAATAATATTTATAATGCAAATTTTCAACCAATATAAATTAAGAATGCATTAATGTACTAACCGTCATACTATTGGACTGTTGCATATTTTCCACTAGCATTTTATTGTACTTCTTTGTCAAAACAATTGTTGTTGTCCTACCCTCCTCGTTGTGTTTTTCATTCCAACGTTGTATTGTTTGCCTCACATACTCCAACATTGGAATCACGGGCAGCCTTCTCCCAGACACGATTGCACTATTGATGGACTCAGCTATATTGCTTGTCAAAGTCCAAGATTTTTTTATCGGTGTATGACAGCGAGACCACCTCTCAAAATCAGCCTTCATCAAGTCAGAATGAATCTTTGGATTGATTTCATCCATTTGACCCATCAACTCGTCAAACTCTTGCACTATATATGCCTTTGCCAAGACGAAAAATAATTTTCTAACTTCATCGATATTCTTGTTGTTATCTTTAACAAATTAGCCCACAAATGGTAGATACAAGCATAATGTTTGATGCCTAGATAAACTGATGTCGTATCATTCCATATGCTTTTATTCCGGTCGAAAACAAAACACATGCCTTTTCTATCACCAAATGCTTATTTGAAATTTTTAAAAAACCAACCCCATGCGTTGTCATTCTCAGAATCCGCAATACCATATGCTAGCGGTAAAATATGTCCTACGCGATTATCAAATCAACAATGAAATTAAAGTTATAATTGCAGTACGTTTTAACAAATTTTATACGTGCCACTGTAATAAAAGTCAACTCAATATTTTATTTCAAATACTAACCTCTAGGATCCAGTGTGCTAGCTATCAACATCGTCACTTCGATTGTGGACCGTATGTGTGTTCCATCGACTACAACAATTAGACGGAAATATTCCCATCCTTGTATGCTTGCATCAAGTGCTATAAATGAATATAGAAACTTATCTTCTTCGATTTTTTTATGGTTAACAATACTCCCAGATAAGTTTCCCCCAACATATACAGATACATTGGCAATTTAGAGTACGACTCTTTTAGGTCTTCACGTAATATTTTTATTGTTGTTTTGCTTACCCTCCATGCCTGCATGTACGTCAATGAAATACCATGTTCTCTCCTCATGTTTGTTCGTATGTCGCTTGGACTGTAAACCGTTTTGGCATTCGTATACTTAAGAAACAACATTGAACCTAGCACAAAACTTAGTGATTGACGTTTTATGTACGCCCTGGAATTGCTCCCACATTTGTGTTCATCGTTGAAAACCCGTACTTTGAATAAACCAGACTTACCAAGCGACGACGACTTTAACACCCATGAACAATTATCACATGCACATTTCAACAAAAAACTACAAATAAGAAACAAACATGTGAACCATCATTACAATGTCATGTTAAATACCTTAAAAGTAAGCATTACTTCTTCATTTTACCTTGTTGTAGATGACCGGATAACTTTGAATCGGAACTGCCTCAATAGCGCATACCTTGCATAACGACAACCAACGTATGCTTGTTTTTGTAGATTTGGCCTTCCACGTCTACATCGGTTAATGGGTTATTGATTATAATTGGCTCTTCATTTTCTTCACACAAGTCCATGGATACAGTGTCATTGACCGCCAAACCCATGTCTCGCGACATTATTGCTTTGTGCAAGACTATTTCATTATTTCGTATTTTACTTGTTGCCTCATCATCTCGATTGATGGATGTCACACATAATGGATATTTTGAAAAGAAATCCGGGTTACACCTTTTTTGATCCAAAAAGACTTTTACCCTCATATCATTGTGGATTTTCAACAGTGGTGAATGCACATCAACGACATACTGTATTACTAACTCGACGCATGTTGCGTCTAACCCTATTTGCGAAGCAATGACTCTCAACAAACCATCATAATTTGATGAAGTATCATATAATACTACTTCCAGCTTATAATCTACATAATTACCTGTTTACGACAACAAATATATATCACAGTCATCACCTAACCATATGGTATCGAACATTTTCATCAGCCAATTACAGCACACATACTATGAAGAATATCATGGGGAAACCATGCAAACCACCATACTTTAACAGATATCATTACCATCACGTCTACCATCCAGATTACCATTACCTTCGTAGTCAGTGAACAAAGTTTTCATCTCACTATAACATCATCACAGTACAACTATTAATCTATCAACCACAAAAAACACGTGTACCATCCAGAGTATCATCACCTTCGTAACCAACCAACAAAGTTTTCATCTAACCATAACATCAATATAGTACCACTATTATGTTACCAACCACAAAAATACAAATTGGGTAAAAAATATCCTACTACCAAAAACTGTTGTCAGTAAATCATAAGTTTATGAGAAACGATGAAATAGAGTTTTCTCACAAATTTCTAGCATTTAATTAAATTAAATTTAAAAATTTAAGGTATACTTATTAAATTTAATACCTGTTAAGTCCCATCTTCCATTATATTTCACCAAAATCTACACAATATTATTGTTACCCATGGCATTAACTGAATCAAACACCTTGGCCATACCCACAATTTTTCTTCTTTATACCAAACACTTAATTCCTTAAACACTCACCAACAAAAAGTTTTAGAGGCCTGAAAACCTTCTTATATACACAAACTTTTTCCCTCCCATTAGTACAATATGACTATATTTGTGAATGATATTTTTTTATATGTGGATCAAGTACAATAAGTTGGTGGATAACCTAAGATAAGTAGGTTGTTAAAATAGGATGCTATCAAATCACATTAATTTGATTTGATGTTTGAGCTCAAGAAAAAGCAATACAATAACTCTATACTAAAATAAAAACAATAAAATGGACACCAATTAAATTATTTTGGTACAATACCAAAGACTAATTATACTTTCATAAGATTTTTTGGGTCTTCTTGTGTGTATAATATCGAATTGCCTGGAATTATTTGTGAACCATTTTTTTTCGAAAACCAAATTATCTTACACACTTGAATCCGATTAAATAAATATTCACGAATAATCTATAATATATGAAAAAGAAATTAATTTTTTCACTCCTTTGTGTTTTGTTTTTTCTTTTTCAGTGATTTTTGTCAACAACTTTATATATATATATATATATATATATATGCATACGTAGGAGCAAAACCACAGATTTTATGGTGTTTCAAATGGTTCTTCATTCGGGGCTGTCCATTACACAATGGATATTACTTTGCAGACTGATTGGGGTTGTCCATTATGGTATTTACTTTTCGGCGGAATGACCTAATAGGCCCTTATACTTGATCCCGTTTGTCACCCAGGACCTTATACTTAAAACTTTGCCAACTAAATCCTTGTACCCACTCAAAAGCTACATTTTAAACATATTTTTATGACCTGGCATCCTAAGTGGCATACCGGGTTAAGTGCGTGTGATTCACTCCTTTTAGGAGCGTGAAGGGTTTCTAAAAAGCCCTTTAATTGTCATCTTCTTTCCCAAATTCCCAATTATTATTACTCCCCATTTCTTCTTCTCAAAATTCTTCAATTTTCTTCTCATTTTGTCTCTCCAAATTTTTTCTCTTGAAATTTCTTTTGTTGGCCATAATTATTCAAGCCCCGTTGATTTTGTACTTGAATTTTTTTTTATTCATTAAAGTTTCTTCTTCTTCACAACAAAAAGCTATGTAACAATTCAATTGGACCACTAACAAGAACAAAATCCAATACAATTGACAATTTTATACTTATTCTTAAGATGATTTTATGGAAAAAAACCTAAAATCTGACCGAGAACACTGCAAGCAAATTTTTTTTTCAAGAATCTAAGTTCACAAACAATTTTTTTATGAGTGTTTGTCTGAATAAAATAGTGGAAGAAAGTTTTGGAAGAGAGATATTTTTTTTTTTAGGAAAACTAAAATTTGATGATTTAAACAATTGAAAGCAATTGCATTGTTCAAAACCCACATCTAAGAAAAATTGAGAACTTGTTTGCAGCCAAAACACAGGGAACAAGTTCAAACATTGAATATATAGATCTATTCGAAAGGGCAAAAATCTCTTCCTATCCATTCTACTTTAGCCTATTCCTACAGATTTTTACATAAATGGTCTTTTTTTTTCTTGATTTGGGTTTGATATGACCTGGAAAAGACAACTTTTTTGATAATTTGGAGTTGGATTTTTGGTGGGTTTTGTTTCTTGAGTTGAATTAGAGGTGGGGGTTGAAGAAGAAGGGGTTGGTGTGCTTGTGTTTGAAGGGGAAAAGGTTGAAAATTACGAGGATTTTGACTTTTTGACCAAAAAAAATGTTTTAAAAAATTAAAAATGATGTGGCAAATCTGATCTGACATGGAGTGTGACATCAGCGTGATTGAGAGACACGATAAGTTGGAGGGATTTAAAATGTAGCTTTTGAGTGGGTACAAGGGTTTAGTTGGCAAAGTTCTAAGTATAAGGTCCTAGGCGACAAACGGGACCAAGTATAAGGGTCTATTAGGTCATTCCATCTTACTTTTTTTCTCCCATTTCTCAACACAATCATATCATATCATTTCCACATCAATCAATGTAAAAGTATTCTTTTGCCTTATTTTGTAATTAATGTTGCTAGTTTAATGGTAATTATGGAAAAGCTGCTAATGTCTTGTAAATACCATTATTTTTTTGTATACTTGTGTGAAAACCCCTTAATAATTCATGCCAATACTAGCCACAAAATATACATATACGTGTATAAAAAACATACTACCAACTTAACAACTATTTTGTATTTTACCAAACTTCACATCAAGTTTACGCCAAATATTGACACAACTCTCTTCAAGAATATAAAACTAAACTTTATATAAAAAATATTACAAATAGAATATAAGTAAAATGTAGTTCATACCAGTTTTATACTAAATCATGTTAAACTAAAAATTCACATCAAAATGAATCCCAATTCGTAAATCAAAAATTGACCAACCTATTTAAATTATAAATTATACCAACCAAATTGTACAATATTTTTTTATTTGTAACAGTTTTCATGTCAAATTTATACCAATTTAGTAACAACTACGCACAGAAAAAATCTATATAAAACTTCGTAACCAACTAAACAATTAAAAATTGTGTATATATTAAGTATAAAGTATTTATATTAAATTAAGCACACGTTGAGAATAAAGTTTTTATATATTTAGGTTTATAATTCATGCTAACTAGCCACAAAATATACAAATACATGTGCTTGTAAAGAGCATACTATACCAACTTAGCAACTATTTCATATTATACCCAAATCATGTTAAACTAGAGTTTACATCAAAATGAATGCCAACTAGTAAACCAAAAATTAAGCCACCTATTATACCAACAAAAATTAATACTACATGAAACCACATCAATAATTACCAACTTCACATCACTTTATGTCACAACTAATTCACATTAAAAAGCATATCAATAGTCTTCACTTTTTTTTAAACTTTCGACTGGACAAAATCCGATTAGAATCGAAATCAGCAGCTAAATTTGGAGGCTCCGTCGAATAAGAATCCACACTTTTCTCTTTTTTGTTGTCTGTTCGGAATAGACGAAGTTGGGCCTCTCTTCTTCATAGTGTTGCTCTTCCGCAGGGGTTTGATTTTTCTTCTCTTATGGTGCATTGTTCTTGAGCGGTGTTTTTGGGTTAAGATGTGAAAACTTGATGGCTCCACTTTGACATGTATTTCCTGATCGATGAGCCTAGGGCTCTTTCAAGATGTAGACGATACCTTCTGATTTTTATTAATGATTTTGAAAAATTATGCAGCAGCGAAAAAAGGGGCACGAGCAAGTTGAACTCAACAATGGAGATTGTTGTTCCAGTTTGAAAATAATGGTAATGCATGTGAAAAAGAAAGAGACGAGGGAAGGTGGAGAGTCACCTTGGGAGAAGAAAAGTAAATTCTTGATTTTGGGTAATTGATTTGTATGAATATGAAGAACCACTTTTTTCTATTTCTAATGATAGTATTTTAGTTTTTTATTTATAGAAAAAAGTTAAATAACTTTTAAATTAAATTAAAGTTGTTATGACATTGTAGATGATAAAATTCGTGTCAGAAAAATAATAATCACGAACGAAAATATCGCAACAATCGTTGTATTTTATTTCAATATTTGTGAGTGTTACAATCTCTATGAATCCTCTAATTCGCCTTTTCAAGTGTAAATTCAAGGGCTCTTGAGCTTGGTCTTGAATTTGAAACTTGTTCTTGGACTTTGAATTTATTCTTGATCTTGATCTCGAAAGTTGGATGTGTTCTTGATCTTGATCTTGAATCTTGGCTTTGTTCTTGTTCTTGAATGTTCTTGATCTTGAATCTTGACTTTGTTCTTGTTCTTGAATGTTTTTGATCTTCAATCTTGACTTTGTTCTTGAGTTCAAGAGCTTTTAAGCTTGTTCTTGAACTTGAATTCTTGAGTTTGCAGAGAAATTTGTGGCGTTTGATCCACGAGCTCTCTCTAACTTTTTGCTTAGAATGCTTGATCTCCTTTTGAATTATGAGGACCCCTATATATACTTGTAGAATAGAGGAGTCATGATGGAATAAGGTTTTCTCCCGACCAATCAGATTTAAGTGACGTGGCGTATTGGACTTTAATGAAATGGGTCTGTCATTTTGACACATGGCGTGATCCCAATGGCTTCTTTGTTTGACTTGGCGTACCACGTTATTTGACATGTGGCACCAAGATGGGCCTCTTGGATGAGAGGATATTGGGCCTAATAAAGTAGGTTGTCTTTTGTAGCCCAAATAATTGAATTTGGGCTTTTAATTAAATCCGTACTTTATTTGGACCTAATTAATTGACCCAATTATATTAATCCATAATATTTGTTTGGATAAATATATTTTGAATTTAATATAATTTGAATCATTCATAAAATTTATATTTAATAAATTCTATATGATTACAAATGCCACCTACTTCAAGTCTTGTCGAGATATTTTATCTTTTGAAGACTAGACTTAGTATTAATTTGATATATCAATTGAAATATTATTTATCAAAGATCATGACCAATATATGTTGCATCCGATCAAAGCAATTTGACCTTAATCCATACATTAATTTATTATTATTGTAAGAAGGTGCCACCATTAAGATCTTAGTGAAAATCACTTTAGAAGCATTTAATGCTTAAAGTTCCCATATTTTTCTCCTTATTTTAATGGGATAACATGACAACATTAAATGTTCCCATATTTTCTCCTTATTTTAATGAGATAACATGACCTTTGTTGATCATGTTGCGTTGGACCATAAAGTCATGTTGCCGTCCGTGTTCTATCAAGACAACACAATTGACTTGTCAGTTTGAGTCCGTTTTGGAGAGGGTTCCTTCTTTGGAGTAAAATTAGGAATGTTATTCAAGTTGAATAAATTTGACTTATTTTAGGACTCCAACTTCCTTTTCTTATTTGACTTCTACTAGGATTCCTTTTCCTTTTTTTTTTCTTATTCTTGTCCAATTAAAAATATGGAGAATAAGAAGTGGACTTTGATTTGTATTAGAATTTCTCTTTAAGGCATAATAAGAACTGTAGATAGTGTAGCACATGGATTGCTTGAACATCTATAAATAGATCCCATTCTTCATTCTTTTAGCATCGACATTCAAGGATTTGGAGTTCCTCTCTTCAAAAAATCTTTGGAATTATACGTGGAGCTTCAAAGTGCGAGGTAAATTGTTTTTTGTTCTACCTCGTTCTTTTTTTTTCTTTCTTTCTTTTGCAGGGTTGTGGATTTAAGCTCCATTGTATTACAAGAATTTGGTCTTGGGGCGTGGAGGGATAAAATCCATACTCACGCCTTGAGGCCATCAACATGAGGCTTTACGATGTTCCAATGTTTAAATATAGGGGACCAATAATACGACGCTTTTACGTTGTTCCAATGTTTAAACATAGGGGACAAAAAATACGACGCTTCTACGTTGTTCCAATGCTTAAACATAGGGGACCAATAATACGACGCTTTTACGCTGTTCCAATGTTTAAACATAGGGAACCAACAATACGACGCTTTTACGCTGTTCCAATGTTTAAACATAGGGGACCAACAATACGACGCTTTTACGCTGTTCCAATGTTTAAACATAGGGGACCAACAATACGACGCTTTTACGCTGTTCCAATGTTTAAACATAGGGGACCAACAATACGACGCTTTCACGCTGTTTCAATATTTAAACATAGGGGACCAACAATACGACGCTTTTACGCTGTTCCAATGTTTAAACATAGGGGACCAACAATACGAGGCTTTACGCTGTTCTAAATGTTTAAACATAAGGGACCAATAACGCGAGGCTTTACGCTGTTCTAAATGTTTAAACATAAGGGACCCCCAATCAGCCGCATTCTTTTATTTTGATTCTCGTTCCCCTTTTATTATTATTATTATTTTTGTGTGCTCTCATCGAAGAAGGGTAACACTTTTCCTTTTATGCAGCCTAAACCATGGTCTTCTTCAAGGACTACACTTGTTCATCTTCTGGACTTAGCTACCTCAGAATTGGGACACAAGAAAGCAAGGCAGAAACCAAACTTTTAGTCCAAGATCCCTTAGTTGGTCGTTATGCTGATGCGTGGCCACAGTTGAGGAACATACTTAATCGGGGCGACTGGACTTTTGAACGCGACCATAAATCTAACAAAGCTTCCAAAGTATGGTATCTTGAGAAACCCAATCTTCAAGGTACCAATCTTGCAAGCACTCTCCCGAATTTAGGGCGCCGCATGATTCAAGAAGGGCTATGTTGGGGAGATAAGATTCTATTTGAAGGTGAATATCATTGCATCCCGGGATATTGGGAATGGACAGAAGATATCCTTAGCAAAAATGGGTCGCGTTTGAACGATGCTAACCTCTGAGATGCTATCATTGCTTCTCTTTTCACTTATGATCAAAACTCCAATATCGTGCAGGCTTTTTGTGAGGCTTGGTGTCCCCAAACAAATACACTACTTACGTCTCTTGGAGAAACGTCCATATCCCTTTGGGATTTATATGTCCTTGGCGGCTTATCGATTAGTGGAAGTCTTTATGAAGAAGTGATACCTAATGTCAAAGAGCTTACAGGTCATGATGCCAAGAAGGATAGGTTTCTTCCTCAAACTTGTGAGTATTTATTTGTCGCATTTCATCACCTTAAAGTGAAGGCGGGTGATGGCGTGGGGGTCTCTCTCAATGACTAGATACAATTTTGGTGTAAACGAGACATCAAGTATGAGCTAGCTCCCCCAAGAAAAGAGAAGAAGGTTCAACGTCTAGCATCTACGCATAACCCCACAGGTGAGATATCAATAGAGGTGAACACATGGTTAAGCTCTCAAGAGATGACATTTTCTATGCTTGGGGTAGAACACCAAAAACACGGGACCTATTTGGCAGCATTCCTGTCATGTTGGTTATGTGCCTTTGTATTTCCTTCTGAAGAGGGAAACCTTATTCGGCCTGAAACTTTCAAGATGGCAAGCTTGATGGCGAATGGTCGAAGGGTTAGCCTTGCGGTCCCAGTCTTAGCAAGCATCTCTCGTGGCTTAAACAAGATTTATAATTCTTCACAGTTTGATCATATTAAAGTTTCTTTCCCCATTCATTATGTTTATGGTTGGCTTGCCTATTATCTTAAGACACATTATCCTCTTATTGGTGGACCTTCTCTCCCACGGATGGTGACATATTCTGGCGAGGGTGCTGCAAAATATTTTGATAAGGATGAGGCACGAAAGCGTGTCCATCGAGGCGAAAGCCTTGTATGGAACGCGACCATGCTTAATAGGCCTCTCCCAACTTATTATGTTGATGATAACAGAGCTTCACAGTTAGATTCATCTTATTTTATGAGCCTTCGCTTTAAATATCTTGCCTTGAGGAAAGGAGACTTCTTCTTTATCGAGTCATACAGTCCCCACCGATTTAGTCGTCAGTTTGGGTTCCATCAAGATACGCCTGGCTACCTCAAACCGGATATCCATGCTGAATCTCTTGATGAGGGGCTCAGGTATTGGAGAATTTGTGTCTCGCATAATACTATGTCAAGAGCGACATTTCCACCTGCAATTGCTTCTGCGAAGAGGCTTTACTCTACTCGATATTTGTCTTGGTGGAAAAAATCCCATGGGAAGTTTCTTGAGGATCATTTGGGAACTTTGGTGGAAAAGGCTGGGCTAAACTTCACCACTCCTTTAGAGGAGAGAGGTCCAGACACCGGAGAGGAGCTCCTACAAATTGATGCCCCACTCACCCCACGACCTCAAAGTAAGAGGCTCAAGTCTTCTAAGGGATCTAAGAAAGAAGTACTCCGTGCTCCTAAGCTTGTGAGAGATGCCACTTAGTTCTTCTATCTACAAAGCAAGCCTCTCAAGAGACAAGCAAAAGCAGTAATGAGGATCAATGTTGGAAGAGGAAAAGACATGAACCAATTGCGCTTGAGGCTGTTGAGTTGGAGATTATGGGGGAACAAGACATGGATGGTCTTACAAAGACATTGGCTATTCAGAGCAAAGAGGTTTTCCTTTTGGCCTCAATTTTTCTTTTTCTTTTAGAAAGATTCATGGTTAAGTAATTTGCTAACTTTATTTCCTCCCCTTTTGTGTAGGTGAATGTTGTTTAGAATCCAAAGGGACCACTACAAGAGGGGCCGCAAATTAGTGTTGAGTCCATCGCAACGTCAAAACCTGAGGCAGAGTCAACCTTAGCTGTTGCAATCACTTCTCATGAAAGCACTCCTCCACTCCTTTCAAAGCAAGGTGAGGCCAAGTCTATTTTTGAAGGAAAAAGAGTTGTTTCTACTCATAAAAAGAAGTATATCTTGGGCCTTTGGGAAGAGATCTGCAGCAAACTCTCTAGAACTTCTCTAGACTTTATCTCATCCTATGAAGAAGATATTTATGAGATTCTCCAAGAGATGAGTGAGACGCGTCTCATAGATCTTTCACCCCTGAAGCATTTGGTAGACTCTCTTTTTGAGCTTGCTGCCTCCTATGATCAAGAGCGCTCCAATTTTGTAGATAAAGTGCATGAGGACAAGAAGCTGGAATTGCTCTCTCTAAGGCCAGGAAGGTCTTGAGTCACTCAGAGCAGAGGAGGGCGAGAAGACTAAATATGTTTCTTCTAAGAGGAAGTCACTAAAGAAGGTCAAGAAGAAGTTAGCAACTCTAGAGGCAGAGCGAGAGGAACTTGAGGCTGCCGTAGATGCTGCCAAGAAGGAAATCGAGGAGGTTCGAGCCAAGATCGTAGTTTCTGAGAACGAGGTGTCTTCTTATGACAACATGGCCCTTTTGATGATTGAAGATTCGACTCGCTTGGAGCATGGGAAAGAGTGCTTAGAGGCTAGTCGTCAAGATTTGATCAACTATAAATTATGCTTAGATTAGGCTTCTTCATTTTCCCCTTTTTTTATTTCCTCAAGATTTAGATTGATATGTTAGACAATTTTATAGTAATAGATTTTCTCTATTTTTTTTGGTCTCACATCTTGCATTTGTGGTTTTAACTTGAAGTTCCTCACATGCCATCTTTGGCCACAAGCTTTAGTAATTCAAACTTAATTCACGTTTGGCACGCTAATAAGAATGAAAATAACAAAAGTCCTTTGTCTCTGAAGTTTGTGCATTCGCCTTTGCAAATTTTACGCAACTTAATATTGTAACTCACCAACTGAATAACTTTCAAGAATATCCACACAAGACTTGAGAACTTGAGGACCATCACTTGCACATTCGCTTAATATGAGAACCAACATGTAGACTTTGGGGACTTTAGTTTGGAGACTTGGGGAACATAAGAGCTTCAACCTGCAAACTTGATCAAATTTGAAAACCTCAAGGACGCCATCGAAGAGACTCACGTTCCATAGAGTTTTGTACCCTTAAGGGATCCAGTAAGGACATATGATTTTGTTTTTACTCATGCAACTAAACTCAGAATATAATTCCAAGCGCCTACGTACCTCAATAAAGAGGATCAAGTCATAACGTAGTTCTGAGGGAGTTTTTTTTTTAGGGTGCCGTACACAGTTTATACTCTTGCGGGCCAGGAGTATTATGCATTTTTATACCCAAATTTCAGAAAGCATAACTCTCCTCAAGGATAGTATCTCTTAAGGAATTTCGCATTTATTGGACCGATCCTTATGCCATCTGCATCGACAAGCTTGTAAGCACCATTTGAGTATACTTCTTGCATCACATATGGTGCATCCCACTTTGAGGTGAATTTGCCCCCAGACTTATGTGAAGTGATAATGGGCCTTCTTACTGCGAGAACTTGGTCTCCCACTTGAAAACACCTCGAGCGAACCTTTTTATTGAAAGCACGAGACAAACGAGCTTGATAACATTCAAGATTTTGTTGGGCTTCTAACCTCTTTTCATCTAGCGCTTCTAACTCGGCCAGACGTAGTCGGACATTTTCCTCCTCAGTGAGCCCTTCTTAGATAGCCAGTCTCAAGGACGGTATTTGACGCTCAAGTAGTAGGACCGCTTCAACTCCAAAAGCAAGAGAATACGGGGTTGCTTGAGCTGGTGTGCGATATGTCGTCCTATATGCCCACAAGGCTTCTTTCATTCTTTCATGCCAGTCTCATTTGGACTTAGAGACTACTTTCTTCAAAAGATTGCATAGAGTCTTATTGAATGCTTCGACCAGACCATTGGCGGCAGCATGATACGCAGAAGATTTTCGTTGCTTGAAGCCAAAAAGATCACATATTTTATTCATCAACTTATTATCAAATGGCTTACCATTATCCGTTATTATGTATCATGGAATGCCAAATCGGTAGACAATGTTTACTCGAATAAAGTTTGCAACATTCTCCTTCTTGACTTCTTTAAGAGCTACAGCTTCGGCCCATTTAGAGAAGTAATTCGTTGCAGCCAAGATGTACAAGTGTCCACCAGAAGATTTTGGCAGTGGTCCAACAATATCCAGTCCCCAAGCATCGAATGGCCAAGATGCAATAGTTGGGTGTAAAACTTCAGGCAGTTGATGTATGAACTTTGCATGGAATTGACAAGCTTTGCATCTTCGAGCATAACCCAAGCAATCTTTTACCATGGTTGGCCAATAATACCCCATTCTTTTTATGTGAAAGTGAAGTTTTGGCCCAGACTGATGTGATCCGCACACTCCTGAATATGCCTCTTGCAAGGCTTGAGTTGCTTCTTCCTCCCCCAAACATTGCAAGAGCATTCCCTCAAATGATCTCCTATACAATGTGTCCTTGTAGTAGAGAAAACGAGGTACCCGACGACGAATGTCAGTTCTTCTTTTAGCATCTTCCGGAAGTATCCCATAACATAAGTAGTCGATGATAGCTTGTCGTCAGTCCTCTTTATTGGCTTCAAAAACTGTGACGACCTGCTCAAGTTTATTCTCCATATGCTCGCCTTCAACCAACGGTGGTACTACCCATTTTTGGCAGATAGTAACTTGAGTTTGATCAGGAAGAGTCAGGGTCGAAGCTAGAGCAGCCAAGACGTCAGCCGTTTTGTTTTCCTTTCTTGGTACATGTTGGAGGGTCACATCTCCAAGCTGTCCTATCAACTTTTGGGCATAACAGTGATATGAGCGCAGCTCAGGCTTCCTGACCTCATAGGTTCCCAAGAGTTGCTTAATCACCAATTGAGAATCACCAAAAACTTGCAACTGCAATTGTTTCATGTCAACGGCCATTTCGAGCCCAAGTATTAGTGCTTGATATTCTGCAACATTGTTGGAGCAACGTTGTTCTAATGTGAAGGAGAACGGTAAGACCTCTCCTTCTGAAGTGACAAACACAACGCCCGCACCAGCTCCACCATGATGCGCAGCCCCATCAAAGTATATTTTCCAAGGGGGTTGGATCTCAATGACCATTGCATCTTCATCAGGTAGCTCATCAGTTAATTCCCAATCATCTGGTATAGGATGGTCCGCCAGAAAGTCCGCTAATGCTTGTCCCTTCACAGCCTTTTGAGGGATGTACATAATCTCAAATTGTTGGAACTGAAGGTACCACCTTGCTAGCCGGTCACTAAGGACTGGTTTTGACATAACAAATTTGATGGGATTTGCTCTAGAAACCAGATGGGTTGTGTGAGCTTGAAAATAGTGCTTCATCTTTTGAATCCAGAAGACCAGCGCCAAACACAACTTCTCGATTGGTGAATACTTCAGCTCATTTGGTGTCATCATTCTGCTCAAGTAATAAAGGGCATTTTCCTTGCCTTCATTATTCTCTTGGGCCAGTAAGGCTCCCACAGACCTTTCTTGTGTTGCAATATAAAGTATCAGTGGCTTTCCAGGTATAGGGGCTGCTAAGACCGGAGGTTTCGCCAGATATGCTTTGATACTTTCAAAGGCTTTGCTACATGTTTGATCCCACTTGAAAGGGACACCTTTCTTCATGAGATGACTGAATGGTTGACATCTTCCAGCTAGATTTGAGATGAACCTCCTCAAGTAGGCTAGTTTTCCCTGGAGACTTTTCAACTCATGAATGTTTCGAGGCTCAGGCATTTTCAAAATTGCATCAACTTTTGCTTGATCAATCTCAATCTCTCGATGTCGTAGATGAAGCCAAGAAACTTTCCAGAAGCAACCCCAAAGGCACACTTTAGTGGATTCATCCTCAGTTGATCTCTTTGAAGCAACTCAAACACCATTCTCAAGTCTTTCAAATGGTCGCTCCTTCTTTTTGACTTTACCACCAAGTCGTCAACATAACACTCAACATTTTTGTGAAGCAAATCATCAAATATATTTTGCATAGCCCTTTGATATGTGGCACTTGCATTCTTCAGACCAAAAGGCATCACCTTGTAGCAATAAATGCCTTTAGGCGTACGAAATGCTGTGAGTTCTTCATCCTTTGGTGACATGCGAATTTGGTTATAGCCAGAAGAACCATCCATGAATGACATTGCTTCATAGCCAGTTGTAGCATCAATCATCAGCTCTGGAATAGGTAGTGGAAATTCATCTTTAGGGCATGCATTGTTGAGATCTCTAAGGTCAACGCAAACTCTAATTTGGCCATTCTTCTTCCTCACGGGAACAATGCTTGAAATCCATGTGGGGTATTTAACTTCACGAATAAAGCCCGCCTCAATGAGTTTGTTAACTTCTTTCTCAATCAACGAAACCAAGTTCGGCCTGTAGCGTCTTTGAGCTTGCTTGACAAGACGAGCGTCGTGCCTGACTGCCAATTGATGGACCACAATCTTGGGGTTCAAACCAGGCATTTCTTTATAGCTCCAAGTGAATACATCCCTATATTCTTTGAGTATATCCATATAAGCTATTTCTTCATCAGCTTCTAGGAAAGCACTTAAGTAAGTTGGCCTTGGGTCTTTATCGGTGCCAAGGTTAACTTCTTTTAAGGGATCGATCGTGGTCTTGACTCCCTCTTCGAATTCTGGTGGAGCATCTCCAGCGTCCTCCTCTTCCTGTAGATCATTATCATTAATAGATATATGGTGGCCCGAAGCGACACCTCCGAATTCTTCATCAATTCTCAGTTGACACAAGGCGTCGTTCTCAATCTGAGTTGTAACATGACATGAAGAGCCTATGCTTTCTTTATCTTCTTCGCACCCTTTGGTGTACACCACAGTGTGAGCCTTTGCCTTTAGTACCTCTTTACATGAAACTACGAGTTCCACTCGTCGCTTCATCTTGGAAGGAATTATGCTTCTGAAATCCTTTTGGATCATAGGTGGAGCAAGTATCATTACTCTTAGGTGACTTCTTTGACGCTTATTATTTTTCTCCTTCAATGGATCTAACCTGTCGAACACAGAAGTTCTTGCAGCAGGTTTTCCAAGTCGGTCAAAGATGGAAAGTTGTTTATTAGAAGAAGCACACTCATCTTCTACAGTGATATAATTATTGCTTGCCCTTCTTATGGAGATGTGTACCGGGGGTGGTTGGTTATAGCCTAATCCTTCACGTGCTTGCCTAGTTGTGCCCTCCGATGGGAGTTTCCCTAGCCTAGACGGCTCATCGGGGTTGTACCCGGCCTTTGCGAGTAATTTGTAAGCATTTGGATCAAAGCCTTCTGTATGTTTTGTGGGGAGTGAAGTATCTTGTGGCAGATTTTGAGCCACAAAATTTCCCAACAGCTTTGAAGACAAGTTTATTGCATCGATCCGTTTGATAGGGAGAGTCAACCTTCCTAGTATATTCCCATGTACACCAGATGACTGACCTTCTTCTTTCTTTACCTTCGGGACATAACAGAGCGTAGGGCATAGCTTTCTTTTCGAGGGCATGGCCTTCCCTTTATTTGGACAGGTACTAGGCTCCCCAGTATCAATTTTGGCCCTTTTAGTGGTTGCATTAGTTGCTTTCCTTTTAAGCTTATCAGACTTGGTCGGTTTGACACACTCAAGCCTTTCCCCTTTCACAACATAACTCTTCAAATAGAACTTTGCATCGGCAAAATGTGACTCCACTTCAGTGAAAGGATTTTGTCAGCAACTATTTTCCTTTCAATTCCATCTTCAAGGTACTTCAGACATTGATAGTAAGAAGATGAGACAATTTTGTTCTCGTGCACCCAAGGCCTTCCCAATAATATATTATACGAAGTCTTTGCATCAATCACATGCATCCATGCACTTGATTGCAAATCATCCATATGAATATCTAGCTTAATCGAGCCTATAGACCTCTGCCCTCCCTTGATTGAATCCTTGTATCAACAAACGGCTTTCACTAAGCTCTTCGAATGCGATGCCAAGATCTTTCAATGTGTGGATGGGTAGAATGTTGACCCCAGACCCTTCGTCTATCAAAATTCTATTTATCCTCTTCTCTAGCACGTGGTCCACCATATACAAGGGGCGATTGTGTAGAGTTTCACCAAATAGAAGATCATTGTCTGTAAATGTGATCTTTGTGTCACATGCGTATACTTCTTGAAAAGAGGGTTCCACAGGCTCTTCAAAAGGTGACGAAGATGCCTTTGATGGCATTTCTCCTACTACTTCATCTTTGTTAGTAGGGGACATCTTCAATGAGGTTCCATTCATTGTCTGTCCCTGGTCAGCACTGAAGCATGATGCCTTAATATTGTCTGGAGAGCTTTTCACACAGAACCAACTTGGTAAGAATTCCCCCAAGGTCACAGGGTGTCGCGGTTTCTGGTGGTAATGCATGTCCACCTTTGGCCCCCTTGGACACTTGATAGACTCCTGCTTCTTTGCTCTCTTTACTATCCTTTGTCTGATTGGTTGTTTAAGTGATTCTCTCCGTGGACTTGTCTTGTTGCGTCTCCGCCTAGTCACAAGAATCCAACCTTCATCATTATCTATACCGATTTTGGATTTTTCTTTCTCTAATGACTCTTCTTCTACAAGTGTACATACTTGAACTGGGTGAAGCGAGCTGAACATGATAGAGATTTGATTAGAGCTTGCCTTTCCATCATCAAGGAAAATCTTCTTTTCTTTAACCAATTGTATAACCTTGTCTTTGAAGACAAAACACTTTTCGAGAGGGTGACTTACGAGTCTATGATACTTGCAATAATTTGGGTCATCAGTCTTCCCAGCTTCATCGGGTCGTTTCATCTCTGGCAACTCAATGAGCTTAAGCTCAACAAATTCATCAAAAATTTCAGGAACGTCAGAATCCAAAAAGGGGTATTCCTTTTCTTGCAACTCTTTCAAGGTTAGCTTTCGGTCTGAACGCCCTTGAAAAGTTGTCTTTACGCTTTGTTTCCTACTCTCCTTCATAGTAAACTTCACAGGCGTCGTATTAACATTCATGGATTCTTTATTGTCATTCCTGGGCACAAATTTGCTCCATTTCTTAGGTTCCTGTTTGTCCTTTCCTTTGCAAGGATCGTGAACAAGCATTCCATCTTTCCCAGCAGAAGACATGCTCAACTCCATATCATGAGCACGAGTCGCTAGATCTTCAAAAGACTTAGGTTTGATCCCTTGTAGGATGTACAGGAGCCCCCAGTGCATCCCCTGGATACACATTTCTATAGCATAAGCTTCACTAAGTCTGTCTTTACAATTAAGGCTCGCATTCCTCCATCGATTTATGAAGTCGATGATAGGTTCATCCTTTCTTTGGCGAGTATTTGTGAGTTCCACCATGCTCACTGTGCGCCTCGTGCTATAGAAGCGATTAAGGAACTCATGCTCCAGTTGCTCCCAACTGTCAATGGAATGAGGCTCAAGGTCTGTGTACTAGTCAAAGGCATTTCCTTTCAAAGAGCGGACGAATTGCTTGACGAGATGGTCTCCATAGGTTCCTGCATTATTACATGTCTCCACAAAGTGTGTAACGTACTGCTTTGGATTTTCTTTGCCTTCGAATTGCTGAAACTTAGGGGGTTGATAACCGGCAGGCATTTTGAGGCTATCAATCCTTGCAGTGTAAGGCTTAGCATACATATGGGAAGACCTTGTGGAGACTTCATACTTGTCTTTAATGGTCCCTTCAATGATCTCCTTTAATTGATCAAGTGGGATCATTCCTTCGGCAGAAACTGGCAGCTCCTTGACAGTCGGTGCTTGCTTCACAGGATTTTCAGTCTCTTGAATTTCAATACCCTTTCCAGACGCATGGCTAGATTCCCCTTCTAGTAAACCGTCTACCCTGTCCATCAACTTATCGATGCGAGTCTCTTGGTATTGCATATGTTTGGTCAATCTTTCAACCATCTTTACCAGATTCGCAAGTTGCTCCTCTGTAGACGAAGCGTTAGTTGTCATCGCTTGAATGACGGTTGGAGGCATTGAAGAGTAGCATGGATTATTGTGGAAGTTGATCTTCAGAGAGCTCACATTACTCGATGCATATGGAGAAGATTCATTGGACGAGTCTTGGTCTTTCTTTGCAGTGGAGTTCCTAGCACCAGAGACCTCAAGCAGAGCCAAAGTCTGCTTGATCTTCTCAGCAATACCGCTATCTCCTTCTGAAGCATTTGCAGGGGACCTCGCTCCCTTTGGGGTTGAAGATCCAAAACCAGGAGTTGGTGCGGACGATACTTGCAGTGTTTGTTGTCCTAGCAAAGTAGCTTTGCTTCTTGTGACAACTCCCATGCTTCCAAAAGTGACACCCAAGATTCCCTCTACTTCAGTAGAGAATTTAGAATCAGCAGCCTTGGAGGACGTTGACTGGGAGATCTTATTGGAAGTCATTCAGTGTTCTTAGATTCTCGAAAAGTTGAGATGAGAGGTAGAGATTGTCCCACTGGGCATGCCAGAATGTGTAGACGATAAAATTTGTGTCAGGAAAATAATAATTAAGAACGAAAATATCGCAACAATCGTTGTATTTTATTTCAATATTTGTGAGTGTTACAATCTCTATGAATCCTCTGATTCGCCTTTTCAAGTGTAAATTCAAGGGCTCTTGAGCTTGGTCTTGAATTTGAAACTTGTTCTTGGACTTTGAATTTATTCTTGATCTTGATCTCGAAAGTTGGATGTGTTCTTGATCTTGATCTTGAATCTTGAATCTTGGCTTTGTTCTTGTTCTTGAATATTCTTGATCTTAAATCTTGACTTTGTTCTTGTTCTTGAATGTTCTTGAATGTTCTTGATCTTCAATCTTGACTTTGTTCTTGAGTTCAAGAGCTTTTAAGCTTGTTCTTGAACTTGAACTTGAATTCTTGAGTTTGCAGAGAAATTTGTGGCGTTTGATCCACGAGCTCTCTCTAACTTTTTGCTTAGAATGCTTGATCTCCTTTTGAATTATGAGGACCCCTATATATACTTGTAGAATAGAGGAGTCATGATGGAATAAGGTTTTCTCCCGACCAATCAGATTTTAGTGACGTGGCGTATTGGGCTTTAATGAAATGGGCCTGTCATTTTGACACATGGCGTGATCCCATTGGCTTCTTTGATTGACTTGGCGTGCCACGTCATTTGACACGTGGCACCAAGATGGGCCTCTTGGATGAGAGGATATTGGGCCTAATAAAGTAGGTTTTCTTTTGTAGCCCAAATAATTGAATTCGGGCTTTTAATTAAATCCGTACTTTATTGGACTTAATTAATTGACCCAATTATATTAATCCATAATATTTGTTTGGATTAATATATTTTGAATTTAATATAATTTGAATCATTCATAAAATTTATATTTAATAAATTTTATATGATTACAGACATGTAATTAAGTTTCTAGTACTAGTAATTGTAACATATTAAGATTAAAGTTGTAATATGTGTTCTTAAAATAGTTTATGGGGTGATTTTTCCTATTTGATATTTATGTCATGGAGTATTTGATATTTATGTTAAATTAATTGGTGTATTTATTGAATGAGATGTATGGCATAGTATTGGATTGATTATAGTAGTATTTGGTATTTATTGATTTTGATTTTGGGAACAGTTGATTTTATTGATTTTCAATATGATGTTTTTTGTGGTTTGTATATGATGTTTTACAGTTGGTATTAACATTGACACATATACAGTATTTTAAAGTTGATAATAATTTTTTTAAAAAAAAATTGGTCCATTTCTAATGCGATATATAATTAGTTTTTATTTTTTTCAAAGTTTCAAGATACTTATGCAATAACGGATTGAGCCATTGCAATATGAATACACATAGTAATTCCATGACATATTTCAGAAGAGATAGTCGTACTACCAGTTGCAAAAAGAAAATCAGAGAGAACTTCAAATAACGATCACAAGGAGGGATTTAATGAGGTAAACTTCAAGAGATGCAAAAGTCTCTATAATAAATGTGCAACACAAAGACGTAACAAGAAGACTTGCACCAAAGTTTCTCTAGATGAATAATTTTGTTAGATTACAAATGTATGTTGTTAGTTAGTTAATAGCTTTTTAGTATTTGACCACAACATGATATTGTTAATTTGAAGAATGGTTATACATATGTGTTTTTATATTTCATTTTTTGTATACCAATGAATTATTATGTTTAAATTTTAGCTCAATTTGAGTGACAGCTGATCAAATAGTTGGTATAAAATTTGTATATGGCATAACTTAGATTCTCGTTATATATGGGATATGGCATTTAATTATGAATATACATAGATTTTTTTGAATTAAATTTTGATGTATTATTGATATTATATAAGGTACAAATTCGCTCAAGTTTGATGAATACTTTAAATGAGTTTTGATAAAAAAATATATTTATATTAAATATGATTTTCTTAATTGAATGTAAATGATTTATTTGTTTGGTGAAACTGTTAATGTAGTATTGGTGTGAGTTAAATTGTTGGTGGTTGGTATTAGGTGTTATAATGATTGGTATAAAGATGGCAAATTGATATAATATAATTTTAGATTTTGTTGTTAAAATAATTTTTTTTAGGTAAATATTTGATATATACGATATATTTAATTAAGATATATGGTATGTATCTACGTATCTATCATATAAAGTTGGTATTTTCACTTAAATTTAATTTAATAATGAATTAAATTTGGTATAAAATTATTTTGGATGAAAAATTGATTTATATTTTTTAATTAAAGTAGATTTTATTTGGTAAAAGTAAAAAAAAATTCAGTTAAATTTAATTTAATTATTGGTTAAATTTGGTATAAACTTATTTTGGATGAAAAATTGATTTATATTTTTTAATCAAAGTAGATTTTATTTGGTAAAAGTAAATAAATTTATATCAAAGTGTGAAATGAATCTGATGAATGAGACAAAGTGTGAAATGAATGAGAGCTATGAATCTGATGAATGAGACAGCGAAATACAAATTTTCTACAAATCCAAAAGCAAAAGGAGTTTAATGATTTTGGTGAACCTCAAAAGTAATAATATTTATCAAATTCCAATCAGCACGTCAAACTAAATAATATGAAAAGATAATTACCATGAAATATTACCTTAAGAAATGGGCATTGTAACAAAAAAAAAGGAAAATAAAAATATTATAAATGAAATAACTCCTTAATTGCCGCATTAGTGGTACTAAATCGTTCTTAAAATAAAAAATGGTAATATATTATTTATGTAATTAAAAAACTTATTTTGTGGATAAAATGGGGTATGTATGTGCATTGTTAAATAAGATCTTAAAATGTATAATCTTGTAATTTTTCTTATCAAATTTCTCGAGTTTACATATTCTTTTGATAAAGTATTTTTATATACATATAATTAATTTGTACGTCAAATATTTTTCTAGTCCAACCAAAATAAAATTATCTTAAGTATTTATTAAAAAATAACACAAAATATAATATGAATAATGACATTAAAATATTCAACAAAAGATAATAATAAAATCATATAAAAGTAGTATTGAAAATAAATAAGTCAATGAAAATTATCATAATTTAAAAGAACTAAATCATGCTATAATAAATCTAATATGTATTAATTCCATAACTTTATACTAAAGAAAAACTAAAATTGAGTTATTAATTTTAATTGTCTAAATCAATATAAAATTAAAGAATAAATATTCAACATTATTGCCATTCATAGTGTTGAATTGATTTTTTTTTTTTTTGTTGTTGTTGTTGTTGTTACTATTAGTATGATTTTGTTTTGAATTTTATTAGAGTTATGTCATGCCCCGGAAATGTACTCTAGACGTGGCTGGCACTCAGAGACTATTTCTAATCCCCAAGGAAACCACTTGGCCTCGTGGCAGTCATTCATCCACTTAAATCAGCTGGAGACTTAAAATAATAAGAATTATGCTAGGGAACTCAACTCAGCATTCTAACTCAATAGATAAAGGTCATTGTCCAACAAGGCCAAGTTCAACATCCGTGACATAAGAATAGACTTAAAGGAAACTCAATATTAAAAAAAAAAAAAAAAAAAAAAAACAAACCTCAACATCAACTCATCTCCATCTAGTCTATGAAGCCTCTATCTCTACATGTCTCAAAGGTACCATGATAGGTCATGGCTACCCTAATCAAAGAAATAAAATAACTCAAAAGCGAAAGGGATATAAGTGGTATCCTCCGAATGCAGGGGAGGCTCACCAATCAGCTGCAAGAAGGCAAGATCCTCAACGAAGTGCCTGTTAATGACCTCTAATACCTATCTCAGCATCATAAAATGATGCAGTCCAAATAGACGTTAGTACATGAAATATACTGGTATATAAAATGGTTGGAAAGGAATAGACATAATCAAAGATACTCAACTCAGTAAGATGTGCAAGTTTAAGAATAAAGTCATACTTTGAAAATAAACTCAAGGCTATCCAACTCAGTCAAATTAGTTATGCAGATGTAAGGCCCGGGATTTTTCTCTCATTGACGTCACTTTGAGATCCAAAACTTGTCCAGGAAAAACTGTCAGGCATCACCTCACGGAAGGGCCTACACGGCCCGTGTGGAGTCACACGGTCTGTATGGCTTCCCGTGAAGTGACACCTGGGAAAGTGGGGGGTAAACGGGCCTTCACACGGTTCATGTGGCCCTCCGTCTGGTGACTGTGTGGAATCACCTTTATACGGACCACGTCACGGCCCATGTGACTTTAGATGGTCTGTGTAGCCTCCCGTATAGTCTACCGTGTGTGAAGGTCTCCTACACACGGACGGGGTCACGGTCCGTGTGACCCCAGACAGTCCGTGTACTGATCCGTGCGGTACTACTTAGTTTGAAAAATTTTCCCTCCGAGAATTTATGTCCAGGACCACAGCACAGTATACGGTTCGTGTGACACTACACGGACCGTGTACCATACCGTGTGACCCAGACGGGCCAATTTCAGGTTTCAGTAATGACATTTTTGAAATATTGGTTGTTTTAAATGTAAACTTTGGTCATTTCCACCCTTCCCAAGCCTCTATATCACCTGAAATCCTTCATTTTCAGCCATTTTCCTCATTCTCCCTCCACTCTCTCAAAAAGTACTTCTACAAGAACACTCTAACCTCTCACTAGGATTCTCAAGTCAAGACCTTCAACTTGAAGTCCATTTTCTCCTCAAGTTCATCCCCAAGTCAGGTATGTGGGTTTTGATTCTTGGTCTCTTTCAACCAAGAAGACCCAAAGTTCCTTTCAAACTACTTTATAAAATTGTCTACTTAAAATGTGAATTTTTACTACTTGATCTTGGTAACTTTGAATAATGCATGTGATGTACATTATTCTGAATTTTAAGTTGTGTTAAGCTCTAGTACTTGAAATTATGCAAATTATGAACATGCATGTCCTTTAAAGATATTGTTATGCATGGGTGATATATGCTACAATTTTCAATTTAATTTTATTATGAATTTCCTAGTTTTCATATTATAATGCTATGTTTTAGATATACTCTACATTACCCAGCCATCCCTACATCATGCATCGTATCATACTTATGACATTGATATATGAAAATTTTGAAAATGTGGGATTAAGTCCAATTTCGTTTTAAAAAGGGAATATGATATGATTTTTGGTAAGACATGGGATATGACAAGAAGGTGATTACTGGTATGTCCTTTATTATGGTTCTTGGAGCATCTTGGGTGCTTGCACCATCTTGTATATGTAAATGAGCTATTCCTTGCACGAACCATGTGATTTTGATCTTGTGATTTGGTATTTGAGCCTACATGTGCATTTAACGTTTTGAAATGGATATTGACTTTCTTGGAAGCATGTATATATATATAAGTATTCTTGTGGGATGTTGTTGACTTAGCACCGATGGATTGGGGGCGTTAGGGATACCTCCAAGGTCCCTCTCCCTTTCTTTGAACTATGTGCCAATATAGGGACGGATGTTATTCGTCTATCTGATTATGTTATGACATGTCTTGCTTTGATTCTGTAAATCCTTCTGCGATGGGGGTCCCATAAGGAAGGTGACCATCCCCAAAATGGTGTGTTCCGTAAGGTATGATGTAGATTGCCCTTGGCAAGTAATCTTCTCCCTACCGGTGGGAGGTCCCAATCGGTCCAATCCATGTAATAGCTCGCATGGATTTGGTTTGTCGGTTATAGTCCATCCCTGTTATATAGGTGCATTATCGCATTGCATGCACCATGAATTCCATGGCATCTTGTATACTAAATTACATTGCTTATATGATCTTTGTATATTATGTGCCTTTGTCATCTAGCACTGATATGCAGGTTCGGTAAGTATCATGCATTGCATGCCCGCATACTTAGTACACTTAAACGTACTAACGCATACTTTATTGCTATATGATTTTACCATGTAGGGACCGAGCGGTTGAGTACCAGCCACAGGACGAATAGTCTTTCCTCGAAGATACTTTGCAGTGAGCCCCGTCTTCCGGAGGCGAGCTTTTATTTCTTATGTTCCTTGTGTATATTCTTTTGTTGAGGGTGAGCCCGGAACTTGTCCTGGCCCCCATTCCTTGACTAGAGGCATACATTGGGCACTATGTAAAACTTTCTCGTTTTGTTCATCTAAATGAATGGTCTTCTCTTTTGACTTTGACTACCATTTTAATTTAATCATATGCGCTTACCTGCTCTTGCACCAAGTATGTGGATTCTGAAATTTGAGGCTTGATTGGGGACTCTCGGGCCCCCATTTGCCGTGTCACATCTAGGCCCCGACCCCGGGTCGTGATAGCAGAACTAGGGAGTTTCTCTAACTGACAACATCCCAACACCCTCGTTAGTGATGCACAACGATCACGACATTGTTGCTCGTCCGTCCAATACTTTCCAAGGTAAGAACGTCAAGTTTACATCATGGATCTATCATCCCTATCCATCTTTTAGGGACAGGAGCTGCCACAGTTAACTGCACAACTATCGCACACTGGCAACGTAGTTCTGGGGTGTTAAACTCTCACCCAACTCGTTACTCAGTACTACTCCCAAGACATGTACCCATAGCTATCAAGTGAATAGATTATGCAAAAACATCTCATCAAGTCTCTTAGGACTTAATTTGAACATCAAACTCATCTCAAGCATCTTCATCATCATCTTCCATCAATAATTATATTTTGAAAATTATTTATATAATCATCAAAATACTTTCTCAAAACATCAAGTGTTTTTATTTAAAATATGCTTCAAAAATCTTTACATATCATCAAGGCTCTTTATCAAATCATTATTTATGCTCAAAATCTCACATTCATGTAGACTCAGTAAAATATGCTCAAAAATCACTTGTGTTTAACATGCTTAGTAGGACATCAATCTCAGTTCCAAAATAATGCATACAATCAAACATAGTTCTCGATTAGGATTCATGTGAATGATGACATGAACATACAACCAATCAAATACTCAACTCTTTAAGAAAACCATCAAGATATTTTTGTATACAAGAAACTCATTAAGACAATAGAAAACTCAGAAGTTTAATTCAAGAATTAAGGTAAACCTCTGCTCTAACTCAATTTCAAAGAATCAACATGTGGAGCGCGTGGATGAAGTCAATCCAACACTATAACTAGCCTTACTTACTTGGAATGAGATGGACAATCAGTTAACAAGAGTTTCTACTTGAATTCCTAGCTCATTTTTCTCCTCCCCTAAGCCCTAGTCTTTTGTTAGAGTGTTTAGAAGGCTTGGGAATGGGTTTAAAATCCCTTTTACGCTTTAAACGACCTATTTTGATTATTTTTTAAGTTTAGGAGGGGTGGGAAAAGGACGAGAATACCCCTGATTTTAAAATTGATCATCAAGTATCATAATGGAGCAAGTCCACGGTGCTGACTTGTCGCGCTTTAGTTCATTTTTCGACAGAAAAACTTAAAACGCATTGAAAAACTACTTTTTTATAAAAATACACATAAATCGCATTTGTCAAATGCATTTATGTGTAATTTTATGTAAATCGACTTTCGATCAATTTTCTGATCTCGTAGAAAATAATAGGAGCAAAATTAAGTACAAGTCCGCGACAAGTCCGTGACATGGACATGTCATGTACTTTTATGAAATTGCATTTTCATTTTAAAAAATTATCTTTTGATCTGATTGATCTAAAAATAAACCAGGACCATTTTCCCACATAATTTTTCATGTTGCTAGTATTTTCGACCTCGGATTGTAAAACTAAGTTTAGAAAGACACGTTATGCAGGCGTCTCTCATCTAGGGGTATTTTGAAAATCTTACCGAGTGTTTCATTATCTCCCCTTTGGAATCATTCATCCCAGAATGAAGAGTAACGATGGATGTCAAGGCATGAATAACAATCAAGACTCCTCTCAACAATCAATCAACCAATCAAACTATCGACCAATCAACAATCTAGACAATCGTTATTTAGACTCAAGAATAGACAAATCAACTCAAGTTAACGATAGGATATTACCTTCAACATTCTCATCATTAGGCACGAATAGATGCGGGTATTTGTCTGTCATATCCTCTTCAGTTTACCACGTGGCTTCCTTAACAGATTGATTTCTCCACAGGACTTTGATTGAGGCTATCTCGTTGGTTCTCAGTTTGCAAACCTGATGATCAAAGAATCTGCACCAGAATCTGCTCATAAGACAAGCTATTTTTTACTCCAATACTCTCAATGGGGACTACCAGTGATTTCCTAAGCATTTCTTCAACATCAAGACATGGAAGACCGGGTGAATAGCGACCAGCTTAGAAGGCAACTCTAATTAATAAGCAACATTTCCAATCCCCTTCATAATCTGATAGGGACTAATGTAATTATCTTTCCCTTCTTTTCAAATCGCATGACGTCATTCATAGGCGACACTTTTAAATACACCCTATCATCCACCTCAAACTCTAAATCTATTCTCCTCACGTTAGTATAAGATTTTTGGCAGGTTTGGACAGTCTTCACTCACTCTCGAATAACCTTTTCACCTTCTCCATAGATTGTTGAATCAAATCCAGACCAATCAGTTTGGGTTTGCCAACTTTGAACCACCCAATTGGTCATCTACATCTCCTCTCATACAAAGCTTCATAAGGAGCAATCTGAATACTCGTATGATAGCTATTATTATATGAAAACTCAATCAAGGATAAATGATCATCCCAATTACCCTTAAAGTTAAGGACATAAACTCTCAACATGTCCTCCAAGGTTTGAATGGTACCCTCTGCCTGGCTAAGATTCACCCTTGAACCTAGTCCCCTCTAAAAATATTTCCAAAATTGAGATGTAAATTAAGCTCCTCTATCTAACACAATGGACAAGGGAACTCTGTGTAGTCTTGCAATCTCCAGAATGTACAATCTAGTATATTTCTCTACGTTGTCAGTAGTTTTAAAGCCAAGAAGTAATCTGATCTGATCATCCTATCCACAATCACCCATATCTAATCATGTTACTTCCGGGATCTTGGCACCCGGTGATGAAGTCCATATTGATCATTTCCCACTTCTATTAGGGATGGCATAAAGTGGCTGACCAAACTGTTCAATGCTATTATAAAAACTTCCAAGATGCAGGATGAATGAAGGAGGAGTACAATGGTTCCACTGTGCAAGAACAAGGGTGATATTCAAAACTGTAAAAATTACAGGGGTATCAAGTTGTTAAGTCGCACTATGAAGGCATGGAGAGAGTGGTGGAAATGAGGGTGAGAAAAGTAGTGTCAATTTCAGAAAATTGATTTGGATTCATGCCAGGGCGGTCGACTACTAAAGCAATTCACCTTGTCTGGAGATTAGTGGAGAAATATAGGGAAAGAAAGAAGGACCTTCATATGGTGTTCATTGATCTCGAGAAGGCCTATGACAAAGTCCCGAGGAATGTCCTATGGAGGTGTTTAGATGTGAAAGGCATCCTAATGGCATATATTAGAGTGATAAAGGACATGTACGATGGATCCAAAACTCGGGTAAGAACGGCGGGAGGAGACTCAGAATATTTTTCTGTTGAGATGGGACTTCATCAAGGATTTGTGTTAAGCCCTTCTCTGTTTTCTTTGGTGATGGATGAGCTGACGCGATCTATCCAGGAGGAAGTCCCGTAGTGTATGCTATTTGCAGATGACATAGTACTGATTGATGAGACCCGGACCAAAGTTAATGATAGGTTGAAGGCTTGGAGACACGCCTTGGAGTCCAAAGGATTCAAACTGAGCTGGACCAAAATAGAATACTTGGAGTGTAAATTCAGTGTTGCGAGGGAGGAAGCAGACATTGATGTGAGGCTTGCCATGCAACCTATCCCCAAGAGGGAAAGCATTAAGTATCCGGGGTCCATCATCCAGAGTAGTGGAGATATCGACGATGATGTCACACATCGTATTGGGGCAGCATGGACAAAATGGAGGCTGGCCTCTGGAGTATTGTGTGATAAGAAGATACCACCTAAACTCAAAGGTAAGTTCTACAGAATGGTGGTTAGACCATCTTTGTTGTATGTAGTGGAGTGTTGGCCAATAAACAATGCACATGTTCAGAAGATGTAGGTCGCGGAGATGAGGATGTTAAGATGGATGTGTGGTCACACCAGGAGTGATAAGATTAGGAATGAGACCATTCAGGAGAAGCTAGAGGTGGCCCCTGTAGCTAACAAGATGAGGGAAGCGAGACTACGATGATTTGGACAAATGCATAATAAGAGCACTGATGCTCTTGTTAAGAGGTACGAGAGGCTAGAATTTGGGAGTTACACAGAGGGGTAGAGGTAGACCGAAGAAGTATTGGGGGGAGGTGATCAAAAAAGATATGGTGAAACTTGATCTCACCGAGGACATGACCTTAGATAGGGAGGAGTGGAGCTCGTGAATTAGAGTAGCAGGCTAATAGGTTAGATAGGTAAGAGTTGTCTGGTGTCATATTTATCTGCCTTATATATGTTAATTGTCTCGTATTTACTTGTTATCATGTGTTTTTCGTTATTAATCGTTCTTCCTGTTCACTTTCTCTTTCTCTTCCTTTCTTGTTTTCCATATCTAGCATATTCTGCTTATGGGTTTTTGTGACGAGGATTCCCAGGAAACAACCTCTCTACCTTTATGAGGTAGTGGTAAAGTCTGCATACATTCTACCCTCCCCAAACCCCCCTTGTGGGATTCCACTGGGTATGTTGTAGTTGTTGTTGTTGTTGTTGTTGTTGTTGCATTCAGGGATCTTAAAGTTTTGGGCCAATCCACTTGGCCTTTGATGCTCCACTTTAACCTATTGACAATTCGGGCATTTGGAGACAAACTCGACAATATCTCTCTTCATTCCACTCAACCAATAAACTTCTCTCAAATCATGATACATCTTGGTAGAGTCAGGATGGATGGAGTATCTAGAGTTGTGAGCTTCAACCATAATCCTATCTCGAACACCATCAATATTTGGAATACACAGTCTACTCTGGTACCTCAGCACCTTATCTCCCCCTTTGGAGAAGACCATTACTTTCTGCTTATGGGTAGCTTCCTTCAGTTATAGTAGGAGAGGATCATGGCATTTCTTCTCTTTCACCTTTGCCACTAGAGATGTAGCAGACCCATTTTGAACTTTAGCTCCACCTTCATTCAATTCCTCAAGTTGAACTCTCAATCTGGCCAATTGATGCACTTCCTTAGATAATTCTTTCTTTTCCTCCTTTACACGAGTTGTACAACCCATAGATAACCTGATAAAAGCATCAACAATCATGTTAGCCTTACCTGAGTGGTAGAGGATGCTCATGTCATAATCCTTGAGCAACTCTAGCCACCCTCTCTGCCTTAGGTTAAGCTCTTTTTTATTGAATACATATTGTAGGCTCTTATGGTCAGTGAACATATCCATATGTACCCCGTATAGATAGTGGCGCCATATCTTGAGTGCAAATACTATCACTGCCAACTCAAGTTCATGGGTTGGATAGTTCTTCTCATGGACCTTAAGTTGTCTCGAAGTATAAGCAACAACTTTGTAACACCCGGTAAAATTATCAAAATATTCCTAGAGGAGAGGTCTACGTGTAACGTGTCTTCCCATGCTCAGATGGTAAATCCAATGTCATATTTGCGATCAGCATTGAGAATTAAGTGGGAAAATGGTCTCGATTGATTTTTAGAGCAATCGGATCAAAAGATAATTTTATCGATCTGAAATGAAAAATAGTGTCGATGCGCGACAGAGGCGCGTCGCGCCTCTATAGCACACTTACACTTGTTCTTTTTCAATTTTTTTAACAGGATTGAGAAAGTCATTCGGGATATTTTAGAGAAAAATACACTTGTACGCAATCAGTCTGCGACGCGGACTGGGTTATTCCGAAGCTGAAAATTTCTAAAATTTGTGAGGGGCATTTCGGACAATTTCCAACCCCTCCTAAACTCTATACATGATCAAATTAGGTCGTTTGAACATAAAAAGGGTCAAAAACCCCATTCTAAGTCCTTTCAGATTTTCCTTCCTTTTTTTTACCGCATTTCGCTCAAAGGGTTGAAGAGAGATAGTGCATCAAGTTGTTCGTAAGGGCCAACTTGATCCCCTTCCCTAGAGATCTCATATGAGAGAACCCTGGGAGAGCCGCCGACTCTAACTACCGTCCATGTACACTCCATACTAGATCTGACCAACTGCCCATCCTACCTCCTCTACGTTCTTGACAACTAAATAATTGGACCAGACTAGGGCTTGAGAGAAGAGGAGAAGAATGCAAGATTGAAGAATTCAAGGGAGAATTCTTGAAGTTGATTATTGATAGCCTCATCCCAGGTATGTAAGGCTAAACTAAAAGCGTGGGATTGTCCTCTCATGTGCCCCATAGATGGTCATAGAGGAGTTGAGTGTCCATGAGTCTCCATACATATTTCTTAAATTGTTTCTTGAATGTTTTCTCACAAATTATATATAATTACATGTATTTTCATATGTTGATGACCATCATAAACTTATTTTCTTAAATTGAATATTTTTATGAGAAATTGCATAACCCTACATGTTAACTTTTGGAAGTATGCATGAGTGAACCTAGGGATTGAATCTATAGCCTTGACGTGAGATTATTGATTGTGATTATGGTGAGAGAACGTTGATGAGTTCATAAAGCTTTATAGTCCTATGAGTCTCCATAAATGAACTCTAATAATGGTCTATTCGATTGTTCCCTAACAATTGTTCCAAGCCTTGAGCAATTGATTGAGATTGATTAATGAAAGGGTTAAAGTCCCGATGAGTTTGATTGGTGATAGGTTTAGTGTCCCTATGAGTTTGATTGATGAAAGGGTTAAAGTCCTTATGAGTTTGATTGATGATAGGGTTAGAGTCCCTATGAGATTCCGATCGATGACGGGGTTAAAGTCCCCATGAGATTGGTTGAGATGAAGGTCTTATGAGCATTGAGTCTTGGGAGGAGTATCAAGCACTGAAAGAGTGAGAGTTAGTCCAACTCAAACTCGTCAAACTATGTTGCCAAACATAGGTGAGGATTAGAACCGTCACATTACATTATGGTTCCCTCTTGAGTTGAGTTTATGTCCCTGAAACAATAGAGGACTTGTTGATGTTGTTTCCGTAGGGGATTCGATTTGTTCCCTACCTAGCAAGTATGGAATAGTTATGGCAACAACGACAGCTTGTTGTTCAATTATTGGCTCATAAGTGATTGTTGTCGAATAAGAGAAACTCCCAGAAAGTTCCTACCTTGAATACTGTGAGTCGAGAGGAGAGGAGATGTGATGAGATAAGTCCCTTTGAGGTGAGTCTAACTTGATTGATGAGGTTGATTGATTGATGGGTCACTTTTCTACTCTTTATTCTTGCTTTAGATAGACAATTGACGTTTTGATTTCATGATTGTTCTAAGTCGATGATCGTTCCATATTACTTTACCCAGGTCTGTTTCACTCAATCATTTTACATAGTGCACATTTCACGTACTGACCCCATTCAGCGTTGCATCATTTTATAATGCAGATACAGGGATTAGAGATCATCAACAGGCGCACCATTAAGGATCCGAGACATTCAGTTGATTGGTGAGCCTCCCCTACTCCGGAGTATTCACTGGATTTATTTCATCTTGCTTTAGAGTTAGACTAGACTAGCTTTATTTTGATTGAGGTAGCCATGGGTATTTAGACTAGACTAGCTTTATTTCGATTGAGGTAGCCATGGGTCTGTCATTGGCACCACTTGATAGTGATAGAGGCTTCATAGACTAGAGTTGGATGTTGATTATTAAGATTATGAGCTAGTTCTATCTACTAGCCTTCTTCTATTATATATATTATTTTAAGAACTAGATAAGATGTGCCCATTTACTTTCCTTAATCTTCCGTTGATTTTCTTGAGTTATTTGATTAAATGAATGTGATAAGGCTAAGTAGTTCGCTTGGGGACTAGCAATAGTCTCTAGGTGCTGGCCGCATCTTGGAACCCTCCCGGGGCGCGACAAACTTTACCCTTTTACATCATTACACATCCCAATCCAACTCTTGAGGTGTCACAATAAATTATGAATCTGTCAGTCCCTTCGGGCAAGGCCAACATTGGGGCAGTAGTTAGCTTTGTTTTCAACTCTTGGAACTCTTTTCACAATCATCGGACCACTATAACATGACATTCTTCTCAGTCAATCTAGTCAATGATGAGGATATGGAAGAAAATCCTTTAACAAATCTGCAGTAGTTGTAACGCCCGGTAAAATTACCAAAATACCCCTGGAGTGAGGGTATGCGCGTAACGCATCTTCCGATGCTCGTATGGCGAATCCGAGACCGGATTCGTGATCAGCATGGAAAATGGAGTGGGAAAATGGTCTCGGTCGAATTTTAGAGCGACCCGGTCAAAAGATAAATTTTCGGATCAAGTCACAAAACAGTGACTGTCCGCGACGGAGGCGCGTCGCGGACCTGACGCGGAGTGGCACTTGGATGTTTTCCAAAATTTTCGACGGGATGGAGAGAACTCGTACCAAAGCACTCTTTCTAAAATTACACAGTACGCGATAGGTCCGCGTCGCGGACCGTGTGTTTTCCGAACTGAAAATTTCTAATTTATTTCGAGGGGCATTCTGGTCAATCCCTAACCCCTCCTAAACACTAATACACGGCTAGTAAGGTCATTTCTACACGAAAAGAGCTTAACAAAACCTATTCTAAGTCCTATTCTAAAGTCTAACAAGGCTAGGGCTTGAGGAGAGGAGAGAAAGGCTTGGGGTGAGGAATACGAGAAGAGAATCCTCGACATCACCCGGTTGAACAGTGCATCACAGGTATGTAAGGCTAAACTAAAACATGAGCTTGTTCTCTCATGTGCCCCATAGAGGTCATAGTTGAATTAATGATTGAAGGTCTACATGCATGATTTCTTTGATGGATTCTCTTGAAAATTATATTTGAAATTACATGTTTTCTATGTTGATGATCATCATACTATTTGTTCTCTTAAATTGAACACTTTCACGGAATTTGCATAACCTTACATGACTATTTTGAAGAGCATGCATAATGAACTTGAGACTTGAACCTAGAGCCTTGCATTGGGATTGTTGACTGTGATGATGAGTTGATGGAATCTTGATTGTTGTATGAGTCTCTATAAATGAACTCTACCGGTGTGTTTATTCACTTGCTTCCTAATGACTGTTATATAATTTTGGGTCATTGAGAAGGTGTTAATGATAGGGTTAAGGTCCCTATGAGATATTGATGATAGGGTGAAAGTCCCTATGAGATAATTGATGAAAGGGGCCAAGGTCCCGGTGAATTATCAGTCGTGGACGGGGAGTGGGTCCCTATGAGACTGGCAGTCGTTGACGGGGAGTGAATCCCTATGAGACTGGTTGAGGTTGATTTTATGAGCATTGAGTCGGGAGGAGTATCGAGCACCGAAATGAGCAGGAGTGAGTCCCACTCGAACTCATTAACTACGTCGCCAAACGTAGGAGAGGCTTAAACCATCACTTACATACATATGGTTTCCCTCGAGGTTTAACAGTCCCTGAAAGCAATAGAGGATCTGTTCAGTTTGATTCCATGTCGGGTATATTGACATGGGATCCAGTGTTCCTTACCTGGCAAGTTTGGGACCACTGTGGCAACATCAGGGTGATTGTTGTACATTCACTGGCTCATAAGTGGGTGTTGTCGGTTAAGAGAAACTCCCGAGAAAATTCTTACCTTACTCCGAGTCTAGATGAGATGAGATAAGAGCGGGGGTGAACTCCTCTGAGATGATCCCTGAGATGAGTTGAGACTAATGATGAGTCTGAGATATTGATGTGTCTCTTGTCTACGCTTTACTCTTTCATAGATAGACAAGCTGACGGTTTGATGTGATTATGATGTTTATCTTGACTTGATGTTGTTTTCCATATTTTCTACCGGTTTCTGTTTCATTCAGCTATTTTACATACCAGTACATTCCAAGTACTGACGTCCACTCTGGACTGCATCGTTTTATGATGTAGAGGCAGGTACTAGAGATCATCAACAGGCGCTCCGTTGAAGATCAGAGATCCGAAGTTGATTTGGTGAGCCTCCCGTACTCCGGAGGAGCCATTATATTATTTCATCATGCTTTAGAGTTAGGATTGGAATATTATCTTATTTTGTTTTTGGGTAGCCATGGGTCTGTCATTGGCACCACATGATTTAGTGATAGAGGCTTCATAGATTGGTGTCGAGCATTGATATTGATATTGTGAGCTAGTTCTTTCTACTAGCCTTCGTTATTTTACTTTAGCTGAACTGCGTCCACTACTTGCATATACTTTCCGCTGATCAGTAGAGTTTATTTGATTGAATAATGTGATGAGGCTAAGTGGTTCGCTTGGGGACTAGCAATAGTCTCTGAGTGCCGGCCACGCCAAGCGTACCCTCCCGGGGCGTGACAAACTTGGTATCAGAGCACAGAGTTCAAGTGTCCTAGGGAGTCTATGAAGCCGTGTCTAGTAGAGTCTTGTTTATGGGTGTGTTGTCGACCACACTTCATAAGCAGGAGGCTATGGGACATTAGGAATGGTTACACTTCTTTCTTACTCTAAATCGTGCGATGGAGTTGAACTCTATGAAAACTATCCTCTAACTCGTGCGTTACACGTGCAGAATCGATAACATGCCTCCCAGAAGAGCTGTCAGAGGAAGGGGACGTCCTGCCAGGCGAGCTGTTAACCCACCTGAGCCTCAAGTACCCGAGGGGCCCGTGGACCCAGCTGTCCCTATTGGGCAACCTCCTCAAGCTGAGATCTCGAATTCTGAGCTACGCCAAGCCATTCAAACTTTGGCCCAGGCTGTCGCAGCACCTGCTGTGAGGCAAGGTGCGGGTAGGACAGACTCTCATGGCACCTCTAGAGTCCGAGAATTTCTGAGGATGAACCCGCCCGAGTTCACGGGGTCGGCATCTACTGAAGACCCCGAGAACTATATAGAGGAACTTGAGAAGGTGTTCCAAGTGATGCACGTGGCTGATGTTGATAAAGTTGAGTTGGCTGCCTATCAACTCAAAGGGGTGGCCAGGCTGTGGTTCGACCAATGGAAGAGGGGCCGAGTGGATGATGATTCATGTGTGACCTGGGCAGTGTTTGAGGATGCCTTCTTGGGACGCTTCTTCCCAAGGGAGAAAAGAGAGGCTAAGGTGAGGGAGTTTCTGAATCTAAAACAGGGCTCCATGACCGTGCAGGAGTATGGCCTGAAGTTCACACAGCTATCTCGCTATGCTCCAGATATGATTGTCGACATGAGGGGGAGAATGGGAATGTATGTCGATGGGTTGAATAGAGGGCCCAAAAGGGATGGCAGAGGGGCAATGCTGGTGAGTGATATGGACATTGGGCGATTGATGACATTTGTGCAGCAAGCTGACGAAGAAAGACAACAGGACAGGGAAGAGTTCAAGCGCAAGAGAGCTAAGACATCCAGCCACAAAGGTGGAAGGAGGGGTAATGGGAATCGATTTCCAGCACCCTCAGCTGCTAGCGCACCTGTGCCTAAAGGCACGTATGATCAGAGGTTCCGGAATATAGGGAACCACGGACCTCAGTCCCAAGCTAGTGTGGCTCAAGGTTCTCAGAGTAGACCACAGTGTGAATACTGTGGGAAGGCGCATTGGGGGAGATGTCGTGATAAGAATGACGCATGCTTCGGGTGTGGCCAAGTAGGCCACTACAAGAAGGATTGTCCAAAACGGGCTAGCCAGGCTCAGTCTGCGGCGTCGGCCCCACCGGTTAGAGGAAACCCAAGGGCCACTACGTCAGGTGCAGGCGGGGCCACAAACCGCTTGTATAATATGGGAAGTCGCCAAGAGCAGGAAAATTCTCCAGACGTCGTGACGGGTATGATCCGAGTCTTTACTCTTGATTGTTATGTTTTGATGGATCCTGGTGCCACACTTTCATTTGTAACTCCTTATGTGGCCAGTAAATTTGATAAAACCCCCGAGAGTCTTCTCGAACCCTTTGATGTTTCTACCCCAGTGGGTGAGTCGATTCGAGCTGAAAGAGTCTATAGAGCTTGTGTAGTGTCCATCCATCATAGGGACACCATTATTGATTTGATCGAGTTAAAAATGGTTGACTTTGATTTGATCCTCGGCATGGATTGGCTTCACGCCTGTTATGCCTCTGTGGATTGTAGATCCCGAACAGTTCAGTTCCAATTTCCAAATGAACCAGTTCTAGAGTGGAAGGGTGACTCAGTGACACCTAGGGGGAGGTTTATCTCATATCTTAAAGCTCGGAAGTTAATTTCCAAAGGTTGTATCTATCACTTGGTGAGAGTGAAATCTGATGATGTTGAGTCCCCAACTCTTGAGTCAGTTCCGATTGTCAACGAGTTTCCAGAAGTCTTTCCTGATGATCTGCCCGGAGTCCCTCCTGATAGGGAGATTGACTTCGGGATTGACATTCTTCCTGATACCCAACCCATTTCGATTCCACCTTACAGGATGGCCCCCGCTGAGTTGAAAGAATTGAAAGAGCAACTAAAAGATTTGCTAGAGAAGGGCTTCATTAGGCCAAGTGTTTCACCATGGGGTGCTCCTGTCCTATTCGTGCGAAAGAAAGATGGATCTCTCAGAATGTGTGTTGATTATAGGCAACTGAACAAGGTCACGGTGAAGAACAAATATCCTCTCCCAAGGATAGATGATTTGTTTGACCAACTTCAGGGCGCCTCTTGTTTCTCTAAGATAGACCTAAGATCTGGCTACCATCAGCTGAAGGTGAGAGAGTGCGACATTCCAAAGACAGCCTTTAGGACTAGATATGGCCACTTTGAATTCCTGGTCATGTCCTTTGGGTTGACGAATGCACCTGCCGCCTTTATGGACTTGATGAACAGGGTGTTCAAACCGTATCTTGACTTATTTGTGATTGTATTCATCGATGATATCCTGATATATTCAAGGAGTGAGGAGGAGCATGCCAATCTCCTCAGAGTTGTCCTCCAAACTCTTAGGGACCATGAGTTGTATGCAAAATTTTCAAAGTGTGAGTTCTGGCTTAAGTCAGCAGCCTTTCTGGGCCATGTTGTTTCCGGTGATGGTATTCAGGTGGACGCCCAGAAGATTGAAGCGGTTAAGAACTGGCCACGACCGACCACTCCGACCGACATTAGAAGTTTCTTGGGGTTGGCGGGCTATTACCGCAGGTTTGTAGAAGGATTTTCTTCCTTAACCGCACCATTGACCAAGTTGACCCAGAAAAAGGTCAAGTTTCAGTGGTCCGAGGAATGTGAGAAGAGTTTCCAGGAATTGAAAACGAGATTGACTACTGCACCAGTCTTAACTTTACCCGAGGGAAATGAGGACTTTGTGATTTATTGTGATGCCTCAAGGGTCGGACTGGGATGTGTACTAATGCAAAGGGGGAAGGTGATAGCCTATGCCTCCAGGCAACTCAAGGTCCATGAAAGGAATTACCCAACCCATGACCTCGAGTTGGCAGCGGTAGTGTTCGCACTTAAGATCTGGCGTCACTACTTGTATGGGGTACACGTGGATGTGTTCACAGACCACAAGAGCTTGCAATATGTTTTCAGTCAGAAGGAGCTTAACTTGCGACAGAGGAGATGGTTGGAATTGCTCAAGGATTACGACATGAGCATTCACTATCATCCAGGTAAAGCTAACGTTGTTGCTGATGCTCTTAGCAGGTTATCAATGGGTAGCACAGCCCATGTGGAGGAAGGAAAGAGGGAATTAGCCAAGGACGTACACCGGTTGGCTCGATTAGGGGTTCGACTTGGGGAGAACAATGAAGGAGGAGTTAATGTGGAGAACGGGTCTGCTTCCTCGCTAGTGATAGAAGTGAAAGAAAAGCAAGACCAAGACCCAGTTATACTCCAATTGAAGGAGGATGTCCACAATCAGAAGGTGACGGTCTTCTCCAAAGGGGGAGATGGTGTACTGAGATATCAAAGTCGATTGTGTGTTCCAAATGTTGATGGCATACGGGACAGGATCATGGCAGAAGCTCATAACACTAAATATTCCATTCACCCTGGCTCCACCAAGATGTACCACGACTTAAGGGAAGTCTATTGGTGGAATGGGATGAAGAGGGATGTTGCAGAGTTTGTCTCGAAATGCCCAAATTGCCAACAAGTGAAGGTTGAGCATCAAAGGCCATGTGGATTGGCTCAGAACTTTGAAATTCCGGAGTGGAAATGGGAGATGATCAACATGGACTTTATCACTGGCCTGCCGAAATCTCGAAAGCAACATGATTCGATATGGGTGATCGTGGATAGGATGACAAAGTCGGCTCACTTCTTGGCAGTAAAGACAACAAATACTGCGGAAGAATATGCCAGATTGTACGTCCAGGAGATTGTGAGGTTGCATGGGGTTCCTTTGGCTATTATCTCAGACAGAGGGGCTCAATTTACCTCCCAGTTCTGGAGATCGTTTCAGAAAGGTTTGGGTACTAAGGTGAATCTGAGTACAGCTTTTCACCCGCAGACGGATGGTCAGGCAGAGCGTACGATTCAAACACTCGAGGATATGTTGAGAGCTTGTGTACTTGACTTCAAAGGAAATTGGGATGATCATCTACCCTTGATCGAATTTGCATATAACAATAGTTATCATGCGAGCATTCAGATGGCTCCTTATGAGGCCCTGTACGGGAGAAGATGTAGATCGCCGATTGGGTGGTTTGAGTTTGGAGAAGCAGGGCTGATTGGACCTGACCTTGTTCACCAGTCGATGGAAAAAGTCAAGATCATTAGAGAGAGGCTAAAGACTGCCCAGAGTCACCAAAAATCCTACACCGACGTAAGGAGAAGAGACTTAGAGTTTGAGATAGATGATTGAGTGTATTTGAAGGTATCACCTATGAAAGGCGTCCTAAGGTTTGGAAAGAAGGGAAAGTTAAGCCCACGATATGTTGGGCCATATCAGATCGTAAAAAGGATTGGAAAGGTTGCTTACGAGTTGGAGTTACCTTCCGAGTTAGAGGGAGTTCATCCGGTATTCCATGTGTCGATGCTGAAGAAATGCTTGGGAGATACCGCCGTGGTGATTCCTATCGATGGCCTTGGAGTGAAAGATGGCCTATCTTATGAAGAGGTTCCGGTTCAGATCCTTGATCGTCAGATTCGCAGGTTGAGGAACAAAGAGATAGCCTCAGTCAAAGTCCTTTGGAGGAATCAATTCATTGAAGAAGCCACATGGGAAGCGGAGGAGGAGATGAAGGCCAAATACCCGCACCTATTCATGCCAACGGATGATGGAGACATTGAAGGTAAAAATCCTTGCTCTTCATTAAACTGATTATTTTATTTTGATGCGACTTACTATTGCCTAGTCGAGGATGGACTGATTGAATTGAGTGGAAGATGAGTCTCGAGTCTATTTGTGCTATAGTCCCCACCTCTACTCATCATTCGAGGACGAATGATCCCAAGGGGGAGATGATGTAACGCCCGGTAAAATTACCAAAATACCCCTGGAGTGAGGGTATGCGCGTAACGCATCTTCCGATGCTCGTATGGCGAATCCGAGACCGGATTCGTGATCAGCATGGAAAATGGAGTGGGAAAATGGTCTCGGTCGAATTTTAGAGCGACCCGATCAAAAGATAAATTTTCGGATCAAGTCACAAAACAGTGACTGTCCGCGACGCGTCGCGGACCTGACGCGGAGTGGCACTTGGATGTTTTCCAAAATTTTCGACGGGATGGAGAGAACTCGTACCAAAGCACTCTTTCTAAAATTACACAGTACGCGATAGGTCCGCGTCGCGGACCGTGTGTTTTCCGAACTGAAAATTTCTAATTTATTTCGAGGGGCATTCTGGTCAATCCCTAACCCCTCCTAAACACTAATACACGGCTAGTAAGGTCATTTCTACACGAAAAGAGCTTAACAAAACCTATTCTAAGTCCTATTCTAAAGTCTAACAAGGCTAGGGCTTGAGGAGAGGAGAGAAAGGCTTGGGGTGAGGAATACGAGAAGAGAATCCTCGACATCACCCGGTTGAACAGTGCATCACAGGTATGTAAGGCTAAACTAAAACATGAGCTTGTTCTCTCATGTGCCCCATAGAGGTCATAGTTGAATTAATGATTGAAGGTCTACATGCATGATTTCTTTGATGGATTCTCTTGAAAATTATATTTGAAATTACATGTTTTCTATGTTGATGATCATCATACTATTTGTTCTCTTAAATTGAACACTTTCACGGAATTTGCATAACCTTACATGACTATTTTGAAGAGCATGCATAATGAACTTGAGACTTGAACCTAGAGCCTTGCATTGGGATTGTTGACTGTGATGATGAGTTGATGGAATCTTGATTGTTGTATGAGTCTCTATAAATGAACTCTACCGGTGTGTTTATTCACTTGCTTCCTAATGACTGTTATATAATTTTGGGTCATTGAGAAGGTGTTAATGATAGGGTTAAGGTCCCTATGAGATATTGATGATAGGGTGAAAGTCCCTATGAGATAATTGATGAAAGGGGCCAAGGTCCCGGTGAATTATCAGTCGTGGACGGGGAGTGGGTCCCTATGAGACTGGCAGTCGTTGACGGGGAGTGAATCCCTATGAGACTGGTTGAGGTTGATTTTATGAGCATTGAGTCGGGAGGAGTATCGAGCACCGAAATGAGCAGGAGTGAGTCCCACTCGAACTCATTAACTACGTCGCCAAACGTAGGAGAGGCTTAAACCATCACTTACATACATATGGTTTCCCTCGAGGTTTAACAGTCCCTGAAAGCAATAGAGGATCTGTTCAGTTTGATTCCATGTCGGGTATATTGACATGGGATCCAGTGTTCCTTACCTGGCAAGTTTGGGACCACTGTGGCAACATCAGGGTGATTGTTGTACATTCACTGGCTCATAAGTGGGTGTTGTCGGTTAAGAGAAACTCCCGGGAAAATTCTTACCTTACTCCGAGTCTAGATGAGATGAGATAAGAGCGGGGGTGAACTCCTCTGAGATGATCCCTGAGATAAGTTGAGACTAATGATGAGTCTGAGATATTGATGTGTCTCTTGTCTACGCTTTACTCTTTCATAGATAGACAAGCTGACGGTTTGATGTGATTATGATGTTTATCTTGACTTGATGTTGTTTTCTATATTTTCTACCGGTTTCTGTTTCATTCAGCTATTTTACATACCAGTACATTCCAAGTACTGACGTCCACTCTGGACTGCATCGTTTTATGATGTAGAGGCAGGTACTAGAGATCATCAACAGGCGCTCCGTTGAAGATCAGAGATCCGAAGTTGATTTGGTGAGCCTCCCGTACTCCGGAGGAGCCATTATATTATTTCATCATGCTTTAGAGTTAGGATTGGAATATTATCTTATTTTGTTTTTGGGTAGCCATGGGTCTGTCATTGGCACCACATGATTTAGTGATAGAGGCTTCATAGATTGGTGTCGAGCATTGATATTGATATTGTGAGCTAGTTCTTTCTACTAGCCTTCGTTATTTTACTTTAGCTGAACTGCGTCCACTGCTTGCATATACTTTCCGCTGATCAGTAGAGTTTATTTGATTGAATAATGTGATGAGGCTAAGTGGTTCGCTTGGGGACTAGCAATAGTCTCTGAGTGCCGGCCACGCCAAGGGTACCCTCCCGGGGCGTGACAGTAGTAGCCTGCCAAACCCAAGAAACTCCTTATGTCAGTCGGAGAGGTCGGTCTAGGCCAGTTCTTAACCACATTAATCTTTTGAGTATCCACTTTAATATTTTGAGTATCCACTTGAATATGTTCGCCTGAGACTATATGGCCTAGCAAAGCCACAGACTTGAGCCAAAACTCGCACTCTGAAAATTTTGCATATAACTTATTCTTTTTTAGGGTTTGTAGAACAATTCTGAGGTGATTGTCATGCTCCTCTTCATCTCTAAAATACACCAAAATGTCGTCGATAAACACGATCACGAACATATTAAGGTACTGTCTGAATACTCTGTTCATTAAGTCCATGAAGGTTGCAGGTGTATTTGTCAACCCAAAAGATATCACCAAAAACACGAAGCGACCACATCGAGTTCAGAAAGTCGTCTTTGAAATGTCATATTCTCTCACTTTCAACTGGTGATAGCCTGATCTGAGGTCTATCTTGGAGAAAACAGTGGCACCCTGATGTTGTTCAAACAGGTTATCGATCCTTGGAAGAAGATACTTATTCTTGACTGTCACCTTGTTCAACTGTCGATAGTCAATACACATCCGGAGGGAACCATCTTTCTTTCGCACGAATAGGACAGGAGCACCCCAAGTAGAAACACTCGATCTAATAAATCCCTTCTCTGGCAAATCTTTCAACTCGGCAGGGGCCATTCTATAAGGTGGAATATAGATAGGCTGATTATCGGGGAGAACATCAATCCCAAAGTCGATCTCCCTAACAAGAGGGACTCCGGGCAGATTCTCAAGAAATACTTCGGAAAACTCACTTACAATCAGAACTGACTCAAAGGGTGGAAACTCTACATCATCAGTCTTAACTCGTACAAGGTGATAGATACATCCTTTGGAAATGAGCTTCTTGGCCTTAAGGTAAGAAATAAATCTACCTCTGGGTGCAAGAAATACCTTCTGCTCTAGGACTGGTTCATTTGGGAATTGGAATCTAACAATTTGGGTCCTACAATCAATAAAGGCATAGCAGGACTGGAGCCAATCCATGTCAAGAATCACATCAAAATCGATCATCTCTAATTCTATCAAGTCATCTAAGGTATCCCTCTAATATATGGATACTACACAATCTCTATAGACCCTTTCAGTTAGGATAGACTCACCAGTAGGAGTTGAAACAACAAAGGTTCAAGTGAACACTCAGGAAAAATCCCAAATTTACTAGCCACATAGGGAGTTACAAAAGACAGTGTGGCACCTGGATCAAGTAATGTATAACAATCAAAGATAAAGACTTGAAGCATACTAGTGACAACATCTGGTGCAACTTTCTGATCCTGTCGACTTCCCATCGCATATAGATGGTTCATTTCTCTGCTCGTACCCATAGTGGTACCCCTATGATTACTGCCGACTGGTCGTGTTGCCAAGGACTGAGCATTATTACCTCTACCACCCGTCTTTTCATAGGTCACTCATTATGGAAGTGGTCAAACTGTTCACACTTATAACAAACATTTGTGCCTTCGTGGCACTCACCTAAGTGGAGTTTTCCATACTTGCCACAGGGTGTCTTTCCTCTCGAACTTTAAGTCACACTAGCTTAGGATTGAGAACCCTGAGCTCTGAAATTTTGATGCCCTTAGGACTTCTGATCGTACCTGTTGTGTTGGACTGGTGCACTCGCTGAGGATGGTGCATAACTAGAAGAGCTCTTTTGGTAGTAGGACCTATCCCCCTTATTCTGTTTATGCTGGCTAGGCTCATTCCCTACTGACTTGGCCTTCTTACTCATATGCTCCTCCCTATCCCTCTCTTATCCTCCTCAACTTATTGTGCATAGACCATAAGCCAAGAGATGTCCATGCTTGGAATCGCAATGCTGCCTTGGACTCTTTTTTTACATGTTTTCATTGGCCAGATACGAACTTCCTCATTATGTCCTTCATTTCCTGGATCATCTCTGGAGCATTCCTGGATAACTGAATGAACTTGAGACTATACTCTTTAATCATCAACCTCTTTTGCTTCAGTTTCACAAACTTTTCGATCTTTGCCTCCCTCAACTCTTGGGGAAAGAAGTGATCAAGGAAGGCACTCTCAAACTCACTCCACTCGGCAAGCTTAGCATCCTCACCTCGATCCTCCTCCCATTGGTTGAACTAGACATTCTCCACATCCTTAAGCTGATAAGAGGCAAATTCAACTCCCCAGTCTCAATAGCATGCATCGTTTTTAGAACCATCCACATCTCATCAATGAAGTTCTAGGGATCTTCCTCAACCTTAGACCCTGTAAAGATTAGTGGGTTCATTCTCAAGAAATCCCTAAGCCTGGTTGTAGCAGTAGGCTCCTGGGAACTAAAACTAAGGAACCACAATCCCTGACTACCCCTCTAGGAGGCCACTAACTAGGTAAGCATAGTAATAGCTCCTCTGAATTGCCTCTAAAGTGGTGGCTGGCTGAGCAATGGGCATCCGCGGCACCCCAGTAGCTCGGACAGGACGACTCCATCCTCTTGTCCCTATCTGAATAAAGGTCTCTGGTAGGGGATTCTCGTTGTTAGAGGTTGAGGCATCTCGTTAGGCGGCGGTTTGCTTAAGAGGCATGATCTACAAACGTGTAACGCATGAGTCAGATAGGCATTTTAAAATAGTTAAACTTTATTACATGAACTCAGAATATGAGGAGTGTAACCAGTCCTATAGCCTCCCACTTATGAAGTATGGTGCACAACACACCAATAAATAAGATTTTACTAAACACGACTTCATAGACTCCCTAGGACACTTGAACTTTGTGCGTTGATACTAAGTTTGTCAGGCCCCGGGAGGGTAACCAAGATGTGGGCAGCACTCAGAGACTATTTCTAATCCCCAAGCGAACCACTTGGCCTCGTGGCAGTCATTCAACCACTTAAATCAGTTGAAGACTTAAAATAATAAGACATTATGCTAGGCAACTCAACTCAGCATTCTAACTCAATAGATAAAGGTCATTGGCCAACAAGGCCAAGTCCAACATCGGTGACATAAGAATAGACTTAAAGGAAACTTAATATAAAAAACAAAGAACCTCAACATCAACTTATCTCCATCTAGTCTATGAAGCCTCTATCTCTATATGTCTCAAAGGTACCATGATAGGCCATGGCTACCCTAATCAAAGAAATAAAATAACTCAAAAGCAAAAAGGATATGTGGTATCCTCCGAATGCAGGGGAGGCTTACCAATCAGCTGCAGGAAGGCAAGATCCTCAACGAAGAGCCTGATAATAACCTCTAATACTTGTCTCAGCATCATAAAATGATGCAGTCAAAAATAGACGTCTGTCCAAATAGACATAATCAAAGATACTCAACTGAGTAAGATGTGCAATTTTACGAATAAAGTCTGTAATGACCCATAATATTATTTCTGAAATTAGTCCACTTGATTTCATAAAAATACCTCCCTCGAAAAATTTTAGTGGGTACTTTGGATTATTCGATAACTAGGATTATTTAATTTATTGGGGAGTCTGAATAATTAATATAAGTAGTGGGTTAAATGTTAATTAAGTCAAAATTCTATACCAATTTGCCCTTATATTTTAAAATAAGTTAGGGTAAAATATACATCTCCTTAGCAATTGATCAGATTATAAAAAAGAAAGAGAAGGGTTTAGGCGAGAGAAAAGTTGTCATCGCACCACGAGACTTTGCTTCAGGTAAGGTTATGAATTTTTGTTTCTGTGATTAATTTTTACTCATTCAAATTAAATTAAAGATTAGTTATTCTATCAGTGCAGGAGTAATGATTTCTAAGGATTAATCTATAGGAATATTGGTCATCATATATGGATTTGAATATTTCTACTTATCATTAACTTTTCTCTGTCTTAGTATATTATTGAAAGTATTAGAATTTAAACATTATAATATATGTAATAATCGTAAAGAACCTAAGGTTCTGCAACTTAAATTTATGGTGTGCCTTAGTTTTTGTTAGTTTCTATTTTACTTTTATTCTTTTAAGTATCACATTATCATTTAAGTTTTGATTAATTAAATTAAGTGATAAGATATTAGTTGCATGTATTACCTAAATACTATTAGAGTTAGGTTATTTGAAGAAAATTAAGACTCAACCCTAGGAGTGGAATGTTGAAACTTAGTTATAGAGTTAGATGAGTTTTGGATCTAACCTAGACATATAGTAGTTTGGATGTCCTTAGTTTGGAAATCTAATTGTGAATCATTTGATTAGATTGTGGGGCTTCAGATATTATTCGAAAAGGGAAGGCTCAAGTCCTGCAGTGAGTGCTCACTTTTTAAGGCAAGTGAACTTTTAAAACTTCGTAATTCTTGTAGAATTCTCGAACTATCCTTTCTCCTATGTGTGATTTGTGAAATATTTTAATGAGGGTGTTTAAATCTAAAATGTGAGTTGGTGTGTTGATGTGACACTTGAATTAAACATGTGTTTTAAGTGATGAGAATTATATGTATATTCTTTTGAGATATATTGTTGTGGTTGGTGATGAGGAGTGGATTTGTTTGTAGATTGCATCTCATGTTCATTCATTTTACGACACACATATTTGCATTGTTCTGAATATTGATATGAGTGAGATGGTAAAAGTTGGGACCGAGGTCTTTACCGGTCGAGTTGTGATGCCGAGGTCTTTACCGGTCGAGTTGTGATGCCGAGGTTTTTGCCGACGATATTGTGATGCCGAGGTCTTTGCCGGCGATATTGTGATGCCGAGGTCTTTGCCGGCGACATTGTGATGTCGAGGTTTTTGCCAGCGATGTTGTAATACTGAGATCTTTGCATATTGATATCGTCATGTCGAGGTCATTGCCGACAATTATTGCATAAGCATTGCATCTCATCCTTGCATATTCCGGTGTGGCATGATGTCATTCCTGTGTTTGATTGTGTTATCACTTGTGAGTTGTGACTTGTGACTTGATATTGTGACATACTGGAAACTATCTCTAGAATGTATTATGTGTTGCTGGACTGGGACTCTTCTGAGTGCAGGTGTGTAGTTCAGCGGTATGTGGTTGGGTGTGAAAGGAGTTTGTGTATTCTATCGGACTTATTCTGTTTTGCTAGTTGACTTGTTGGGTACCGCGTTGTTTTTGGTACTCACCCTTGCTTCTACACTTGTGTAGGTTTTGAGCCCGGACTGTGAGTAGTATTTTTCCTGATCATCCGAGGCTTCTCGGGAGAATTAGAGAGGTAGCTGTTGTCATCTGGCTGACTCTCTTGTCCTGTTTCTTTTTTGCTTTGTTCTATTTGAGAAGAAAGACAGTTTCAAACTTGTAATTCTTTGGATTTCTGTATGATTAGTGGCTTGTACACGTGACAACCAATCCTTGGGTGGTATTTCAGTTTGTGAAGCTTTCTCCTTTTAGTTATCTATTTTATTTAGTATTCCGCATATTATTTCGACTCTTGTTGGGTTTAGGCTGACTTGTTCTGGTGGGTTTGAGAAGTGCCATCACGTCCATTTTCGGGTCGTGACAAAGTCGTACTTTGAAAATAAACTCAATGGTATGCAACTCAGTCAAATCAGTTATGTAGAATTAGGAGTTTCTCTAACCGACAACATCCCACCATCCTCGTTGGTGATGCACAATGGTCACGGCGTGGTTGCTCGTCCGTCCAATACTTGCAAAGGTAAGGACATCAAGTTTACATCATAGATCCGTCATCCCCGTCCATCTTTTTGGGATGGAGTTTCCAGAGTTAACTGCAAAACTATCTTACGCGGATAACGTAGTTCTGTGGTGTTAAACTCTCACCCAACTCGGTGCTCAATACCACTACCAAAGACGTGTACTCATAGCTATCAAGTGAATAGATTACTCAAAAACATCTCAGCAAGTCTCTTAGGACTTTAATTTCAATATTAAACTCATCTCAAACACCGTCATTATCATCTTTCATTAATAAATATATTTTATAAATCATTTACATAATCATCAAAATACTTCCTCAAAACATCAAGAGCTTTCTTTTAAAATATGCTTCAAAAATCTTTACATATCATCAAGACTCTTTCTCAAATCATTATTTATGCTCAAAATCTCATGCCATGCAGACTCGGTAAAATATGCTCAAAAATCACTTGTATTTAACATGCTCAGTAGAACCATCAATCTCAGTTTCGAAATAATGTGTTAAATCAAACATAGTCCTCAATTAGGGTTCAAGTGAATGAAGATAATACATACAATCAATCAAATATGCAACTTTTCAAGAACATTATCAAGACATTTTTGTATACAAGAAACTCATTAAGACAATAGAAAACTCAGAAATTTAATTCAAGAATTTGGGTAAACCTCCGCTCGAACTCAATTTTAAAGAATTAACATGTGGGGCACGTGGATGAACTCAATCCAACGCTATGAGTAGCCTTACATGCCTGGAATGAGATGAACAATCAATTAGCAAGAGTTTCTACTTGAATTCCTAGCTCCTCTTCTCTTCCCCTTAGCCCTAATTTTCTGTTAGAGCATTTAGAGGGCTTGCGAATGGGTTTAAAACCCTTTTTACGCTTTAAATAACCTATTTTGATCGTGTTTTAAGTTTAGGAAGGGGAGTAAGGTCTAGATTACCCTTGCTTTTAAAACTGATTGTCAAGTACCATAATGAGGCAAGTCCGCAACGCGGACTTGTCGCGCTTTAGTTCATTTTTCGACAGAAAACTTAAAATGCATTGAAAAACAGTTTTTCTAAAATACACATAAATCGCATTTGTCAAATGCATTTTACATGTAATTTTATGTAAATCACCTTTCCATCGATTTTCTTATCCCATAAAAAATAATAGGACCAAAATTAAGTGCAAGTCTGCGATGCGGACATGTCACGCACTTTTTTGGAATTGCATTTTTGCTTCAAAAAATTATCTTTTGATTCGGTTGCTCTAAAAATCAACCAGGACCATTTTTCCACACTATTTTTTGTGTTGATCGCACTTTTGGCCTCAGATTTGCCAACGGAGTTTAGGAAGACGCGTTATGCGAGCGTCTCTCATTTAGTGGTATTTTGATAATTTTAATGGCTGTTACATTTTGCATATAAAATAAATTTTAAAAATTATAAATATAATATTGGGTTAGTATGGTCTCGGGTTGACCATTTAAAGCTAAATTTGAATCAACCTACGTATAGTTGATTCTTTTCCAATACCAAATCATTAGTCCGACTTATTTTTATTCTTTTCCAATACCAAATCATTAGTCTGACTTATTTTTTCTCTCAATTTGACTCAACCTGCAATTTCATATGATTTTTGGTCCGATTTTGTTGAGCGCTAATTTGGGCCTTCTCTGTGGTTTTGAGAAGGAGAAGGAGAAAGAGAAAGAGAACCTTTCTCTTCCATTTCTCTTTATTACTCTTTATCTCTCTCTCTTTCTTTTAAAAATATTAATTAATTATTTTAATGTAAAATTTTATTTTAGATTGAATATTATGCAAATGATGTCCTTACTATTCTTTAAACTGGAAGATTTGTTTTATGTAAATACATATATAATGCACTGAAACAATTTTAATATATTAACATATAAACTAATTTAAATAGTGTTTAAATATTTTAAATTCAGATATAATATTTTTTGACACCATTCATAAAAATAAATAAATAAAATCTATAATTGTAATACATTTTGAATTCGATACTTCATGTGTATTATAAACATTTTTAATGCACGTGGAGAATATAAGTAATATATTTTTAATATAATAATTATTTTAACATCATTAATACGAGAAAATAATAAAAAATAAATATAATACATTTTAAATTAAGTAAATAATATATCTTATAAGTATTATGTGTGAATTTTAAATATTTCAGTATGATTTAATTAATTTTACATTATTAGAAAATGTATTATATTTATTGAAATAATTATAATAATAATAAAATTCATAACAATGTATAATGTTAAAGATGATGAGTTGAATGAGGAGGGAGAAAGAGAGAGAAAGGGGAATTTTAAAAAAAAAAATGCCAAACAGAGAAAAGGGTGAAGAAAAGAAGAAGTAATATTTGATATATAATGTATTATTTAGGTAAATAATTCTAAATTAATTTCTGATGATTGATACTCCACTAGTTATAAATGTTAGTATAATTTTTAGGGATCACATACTAATTTTCAAAAATCTCTAAAAATCCCGAATCTTTACCAAATTACAAAAAATCCCGACTTTTGACATTTATTTGATACCTTCTGAAGCCGCGTTGATACTTACATAATTGTAACTGAAAATTAATGTTTTAACATTTAATAAGGAAAAGAAATTACTGCCAACTAGCAATATCCCTTGAATTACGGTTGTAAGTTACAAATTATGCAATTAATCCCTAAAAAACGTTATGAGCATTATAATTTGAATTTAAAAAAAACAACGACTACATCAGATCACCATTGATCTGACTTGCGAAGGGAAAAAAAAGAGGCTTGGCAAAGTATGAATATTTCGATTTTGATACGTCACAGTGGAACATGGGAATCCGATGTAGCGTACATTGGCTATAAAAGTGATGGAATTGTTGTATGTGAGAATACGTCATTTATTAATCTTAGAGCCACAATTGCATCAGTGTTGGGTATCAATGAACAAATGAAGAGAATCGATATTCGGTACGTTGTTGAAGGTAATGCATCTTCGATTTGTATCCGGAATGACTTGGGGGTGAAGTTGTGTTTAGAAATAAAGAAGAAGGAACATGGTTTTGGCGTGTATCCCTTGTGTGTTGATACCTTCGATATAAAAGGCAGTGAACTTTTGATGTTTGATACGTCAACTAAAATGGTTGATCAAGAATCCATCAATTATAGTTACATGGGCAATGGAGACATATCAAACATAATTGTTGACTCAACAAATTTTAATGTGAGGGTGAAAAACATGTACAAGAACAAGGCGACTTTAATCGATGTTATGACAAGATATAAATTGCACCACGGATTCAACTACAAAGTTAAACGATCAGACCAGGAAAGGTGTGAAGTTTTTTCAGTGATTTAATTCGCGTATATTTGAAATTTATTAGGATTTTTTGCTTCATTTTTTTCACTGCTAATTGAGATGTTTGTTGCAGCTATGTGTTGAATGTTTTTCTGACGGTTGTTCATGGTGCATGAAATCATCATGCCGCAAGAATTCAGAAATTTTTATAATAAGATACTTCAACGATAAACATACTTGTATGATGAGTGAAAGGTTGTTCATAAAAGTTGAGGCGACGCTTTTTTTATTAGTGATGTAACTGCTCCGAAACTCTTAAATCACAAACGGAAGCATACACCAAATAATATAATTGATGACTTCAAGGTTGCTTATGGAGTAGATATTTCGAATCAAAAATCTTGGTGCGCAAAGGAGAAAGCACTACACATGTTGAGGGGTAAGCCAGCTGATGGATACAAACAATTGTCTGTGTACATGAACATGTTGGATAAAGTGTATCCAAATTCTTATATAAGAATGAAAAAGTCTCCTGCTAATGAATTCATGTATCTATTCATTGTGTTACGTCCCCTTAATTAGGGGATTTCAGTTTTGTAGACCAGTTGTAGTTGTTGATGGTGCACATCTTAATGGTGCGTATAAAGGAACATTCCTATCGGCTAGTACATTAGATGGTGCAGGTATCAAAAATAGTTTCACTACTTGTTTTTTCAGTGTTAATCTACTGCTTTTATTCTGTTTATACATATTATCTGAAATAAAAAATAACTATCAATATTTGCAACATTCAACAGATTTGTTGATTTCGTGAAAAAATAATGCAGGGTCAATATTGCCTTTGGCATATGGTGTTGTTGATACGGAGAATGATTGTTCGTGGTCGTGGTTCTTTCAACAATTCAAAAATGCATTTGGCGAGAAAGAAAACATGTGTTTTGTGTCGGACAGAAATGAAAGTATAATCAATAGTGTGGGTGTTGTCTTCCCTAATACTTCGCATTATGCGTGTATCTGGCATCTCTGGAAAAATGTTTGCATGAATTTCAAGAAGAGCAAGAATGTCATTAGTGATAAATTTTATGCTATGGCAAAGTTTTACAAAATTGAAGATTTTAACAGGATAATGGCAATTGTGAATAAAATTGACTACAGGGTGAAGGAGTACCTCGAAATGTTGGTTACGAAAGATGGGCAAGAGTACATGCACCTGTGAATAGAGGTCAATTAATGACATCTAACATAGTCGAATGTATTAACGGTTCCCTTGTGGATGCTAGACAACTGTCAATAATAGATTTTCTCGAAGAAGCGAGAATTTTGTCTGCGTCATGGAATTGCAAAAATAGGGAAAGGGCGTTGTATACAAAAGAAACACTTGGGAAGAAATTGAAGAATATACTAATAGAAAATACAGCTAAGTGTGCAACAATGAAGGTATGTAAATAGACATAAAAGCAGTAATAATTGATGAATCTGTTGAGGTATCAATAAGTTTTTTATTTTTATTTTTATTTTTTGTAGGTCATTCCTTCGTCGGAGTTTATTTTTTCCGTTTATGATGATGGTCACAGATACATCGTATGCATTGAAAGAAGAATTTGCAGTTTGGGGAAATTCCAAATTGATGAAATTCCTTGTGAACACGCAATTGCTGCTTTGAAGAGTAAAAATGTAGTTGATATGCATTCATACTGCTCATATTATTACAAGCCGGAAGCATTACGCAAAACATATGAAGTTCCCATGATGCCCATGCCCGATAGATCAGATTGGGATGTATCAATTAAGGATCCCGATGAGATTGTATTGCCACCAAAGTACAAGCGAATGCCCGGCAGACCCAAAAAAGGTCGAAATAAAAGCTTTGGAGAGAAAATGACAACAAGTTCAAGCAGCTGCAGTAGGTGTGGACACGAAGGACACAATAGGCGAACTTTTTTTTTTCCCAGTTAAGAAATGAATGTTTAGTATCTGTTTTGGAATTTTGATGTATCAGTTGTTAAATAAATAACAATGTTAAGAGTTTTTTTTTTTTTGAGGTATCAATAATATCAAATTTTGTTATTATTCTGAGATAGAAATATGTTTATGGACAGATGATTGTTATATTGCAAGTAAATGTTTAGCTACAATATTCACCGTGGTGTTCGGAATAATATGAGGTATCAATGTGTATTGATTTATGTGTAAAGGTGTGAGTTTCATTGTGCAAATGGTTAAGAAAACGACTAAGTTTTTTATAATAAAAAGAAGGCAATTTTTCTGTAACATGACATATTATCTTATGAGTGCATATAATTTTAAATTAAATAGTGGTGTCTAATTATATTAAAAAACAAATTAAATGATGGGAGGATATTTTTTAAAAAATATATATAACAATTCAGTTCATGGGGGAAAAAATGATGCCAAAACATAATGTTAATACAAAATAAAACATATGCTGTTGTCAGGTATCAAAATTAAACAAAATACAAAAACTTAATAATGTTAACAAGTATCCATAAATTAAAAATATAAAAATATCCTAAAGCAAAAAAATATATATTACAAAAACCTAAGACAGAATGATTAATTTTTCTTTATCAGGTGCTTTGTACAGATCCTTTGTCCTTGGAGGATCATCGTTTTCGCTTACATACCCATCGACATTCTTCTCAGTTCCATATGCCCATAAAAGTGCAGTGTATCTTCTCCGAATGTAATCAGCATCAAGTGGAGTCGATGGGACCGGAATCCCATCACCCAAATACTCTGCGTATGCCGCGACAAAGACCCCACAGTCACTGCATGTAATGTATCAAAATTTTAAGTTGGATTGCAAGAAAAAAAAATTAATAAAGTTGAAAAAACTTACAGGCTGTCACTCTTTTGCTTAGCAATGTCAGTGACAAATTCAACTGTGAATGGTTGTTGTTGGCTAATGAATGAACCGGCGGAATTATCCTTGTATGCATCTAAGCTGGACCATTCGGTGCGATCAGTTTTTTCAAAGAATCCACTTTCTTCTAAATACGTTGGGAGCATCACTGCCAGTTTATTAATTTCAGCATACTGATTTCTGCGGGTGAACCAGATGACGAATCATAAACACGTATCAGCCTATTTTCCAAGACAATAACAGCAAGGACCAAGTGGAACTCATTGCCACAATTAACAGGAACAAACACCTCATCAACAAGGTGTCATGGTGATGCAGCAGGTATCGAAAACCCTTTTATTATGTTGGTGACAGACCTCTCTCGCTGCATTGGCCGATATCCGTGCTATGATTTCCTGAGTACTTAGATTTTCCTCGTTAGTGATGTCATAGTACCTTGCATGATTGGCAACTACGAAGTTCATGAATATGCAGTTGACGGTCGTGTATCTGAATAGGTGGCTGGACTGATACTTGGATTTTTTCGGAGGTAGTACAGAACAACGTCTATATGCTGCATCAACAGAAAATATTTGACTTGATTGAAACATGTTATTATGAAACCAAAAAAAGGCATGTTTTAAGCTCAGTAATCTAACCTCATATGTCCAACACCAATTTTTTTGTGATATCAAGTAAAACCAATTTTTACTGGTAGGCGTGGCCACAACAAAATCACATTTTGAAACCCCCAGTGATGAATTTCTGGCTTTATAATGCTCCTCAGTGTCCTTCTTGTTAAATGATTGATATCTAAATTAATAACTGATAAAAACAGAAAACATATGTAAAAAATAATAAAAAAAAGAGAATATGGGGTACCTCTTCTGATACGATACGAGTAATCCCTTGTTCACCCATGTATCATACTCCTTTATAAGATCCCATGGTGGTCGGTAACAAATTCCATATCCGTCAAAAGGGTATTTCGTACGATTGTTATATGACATTTTCCCCTTTTCTTTTTCATCTGAACTGAAAGATTCCTTAAATAGAGACTGACGAAACCTTGTTGGGTTTCTGCTACGTTGTGGGGGAGTACTGGATGCATCATACAAAATAATTTCTTTGGACGGGATGGTTGTAGGTAATTGACTGTCACTTAGAAGAAACGGATTATTGCGTGCAAGTTTTCAGAGGTGTTGTTGTTATTGGGTTCTGGAGTTGGTAGAGAAGAGCTTCTATGGCTTCATTTGTTCCTTCCGAGAAAGCAAATGGGTCCTTACAGGTATCAAAGACAAAAACATTTAAGTAAACTATAAAAAGCTCATGTGTTGTTTATATATGAAAAAAATGATAGTTTACCTCCATTTTATTAGTTGCAGCTTCGCTTTCGATTTCCTTCTTTGTTCCTGATATGTTGGAAGTACTTGCAAATGCTTCAGAATGAAGCTGATCGTCTTGATTGTCCACATTTGAAGAGCCCTAACCAAAGATATGTATTATTCTACTGTTGAATAATATAATGAAAGGGTATGAAAAGGGGGTGAACTTTAATATTTGGTAACGGGCATCGTACGTACCTTAACTGGATCATCTAGTGATGACTCGTCTCCAATGTATTTTAGAGTTGTCGTTAATACATATCAAAAAAAACAACCTATTGTTAAATGAAGACAAAATTATAAATAACCTTCTCATGAATTGCTGGAACAACAGGCACAGACTCCTGGTCCTGGTCTTTATTGACAACTCCAACACTGTGATACTGTTCTTCATTGTCAATGTCATCTTTAGATTCTCCTTCTTTGTCGACCACAACGTGGACATTTTCAGTGAGGTATTTAGATGATTGGATATTGACATCGTCGACAGATGGTTGTGCACCTTGAAGGATCTCATTTCATGTATCCGGTATAGTGGAGTCACCGAAAACCTGTAGGTGGAAATATGTTTAGAACATGATAATTGAATAAATAAAAACTATATAAAAATACATTATACGATGTGTAGACCATAAAGTATGAAATTGTAAGTATCTTTACACATAACTTTCAAAATGATATGAAAGAATTACAGTCCAAAACATTATGAAAATAACAAAAACATGTGAAACTGCATAATTTGATACTTAAATAGTATAAGTATCAATATACTTAAATAGTATAAGTATCAATAACCATATGTTACACACTGCACATATCATTCCTTAAAAAGGTAAATGTATCAACATACAAATCCATACACAAATAGATTTTCAACTGAATGGATCAAGGATAATAGGTATCAAAAAATTTATAATTTGTGTACCTTGTATTCGCTTGGACGAATATCTTCCTGTTGAGAAACATTGGGGAAAGAAGCCTGTGGATCATTCTTCAGGGAATTAACCTCGTCATGTATTGCCTTCAATGTGGCAATGTGATGTGAAAGCATCAATGATTCAAAAGATTTGAACTTGTCATCAACCTTGCAAAAAAAGGGAAAATTACTAAAGTAAAAATAGAAGCAAATATGAAACTTATGAATAGTATAAAAATTTCATATGATGTTTACATACATATTTGATTAGGAACTCTTTCAACCCATTTGTCTTTTCCCCTTCCGTGCATTTGTCATCAAACGGGGTAGGTGCGGGAACATCCAACGGCTTAGAAGGAATTGTCTGTTTACCGTGAGTCTGAGCAAACTGTACAGCTTTTTTGGGCTTTGCAGAATCAGAAGGGGTTGTTTTTGGGGATTGATGCACTCTTTTCTTTTTAGGTTGAGGTGAAGCGGATGTAACACAACTACGCTTAGACTTCCTTAGCAATTATGGGGGAGGTGCAGATGTAAAATCCTCAAAATTGTGTACCTGTGCATTTTCATTTTTCATCGACTGTCGATGGGAAGATGTTTTACTGTCTGATGCTGATTTATCCAGTGCGGGCATATCATCTGGAATAGGTGGCAAATCCATAGATGTCAATTCTTCGTCGCTCGGGCTTATGTTTGAACAGACAACCTTGAAAAAATAAAATTAATGAGAAATTAAGAAAATATTATAAAGCAAGATTCGCCAAAAGTATTATTACCTCGCTGAATATTGTAGACATAAAATAGTCGAATTTTGGCTTCAGCCCAGTGACTCTCCAGTTTAGGATTCTTGGGATGCGATTAGCAGCCCTAACTGCGATATCGTTCGGAACTGCAGACGCACATTCGTATATCCATACATTCAGAACGTATGGCATACCAAACAAACGATACAACTGTTTGGCTTTTGTACAGTCTTGCCTGAGTGTATACATCAACTTATTGTATGCCTCTTTCCCCAACGGAAAGTTGATGTAACTGCCATCTTCAACCATGCGAAAATCGTCAACAGATATAATAGTTTCGGCTACTTGGGAAAATACAAATGTATGGATAAAATATAAAATAGCCATCTGAACTGCATCCTCAACTGTATCCCAATTTCCCATCAAAAAACGCTGAACCAGACGGCGTTTATGAATCTGCGAAACAGCATCAGGGAAGTATGTTTTTAGAAGTCTGCTAGGAGGCGAGCCTCGATACCTGAAGTCTTCTACATTCCCGGTACATTTAAGGCCAGTAATGAGAGCAAATTCTCTGATTGAGAAACACAGAACATTTCCCTTAGAATGTCGGACATGCACAATGTCCATGTCTTTGTGTTTAACTTCATTCAACATAATACTCTTTATACTTTTCCCTTGGAATTTACACGGAGGAATGTCAAGGAAGTGTCCAAAGATGGTTTCCGGAAACTGGGCAACAGCCTCGTCGCCAATAGAAAACTTAATATCGTCTACAAAGTTGCTATTATACGAAGATCCAAACTTCAAAGGGTGTTTAGGGATGATTTTTATTACATAACTCATACCCTGAAACAAAAATATCAGTAATCATGAATCAGAATCAAATAACATAAATATCAGTAAGCATGAATCAAAATCAAACTTTGCATCATCTGTAAAAACAATAGGTATCACCAGTTAGATGCACAGTTAGAATCATATGGATTTTTTTCTGAGGTATCAAGCTTACTTTATTTGTTAAGTATCCACATCAATTTTCAAATAAAACTCAAAAATTAAGTAACATTTAGATCAACCAACCAGTACAAAAAAATCAAGAAATCAATTAGTTGAAGTATCAAACTTACTTAATTTGTTAGGTATCTACATCAACTTTCAAACCCCTTACAGAACAGGTATCAAATACTTAAGTAGCAATCATACTTAATTTATTAGGTATCCATATCAACTTTCAGACCCCTTACAAAATAGGTATCAAATACTTAAGTAACATCATACTTAATTTGTTAGGTATCCACATCAATTTTCAAATAAAACTCAAAAATTAAGTAACATTTAGATCAACCAACCAGTGCAAAATATCAAGAAATCAATTAGTTGAAGTATCAAACCTACTTAATTTGTTAGGTATCTACATCAACTTTCAAACCCCTTACAGAACAGGTATCAAATACTTAAGTAGCAATCATACTTAATTTGTTAGGTATCCACATCAACTTTCAAAAAAGAAAACTCAAACAATTATATAACATTTTGGCCACCCAACCAGTGAAAATATCAAGAAATCAATTAGTTGAGTATCAATCTTACTTAATTTGTTAGGTATCTACATCAACTCTCAAAACCCCCCAAAAAATATGCATCAATTACTTAAGTATCAATCTTACTTAGTTTGTTAGGTATCCACATCTAATTTCAATATATCCCAAAAATTAGGTATCATTTTGACCAACCAATCAGTGCAAATATCAAGAAATCAATTGGGTAAGTATCAATCATAGTTAATTTGTTGGGTATCCACATTAACTTCAAAATCCCCAAAAAATTAGGTATCAATTTTGCCAGCAAACATGTGTAAATTTGTTCAGTGATAGTGCAACAATGATGAATCAGACATTTTTAAAGACGACTAATTTGTATATTTGTAGGTTTGGGATAATAAAATCGATTACCTTGGGCAATGGTGGTCGTGCAGTAAGTCAAGAAGATGCTTTACTGATACAACTTGCATGTTGTTTCCGCCCTGGAGATCGTGATGTGGACGCTACATTCTTGACTTTTTTACCTTGTCTAGTAGAGATTTCGCCGGTCTCATTACCGGAACTGTTGTGGTGGTCGACATTGGCAATGTCGACTTCTTCATCACTTCCAACAACATCTTGAGTGAGGCCAAGACTAAAAGACGGAATGGGTTCCATTGTTGATTGAAACAAAGAATAATGAGATGGAGATGGAGATGGAGATGGAGATGGATATGGAGATGGAGATGGAGTTTGGGGAGTAAGAATGGAGAAACGGTTCAGCCAAGAGAGAGATAACCGTAATATAGATAAATACCAAAAAACATAAAATTTTAAAAAAATGGATTAAAAAAAGGAAAAATTAAAATTTAAAAAGTGATTGACAATAAATAGACTTCTAAATTTATAAAATTGTACTAATTATATTCTTTAATAAAAAATAGAATAATAATGATTCAAAAATAAATGTAATTTTTAGAAAAGTTGGGATTTTAATAATTTTTATAAAAAGTTAGGAATATTTAATATTTGTATAAAAAAGGTTGTGTAATTTCATTAATTTTACTAAATGCTATTCCTTCTGCTGATTTGGGCCCTGGGACATGCAATTGAACAGAAATTTTTTGGGATCCAATGATGCAGGATAATGAAGGCCAAAATTATTTGCTTAAAAAGGACTTGTTGGATGTGTGTACAAGCTAAAATTGAAATTTTTGGTTTGTTAAGTTTTAAAAATTGAAAATTTGGGCAAAGAAATCATCTTCAATTATTTTCGTAAACAACATTTTAAATTATTTTGGATTTAACAGTTTATAATACAGCTACAATAATAGTGAAATAATAAGAGTAGTTACAACAAGGAGAATGATATCTGATAGGGAGACAAGACTATTTAAATATGATGATGCCCCGCTTTCCCAATTTAATTATCCTTTTAGTTTTTGCCATGCCCATTAAAAAGAATAATAAATACAAAATATAATTTATTAAGTTATTTTTATTTATTAGATTTTTTTCGAATTAAGCAGGATTAAAAAAGAATTATTTCTTTAATATCAAGGATGTAAAACAAGTGTTATTTTTAATCTTGAATTCCTAAAATGACAAGTACAATGATATATATATTATTTTTGAGCTAAAGTAATTGTTAATTTGAATTGAGCAAGTAAAATAATAGAGAATGTTTTGTTAATAACACTATTAAAGCCCATTTTTGAAAAGAAAAAAAAAAGATATTATTCTATTTTAGAACGTAGCAGATCTATGTACATATAATATCTCATCCGAATTGAAAACTAGAGGGATACAATATTTGATTGCAATAGTATATGTATGTATGTGTAGTCGCAAAATCTTAGTAGCTTGCGTATGTATGTTAGAGTTCTTGTAATCCCCTCTTCATTTCTCCTTCTTTTCAAAAGTTCGTGTGTATCGCCAACTAAATAAATATGTATGTGTTTTCTAAGTAGAAATTAAATGAATGTATGACTAACTATATATGTTGACAGTGACTACTGGAGTGTTTAAATATACAAATACAATATAAATGTACATATACTATAGCATTGTATAATTTCACTGTTGTTACGTAATTTTTGAAAGTATCATAAAAAAGAAATAATATCACTATTTGGGATAAGTTTTCCAAGGTTTAGGAGTGAGGGAAACAAAGAAGAGGAGACAATGGGAACTGTAGAAGCCAAAGTGTTCTCTCTGTCAATTTATTTTTCTTGTTGGGACATGAAACTTGAAAGACATTGATCAGTTTTGGTGAGGTTGCCAAAAAACCGACACCCCTGCTTTCATGGCATCAAAATCATAATTCATGTTTTCATACCATGTCCAAATTAAACCTTAATCTCACCAAACATCAAAATCATGCCAATCAGAAGACATAATCAATTACAATTGCTTCATGACATTTCTAGATAATGATGATGTTTATAAATAAGGTAATATATTCCACTATATCCTACAGTAATGCTATCAAGTATACTATATTAAATATTATGTCAGTACAAAAAAGAAAAAATTGATATTATTAATTGTGGAAACAGATTAATCAAATAAATACTTTATCACAAAATACACTGTATTCATATATGTTGAATGAGTCCAAAATTTCTACTTGAGGGATGAATGAATCCATCAGGAGGCTAATATCATGACTTTTTGATATCTATTTTGCTTCAAAATAGATTCTCAAAGAAGCGCGTTTAGAGAAAAATAATTTATATTAGGTCAATACATTTGAAAAGTATTTTTTTTTTAACACTTGATGTGATTAAAATCTGTTATGTGCAGAAAATAAGTGCATTTGGGTTGATGTGATTTGTTTGGAGTAACATAACCACGACGATTGTTGTTTAATATTAAACTAACTTTGTCATTATCTAACCATTCATATAATTGTCCAGTTTTCACCGACCCATGTTTTATAATTACTATTTTAAATTTATTTATGTAAGAAATTCTACACTTATAAATAGTGGTATCTTTTTTTCTTGAGAAAAAAAATGAAAAAAAATAGTGCGAGAAAATATTATAGTATGTAATGAGGCTAATTAGTATAATGAAAGATAGAGTTGAGATAAAGAAAATATTCTAAGTTTTCAACTTATTCACTGTACAAAGAGTGTAATATTATGTTGAAGGAAGGTATTTAAATGGTGGAGCATTGGACTTGTCAATTAATTTGGAGTTGTTTGAGTTGTACGACGTTATTGGTTGTTGTATTTTAGAGGGAAAAAATATAAAAGATAAACGATTGGACCATTTTAGATTGTACCGCAGTGAGCTTTAATCTTTGAGAGCAAGATATTCACACTTCAAACTTGATATATATATATTTCTTTTCATTTTTGTCATTTTATCTTCAAAATAATTTACTGTAATTTATGATATATACATCAACCCCCATAATTATATAGGAAAAAAACATAGTAATTATTTGAAACCTTTCAGCTCTACAGAGATGTTCGGTCATAAATTTTAATTTTTTTTAATTTTATTTTAATATTTATGAAGTTAAAGTTTAAGATAAATTATGTTTAATGGTATTTTAAATAAAAATAATTAAAATGATATTCATATTTAAAGTCACAATATAACTTCAAAAATGAAAATTGATTTTGAAAACACCTTATAAGCTCTTTTTTCAAATTCACAATACAACTTCCATTCAAAATTGATTTCTCATGATCAGACAATGATATTCAATAGAATTGAAACTTCTTTTTTTTTTTTTCAAAAAGTAAATAAGTTTTATAATAAAAATGAGTTCAAAATGTTGAATGTCTATGCACACACATTCATATTAGAGTTAATTTCCTAAATAGTCGTCCAAGTTTTGATAATTGATTTTAAATATCATATTTAGGATAAAAATATTACTCAACTATTACTATTTTCCTCAAAAAATATTAAACACTTCAAAAGCCTCTTTCTCTCTTAATTGGCATGGCATGTCAGTAAAGCCTTTTTTTTTTTATAACAGACTTATTTAATTCATATAATCAAAATTACAAATATATATATCAAATAGAATAGTTTATTAAAAAGAAATTGACATGCATAGGAATATTTTTGGGTATTTAAATTTAATATTATTTTCCTGAATAGTCACTTATGTTTTATAAAAATTACCTATACAATTACTTTTATTTTCAAAGATAACAGTATCATTAAACTATTACTGTTTTTTAAATAAAAAATACTTAATAAATCAAAAGACTCCTTTTATTCCATTGACATCCATCATTATTAAAATATAATAGATTTATTTAAATCATCGAACTTACGTCTCTATAAAAATAAATTATGTAATTACATGAGAATTCGCTTGGAGCTTATACAAGATTTTTTTTTTTCTAATAATCTAGTTTCCTACAAAAAAATTTCTACCAAACAAAATTCAATGAAAAAACTTTTGTATATAATTATTACCTGGGGATTTTTTAAATTCCTAAGTAAATTTTCTGAGGATATTGAGTAAGTAATTTTTCATAAAAATACTCAAATAAATTCCCAATGTTGACGTAGGGAAAAAATGGGAAAAAAGAGATATTTGTTATAATAAATATTTCTTTTTACGTGGTCTACGGGCAGCTGCTCAATTAATTAATTATGAAATATTATTAACTCTATGTGTGTTACCAATATTTCTACGTGTGATTCGATGAGACCTAAAATTTCTCCAAATTTTTTTCTTTACAAAAACAAGAATAAATCGATTTGATTGACTATATATATATTTTTCTACAATATTTGAGTTGATGAACTAAATCAGATAGTTATATGAATGAAACAAAATCACTTCTAAATTTGCAGTAAAAGAAGTTGACCCTCATTTCCTATGTACAAAAATCAAATGGTGAAAAAAAATAAATATAAGCAAATTAATGAAGGTCAAAACTTTATTTTCTTTAACCATTGTGATATGATAATATTTCTCCTGCTTTATGATCTATCAAATAAAGATATAAATATTATTCACTTTCTATTTTTGTACAAATACTGTAAGTATGGATATCAAGTACATAATTATTTTTTTAATGATTAATTGACCTAATGTCATTGATCTATTATATAATAGTATGATTAAATAAATAACGTTCATAAAGTGATTTGTATATCATGGTTCAGTTTAAACTTTAATTGATTTTTTTCAAAACTATAATATTTTTTAAATATATATGTCCATAACTACTCAAAATTGATGGCAATACAGTAAGTATTAAAAAGTTATTTTAATTTGTTATAGTAAGAAAAAATATAAAGTTCAAATATGGTAAAAGATTATTAAGCATGAAATTTTTTTCCTTAATACACTATAAAATGTTTCTCGTTGCAAGTTGCAACTATAACAAGAAATTGAAACCTAGTGTTGTGACATTGAAGAAAGGTTTGCATTTTTGGGTGGAGTTTCACTTTCTCCATATCTTGGCCACCTACTCTCTAACCCCACGCACATTAATAATTCTGCCTACAACAACAAAACAAATAGCTAGGGGGTCATGTAGTAGTTAATACAAAATTAAAAACAGAACGCGTTTGTGATACTTATTTGATTTCTACTTATTATTCAGTGTTTGTATTAGAATCTCGACTAAATTTAAATAGCGTACTACAAAATCTATTTTAGAGCCAGATAGATCTCTAGTTAAGATTTTCAACAATTCCATGGCCTAGGTTGGTGACGACATCTTATTCTTCTAACAATGGAAGGTGTAATTTTTCTTTTCTTAGACATGAATAGGAAATATAACTAATTAAGAAGGGGTTAGGTGGATCCTTTCTATCGTCCAAAAGAAGTGTAAGACCACACGCAATTAATTTATTACATAACCTAAAAAATCAAGAATAAATCTAAATTCTTGGCTCAAACCAAAAATAGAGGCATATCAAGTTTATATTGTCAGTGTCACAAAGGAATGGTGGTGGTTACTCTACGTGGTACCATTATTGACTTCTAAAAACTTTTCCATCCGCATATATAGTTTTATCTAAAATATATTTTCCTTAATATAGACATAAAACCAACATGCAAGGACATGTCCATAATATGTGACTTTCAGAATGTGACACCTAATTCAAATATATCGTATGAAAATGTGATATTCAATCTAATTATATCACGTTGGAACGTGACACCCGATCTAATTATACCGTATCGGAACATGACATCGGATCTAATTATACTATTCCGGAACGCGACATCCTGTCCAATTATATTTAATTCATCATTTTTTATCATTATTTTCCACTTCATTAATAATATTTCATCAAGCCGTCTTTATTCAAGGCATCGCTTTGATAAGGTTAGTTCAAGATTATAGATTTCATGACCTTGGAATTTCAGACCAATTACAACAGCATATCAATTATGTAAACCACGCTGATTAAATGCATAAAAAACTTCATAACATCACTTAATGAATATCAATCACTATTAAGAGTCTTTCTAACACATAGAATAAACCATGACCTATCTTAACTGAAGAACCGAAATCAAGTTAGCTATTCCATCCATGCTTCTCCGTTCTTCAATGCCTCAAAACGTTTTCAATCTATCAAATATATAATCTCCATAAGAATATGACTCCAATGACACCCATATTGTTATATTTACTTTTACTCAAAAATCAGGGTCAAAAAGTCAGGTCACTCCAAATCCTCAAATTCGAATCTAAAAATTTCTTTCAACTTATGTTTATCCATAATAAACTAAACTTCACATCAAATTTCAGCTAAAACGAATCGTTATTCGACCCTCCAAATCAACATTTTATTTTAATAATCCTAAAGCTATATTTTCTTAATTTAACATAAATTGTACATGTTTTAACCCTAAAAATTTATTCATAATTCCATGAAAATCTAATAAAAAAGGATGAGTATAATTATCTTAACGCTTGAAGATGAAAATCAGAATTTTTCTCTCCCTTTTCCTTTTCTTTTCTTCCCCACATTTTTTTCTTTCTGCGTCGCCCTTCGTCCCTTTTTGCTTTGCATTCGTTTCTTTGTTTTCTTAATAGGGCTGCGTAAATATATATTTTTAAAAATTTATTTATTTACTTATTTTCATGTATTAAAAGTGATAAATTTTATTAACGTATTGTTATTAAATATGGAATAAATAATATAGGATATTAATTAAATTACTATTTTAGTCCATCAACTAAATTAATTATCTAAAATTGTCCCTTAACTAAATAACAAAGGTTATTAAATAGTCCAAAAACCCTTTTTAAAATTTACGAGATAAACTTTTTTATAACATATGAAACTCTGTATCTCAAAAGGACTTAACAGGTCGTTACAAAAGCTCATAAAATATTTTTATAGATCCTATATTATAAAAGAGAATAAGCGGACAACACAAACGGATATGTTAATAGAGTATTACCTGTATAATTATGCCAAGTGGCAAGCTATTGAAAAGTCACTTGGCAATTTTAAGACAACAAAGTTAATAAATATGGTAATAAAATTTTTTAATTAATAGATAAAAAATAATTGAATTAATAAATATATTAAACTTTTAAAAATAAAAGAAGAAAAAAGAAATTATATATAGAAAACGAGGAACATATGAAAATTATTTAAACTACTATGTATATAAATGGTAAAAGTCAGAATATAATTTCAAATTAAATTAAACATTTTTCTTCGTTATTACTATTACGACGTGTAAGAGATAGAGCTATAAATATATATATATATATATATATATTAAAACCACGTGTAAAAGATATTATTTGCATATAATTCTTTTAAAATAGAGCTATAAATAAATATATATGATCCGCATCGGTACATATGCATATAAATTTAAATAATAATAAACAAACCAAAAAAAAGTATATACACGTGTGATTTGTATTTAGCCATGGTAAGAAATTATAATATTTTCCTATAAGTTCAGCCATGTAATATGTATATAAAGATTACCATGAATATATATGGTAAAAATTAGAAATATTTTGAACTTCTTATTATCTAAAAGTATCTAAGAATCAACTTTTATGGTAAACTTCTCACTGTCACATTTCTTTGAAATCAATTCAACTAACAATATATACAAGCAAATATTTCATGTGTCAAACAATTGTGAATCAAAATCGTGACAATTTTGTGTATAAGAGTGAAAACATGTGTATAATTGGACTTTTACTCTTATATACGGTAAAATATACATGTAATAATTTATCTTTGGATATTTTTCTTAATCTGTGTGCACAACTTCACAGATTTAATTAATATGGAATAAAAGGAAGCACCAAATTATTATACAGTGAGATTATATATAATTATTTTCAATTATATAGTGATTAATATATATGGAAGAATGTTTGTATAATTAGATAATATTTTCTAAAATGATTATAGATTTTTCTTACTTGATTACGGAGATTAGCCACAATATTTTGTGATAGGATGATTTAGTTAAAATTCTTTTTTGAGCTCAAAATTAATAAAATTCTGACAATTTAAATAAATGTGTGAAACCTTAAATATATATATTATTTTAAAAAAAATTATATTTTTTTAATGAATTCTTAACACAATCTCTAACTTTTAGAAGAATTTGTGGTGAAGCTAATTTCTAACTGGTAGAATCACATATCAAAGATTACATTATTTAATATTATCGCTTCAGATCTTGAGGTAATATTAAAATATTACATTCTTTTTAATTTTAGACATTACATATTAATATATATATATATATATATATATATATATATATATTCAAAATTAATTATTATTGTGTTTATACATGGTCAAAATCAGAATACAGAAATAAATAAAATATTACATGTATATTTGACAGAAGGTAAACTTCTTATTATATATAGATATCTAAGAACAACTTAATGTACTTTAATTTGTATCATAATAATTCAATTTATACTTCAGAAATATGTGTACTAAAATTAACTATAATCGTGATATATCAAGTACAAAAATGCAGTGGAATTTGAAGGTTTGCATAGTGTGATTATGGCAGACTTCAGAATATGAAAATCCCAATAACCTCTTGTCGTTAGAAATTCTCTTGCGGGATGAGAAGATACATATACTCCATATATGATTTATTATATTATTTCTACCGATAATTATGTCATAATCTCAACTACAAATTATTTTTTATATTCAAGCATTCGTTGGAAGGAACATTATCACCAACTTCAAATCAGAACCTCGGGAGTTGGGATCATATTACATGAAAATTTTTGTTGTTGGACCAAATAAATCTAAATTCAATACTAACGATCATAATCAGAAATTAATGTTTACACATAGAACTATCGTACAAAAAACAAATGATCATCCATGCTTTGATATGACTATTTTCAAATTTCGACCATATGAACACTTGATAAATCAAGTTGATATTGATTAGAGTAAACTATTATGTAATTATTATTTTCACATTTCATTTAATTTGAATATTTTACCAACTTTATCTCATACTACTTTTTTATCATTATGATAAATGTTATAGGAAAGATTGTTGCTTACCAGCAAGGTGATAGATCCAAAGTTATATTTATTATATTCATATGGAAAATTATATTTATTTTAAAAATGAAAAATATATTATTTATAAATTTGAGTTATGTTTAACCATGGTAACAAAGTAGATTCTTTTTTTTTCTGTTCATGAGTAATTTATTGTAAAAAAATATTTTTGTTGTTTTTCAAATTTTTGAAAAACTTCTTAAATTTTATGACCAAACATATTTTCCCACTTTCAACTAGAAAAATTCTAAAATTTCATGATCAAATGTTCATAAATATTTATTAATCACTCTATATTTTAAGTACAACATTATAGGTGAAAAAATTAATATTTTGTTTTTTTTTTAAAAAGGTAGTTAAGAACCGGTTTTAGTAATTAAGGTGCTACAAGTTCACAAATTGTTTCAAATAAAATTTTATGATTATTCAAATATTACATTTATGTGATAGAATATTTTCTGCTATCACATTTTTTAAGAATTAATTCAACTAATAATATTATTTTCAAAATATTCATCTATTTTAAAACTATAAATACGATAATCATTAAAATTGAATTGCATGTTATTCTCTTAGATAATATATAAACTATAAATATATATATATATAATTCGCGCATCGCACGGATACACATATTACGATGCGCGGGTACACATACTAATTATATAAATAGTTTACAAACTCATGACATCTTTTTTTATTATAGAAATAAAATATTGTTTGCTATTTTTATTCAGGTAAGTACGTGTTGCACATATAATTTTATTACTCATTTGTCACTTTGTTACTTGACACAAAATTTAGTAAAAGTTTTTTTCAAAAGAAAAATTGTAACATTAAATATTTTAAAAACTTATAATTTTAAATATGATATATTTTTATATATAAATTTATAAAAATGTATTCTTTCCTTTTTGGGGGACGAACTTATAACAAAATACTGTTAAATAAAATGTACCGAAGGAAATGTATCGTTTCAATACTTCATTATAGATTAAATATATTATATCTGCGTGTGAAAGCTTATTCACAACGACTGCATGGCACACCATATCACAAAACAATTCAGTTTGGTCGTAAATATTTTGTAAATATATTTAGAAAAAAGTTTGAAAAATAGTGTTTGGTGATATAATTTATTATACTCAAGCTTGTTTGGAAAGTCACTTTGGTAATTGGATTTGGTCTAATTGGGTGTAATTGTCTATTTGGTTGGACACGTGATTACTTAAATCATATTTATGTACGTATGTTGAAATTGACATAAAAATATTATGTTAAATTTTTATTTTGAATTTAGAACTTATGTTATATTTTTAATTTCCTTTATTTTAGTATTATATAACTTGATATTTTACATTATAAGCCATTTATTTTTTAGTTAGATTTGATAAATTATCTTTTTGTCAAATATTTTAATAATTTTGCTATGACATTATATTTATCATATTTATATTTTATCAAACATCACATTTCATATATTCGTATAAAACTTGTACTTTTAGCTTTTATGATTATTTTAATTAATATATACTAATTTAAAATAATAAATTAATTTATTTTACAATATTAGTTATGAAGATATGTTTATTGATTAATATATTATCTATCTATATATATATGTATGAACTTTTAAATATATTTAGCAAATATAGTAAAATTTTAAATATTATAAAAAAAAATAGTATTTGAGCCAAATTCTTGTATTAGGAAATTTTAAAAAAATTCAAAATCACTCAAATTTTTTATATTTTATAAAAACATCCAGCATTTACAGTTTTGGACTAAGAATTCATTTGTTTGCACTTAACAGAGATCATCAGAAACTGAATGGTTTAAACATTAGATCATTAAGTGCATTTGTTTTTATTAAGATTTGAAGCACTTAATTGATTTGAATAGGTCTTAATATATCATTAAGATCTTGAACAAAGTTTTAATATCATTAAGATGTACTTTTGTGTGGATAATATTCATGATCATTCTATCTACAATCATCAGCTACTACCACTAACCACTTCTTTCATCAACAATGCCGCCACCGCCACCACCATTTCTGTCATTATTGTCAACCACCATTGTATATCGTCGTCTGCCGCCAACTATCTCTGTCATCACAATCACCATTATTGGCGCCAATCACTACTGTCAACTGCTACCACACTTATCTCCTTTATCATTATTATTCTATCCATTGCCACCGCCGCCCTATCTCTATAGTTGTCACTACCTCTACCACTATTACCATTACAGTTAAATCCTTCTACCCACAAACTTCATTATCGTCACAATTATTGGCATTGTTGCAAACTATCATCATACATTATTTGGTCATCATTACTGTCAGCCATTACCGCTATTTTAATCAATATACTAGAAACAACCTCCATCATGATAACTAGCACTGCTACAAACTACCACATAGATATGATCAACCACTACACACTCTTTAGTTACCACCATCAACTACCAACATCAATCAATTTCACCATTACAACTACCTAGACAACTATCAATTGACCCTAATATCACCATAACACCAACCACCTCCATCGTCACAACTATTGCCACCATCATTATTAGCCATCAACAATAATTATTACCATTATCGCCACTACTATAAACTATTTTCACCATCACTAGCAAGCATAAGTGTTTCATTTGCTTTAATTGAATAATGACTTTATTCTATTGTTTGCTTAATATTTAATTAATGTTTATTTGAATTGTAACTTTATTAAGTACATATAATAATAAATTATATACACCCAAAATAATATTAAAAAAATCATACTGAATTATTCAGTGTTTGGATCTTGAGACAGCATCTTAATTATTCGAATGTGCATTCAAATTAGACGTTTAAATCTTAATAATGAAAACAAATAAGGCCTAAATTTTAGTCATAGTTTGTTTTGCAAAATTTATATGGTTATATATATTTTATACAATTTTTATTTGTATTTGTTCTCCGAAGTCACTTCCAATTACGAATAGCAATGATAATTTTTCATATTTTCTTTTCTTTTCTTCCTCTTTTTTTAGATTAATATAACTGTGTCCTTGTCAGGACTTTTCATGGAGCATGCTCATTGTAAAATGACAATACAAACTTATGAGTACTTTTAATAATTTTTAAAACTTGTGAATATAAATAATATTTTTAAAAATTAAATATTTATCCCAAAATCTATTATCAAATGCATGATGAAACTTTAACAAAAACTTCACTCTAGAATAACTTGTTAAAAATATTTAAATATTTTGCGGCTAACACTAGCTAATATTGTGGAACTAACCAAAAAGAAGAAAAAAAAACTCGTATTGCCTTGTTGCCTGAAATGCATAAAAATACTTGGATTATTAAATATAACCAACTTTACATTATTAACCTAAAATGATTTTGTTAGGCAAAAAGAGGTTAGGCTTGTTAGGCTCCTACTATAAGTTTCCAATTCATAGTTACTGTTTCATGTTTGCCTACTAAAATCTAGTACTAGTAAAAGTGCCACTAGCTAGGGAATTTTATCTCTTTTTTCTTTAGTGACGTTTAATTCTATAGGTTTTGGGGAAATTAAAAGACAAAGTGGGTATTAAGGCAAAAAAATAAAATAAAAAAGTAAAAGCATGAAAGCACATATAAAGTTCCTTAATTCTTCTTTTTCTTGAAGTTTGTCCAACGAAAGTGTTGTTTTAGTACTGCAAATTCCAACCGACAAAAAGAGACCTCTTTTATACATGTTGATTCCTAAGACGAGAAAATCTAGATTTTATTTTTATCCTTCACATTTTTAAGGAGTTCTTAGCAACTTTGCTGGCATGAATTGTTAGTTTTAAATTTTCAATAAGGCAAGAATATTATTGTAGATGGACAATTAATATAAATTTCACGATATATGTATTAATTTATCTAGAATTGAATGCATATATTACTATGTACTGGATGATTGATGGAATAGTTTTTAACCTTTGTTTCCCTTCAATAGAATTTAATGTACTTGATGATTGATGAACCACAAAAATCTAATGATCAATTATTTGAATGCTAGAGGACATCTATTTTGTAAGCAGTGTAAATGAAGAAAAAAGAAAAGGTCTCCATCACTCCCCTCTTTTTGGGTCATAGGTTGGTCCAAAAATAGAGACAATTTTTTTTATAGAAATTGGAGTTGTAGGAGTATATATTTTTTGTTTAATCATAATCTTTTTTTATCGTCCCCTTTCAAAAGCATGTAGGAAAAAGAGGAAAAGAAATTAGTAGCTGCAATATCAAAGTCTAGGATCATGTGTTCAGGCTACCAACTTTGATTTAGTGAATCCATTACCAGTGTCGAGGGCTGAAAATCTTGTTTGCCAACTTACTATTAACAAACTAGTTTTACTAAGATTAATATTCTCATATTTTCATTTGTCTTAATATTTTGTTTATGTCATATATTTTTCTTTTAATTTTATCTAAGAAGAATGTAGTTTCTTTCTTTTTGAAAACTGCATATTAATTTTAGCAACTGCATTTCACTCCTAATATCATGATGTGTTAGGATTAGGGGTGCTCATGATTTGGATAAAAATCGACTCAAATCGATTTTATTTGGGTTTGATTTGATTTGGTTTTAGTTTTTTAAAAATCAATAGTGTTTGGTTTGAGTTTGGATTTGTTTGGAAAACCCGAAGAAATAACCAAATTATGTTCATATTTTTTTTTATAAGTATACATACGTAATACATTATTTATAAAAATAATTTTAAAGATCTTATATATGTTTTTATCAAATTTTATTTTTAATCTACTTATGAAAGTACAAATGCTCAAGACGATAATATTTATCTTATTGATTTCATGTATATGAATGTCTGTGACAATTCTTGGTCACTATCTCTTCCTTCTATGTCAAAATGGTATATTTTAAAAAAAATTACACAAAAAATTGAGTGCTTAGAAGTTCTATAATATCCGGCATTCTAACTATTTTTCGTTTTGAATAGATTGTTATCACTTTTTCTTCATTTTGAATATATCATTGCTTCTACTTTTGTGTATGGTTAATAACTCAATAACCTCACCAATCCAAATCGAAACTAATAAATGTATATTATAATTGATTTGGTTTGGTTTTGAGAATTTAAAAACCAAATTAAGTTAGATTGATTTTGATTTTGATCAATAACTGATTCAAACCGACTTGTGAACACCCCTTAGGACTTTCGCTAAATATTTGATACTTAATATATATCTGGCTAAGTCTTAGATCAGTTATTCTTTTAATTTTATAGCCAACTAATATTATCACATAAATTGGGATAAATGATATGATATTAAAGTTAACTTTTAGTCATCTAAATTTGAACAATGTCCTATTTTTACTCCATGCTCTTGAGTAATGACTTGAGATTTGTTTCATCAATGAGTGAGATTAACAAATTTGAAAATGTCCGGGCTTTTTTTTATTATCAAATTTGTCATCTAGTTTGGAATACGATGTAAGTGACTTCTGCAGTGAATAGAATGAGGGAGACAAAATTGAGACGCTTCATATATACGAAAAGGAGATGCGCATGAAATGCCACAATAAGAAGTGAGAGGTTGGCTCTTGGTGGGTATGAGGAGAAGTAGAAGTAGACCGAATAAGTATTGCGAAAAGGTAATTAGACATGATAAGATATGACAGCCCTGTAACTTACTTCGGATATGACCTTAGGGGAGGAGGTATGCAGGTTGAAAATTAGAGTAGAAGGTTAATAAGTAGTTAAGCGTTGATTAATTTTCCTTATCATAATTGTTCCTATTATTACTCTCCTACTATCTTGTGCTTTGATTTTATTTACATGTTGTTTTTCCTGCTTCAATTACTATATTATTTGTTGTTACTACTATTTTATTCTAATTTTTTTTTATTATGATGTGTTTTCTTTCGATGCTTATTATTATATTTTATTATATGTTAATTGTCTAGTATTTACTTATTATCATGTGCTTTCGTTATTAATTGTTCTTCCTGTTTACTTTCTCCTTCTCTTTCTTGTCTGTTTATCATATCTAGCTTATTCTGATGACGGGTTTTGGTGACGAGGGTTCCCAGGAAACAGTCTATCTACCTCTATGAGGTAGTAGTAAGGTCTGCGTACATTCTACCCTCCCCAGAACCCACTTGTGGGATTTCACTGGGTATGTTGTTGTTGTTGCTGTTGTTGATAATCTATTAAAAATAACTATTCTTTACCTTGACAACGTAAAAACGAGATTATATATCTACTACTCTGGTCATACTTCACATGTAAAATTACACTAAATGTGTTTGATATTATTGTTATCTAGTTGAAAAAGAGATTTTGGCCAAGATTTGAATTTTTGGGATTGGTAGTGGGGGGACCAATTAGTGTGTGGCAAAAAGAAGAACAAAGTCATCAAGTAACTAATTAATTAATTAACGTTTGAATAGCATCCAATCAACCCCCTAAAAATAGAAAAGGAATTGGTAGACATCCTGAAAAAGACATACTCATATGCTTAATCATGCCAAAATCCTTTTGAAAACAGCATCATAGTATCTATCATGAGAAAAATAAAAATGACCAAAGAAGAATTTGAGTTGGTCCCCTCTTATAGTCAAAAAAGACTAACAAAGAGTAAGGGGCATGGACCATTTCACCATGCCTCAACCCCACCAACATTTGAGAAAAAAAAATATTTATATTTATTATAAGGTCCACATTTTAAATTCATATTTCAATTATTTAATTTAACCACTCCCCACCCTGGACTTGGGCATTAATTTATTTCAGGTAAAAGTACAGTTCCAGTATGGCAGAAAAGTGCTCTTACCAAATGGAGCATTTAATTTTTTATTCGTACTTGTACTTAAAGTAATTTATCTTCCTATGCCCTATTTTTGTGTTTCATCATCAATATTTGAAATTTAAATTATTTTTTAACTTTTATGAATAAATAATATATAAATTTTTTTGATATTTTTTAAAAATTTCAAATTTTAAATTTTATGATCATCACTAAAAGGTCACTTAGGTATTTGCTCAATTGACGATGGATATTATCTAATATCGCCACTAAAATACTGTGAGTAACAATTTTTTTATGCTATCATTGCTTATGTAAAAACATTATTTTTTAATTTTAATTTCATATTATATTATCATTATATTAAATAAAATAACAATTAAAAAATCTAAAAATAAAATAATAATAATATAAAAATTCTCCAACGAATTAGAGTTTATCCCCAACTAGTAGCCAACACCAATATAAATATGCCATAAAATAAATTTGATAATGCACAACCAACTAGATAAGGTATTTTATTTGTATAAGCATTATATTAAGATCAGTAATACTAATATAATCAATCATACTATTTTTTCCTTTAATCAAATGATTTTAATAGTGAAAAAAGTTATTAACGTCTGCAATTCGGCATATTTACTTTGATGATATGAAGCATAAAAAAAGAATGCTTAATATATAATATTATTTATGTAATTATAAAAGTATATCACTAATTATAAAATAAAAGATTTAACACAAAATTATTTTTTAGCATAAAAGGTGTTTTTTGAATCTACTTCTAAACATGACATAACATTATCAATTTTCATTTTATGCGAAACTAACTCCTTTTTATTTTATAAACTAGTTTAAAACATCTTGTGTTGTGCAAGAGCTCAATATTTGTTTGAGAAATTTATCTTTTAAATGATATTAAATTTCTCTAAGATAAATTATAATATATGGTTATGCAATAGCAAGCCGTCTCAAATCTAATGTGAAGAGGTATGTTGAGATATTCATAATTAAAAATTTTTTTATCACTGATCGTAGATCTTTTTACTCAAATCAATTAAAAATATACATAAATATTATTAATATTCAAAAAATAAAGTAGACATGATTTAAAACTAAGAGTCACAACTAAAGCAGGCCCATGATTTTTATAAAATTGTATAACTAATTAAATTAAAGTAAATATAAGAAATATTTTTTTTAACTTTTGCAAAAATGCTCTCGTTAAAGCAGATACGTCGACGAAGACGTGCCTGATTCTCCCTCAACTCTCTTTTATATAATAAGAGAAAATAAACATATAATATTTAAAATTAATAACGTTACTTTTATAAATAGACAAATATTATACATATTTAATATAAATACTAAAATCGTTCAATATTTTTTAAAATTTCCCATCTAATGTTTACAGTCCATATTAAAAGTTTAAGTAAAATCAAATTGCAGACTACAAAATTCATTTGAAGTTGACACTTCTAACTGTAACGCCCAGTAAATTACCAAGATACTCTTAGGGAAGAGGTGTGTGTAAAACGCGTCTTCCGATGATCGGATTAAAAATCCGAGAGCGGATTCGTGATCAACACTGAAAATTGAGTGGGAGAAGGGTCTCGGTCGATTTTTAAAGCGATCGAGTCGAAAGATAATTTTTCATTCCAAAATGAAAAACAGTGTGACTTCGCGACGGAACCGCGTCGCGGACCTGTCGCGGAGCCACACTTATGTTTTTCTGTGATTTTTCGACGGAGTTGAGTTTTTCGAAAATACACTGTCTGCGACAGGTTCGTGTCGCGGATTGTGTTATTCCAGATCGGGAAAAAGTTCTTTTAAATTTTGAGGGGCATTCTAGTCCATTCCGATATTTCCTAAACATTCCTCTACGACGAATAAATGTCTGTTTCTAAGAAAAAGGGTTTTAAAAAGCCCATTCAAGAGCATTCTTCCTAGAACAAAATCATTAAGCTAGGGCTTGAGGGGAGTTGAGGTTGAGGAAAACAAGAGAAGGTTGTGCAAGAACTGTGTTACCAAATTTTACTTTATGCATATATTTTTACATGAATCGATGATCATCACAAACTTATCATATGTCATAATTCATTTTCATGAATGTGTTTTTTAAAATCCTATGATTATTTTATTAAAAAATATGAGAATAAACTGAGAGATGAGTCTAGAGCCGTAATGAGTTTGACGTTATGATGTTGTGATTGTGTTTCACATTCGATGTGAGTCTTGATGATGATGTTGATGAGAATGATGTTTTATGATGTCTTAACATTGGAAGTTTAATTTCTAAAAGAGTATCTTGAGTTCATGATGTTGATGTTGAGGTACTATGTCCCCACGGGACTAATGTTGATGTTGAGATATTATATTATGTCCCTACGGGGACTGATGTTGATATTGAGGTATTATGTTATGTCCCTATGAGACTGATCTTGAGGTATTATGTCCCTATGGGACTGATGAGGTTGAGGTTTTTATGAGCATGTCAAGTTCTGGGAGGAGTATTGAGCACCAAAATGGATAAGAGTGAGTCCCACTTGAACCCATTAACTACGTGGCCCGCGTAGGAAGAGGGGATTGAACCGCAATGCGGATGGCTCCTTTCTTGTCCCAAATGAGGACTGAGGTTTTTCTTGTGGATCTACTGAGGTTGATGTCCTTTACCCCGGGTAGGGTATTGGATGGATGTGGCAACGACATCGCTTCGTTGTATCATCACTGGCTCATAGGTGATGGTTGTTGGTTAGAGAAATTCCCAGTTAGGTTCCATTTTGATAGAACTCTGATGTTGATGTTGATGTGATGTTTTGAGTCGAGTCCCTTGAGTTGAGTTGATGTTGATGTTCCCTTAGCTGAGTCGATGTTGATGTTTCCTTGAATTGAGATGAGTCGAGTTCCGTGACTTGAGTTGAGTTGAGTTGAGGTTCCTTGAGATGAGAGGTTGATGAGTCAATTGTCTATTCTAATCTCTTGCCTTAGATAAACGTTTGACATTCTGATGGAGTATGATGTTGAGTTGATGCTTTCCCTATGCTGTTGTACTTATATTGTTATTCAACTATTTTGCATACCAGTATATTCCACGTATTGACGCCATTCGGCGCTGCATCGTTTCATGATACAGATATAGGAGTTAGAGGGCTTCAGCAGGCGCATCGTTGAGGTCGGAAATTTCGAGTCCAGTCTTTTGGTGAGCCTCCTTGCTATCCGGAGGGGACCCCTTCTATTTGATGTTTTCCCGTTATTCATTGAGTTGGGTAGCCATGACCTGTCATGGTACCATCTTAGACAGTTGAGTTAGGTTAGAGACTTCATAGACATGAGTAGAGGTTTGATGTTGATGGATTTCCTTTAAGAATTGAGTAGTACAGTACTATTTACTTCTTATGATGAGACTGATGTTGGCCATTTGGCCTTTATTTGAGGTAGCTCATTATTCCATTTCCGCTGTGTTGATGTTGAATGACTGTCCTAAGAACGAGCGGTTCGCTTAGGGACTAGCAATAGTCTCTGGGTGCCGGCCACGCCTAGAGTACCCTCCCGGGGCGTGACACTAACATAATTTAATAATTCTTAAAGGTTTTTTTCTTGTTCAAACATTACTTATAATCAAAGATTTAGAGCGCAGAGGAGGTGGTCGACATCATTAATCCCTCGATAGGGATATTTTTGGTAATAAGTAAATCTAATGCTTTAACTAGATAGTGATAAAATATACACACACTCTATCTTTCTAAAGCTCGCTTCGTAGGATTTAACTAGGTACATTTTTTTTCTAGTTATACTAGTAAGGTAAAACAAGAAACTGAAATTATAATGTGTTATCAAAAATTATAAAATGTATATGTGACACGTACACACCTATATTTTCGAGTTTTCGATTTTGTTCTCGCCTTCTAATCTATATGTATATATGAAGTTTCGAGGATCTTATAAAGATATAATCGTTCGAATAATATTTTTGTATTTGAAAAGTAATTTGAGTCCCATTAATTTTTAAAAGTTATTAAAAAATTGTTTAATAGTTTAAAAAGTATTACTTATTAGCCTACTAGTTACAAAGATTTCATGCAATGCACGAGTTGAATAGTTATTCGTAAATTATCATCTTACTAAATATAAAATAAATATTACAAATATTGGTTTAACTTTAACGATTAAATGATTTTAAATTTTCACTCCAAAATAGTTTTTATATATATTTGTGTAGTAGTAAATCATCCCTTTTTTTGGTACAAATCTAATGTGAAAAAAAATCATTGAGATGTCCCCAATTAAAATATTTTTCGTTATTTATCGTTGATTTGTTACTCAAAATAGTTTTAAAATATATACAAATATTACTGATACTCAACAAAGTTATAATTGAAGTATATGAATTTAAAACTAAAGATTATAGTTAAATTAAAGCAGACCCTATAATTTTGAAAAAATTATACACTAATTATATTAAAATAGGAAAAAGATTAATTGTTTAATTTTTTTTCCTAATATGAAGAGGTCTACTGAGATATCTATAATTTAAATATTTTTCATCACTGATCATTGATTTTTTACTCAAAGCAAGTACAAAATATATATAAATATTATCAACATTCAAAATATAAAAATTATACCCATAAGATATGAATTTAAAACTAAAAGTCATAGCTAAAGCAGATCCCATAATTTTAATAAAATTGCACAACTAATTAAATTGAAGTAAAATAAAAGAAATATTGTTTTTAAATTTTACAAAAATGTCTTTGCTTAAGCAGGTACGTCGACAAAAATATGCATGTTTGACTGTCAATTATCTCTTCTTGTATAATAAAGGGGTGTTTGACTAGCTACATGTTATCTCAAGATAATTAATCCTGCGACAAATTAGCTTGAGATAAGTTATCCCGTTATATATATAGAATAACTTATTCCATCACTAAGACAAAAATAATGGGATAAATAGTCTACGGATTATCTTATACTTTTAACTAAATTTGAAATAAAATAATTCTATATTTTATCGCAAAATTATTATAACTTATACCTCACACCAAACGACTTTGGAGAGAAAGAGAAAATTTCTTCTCGAGACAAAAATAAGGCCATGTAAATTAAAACAAAAAAGATAGTTTATTATAATGCAATTCAGTGAATCTGTTTTGTCAAATATATTTTTACAAAACATTGTAGAATATATTGAAAGATTTTTATAATAAAACTATAAATAGATATTGTATTCGTGCTATAATATGTAGCAGAAGAAAAGATGTAATGGAGGAAGTATTTATTTTATTGATAAAAAGTAGTGCTTAGTTAGATTTGCTTCTCTCCTTATTTCAATTTCAGTATTATTATATTTGAAGCTCCGTACTCTGACAATGACCAGTGAAGGATGGGTAGCACATGCCTCCTGTCAAATCACAACTCCATTCAACGGCCGTGATCTCCCGTACGGTTCTCCCAACGGCTGAGATTCACTTCCTCAGACTCTTCCGATAACAGCAAGAAAGAGAGGAAAAAAGAAATGAGGAATTACCATTACCTCTCTTTCTCTTTCCTTGTTTCTCTCTCTACTGTTATCAGGTCGACCTCGGTCGGGTGGGGTATAAAGGACACCATCACCAGCAGTCTCTCTCTTCAAAACTGATAGTGATATCCCAAAGCTGAGCGTATCATCAGAATTTGATGGAGCTATTGGAGAAAGTGAATGAAGAGTAGCTTAAGTGGGTATGAGCTTTTTTTTGGTTAATGCATGGGGAGATTTTTGGGGAAAGTGAGGTTTTAGAGAGAAAAAAGGGGGATCATAATGGGGAGGAGGTGGGGTCTCTTCTTGAAGATAAGAGTTATGAATTGGTGGGAGTGTTTAGGGTTTCAGTTGGCTTTCCGAGTTGGAATTGAGGGTTTTGTGTAATTACAGGGAAAGCTGCTGTTGTTGTACTAGTATAATTATCTTATATTTGTGAGGGGAGTGGGTTTTTAGCTTTTTAAAAATGAATATGAAGCTTTCAACATCAGGAATGGGTCAGCAGGCTCATGAAGGTATCTTCTATTTCTTCTTCTTTATACTTTCCTGTCTTCTCTTTGGGTTTTTTTTTGGCTTTTTCTATATCACTGTCACTATGTTTATGTTAATAAGATAAAGGAATATATGTTAGATTTCCATATTTGTTGGTTAGTGAATGAGGCGATCTTAAGTATCTGTAATTAAGTCGAAGCTGATGGATGTTTTTTTGTTCTGAAAGGAGAGAAAAAGTGTTTGAACTCAGAGCTATGGCATGCGTGTGCTGGTCCTCTGGTGTGCTTACCGACGGTGGGAAGTCGTGTTGTTTACTTTCCTCAGGGTCATAGTGAACAGGTCTTTCTTCCTCTCTCATTCGTTATAACACAAAGTGATACAATCTATTATATTCAAATACTTCATGGTCCCTTATTGGAATTGAGTGCCAGGTAGCTGCAACAACTAATAAAGAAGTTGATGCACATATACCCAATTACCCAAATTTGCCGCCACAGTTGATCTGTCAACTCCACAATGTCACAATGCATGTGAGTTTCATCAGTTACAATCTAAGTTTCTCTAATTATCTAATGAATTACTATTTGCTATTCAAGTTGTATTAGGCACACAGATAATTGATAATTTGTTGAATTTCAGGCAGATGTTGAAACAGATGAAGTATATGCTCAAATGACTTTGCAGCCCTTGACGCCAGTACTCCCGAGTCCCGAGTGTTGCTATAAATGATTTTTAATAATATTGCCTTTTTGTATCAATACTTCTGAATGGGGTGACAAAAATACTCTGTTTTGGATTTCAGGAAGAACAAAAAGATACATATCTTCCTGTTGAGTTTGGAATTCCTAGCAAGCAGCCTACTAACTATTTTTGTAAGACGCTGACTGCAAGTGATACTAGCACCCATGGTGGCTTTTCTGTCCCTCGTCGTGCTGCAGAGAAAGTTTTTCCTCCTCTGGTAATTACTGGTCCCATGGTCCTGTCATTTTTACTGGGCTCTAGAGCTGAACCTGATATTTTTGTCTTTTTTACTGGCACTCAGGATTTCTCACAGACACCACCTGCCCAAGAACTAATTGCAAGGGATCTGCATGATGTTGAATGGAAGTTCAGGCATATTTTCCGAGGCAAGCTCTAAATGTTCTTTTTCTTATTGCCCTCTGTAGCTTTACATTGTTGAGAGTATCTTCAGCTTTACTCTAAAAGCTGGTGGGTATCTTAGCTCTTGGAGAAAAAGCTACACACTGTCATGAACTGGGCTTGTGCTTCATCTCTGTTTCTGTTGCAATTTCCAATTAAATCATCCAATTTGTTCATTTTTGCAGGGTTGTACTGTTGTTTCCCATTTCATACATCCCTATCCTGTTATATTGTTAAAAAATGTATGTGTCGTGTCATATGTCCATGTGTGTGCATCTTATTATTCATTTGAGTGGCAACAATGCCGAGAAAAAGGACTAGGAGAAAAGTATTATGTAGTTATGGTAGTTTACAACCATTAATTTTTGTGCACTTGTGGTGGAGTTGTATTGGTAAGTGCTTTCTTATCCTTAATTAGAAGTCTTTAGTTTGAATCTTATGTATGCAGTTTCCATGTTAGAGAGCAATTACTCTTAATGTGGGACTTTTGCATTACGAATTCAAATTTTTTCAGCCCTAATACGGATATTGGACACTGAATGGAAAGCAATTTCCTTTTTCAACCATTGACTCTACATTTATAGCCTTGGCAAAATCTTTTCTTTTTCTTTTACCATTACCAAAAAAAGAAAATCTGTAATTCGAAGCCATTTGGATGTGTAAAGTACTAGGTTCACCCATACAAAAGTTTTGGGAGTTTATTGCTCTGAAGTTTTCCTTCTTCCATTGCTGAATAAATTGTTGGAAAATAAATGAAGGGAACTTATAGCTTCCTTCTTTTGCTCATAGTGTATCACGAGATCTACAAGCAGAAGTCCAAATAAAACACTATTGTTTTGTTTGAAGTTGAAGAATACAAATCTTTTGAAGGACGGACCAAATAATAGACATTGTTGAGAATAAAGAGGAGAAACTAGATAAAGTTTGAAACATAAATAAGGTTTGGCATCATTGTCAAAAGAAAAAAGAAAAGAAAAAAAGAAGACATGGCTTATCTTTCTCAAAAAAAAAAAAACAAAAAAAACAAAAGAAGATATGGCTTGTCAAACACTTGGGAACTCTAGGAGATGCAAGAAACAGAAAATGGAGGTCCTTGAGATTATCTCTGTGACTGAGATGCACAGAGACACTTTCTTCTTTTCTTCTTCTATATTTGGGGAAAAGTTTTTAGTGGAAAGGTTTTTCTTCCTCTGTACTATTAAAACCAATCAATCTTCAGTTTTATCCATTTAGGCAAAGGGTGCCCTAAAAGTATGACATTAGAAATACCTGTGGTCTCAATAGGTATCCTACAGAGGTTTGGATATATCTTGAAGTAGTTGGTGTAGCATGGTGGCTCAACATATTGAATGTCATATTACAGAGTGGAGAGATGGCAAACGCGTCGTATATGTTTTGATATGTAATAATGATGTTTAATTCAAAGTTATGAAAACTATTCTTATCAAAAGTTATAAGAAGTTGTGCAAACTATCATGTTATTTAAGTTTATGAGTCATATGATGATCATTTGAGAAAGAATAATAGAGTTCAATGAAATATGACCTTCAAGTGGTGGATGTGTAATCATACAAAGATTGGACAAGAATATGATCACATTCGACGAAAGTTGCAGTCAGCACGTGTAGAGGTAATCAGAGAAGGCCATAAGAGATGGTTTGACCATATGCTACGTGTACCTCCATATGCATTGATTTGTATGGGTAACAGTACAATGATTGAAAGTGATCAAAGAGATCTAAAATCACATGAAAGTTGTCTCAAAAAGCTTACAATATCTGAATCAATATGGACTTATCCAATTATAAAATACAGTGGAAGTAAGGAAGATGTTACCAACTAGTTGAAATCAAGTTTTAAGTTGTTATACTTAAATTAGGTGATTGTTCAAGACTCTTTAATTTTATTAAGCTTGTAATTTTTCTTGAATGGAAAAACAAATTACTTAATAGTGGAGTAAAATGAACTTGAGAATAGCATAGGGGATGGACAAAATTTACATTGTCAACCCGACTAATTGTGATCGAGCACACAGCTGGTTGACAGTTGGGAGACAATGGACATATAATCCACATGTGATCCACGCTCACAAGTGGGATCAGAGTCATTGGGCTAAAATTAATTGTTGACTTTGTCCATTTATACTCATGTGCTCGTCTATTCATTCCCTGCTACACAGTCTCAAGCTCAAAGGATTGATCTTTAATCGGCATCGATTTCCTGGCTTAGTTTCTCTTGATATAAGCTTACACGCATGTTATCAAATTTGTTGTGTTCTGACTTGACGAATACATAAGTTGATCCTCCTGTCGAGGTTCTCCTTTGGCACTTAATTGTATGTCTAATTGTCTATCTATAATCTGGTTAGGACTTGGCAATTTTTCTTTATCAAGATTCCTAAAATTTGAGTTCGGGTTACCAAGACTATTGATGATCATTTAGGGTTGGGATTAAGCAGAACTATAATTGGTTTGTTAGTGTGTGAATGAGGATTTGTAATGGGATGACATTTCCTCCATCATGTTGTATGATTCTCTCTCTATTTTTGGATGTGACAAAATGTTTAACCTCATTGTGGATGTTTATATTACTTTCACAACTCCTGAATTTTTTTAATTCATGTAACTTCACATTGAAACTTTTGATGGGATGTTTCTGCAATCAAATATGTTTTGTCCAATATGTAAATGATAGTCGAACTTATTGGACTTCCGCAAGCAATTTGATATAATGCTTTCATTGATTGTTTTGTCATCCTAATCCCGCTTAACTTAAGTTGGAACCTTTTTCTTCTAAAATTTGTTTTGATAACTTGTTTGATTAAAGGATGCTTTCTGTTGGACGTGAAAGGAAGGTGTAATGCTGTGTGTGACTGACAAATGTATAGCTAGTATGCTATCTTCTGTTTATGTTTTCTCCTTTTGCATGCAGGACAGCCTAAGCGACATCTTCTTACTACTGGCTGGAGTGTGTTTGTTAGTGCCAAAAGGCTTGTCGCTGGAGATTCTGTTCTTTTCATTTGGTACTGTTTAGCCTCCTCTGTTGACAGTACTGTACATTTTCACATATTATTGCATCTAGCATGACATTTTTCTCCAGGCTTTTTCTTGAGATAGTCAGTTCTGTGCAGGAATGAGAAAAATCAGCTCCTTCTGGGAATTCGGCGTGCAATTCGACCCCAGACTGTGATGCCTTCATCAGTTCTATCTAGTGATAGCATGCACATCGGATTACTTGCTGCTGCTGCCCATGCTGCTGCTACTAATAGCTGTTTCACTGTCTTTTTTAACCCAAGGTAGTGCTTAACAGTACTCTCCCTTTGTGTTTTCATTCATATCTAGTATCTTTTATGCTTTTCTCTTCTCACATGCTTATTGCGTTAGGGCTAGCCCATCCGAGTTTGTTATACCTCTTTCAAAATACATCAAAGCTGTATATCACACACGCGTTTCTGTTGGAATGCGTTTTCGGATGCTATTTGAAACTGAAGAATCTAGTGTTCGAAGGTACGGAATGAAGTTGTTTGACCTTAAGTGAAAGATTTTCTTTTATTTTCTTGATGCCAAATTTCCTCATCTATTCTGTCTGAATTGCTATATAAGTAGGCGTGTAGTTTCTTATTGATATATTGGGTACCTGTTTTATACTTGACTGCAGATTAAAGGCTCTCGAATATGTATCTTCTCTTATGTTTTGTTTTGGCTTTCCTTTAGCCCATAGAGTTGCATATCATTCTCGTCTAGTATGGGCGACAACATAGTTGCATTCTTGCATTAGGGTTCCAAATAATGAAGTTGGTGGTTTGTTCTGGTAAAAAAACCAACTTCTTAACCAGTTAAATTAAAAATTTCATTGCTAGTAAGTTGGTGCCCTTCCTTTGTGGGTTTCATTGAAATCTTTAGCCTGTATATTTGTTAGATAACTCTCTCCTCTTTTTTCTTTCCTGATAAACCCATAAGATTTCATGGATGTGTAAGCAGAAAGAAAAGCCGATATACAAGTGGTATACCAAAAAGTTGAAAACCTACACGAAGAAATGGTTTTCTACAAAAGGCACTCAATCTTCTATGCCTACAGGGATCTCATGGGTGCACCAAAGGAAAATAAGGGATAAGAGGCTACTCTTAATGGTACATAATTGATCTTCACCCCTCAAAAGCTCACATGTTTCTCTCTCCATAGTACCACATTAGTGCTAATAGAGCAAAATTCCAAGCCTTGTGCCTTCATCTCTGTCTGCTGCAATTTCGAACTAAGCATCATCTCTTTCACAGCACTTGGCATCACCCATTGCACTCCAAACTAAGGATATCTCACCATAACCTCGAAACAGATCAGCAATGAAAAAAATGGTCAATGTAAAAAGAGTTATAATTACACATAAAATAAGTGACCTGTCATTACAATAGATAATTCTTTTTTCTTATAGGTGGTTCTGTCATTTTTCAGATACATGGGCACAATCACTGGGATTGGTGACTTAGATCCAGTTCGCTGGGCAAACTCTCACTGGCGGTCTGTCAAGGTAAATGGTCTATTTTGTTTTACCTTTAGCAATTCTCTATTTGCTATTCTCGTTCTTTTGCATCTTATATCAGTTAACATGGTTTTTCCATTCATGTCTTAATGTTTGAAGGCTTTACTCTTTTTCGTTTTACTTCGTTTGGGGTTTGGGTGGATGGGTGGGTCAGTTCAAGTCGAACCCACACATTGAGTGGGTTGGATCCTTCTTATGCGATTGAGTTGTATGCTGCTGGCTTTAAGGTCTTGCTTTTATCTTCAACTTTTTAATCGAAATCTTTTCTATTGGTCTTTTCACCCTTTCAGTTTCCCCAACTTTCATGTTGTCAAGTATAATTTTTTGGATAAATTTCCAGTCTTCACCAATTTATGTTGGATGAGTCAGTAGCTTTTATCTATTACTAATTTAGCAAGCTATGTCTACTGTATTTCTCATGCTCGTGCTTGGATTTGTGAGGACTGAGATCTTCATCTTCTTATGCTCAGAACCAAATTCTTTTTGATTGTATTGCTTACAATATTTCTGTGAGACTACTTTGAACTGCCCTCTCTCTCATGTGTTTGCTTGCAAACAGAAACTACCTCCGAATCAACATCAAACTGGTGCCTTTAATATTATTTCTACAATTGTTATCTGTGGTTTGCTTCTAGTTTTTTACTGCCAAAACAGTTCTCACAGCTTATATGCAGATCTAAATATTTTAAATGTCTAAATGTAATCTGATGTTTAACTTCCATGCTGGAATGTCTGCCTTTCTGTATGGTGTCAAGTTGTTTTCTCCTCCATGTCTATCGTTGTTTTCTCCTCCATGTCTATCTGGCATATATATGAATGTAATGTTGCACTGCAAGGTTTCGTGCATTACTGCATTGGATTTACTTGACTCACATATCACGTCTATGTTGCTTGAATCCTTCAAAATTGGTGATGCACACATGGTGAGCCCACACAATTTGGGTGTGGTTTGGATCTACACTGGATTTAATGTATGGGCAATATAGATTGATTGGTACTTGGCCTTATTTTTGGGTTTATGTCAATTTGGAGTATGTGGATGCTTTTCTAGTGCATGAAATATCATATGAATAAAATTTTAGGTGTTTATAAAAAAATATTTTTTATTAGGTTTAGTTAAATTACTTTGATAAACCAAAATATATACTCATATATACCGCAATATGCATTTATTGGTCGTATCCCCGTATCAGGTACCCGCACCCAAATCCAAGCAACGTAACTTCACATAGCTTATTCAGAAATGTCCTAGTATTATTAGTCTTGTAGCTAGTTGTATGAGAAATATAATCTACAGCAAGGATATCACCAATCTACAATCATATGCTATTTGTATGGTGGAAAATGTTCACTTTTGTTGCCAACACTTCATATTTACACAACAATTTCATGAAATTATAGGTTGGTTGGGATGAGTCAACTGCAGGAGAGAGGCAACCAAGGGTCTCATTATGGGAAATTGAGCCTTTGACTACTTTTCCGATGTATCCATCTCTTTTTCCTCTTAGGCTAAAGCGGCCTTTGTATCCAGGAACTTCATCTTATCAAGGTATGGCACACTGAATGGTTATGTGATTAGAGAATCGAAGCAGTAAATCATATCTTTCCTCCATTTTGGTGAAATTGTGAAGTCTAGTGTAACTTATCAGGAGAGAGAAAAAAAGAAAAAGTAATGGCATATGTAGTTTTAGGGTCTGTTTGTTTGTGGAGGGATTAAGTGGGTTATCTAGTATTAAATTTGAAACTAAAATTGTGTTTGTGTTTGGTTGAGGTGATTACCTAAAACCAGGATAGATTTTATATCACAATCATGGGATTTATCTATCCCAGATAGAAGGTGGGGAGATAATTTATAGTCGTTATCCCAGGATAACTTGGTTTTGAACCAAACAACCGTCTCTTCTAAGCCCCAAGAGTTCTTCATCCTCTCTTCCCCACCCAAATAGCTATGGTAGAAGGAAAAAGACACAAGTTTATAGCAGTATCATTGCTCAGCTAGCAACCAGTTCTTGTTCCAGAAGCTATACGAGTAGTTTATCTCCTTTGCTTTTGCAGATGGTAACAATGAAGCTATTAATCGAATGGCATGGTTAAGAGGGAATACTGGTGAGCTAGGACCTCATTCGATGAATCTTCAGTCTTTTGGCATGCTTCCTTGGATGCAACAGAGAGTCGATTCAACAATTCTCCCAAATGACATTAATCAGCACTATCAAGCTATGCTGGCTACTGGTTTGCAAAGTTTTGGGAGTGGAGATTTAATGAAACAGCAATTTATGCAGTTTCAGCAGCCTGTTCCATATCTCCAACATTCCAGTACTGATAATTCCGTTCTGCATCAGCAGCAGCAGCAGCACCACCACCAAATAGTGCCACAAGCAGTTCATCAGCATATGCTGCCTGCTCAAACCCAAATGCTGTCAGAGAACCTTCAAAGGCAATCACAGCAACAATCCAATAATCAGTCAGAGGACCAGGCTCACCAACATTCTTACCAAGAAGCATTCCAAATCCCACACGACCAGCTCCAGCAGAGGCTGCCATCAAATGTTACCTCTTCATTTTTGAAGGCAGATTTTGCAGATTTGAACTCCAAGTTTTCGACATCTGTTGCTCCTTCAGCCGTGCAAAATATGCTTGGTTCTTTGTGTTCTGAAGGAAGTAGTAATTCATTGAGTATCAACAGAACTGGTCAGTCGGTGATCATAGAGCAGCCGCTCCAACAGTCCTGGATGTCAAAATTTACAGAGTCACAACTAAATACATGCTCCAACTCATCACCACTCCCAACATATGGGAAAGATATTTCCAATCCTCGGGAAAATTGTAGCTTGGGTTCCCAGAATCAAGCGCTTTTTGGTGCTAATGTTGATTCTTCAGGGCATCTCCTTCCGACCACAATGTCTAATGTTACTACTACATGTGCTGATATGTCCTCAATGCCACTTGGGGCTTCTGGATATCAGAATTCTCTATATGGTTATGTGCAAGAATCTTCTGAGTTGTTGCACAATGCAGGACAAATTGATCCACCAAATGCAACCCATACATTTGTCAAGGTGCTAGTTCTGCTGTGTAGGTCAAACATTTCATTGGCATTTCTTGCATATGGCAATCATTTTTGTAAAGTTATTTTGTCTATGCAGGTTTACAAATCGGGCTGTGTTGGGAGGTCACTGGATATCACCCAGTTCCACAGCTATCATGAGCTGCGACGGGAATTGGGGCAGATGTTCGGTATCGAGGGGTTCCTTGAAGACCCTCAAAGATCAGGCTGGCAGCTTGTATTTGTTGACAGGGAGAATGATATCCTTCTCCTTGGGGACGACCCATGGGAGTAAGTACCCCATCATGGAAAGACTTAATATGTAACTTTTTTCTTAATTTTCCACTGCAAGTGTACACAGAAGGAAGAACATATGCTTTTAAAACTCGGTCCTTGTGTCTGAACTTTTGATTTGTAAGGTTGCTTTCTTAATTGGTCAACTCACAAGTCTGTTATCTTTACCTTCACATGATTTATATCTATTCACCCTGTGGTGTAGTGTTCAATCTTTTTGGAAGTGGCTTTTCTTTAGTCCTATTATAATGTTGTAATCTTCTCTTTATTTCCCTGGCATGGTATTTTCAGGGCATTTGTCAATAATGTCTGGTATATAAAAATCCTTTCACCTGAAGATGTGCAGAAGCTGGGAAAGGAAGAGGCTGAATCCCTGAACTGTGCAGCAGTTGAAAGGATGAGCAGCACTAGTGCTGATGATCGAGATCTTATTTCTGGAATGCCATCTTTAGGATCGCTTGAGTACTGATTGTTGTAATGCTTAAAAGAGGAGGACTAATTCTGATTCTCGATCTTCTCTAGGGTCAGAAACTCAAATTTCATGCCTCAGAACCAGGCTTTTTTAGCTTTCATCTAATTGGTCCATCTCCCAATTGTATGTTGTATTTTGCATTTGGATGTAGCTGCAATAGGACTTGAGGCATCTCCCATTTGTATGTTGTAGTTTTCATTGTATTCCTGTTGTATAAGTGTAATTCACTGTACGGCTCAAGATGAGACATGATTTAAACTAAGAATCTCAGAAGTGTTAAAAACTTGGTATTGCACTTCCACTGCTGGCAAGTAACCCTTGATTTAACTGAGTTCTGTTTCAATTTTGGTTTGCTTTCGTTTTTTAAGACAGCAGCAGTTGAGGATCTACATCTGCGCTTTTCCTGTAGGTAAATGTTCCAGATGATTTTTTTTGCTTAAATGCATATCTGGAATGACATTTTCTGTGTAAGAACTTTTTGATGCTTCCAAGTCACCAAAAAATATATTTATTGGTAAGGCAGGTTAACCTGTAACAATATGTGAAGGTTACTTGATAGTGTGGAAAGTACATAACCGTGTATATAACTTAAAACTCAAATGTGTTGAATTTAAACTGGAAATAAGTTTCAAGTTATATTCAAGAAACATGAGGATTACTGGCACTCTATTTCAAAACATAAGGAATTATTTGGAGTTTCTATTCTCCTGTCATATATGTATAGCGGCGTAGCTTGTTCAATTCAGTTCTCAGAAGGTTAGATGCCTAAGGAATGTAGGTGGAGTACAACTACAGAAGTGTCAAGTTGTTAAATCACCCCATGAAAGTTTGGGATGGTGGAGACGAGAGTGAGAGGGTGTGTGTCTATTTTCGAGAATCCGGTTGATTTCATGTCGGGATGATTGACCACAAAAGCTATTTATCTTGTGAGAAGACTGATGAAAAAATATCGAGAAAGAAGAGGGACTAACTGATGAAAAAATATCGAGAAAGAAGAGGGACTAACATATGGTGTTTATTGATCTTGAGAGGGCTTGTGATAAAGTTTTGAGGAAGATTTTGTGGTGATGCATGGAGGCAAGAGGTGTTTCGGTGGCCTACATTAGGGCATCAAAGAACATGTATAAGAGCCAAAATGAGGGTAAGAACAGTGGAAGGAGACTCTGATCATTTACCTATAGAGATGAGATTACACTTGGGTCAACTCTTAGTTTATTTCTATTTTCTTTGATTATGGATGTATTGATGCGAGACATTCAAGATGAGGTGTCGCCGTGTATGTTATTCGCGGATGACATAATTCTGATTGATAAGACGTGCAATAGGGTGAATGCTAAGTAAGAGGGATGGAGACAAACTTTGGAGACTAAAGATTCCAAATTGAGTAGGATGTAGAGTGCAAATTCAATGATGTGATGCATAAGGTACAGATGAAAGTGAGGTTTGACACTCAAAATATACCTAAGAAAGGTTTCATTCAAGTATCTTAGGTCTATAATCTAGGAGAGTGGAGACATTGACAATGATATCATCCATCTTACTGGTGTAGTGCCGACAAAGTGGAGGTTGACCTTTAGAGTCTTACGTGATAAAAAGGTACCATTAAAACTAGTTGAGCTTTATAAAGTGGTGGTTGTACCAACTTTATTGTATAAGATTGAGTCTTGGCCACTCAAGAAAGTCCATATCTAGAAGATGCATGTTGCGAAGATGAGTTTTGAGGTAGATATGTGGTCATACTATGAGTGGTGGGATTACAAATGGAGATGTTCAGGATAAGATGGATATGGCCTCCATGGTTCACAAGATGAGAGAAGTTAGATTGAAATGATTTGGACATGTGAAGAGGAGATGCGTAAATACTCTAGTGAGAAGGTGCAAGAGGCTGGTTGTAAAGGGTATGATGAGAGGCAAAGGTAAGCCGAAGAAGTATTGAGAGAGGTCATAAGACTGTATATAACACAACATCAGGTTACCGAACACACGGCCTTAGATAGGAGGGTGCAAATGACTCATATAAGGGTAGAAGGATCGTAGGTAGAGTATATCTTCCTTAGGGTGATTGGTGTTTGCGATGGTACTAGTTATATTATTACAGTTTTGTTTTTTAGTTTATCATTGTTTATTAATAATAATTTACCGTAGTATATTGTTTATGGCATTTGAATTATCACATGATTTTATTGATTTTTGGCTACTTTGGCGCCATTTCTTGCTTCGATTTCTCTTCATTATTGCAATAACCCTTATTTTTAATAAAGGGCTAATTAGTAATTTTAACCACTAATAATTTTTATAATATTTTTGTAAAAAAGGAGCAGCCAACCCTTTTATTTCTCTAACTGCAGCGCTCGACAGAAGGAAAAAAAACCTACAGCAGTTCCCGAAAGAAAGCAAGCGAGTACATGAAATTTTTGTGGAAAAATTTGCCAACAGAATCATTATTCTTGCTACAAAAAAGAAATTGCAGAAGTCACAAGAAGACAATATCAGGTTTCTTATCATTAATAGAGTAATCGGTAGACAATCTTGGGTTTAAACAAACTTTTAAGAATTTGGAATTATTCATTCTTAATTGTAAACAAACTTTTAAGAATTTGGAATTATTCATTCTTAATCGCAAACTGGTGCAGCCCTTAGTAGCTGCCAAAATTTCCCTTGTATCAATAATTTTCATATTACTGATTGTTTCGTTTGGAATGCGTAATTAGTGTATCGGGTAGTTGATTCACTTATTATGTTGTGGAGTTAATCATTATTGTTAATTCATGGTTTGAGGGGTACAATATCAAGATCTAGCTCTAAGCTTAAAAGTTAGGGATATTGAGACTTGAGTTTGACTAGCATAATTGATACCGGTAATCACTATTTTGTCTAGATTGAAGTCATTGAGGGCTGTTTGGTTTGTGTTCTACGCCTTGCAAGGTTGGAATACTTGTCATTTATAAGGTAAGTGAGACTCTAAGCTTTAGTGCTTGCTTTTCAAACATCTTTTTTTGAAAAATATATTTCTCTACCTGGTGCATGTGTTGGGACAAGCGTGTGCTCGGTAGAATTAGTGTCCTTCAAACGGTCCTACACATGCTATTTTGTGAAGAATATCGAATGTTTTTATAAGATATATATGGCGTGATGTTGGATATCTTTCTTTATTATTGTGAGGTGGTTACTAGGGGCATACATAATTGTCGTAATATGTTAGGGGCATACCTATGATGCCGTAATATGTTAGAGGCTTTGTACACACTGCCGTAGCATGCTTTTAGAGCATTATACATGCTGCCATGGACTTGTCAGGGTGATGAGTTGACCTCCTTCACTGCGATTTATGAAAAGTTTTGAGTGTGGATTGAATTGAGACATGTAGTGACCTTTTTGAACATTTATTTGAAGTTATTGAGCTTTCTTCTATGAAGTATATTCTTGTGCTTATTATTTATATATATTCGTTGTGCAGATATATTTTATAACTCTTGTTCAAGGGGTATTAAAGTAGCGAGCCGAGGATTTTACTGGGTTGTATTTATATACAACTCACTCTTTACTTGCATGTCAATGCAGATACTGTTACAGAGGGTGAGACTTGTGGCTAACAATTTCGTTTCCGTGGACTCTGTTGCTGAGGTGAACCTTCGCATTATTCGTGGAGGCTACTATTTTAGCTCTATCTATTATAGCTTATGTTTTTTTTCCTTAGGGTTTGCATGTCCGATTGCACTCATGTCACACTATTAGATGCTCTATGATCTTATTGTGGGATTTGGGCTAAAGATATTTTGTTAATGACCTTTTTCTTTCATAACTTGATATAGGATTTTGATTTGATAGTTATTCCATTTTTTATGAGTAGTGACGAGGTTTGGTGTTGCACATATTGTATCTCTGTGCTTTGATGATTTAGATGCGTGTATAGATGTTTGGTTCTCCCAACAGATGGTATTGGCGAGTACCAGTCACATCTAGGGGGTATTTTGGGATGTGACAAAGTTAGTATCAAAGCCTAGGCTTTAAGTCCCAAGTCATGAAGCAGTGTTTGGTAGAGTCTTGTTTATGAGTACGTAGGTGCCCATACTTATGACCTTGAGGCTACTAAACATTTAGAATGTATTCTCCTTTTCATTCCTTATTCGTGCGTTGAGTTGAATCAAGTTTAACTTTTGAATATTTTTTGCAGATGGCTAAGAAGCGCGACTCTTCCTCTACTATTCAATCTAATGCAGCTGTTAGACATGGTGGGGGACATGGTATTACCTTTAGTGGCAGTCAGGGTAGGTCTCATCCTACTAGGGCTCGGACTAGGGCATCTACTGCTCCTCAATCAGGAGTTATGAATGGAAGACGGACTCGAGCTGTTTCCCCAAAGCAAGTGTAGGAACATGTTGTTCGGGATGCTCTACAAACAGTGCCAACTACTGCACCTACTGTCGCCTTACCTACGGATGTTGTGATGAAATTTTTGAATGTGTTAGAGGTATTGGTGCCTAATCAGGGTGGAATCCTAGCTCCTCAAACTACTACACAAGTGCAAGAATAGGTTTAGTTAAATGTTGATACGACTCAGACACCACATTTGGCCCCTCAATAAGTTGTTCATCCAGTTGCAACTTCAGGGAAACCCAAATATCTTAAGAATTTCATGGACCTTAAGCCACCAGAATTTGATGCGACTCCAGCTTCTACTGAGCCTCAGAAGTTCATTGATCATTGTGAAAAAATACTTACTATATTAGGGTTGAAGGAGACTTGTGGTTTAGAATTTACCACTTTTACGTTCTCAGGATTTCCAGAGGCATGGTGAAATTCTATTCAGAGAGGTAGACAAGTAGGGTCACCACCTATCATCTGGTCAAAGTTTTCAGCAACGTTTAAGGATAGGTCTTTTCCATTGAGCAAACAAGATGATATGAGTCGTCAGTTCCATGATTTGCGTCAGGACAATATGACAGTTACAGAGTATGAGGCCAAGTTCACTGAATTGTTCAGGTATGCGCCACTTTTTATTGCAGATCCAAGGGAGAAAGTGAGAAGGCTTGTGGATGGACTAGAGCACCATTATTATGGTCCTGTGATACGAGATGTGCAAAATGGCACATATTCAGATGTGGTTGACACTGCTCTTCATTGTGAGTCCTATTGGGAGATGGAGAAAATCGAGCGAAAAAGAAAAGAGGCACGCAATACAGGTGGGTTTAGAGGTGCTTTATCTAGAGGCAAGAGTGGATTTCATCATGGGCAGTCTAAGCCTACTCAGTCAGAGTCGATGGTGCAATCTTCTAAGAGGGGTTGTCCAGCTGGACAAGGTCAACAACAAATGCAGAAGAAGGGTGATAATGCCTCCCAGTCTGGACAACATCCAAGGTGTTCTAATTGTGGTAGGAATCACAGTGGCCACTGCTTTAGTATTGATGGTCCTTCTTTAACTTGTGGTGAAAGAGTTCATATTGCTAAATTTTGTCCTAAGGGAGATTCTGGTCAAGCTACTACACAGGTGCAGAGGAATGTGACAGATACTCAGGCTTAGATTTAGCCAGGTAGTGTCGCCTCACAAGGTTCTCGTGGATAGGGTCAACAGGGTGCACAGGTTTCTCAAGAGCAGGTGGACCACCGGGATTATTTGCTATTGGCCAGATAAGATGTCAAGGGATCTAATACTGTAGTCACAAGTATTATTACTGTTAATTCTCATAAGGCATATGCTCTTGTTGATCCGGTTCAACGTATTCATATGTATTCTCATCTTTTACTATATCTTTTGAACGATGAGTTAAGGCTCTTAATGTTCCATATATGGTTATGACTCCAGTAGGGAGACTTAATCACTGGATAGAGTGTATAGAAATTGTGTTATATCTGTGTAGGGCAAGGACACAATAGTTGCCTATTAGAGTTGTCGCTAACTGACTTTGATGTAATTATGGGCATGGATTAGTTAGCATCATGTTATGCTTTCATTGATTGCTATGCTAAGCTCGTACATTTTAATTTACCTGGATAACCATCTTTAGTATGGAAATACATGATTCCTCTTACACGGGAAAGATAATATCTTATGTGAAGGCACGTTGAATGATTAATCATGGGCGCTTTGGTTTTATTTCTACTGTCCATAATACTAGAGGGGAGGATGTTACTATCGATAGGGTTTCAATTGTGTGAGAATTTGTTGATGAGTTTCCAGAAAACTTGTTTGACCTACCTTCGATGAGAGGAAATGAGTGTACCGCTAATTTAGTGCCAGACACTCAACCTATCTTTATTCCTCCATATCGTATGGTTTTAGCTGAGTTGAGAGAATTAAAGGTCCAACTCCAAGAGCTACTTGATAAGGGGTTCATCAGGCCTAGCGTATTGCCTTGGGATGCCCAGTGTTATTTGTGAAAAAGAAAGATGGCACGATGAGAATGTATATCGACTACAAGCAACTGAATAAGTAATCAAGAATAAATACCCATTGCCTTGTATTGATGATCTAGACGATCAGCTGCAGGGTGCTACTCACTTTTCCAAAAATTGATTTGAGATCAGGTTATCATTAGTTGAGAATAAAGATCGAAGATATCTCAAAGACAACCTTTTAGACTAAGTATGGGCACTTTGAATTTTTGGTGATGTCTTTCAGATTGACTAATGCATCTGCAACATTTATGGACCTCATGAACAGGGTATTCAAGCTATACTTAGACCAGTTTGTGATTATAGTCATTGATGATATTTTGTTCTACTGTCGAGATGAGGTTGAGCATGAACATAATTTGAGACTTGTACGACAGACACTTAGGGAACGAAAGCTCTATGCTAAGTTCTCAAAATGTGAGTTCTGGTTGGGAATAATTCCTTTTTAGGACACGTGGTGTCATGAGATGGGATTCAAGCCGATCCAAGAAAGGTAGAAGCTGTTCAAGATTAGACTCGACTTAATACTCCGACAGAGGTATATAGTTTCTTGGGGCTAGCTGGATATTACAAACAGTTTGTGGAGGGTTTCTCAAGGATAACCGCTTCATTGCTACGTCAAACTCAAAAAGGTGTGATTTTTTGATGGTCAGATGAATGTGAAGAGAGTTTCCAAAAATTAAAGACTACATTTACTACAACTCCTATTCTGACCTTACCCACGACAGAGGGTGGTTTCACCATTTATCGTGATGCATCTAAAGTTAGATTGGGATGTGTCTTAATGCAGAATGGTAAAGTAGTGGCTTATGCTTCTCGACAGGTAAAGATTAATGAGAAGAATTATCCAACGTATGATTTAGAATTGGCTGCAATCATATTTTCACTCAAGATATGGCATCACTACCTTTATTGTGAGCCGTGTGAAGTCTATACTGATCACAAGAGTTTGAATACATATTCAAGCAAAGGGACATGAATTTGAGGCAAGACGATGGTTGGATATACTTAAACATTATGATCTTACTATCTTGTATCATCTTGGGAAGACAAATGTGGTGGCAGATGCCTTGGTAGGAAGTCTATGGGCAGCTTAGCCTGAATTACTGTTAAAAGGCGACCTACGCCTAGGGATATTCAGTCATTAGCCAATCAGGGAGTTAGAATTGATCATATATTGCCTGGTAAGTTTCGTACAGGTATGGTGGCACAGTCATCCTTAGTTGGAGAAGCCAAGGCTTGCCAATATGATGATTCCCGACTTGCTAGATTATGAGATCAAGTGCAGAGTGGAGGCATTGTGTATACCCACGGTAGGTGAGGTAAAACGGCTAATACTTGAAAAAGTTCATAGATCGCGATACTCTATCCATCCAGGTGCTTCGAAGATGTATCAAGACTTGCGTGGATGGAAAGTTATGAAGGCTGATATTTTGAAGCATATGACTAGTTGCTTGAATTGCCAACATGTCAAATATGAACATTAAAAACCTGGTGGAGTAATGCAAAACTTGATTATCCCAAAGTGAAAGTGGGAAAGGATTACTATGGACTTTGTCATTGGGTTGCCGAATACTTTCATGAAGCACCACTCAGTTTGGGTGATTGTAGACAAACTCACAAAATCTACCTATTTCATACCAGTACGGGTTACTTATACTACAAAGCACTTAGCAAACATTTACGTTCAAGAGATAGTTTGGATTCATGGAGTGCTTATTTCAATAGTACCATATCGAGATGCACAGTTTAATACTAAGTTTTGAAAGTCTTTTCAGAGGTCATTGGGATCACAAGTTGAGTTGAGTACAACTTTCATCCCTAAATTGACGGACAGTCTGAGCAGGTTATTCAGATCTTGGAGGACATTCTTAGAGCTTACACGATTAATTTTGGTGGACATTGGGATGATCAGTTGCCATTGGCAGAGTTTACTTATAATAATAGCTACCAATCGAGTATACAAATGGCACCACATAAGGCTCTATATGGTCGTAAGTGTTGATCACCTATAAGATGGTTTGAACCTGGCGAACCAAAATTACTAGGTCTAGAATTGGTTCAGCAGGCCTTAGATAAAACTGTAGTGATACGAGAACAACTTCGGACAATACAAAGTACACAAAAATCTTATGCAAATAAGAAAAACCATGATATAGAGTTCATGAAGGGCAAAAAGGTCTTTTTGAAAGTTTCTTCTATGAAAGAAATTATGAGATTTGGTCGGAAAGGTAAGCTGAGTTCTAGATATATTGGTCCTTATGAGATTTTAGATTTGATTGGATTGGTGGTGTGCCTACTTGCTTTACCTCTGAGATTGTCCTTTGTACATCCTATATTTCACGTGTCCATGCTTCGACGATATGTTCGTGATGATAGCCATAAGATTAATCTAAAAGATGTGGAGCTCGATGGGAATAACATATGAGAAAAGTCTAATATCTATTTTGGATAGGCAAATGCGACAATTGAGGTAGAAGAAGATAGTTTCAGAAAAATTTTTATGGTACAATCATCCAATTGAAGAGGCTACTTGGGAATCCCTTACTTATTTGACACTTCAAGTATGATTTTATACTCGTTCGAAGACGAACCTTATTTTAAGTTGGGGAGAATGTAATAACCCTTATTTTTAATGAAGGGCTAATTAGTAATTTTAACCACTAATAATTTTTATTAATTTTTTTAAAAAAAGAGCAGCCAACCCTTTATTTTTTTTAACCTGCTGCGCTTGACAGAAGAAAAAAAAAACCTATGGTAGATCCTGAAAGGAAGTAAGCGAGTACATGAAATTTTTGTGGAACAATTTGCTAACAAATTAGTATTCTAGCCATAAAAAAAATTACAATAGTCACAAGAAGACAATATCAGATATCTTATCATTAATTGAGTAATCAGTAAACAATCTTGGGTCTAAAAAACCTTTAAAGAATTTGGAATTATTCACTCTTGATTGCAAACTGGTGCAACCGTTAATTGTTGCTAAAATTTTCCTTTTATCAATAATTTTCATATTACTAATCGTCTCGTTTGGAATACATAATTAGTGCATCGGCTAGTTGATTCTCTTACTATATTGTGGAGTTAATCATTATTGTTAATTCATGGTTTTAGGGGTACGATATCAAGATCTAGCTATAAGCTTAAAAGTTAGGGATATTGAGACTTGAGTTTGACCAGTATAATTGATATCGGTAACCACTATTTTGTCTAGATTGAAGTCATTAAGTCTGTTTGGTTTGTGTTCTACGCGTCGCAAGATTGGAACACTTGTCATTTATAAGATAAGTGAGACTTTAAGCTTTAGTGCTTGCTTTTCAAACATGTTTTTTCGAAAAATATATTTCTCTGCATGGTGCATGTGTTGGGACAAACGTGTGCTTGGTAGAATTAGTATCCTTCAAACAGCCCTACACATGCTATTTTGTGAAGAATATCGTATGATTTTATAAGATATATATGGCGTGATGTAGGGTATCTTTTTTTGTTACTATGAGATGGTTACCCTAAGCATACATAGCTGCAGTAATATGTTAAAAGGTATATCCATGCTGCAGTAATATGTTAGGGGCTTTGTACATACTGCCGTAATATACTTTTGGAGCATTATACATGCTGCTACGGACTGTTCGGGGTGATGGGTTGATCTCCTTCGCTGCCGTTTGTGACAAGTTTTGAGTGTGGATTGAATTGAAACATGTAGCGACCGTTTTGAACATTTGTTTAAAGTTATTGAGCTTTCTACTATGAAATATATTCTTGTGCATTATTCATATATATTCGTTGTGCATATATATTTTATAATTCTTGTTCCAGGGGTATTAAAGTAGGGAGTTGAGGATCTTATGGGTTATATTTATATATAGCCCACTCCTTACTTGCATGTCAATGCAAATACTATTGTAGGGGGTGAAACTTATGGTTGACAAGTTCGTTTCTGTGGACTCTGTTTGCTGAGGTGAACCTTCATATTATTCGTGGAGGCTCCTATTTCAGCTCTATCTATTATAGCTCATATTTTTTTTCCTTGGGGTTTGTATGCTCAACAGTTGAACTCATGTCACTCTATTAGATGCTCCATGAGCTTATTGTGGGATTTGGGCTAGAGATATTTTGTTAAGTGACCTTTTTCTTTCCTAACTTGATATATGATTTTTGTTTGATAGTTATTCCATTTTTTATGAGTAGTGAGGAGGTTTGGTGTTGAACATATTGTATCTCTTTGCTTTGATAATTTGGATGCGTGTATAGATGTTTAGTTCTCTCAACAGATGGTATTGGCGGGTGCCAGTCACTTGTAGGAGATATTTTGGGATGTGACAATTATCTTTCTCTATATATCGAGATTTATTGCACTTGAGCCCAGGGTCTTTTGGAACAAGTCTCTTTACCTTCATGGGGTAGTGATAAGGTTTGTTCACATTCTGTCCTCCTCACACTTCACCCATGCAGGGTTTCATTGGGTAAAACAGGGAAGGAAAGCATTGTTACCTTGTGCCTTCCTTGTTTCTAGAGCTCACTAAACTCAACACTTGGAGAGAATCAATTGAGAAAAGAAATTTCTCATTTTTGCATTATGAAAGCTAAATGAAGAAAACTGAATACATTGTAGCAGTTATACAAGTAGAAAAAAATATTTAGTCGATTTACCTCTAATATCTGGTGATAGCTACTTAACAAAAGCCCAATTAGCTAATTCTACTGTAAGGACTTGGACTTTATACGACCTCAATATAGCATAAAAATTTAGTTTTGGAAAAGTTTTGAACCAAGGCGACGCTTCATGGGAGCCTTCACGGTCCATGTGAGGTTACACAACCCGTGTGGAGCCTCCATGGAGTGTCCCTTGGACTTTGGGGGATGTTTGGCCCTTAAACGTGGTGTTTTAAACTATCGCACACCACACTTGGACCCCTCACAGTTCGTGTGACACTTCACGGACCGTGTGGTGGCCTTGACATGAATCTCACAGTTTTGGGACCAAGTATGGTCACACGACCAAGTTCACGACTCATGTGGGGTGTCACGGCCCGTGTGGCCATCCGTAAGGCTTCTGGAGTGAAATTTTTCTAGATGTGGAATCATCCTCTTGTAACTTTATCGTGGAATTTTTCTAAGGAGAGGGGTACGAGAAATGTCATGGCTCGTATGACACTGCACGACCCGTAAGGCGTCCCGTGAAGGTACTTCATTGAAAACTTCTAAGTATGCTATATTCAAGCTCAAGCTAAGTTCACTTTCAAGCCTTCAATTCAAGCTTATTTATGTTGTTTAAGGCCATCATGGGTCTCCTACATCAAACCAAGTTCAAAGGAATTCCATTGGCTAAGTTTTCACAAGTTTCGATAAAAGGGTCAACTTTAAATGGTCATTATCTCTTAGAAAAAAAAACTAGGTGGACCAAAAACTATCAAATTGAAGCTCTTTGAATTAGCTTTCCAACACATCTGGTTCCATCTCATTCTGAGTTTGGAACAAGAAGTTATACCCTTTTTCGTATAATCTGTCTGGGCTAGCCGGGGAGCCTTCAAGGACCGTGAAGAGCTTCACGGTTCGTGAAGCCAACCGTGTCAAGTTCCATGTAAAATTTTAAATGGCCATTTTCCCGAGGTGTTTTTGATATGTTGACCCATCCCCAAGGCTTTTAAGACCTTTTAAACCCCCCTTTACATTCCTAAACGTCTCCTACACTAATTCTAAACCATCATTTAAGATTAACATTTGGTTTCTACAATTAGACTCTCAAAATTCTCTCCAAGTCTCACCTTCAAGATTCAAGCTAGGATTCAATTGGGGTTTCAACTTCAAGCTAAATTCTCAAATTCCTCTTCCGATGCAAGGTGTGTGGGATTGATTCTTGGTCTTTTTCAACCAAGAAGACCTAAACTCTTTTCAATTAATATTCATGGAATTTTGCTTACTTTAAATATAGGTTTTGAGAATTATTGTTTAATAAATTCAATTGATGTATGGGTTGTACTTTATTTATGATTTTAAGTTACTTCCCTATTATGATGATTTACCTTGAAGTTATGAGGTTATGAACATGCATATTCCCTTTCAAGCTTGATTTATGCATGAGTGGTTTATATTATGTTTTAAATGTGTATTTAATTATGGATTTACTTCAATTTCATATATATTATTGATTTTAGATTGAATCTCAATTACCCATGCTATTCCCATATCAATCATGGCATATGCATTCATGAACAAGGCATATGCATTCATGAATAATGGATTTTATGGAAATTATGAAGTGGGTTAAGCCCAATTATGTTTTATGAAATGATTTTGATAAGATTATAGTTACGACAATAATGTGATCACATAAATGTCTATAGTTATCGATCTTTGAGCATTTTGGGTGCTTGCACCATCTTGTATATTTGAATGAGCTATTCCTATGCATGAGTATTATGACTATAAGCTATGATTTGGTATGTGAGCCTAAGTATGATTTATTATGAATGATGTTTGGCTTCTAAGCCTAATATTGCATTGAAATGATTTGGAAATGACCATTGCCTCTTTTGAAAGCATGTAAATGTATAAATATTCATGTAGGATGTTTTGACTTACCACCGATGGATTAGGGGCGTTAGGGCTATCCCCAAGGGTCCTCCTTCTTTCCTTGAACCATGTGCCTAACATAAGTTATGAGAATCCTATTCGAAATAGGTGATGTTTTCGTAAGGAAGGTTGCTTCATACGAAATGGGTGATGTTCCCGAAAGGTGAAGTATTATGTGATATGATATGCTACATGGAATTCCTATCTGAAACGGGTGATGTTCTTGTAAGGAGGATTACTTCATACGAAATGGGTGATGTTCCTGTAAGGTGAAGTATGGTTTACTTTTGGCAAGTTGACCACCTCTTTACCGGTGAGGGGATCTATAAGGACTCGAATTTTCAAACGACTTTATCAGACCTCATAATGTCATACCGAGAGAAAATTTGACCAAGTGTCGCTCCATGGGAGGCCCACACGGCTAGTGTAAAGTCACACGGACCGTATGGCCTTCAGTGGAGGGGTACTTGACCATAATTTCGATTACGGGGACTCGACAGTGAGTTTCAGGCTAAGTGTGGGTGCACGACTACCTACACAGTTCGTGTGGTGTGTCACGGGCCGTGTGGCTCACCGTGTAGCTCACGACGTGAAATATTTATAAGTACGAAATCACCATCTCATAACTTTTTTGTGTAAGAATTTTTAGTGTCGTCTCATGGTTGTTGACACAACCCGTGTAGTGTCACACGGGCCGTGTGGCCGTTCGTATGGTACCCCTTTCGCTCCAAAAAAATTTAAATGTTGAACATTGTAAAAATTTATTCAAGTGTCACCTCACGGGCACTGTTCACGGCCCATGGAGAGTCTCACGGACCGTGTCAGTGCCAGTGAAGCCTTGACGACCCAATTTTTCATCCATTTCATTAATGGCTTTTATGTAAATATGATTTATTTTAATTGTGTTTTATGACCTTTTTACCTATCCCAACCCCTAAATCAGTTGATATCCTTCCATTCTAATTCATTCTCATTGAAAACACTCTCACCCCAAAAATCATTCCTAAAAAGCCTCTCAAGACTCAAGCTAGGGTTCAATTGGGGATTCAACTTCAAGCTAAATTCTTGTCAATTCCAACTTCTCATTCAAGGTAGGATTGATTCTTGGTCCCTTTCAACCAAGAAGACCCAAACTCTTTTCAATTGATTTTCATGAAACTAAGCTTACTTTAAATGTGAGTTTTTCATTATATGATTTATTAAATTCAATTGATGCATGACCTGTACTTTATATATGATTTTAAGTTACTTTAATCCCTATTATGATGATTTACATTGAAGTTATGAAGTTATGAACGTGCATGTCCCCTATAAAGCTTGATTTATGCATGGGTGATCTATATCTTGATTTAAATGTGAATTTAACTATGGATTTACTTCAATTTCATATTGTATTGTTGATTTTAGGTTGAATCTATACTACCCATGCTATTCTAACATCATTCATTGCTTTTGCATTCATGAACATTGGTTTTTATGGAAATTATGAAGTGGGTTAAGCCCAATTATGTTTCATGAAATGATTTGATAAGATATTGGTTATGACAAGAATGTGATCACATACATGTCTCATGATTATGGCTCTTTCAGCATTTTGGGTGCTTGCACCATTCCGTATTTGTAATCGAGCTAGTCCTATGCATGAATATTATAACTACAACCTATAATTTGACATTTGAGCCTAAATATGCATTGATCGGATTTGCAATTACTATTGCCTTTTTGAAAGTATGTATATATATATATACTATATGAAATTACTATTGCCTTTTTGAAATTACTATTGCCTTTTTGATTTAGCACCGATGGATTGGGGGCATCAAGGCTATCCCCAAGGGTCCTTTCCCTTTCCTCGAACTATGTGCCTAACATATGTTATGAGAATTCTATCCAAAATGGGTGATGTTCCCGTAAGAAAAGTTGCTTCATACGAAATGGGTGATGTTCCCGTAAGGTGAAGTATTATGTTATGATATGAAAATCCTTTTCGAAATTAGTGATGTTCCCATAAGGGGGTTGATTCATATGAACTGGGTGATGTTTCAGTAAGGTGAAGTATGGTTTACCTTTGTCAAGTAGACCACCTCTATACCGGTGAGGGGGTTTCGTCGAAATTCCAAGTACTAGTTCACTTGGTCTTACTCTTGTCGGTTGAGGTCACATCCCTAATATATATGAATATTATTTCATTCATGCATCACGAATTTCATGGCATATTGTATATTTCTCCTTTGGATGTATGATTCTTCCTATATTATGTGCCCTCGTCATCTAACGTTTAAGTGCAGGTTTAACAAGTCATATGCATTGCATGCGCGCATACTTAGTACATTCAAATGTACTAATGCATACTCTAGGCCTACATAATTTTACCATGTAGCCCCGAGCGCTACGACTATCCACCGCTTGACGAGTAGCTCAATCCGAAAGTTGAACTTGTGTTGAGTCCCATTCTCCAAGGACAAGCCACCTTCCTTCTACCTATGCTATTCTAAATTACTTTCTTGTTTGAGGGTGAGCCCGGGACATATCTTGGCCCCCGTTCCATCTTATGACTAAAGGCATCGTTTGACATCTTGTAGACTCTCTTAGATTCTATATATGTTATGTGTTGTATTTGGAGCTTATGTTTTCCGTTATCTATTGGAAATGACCATCATGGATTGATTATGGAAATTATGTATGTATGCATGTTTGGTGTGGAAATGTGAAAGGTCTTAAGCCCCGTTTCCCCCCATAAAGTGAGTCATACTTATTCGCCCTTAGTTCTTATATGCTATGTGCTATGTGAATCCATGTAAGTCTCTTTCCCCTCGATGTCCCCATAGTGTGAGTCCTACTTTTCCATCCCTTAGTATTATGTGTTTATTACTTGAATGCGCTTCCGAACCAATGATGTGGATTTGGATACTTCAAGGCATGTTTGGGGGACTCTCGGTTTCCCATTCGCTGTGTCACTTCTAGGCCCTAGTCCTGGGTCGTGACAAAAGATGGTATCAGAGCACGAGGTTTATAAATGGTCCTCGGAGTCGAACATACTGCGTCAAGTAGAGTCCTATTCATGGGTGTGAAGTGCACCATGCCTATTAGTGGGAGGCTACGAAGGCGTTCTAAGAATTGTCTCACTTCTTCATGCCTTACGTCGTGCTAAGACTCGTATATTTGTTTTCCTTACGTTGACGATGTCGTTGCTCCATTTCAAAAGATGCCTTGAGAAAGACCCCACTTACCTAGGTTGGTTCCGGCTGATGAGGATCGGGCTCCTCAGGGGCCTATGGATGAACCCATCTCTAACAGTGAATTCCGTGTGGCCTTTTCTATGCTTGCCCAGGTGGTGACACTTTAGACTAAGCAGGCTAATCTTCCATGGGATCCCATGCCAACTTCTAGGGTGACAGATTTCATCCGGATGAATCCTCCTGAGTTCCATGGGTCGAAGGCTGATAAGGATGCTCAGGAGTTCATTGACGAGCTCACCAAGATATTGAACATTATGGGTGTCACTTATGAGGAGAAGGCTGAATTGGCTGCCTATCAATTGAAGGATGTGGATCAGATGTGGTATACCCAATGGTCTATGGAGAGGGTTTGCGGTGGTGACGTCAATTGGGAAGAGTTCAAACTTGCATTCCTGGATCATTTCTTTCCACTTGAGCTTAGGGAGGCCAAGATGACTGAATTTATCAACCTCAAGCAAGGGGGTATGAGTGTGAGGGACTATGCTCTCAAGTTTACCAAGCTCTTCAAGTACGCACCGACACTTATGGCTGACCTTCGTGTGAGGATGCACAAGTTCATTTCTGGTCTTACTAACTCACTTGTGAAAGAATGTCATACTGCGCGCTATGCTCATACAAGATATGGATATTTTTAGACTCATGGTATATGCTGAGCAGATTGAAGGGGAGAAACTCAAGGAGAGAAGGGTACATGATCCTAAGAGGGCCCATTTTGATGGTGGATTCTCCGGTTCCCGGAGTGGTGGTTTTGGTCATTTCCAATAGGGGAAAGGTTCTAATGCTCGGGTGCCTCCTCCTAGGGCACCGGTTGGTGGTGGACAAGGATATCCTATGTGTGGAAAGTGTGGGAAGCCCCACACAGGTGCTTGCTGGAGGGATTTGGGTGCTTGCTATGGGTGTGGTGATAAGAACCACAAAGTTGCTGATTGTCCTAAGAATGTTCATAGAGGCCAAGGTCAGGTAGCTCAAGGGGTCAAACCCAACAAAGAGCTCCCCAAGGTATTGCCCCAAGGAACAACATGTTCTGTGCACTCCATGCCCGTCAAGAGGTTGAGGAAGCCCCAGATGTCGTGACTGAATGTTAAAAGTCTTTGATTTTGATGCTTATATTTTGCTTGACCCGTGTGCAAATTTGTCTTTTGTGACTCCTCTGTTGGCTGTTAAGTTTGGTTTGAGTCCCACGATTTTGAAGGACCCTTTCTTGATTTATACTCCCATGAGTGAATCTGTTGTTGCACATAGAGTCTACTGTGGTTGTCTTATTTATGTGTTGCACAAAGTTTTCCCGTGTGACCTTGTGGAACTTGAGATGTTTGATTTTGATGTGATTCTTTGGATGGATTGGTTGCATGCATTATATGCCTCTATAGATTGTAGGACCTGGAAGGTCAACTTCCACCTCCCGGTGAGCCCGTGGAATGGAAGGATAGTGACTCCTCTATTAAAGATTGGTTTATTTTCTACCTCAAGGCTCGAAAAATGATTTCCAAGGGGTGCATTTATCATATTATGAGGGTCAAGGATATGGAGTCCAAAACACCTACTCTTGAGTCGGTTCCGGTAATGAATGAGTTTTCAGATGTGTTTTCCGAAGACTTGCCTAGTATTCCTCTTGAAAGGGAAGTAGACTTTGGCGTAGATCTTCTCCTGGATACTCAACCTATCTCCATTCCTCCCCATTGTATGGCGTTGGCGGAGTTGAAAGAGTTAAAGAATTAATTGAAGGACTTGTTGGAGAAAGGTTTCATTAGGCCAAATATATCACCGTGGGGTGCTCCAGTGTTATTTGTAAGGAAGAAGGACAGATCTCTTCGAATGTGCATTGATTATAGGCAACTGAATAAGGTGATCGTTAAAAAAAAGTATCCGTTGCCTAGGATCGATGACTTGTTTGACCAACTTCAAGGAGCTACTCACTTCTCAAAGATTGATCTTCATTTTGGGTATCATCAGTTGAAGGTTAGGGAGCATGATATCCCCAAGACAGCCTTTCGGATAAGGTATGGGCACTTTGAGTTTGTGGTGATGTTGTTTGGCTTAACCAATGCTCTAGACGTGTTCATGGATCTGATGAATCGGGTGATCAAGCCATTTCTTGAAAGGTTTGTGGTGGTGTTCATTGATGACGGTCTTCATTGATGACATTCTCATTTACTCCCGAAGTGAGCAAGAACACAAAAATCATTTGAGAATGGTTCTACAAACCTTGAGGGAGAAGAAGTTGTACACCAAGTTTAGCAAATGTGAATTTTGGTTGTGTGAAGTGGCTTTTCTTGGTCATGTGGTGTCCGGTGATGGTATTAAGGTAGATCTGAAGAAGACAGAGGCCGTGATGAATTGGACTAGACCGTTGACTCCTCTAGATATTCGAAACTTTCTAAGGTTTGCCTGATAATATAGGAGGTTCGTTGAAGGTTCTCATCTATTGCATGTCCATTGACTAAATTAACCCAAAAGAAGGTTAAGTTCGTATGGCCAGAGGAATGCGAGAAGAGTTTCTAAACTTTGAAGGATCGACTTACATTGGCTCCCGTCTTGACCTTACCAAATGCCTTGGAGGGATTTGTGGTGTATTGTGATGCCTCACGGATTGGGCTAGGTTGCGTACTTATGCAGCATAGTAAGGTGATAGCATATGTATTAAGGTAGTTGAAGGTGCATGAGTGTAATTACCCAACACATGATCTTGAGTTGGCGGCAGTGGTTTTTGCCTTGAAAAGTTGGAGGCACTACTTGTATGGGGTGCGTGTTGATGTTTTCACCGATCACAAGAGTTTGCAATATGTGTTCACTCAAAGAGATCTTAACTTGAGGCAAAGGATATGGTTGGAACTCCTAAAGGACTACGACATGAGTGTTTAATATTATCTCGGCAAAGCCAATGCTGTAGCCGATGCTCTCAGTTGGCTGTCTATGGGAAGTGTGACACATGTTGAAGTGGAAAAGAAGGAGTTAGCATAGGATGTTCACCGGTTGGCTAGGTTGGATGTTAGGTTCGCAGACTCGAATAATGGTGGTATCCATGTTTAGAGCGGGGCAGAACCTTCCGTGGTGGTTAATGTAAAAACTAAGCAAGATTTAGACCCATCACTGATTGAAATTGAAGAAATTGGTTGCCGAAAAGGAGATTGAGGTGTTCTCCCAAGGGGGAAATGGTGTGCTCCGGTACCAAGACCGGCTTTGTGTTCTGGATGTGGATGATCTTAGAAGGGTAATCATGAGTGAGGCTCACAACTTTCATTATTCTATTCACCCGGGGTCTACTAAGATGTATCGGGATTTGAAGGAGGTGTCCTGGTGGCATGGTATGAAGAAGGACATAGCTAAGTTCGTATCCGAATGTCTAAGTTGTCAAAAAGTGAAGGTGGAACACTAAAGGCACGGTGGTTTGGGTCAAGATATTGAGATTCCTACTTTGAAGTGGGAAGATGTGAACATGGACTTTGTGGTTGGTTTACCTTGGAACCCGAAGGCAATTTGACTCCATTTGGGTCATCGTTGATCAGATGAATAAGTCGGCTCATTTCCTACCGGTCAAAATTGATTTTAGCGCCGAAGATTATGCAAGGTTTTACATCCAAGAATGGGTGAGATTGTATGGTATGACTAGGTCCATCATATCGGATCGTGGCACCCAATTCACTTCCCACTTTTGGAGATCATTTCAGAAGGGATTTGGAACTAAGATTAAGTTGAGCACCGCTTTTCATGCTCAAACCAATGGGTAAGCTGAGAGGACTATTCAAGCATTGGAAGATATGTTGAGGGCTTGTGTGTTGAAGTTTAAGGGTAATTGGGATGATCACCTTCCACTCATTGAGTTTGCCTATAATAATAGCTTTCACGCTAGCATTGGTATGGCACCATTTGAGGCCTTATATGGGAGAAGATAAAGGTCACTGGTAGGGTGGTTTGAGTTGGGGGAAATGACATTGATTGGCCCGAATTTAGTGTTGGAGGCTATGGAGAAGGTGAAGTTGATCAAGGAGAGATTAAAGACAGCCCAAAGTCGTCAAAAGTCCTATTCGGATGTTAGGAGGAGGGATCTTGAATTTCATACAAGTGATTGGGTGTATGTGAAGGTTTCACCTATGAAGGGTGTGATGCATTTTGGTAAGAAGCGAAAGCTAAGCCCCAAGTATGTTGGCCCTTATGAGATCGTTGAGCGGATTGGGAGCATAGCTTATAGGTTAGAGTTGCCTCCGGACTTGAGTTCCATTCACCTTGTCTTCCACGTGTCTATGTTGAGGAAGTTAGTCGGTGATCCTAGCACTATGGTGCCTTTGGAGGGAATCAAGGTTGAAGAGAACTTGTTCTATGAATAAGTCCCGGTGGAGATTTTGTATAGGCAAGTTAAACGGCTTTGTAACAAGGATGTAGCTTCGGTGAAGGTACTTTGGAGAAATCAACATGTGGAGAGTGCTACTTGGGAGGCGGAATTGGATATGATGAAGCGATATCCCCATTGTTTTCAATTTACTCAAGCCTAAGGTACTAGGTTCTTCCTTTTCTAAATAGTCCTAATTCTTTCACTCTTGAGTCTCATGACATGACATGCATACATGTGCACGAAAATGATTTTTTTATGGTGTTTTGAATGATTTGAATATGCTTTGACATGGGTTTTAAAGACTTTATAATCTTCAAATGATGAACTATGCATCATACCTTTGTGTTCGAATGTATCATGTCTTAAGTCAAGCTTTCAAGCCTTGTTGTTGCACATTCGAGGATGAATGTTCCCAAGGGGGAGATGATGGAAGGACCCAAATTTTTGAATGACTTTATCAGATCTCATAATGTCTCCCCAAGAGAAATTTGACCAAGTGTCACTCCATGGGAGGTCCACATGGTCCGTGTGAAGTCACACGGAACGTGTGGCCTCCAATGGAGGGGTACTTAGCCATAATTTTGATTAGGGGAACTCGATAATAAGTTTCAGGCTAAGTGTGGGTGCACAACCACCCACATGGTCTGTGTGGTATGTCATGGGCCGTGTGGCTCACCGTGTAGCTTGTGACGTGAAATATTTCGAAGTACAAAATCACCGTCTCGTAACTTTCGTGCAAGAATTTTCTAATTGTCGTCTCACGATCCTTGACACGACTCTTCTAGTGTCACACGGGCAGTGCGACCGTCTGTATGATACCCCCTTCACTCCAAAAAATTCTACGTGTTGAACATTGCAAAAAATTGTTTAAGTGTCACCTCACGGGCACTGTTCACAACCCGTGAAGTGTCTCACAGCGTGTTAGTACCAGTGAAGCCCTGACGGTCCAATTTTTCATCCATTTTATTAATGGCTTTTACGTAAATATAATTTATTTTAATTGTGTTTTATGACCTTTTTACCTAACCTTTTTATCTATCCTAGACCCCTAAGTCAGTCGATATCCTTCCATTCTAATCCATTCTCATTGAAAACATTCTCACCCAAAAAATCATTCCTAAAAAGCCTCTCAAGACTCAAGCTAGGGTTCAATTGAGGATTCAACTTTAAGCTAAATTCTTCTCAATTACTTCTCATTCAAGGTATGTGGGATTGATTCTTGGTCCCTTTCAACCAAGAAGACCTAAACTCTTTTCAACTGATTTTCATGAAATTAAGCTTACTTTAAATATGAGTTTTTCATTATATGATTTATTAAATTCAATTGATGTATGACCTGTACTTTATATATAATTTTAAGTTACTTTAATCCCTATTATGATAATTTACATTGAAGTTATGAAGTTATGAACGTGCATGTCCCCTTTAAAGCTTGATTTATGCATGGGTGATCTATATTATGATTTAAATGTGAATTTAACTATTGATTTACTTCAATATCATATTATATTGTTTATTTTAGATTGAATCTATATTACCCAAGCTATTCTAACATCATTCATTGCATTTGCATTCATGAACATTGGTTTTTATGGAAATTATAAAGTGGGTTAAGCCCAATAATGCTTCATGAAATGAATTGATAAGATATTGGTTATGACAAGAATGTGATCACATACATGTCTCATGATTATAGCTCTTTGAGCATTTTGGGTGCTTGCACCATTCCGTATTTGTAATCGAGCTATACCTATGCATGAATATTATAACTACAAGCTATGATTTGGCAGTTGAGCCTAAATGTGCATTGATCGGATTTGAAATTACTATTGCATTTTTGAAAGTCTATATATATATATATATACTATATGTATTCTCGTGGGATGTTAACTTAGCTTCGATGGATTGGGGGCGTCGGGGCTATCACCAAGGGTCCTTTCCCTTTCCTCGAACTATATGCCTAGCATTGAGAATCCTATCCGAAATGGGTAATGTTCCCGTAAGGAAGGTTGCTTCATACGAAATGGGTTATGTTCCCGTAAGGTGAAATATTATGTTAAGATATGAAAATCCTTTCCGAAATGGGTGATTTCTCGTAAGGGGGTTGATTCATACGAAATGGGTGATGTTTTAGTAAGGTGAAGTATGGTTTACCTTTGGCAAGTAAACCACCTCTGTACCGGTGAAGGGATTTCATCGGGATTCCAAGTACTAGCTCACTTGGTCTTACACTTGTCGGTTGAGGTCACATCCCCGCTATATATGAATATCATTTCATTCATGCATCACAAATTTTATGGCATATTGTATATTTCTCCCTTGAATATATGATTCTTCATATATTATGTGCCCTCGTCATCTAATATTTAAGTGCAAGTTTAACAAGTCATATGCATTGCATGCGCGCATACTTAGTACGTTCAAACGTACTAACACATACTCTATGCCTATATGATTTTACCATGTAGGGACCGAGCGCTACGACTATCCACTACTTGACGGGTAGCTCAATTTCAAAAGTTGAACTTGTGGTGAGTCCCATCCTCCAAGGACAAGCCACCTTCCTTCTACCTATGCTATTCTAAATTACTTTCTTGTTTGAGGGTGAGCCCGGGACATATCTTGGCCTCCATTCCATCTTATGACTAGAGGCATCGTTGGATATCTTGTATACTCTCGTGATTCTATATATGGTATGTGTTATATTTGAAGCTTATGTTTTCGGTTATCTATTGGAAATGACCATTATGGATTGATTATGGAAATTATGTATGTATGCATGTTTGGTTTGGAAATGTGGAAGGTCCTTAGCCCCGTTTGCCCCCATAGAGTGAGTCATACTTACCCCCTTGGTTCTTATATGCTATGTGCTATGTCAATCCATGTAAATCCCTTTTCCCTCGATGTCCCCATAGCATGAGTCCTACTTTCCCATCCCTTAGCATTATGTGTTTATTACTTGAATCTGCTTCCAAACCTATGGTGTGGATTGGAATACTTTGAGGCTTGTTTGGGGACTCTCAAGTTCCCATTTGCCATGTCACTTCTAGGCCCTAGTCCCGAGTCGTGACAAGATTTCATCGGAATTCCAAGTAATAGCTCGCTTGGTCTTACTCTTGTCGGTTGAGGTCACATCCCCACTATATATGAGCATTTTTACATTTCATGCATCATGGACTTCATGGAATATTGTATGCTACTCTTCTTTGGATATGATTCTTTCTATATTATGTGCCCTTGTCATCTCACATTGAAATGTAGGTTTGATAATTCATATGCATTGCATGCCACATATTTAGTACATTCAAAAGTACTAATGCATACTTTTGCCTACATGATCTAACCATGTAGGGACCGCAGATTACCTTCATCCGCCATTTAACACTAAATCAGATTTGAGACATTTCTTGTGGTGAGTCCTATCTTCCAAGGACAAGCCACCATTACTCCACCTATGTTGCTTCTATTTGTGTTATTTACTTTAAGGGTGAACCCGAGACATGTCTTGGCCCCCATCCTATCTTATGGCTAGAGGCATTGTTGGACATCTTTTAGTCTCTCGTCAAATTTATAAGTTATGCGTTGTATTTGATGCTTATGATTATGGTTATCTAATGGATATGGATATCATGGATTGATTATGAGAATTATGATATGTATGTATGTTTGATGTGGTTGAGACGAGGGTTCCCAGGAAACAAGCTTTCTATTTCTATGAGATAGTGGTAAGGTCTGCGTATAGTCTACCCTCACAGACCCAACTTGTGGGATTCCACTGGGTATGTTGTTGTTATTGTATGTATGTTTGATATGTAAATGTAAAAGATCCTAAGTCCCGTATTGCCCCCATAGAGTGAGTCATACTTACCCGCCCTTTAGTCCTTATATGCTATGTGCTATGTGCTATGTGAATCCATGTTGATTCTTTTCCCTATGATATCCCCATAGCGTGAGTCCCACTTTCACGTCCCTTAGAACTATGTGTTTACTATTTATATACATTTTCGAATTGATGATGTGAATATGGATACTTTGAGGCTTGTTTGGGGACTTTGGGGTTCCCATTCGCTATGTCACTCCTAGACCCTAGGTCCGGATTGTGACATCTACGAACTGACATGATTAACTAACTAACTAAATAATGCATAGCTATACATAATCAATAATTAGTCTCGATACCCGCTCCCTCCTCAAGTTGGAGGTGAGGTAATTACAGTCAACTTGTCCATCATGGCAGAATGTTTGATCCCAATGAAAGCTCTTGTGAGATTGTTTATCAACTGATCACAAGTGATGATATGATAGAGTGATATTAATTTTCATGTTACCTTGTGGCTCTGTTAATATAGTACTTCTCTATTGTAAATAACAAGGTATTCGTTTGTTTGATAAGATAATTAAATAATATCTTCTCCAATCTCTATTTACATTCAGATTAGACACGAGTTTTAGAAAAGTATGAATTTTTTTAAATGTTGTGATCTTTAACTAAAGATGTGTAATGTACCAAAGTGCACTTAAATATAGCGTCCTTCAATTTATTGCCTCACTGCTGCCTCACATAGGAGTTTGGACTGTGTCTCAGTCCCAGTATGGCTAATCATTCTCTTGGACCAGCTATGATCATTGCCTTACTAACTAGCTAATTAGACGCGAGCCCCTCCTCGGGCGGATTCCTCTTTTTGCTCCTCAACCTACGAGGTATTAACAATCATTTCTAGTAGTTGTTTCCCTCCCAAGGGTAGGTTCTTATGGGTTACTCACTTGTCTGCCGCTGGAAATATCCAACTTGCATGTGTTAAGCATGCCACAACGTTTATCCTGAGCTAGGATCGAACTGTCTATGAGATTCATAGTTGTATTACTTATAGCTTCCTTGTTCATAGACAAAATAGATTTAAAACTATTTTTCATTCCAAGGCATAATTTGTATTCATGCACTTCATATTCGCTTGGATTTTGCTCCTAGCAATATATCCATCCCTTCCCCCTCGCGTCAATCTCACGAGCCTGTTATTCATTCTCATTGAATGACGACAAGGGAGAAAATTCAACTAAAAAAACTCACATGGGCTTAAGGATAATTAGCTTTGAACTGGTGACTTCCACCATGTCAAGGTGACACTCTACCATTGAATTATATCCCATCCTTTCCCCATTGAGGAATAAAACTGACTCATCCCAAGTCAAAGGGTCGAGAAACTCAACACCCCTATACTTGAACAACTTGAAGCTGTGCTTTTTTTTCCTGCACAATTATGGATATGAAAATAATGGCCAAAGTCGAATACAATTGTAACCTGCCTCTATCGGAAATATGATTGACTATCGATTTTGAAGGAACTAGAGTTACATCTCTTTTCTATTCATGAGTTCTTGTTCGTTTTTATGCCCCTTTGAGACTCCAAAAAATGAACCGATTCCCTTTCTTAGGAACACATATAAGATTTATCAATACAAAAATGATAATGATAATCCTATCATTAACTACTTCATTTATGACATTTATAGTAATAGAAATACATGTCCTACCAAGATAGAACTTGAAACTTGCTATCCTTTTTCCTTGCACACACAGATTTACCTCCATGGAAAGGATGATTCATTTGAATCAACATGAGAGTCCGATTGCATTATCAGAATTCATGTTGTATATTTGAAAGGGATTGAACTTCTTGCTTTTCTCATGGTATACTCCTCTTCCCACAAAGCTCATTTTCTCCTTGACCAACAGAGACAAAATGTAGGACTGGTGCCAACAGTTCATCACGGAAGAAATGATTCACTAAGTTGGGATCACTAACTAATACTAATCTAATGTAATAGTCTAATGTATCTAATATAATAGAAAATACTAATATAATAAAACTAGAACTATCTTTTCTGTATACTTTTTCTGATTTCGATGCTATCGCAGGCTTTACGCAATCGATCGGATTAGATAGACATCCCTTTAACATAGATCATCATAAGGATCTCAAAGACCCATCAAAGTAGAAAGCCAGGATCTTTCAGAAAAGAAATTCCTATTCAAAGAGTGTATAGCCATATGGATAAGCTCACACTAACCGATCAATGTGAGATCTAAATTAGAGATTTTCCTTGGGAGGTATTGGGAAAGATTTGGAATGGAATAATATTAATTAATATAGAAGAAAAGGTTCTCTATATCAAGAATAATTAATCATTGTTGTTTTAAGGTCAATCCATTCACAGGCTTTGATAATATGTTTACTTGTTCACTAATAAATCGGCTAATTAAAATCATGTTTCTATAATCAATTTGATCCCCCGATTGAATCGGGAGCAAACACTTACAAAAAGATCGCTTGAATTTAAAAAAGGTCGTTTGGACTTATCCATGGTTTATTTGTTTAATTTATTCTTTATCACTAAAATCCTATTTCTTAATTCTAATTCATTTTAAATTCACCCAAAATAGAATTTAAAAAAAATAGAATTTGTTTAGTTACTATTTAAATATGTTATATATATGATGTCATTTTTTCCTTCTTTGAAAGGGTATGACGCAAGTACTTGGTTCACTCTATTTCTTTATCTCCCTATGAATCTTATGAGTGTAACAATAGGATAGAATTTTTTCAATTCAAATTGGTTAGGCGTATTATGCTGATTCTTTTGAGTAATATATTTGAAAATACCTCTTGACACTTTATTAATACTGTTTCAGGCACAACTAGTACATTCCAGAAGTTGTTAACCCATTGTGAACTCGAAGGGGCTGAAGTTCGACATAAAGCTTTTTGGTTGTTAAGTTATAGCAGGACTGAGCAAAATCCAGCAACTCCAGGCCTTCTGGTTTGCACTAAAGTGACTTAAGTATCGCCCGAGGAGTTCGTTTATTCTCTCCGTTTGAGCTTTCAAAGATATGCCGAACTACGATATCTGACCATCAGATGCCTCCAGTCATCTTCTAATATTACCAACATTTCAGATTTTCATAAATTTCACATAAAATAGAAGCTTTTTTCATGATCAGAAACAATTAGGTTTCTGACCTCTTTCATTGCAGTACCATAACGAAAAGAAAAAAGAATAATAATAAAAAAGAGATTTCTCTTGTGAATCGGAATGAATCTTTATCGATGGAAAAAAAGGAATAGCAACATATTTCTATAGAGCATCCAAGAAAAAGCAAATTCAATCGAACGATGAATTCTTACATGATCCAAGGAAATCAAACGCCCGCTTCTATGAATGTCATCTATATTATATTTTTTTAATATCAGAATAACTTATATAGTCGTGATTCAATTCAAGTCTATCTTGATTGATTTCTCATTTTTGGATCTGATTGTAACAATGGAGAAGTAGAAAGACTTTGGCGATTTATAATAGAACGGGGTATCTAGATGTTTCCAAACGAATATTGTTGTGAAGGGTGAACTCATCCCTTGAATTCGGTACCAATAAGTTTCAACTCCCCCCCCCCCCCCCCCAAAAAAAAAGTGAAATTTTCATAAAAAACAACATAGTGAAACATAATAGGTTAAAATAGCTAAAATTTCTAAAATTACGTTTTATAACTATAGTCATGCCAGTGCATTTGTATAAATTGAACATTTATGAATGTATTATACAAAATGATTTAAAAATCGCAGCTCTTAATTTGCTGAATTTCCACCTGTTAATTATGGAAACGGTTCCATAATTTAAGGAAGTCAATAATAATCAAAATTTCTTACCTAACGTGACTCTTTCATCTAAAAAACACCATTGAAGTTTGTTTGCAGTCAAAATCAAAATGAAAAGTGATTTTTTTGCATTATTGTATGACAATATGGTGAGATTGGTTTTGCATTTTTAATAAGACATATATGATCTGTTAAAAAAATGTATAATACACGAATTAATGTTGCTATTTGAGTTAATACAGTCTGTCACGCTGCATTTGTGTAGATTATTGAGTTGTTGTTTGTCGTTTCTATGCCGTATATATATTTATTTTGTGTGTTATTGATAGAAAATGCATGTTGCATTATACATACATGTTTAATATTTGTGATTGTTCTTAATGATTTGTATCATTGTATGTGGTGTGACAAAATGGAATCGTATGAAGAAAAATAGTGAAAAATGTTCATCAATGTTTGTAAGAAAAAATACACCTGTTGTATAACTATATTTGAATACAAGAAAATAAATTTGTTGTGGTTAATCATTTATGTGTATATATTTGTGTGTGGATATACAACTATCGTATAACTATATTATGGGACGATTTGATCAGTTGTGTATATTGTATGTCTTTATTAATAGTCTTGTATAATTGTATTATCTGTATGAGAAAATAAAACAAGCATAACTATGATGTATATATATGTGTATATCAGGAGCTGTTTGGTTTAGGTATAAGTTTTTTTGGGTTATTTGTATATATTTTTTAATTAGTGTATAAACTGTGTTGCTGCAACATGGCTGCACTTGCGATTATGGTGATGCATTCTGGATGGTGGGATGATGATAATTACTACGTTGATTATGTTTTGGAAGGGGTTGCTTTTAAAGTAAACTCAACATCTATGGAACTTTATACGTTGATTGTTCAGCAACTAGGTGTTGATCTTACCAGAAAAGAGTTGGTAATTGAGTCTAAAGTTGAGCAAAATAAAATTTCAATGGTAATACACAATGATATGGGTGTTAGGGTTTATGTTATGTTGAAGAATTTTTTTTAATATGTATCCAATATGTGCAAGCATTTTTGAGAAGGACATATAAGATATTAATGTCGGTGAAAATTCTAACAAACGGTTTGTTACAGTGCTTGGAGGGAGCCAAATGTTTGAATTGGATGAATTTGTAACAAATTAGTTGGAAATTGATGAGTTGGTACAACCTCTTCAGGATTTAGCATTTGGGGAATGGACTAGAGTCATAATAGATTCAGCGCATAAGTTTGTGGAAGTTGATCAGGTGTGTAGAGACAAAGCTACCCTAAAGGCTATTATGGAGCAGTATGCAATTGCAAATAGGTTCCAATTCAAATCTAAGAGGTCAAATCCAATTAGGTATATACAACATATACAAGAGAATCTATTTTCAAATTATAATTTTCCATTAAAAGGTTTGTTTGATGAGGTAGTTTCATGTTGTGCATTCACGGTGTTATGTATAGTGGTGTAAACATGTCTATTTCTGATTTTTTTTTATATGAATGTAGTTACTTTATTGTGTGCAAATCAGATGGGTGTGAATGGATAATGAAAGTTTTTGCAATAAACAAGTTTGGTATGTTTCGTATAAGGATGTTCAACATGGACCATACATGTCCATTGAAGGATAGAGTTTATTCACAGAGGCAGGCAATAAGCAATCTTATTGGTGGACTTGTGAGGCCTAAATTGGAAGATCACAAGCAAAAATACACACCTTTAGATATAAAGAATGACATCAAAAGTGGATCTTGGGGTCGATTTTACATACATGTTAGCATGACGGGCAAAGGAAAAAGCCTTGAATTCTTTGTGGGGGACACCGTCTAATCATATAATAAGTTGTCGGCTTATTTGTATACGCTGGATTGTATGTATCCGGGCTCGCATATACAACTGAAGAAAATGGATGAAAACAAATTTATTTATGTCATTATTGCTTTACATGCTTTTATCAGGGGATTTGATCATTGTAGACCTGTGGTTGTTATGGATGGGAGTCACCTTAGAGGTCCATACAATGGACAATTTGTTTCTGCAAGTACTATGGATGGAGTAGGTATAATTGTTTTTATAAATATGTATATATCTCAATCAAATTTATAACTAGATGTGCATGTTTTTTATTAATTGTGTAATATTTTGTGTAAACAAGAAATATATTTTCACTTGCATATGGAATTATAGATTCTAAAAGTAATGCCTATTAAACATGATATTTTGAACAATTTAAGGAAGCATATGGACAACATCCTGATATGTGTGTGGTTTCTGACAGAAATAAAAGCATAATAAAAGTAGTTATGAGAGTGTATGATGTTGTTCCACATTATGCTTGTATATGTCATTTATGGAGTAATGTTAAAACTAGATATGGAAGGTCTCATGAAAAATTGAATGAAGTATTTTATATCATGGAAAAAGATTATACACGGTCTGATTTTGATAGGCTAATGAAAATAATGGAAAAGGTCGATGTAAGGGTTAAGGAGTAGTTGAAGTTGATTGGATATGATAGGTATGCTCCAGTTCATAGGGGGTGATGTATGACATCAAACCTTGTAGAAAGTATTAATTCTGCTTTGGTGTCAGCACGTGAATTGTCAATTTTTTACTTTATGGAGGAGGTCCGTTTGATGTTTGACAGATAGAATTTGAAAAATTAAAAAGAGGCAATATATACAATTACCCCTTTGATGGGTACATTTTAGTAGATATTGGCAGAGAATGAGGTCAAAAGTACAAAGATGATGACATGTTTCATGCTTGTATATATATTATTTGACATATATTCTATTTAATAGTATATTAAATTTTTTTATTTACTTCTGAATAGGTGGTATTGTCCATTGTTCACGTCCACAATGTCAGTGATGAAGAGAGAAGATTTGTAGTCTGTCTCGTAAACAAGATTATAGCTGTAGTCGGTTTCAAATTGATGAAATACCGTATGAGCATGCTTGGGCTGTATTGAAATTTAAACATCTGGAACCAGATGGCTATTACTCAGATCTGTATAAATAAAAAACAATATTGAAATCATACGAGGTGCCAATATATCCGTTGCAAGATAGAAAGAATTGGGTTATATCAGAACACATACTAGCTGATTTGGTTCTACCTCTTGTATTCAAAAGGCCTCCAAGAAGACCGAAGAAAAAAGTAGAGACAAATCATTCTCCGAATTGCTATCATCTAAGGAAAAAAAACATACAGTACGTATGAGATTACAGGTCTTAACCGACGATCTTGTAGAAATAGGCCTCGGACTCCTTAGATTAATAATTTCCATCTCTACGTTGTTCCATTTGTTGTCACTTAGAGCTTTTGATGTTTGACTAAACATTTTTAGTTATTTCAATGAAATAAATATCTGAAGGAGACAATTGTTTTCTTTCTCATTTCGCATTGGACCTTTTTATATGTTAATGTATATGCTAATGTAATGTATATAATAGTAGGTAGTTAATTGTGTATGTGTATGTATAGATGCTGTGTATAAAGTAAATATATATATATATATATATATATATGTAATGGATAGTTAAAAATATATTTTGTTTATGGATGTACTAATTTGTGATTATTAAAAGATTTGAGAAACTTTCTAAAGATATATACACTTGTATATGTATAATGTGAATTGTATTGATTTTAATAGATATGGCTTTGTATATAGCACACATGTTTATATAAGTTTTTAATTATATATACATGAATAATATCTGGATATGTATGATTGAGTGTTGTTATATCTATACAATTAATTATGTGTTTATACATTTTTTATGGTATACTGAAAACTACACGGGAATTTATATGTGTGGGTATATGTTTGTTTTATATTATTAATTTTGTATATATATATATATATATATATATATATATATATATATATATATATATATATATATATATATATATTATAAGTTTTAAACATATAAACACGGTTGTATTGTGTTAAAATATTACTTTGTATGTTGTATAAAATGAACATCTACATATGCTGTATAAATGGGTATGTATTCACCCGACTATGTATATATAGATGTTATTTATAAATTGAATATGTATATATAAATATTTCATGCATATACGTGTGATTTTGCTTTAACCCCTATTTTAGTAGTTAAATTTGTATAAATGTATATATATACACTATTGTGGCCCTTGTTATACAAATAACCGGGGGGGGGGGGGGGGGTTTCTTTGTCTATTAAAGATATATCTGTATATGTATAAGGCATACAAAAATATACATATTATGTTTATAGATGTACATATTTGTGCAATATTATTAAATTTTGAAGAGTTGTGTAAAGATAAATGTACTTGTATAGGTATAACATGTATTGTGTTGAATTTAATGCATATTGCTTTTGTATATATTGCACAAGTTGTTGTTTATAAAGAAATTCAAACAACAAATGTATATGTAATTTAATGTATTTTTCTACTTGAAGATATATATATATATATATATATATATATATATATATATATATATATATATATATATATATATATATATATATATATATATATATATATATATATATATCTGTAATTTATATATACGTTTATACTTATGTATACCTGTTCAATATAAGGCTACGAAAATCAAATATGCTGTTATATATATACAATTATATATTTGTTTATATATACTATTATATGTATATATAACACCTAAAACTAGAGGCATGTTGTGTAGATTATATAATAACTATCAATATACAAATAAGTTCAGTAGAAATAATATTATATATATATAGTGTTTAAGCGTCCATGCATGCGTCACCGTCAAACTATAACATTTGAAAGCATACAAAAATAACGCGTTGCCTAGAAGTTATATATATATATATATATATATATATATATATATATATATATATATATATATATATATATATATATATAAATGATTGTTTGTACCCTTCAAAAATATTAAGTTCTCGAAATGTCCTAACATAAGGTTAAGCCTGTTTTCATCAACAAAAAAAAGGGGACACAAAATATAAACCCTACTTGACTGCTAGATCAAAATGGCATCACCAACATCAATAACAGTGGTGGTCCTAGTAGGCCTCATTGGGGCTTCGATGTCACTGACTGCGCCTAGCTCATTCTTTCGCTTTCCATAGTTCGCCAAAAGAGTCGCTTATCGCGAGCGCATCAAGTCACAATCTATGGCAGTTGCAGGTATTCCATTGCCTTCATTCAGGTATCCGGGATACACTGCCACATATTCTCCACAATCCCTGGGAAACAAATAAACATCAAAATGTATCATATAGACCTATACCGTATGAAATTGAAACGAATGGCATCAGATAACTATTTACAAACTTTATTCGTACTACTGGGGTATGTTGTGCACATGTACTATTTTAAAAGAGTTGTATTCTGAGTGGGTGTTGTATTTTGGTTGCAAGTTTATATCGATCGCCCTGCTTTTATAAAACGTGACATTGCAAGGTACATGGATAAAAGTTGGGCATACTTCTTGACTTCGTTCTCTTTGTATACATCATGTGCTAACGATCTAATTCTTGACTTCGTTCTCTTTGTATACATCATGTGCTAACGATCTAATGGAGTCGTATACAACCAATAGGACCAAGTGGAATTTGTCCCTCATGCAAACAGGGATAAACACATTGTCAACAGTGGACTACGACACATCAGCTAGCAACTTAAACCCATTGATATATGACACAATTGTCTTTTTAGAACTTGCATTGCATTCACCACTGTCAAGATTAGAGCAAACTTTCCAAATGCCGTGTATAATTTCACCGAAGTTGCAATCAACCATGGTGTACGAATATGCAGAGGTTTTGGGCTACTTGGCTTTTTTCGCAGGTAGTTCATGATTACGTCTATATGCTAAAACGATAAAAAGTAAATTTCAGTATGTAGAATAACTTAACTGTGTTGCATATGAATAATTAGTAATTGGTAAGGGAAAACGTACTAAGTCGTCGATCAACTGTCCTTCACTTGTGTAACACCCCAACTTTTTTTTTTACTAAGATGAGACATCCTTCATATGATATGCGATCTTAATTGATAATTCTTAATTGATCGTAGATGTTAAAGTTAATTCCTTAGAGTAGGAATAGAATTGGAGATGATAAAAGGATCTCTTACATAAAATCAAGTCCAAAGAATTTCTACCGACTAAGTTTTCGTATGAGTTGATAGAAGGGTCAACTTCAAATGACCATATCTCCAAGAGTATAATGAGTTAGGTGGCCCATAATATATCAAATTAAACATCTTTGAATTATCTCTCCAACGCATCTTATTTCGCCTTAATCAGAGATCAGAGTAGAAAGTTATGGCCATTTACTGGAGACTTGCACAACTGCTTGAAGAGCCGCATCGCGGACCTATCGTGAACCCTTTATGGATAAGCTAAGCGACATCCTTCTATTTGATTTTGAGGGCTTATTTATCCTAAAACCTTTGAGAGTCTCTTTAAGGTCCCAAAACGCATAAAACGTCAGTTTTCATAAGTAAAATCCCATCCTTCACTCCTAAACATAAAACACTCAAGAATCATCAAGAAAATCATCAAGTTGGGATTAACTTTCAAGATTCATCATTAAGGTGAGTTATTCTTCGTAAACATTAAGCTACCCAACCTAAGTTTCTTTATCTATTCATGAATCCCTAATAGAATCTTAAATCATAACCTAGGTTTCAAGAAAATGAATTCCAGAATCCCGAGAAAGGATTTCTTGATTCCTCTTTTCACGAATTATGGTTCTTCATCAAGAAATCTAAAGATTCTAAGTCAAGAACTCAAGAATCAAAGAGAAGCCCTTCAAACAATGTCTTTCCAAGTTCTTCCACTCTAAAAGAACTACCAAGATCGAGGATTTTCTCCAAGGAAATGAGTATTCATCAAATTTCGATTATAACATCAACTATCCAGGTATGTAAGGCTAAACTAAAAACATGGGATTGTTCTCTCATGTGCCCCATAGAGATCATAGATGAGTTGATGATTGAAGAGTCTACATGCATGAATATTTGAGGGTTTTTCTTGAAAAACTGATTTAAATTACATTTATTTTTCTTAAATTGACGATCATCATAAACTTGATTTACTGTATAAGTGTTTTCATGAATGATTGTTACAAAATTCTATGTTTATTTTACTCAAGAATAAAAGAATGAACTTAGAGGGATGAGTCTGGAGCCTTGACGATGATGATATTTGTGATGTTGTGATTGTGGTCCAGATTATTGAGAGTCTTGATGATGATGTTGATGAGAGTGATGCTCATGAGTCTTAAAACTTGAAACTAAATTCTAAAAGAATATTTCGAGTCCATGATGTTGATGAGTTGATGTTGATGATGATGTTGATGTACTATGTCCCGATGGGACCGATGATGATGATGTTGATGTACTATGTCCCTGTGGGACTGAAGATGATGATGTTTTATGAGTATGCCGAGTTCTGAGAGGAGTATTGAGCATCAAAATGGGTGAGAGTGAGTCCCACTCAAACTCATTAACTACGTGGCCCGTAAGAGAGAGGATCGAACCGCAATGCGGATGGCTCTTTGTCCCAAAAGAGGACCGATGTTTTTTTTCTTGTGGATCCACTGAGGTTGAAGTCCTTTACCCTTGGCAGGGTACTGGATGGATGTTGCAACGGTATCGCTTTGTTGTATCATTACCGGCTCATAGGTGATGGTTGGCGGTTAGAGAAACTCCCAGTTAGGTTCCACACTGATAGACTTCTGATGTTGATGTAATGGTATGAGTCTTGATGGATGTTTGATGATTTATTGTCTACTCTTTATCCTTGTCCTATATAGACATTGGTCCTTCGAGTTGAGTTGAGTCGAGTTGAGTTGAGATGAGTCCGATGTATTGATGATGTTGAGATGAGATGTTGATGAGTCATTTGTCTACTCTTTATTCTTGCTTTAGATAGAAATTTGACATTCAAATGGAGTATGATGTTGAGTTGATGTTATTCCTATATTATTTTACCTGTTTCTGTTTCATTCAGCTATTTTACATACCAGTACATTCCATGTACTGATGTCCCCTTCTTGGACTACATCGTTTTATGATGCAGAGGCAGGTATTAGAGACCATCGACAGGCGCTTCATTGAGGATATATTCGCATTCAGCAGATCGGTGAGACCTCCATGTTTTCGGAGGATTTCCATATTATTATCATGTAGCTTGAGTCAACACTTTATTTTCCTTGAGTTGGGTAACCATGGTCTATCGTGGTACCATCTAGATGTTAGAGGTAGAGGATTCATAGACATTGAGTAGAGGATGTTATGTATTATTTTTTTCCAACTCTTCTTTATTGGAAATTAACTTTTATATAAAGAATGGATTACTTTAATTACATTACAGTCTTTTCCTTGAGGATGTTACTTCCGTTGTTGAGTGTGAGGTGATGATGAGTCAAAGTGGTTCGCTCGGGGACTAGCAATAGTCTCTGAGTGTCGGCCACGCCAAGGGTACCCTCTCGGGGCGTGACAAAGTAATCAGAATGGTAGAGAGACTGCACCAGGCTTGAGAGATGTCGACTCATGTGCGAAGTTGATTGACTAGAAAGAGTGCACTATTACTCATATGAATCGTGCATTTGAGTTAGCTCTAGATGTACCCAAATATTTTTTTCAAAACTTGCTTACGATGTGACCCATGAGAGAGGAGCTTACGTCTCTAAAGAGTTTAATGTTAGCACCTAAGAGTGAGATGTGAGTTCTTATGAACCCTGAGTAGAATCTAATCATCCCAGAGCTAGAAGGATGATGATGGAAAAAAAGGGACGAGATAGCAAGAGTGACGACTGATCGAGGCTTGTAGTTCGAGTTGCGTATTTATTAGGTAAGTAATGAGGTGGTGAGTCAATTGCCATAAGTTTAATGAAAGAGTCGTAAGTACCCTATGATTTTCATGATGAGGTGTAAAGAAAGAGTTGTTGTTAGAATGTGGTAGAGTGTGCTCAAACTAGAAGGAAGTTTAATTGATGTGTTGTAATATTCATACTATTGAGGGTGAAGTGTAGACGTTGAATAGAGGAAAAGAGTGCTTTCGATGTGATAGATTTAAATTAGGCTTATGATTTTTAATTGTGAGTTCACGAGACTCATCTAGTTATGAGCTTAGTCAGATAAGGAGATATGATTGAATAGGTGAGTGGTACCGAGTTGTAAGGAAGGAATGTATTGGTTGAATACTCGTTATGAGATACTAGTAGGCTTATGTTCTCTAAATTTTTACCTAGTAGTTGTAAGTTTAGCATTAGAGAGGTTTGCGATGCACATGTTAGTGCTAGACCCTAAGATTTAATTTTGAGGAGTAGTGTTAAAGAGGAGTCAACATTATGAGAATGATAGTCTTAGTTGGAGATTTTCTCTAAGAGGCTTTCCATAGTGTATGTTCAAGAAGAAGGTGTTGATTTGTTAGGAAGTGATGTTATGGACAAGGTACAATTTCCCCTTAGATAAGACAAGTGAAATGATGATAGCTCAATAGATAAGAAGAGGCTTGAGATATGTATCCATGATTGTGTAAAGATGTGTGAAGCTCTAAGTTATGACTGCTATAAGAATCTAGATAGTATATTTGGGTTGTCGATGTGGAGTAGGCTGCTGTAAGTAATCTGAATCATCACAGGTAGCTAAATTGATTTGGGGCTTATCGATAGATGATGACGAGTTTCCGTGATAGACTAATCCTTATGAAATTAAATTTATGGGGCACAGAAGTTGAGAGTTAGCAGGCAAAAGAAGAGGTTAAATTGTGAGAGTTGTGGGAAGTGGTTATGTACGCCATAAGAATAGCAAATATAGAGAGATTTTCATAGAGACTGGAAGGAGCTAAGAGTGAGCATTGAAAAGAGTCTAGTGGCTAGTTATATGTATGCGACTATAGCATAAAAAAAGAGTTTAAGATATTCTTGTGGATAGTGATTCCTTGACCATGTGGAGCTATATGCTTATAGCCTAGTAGAGGAAACTGATTTACAAACTTAGAGTAATAACTTGAGAGCTAAGAAGGAGATGATGTAACGCACGGTAAAATTACTAAAATATCCCTAGAAGAGGGGTATGCGCGTAACACATCTTCCAATGTTCATATGAAAAATTCGAGGTCGGATTTGTGATCAGCATGAAAAATTGAGTAGAAAAATGGTCTCGATCGATTTTTAAAACGATCGGATCAAAAGATAATTTTTTGATCCGAACACTAAAACAATGTCGGTGCGCAACAGAGGCACATTGCGCACCTATAGCGGAATGACACTTATGTTTTTTTCCAAATTTTTTGATGGGATTGGAAAAACTCGTCAGAAAATTTTCAGAGAAAAATACATTGGTGGGCGATCAGTCCGTGTCGCGGACTGGGTTAATTCGAACCCAGAAAATTTCTAAACTTTGTGAGGGGCATTCCGGTCAATTTCCAACCCTTCCTAAACTCAATACATGATCAAATTGGGTCGTTTGAACGTAAAAAGGGTCTAAAATCCCATTTTAAGTCCTTTTCTAATAATTGAACAAGACTAGGGCTTGAGAGAAGAGGAGAAGAGCTTGAGATGGAAAAATTCAAGAGAGAATAAGAGTTCTAAATTCTAATGATGATGTGATGCCATTTCCTTTTAAGGTTATAGATGATGATGAGGAGTTAGAGAAATCCTGAGGAGTCTAATAGATAGGTAAAACCATATTAGTATCCCTCGTGGTAAGAGTTCATGCGATCGAGGGTGTAAGCTGCTATGGTAGGCTTAAATATGTGGTTGCTATTATGCGAGTGTATTAGAATGATGAGGGCGAGCAGTATTCTCTAAGTACAGGTTACCATGGAGTGAGAGTTCTTGATTCTGATGTCATCTTACACGTGCACTTACCTTCGGCTTGTAATGCCATTATTGATGGTAAAATGTATATTATCAAATTTTAGAGGTATAATCGTTCTTATTTTGCATGGAGAGGTAGTAGTTTGGAGGTTTCATCAAAGGGGGAGATGATGAGTTCCTCCACATCCAAATGGCCATGCTGATAATAGTAGACTGAGAGTGAGGGTAGATGAGAAGGAGGGAATGTATCCTCATTGTGATACCGGTGTTAAACTTGTGTCATGTAGGGATAGAGATAGGGAGGAGGAAAAAGATGAGATCGTATGATGCACAAGAGATAGGTAAGAGTATGTTGGTGAGACTTTGAGTGAGAGCTCATTGAATGATGGAGGTAGAAGTGACAAGTAGGCTTGAAAAATTCTAAGATATAGTTAAAGTGGTTAGGGTGATAGGCTTGAATGCGAGGTTGTTATTGTGCGAGTATGGGTGATAGATTATTGAAGACTTCATAATAAGGGTTTCGAGTATAGAGCTGAGTATTGAGGATTAGCTTTGTATGAATATGATCATCTTAGGAATATCACCTTGAGGCTAAGAACTAGGCTTGAATGGAAGAAGAAGAGGTGGTTAGGTGAAGGTTTGAATAAGAGCTATGAGTTTGCATTGATGGGGTAGAGTGCCATTAAAAGGAGCACAATTGAGGTGGGGACTTGAGCATGAGAGTGTCCTCGGATTCTTGTTTATACGATTGTCCTATTCTCGATTAGAGTTGATGGCTTCCTTCCTGAGTTTGAAGGACTGATCGTCGAGGTGTTCAAATGATTCGAGTTGATTGAGTTCTGACGTTCCATTCATGCCTGATGGTGAGAATGTCTACGATAGTATCTCTACTCTTGATCTGAACCGATTTGTCTATTTGAGTTGATGTGTCAATTCCTGAGGAGTAGAGAGTTTGACTGATTTAGTGAGTTTTGAGAAGAGTTCTGATTTTTATTTGTGCCTTGATGTCTACCTTTACTCATCATTCGAGCATGAATGATCCCAAGGGGGAGATAATGTAACACCCCAACTTTTTTTTACTAAGATAAGACATCCTTCATATGATAGACGGTCTTAATTGAGCATAGATGTTAAATTTAATTCCTTAGAGTGGGAATAGAATTGGAGATGATAAAAGGATCTTTTACATCAAGTCAAGTCCAAAGAATTTCTACCGACTAAGTTTTCGTATGAGTTGATAGAAAGGTCAAATTCAAATGACCATATCTGCGAGAGTATAATGAGTTAAATGGCCCAAAATATATCAAATTAAAGATCTTTGAATTATCTTTCCAATACATCTTATTTCGCTTTAATCAGATTTCAGAGTAGAAAGTTATGACCATTTTACTGGAAACCTGCATAGCTATCTGAAGAGCCGCGACAGCTCTGCGTCACGGACCTATCGGGAATCCTTTCTGGATAAGCTAAGCGACGTCATTTTATTTATTTTGAGGGTACTTTTATCTTAAAACCTTTGGGAGTCTATTTAAGGTTCCAAAACACATAAAACGTCAGTTTTCATGAATAAAATCCTCTCTGTTACTCCTAAACATAAAACGTTCAAGAATCATCAAGAAAATCATCAAGTTGGGATTTACTTTCAAGATTCATCATCAATGTGAGTTATTTTGTCATAATATTTAAGCTACCCAACCTAAATTTCTTTATCTATTCGTGAATCCCTAATAAAATCTTAAATTATAACCTAGGTTTCAAGAAAATGAATTCAAGAATCCCGAGAAAGGATTTCTTGATTCCTCTTTTCATGAATTATGGTTCTTCATCAAGAACTCTAAAGATTCTAAGTCAAGAATTCAAGAATCAAAGAGAAGCCTTTTAAACAATGTCTTTCCAAGTTCTTCCACTCTAAAAGAACTACCGAGATCGAGGATTTTCTCCAAGGAAACGAATATTCATCAAATTTTGATTGTAATATCAACTTTTCAGGTATGTACAACTAAACTAAAAACATGGAATTGTTCTCTCATGTGCCCCATATAGGTCATAGATGAGTTGATGATTAAAGAGTCTAAATGCATGAATATTTGAGGTTTTTTCTCGAAAAACTTATTCAAATTACATGTATTTTTCTTAAATTGATGATCATCATAAACTTGATTTACTGCATAAGTGTTTTTATGAATTATTATTACAAAATTCTATGTCTATTTTACTCAAGAATAAAAGAATGAACTTAGGGGGATGAGTCTAGAGCCTTGACGATGATGATATTTGTGCTGTTGTGATTGTGATCCAAATTATTGAGAGTCTTGATGATGATGTTGATGAGAGTGATGTTCATGAGTCTTAAAACTTGAAACTAAATTCTAAAAGAATGTTTCAAGTCCACGATGTTGATGTTGATGAGTTGATGTTGATGTTGATGTACTATGTCCCTATGGGACTGAGGATGATGATATTTTGTGAGCATGTCGAGTTTTAGGAGGAATATTGAGCACCAAAATGGGTGAGAGTGAGTCCCACTCGAACTCATTAACTACGTGGCCCGCGTAGGAGAGAGGATTGAACCGCAATGCGGATGGCTCCTTGTCCCAAAAGAGGACTGATGTTTTTCTTGTGGATCCATTTTTGTTGATGTCCTTTACCCTTGGCAGGGTACTGGATGGATGTGGAAACGACCTCGCTTCGTTGTATCATCACCGGCTCATAGGTGATGGTTGTCGGTTAGAGAAACTCCCAGTTAGGTTCCACACTGATAGACTTCTAATGTTGATGTGATGGTATAAGTCTTGATAGATGTTTGATGATTTATTGTCTACTCTTTATCCTTGTCCTAGATGGGCATTGGTCCTTCGAATTGAGTTGAGTCGAGTTGAGTTGAGATGAGTCTGATGTATTGATAATATTGAGATGAGATATTGATGAGTCATTTGTCTACTCTTTATTCTTGCTTTAGATAGAAATTTGACATTCTGATGGAGTATGATGTTGAGTTGATGTTATTCCTATATTATTCTACCTGTTTTTATTTCATTCAACTATTTTACATACCAGTACATTCCATGTACTGATGTCCCCTTCTGGGACTGCATCGTTTTACGATGTAGAGGCAGGTGTTAAATACCATCGACAGGCGCTTCGTTGAGGATTTATTCGTATTCAGCTGATCGGTGAGACCTCCTTGTTTTCGGAGGATTTCCATATTATTATCATCTAGCTTGAGTCAGCACTTTATTTTCCTTGAGTTGGGTAATCACGGCCTGTCGTGGTACCACCTAGATGTTAGAGGTAGAGACTTTATAGACATTGAGTAGAGGATGTTATGTATTTTTTTCAACTCTTCTTTATTGGAAATTAATTTTTATATAAAGACTTGATTACTTTAATTACATTACAGTCTTTTCCTTGAGGAAGTTCCTTGTTGAGCATGAGGTGACAATGATACCAAGTAGTTCGCTCGGGGACTAGAAAGTCTCTGAGTGCTGTCCATGCCAAGGGTACCCTCTCGGGGCGTGACAACTTGTCAATTTTTAAAGCCAATTCTTGTGGAAAACTTGTGATACACCAAAATCAAATGGCACGAACAATGCAACCTTATTTTTTTTTGTAATGATCAACTTTTTTCCTTCCTGAAGAAAAGATGTTATAACTATGACAAATTGTGCAAATATCACACCACACTTGTATCAGACAAATTACTTACTTCTTTGATTGTCTGGATAGAAAGTCAATTCTAAGCCATTTTCAGAATGCCATGTGGAGTGCTGCGTCGTGATTTTTGAAAATAGGCTTGAAAGGATACTTCTGATGGAAAATCACTGGACCAGTTGATGAACTACTTGTCAAAGAATAATTTAGCAATTGTTAGATGTGCGTAAAAATTTATTACATATAAATATATGTGTATATTTATACAGACAAATAAAACGCATTTGTAATCATACAAAATATATGTATAAAAATTTATATATGCATACATGATTGTTGTATAAAAATTTATATATGCATACATGATTGTATATGTAGTTTATATGTCTCAATATGTACATAAACCACAATAACAACAACACACATACCTAGCGATATCCCATATGTGTATGAGTATATGAAACAAATATGCAGTACCTCTGTGTTATCTGGTTCTTCTAAGATATGATTCACTTGTCCTATTGACTGATTATGAACAATTACTGGTTGATCTGCCCGAGTACTAGCATCTTGTATTTGAGTGAAAATTGAAGAGTTTAATACAAACGGACAAAAATAAAATATATGGCTCTTTGTAAAATGTATATCTGCATGTACCTTTGTCGCCCGGAATATCAGACTGATTGTCGACATTAGCATGAGATTTTGTATGTCCTTTAGCGCACTTAATCTGATAGTTATTTTAAGAGGTTCAGGGCTATTGTAGTCAGACAAAAAGAAGACCCCCAATTGTAAACCATTTATAAAAAATAAATGTGTATATAGCACATACCTCTGTGTTGGCTGGTTCTCGAGAAGTATGAGTCATCAAGCAATTGATTATCAGCAATTACAGTGCATTCCGGCCGAGTACCGATAGTCGATTTCTGAATGTAAACGAGGATGTACACTGATTTCATTTGAAGTTAGAATATATATGCGTCTCTAAATAAAATAAGAATACATATACCTCGACATTGTCGGATTCTATTAGAAGTTGTGTAACACCTCCATAAGAATGAAGATTGACATCGATCTCTGTTGATTTTTTTCGACTATCATCGTCTAGACTCTGGAATGAGGTTATAAAATCAAGTCAACTATATTTTGTATGTGAAATGTACATTTTATGCAAGAATACCTCTGGCTCGTCTGATTCTACATAAATGCATCGGGCTTGACTAGGGGTTAAGTCGTTGAAAGAGCACGGGGATCCTCATTATCCTCATCCTGCAATGGAATGAACTTGCAAAAAAATACAAAAGTTATATGTATTAAAGTTAACCCAATTCATGTTATGCCTATACAAGTAGATATATCTTTACACAAACATTCAAAAATTTAGTATAATCACAAACATGTACATGTATAAAACATTCAATATTTTTAGTATACATTATACATATAGAGATATGTCTTTTAGTAGACAAAGTAGTTTTCCTATAATTATTTCTATATAGTGGCCACAATAGTGTATATTTATACACACTTATATAAGTTTAGATCACATATATATTGTAGCGATTTACACACATATACATGAAATAGGTATATATATACATATTCAATTTATACATGTTGTAATTATATGTTTAACTGAACATGTAGGCTAGTGAATAATAAGTATATATGTAACATGATGAATAACATGTATATATATATATATGTAATGATCTCATAAACAACCAAAGTAGAAGCAAATAAAAAAAATATTAAAAAGAATAAACCAAAAAAAAAAAGATAATATAACATGTCAAATATATGTAAAAAGAATAAAAGATGTGTGATTGCATACAAGTTATTAAAAGTTTGTTCTATTTTATAGTACCTCTGAACTCTTGGGTGAACTTGTCACTCCAAGAATACTTGTTCAATGTCGTCCGATGGACCATGTGATTCCGTTATAATTCTAACATTGGGTGAATTTGGTTGGACCTTTTGGGAACTATCCCGCTAATGTATATGGCAGCGTGGCAAGTATAATTTAATTTTAAATTTTGTGTAACAACAAAGAGATTTTTATTCAAACAGATTGGGTGTCTACCTTGTTATCAGATTTGTTGGTTCTCATTTCTTGCAAAAATGCTTTAAAATTATGTTGCATCATCTTCTTCATATTTTGAAAATCCTCCTTAACCTACAGTTGCTTTGGAGTTACATTGGTATAAACATAATAGAAAAAAATGAGAAGTATATGTACACAATTGAGAAGTTTATCTTATAGATGTCTTGAACACTTCGAACTCCTCACCAGTATGTTGGCTTCGTTTGACTTACTGCTCACAGGCATGATTGTTGCTGCATCGGTAAATTTTTTTCTTCCGTTTGGACGCCTGGTTGGCTTATTTCTGTAAACATGTGCAGTGTATTTTGCCTTCTTCCTCTTCGCTGGAGGAGTCCTTTCAACTGGTGAATCTGATGCTTGACGTTACTGAGGCCTTTTAGCGGGTGACTTTTTTGCCATTATTGTTTGAACCTTCTTTGATGTGGCAGTTACAGAACTCCTTAACTTTTTCTTTGCAGGTAAGGTGCAGTGAATTATTTTTTTCTTTTTCTTTGGTTGATTTTGCAATGGAGGATCTTGGAAATCATAGTCCGAGTTGTTGTCTCGGGTGCAACAACATGATGTGTCCGAGTCGAGATGTATCTAATTGAATATATTCAGGTGGTAATGGCAGACTTGATAGCTCTGTTTCAGTTGGAGTTATGTTTTAAAAAATAACCAGCAAAAAGGTGTAGTGATAAATCAGATATAATGATTGTATAGTAAATAAACAAATTTATTTGCAGCTATTGTAAAATTATATCTTTTTACGAGTGCCTTGGAACATGACATTCATTACAAAGTCGAATCGAGGATGGTCAGATGTGGTCTCTCAGTTGAAGATCCTAGGAATCTGATCGGATACCTTGACGACAATTTTGCGGTTGATGATGGAAAAATACTCGCACATCCAGATTTGCATGGCTAGTGGGAAATCATGAATTCTATAGTACTTTCCATATAGTGTGATCTTACAATGCAAATTCTTTGTAAGCTCTTCAAAGGCTTTGTTCCTCCACAGATAATCTAAGTGTCTACCAGAATCAACAATATCAAAGTCTTTCTTATATATCACTGTAAATATAGGTTCCTTAGACATAATGAGTTGTGTATGTGTCACGTTCCGGGAGGGTACCTTAGACGTGGCTGGTATTCAAAGACTACTGCTAGCCCCCAAGCGAACCACTTGGTCTCATCATATTTATCTCATTCAACATAACTAACCAATAGCGGAAGACTAAGAATAAATAATGATGGACATTCTAAATCTCAAAATCAAATAAATAAAATAGGCTAGTCTGAAAAAGACTAGCTCAACCAAATCTAAACTCAACAACTTGACTCTAGTGTATGAAGCCTCTATCACTATCAATTGGTGCGAATGATAGACCCATGGCTATCTCAACTCAAAAATAAAGCTAGTTTAAAGTCTGACTCTAATAGCTAGATGAAAATAAGATAAGGATCCTCCGAAGTAAGGGAGACTTACCAACTCAGCTGAATGCAATAGATCCTCATGGTGTACCTATTGACGATCTTTGGTACCTACCTATGCATCATTAAATGATAAGTCCAAATAGACGTCAGTAAGTGGAATGTATGAGCATGTAAAATGGCTGAATAAAACAGATATGGGCAAAATAGTACAGAATAACATCAAGTCAGAAGATAGTCAATCAGAATATCAAATGTCTATATAAAGCAAGAATAAAGAGCAGACAAATAACTCATCAATACCAATCCAAACTAATCCAATCAACTCAACTTAGAGTACTATAAGTGTGGGACCTCTTTGAGAGTTTCTCTTATCCGACAACAATCACTTATGAGCCAGTGATTATATAACACTCTCGCTGATGTTGCCACAACCGTTCCGTACTTGCCAGGTAAAGAAAAACTCAATCCCACAAGGGGTCTAGCTCTAACGTCCTCTATTACTTTCACGGACTTTTAACTCAAGAGGGAACCTCTGATATAATGGTTCAATCCTCACCTACGCTTGGCGACGTAGTTAATGAGTGCGAGTTGGACTTACTCTTATTTATTTTGGTGCTCGATACTCCTTCAAAGACCCGATGCTCCTAAGACTCTTCATCTCTATCAACCCTCTCAATTAGTCTTGTAGAGACTCTCATCATCTCATCAACTCAATTCTCATTAGGTAGCTCAAGCCTTAGATCAATCAGTCGAAGGAAGTCAATTAGACAAATCTCTAGAGTTTAAATATGAGTACTCTTGGGACCATCAAGCTCTATTAACTCATCATCATGCTCACATCACAATCACAATCAACATATTCAAGTCAAGGCTCTAAACTCAATCCCTAGGTTCATTTATGCATTCTTTTACAAAGTAACATATAGGGTTTGTGAAAATAACTCATGTAAAAACATCTATTCAGTAAATCAAGTTTGTGATGATCATCAACATATGAAAACACATATAATTTACAAGAAAATATTCAAGAAACATGTATTTAGACTTATTATACTCTTAACTCCTCTATTACCATCAATGAGGGCACATGGAAGGACAATTCCATGTCTTACTTTAGCCTTACATATCTGGTAGGAAGCTTTGACACTTAAACTCATAAGCACCCTCCTTGATTTCCTTAATTTCCTTGAATTCTGGCTCCTCTTCTCTTCTTTTTAGCCCTAGTCTTTGTTAGGAACTTGGAAAAGACTTAGGAATAGGGTTAAAACCTTTTTTAAGTTCAAAACAACCTATTTCAATCGTGTTTTGAGTTTAGAATGGGTTAGAAAAAGTTTGGAATGTCCCTCACAAAAACTGAAAAAAACAATCGCCTCGGGGAGGGGGGGCTAGTCCGTGTCGCGGACTAGGTTTCTTCGAGGAGATTTTTGCCAAAAATTTTCCGATCATATTTTTTTATTAAGTAAAAAATATTGGGATCACAACTAAGTAAGAGTCTGAGACAAGTTCGCAAGGCGAACATGTCGTGCACTCTTACTGAAATGCATTTTTGCATCGAAAAATTATCTTTTGATCTTATTGCTCTAAAAATCAACCAAGATAATTTTTCCACACAATTTTTCATGATGATCGTATTTCAAACCTCGGATTTTCCATCGGAGTCTGAAAAGATACGTTATGTGCATATCTCTCATCTAGGGGTATTTTGATAATTTTATCAAGTGTCACATTATCTCCCCCTTGGGATCATTCGTCCTCGAATGATGGGTAAAGGTAGACATCAAAGCACGAATAACAATCAAAACTCCTCTCAATACTCAATCAATCAATCTCCATCATACTTATCGATAAATCTGGACAGTCACAAATCGAACTAAGAGTAGACAAATCAGTTTAGATCCGAAGTAGGAACATACTCTATACACTCTCACTATGAGGCACGAATGGAACATTAGAACTCAAAGAATTCGACTCACTTAAACGTCTGGACATTCAGTTATTCGAACTTAAAAAGAAAATCATCAACTCTAATTGAGAACGGAACCATCGTGATATACAAGACTCTATGGACACTTCAAGCTCAGCCCCTTATCTCAATTGTGCTCCTTTTTATAGCAATTCACTCCATCAATTTAAGCTTATCGCTCCTATTCAAATCTATGTCTAACCATATCCACTCATCCCATTTCACACCTAACTCGAAGTCCCAAATGTTCTAAGTCCAAAGATGATCATACTTATGCCAAATGTTCTAATCCCAAATGTTCCAAGTCCCAAATGTGCTAGTCCCAAGATGATCATACTTATGCCAATCTAACCTCTTCAAATCTATGTTTCATATCTCTATAGTAACCTTTACTTAGAGAATACTGCTTATTCTCATCACTTTAACACACTCGCATGATAGAAACCATACATTCAAGCCTATCACCCTAACCACTTTCATGGCCTCTTTACGGTCAACATCACTTGAGAATCTTCAAACCTATCATAGCACATCTACACCCTCAATCGCATGAACTCTTATCATGAGAGACACTCGTATTCTCTTATCTATCTACCACACACATCAATATTTTGTTTCTAACTCCTCCTCTATGTTTATAACCTTAAAAGGAAATGGTATCACATCATTATCAAAATCAAGAACACTCATTCTCTCTCAAAACCACCACTTTTCTACTATTATCAACTTTCTTATCGAGACTGGAAAGCTGAATTACTCAAAGGGCTTGGAATGAAAGATCATTAGCACGATTCAATCGAGAAATCTTATCTGAGAACATTCAAAATGAAGTACAATCTCCCTTGTCTATTAAGACTCATTCCGAGTTTACAGAACTATACGTAGTGTAAAACTCGGTCACATCTCATTCAACATAGGGCTGGAAATTGTTAGATCTATGAGTTAAGATCAAAATTGTTGAACGAAGTCATTGTCTCTCATCCTCGAAACTCAACATGAACGAAATCAATAAGTGGTAAATGGGACTAGGCCATGGGTATGGCAGTCATACACCAAATGGGAATAGAGTATCACCTCATTGAAGAGTAAGGAACATATGATATGGCAAAGAATTGATGTCCCATCTTGATCAACCCAATCACTATCAAAAACTCGAGATCCACTTTGGTTCATCACCTTATCATCTCCCCCTTTTCTCAAGGTCATCTCTCTAAATTCACGAATCAATTCCCTTTTCTAAGCTATAATACATATCTCTACACTGTCAGGGAATCACTACCCACAAGAGCATCTTAAACTCTTCTGTTATGCTATAGTCGCATATAAAGAATAACCACTAAGACACTCTTCAAAGATACCACTCTTAGCTTCCTCTCTATGGGAATCTTTCTATATTTGTTGCTCTCAATGGCGTACATAACCACTTTCCACAACTCTTACGATCTAATCTCTTCTTTTTGCTTGCCAACACTCAACTTCTGTGCTCCCATAAATTCATCTGTATAAGACTTAGACTATAATGGAAAACTTATCATCATCTACCCATAAGCCCCAAACAACTTAGTCACTCAGGATGATAGAGAATGCTTACATCAGCCTACTCCACAGTGACAACTCAAAAATATTGCCTAGATTCTTATAGCAGTCATAACTTAGAGCTTTACACAACTTTACACTATCATCAGATACGCATCTTAAGCCTCTTCTATCAAATGTTTCATCCTTAATTCACAATTTCTATCTAAGGGGAACTTGTACCCCATCCATAATATCATTCTCCTTACAAATCAACATCTTCATCTTAGACATACATTATGGCAAGCCTCTTAGAGCAAATCTCCAACTAAGACATCACTGTCACAATGCTATCTCCTCTTTCACACTACTCCTTAAAATTCAAGCTTAGGGTCTAGTACTAACACGGGCATCATACAATACACTTCTCTAATATCACACCAACTTACAATTACTGGTAAAATTTGAGAACACAGGCCCACTAAAATCTCATAGCGAATACTCAATCAACACATCCCCTCCTCACAACTCAAGAGCTATTACTTGTTCACTATACCTCTTTATCTAGCTAAACTCATAACTCTATGAATTTCATGGTGCTCTCCCTTCAGGATGATAAGCCTAGTCTAGATCTATCACCCCAAAATACCCTGCTCCCCTATTCAACATCTAATTTTCACCATCATTAATACAAATACCATAACACCTCAACACAAACCTCTTTCTAGTTTGAACACACTCTAACACATCCGAGCATTAATTCTTTCTTTATACCTCATCATGAAAATCAAAGGATACTTGCTACTTTTTCATCAAAACTTATGGCAATCGACTCATCACCCATAACTTACCTAATAAACAATAACTCTCGTTACAAGCCTCAATTAACTATCACTTGCACTATCTCGTCTTTTTTTTTTCATGGTCGTCATTCTAGCCCGAAATGACATCTCTACTTATGGTTTACAAGACCTCAAGTCACACTCCCTGGTGGAAATATTAAACTCTTTAGAGACATAAGTTTCTCTCTCTCGTGGATAACATCAAAAGCAAGTAAAGACTCGAATCATTCCCGTCACAACATCTGGGAGGACATCTGGAGAATCTTCCTGATCTTGACGACCACCCATGGAAGGCGACTGGTCTGTGGCCTCACTCTTGCTAATAATAGCATCTCTCTAATTTTCTCTAACTGGTGGTGTCCGTGTAGAAGCTTGAGCCTTTTTGGCCCACTCTAGACATTTCCTCTGGAGGTGACCCACTTGGCCACACTTGTAACATCCAACACACCTTTCATGGCATTCTCCTAGGTAAAATTTATCACACGTGCCATAAGGTGTCTTGCCTTGGGAACCCCGAACCACACTAGTCTATGATTAAGAACCCTGAGCTTTAAAGCTATGAGGCCCTACTTGAAAGTAACTCTTATTCCTATTCCTCATCTGCCTCTTAAACTCAGGCGGGTTCATTCTTAAGAATTCATGGACCTTGGATATATTCAGAGCATCCTGTCTAACAACAAGTGTTGTCACAGCCTGTGCCAAAGTTTGGATAGCCTAGCAAAGCTTAACATTGTTGATGTTAGCCTGTGGTGGCTGAACAGCAGGGATGGCTGGGCCTATGGGTTCATCCTAATTCTGGGGCTCGGGTTGGTTAACATTCTATCTAGCTAGATGCTCTTTTCCTTTATCAACTCTTTTTGAAAGCATGATCATAATTTTACAAACGCGTAATGCACGAATCAGAAGAGAGCTTCATAGAGTTTAACTCCATCACACGAATTGGAATAAGAAAGTGTAACCATTCCTAATGTCCTATAACTTCCTACTTATAAAGTGTGGTGCACAACACACCCATAGACAAAACCCTACTGGACACGACTTCATATCCTCCCTAAGACACTTGAACTCTGTGCTTTGATACCAAGGTTGTCACACCCCGGGAGGATACCCTAGACGTGGCCGGCACTCTGAGACCTTCACTTGTCACTTGGTCTCATTGCATTCATTCATTCAACATAACTAACCAATCAGCGGAAGACTAATGACAAATAATGATGGAAATTCTAAATCTCAAAATCAAATAATAAAATAGGCTAGTTTGAAAGAAGGTAGCTCAACAGAATCTCAACTCAACAACTCGACTCTAGTCTATAAAGCCTCTATCACTATCAATTGGTGCGAATGACAGACTTATGACTACCTCAACTCAAAAATAATTCTAGTATAAAGTCTGACTCTAATAGCTAGATGAAAATAAAAAAAGGATCCTCCAAAGTAAGGGAGGCTCACCAACTCAGCTAACTACAACAGATACTCAATGGTGCGCCTATTGACCATATATAGTACCTGCCTCTGCATCATTAAATGATGCATTCTAAATGGGTGTCAGTACATGGAATGTACGAGTATGTAAATTGGCTGAATGAAATAGATATGGGCGGAATAATACAGAATAACATCAACTCAGAAGATACTCCATCAGAATGTCAAATGTCTATCTAAAGCGAGAAAAAAGAGTACATAAATGACTCATCAATACCAATCCAAACTTATCCAATCAACTCAACTCAGAGTTCTATCAGTGTGAGACCTATTTGAGAATTTCTCTTATTCGACAATAATTACTTATGAGCATGTTGTACAATAATCCCATTGATGTTTCCACAACCATTCCATACTTGCCAGGTAAAGAACAACTTGAACCCACAAGGGGTCTGGCTCTAAAGTCCACAATTGCTTTGAGGGACTTTTAACTCAGGAGGGAACCTCTGATGTAATGGTTCAATCCTCACCTACGCTTGCCAACGTAGTTAATGAGTATGAGTTGGATTTACTCTTATTCATTTTGGTGCTCCATACTCCTCCCAAGACTCAATGCTCATAAGACTCTTCATCTCCATCAATCATCTCAATTAGTCTCTTAGAGTCACTCATCATCTCATTAACTCAACTCAATTGGGCCTTTCAGCCTATCATCTCAATCATCTCATCACCTCTATTCTCATTAGATAGCTAAAGACTTAGATCAATCATTAGAAGGAAATCAGTTAGACAAATCTCTAGAGTTCTATTATGAATACTCATGGGACTATCAAGCTCTATTAACTCATCATCATACTCATATCACAATCAAAATCAACATACACAAGTCAAGACTCTAGACTCAATCCCTAGGTTCATTCAAGTATTCTTTTACAAAGTAACATATAGGATTTGTGAAAATAACTCATGTAAAAACATCTATTCAGTAAATCAAGTTTGTGATGATCATCAACACATGAAAATACATGTAATATACATATAACTTACAAGAAAATATTCAAGAAACACGTAGGTAGGCTCATTATACTCTCAACTCCTCTATTACCATCAATAGGGGCACATGGAAGGATAATTCCATATTTTAGTTTAGCCTTACATACTTGGTGTGACACTATGACACTCAATCTCGTAAGAACCCTCCTCGATTTCCTCAAATTCTCGCTCCTCTTCTCTTCTCTTTGGCGCTAGTATTTGTTAGGAACTTGGAAAAGACTTCGGAAAGGGGATTAAAACCCTTTTTACGCTCAAAAGGACCTCTTTAGATCATGTTTTGAGTTTAGAAGGGTTTGGAAAAAGTATGGAATGCCCCTCACGGAAACTGAAAAAAACTTCTCCTTGGGAAAGCCTAGTCTACGTCGCAGACTGGGTTACTTTGAGGGTATATTTGTTTAAAATTTTTCCATAGAAATTATTGGGATCACAACTAAGTATGAATTCATGACAAGTCCGCTACACGCACATGTCGCGCACTCTTACTGGAATGCATTTTCGCATCAAAAATTATTTTTTGATTTGATTGCTCTAAAAATCAACCAAGACCACTCTTCCACCTGATCTTTCATGCTGATCACATTTCTGGCCTCGGATTTGCCATTGGAGTTTGGGAAGACACGTTCTGCACACATCTCTCATCTAGAGGTATTTTGATAATTTTATTGGGTGTTACATTATCTCTCCTTGGGATCACTCGTCATCGAATGATGGGTAAAGGTAGACATCAAGGCATGAATAACAATCAGGATTCCTCTCGATACTCAATCAACCAATCTCCATCATACTTATCGACAAATCTGGACAGTCACTAATCGAACAAAGAGTAGACAAATCAGTTCAGATCAAAAGTAGGAACATACTCTATATACTCTCACTATCAGGCATGAACGGAACATTAGAACTCAATCAATTCAAATCACTTAAACGTCAAGACAATCAGTAATTCGGACTCGAAAAGAAAATCATCAACTCTAATTGAGAATGGAACTATCGTGATATACAAGACGTTATGGACACTTCAAGCTCAGCTCCTCATCTCAATTGTGCTCCTTTTCATAGAAATTCACTCCATCAATTTAAGCTTATAACTCTTATTCAAATCTATGTCTAACCACATCCTCTCATCCCATTTCACACCTAACTCTAAGTCCCAAATGTTCCGGTCCTAAGACGATCATACTTATGCCAATCTAACCTCTTCAGTTCTGTTTCATATCTCCATAGTAACCTTTACTTAGAGAATACTGCTAGATCACTTTAACACACTCACATGATAACAACCACACATTCCAGCCTACCACCCAAACCACTTTATTGCCTCTTTAAGGTCAACATCACTTGAGAATCTCCAATCCTATCATAGCACATCTACACCCTCAATCGTATGAACTCTTATCATGAGAGACACATATATTCTCTTATCTATCACACATATCATGATTTGTTTTTCTAACTCTTCCTCCACGTCTATAACCTCAAAAGGAAATGGTATCACATTATTATAAAAATCAAGAACACTCATTCTCTCTCACCAACCATCACTCTTCTACTATTATCAACCTTCTTATCAAGACTCGAAAGCAGGATCACTCAAAGGGATCGAAATGAAAGGTCATTAGCATGATTCAATCGAGAAATCTTTTCTGAGAACATTCATAATGAAGTATAAACACCCTTGTCTATCAAGACTCATTCTGAGTTTACGGAACTACATTTAGTGTAAAACTCAGGTCGTATCTCATTCAACATAGGACTAGTGTTGCTTCCCTAGCACATGCAAGTGTACGTGGTCTAAACAAGTAATATAGCGACCCAGATTAAGAGGTCGTGATATCGAACCCAAAGGATTTAAAGAAAATTGGTAAACAATCCAAGCTATTAGGTTTAGAGTGTTTTGAGAAGAAATGGTGAAGAAGTTTGTGAAAAGAAATGAAACCACTAATTTAAATTACTACACTGCGCTAGTTTGTTGTTAACTATCAGTTTAAGAGCAATTTAAGAATTATAACCTTATCGAGGTTGTTTTAGTCTTAACGTTCACATATACGTTTGGGCTCCTGCCTACTGGTTCACAGGGTTAAGATTACCTATACAGGGTTGCACGACTCTGCCGGCCTATTATTATTGATTGTCTAACTACATTGTTGAGCGAGAATAGATAGACCAATAAATGTGCTTTAATGTTATCTTCCTGTATTATGAACCAAGAGAGGCGTAAGTGTAGTTGTCACGAGTCTCTCTTACACGAATCAATCTAGCCTCCTAGTTGAACAAGCTCCCTATATTATTGTGTTCTATCAATTCCAACATCTCTCAAATTTAGAATAAACAACGAGTTTACCCCCTAGTTGACCAGACTATGGAGTATAGATTTAAGTAATATCGGTTCAAGTAATACAACTCTGAGGGCTTCTTCCAAGATGGATGAGTACTTCTGGAGTATCTTATTTGTCTTATCTAACCTCTCCCTTTTACTCTTGGAAGTTTTGATTTCTTTGTCAACCTCAACCATCCTAGCAAGCACAACCTCTGCGGCATGATCAATCTCCTTGGTTTTTCCTTCTATTTTGTGAATCTCTTAAGTGACCTGACATAGTCTTCTCATCAGTGCCTCTTTAGTCCTCCCAGTATTCGAATTCTTTTCCATCTTGAGTGCAAATGCATCCTTTCCTGGGATGAAAGAGTAGAAGTTGGTTGAGGGATTCAGACTTTGTAGAGAAACTTGAAACTCGAAGAGTATTTGGTCGAACGTTTAATAGTGAGTAATGTTTGTGCTTAGGGGCTCTAAAAATGAATTTTTTGAAAAGGAATGGACTAGAATATTTTCAAATAAAACAACATAATCATATAAACAGTTATAGCAGAGAGCACAGAAATAATTATTGCGCATCCTAGGAAATATTTGACCCTTTTATGCCAGGGGTAGGCCAAACAAATTTGAAAGATTTATGTGTAATAAAACGTTATATATATATATATATATATATATATATATATAAAGGAAACAACTTTAAAGTAAACGAGAAATAGTACTGGGGTAGGGAATACATAAAATAAGACACCCGTGTAGGGGTCATTTGATAAGTAAATAAAGTAAACATAAAGCAAACCCATACAGGGGTAGTAAAGTGCAAACCCACGGAGGTTCAAAAAGTAAATACATCAAAAACAAACCAACGCAGAGGCGAACTAACTCAATGCTCCTAAGGGACTTTCTTCCATTCTGCTCCTTTTTGACTACCCCATGATACGGCGGAGTTTAAACTGAGCCATCAACCAATAACAATAATATTTGCGACCCTTATCCTCCCAAGTTTCATATCTGACGCTTTCTTTATGTGCATTCATCCAAGAATCCATCTTTGTAAACCCGCTTCTCAAGTTTTCTAATTTTTATGTCAGACTCTCAATAGTGTGCCTATCTTCTTCCTGCTTTTGAAGGAAAGCTTCCTGTATTTCTCTAGCTTCGTTCTTAACCTTTCCTATATCTATCCTTGCTTGTGACTCTGTATCTTCCAGACTTCGATAGATATTTAGGACCGAAAACCCAAGGCCTTGCAAATCCTTCTTTAACCAATTGTATCCATCCACATATCGAATATTAAACTAGTTTTTGGCAATAATCTCTTTAGCCAACCTTGAAGGATTCCTCCACTCTTTTATTATATCACTCACGTTTGGGACTTTGTCATCTCCACGATCAAACACGTAGATATTATGTGCCTATAGGAGGTACAATCTATTTCCTTCCAAATTATCTCATAACCCAAATAGGTGCATACGGTCGAATACCTTGAATTATGGCCTTGAATCACGATCACTCTTGAGATGAACCGGTTATACATCCATTGAATATTATTTTCTCCTAATTCGGAAAAGACTTGAGCCCATCTTTCTCAGGTCCTCTTTACCTCAAAGTCTCCCTAATATATTTTGTCATTAAGACCTAGAAGAGGATCGTAATTATCTAGTGTGGGGAGCTCTTGAGTTCCTCTTACCTTGTTCAAATAGCTTATCATCTATCAATGAAGAAGCAAATTTGTCACGACCCAAAAATGGACGTGATGGCACTTGTCTTATCCCACCAAGACAAGTCAACCTAAAACCCAATTATAACAATTAAGTGCAGAAGGATAATAAAAATAAAAATTTAACTGAAGGTAATAAGTCAACTTAAATAAAAATTCCCCCAAAACCTGGTTGTCACGTGCATAAGCCTCTAATGTGTTACACTAGATTTGAAAAAAGTACAAGTCACAAATGATGTTGTCTCTAAAGTAGAACAAGATTATAAATAGGAGGATGAGACTCGCTGAGATGACAAACAGCTACCTCACTAATCTCCAAAGAAAGCCTCGGATAAAAAAAGAAGAGAGAGTATCACAAAGATCCGAGCACATAACCTACAAAATGTAGAAGCAAGGGGTGAGTACCAACCACACGGTACCAGCAAGTCAACTTACAAAACAAAGCAAGTCCAACAGAATATACACTCCTTTCATCCCAGCCGACCTCCACAACTATAACCTGCACAGAAAATCAGTCCAACCCAGCAACACATAATACATAATAAAGATAGTTTTCATAATATCACAATTCAACATCGCCAGCCACAACTCACAAGTGATAATACAATCAAACATGGGAATAACATCATGCCACACAAGAATATGCAAGGATGAAATGCAATGCTTATGCAATAATCACCGGTAATGACCTCGAGGCATCATAATATCACTGAAAAATACATCAACATCACAACATCGTCAGTAAAGACCTCGACATATTATCATCGCCCGCAAAGATCTCGGCATCACAATATCACTAAAAATACCTCAACATCACAACATCGCCGATAAAGACCTCGGCATATTATCATCGCCGGCAAAAACTTCGACATCATATCTCGATCGGTAAAGACCTCGGCTCCAATTTTTACCATCTCACTCGTATCCATATCCAGAACTAATACAAAAATGTGTGACATAGAATGAATGAACATAAGATGAAGTCCACAAACAAATCCACTCATAATCACCAACCACAACCACATATCTCAATATAGAATCACATCACTTAACCACATTTTCAATTCAGGTGTTACAATACCACACATAACCAACCACAACAATATATCTCAATAATAAAATTCACACCACTTAATCACATTTTCAATTTAAGTGTTACAATATCCCACCAATTCACCTATACATTTAATCACCTCATCTTTATAATTTTAAAATATTTCATGAATCACACATAGGAGAAAGGAAAATTTGAGAATTCTATGAGAATTACAAAGTTTTGAAAGTCTACTTGCCTCAATTAACTTGAGTCTTTCGTCACGCTTTCAGATGATCAAAATCTGTTCAAATATATAATCTACATAAGAATACAAATCTAATGACACCCATATTGCTAATATTTATTTTTGGCTCAAAAATCGGGTCAAAAAGGCATCCTGAGCCCTTAAATTCGAATCTGAAAATTTCTTTCAGATTATGTTTACCCATAATAAACTAAATGTATATGTCAAATTTCAGCTAAAACGGATTGTTATTCGACCCCCAAATCAAAATTTTATTCTAAGAACCCTAGGACTATATTTTCTGAATTTAACATAAATTATACACATTTCTACCTTAAAAATTTATTCATAATCTCATGAAAACTTAATAAAAAGGATGAGAATAATTACCTTGATGGCTTAGGACGAAAATCCTAATTTTTCTTCTCCTCTTTTTCTTTCTTTTTCCTTCTAGTAATTTTTTTCTTCTCCGTATGTATGTTGGCATGGCTCCACTGTTTGCTTTCTGCTTCTTTTGCTTTGATAGGGCTGCTGCGGCAGCCCTTCAACTTAACCCTTTTTTAAAATTATTTATTTATTTATTTATTTATTTTAATATACTAAATGTGATAAATTCTATTAGCCTATATTTGATAAATATAAGATAAATAGTATAGGATATTAATTAAAATATTATTTTAATCCACCAACTAAATTAATTATCTAAAATTATCCGTCAACTAAATGACTGTAATTATCGAACAGTCCAAAATTTTCAATTTAAATTTATGAAAAGAGTCTTTTATGAAAAAGTGAGGGTTCATTCTCAAAATGGCCTAACGGGTCATTACAAAATTACACCCTTGGAAATAGTGGTGCCCATTCCTACATCTCCCAAGGGCATGATACATGTCAGCTATGATGATGGGTACGAATGGATAATACATCGTCACTCCCGGAGTTATGCATCCATGGAAGGCATTATGGGCGACCATGATGATTCTGGTGTTAACATTGAGGCTCGGGTCCTGAGGGAAAATTATGACTCTCAATAGTGCGGCGACGAAGGCTAAGGGTCGTGTAAGATCCCATTCCCAGTATGATTTGAACTCTTGGTTGAAAGTTAAGTAGAAGCTTGTGTGTCCAAAACGATCATAAACCCAATCTGCTTGCTTGATACTGAGGTAATCCATAATTTCTTTCCTAGTTGGCTTGTTGGGAATCAGGATGCCTTCTTCTTTTCTAACTCTTCTCTTACCCCCATATCCATAGCATCAATAACGTCCTGATTTTCCTTGATGTTGGAGTGATTTCCATCATTCCGAAGTGAAACACCATCTTTTCATTGTCCCAGTACCCGGTGAGGACCTCTATCAGTTCCGAGTAAGCAGGCATCTTCATAAGTGAGGGCAACAATCCCATGTGCTTGTTCAATTCCTTTTTGTGTTCTGCATTGAGGTCATTCCGCCACATTTGAAGCCTTTGAGATGCTTCTATGACCATGTCGAATTTGAGCAAACGAGTTATATCTACAAAAAGAGGCTCGGTTAGGAAACACCCCCACCCCTTCCAAGAGACAGTAATTGGTTCTTAACATGTACATCTTTTAAATGCCACATAATATGATACGTCGTCAGGTCGAGGACCTTTGACATGTTTTGGTGGGTTACTAATGGACTTAATACCTCTGCGTATTAAGTCGTCCTAGGCTAGTGCTTAGAATTGGGAGTTTGGATTTCGCTCTATCTTAGGTTGACTAGGAATTGGTTTCAATTTGACCTGAGACCCGAGTTGGACAAACTTCAGGGTGAAATAGTAAATGGCGTTGGACGACCGCGAACCAACTACTCATTTACTATTTCTAAAGAAATGTAAAAGGTTTTTCTGAAGGGACAGTCGCGAATAACCACGTAACCTCCCCTTAACCCAATGCATTCTAATTGCCGGTTGGCGAAAATATGCCATGAACAAATAAAAATATTAAAATACGAAATTTAAACAGATAAAACTATTAAAATATGAAATCTAAACAAATAATGTGCAAATAAAAGAAAATAAATTTATTAATTATTACAAAACCAAATAGTTAGTCAAATCAAATCCCACTCCAATGATTAGAACCTACTCTGTTTCTCCAGTAGAGTCGCCATTGTTTTTGAAAAATCAATTTAATACTTAATTAGTTTAAGTAAACAAAATATTTGAAAATACAGACTCACCACTTAATTTTCCTTGAAAATTAAAAAAGCTTTGATTTTAAGACCTAACACCACTTAATTTTCAAGGAAGATTAAGAAAACTTTAATGTTAAGACCTAACAGAAAAATTATAAAATTTTCAAAGATACAGGTAAAAGTTTGGTTTCCACTTTAAGAAGAAATTAATCACTTAAATGATCGCAAGCTTGCGGTTAACTGACGATTAAAATATTTGACTTTTGAAGATTAATTTAAAAGGATTTTGGAAAATCTAAGTTAGAAAAAAGAAGATTTAAACTTAAGAACCTCCCTTCAAAGGGAATTTAAAGTCTAACCACATTTGAAATTTTTACAAAAAAAAAAAAAAAAAAAAAAAAAAAAAAAAAAAAAGAAGCCAAATTCATGAAACCAATAAAATATAATCAATACAAATGGTTAACTTTGGGGAAATTAATTAGATTAAAATTAAAACAATAAAAATGTTAGTGTTAGAGACAAACAACAAGTATCATATATGAATATAATAAAAAACAAGTTAAAAAGGATTTGGGCTTGGCAGGCCCAATATTATCACTGCCCTAAGTGTAATATGTTTTGGGTCTGCCTAGCCCATTCAAAACTCTTGCTACTGCTGCCTTCTTTGGGCTTTTGCCCATTCTCCCGTATATTATGACTGTATATACACTGTATGTCAGTGTATATCAGTCTCTTTTGTCTTCAAAATCCTGTGACCAGCCTTTTTCAACATGTAAACTGTCCCCTCCCATTTCCAGAAGTCGACCCAAAATAAAATTTGGGCCTTCATGGCCAAAAGAAGATGCAAATGAAGGAGATGAGCCCATTTGGGACTCCAGGGTAGTTTTACATGCACAGAACAAACAAAAATACATAAGTGAAGATTCCAAATAGTTAATGCAAAGACGTCTTAATAAAGAGTTATGTATATGCAACACAATTTAATATAAAAGAAGAAAGAAGAAATCAATATGCATATCTAAGAATGACACAATAGAGGCTACAGGACGACATGGTCACTTTAATTAATGGATCAAATTTTTGGGGAAGATACAATTGAGTAAAGAAACAAAAAAAATGATTTGTCGAATATTTCAAACACAACCTGATTATATGACATGATAAGCATAAACATAATAGAGATAATATGATATTCATGTGGCAACAAACTGACATAACAAAGGATAACATCAAACACAATTCAAGTTCAAACGAAATAAACCAACTTTCATGCCTCAAACATGATACCTTTAGAATTAGCAAATTCAAATCATGTACTACAGATAAAGTTAAAGAAAATGACAAGAAATTCAAGATTAGACGAAGGGGAATAGGCTCCCTGCAACCGATTTCAAAACTAGAAACAGAAAGGGCACAACAAGAAAATGAAATGTTTTAGAAATAAGAAACATGATCATTTTTTATTAAAAATATGAAAATACTTCAGAGAAGCAGCACAAATGGTCAACATAAGTATTTAAACACTAAAGGAATGTCCAATCCCCATAACTGGACACTAAACAACCTACTGAAACATGAAGACATAGTATATAGTATTTAAGGAAATGAACTTGTTTCAATACAAACATGAGCAGAGGTCAAAAGACCCATTTAAGACCTCACATAGTGACTGAAACCTCAACCCCATGCTGTTAGAATCAATGCATAATGACAATGTTATAACAAATGACTTATTCGACACTTAAATATGAAAAACTATATGATCCTCACAACTACAAGACTAAAAAAAAGAAAACAGAGCATGGAAACACTTCCAGAAGTTCAGCTACCATTAAGAGTCAAAAGTATGAATATGAATTTAGATACTAATCTTCTTTCTAATCCTGCAAAGAAATACCAAAATAGATGACTTAGCCTACAAGCCCAATCCAACAAAATACAAAGCCAATCAAATAAAGTAAAACAAATGTAGTTTAAACCTCAAAATCAGAATAACACTCGAGATAAACTAAGTCAGAACAGCATAAATAGATACGACAGATTCATGTTATTATGAAATTAGGACAAAATGAAGCTGAAATACATGATATTATACTTAAAACTTCTCAAAAACCCAAAGACATAAACGAGCTATAGAGTGACCTCTAACGATTGGACCTGAAAAACAAGGAGAACCAAATGACTAAAAGAATGGATCAAACTCAGGAACTGATTTTAGAAAACTAACACATCAAAAATGTAAGAAGACCTTAGAAACAATACTGGTGATGTTGGAAAAGCAGAGAAACAAAATTGTAATTCAACTCATGCTATATTAACATCCACATATTTGACAAAGAAAACACTTAATAGAAATATGTGATTGACACTTACATTTTATACGAGCATTTGAAACAAGCTTCAACAACAAAACTAAATCGAAACACTTCAACGAACACATAACCAGCATACCACTTTCTAATGCGAAACACGTGAGAGACCATTATATTACTCAAAATCAGATTCATTACGCCCAAAACCGAATTACAACGGAAAAATGAAAAGAAAAGGCATATGTTGTTACATTCTTTGAGGCAGCGACTGAGACAATGGCGAGCTGAAAGAAGTTCACACCACGAGATAGAAAACGCCGATGAGCCTCTTGTACTCGGCTTAGAAAATTCTCCGATCTCGAAAACCTTTTAAGCTGATCGAGTTCTTCTCTAAAAATGCTTACTCTAAAAATAAGAATTTCAGTGTGTTTCGTGGTGAATCACGACTAATAATTGTAAATTTTCGATCTTTAAGATGAAAACCGCTAATCCCCAAAATGGTTGAGGAAAAGGGGATTTTATAGGGGATTTCTAGGTATTCAAATGGGAGGGAAAACTGATGGGAAAAAACGGGAATTAGGGATGAAATTTTTTGAATTTCGAATCCTAATCCCTTGAAGGATAAAGGATATACTCAAATTTCTGGATAATCCTCAACATATTGAAGGATTCCACCGTTGATTTGCTAGGAGATGGTGCGATTGAGACACCTGAAAATTCTCTTCAATGGATTTGTATTAGAGGGATGAAGATGAGACATGTAGGGGGGACAAACATTAGAGAATGTCAGAAATTGTCGAGTTTATTGCTGGTTTGCTATGGTGGAATCGGGGATCGATTTGGGTGAAGGAGAAAGAGGCGAGTGAAGGGAGTGTGTGTGTGAGGGAGAAGAGAAAGGAGAAAAGGGGTGTGTGGGGTCGTTTGACATATATGTATGTTTAATGTGTGTTTAATGTTGTGTGTTGATGCTGAAAAATTGAACAAGAGTTGGGCTGGGTTAAGTCTGAAAAATGAATTAAATTAGGTCCAATTAGGTGCTGAAAAAAGAGTGAAAGGGTAGGGAAATTTCATTAAAAAATTAGCTATTTCAATTGCAAATCTAGCCAATTTAATTCTGTAAAAGCTAATTATTTTAAATTATTTGAAATTTAAGAAGCTCAATAATTAATTTATATGGTGGAGGGTAAAAATTGGATGTCAAAACCCAAAATGCAGAAAAGAGTGTCGATGTGTCGGCTAGTAAATCGTAAAATATTTGAGGTCATCTCAGATGCCTCCACAACCTCAATTTAAACAGCTCATGTCATCAACGCCTCGAAAGTATCAAATTTAGAAACCAGTGATCCAAGTGGTACGACTCGTGACACCTTAGAAATTACCAAAATATCCTTAGACGAAGGATTGCTCGCATAACATTTCATCCCAAAATTGTTTGGCAAATTTGAGGTAAAAAATATTGATCATGACAAAATATTGTGTAGGAAAGTGGTCTCGGTTGAATTTTAGGCCAAGCGGATCAAAAGATGACTTTTTTGGAGCAAAATCGCACAACCAGAAGAGTACACGACAAGTCCGCATTGTGGATCTGCTATGTGATAGTTCATTTTTAAATTTTATTTATACAAGTGCAATTTACAGAATTACACATAAAACAAATTCAATGAATGCAATTTATAGGTTATTTTATAGAAAAAACAGTTTTTGAATGGGTTTAAAGTTTAAAAAATGAATTGAAATGGAACAATTTCGCGTCGCGTACTTGCTCCATCACGGTCTTTGACATTTAGTTTTAAAAAGTAAGAGCATTCTAGTCTTTTTTCCACCCATCCTACACTAAAACCTCGTCATTTTGAGGTTGTTCTCGCCCTAAATTAGTAACATGTGGTCATTCTCTTTCACATTCACGTAATTCATTCAGATAAAAGCAATTAGGGTGAAAAGGAGAAGAGCTAGGGTTTGATAAAATCTCTCAAATTCTTCAAGAAAATTCGGATTAGGTATGTAAGGCCACCTAAAATTCTAGTTTCTTGTCTAATCTATATTTATTATCGAAAATTCAAGGCAAGAGTCAAGTCCATGTCATTCCTATAATCTTATGGAGAAATCCTAGAATTTTATTGTAAAATTCTTGTTATTTTATTATTATTATTATGTCAAGAACTTTATTGTTAAGTACATCTCTATATATTCTTGAAGTATTACTATATTTACAAGAATCTCAGACGAGTTTTGAGAAACCATTCCATTATTATGCTTTAATTGCATTGAAAAGATATCTAATCCAAAGTATGGTTAGGTTCAAGACATATCTCGGCCTAAGTTGTGCAAATAACATATTTATTATACTTGCTTTCGAGCATATATCTATTTAGGAAAAAACAGTCCAGTCAGCTAAAGATTTTTGTATTACACTCATTATGCATAAATTACAGAGTTTGAGAAAAATTTGATAATTTTTAAAGCATTATTTTATCAGTAAAGAGCATCACTTATTTCTTTTTAAATAAAGCACTACCAGTTATAAGAAAGTGTTATCAGTTTTAAGAAAGAAAAGTCAGTTTAGGAAAAATATATTGAGCCAAGGCTCCCAGTAGCAGATTTTCAATTTTCCCTTAAAGTGGGATATTTTTACATTTATTGAGCACACTACATGTTTTGAGAGTAATTGGGCACTAATGTGGGTACGAGTTCAGATAACTCCAACCCAATAAACTATGTAGCAAGCATAGGATAGGATTGTAACAAATGTACAACTCTTCATATGCGACTGAGATGACCCAATTTAGATGGATACATGAGTTAAGTTTCATCCCTTGCCCTAACGAGGTGTTGGATGTCTCTGGAAATATGGGCAAGATGTTGTATCATCAGGATGCTCATAGTGATGGTTGTTGGTTAGAGAAACTCCTTATGTTAAAGTATATATTATTTTCAGATACAGACAAAGTTGCACTTATTTTTGTATTAAATCAGATATTTTATAATATTGCATTACCTACGTTAGTGAGTTATCTTCTACATTAAGTCTATCATTTGAGCATTGTATCTTGAGTTTTCCTATTTTGGCCATTTTACATACCGTACATTCTACACACTGACGCCCTTTGGCGCTGCATCACTTTATGATGCAAATTTGGATACCCATGATTGCAGACATTCAATAAGACAACTTCCCAGTAGCAGCAGTTGGTGAGACCTCTTTGTTTTCAGAGGACTCTAGTTAGATAGTCTATTTTATTTATTTTACAGTTAGGTAGCCGCGAGTCTTGTTGTGGCACTTATATTTACTATAGTAGAGGTTTCATAGATAAAGTTAGTGAGTCAGTCTAGTATATTTATTTAGATATTTTGAGCATTATTATTATTAGTATCAAGAGATATTTTCAGACTCTATATAAAACATGATTTAAATTCTTTGAATTTTATTAAATGTTTTAAAGGCTCATATGATAAAGTTTTTGCATGCATGTTAAAATCTTCAAATGAATAAGTTAGCCAGACCAAGGGTTCGCTTAGGGACCAGCAATAGTTTTTGAGTGTCAACCTCGTCCATGGTGTAGGCTGGGGGGGCGACACGACTCCCATTAAAAAAGCTAATTTAAAACCAACTTGATATCAACAACATAGAAATGAGTTTGAAACAATTTCATATCAGCGGTACGAAAATTATTCTTTCACTCTTTCCATGCATAAATGATGAGTCCATGCATGAAAGTGGATCATACCACAAAATTAGTATGAATGAGCAACCAATGCATATTATCTAGTATCCAAACAAAACATACAAAGCTAGGAAATCAAGCCACTGACTTTTTTAAACGGTGACTGAGAGAACTAATCTGGGGTCCAACTGCTCTTCAAACAAGGCATCGGGCCCAAAGTAAAGAATAAGCATAATTCGATAGGAATACTATCAGTGTATGGTTAAATATGCAATTAAGTGATCACAACAACTTAAAAATCGAGCAACGGGGGGAAGGGGATTATCTCTAATATTGACTCCTTACTCCAAATTCTTAAGTTCCAAACTAAAACGAAGCATAGATAAGTCAAACATCTGACTACGACAAGCCACTAAAGCCTTAGGCACTAGCTTAAAGCACAATACCATAAATAAGTCTTTACCGAAAGTCACAACTAGTTATAATAACTATTGCGGTTCATATCTAAGCATCTAAAACTCAACCTCGTCTAAGCCTGTCCACAAGATCTCAAAAGGGATATTTCACTCAAAATCAAGCCATAACACAATCCCAAAGCTAAACTAAGGTTTCCAAAGGGCTATACTAGTTTAAGGCTCGACAGAAAATTATGAAAATAGGATAGAGTGAAAATAAATGGAACACCAGGCATATACAATCCAATTTTACATGAAATTTATACTAAGTATCATCAAGAAGAGCCTAATCAGGAATGGAGATCGCTGCATACCTCAAAGCCAATCACGCAAGCTCTAAGTTCACTTCACAGTAGCTATCCGCTCTCAAATTACCTCCAAATACCATCACCCTATTAAAATATTAATTTTCACGTCAAAATAGTCGTTTTGACACCAAAATCATATTTTTTTAGATGGATTAAAATTGAGCCTAAAATAGGATTGTCGGACCTGCAACAAAAATTTCATAATTGACTTAATAAAAAGGTGATAAGTGCGATATTAAACTTGTACCCCAAAACAGTGCAGAATTCGAGACTTAGAATAGAAAAAGTTAGATCATGTAATTAAAATTCAATTAATGGGGAAAATCAAGAAGTGGGCAGCCCCTTTTAAGGTAGAATTTACCTTACACATTGATCTTCACATTTCTTCAAATATTCCACAGTGTACCCACAATACACATGAACACCCAGTCACCTCAATCCAAGCTCTATAGCTCAAGAAATTAACACCCAACACTTTGAATCACCCTGCTGGAGATGTTACCGGTTGTTTCCAGCTGCCCTAGTATTTGTAAATATAACATTCCTTGTGTTGCTACTCCCAAAAATCCGTCATCACCTTAACTCATCCGTACTCTGTTCTGTCATATATTCTCATTATCACTAAACATCTTTCAACTTTGTTGAGTTGAAGATGATGTGTTTTGTGTTCATTTGCGAAGATGAAAGACTACTTCAAAGATAGAAAGTAGCAAGTGTTTGTCCCTGCTTCAATTTGTTTCAACACTAAACGTAAATATTTCTATAATAGGTGTCTACTAGTTCAATAAAGAGTCGTTTGGTTACTGTATAAGAATCATGTTATTTATGTATAAAAAGTTACATTAGTTTTTACCATATTTGGTAGAAGTTTTGTATTAGGTATAAAACTCAACATAACTTATACCATGTTTGGTTAGTAGTTTCTAAATGTTGTGTAAAAGTTATTGATGTATTAACTTTATACAATATTTGATTGAGTTTTAATAATTCTACATAGCTAATACTCACATAACTTATGAGGAAATCTATGTATAATTTTATACGGAAAAGAAAGTGCAATAAATTATGTGGGTATTAATTATACATGGATTAAAATTGTAAAATTACATATCTACCCCTATTGATTTACTTTTTTTGGTTATTTTCTTAATTTCTTTTTTATAGCATCAAAGAAAGATTTAGATGCAAATTACCCATTTACAAAATTTATTTTTTTTCTTAATTTAATTTAAGTATGCATTCAACGAAAAGAATATCTATACGAAATGAAGATCAAAATAGAACGATGTTACTTGAGAATTTTAACGGAATCGGCAGTCCCAATACAAATATTAGCTATCTTATATTTCACTTTTAAAATTATTTTTTTATTATGTACCTTTTTATTTATAAATTATACTATTTGTTTTTTTTTTCTTTTTACAAAAGTTGGAATTTTTTTCCACCTACAACTAATCGAATCACTGATTAATTTAAATTATATAATATATGTAGGTATTCGTTACTTATTTTTGCATTTTGTACATTGATAAAAATCAATCGAGATAGTGAAATTTATTTACTTATTCATTTGTTAAAAAATATATACTAATTTATTAGCGCACTAAATGATTAAGAAATGAGAATTAGCTTACTAATTTCTTTTAAACTTTGCATAATTGAACCCTGCATAACTAATATCTACTAGAGGTGGCATGTCATGCCCCGGGAGGGTACTCTAGGTGTGGCCAGTACCCAGGACTATTGCTAGTCCCCAAGTGAAACACTCGATCTCAAGCCAGTCAGTCAATATCAAAACATAGCGGAAAGTAGTAGAATAAAAGAATAAAGGTAGTGAGCCTCTCGGTCAATTCTACATCAATAAAAGGGCCATAGGCCAACAATCTCAGTCTCAACATCTAAGATAAGTAAATATTTTTACTAACTCAACTCAAGGAGGGAAAACTCCAACATCAAATACTCAACTTTAGTCTATGAAGCCTCAAACTCAATTCAACAGTCTAAGATGGTACCATGACAGGCCATGGCTACCCAACTCAATAAAATCAAATAACTGATAAAGAAAAAGGCTCCTCCGAATAGAAAGAAGGGCTCACCAACGACTGGAATTAGAAACCTCAAAACCTCAAAGATGTGTCTGCTGAAGTCCTCTACCTCCTGTACCTGTATCATGAAACGATACAACACCGAGTGCCGTCAGTACGTGGAATGTACGGTATGTAAAATGGCTGAATATAACAACACAGGTAGAATAATATAGGCATAACATCAACTCAACTTCATACTCCATCAGAATGTCAATTGTCTATCTAAAGAAAGAATAAAGAGTAGGCAAATGACTCATCAACATCTCATCTCAACATCATTAATACATCAGAGTCGCCGCAAGGAAACTCAACTCAACTCAACTCGAAGGACCAATGCCCGTCTAGGACAAGGATAAAGAGTAGATAATAAATCATCAACATGATCAAGACTCATACTGTCACATCAACATTAGAGTTCTATTAGTGAGGAACCTAACTGGGAGTTTCTCTGACCGACAACCATCACTTATGAGCCGGTGATGTTACAACGAAGCAATGTCGTTGCCACATCCATCCAGTATCTTGACAGGGTAAAGGACATCAACATCAACGGATCTACAGTAAATAACATCAGTCTTCTTTTAGGACAAAGGAAGCATCCGTTTTACAGTTCAATCCTCTCCTACGCTGGCCACATAGTTAATGAGTTCGAGTGGGACTCACTCTTACCAATTTCGGTGCTCAATATTCCTCCCAGAACTCGACATGCTCATAAAACATTGACATCAAGATTTCGCATCATCACTCCCATAGGGACATAGTACATCACGTCGTTCCATCAACATCAACTCTTGGACTCGAAACTTTCTTTTAGAAATAAGTTTTAAGCTTTTGAAGACTCAAAGAACATCATTCTCATCAACACTCTCAACATTCAGGCCAAAATCACAAACATCAAGTACATCATTATTTTCAAGGCTCTAGACCTATCCCCTAAGTTCATTCTTGCAATCTTTAATAAAATACACATAGAGTTTGGTGAAATCATTCATGAAAACCATTTATGCAGTAACTCAAGTTTGTGATGATCATCAATTTAAGAAAATACATGGAATAAGTAAAATCTTAGTAGAACACTCAAGGATTTTCACATATAGGCTCATTATCTTCGATTATGAACTCAACTCAATCAAAAGGGGGCACATGGAAGAACAATTCCATGCCTTTAGGTTAGCCTTACATACCTGGGATGATTGCTAACAAAAATCTCTCTTGGGATCTCCTCTTAAATTCTTCAATCTCAATTCTCCTTTACTCTCCTCATGCCCTAGCTTGTTAGCATTGTTAGGAAAAGGATTTGGGATGAGGTTTTGAACCTTTTCTTCGTGAAAACAACTTATGTTAGTCGCATATGGAGTTTAGAATGTGTTTGGAATGGACCGAAATGCCCCTAAAACTTTTTAGAAATCTTCCAAACTCGGAATGATTCAGTCCGCGACGCGGACTGATCAGGTACAAGTATATTTTCTGCAAAAATTTTCTAAACGAGTTTTCTCAATTCCGTCAAAATTTAGAAAAAAACATAAGTCCCTCTCCGTGATAGGTGCGCGACATGGATCTATCGTGCACCTCCACTGTTTTTCATTTCGGACCGAAAAATTATCTTTTGACTTGGTCGCTCTAAAAATCGATCGAGACCCTTCCCCACTCAATTTGTAGTGTTGATAACAAATCCGACCTCGAATTCTCTATACAAGCATCGAAAGACGCGTTATGCGCACCTCCCTCCTCTAGGGGTATTTTTGGTGATTTTACTGGATGTTACATGGCAATTGGACGGGTTGAGTCATATTTGAGCGGGTTATAATGGTCAAGACAAGAAATCGGACTAGACCCAACCCAAACCAAATTTGCTTGGGTCAAAATAGGTTGGGTTAAAACGGACTGAGTAATGGGTTATAAAGCGGGTCAAGACTCAACCTGACCCAACTTTTACTAAGTTTTACTTACTTTATTTGTTTTTCTTTTCAACATTTTAGTACTTAATTAAATTATCTTTTTCTTTATTTTGGCTATATAAAACATATCAAATTTTAAAAAAAAGTGTTTTAAAAATATTTTGACAAGATCTCTCTCGAGTCAATTGGGTTGAATATAAACCCAATTTTATATGGGTTGAAATGGATTGGGTTGAGCTGAGTTGAGCTAATAAATGGGTGGGTTATTAACTCGCCCAAACTTCAGCGGGTTGGGTTTAATTTTGCCACCCCTAATACCTACATAACTAAACCCTGTATAACTAATACTTGCATAATTAAATTCTGCATAACTAATATCTGCATAATTAAACCCTACATACCTAATAACTGCATAACTAAGCCCTGCGTAACTAATACCTGCATAACTCTATCCAGTAACCAAATGACCCCTAATTGTATACTACTGCATCAATTAGGGGTGGGTGTTTGGTCGGTTCAGTTTGGTTTACAAAATTCGGTTTTCGATTTAGTGAAAATGTCAATCCAAACCAACCTAAAATAAATTCGATTTAGTTCGATTTTTACAATTTCAGTTTGATTTATTTCGGTTGGATTTTTGATTTGTAAGATTAATTGAACAAATTCATTTTTAATAGACTAATACGATAAATAATTAGTTACTATTCGACAAATAAAATAATTTTTATTAGCAATACATGTAAATCGTGCAAAGCTCGACCCTCACAAATCACAATGTTAGCATCAGATAAACTGTACATGTACTCTATACTCAGGTTATTAACCACTCACAGTAAAATAATAAAGGTGGGAGCTGGCAAATCTTTTTCTTTGTGTAAGGCTGTAGTCTGTAGACTACACAAGCAATGTAAACTAAAATTCATGATTAAATGTTCCTCTAAAAAAAAAAAAAACTATAAGCAAGTGGCAAAATTCAGGATTAAAAAATATGACAATTAACAGAAGGAAATATTGGTCTTGCATCAATGTGGGGAAACCAAACAACTTGAAGGCCACTACTTTGCCTTCATCTCATAATCTCAAAATAGGAGGAAAACTTGCATGGCTGATTAGCAGGAAAATGAAATTCACGAATTGCAGCAGATAGGAGGCAAGGATGAGCCTAGTTTCCATTATGAACCAAATTATGTTCAGTCGAGTTTTTTGAGTTGAACCAAATTATACCCAACCCTAGCGTCAACTCTCGTTATAGTTAGATTCTATTATGTGTTTGTAATTTCAAGGCTTCTCTTAAATCTTCAGTATTCTTTATCTAACTTTTATTTTGATGGTTACTCTAATCCTTTCGAATTTAATGGATCCTTTTCCATGTTCAATTAGTTTCCTGTTGTTACTAGTATGTTCTCTGCAATTTCACATGTTAATACTATTCATTGTTTAAAACCCATTCTAAATTTATGTGTTAGATAGTTGACTATCTAGAAGTAGATTATATATAGATTTATCTATACCATCCCCTAAAAAATGGTTATTCTGGATGATATTACCTATTTGATTATTTTTTTAGAGATCAAGTTTATTTAGATCATTGATTATATATGTGTAAGAGATTGTTGATGTGACCAATTTCAGATAAACCATCTGTAACTGTAATGTGTAGCAAGTATATCAAACAAGTTTATAATAGGGGAAAACACTTGGACTATCGGACATTCATAGTCAATTCAAATAAGAATGATATACATGATTAAGTGAAGGGAAAAAGGAAAGTAAAATTTAATAACTATATACGTTAACCATTTAGTTTTCTTAGGGCTAACCTTGTGTGATTTTTTTTTTCAAAAGGATTTTCACTATCAAAAAAATCAAACGTCTTATAAGTAACTTGACACTCTTCTTTTCAGTTATTAATATTGGACTTTGTTTACACACTTAACAGTGTTCTTTTGATGCGTTATCATATGTATACTTGTACCTTTTTCTTTCCCTAAAAAGATGATACAAAATCTACTGCTAATAATGGTTTTGGAGATTGTGATGTTGAAAGCTTGCATTGATAATGAATATTTGTGTCAAGAAGACTTGTTCTTCAGTGATAACATATAATTAATTAATTAGAGTTGATGGAAAAGAGCTCATGGTGGCAATGGTAAATCAAAATTCAATACCTATTGTGAATATGGCATAATTTGACTAAAAATAATGAGGCAAGTTCAAGTTATTGTTTCTTCATCAATACGCGTATCCCTTGCGACCTATTCGCTAAACATGACTTCTCTAGCTTTGCCTACTAAAGGTAATTTGGTCTGCAAAAGAAGAGGATTTCGTTATACTCCGATCCTTTTATCCCATTTTAGTTATTAACTATATTAAAAATAATTGTTTCAAGATAATTGCCAACTTTAGATTATCAAGAGAGAAATAATTCTTTTTAAAAAAACTTTAACCTTAGCATTACTAACTCTAGAATTAAGAGGTACATGGATAGATAAAAGTTTAAATATTTATGAGGAATATATTAGTTAAACGATACTTCTAATTATTTTTTTTAAGGGTTGCGTCAAATCTTATCATGACAATTAAAATAGGATGAAGGGAGTATTGATTTATTGATAATGGATTGTTAGTTTAACAGTTTCCGTAATGATTTAATTTTTTATAATTATTGGGTTATCGATTCTTAACGGTTTTAGGTTTTTCTTAACGGGTTAACCGCTAACCCCATAGTAAATTAAATAATTATATTTGTACCATTTGGTATATAAAGTCTATGACAGTTTCATGCTTTTTACTGTCTCAAACTCTCAGTTATTCTACAATGTGATAGTGTTTACTTTTGACCAAAATGAATCTGTCTACTCATGTGTATTGTTCAATTTGTCACCTTGTTTCTAAGTAATTTTCAATAAAAAAATTGTGCGTCAAATCTTAATGGTTAAACCATTAACGATCTGTAACCGATAATCCAATAATCGATAAGTTAATATCCTAATGATTCTATTAAAGCATATCTACAAATTGATAACAATAAGTCGAATTCATAAATTTTAAAATCGAACCGAACTCATAAATATGCCGCCCCGATAGAAGCTTCTAAAAGTCTCTTTCTATGCTTAACTTCTCTCAGTTTTGTTAGTTCTCTTGATAACGTGTGTAACATCATACATTGAAATGTAGCTCTAGAAAATAGAGAATAATCTACTTTAAAATTATTTGTGTGTATTCTTCTCCTATCAAAGCCGCACTTTTGGACCCTAAGCATTACCGCGTCCAAGTCTTCTATAAAGAAATTTTGGCATTCCTCACCTCTATAATTTATGAAATATACCAAAGCAAGGGAGAAACATATGACCCATTAAGGCAGGTGGAGACTTCCCAATAAAAAAATATATTGTTTATTCAAGACACAAGCCATACATGTCAACCTCTTACATCAAAAGTCAAAATAAGGAAGCTTCATTACCTAAATAGTCCATCCTCATGCCTTAGTTTACTTGAATTTAGTGCCACTTTCACATCTCTCTAAGCCCCTTCAAAGTCCTATATATACAAAACAAATAATCTTGGTCCAGAAAACGAAACATTCGTATAATATTTTGCTCTCCTCGTTTGTAACTAACTACATTTTTCCTTATGGCTGATCACCAAAAAATCCATCCGGTTTCGGCTCCAGAGCCGGAGCCGGAAGCTCTACCCAAGCCCACGGCTCCATTGGTGCCACGTGGCTCTTCTCGTTCGGAGAACGGGGATCCTGAACATCAGCAACCATTGAAAAGGACATTAACCCCATATTCACCCTCAAAACCACCCAAAAAACGCAAAAGTTGCTGCGTAAGATGCCTATGCTGGACATGTTGCCTATTGTTCTTACTAATCGTGCTCATAGGCATTGCAGCGGCCGTAATTTACCTAGTCTTCCAGCCAAAAATACCGAAATACTCTGTCGACAGCATTAGAATTACCCAATTTAGCCTCAACAACGACACGAGCTTGTCCGCGACATTTAACGTGAACATCACTGCAAGAAATCCCAACAAAAGGATCGGAATTTACTACGAAAACGGAAGCCATTTGAGTGTTTGGTACAGAGGCACAAATTTATGTGAAGGGAAATTACCAAAGTTTTATCAAGGTCATAGAAATACTACTCAACTCAACGTGAACTTAATAGGACAAACAGATAATGCTATACAGTTGTTCCAGTTCGTACAAGAAGATGCACAGAAAGGTAAAATTCCATTGAATATTCGAGTGAAGGTTCCTGTGAGAATTAAATTGGGAAAATTGAAGCTCATGAAATGGAAATTCTTGTTGAAGTGCAGCCTAAACGTGGATAATTTGTCTCAGGATAATGTTATCCGGATTAGGGACAATAAGTGTAAGGTTCGTTTTAGATTTTAATTGCTCCTACATTAATTCTTCATTATTATACTCCCCACTTTTCATTTTTTTTTTGCTTACAAATAATCCGCTGGAGGATTGTATATAGATTGTATTCTTTTTCCCCGTTGAGCATGTTACAATGGGATATACGTACGTTTATGCATCATCCCATTCATACTACTTTGTATTTAATTAAGTTACTACAGTAGTAATAAATTATTGCAGTTGGATTTTTCTTCACTGTTCCTTTTGTCATTTTCTATATTTAATGATTTCAGTATCTTAGGTGAGATATTTTTAAGAAAACAAGCAAGATTCAAAAGAATATTTTGGTAAGTTATACATCTATATATAATTTAGAGGGAAGTATTAAAAATACCCTTGAACTTGACATGAATTATTAATTTCATTCCTAAACCTTGATAGGCTGAAAAACATCCCCCAACTTGACGGACTAAACTTAAATACATCCTCGAACTTGACATGAATTATTAGTTTCGTCCCTAAACTATTGTTAGACTTAAAAACTCCCCTCAACTTGGCGAAGTAAGCTTAGATACACCCCTCCCATGGCACATGGCATAACAAGTGAGTACAATTTATTTAAAGCGCGTGAAAGGTACCCTTGGCGTGGCCGGCACCTAGTGACTATTACTAGTCCCCAAGCGAACCACTTAACCTCATAACATTCATTCAATCAAATAACTCTACTGAACAGTGGAAATAAAAGTAAGTAAATAGCCACATCTCACCTAAAGTCTAAAAATAGATAGATAATAATAAAGGCTAGTAGAAAGAACTAGATCACAATCTCAACATCAACGTTCGACCATCGTCTATGAAGCCTCTATCACTAATCATGTGGTGCCAATGACAGATCCATGGCTACCAAATCAAAATAAAGGAATAGTCCAAAAATCTAACTCTAAAGCAAGATGAAATAAATCATAGTGGATTCTCCAGAGTGGGGGAGGATCACCAAATCAGCTGCTAACCTCAAATCTTCAACGGAGCGCCTGTTGACGATCTTTAGTACTTGCCTCTGTATCATAAAACGATGCAGTCCAAAAGGGACACCAGTACTTGGAATGTATTGGTGTGTAAAATAGCTGAGTGAGACAAAAACAAATAGAGTAATATGGAAACAATATCAACTCGAAGTACTCATCAAATAACATCAAATCGTCAAATGTCTATCTATGCAAGAATAAAGAGAAGAAAAGTGACTCGTCAACAATTCCAACTCATTAATCATCTCAAACTCATCTCAAAGGAGCTCACCTCCTCTCCTCTCATCTCAGAGGAGCTCACCTACTCTCATCTTATCTCATCTCAGAGGAGCTCACCTCCTCTCATGTCATCTCTTCTCAACTCAGAGTACTCAAGGTAGAAAACTTATGAGAGTTTCTCTTATCCGACAACAATCACTTATGAGCCAATGATTGTACAACGAAGCGATATCGTTGCCACACCCATCCAGTACCTTTCCAGGGTAAAGGACAACTCAAATCTATAATAGTTTTGGACAATTAACATATTAAGTCATATTGTTTTAGGACAATAAGGTGAGGACCTTTCCGACTTTAACAGACTTAATTCATAGAATTAGAACTTATCCGACTCCAACGGACTTAGCCCTCTAGTGAGAACTTGTCCGAATTTAACGGACTTAGCCCTCTAGTGAGAACTTGTCTGACTTTAACGGACTTAGCCCTCTAGATAGGGACTCATCCGACTCTAAAGGACTTAGTCCACTCCTACGCTTGACGATGTAGTTAATGAGTGCAAGTTGGACTTGCTCTTACTCTTACTCATTTCGATGCTCGATACTCCCCCCATGACTCAATGCTCATAAAACCTCCATCTCAACCAATCGCATAGGGACTCAAACCCCGTCATCGATTGGTATCTGATAGGGACTCGAACCCTGTCACCACTCAACTTATAGGAACTCTAACCCTTTCATCAATCAAGCTCATAGAGACTCTAACCCTCTCATCAATCAATGTCATCAATGACTCAAGATTTAGAACAATCATTAGGAAGCAATCGAATACACACATCGGTAAAGTTCATTTATAGAGACTCATAAGACAATCAAATTCTATCAACTCATCATCATTCTCTCATCACAATCAACAATCTCAACTCAAGGCTCTAGACTCAATTCTTAAGTTCATTATGCATGCTTTTCAAATTAGTCATGTAGGGTTATGCAAATTCTCATGAAAATGTTCAATTCAAGGAAACAAGTTTATGATGATCATCAACATAAGAAAATATATGAATTTAAATAAATTTTCAAAAAAACCATCAAGGATTCATGTGTATATACTCTCCAAATCATCAACTCATCTATGACCATCTATGGGGCACACGAGAGAACAATCCCATATTTTTAGTTTTGCCTTACATACCTGGGATGAAACTATCAACAACCACCTTCAAGAATTCCTCTTGAATTCCTCAATCTCAAACTCTTCTGCTCTTTCCTCAAGCCCTAGTCTTTATCAAGGACTTAGAATGGGGTTTAAAAATCTCTTTTATGCTTAAAAGACCTAATTGGATCATGTGTAGAGTTTAGGAGGGGTTGAAAATAGACTGGAATGTCCCTCGTAAAACTGAGAAAAATTTCAGCTTCGAGATGGCCCAGTCCGCAACACGAACAGGTCGCGCATAATGTATTTTCTCCAAAAGTTTCTGAACGAGTTTTCTCGATCCCGCAAAACATTTTTAGAAAAATGTAAGTGCAGGTCTGCGGCAGAGGCATGACGCGCTCTTGTCATGCACCAACACTATTTCTGCGTCTCGGATAGAAAAATTATCTTTTGATTGGGTTGCTCTAAAAATCGATCGAGACTATTTTCCTACTCAATTTTTCGTGCTGATCACAAATTCGGCCTCGAATTTGCCATACGAGCATTGAAAGATGCATTACGTGCATACCCTCCCTCTAGGGGTATTTTGGTAATTTTACTGGGCGTTACATTTAAATTACCAACTACTAGAATACCCTTCTTCTTCCCATTTAACATTTTCTCCATTAATGGTGACCTCAAAGCGAGATCTATTTTTGTTCATTCTCAGTTTTAATTGCTTGATTCTCTTTCTTTCCCTATTTTGTTTATGATTACTTTTTTGTCAATGTGGACTTCCGACAATGTTAAAACTTACATGGTTGAATGACAATCTCGTAAGAAGATTTTGGAATTGTAAAAATATGGCAGCAAATGAAGCTCCACAAAGTTTCAAATCAAAATTTAATAAGTAACAAAAACATGAAGCCGAGGAGTGTTTTTAAGCCTATCAATAGTTTAGAGACAAAATTAATAATTCGCGCCAAGTTCAAGGATGTATTTAAACATGGTTCGCCAACTTAAGGGGTGTTTTTAAGCCTATCACTAGTTTAGGGACGAAACTAATAATTTGTGGCAAGTTCGAGGGTGTATTTAAGCTGGGTTCGCCAAGTTGAGGGGTGCTTTTAAGCCTATCAATAGTTTAGGGACGAAACTAATAATTCGTGCCAAATTCGAGTGTGTTTTTAGTACTTCTCTCTATAATTTAAAATCATTAAGTTCTTAAATCTTCCTTAGTTAAATTATACATACAATGATAAAACACATGGAGTATACTGGAATCTTATTAAGCATCATCAATCTATTGATGATTAGCAGGGGTGTTCATGGTATGGTTTAGATTGATTTTTTGCTAAAATGAAAGTGAATCAATATGATTGATTTTTTATAATTATTAAAGCTGAACCAAAGCAAATATTGAATATTAAATCTAATCAAATCAAACTCAAAAGTAATAACAATTTATTTAATTGATTTGATTTTCCATTTGGATTTTACCAATTTGAACACCCCTTTAAATATGAGAATGCTTATAGCATTCTTTGCTCCGTCTGTTCGTTGAAGACAAGAAGCTCTACTGATTATTATAACAAAGAGCAATAATAAATGCAACCTTATTTTTACATTGTCTAAATGATTTTTAATTTTTTTTTAAAACAAGAGTTTAAGTTTCAAATATAAAATTTTTTAATAAAAACAAACGTATTTTTATACTGTAGTATGTTTTACCTGACATAAGTTTGAATAACACCAACAAAAAAAACCAATAAATGCAACTTTATTTCACGTTCACTAAAATGTTTTTAGTGAAAACAAGAGAGATTAAGTTTCAAATAGAGAAATTTTCAATAAAAATAGTACTCCACTTATTTTAGAGTAAATTTTACCCTCCAATCAACCCATCAAGTTAAATTGCATCTGGTAATTACTTGAAAACTTCAATGAACCTGAGGTTAATCCTTCAAGTTGCTCTATCTAATCAGTTGTGATATATAATTGTGCCTTTTTGAACTTGATGAGACAAGAGAAAATATAGTGGGAGATGACAAAAAAGTTTCCAATTAAAAAAAAAGGTGATAACTTGATTAAGGCCAAATTAAATTTTTTTACTAATTAGAAGATTAATTAAGTTAAATAAGGGTTGAAGTGTAATTTTAAAAATTTATTAAACTTTAAAAACATATAAAACACTACAATGTGGTAAATGATGGTCTTTTCAAATAAATTCAAAATCCTTTCATGTCTTTTCTTGTCACTTTTAACTTTTCAAATTCTACTCTCTTTCAAAAAATCTCTCAAGAAATTTGCAGTGATTCGACAATAACTCACAATAAAATTTATATATTTTTTAATTTGTTTTCCATTAATCTCTATCGTCGTCACTGTTAGAAGTCCAACGGAAATTCGTAAAAAAAAACTCTTTTCTTTCAGAGTTTTGTGTTCTAGAAATGAAAATGGTGATTTAAGTTAAAAAAGAGAGAAGAAGAAGAGCATGGGTTATGATTTTATGTTTTTGTTAAAGTAAAAATAATGATCTAGGTTAAAAAAAAAGGAATAAGAGCATGTATTTCATATATATTTTGTTTTCACATGTCCTAATAAATAGTGTACATGTCCTAATAAATAGTGTACTTACTATTATTATTGTGGGTTTTACATATTTTGTTGATGTAAAATAATGTGTGTATATTGTTAAGTAAATCTAAATAGTAATCTCTTCCGATTGCTTGATGGTTAGATTGTTATGCTTAAAAATATATTCTTGTTGCAACAACTTAAGTGTCAGGATCCGACTCTGGATCATAATGGCGCCTACTATAACCCCTGAGCAAGCAAACCAACCCTAGATTCAACCTTAAAGGGAGCAATTTATTTAGCACGAACAATAAAAATGGTAGTAACAATAATAATAGTCAAATAAAATACCCAAAAAAAAGGATGATATAGCCAATGAATACGGGCCAAAGTATAATTTGCAAATACCATAGGAATATATACTAAGTGCCCTAAGGTAATTAAAAGACAAACTCATGTTAGAACCAACATCCTGGACTTGGTGTCACCATATACATGAGCTTCTAAATACAAGTTGATAAATACAAATATAAATACAACACAAAGTCTGAATATCCAAAGTGCAAAATATAATCAAAGAGTAAGTAGGAATGAAGTAAGTCTTTGAACGTCATAAGCTCATTACAATTCGAGTCTGCTAATGCTAAGGTGATTGGGCACGTGCTAAGGGCGGCTTGAACTGGAATATGCATCAAAATAATTTAGAAGTGCAACATGAGTACCAAAACATGAGGTACCCAGAAGGCATTATAGGTGGATCGAGCTTAAAAAAAAAATAGCATGATGACAAGCTAAGTAAAAAAATACAATAATAATACACACTGAACAATGGGGTGGGGGAAACAACGATGATCGAGAAAACAACCCCACCTTGAAGCATGCTAAGTTAACCTTTCCGCTGTATGTCTAGATGTAAACTATACTTCTTTAAGTGATAGCGATAGTAAACCCGAAAGAAAGTCTCGGATTGTCCGGAGTAGCATCGAGCTTATCATCAAATTTACTAAAACACAAGAATATCGATAGGTCACCTGAAATGCCTTAATCTCATCAAATATAAATATGTCAACTCAAAAATGTGTCTATGGGCCTCCCGAAATAGCCTCGACCTTATCAAATCTAGCTGAAGAAACCCCAGAATATCTCAACATGCTACCCAAAATTTCATCGAGCTTATCAAATATAAATAATTTATTACCTAATCATCATTAAAACATAATATACCACTTCCAATTAATTCAAATAATACAAATGATTTGTAATCATATAAAATTTATTGAAATATAAATTTTATAAAATGATTCAAATTATATTAAATTCAAAATATATTAGTCCAAACAAATATTATGGATTAATATAATTTGGTTATTAAGTCCAATAAAGTACGGATTTAATTAAAAGACCAAATTCAATTATTTGGGCTACAAAAGACAATCCAAGAAATATGTTAGTCCAAACAAATATCATGGATTAATATAATTGGGTTAATTAATTAAGTCCAATAAAGTATGGATTTAATTAAATGCCCAAATTCAATTATTTGGGCTATAAAAGATGACCCACTTTATTAGGCCCAATATCTTCTCATCCAAGAGGCCAATCTTGGTGCCACGTGTCAAATGATGTGGCACGCCAAGTCAAACAAAGAATCCAATGGGATCATGCCATGTGTCGAAATGACAAGCCCATTTCATTAAAGCCCAATATGCCATGTCACTTAAATTTGATTGGCTGAAGGAAAGTCTTTCCTATTATAATTCCTCTATTCTACAATTATAAATAGAGGTCTTCAGAATTCAAAAAAGAAAAGGGAAAAAGAAGAGAAGAGAAGAAGAATTCTAACAGAAAGCTAGAGAGAGCTCGTGGATCAAAAGCCACAAATTCCTCTACAAATTCAAGAATTCAAGCATTCAAGTTCAAGAACAAGCTTTAAAGCTCTTGAACTCAAGAACAAGCTTCAAGATCAAGAACAAATCCAAAGTTTCAAGATCAAGATCAAGAACAAATCCAAAGTTTCAAGATCAGGATCAAGAATAAATTCAAAGTCCAAGAACAAATTCAAGAACAAGATCAAGAGCCCTTGAATTTACACTTGAAAAGGCGAATCAGAGGATTCACAGAGATTGTAACACTCACATATTGAAATTAAATACTACGATTGTTGCGATATTTTCGTTCTTGATTATTATTTTCACGATACGAAATTTTATCGTCTACAAATTCTGGCACGCCCGGTGGGACTATCTCTGCCTCTCATCTCAACTTTCCAAGCATCAAAGAACATTCAAATGGCTTCCAAGAATATTAATTCCCAATCAACTTTCTCCAACGCTACTGACTCCAAGTTCTCTGCTGAAGTAGAGGGAATTCTTGGTGTTACCTTTGGGAGTTTTGGTGTTGTTACGAGGAGCAAGGCTACTATGCTAGGACAACAAACACTTCATGTGTCGTCCACATCAATTCCTATCTTTGGGTCTTCAACTCTGAGAGGAGAAGGATCCTCTACAAATGTTACGAACAGAGAAAGTAGTATTGCTGAAAAGATAGAAAGGACCCTAGCTTCACTCAAGCTTCCTGGTTCTAAGAACTCTAGTGCGAAGAGAGGCTCACATGATGTGAGCCCTTTGAGGGTTAACTCGCGCAAAAACTCATCACCAATGGTCATTCAAGCAATGGTAACCGATGCTTCATCTATGGAGGAGCAACTTACGAATTTGTCAAAGATGATTGAGGGATTGACCAAGCATGTGCAAAGTCAAGAATCTCGCATCGATAAGCTGATGGATAGGATGGATGGTTTACTAGGTGGAGAATCTAGTCATGCACCTGGAAAAGGCGTTGAAGTTCAAGAGGTTGAAAATCCTATGAACCAAGCATCACGTATCAAGGAGATGCCAATCTCCTCTGAGGGGATGATCCCACTGGATCAGTTAAAGGAGTTCATAGAAGGGACCATTAAAGACAAGTATGAAGTCTCCACAAGGTCTTCCCATACATATGCTAAGCCTTACACTGCAAGGATTGATAGCCTCAAAATGCCTGCCGGTTATCAACCCCCTAAATTTCAGCAATTTGAAGGCAGAGGAAATCCAAAGCAGCATGTTGCACACTTTGTGGAGACATGTAATAATGCTGGAACCTATGGAGACCATCTCGTCAAACAATTTGTTCGCTCCTTGAAGGGAAATGCCTTTGACTGGTACACAGACCTTGAGCCTCATTCCATTGACAGTTGGGAGCAACTGGAGCATGAATTTCTTAATCGCTTCTATAGCACAAGGCGCACAGTGAGCATGGTAGAGCTCACAAATACTCGCCAAAGGAAGGATGAACCTGTCATCGACTTCATAAATCGATGGAGGAACGCGAGCCTTAATTGCAAAGACAGACTTAGTGAAGCTTCTGCTATAGAAATGTGTATTCAAGGGATGCATTGGGGGCTTCTGTACATCCTACAAGGGATCAAACCTAAGTCTTTTGAAGAGCTAGCGACTCGTGCTCATGATATGGAATTGAGCATGTCTTCTGCTGGAAAGGATGGAATGTTGGTTCACGATCCTCGCAAAGGAAAGGACAAACAGGAACCCAAGAAATGGAGCAAATTTGCACCCAGAAATGACAACAAAGAATCCATGAATGTCAATATGTCACCCGTGAAGTTTACTGCGAAGGAGAGTAGGAAGCAGAGCACAAAGACAACTTTTCAAGAACGCTCAAACCGAAAGCTAACCCTGAGAGAGATGCAAGAAAAGGAATACCCTTTTCTGGATTCTGATGTTCCTGAAATTTTTGAGGAATTGGTTGAGCTAAAGCTCATTGAGTTGCCAGAGATGAAACGACCCGATGAGGCTGGAAGAACTGATGACCCAAATTATTGCAAGTATCATAGACTCATAAGTCACCCTCTTGAAAAGTGTTTTGTCTTCAAGGACAAAGTTATGCAATTAGCTAATGAAAAGAAGATTGTCCTTGATGATGGAAAGGCAAGCTCTAATCAAATCTCTATCATGTTCGGCTCGCTTGACCCAGTCCAACTATGTACACCTAAAGGAGAAGGGTCGTTAGAGAAAGAAAGGTCCCAAGTTGGCATGGATAATGATGAAGGTTGGATTCTCGTGACTAAGCGGAGACGCAACAAGACAAGTCCGCGAAAAGGATCACTTGAACAACCGACTAGACAAAGGGTAGTAAAGAGAGCGAAGAGGCAGAAATCGGTCAAGCGTCCAAGGGGGCCGAAGGTGGACATGCATCACCACCAGAAACCGCGACGTCCTGTGACATTGGGGGAATTCCTACCAAGTTGGTTCTGTGTGGAGACCACTCAAGACAATCTTGAGGCATCATATTTCAGTGCTGACCAGGGAGAAACAACGAATGAAACTTCATCGAAGGTTTCCCCTGCTAACAAAGACGAAGTAGTTGGTGAAATTCCGTCAAAGGCATATCCGCCATCTTCTGAAAGCTTTTTGGGTCCCTCTTTTCAAGAAGTACATGCATGTGACACAAAAATCACATTTACGGACGATGATCTTCTATTTGGTGAAACTCTACACAACCGTCCTTTGTATATGGTGGGCCACGTGCTAGAGAAGAGGATCAATAGAATTTTAATAGATGAAGGGTCTGGGGTCAACATTCTACCCATCCACACGTTGAAAGAGCTTGGCATCACAACTGAAGAGCTTAGCGAAAGTCGTTTGTTGATACAAGGATTCAATCAAGGGGGGCAGAGGTCCATAGGCTCAATTAAGCTGGATATCCATATGGACGATTTGCGATCAAGTGCATGGATGCATGTGATTGATGCAAAGACTTCATATAATATATTACTGGGAAGGCCTTGGGTGCACGAGAACAAAATTGTCTCATCTTCTTACTATCAATGTCTGAAGTACCTAGAAGATGGAACTGAAAGGAAGATAGTTGCGGACAATAACCCTTTCACTGAAGTGGAATCACATTTTGCCGATGCAAAGTTCTATTTAAAGAATTATGTCATGAAAGGGGAAAAGCTTGAGGGTGTCAAACTGACCAAGTCTGATAGGCTTAAAGGCAAAGCAACCAATGCAGCTATCGAAAAGACCAAAGTTGATACTGGGGAGCCTGGTACTTGTCCAAATAAAGGGAAGACCATGCCCTCGAAAATAAAGCCATCCCCTACACTCCGATATGTCCCAAAGGTGAAGAAAGAGGAAAGACAATCATATGATGTACAAGGGAATGTATTAGAAAGGTTGACACTTCCTATCAAACGCATCGATGCAATAAACTCGTCTTCAAAGATATTGGGAAATTTTGTGGCTCAAAATCTGCCACAAAATACATCACTTCCTACGAAACGTACAGAAGGCTTTGATCCAAATGCTTACAAGTTACTTGGAAAGGCTGGGTACAATCCTGAAGAGCCGTCTAGGCTAGGGAAACTCCCATCGGAGGCCACGACTAGGCAAGCACGTGAGGGTCTAGGCTATAGCCGGCCACCACCGGTGCGTATCTCCATAAGAAGGGCAAGCAATAACTATGTCACTATAGAAGATGGGTGTTCCTCTTCTAATAAACGGCCTTCTGTCTTTGATCGACTTGGAAAACCTACTGCAAGAACTTCTGTGTTCGAAAGGTTAGGTCCATTGAAGGAGAAGAGTAACAAGCGTCGAAGAAGTAACCTAAGAGTAACAATGCTTCCTTCACATATGATCCAAAAAGATTTCGAAAGCATAATTCCTTCCAGGATGAAGCGACGAGTGGAACTCGTAGTTTCATGTAAGGAAGTACTAAAAGCGAAGACTCACACTGTGGTGTACACCAAGGAGCGCGGGGAAGATGAAGAAAGTGTAGGCTCCTCATGTCATGTTACCACTCAGATTAAGAATGATGCCTTGTCTGAACTGAGAATTGATGAAGAACTTGGAGGTATTGTTTGGTGCCATCATATATCTATTAATGATAATGACCCACAAGAAGAGGAGGACGCTGGAGATGCTCCACCAGAATTCGAAGAGGGGGTGAAGACCACGATCGATCCCTTAAAAGAAGTTAACCTTGGCACTGATGAAAACCCAAGACCAACTTACTTGAGTGCTTTCCTAGAAGCTGACGAAGAAATGGCTTATATGAATATACTTAAAGAGTACAGGGATGTCTTCGCCTGGAGCTATAAAGAAATGCCTGGTTTGAATCCCAAGATTGCGGTCCATCAATTAGCAGTCAGGCACGGCGCTCGTCCTGTCAAGCAGGCTCAAAGACGCTTCAGGCCGGACTTGGTTCCATTAATTGAGAAAGAAGTTAACAAACTCATTGAGGCAGGATTTATCCGTGAAGTGAAATACCCCACGTGGATTTCAAGCATTGTTCCCGTGAGGAAGAAGAATGGCCAAATTCGAGTTTGCGTTGACTTTAGAGATCTCAACAATGCATGCCCTAAAGATGAATTCCCGCTACCCATTCCGGAGTTGATGATTGATGCTACAACTGGCTATGAGGCAATGTCATTCATGGATGGTTCTTCTGGCTATAACCAAATTCGCATGTCACCAAAGGATGAAGAACTCACAGCGTTTCGTACGCCTAAAGGCATTTATTGCTACAAGGTGATGCCTTTTGGTTTGAAAAATGCTGGTGCCACGTATCAAAGGGCTATGCAAAATATATTTGATGACTTACTCCATAAAAATGTTGAGTGTTATGTGGATGACTTGGTAGTGAAGTCGAAAAGAAGGGGCGACCATTTAAAAGACTTGAGAATGGTATTTGAGTTGCTCCGAAGATATCAACTGAGGATGAATCCACTAAAGTGCGCCTTTGGGGTTGCTTCTGGAAAGTTTCTTGGCTTTATCGTGCGACATCGAGGAATCGAAATTGATCAAGCCAAAGTTGATGCAATTTTGAAGATGCCCGAGCCTCGAAACATTCATGAGTTGAAGAGTCTCCAAGGAAAATTAGCCTACTTAAGGAGGTTCATCTCGAATCTAGCTGGAAGATGCCAACCATTCAGTCATCTCATGAAGAAAGGTGTCCCTTTCAAATGGGATCAAATGTGTAGCAAAGCCTTCGAAAGTATCAAAGCGTATTTGGCAAAACCTCCGGTCTTAGCAGCTCCTATACCTGGAAAACCACTGATACTTTATATTGCAGCGCAAGAAAGGTCTGTGGGAGCCTTGCTGGCCCAAGAGAATAATGAAGGCAAAGAAAATGCCCTTTATTACTTGAGCAGGATGATGACACCAAACGAGCTGAATTATTCACCAATTGAGAAGTTATGTTTGGCACTGGTCTTCTCGATTCAAAAGATGAAGCACTATTTTCAAGCTCATACTATCCATCTTGTTTCTAGAGCAAATCCCATCAAATTTGTTATGTCGAAACCAGTCCTCAGTGACCGACTAGCAAGGTGGTACCTTCAGTTCCAACAATTTGAGATTGTGTACATCCCTCAAAAAGCTGTGAAGGGACAAGTATTAGCGGACTTTTTGGCGAACCATCCTATACCAGATGATTGGGAATTAACTGATGAGCTTCCTGATGAAGACGCAATGGCCATCGAGGTCCAACCCCCTTGGAAAATGTACTTTGACGGGGCTGCGCACCGTGGTGGAGCTGGCGCAGGCGTAGTGTTTGTCACTTCACAAGGAGAGGTCTTACCATTCTCCTTCACATTGAAACAACGCTGCTCCAACAATGTTGCAGAATATCAAGCACTAATACTGGGACTCGAAATGGCCATTGACATGAAACAATTACAGTTGCAAGTTTTTGGCGATTCTCAATTGGTGATTAAACAACTCTTGGGAACCTATGAGGTCAGGAAATTTGAGTTGCGCTCATATCACGGTTATGCCGAAAAGTTGATAGGACAGATTGGAGATGTGACCCTCCAACATGTGCCAAGGAAAGAAAATAAAACAGCTGATGCCTTGGCTGCTCTAGCCTCAACTCTGACGCTTCCTGATCAGACGCAAGTTACTATCTGCCAAAAATGGGTAGTACCATCGTGGGATGAAGACGGGCAAATGGAGGATAAGCTTGAACATGTTGTCGCAGTTTCTGAAGCCAATAAAGAGGACTGGCGACAAGCTATCACCGACTACTTATGTTATGGGATACTGCCAGAAGATGCTAAAAGAAGAACTGACATTCGTCGTCGGGCACCTCGTTTCCTCTACTACAAGGACACATTGTATAGGAGATCATTTGAGGGAATGCTCTTGCGGTGTTTGGGGGAGGAAGAAGCGACTCAAGCCTTGCAAGAGGCACATTCAGGAGTATGTGGATCACATCAGTCTGGGCCAAAGCTCCATTTTCACATAAAAAGGATGGGGTATTATTGGCCGACCATGGTAAAAGATTGCTTGGATTATGCTCGAAGGTGCAAAGCTTGTCAATTCCATGCAAACTTCATACATCAACCGCCTGAAGTTTTACACCCTACTATCGCATCTTGGCCATTCGATGCTTGGGGACTAGATGTTGTTGGACCATTGCCAAAATCTTCTGGTGGACACTTGTACATCTTGGCTGCGACGGATTACTTCTCAAAATGGGCCGAAGCTGTAGCCCTTAAAGAAGTCAAGAAGGAGAATGTTGCCAATTTTATTCGAGTAAACATTGTCTATCGATTTGGCATCCCACGATATATAATAACGGATAATGGCAAGCCGTTTGATAACAAGTTGATGAATAAAATATGCGATCTCTTTGGCTTCAAGCAGCGAAAATCTTCTGCGTATCATGCCGCTGCCAATGGTCTAGCCGAAGCATTCAATAAGACCCTGTGTAATCTTTTGAAGAAAGTGGTCTCTAAGTCCAAACGGGATTGGCATGAAAGAATGGAAGAAGCCTTGTGGGCATATAGGACGACATATCGCACACCGACTCAAGCAACCCCATATTCGCTTGCTTTTGGAGTTGAAGCGGTCCTACCACTTGAGCATCAAATACCGTCCTTGAGATTGGCTATCCAAGAAGGGCTCACTGAGGAAGAAAACGCTCGACTGCGTCTTGCCGAGTTAGAAGCACTGGATGAAAAAAGGTTAGAAGCCCAACAGAATCTTGAATGTTATCAAGCTCGTTTGTCTCGTGCTTTCAATAAAAAGGTTCGCTTGAGGTGTTTTCAAGTTGGAGACCAAGTTCTCGCAGTAAGAAGGCCCATTATCACTTCACGTAAGTCTGGGGGCAAATTCACCTCAAAGTGGGATGGACCATATGTAGTACAAGAAGTATACTCAAATGGTGCTTACAAGCTTGTTGATGCAGATGGCATAAGGATCGGTCCTATAAACGCAAAATTCCTTAAGAGGTACTATCCTTGAGGAAAATTATGCTCATTGAAATTTCGGTATAAAAATGCACTACACTCCTGGCCCGCAAGAGTATAAACTGTGCACGGCACCCTAAAAAAAAACAAAAAAAAAAAACAACTCTCCCAGAACTACGTTGTGACTTGATCCTCTTCATTGAGGTACGTAGGCGCTTGGAATTATATTCCAAGTTCAGTTGCATGAGTGTTGAAAAATCATATGTCCCTACTGATTTCCTTATGGGGGCAAAGCCCTATGGAATCTAAGCTTCTTCAATAGCATGCTTGAGACTTTCAGATTTGGCCAAGTATGCAAATCAAAGTCTTCGAATTCTTCAAGTATACAAGTTGAAGTTTTGTTTTGAATTCTCCGAGTTTGCAAAATTGAAGTCTTTGATTCTCCAAGTATTCAAACCAAAATCTTTAATTCCTTCAAGTGTGTAAGTTGAAGTTTTCAAACTCTTCAAGTATACAAGTTGAAGTTCCGAATTTAACCAAGTATACGAGTTGAAGTCTTCGAATTCTTTGGGTTTGTAAGTTGACGTGTTCAAATCCTCCAAGTATGCATGTCGAAGCGTTTATAATTTGCAAGTTTGTAAGTTAAAGTATGCAAATTCTTCAAGTGCATGATTTGAGGTTTTAAATCAATCAAGTAGGCATATTAAAAACTTTAACTTCTCAAAATTTGCAAGTTGAAGTCTTCAAATTTTCTCATTCTTAAAGTTGAAGTTTCAAATCCACCATATTTATAAGTGGAATTCTTTATAGCTGTTGAGCCTAGAAGTTAAATCCTTCAAAACCTTGACCTTTAAATTCACCTTTCTTAAGGCAAAAATGAGTAACCATCTCTTTGCATCGTAAGAATCCTCTCAAATTGTCTTTCTTGGGATAAAGACGAGTATCCATCCCTTTATGCCATAAGAATCTCTCTGCATTTTCATGCCTTAAGGTGGACAAAAGATTGTCCTTTTGCACCTTAAGTTGGCCTTTACGTAGGCTTATCCTTAAAAGGATCACCAAATTTTCATGCCTTAAGGTGGACAAAAAAATTGTCCCTTTGCACCTTAAGATGGCTTCTTCACAACTTATGATTAGGCATTGGGAATATTGTAAGGCCTTGAATTGAGGGTCCCTTATGTTTAAACGTTGGGAATACTATAAAGCCTGGCGTTGTTGATTGTTTAAACATTTAGAACAGCGTAAAGCCTCGCGTTGTTGGTCCCCTATGTTTAAACATTTAGAACAGCGTAAAGCCTCGTATTGTTGGTCCCCTATGTTTAAACATTGGAACAGCGTAAAGCCTCGTGTTGTTGGTCCCCTATGTTTAAACATTTAGAACAGCGTAAAGCCTCGCGTTGTTGGTCCCCTATGTTTAAACATTGGAACAGCGTAAAGCCTCGTGTTGTTGGTCCCCTATGTTTAAACATTTAGAACAGCGTAAAGCCTCGTGTTGTTGGTCCCCTATGTTTAAACATTTAGAACAACGTAAAGCCTCGTGTTGTTGGTCCCCTATGTTTAAACATTTAGAACAGCGTAAAGCCTCGTATTGTTGGTCCCTTATGTTTAAACATTGGAACAGCGTAAAGCCTCGTGTTGTTGGTCCCCTATGTTTAAACATTTAGAACAGCGTAAAGCCTCGTGTTGTTGGTCCCCTATGTTTAAACATTGGAACAACGTAAAGCCTCATGTTATTGGTCCCCTATGTTTAAACATTTAGAACAGCGTGAAGCCTCGAATTAGTAATCTCAAGGCGAGGACATGGAATACATTCCCTCACGCCTTAAGATCAAATTTTTGCATTAGCAAAACACAAATGATGCTCCCTTGGACCTACAAAACGGGGGACAAAAAAAAAAAAAAAAACAAAGAAAAAGAAAAAAAAAAGAGAAAAGAAAAGAAAGGAGAGTCATACCTCAACAAAAACAGCTGGGATTAGACTTCAGTCTTGATTGAAAAATATGAAGAAGCATATCCCTATTTATAGGGTGCTGTCCAAGAAGAAAAAGGAAAAAAAAAGAAGAAGGAAAGAATAGAGAAAAGGAAAAGTAAAGAAAAAAAAAAAGGGAAAACAAAGAAAAGGAAAAAAAAAAAAAAAAAAAAAAAGGAAAAAGTGGTCTTCTGACCACACGTCCAAGGGAAAAAAAAAAAAGGGAAAAAAAAAAAAGGAAAGAAAGAAAAGTAAAAAAAAAAAAAAGGGAGGTCAAATCCTTTTTTTTCAAATAAGGTAAAGTTGAGTATAATGATTTTCCTTTTTGACATAAAGTATAATATTATGTCAATATTCTTTTATAATATTATAATAATTATTATTATTATAATATTAAATTAATACTTCAAGTCTAGTCTTCAAATGATAAAACATTCCGACAAGACTTGAAGTAGGGGGCATTTGTAATCATATAAAATTTATTGAAATATAAATTTTATAAAATGATTCAAATTATATTAAATTCAAAATATATTAGTCCAAACAAATATTATGGATTAATATAATTTGGTTATTAAGTCCAATAAAGTACGGATTTAATTAAAAGACCAAATTCAATTATTTGGGCTACAAAAGACAATCCAAGAAATATGTTAGTCCAAACAAATATCATGGATTAATATAATTGGGTTAATTAATTAAGTCCAATAAAGTATGGATTTAATTAAATGCCCAAATTCAATTATTTGGGCTATAAAAGATGACCCACTTTATTAGGCCCAATATCTTCTCATCCAAGAGGCCAATCTTGGTGCCACGTGTCAAATGATGTGGCACGCCAAGTCAAACAAAGAATCCAATGGGATCATGCCATGTGTCGAAATGACAAGCCCATTTCATTAAAGCCCAATATGCCATGTCACTTAAATTTGATTGGCTGAAGGAAAGTCTTTCCTATTATAATTCCTCTATTCTACAATTATAAATAGAGGTCTTCAGAATTCAAAAAAGAAAAGGGAGAAAGAAGAGAGAAGAGAAGAAGAATTCTAACAGAAAGCTAGAGAGAGCTCGTGGATCAAAAGCCACAAATTCCTCTACAAATTCAAGAATTCAAGCATTCAAGTTCAAGAACAAGCTTTAAAGCTCTTGAACTCAAGAACAAGCTTCAAGATCAAGAACAAATCCAAAGTTTCAAGATCAAGATCAAGAACAAATCCAAAGTTTCAAGATCAGGATCAAGAATAAATTCAAAGTCCAAGAACAAATTCAAGAACAAGATCAAGAGCCCTTGAATTTACACTTGAAAAGGCGAATCAGAGGATTCACAGAGATTGTAACACTCACATATTGAAATTAAATACTACGATTGTTGCGATATTTTTTTTTGAATTCTGAAGACCTCTATTTATAATTGTAGAATAGAGGAATTATAATAGGAAAGACTTTCCTTCAGCCAATCAAATTTAAGTGACATGGCATATTGGGCTTTAATGAAATGGGCTTGTCATTTCGACACATGGCATGATCCCATTGGATTCTTTGTTTGACTTGGCGTGCCACATCATTTGACACGTGGCACCAAGATTGGCCTCTTGGATGAGAAGATATTGGGCCTAATAAAGTGGGTCATCTTTTATAGCCCAAATAATTGAATTTGGGCATTTAATTAAATCCATACTTTATTGGACTTAATTAATTAACCCAATTATATTAATCCATGATATTTGTTTGGACTAACATATTTCTTGGATTGTCTTTTGTAGCCCAAATAATTGAATTTGGTCTTTTAATTAAATCCGTACTTTATTGGACTTAATAACCAAATCATATTAATCCATAATATTTGTTTGGACTAATATATTTTGAATTTAATATAATTTGAATCATTTTATAAAATTTATATTTCAATAAATTTTATATGATTACAAATGCCCCCTACTTCAAGTCTTGTCGGAATGTTTTATCATTTGAAGACTAGACTTGAAGTATTAATTTAATATTATAATAATAATTATTATTATAATATTATAAAAGAATATTGACATAATATTATATTTTATGTCAAAAAGGAAAATCATTCTCAACTTTACCTTATTTGAAAAAAAAAAGAATTTGACCTTCCCTTTTTTTTTTCTTTTTTTTTTCTTTCTTCTTTCTTTCCTTTTTTTTTTCTTTTTTTTTCCTTCCTTTTTTTTTTGTTTTACGTGGTCTTTGACCACTTTTCTTTCCTTTCTTTTTTTTTTTTTAATTTTTTTTTCTTTCTTTCTCTTTTTCCTTTTTTTTTTCCTTTTTCTATTCTTTCCTTCTTCTTTTTTTTTTTCCTTTTTTTCTTCTTGGACAGCACCCTATAAATAGGGATATGCTTCTTCATATTTTTCAATCAAGACTGAAGTCTAATCCCAGCTGTCTTTGTTGAGGTATGACTCTCCTTTCTTTTCTTTTCTTTTTTTTCCTTTTTCTTTGTTTTTTTTTGTTTGTCCCCCCTTTTGTAGGTCCAAGGGAGTATCATTTGTGTTTTGCTAATGCAAAAATTTGATCTTGAGGCGTGAGGGAATGTATTCCATATCCCCGCCTTGAGATCACTAATGCGAGGCTTTACGCTGTTCTACATGTTTAAACATAGGGGACCAACAACACGAGGCTTTACGCTGTTCCAATGTTTAAACATAGGGGACCAACAACACGAGGCTTTACGCTGTTCCAATGTTTAAACATAGGGGACCAACAAAACGAGGCTTTACGCTGTTCTAATGTTTAAACATAGGGGACCAACAAAACGAGGCTTTACGCTGTTCTAATGTTTAAACATAGGGGACCAACAACACGAGGCTTTACGCTGTTCTAAATGTTTAAACATAGGGGACCAACAACACGAGGCTTTACGCTGTTCTAAATGTTTAAACATAGGGGACTAACAACACGAGGCTTTACGCTGTTCCAATGTTTAAACATAGGGGACCAACAACACGAGGCTTTACGCTATTCCAATGTTTAAACATAGGGGACCAACAAAACGAGGCTTTACGCTGTTCCAATGTTTAAACATAGGGGACCAACAACACGAGGCTGGAATTGCTTTCTAAGGCCAAGGAGGGTCTTGAGTCACTCAGAGCAGAGGAGGATGAGAAGGCTAAACATGTCTCTTCTAGAAGGAAGTCACTAAAGAAGGTCAAGAAGAAGTTAGCAACTCTAGAAGCAGAGCGAGAGGAACTTGAGGCTGTCGTAGATGCTGCCAAGAAGGAGATTGAGGAGGTTCGAGCAAAGATCCTAGTTGCTGAGAAGGAGGTGTCCTCTTATGACAACATGGACTTCTTGACGACTGAAGATTCGAATCGCTTGGAGCGTGGGAAAGAGTGCTTAGAGGCTAGTCGTCAAGATTTGATCAACTATAAATTATGCTTAGATTAGGCTCCCTCATTTTCCCCTCTTTTCTTATTTCCTTAAGATTTAGATTGATATGTTAGACAATTTTATAACAATAGGTCTTCTCTATTTTTCTTGTCTCATATCTTGTATTTGTGGTTTTGACTTGAAGTTCTTCACATGTCGTCTTTTGTCGCGAACTTTAGCAATTCAAACTTACTTTGCATTTGGTACACTAGTAAGAATGAAAATAATAAAAGTCCTTTCTCTTTGAAGTTTGTGCATTTCCCTTTGCAAATTTTATGCAACTTAATGTCTTAACTCACGGAATCAATGAATTTCAAGAATATCCACACAAGCTTGAGAACTTGAGGACCATCACCTGCATACTCACTTAATTTGAGAATCGACATGTAGACTTTGGGACTTTAGTTTGGAGACTTGGGGAATATGAGAACTTCAACTTGTATACTTGAAAATTTTGAAAACTTCAACTTACACACTTGAAGGAACTGAAGATTTTGCTTTGAATACTTGGAGAATCAAAGACTTCAATTTTGCAAACTCGGAGAATTCAAAACAAAACTTCAACTTGTATACTTGAAGAATTCGAAGACTTTGATTCGCATACTTGGCCAAATCTGAAAGTCTCAAGCATGCTATTGAAGAAGCTTACATTCCATAGGGCTTTGCCCCATAAAGAAATCAGTAGGGACATATGATTTTTTTAACACTCATGCAACTGAACTTGGAATATAATTCCAAGCGCCTACGTACCTCAATGAAGAGGATCAAGTCACAACGTAGTTCTGGAGAGTTTTTTTTTTTTTTTTTTTTTTTTTTTTTTTTTTTTTAGGGTGCCGTGCACAGTTTATACTCTTGCGGGCCAGGAGTGTAATGCATTTTTATACCCAAATTTCAATGAGCATAATTTTCCTCAAGGATAGTACCTCTTAAGGAATTTTGCGTTTATAGGACCGATCCTTATGCCATCTGCATCAACAAGCTTGTAAGCACCATTTGAGTATACTTCTTGTACTACATATAGTCCATCCCACTTTGAGGTGAATTTGCCCCCAGACTTACGTGAAGTGATAATGGGCCTTCTTACTGCGAGAACTTGGTCTCCAACTTGAAAACACCTCAAGCGAACCTTTTTATTGAAAGCACGAGACAAACGAGCTTGATAACATTCAAGATTCTGTTGGGCTTCTAACCTTTTTTCATCCAGTGCTTCTAACTCGGCAAGACGCAGTCGAGCGTTTTCTTCCTCAGTGAGCCCTTCTTGGATAGCCAATCTCAAGGACGGTATTTGATGCTCAAGTGGTAGGACCGCTTCAACTCCAAAAGCAAGCGAATATGGGGTTGCTTGAGTCGGTGTGCGATATGTCGTCCTATATGCCCACAAGGCTTCTTCCATTCTTTCATGCCAATCTCGTTTGGACTTAGAGACCACTTTCTTCAAAAGATTACACAGGGTCTTATTGAATGCTTCGGCTAGACCATTGGCAGCGGCATGATACGCAAAAGATTTTCGCTGCTTGAAGCCAAAGAGATCGCATATTTTATTCATCAACTTGTTATCAAACGGCTTGCCATTATCCGTTATTATATATCGTGGGATGCCAAATCGATAGACAATGTTTACTCGAATAAAATTGGCAACATTCTCCTTCTTGACTTCTTTAAGGGCTACAGCTTCGGCCCATTTTGAGAAGTAATCCGTCGCAGCCAAGATGTACAAGTGTCCACCAGAAGATTTTGGCAATGGTCCAACAACATCTAGTCCCCAAGCATCGAATGGCCAAGATACGATAGTAGGGTGTAAAACTTCAGGCGGTTGATGTATGAAGTTTGCATGGAATTGACAAGCTTTGCACCTTCGAGCATAATCCAAGCAATCTTTTACCATGGTCGGCCAATAATACCCCATCCTTTTTATGTGAAAATGGAGCTTTGGCCCAGACTGATGTGATCCACATACTCCTGAATGTGCCTCTTGCAAGGCTTGAGTCGCTTCTTCCTCCCCCAAACACCGCAAGAGCATTCCCTCAAATGATCTCCTATACAATGTGTCCTTGTAGTAGAGGAAACGAGGTGCCCGACGACGAATGTCAGTTCTTCTTTTAGCATCTTCTGGCAGTATCCCATAACATAAGTAGTCGGTAATAGCTTGTCGCCAGTCCTCTTTATTGGCTTCAGAAACTGCGACAACATGTTCAAGCTTATCCTCCATTTGCCCGTCTTCATCCCACGATGGTACTACCCATTTTTGGCAGATAGTAACTTGCGTCTGATCAGGAAGCGTCAGAGTTGAGGCTAGAGCAGCCAAGGCATCAGCTGTTTTATTTTCTTTCCTTGGCACATGTTGGAGGGTCACATCTCCAATCTGTCCTATCAACTTTTCGGCATAACCGTGATATGAGCGCAACTCAAATTTCCTGACCTCATAGGTTCCCAAGAGTTGTTTAATCACCAATTGAGAATCACCAAAAACTTGCAACTGTAATTGTTTCATGTCAATGGCCATTTCGAGTCCCAGTATTAGTGCTTGATATTCTGCAACATTGTTGGAGCAGCGTTGTTTCAATGTGAAGGAGAATGGTAAGACCTCTCCTTGTGAAGTGACAAACACTACGCCTGCGCCAGCTCCACCACGGTGCGCAGCCCCGTCAAAGTACATTTTCCAAGGGGGTTGGACCTCGATGGCCATTGCGTCTTCATCAGGAAGCTCATCAGTTAATTCCCAATCATCTGGTATAGGATGGTTCGCCAAAAAGTCCGCTAATACTTGTCCCTTCACAGCTTTTTGAGGGATGTACACAATCTCAAATTGTTGGAACTGAAGGTACCACCTTGCTAGTCGGTCACTGAGGACTGGTTTCGACATAACAAATTTGATGGGATTTGCTCTAGAAACAAGATGGATAGTATGAGCTTGAAAATAGTGCTTCATCTTTTGAATCGAGAAGACCAGTGCCAAACATAACTTCTCAATTGGTGAATAATTCAGCTCGTTTGGTGTCATCATCCTGCTCAAGTAATAAAGGGCATTTTCTTTGCCTTCATTATTCTCTTGGTCCAGTAAGGCTCCCACAGACCTTTCTTGCGCTGCAATATAAAGTATCAGTGGTTTTCCAGGTATAGGAGCTGCTAAGACCGGAGGTTTTGCCAAATACGCTTTGATACTTTCGAAGGCTTTGCTACACATTTGATCCCATTTGAAAGGGACACCTTTCTTCATGAGATGACTGAATGGTTGGCATCTTCCAGCTAGATTCGAGATGAACCTCCTTAAGTAGGCTAATTTTCCCTGGAGACTTTTCAACTCATGAATGTTTCGAGGCTCGGGCATCTTCAAAATTGCATCAACTTTGGCTTGATCAATTTCGATTCCTCGATGGTCCTCAAGTTCTCAAGCTTGTGTGGATATTCTTGAAATTCATTGATTCCGTGAGTTAAGACATTAAGTTGCAAAGGGAAATGCACAAACTTCAAAGAGAAAGGACTTTTATTATTTTCATTCTTACTAGTGTACCAAATGCAAAGTAAGTTTGAATTGCTAAAGTTCGCGACAAAAGACGACATGTGAAGAACTTCAAGTCAAAACCACAAATACAAGATATGAGACAAAAAAAAAATAGAGAAGACCTATTGTTATAAAATTGTCTAACATATCAATCTAAATCTTAAGGAAATAAGAAAAGAGGGGAAAATGAGGGAGCCTAATCTAAGCATAATTTATAGTTGATCAAATCTTGACGACTAGCCTCTAAGCACTCTTTCCCACGCTCCAAGCGATTCGAATCTTCAGTCGTCAAGAAGTCCATGTTGTCATAAGAGGACACCTCCTTCTCAGCAACTAGGATCTTTGCTCGAACCTCCTCAATCTCCTTCTTGGCAGCATCTACGACAGCCTCAAGTTCCTCTCGCTCTGCTTCTAGAGTTGCTAACTTCTTCTTGACCTTCTTTAGTGACTTCCTTCTAGAAGAGACATGTTTAGCCTTCTCATCCTCCTCTGCTCTGAGTGACTCAAGACCCTCCTTGGCCTTAGAAAGCAATTCCAGCCTCTTGTCCTCATGCACTTTATCTACAAAATTGGAGCGTTCTTGATCATAGGAGGCAGCAAGCTCAAAGAGAGAGTCTACCAAATGCTTCAAAGGTGAAAGATCTATGAGGCGCGCCTCACTCATCTCTTGGAGAATCTCATAAATATCCTCTTTATAGGATGAGATTGAGTCTAGAGAAGTTCTAGAGAGTTTGCAACAAATCTCTTCCCAAAGGCCCAAGATATACTTCTTCTTATGAGTGGAAACAACGCTTTTTCCTACAAAAATAGACTTGGCCCCACCTCCCTTTGGAAGGAGTGGAGGAGTGCTACTAGAATCAAGGGTCAACCCTCTTAAAGTTTGATCATGAGAAGTGATTGCAATTCCCTCCTCCTGCTCAACAGCTAAAGCCAACTCTGCCTCGGGTTTTGACGTCGCGACGGATTCAACACTAATTTGCGACCCCTCTTGTAGTGGTTCCTTTGGATTCTCAACAACATCCACCTACATAAAAAGGGAGAAAAGAAAAATTAACAAGTTACTTAATCATGAATCTTTCTAAAAAAAAAAAAAAAAAAAAAAAAAAAAAAAAAAAAAGAAAGACTGAGGTCAGAAGGAAAACCTCTTTGCCCTGAAGAGCTAATGCCTTTGGAAGACCATCAATGTCTTGTTCTTCCACAATCTCCAACTCAACAACCTCAAGCGTTGTTGGTTCATGCCTTTTCCTCTTCCAACATTGATCTCCATTGCTGCTTTTGCTTGTCTCTTGAGAGACTTGCTTCGTAGATGGAAGAACTAAGGGGCATCTCTTCGTAGGCTTAGGAGCACGGGTTACCTCTTTCTTAGATCCCTTAGAAGACTTGAGCCTCTTACTTTGAGGTCGTGGGGCGAGTGGGGCATCAACTTGTAAGAGCTCCTCTCTGGTGTTTGGACCTTTGTCATTTGAAGGAGTGGTGAAACTTGGCCCAGCCTTTTCTACCAAAGTTGCCAAATGATCCTCAAGAAACTTCCCATGGGATTTTTCCCACCAAGGCAGATATCGAGTAGAGTAAAGTTTCTTCGCAGAAGCAACTGCAGGTGGAAATGTCGCTCTTGACATAGTAGTACGCGAGACACAGATTCTCCAATACCTAAGTCCCTCATCAAGAGATACAGCACGAATATCTGGTTCAACGTATCCAGGAGTATCTTGATGGAACCCAAACTGACGACTAAATCGGTGGGGACTGTATGGCTCGACGAAGAAGAAGTCTCCCTCCCTCAAGGCAAGATAATTAAAACGAAGGCTCATAAAATAGGATGAATCCAACTCTGAAGCTCTGTTGTCATCAACGTAATAAGTCGGGTGAGGCCTGTTAAGCATGGTCGCATTCCACACAAGGCTTTCACCTCGATGGACGCGCTTTCGTGCCTCATCCTTGTCAAAATATTTTGCAGCACCCTCGCCAGAATATGTCACCATCCGTGGGAGAGAAGGTCCACCGACAAGAGGATAATGTGTCTTAAGATAATAAGCAAAGCCTTCGAAAGTATCAAAGCGTATTTGGCAAAACCTCCGGTCTTAGCAGCTCCTATACCTGGAAAACCACTGATACTTTATATTGCAGCACAAGAAAGGTCTGTGGGAGCCTTACTGGCCCAAGAGAATAATGAAGGCAAAGAAAATGCCCTTTATTACTTGAGCAGGATGATGACACCAAACGAGCTGAATTATTCACCAATTGAGAAGTTATGTTTGGTACTGGTCTTCTCGATTCAAAAGATGAAGCACTATTTTCAAGCTCATACTATCCATCTTGTTTCTAGAGCAAATCCCATCAAATTTGTTATGTCAAAACCAGTCCTCAGTGACCGACTAGCAAGGTGGTACCTTCAGTTCCAACAATTTGAGATTGTGTACATCCCTCAAAAAGCTATGAAGGGACAAGTATTAGCGGACTTTTTGGCGAACCATCCTATACCAGATGATTGGGAATTAACTGATGAGCTTCCTGATGAAGACGCAATGGCCATCGAGGTCCAACCCCCTTGGAAAATGTACTTTGACGGGGCTGCGCACCGTGGTGGAGCTGGCGCAGGCGTAGTGTTTGTCACTTCACAAGGAGAGGTCTTACCATTCTCCTTCACATTGAAACAACGCTGCTCCAACAATGTTGCAGAATATCAAGCACTAATACTGGGACTCGAAATGGCCATTGACATGAAACAATTACAGTTGCAAGTTTTTGGTGATTCTCAATTGGTGATTAAACAACTCTTGGGAACCTATGAGGTCAGGAAATTTGAGTTGCGCTCATATCACGGTTATGCCGAAAAGTTGATAGGACAGATTGGAGATGTGACCCTCCAACATGTGCCAAGGAAAGAAAATAAAACAGCTGATGCCTTGGCTGCTCTAGCCTCAACTCTGACTCTTCCTGATCAGACGCAAGTTACTATCTGCCAAAAATGGGTAGTACCATCGTGGGATGAAGACGGGCAAATGGAGGATAAGCTTGAACATGTTGTCGCAGTTTCTGAAGCCAATAAAGAGGACTGGCGACAAGCTATCACCGACTACTTATGTTATGGGATACTGCCGGAAGATGCTAAAAGAAGAACTGACATTCGTCGTCGGGCACCTCGTTTTCTCTACTACAAGGACACATTGTATAGGAGATCATTTGAGGGAATGCTCTTGCGGTGTTTGGGGGAGGAAGAAGCGACTCAAGCCTTGCAAGAGGCACATTCAGGAGTATGTGGATCACATCAGTCTGGGCCAAAGCTCCATTTTCACATAAAAAGGATGGGGTATTATTGGCCGACCATGGTAAAAGATTGCTTGGATTATGCTCGAAGGTGCAAAGCTTGTCAATTCCATGCAAACTTCATACATCAACCGCCTGAAGTTTTACACCCTACTATCGCATCTTGGCCATTCGATGCTTGGGGACTAGATGTTGTTGGACCATTGCCAAAATCTTCTGGTGGACACTTGTACATCTTGGCTGCGACGGATTACTTCTCAAAATGGGCCGAAGCTGTAGCCCTTAAAGAAGTCAAGAAGGAGAATGTTGCCAATTTTATTCGAGTAAACATTATCTATCGATTTGGCATCCCACGATATATAATAACGGATAATGGCAAGCCGTTTGATAACAAGTTGATGAATAAAATATGCGATCTCTTTGGCTTCAAGCAGCGAAAATCTTCTGCGTATCATGCCGCCGCCAATGGTCTAGCCGAAGCATTCAATAAGACCCTGTGTAATCTTTTGAAGAAAGTGGTCTCTAAGTCCAAACGAGATTGGCATGAAAGAATGGAAGAAGCCTTGTGGGCATATAGGACGACATATCGCACACCGACTCAAGCAACCCCATATTCGCTTGCTTTTGGAGTTGAAGCGGTCCTACCACTTGAGCATCAAATACCGTCCTTGAGATTGGCTATCCAAGAAGGGCTCACTGAGGAAGAAAACGCTCGACTGCGTCTTGCCGAGTTAGAAGCACTGGATGAAAAAAGGTTAGAAGCCCAACAGAATCTTGAATGTTATCAAGCTCGTTTGTCTCGTGCTTTCAATAAAAAGGTTCGCTTGAGGTGTTTTCAAGTTGGAGACCAAGTTCTCGCAGTAAGAAGGCCCATTATCACTTCACGTAAGTCTGGGGGCAAATTCACCTCAAAGTGGGATGGACCATATGTAGTACAAGAAGTATACTCAAATGGTGCTTACAAGCTTGTTGATGCAGATGGCATAAGGATCGGTCCTATAAACGCAAAATTCCTTAAGAGGTACTATCCTTGAGGAAAATTATGCTCATTGAAATTTGGGTATAAAAATGCATTACACTCCTGGCCCGCAAGAGTATAAACTGTGCACGGCACCCTAAAAAAAAAACAAAAAAAAAAACAACTCTCCCAGAACTACGTTGTGACTTGATCCTCTTCATTGAGGTACGTAGGCGCTTGGAATTATATTCCAAGTTCAGTTGCATGAGTGTTGAAAAATCATATGTCCCTACTGATTTCCTTATGGGGGCAAAGCCCTATGGAATCTAAGCTTCTTCAATAGCATGCTTGAGACTTTCAGATTTGGCCAAGTATGCAAATCAAAGTCTTCGAATTCTTCAAGTATACAAGTTGAAGTTTTGTTTTGAATTCTCCGAGTTTGCAAAATTGAAGTCTTTGATTCTCCAAGTATTCAAACCAAAATCTTTAATTCCTTCAAGTGTGTAAGTTGAAGTTTTCAAACTCTTCAAGTATACAAGTTGAAGTTCCGAATTTAACCAAGTATACGAGTTGAAGTCTTCGAATTCTTTGGGTTTGTAAGTTGACGTGTTCAAATCCTCCAAGTATGCATGTCGAAGCGTTTATAATTTGCAAGTTTGTAAGTTAAAGTATGCAAATTCTTCAAGTGCATGATTTGAGGTTTTAAATCAATCAAGTAGGCATATTAAAAACTTTAACTTCTCAAAATTTGCAAGTTGAAGTCTTCAAATTTTCTCATTCTTAAAGTTGAAGTTTCAAATCCACCATATTTATAAGTGGAATTCTTTATAGCTGTTGAGCCTAGAAGTTAAATCCTTCAAAACCTTGACCTTTAAATTCACCTTTCTTAAGGCAAAAATGAGTAACTATCTCTTTGCATCGTAAGAATCCTCTCAAATTGTCTTTCTTGGGATAAAGACGAGTATCCATCCCTTTATGCCATAAGAATCTCTCTGCATTTTCATGCCTTAAGGTGGACAAAAGATTGTCCTTTTGCACCTTAAGCTGGCCTTTACGTAGGCTTATCCTTAAAAGGATCACCAAATTTTCATGCCTTAAGGTGGACAAAAAAATTGTCCCTTTGCACCTTAAGATGGCTTCTTCACAACTTATGATTAGGCATTGGGAATATTGTAAGGCCTTGAATTGAGGGTCCCTTATGTTTAAACGTTGGGAATACTATAAAGCCTGGCGTTGTTGATTGTTTAAACATTTAGAACAGCGTAAAGCCTCGCGTTGTTGGTCCCCTATGTTTAAACATTTAGAACAGCGTAAAGCCTCGTATTGTTGGTCCCCTATGTTTAAACATTGGAACAGCGTAAAGCCTCGTGTTGTTGGTCCCCTATGTTTAAACATTTAGAACAGCGTAAAGCCTCGCGTTGTTGGTCCCCTATGTTTAAACATTGGAACAGCGTAAAGCCTCGTGTTGTTGGTCCCCTATGTTTAAACATTTAGAACAGCGTAAAGCCTCGTGTTGTTGGTCCCCTATGTTTAAACATTTAGAACAACGTAAAGCCTCGTGTTGTTGGTCCCCTATGTTTAAACATTTAGAACAGCGTAAAGCCTCGTATTGTTGGTCCCTTATGTTTAAACATTGGAACAGCGTAAAGCCTCGTGTTGTTGGTCCCCTATGTTTAAACATTTAGAACAGCGTAAAGCCTCGTGTTGTTGGTCCCCTATGTTTAAACATTGGAACAACGTAAAGCCTCATGTTATTGGTCCCCTATGTTTAAACATTTAGAACAGCGTGAAGCCTCGAATTAGTAATCTCAAGGCGAGGACATGGAATACATTCCCTCACGCCTTAAGATCAAATTTTTGCATTAGCAAAACACAAATGATGCTCCCTTGGACCTACAAAACGGGGGACAAAAAAAAAAAAAACAAAGAAAAAGAAAAAAAAAAGAGAAAAGAAAAGAAAGGAGAGTCATACCTCAACAAAAACAGCTGGGATTAGACTTCAGTCTTGATTGAAAAATATGAAGAAGCATATCCCTATTTATAGGGTGCTGTCCAAGAAGAAAAAGGAAAAAAAAAGAAGAAGGAAAGAATAGAGAAAAGGAAAAGTAAAGAAAAAAAAAAGGGAAAACAAAGAAAAGGAAAAAAAAAAAAAAAAAAAAAAAAAGGAAAAAGTGGTCTTCTGACCACACGTCCAAGGAAAAAAAAAAAAAAAAGGGAAAAAAAAAAAGGAAAGAAAGAAAAGTAAAAAAAAAAAAAGGGAGGTCAAATCCTTTTTTTTCAAATAAGGTAAAGTTGAGTATAATGATTTTCCTTTTTGACATAAAGTATAATATTATGTCAATATTCTTTTATAATATTATAATAATTATTATTATTATAATATTAAATTAATACTTCAAGTCTAGTCTTCAAATGATAAAACATTCCGACAAGACTTGAAGTAGGGGGCATTTGTAATCATATAAAATTTATTGAAAATGATTCAAATTATATTAAATTCAAAATATATTAGTCCAAACAAATATTATGGATTAATATAATTTGGTTATTAAGTCCAATAAAGTACGGATTTAATTAAAAGACCAAATTCAATTATTTGGGCTACAAAAGACAATCCAAGAAATATGTTAGTCCAAACAAATATCATGGATTAATATAATTGGGTTAATTAATTAAGTCCAATAAAGTATGGATTTAATTAAATGCCCAAATTCAATTATTTGGGCTATAAAAGATGACCCACTTTATTAGGCCCAATATCTTCTCATCCAAGAGGCCAATCTTGGTGCCACGTGTCAAATGATGTGGCACGCCAAGTCAAACAAAGAATCCAATGGGATCATGCCATGTGTCGAAATGACAAGCCCATTTCATTAAAGCCCAATATGCCATGTCACTTAAATTTGATTGGCTGAAGGAAAGTCTTTCCTATTATAATTCCTCTATTCTACAATTATAAATAGAGGTCTTCAGAATTCAAAAAAAAAAAAAAAAAAAAAAAGGAAAGAGAAGAGAAGAGAAGAAGAATTCTAACAGAAAGCTAGAGAGAGCTCGTGGATCAAAAGCCACAAATTCCTCTACAAATTCAAGAATTCAAGCATTCAAGTTCAAGAACAAGCTTTAAAGCTCTTGAACTCAAGAACAAGCTTCAAGATCAAGAACAAATCCAAAGTTTCAAGATCAAGATCAAGAACAAATCCAAAGTTTCAAGATCAGGATCAAGAATAAATTCAAAGTCCAAGAACGAATTCAAGAACAAGATCAAGAGTCCTTGAATTTACACTTGAAAAGGCGAATCAGAGGATTCACAGAGATTGTAACACTCACATATTGAAATTAAATACTACGATTGTTGCGATATTTTCGTTCTTGATCTTGTTCTTGAATTTGTTCTTGGACTTTGAATTTATTCTTGATCCTGATCTTGAAACTTTGGATTTGTTCTTGATCTTGAAACTTTGGATTTGTTCTTGATCTTGAAGCTTGTTCTTGAGTTCAAGAGCTTTAAAGCTTGTTCTTGAACTTGAATGCTTGAATTCTTGAATTTGTAGAGGAATTTGTGGCTTTTGATCCACGAGCTCTCTCTAGCTTTCTGTTAGAATTCTTCTTCTCTTCTCTTCTTTTTCCCTTTTCTTTTTTGAATTCTGAAGACCTCTATTTATAATTGTAGAATAGAGGAATTATAATAGGAAAGACTTTCCTTCAGCCAATCAAATTTAAGTGACATGGCATATTGGGCTTTAATGAAATGGGCTTGTCATTTCGACACATGGCATGATCCCATTGGATTCTTTGTTTGACTTGGCGTGCCACATCATTTGACACGTGGCACCAAGATTGGCCTCTTGGATGAGAAGATATTGGGCCTAATAAAGTGGGTCATCTTTTATAGCCCAAATAATTGAATTTGGGCATTTAATTAAATCCATACTTTATTGGACTTAATTAATTAACCCAATTATATTAATCCATGATATTTGTTTGGACTAACATATTTCTTGGATTGTCTTTTGTAGCCCAAATAATTGAATTTGGTCTTTTAATTAAATCCGTACTTTATTGGACTTAATAACCAAATTATATTAATCCATAATATTTGTTTGGACTAATATATTTTGAATTTAATATAATTTGAATCATTTTATAAAATTTATATTTCAATAAATTTTATATGATTACAAATGCCCCCTACTTCAAGTCTTGTCGGAATGTTTTATCATTTGAAGACTAGACTTGAAGTATTAATTTAATATTATAATAATAATAATTATTATAATATTATAAAAGAATATTGACATAATATTATACTTTATGTCAAAAAGGAAAATCATTATACTCAACTTTACCTTATTTGAAAAAAAAGGATTGACCTCCCTTTTTTTTTTTTACTTTTCTTTCTTTCCTTTTTTTTTTTTTCCCTTTTTTTTTTTTCCTTGGACGTGTGGTCAGAAGACCACTTTTTCCTTTTTTTTTTTTTTTTTCCTTTTCTTTGTTTTCCCTTTTTTTTTTCTTTACTTTTCCTTTTCTCTATTCTTTCCTTCTTCTTTTTTTTTCCTTTTTCTTCTTGGACAGCACCCTATAAATAGGGATATGCTTCTTCATATTTTTCAATCAAGACTGAAGTCTAATCCCAGCTGTTTTTGTTGAGGTATGACTCTCCTTTCTTTTCTTTTCTCTTTTTTTTTTCTTTTTCTTTGTTTTTTTTTTTGTCCCCCGTTTTGTAGGTCCAAGGGAGCATCATTTGTGTTTTGCTAATGCAAAAATTTGATCTTAAGGCGTGAGGGAATGTATTCCATGTCCTCGCCTTGAGATTACTAATTCGAGGCTTCACGCTGTTCTAAATGTTTAAACATAGGGGACCAATAACATGAGGCTTTACGTTGTTCCAATGTTTAAACATAGGGGACCAACAACACGAGGCTTTACGCTGTTCTAAATGTTTAAACATAGGGGACCAACAACACGAGGCTTTACGCTGTTCCAATGTTTAAACATAAGGGACCAACAATACGAGGCTTTACGCTGTTCTAAATGTTTAAACATAGGGGACCAACAACACGAGGCTTTACGTTGTTCTAAATGTTTAAACATAGGGGACCAACAACACGAGGCTTTACGCTGTTCTAAATGTTTAAACATAGGGGACCAACAACACGAGGCTTTACGCTGTTCCAATGTTTAAACATAGGGGACCAACAACGCGAGGCTTTACGCTGTTCTAAATGTTTAAACATAGGGGACCAACAACACGAGGCTTTACGCTGTTCCAATGTTTAAACATAGGGGACCAACAATACGAGGCTTTACGCTGTTCTAAATGTTTAAACATAGGGGACCAACAACGCGAGGCTTTACGCTGTTCTAAATGTTTAAACAATCAACAACGCCAGGCTTTATAGTATTCCCAACGTTTAAACATAAGGGACCCTCAATTCAAGGCCTTACAATATTCCCAATGCCTAATCATAAGTTGTGAAGAAGCCATCTTAAGGTGCAAAGGGACAATTTTTTTGTCCACCTTAAGGCATGAAAATTTGGTGATCCTTTTAAGGATAAGCCTACGTAAAGGCCAGCTTAAGGTGCAAAAGGACAATCTTTTGTCCACCTTAAGGCATGAAAATGCAGAGAGATTCTTATGGCATAAAGGGATGGATACTCGTCTTTATCCCAAGAAAGACAATTTGAGAGGATTCTTACGATGCAAAGAGATAGTTACTCATTTTTGCCTTAAGAAAGGTGAATTTAAAGGTCAAGGTTTTGAAGGATTTAACTTCTAGGCTCAACAGCTATAAAGAATTCCACTTATAAATATGGTGGATTTGAAACTTCAACTTTAAGAATGAGAAAATTTGAAGACTTCAACTTGCAAATTTTGAGAAGTTAAAGTTTTTAATATGCCTACTTGATTGATTTAATACCTCAAATCATGCACTTGAAGAATTTGCATACTTTAACTTACAAACTTGCAAATTATAAACGCTTCGACATGCATACTTGGAGGATTTGAACACGTCAACTTACAAACCCAAAGAATTCGAAGACTTCAACTCGTATACTTGGTTAAATTCGGAACTTCAACTTGTATACTTGAAGAGTTTGAAAACTTCAACTTACACACTTGAAGGAATTAAAGATTTTGGTTTGAATACTTGGAGAATCAAAGACTTCAATTTTGCAAACTCGGAGAATTCAAAACAAAACTTCAACTTGTATACTTGAAGAATTCGAAGACTTTGATTTGCATACTTGGCCAAATCTGAAAGTCTCAAGCATGCTATTGAAGAAGCTTAGATTCCATAGGGCTTTGCCCCCATAAGGAAATCAGTAGGGACATATGATTTTTCAACACTCATGCAACTGAACTTGGAATATAATTCCAAGCGCCTACGTACCTCAATGAAGAGGATCAAGTCACAACGTAGTTCTGGGAGAGTTGTTTTTTTTTTTTTTTTTTTTTAGGGTGCCGTGCACAGTTTATACTCTTGCGGGCCAGGAGTGTAATGCATTTTTATACCCAAATTTCAATGAGCATAATTTTCCTCAAGGATAGTACCTCTTAAGGAATTTTGCGTTTATAGGACCGATCCTTATGCCATCTGCATCAACAAGCTTGTAAGCACCATTTGAGTATACTTCTTGTACTACATATGGCCCATCCCACTTTGAGGTGAATTTGCCCCCAGATTTACGTGAAGTGATAATGGGCCTTCTTACTGCGAGAACTTGGTCTCCAACTTGAAAACACCTCAAGCGAACCTTTTTATTGAAAGCACGAGACAAACGAGCTTGACAACATTCAAGATTCTGTTGGGCTTCTAACCTTTTTTCATCCAGTGCTTCTAACTCGGCAAGACGCAGTCGAGCGTTTTCTTCCTCAGTGAGCCCTTCTTGGATAGCCAATCTCAAGGACGGTATTTGATGCTCAAGTGGTAGGACCGCTTCAACTCCAAAAGCAAGCGAATATGGGGTTGCTTGAGTCGGTGTGCGATATGTCGTCCTATATGCCCACAAGGCTTCTTCCATTCTTTCATGCCAATCTCGTTTGGACTTAGAGACCACTTTCTTCAAAAGATTACACAGGGTCTTATTGAATGCTTCGGCTAGACCATTGGCAGCGGCATGATACGCAGAAGATTTTCGCTGCTTGAAGCCAAAGAGATCGCATATTTTATTCATCAACTTGTTATCAAACGGCTTGCCATTATCCGTTATTATATATCGTGGGATGCCAAATCGATAGACAATGTTTACTCGAATAAAATTGGCAACATTCTCCTTCTTGACTTCTTTAAGGGCTACAGCTTCGGCCCATTTTGAGAAGTAATCCGTCGCAGCCAAGATGTACAAGTGTCCACCAGAAGATTTTGGCAATGGTCCAACGACATCTAGTCCCCAAGCATCGAATGGCCAAGATGCGATAGTAGGGTGTAAAACTTCAGGCGGTTGATGTATGAAGTTTGCATGGAATTGACAAGCTTTGCACCTTCGAGCATAATCCAAGCAATCTTTTACCATGGTCGGCCAATAATACCCCATCCTTTTTATGTGAAAATGGAGCTTTGGCCCAGACTGATGTGATCCACATACTCCTGAATGTGCCTCTTGCAAGGCTTGAGTCGCTTCTTCCTCCCCCAAACACCGCAAGAGCATTCCCTCAAATGATCTCCTATACAATGTGTCCTTGTAGTAGAGGAAACGAGGTGCCCGACGACGAATGTCAGTTCTTCTTTTAGCATCTTCCGGCAGTATCCCATAACATAAGTAGTCGGTGATAGCTTGTCGCCAGTCCTCTTTATTGGCTTCAGAAACTGCGACAACATGTTCAAGCTTATCCTCCATTTGCCCGTCTTCATCCCACGATGGTACTACCCATTTTTGGCAGATAGTAACTTGCGTCTGATCAGGAAGCGTCAGAGTTGAGGCTAGAGCAGCCAAGGCATCAGCTGTTTTATTTTCTTTCCTTGGCACATGTTGGAGGGTCACATCTCCAATCTGTCCTATCAACTTTTTGGCATAACCGTGATATGAGCGCAACTCAAATTTCCTGACCTCATAGGTTCCCAAGAGTTGTTTAATCACCAATTGAGAATCACCAAAAACTTGCAACTGTAATTGCTTCATGTCAATGGCCATTTCGAGTCCCAGTATTAGTGCTTGATATTCTGCAACATTGTTGGAGCAGCGTTGTTTCAATGTGAAGGAGAATGGTAAGACCTCTCCTTGTGAAGTGACAAACACTACGCCTGCGCCAGCTCCACCACGGTGCGCAGCCCCGTCAAAGTACATTTTCCAAGGGGGTTGGACCTCGATGGCCATTGCGTCTTCATCAGGAAGCTCATCAGTTAATTCCCAATCATCTGGTATAGGATGGTTCGCCAAAAAGTCCGCTAATACTTGTCCCTTCACAGCTTTTTGAGGGATGTACACAATCTCAAATTGTTGGAACTGAAGGTACCACCTTGCTAGTCGGTCACTGAGGACTGGTTTCGACATAACAAATTTGATGGGATTTGCTCTAGAAACAAGATGGATAGTATGAGCTTGAAAATAGTGCTTCATCTTTTGAATCGAGAAGACCAGTGCCAAACATAACTTCTCAATTGGTGAATAATTCAGCTCGTTTGGTGTCATCATCCTGCTCAAGTAATAAAGGGCATTTTCTTTGCCTTCATTATTCTCTTGGGCCAGTAAGGCTCCCACAGACCTTTCTTGCGCTGCAATATAAAGTATCAGTGGTTTTCCAGGTATAGGAGCTGCTAAGACCGGAGGTTTTGCCAAATACGCTTTGATACTTTCGAAGGCTTTGCTACACATTTGATCCCATTTGAAAGGGACACCTTTCTTCATGAGATGACTGAATGGTTGGCATCTTCCAGCTAGATTCGAGATGAACCTCCTTAAGTAGGCTAATTTTCCCTGGAGACTTTTCAACTCATGAATGTTTCGAGGCTCGGGCATCTTCAAAATTGCATCAACTTTGGCTTGATCAATTTCGATTCCTCGATGTCGCACGATAAAGCCAAGAAAATTTCCAGAAGCAACCCCAAAGGCGCACTTTAGTGGATTCATCCTCAGTTGATATCTTCGGAGCAACTCAAATACCATTCTCAAGTCTTTTAAATGGTCGCCCCTTCTTTTCGACTTCACTACCAAGTCATCCACATAACACTCAACATTTTTATGGAGTAAGTCATCAAATATATTTTGCATAGCCCTTTGATACGTGGCACCAGCATTTTTCAAACCAAAAGGCATCACCTTGTAGCAATAAATGCCTTTAGGCGTACGAAACGCTGTGAGTTCTTCATCCTTTGGTGACATGCGAATTTGGTTATAGCCAGAAGAACCATCCATGAATGACATTGCCTCATAGCCAGTTGTAGCATCAATCATCAACTCCGGAATGGGTAGCGGGAATTCATCTTTAGGGCATGCATTGTTGAGATCTCTAAAGTCAACGCAAACTCGAATTTGGCCATTCTTCTTCCTCACGGGAACAATGCTTGAAATCCACGTGGGGTATTTCACTTCACGGATAAATCCTGCCTCAATGAGTTTGTTAACTTCTTTCTCAATTAATGGAACCAAGTCCGGCCTGAAGCGTCTTTGAGCCTGCTTGACAGGACGAGCGCCGTGCCTGACTGCTAATTGATGGACCGCAATTTTGGGGTTCAAACCAGGCATTTCTTTATAGCTCCAGGCGAAGACATCCCTGTACTCTTTAAGTATATTCATATAAGCCATTTCTTCGTCAGCTTCTAGGAAAGCACTCAAGTAAGTTGGTCTTGGGTTTTCATCAGTGCCAAGGTTAACTTCTTTTAAGGGATCGATCGTGGTCTTCACCCCCTCTTCGAATTCTGGTGGAGCATCTCCAGCGTCCTCCTCTTCTTGTGGGTCATTATCATTAATAGATATATGATGGCACCAAACAATACCTCCAAGTTCTTCATCAATTCTCAGTTCAGACAAGGCATCATTCTTAATCTGAGTGGTAACATGACATGAGGAGCCTACACTTTCTTCATCTTCCTCGCGCTCCTTGGTGTACACCACAGTGTGAGTCTTCGCTTTTAGTACTTCCTTACATGAAACTACGAGTTCCACTCGTCGCTTCATCCTGGAAGGAATTATGCTTTCGAAATCTTTTTGGATCATATGTGAAGGAAGCATTGTTACTCTTAGGTTACTTCTTCGACGCTTGTTACTCTTCTCCTTCAATGGACCTAACCTTTCGAACACAGAAGTTCTTGCAGTAGGTTTTCCAAGTCGATCAAAGACAGAAGGCCGTTTATTAGAAGAGGAACACCCATCTTCTATAGTGACATAGTTATTGCTTGCCCTTCTTATGGAGATACGCACCGGTGGTGGCCGGCTATAGCCTAGACCCTCACGTGCTTGCCTAGTCGTGGCCTCCGATGGGAGTTTCCCTAGCCTAGACGGCTCTTCAGGATTGTACCCAGCCTTTCCAAGTAACTTGTAAGCATTTGGATCAAAGCCTTCTGTACGTTTCGTGGGAAGTGATGTATTTTGTGGCAGATTTTGAGCCACAAAATTTCCCAATATCTTTGAAGACGAGTTTATTGCATCGATGCGTTTGATAGGAAGTGTCAACCTTTCCAATACATTCCCTTGTACATCATATGATTGTCTTTCCTCTTTCTTCACCTTTGGGACATATCGGAGTGTAGGAGATGGCTTTATTTTCGAGGGCATGGTCTTCCCTTTATTTGGACAAGTACCAGGCTCCCCAGTATCAACTTTGGTCTTTTCAATAGCCGCATTGGTTGCTTTGCCTTTAAGCCTATCAGACTTGGTCAGTTTGACACCCTCAAGCTTTTCCCCTTTCATGACATAATTCTTTAAATAGAACTTTGCATCGGCAAAATGTGATTCCACTTCAGTGAAAGGGTTATTGTCCGCAACTATCTTCCTTTCAGTTCCATCTTCTAGGTACTTCAGACATTGATAGTAAGAAGATGAGACAATTTTGTTCTCGTGCACCCAAGGCCTTCCCAGTAATATATTATATGAAGTCTTTGCATCAATCACATGCATCCATGCACTTGATCGCAAATCGTCCATATGGATATCCAGCTTAATTGAGCCTATGGACCTCTGCCCCCCTTGATTGAATCCTTGTATCAACAAACGACTTTCGCTAAGCTCTTCAGTTGTGATGCCAAGCTCTTTCAACGTGTGGATGGGTAGAATGTTGACCCCAGACCCTTCATCTATTAAAATTCTATTGATCCTCTTCTCTAGCACGTGGCCCACCATATACAAAGGACGGTTGTGTAGAGTTTCACCAAATAGAAGATCATCGTCCGTAAATGTGATTTTTGTGTCACATGCATGTACTTCTTGAAAAGAGGGACCCAAAAAGTTTTCAGAAGATGGCGGATATGCCTTTGACGGAATTTCACCAACTACTTCGTCTTTGTTAGCAGGGGAAACCTTCGATGAAGTTTCATTCGTTGTTTCTCCCTGGTCAGCACTGAAACATGATGCCTCAAGATTGTCTTGAGTGGTCTCCACACAGAACCAACTTGGTAGGAATTCCCCCAATGTCACAGGACGTCGCGGTTTCTGGTGGTGATGCATGTCCACCTTCGGCCCCCTTGGACGCTTGACCGATTTCTGCCTCTTCGCTCTCTTTACTACCCTTTGTCTAGTCGGTTGTTCAAGTGATCCTTTTCGCGGACTTGTCTTGTTGCGTCTCCGCCTAGTCACGAGAATCCAACCTTCATCATTATCCATGCCAACTTGGGACCTTTCTTTCTCTAACGACCCTTCTCCTTTAGGTGTACATATTTGGACTGGGTCAAGCGAGCCGAACATGATAGAGATTTGATTAGAGCTTGCCTTTCCATCATCAAGGACAATCTTCTTTTCATTAGCTAATTGCATAACTTTGTCCTTGAAGACAAAACACTTTTCAAGAGGGTGACTTATGAGTCTATGATACTTGCAATAATTTGGGTCATCAGTTCTTCCAGCCTCATCGGGTCGTTTCATCTCTGGCAACTCAATGAGCTTTAGCTCAACCAATTCCTCAAAAATTTCAGGAACATCAGAATCCAGAAAAGGGTATTCCTTTTCTTGCATCTCTCTCAGGGTTAGCTTTCGGTTTGAGCGTTCTTGAAAAGTTGTCTTTGTGCTCTGCTTCCTACTCTCCTTCGCAGTAAACTTCACGGGTGACATATTGACATTCATGGATTCTTTGTTGTCATTTCTGGGTGCAAATTTGCTCCATTTCTTGGGTTCCTGTTTGTCCTTTCCTTTGCGAGGATCGTGAACCAACATTCCATCCTTTCCAGCAGAAGACATGCTCAATTCCATATCATGAGCATGAGTCGCTAGCTCTTCAAAAGACTTAGGTTTGATCCCTTGTAGGATGTACAGAAGCCCCCAGTGCATCCCTTGAATACACATTTCTATAGCAGAAGCTTCACTAAGTCTGTCTTTGCAATTAAGGCTCGCGTTCCTCCATCGATTTATGAAGTCGATGACAGGTTCATCCTTCCTTTGGCGAGTATTTGTGAGCTCTACCATGCTCACTGTGCGCCTTGTGCTATAGAAGCGATTAAGAAATTCATGCTCCAGTTGCTCCCAACTGTCAATGGAATGAGGCTCAAGGTCTGTGTACCAGTCAAAGGCATTTCCCTTCAAGGAGCGAACAAATTGTTTGACGAGATGGTCTCCATAGGTTCCAGCATTATTACATGTCTCCACAAAGTGTGCAACATGCTGCTTTGGATTTCCTCTGCCTTCAAATTGCTGAAATTTAGGGGGTTGATAACCGGCAGGCATTTTGAGGCTATCAATCCTTGCAGTGTAAGGCTTAGCATATGTATGGGAAGACCTTGTGGAGACTTCATACTTGTCTTTAATGGTCCCTTCTATGAACTCCTTTAACTGATCCAGTGGGATCATCCCCTCAGAGGAGATTGGCATCTCCTTGATACGTGATGCTTGGTTCATAGGATTTTCAACCTCTTGAACTTCAACGCCTTTTCCAGGTGCATGACTAGATTCTCCACCTAGTAAACCATCCATCCTATCCATCAGCTTATCGATGCGAGATTCTTGACTTTGCACATGCTTGGTCAATCCCTCAATCATCTTTGACAAATTCGTAAGTTGCTCCTCCATAGATGAAGCATCGGTTACCATTGCTTGAATGACCATTGGTGATGAATTTTTGCGCGAGTTAACCCTCAAAGGGCTCACATCATGTGAGCCTCTCTTCGCACTAGAGTTCTTAGAACCAGGAAGCTTGAGTGAAGCTAGGGTCCTTTCTATCTTTTCAGCAATACTACTTTCTCTGTTCGTAACATTTGTAGAGGATCCTTCTCCTCTCAGAGTTGAAGACCCAAAGATAGGAATTGATGTGGACGACACATGAAGTGTTTGTTGTCCTAGCATAGTAGCCTTGCTCCTCGTAACAACACCAAAACTCCCAAAGGTAACACCAAGAATTCCCTTTACTTCAGCAGAGAACTTGGAGTCAGTAGCGTTGGAGAAAGTTGATTGGGAATTAATATTCTTGGAAGCCATTTGAATGTTCTTTGATGCTTGGAAAGTTGAGATGAGAGGCAGAGATAGTCCCACTGGGCGTGCCAGAATTTGTAGACGACAAAATTTCGTATCGTGAAAATAATAATCAGGAACGAAAATATCGCAACAATCGTAGTATTTAATTTCAATATGTGAGTGTTACAATCTCTGTGAATCCTCTGATTCGCCTTTTCAAGTGTAAATTCAAGGGCTCTTGATCTTGTTCTTGAATTTGTTCTTGGACTTTGAATTTATTCTTGATCCTGATCTTGAAACTTTGGATTTGTTCTTGATCTTGATCTTGAAACTTTGGATTTGTTCTTGATCTTGAAGCTTGTTCTTGAGTTCAAGAGCTTTAAAGCTTGTTCTTGAACTTGAATGCTTGAATTCTTGAATTTGTAGAGGAATTTGTGGCTTTTGATCCACGAGCTCTCTCTAGCTTTCTGTTAGAATTCTTCTTCTCTTCTCTTCTTTTTCCCTTTTCTTTTTTGAATTCTGAAGACCTCTATTTATAATTGTAGAATAGAGGAATTATAATAGGAAAGACTTTCCTTCAGCCAATCAAATTTAAGTGACATGGCATATTGGGCTTTAATGAAATGGGCTTGTCATTTCGACACATGGCATGATCCCATTGGATTCTTTGTTTGACTTGGCGTGCCACATCATTTGACACGTGGCACCAAGATTGGCCTCTTGGATGAGAAGATATTGGGCCTAATAAAGTGGGTCATCTTTTATAGCCCAAATAATTGAATTTGGGCATTTAATTAAATCCATACTTTATTGGACTTAATTAATTAACCCAATTATATTAATCCATGATATTTGTTTGGACTAACATATTTCTTGGATTGTCTTTTGTAGCCCAAATAATTGAATTTGGTCTTTTAATTAAATCCGTACTTTATTGGACTTAATAACCAAATTATATTAATCCATAATATTTGTTTGGACTAATATATTTTGAATTTAATATAATTTGAATCATTTTATAAAATTTATATTTCAATAAATTTTATATGATTACAGTTACAACGACGGTTAGGTCGCAAAAGCGACCATCGCTAAAGCAGCTGGTTAGTCGCTTAAGAGACCCACGCATCTCACATGCCAAGGGTAGAAAAAACGACGGTATCAGAGGTTGCACCAGCAGTTCAACTAGTGCTGAGCATGTAAAAGAAGGAAATGTTTCCGATAGGGGGTTCAAAATTCATTTGGAACTTTGTTGACACAATCGGACCATGCTACCTAACTGAAAATGCCATTCTAGAATCAATGGAATCGATGAATTTTTCAACGAAGATCGTTTTGATGAAATGTTGACCAGAGTCAACATTTCCAAAGGTTTAACACTTGACAAGCAAAAATGGCAAGAAACTCATTTTGAACACCTCAAGAATCAAACCAAGGGTCATTCTAAATCAAAGTTGGTGTTTCATAGCTAACTGCGCTAACAAAATTTTCATCCAAACTCATTTACCTAAAAAATTGACCGAAGTTAAACTTGGCCATAAATTTCAAAGTTAAAATGACTTTTTGCACAAACTCAAAATGAAGGCCCCAAAAACCAAACCAATATTTCTCTTGAGGAAAATTGAGCCTTTCAGACCTTATGGAACGATCAGAATTTCCATTCGACGCTCATATATCTGGATGATGACTAAAGTCAACTCTTTTCCATTTCAGGCTCTAAAAGAAGAAAACTAGCACAAAAATCGTTTAATCATCTCGAGAAGTATGCCATCTATCCCAACACTGCATAATAGCCATAACGAAGCTACAGGAAGGGTCAAAAAGGTAAATTTGCATGAAAGTATAGAAATGACCTTGAAGGTCATTACAACATTCACTACTAAAAGGACTTTCATCCTCGAAAGTCAAGAAGAAGGTAATACTTGAAATCTCAAACAGATGAGGGTGTCTGGTTATATATCTCGCTCGATCTCTCGAGTGGCTTCCTCGATTCTAGACCTTAATCGATGCAATCTGCTTGGATCTCAATTTCCTAACCTGCCTATAGAAAATGGCTACAAGCTCCTCTTCAAATGCTAAAGACTCATCGAGCTGAACCGAATCTTATTGAAGCATATAAGACTCATTTGGAGTGTACCATCGTAGCATGGAGACATAGAACACTAGGTGAACACTGGAAAGAGTTGGGGGTAACGCTAAATCATAGGCTACCTCTTCGCTTCAAGATTTGAAAAAGGTTAATAAACTGCGGATTAAGCTTACCCCTCCCCTCAAATCTCAGCACGCTTTTCATGGGCAACACCTGTAGAATTATCTAATCACCAACTATGAACTTCGAAGGCCGAACCCTCTAATCAAATAGCTCTTCTACCTACTCTGGGCAGTGCAGAGTCTCTCCTAAATCACACGAACCCTATTAATCGAATCTCAAAGAAAATCAGTACCCATGGCCTAACCTCAAAAACATCAAACCAACCCACTGGGGAACGAAATTCCTACCATATAACACTTTGAACAGTTCCATTTGGATTCTCAAACGGTAACTATTATTATATGAAAACTCTACTAATGCCAAATACTGATCCCACTAACCCCCAAAATCAATGACACATGCCCTAAGCACGTCCTCTAGGATGTTGATAGTCCTCTCCGACTGACCATTAAATTTGTGCTGAGGTTGACTCAGGTGCCCAACTCTCTCTGAATAGACCTCCCAGAGTGGGAAGTAATTGGGTGCGATGGTCTAAAATGATATATACCAACACCCCTGCAATCAGACTATCTATCGAATATAAATTTGAGCCAACCTCTCTTAACTATAAGTGGTCTGAACAAACAAAAAGTGAGTAGACTTGGTCAATCGATCCATGATGACCAAAATGCAGTCAAAACCTCAAGACATACACGGTAATCCTACCAGAAATTCCATAGTGATCTGTTCCTACTCCACTATTGAATGGGAAGCCACTGCATCACACCACCTGACCTCTAGTGCTCGAACTTTACTTGGTGATAGTTCAAACACCTAGCTACAAAGGCTAAAATATCTCTCTATATTCTACACTAGTAGTAATGATATCGTAAGTCACCATACATCTTAGATGCACGAGGATGAATAGAGTATCTAGATTAGTGGACCTTCTCAAGAATTAGCCTAACCAAGTCTCCAACCCTTAAAACATAGATACGACCCTCAATCCTCAAAATACCCTCCATATCTAAGGTCGCCTTCCTTGCCTCTCCGCTGAGCACTTTATCATGAATCACTACCAACGGATCATCAAACTATTGTGCCAGAATTCACTCTAATAAGGATGACCTAGCCTCTACACAAGCAAGGGTCCTCTCTGGCTTAGAAACATCAAGTTGCACCATTTGATTAGCTAATTAAGGATTGGATGTTCAAAGATAATAGCTGTTGCTTAAATGATAAGAATGCTAAAGTCCCCATACTTATTTTCTTCCGTCTCAAGGTGTCAGCTACATATTTGCCTTGCCCAAATGATAAAAGATAGTAACATCATAGTCCTTCAACAACTCTAAACACCTATGCTACCTCAAATTAAGATCTTTTTGATTGAAGATGTACTTAAGGCTACAATGGTTGGTAAAGATCTCACAATGAGCACCATACTTGTAATGCCTCTAAATCTTCAATGCGAAGACTTCCACCACTAACTCCAAGTCATGTATGGGGTAGTTCTTCTCATGAACCTTCTGGAAACATATGAAATCACCCTACCTTGCTGCATCATGACACAACCAAGACAATGCCAGTAGCGTTACCATAAACCAAAAACCCCTATCTCTTAATAGGAAGTGTAAGAATCAAAGCAAAAGTCAACAAGGCCTTAATCTTTAGAAAATTTGCGTCGGCCTCATCAGACTACTAGAAAGGGACATAATCAACCCCATGAGACTCAACTAATCTGAGGTTGAACTTATGGGCATTCTTACGTATCACACATGGGAATTCAGGAGGCCCCAATTGATAAACCTCTCTAACATCTTCTGCTCTTCTGTGATCATAAACGGCCTGGTTATCAAAGGCTAGACAACCATAGAGATAGGATGTATTACAGGATGGAGAGCCATAGTAGTGTGCGATGAACCTAGGGTCTGATCAAATGGTAACCCTACCTGGTCTAAGGTACATCCCTCCTCCCTGACCTGAGGCCCTTCTGAAATGCTCAGCATAGTAATGCTCGAGAATACCCTCCATGAAACTAAGGATCCGGGAAAAAGTATCCTTTAATGTTGGGTGGCCATGAATCCAGGTGGAGGGGGAGCTGGAACCTCCTTAACAGGCTGATGCTCAAAGTTCTCAACCTCAATCTCAAACTCCAGTATCGGGGTCCACTCTAGATCAGAAACTAGTGTCTTAGCACTAACTTTAGCTCTACCTCTGGGATAAGCTCGACCTCTACCTCTGCCCCAAACTGGGCTCCATCTATAAGCGCAGGAGGCCCGTGAACACCCGCTGGAAGTCTCGTCCACACCATCCTAAAAGGAGTGAAACAACAAATTTTCAAATACTAGTACTATTTTTAGAGAATGATTAGAATCAAAGACAAGGAAATTGATCCTAACAATACCTTGTAGTCTCCGAAAGATTGGATACAGATGTCATCGTACCAATCTGCGGGACTCAACTAGACATAGTCTTCTGTAATGATGAGATCGGTGAACTTAAGCTTTGATACCACTTTGTCACGACTCAAATCTGGATCATGATGGGGCCTAATATAACCCTCGAGTAGACAAGCCAACCCAAGATTCAAACGTAAAGGGAACAATTAAATTGATTTAACATAGACAAATGGTAATAACAATAATAATAGTAAAATAAAATATCCAAAAGATAGGTTGATATAGACAATGAATACGGGCCAAAGTTAGATATGCAAATACGATAAAAAATATACTAATTGCCCGAAAGTAAACAAAAGACAAAATGATGTTAGAACCAACATCCCAGACTTAATGTTACTATATACTGGAGCTTCTAAGTACAAGCTGATAAATATAAATATAAATACACCACTTAATCTGAATGTCCCAAGTGCATAATACAATCAAAGAGTAAGAAGGAATGCAACAAGTCTCTAAATACCAGGAGCTCACCACAATCCAAGTCTGCTGCTGCTAAGGATGACCAGGCATGTGTTGAGGACAACTCGAATTGGGGTCTGCATCAAAATGGCATAAAAGTGTAGTCAGTACCAAAATATGGGGTATCCAGAAGGCATCATAGGCCCACCGCTATTCGAAAGATAATACATAAAATAAATAGCATGATGATAAGCTAAGAAGATAAGCACAATAATATTACACACTAAACAATAGGGTTGGGGAAACATCGATGATCTACCAAAACAATCCAACACCCTAAAGCATGCTAAGTCAACCTTTATGCCATCTGTTTAGAGGTAAATTATTCTCTTTTAAGTGGTAGCAATAGTAAATCGAAAAAAAAGTCTCGATCTGCCAGGAGTAACATCGAGCTTATTATCAATATTTACTAGAATCCAAAAATATCAACGAACCACTCGAAATAGCCTCAAGCTCATCAAATATAAATATGTCAACTCGAGAAAATATCTATAGACTTTCGAAATAGCCTTGAGCTTATCAAATCTAGCGTAATGTGACACCCGATAAAATTACCACAATGCCTCTAGAAGAGAGATGTGCGCATAACACATCTTTCCAAACTCCGATGGCAAATCCGAGGCCAAAAATGCGATCAACATGAAAAAGTAAGTGGGAAAATGGTCTGGGTTGATTTTTATAGCAACCAAATCAAAAGATAATTTTTCAAGGCAAAAACTATTCCTAGAATAAGTGCGCGACAGGTGTGAGACGCAGACCTGCCACGGAGTTACACTTAGAATTGATCCCAATATTTTCTACAGGATTATAAAACTTGATCAGAGAATTTTTGATGAAAAACCCCAGAAAAACACCCGGTCCGCGTCTGGACTATGCTACTCCGAGGTGAACCTTTTTCAGTTTTTGTGAGGGGCATTCCTGACCTTTCCCAACCCCTCCTAAACTTAAAACACAATCAAAATAGGTCTTTTTGAGCATAAAAAGGGTTTGAATCCCTATTCCTAAGTCTTTTCTAAGTTCTAACAAAAGCTATGGCTAAAGAGAAGAGAATTAAGGGGAGTGAGAATTCAAGAGATTGAGAGTTCTTGCGAGGTTGATTGTCAAAGATTCATACTAGGTATGTAAGGCTAAACTAAAACATGAGAGCATAAAGAGTCTATATACATTTCTCTTGAATATGTTTTTGAACATTATATATATATCACATGTATTTTCATGTGTTGATGATCATCATAAGCTTGATTTACTGATTAAACACTTTTCATGAGTTACTACATAAACCCTATATGTTACTTTGTAAAAGAATGCATGAATGAACCTACGGATTGAGTCTAGAGCCTTGACTTGAGTATGTTGATTGTGATTGTGATGTGAGCATGATGATGAGCTAATATAGTTTGATGATCCCATGAGTATTCATAATTAAACTCTAGAGTTTTAACTAATTGACTTCTTCCTAATGATTAATCTAAGCCTTGATCTATTGAGTGAGAAATGAGTTGATGAGAGAACTTGAGATGATAGGCCAAAAGGCCCAATTGAGTTGAGTTAATGAGATGATGAGAGTATCTACGAGACTAATTGAGATGATTGATAGAGATGAAGGTTTTTATGAGAATTGAGTCTTGAGAGGAGCATTGAGCACCAAAATGAGTAAGAGTAAGTCCAACTCACACTCATTAACTATGTCTCCAAGCGTAAGAGAGGATTGAATTATTAAGGCAGATGTTTCCTCATGGTGAGTTAAAGTCCCTGAAATAATAGCTGACTTCAAAGGCTGGATCCATTATGGATTCGAGTTGTTCTTCACCTGGAAAATACGAAACGGATGTGGCAACATCAGTGGAATTGTTGTACAATCACTGGCTCAAATATGATTATTGTCGAATAAGAGAAACTTTCAAATAGGTCCCACACTGATAATATTTTGAGTTGAGTCATTTGTCTACTCTTTCTTCTTGCTTTAGATAGACATTTACATCCTAATTGAGTATCTTATGAGTTGATGTGATTCTATATTATTTGCCTATATCTATTTCCTTTAGCCATTATACATACTCGTACATTCCACGTACTAGCATCCATTTGGACTGTATCATTTCATGATGCAGAGGCAGGTACTAGAGATCATCAATAGGTGCATCATTGAGGATCTATTGCAGTCAGCTTAGTTGGTGAGACTCCCTTACTTCGGAGGATCCTATTTGATTTTCATCTAGCTATTAGAGTTACACTTTAGACTAAATTTTATTTAATTTGTGATAGTCATGGGTCCGTTATTGGCACCAATTGATTGTGATAGAGGCTCCATAAACTAGAGTCGAGCTGTTGAGTTGAGATTCTTTTGAGACTAGCCTATTTTAATTATATATTTTGAGACTTCCACCATTTATTATCTTTAGTCTTTCATTGAATTTTTATGAATGTTGAGTGAACGAATGTGAGGAGGCCAAGTGGTTTGCTTGGGGACTAGCAATAGTCTCTGAGTACCGGCCACGTCTAGGGTACCCTCTCGAGGCGTGACACGTAAAAAAACCTAACAATACCACTATAGGCTACCCAAAATGCTGTCGAGCTTATCAAATATAAATAATTTATTTATCTAATCATCTATAAAGCATAATATGCCAGCTTCCTATTAGTTCCAACAATACCATACTTCCCTCCAAAGTTCTACTTTCCCTAAAGTTAATAGTTTAACACTACCTTAGGCTAATATCACCCATAAACATAAGCAATTACAATATAAATTCACAATATTGACCACTTTCTAACTCTAGGAATTTTCCATCAAGTTTACAAGTCATAAGTAACATCAAAATGGAAAAAAGATAAATATGTAACTTGGAAAAAATTGGCACACCTACCTATGTTTAAGTCCTCAAATAAGTAATTTCTAAGAATAAACTCCGTCACACCAACAAGGATTACTAAACTAAGGCTTCCCATCAAATTCCATAAGTCTACTAGCATAGGTGATAATAATTCCAAGAGTCCACTTCTATCTTAAATTACTCATAATCTATTCACAATCATCTGAAACTATTTAATTTATATAAAACCATCTAAATAAGGTCTAAAAGAAGGAAGTCGCAGCCTACCTTAAAGCCCATATGCAATTGAACTGCTATTCAAATGATGCCACTTTATCAAATTAATGATACGCATGTCAAAATAAGACCAATGATGCCTATATTGCTATAATTAAATTCGAAATAGAATTTGGTCAAAATTCGACATTAGGACTCATACAAAAAATAAAAAAATCAACTCCATCACAAGTTCCCAAATGACTCAAGAAACTTATACCCCAAAAATGGGTATATTCTGAGCTCCTGAAAAAATCCAAGATCACCCAACCATTCTCAAGCCCCAACTAGCCCAAATAGAGTAGAGTTTTAGGTAATTCACATGAAACTTGTAAGATATTAGGAAGATAGAAGGTTGCTAGAATGTCTCCCACAAGAATTACAAAGCTACCAGGACAAGAATCATCAAAGTTTTTTGAAAATTACTTTTAAAACTTCAAAATATCTAAGTTCAACAATGGGACTTGGCTGGTGGGGTCGTAATTTTATGCTTTTGGAATCATAAAAGAAGCCAGGAGGTCTCTTAAGCGATACCTGCCCAAGGGCGCCTATTACTGCATCGATGGTTAGGTAGCAAAAGTGACCATCGCTAAAGTGGTTGGTTGGTCACTTAAGCGAACCCCGGATTTGTAACACCTCTCATGCGACTCAAAAAATGCCCTATAGCGTATTTTCTGGGATATTTTAAAATTCATGCGTTATTTTGTAAATTCAACTTCATATTGTTGTTAGGAGACAAAATTGCGTGGGAAAATTGTTACCCACAAGGTATAGATTTCCCGTGTCAAAAAATATTCTTTTTGATGAAATTGCATAATCAAGTAGCGTCTACGACAAGTCTGCGTTGCAGACTTGCCGCGCCATAGGTCAAAATTCCAAAAGTATTCTTTTTAGCTGAGGGCAATTGGGTAATAACCAAACACTCATATAGACAGATTCTCTCATCATTTAGCCATTTTTAGGCCTAAAATCACACAAGAACTCTCTCAAAGATCTTCTCTAGACTTCATCAAATTCTTCATCCAACTTCAAGGCTTTCAAGAATCATCTTAGGATTTCAAGAACATAAGTAAAGCCCCAAGGTTTTTTCTCAAGTTTCCTTCAAAAGATTCCAAGGGTTAAAGATATGTCGGTTTGATTCTTGGTTTTCTTTCAACCAAGAAGTCCTCTTCGAAAAACTAAATTTTGAATTATGAATTTTCAAACTTTGATTTATGGCTAATTGCATATTAGTTGATATTTGTTTAGATTATATTTATTCATGCATTCTTATGATTATTTATGAATATTTATCAAGGTTTTACATGATTTGATTCAAGCATTACGAATTTGCATGATTTAATATAATCTATACTTTCAAACTTGGAACTCTCGTATAGGTTAATATGCTTTCGAACCTATATTGCTTAATTGATCATTTTAAGATTGATTAAAATTTAATTACATGATTTTAAGGTTATTCGACAAATACACAAATCCGAATTAAGTTGATTTATGAATTTTGGATATTGACCTTAATAACACGGACTTGAGCATATGACTTCGAACAAGAACAAGAACTATAAGTTTTAATCGATATTGGTTATTCAAGACCCATTCTGAATTATTCCAAATTTTTTATGGAGCTATTCTTAGGTACAAGTTCAATATGTTTTGACAAGCTAAGACCTTTTGAATTAAGTAGAGTTTTGATTATTTCAATTATGCATTGTACGTTTTTGTGGGATTTTGACTTAGCATCGAATGAGTTAGGAGTGAGGCTTTTTTTAAGGGTTTTATATAAGTTTCTAGTCTCATAACTACGTGCCACCATTGGATACTTCCGATTTTACCTTTTTAGGCCTTCCAATTTTGCCTTTTAGGCATTTCGACTAGTTCATTCATCTAATATTTTCATTTCCAAAGTTTATTTTAAGTAGTTGACTTTGTGGCTGGTGTAGAGTATAACATCGATATTCCATATTAAATCTCATATGATTTTGTTGGTTATAGAATTATTCCCACACCTAATTTCTTATGTGTATCCTTTGTATTATCATGATATACTTTACGCTTTATTTTGAACTAATTATACTATTAAAGCTTTGGAACTAGCATATCTGGTACGTGTCCTTTGTCATTTTATTTACTTGTCTCATTTCATACATGCATACTTAGTACATTCCAAAGTACTAACCACATTTTGCCTACATATTTATAATCATGTAGGAACAAATGATCTATCATTTCCTCCTCCTCGTGGCTAGGTTGATCGGGAAGACTTTGAGCTTTTGGTGAGTTATCTTCAAGATTTACTTGATATTTCAGACACTTTATGTATTTTCTTTCATGACTTGTATTGAGGGGTCCAAACTTGTATTTTTGGTTCAATTTTATTGTCTTTTGTTTAGAGGTGTGTTTGGACTACTAATTCACTTTGATTATGTTTTGAACTATTAAGTTGAGCTTCCACGTTTAGCTATGATTTTTCCTTTAGTCCCATTCCCCTTTTATTTATTTATGCTTCTATTAATTATTATTTGAACTTATGATGTGCATGCATAATCTAAGAGGCTTGTTTAGGGACCTTCGGGTTCTCATTCGCCGTATCACACCTAGGTCCATGGTTCGGATCATGACAAGCTTGGTATCAGAGCACTAGCTTTATAAATAGTCCTCAAAAATCCAATACACTGCATCGAGTAGAGTGTTATACATGGTATTGATGCGTGCCAGAAGTATTATTTATTCATGGTCTATGTCGTGCGATAGAGCGGAATCTCATATAGTTCATTTTTGATTCCTATCCATTACATTTTAGAATATATCCAGGCTCTTCAGAATGGTGGACAAGGGGGTAAACATCCCTCGCTTGATGATCAACTTCTAAATAATGACATGTCTAATATAGAGATTTGCAATGCTTTATGGCTATTGGCTAAAGTTGTAACCGCTTAACTAAACCAACATGAGTGTACCCCAGGATTTTAGGTGATAAGAAAGGGGAAAGGAAGGCTACGAGGGCTCGAATTGATGATGCTTCTTCTTCTATTGGTGTTTCGGTGCCCAAGTGCCAAAAGGAAAGGCTCCCTTTTGCCATCTGCCAAGAGTGTGGCAAGAAGCATCAAGGAAAGTATTTGGCTGGCACTAACGGTTGTTTCAAGTGTGGTGATGTTGGGCATAAAAAGAGGGACTGTCCAGTGGCCTCAAAGGAAGGGAGAAAAAGGGTGCTAAAGGTGGTCATTCTCAACAAGGCCACAAGTTTCGAGGCGAAGGGTCCTCCAATGCTCAACATCAATGGTTTGCCAATGATAGGGTGCTATCACAACCCGGACCTAGGGCCTAGAAGTGACACGAAGAATAGGAACCCGAGAGTTCCCAAATAAGCCTCAAAGTATCCAAATCCGTAGCATCAGTTCAGAAGTGCATTCAAATAGTAAACACATAGTTCTAAGGGATGGGAAAGTAGGACTCACACTATGGGAACATCGAAGGGAAAGGGATTTACATGGATTCACATAGCACATAGCACATAAGAACTAAGGGGCGGGTAAGTATGACTCACTCTATGGAGGCAATACGGGGTTTAGGATCTTCCACATTTCCACATCAAATATATAGATGTAAGGACCCAAATTTTTCGAATGACTTTATCAAACTTTATTATGTCACCCCATGAGAAAAATTCGATCAAGTGTCACTTCACGGGAGGCCCACACGGGCCGTGTGATGTCACACGGACCATGTGACCTCCAGTGAAGGGTGACATGGCTGAAAAATTCAATTTTAGGGACTTGGCAGGGAGTTTCGGGCTAAGGCGCATTGCACTGGAATCCCACACGGTCCTTGTGGTGTGTCACGGGCCTTGTGAACCCCCGTGTGACTGCTGACGTGAAATTTTTCTAAGTGTAAAATCACCATCTCGTAACTTCTTCATGCAAATATTTTCCCAAGTCTTTCCAAATGGTTGCTCACACGACCCGTATGATTTCACACGGGCTGTGTGGCCTCCCGTGTAAGATCCCTTTGCTCCAAAAACCAGAGGCCTACGCCTCATAGAAACTATCTACCTCAGACTGTCCCTTGGCCCATAGGTCCTGACACAAGGTTAGAATTCTAGCCCTAGCTAGGGGTGGGTTCGGTTTTTATACTTCGGTTTTTTCCTAAAACCAAAGACAGAACGGAAGGTAATTTGGCGGTTCGGTTCTGTTTGGGTTTGCCCAAAAAAAAGTAAATCATTGGTTTTTCGGTTCGGTTTTTTTCGGTTCAATCTTTGATTTTTTTCAGTTTTTCAGTTTTTAAAAATAATTTTCTAAAGTAAAATATATGTTGGGTAAAGACATATCATTGTATAGATATGCTAAACAATTGGTAAAGAGTAAAGTTTGGATTAGTACAATTATCACAATATAAGAACTCTAATTATCACCAAGAAAATTGCAAATATATGTTCTAGAAAAACAAATATCAAATACTCCTTGGAAGGTTCAAGTCAATTGTGTGTAGACAAAAGAAATTATCAAACAATTATCAAATACTCCTCGAAGTATCAATTAGTTGCAGGTGACAGTAGCCAAAAGACTTCTGCTTGGAAGCTTCAAATCTATGTCTCTTTCGTGCAACAAGAAAGACTCTCCTTCTTAGCCATGTAGCCTATAAAGTATAAACGACGTAGTATAGTAAAATCAGTTTTTGACAGTTCGGTTCGGTTTTAGAAGACCGAAACCGAAACCGCACAAAACGGTTTGGTTTGGTTTTTTTGTGTTCGATTTTGGTTTTTTACGGTGCGGTTTTTTTTGGTATTTTTCGATCGGTTTCGGTTTGATTTTCATTTTTTGGTTTTATGGACCCACCCCTAGCCCTAGCCTCTAGCTAGGAAGTCTTGGAGCCGTATACCATGTAAGTGAGAAAATCATCCGTGACTAGCTATCCTTGTTTTCCTCCCAGGGATTTTTAGGAATATGGGTGCGGGAGGCTGAGTGGACAGGACATTGTGGTGGATGACGTAAAGGAAAGGAAGGCCTATCTTGTGCTTTTGAGTGATTCTTCTCGCAAAAAAAATGCCGAAGGTACATCCATGACCTTCCTTCCAAGCAACTATGACATAGATAGACAGATGCGAGTGTACTTCAAAAAATTAGCAAGCCTTGCCATTCAGATGAGTGCAGCTATTGGACTTCTTTGTGGTATGGCAGTAGTAGCAAAGGAAGAAGGTGCTCACTCTGCTTTACCGAGAAAGGGAGCAGTGAGAAAGGGGTGACTATCAATTTTGACGAAAGAGGTATAGCGCCAATGCGCTAAGGCTAAGCTTTTTCTCTATGTCAACCTCGAGTTGATCCCAAATTTGCTTTTGCGCCTTTTGCATCACCCCCCCAAGGAGAGACACCTTACGTTCTCGAACTGATTAAAATCTTTTGGCTAACCTAGCCTCCTCCGTCCCTCAGGACTAACAAGGGGTATTATAGAAGCCCTTCCGACAACAGATTCAATTGCAGCAGTTACTCTAACAGTGGCAATCGCCCATGGTTCTACTCTACTATATTCAAATGTTGGCCCAACGCTCACTTCCAGCCCTAAGCTAAGCCCTACGGTTCCTTCGCTCATGCTATAATGTGCTTTTTAGTGCATTCATTGCTTTAAGGGATTGCTTGTGATAAGCAAAGAAGGAAGCAATGAGTTGGGCGTGTATGGGTTCCCGTCCTTCATTTATTTTTATCTATTTATTCAAAAAAATCAAAAGAAATGCGCCTCGATCAGGGAGAATGGGGCACGAGTTCGTGACCTAATAGAATAGTATTTTGTGATCCCGGGGAAAGCTATCATAGTGATTCCACTAGACTTGAAAGCAAATGAAACAAAGCGGGATAAAGCTTTAACCAAACGTAGTTGGCGGAGTATGACCTCTTGATTTGAAGTTTTGTTGATTCCTAGTCTACTATAACTGACTTAATAGAATATGGTATTAAATATAATATATTACTGAATCTAATGAGTTAAACTTAAAATAGAAAATGGATTCGATACAATTCAACAGAATCAAAGAAATGATCAAAATAGAAATATTTTCGAATTTGATTCTAATAGGAGACTGGAAATGAAAGTCTCTTTCTCGGATCTATTTTTCATCACATTGGTGAAACAAAACAAAAATACTGGATGCAGCGATATGTTTTTTTATCATCCTAATATCTTTTCCTTAAATATTCTATTCCTGACTATAGGTAATCAGTGAATGTTTTTTGAAATATTGGATATTTTGATAGCAAAGGAATTATTTCGTCTCAAAATTTGAATAATATCCATGGGCAGGCAAGAGACAACCTGGCGAATTGAAACATCTTAGTAGTCAGAGGAAAAGAAAGCAAAAGCGATTCCCGTAGTAGTGGCGAGCGAAATGGGAGCACGAAAGATCACTCCTAAAAGCAAGCTTTCTCTTATATACGATACCATACTGCAAAATTGCATTTGCCTCCCTGCTTAAGCCACCAGTTCGGATGGAAACCCTGATCAGGCAGACTATTTCTGTATTAGCGTTAAAGAATGACTGATAAGACTCAAACCGTGGAAAAACATCCATTGGTGGTGCAAGATCAGCCATGCCTGGTATATAGATAGACCAAATTATACAACAGACCCCTAAACAGCCAAGTAACGACTATCTACAACCTCTTCTTTCATTTGTCCTGAAAACAAGCTATTTTTTCTGAAAGAAAAGTAAGTCATTTGGCTGATTGCTCTTATCCTTCCTTCGCTGACACATAAGAGAGAGAACTCCCCAAGCCAAGGATGAGTGCCAAAGAGAAGATGCGCAAGCTAGTCTATTAGAACACCAACCGCCCCATGAATTGGTTATTCCTAAACGTGTCATGAAGGGTATAACGAACATACCCTGTCTGTACATTGGATCAAGAACAAGATAAGAAGGATCAAAAACTGCTAATTCATATAGAGCCATCGAACCGGCCCAACGCTACCTTATTACGACTTCACTCTAGTCATTAGCCTTGCCTTCGGCATCCCCCTCCTTGCGGTTAAGGTAATGACTTCGGGCATGGCCAACTCCCATAGTGTGATGGGCAGTGTGTACAAGGCCCGAGAATGAATTCACCACCGTATGGCTGACCGGCGATTACGGCTTTTTGCAGGCGAGTTGCAGCTTGCAATCCGAACTGAGGATGGGTTTCTGGGGTTAGCTCACCCTCGCTGGATCGCGAGCCTTTGTCCCGGCCTTCCGTCGGATGACTCATAGAAGGTGTGAAGGGCCCTTAATCCATCCCACACAGTGTATTACTATCGGCCCTACCAGGCAACATCTACCTATACAAGCTCGATCAGGAGATAGGGAGGATTCGACAGAAGTACGAAATTCCAATTGTTCAGAGAATAAGATCAATTTTATTAAGAACAGGTCGTATTGATGACCAAGAAATGTCTTCCAAAGAAGCAAGCTTGCCTGCTAAGGGATTAGTCCAAGTTAGACCGAGAAGTAAGAGTTTGTAATTGAAGTCGGGGGGGGGGGGGGCTGAATAGGTATAGCTCACATCTTAATTATAGTTAGTTCATTGAATGGCTTATTGAGAAGCTAAGGCCTACTTTCGTGCCAAAGGGTTGAGACTTTCTTTCTGAGATAGATAGATAGAATTAAATGGGCTCCTACTCTCTTTTAATCACCGATGCTAAGAACAAAGACAAAGAGCGCATAGACCCGAGGGGAGGTTGAGTCAGCAGCCATGTGAAATGTGTGTATAAGGATGTTGTGCTCAACCTGGAATACAATCATGAAATTGAAAGTACTAGAGATTCCTAGAGGCATACCATCAGAAAAACTTCCTTGACCGATTGGGTAGATCAGAAAAACTGCGGTAGCAGCTGCAAAGGAGCTGAATATGCAACAACAATCCAAGGTCGCATACCCAGACGGAAGCTAAGCTCCCTCTCACGACCCATGTAACAAGCTACACTAAGTACGAAGTGTAGAACAATTAGTTCATAAGGACCACTGTTGTATAACCATTCATCAACGGATGCTGCTTCCCAGATTGGGTAAAATGTAAACCTATAGTTGTAGAAGTATGAATAATGGCACCGAAAATAATATTGTTTCTGTAAAGTAGAGACCTGAAACAAGTTCACGAATACCATCAATGTCTACTGGATTCTAAGTATTTTAGCATTGCGAGATTTTCTAAGTATTATCTCATGGACTTACTTCACGACCCGAGTCAGTGCCTGTGAGGTCATGGCGACTCAATTCCTGTCCATCTCATTACTGTCTTCTACGTAAATTCGAATCTGTTTAAGTGTGTTTAAGGCATTTGTGCCCAGCTTAAACCCCTAAATCATCTAAGGCAAGTTCATTCTTATTCATTCTCTTTAGAACACTCACCTCCTAAGAAATCAATTCCTAAACTTTCTCTCCAAGCTTTCTTCTCAAGACTAAAGCTAAGGATTCATTTGGGCTCTTCTTCAAGCTAATTTCCTCTCAAGCTCATCTTCTAGCACTAAGGTATGTGGGATTGATTCTTGGTCCCTTTCAACCAAGAAAACCCAAACTCTTTTCAATTGATTTTCATGACATTATGCTTACTTTAAATATGAGTTTTGAGAATTGTTGTTTAATAAATTCAATTGAAGGATAGGTTGTACTTTATTTATGAATTCAAGTTATTTTAAGCCCTATTATGATGCTTTACATTGAGGTTATAAAGTTATGAAGATGCATGTCCCCTTTAAAGCTTAATTTATGCATGGGTGATTTATATCATGATTTAAATGTGGATTTGATTATGGTTTACTTTAATTTCGTATTATAAATGTTGATTTTAGCTTGAATCTATATTATCCATGTTATTCTCACATCATGCATTGCATTTGCATTCATGAACATTGGTCTTTATGGAAATTATGAAGTGGGTTAAGCCCAACTATGTTTTATGAAATGATTTTTATAAGGCATTGGTTATGACAAGAATGTGATCACATACACGTCGTATGATTATGACTTTTTGAGCATCTTGGGTGCTTACACCATCTTGTATATTTGAATGAGCTATTCTTATGCATGAGTATCATGACTATGATTTATGGTTTAACATTTGAGCCTAAATGTCCATTTAACGGTTTTGAATGAATATCGTATCTCTTGAAAGCACCTATATGTATAAGTATTCTCGTGGGATATTTTGACTTAGCATTGATTGATTGGGGGCGTCTGGGCTATCCCCAAGGGTCCTCTCCCTTTCCTCGAACTATGTGCTAACATAGAAATGAAAGCCATTGCCAAAATGACCGGGTCGTAAGGAATGGTTATTTGTTTTGTCTTGATATGATATGATTTTGGAAAATCCTTCAGAAATGGTGAGTTCCGTAAGGAAGTTGACCATCCACCGAAATGGAGGTCCCGTAAGGTGTGATGTAGATTACCTTTGGCAAGTAATCTTCTCCCTATCGATGGGAGGTCGCTATCAGTCTAACTCATGTAATAGCTCGCATGGGTTTGATTTGTCATTTATGGTACATTCGCACTATATATATGAGCGTTACTGCATTTCATACATCATGAATTTCATGGCATATTATATGCTACTCTTCGTGGATATATAATTCCTTCTCTATTATGTGCTCTTGTCATCTAACATTGAAATGCAGGTTTGATAAGTCATGTGCATAGCATGCCCGTATACTTAGTACATTCAAACTTACTAATGTATACTTTATGCCTACATGATTTTACTATGTAGGGACCGAGCGCCCCGACCATCCACCTTTTGATGAATAGCTCGAATCCGGAAAGTTAACTTTGTGGTGAGTCCTATCTTTCAAGGACAAGCCACCTTTCTTCTATCCATGTTACTTTATGTTTATTTGAGTAATTGAGGGTGAGCCCGAGACATGTCCTGGCTCCCGTCCCATCTTAACTAGAGGCATTGTTGAACACCTTATAGACTTTTATGGACTTATATAGAAGATGTTATGTTCGGAGTTTATGATTTTGACTATCTTTTGACTATGTCTATCTTGGTTGACCATAGAGATTATGTATTCTTATGCGTTCGGCGTGAAAGGCCCCTTTCGCTGATGATACCCCCATAACATGAGTTCTGCTTTCTCGCCCCATAGGACTATGTGTTTATTTCTTGAATGCATTTCTGAACCAATGATGTGGTTTTGATTGCTTAGAGGCTTGTTTGGGGACTCTCGGGTGCCCATTCGCCCTGTCACATCTAGGCCCTAGGTCCGAGTCGTGACAAAAGATGGTATCAGAGCGCTAGGTTGGTAATGATCTTCGAAGTCTAACATGCTACGGCCAGTAGAGTCCTGTTCATGGGTGTGAAGTGCACCATACCTATGAGTGGGAGGCTACATAGACGTTCTAGGAACTATCTCACTTTTTCACGTCATGCGTCGTGCCAATAGTTTTATAATTGGTTTTTCCCTAATCATGATGGTATCATTGCTCTGTTTCGGACTATGCCTTGAGGAAGACCCCATTTGTGAAGGCCAGGTCCGGCTAATGAGGACCAGGCACTTCCAGGGCCTATGGATGAACCTATCTCCAATGGTGAATTCTGTACGGACTTTGCTATGCTTGCTCAGGTGGTGACAACTTAGGCAAGGCTGCCTAATCTTCCACGGGCTCCTACTCTGGCTTCGAGAGTAAGGGATTTCACCTGGATGAATCCTCCCAAGTTTTATGGGTCTAAGGCTGATGAAGACGCTCAGGAGTTCATTGACGAGCTCATTAAAGTACTGATAGTCATGGGTGTCACTTCTGAGGAGAGGGATGAATCAGCTACTTATTAACTAAAGGATGTAGCTCAGGTGTGGTACATCCAGTGGTCTATGGAGAGGATGTGTGCAGATGCTTTTAATTGGGAGGAGTTCAAGTTTGCCTTCCTAGATCATTTCTTCCGACTAGAACTTGGGGAGGCCAAGATGACTAAATTTATCAATCTCAAGCAAGGAGGTATGAGTGTGAGGGAGTATGCTCTCAAGTTCACCAAGCTCTCCAAGTATGATCCAACACTCGTGGCTGACCCTCGTGCAAGGATGCACAAGTTCATTTCGGGCATCTCTGATTTGGTAGTAAAGGAATGCCATACAACCATTCCTATACGGGATATAGATATCTCCAGAATTATTGTATATGCTGAACAAATTGAAGGGGAGAAACTCAAGGAAAGAAGGATGCATGATTCTGAGAGCCCATTTTGATGGTGGGTTCTCCAGTTCTCGAGGTGGTGGCAGTTTTTGTTGTTTCCAACAAGGCCGAGGCCAAGGTTCGGGTGCTAGGGTGCCCCCTCCCAGGGCACTAGTTGGTGGTGGACAGGGACACCCACAATATGAAAGGTATGGAAAGAATCACATCGATGCTTATAGGAAGGATTAGGGTTTGTGCTATAGGTGTGGTGAAAAGAACCATAAGGTTCCTGATTGTCCTAGCAACGCTTAGAAAGGTCAAGATTAGGTGGATCAAGGTTTCTAGGGTCAACAAAGATCTCCCCAAGGTGTTGCCTCAAGAAACAATAGGTTCTATGCACTTCATGCCCGTCAAGGGGTTGATGAAGCTCCGGATGTCGTGACTGGTATGTTGAAAGTCTTTGATTTTGATGCTTATGTTTTTCTTGATCGAGTGCAAATCTGTCTTTTGTTACTTCTCTGTTGGCTGTTAAGTTTTGTTTGAGTCCCAAAATTTTGAAGGATCCTTTCTCAGTGTATACCCCCGTGGGGGAATCCCTTGTTGCTCATAGAGTTTATCGTGGTTGTCCTGTTTCTGTGTTGCACAAAGTCTTCCCGTGCGATCTTGTAGAACTTGAAATGTTTGAGTTTGATATGATTCTTGGGATGGATTGGTTGCATGCATCATATGCTTCTATATATTGTAGAACCTAGAGGGTCAAGTTCCAACCTCCTGGTGAACCTATTCTTGAATGGAAGGGTAGTGACTCAACTATTAAGGGTCGATGTATTTCCTACCTCAAGGCCTGAAAGATGATCTCCAAGGGGTGCATTTATCATATTGTGAGGGTCTAGGATATGGAGTCCGAATCACCTACTCTTGAGTCGGTTCCGGTGGTGAAAGAGTTCCCAGATGTGTTCAGCGAAGACTTGCCTGGTATTCCTCCCGAAAGGGAAGTGGACTTTAGCATTGATTTTCTCTCAAATACTCAAACCATCTCTATTCCTCCCTATCGTATGGAACCGACCGAGTTGAAAGAGTTAAAGGACTTGTTGAAGAAGGGCTTCATCAGGCCAAGTATATCCCCGTGGGGTGCACCGGTGTTCTTTGTAAGGGAAAAGGTGGATCTCTTCAGATGTGTATCGATATAGGCAATTGAATAAGGTGACCATTAAATATAATTATCCGTTGCCTAGGATCGATGATTTGTTCGACCAACTTCAAGGGGCTACCCATTTCTCAAAGATTGACCTCCGTTCTGGGTATCATCAGTTGAAGGTTTGAGAGTGTGATATTCCCAAGATGGCCTTTCGAACGAGATACAAGCACTTCGAGTTTGTGGTAATGTCATTTGGCTTGACTAATGCTTTGGCCGTGTTTATAGATCTCATGAATCGGGCGTTCAAGCCATTCCTCGATAGTTTTGTGGTCATCTTCATTGATTATATTCTCATTTACTCTTGTAGTGAGCGGGAGCACATGGAGCATTTGAGGTTGGTTCTACAAACTTTGAGGGAGAAAAGTTTGTATGCCAAATTTAGCAAATGTGAGTTTTGGTTGAGTGAAGTATCTTTCCTTGGTCATGTGGTGTCTGGTGATGGTATTAAGGTTGATCTGAAGAAGACCGAGGCGGTAAAGAATTGGCCTAGACCATTGACTTCTTCAGACATTCGAAGCTTTCTAGGATTGGCCGGCTATTATAGGAGGTTCGTTGAAGGGTTCTCATCTATTGTGTCTCTGTTGACTAAGTTGACCCAAGAGAAGGTTAAGTTCATGTGATCAGATGCATGCGAGAAGAGTTTCCAAACGTTGAAGGATCGACTTACATCAGCTTCTGTCTTGACGCTACCAAATGGCTTGGAGGGGTTTGTGGTATATTGCGATGCCTCGTGGATCGAGCTGTGTTGTGTAATTATGCACCATGGTAAGGTAATAGCTTATGCATCAAGACAATTGAAGGTGTATGAGCGTAACTACCCGACTCATGACCTTGAGCCAGCGGTGATGGTATTCGCCTTGAAAAATTAGAGACACTACTTTTATGGGGTTCATGTTGATGTATTCATCGATCACAAGAGTTTGCAGTATGTAGTCACTCAAAGGGTTCTCAACTTGAGGCAAAGAAGAAGGGTGGAGATCCAAAAAGACTACGATATGAGTGTTCAATATCATCCCAGCAAAGCCAATATGGTAGCCGATACCCTTAGTAGGCTATCAATGTGTAGTGTGGCACATATTGGGGAAGAGAAGAGATAGTTGGCAAATGATGTTCATCGGTTGGCTAAGTTGGGTGTTAGGTTAGCCAACTCTAATAATGGCGGTATTCAAGTTCAAAATGGGGCCAAATCTTTGGTGGTTGTTGATGTGAAAGCTAAACAAGATTTGGATCCATCGTTAGTAGAATTGAAGAAGTTGGTTGCCAAGAAGGAGATTGAAGTGTTCTCCCAAGAGGAGATAGTGTGCTTCGGTATCAAGACTAATTGTGTATTCCGGATGTGGATGGCCTTCAAGGGGTGATCATGAGCAAAGTTCACAACTCTCATGACTCTATCCATTTGGGATCCACTAAGATGTATCGAGACTTGAAATAGGTTTATTGATGGTATGAAATGAAGAAAGATATAGCCAAGTTCATATCTGAGTGCCCGAGTTGCCAACGGGTGAAAGTGGAGCACCAAAGGCCCGGTGGCCTAGCTCAGGATATCGCGATCCCCACTTGGAAATGGAAGGATGTGAACATAGACTTTGTGGTTGGTTTACCTCAGACTCAAAGGCAATTTGACCCAATTTGGGTTATCGTTGATTGGATGAAAAAGTCGGCTCACTTTCTATCTGTCAAAACCACTTTTGGTGCCGAGGATTATGCAAGGTTGTACACCCAAGAATTGGTGAGGTTGTATAGTGTGCCTAGATCCATCATCTCGGATCGTGGCACCCAATTCACTTCTCACTTTTGGAGGTTATTTCAGAGGGGATTGGTACTTAAATTAAGTTGAGCACCGCTTTCCATCCTCAAACCGATGGACAAGGTGAGAGGACAATTCAAACTTTGGAGGACATGTTAAGGGCGTATGAGTTGGAGTTCAAAGGTAATTGGGATGACCACCTACAACTCATTGAGTTTGCCTATAATAATAGCTTCCATGCTAGAATTAGTATGGCACTGTTTGAGGCCTTGTATGGGAGAAGGTACAGGTCACCGGTGGGGTGGTTTGACTTGGGAGAGATGGCATTGATTTTCCCCGATTTCTTGTTGGAGGCTATGGAAAAGGTGAAGGTGATTAGAGAAAGGTTGAAGGCGGCACAAAGTCGCCAAAAGACCTATTCGGATGTTAGAAGGAGGAATCTTGAATTTCATGTTGGTGATTGGGTGTATGTGAAGGGTTCGCCTATGAAGGGTGTGATGCATTTTGGTAAGAAGGGAAAGCTAAGCCCTTGGTATGTTGGCCCTTATGATATTGTGGAGCGGATTGGAAACGTGGATTATAGATTGGAGTTGCCTCCAGACTTGAGTTCCATTCACCCTGTCTTCTATGTTGAGGAAGTTAGTTGGTGATCCTAGCACTATTGTGCGTTTGGAGGGAATTGAGGTTGAGGAGAACTTGGCCTATGAGGAAGTCCCAGTGTAGATTTTCGATAGGCAAGTGAAGCGGCTCTGTCACAAGGATGTGGCTTCGGTGAAGGTGCTTTGAAGAAATCAACACATGGAAACTGCTAGTTGGAAGGCGGAGTTAGACACGATGAAGCGATATCCCCATCTTTCCAATCTACTCAAGCCTAAGGTACTAGGTTTTTTCCCTTCTAAATAGTCCTAATTCTTTCACTCTTGATTTTCATGACATGACATGCATACATGTGCACAAAAATGATTTTTCTTGATGTTTTGAATGATATGAAGGCATTTTGGTATGGGTTCTAAAAGCTTTGTGATTTTCAAATGACGAACTATGCATGGTATCTTGTGTTCGGATGTTTTATTTTCCAAGTCAAGCCTTTCAAGCCTTATTGTTGCATATTTGAGGACGAATGTTCCCAAGGGGGAGATGATGTAAGGACCCGAATTTTTCGACTTTATCGAACCTTATTATGTCACTCCATGAGAAAAATTCGATCAAGTGTCACTTCACGGGAGGCCCACACGGGCCGTATGATGTCATACGGACCGTGTGACCTTCAGTGAAGGGTGACTTGGCCAAAAAATTTGTTTTCGGGGACTAGACAGGGATTTTCGGGCCAAGGCACACTGCACTGGAACCCCACACGGTCCGTGTGGTGTGTCACGAGCCATGTGACCCTTTGTATGACTGCTGATGTGAAATTTTTCTAAGTATAAAATCACCATCTCGTAACTTATCCGTGCAAAGTTTTCCTAAGTCTTTCTAGACGGTTGCTCACACGACCCGTATGATTTCTCACGGGTCGTGTGGTTGCCCGTGTAAGATCCCTTTGCTCCGAAAATATTCAAAGTGTTCTAGCATTGAAAAATTTTCTAACTGTCGTCTCATGGACTCAGTTCACGGCCCATGAAGTTCCCCACGGACCATGTCAGTGCCCATGAGGTCGTGGCGACTCAATTCCTATCCGTTTCATTAATGGTTTTTACGTAAATTTGAATCACTTTAAATGTGTTTAAGGCATTTCATCCCATCTTAAACATCTAAATCAGCTGAGGTAAGTTCATTCTTATTCATTGTCTTTAGAACACCCATCTCCTTAGAAAATAATTCCTAAACTTCCTCTCCAAGCTTTCTTCTCAAGACTCAAGCTAGGGATTCAATGGGGCTCTTCTTCAGCTAATTTCTGCTCAAGCTCATCTTCTAGCACTAAGGTATGTGGGATTGATTCTTGGTCCCTTTCGGCCAAGAAGACCCAAACTCTTTTCAATTGATTTTCATGAAATTATGCTTACTTTAAATATGAGTTTTGAGAATTGTTGTTTAATAAATTCAATTGAAGTATGGGCTATACATTATTTATGATTTTAAGTTATTTTAATCCCTATTATGATGGTTTACATTGAGGTTATGAAGTTATGAAGATACATGTCTCCTTTAAAGCTTGATTTATGCATGGGTGATTTATATCATGATTTAAATGTGAATTTGATTATGGGTTTACTTCAATTTCGTATTATAAATGTTGATTTTAGCTTGAATCTATATTACTCATGCTATTCTCACATCATGCATTGCATTTGCATTCATGAACAAAGTGGGTTAAGCCCAACTATGTTTTTTGAAATGATTTTGATATGACATTTGTTATGAAAAGAATGTGATCATATACACGTCTTATGATTATGGCTCTTTGAGCATCTTGGGTGCTTGCACCATCTTGTATATTTGAATGAGCTATTCTATGCATGAGTATCATGATTATGATTTATGGTTTGAGATTTTAGCCTAAATGTGCACTTAACGATTTTGAATGAATATCGTATCTCTTGAAAGCACCTATATGTATAAGTATTCTTGTGGGATGTTTTGACTTAACACCGATGGATTGGGGGCGTCAGGGCTATCCCCAAAGGTCCTCTCCCTTCCCTCGAACTATGTGCCAACATAGGAATGAAAGCCATTATCGAAATGATTGGGTCATAAGGAATGGTTATTTGTTTTGTCTTGATATGGTATGATTTTGGAAAATCCTTCCGAAATGGTGAGTTCCGTAAGAAAGGTGACCATCCACCGAAATGGGGGTCTGGTAAGGTGTGATGTAGATTATCTTTGGCAAGTAATCTTCTCCTTACCGATGGGAGGTCGCTCTCGGTCTAACTCATGTAATAGCTTGCATGGGTTTGATTTTTCTATTATGGTCCATCCCCACTATATATATGAGCATTATTGCATTTCATGCATTATGAATTTCATGGCATATTGTATGCTACTCTTCTTTGGATATATAATTCTTTCTATATTATGCGCTCTTGTCATCTAACATTGAAATGCAGGTTTGATAAGTCATGTGCATAGCATGCCTGCATTAGTACATTCAAACGTACTAATGCATACTTTATGCCTACATGATTTTACCATTTAGGGACCGAGCGCCCCGACCATCCACCTTTTGACGAATAGCTCGAATCCGAAAAGTTAACTTTGTGGGGAGTAAAGGACAAGCCACCTTTCTTCTATCCATATTACTTTATGTTTATTTGAGTGATTGAGGGTGAGCCCGGGACATGCCCTAGCCCCCGTCCCATCTTGACTAGAGGCATTGTGAACACCTTGTAGACTTTTATGGACTTATATACGAGATGTTATGTTCGGAGTTTATGATTTCGACTATCTATTGACTATGTCTATTTTGGATGACAATGGAGATTATGTATGCTTAGCGTTCAGTGTGAAAGGCCCCTTTCCGTCATGATATCTTTATAGCGTGATTCCTACTTTCCCGCCTTGTAGAACTATGTGTTTTTTTCTTGAATGTATTTTTGAACCGATGATGTGGTTTTGATTGCTTTGAGGCTTATTTGGGGACTATCGGGTCCCCATTCACCGTGTCACATCTAGGTCCTAAGTCCGAGTCGTGACAATAGACATATCATAATTCCCATAATCAATCCATGATAACCATACCCAATAGATAACCGAAATCATAAGCTTCAAATATAACACATACATATAGAATCTATGAGAGTCTACAAGATGTCCAACAATGCCTCTAGTCTTAAGATGGGACAAGGGCTAAGATATGTCCGGGCTCACCCTCAATTAAGAAGATAAACAAAAAACAACATAGGTTGAAGGAAGGTGGTTTGTCCTTGGAAGATAGGACTCACCACAATTTAACTCTCCGAATTCGAGATACCATCAAGTGGTGGATAATCGTAATATACAGTCCTTACATGGTAAAATCATGTAGGCATTGAGTATGCGTGTATGCAATGCATATGACTTATCAACCTGCATTTCAATGTTAGATGACAAGGGACATAATATAGAAATAATCATATATCCAAGGAAGAGTAGTATACAATATGCCATGAAATTCATGATGCATGAACTGCAATAATGCTCATATATAGCGGGGATATGACCTCAATCGACATGTGTAAGACTAAGCGTGCTATTACTTGGAATCCCGATGAAATCCCCTCACCGGTATAGAGGTGGTCTACTTGCCAAAGGTAAACCATAATTCATCTTACGGGAACATCACCCATTTTGTATGAAGCAACCCCCTTATAGGAACATCACCATTTCAGATAGAATTTTCATATCATGTAGCATAATACTTCACTTTACGGGAACATCACCCATTTCGTATGAAGCATCCTTCCTTACAGGAACATCACCCATTGCAGATAGGATTCTCACAACATATGTTAGGCACATAGTTCGAGGAAAGGGAGAGGATCCTTGGGGATAACCCTGACGCCCCCTATCCATCGGTGCTAAGCCGGCATCCCATGAGAATACTTATACATATAAGTGCTTTCAAGAGATACAATATTCATTTCAAAACCGCTCAATGAACGTGTAGGCTCAAATGCCAAACCATAAATCATAATCATGATACTTATGCCAGGAATAACTCATCTACATATACGGAATGGTGCAATCACCCAAAATGCTCAAAGAGCCATAATCATAAGACCTGTATGTGATCACATTCTTGTCATAACCTATAACCTTATCAAAATCATATCATAAAATAAAGTTGGGCTTAACCTACTTCATAATTTCCATAAAAACCAATGTTCATGAATGCAAATGCAATGAATGATGTGAGAATCACATGAGTGATATAGATTCAATTTAAATTCAACAATCTAATATGAAATTGAAGTAAATCCATAATCAAATCCATATTTGAATCATAATATAAATCACCCATGCATAAATGAAGCTTTAAAGGGGACATGCACAGTCATAATTTCATAATCTCAATGCAAACTATAATATAAGGGCTTAAATCAACTTAAAATCATCGATAAAGCACAACCCATACTTCAGTTGAATTTATAAAATCATAAATCTCAAAATCCATATTTAAAGTAAGAAAAATTCATGAAAATCAACTGAAAAGAGTTTGGGTCTTCTTGGTTGAAAGGGACCAAGAATCAATCCCATATACCTTGATTAGGAAGATGAATTTGAGAAGAATTTAGCTTGGAGTTGAATCCCAAATTGAATCCCTAGCTTGAGTCTTGAGAGAAGAACTTAGAGAGGATTTTTAGGAATTGATTTTAGAGTGAGAGTGTTTCTAATGAAAATGAATTAAAATGAAAGATATCAGTTGATTTAGGGGTCTAGGATTGGAGAAAAGGTCATAAAACACCCTTCAAATAACCAAAATTACGTAAGAGCCATTAATGACACGGAATTAAATATCTGTATAGATTCCCTACACAAATGAGGTTTACAAAAATAGGCATAACTTCTTCGTCCGAACTTGGAATGGGATGAAACTAGATGCGTTTGAAAGATAATTCAAAGAGATTCAATTTGATAGGTCATGGGATATCCAATTCCTTTTATTCTAAGAGATACACCCATTTAAGTTGACCATTCCATCAGTTATTGTGAGAAACTTAGCTAATGGAATTCCTTTGAACTTCACTTGATGTAGGAGAACCATGATGGCCTTAAATAACATAATTAAATTTGAGTTGAAGGCTTAAAAGTGAGCTTTGCTTGAGCTTGAAGATCCTATACCTAGAAATTTTCAACGAAGTCACCTTCACGAGAGGTTACACGGGCCATGTAGTGTCACACGGGCCGCGACATTGCCTGTACCTCTCACCATAGAAAGATTCCATGATCAAGTTACGACTCGGTGATTTCATACTTAGAAAAATTTCACTCCGGAAGCCTTACGGACTGCCACAGGGGCCGTGACACCCCACACGGGGTGTGAACTTGACCGTGTAACTATACTTGGTCCACCGCCACAGATCCGTGAAGTGTCACACGGACCGTGAGGGGTCCAAGTGTGGTATGCCTTAGTTTAAAACACCACGTTTACGGGCCAAACATCCTTCAAAGACCAAAGGCCACTCCATGGAGGCTCCACACGGGCTGTGTGACCTCACACGGACCATGAGGGCTCCCATGAAGCGTCACCTTGGTCCAAAACTTTTCCAAAACCAAACTTCCATGCTTCATTGAGGTCGTATAAAAATCCGGGTCCTTACAGGTGCCCACCACAAAGCTCATAGTGGTAATGATAGACAAATTATTCCTAAGTGTGGAAGGTGTGATAAGAACCATGGAGGTATATGCTATCGAAAGACTGGTAGTTACTTTGCATGTGGCCAACTTGGTTAGAAGATTTCTAATTGTCCTAAAGCTCGTGATAAGGGTAAGGGTGTTCTTCCACAAGGCAAAGATGCTTAAGCCGGTCAAAATCCTCATGGTGTGCAACAAGGTGGTGCTTCTCATAACAATAGGTTTTATGCACTACAGGGAATACAAGAGGTGGATCAAGAACCAAATGTTCTCATGGGTACGTTGAATGTGCTTGATTTTGATATTTTTGTGTTGTTAGATCGGGGTGATAACCTATCCTTTGTGACCCCTTTCCTTGCTAGAGGTGCAATTTGAGTCTCAAAACTTTACATGACTCTTTCCTTGTATCCACTCTGGTGGGTGAGTTTATAACGGCTAAAAGAGTCTATACAAGTGTTCCTGTGTCTATAAGCATTAGACCCTTCTGTGTGATCTCGTCGAATTGTTTATGGTGGATTTTGATGTCATCCTTAGTGTGGATTGTTACATGCCTCCTATGCCACCATAGATTTTAGAACCCGAAAGATCAAGTTTCAAATTTCAGTGAGCCGTGTTTGAGTGGGAAAGTCAAGATTCCATGGTAAATGGTAGGTTCATTTCATACCTTAAGGCCCGTAAGATAATTTCTAAGGGGTGTATCAATCATATGGTTAGGGTTTGGTATATGTTATCTGAAGTTCCCTCTCTTGAGTCAGTCCCTATAGTCAATGAATTTCCTGATATGTTTCTCGAAGTTTTTCTTAGAATTACTCCCGAAAGGAAAATTTTATTTTGGCATAGATCTCCTTCTCAATACTGAACCTATCTCTATTCCACCCTATAGGATGGCACTGGCAAAGTTGATATAACTTAAGGATTAGTTGAGAGATTTATTGGAGTAGAGCTTTATTAGCCCTAACAAGTCTCCTTGGTGTTGTCGTTCTATTTGCGAGGGAGAAGAATGGGTCACTCCAAATATGCATTGACTATGATAAACTCAATAAAGTCACTATAAAGAATAAGTACCCACTTCCGAGGATAGATGACTTATTTGACCAATTAAAAGGGGCTAGTCAATTTCTAAGATCGACCTATGGTCCGGATACCATCAAATGAGGGTAAGGGGATGTGATATCCCTAAGACAGACACTTTGAATTTGTGGTAATGCCATTTGGCCTAACTAATGTACCGAAAATATTTGTGGATCTTATGAATAGGTATTTAACCCTATCTTGATATGTTTGTTGTGGTATTCATTGATGATATCTTGACTTATTCTCAGAATGAGGAAGAGCATGTAAAACATTTGAGGGTAGTGTTGCAAACTTTAAGAGAGGAAAGGTTGTTTGCTAAGTCTCATAAATGTGAGTTCGATTAAAAGAGGTTGCATTAATTGCACATGCGGTGTAAGGTGAGGGAGTCTAAGTAAGTCCTACGAAAGAAAAGAAGTTTACCAGTTGGCTAGATTTGGGTTAGGTTTAATAAGTTGAAAGTGGTGGTATGGTAGCTGTTGATGGTTCTAAATCTTCTTTGATTGAAGAAGTCCAATCCAAACTAGACATTGACCCTGCTTTGTTAGAGTTGAAGGCTTTGGTGAAAGAAGTCAAGGTAGAGGTTTTCTCCCAAGGGGGAGATGGCGTCCTTACATATCAAGGTATCTTGTGTGTGCCAGATGATGATGGGTTGAGAGACTTTATTTTCAAAGAGACTTATAATTCATCTTATTCCATTTACCCAGTTCTAAAAATGTGTGTAGTGATTTGAAGGAAGTATATTGGTTAGGTAATTTGAAGTGGGAGAAATGATTTTGTTAGGTTCGGATTTAGTTCTAGAATTTTTTTGGAAGGGGTGAGGTTGACAAGGTAAAGATTGAAGATGACCCAAAGTAGGCAAAAGTCTTACTTCAATGTAAGGAGGAGAGATCTTGAGTTTGGGGTAGATGATTGGATGTATTTGAAGGTCTCACCCATGAAGGGTGTTGTTCATTTGGTAAAGAAGGGTAAATTGAGCCCAAGGTTTGTGGGTCCTTACAAAATTTTGAGAAGGGTTGGTTAGGTAGCTTATGAACTTGAATTGCCTAATGAGATGGAGTTGGTTCATCCCATCTTTCATGTATCTATGTTGAGGAAGTTTGTAGGCATCCTAAGCTCTCTAATGCCTTTGGAGGTTGTGGCTATTGTATAATACAACTTGACTTATGAAGAAGTCCCAGTGGAGATATTAGATAGAGAGATGAAGAGGTTGAGAAACAAAGATGTGGTTCTTTAGAGGAATCAACGAGTCGAAAGTGCTACTTGGGAAGCCAAAAAAGACATGAAGAAGTGATATCCTTGTCTCTTCCACTCTACTAAATCCTAAGGTAAAAAGATGATCCTATCTATGATGTTAAGTCTTATACTTCATCCCTTCTATGTTGTGTTGCATACATATATATTCATAAGTGACATATTTTGATGGTTTTGATGCATATATTTGAAAATTTCATGAAAATAATGTTTGGATTGCATCGGTGTATTCATGTGGGCTGAAGTTTGTCTAATAACTTTTTAGAGTACATCACCATTAAACACAGGGATGAATGTTCCCAGGAAGGAGATATTTTAACATCTCTCACGTGACTCGAAAAATGTCGTAAAGTGTATTTATTGAATATTTTAAAATCTATGAGTTATTTCGCAAATATGACTTCATATTCTTGTTCAACAAGAAAAATTGTGTGGAAAAATGGTTAACCACAAGGTATAGTTAGTCCATGTGAGAATAATTTTTTTGATGAAATTGCGCAAACCAATAGGGTCTGCGACACGTTCGCGTCGCATAAGCCGTGCCATAGGTCAAAAATTCCAAAAATATTCTTTTTCAGCTGAGTGCAATTAGGTAATAACCCAACACCCATATAGACAAGATTCTCGCATTATTTATCCATTTTAATCCTAAAATCACACAAACATTCTCTCAAAAACCCTCTCTAGTCTTCACCAATTTCTTCATCCAGCTTCAAGGCTCTCAAGAATCATTTTAGGATTTCAAGAACACAAGTAAAACCCCAAGGTTTTTTCTCAAGTTTCCTTCAAGAGATTCCAAGGGTTAATAGTATGTGGGTTTGATTCTTGGTTTCCTTTCAACCAAGAAGTCCTCTTCGAAAACCTAAATTTTGAATTACGAATTTTCAATTTTTGATTTATGGGTAATTGCATATTAGTTGATATTTATTTAGATTCTAGTTATTCATGCATTCTTATAATTATTTACGAATATTTATTAAGGTTTTACATAATTTGATTCAACTATTATGAATTTGCATGACTTAATCTAATCTACACTTTCAAACTTGGAACTCTCTTATGGGTTAATATGATTTCGAACCTATATAGATTAATTGATCATTTTAATCTAGCTTAGGATTCAATTACATGATTGTAAGGTTATTTGAAAAATACTCAAATTTGAATTAAGCTGATTTATGAATACCGTATATTAACCTTTATGACATGGACTTGAGCATATGATTTTGAACAAGAACAAGAACTATAAGTTTTAATTGATATTGGATTATTCAAGAACACTATGAGTTATTTCAAATTTTTGCTATGGAGAAATTCTTAAGTACAAGTTAAATATATTTTGACAAGCTAAGACCTTCTGAATTGAGTTGAGTATGGATTATTTCGATTATGCACTGTCCGTTTCTATGGAATTTTGACTTAGCACCAAATGAGTTAGGAGTAAGGCTCCATCCAAGAGGTCTTATTTAAGCTTCTAATCTCATAACTAAGTGGTATCGTAGATACTTCTGATTTTACCTTTTTGGGCCTTTCGACTTTACCTTTTTAGGCCTTCCGACTAGTAGATCCCTTTAGTACTTCCATTTCTGGAGTTTACCGTGGAAAGTAAGCTCAATCTTTGGCTGGTATAAAGTATAAAATCGATATTCCATATTATAGCTCATATGTTATTGGCAGTTGTAGTTTTATTCCCGTACTAGTATCATGACATTACTTTACATTTTATTTTCCACTGATTATATTATTAAAGATGTTGAACTGGGCATATCTGGGATGTATACTGTGTCATTATATTTACTTGTTGCATTGAACCTATATACTTAGTACATTCCAAAGTACTAACCGCATTTTGCCTACATGCATGTAGGGATAGGTGATCTACCTTATCCTCCTCCCTGTGGCTAGGTTGATCGTGAAGATTATGAGGTTTTGGTATGTTCCCATTCACCAGGTACGGATCCGTTATCTCTTGCTTTACTTGATATTTCAGACACTTTATGTATTTTCATTTATGACTTGTATTGAGGGGTCCAAACTTGTATTTTTGGCTCTGTTTATTGTCTTTTGTTTAGAGATGTGTTTAAACTACTATTTCACTTCGATTATATTTTAAACTATTAAGTTGAGCTTTCACGTTTAACTATGATTGGTCCCTTAGTTCCATTCCCCTTCTATTTATTGATGCTCATCTATGTCACGCCTTGAGCCTACACCCCTAACGTGGCCGGCACTCGAAAATCATTTTTGGTTCCAAGTGAACTACTTGACCTGGCTAACTTACTCAGCGGAAGATACTAACATTATAATGAATTAGAATGGGTTCAAAGTTCATGAACTCAAACTTATAATAATAATATATACAACTTGACTCAAAATCTTTTAAACAACTTCAAGGAAATAACTTGAACAATATCTTTCTAGTCTATGAAGTCTCTAAAGTACTGACTTTGAAGTAGGCACCAGAGTAGGCTCACAGCTACCTCAACTAAAATAAGTATAAGGAAATAAAGACTCTCGAGATCCTCTAGATGCAAAGAGGCCTCACCGACTGCTGATGGGAATTGTCTTACTGAACATCTGCTAACATGGGCACCTGAATCTAAATCATAAAATGATGCAGTGCTAAAGGCGTTAGTACGTAGAAAGTACGGTATGTAAGATGGCCATAATGTGCTAAGAATAGGATACTCAACTTTTCTTTGAGATAATCAATTGAGAAAAATTGAGAAAAATATGTCATGCAAGTAAAAATATGTTTAAAATGCATTTAAAGGGGCAACTCAATATAAAAGAAATACTTAGTTTAATGCATTAACGAGCAAAACTAATTATATAAAAATAAAATAGTCATATGCTTAGCTCCGCAATTATCTCAACTAAATTAAATATGCAACATAATAAAAGGAAGTACTTTAACAAAGAAATAATAAATTTCAGTGTGTAAAATAATAAACTTTACTTCTTAGGGAGTTTCTCTAACTGACAACCATCACTATGAGATTCATGATGATATAACATCTTGCCCACGTTTCCAGAGTCGTCCCATACTTTACCAAGGTAAGGGACAAAAACTAGCGGAATGGATCCATATAAACTGGGTCATCTCTGAGGCATTTGAGGAGTTGTACATCTAGTACAATCCTATCTTACGTTGTCTACATAGTTTATGGGGTTGGAGTTATCTGAACTCGTACCCATACGGTGCTTAATACTACTCTCCCAAAACATGCACTGTGCTCAATAACTGTAGAAATGTCCCTCATTAGGGGAAAAACTAGAAATCTGCTGCTTAGAGCCTTGGCTCAAGATATTTTCTCTAAACTGACTTATCTTTCTCAAAACTGATAATGCTTTCTTTAAAGAAAGAAAGTAGTCATGTTCTTTACTGATAAAATAATGCATTTGAAACTGTCAAGTTTTTTCAAACTCTGAAATTTATACATGATGAATAGGAATGTAAAATACCTTAACTGCCCGGACTACTCTTTGAAAACTGACATGCTATGCTCAAAAGATAGTGTAGTAAATAGATTACTTGTATAACTCATGCTAAGGTACTACTTTAATCAACTCATACTTTCGATCGAATGACTTTTCATGAATTCCATAGAGTCATAATCATATGAATATAATGTGTTATCATTCCAATCTTAACTTGATAATAGAGGAATAGTAAAACATAGTTGGAAAAATAATTCTTGAACTAGTTAGGGTTCTTGTAAGTTTAGTAATACTTAAAGAATATAAAAGGACGTACTCAACACTGAAGTTCTCAGCATGATAATGATAAAATAACAAGGATTTCATGATAAGGTTCAAGAATTTCTCTATGAAATCATAGGAATGAAATTGACTTGACTTTTTACTAGAATTCTTGATAAGGAATATAAATTAGGCATGAAAATAGGATTTTAGGTAGCCTTACATACATAGAAGATCTAGATTTCTTGAAGAACTTTGAAGAATTCACTAGCTTCTCTTGAAACCCTAGATTTTCGTCTCTTGAAAACATTGGTCTAGGTTTGGAGAAAATTTTGAACGTAAAGAAATTAAGGAATCACATTCAGGAATTTATTTAGGTTAAAAACTGAAAAGTGTAGGCTTAAAGGATGAGAAAGGACAAGATAGCCTTCTTTAAAATCGTTGATCGGGTCATTTACAAGACACTTTTCAGCTCGTAGAAGTTTCTACGACCCGTAGTAACTCTTCTGTAAACGTTTGGACAAATTTCTAGGTCTCTAGATCATTTTCACTAGCCCATTTTATGGGTCATAGAAGGTTCCACGACCCTAGATTGGTCCATGAAGTCTGGGACCAAAACCTTGAGTTTCAGGACTTTTTCTCATAATTTAGCAGACGGGACGTACTTTGTTCTATTGCCCATAAAGGGGTTTCATATTGCACCTCTGCTCTGGCAGTCTTCAGTAAAACAACCATAACTTTTGACTCTGAACTGCAAATGAGGTGAAATCAGTTGTTTTGGAAAGCCAATTCAAAGGGCTTTCATTTGGTAGTTCATGGGATATCTAAATATTTGTGGGCTAAGAGTTATGGTCATTAAACGTTGACTTTTACATAATCCAAAGTGAAAAACTTAACCGGTAGGGAGGTTTTTAACTTGACTAAGTATAGGTAGGGAGTTTTTTAACTTGACTAAGTATTAGAGGTCTGCTATGAACCTAATCCACTTCTAGGCATCATTTGGTTCAAGCTAATATACTTACGATGAAAAATTTTGGATTTTGTGAATAGAGTTGTGGGATATTACAATATTCCACCTTGGGATCAGTCATCCTCGATTGAAGGTGAGAGGAAGAGAATGGATATACCCTTATTATTTTCTCTCTTATGAACTTTTTCACCAACATAGATAGGACTGATTCATACTAAGAGTTTGAAAACTGTCCATGACATATAAGATAAGAATGAGATAAGCTCAAACATAAGTCAGACTCTATTCGAAGCTAATCAACATAGAACATGGGTGCCTTGGGGATGAAATAGGGTTAGGAGTATGGTACTTTGAATGATACAATTGATAGCTTTTAATCTTAGCGACACTTCTTGACTACTCTCTTCTTCATACATAGAACATTTCATTAGTTGTGACTCATATAGAGCTCCCATATGGATACATATGGCTATTCTATCAAGGCCAAAGTCTAACTGCACACTCTTACTTTGTTCAAGTCTAATTCTAAGTCACAGGGTATTACACATAAGATAGTCATGCAAATCTTAACAACAAGGTTTATGCTCTATACCTTTATAAGAAACTTTCTCCCAAGAGTACGACTCCCTTCATCCACATTCAACAAGCCATGATTCCTACTCAATATATATCTAATGTATCTTACATTAATTCACATGCCATAAACACCACATTCAAGTCTAGTACTAGAATCACTTCACCGGCTCTAAGTAACCACTCTTCTTAGAATCTTCTGCCTTCTTATGTTTTCAGTCGCCAATGTAGCAAGATTTAATACAAGAAGAATATGAATGCTCTCATCTAACTCTAAGTAACAACACCTCATGTTGCTATTTCTTCCCACTTACAACTTCATCTTAGATGGAACAGTAGGTCACTAAGATCACAACAAGAAACATCAACCTTCTCCTAGCTATCATTACTCGACTACTACTATTGGTATCACCATCAAAACTATACAAATTCACCAGAAGGATTTGAATGAGAGATCTAGAGCATGATTTCTTGAGAAACCTTTTTGCTATAGGAATGCGCGTGGCCTATTATTACTTTTTGAGCCACTAAGGGTAAGTCACACGTTTGTGAGACTGAGCATGATATGGAACCTGAGTGCTTATATGAATAGATCCATATCATGAAACTAATATCTGAGACGTGATAGAGTAAGATTGAGATCAATGGATTAGAATCTTCATCTCTTATTCTGGGACCGAGAATAGCTGTGAATCTATCTCAAGTATATGAGCATAGATCATTGACATAATGCTGATATGCAATATGTCAATAGAGTATTATAACGATTGAGCTTTGAGAAGATGCTAGAATGGGAGTGGATTGAGGTACCAGTAAAACTTCTTATGAACACATCACTATCCGGCTCCCATCACCTTACCTTATCATCTCCCCCTTAGGTCTAAGGCTAACACTCTAAGACTATAAACCTATTCAACCTTCTTTAAATTGATTCATATTTATCTCACTCTAATACCTAGAGAATTGCTAATCTCGTGTCTACCAAACTCTCCCGCTGCATGTACTAGGACTCCTTATAGGACTTCTTTCCAAGGTGCTTCTCTTACCTCATCCTTATTCAATAAAATACTTTCTATAGTTGCTACTTGCATTGGCTTGTAAGGCCAATCTATTTAACTCTTACTAGTCTGACTCCTCTTTCTTAGGATACTAACACCCCTTCCTTAAGTTTTTCTATCTACCTAAGTGGAAGGTACTTGACCTATATGTAGGAGATTCATCATTATTTATATATAATATCTTCATTCAAACTCTTACAGACAACAAAGAATGCTTGCATCAGCTTACCCGATACTGGCAGCTCAATATATTGTCTATGCTCACATAGTAAATCGTAACCTTATTTAAAACCTCATACTAACTATATATTCTCTTTGATGCCCCTCTTAAACCTCTTATTACCTAATGACTTAGTCATAATTTATTTTCTCATCTAAGGACACAATCCCATATTGGTACAACCTCATTTATTGCAAGATAACATCTTAATTTCTCACGTACTCTATGCCAAACCTATTAGATCAAATATCAACCTATCATCATCATCTTCATGTTTCCATCCCTCTTATCATGACACCTAACTTAAGTTCAAGCGTAGTGTCTTATACTAAACACGTATTGGAAATATGATTTTTCGTATAATATACTAACTTACGACTACTAAATGAAACAAGAAATATTCACCCACTAAGACTTTATGACAAGTAGACAATCTGTATCTATTAGCCTAACCTAGTTATAGTTACTCGTCATATCCTTTTTCAAAATCTAGGTGCTACTTACCCATTTATTACACGTTATTCCTAGTTAAGCCCATAACTCTATGAATACCATAGGGGTTTCCTTCAAAATCATAAGCCTAGCTTAGTCTATCAACTCATGGCTACTCTATCCTTCTATTCAACACCTATAATTGGTCTTTACTAAATAATGAAAAATTCGTATCACTCTTTTCTAATTCGAGTATGCTCTGTCTCATACGAACTAACTACTCTTCCTTTACCTCCTAACCTGAAACATAAATGATATTTACTACTCTTGGATCAAAACTAAACGGAATTGACTTATTATCTCTTTACTTATCTTACAGCTACATAATTCTCAGCCACATGCCTTCTTCAACATGATTGCTTTTGAATATCTACATCTTTCTTGCTATGGGATCATTCCACAACTTATGATTTAGAGAAGAGAGTCTGAGAGTATGTCTTACTTCAACTCGAGCCCACGACTCATATGAAGGAGGATGCATTCTTTTGAATCAATAGACTTAGGAACACTAATCATCTTCTCTTAAGCCTGGTGCAGTCTCATTACTTTATGAAGTCTTTATCTGAGAGCACTCATCAACAAGAATATGAACTTGATTATTTCAACCACCTGGGTTATGAGGGGTAGTCAAACAGATGTTACAAGCATGTGAATTTGAATAAGTTTCTTATGGCACGACTCTATTGCATGATCTAGAGTATGAAAAAATGAGAGACATATCCTAAATGCCCTGTAGCCTCCTGATTATAAATGTGGTGCACAACACAGCCATAAATAAGACTTTACTATACACACCTCCATAGACGCCCTAGGGCACTACCAAGTTTGTCACGCCCCGAGCCTACACCCTGAACGTGGCCGACACTCGAAAACTATTTCTGGTTCCAAGCGAACCACTTGGCCTGACTAACTTACTCAACAGAAGATATTAACATCATAATGAATTAGAATGAGTTTAAAGTTCATGAACTCAAAGTTACAATAATAATATACATACCTGGCCTAAAATATTTTAAACAACTTCAAGGAAATAACTTGAACAATATCTTTCTAGTTTATAAAGCCTTTAAAGTACTAACTCTAAACTAGGCATCGGAGTAGGCTCATGGCTACCTTAACTAAAATAAATACAAGGAAATAAAGACTCTTGCGCTCCTCTGGATGCAAAAAGGCCTCACTGGCTGCTGATGGGGACTGTCTTACTAAACATCTGCTAACATGAGTACTTGAATCTGCATCATAAAATGATGCAGCGCCAAAGGCGTCATTACATGGAATGTACGATATGTAAGATGGCCAAAAAGTTCTAAGAACAAGATACTCAACTTTTCTTTGATATAGTTAATTGAGAAAAATATGTCACGCAAGTAAAGCATATGTTTGAAATGCATTTAAAGGGACAACTTAATATAAAAAAAACTTACTTTAATGCATTAATGAGCACAACTAAATATATAAAAATAGAATAGTCATATGCTTAGCTCTGCAATTAGCTCAACTCAATTAAATATGAAACATAATAAAAGGAAGTACTTTAATAAAGGTATAATAAATCTCAGTGTGTAAAATAATAAACTTTACTTCTTGGGGAGTTTCTCTAACCGACAACCATCACTATGAGCTTCGTGATGGTACAACATCTTGCCAATGCTGCCAAAGCTGTCCCATACTTTGCCAGGGTAAGGGACGAAAACTAGGGGAGTGGATGCATATAAACTAGGCCATATCAGTGGTATATGAGGAGTTGTACATCTGGTACAATCCTATCCTACACTGGCTACGTAGTTTATGGGGTTGGAGTTATCTGAACTCGTACCCATATTAGTGCTCAATACTACTCGCAAAACATGCCTAGTGCTCAATAACTGCAAGAATGTCCCATATTAGGGGAAAAACTGAAAATTTGCTACTTGGAGACTTGGCTTAAGATATTTTCTTAAAACTGACTTTTCTTTCTCAAAACTGATAATGTTTTCTTTAAAGAAAGAAAGTAGTCATATTCTTTACTAATAAAATAATGCATTTGAAACTGTCATGTTTTCTGAAACTCTGAAATTTATACATGATGAATAGTAATGCAAAATACCTTAACTGCCTAGACAACTCTTTCAAAATTGACATGTTATGCTCAAAAGATAGTGTAGTAAATAGACTACTTGTATGACTTTGTCTAAGGTATTTCTTTGATAAACTCATACTTTAGACCGAATGACTTTTCATGAATTCCATAGATTCATAATCATATGAATATAATGTTTTATCATTCAAATCTTAACTTGATAATAAAGTAACAGTAAAACATATAGGGAACATAATTCTCAAAGTAGTTAGGGTTCTTGTAACTGTTGTAATATTTCAAGAATATAAAAGAATGTACTCAACACTGAAGTTCGTAGCATGATAATGATAAAATAATAAGAATTTCATGATAAGGTTCTCGATTTTCTCCATAAAATCATGGGAATGAAACAGACTTGACTTTTGATTAGAAATCTTGATAAGGAATATAAATTAGGCACGAAAATAGGATTTTAGCTAGCCTTACCTACCTGGAAGAACTACATTTCTTGAAGAACTTTGAAAAATTCACTAGCTTCTCTTAAAACCCTAGCTTTTCTTCTCTTGAAAACTACGTTCTAGGTTTTGGAGAATGTTTTGAGCGTAAAGAAATTAAGGAATAATGTTTAGAGATTTATTTAGGTTAAAAACTGACAACTTTAGGCTTAAAGGGTGAGAAAGGACAAAAATACCCTTCCTTAAAATCGTCGGTCAGGTCATTTATAAGACCCTCTATGACCCTAGGGACTCTTTCATACACTATTGGTCAATTTTCGAGGTCTCTGGATCACTTTCACGAGCCCATTTTACAGCTCGCAGAAGGTTCTACAACCCATAGATTGTTTCGTAAAGTATGGGACAAAAAATTTGAGTTTTGGGACTTTTTCTCACGATTTAGCAGACGGGCCGTAATTTGTTCTACGACCCGTAAAGGGGTTTCATATTGTACCTCTGCTCTGGCTCTATTCAGTAAAATGGACATAACTTTTGACTCCAAACTCCAAATGAGGTGAAATTAGTTGCGTAGAAAAGTTGATTCAAAGGGCTTCATTTTATATGTCATGGTACATCTAATTCTGTGTGTGAAGAGGTGTTGCCATTTAAAGTTGACTCCAGCATAATCCAAAGTGAAAAACTTAATCGGTAGGGAGGTTTTGAACTTGACTAAGTATTGTGAACCTAAACCACTTCTAATACTCTTCACACTTACAGGAACAAGTCTAAAAATATAGAGACAAGTAAGACATCATTAGGTTCAAGCTTACATACTTACGATGAAAAATTTCAGATCTTATGAATAGAGTTGTGAAATGTTACAGTCTATTATTTATTATTTGAACTTATAAAGTGCATGCATGATCTAAGAGGCTTGTTTAGGGACCTTTCGGTTATCATTCATCGTGTCACATCTAGGCCCTCGATTTGGGTTGTGATAGAATCTCACATGCCTTTCTCTAAAGTGACCCCTTGTTCATTGAAGTGACCTTTACTAAAGTGATTGAGGTCGCAAAAGTGATAGTATCAGAGGCTGCACTAGCAGCTTAATTTGTGCTGAACTTGGAATAAAAGGAATTCTTCTCGATAGGGATTGAAAATTCATTCGGAACCACATCAACACAAGCAAACCATGCTATCCAACTAGAAATAATATTTCAAACTCAATGAATTCGAGGTTTGAACAAAGAGCGTTATGACAAAATGTTGACCAAAGTCAACATTTTCAAAGGTTTAACACTTGAGAAGCAAAAAAGTCAGAAACTCATTCTGAACACCTCAAGAACTAAACCAAGGATTCTCCTAGACCAAACATAGCATTCCAAAGCTAATAGCACTAACAAAATTTTTATCCGAGCTCGTTTACCCCAAAAAGTTGATCAAAGTCGAACTTGGCCAAAAATTTTCAAAGTTAAAATGGCTCTTTGCACAAACACAAAATAAAGAGACCAAAATCCAAAAGAACCTTCATCCTCTACCTGAATGGGTCTTTCAGAGCAGGTGGAACTATCAGAATTTCTATTAAGCACTTGAATCCTCAAATATTGACTGAAGTCAATCCTTTTCAACTTAAAGCTCTAAAAGAAGGAAATTAACACAAAACTCATTTAATCATATCTGAAAGAATGCCACCCATCCCAATACTGCAAACATCTATAAAAAAAAAGCTACGAGGAGGATTAACAAGATAAATCTATATGAAAGTATGAAAATGACCTTGGAGGTCATTAGATTAAGCACTTGCATGGTTAAACCACACAGTGTCTTAGATTGTTGTAACAAATGTCATATGAATATATGAAGTTTTTCATAAGTGATACCTAAAACTAGTGCAACAACTGTTGAAACTAGTGCAATAATTTCTAAAATAACTACTGAAGCAATAACTGTAGCTTAACATAACATTGGTGAAGTTACTACTTCAAAACTTTAGCAACCGCTTCAGTAACATAAAATGTGCTAATAATTATTGAAATATCTTCAACAACTCACTGATTTATTTTTAAAAATTTATTTTGTTTACTTATTTGATCATATGCTTTTGTTTGTTTTTCTATTTATTTTAAATGATAATGACTTCTTTTTATTTCATGTGGTGTAGATAAATAACTCTAAAAAAAAAAGAAAGGTAACTATTGTTGATGCTACTACTTCTGCGAATTTAATAGACACACTAGAAGAAGTAATATTATGACATAAAGGCAAATAGAAGTAGAAGAAGCCTTTAAGAAGAATAGTATCAACAAATTGTCAGTACTTATTGAATATGATGCAAAAAGTTAGATCGTGTCAAGGTCATTCACTAAGAGCCAAGCTTAACAAATTTAAAGGGTGTAGGAGCTATTCATGAAGTTGGAGGTACTTGAGCTTCTATTAGGCCAAAGGAAGGATTCTATGCCTTGAAAATAGCTTGTCGAGGTCAAGGTTGAGCAAAGGAATAAACTATAAAATTCGGTGACGTGTCCCAGATCAATAATCCATTGAATTCAAATGCCTTAGCCACTTTGACCGCCAAATGTTACAAGAGTCTCAAGCCTCAGAAGCTTTCAAGATCTGTGATAGGGTGCCCATTCGGTGATCCCCCAAATGAAGAAGGAAACGGTCACTTTGACCGCTCTTTGGTCAATTTCAGCCACTTTTGGACCAATATTGATATTTAAAACTCTTATATGAGTGTTAAGAGCTTGGCACAAGCTTTCGTTGATCTTTTCTTAGAAACGTTGGTTGGGGGGTGAAACTAATTCCCCTTGAGTTCAACATAAGAGGTTCGGCGCTTGATTTAGATTAATTAATTGAGGTCTTTAGGTTTAATATACCTTTAGGTTTCTTTTGATTTCCTTTTTTGTGTCAGTCTATCTATCTTTATTTTCTTGTCTTTCATTTTTGCATTTTTGATCTGGTTTTCGTATTTTCATTTTGCATCATTTGGTATCAGAGTAAGGTTTAGATTCATTCCTACAGTCTAGTCTTAGCTTGTTACTACAAAAAAAAAGTCAAAACGTTCTGGAAAATTTTCAAAATTATTTTTGTTGATTTGAGTCTTGTTTAGAGTTTTTAATGTTAGATTTGTATTCTCTAACATTAGTAGAGTCTTAGACTAAGTTTTGGTGACATTTGAGGCCGTATGGAAGATTTCGCCGTTTTTGATTGAAGAAACTTGAAGAAGAAGAAAATGGGTCTTTGAATTTGAAGAATTTAGTTGAAAATTGAAGGCTAAAAAGCCCTTTGTTCACTACATCAAAGAGGACTTAAATCTCAAATTACATGAAATTTCGAGCCAAATGTTTAAAGGGTTTTATTTTTTGGATCTTTATCTTGTTCATAGTGTTCTTGGAGAATATTCAAATATTCAAGAAAGAAGAATCTTCTAAAAAAAGGTGTTTGATCCAGAAAGTCCAAGAAAAGAAAGAGCACTTTTGTTTGTATTAAGTGGAATTTATCAAAAGAGGCAAGTACTAGGTCAAAGCAATACAAGGGACCCACAAGGAGGTCAAATTTGTGATCTTTAAAGGTGCAAAAGTGTCAAAAGGGTGGTCAAACTCGTGCCCAAAAAATCTATTAAAAAATGCACCAAACTGTACCTAAGTGCGCCTAACTCTACTCAATTTACTATAACTTTTGACAGTCAAAACTGGACTATTTAGTGGTCAAAATGAAAGTTCGCGTGCTGAACTTCAATTGTGACTTTTGAAACATTAGATTTGGAGATCACAGCCTCAACTACTCTCAAGTTCTAATTTCCTAGTTTCTTTTCTTTTGATTCTCGTCTGTTTCATGATTCCTAAACTAATTTTCAATTCGTAATTGATCTACTTGTTGATTATTAGTTTTTGAATCATCTTCCTTGTTAGTGCTATTTGCTCTTATGCTTTCATTCATTCTATTTTGTAGTCAGCTTATAGATTCAAGTCTGTTCGCTCTAATTGACTGGTCCGTTCTTCTTGAAACAAGTATCCACTTCAGCCAAGAGTAGAAGACGGATACCTTGTAAACAACCTAGTATTAGAAATCTTCAACCTTAGCTGAGCTAATTTGGGAGGCAATCAAAGGTGTGTAAACACGAGCGATTATGAGTAATATTTTACTAACTCTAACATTGTTTATTCTTTTTTGTTGAGTGTTGTCGTAATAGGTACCATGGCAAGTGGAAATGAAACTCTACCAGCTACCGGAGAAGTTACATTATCCAGAGTTACATTGGATGCTATAATGAAGGTGATTACTAATGTGAGTCATAGATGAAAGCCATGGAGGTTCAACTATCCACCATTTAAGGTAGTGAGTCGACTATGAATGGTAGAATGATCAATGTAGAGGGTCGACTTAACTCTATAAATACCACCCCACAAGCAAGCTTCTACAAGTGGTCCTAACCGTCCTACTTCTACTATCACAATCCGAACCTTCCATAAAGTATTAAATCCAACACTAATGAATCCTAACTCCAATACCCACAATACCACACAACCACAACAACCCAAATTCCTCTAGAAGTTCCACCAAACCTATATAGACCTTACCAAGCACCACTAAACCAAATTCCACCCTTCTAAGCACCCTAAGCCCGATATCAACCAATTCAAGTCGAGAAAGTGAGGGATGAAGAATACCAAGAAGGGTATGAAGGTGAAGGTGAAGAGGCACCGTGGAATGATGCTCAAATGAATGTGTCGAGACAACAAATAAGATAAGAGGTCAAAGAGGTAGATTTGGTCTGATTCCATTTAGAAGAAGACCTTATGCGAACCAACCTCAAGGCTTTGGAGAAGAGCAAGGTCACCAACATTTTGATTTCCAAGAGTTACTCATATCCTTGATCAAGGAGAAAATAGAGGTTGAGATGTAGTAATCAACTCTATAAAGACTAATCTCCAAACTTTCAAATGAGAATGTAATCCAGATGCTTATCTAGAATGGAAGTCACTTTGTGAAAGGATCTTTCAAGTTAATGATTTAACTGAGGTCAAGAAGAGTTGTTGTCACGACCCATACCTAGGGCCTCGTCATGACAGGGTGAATGTGACACCTGAAGTCATCCCATATAAGCCTCGTATTCATATCATAAGCATTTATTAGGTAAAATAAGCATACATAAGATAATAAGTTAATGGAAGTACATAAAATGTAAGAATCTCATAGTTTCCATAAGGGAATATACATCAATTTATTAAGGTCCAAATCATGCCTCTACATTATAGATCTTAGCAGGGACTAGCATATAGCTCACCCTCAAGAGATACATCAAAGAATAAAAGTGATATAGTGTCAACATAAAGTAAGAACATCACAAGGGGTTTGTTACCGAAGAATGGGAACTCACCAACAAGTCTTCAAGTTGAACGTATGAATCTAGCCGCGAAATGGAATGGTCGTCTCATTGTCTATCCCTACATGGTTATATCATGTAAGTAAGGAAGTATGCGTTAGCACATAGAATGTACTAAACATGTAGGTATGAGATGAATCAAAGGACATCACAATAATATCAATATACCTAATCATAGTCAATAGGATAATGACACAATATGTATGATCATGCAAGTTTAAAATAATGAGAAGAAGCATCATAAATCCATTCTTAACCATAGCATACATATGTAGGAACAAGACCATAATCGACATATAAGACCATGTGGACTATTACATGGAATCTTGATGTTCACTCTATATTAAGCTAAGAGGAGTATATTTTGCCAAAGTAAACTCGATCCTCACCCTATAAACTATATCCTTACATGGTGAGAATCATTGTTTGACCCAACCCTTTAGGCTCTATCCTAGCATGATGAGTGTCCATCATATAAGCTAATTAGATCCAATAGCATACTTTTAAGGAATAAATCATGAACATCATCTATGGTGGCACATAGATAGTGGACTTGAGAATTTATATAAGGACCCGTGGAGATAGTCTCCCTTACATAAGTCCAGTCAGTGCAAAGTTATATCCCATGGAATACATAAATCATACATGTACATAGCTTTCAACATAGTTCATACTTCATTTAAAAATCATACTTTTATAGCTTTCAAAATAATCATTATAGTCTTTCATAAAACATTATGTCATAAGAATAGGCCATCTACTTTACTTTCACATAATGTGGGTAGACATTCCAAACTTGACATCATCATAAACATTAGGGTTTTCATCATCCTCTTTATCATAGCATCATCATAGCTTTTATAACATCATCATTGTCATAATATCATCATCATTATTTAAAACACGCTTTTCATACTTGAGATCATAGGCACAGAAATACATAGCTTTATCATAAAAGACAAGGGATAAGTGTGGGTCCATGAGTATTTGACTCAAAACCATGAAATTGAGTATGATTCATAGAGAAAACATGTAGTTAAAATCAAATTGGATCATTAAAAGAATCCACATCAAGTCACTAAGCCTTAATTATGCATACTTTGAAATCACATACTTTGGTGTGAAAATCATATACATCATAAAATTCATCATAATTCATGCATAATTGTTCATAATCATCATATAGGAATCATAATTTATGCATTAGGAATCATAACTTAAAAGCCCATAAGGATTCATCTTAAAGCTTTGATAAAAGAAGGTTTAGATTGGGCTTCATGGATGAAACTAATCCATGAATGAAGCCCTACATACTTCAAATAGAATCCTTTGAATTGAAGAAGAAAATCTGGAAATCCTTTAAGCAAACCTTCAAGCTTTAGCTTCAATAGAACCTTTGACTTAGAGAGAGAAATATTGAGAACATTTAAGAGAAATTTGAGAATTAAATCTTTGAATGAATCAGGAATAGAACTTTGTGAAGGTTTAAATCTTTGAATGAATCAGGAATAGAACTTTGTGAAGGTTTGGTCGGTTAAGGTAGTTAGTGTAGCCAAAATGATATAGTTTAGGACTTAGGTGCATTGGAAATATCAAGAACACCCTTCATTAAAAATTTCCAAAACCGTCTATGAAACCCCTCTTATGGGTCGTGGATACACCTATGGTCCATACCTTGAATCCTGAAATTGTGTGTCACAAAAGTTGAGCTACTAAAATTGCATCTTCTAATTCATAAACATGCAGTATGATCCATAAACCCAAATACGACCCATAACTCCTTTCATAAGTTATTTCCCCACTTAGGTAAATTTTTGGTTTATCAATGCCTCTTTTTATGAGACCAACTTACAGGTCCTGAGTAATTCTATGGCTCATATAGTAACATGTAAGTCAACTTCCTTAAATTCTTCAATTTCTTATTTTTCTTGGGCACTTCCCATGCGACCACCTACGACCTGTGGTTCCATCTGGGGGCTGTGGTGTGGCTCATAGAGTCAGACCATCAATAATTTCCCATATTTCAGTTTCCCAAGCCTAAAAAATATGAGTGGTGTTATAATCTCTCCCCCTTGAGATCATTCATCCTCGAATGAGACAAAATTACGCTTCCATAGAGCAGAAACAGAGTCATCATCACATCATACATACAAAAATGCAACTGAATCATTATTTTCATAAAATCATCAACTTATGCATCAAATATCATTCAAAATAGTTTTATGATCATGCATGCATGCAACTTAATAAGGGATATGCATTCGTGAGAATTTCGAAGGAATGGATCATATAAGTACCTCAGGCTTGAATAGAAGGAAAGAGATAAGGGTATTGTTTCATCATGTCCGCCTCAGCTTCCTAAGTAGCACTTTCAACTTGTTGATTCCTTCATAACACTTTGACGAAAACAATCTCTTTATCTCTCAATCTCTTCACTTATCGTCCAAAATCTCAGACAGTACTTCCTCATAAGTCAAATCATACTCAATAGTTACATCTCTCAATGGAGCAATAGAATTAGGATCACCCAAGCATTTTCTTAGCATGGAAACATGAAACACCGAATAAACCATAGTTAATTCCATAGGCAAATCTAATTCATAGGTCACCTTCCCAATTCTCTTCACTATCTCATAAGGTCCCATATATCTAGGACTCAATTTGCCTTTCTTATCAAAATGCATCACTCGTTTCATTGGGAGAACCTTCAAATACACCCAATTACCTTCATCAAACTCTAATTCCCTTCTTCTAATACCAGCATATGACTTTTGACGGCATGGTGTAGCCTTTAACCTTTCTCTTATGACTTTCATCTTCTCCATAGCATCTAGTACCAAGTCTGGTCTGATTAAGGACATTTCTCCAACCTCAAATCATCCCACCGATGATCTACACTGCCTACCATACAATGCTTCAAAGGGAGCCATACCAATACTTGAATGAAAACTATTAGTATAAGCAAAGTCAATAAGAGGTAAGTGATCATCAATTCCTTTGAAATCAAGCACACACGCCCTCAAATATCTTCTAATGTTTGTATTGTCCTTTCGTCTTGTCCAACTGTTTGAGGATGAAATGCGGTACTTAGCTTCACTTTCATACCAAGCCCTTTTTGGAATGACTTTCAAAAATAAGAAGTAAATTAAACACCTTTATCTAATAGAATAGATAATGGTACTCTATGAAAATTTACCGACTCAATTTGTTCATAGCAATATATATTTTCTCATTAGTCTAAGTCTATGTGTCTCAGTATACTTCCAAGTAAGGGTAAGTTTTTTATTTCTCATATGCATTTTTTGCATGTTCTCTGGACAAAGTAAAATGTTTGAATGATCACCCATATGTATGTTCCAAGTTTAATTGATTCCCTTATACACGATCGTGTTTATCCATTCATCCTACTAAATTCATTCTAAAGTTTCCTTTTTATGTTTAAATGGTATTGACTTGATTATGATTTATTAATGTTTGTAAATGTATGATTTTAACATATGACTTTGCATAAATCATTTCATCATTTTTCCCATGCCATGCATTGTACATCTACATACCAGTACATTAATATTACTGACGCATACTTCTACGTCTACATGATTTAACCATGTAGGGATCGGTGGTCCTTGATATCCTCCACATGGCTAGCATCAGAGTGTCACAACGGAAGTTAATGAGTCCTCTAGTTTGGGGGATAGTGTTATTTGTAGTTTGATATATTAAGATAATTTAGTCTTCAGTTACATAATTCCTTTCACTGTGATTGTATTTTGAGGGTGAGTTTAAGCATGTCTTAGCCCCTTCCAAGTTTATTTTGGAGATATTATTGGACGTAGATGCTATGTTTGTATCCAGTTTTTTTAATTCATTATGGTTTAAGCTTGTGGCAGTTAGCCTCATTTCCCCTTAGTTTTCTATCTTATCTTTATGTCATTGCCTATGAATGCTTAAGATACTTAAGATGGCATGGGTGAGGTGCCTTCGGGTATCTCATTCATCATGTGACAACTAGGCCCCTAGGTTGGGTCGTGACAAACTTGGTATTAGAGCACGAGGTTTTGAAATGGTCCTCAGAGTCTAACATATCACATCAAATAGAGTCTTATTCATGGATGTGAAGTGCACCACATCTATGAGTAGGAGGCTATAGGCGTTCAGAAATCGTCTCACTTCTTTCATGATCTATGTCTTGCTTTAAAATTGTCCTAAGGTTCCCTTATTTAACAAATCATTCTTTGCATTTTTCTGGACAATGTCTCCAAGAAGAATGCCTCTGTCCCTCAAGATGAGGGAGTGACTCATGCGGAGTTTTTAGGCCACTATGACTGTTCGCACAAGTGGTGACCAATCAAGGTGCTAATATCTCGAATACTCCCACTTTAGCCTCTAGAGTGAGGGATTTTCCTTGGATGAACCCTCTTGAGTTCCATAGATCAAAGGTTGAGCAAGATGCTCTAGAGTTTGTGGATGAAGTGCATAAAGTGTTGGTTGTTACGGGAGTGACTTCGAAGGAAAAGGCTGAGTTGGCGGTCTTCCAACTAAAAGGGGTGGAATGGAAAAGTGAGAGGGATGAAGATTGGGGTCCTATTTCTTAGGGAGAGTTCAAGGATACATTCCTAGATCATTTCTTTCCCTTAGAGTTGAGTGAAGCCAAGATGCAAGAACTTATCAACCTCAAGCAAGGAAATATGAGTGTGAGGAAGTATTCCCTCAAGTTCACTCAACTCTCCAAATATGCTCCATCATTGGCTGCTGATCCCCGTGCTAGAAATGAGTAAATATATGTCAGGGTTATCAAATTCACTTGTTCAAGAATGCCGGATTGCCATGTTAGTAAAGGAGATGGATATTTCAAGGCTTATGACCTGTATAGAACAAATTGAGGATAAAAAGATGAGAAAGAGTACAACAGAATCAAAGAGGGCATATTTTGAGGATGGTGGATCATCATCTACTAGCACTTTGGAGCCTAGGAATGAGAGTGAGAGAAACCCCTATCCTATTTGTGATAAGTGTGGTAAAAATACATTTAAAGAAGTTTTGATGGGACAAGAAGGTTCTTTGAGTGTGGCCAGTTGAGGCATAAGAGAAGAGAAACCCTTATCCTATTTGTGAGAGGGAGAGAAACCTCTATCCTATTTGTGATAAGTGTGGTAGAATACATTTAAAGAAGGTTTAATGGGACAAGAAGGTTCTTTGAGTGTGGCCAGTTGAGGCACAAGAGGAGGGATTGCTTGGTGGGCACTAGAAAGGGAAGAGAAAGAGCTTGAAATGCTTTGCCTGGTATGTATACCTCTCTTGGAAAAAAAGATAATATAGGTGCTATGGTTAATGTTTTGGTGCAAGTAGTTACATTGAGTTATTGTCAAAACGGCAGTTTTCATGTTCCCTCTCATGCATCATTTTATGTTACTGTTACTTGTTGATTATAGTACATGCATTCATGGAGTTGGTTTATAACTAGAATCTTATATGCAATTATGAAAATATGTTATGTGTGCATTTAAAATAATGTTGATGTTAATGATTTAAAATCTTGCATGAAAGTGATTTTGGGTTTGTGTATTTGAATTGTGACGGGTTGCTATATGTGTATGTTCGTTTCCTTCTTATTGTGTTAGCTTGATCAATATTCAGGGATGAATGTTCCTAAGGGGGGATATTGTAACACCCTGAGTTTAGGAGCCTAAGAGTGCAGAAAAGTTGGCCTAAAAATGACCTGGAGTTATTGTATGAGGGAAACTTATGGCTCGTAGAAGGAGTTACCGCCCGTAGTTAGGTTCGTAGATTAAGAGCTTCAACTTGAAGGAAATTGGAGTTTTAGGAAAGTGATCTATAAACCAACAGCATAGCCCGTAAACCATTATATAGCCCATAAAACCCTTCGCGGATAAGGACCAAGAGGATAAAAAAATGGCTAAATGTGGAAGGACTTTATGAGTCCAATCATGACTCGTAAGTCCACATACAACCCATAAGAAGGTTTCGTGGTTTGGGTCCAGCAGAAAGTCAATTTCAGGGATTTTAGTAGTGTTATCAAACGAATAGCCTACGACCCGTGGGTTGATCTACGACCTATAAATAGGCTTTCATAGGATCGATCTGGCATGTTTTTAAAAGGGTGTTTTCATCCTTTACTCCCATTCTAAATCCCCGTTTTTAAAAGGGTGTTTTGGTCCTTTACTCTCATTCTAAATCTAATGCTACGTCATTTTGGCTCCATATATGCCCTATATTAGTTTTATACCATCCTATTTATTTCCATTCCTAAATCATCCTTCAAAACTAAAGTCCAAAATATTATGTCAACCTCCTAAGGTTCTCCATTGAAGGCAAGGCTAGGGTTTCGGGTTTCCTTCACCAAAGTTCGTGATTTCTCCATAGATCTTTGGCTAAGATATGTGGATTTGATTTGTGGAGATCTTCCTTCACAAAGTCAAAGTTCTTTATTCTATTTTGGGTTTAGGGTTTATGTATGTTACAGAGTTTCGGAAAGTTGATTTAATCATTTGGCTTATGATATATTCTTAGTTATATGAAGTATATTAGTATCATGTTATGATCTATGATGAATAATGAGGTGAAATTCATGATTGTTCTAGTTAGGGTTTTACAAGGATCATATTGGATTGATTTGAGTGATTCTAAATGATTACATCTTGTCTTATGTATGCATGATATATATATGAATTTCATATTTACGAGTCTTTGAGCATGCAGATTCCATGTTTTTGACCTAACCTATATGAAGAGGATGTTTTATGGAAAAAGGAAATCTCAATCCATACTAAATAAGAACATGAAGGTCCTAAATGTCAAGAGTACTCATTTATGTTTTGGCTTCATGAGAATACTATGAAACTTTACATAAGTTCATGAATTCCTTTCTTTATACGTCACAGATATTATGGATGATGAGGTTTGCCAAGTATGCTATGAAACACATCGAAGTTCTATGAAAGCTATGCATTATTGAAAGGGTCTTGTTTATGATGTTACGGTGTACAAGTAATGACTATACTCTTGTCTATACGTTATTTCGGACTAGGCTCATTGGAGTCAAGAAAGAATGAATGAAAGATTTGCGAGTCTCCACCTAGCTATGATCATGAGACTATGATAGCCCGTTAGTAGAGAGATATGACATGATCAGCCGATAATAGAGGCATATACAAGATTATGATGCTAGTTGATAGTGCAGATTTAGCCAAGACATAGGGGATCTCTTTATGATGATGATTAATGTTCTAAATGCTCATGAGATGGGTTAGTATAATATCTATCCACTAATGATTCCATGATTCATACTTATGTTTATCCCGTGAGACTTTTGCTTAGCACTGAGTGGACCTTGGGATGAATGTGAAAGCTCCCCGTTAGAAGAGGCATGAGACCGTTAGTAGAATCCTATTGTCCTATAGCTATTTGCTACCATAGGGAATAGGGGTCACCCGCTAGTAGAGGTTGATTTCTACACCAACCAATAGTGGAGGTTGCTCAATAGTATGCTTTAGTAGATACACTTAGGCATCTTAGGAGGTGACATTGGCAAGTGATCTCCCCCTTTCTTCTAGTGTAGGGGAAACACCGGGACTCCATGGTTTAGCTCACATAGCTTATCTCGGTTAAAGGTTGCTCTCACATATATTTATGTTTGCCTTATGTTCCCAAGGTGTCCTTTTACGATGATTTATGATGGTTCCTTCATATTATGTTCAAAGTTCTTTTAGATTTCCTATGATTCATTGTTTCAAAAGTTCAAATGGTATTTCTCCTAAAGGTATATGACTAAGTCTTCAAGTATGTAAGATGAACTCCATTATGATTACTAATGTTTCTTCATAATATAATGGTCTTTTATGTAAAGTGATGTATTATCACCAATATTCATATTTCAATTTGTTCGTAACAATATGTATTTTCTCACAATTCTAAGTCTATGTGTTTCATTATGCTTCCAAGTAAAGGTAAGTTCATTATTTCTCATATGCATTATTTCATATTCTATGGCGAAAATAAAATGTTTAAATGATCACTTGTATGTATGTTCCAAGTTTATATTTGATTTTCTTATGCAGGACTATGTTCATCCATTCATCCTACTAAATTCTTTCTAAATTTGCCTTTTTATGTTTAAATGATATTGGCTTGATTATGACTTATTGATGCCCTCATAAGTATGATTTTAACATGAGACTTAGCATGAATCATTTCATCATTGTTTTCATGTTATGCATTGCACACCTACATACCAGTACATTTGAACTACTGAAGCATACTTCTATGCCTACATGATTTAACCATGTAGGGACCGATGCTCCTTGATATTCTCCACGTGGCTAGCATCATAGTGTCGCGACGGAAGTTGATGAGCCTCTACTTTGGCAATGACATCCTAGTGTTATTTGTTATTTGATGTACTAAGGTAATTTCTTCTTCAGCTGTATAGTTCTTTTTTTATGATCGTATTTTGAGGGTGAGCTTGAACATGTCTTAGCTCTCGCCAAGTTTATGTTAGAGGTATTGTTCGACACATATGCTATGTTTGTATCCATTTCTTTTAATTCATTATGATTTAAGCTTGTGGCCCCTAGCCCTGTTTCCCCTTAGTTTTCTGTCTTATGTATATGTCATTGCCTATGAATGCTTAAGATATTTAAGATAGCTTCGGTGAGGTGCTTTCGGATATCTTATTTGCCGCGTGATGACTAGCCCCCTAGGTTGAGTCATTATAGACATGCCCTCCGTGAAGCTGAGGCTTGGTCAGAGTATCCTATAATGTTGGTGTGGCTATGAATCTGGATGGAGGGCAGGTCAGATCCTCCTCAATCTGCTGATGCTCAGAATTTTCAGCCTTAAAATTAGACTCTGGCACTGGTTCCCACGGTTGATAATTAGCTGGTGTTATGGCATGGGCTCTATCCTAACCTCTATGTCGACCTTAACCTCTTCCATGGGCTGGGGCTCTATCTGTAGGTGCAAGAGGGTGTTGTCCACCGATGGTAGGTTTCGTCCTCACCATCTAGAAAAAGAGTAAAAAAAACAAATTTAGTTACTTCTACCATTTTCAATACATGATTAGAATCAAGAATAATGAATTTGAACCTAACAATGGTCTATAGCCTCCAGAAAATTTAAATATAGGAGTCATTGTACTTATTCGTGGGACTCTACTAAACACTTCCTCCTGTAAAGATGAGGCGAGCGAACCTAATCTCTGTTTCCACTCTTTCACAATCTAAATCTGAATCATGATGGTGCCTACCATAACCCTAAGTTGGCAAGTCAAACCCAACTTGGGTATTGTGGAAAACAAATTAGTTTACAATAAATAAATAAAAATATGTGAAAGTTGGAGTAACATAACAAAAAAGGTTGAGCCATAGTATAGATATATAAATGCAATACAAAATATATCAAAATGCTCAAAAATAATAAAAATGACAAAATGACGTTAGACTAAAATTTGATCATTGTAATTTTAAATATATTAGATCATTGTATAGTTTTTAAAATTTGTGACCATAACATTTGTATAGTTATAAAAATTTTATCCTTCATTTATCTATTCTTCTTACTCAATTAAATAAATTAGAGAAGAAACTTATAAGAATAACCACAATAATCTGATTATCTTAAAAAGATAATACAACTGAATTACCTTTATAAAGGCTAGAGCCGTTAAAGTGGAATAATCCTTGGCTAGCCCAATCCAGCCTGCTACTAAGGTAAGGTTAAATTATGATTTTTTAAGTCCATTTACAAATAAGGGTTATAAACCTAGTTCAATTCAGATTAAATTATTTGATTTAAATTATTTTTTAAAAAAGGAATGAGAAATAATTAATATCAGATAAGCCCGTATTTTACTTATTTAATATAAAATCATAATCACCAAGTATATAAGTTGGATACGTGATTATGACTTAATTCAAACATACAGATTACAAAGAAAATTGTGAAAAAAGAAGTAAAGTTTTTGGAATAGTGACTATTGAATAAGTTTTATTATATTATACAAAATATTTTATTAATCTGAAATTAAATTTCTAATACTAAAATTCTAATCAAAATTAGGATAATGGAGAATTAATCATACAAATCAAAATTTGAACCTCATACTTCATAACAGCAACATATTTTGTAATGTTTAAACCATTTTAATGTTAAAAAATGTATTAATAATATAAAGAGGCTGAGGGAAGCAGCTGAAGCAGACAGCTGTAGGACATGTCTACTTCAACTGCTTGTTAGGCAGACAACTACTGATTGATGTGTTTGCTTCAGCTGTTATAAAAATATTTCGTGGACTTTTAATTTAATCTTTTCAAGGTAGTTACTTACTTCAATTACGATTTTACAATATTAACCCTAATAAATAATTTTTTGTAAGGACCCGGACATTGTACGGCCTCATTGGAGCTTGACAATTTCAATTTCGGGAAGTTTTGGACAAAGGTGACTCTCCATAGAAGCCCACATGGTCCGTGTGGAGCCTCCATGGAGTGGCCCTTGGCCACTTGGAGGGTGTTTGGCCTTAAGCGTGGAATTTTAAACTAAGGAACATCACACATGGACCCCTCACGGTCCATGTGACACCTCACAGACCGTGTGGTGGGTTGTGTGGTGGCCTTAGCTTGGAATCCCACAATTTTGAGACCATGTATGGTGGCACGACCAAGTATACAACCCGTATAAAACGGTCCGTATGGCTTCCGCGAAAATTTTCTAAGTATTGGATCACCGTCTCAAAACTTTGTTGTGAAAAATTTTCTAAGTGAAGTGGGATGGAGGAGTACATGGACCGTTTTGCTTTGTATGGCTCGTGAGCCCTCTGTATGGGTGTTGGCATCAAATTTTTTTAAGTATGAAATCTTCAACCTCAAGCTAAGTTCACTTTCAAGCCCTCAATTCAAGCTTATTGATGTTGTTTAAGGCCATCATGAGTCTCCTACATTAAGCCAAGTTCAAAGGAATTCCGCTGACTAAGTAATTCACAAGTACCGATAGAAGGGTCAACTTTAAACAGTCATATCTCTTACATAAAAAAGAATTGGTTGGCCCACGACCTATCAAATTGAAGCTCTTTAAATTAGCTTGCAATGCATTTGGTTCCACCTCATTCCAAGTTCGAATCAAGATGTTATACCCATTTTTGTAAAGCCCATTTCTGTAGTATTTTCTCAAAATTGACCAAGTGAGGTATTACGGGAGGGTTTCACGGTCCATGAAACCTTGTACGGACTGGGAGACCTCCTCATGGGATCCCTGTCAAGAAATGCTATTTTGCTTCATTAATAGTTTTTTTTGTAACTGTGGCTTCTCCTATGTCATGACCCGGACCAAGGGCCTATGAGTGACATGGCAAATGGAAACCCGAGAGTCCCCAAACAAGGCTCATAGTGTCCATACTCACATCATCGGTTCGAAAGCGTAAATGACTAGTAAACACATAGTTCTAAGGGATGGGAGAATAAGACTCACGCTATGGGGATGTCATAGGGAATGGGAGAAACATGTATTCACATAGTACGTAGTACATAAATACTAAGGGGTGGGTCAGTATGACTCATTCTATTGGGGCAATTTAGGGCTTAGGATCTTTCACATCATACATATAACCATATCATAGAGCTCATAACCAATTCACATAATGATAACCAATAGGTAGCCAAAGCCGTAATGTCACGCCCCGGGAGGGTACCCAAGATGTGGCCAACACCTAGACACTATTGCTAGTCCCCAAGCGAACCACTTGGCCTCATCACATCCATTCAATCCTACAACTCTACAGATCAGCATAATTAAATGAAAGTAAATGGGCTCATGTCATCTAATGTCTCAAATAATAATAGAGTAATAATAAAGGCTAGTAAATAGAACTAGCTTACAATCTCAACATCAACGTCCAAATATCATCTATGAATCCTCTATCACTTAATCAAGTGGTGCCAATAAAAGACCCATGGCTACCGAAATCAAAATATAAGACTAGTCTAGTCTAACTCAAAAGTATGATGAAATTAAAATATAAGACTAGTCTAGTCTAACTCAAAAGCATGATGAAATAAAGGTAGTGAACCCTCTAGAGTTGGAGAGGCTCACCAATCAGCTTAATGTACTGGATCTTCAATGATGCACCTGTTGACGATCCCTAATCCCTGTATCTGTATCATAAAATGATGCAGCGTCGAGTGATGTCAATACGTGGAATGTACAATATAAAAAATAGCTAAATGAAATAGAAACAGGTAGAACAATATGGAACAACATCAACTCGGAAATAGTAAACAATCAACATTTGAAATGTCTATCAGAAGCAAGAATAAAGAGTAGAGAAGTGACCCATCAACCAATCATCCTCGTAAATCAAATGAACTCAACTCTACTCAATGGAACTCATCTCATCTCATCTTGACTCAGAGTACTCAAGGTAGGAACTTTTCTGAGAGTTTTTTCTTATCCGAAAATAATCACTTATGAGCCAGTGATTGTACAACATCCTGCCGGTGTTGCCACAGCCATTCCATAATTGCTAGATAGGGAACGAATCAAATCCACTAAGGGAAACTGCAATCAACTAGTCCTCCATTGTTTCAGGTACTCTCTCAAGAGGGAACCACAATGTAATGTGATGGTTCTAATCCTCACCTACGTTTGTGTAAATAGTTTTACGAGTGCGAGTTGGACTAACTCTTAAACTTTCGGTGCTCGATACTCCTCCCATGACTCAATGATCATAAGACAATCAATCCAATCAAATCATGGGAACTTTAACCCTCTCATCGATCAGTCTCATAGGGGCTTTAACCCTCTCGTCTATTAGTTCTCATAGGGACTTTAATCCTCTCATCAATCTACATCTCATAGGGACTTTAACCCTCTCATCAATTAACATCTCAATCAATAGCTCAAGGCTTAGAACAATCATAAGGTTGATTTTAACTTAATTTAAATATGGATTTTCAACATTATTGTTTATTAAATTCAATTAATATATGAGCTATGTTTATTTATTGATTTTAAAGTGAAATGAGCCCTAATATGATGAAATTCATTGAAGTTATAAAGTTATGAAAGTGTATGTCCCCTTTAAAGCTTGATTTGTGAATGGATAATCTATGTTATGATTTAAATATGAATTTTACTTATGTTTTTGCTTGAATTTCATAATGTATTGTTGATTTAAGTTTCAATCTCTATTACTCATGCTAATCTCATTTAATTCATGGCATATGCATATATAATTATGGTTTTTATGAAGTTTATGAAGTGGGTTTAACCCAATTTTGTTCATATAAATGATTTTGATAACATTATGGTTATGACAAGAATGTGACCACATAAATGACTAAGATTATGGCTCTTTGAGCAAGTATGGGTGTTTACACCACGATGTCTAAGGAGCTTATCCTATGCATAAAAGGTATTCATGAAGAATGTTTTGGCTTTTTAGCCTATTATGCATGATTATGAAGAATGTGATTTGGCCTTTTAGCCTAGGAATGCATATAACGATTTGAAAGTCTTTTGCCTTTTTTACAAGCATGTATATGTGTGTGTGTGTATATATATAGGTATTCTAGTAAGATGACGACCTAGCATCGAGAGAACCTTAAGATTGAGGCTCATCATGTTAGTCGAGGCATGACCCGTTAGAAAAGAATCTCATTGTCCCATAACTATGTGCCTAACATAGGCATGATTATGCCCCAAGGGGAAAAATGTTATGGACCTACCTTTGGCAAGTAGGTCATCTCTTTATTTGTTATGGGGTAGATGACGGAGTTCCAAGTTATAGCTCACTTGGTCTTATGTCGGTTACGGTCTCATCCTCAATGTATATGAAGTAATGGTGCATTCATGCATCATGCATTTCATGGCATATAGTTATATTACTTTTCTTTACTATATATCTCTTTCTATATATGTGCCCTTGTCATCTAACATTGAATGCAAGTTTAGTGAGCTCATGTGCATTGCATGCTGCATACTTAATACATTCAAATATACTAACACATACTTTTTGCCTATATAATCTAACCATGTAGGGACCGAGGACTACGTTCATCCACCATACGACGTCTAGCCTGGACCTTAAGATTTACTTAATGTGGTGAGTCCTATCTTCCAAGGACAAATCACCATTCCTTTACCTATGGTGTTTTACTTATGTTATGTACTTAGAGGGTGAGCCTGGGGTATGCCATGGCCCTCGTCCTATCTTATGATCAGAGGCATTGTTGGACAACTTGTAGACTTTCTTTTACGTTTATGTGCTAAGTGTTGTGTTCAGGGATTACGTTTATGGATATGGTTATGGTCATTATGGATTGATTATTAGCTTATGTTATGGATTCATGTTATGATGTGGAAGATCTTAAGTCTGGAATTGCCCCATAGAGTGAGTCATGCTCACCCGCCCCTTAGTATCTATGTGCTACGTATTATGTGAAACCATGTTACTCCATTTCCCTATGACATTGCTATAGCGCGAGTCCTACTTTTCCATCCCTTAGAACTATGTGTTTACTATTTATATATGTGCTTCTGAACCGATGACGTGTGAATGGATGCTATGAGGCTTGTCTGGGGACTCTCGGGTTCCCATTCGTTATGTCACTCCTTAGCCCTAGCCTTAGATCGTGACATTTTTCCAATTGCTTCAACTATGATTTCACTATAAAATACCCACAAAAATTTATTTTGAATGCTTCAATTCCTTCCAAGTGGATTACGCTTAAAAATCATTAAAATATTGCATTTTTGCTTAGAAAACATTCTATAACATTACATTTTATTTTATAAAACATTACATAGAACTTGAATAAAACTGTCTTTTCTTCTTTTTTTAAAAAAGGAGAAATGCTCAGAAATATTACAATGTGCACTTTTTGAAAAATATTTTGTTAGATTAATAATCTTCGTCGTGGACTATAAATTAATAATTGAGTTTATTAGTCAAAGGATCAACTTACCACGATAGACCAAGAGAAAATGTGAGACACAATTATCTTTCTTGTTATCACTTGTTAATATACTCATAATGTTAGCCGTGCATATTGCTTAAACTCATAATTTTATACAGCAGTAACAGATAATATCTAAGGGTGAACAATTAAAAAGAAAAAAACTCAACTAATGGTCTAGTTTGTCTTAATTTGGTATTGGGAATTTTTTTTTTTATTATAACTTTAAAAAATAAATTCGAGACCAAATAAATAAATAAGTATATATATATATATATATATATATATATATATATATATATATATATATATATATATATATATATAATTGAAATTGGTGTAATTACTAGGATAGTAATTACCACCCTAGTAATCGCACAGTCTAGTAATTACTCTGTCCTATTTGTCTGTCACAATCTAATTACAAGTGTGTTATTTGGTTGCACGAGTAATTACAACGTTATATTAAATTTTAAAAATAAAAATTAATTGTCTAAAATTAAAAATTTATATTATATAAATAAGGGTTTTTATTAATAATATTAAATTAAATTTTTAAAATATATATTCTCTTTGAAAAATATATTAATTAGTAAACATATTAAAAAATCAATTTATATTTGTTTAGATTAGTATATTTTAATAAAATTAATTACAAAAACTAAAAATTCAAGTTTTATGTGAACATCACGAAATGCGTGTTTGAAAATAAATAAATATTAAATATGGTAAATATAATGTCATAGTAAAATTGTTAAAATATTTGATAAAAAAATAATCTATCTAATCTAACTAAAATATAAATGGCTTATAATGTGAAATATCAAGTACAAAAAAAATGAAACTAAAACTATAACATAAGTTTTAAATTCAAAGTCAAAATTTTTAACATAATACTCTTATGCCAAATTTTAATATAACGTACATAAATATGATTTAAAAGAAAAAGAACGCATATTTGTAACTTTATCCAACAATGAATTCACCTTTAATTTTAAAATTAGAATGCTAATAAAATCATGATAATGAAAAAAATAAACATAGAATAAATAAATAAAAAAATAATATGAAAAATCACATGGAATCACATGATATATAAAGGTTAAGAATAAGAAGGAAATCGAAAATAAATATTATAAAATAAAATGTAGTTTAAAAAATGGAATGATAAAAATAAAAAGAATTCAAAATAATCAAAATAAAAAATAAATTAAAACAAAAACATAAAAATAAGAATAAAAGAAAGAAATTAAAAAGTAACCAGTATCTATTTACACCATGTAATTATCATCAATTCACAGCCTACCCTGCGAATTGAACAATGCAATTACACCCTGTCAATTGCACCAAATTATCAGTTGAATAAGTAATTACATGTCCTACGAAACAGGATAGATAGTGTAATTACATCCAAAACATCAAATCCTAATTACAAGGGTGTTGTTCCAAGTATTACTTTGATATAATTTATAAATATTTCTTATACTTTTTCATAATTTTCATCTTTTAACACATTATTTCAAGTTTGACTTGGATTTTTGAATAATCAATAAAGGTTATAGCTCATATATATTAGTAACTCTAATAAAGCTCTAATAAAATTATAGCAATTCGTTGGTAAAGAAAAAATCTTACTTGAGAGCAATTGTTGGAGAATACATGTTTCCCCAGTAATGATATGATAGGCCTATATGTATGCTTATTTTGGTCGTGACTGGAAATATTTTCTTAAATATGTTAGTAGAAACTTGATTAGTGCTTTGGATTTTGAATTTCTTGTTTTGTGCCAAGGGTCTATCGGAATCAACCTCCCTCTTCTTTTTATGGTAGGGGTATGGTATGCGTACACATTTGCCTCCTAGACCCTTCTTGTGGTTACACTGGTAGGTGGTTGTTGGTGATTTTGAATTTCTAGTTGACTTGACAGAATTTGCTTGAAGTTACCGGATGATTAAATTCCTTAGCTTGTAAATGTTTGACAAAGGTCTATTCATGTAGTGATAGTTTTAAGAAGATGGTTGATGTTGAATAGTCTTGTGCAGGCATAGAAGTCCACGGTTGAAAAATAGTATTGTAGTGCTTATAACCTTGGTTCTTGAATAATTGAAAAATGATCCATGGACTTTTTGTGCAAGTTTCAGTTTGACATAAAAAAAAACTCATGTAGCAAATTGCTCTGGAAAGGCCTTACTTTTTACCATGTTGGGTCATTTTAAGTGTGCTATTGTAGTTGTAATCTGAATTTTAATATAATATAGGCTTTACTATGCCAAGATTGGAATCGGCATTCAATAATATGTTGCTTGATGCTCTCATTTCCTATCGTAATTGCTCCTTTTGTTATCTTTCTGATGGAGTTCATTCATACATTTATTTCAGGTTCAATTTCAAAGAAGCTTGGACGAACGATGTCAGTCACAACCTACTACAGAGGCTGGTTCCACAACTCAACTATCATCTGATGATATTACTTCTATATGGATAAATGCGGCAGGAGGTGTGAAGAAAGGCAGAGTTTATGGGCTTGGAGTACAACCTTCCTCGTGTCATCCATTACCATTGTTGTCTGGTGCTTCTTCTTCTCAATCTTCAGAAGAAATTGAAGCAATGAGAAAACAGATTTCAGAGTTGACAGAACGACTTCAAACATCTGAAGCTAACTTTGCTAAAGTGCAGACGTTTATGGAGAAATATATGGCTGAATATGATAGTAGTGAAGAAGAGACCGACTCTGATGAAGAATAGATCGTGTTCTGGTTGTTTAGATATTTTCTAAGAGATTTAGATTTGTGTTAAACTATTTACTTTAGTTTTGAATCCCAACTACTTATTAGAATTGATTTTGATGATGCTTAACTTTTAACCTCAATTTTATTGAATGGAATTTAAATGTTTAGGAATGTATTTAGTGTTTGGTTTTATTGTGAATTTTTATGGATGGATGGCAATATAATTTAGCAAGTGGTATACCAAATAAACAATATTTTTATGCATTAAAAATTAGTCTATTGGACCATAATGGTATGATTTTTATGTTAGAAAATTCAAAATGCCGACTACAATAATCGGAAGCTCACCTAAATAGTTAATAATTGTCCCGACCATAGTAATCAAAATAAATATATATTAATTATTTAATTACTTAAATATTACGACTACTGTAGTTGGAAATGTTTAAATTAATAAATTATTATTTTAATAATGTTCCGACTACAGTAGTTGGCCAATCGGTAGACAAATGGTCATGTCTAGTTTCACATTTTCTGACCACATCAGTCGGTAAATGCCGACTACAGTCGTCGGTAAGTATTTTCCGACGTACAAAATACCGACTACTCGAAAATGGTCGGAAAGTCATCGGAAAACTCCATTTTCCGACTACATCCCGAGTAATTTTGCAGTCGAAAAACAGTTTATTTCTAGTAGTGACTAATGCTCAGAAATATTACAATGTGCACTTTTTGAAAAATATTTTGTTAGATTAATAATCTTCGTCGTGGACTATAAATTAATAATTGAGTTTATTAGTCAAAGGATCAACTTACCACGATAGACCAAGAGAAAATGTGAGACACAATTATCTTTCTTGTTATCACTTGTTAATATACTCATAATGTTAGCTGTGCATATTGCTTAAACTCATAATTTTATACAGCAGTAATAGATAATATCTAAGGGTGAACAATTAAAAAGAAAAAAACTCAACTAATGGTCTAGTTTGTCTTAATTTGGTATTGGGAATTTTTTTTTTTTGATTATAACTTTAAAAAATAAATTCGAGACCAAATAAATAAATAAGTATATATATATATATATATATATATATATATATATATATATATATATATATATATATATATATATATATATATATATATATATATATATATATAAAATTGAAATTGGTGTAATTACTAGGATAGTAATTACCACCCTAGTAATCGCACAATCTAGTAATTACTCTGTCCTATTTGTCTGTCACAATCTAATTACAAGTGTGTTATTTGGTTGCACGAGTAATTACAACGTTATATTAAATTTTAAAAATAAAAATTAATTGTCTAAAATTAAAAATTTATATTAGATAAATAAGGGTTTTTTATTTTTTAATATTAAATTAAATATTTAAAATATATATTCTCTTTGAAAAATATATTAATTAGTAAACATATTAAAAAATCAATTTATATTTGTTTAGATTAGTATATTTTAATAAAATTAATTACAAAAACTAAAAATTCAAGTTTTATGTGAACATCACGAAATGTGTGTTTGAAAATAAATAAATATTAAATATGGTAAATATAATGTCATAGTAAAATTGTTAAAATATTTGATAAAAAAATAATCTATCTAATCTAACTAAAATATAAATGGCTTATAATGTGAAATATCAAGTACAAAAAAAATGAAACTAAAACTATAACATAAGTTTAAATTCAAAGTCAAAATTTTTAACATAATACTCTTATGCCAAATTTTAATATAACGTACATAAATATGATTTAAAAGAAAAGAACGCATATTTGTAACTTTATCCAACAATGAATTCACCTTTAATTTTAAAATTAGAATGCTAATAAAATCATGATAATGAAAAAAATAAACATAGAATAAATAAATAAAAAAATAATATGAAAAATTACATGGAATCACATGATATATAAAGGTTAAGAATAAGAAGGAAATCGATAATAAATATTATAAAATAAAATGTAGTTTAAAAAATGGAATGATAAAAATAAAAAGAATTCAAAATAATCAAAATAAAAAATAAATTAAAACAAAAACATTAAAATAAGAATAAAAGAAAGAAATTAAAAAGTAACCAGTATCTAATTACACCATGTAATTATCATCAATTCACAGCCTACCCTGCGAATTGAACAATGCAATTACACCCTGTCAATTGCACCAAATTATCAGTTGAATAAGTAATTACATGTCCTACGAACAGGATAGATAGTGTAATTACATCCAAAACATCAAATCCTAATTACAAGGGTGTTGTTCCAAGTATTACTTTGATATAATTTATAAATATTTCTTATACTTTTTCATAATTTTCATCTTTTAACACATTATTTCAAGTTTGACTTGGATTTTTGAATAATCAATAAAGGTTATAGCTCATATATATATTAGTAACTCTAATAAAGCTCTAATAAAATTATAGCAATTCGTTAGTAAAGAAAAAATCAATTCAACACTATGAGTGACAATAATGTTGAATATTTGTTCTTTAGTTTTACATTGATTTTAGACAATCAAAATACATAACCTAATTTTAGTTTTTCTTCAATGTTTAGTCATGTAACTAATACTTATACTAGACTTATTTCAGCATGATTTAATACTTTAAAATTATGATCGCTTTCATTATGACTTATTTATTTGCAACATTTATTTTATGCGATTTATTATTACTTCTTATTAAATATTTTACTCTCATTACTCATACCATATATTGTACTATTTTCTTAGGAAACACCCTAGATAGTTGTATTTTTATAGGACTAAAGAAATATTTGAAGCACAAATGAATTATACATTTGCATCAATACTTTATCGGAAAAGCCAAAAAAAAATCAAGAAATTTGAAAAAATCCAAAAACATCTGAGGTTGAAAACTACAAATTTAATTAGTTTGATTTGGTATATAGATTTAAATACCCTACGGAAATGATTTGGTTTAATATTTAAAAAAATTGAACTTCCCAATGCATGTAAACCCTAATATAACCTTACAAAACAAGTTAACTGACCAATTACAACTGATATAAAAATAAACAGAGATTATAGAGTTAAAAATGATCTAGAACACTTGTCAAATTGGAACTTTCTTTATCTTATTAAGCCAAATTCATTGCAACATACAAGGAATAAGCTAAATATATGCTCCAAATTCATAAAAAAAAAAAAACGGGTTTCTCTTGCATTATCTAATTATAATGAGTGCCATGTTTAATTGTACGTTTATGAGTCAACTTTGGTGCTTCCTTCGGAGACAAACGTGTATTAGTGATAATCTTTCCTTTTGGATTGAGAATAATATTTGGTTTTGTAGCTCTAGATTTGGGAGCCAAATGTGTGTTAGGAGAAAACTTTCTTATTGATTTGGGTGCAACTTTGCGATTCACCTTTCGTTTATTAGTGGTTGTAGTTATTTTTGGAGAAACGTGAGATCCAACTTTAGGTCTAACTTGGAGAAGTTTATACACATAGTTTCCAATTGGCTTTGGTGATGGTTTTGGGGAAAGTTTTTGTTTTCTTATTGGGATTGTAGGAGCCAAAGTTGGAAGATATTTTCTTTGTGTAGGCTTAGGACCAAGTTTAGATACAAAAGGAGATTTTTTTGTCACCTTAGTAGTTGCATGAGGAATTGGCTTTGAAAAAAACACATGAGAATGAGGAGCCAAGATTGAGCTAGATGTGTGTTTTTCAATTGATTTTGGAGAAAGATTTTGTTTAATGGAATTTTTAGGAGCCAACCGATCCAAATTTGATTGAAACTGACGCATAGTTGTTGTTGAAGGTGTAGGAGAAACTTTAGGCTTTGGAAAAGGATATATTATTGCTATTTTAGGGATAGATTTTGGGGATTGTGGATATTCTATGGTATTCTTAGGTGATGTTGGAATCTTATGTTTTGGGGTTGGTGTAGGATAGAAGGAGAATGCAATTTCAAATGAAGTTGCAAATGTGAAGAGAAACAAAGTTGCAAAGATGGAAAGACTATAAAATTTTGCCATTTTGCTTTACTAAAAAGTTTATCGTAATGGTTATATTGTGTTGTGAGTTTTATGCCATATTTTATAGGTGGACTAATGCGTGTAGGGGTGTCGACTAAGTCCAGATTAAACTCCCTTGGAATTTAATGAAGTTATTAATTAACTTTACTGTTTAATAAGAAATGTAGCATCATAAATGTTTAAAGAGTCCTTAGAGATGAAATAAGTTACGGTGGACACCAATAATCATTACATGACTCAATTGGAGAGATTATTTTCTTTGGGTGTGCGAGAGTGGGTAGGTGGGGAGGGAGTAATATAGAAGTGACAAATGAGCGGTCAAACTAAGTGGAATGTGAGTCAATAAAAGATTAGTTAATAAAAATGAATAAAGTACTCGACTCGATTTGACTCATATTTTAAATATATAAAAATAACTTATCCAATGGATAATATGGAAAAATATAAACATTCATATTATAGTAGGAATCATGTTAAAAGTTTCCGAAGAAATCTTTTTATCCACTTCTCACCCCCACCTCCACCTCCATTAGATTTTTTTTTATAATACTTTTTTTAAAAAGTATTATCGCCTACCAACTCATCCTCTCTTGCCACCTCCACCTCCTGCAAAAACTTAGTTTTTCCTTTAAGAAATTAAATATATTTTTTACTACCCAGACATTCCGAGCGCCTCCCCCCCCCCCCCCCCCCAATTAAAAGATGTAAACAAAAAAAAAATTCTTTAAAAAAAAGCTTAAATATTTTTTATCCCCCAAACCACACCCCGAGCACCCCCTCCCCCTCCGAAGTGCCCCCACTATCAAAAAAATGTTTTAAAAAAAAAAATTAAATTCTCACCCCCTCCCACCTTGACCCCATGAAAAAATGTTTAAACAATTATTTTTTTAAAAACAAATCTTAAATTTTTTTTTTATACACACACCCGGAAAAAAATGTAAAAGAAAATTTAAATTATTTTTTTAAAATTTAATTTTTGACTTCAAAATGAGTGTAATTTTTTTTAATTACCCTACCAACCCCTACCCGGCCACCTATACTAAAAAAGAGTAATACCATTTTTCTTTCTTTTATGAATGATTCTCTTTTACTCATTTTATCATTTAAGTGCCCACTTTTAAATGGGTAATATGAGGTTGACTCATTCTTACTCATTTAGAGTTAAATGCCCAACTCTTTTAAGATAGCCATATAAATTACTCATTTTGTCACCTGTAATAAGTTTTTATGTTAGATGAAGGAGGATAAAAAAATGTTATCCCAATATAATTGGATAGCCCTCAATGAAAACTAAATGTCCCAAGGTCACCCTCAATGAAAACTAAATGTCCCAAAATGGAATAACTAGAAGCATCAAGTAACAATATAATTGGATAACCCTCAAACTATGAGGACTTACCTATCAAGCCAATCTTTGAACTCCAAGCTAATCAATAGAATATAGAGTAGGGTTTGAAATCCTTCCCTATATTTTGAAATAATGTAGGAAAAATATGTATTAATATGTTGGAATATAACATACATGATATACATATATAAATATAACATGAATAAATGATGTATGAGTCATGGGGTGCAAGATCGCAATAATATAAGCATGAAGTAAAGCATGAGATAAAACATGATTATAAATCGTGCGGTCAAAGCATCAAATCATAATAAAGCTTAAATTAATATAATCATTTTTATGCTAGACCCCTGTAACCGACAATAGGAGCATGCGAGCTATAACATGGAATCTTATATTCTCCCACATCGACAAGGGAGAGGCTACCTTGCCAAGGTAAACTTTTTTATGGTACAACAGTCAACAGTGAGAGGATAAATGTGGATCCACAAGCCTAATTTAAAAGGCAAACTTATAGTGGAAATAAGTTTAGACAAGAGGTTGCTACTAGGAATTTCTTGGGAGGATAACCTTAACATCCAGCAGGTCTAAATTCCACCTCAACCCTTCTCGGCGCTAAGTCAAACCGTATGGAATAGTACATTATTTTTTCATAGTCAAGAATAAATTAATCATTACATTGAGTCACTAAAAATTATCATTCATATGGAGTAGCTCATAAAAATCTTTTGTGATTCATTAATGTAAAAATTGTTCTCATCACATATGAATACATGATTAGGTGAGAAAATCTTTTACCAACATTCGTTCATTCATTCATTCATTCATTTAACGGACTTCATAAAGCATAATTAAATAATTTTCATAAATCTTGGAAGAACACTTGTCATTCATGGAATTTTTGGGTAAATTATTTGTGTTCAATGCTGTTTCAATTTTAAACCATGCGATTCATGAAGATCATGCATAATTATGAAGAATTATACTAATTTTAGTCATAAACAAGGAATTCAGTACATTCACGAACCCTAACAGCTATCACGATCAAAGCCTAGAGACTCCTACACGGTGAATGGAGAACCTGAATGTGCCCCAAACAAGCTTCATATCATATATAGGTACATCATCGGTGACAAGATGTAAATAAACCAATCATCAAGTAGCTCTAGGGGATTAGGGTCTTAGGATGCACTCTATGGATTAAAAGGACAAGGAATCTTCACCATTCAATTACAACAAATAATTTTGAGGAAATCGGACATGGGACACACTTTATGGGAAGTAAGGGCTAAAGAATTTCACCAATGAGCTAATAACATTATAAGAAAAAATAATTATGGGATAGAGACTAAGGAAAAGTCATTATAGATACAAGATTGTCTCATAGTACATATATAGCATATCATGCAATAATACTTCTACCCGTAGATGGAATAGAGGTCAAAATATGTCCCGAGCACACCCCTCAAAAGCAAATAATAAGAGTATCAATGTCTTAACATAAGCAAGCAAGATAGAAGATGGATATTACCCTCGAACTAGAGGACTTACCATAAACAAGATCTTTTATGATCCAAAGCTAGTTGCTTGGAGGATATCAAGGAGTGTTGGTCCCTACATGGTGATATCATATAGGCATAAAGTATGTGTTAGTACTATGGAATGTACTAAGTATGTGGGTATGTCATGTACTGAATTAAGTATAACTCATAAGATAGTGAACAATAAGATCATGTAAGATATTACTTAAGCCATGAAACGTAAGATAATGCATGTAAAGAATAAAGAACGAACACTTAATTATTTTCATGATAGAACACTTCAACTTAGAGTAATGAGAGAGGTACGTTGTTATGCAAAAGTAGAATAGAAATACCTTTAGGAAATCAATGCATTACTTTAAGGGAAAGACCGTCTTACTATAAATAAAACATTAGTAACCATAAATAAGAACACCATGCATACTTGAAGAGAAAGTTATATAGCTTTGTATGAAATACTATTAGTAGTAACAAGAGATCATAAACATATGGGAGCGCAACTTTTAACCGACATAAACCATGTAAGATAAACCATGGAGGTTCGATGTTTACCCTACACCAGAAGAAGGGGGAGATCACTTGCCAAGGTGACCTCATAAGATACCTAAGTGGATTCACGAAAGCTAGCTAGTGAGCAAACCTCTACTAACGCGGGGGTGGGGGTCTAGAAATCAACCTCTACTAGCGGGTGACCATATTATCCTACGGTGGCACATAGTCATGGGACAATGAGATTCTATTAATGGTCTCATGCCCGAGCTAATAGGAAGTTTCCTTATCTATCCCAAAGTCCATTCGGTGCTAAGGGTAATTATCGTGGAATAATCATAAGCATGAATCATGGTTTCATTTTATATGAAGATGTATTCTACTAACCTATCCCATAAGCATTTAGAACATTAATCATCATCATATGGATAGCTCATAAATGTCTATGTCTCTACTAACAGCCTATCATCATCTAATAATCATGGCTTGGTGAGGGAACTCACATTTAAATCCTTCATTCATTCTTGACTTCAATGAATCTAGTCCCACGAAAAAAATATATAAACATAAGTATAATCACGACATGCATAAGCTTGTAAATCATAACATCATAATAGGAGTAGTTCATAAAAAATCATGACCCCCTTCAATTGTGAGCATTTTCCTTTCACAAGAGGGTGTGTCATAATAGCATAAAAAGGGAATTTATAATTTTGACCATATTCTTCCAAGTCATGTTCATGCCCATAATTGGACCATATCTTAGCATAAGTTCTTGTCAATTCAATCATCAACATGAGATTCTAAGGAATGTGCATATTTATTCTGAGAGTATATCATTTAAAGTTATAACTTAATCAAGCCATGGTGAGATTCAAAAATCCACAATAATTTAAGATAGGGTTTAAAATTTATTAACTCATGATAATAGATAGCAATACATCATCATATGAACATAATATTCATGAGTTAAACAAAAATATATCATTTAGGCTAAGGTTTAACAAAATCCATTTAAGAAATCACCAACCCAATGTAGTCATATGAAGGTTTCATAAATACTAGCTCATTTTATGCATTTCAAATCAATAAACGACAATTTCAGCCATGAATCATGCATATAAGTAAGAATAGGAAGTACTCCAAATAAAATGAACCTTGGAATTTAAAAATAGAGTTGGAAAGAGTTTTGAACTCCATGGATGAAAGGATCTATGGATGAAGAAACCCATATATTGAAAGTGCAAGAAGGGAGGAGGGGAAATTGAATTTTCCTCCTATTTTACTTAAATTTATTTTGAGTTAGTCAGCTAACTTAGGTGATAGTTGACTAGCACAATTAAAGTAATATGCAGAAATTAAAGAGCATAAAGTAAAATTCAACAACAGATGTTTTATACTGGTTCGAATTCAATGTGAATCCTATTTCTAGTCCCTTTAGGTTGCAAGGAATATCTCTTCAAGCCTTGAAAATTTGTGGTTACAAGAAATTGAATTTAAACTACTCTCAATTTTTTTTCTTGTTTTATTTTTATTTTGATACAATCATCTCTTTCAAATTTTTCTTCTTTTCTCTCTCTTTTTTCACAGTATAACAAACAAATTACGATGATTTTCTTAAAGATGAAGAGTTTGAAGATGGTCTTGAATGCAATAGGCTTGTATAATATCTATGATATCTAGACGCCTCCTTTTATTTGAAGAGTTTGCATCCCAAGGGATTTGAACCTTAGAATCATGCAATGGTGATTCCTTCTTCCAACGATAAGATAAGGCTTCTAAGGAAGGCCACAGTCAGAGCTTCTCCTGACTTATTCTTTCCAGTCCAATAGGCAAGTGATTGATACTCCAAATTTATTTTCCTTTGCTTGATTGATTTCTTTGATTGCTTGATTTCTTTGATTGCTCTAGATTTGTTTTCCTTTCTTGATTGATTTCTTTAATTGCTCTAGATTTGTTTTCCTTTCTTGATTGATTTCTTTGATTTCTCCAGATTTGATTTTGCTTGTTTGATTTCCTTGATTTCTCTAGATTTGATTTTCTTGATTAGTTTTTCTTTCTTGCTTAGTATTAGATTGATCCCTTCTAATAATTGTGTTCTTGGTACTTTCAGCTAGATTTCCTTGATAGATTCTTCCAAGTCATTCCTTAGCCAGATTGTTTCCTTTTTGATGTTTTCCTGCTAATAGTCATTAATCAAAATATATTAGTACTAACAATCTCCCCCTTTTTGATGATGACAATAATACTAATGTAGCCAACCTCCTTAAATGTATAGTCAACTACCTGCTAGGAGTTTTCTCCCCTTGACTGGTTGCATTGGCGCTCCCCCTAAATACTTGCATAGATGCGTAGTGTGATATCGACTAACTGGCTACTATACTAAGTTTACCTTAGCTCCCCCTGAATACTGTCATGCTCCAGGAGGGTACCCAAGACGTGGCCGGCACCCAGAGACAATTGCTAGTCCCCAAGCGAACCACTTGGTCTCATCATATCTATTCAATTCAACAACTCTATAGATCTGCAAAAGTAAAAGCAAGTAAATGGGCTTATTTCATCTAATGTCTCAAATATTATACCTAATAAAAGAAGGCTAGTAGAAAGAACTAGCTCAATAATCTCAACATCAACATTCGACTATCATCAATGAAGCCTCTATGACTAATCAAGTGGTGCCAATGACAGACCTATGGCTACCAAATTCAAAATAAAAGATTAGTCTACTTTAACTCAAAAGCATGATGAAATAAATAATAGTGGATCTTCTAGAGTAGGGGAGGCTCACTAATCAGCTGAATATCTCGGATCTTTAACAAAGCGCCTGTTGACAATCTCTAATTCCTGTATCTGTATCATAAAATGATGCAGCACCAAGTGAAATTAGTACATAGAATGTACGATATGTAAAATAGTTGAATGAAAGAGAAACAGGTAGAGTAATATGAAACAATTGTCGAATCTGAACAATCATCAAATCAAAAACGTCAAATGTCAGTCTAAATCAAGGATAAAAGTAGACAAGTGACCAATCAACCAATCAACCAATCAACTTCATCAATCAAGACAGACTCATCTCAAAGGGACTCATCTCATCACATCTCAATCTCATCTCGACTCAGAGTACTCAAGGTAGGAACTTTCTGGGAGTTTCTCTTATCCGACAACAGTCACTTATGAGCTAGTGAATATACAATAGTCAAGCTGATGTTTCCACAGCCGTTCCAAACTTGCCAAGTAGGGAACGAATTGAATCCACTAAGGGAAATAACAATCAGCTAAGTCCTTTATTGCTTTTAGGGACTTCTAATCAAGAGGGAACCACAATATAATGTGATGGTTCTATGCCTCACATACATTTGGCGATGTAGTTTGACAAGTACGAGTCGGACTAACTCTTACTCTTTTGGTGCTCGATACTTCTCCCATGACTCAATGTTTATAAGACAATCAATATAATCAAACCAATCAAATCATAGGGACCTTTAACCCTATCATCAATCAATCTCATAGGGGTTTTAACCCTTTCATCAATCAATCTCATAGGGGCTTTAAACCTCCCATCAAGGAACACTTCAATCAACGACTCAAGATTTAGAACAATCGTAAGGGAACAATCAAATAGACAAATCAGTGGAGTTCATTTATGGAGACTCACATGACTATCAAATTCTATCAACTCATCATCATTCTCTCATCACAATCACAATCACAATCGACATCCTCCAATCAAGGCGCTAGACTCAATTCTTAAGTTTATTCATGTATGCTTTCAAAATAGTCATGTAGGGTTATGCAATTTCTCATGAAAATATTCAATTCAAGAAAAAAAATTTATGATGATCATCAACATATGGAAGTACATGAAAATAGAAATAATTTATAAGAAGATATTCAAAATTCAATTTAAATACATGCATGGGGACTCATGAACACTCAACTCCTCTGTGACCATCTATGGGGCATATGAGAGGACAATCTCATGCTTTTAGTTTAGCCTTACGTACCTGACATGAAGCTATCAATGATCTCCTTCAAGAATTCTCCCTTGAGTTCTTCAATCTCAAGCTTTTCTCCTCTTTCCTCAAGCCCTAGTCTTGTCCAATTATTTAGAAAGGACTTAGAATGGGATTTTAGACTCTTTTAACGTCAAAATGATCCAATTAGATCGTGTATAGAGTTTAAGAGGGGTTGGAAATTGACCAGAATGCTCTTCACAAAATTTAGAAATTATTCAGCTTCAGGATAGCCAAGTCCGGGGCGCGGACTGATCGCACTCAGTGTATTTTCTCCAAAATTTTCTGAATGTGTTTTTCCCAATCCCATCAAAAAAATTTGGAAAAACATAAGTGTGACTCCGCTACAAAGGCACGACGCACCCCCGTCGCGCACTGCCACTTTTTTATTTTTGGGTCGAAAAATTATCTTTTGATCCGAATCGCTCTAAAAGTCAATCAAGACCATTTCCCCACTCAATATATTGTGCTGATCACAAAACCGGTCTCAGATTTTCCATACGAGCACTAAAAAATGCATTACACGCATACCTCTCCTCTAGGGGTATTTTGATAATTTTATTGGGCCTTATATCATCTCCCCCTTGGGATCATTCATCGTCGAATGATGAGTAAAGGTGGATATCAAGGCACGAATAGACTTAAGACTCATCTCAACATTCAACTCAACCAATCAAACTCTCGACTCCTCCTCAATCCCAATCAACTCTACTAGGACTCAAGAATAGGCAATCAACTCAAGAATAGATCAATCAATCTAGTCAAGGATAAGAAATTTACCTTCGACGTTCTTATCATTTGGCACGAATAGGTGCGGGTATTTCGCCTTCATTTCTTCCTCAGCTTGCCATGTGGCTTCCTCAATGAATTGATTTCTCCACAGGACTTTGACTGAGGCTATCTCTTTGTTTCTCAACTTACGAATCTGGTGATCAAGGATTTGGACTGGAACCTCTTCGTAGGAAATCTATCCTTCACTTCGATAGTCTCAACAGGGATCACCAAGGCACGATCTCCCAAGCACTTCTTCATCATCGATACATGAAATACGGGATGAACTCCATCTAACTCAGAAGGCAACTCTAACTCACAAGCAACCTTCTCAATCCTCTTCACAATCTGATATGGTCCAACATAGCGTGGACTCAACTTCCCCTTCTTCTGAAATTTTATGACACTCTTCATAGGTGACACTTTCAAGTACACCCAATCATTTACCTCGAATTCTAAGTCTCTTCTCCTCATGTCGGTATAAGATTTCTGGCGACTCTGGGAAGTCTTCAATGTCTCTCTAATGACCTTAACCTTCTCCATCGATTGGTGGACAAGATCAGGCCCAATCAATTCCACTTCTCCAACCTCAAATCACCCAATTGGTGATCTACATCTCCTCCTATACAAGGCTTCATATGGAGCCATCTGAATGCTTGCATGATAACTATTGTTATATGCAAATTCAATCAATGGTAGGTGATCATCCCAATTTCCCTTGAAATAAAGAACACAGGCTCTCAACATATCCTCTAATGTCTGAGGATACATAAAGGCTGGCTCACTTAGGCAAATCTACATCGGCAAAAAAGAGGGAGAGTTCTGGGCTATTTAAGTGAAGGATTGGACCTAATACTGTGAGGCACCTTTTAGGGTGAGCCCAAAGGGAAAAATCCGTGATGGGCAAGACTTAAGAGCGGATAATACTTCACAGTGTTGGGCCAGGTCATTCCAAGTGGTATCAGAGTCGACTCTCGACTAGTACGGTTGTGGGGCAAACCTCAGTGAGGATGCTGAGCCCCTATAGGGGGTGAGAGCAGGGACGATGATACATAACGTTTGGCTCACTTAGGCAAATTCACATCGGAAAAAGAGAGGGAGAGTTCTAGGCTATCTAAGTAAAGGATTGGACCTAATACTGTGAGGCGCCTTTTGGGGTGAGCCCAAAGGGACAAATCCGTGATAGGCTAGGACCAAGAGCAGGAAATACTTCACAGTGTTGGGCCAAGTCATTACAAATACTTACTTAGTCTCCTTTCTTCCCCTTTGACATCAGCAAAAAGGAAACAACAGGAAATAATAGGCAACAAACATGCAAAAGCAGGCCAGACAATATTTCAAAACATCAAAGTAGAGACAGTTCTTAATAGAGAAACAAAATATAGTAGAAGTCCAAATATGCAAACAAAAAAAAAAGATCCCCAACACATAATAAGAAAAGTTAGCCACAAGGGCGTAAGAAGTAGGAGATGGTGTTGATAGTGGCAGGCTTCAAATTCTCGAACAGATTGGTCAGATTAGCACCCATGGCATCAGAGTTGTTTTGGATTTTCTGGGCGACCTTGATGGCTTTCTTCACAATTTGTATGAGTTGCAGTTAAACTTTTCCCACATCAGTCCCAGTCTTCTTGGTAATGTCTTTGATTTTGTCCAACATATCTGTGATGACTTCTAGATTGTAGTGACAACACATGAGTAGGTCTTTCAAGTTTTCAAATTTTGCATCCATGATGGAGTCCTTGGAAATTAATTCTTTTACCAGTTGGGGCTCCGGAAGGGTAGGAGGGAAAGGAGCGCAAGGAGAGTTGTCACTGGGAGACTCATCAACAAGGCCAAAGTGAGGCTCAAATTTGAGAGACTAGGAATTATTTGAGAGAATGTAGCCCATGTTATTGAAGGCCTTAGAGTTGTAGCATTGTTTAACAATGAAGGGAGGGATGCCGGAGAGACACACATTGTTAGCCTCAAGAATCTTAGAGATAAGCATGCCATAAGGATGGCTCTAAGAGTCCATGGTGGAATTATCCATCCGAAAAAGAATAGGTGTCCCAAATAGAGAGGGTAGATAACAAGCCAACATGAGGGACAATAATTGTTGCTACTATGTGAGCGAGAACCCTTACTTCAAAGGAGACATTCTTTGGGCCTAGGTTTGAGGGGCAAGAACCAGACATTAGGGCATTGTTAGCCTCTTTAAAAGACAATTCAAAATCGGAAGGACAAGAGTTTTTGCTAGGGATAAGAACCCAGAGCAGTGGATACCAAAGATCTCATCAAAGAATAAGGATAAAAAAAAATCTTTTCTCTAGAACCAGGGTTTCAACTTCTCCGGGAATAGATGAACGAAGATTTGCATAAAACAGACTTACCAAGGGTTCATAAACGAGCTTAGGAGGGGATGAAAAAAGAATTCCCAGCCTTGATATGCAAAGAATTCTTTGATAGGGAACTGAATAGACAACAAGAGATCCACATTCACAATACGACCATGCACAATAGTCTTCGATTTTAGGGATTGAAAGAGAGTATCGTTTGAGGATTTTCAGAAGTCTACCTTAACATGAAGAGAACTTTCAATACCGAACTTGCGCTTCTTCTTTGGGTCACCAAGAAGATGAGAAGGAGCACAGTACTTGAAAGAAGAGAGGGGAGAGCCAGACAAAATAGGGGACGAAGGGGAGAAGAAATTTTCAAAGTCCACTGGAACTAGAGGATGGGTAAAGCCCTTTCCTTTGTTCCTGGTACTTTTACGAGGAAGCATTGAAGAGATAGAGAGTGAGAGAAGAGAGGAAGTTTAGGAGTCGAAAGATTTAGAGAGGATTTAAAGAGAGAAAACTGGAAGATGAAAAGAAAAAGATGATGAGAAAGGAAGTGACAGGGCGGGAAGATGAAGAGAAAATGGGTTGACATATATGGAAGTACACGCAATAGAACCATCAAAAAAAGCAATAAATACACATAATTAAGGCAGTGAAAACATTTAAGAAAAATAAATCAATTAATGTATTAAAAAGATACATTAATTGATTTATATGTTATTTATCTGTCTTTATATCTTACTATCCTGTATTTACGTATTATCATGTGTTCTTCTCTTTCTTGCCTGTTTATCATATCTAGCTTATTCTGCTGATGGGTTTTTGTGATGAGGGTTTCCAGGAAACAGCCTCTCTACCTGTGTGGTAGTGGTAAGGTCTGCGTACATCTTAACCTCCCCAGACCCCACTTGTGGGATTTCACTGGGTATGTTGTTGTTGTTGTTGTTGTAATGTATCAAAAAGATACTGATCAGATTTTTTTAAAAGATTTGAAAATAACATTTAATGAATTTCTAAGAGAACAAAATCTTTCTTCAAGCAAAGGTATTGTAAAAATATCCACCAATTTATTTTCAGTATTCACAAAAACAATTTCAATATTGCCATTTAAAATATGATTTCTAATAAAATTTAATGTCAATATGCTTAGCTGTAGAATGATGCATAGGATTTTTGGTCAGACAGGTAGCACTAGAATTATCACATAGAATTTGAACAGGTTTAGCATTATAATAATCACTTAATTCTTGGATCATCCAAAGAACCTGAGTACCTGATTGCTACACATCCAGCCTCAGTGGTGGAGATGGATACACAATTCCGTTTCTTGCTATTCCAAGAGATTAAGGAATCTCCAAGGAAACGACAAGATTCACTGGTGCTTTTTCTATCGACTTTATCACCTGCATAATCAATCTTTGAAAATCCACAAAGATTAAAATTAGATGATTTTTCATACCAGAGACCAAAAGAGATAGTTCCCACTAGATAACAAATAATTCTTTTTACAACAGTAAAAATGAGATTCCTTAGGAGCACTTTGAAATTTGGCACATTTACAAAAGCTGAACATGATATCGGGCCTACTAGCAGTGAGATAAAGAAGGGATCCAATCATACCTCTATATTTGGTTTCATCAACATTCTTACCATTTGGATTGAGGTCCAGATTGCAATAAGGGCTCATGGGAGTGCTTATGGACTTGGCATTATCCATTCTGAATTTTTGAATCAATTCTTTAGTATAATTACTTTGACAGAAAAAATTCCTTGATCGATTTGAAAAATTTGAAAGTCCCAAAAAGAAGGTTAAGTCACCATTAAGCTCATTTCGAATTCGCTTTGCATAAGATTGGCAAAGTCCTTACACAAATCATCATTAGTACTTCAAAAAATAATATCATCAATGTATATTTGAATAATAATATTATCAGAGAGGATTTTTTTAATAAAGAGAGTGGTGTCAATACTCTCTTAAAAAAATCAGGATTTAGTAAAAATTTACTCAGTCGATCATACCAAGCTCTAGGAGCTTGTTTGAGTCCATAAAGAGCTTTAGAAAGTTTAAAGACATGGTGAGGTGATGCAGGATGTTCAAAATCAGGGGGTTGTTTTACAAAAACGTCTTCTTTGATAAATCCATTTAAAAAATACTTTTAACATCCATTTGGAAAAGTTTAAAGCCTTTAAAGGCAACACATGCTAAGAGAATATGAATAGATTCTAACCTTGCTACAGGAGAAAAAGTCTCATTGTAGTCGAGTCCCTCTTGTTGAGTGTATCCCTGAGCTACTAGTCTGCTTTGTTTCTGATTACTTTTCCATCTTCGTTTAGTTTATTTCTAAAAACCCATTTGGTTCTGATGATTGAAGTATTTTCTGGTTTGTGAACTAGGGTCCAATATGATTCTTCTCAAAATGATCAAGTTCTTCCTTCATGGATTTAACCCATTTATTGTCTTTCAAGGCCTCTTCAATCTTTTTGGTTCTAGTTGAGAAATAACTCGTATGTTTGCACTTTTCTTGCTTGAGGCTCTAGTTCTCATTCCATCGCTTGCATTTCCAATGATGAACTTCTTAAGATAGTCAGGTTCACTCATCCATTCATTTGGTATTGTCTTTGTTATGAGCTAACTTTTATTAGCATTAGTTGACTGGTCTTTCTCTATAACCTCTTTAGAAGAAATAACCGCACTCTGAGAGCTGGTAATTTTTTCATCGTCAGAGCTGCACCTTTTCTCAGAAGATTGATTAAATTTATCAAAGACAATATGAATAGACTCTTTTATAGAGGATGTACGCTTATTGAAGACTCTGTAAGATCTACTAGAATTAGCGTAACCAAGAAAGATACCTTCATCACCACAGGGACCAAATTAACTTAAATTGTCCTTACCATTGTTGTGGATGAAGCACTTGCAACCAAAGGGATGGAAATAACTAATATTTGGCTTCTTACCATTCCATAGTTCATATGGAGTTTTCTTCAAAATAGTTTGATAAGACACCCATTGAGAATTGACTTGCACTGCTTATTGCTTCAGCCGAAAAGTGATAAGGAAGAGCATGTTCACATATCATGATTTTGACCATGTCTTGTAGAGTTCGATTCTTTCTTTCAACCACTCCATTCTGTTGAGGAGTTTGTGGAGTTGAGAAGTTGTCATCATATCCTTCTTCATTGCAAAAGTTTTCAAAAACTTTGCTTTCAAATTCTCCTCCATGATCATTTCTAATTTAGGTAATGTAGTAACTTTTTTCTCTCTGTACTTTCTTATAGCGAAACTCAAATTCTTTAAGATATCATCTTTGTTAGCCAAAAATATCACCCAGGTAAAACGAGAGTAACCATCAACAATAACAAATGCAGACCTTTTTCCTTCAACGCTAGTAGTTCTAGTGGGACCAAAGAGGTCCATGTGGAGAGCTGTAGAGGTTTTGTAGTAGAAAAAATATCTTTAGTTAAAAAAGAGTTTCTACTTCGCTTACCTATTTGACATGCGTCACCGATGTGATCCTTTGTGTAGTCCATTTTTGGTAGACCAATAACAAGGCCACGTCAAGCAAGCTTTTTAATGAGTCTCATACTGCATGTCCCAATATTTTGTGCCAAATCCATGAATCTTCAAATATAGAAGCTAGACATATGTATTCAGTTGGTCCTTTTACAGAATCTAGGATGTACACATTTTTGTCTCTGCTTCCAGCAAGAATTTCCTTTCCAGAGTTATCTTCGATAATGCATCCATTCTTTCTAAATCTCACTTCTAGATCAGACTCACATAGTTGATTAATGCTTAGCAAGTTGTACTTCAGACCTTTCACAAGACATATAGATTAGTAATATGACATAACTCATTAAATGAGATAGTACCAATACCAATTACAGTTCCAGTAGAATTGTCTCCTAAATGAATTTTTCCGCCTTTGTAGTCTGCAACAGATTTGAACAAGTGTTTGTTGCTAGTCATATGATTTGAACACACACTGTCAAGATACCACTTTCCTTTAGATTTAGTGCGATGTTCCAGCAAAACAAGATCAATTCTGATTTTTAAGTACCTAAATGTTTTTGGGTCCTTTCTGGTTAGTAGCACCTTTAACTTTCCACACTATATTGATATTTTTGAGCGACAAAATCTACATCAGGAATAGATGTGGCCAAAATTTCCAGAGTAATGACAAGAGTTGTTACTAGGTTTGTCTGAGCCAGAAAAACTAAAAAATTAACTTTGAGAGCTAGTTGACTTGTAAGATTTGTTAGGAATAAAAGGTTTTTGAACATTATTCAAAACAAATTTAAGATCAAAATTTTCTTCATCCAGGAGATCTCTTTCAACAATGCAAACTTTAAGTTATCTCTAAAGCATTTTTTTCATCTTGAATAGATTTGATATTCTCAACAGATTTTTTTTAAAGTCTATAATGGTTCGATCTAGAAGAGCTTTCAACTCAAGGCAGTTATTGCAAAATTCATTCTTTACCTGGCCAGATTCACCAATTGCCATAAAGCATACATTTCTTGATTGTTCTTGATCATATTCAGAAGTGTCTTCATCACTCCAGCTGTTAAATGCCTTGTTTTTGGATTGCCCTTGAGGGTTTATTCTTTTGGCCTCAGGACATTCACTTGCAATGTGTCCAAATTTGACATATTCATAGCACCTACCATCATTTATGATGTAGTTAGTAATTCGCTTATTTCTGGAATAGTTTTGCTTACCTCTTCTTTGATTTTTGTTGCGTCTGAAGGTTTTCATCACTGATTTAATAGTCAACATAATTTCATATTCATTTAGATCTTCTTCATAATCCTGATTTTTATCAGATGCTTCGAATGCAACAAATATTTTCTTATCATCCTCTTTCTCCTTTTTGTTGAGGTGTGTTTTCTCAAAAGCAATTAAATTACCTCCGACATCATCATAAATGAGGCTTTTAAAATCCATGCTTTCAAGAGCAACAACCTTGGCGTGTTATTAAGGGGGTAGTCTTCTGAGGATTCGTTTGATATACTCAATGGAAGGGTATCCTCTTACTGTGGCTTTGAGTTCACCAATGACTTTGCTAAGATGAGCAAACATGCTTTCAACCGATTCACCTTCCTTCATTTGGAATAGCTCATATTCATAAACAAGTAGACTAACAATTATTTCTTTAACTTTGTCAGTTTCTTCATAGGTGACTTCTAGTTTTTTCTAATTTCTTTGTCAGTTTCACAACTAGAGATCTTTTTATGTTCCTCTCTACCTATGGCATTGTAGAGAACGTTTTTTCCCTGGAATTGATTTGAATAACATACATTTTCTCATTTGTGTAGTTTTCCAAACTAGGTATGATTGGTGCTTGGCTGCCTTGAGCGCTTAATTGACTCTAAGTTGCTATTTTAGCCACAAGAATAGAAATTTCATCAAGTTTGATAACCTTCCAGGCCTTGTCATCATAAGATTTTATGAATGTTTCCATTCTTATTTTCAAGTGAGAGAAGTGCATCCCATTGAAGTAGGGAGGTCTGGTTTGAGAAGTTCCCTTTTGAAAAAAGGCTCCAATTGTTGATGTTGATTTGCCATGATGTTTTCTCTCCTGTGGTTAGATAGAAAATATAGTAAGACCAGACTCTAGTACCAATTGAAAGTGCAAGAAGGGGAGGAGGTGAATTGAATTTTCTTCCTGATTCACTTAAATCTGTTTTTCAGTTAGTTAGCTAACCTAGTGATAGTCAACTAGAACAGTTAAAGTAATATACAGAAATTAAAGAGCGCAAAGAAAAACTAAACACTGAATGATATATACAGGTTCGGATTAAATGTGAATCCTACGTCTAGTCCTCTTGGGTTGCAAGGAATATCTCTTCAAGCCCTGAAAGTTTGTGGTTACAAGAAATTGAACTTAAATTACTCTAAATCTTTTTCTTGTTTTTTTTCTTTTGATACAGTTCTCTCTTTCAATATTTTCTTCTTTTCTCACTCTTTTCTTTTCATAGTAAAACAAATGAATTAAAATGATTTTCTTAAAGATGAAGAGTTTGAAGAAGGTATTGAATGCAGTAGGCTTGTATAATTTTTGAGATATCTAGATGCCTCCTTTTATTTGACGAGATGACATCCCAAGAGATTTGAACGTTGGAATTAGGCGATGGTGATTCCTTTTGCCAAGGATAACCGAAGTCAAATCTTCTCCTGACCGATTCTTTCAAGTCAAATAGGAGAGTGATTGATGCTCCAGATTTGTTTTCCTTTGCTTGATTTGTGAGACCCCGTGTTTCTCCTCTTCCATTATATAAATAGTTTGGCATTATATAAGGAATATGTGATTTTTCTAGTACCTAGGGATAATAAGGTTGACAATAGTAGGTAATATGGGGGACTTAATGTTTCAAGTCAAAGGAATACCCTAAATACACATTCGGGATTAAAGAGATGGCCCTTGTGGCACCTCACCCTTTTTGGAAGGTTTAAATTTGGTTTCACATTTCGAATGAGACTAAAAGTGTATAATTTTCTAATAATGGTTTCTAAAAGTTATTTTAATAGCACAAAGGTCATAGATTAAGTTTTGGAATCATGAAAGTTGCAAGATAAAGGTTGGCCAAGATTACCGTAAGTTTCTTTAAGAAATCCTTCTTAAGTTTAGGTCAAATGTAAATGGCCATATATCCCAAATTATAAGGAGTTAGAAGGTCCTTGACCTATCAGATTGAATATCTATAAGTCTAGTTTGCAATGCACAAACCGCGCATCAAACTGAACTCAGAATAAAAGGTTATGACAGTTTTACTGAGACTGCTCGAGCAGGAAATCGGGTCATAGGCCGGGTCGGGTCGACCCACCTTAATGTCGGCTAATTTGAGATTTTTAAAATTCAAATTATTGTCATTTCATCTCCAAACAATTTATAAACTAAAGGAAAAGTTCCCTCAAGGTACCAAAGGGATTTGAGTAAGTTTTTTGCATTTTAACCATTAATATTTGTTTGTGTGCCTGGAAATGCGTGTCTTACGCCTTGCAATTGTTATCTCCTGGTATTAGCTGTATTTGGGGCTCTTTTGGCCTATAAAAAAAGTGGTCTTCTTTCTGGTTACTTTGCAGCTAGTGTGTTCAGATAATAATTTTGGGGCTCTTCTACGGTCATTTTTACGAAGTTTTACGGACATTTCCTCGCATAAATGCTCTTTGCCGAATCTGGTCATTAATGCTAAATTTTGGACTGTTTATTAGTGTTTTAAAGCTACACATATATACTTGTTGCGAAGCTTAGGGCGTAAGGAAAAACTCTCATGACGAAACGTTAGGCAATAGGACGTTCGTTGGGAAGGTATGTTAAGGCTAAGCTCCGTCCCCCCTTCTACCACGAAATCCGGGAAGTTTTCCAAAACGCAAAATGCGATATCTTACTGTTCTATTGCTAGAAAGACCTTCTGTGAAAGACATTGAGATTGCAGCTGAGTTATTTTCATGATGGTATTTAGGTTTAAATTCCATTCATTCGCTTAAACAAGACATTCAATATCTATATATCATTTTATCAGTTTTCCGGGCTACCTATTCGTATGTTCGAGGTGTTTCGCTTCTTAATGTAGTGCCATTAAAATAAATGTAAAATGCAAAGGGAATGTAGTATTCATAATTAGTCCTTCTTCCATACAAAACTATAATTGAAGCACTTAACAAGTAACACGTTGATTTTCACTTATATCTAACATAATGCCTCTGTTTAAACGACGAAGGCACTTGATCATGTTTAAATACTTTCCTTTACTAATTGACATGAGACCAAGTATAAGAATTATGTGAGCACCTTTATGAAAAGTTTCAAAGTTATGGCTTCACTCTAAATATTGGGTTGAGTTGCCAAACTTGTTATAACGACATATAAGATCCCACGAGTCATGTGTATATGTTATGACAATGATTATGATGTTATGAGAATAAGTGTACCAATGAGCCGAGATTGGCTAAATGACAATGATTATGATGCTATGAAAATAAGTGTACCAATGAGCCAAGATTGGCTAAGTTCTTTCTATGGCCTACTATGTGCATTCAATATTCATATCATACATTGCACGTTATGCATGAACTTCAAGCTATAATCGGAGGTATGGGGCATATTTGCCCAAATGATTATATATATATATATATAGTACAGATGGCCACATGTTGGAAAATATGATGCCAGTTAACTATCGGAAAGGACAATCATTGCTAGCATTTGGTTGGGTATGTCATGCATTTGCATCTACATATATGTATTCACGATATGCGATACTTAAGCATACCATGCATATTTGATCACCAAGAGGTTGCTTATTGACCATTAAGGATACTTGAGTTTTGGTTACAAGTGGTATTTCTAGTACCCTTTTTACTACAGTTATCTATGATTTTACTTCCTGCCTTACATACCAGTACATGTTTATTCGTACTGATGTCCCTTTGCCTGGAAATACTACATTTTATTTCCTGCGTGCAGGTTTAGGTAGGGGTTCTGATTTACCCCTCCACTAGGAGCCTTATTCAGTTGTGAGTTGGTAAGCTCCACCTCTTCCTGGAGCTTTCACAGGATACTTACTTTTTATTGACAGTTGAATATAGTCGGGGCCCTGTCTCGGCAGTATTAGTGGTTCTCTTAGAAGAAATTATGGACATGTTATTGTGGGTTGGTTCTTTTGTGCCTTTCAGTCATCAGATTGGCATATATATATATATATATATAGTGTGTGTGTGCATGTACATCTATTGTTACAGCCTTGTCTATTAACTAGTAGTCTATCATTTTGGTTTACCTATCTTGATGTACATAATTTGTTGTTGACCAGGTCACGACCTAAAATGTCCAGGCTTAGTCTTTTAGATTTTATGTTGCCTAATTTTCTTCGGGTCCCTAATTTAGTTAACTAGGATGTTTACTGGCTTACCCAGCCAATAACGATCTCGGGTGCCAGTCGCGCCTCCCCTCTCTTTGGGGCATGACAAACATGGTATCCGAGCAAGTTGTGTTACAGGGAGTCCACAATGTCATTTCTAGTAGAGTTTTTCTTATGGGTGAGTTGTGCACCACACTTATAATCAGGACGCTACGAGGCATTTAAGGATTGTTACAGTTCTTTCACTTAATAGATTGTGCGATAGAGCAAAGCTATAGGAACATATGAAATCTATATCGTGTTATGTTGTTCTTATTTAATGGGCTACCTATGGTCAGGAGATGGCACAACATGAGATAAGTAGGGATCTGAGAGAAGGTACCAATCGTGTCTTGCCTGGTGGGGCGGATATATTCTCCATTGAGGCACATAGGGAGTCTCCAATGCCCACATTACCAGATTCACCAGCACCTGTTGGGGCACAAGGAGATCTAGTACCCCAAGCCCCATTAGAGACTGGGGAGTAGGGGATGAAGGAGGCTATTCAGATACTAACTAGGATGATTTATATTCATAAGAGACAACTAGAGGCGAGAGCAAATACAAGAAGGGCTCAAACAGAAAGCTCAAAGGTACGAGAGTTTCTTCACTTGGCCCCTCCAATATTTACAGGGTCCAATCCCACTGAGGATCCACAGGAATTTATAGAGCATAGGTATAGAGTATTGAGGGTGATGCATGCCTCTATCATTGAGGCAGTGGAGTTAGCTTCTTTTTGACTATGTGATGTCGCTATCTTATGGTACGAGGCATGGGAGAGATCTAGAGGGCCTAATGCTCCACCAGCAGAGTTGAAGGACTTCTCTGAGGGATTTTTAACCCATTACTTACCACGGGGGTGCAGGAGGCCCCTCTTGACCAGTTCATTAGTTTGAGGCAGGGGGATATGAGTTTAAGGGAGTATAGCCTTAGGTTTAATTCTTTGGCTAGGTATACACCAGATATTGTACGTACCATGAGTGCTAGAGTTCGTCGTTATGTGGATGGTTTAGGGGATCATTTGATCAGAGACTGCAGGATAGCCTCTTTACAAGATGGTGTAGATATTTATCGTATTCAGGCTTTTGCTAAGACTACAGAGGATCTTTCTCGTTGGATTCGGGATACCTGTAGAGATAGGAATAAGAATCAGAGGGCTCATATTATGAGGTCTTATAGGGAGCCACAAGGTGATTTTAGGCCCCCATTTCATTGATATCTACCTTTGTCAGTAGGTAGTTTCCCACCACAGATGCAGGGCCAATGATTTGATCATTATATTCAGATAGGCCCGGGGCAGAGTCTAGGCCAGCTTGATAGCTATCAACAGAAGCGTTCTGCACAAATGAGACAACCTACTCCCCCATGTACACAATGCGTTAAGCTTCATACTAGGTAGTGCATAAAGGGTTCACGAGCATGTTACATAGGAAGACAAGATATTTTGTTAGCAACTGGCCCTTTAGTCAGTCCCTATTGTGAATGAATTCTCGATAATATTCCCTGATAAGCATTCAGGGATCCCTCGAAAGGGATCTCAATTTTGTTATAGATGTTCTTTGTGGTGTATATTATGTTTCCATTCCTCCCTAAGGGATGGCTGATATAGAGCTAAGAGACTTGAAGGAACAACTGAAGGGCTTTCTTGATAAAGACTGTATTAGGCCAAGCACACCTTCATGGGGTGCTCCAATGCTCTTTGTTTGAAAGAAAGGTGGCTCCTTACGGATGTGTATCGATTACAAACAGCTAATAAATAAAGTCACTATCAAGAATAACTATCATTTCCCATAGATTGATAGCTTTTCAAAGATCGACTTTGACCCAGGTACCACCAGCTATGAGTTAGGGATGTTGATATTCCAAAGGCAATGTTTAGGATGAGGTATGGACATTTTGAGTTCCTTGTCACATCTCTTGGGCTTACAAATGTCCCCACAAATTTTATGGATCTAATGAATCGGGTATTTAATCCATTCTTGGATGAACTTGTGATCGTGTTTATTGACGACATCTTGATATATTCACGATTAGAGTTGAGCATGCAAATCACTTGCGAGCCATATTACAAACTCTCTAGGACAACAAGCTTGGTAGGGAGATTAACATATAAAGCACTTAAGTTTCAATGGACTGAAGCATGCGAACAGAGTTTTCAAGAGTTAAAGAAAAGGCTTACCACACCACCTATTTTGGCACTTCCAGATGGAACAAAGGCTACATCGTATATTGTGATGCCTCGGTAATTATCCTACGTTGTGATCTTATGCAGCATTGTAAGATTATTCCATATGCTTCCAGAAAGTTACTAAAACATGAACAAAACTATCCTACTCGTGATCTTGAGTTCACCACAGTTGTTTTTGCCCTAAGGATTTGGTGGCATTATCTATACAGAGTTCATATTGATGGTTTTACCGACTACCAGAGCCTCCAATATTTATTCAAGCAGAAGGAGTTGAACTTATGACAAAGGAGGTGGCTAGAATTATTAAAAGATTATGATGTTGACATTTTGTACCATCCCGATAAAGCTAATATTGTTGCTAATGCACTTAGCTGAAAGTCCATGGGAAGTCTAAGTCATGTTGAAGCTAATAAGATTGAAATGATAAAAGATTTACGTCAGCTAACTAGTTTGCAAGTGCGATTAGCATATGCGAAAGGTGGAGGTGTGACTGTTCAAAATATAGCAGAATCTTCCATTGTTACTGAATTAAAAGCACAACAATGTGAGGATCTTAAGCTTATGATATCGAGAAAAAGTGTTCCACAACAGCAACATTCTCTGTTTGAGCTAACTTGAGATGTAGTCCTTCAGTACCGAGGCCTCTTATGTGTGCCAAACATCAGAGGGCTCCGTGCCAAGATTCATTTTGAGGCTCATTATCCTAGATATTTGGCTCAACCTGGGGCAACAAAAAAGAGGGCATTGAGACCTACGACAGATCTATTAGTGGAATGGCATGAAAAGGATATTGCAAAGATGGTGGCCAATGCCCCAATTACCAACATGTTAAAATAGAACATCAGAGACCTGGAGGCCTAGCTAAGTATACTAATCTTTCATTTTGGAAAGGGGACATGATAAATATAGGCTTCATCATTAGGTTGCCTCATACTCCACGCAGGTATGACTCTATTTGGGTAATCACTGATAGGTTTACAAAATTTCTTACCAGTAAGAACGACATATTCAATGGAGGATTATGCTAAGCTTTACATTCAAGAGATTGTTTGCCTTCATAGAGTTCCAGTATCTATTATTTTTGATCGAGGGGATCAATTTACCGCATATCTTTGGAAGTCTTTTCAGAAGGATCTAGGCACTCAGGTAAATCTCAGCACCACTTTTCATCCATAAACTGATGGGCGATGGGCAAGCAGAGCGTACCATCCAGACTGTTGAGGATATGTTACGTGCCTGTGTGTTGGACTTTAAAGGAAAGTTAGGATGATCACCTACCTGTTATTGAGTTTGCTTATAATAATAGCTTCCAAACTAGTATTCAAATGGTGCCTTATGAAGCACTATACGGGCGAAAATGTAGGTCACTGATTGATTAGTTTGCAGTTGGGGAGGAAAGGTTGCTAGATCCTAATCTAGTTCAACAAGCAACGGAAAGAAATGAAACTTATTAGAGACTTACTGCAAACGGCCCAAAATCGGCAAAAGTCTTATACAAATGTTTGACGAGGAGACTTAGAGTTTGATGTAGAAGATTGAGTTTTCTTGAAAGTATCACCTATGAAAGGTATCGTTTCATTTGGAAAGAAAGGGAAACTCAATCCTAGGTATATTGGGTTGTATAGTATTATTCAAAAAAATTGGCAAAGTAACATACGAGCTTAATTTTCCTTCAGAATTGGGAGGAGTCCATCCAATGTCTCATGTATCGATGTTGCGGAAGTACATTAGAGATCCTTTGTGTATTACTCGCATTAAGGATACCCTCATTGCCAAAGACTTAGATTATGATGAGGTACTAGTGGTTGTTTTAGATTGACAAATAAGAAAGTTTCGAAATAAAAAGTGGCCTTCAAGAAAGTGTCATGGCGGAACAAAAATATTGAGGAAATAACTTGGGAAGCCAAATAAAAAATGATGAGTAATCACCCCTAGCTATTTATAACTTAAGGTGTATCCCATTCCAAAACTGGCGGTTATCTTGTTTTGTAGTAATTTAAGTTTTAAAAGATTTGGAAGTGTAACTTGTATGTTTTGTCATGGGATCGCTATACAAAGCTTAGTAATTGGAGTTTTTGGAAGTTGATTTATGATTTTCAAGGGTAATAGATGCATCCAAAAAAATAAATATTTTAGTAAATGGTAATGCAACCAAGGGGCTCTCTTGACACATTCGCGGACGAATGATCTTAAGGGGGGTGGGGGAGACTATGAGACCCCGTGTTTCTCGTCTTGCATTATATAAATAGTGTGGCGTTATATAAGGCATATGTGATTTTTGCGAGAACCTAGGGATAATAAGGCTGACAATAGGAGGTAATATCAAGGACTTAATCTTTCAAGTTAAATAAATCCCCTAAATACACATTCGGGATTTAGAAATGGCCCTTGTGAGACCTCGCCCTTTTTGGAAGGTTTAAATTAGGTTTCACATTTTGAATGGGAGTAAAAGTGTATAATTTTCTAATAATGGATTTTTAAAAGTTATTTTAATAGCACAAAGGTCATAGATTAAGTTTTGGAATCAAGGAAGTTGCAAGATAAAGGTTGGCCAAGGTTACCATAAGTTTCTTTAAGAAATCCTTCTTAAATTTAGTTCAAATGTAATAGGCCATATATCCCAAAATATAAAGAGTTAGAAGATCCTTGGCCTATCAAAATTTAATATCTATGAGTCTAGTTTGCAACGCACAAAACCGCGCATCAAACTGAACTCAGAATAAAAGGTTATGACAGTTTTACTGAGACTGCCCGAGAAGGAAATTGGGTCATGGGCCGGGTCGGGTCGACCCACCTTAATATCAGCTAATTTGAGCTTTGTAAAATTCAAATCAGTGTCATTTTGTCCCCAAACAGTCTATAAACTGAAGGAAAAATTCCCTCAAGGTATCAAAGGGATTTGAGTAAGTTTTTCACATTTTAACTATTAAAATTTTTCTGTGTGCCTAGAAATGTGTACCTTATACCTTGCAATTGTTTTCCCCTTGTATTAGCTGTATTTGGGGCTGTTTTGGGCTGTAAAAAAGTGGTGTTCTTTCTGGTTATTGTTAGTTTGCAGCTAGTGTGTTCAGGTAATAATTTTGGGGCTTTTTTATGGTCATTTTTACAAAGTTTTATGGACAAATCCTCGTGTAAATATTCTTTGCCGAATCTGGTCATTAATGTTAAATTTTGGACTGTTTATAGGTGTCTTTAAGTTGCGTATATATAGTTGTTCCAAAACTTAGGACGTAAGGAATAACTCTCATGAAGAAAATATGGCCAATAGGATGTCCATTGGGAAGGTATGTTAAGGCTAAGCTCCGTCCCTCCTTTTACCACGAAATCTGAGAAGTTTCCCAAAATGCCAAATGCGATATCTTACTGTTCTATTGCTAGAAAGACCTTTTGTGAAAGGCATTGGGATTGCAGCCGAGTTATTTTCACGATGGTATTTGGTTGAACTTCCATTCGTTCGCTTAAACTGAACATTCAATATCTATATATCATTTTGTCGGTTTTCCCGGCTACCTATTCATATGTTCGAGGTGTTTCTCTTCTTGGATTAGTGCCATTAGAATAAATCTAAAATGCGAAGGGAATGTAGTATTCATAATTAGTCCTTCTTCCATACAAAACTATAATTGAAACGCTTAACAAGTAATGCGTTGATTCTCAATAATGTCTAACGTAATGCCCCTGTTTAAACGACTAAGGCACTTGATCCTGTTTAAATACTTTCCTTTACTAATTGACATGGGACCAAGTATAAGCATTATGTAAAGCACCTTTATGAACATTTTTAAAGTCAAGGCTTCACTCTAAATATTGGGTTAAGTTGCCAAACTTGTTAAAAAGACATATAAGATCCCACGAGTCATGTGTATATGCTACGGCAACAATTATGATGTTATGAGAATAAAGGAACTGATGAGCCAAGATTGGCTAGATGACAATGATTATGATGCTATGAGAATAAGTGTACCAATGAGCCAAGATAGGCTAAGTTCTTTCTATGGCCTACTATGTGTATTCAATATTCATATCATATATTGCATGTTATGCATGGACTTCGAGCTATAATCGGAGATATGGGGCCTATTTTCCCAAATGATTGTACATATGTATATGCATATGGTACAGATAACCATATGTTGGAAAATATTATGTCGGTTAGCTACCAGAAAAGACCACCATTGCTAGCATTTGGTTTGGTATGTCATGCATTTGCATCTATATATATGTATTCACAACATGTGATACTCGAGCATACCATGCATATTTGATCAGTAGGAGGTTGCTTATTGGACATTAAGGCTACTTGAGTTTTGGTTACAGGTTGCATTTCTATTACCCTTTTTACTATGGTTATCTACGATTTTACTTCCTGCCTTACGTACCAGTACATGTTTATTTGTACTAACGTCCCTTTGCCTGAGGATGCTGTATTTTCTTTCCTATGTGCAGGTTTAGATAGTGGTTCTGATTTACCCCTCAAATAGGAGCCTATTCAGCTATGAGTTGGTAAGCTTCACCTATTCCTAGAGCTTTCACAGGATGCTTACTTTTTATTGTACAGTTGAGTATAGTCGGGCCCCTGTCTCGGCAGTATTAGTGGTTCCCTTAGAGGCTATTGTGGACATGTTATTGTGGGTTGGTTTTGTGCGTTTCAGTCTCCAGTCACTAGATTGACATATATAGTGTGTGTGTGCGCGCGCGCGCCTGTACCTCTATTGTTGTAGCCTTGTCATTTAACTAGCACTCTATCATTTTGGTTTACCTATCTTGATGTACATGATTTACTGTTGACCAAGTCACGACCTAAAATGTCCAGGCTTAGTCTTTTAGATGTTATGTTGCCCGATTTTCTTTGGGTCCCTAGTTTAGTTAACTAGCATGTTTAGTGGCTTACCTGGCCAATAACGGTATTGAGTGCCAGTCACGCCTTCCCTCTCTTTGGGGCGTGACATGATTGATTTCTTTGATTACTCTAGATTTTTTTCCCTTGCTTGATTGATTTCTTTGATTGCTCTAGATTTTATTTTTCTTGATTGATTTCCTTGATTTCTCCGGATTTGATTTTCTTGATTGGTTTTCATTTCTTGCTTAGTATTAGATTGATTCCTTCCAGTAATTGTGCTCTTGGTGCTTCCAGCCAGATTTCCTTGATAGATTCTTCCAAGTCATTTCTTAGCCAGATTGTTTCCTTTTATATTCTTTCTTGCAGATAGTCATCAATCAAAATATATTAGCACTAACACATATGTTAGAGAAAAATAGAGAAGAAAGTTGAAGGAGTCTTGAATTGGGTTGAAAGCTTGGAAGAAATTGGAGTTTATTCTTCAATGGAAGACTTGGGTCTGCGTCCTTGAGAGAGAAATTTGAAAATGAGTTGAACGGGAAAGTTATTAGGGTATAAAATAAGCTTAAAAGGATGTATTTAGGGTAAATAGGTTGAAATACCCTTTTGAGAATGTACAAATATCATAAAGAGTCAAAAATATGACATTTTTAATGAGTCCCGAAGTAAAATTTAGGGGTCTAGGGGTCCCATCGCCGGACCGTTTGACAGACCACCGAATAAGACCTTTAGACCGCCTAAAATGATAGTTTTTGTGGATTCTCGAAGTGACAATGCGCCAAAAGCATTCGACAGGCTAAATCCTCCCGTCGAATGGCATAACCTAGACAAGCTTCAGTAAAATAGCCATAATATTTTACTCTAAATAAGCCAAAATCTGATGTGTTGGAAAGATAATTCGAAGACCTTTAATTTGATAGGTAATGGGTCACCTAATTCATTATGTGCTAAGAGATATGTCTATTTGAAGTTGACCCTTATACACACTCATACCAAAACTTAGTCGATAAGAATCCTTTGGACTTGGCTCGACATAAGAGACACCTTGTAACCCCAAACCACACGTAATACACTTTGAATACCTAATAATTGATCCTATCACATTAGAAGTCAACAAGTTGAGCATATACTTGTACCAAGAATAAATCATATCTTAGCTTAAGATTTAGGACGTCACAATATCTCCCCCTTGGGAACATTCATCCTTGGATGTGAACCAAGCTAGCACGATAAAAGTAAAACAAAAATATAATAAGTCATCATGAATGAAATAATGCAAGCCAAATATTGTTTTCATAAAAATTTCTAAACCTTCATAATTGAACACCATTTCAAATGTATAAGTAACATATTTACATAATTGTACATGAAACTTCAATCAAAATCCACTTTATGAACATACATGCACAATAAACAAGAAGTCAAGATTAAAATAAATGAAACATGACGATGAACATGAAAACTAGCACCTTATTTAACAATACCTCAACATATCCACTTACACCTAAATATCAACTATAGCACCACAACCATGAAAATATTTAGCACCAACCATTACCACATTCAAAGAAATACATACATACCAAGCAAAGTATTTCGAGCTCTCTCTCTCTTCCCTTTCAGCGGCCACCGGGCAATTCCTCCTCTTATGTCCCAATTCACCACACTCAAAAACCTTTGTGTCCCTTCAAACACCCTCCTAAATGTATCTTACCGCACTTGTCACAAGTAGAGTAGGGGTTTCTTTCCCTCTTACCCCCGGCCTTTAGAGCCTTAGTAAATGACGATTCACCCTCATCAAAATGAGCCCTATTAGACTCTCTTATATTTTTTTCTCATCTTCAATTTTTATATATAAGTCATAAGCCTTGAAATATACATTTTCCTTACGAGCATAGTAGTACGACACTCTTAGACAAGTAAGTTGTATAATACCAATATAAATTTGCTCATTGTAGCACGGGTTCGGCAATTATCGACGAAGCATATTTGGAGAGTTGGGTGACTTAAGATAATACTTCCTCACATTCATATTCCCTTGCTTAAGGTTGATAAATCCTTGCATCTTGGCTTCCCTCAACTCCAAGGGAAAGAAGCAATCTAGGAATGCATCTTTGAACTCTCCCTAAGAAATAGGATCCCAAGTTCACTCCTCTCACTTTTCTATTGAATGTACCATATTTGATCTATCTTTTTTAGTTGAAAGGCTACCAACTCCACTATTTCCTCTGACATCACTCCCATAACAACTAACACCTTGTGCACTTCATCAACAAACTCTTAAGCATCTTCTTCCACCTTTGAACCACGGAGCTCGATAGGGTTCATCCTAGCAAAGTCCATTACTTTAGAAGCTGGGAGGAAGTAATTGGAACATTAGCACCTCAGTTCACTTGATTGATCATAACCTGTGCCAACATAGTGAAAATGGCTGAAAACTTTGCATGAGTCACTCTCTCGTCTTGAAAAATTAAGCCATTCTTCTTAGAGGCATTTTCTAGAAAAGTGCAAAGAATTATCCATTAGAAAAATAAAGTCTTAGGACAAAAGGCAAAACATAGATCAAGAAAGAAGTGACACAATTCCTAAATGTCTTATATCCTACTACTCCTAGACATGGTACGCTTCACACCCATGAACAAGACTCTATTTGATGTGGTATATTTTTGGATTTGAAAAAAAAAAGAAACAACTTTGCTGACAATTACATATTTTTGAGTTTGGATTTTTGAGGAGCACTTACAAACCTCGTGGTCTGATACAAGCTTGTCATGACCCAAGCATAGGGCCTAGGAGTGACACAGCGAATAAGAGAACCCGAAGACGCCCCAAACAATCCTCATATCATCCATAAGTGCATCATCGGTAACAAAATGTAAATCAATAAATCATCAAGTCGTTCCAGGGGATTAAGGGCTTACGACTCACTCTATGGAGTAAAGGGATAAAGAATCTCCACTATGCAATAATAACAAATAATCCTAAGGGAAGGGGACATGAGATGCACTTTATGGGAAGTAAGAGCTTAGGAATTTCACCACCGACCTAATAATATCATAAGCAACAACAAGCATAGGATAGGTACAACGGGAAAGTCATCATACAAGATTATTACATAATACGTAGATAGCATATTATCCAACAATACCTCTAGTCATAGATTGAGTCGTGGCCGAGACATTTCCTAGGTTTACCCTCAAAACCAAAATAATAAGATGTTAATGTCTTAACATAAATAAGCTATATAGAATATGGATATTGCCTACAAACTAGAGGATTCACCTTTCTATGATCCAAAGCTAGTCTCATGGAGGATATCAAGGAGCATTGATCCCTACATTATGAAATCATGTAGGCACAGAGTATGAATTAGTACTATGGAATATGTTATGTATGGGGGTATCCTATCAGATGAGGTATAAGTCATAAGTAGTGAATAATAAGATCATGTAAGACATTACTTATGTCATGGAACATAGGATAATGCATGTGGAAAATAAAGAATGTACACTTAATTGTTTGCATAATAAGACACTTAAACTTAGAGTGATGAGAAATTTATGTTGCTCTGCATAATTAAAAAAGAAATACCTTTAGGAAATCAATGCATTAATTTAAGGGAAGGACCATCTTAATATGAATGAAACACTAGTAACCATAAAGAAGAACACCATACATACTTGAAGAGAAAGTCATATGCCTTTATGAGAAATACCATTAGTAGTACTGTAGTAATACGGGACCATAAACATATGTGGGATCAACCTTTAACCAACATAAACCATGTGAGCTAAACTATGGAGTCCTGGTGTTTATACTACACGGGGGAAGGGGGAAATTACTTGCCAAGGTGACCTTATAAGATGCCTATGTGGATCCACTAAAGCTAACTAGTGAGCAAGCCTCTACAACGAGTGGTCTAGAAATCAACTTCTACTAGCGGGTGACCTTTTGTTGTCCTACGGTGGCTCGTAGTTATATGATAATGTAATTCTACTAACGGTCTCATGCCCTAGCTAATAGAGACTTTTTGCATCTATCCTAAAATCCACTCCGCACTAAGTGTAACTCTCATGGAATAATTATTAGCATGATTCATAGAGTCATTTAGTATGGAGAGGTATTTATTAACCTATCCCATAAATATTTAGAACATTAATCATCATCATAAAGATAGAATATAAGTATTGTCTATGCCTCTACTAACGGTCTATCATCATCTCATAATCATGGCTAGGTGAGGGAACTCACATTTCAATCCTTCATTCGTTCTTTACTTCAATAAGTCTAGTCCCACGAAATATATCAACATAAGTATAATCATGACATGCATAAGCTTGTAAATCATAACATCATAATAGGAGTAGCTCATTGAAAACTGTGACCCCCCTCCAAGTGAGCATTTTCCTTTCACAAGAGGTTGTGTTATAATAGCATAAAAAGGATTTAATAATTTTGATCATATTCTGGCAAATTATGTTCATTCTCATAATTGTATCATAGCATAGCATAAGTTCTTGTCAATTCAACCATCATCATGAGATCCTATAGGAATTTGTATATTTTGTCATGATAGTATATCATTTAAAATCATAATTAAATCAATCGATGGTGAGGTTCAAAAATTCATAATAGTTTGAGATAGTGTACTCTCTAAAATCCATCAATTCATGTAAATAGACAACAATACATACTCATTTGATTATAATATTCATGATTTAAACTAAAATATAGAATTTAGGCAAAGATTTAACAAAACTCATTTAAGAAATCATCAATCCGCTGTTGTAATATGAAGGGTTCATAAATATTAGCTCATTTCATGCATTTCAAATCAATAAACAATAAGTTCTAACATGAACCATGGAATAGAAAGTACTCGTAATAAAATAAACCTTGAAATTTAAAGATTGAGTTAGAAAGGATTTTGGATTCTACGGGTGAAAGGACCCAAGGATGAAAAAACCCACATTCCTTAGAGAAAAATGGAGGTGAAAGTTGAAGGAGTCTTGAATTGGTGAAAAGCCTAGAAGAAATTGGAGCTTGTTTTTTAATGGAGGATTAGGTCTTCTTCCTTATGAGAGAAATTCGAAAATGAGTTGAAGAAAAAAGTTATTAGGGAATATAGCAGAAATATAGATCTAGGGTAAAAGGGTCGAAATACTCTTTTTGGAATGTAGAAATATCATTAAGAGTCAAAACGATGTCATTTTAATGAGTTGGGATGTCAAATTCGGCGATCTAGGGGTCCCATCATCGAATCATTTAGCAAACCAACGAATGGGATCTTTAGACCACCTAAATTGATAGTTTTTGAGGACTCTTAGAACCATTCGACAGTCTCAATTGGCGGTACGCCGAGTGCATTCAATGAATTAAATCACCCCACAAAATTGCACAACCTAGATAAGTTTCAATAAAATGACCATAATGTTTTACTCCAAACTACGAATAAGGAAAAATTAATTTTTTTGGAGAGAAATTTGAAGATCTTTAATTTGATAGGTAGTGGATCACCTAATTTATTATGTGCTAAGACATATGTCCATTTGAAGTTGAGCCCTATATGAACTCCTACCAAAACTTAGTCAACAGGAATCTTCTAGACTTGGCTAGACATAAGAGATGTTTTATGACCCCAAACCACATGTAATACATTTTGAATTCCTAATAATTGATCCCATCATAGTAGAAGTCATCAAGTTGAGCCTTTACACAGAGAAAGATGACTTGGTTCTTAGCTTAAGATTTAGGGTGTCACAATAGCTTTGTAGAGAATTAATTTGAAAATCATTATATCTTGAAATTTAATAGTAATCCAAGCAAAACTTTAACTGGAACTTAATTCATGCAATTAAATTAGAGTTGATCAAAATCCCATGAGAATCATATTTGAAATCAATTGAAAAGTAGAGGAACTTTGTGCTCCATGTGTGAAAGGTGTTCATGAATCAATGCCCACAAACCTTGTTGAAGAATCTAAGAGAAGTAAGTAAAAATTACCTTGAAATCTGATGAAACCCTTGTTTGGAGAAGAAGAAGACCTTAGGAAACTTTTCGAGAGAAGATTTCTGATTTTCGAGAATTGGGTGTAATTATTAGGATTAGGTGAGCTTAGAGTAGTTAATAAAGTGGAATTTAATCCCCAAAACTATCCAAATATGAACAATTAGGAAAAAGGCTTAAATGACCCTACATTAAAATTTGACGAAGGCCTTTGTACAGGACCCTATATGGGTCACATAAACCAATACAGACTGTATAGAGCTTCATGAGAAGGGACCTAGTCAAGGGTCTAGAATATTTTCCAAAGGTCTCTCCCACGAGAGGGACCATAGGCCATACAACGCTATACATGTCGAACAAGGCTCCATGGTCCACGGGGTTAGTTTATCTTAGATAGTGGGGCTCGTACGAGGGTCACCAAGGCTCATGGCTCCCACTATGAGCCGTGAGCCTACTCGTGGTCTCTCAACCTTTCCAGGGCTATTCTACGATCCATTCACACGACCAGTGGTACTTTATACGGCCAGTGTGAGGCCTCATGAAGGACACCTGGTGCTCAAAATTTAAACTTTTTAAGGGAACTTTCCGTTAAACTATGCTTGATGACTTTTCAACCTATGTGATATTACAATATATCTCTCTTGGAAAAATTCATCGTCGGATGAGATAAACTAGCCTAAGTATAGTAGAATGAATATCAACAACTCAAAATGAATACAAAATTCAACTTAGATATCAAATTCATGAAATTTTCAAATTTTGGCAATGAACATCATTAAAAATAAGATACATGAGTACGTATGCATGTGACGTGATATGAAAAAGCTAAAATGTGGGAATTTGAAAGATTTAAGCATGAAAGTTAATTACCTTAGGCTTGAGTGGGGGAAAGAGATAAGGATATCAATTTATCTTGTCCACCTCCGATTCTCATGTTGCACTTTCAACTTTTTGGTTCCTCCAAATTACTTTAACAAATGCATTCTCTTTGTTCCTCAATCTTTTCACTTGTCGATCCAGGATTTCAATAGAAATCTTCTCATAGATCACATTTTCTTTGAGAATCGCACCTTTCAATGGCACAATAGAGTTTGGATCACCCACACAGTTTCTTAAAATTGACACATGGAACATGGAATGAATCAAAGCTAACTCTATTGACAAATCCATCTCATAAGCCACCTTACCAATGTCTTAAGATTCTATTTGGGCCTACATACCTAGGACTCAACTTTACTTTTTTGCCAAAATGGATTCACCCTTCATGGGTGAAATCTTTAAATAGACCAAATTGTCCACACCAAACTCAAGTTTCCTTCTCTTTATGTTCGAATAGGACTTTTGGCAATTTTTGGCACCCTTTAACCTTTTCCCTATAAGCCTCACCTTCTCCATAGCATTAAATACCAACTTGAGACCAATCAAGGCTACTTTACCTACCTCAAACCATCCCACAGGATACTTACATTTCCTCCCATACAAGGCTTCAAGCAGGATCATCTCAATGCTTGAGTGATAACTATTATTGTATGAAAATTCAATAAACGGTAAATGATAGTTCCAATTGTCCGTAAAATCAAGAACACAAGCCCCCAACATGTATTCTAAAGTTTGAATCGTTCTCTTATCTTGCCCATCAGTTTGAGGTTGAAATGTGGTACTTAGCTTAACTTTGGTATCAAGAGCCCTTTGAAATCACTTCCAAAAATGCAAAGTGAATTGAGTACCACACTCTAAAATGATAACCAACAGAATTCCATGAAGCTTTACTAATTCTTAGATATATATATATCTTCGCATAATCTCTTACACCATAAGGGGTCTTAACTAGTAGAAAGTGAGATGATTTGGTCATTCTATGAACTACAACCTAAATTGAATCATGTTGCTTATGGGTATAGGAAAAACCTGTTATGAAGTCCATATTCACATCTTCCCACTTTTAAATAGGAATTTCAATGTCTTGGGTTAAACCTCCCGTTCTTTGATGTTCAACATTCATCTGTTGACAATTTGGGTATTCCACCACCATCCTTGCTATGTCCTTCTTCGTACCGCTCTGCCAATACATTTTTCTCAAAACTCTATATATTTTGGTGGATCCCGCATAGATAGAATACTTAGTGCATCGACTATAATATTTGTGTTGCCTGGATAATAAAATACACTCATATCGTAGTGCTTTAAAGGTTTAAGTCATCTCCTTTTCTAAGATTCAAGTCTTTTTGGCTAAAAACATATTGCAAGCTCCTGTAGCTGGTGAATATATCAATATGCCCTCCATAGAGATAGTGATACCAAATCATCAATGCAAATACTATGACCACCGATTCAAGATTATGAGTTGGATAATTTCTCTCATGCACGTTGAATTACCTTGAGGTGTTTGTTATGACCTTGCCTTGTTACATCAAAACACAACTCAAACTAACACGTGATGCATCACAATAGACAACAACCCCATCTGAACCTTTCGATAATGTTAAAATAGCAACCTATGTAAGATAATCCTTCAATGTTTGGAAACTTTTCTCACATTCGTCTGACTATTGAAACTTTACCTTCTTTTGGATCAACTTGGTCAAAGGGGATGCAATGGATGAACGCCCTTCAACAAGCCTTCTATAGTACCTCGACCAAACACAAAAAGTTTATGATATTTGAAGTGTACAATGCTCTGGACCAAATCTTCATCGCTTCTATTTTTTAAAATCATCCATGATACCATCACCAGATACAATATGCCAAGAAATACCACCTCCTTCAACTAACATCTATATTCGCTAAATTTGGCGAAAAGTTACTTGTCCGTCAAAGTTTGCAATACCTCCCTCAAGTGACCCATATGCTTTGCTTTGCTTCAAGAATAAACTAATATATTATTAATAAATACCTAAAAAAATAAGTCTAAGTATGATTTGAATATTCAATTCATCAAGTCTAGGAAGATAGCGGGAGTATTAGCCAATTCAAACGATATAATCACAAACTCAAAATGATCATACCTTGTCCGAAATTCCATCTTGGAAATGTCACACTTCCTTACCCTCAATTGATGATAACCAAATCGAAGATCGACTTTTGAGAAGTAGCTTGCACCTTGGAGTTGATAAAATAGGTCATCTATCCTTGGAATGGGATACTTGTTCTTTATGATCACCTTATTCAATTGTCGATAGTCTATGTACATCCAGAGTGATCCATCCTTCTTTCTCACAAATAATATGGGAGAGCCCCATGGTGACATGCTTGGACTAATAAATCTCTTTTCTAGTAAATCCCTCAATTGTTCCTTCAACTCCTTAAGTTCCGTTGGGGCCATATAGTAAGGAGGAATAGAGATAGGTTCAGTATCTGGGGGAGATCTATACTAAAATTAATTTTTCTTTAAGGAGGAATACTGAGCAAGTTATCGAGAAAGATGTTAGAGAATTCATTTTACAGTAGGGAACTTTGGAATTTACATCCCTAACCCACACTATATGGTAGACACATCCCTTAGAAATCATTTTACATGAGATGAAACGACCTTAAACACTGAATCATTACTTTTCCATTCAAGAACTGACTCTTTAGAAAATTAGAATTTGACCCTATGTATTCCACAATCAATAGATGCATATGAAGCATGAAACAATTCCATGCCAAGAGTGATGTAAAAATCAATCATCCCAAGTTCAATGACGTTGTGAAATCACTTTATGCAAGACTGACATGGGGCGATTTTTATAGACTCTTTTAGCTAGAATCGAATGGGGGTATAAACAAAAAAAAAGATCTAACAACACTTTAGGGAACACATCAAATCTTATGGCAAGATAAGGAGTAATAAAAGACAAACTAACACCTAGATCAAATAAATCATATGCATCAAAGTCAAAGACCCACAACATACCCTAACCACATCGAGAGACTCTTCTACCTCTTGCCTTACATGGAGTACATGGAACCTATTATTGCATTGGCCACCTTTTTGTTGAGCTTATTCACTTGTAGTGACTTGGCCTTGAGGTATACTACCACCACTTCTACAATCCTTACTGTGGTGATCATGCTTCCGACATCTAAAACACTTACAGATCCAACCAAACACTCTCCCCTATGAGTCTTCCCACACTTTTTCTAAGAGGGAGTAGCTTGAGTACCCAAACCTCCTCCTTGAGACTTGGAAGTTGATTCCTTGTCATTGTTGAACCTTTGATTAGGAACGTTGGATAAACTTTCACTAGAATATCTTTGACCACCTTGATCTCTACCATTTCCACCATTTTCCAACTTTTGATGGGGGAAACGGCCACCATCAATCCGATCCCACTTGGACTCTATATCCATCTTCTTTATTTTCTCAAACTCAATTTGTCTCACATATACCATAAATCAAATATCCATTTCTTTGATTAGCCTTGCTATTGTACACTCTTAGTACACCAAGTTCAAGACACCTGTCATGATATTACTTATCCTTATCCTTGGATCGAAAACAATGGAGCATATTTGGATAATTTGGTGAATTTGAAGGCATACTCCCTCGCACTCATGCTTCCTTGGTGAAGATTGATGAACTCTTTGATTTTCACCTCCCTCAACTTCAAAGGAAAGAAATATTTGAGGAATGCACTCTTAAACTCTTCCCAAGCAATAGGACCCAAACCTTCAACTCTGTCGCTCTTCTATTGGTCATACCACACCTTAGAAACGCCCTTCAATTGATAGGCCACTAGCTTAGCCTTCTCATCTAGAGACACACCCATGATAGCCACAATTGTACACACCTCATCAATATATTCTTGTAGATATTCATCCATCTTAGAGCCATGAAATTTGGATGGGTTCATTCTTATAAAGTCCCAAATGTTAGTAGTCACCGATCCCACACTTTGAGCCATCCTTCCTTGATTGGCTTGAGTGGTCACAACTTGTGCTAGAATTTGAATGGAAGTTTAAAACTCTACATTAGTGAGAAGCTTGACCACTAGATCATGAGAAATCGAAGGATCTTGGTCCTCATTAGCATTGGTGCTCTTCATGGAGGAATTTTCTAAAAATCCTAAACAAGCGTCATAGAAAAAGAGTCTTAAGGTGCACTCTAAGGCATGACATAGATCATGAAAGAAGTGAAGATTTCCTAAGATACTCATAGTCTTCTACTCATAGATGTGGTGTGCTTCACACCCATGAATAAGAATCAACTTGACGCGATATGTTGGACTCCCTAGGATACTTCAAAACCTTGTTCTCTGATTCCAAGTTTGTCTCAACCCAAGCTAGACCATGGGTGTGACATGGAGATCGAAATCCCAAAAGACTCCAACCAAGTCATCTTACATATCATACATGAGAATTTACAAATCATATAAAACATTTTTCAATCAATAGACTAGAAGCAAATGGAAGTAAGTCTAAAATATTTAATCAGTACAAGAAAGTAATCAAGTCAAATGGAGACAAAATAGACTCTTACACATGATGTCCAACACTACCTCTATATAGTCTACTGTGGGCGGGGGCTAAGACATATCTCTAACAAACCCTCAATCAAAATTAAATGACTCAAGATGGAATAACTAGAAACATCAAGTTACACTATAATTAGATAGCTCGAACTATGAGGACTTACCTATCAAGCAAATGGTCAAACTTCAAGCAAGCCGATAGAGTATAGAGTAGGGTGAACATCCTCCCTACATTTTGAAATAATGTTGACAGAATATGCATTATTATGTTGGAATGTACTAAGTATGTGAAGCATGCATGATACACACACATAAAGTAAAGCATGAGATAAAACATGATTATAAGTTGTGTGGTTAAAGCATCAAATCATAATAAAGCTTAAAGAAACGTAATCATTTTTGTGGGAGATCACTATAACCATTAATAAGAGCATACAAGATATAACATAGAATTTGATGTTCTCCTGCATCGACAAGGGAGAGGATACCTTGCCAGGGTAGACTCTTTGATTGTACAACAGTAAACAGTGAAGGGATAAATTTGGATCCACTAGCCTAACCTATGGTGGCATGCAGTTTTAGACAATAGGTTGTTAGCAGGATTCCCTTAAGAAGATAACCTTAACATCCACCGAACTGAACTCATCTTAAGCCTTCTTATTGCTAAGTGAAGTCCCATGAAATAGTAAATCATAGTATCAAAGTCAAGCATAAATCAATCATAACTTTGAGCCATTAAAAATCATCATTCATATAGAGTAGCTCATAAGAACCTTGAATGATTCATCAATATGGGAATTGTCATTATCACAAATGAATCCATGATTAGGTGAGAAAATCTTTCACTAACTTTCTTCGTTCATTCATTGCAGGGACTTCATAAAGCATAATTGAATAACTTTCATAAATCTTGAAAGACGTCCTTATTATTTATGATTGTTATTCATTAAAATGTAGGATAAATTATGTGACTTCAATGCTATTCAACTTTAAACTATGCAATTCATAAAGATAATGCATAATTATGAAGAATTATATCAATTTGAATCATAAACAAGGAACCCACAATGTACATTCATGAACCCTAATAGCTTTGTAGAAAATTCACTTGAAAATCGTTAAATCATGAAATATTAAGTAGTAATCCATGCATAATTTAATAGATAAACTTTAATTGGAACTTAATTTATGCAATTGAACAAAAATTGATCAAAATCTCATGAAATTCTTACTTGAAATCAATTGAAAATTAGAGGATCTTTGGGCTCCATGGGTGAAAGATGCAAATGAATAATGAACATATACCTTGTTGAAGAATCTAAGAGAGTAGAAATTGCCTTGAAATTTGATGGGACCCTTGCTTGGAGAAGAAAAAGACCTTGGGGGACTTTTAGAGAGAAGATTTGTGATTTTTCAAAATTGGGTGTGAATAATAGCATTAGGAAGGCTTACGATAGTTAATTGTAATGATGTTGAAGGTCATTTTTGGCATTTTCAACCAAATTATCATTTTTCCCTTTTTGAAAGTTGTCTTGAGTCATTTTTAGTCTTGTCTTAAAGTTAGATTCTGAAAACCTTGTAAAAAGTTGGAGTTTTTCTAAAGAAAGAGTTTTAAAAGACTTAAAGTTGGAAATTTTGAGTTTCAAGATCATTTTGAGTTTCGTGCATCAAAATTCATTTCGTCAATTTCATCAGCTTTGGAATGTTGAATCTGGTATAGGAGAACTTGCAAAACTGGATTTGGAGTTAAAATAGAGATTTTAGGCCCAAAGTTGCATTTTAGTTTATGTTGGATCATAAGTTTGACTTTGGTCAACATTCGGAGTTCTGAGGATTGGATCGGAATTCCGTTAGTTCTAGTAGTTCAGGATGGTAAACTAACACTAGAGATGAATTTGTTTTAATTTTTAGAGCTTCTATGAATACTTTGAATTTTTGAGTCCGAAACTAATGTAAGTGATCCTTCTTGGGTTTGGGGCCATGGAGGTTCTGGATTCAAATTCTTACAGTTCCATAGATTTTGGAACGTCATTTTGGTAGAGTTCCATGTTTGATTTGTGATAAAGGAGTTCTGAATGAATTTTCAAGGATTTAATTCATAATTTTAGGTGTTGTGTGTTGCTGTTGTTTTAGCTGTTCTGGTGCAATAACCCTTACACTGCACGTTAGCAAGAGTAGGTAACGCATTCACAGAGGTATAGCCTAAGTGGCCTCCGCATTCGCAGAACCCCTCTCTGCGTTCGCGGAGCACTATCGGGGGAACATCCACATTCGTGGATCGAGCCTCGCATTCGTGGAGACTTGGGTGATTTAATGTTGCACATATGTGGGTCCTTGTCCGCGTTTGCGGAGTAAAAAAGTTGTCTAAATAGTGTCCAATTTTAAATTCATTTAACTTATTTCCACAATTTTAAACACTCCAAGCTTCGTTTTAGAGAGGGATTTCGAAGATGTTCAAGGTAAATTAATTAGGTGACTATTTTTCAACCTATTCCATTGATTAATTTGTGTTTTTAACTTATAATTTTGAGATTTTAATGGTGGAATTTGGGGATTTTTTGGATTTTGATTGCTAAACCATAATTGATAATTTCTCCCTCATTTCAACTCCATTTTCTAGACGGTTTTCATTGTTGAACTCCTTATTACTTGAAGAACGTTTTCATGTATTAATTTTTAGATTCCGACTACTTTTTTAGGCATGAAATATTTGACCATTTACCTTTTTTCTTCGAATTGATTGATTTTAGTGTCATTAGATTCGTTATGTGATTGTAATGATATATTTGAATAGATTTTGGTGATTCGGAGTACCGTACAAAGGGGAAGGCTTTGAATATGACTTGATTCAAGACTTTATATATCTAAGGCAAGTAGACTTCTAAACTTTTATTAAGTATGATTGAACCTTGTATGCTCCTTTGTGCACGTGATTGAGTATTTTAGGGTGAAATTTTATGAGATACGATTTGAATAATTTCCTATATGGAGATTTATTGGCTTGTGGGTTAATTGTGAATTTGTGATATATATGATATAGGAGTTGATATGATATTGAGACATTGATGATATTGATACTTTGATAATATTGAGATCACTATGGTGTTGACACAGTTATATCATTGAAATCATAAACGTTGCATCCTATATTATCAGTGTATTTGATAGTTATGATGGCTATGCCCTTGAGATAAGTAAGGTAACATGTAGATTTGTGGCCGAGGTCTCTATCGGTCGAGCCGAGGTAATATGTTGGCAATCCGAGGTCATTTTTGGATGGGTCCGAGGTTCCAGACGAGTGAGCATTGTCGGGTTCTTTGCTGATAATGTTCATAGATACATGGTCCTTATGTGGCCCCCATAGGTTCTGGTCTGATGCAATCGCTGGATGTGTATTGTAGTACAGACATACATTATGATTATGTGACATTGCATCGCATTATTTATATATCATGGCATCCACTCCATCTCATGTTTGGTATTACTATTGTTTTGCTTATGAAATTGTGGACTTATTGTGTAATTGACAAGTGTAACTCCTAGACCTATTTATATACATATGAGTTGGAGATATTATATCAGGTGATGAGTATATCTAATTTATTGTGAAATATATATTATATTATGCTGGGACTTTTCTGAGTGCAGGATTGTAGTTCGACAATATGTGGTTGGATGTTATGGAGTACTTGTGTTCTTCATTGCTTTACTCCATATTAGTTCCATTTGCTGAGTACCTTGTTGTTTGGTGCTAACCCCTTGCTACATTTTGTAAGGTGTTAGCCCGCTCCACCCTGCTAGACTTTCTTTTTGTTGGATCGAGCTTTTGGATTATTCGTGAGGTAGCTGCCCATATCCCTAAAAAGCCTTCGAAGATTTCATTTTCTTTTTATAAGTTTTGTTTTATTTGAGGACCAGATATTTGAGACATGTATTTCATTTGAGGATTCGGTATTTAAAGGCTTGTACATGTGACACTGATCTTGGGAAGGTCGTAAGTAGGATTTAGTATGCTAATATATCCTATTTAGACTGTTTATCTTCCACTAATATTATATATTGGATTATTAGGTGTTGGGCTGACTCGCCTAGGTGGGTTAGGTAATTGTCATCACACCCGATTTTTCGGATTGTGACATTAATAGAGTGGAACTTAGTCCCAAAAATTATCCAAATACATTAATGAACAATTAGAAAAAAGACTAAAATGGCCCTACATTAAAATTGATGAAGGCTCTTGTACAAGACCCTATACGGTTCGTACAAACCAATAGAACCATATAGAGCTCGGTGGGAAGGGCCCTTTCAAAGGTCTAGAATGTTTGCCAGAGGTATCCCCCACAAGAGGGACCACGGACCGTATATGGCCCTGTGGTCCAAGGGGTTAGCTTGTCTTGGATAGTGGGGCTCCCACGAGGGTCACCATGGCTCGTGGTTCCCACCACCAGTTGTGAGCCCACTCATGGTCCCTCAACTTTGCCCAGGGATACTCCACGAGCCCTAAACATGGCCAGTGGTGCTTTGTACGGACGAGGTGGGGCTTCATGAAGGGCACCTGATGCTCAAAAGTCAAACTTTTTCAGGGAACTTTCTCTTAAACTCCATTGTACGACTTTTCAACCTACAACACAACACATATACCTCTTGTTTTACTTCAATAACACCTCAACTTCATGAATTTTATTCTATTTCATAGTGATATCTCATTCATTTTACCTTAATTCAAAAATCATTCTCTTCAAAATAATATACGGCAAGTGTTATGGATTCAAAAATACTAGATCAAACAACAACTAGAAAGGAGAAGAAAGGAGGAGGAGGCAACATTTTTTTCCTAATATTTTCACAAGTTAGATAATTGTGTCCAAATAGGATACGTCCTACAGTATTTCACTAGAAACTATGGTCATGTGTATTTTATAATTTCTCGAATTTCCTCTATTTTCTATTTATCAGTTGCTCACCTCTAGAATTTCTCTCTCTCTCAAATCATAAATGAAGATAAGAAAAAAATAAATCACACATTAAGAAAAAGTATTCATGGTCATCATTTGAATCATAATTTTCACTATTGTTCTTTGTAAAATCATAAATATAACTTTGTGAATAGTGTAATTTATCTGCCAGAAAATATAAAATTTTAATATATGAAAAAGGACATATAAATAAACAAAAAATTCAAACATCTATATTGAAGTTTGAATAATTTAATTATTTAAAATAATGACTTTTGAGCACTTGATGCTCAAAAGTCAAACTTTTTCAGGGAACTTTCTCTTAACTCCATTGTACGACTTTTCAACCTACAACACAACACATGTACCTCTTGTTTTACTTAAGTAACACCTCAACTTCATGAATTCTATTCTATTTCATAGTGATATTTCATTCATTTTACCTTAATTCAAAAATCATTCTCTTCAAAATAATATACGGCAAGTGTTATGGATTCAAAAATACTAGATCAAACAACAAGTAGTAAGGAGAAGAAAGGAAGAGGAGGCAACATTTTTTTCCTAATATTTGCACAAGTTAGATAATCATGTCCAAATAGGATACGTCCTACAGTATTTTACTAGAAACTATGGTCATGTTGTATTTTATAATTTCTCGAATTTCCTCTATTTTCTATTTATCAGTTGCTCACCTCTAGAATTTCTCTCTGTCTCAAATCATAAATGAGGATAAGAAAAAAATAAATCACACATTAAGAAAAAGTATTCATGGTCATCATTTGAATCATAATTTTCACTATTGTTCTTTGTAAAATCACAAATATAACTTTGTGAATAGTGTAATTTATCTGCCAGAAAATATAAAATTTTAATATATGAAAAGGGACATATAAATAAAAAAGAATTCAAACATCTATATTGAAGTTTGAATAATTTAATTATTTTAAATAATGAAAAAAATCAAAATTCACATGATACAAAATAGAGGTATCTTCCTTGGGTAATTGAAACGGACTGCAATGATTTGATATTGGACGCCTCTATACCTTCACATCTTTTTTCCCATTACACTTTCAATTCCTCACTCCACTCACCTTTACTCACCACTTAAAGTCCTCATACCATATACTATACATATTAATATTAGGCAAAACAAAAACAAAAAATCAAGAAAAAGAACAAGACAAGAAAAAAAGAATCCACTCACACATTCATGCATCACATACAACTCACGTTAATTTTCTATCTGCCTCACCATCTGAAGTCCATGCCTTACAACGAAAAATCACATGACAAAATTTTATCTGATGAAAACTACAAAGTTACCTACGTACTATTTACGTTTCTTACGGAAAAAATCATAATTTAAAATTTGTAAATGCATGCAAATAAACTCATTAATCTATCTACTTATTTATGTTTTTTTTGTGCCTTGAATTACTTTTTTGTTATCTTTGATAGATTCCGAGTCTGGCATCAAAACGGTCACTTTTTAAAATTTAAGTACCAAAAATGATTCTCTCTAAAAATACATATCAAAACGGACACTTTATCCATTGGGAAGCACGTGATTGGATTCAGCGTGCTGCGAAAGCGAATTAGATATATAGTAAAATTTGTTCCTTCTTGTACAATATTTAATATAAGAAAGAATAAATTTTTTGGACGTTGCATGTTCTGTCTGCTTGATTCATGAATTTAAATAGACAGAGTACATACAAATCCTCTCATGCAATCATGTATATCATTAAGACTGCATCTATACTTGGATTACTACAAATATGACACGCTCTCAATGTTGTCACAACTATAGCCAGCTAGTAGCTTAAGATATTTATATTTTTTTTTAATCTTTATGTTATAATCAAATCTATTTTCATAAAAGTTTTTATTAAATATGTTATGAAAATAAATTTAGTTTCATAACTTTTAACGATGATATAAACTTTCTCTCAAGTAAGTCATGGATTCGAAAGAAATAATTTATCATTCATTCTTCTCATATATAATATATGGCTCATAACTAGCTAATAGTGTTAAAATCACATATACAGTAGATGCACAAGGTGTGCGTAAGCTTCACAAGATACATGTGAGATGTACGAGATGCACCTAAGGCCCACGAGATACGCATGAGGCGCACGAGATGGACATAAGGGCCATGAGATGCACATGAGGTGCATTAGACACGTGCATATATCTTAGGACTCTACATTGATACATTATATACATCTCAACATATTAGGGATTCGAGGGGTGCCTAATATATTTTTTTTGTCATTAAAGCTATTATACTATAAACTCGGGACTCAAGGGATGCCCTAATACCTTCCCCTCGGTTAACAGAATTTTTTACCCGATTTTTTTAGTTTGCAAACCAATAAAAACAAAAAGTTAACTTTCTTTTTTATTAGAGATTCAAATAAGATGACTTCAAATACCAAATTCAATTTCAAGTGCAGGCTTTGAATAACAGATAATTTCTTTTTTAAAATGGTCACTTTAATTTTTAAAAAAATCTTTTTTCAAAACATGTTGTTCTTTTAAGAGAAGAGTCAAAATTAAGTGTAATTTGTTCTAGATGCAATTTATTCAAGTGATTTTGTATGTATCCTGGATATATAAACAAATCTTGCTCGCCACTCTCCTGTCTCGCTCTAGTATATGGTATCACAAATGCATGTGAATTATACTAGATATATGTATTTGGTGTATATCTAGCGCGATCCATATGTATTTGAGATTTAAAGACAAATCTCACTCGCTTCTTTCCTATTCTCACTCACCTCTCTTCCCATTCCAGTGTATCTGGAAGCAAAAAATATGTATTTAGATGTATCTGACTGGAAGGTATGTAATGGGATTGCATGCTACCCCTAAGGCGTATTAGACGCATAGTAAATTTGTTCCTTCTTATACAATATTTTGAGTTAAGAGTAAATATTTCATACTTTTGACCTATGTACTCCTTTTTATTTCATACAGCAGCGTCTTCTGAGGGCTAGAATCGAGAGGAGCTTACTAATGGTACGTAAAAACTTCACTTTATTCTATGTTATCACTTAGAACTTTTTAAATTTCAATTTCTATGTCTGATTTAATTTTCTATTTGATTACTATCTCAAATAGAATTAGTAATGAAATTTATTATTTAATTATAAAATTTATTTGTCGCTAATTAAAATCTTATCTCTTTACTAGAGTATATAATTTGTCTTATTTTGAAATTTATGGATCTTACTTTAAGAAGAAATCATCTCTACTCTGTACTATATATTATAAGATAATTTCTATTTATGCTAGGCGGACCTTGGTGATATTGAGCATTTACATTGTTGCTGAAAATTTTCTTAAATGATTACTATTTTATCACATTATTGTATCTCCGTCACATTAAAAATAAAGTATTTACATTGCTATGTTATGCCATTATTTATTATATCTAATTACAAGTTAGAGAAGATTACATTAAATAAATTCTCTCTCTCATCATCATATTTAGAACTTTCTCTTGAGTTAAAAATTTCAATGGGAGATTTATAAAAACAAGTTTGACAAAATTAAATTCTTTGTTTAATTATTGGCTGAAATAGATTTTCGCAACTCTATGTTGCATTGATTTTACCCATGTGCTTGCCAAAAAAAATATGAGCTAAGGGATTTTAAGTCTAGTTTGATAGTCTAGATCGTGAGATCCATTTGTGTGATTATAGTTGCATTCCTTGTTCCTTATTGGGAGGTATGCTATAGGATTATGAGCGTTATCCCTTAAGACGTAGTAGACGAATAGTGAATTTATTCCTTCTTGTATAATATTCTATATAAGAAGGTATAGATTTTACAGATGATACGTGTTGTATCTATTTGAGTGAATTAGAACAGATAAAGTATGCACAAATTCTCACGTCCAGTCATGCATAAAATAATAAGTGCATCTATATATATTTGAATGCCTATAAATACAATATGCCCTAAATGTCATCACGACTATAGCTAGCTAGTGGCTTAAAATATATGTAATTTTTTGTTTCTTTCTACTTTAATAAGTCTATTTTCATTGTAATAGTTTTGACATTATTTTACCATATAATAAGATTTTTTATCAAATTCGTTATGAATATTGTAAATATGAATTTAGTTTAATATTCGTTTCTGTTTTCTTTGATTTGACCGAGTCATAGTTTTGCTTTGCAATGATTATGCCACTGCTCAAACTGAAGACCAACACAATATTATTATGCCAAATTTGATCCTCATTGTTATGGGAATCATCGACTTAATAGTATTTTTGTTACTTATATTGTATCGGGAGGAATGCAATAAGATTAGGCGTGTTACCCCCTTAAAGCGTACAAGACGCATAGTAAATTTATTCTTTCTTGTTCAATATTCAATTCAATATGAGGAATAAATGTTGCTGACGGTACATTTTATGTTTGTTTGAGTGAATTCGAACAGACAAAGTACGTACAAATTTTCCATGCAGTAATGTATATTATCATATACAGCATCTATACTTAGATGACTACAAGTACGACATGTTCTGAATGTTGTCGCAACTATAACCATTTAGAGGCTTAAGATATTTGTACCTTTTTATTGTAATTAGCTCTATTTTGATTGTAATATAATCAATAAATAAAAGTTTTGATTAAATTTATTATAAATATTGTGAATATGAATTTAGTTTCACAATCAATCTTTCATTCTTCTCGTCTATTTATCTATCTATCTATCTATCTATATATATATATATATATATGTATGATTCATAACTAGCTAATAGTGTTAAAATCACATACACATGAGGCACACGAGATGCACGTAAGTTCCATAAGATACACGTGAGATTTTAAGTCTAGCTTGATAGTCTATATTGTGGGATTCATCAGTTTGATTCTAGTTGCACTCCTTGTTCTTTATTGGGAGGTACGCACTAGTATTATGAGTGCTAACCCTAAGACGTAGTAGACGGATAGTGAATTTATTCGTTCTTGTATAATATTCTGCATAAGAAGGTATAGATTCCATAGATGGTACATGTTGCATCTGTTTGAGTGAACTTAAAGAGATAAAGCATGCACAAATCCTCATGTGCGATCATGCATAATATTATAACTGCATTTACACTTGGATGACTATAAGTACGATATGTCCTGAATGTCGTCGTGACTATAGCGAGCTAGTGGCTTTAGATATTTGTAATTTTTTTCTTTCTACTTTAATAAGTCTATTTTCTTTGTAATATTTTTGACATTACATTACAATATAATAAGAATTATCATTAAATTCTTTATGAATATTGTGAATATAAATTTAGTTTGATATGCATTTCAGTTTTCTTTGATTTGACTAAATAGGCTTTCATAGTTTTGTATTGCAATGGTTATGCCACTTCTCAAACCGAATACCAACACAATGTTATTATGCCAAATTTGATCCTCATTCCTTGACTTAATAGCAGTGTTCTTACTTATATTGTATTGGGAGGCACGTAATAAGATTAGGCTTGCTAGCTCCTTAAAGCATATAAGACGCATAGTAAATTTATTCCTTTTTTTTCAATATTTAATTTAGTATAGGAACGAATAAATTTCGCAGACAATACATGCTATGTTTGTTTGAGTAAATTCAAAAAGACAGAGTATGCACAATAAATGTCATCGCAACTATAGCCATCTAGAGGCTTAAGATATTTATACTTTTTTCTATTGTAATTAACTATATTTTCATTGTAATATAACCAATAAATAATTTTTTTTATCAAATTTGTTATAAATGCTGTGAATATAAATTTAGTTTCATAATCAATCGTTCCCCCTTCTCGTCTATCTATCTATCTATCTATTTGTTTGTTTATCTGTCTCTCTCTCTATATATATGATTCATAACTAGTTAGTAGTGCTAAAATCACATAAACCTGAAGCATACGAGATGCACGTAAGTTCCATAAGGTACACGTGATATGTACAAAATGCACATAAGTCCCACAAGATGCACGTGAAATACGCGAGATGTACAAGTGCACTGGATACACATGTTATATCTTAAGATACTGCATTAAAACATTATATATCTCAAGGTATTAAGACTTAAGAGGTGAAAATTATATTTTCCTCAATTATTAAAACAATTACGCCAAAGTAACAGGACTCAAAGGGTACTCTAATACCTTCACCTCATTCAATTTATATATGTACTATATAAGAATATGACTGTCCAAAGTACAAATATATAAGTAAGTACAAAGAGGGAAAATGGCAAGGCTCTGAATGTTGGGAGCTCACCACAATCCAAGTCTAGATAGCGATGAATGATCAGACTCTCTCTGGAGGTAGCTGGCACTGGGGGTTGCATTAAAGAGATGCAGAAGTACAGTATGATTACCAAAAATACAGGGTACCCAGTAGGCATTATAGGCCGACTAAGTTTAGAAAGATCAAATATAAAATAAGTAACACAAAGATACTAACTAATCAAGATAAAGTCATAAACCAAAATCAAATATAAAGTCGAGGTACCAAAAAGAAATCACTAAACAACAACATAATTTAAAAAACTATTGATGCTTTAAACTTAGAATTTTGTGTGTTCTCAAAGCGATGTTAGTGTGGTAGATGTATTTTTAGTTCAATCTTGCAGGATTACAGTAGTCGGGGAGTTTTTGAGATGATTTGTGCATATTGCAACTTTTTCGATTTTTATGAAACCTTCTACAGTCTGTAGTTCATTCCACAAGCCTTAGATGGGTTTTGTAGGACTGATCCAATGAAAAGCCACTTTTCAGAAGTTGAAACTACGTGTTACCAGGACGGATCGTAATTCATTCTATAATTCGTATATTAGTTCATCATTTAAGGATAAGAAAATATGCATAGTTGCTGAAGAGTTACCAAACGAAGGATTCTACGGGTCGTAAGTCAAACACGATCCATAGGTGGTAGTTCGTACATTCAAGGTGGAATATGAGGATGCAACCTACAAAGTCAGTCTATGGGCCATGAATGCATCTACGGCCCGTAAATTCGTTCGTGAAAAGTCTCGATTCCAGATTTCCTATTCCGTTAAGTATTTAGTTTTCATTTATTATAAATAGGTTTTTAGGTCTTTTTAGGCGTAGAGAACTGGAGACTTGAGATTTTCACTTTGTTTAATCTTGGTCTTGGAGATTTTATGTGGATTACTTTAGACTTTATCTTTGAGTTATATATTGTGATTTTCATAAAGATTTCAGATTTTATGCTCTTCAATTCTTCGTTGTAAGTGTTCAATTATGCAAATTCATAACGTTATTATTTCATCTACAACGAACATGAGTAGCTAAATCCACAAATAGGATTGTGAAAACCATGAAGAACTAAGTAAAATCGAATAATTTGTAATCCTTGAAAAGTATGTATACATGCTTTATTTATCTCTTCATTTTGAATACTTTTTTAATGGTTGCAAACGTTAGAACTCGTCTTATTCTTACTTACTGAACCAAGGGGATAATGAATGGAAAAAGAGATAAAATAACAAGATTTGACTGAGCATACTAGTCTAATCAACCTGAATGGACCAAGGGATAGTTGTGTTGGGACAAGATAAGGGTTAGTAAAGTGACACTCATAGATGCACCAAGTCACGTGGTGAAATTTGCCTAGTTATCGGACCAAGGGATTAGGTGAACATAACTTCCCAGTTATGTATGCTACACACTAGAAAAGGTTACATAATGAGGTTATATTGCGTTAGGAGTTTATGGAGAACACAATACCCTAGTTACTTCTCTCACTGAATTCACAATATTTACATTGACTGTTTGATCGTAGTTTAGGTTCAATTATTGTTTTTACATAAAAAAAACCCCTCTCTTTGGAGAATAAGTGAATTAACTTATCTTAATTGTTGTAATTATTCCAACTCTGGACCATATTCCTCGTGGGACCAACCCTAACCATTGTTAGGTTTTATATATGAACAACAACCACTTATACTTTCATTGGGAGGCATAATTTAGGCGTGATCAAATTTTAGCGTGTTGCTGAGGAATAAGACTTTTAGATTGGTTTAATTAGGGTGATTTGTGAAGTTAATCCGTATTTTTCTTATTTTACATTTTTGTTGTTTTTGTTTTTTCTTTTTTTCATACAAGCATAGTGTATGCCCAATACCCGCCGTCAAGGCATTCCTTTAACACTTTTTGATACAGAGATTCAGAAAACATTGAGAAGAATGGCTCAGGAAAACACCAACAACGCTGCCAACACTGCACTTAACTTGAATAATCAGAACCAACCACAACCAATAGTGGAGGATAATCAACCTCCATAAGGTCAAACAATGACAGAAAATGGGTGGAATCCTAATAGACTTGATTCTACGACAGTAGATGTTACAAGAGAGATCATATTGCCTCCTCTACAAGAAGATACTAAGTTTGTCATCTCAAGTGGGTTACAACAAATGTTGCAGCATAGAGGATTGTTTTCGGTCTTACCATTAGAGACTCACATAACCATCCACATAGTATTGTCTTCATTTGTAAGAGCATGATGGGATATTAGAATTTGTCTATGAATATCGTTGGGCTCTATGTCTTTCCATTATCTCTCATGGGTGAAACGATAGTATGGTTATTCAAACTTCCATAGAGTTCTATCATTACATGGGCAGAAATACAAAAAGCCTTTTTGGAGAGAGGTATTTTTCCAAGTCGAAGAAGCTAAAGCTGAAGGATCATATTGACAACTTCGAGTAGTTGCCTAGTAATTCTATAAGTGCTACTTGGGAGAGGTCTAATAAATTCCTGGAAGTGTTCTAGACCACAATACTGTTGATGATTCCTTGGTGGAAATCTTCTATAGGGCATTAGATGATAAATGTGAAGAAGTGACTGATACCATGTCATGAGGATCATTCCTGGATTGCAGTTTCACGAATGTGGCTCAATGGTTGGAATGGGTAGTTAAGACATATCGTTCATGGGGGTTAAGGGAGAATTGACAACAAAGAGCTCTTTCGTGGTGAGTACAAATCTGGAGCTGGCAAAAATCAATGAGGAAGTGTTGCAAAAGTTAGCTCAAATTAGTACCAATGTTGGGTTGCTGATGAAATAGAATCACGAAAGGGTGAATGTTGTTAGTCATCAATCATGAAAAGCATCCATTTATGAGGAGCCATGTTATGAGGAGGATACTTTTTTGTGAGTGATCAAAGAGGAGGTGTCGGAACCAACGCCCAAGGGTCCAATTAGGACTATTGGCGCCAAGGTAAAGGAAATCAAGGTCGAAACTACAACGGGGATAATGCATATAGGGAAACAATAGAGGTACTTAATATGACAAAAATTAAGGGCAAGACCGAGATGGTGATTGGGGTCATAGATATGGGTATAGAAGTGGGTCGTGTGTGCCACCACAAAATCGTGATTCTAGGGCTGGTAGTTCGTGCATAGAAGAGATGTTTGACAAGTTGTTGAAGAAACCAGATGCACAAGATGAGACTTTGAAGAGGATGAAAGCTGACATATCAGGTATGAATCAAAAGATTGAGTCTTACTCTATGGATATTAGCAGTTGGAGTACCAATTAGGTTAGATGTATGCACAGTTGAACTAGTGCCAAAAGGGTACATTCCAAGCAATATAGTACAAAATCCAAAGAATGATGGGCAGTGCAGTGACTACACGAGGTGGTAAAAAGATGATTGACCCACTAATGTCGATAGTTGATGATGTGGTTCATAAAGAAAATATATAAAACAAGAATGTTTAAACTGGGATGACAAGGCCAAGGATGGAGTAACTGATAAAGTGGTAACACCGAGAAAGTTGAAGCCCATACCTAGGCCCCGACCACCTTTCCCTTAGAGACTCAAGAAGAAGAACGAGGAGGGGAAGTTTCAAAATTTCATCTCCATGTTGAAGCAATTATCTATAAATTTCGCACTCATTGATGCATTAGAGCAAATGTCGGGTATATAAGTTAATGACGGACCTAGTGACTAAAACGCAAATAGTGAGTCAAGAGTTTGCCTTATGATCTTCAACATTATGGAGTGATTGTGATAATGGTCTTAGTGCAGAAAATGAGGATCCTGGAGCATTTACCATACCCTGCACTTTTGGAGTCTTCAACTTTGCAAAGGCATTATGCGACTTAGGAGCCAGCATCAACTTAATGCCTCTTGCAGTGTTCAAGATGTTAGGCTTGAGGAGCCCCACGTTGACTACTAGCGATTGTTGATGGCAGACAGGACTGTCAAGAAGCATATGAGGATACTTTATGATGTTCTAGTATGAGTTAAGAATTTTATATTCCCCGAAGACTTCATGATACTTGATTGTGAGTTTGACTTCGACGTCCCAATCATCTTGGGAAGACCTGCCTAGCTACTGGGCGAGCACTAGTGAACATGGAGTTAGGTCAACTCAAGTTTAGATTGAGTGATGAAGACGTCGTCTTCAATGTTTGTTAGTTTGCGAAGAGACCCAATGATCTAAAAGTTGTCTCTATTATTGAAAGCATTTATGAGGTACAACCTGAGGTACCAATTGAGGAAAGGTCGATAAAACTCTTGAGGCTGCATTGATGAACTTTAAGAGTGACGACATCCCAGAATATGATAAGACAGTGAAGGCACTTTGGGTACATGGTTTCCATAGGTGCCTCTTGAGTTGGACTTGGAAAATCGTGCCCCACCTACTCGACCATCCATTGAGGAGCCATCGGTGTTGGAGTTGAAGGATCTTCCAGCCCACCTGAGATACATGTTTTTGGGGACTAACAATACTTTGCTTGTGATTGTGGCTACAAATCTTAATGATGAATGGATGGAGGCATTGATTTCACTTCTCAAAAGAATCAAAAGGTTTATTGGATGGACAAATGCAGACATCATTGGCATTCCGCATATGCACTCACAAAATTCAGCTTGTCAAGGATTATAATCTGAGTATTAAGCACCAAAAACGTCTCAACCCACTAATGCAGGAGGTTGTGCATAAAGAAATCATTAAGTGGTTGGACGCAAGTATGATATATTTGATCGCTAACAGTGAGTGGGTGAGGCTGGTCTAGTGTGTTCCAAAGAAGGGAGGTATCACTATGGTTCCAAATGCTAGCAATGATTTGATTTCCATGAGAGGAGTCACAAGTTCGAGGGCTTGTAAGGACTACCATAAACTCAGTGCGTCGATAGAGAAAGATCACTTTCCTATGCTATTCGTGGATTAGATGCTAGATCACTTAGCGGGTAAAGACTGGTACTATTTTCTTGATGGGTACTCAGGTTGTAATTAGATTTCTATTAATCCAGACCTTCACATTCAAGAGGATGTCATTCAGACTGAGTAATGCGCCAACCATATTTCAGAGATACATGATGTCTATCCTCTCAAATATGGTGGAGGAAATTGTTGAGGTGTTTATCAATAACTTTAGTATGGTTGGAGACTCATTCGAGAATTTCTTGAGGCATTTACATGATGTACATCAAAGATGTGAGGAATATCATCTTGTGTTGAATTGGGAAAAGTGTCACTTCATGGTAATGGAAGGAATTGTTTTGGGACACCGGATCTCCATCAAAGGTATAGAGGTTGATAGAGCTAATGTTAAGGTCATTGAGAAGCTTCCTCTACCTATCTACATAAAAGGTGTAAGATTTCTTAGGACATGCGGGCTTCTACAAATGGTTCATAAAGGACTTCTCAAAGATTGCACATTCTTTGTGTAAGCTATTTGAGAAGGATGCTAAGTTCGTGTTTGATGATGCATGTCTGAAGGCAGAGGTTGATTTCGGCGCCTATCATAGTTACTGTAGATTGGACCCAACCCTTCGAGATTATGTGTGATGCAATTGGGGTTGCACTTGGTGTGGTTTTGGGACAGCGTAGAAAGAAGATACTTCATCCCATTTACTATGTCAGCAAAGCCCTCAATGCAGCATAGAAGAATTACATTTTCATTGAGCAAGAGTTACTCGTGGTGTTTGTGTTTGAGAAGTTTAGATCATATTATTTGGGGACCAAAGTCATTGTACATATTGACCATTCGGTATTGCGGTACTTGATGGCGAAGAAAGATGAAACACCAAGGTTGATTCAATGGGTACTTCTTCTCCAAGAGTTTGATTTTGAGGTCATTGACAGGAAAGGGACAGAGAATGAGGTTACGGACCACCTATCCAGACTTGAGGATGAGGCTATGGCAAAGTTCAATGATAGGGTGCAGATTGATGATTCGTTCTTTAATGAGAGAGTATTAGCAGCATCTCGTGATTTGATACCATGCTTCATTAATTATGTGAACTACTTAATTAACAATGTTATGCCACCAAACTTGACTTCTCACTAGTGTCGTAAGTTTATATTTCATGTGAAAAAGTTTTTTGGGATGAACCATTTTCATTTCATATGTGTGCAGATGTTGTTTTATGGCTCGTAAATCATGATTTCGTAGAAGGTTCGAACCCTAGTTCTAAGATTGGATTTCACAGACCTGTCTATGAGTCAAAGATTATGATACGCCTCGTATAGTTTGTCATAGAAACCTCAATATTTGATCATATAGTGGAATTCGAACAACACACAAGATCTTATAGTGTGGCTACTATTGGCCAACCATCCACCAAGATATAAATGATTATGCTAAGGCTTGTGATAATTTCCAGAGAGAAGGTGGAGTTTCCCATATGCATGAGCTTCCTCTAAACCCCATTATGGTGATTGAGTTGTTTGATGTTTGGGGGATAGACTTTATGGGGCCATTCGTCAATTCTTATGGAAACAAGTATATTCTAGTTGTTGTGGACTATGTCTCTAAATGGATGGAAGCGGTTGTGTGAAGGTTAAAGTGTCATAGTTTTCCTCAAAAGAAACATCTTCTCTTGGTTTGGCACTCCTCGGGTGATCATCAGCAATAGAGGTTCCCATTTTTGTAATAGGCTGTTAAAGGATCTTCTTGCGAAGTACGGGTGAAGCATAGAGTGGCAACGCCTTACATCCATAGACGAGTGGGCAAGTTGAGGTGTCTAATAGGTAGATTAGATAGATTTTATCGAAGACTGTGAATGCAAACCGGATAGAATGGTCGCGAAGGCTTGATGATGCATTATGGGCATACTGGACAACATTCAGTAGTCCTATAGGTAGGTTTCCTTACAAACTTGTCTTTGGTAAAGCTTGTCACTTACCTGTAGAGCTTGAGAACACGGCGATGTGGGCACTCAAAAAGCTAAAACTGGATTGGAGTGATGCAGCAAACTCAAGACTGAGCCAACTCAACGAACTTGATGAATTTCGCTTGAGGGCATATGAAAGCACAGTCTTGTTAAAGCAGAGGATGAAATTACAACATGACCATCATATTGAACATCGCCAGTTTGCACTAGGAGACTTGGTTTTACTATTTAATTCAAGGTTGAAGTTATTTGCTAGAAAACCCAAGTTCAAATGGTTGGCACCTTTCGAACGTGTTTTCGGCCATGGGGCTGTTGAGTTAGAGAGCAAAATGGTATGAGGTTAAAGGCAAATGGATAAAGGATTAAACCATACTTTGGCAATGCTAATAAACTGCAGATAGTGGAACTGTGGAACTTGGTGAATTCGAAGTAACCAAGTAGTCTAAGTCGTGTCGTGATGATAAATCTGATGCTACTTGAGAGGTCACCCAAGATATTAGCTGCAATTTTCATGTATTTGTGTTAGTTTTGGTTTTGGGATTCATAGGTAGTTTAATTTTCATGCTTTGTTTGTAATATTTGATGATACATATTGGAAAGTTAAACGATAACAGTTTATTTTGCTAAGAATGTGCAGGAATAGGGTTAAGGCGGTAAACCAATATACAAAGTGAGAAAAGTTGGTTCTACGAGTCAGTATATGGCCCGTGGTGCAAACCACGGCCCATGGAACTCACTGTAGAACCGTTTCCAGTAAGCGAAAATTTGTCCACGTGAATCCATGATCCAACTTTATGATCCGTAGAAAAGACTATGGGCCATTGATGGGGTCCGTGGATTCCAGGTAAGATTCTAGAAACTTTTCTGACCCCAACCTATGAATTGTAGATCAATCTATGACCCGTAGGTGGAGCCGTAATAGCTAAGTGTTCAAAAGTGAGATTCTAAAACCAAGAAATTAAGTCTTATGGGCCACGGAACATTATAAAATCTGTAATCAAGGTTTCATAGGATCAAATCCCATATTTACCCGACCCGGTAAGTTAAATAAAAATGGGTAATTTTAATCACCCCTCATTTTCTCAATAATTTCATCACTATACCAAACCCTACCCCTTCGTCCCTATTTCCGACCACCATCCAAGCATCACCATAAGTTTTGGCTAGTTCTCTAGCCAAATTTCGATCACGTGAAAATTGTTCCAGCAAGCCCTAGGGTTCCAAGCATTTTGATTCTTTGCTATTTTCTAAGCTTTGCACTCAATACTCCGATATGTATTCATCTTGAAATTTTCTTACCTGTTGCTCTTTGATTTCCTGGTTTGGAAGCTAGTAAGGTTGATTGTATTGATTTTATTACCCTAAAAATTGGTATAAACTGAAAATTGAGTAACTTGAGTGTTCTTCACTATTTGATTGCCAATTTTAGCCTTGAAATTATGGTGAATGAATATACCTATGCTTAATTGATGATACTCTTTGTGTACTCACTGATGGTATAAATTATAGTGAATTACCTTGTGAAGTTGGTGAAGAAAGTGCATGAATTGAATGGAAATGGGTCTTTAACTGTATTGATCATTGAAGGGTAGTATGGTAATTTTCCAAAGCATGAAGAGATAGAGGCTATGCGGAATAGACTCTGTAATGAACTTACAAACTCTGAGGCTAGTGGCTCTGTTGAGGATCTCAACGTCCATCCAGACAAGGGTGTTGAGCTACGATGTACTAGGGAAACTGTAAGGACTCGGATTTTTTGAGTGGTGTTTCCCAAATCTCTTGGAATTGTCCCAAGTGAACTTCCAGGCATCACTCCACGGAGGGCCCACACAGGACATGTGAAGCCACACGGATTGTGTGGTCTCCCATGAAAAGACACTTGGTCCAGTTCATGGTAGGGGCAACTTTGAGACAGAAGGGAATTTTGGCCAAGTGAGGGAACACGGTCACTCACACGGTCCATGTAATGTGTCACAGACCGTGTGGCTCTCCTTGTAACTCACTACGTAGAATATTTCTAAGTATAAAAGTACCATCTCGTAACTTTGTCGTGCAAAAATTATTTAAAGTACCATCACACGATCGATGTCACGGCCCATGTGGAGTCACATAGACCGTGTAGTCGTCCGTGTGGTACCCCTTAGCTCCGTGTGAATTCCCTCTGTGAGATTCTAAGTATTGGATCATGGCCATTGTTCACGGTCCGTGTGACATTTCACGAATCGTATAATGGACTGTGTAGACCTGACGGTTCCAATTTTGGTCTGTTTCATTAATGACATTTATGTAATTTTAATTATGAATTATGACCTTTTACCTATTCAAAGCCCCTAATTCAGCTGATATCCCCTCCCCTCTTAATTCATTCTCCTAACAACCTCCTACCCCTCATAAGATCACCTCCCTATTCCTCTCTACTCTCCCCTTTCCCCTCTCAAGGATCAAGCTAGGGTTCTATTGGAGTCCAATTAAAGCTAAGTTCATCCCTCAAATATAGCCCCTCAATCAAGGTATGTGGAATTGATTCTTGGTCCCTTTCAACCAAGAAGAACTGAAGATCTTTCAATCTATTTTATGAATTCGGTTTACTTTAAATATGAGATTCTATTATTTGATTTTATCAAATCCAATTAATTTATGGGTTGTATTTTACCTATGGTTTCAATTCGGTTTGATCACTATTATGATGATTTACATTGAGTTATAAAATATAAACATGCATGTCCCCTTTAAAGTTGATTTATGCATGGGTGACCTATATTACGATTTACATGTGGATTTAATTATGAATTTACTCAATTTTATATTATGATATTAATTTTAACTTGAATCTAGGTTACACATGCTATCCTCACATCATGCATTGCATTGCATTCATGAACATTAATATATGGGAATTATGAAGTGGGTTAAGCCCAACTCTGTTTTCTGAAATGATTATGATATGATTCTAATAAGATGTTGGCTAAGAAAAAAAGGGGATCACATACATGTCTATGATTCTAGCTCATTGAGCATTCTGGGTTCTTGCACCATTTTGTATATGTGAATGAGTTATTCCCTGCATGAGAACTACGATTATGATATATAATTTGGATTTGAGCATAAATGTGTATTGAACGGCTTGAAATGAGCATTTTATCTCCTGAAAGCACGTATATGCATAAGTATTTAAGTGGGATGTTATTGACTTAACACCAATGGATTGGGGGTGTTAGTGCTATCCCCAAGGGCCCTCTCCCTTTCCTTGAACTATTTCCCAACATAGGAACGTTAGCCATTACCGAAATGACTGGATCGTAAGGAATGGTTATTTGTTTATAATTCTGATATGTTCTGTATGATTCTGAAAATCCTTCCAAAATGGTGAGTTCCATGTGGGAGGTGACCATCCACCGAAACGATAAGTTTCGTAAGGTGTGATGTAGATTACCTTTCGCAAGTAGTCTCTCTTACTGATGGGAGGTCTCTATCAGACTAATTCATGTAATAGTTCGCATGGATTTGATTTGTCGGTTATAGTCCATCCCCAATATATATATATGAGCATTGTTGCATTTCATGCATCATAAATCTTATGGCATCTTGTATATAGTTCCATTGAACATATGATTCTTTCTATATTACTTGCCCTTGTCATCTAACATTGAAATGCAGGTTGATAAGTCATATGCATTGCATGCCCACATACTTAGTACATTCAAACGTACTAACGCATACTTTATGCCTACATGATTTTACCATGTAGGGATCGAGCACTTTGATTAACAACAGGTTGACGAGTAGCCTAATCCAAGAGTATACTGTAGTGAGTCCCATCTTCCAAGGACGAGCCAACTACCTTTTTTTACGTTATTTTAGGACGTTCTTTCTTATTTGAGGGTGAGCCCGGAACTTGTCCCGGCCCTCGTTCCATTTGACTAGAGGCATTCGTTGGACATTATGTAGACTCTTTTGAAATTCGTTTATTATGACTATTATCTTACTTATATATTGTTGGAATGATTTATGAGAATTTCCTATTTTACCATATGTATGATTTAATGTGGAAATGTGGGAAGTCCTAACCCTGTGTTTCCCCATAACGCGAGTCATATTTCCTTGTCCCTTAGAACTATGTGTTATTATTTGAATGTCTTCTTGAACCAATGATGTGAATATAGATACTTGAGGCTTGTTTGGGTACTCTCGGGTTCCCTTTCGCCGTGTCACATCAAGGCCCTAACCCCAGTTCATAACAAAAGATGGTATCAGAGCACTAAGTTTATAAATGGTCCTTGGAGCCCAACATGCGCGTCGAGTAGAGTCCTATTCATGAGTGTGAAGTGCACCATGCCTATGAGTGGGAGTCTACGAAGACGTTTTAGGAATTTTCTCGCTTCTTCATGTCTTATGTCGTGATATGACTAGTATATTTTGTTCTAGTATCTTGATGATGTCATTGATCCATTTCACAAGATGCCTCGAAGAAGACCCCTTCCACCAAGATCGGCTCTGGCTAATGAGGATCAGGCTCCCCACGAGCCTATGGATGAAGCCATCTCAAATGATGAATTTCGTATAGCCTTTACATTGCTTACTCAGGTGGTGACCTATCAGACAAGGTAGGCTAACTTGCCACGGGATCCTACACCTCCTTCTAGGGTGAGGGATTTCACTCGGATGAATCCTCTGGAGTTCCATGGGTCAAAGACTGGTGAGGATGCTCAGGAGTTCATTGGCGAGCTTACGAAGATATTGAACATCATGGGTGTCACTTCTGAAGAGAAGGTTGAATTGGCTGCCTATCAACTGAAAGATGCGGCTCAGGTGTGGTATACTCAATGGTCTTTGGAGAGAGTTTGCAGAGGTAATGTTAATTGGGAAGAGTTCAAATTTGCTTTCCTTGATCGCTTCTTTCCACTTGAGCTTAGAGAGGCCAAAATAACTGAGTTTATCACTCTCAAGCAAGGAGGTATGAGTGTGAGGGACTATGCCCTTAAGTTCACAAAGCTCTCCAAGTATGCTTCGTCGCTTGTGGCTGACCCCCGTGCAAGGATGCACAAGTTTGTTTCGGCTATCTCTGATTTACCTGTGAAGGAATGTCGTACAGCTATGCTTATATGAGATATGGATACTGCTAGACTTATGGTGTATACAGAACAGATCGAAGAGGAAAAACTCAAGGAGAGGAGGGTTCACGATCCTAAGAGGACTTATTTTGATGGTGGATTCTCTAGTTCTCGAAATGGTGGTTTCGATCGCTTCAAACAGGGTCAGGGTACCAGTACTCAAGTTGCTAATAATCGGGTGCCTCCTCCTAGAGAACCGGTAGTTGCGGTCAAGGGTATCCTGTGTACGACAAGTGTGGGAAGCCCCACGCATGAGTTTGTTGAAGAGATTTGGGTGTCTGCTTCAGATGTGGTGATAAAGCTCATAAGGTTGCCGATTGTCCTAGAAATGCTAGTAGAGGCCAAGATCAGGTGGCCCAAGGTAGGCAAGGTCAACAAAGAGGTCCCGAAGGTGTTGCCCCAAAGAAAAAGTGGAACTATTCACTCCATGCCCGCCAGGATATTGAGGAAGCTCTGGATGTTATGACCGGTATGTTAAAGGTCTTTGATTTTGATGCTTATGTTTTGCTTGATCCGGGTACAAATTTGTCTTTTGTGACTCCTTTGTTGGTTGTTAAATTGGTTTGAGTCCCAAGGTTTCGAGGGACCCTTTCTCGGTTTATACTCTCATAGGTGAATCTGTTGTTGCACATAGAGTCTATCATGGTGGTCCTATTTCTGTGTTGCACAAAATTTTTCCAAGTGATCTTGTGGAGCTTGAGATGTTCGACTTTGACGTGATTCTTGGGATGGATTGGTTGCATGCACCATATGCCTATATAGATTGTAGAACCTAGAAGGTCAAGTTCCAACCTCCGGGTGAGCCCGTTCTTGAATGGAAGGGTAGTGACTTCTCTATTAAAGGTCAATTTATTTCCTACCTCAAGGCGTGGAGAATGATTTCTAAGGGGTGCATTTATCATATTATGAGGATCAAGGATATAAAGTCCGAAGTTCCTACTCTTGAGTCGGTCCCTGTGGTGAATGAGTTTTTGGATGTGTTCCCTAAAGAGTTTTCGGGCATCCCTCCTGAAAGAGACGTAGACTTTGGCATAGATCTTCTTCCAAACACTCAGCCTATCTCTATTCCTCCTTATCATATGGTGTCAGCGGAGTTGAAAGAATTAAAAGAGCAGTTGAAGGATTCGTTGGAGAAGGGTTTCATTCGGCCTAGTATGTCATCGTGGGGTGCTCCAGTGTTGTTTGTAAGGAAGAAGGATGGATCTCTTCGGATATGTATTGATTACAGGCAACAGAATATGGTCACCGTTAAGAATAAGTACCCGTTGAAGGTTAGGGAGTGTGACATTCACAAAACAGCTTTTCGGACAAGGTATTGACACTTTGAGTTTCTGGTGATGTCGTTTGGCCTAACCAATGCTCCGGCCGTGTTTATGGATCTAATGAATTAGGTGTTTAAGCCATTCCTTGACAGTTTTATGGTGGTCTTTATTGACAACATTCTCATTTACTCCCGAAGTGAGAAAGAGCATGGGGATCACTTGAGGATGGTCCTCCAAACTTTGAGAGAAAAAAAGTTGTATGCTATGTTTAGCAAATGTGAATTTTGGTTGGGTGAAGTGGCTTTCCTTGGTCATATGGTGTCCAGTGATTGTATCAAGGTGGATCCGAAGAAGACAGAGGCCGTGAAGAATTGTCCCAAACCGTTGACTCCTTTGGATATTCGTAGTTTCGTTGCGTTGGCCGAGTATTATAGAAGGTTTGTTAAAGGGTTCTCAACTATTGCATCTCCATTGACTAAGTTGACCCATAAGAAGGCTAAGTTTTTGTAGTCAGATGAATGAGAGAGGAGTTTCCAGACTAAACTCCAGACTTTAAAGGATCGGCTTACATCGGCTCCCATCTTGACTTTACCAAATAGTTTGGAAGGATTCGTGGTTTATTGTGTTGCCTCGCGGATTGGATTGGGTTGTGTGCTTATGCAACATGGTAAGGTAATAGCGTATGCATCAAGGCAGTTAAAGGTGCATGAATGTAATTACCCAACGCACGACCTCGAACTGGTGGCGGTAGTTTTTGCCCTGAAGATTTGGGGACATTATTTGTATGGGGTTCACATTGATGTGTTCACCGATCACAAGAGTTTGCAATACGTGTTCACTCAGAGGGATCTCAATTTACAGCAAAGGAGGTGCTTGGAACTCCTAAAGGACTATGATATGAGTGTTCTATATCACCCCGGCAAGGCCAATGTTGTGGCCAATGCGCTCAGCAGGGTATCTACGGGAAGTGTAGCGCATGTTGGGAAAGGATGGAAGAGTTGGCAAGAGATATTAACTGGTTAGCTAGGTTGGCAAGAGTTGGCGGATTCAAGCAATGGTAGTATTCATGTTCAAAGCGGGGCAAAATCTTCCGTGGTAAGTGATGTAAAGGCTAAGCAAGATTTAGACCCATCATTAGTTGAATTGAATATGTTGGTTTCTGAAAAGGAGATTGAGGTGTTCTCCCAACGGGGAGATGGTGTACTCCAGTACCAAGACCGGCTTTGTGTTCTAGATGTTCTCATTATTCTATTCACCCGACATTGCTAAGTTCGTATCTGAATGCCCGAGTTGTCAACAGGTGAAGGTAGAGCACCAAAGGCCTGGTGGTTTGGCCCAAGACCTTGAGATTCCCACATGGAAATGGAAAGATGTGAACATGGATTTTGTGGTTGGGTTGCCTCGGACTCGAAGGCAATTAAATTCCATTTGGGTTATCATGGATCGGATGACGAAGTCGGCTTATTTCCTACCGGTCAAGACTACCTTCAATGCTAAGGATTATGCAAGGTTGTACATCCAAGAATTTGTGAGGTTGCATGGTGTACCTAGGTCCATTATATCGGATGGTGGTACCCAATTCACTTCCCACTTTTGGAGGTCATTTCAAAAGGGACTTGGAACTAAGATTAAGTTGAGCACTGCTTTTCATCCTCAAACTGATGGCCAAGCGGAGAGCACTATTCAAACCTTGGAGGATATCTTGAGGGCTTGTGTGTTGGAGTTTAAAGGCAATTGGGATGACCATCTTCCACTCATTGAGTTTTCTTATAATAATAGCTTCCATGCTAGCATTGGCATCGGGCCATTTGAGGCTTTATATGGGAGAAGGTGTAGGTCACCGGTGGGGTGGTTTGAGTTAGGAGAGATGGCACTAGTCAGTCCAGATTTGGTGATGGAGGCCATGGATAAGGTGAAGGTGATTAGGGAAAGGTTGAAAATAGCCCAAAGTCATCAAAAGTCTTATTCAGATGTTAGGAGAAGGGATCTTGAGTTTCGTGTCGGTGATTGGGTGTATGCGAAGGTTTCGCCTATGAAGGGTGTGATGTGTTTTGGTAAGAAGGGCAAGCTAAGCCCCCGGTATGTTGGCCCATATGAGATTGTTGAGCAAGTTGGAGGGTGTGGCTTATAGGTTGGAGCTTCCTCTGGATTTGAGTTCCATTCACCCGGTCTTCCATGTGTCTATGTTGTGGAAGCTAGTTGGTGATCCTAGCACCATTGTGCCCTTAGAAGGGATTGAGGTCGAAGAAAACTTGTCTAATGAGGAAATTTCGGTGGAGATCTTGGATAGGCAAGTAAAGCGACTTTGTAACAAGGACGTAGCTTCGGTGAAGGTGCTTTGAAGAAATCAACATGTGGAGAGTGCTACTTAAGAGGCAGAGCTGGACATGGTGAAGCGATACCCTCATCTTTTCCAATCTACTCCAGCCTAAGGTATTAGGAATCTTCCATTTGTAATGGTGTCATTTCTTGCCCTCTTGAGTCTCATGACATGACATGCATACATGTGCACGAAAAGGATCTTTATAAAGTTTTGAGTGACTTGAATATGATTTTGATACTAGTTTAAAGGCTTTGTGATTTTCTTTCAAATAATGAACTATGAGTTGTATCTTATGTTGGGTGTTTCATGCTCTAAGTCAATCTTTTCAAGCCTTGTTCTTGCACATTCGAGGACGAATATTCCCAAGGGGGAGATAATATAAGGACCCGGATTTTTCGAGTGGCATTTCCTAAATCTCTTGGAATTGTCCCAAGTGAATTGCTAGGCATCACTCCACGGAGGGCCCACACAAGCCGTGTGAAGCCACACGGACCGTGTGGCCTCACATGAAGGGACACTTAGTCCAGTTCACGGTAGGAGCAACTTTGAGATGGAAGGGAATTTTGGCCAAGCGAGGGCACACGACCACTCACACGGTCCGTGTGATGTGTCACAGACTGTGTAGCTTTCCATGTAACTCACTACGTAAAATTATTCTAAGTATGGAAGTACCTTCTTGTAACTTTTTCATGCAAAAATTATATGAGGGACCATTACACGATCGATGTCACGGCCCATGTGGAGTCACACGGCCCATGTGGAGTCACACGGACCGTGTAGTTGTCCATATGGTACCCCTTAGCTCTGCGTAAATTTCCTCTATGAGATTCTAAGTATTGGATCACGACCACTATTCACGGTCCGTGTGACATTTCACGGACCATGTAATGGACTGTGTGGACCTAACAGTTCCAATTTTGATCCGTTTCATTAATGGTGTTTATGCAATTTTGGTTTATTTTGATTATGAATTATGACCTTTTACCTATTCTAAGCCCCTAACAGCTGATATCTCCTCCCCTCTTAATTCATTCTCCTAAAAACCTCCTACCCCTCATAAGATCACTTTCATATTCCTCTCTACTCTCCCCTCTCAAAGATCAAGCTAGGATTCTATTGGAGTCCAATTCAAGCTAAGTTCATCCCTGAAATTCAGCTCCTCAATGAAGGTACGTGGGATTGATTCTTTGTCCCTTTCAACCAAGAAGACCCAAATATCTTGCAATCTATTTTATGAATTCGATTTACTTTAAATATGAGATTTCATTATTTGATTTTATTAAATATAATTAGTGTATGGGTTGTATTTTACCTATGATTTCAATTCGCTTTGAACACTATTATGATGATTTACATTGAGTTACAAAAGTATGAATATGCATGTCCCCTTTAAAGTTGATTTATGCATGGGTGACCTATATTACGATTTATATGTGGATATAATTATGGATTTACTCAATTTTATATTGTGATATTGATTTTAACTTGGATCAAGGTTACCCATGCTATCCTCATATCATGCATTGCATTGCATTCATGAACATTGATATATGGGAATTATGAAGTAGGTTAGGCCCAACTCTATTTTCTGAAATGATTACGATATGATTCTGATAAGATGTTGGCTAAGACAAAAAGGGGATCACATACATGTCTATGATCTTGGCTTATTGAGCATTCTAGGTGCTTGCACCATTCTATATATGTGAATGAGTTATTCCCTGCATGAGCACTACGATTATGATCTATGATTTGGCATTTGAGCCTAAATGTGTGTTGAACGGCTTGAAATGAGTATTGTATCTCCTGAAAGCACGTATATGTATAAGTATTCAAGTGGAATGTTATTGACTTAGCACCGATGGATTGGTGTGTTAGGTCTATCCCCAAGGGCCCCTCCCTTTCCTTGAACTATGTGCCAACATAGGAATGTTAGCCATTGCCGAAATGACCGGGTCATAAGGAATGGTTATTCATTTATGATTCTGATTTGTTCTGTATGATTCTAAAAATCCTTCCAAAGTGGTGAGTTCCGTAAGGGAGGCGACCATCCACCGAAATAGTGAGTTCCATAAGGTGTGACGTAGATTACCTTTGGCATGTAGTCTTCTCCTATCGATGGGAGGTCTCTATCGGACCAATTCATGTAATAGTTCGCATGGATGTGATTTGTCGGTTATGGTCCATCCCCAATATATGTGAGCATAATTGCATTTCATGCATCATAAATTTCATTGTGTCTTGTATATAGTTCCATTGAATATATGATTCTTTCTATATTATGTGCCTTGCCATCTAACATTGAAATGTGGGTTGATAAGTCATATGCATTGCATGCCCACATAATTAGTACATTCAAACGTACTAACGCATACTCTATGTCTACATGATTTTACCATGGTGGGGGGGCCGAGCACTTTGATTACCAACAGATTGACGAGTAGCCCAATCCAGGAGTATACTGTTGTGAGTCCTATCTTCCAAGGATGAGCCAACTACCTTTCTTTTACGTTATTTTAGGACGTTCTTTCTTATTTGAGGGTGAGCCCGGAACTTGTCCCGGCCACCTTTCCGTTTGACTAGAGGGATTCGTTGGACATTATGTAGACTCTTTTGAAATCCATTTATTATGACTAGTATCTTGCTTATGTATTGTTGGAATGATTTTATGAGAATTTCCTATTTGACCATATGTGTGATTTGGTGTGGAAATGTTGGAAGTCCCTAGCCCCGTATTGCCCCATAGCATGAGTTCTATTTCCCCGTCTCTTAGAATTATGTGTTATTATTTGAATGTCTTCTTGAAGCGATGATATGGATATAGATAATTGAGGCTTGTTTGGGCACTCTCGAGTTCCCATTCACCGTGTCACATCTAGGCCTTAACCCCGGGTCGTGACAGCAGCATCCAGACAGTTAATGATGGCTCAGCCACCGGCTACTATACCACAGCTTCCCCAGTCTAAGGAGGGAGACTCACAGCAGAGTAGTTCCATTCAGATGACGAACTCTGGAGAGGGATCCCGCTCAGGATCCCGAGATAGAGATGGCTCCGGGTCAGATGAGGAGTCAAGTTCATTCTGTAGATACTAGAAGGTTCTCCCTAGCACCAATTTCTACAGCTGGCCTGACGAGATGCTGGTGCGTTAAGGGCATGCAGGAGATATACAGAGAGGATGTCCAACTGGATGACAGGGTCCGGAAGACCTGGACTATTTTTGAGGAGCTAAGGATAGTTATTTTCAAGTTTGACAGTGCACCCATGCTTCATGATACCATGGCCCAGTATAGCCTAGATTGGTTAGTAGCATCGTCAGGGAAGTATTACCCAGCATTAGTTTGAGAGTTCTTTGCTTCATGTGTTGCTACTATCACCGAGGCAACACCGAAGAAGATGATGTCTCTTTCATAGTTCAGATTGACATAGACGATGGTGCGCGGAGTTCCTATAAACATCTGCAAGTTTTTATTTACTCCCACCTATGTCGCGACCTTCACCTAGGGCCTAGAGTGATATGGCGAATGGGACCCTAAGAGTCCCCAAACAAGACTCATAGCATCCACATACACATCATTGGTTCGAAAGCGTATGATTAAACAATAAACACATAATTCTAAGGGATGGAAAAGTATGGCTCACGCTATGGGGATATCATAGGGATAGGGATTTGTATGGATTCACATAGCACATAACACATAAGAACTAAGGGGAGGGTAAGTATGACTTACGCTATAGGGATAGAAGGGACTTAGGACTTTCCACGTTTCCACATCTCATCAATAACATATCACCATCCTATCAACATCAATAGACAACCATAATCATAATCTCCATAAGCAAATAACATAAAACATCACAATCTCGTACGAAGAGTTTACATGATGTCCAACAATGCCTCTAAGTCGTGGAATAGGAAGAGGGCCAAGACATATTCTGGGCTCACCCTCAAAGTAAAGACGTAAGAGAATAGCATAATAGGTAGATAGAAGGTGATTTGTCCTTGAATGATAGGACTAACCACAAGCAACTCTCACAATCCAAGCTAACCGTCAAGAGGTGGATGAACATAGTCTACAGTCCCTACATGGTTAATACATGTAGGAAAAGAGTATTTGTTAGTATATTTGCATGTACTAAGTATACGGGCATGCAATGCATATAAACGCATTAAATTTGTATTCAATATTAGATGACAAGGGCACATATATAGAACGAAGTATATACAAAGAGGAGTAATATATCAATATGTCATGAAATCCATGATGTATGAAATGCCATAATACATAAACATAGTAGAGATGGGACCTCAACAAACATGTAAGACCTACGAGCTATTACATAGAATCCCGATGTTACCCCTACATCGGAGGAAAGAGGGAGTCATTTGCCAAGGTGAACATCCATAATGCCTAAGTGGATCCACTAAAGCTACATAGCTGATCAAGCCGCTACTAACGGCTGGTCCATATAGGGAATCAAGCCTCATCTAATGGGTGATCTCTCTATAGAATCAACCTCACCTAACGAGTTACCCTTCTAAGGATTCAACCTCATCTAATGGGTGATCCTTTAACCTTTGGTGGCACGTAGTTATGGGACAATGAGATTTACCTCTAACAGGTTATGCCTCAACTAAGGGGATGAGCCTCAATTTCAAAGTCATCTCGGTGCTAAGTCATTATTCCACGAGAATACATATACATGTACATGCTTGAAATAGGAACATAAGTCTTTTTAAATCAAAATCATACATAATTGAGCTTAAAAGCCAAAACATACTACATAATCATGCATACTTGTGCTAAAAAGCCAAAACATACTTCATAATCATGCATACTTGCGCTAAAAAGTCAAATCATACTTTATTTCATACCTTCATGCATAGGAATAGCTCATTCATATTTTTACATAGTGGTGTAAACACACCCATTATTGCTCAAAGAGCCATATCATAGACATTATGTGATCACTTGTCATGTCATAACCATACTTTCGTCAAAATCATATGTATTCACATAATTGGGTCTTAACCCACTTCATAAACTTTATGAAAATTAATACTCATGTATGCATATGCCATGAGGAATAAAGAAATAGCATGGGTATTAGGAATGCATAAGTAAAACAACATAATAAAATAAATCATAGTAAATTCATGAAGAAATAAACAATTAAAGCATACTTGAAATTACACATGCATAAATTCATAAATTAAAGGGACATGAATATTTAATTCTTCATAGAACCCATGTAAATCATAATAATCAGATCCAAATCATCATAAAATCAATAATTAAGTTCATCTCATAGCTCAATTTCAACAAATTAGAACTAATTTAAAAGACCCATTTACAAAATAGACTTATAATTCATGAAATTAAGAAATAGGGGTTTTGGGTCTTCATGATTGGAAGGAAATCATGAATCAATCTCACATACCTTGCTGAAATTAGAAAAATTAAGATGGATTTGACTTGGGTTGAAGCCCTCTTGTATTCCTTGAATTGAATCCCTAACACTAGACTTGAAGAGAGAATCTTAAGAATTGAATTCTAGAGCATGAATGTTTTCTAATGAGGATGAATTGTAATGAAAGAGTATAAGTTGTTTTAAGGTTCTAGGATTGGTGAAAAGTTCATAAAAGACCCTTAGAATAACCTGAAATTACATAAGGACCATTAATGACACGAAACTAAAAATTCGCATAGACACCTGCACGAATGAGTTTTACGAAAACGGGCATAACTTCTTGATCCGAACTCAGAATTAGGTGAAATCAGGTGCATTAGAAAGCTAATTCAAAGAGATTAAATTTGGTATTTTCTAGGCCACCCAGTTATTTTTGTGCAATGAGATATGATCATTTAAAGTTGACCCTTGAATCGGTTCATGCGAAAAACTTAGTCAATGGGATTCCTTTGGACTAGGCTTGATGTAAGAGCTCTATAATTACCATAAACCACTTACATAAGCTTGTATTGAAGAATTGAAAATGAATTTAGCATGGTCTTGAATTAACTATTGAGATTCTTCGACTAGAGCTTGAAAGGAGGATTTGAGCAAACAAATAAGAGGTCAAATATTGTGGAGTGATATGAGGTGACATGAAAATATTAGGAATGATTTGGGAGGTTAAAGGAATATCCCTAATTAAATGTACCTTAGAAAGACCATGTCCAAACTTATTTCATACTTATGAAGCCCGAATACTTGCAAAATTTCTCCCAAAAATGAAATTTTCAGCCTTTATCTGATCTTAAAACTTGTGGAGTATTACAACCTACCAGGCCCCCATGATGATAACTAAGTTTGAATATAGATTAGATTAGGCTTGGGATAGAGTATTGATGAAAATTGTGTCCCAAAAGGCCACTTTGATGAGATCGATTACTAACTATATAACTGAGTGGGCTCAAGACGCTAACTGCATATCCAGTTCCATGTCTATTGTAAAGGCCTCGCTCAACTTCGCTGGCAAGTTCTGGTGGGTGGTTATGCGTACGTGGATCTGGCTGACCTAACCTGATAACACCTTGATAGTAGATCACGCAATATTGGTTGACAGATAATTGTTGGTTATGATATTAACTTCACTCAGTGTATAGCAGAGGAGATACACGAGTGCGCTTGAAGGAGGTCAACTTCGATCCGATTCCCCTATTTGATTAACAACTATGTATAGGGGGGCAGAGATTTTGCCCACTTTGGACAGGATGATAGAGGTTCAGTGGACTCAGGATGCCGGCCCACTCAAGGCTGATAAGAATCATGTGGCTATACGCGAGCACTATATCCTACAGTCAGATTTCCAAAGATGTTCACCGAGGTACCATAGCCTGAGCCCACTACTACTGTTGATGCTACTGCAGAGACCAAGAGGCCCCCACAAACTGATATTAAGAGGTAGACAGGGCCCACTACTACCACATCTACTGTACCAGAGGTCATACCCGTATGTCCTCAGACAGCAGGCATAGTGTACATGTCCACAAAGTTTATTCAGGCTCTGGTGCATAGACAAAACTACACTAAGTCCCAGTTGACTCAGTTATTATAGTTGCTTAAGCCTTGGGTTCGCAAGGCAATAGCAGAGTCTTAGGAGCGCGTATAGGAGAGTTTCATGGCCACACTCGAGGAGATATAGCATCATTTCATGGATCTGTAGATGCATTCGAGAGGAGTATGGAGGAGTACCTCAGAACGACTCACTCCAGACTTTACACCCATTCGGATAGATATCCAGCAGCTCCGCAAGGATATAAGGACAGTGATTACAACACCATTGATGATTCCTCTGTCGGACGTTACTACAGAGGTGATAGAGTTTTTTGCTGATTACCCCCAACCAGCACTTCTGGGAAGAGGCTTTGCACTATTGAAGATGATTTTAATGTTGTTAGGCGAGATATAGAGAGACTTGAGAGAGAGTAGGCGGAGGCTGCGAGATGAGCCTCTATTGTGGGTGAGATAGCGCGGCAGACATATGAGCAAGAGATGTTGAGGGGTGCTGGACCCTCAAGACATGCCGCCACGACAGCATAGACCACCCAGCAGGTTGCGAGATGGTGAGACACAAACTGACACCGGCATCTACGCACCTAGGTATGTCTTTCTTACCCCTATATTATCTTTTGTTTTATTTTGTTGCATTGATGATAATGCAGGTTTGATGTGTTTTTATGTTTATTTTGCAGGATTACAAGAGTCGAGAAGTTTTTGGAATGATTTGTGCAGACTGCAGCTTTTTGGGTTTTTATGACACTTTCTATGGTCCGTGATTCATTACGCAAACCATAGATGGGTTTCTAGGACTGATCCAGTGAAGGGCCACTTTTTAGAAGTTGAAACTATATGCTACCAGGACGAGTTGTAAGTCATTCTACGGTTCGTACATCAGTTCGTGGTTTAAGGATCAGAAAATATGCATAGTTGCTGAAGAGTTACCAGACGAAGGCTTCTATGGGTCATAAGTCAAAAGACGGTCCATAGGAAGTAGTTCGTACAATCAAGGCATAATATGAGGATGTAGTCCATGTAGTCAGTCTATGGGTTGTTAATACATCTACGGCCCATAAGTCCGTTCATGAAAAGTCACGATTCCAATTTTTCTATTCTATTTAGGATTAGTTTTCTTTTATTATAAATAGGTTTTCAAGTCTTTTTAGATGTAGAAAACTAAAGACGTGAGATTATTACATTATTTGAGCTTATTCATGGAGATTTTGTGTGGATTACTTTAGACTTTATCTTCGAGTTATAATATTGTGATTTTTATGAAGATTTTGGATTTTGTGTTCTTCAATTCTTTATTGAAAGTGTTCAATTATGCAAATTCATAACATGATTCTTTCATCTACAATGAACATGAATAGCTAAATCCACAACTGGGGTTGTGGGAAGCATGAAGAACTAAGTAAAATCGAATAATTTGTAATCTTTGGAAAGTGTGCATACATGTATTATTTATCTCTTCGTTTTGAATACTCTTTTAACGGTTGCAAATGTTAGAACTCATCTTATTCTTACTTACTGGACCAAGAGGGTAATGAATGAGATAAGAGATAAAATAACAGGATTTGACATGAACACACTCATCTAATCAACCTAAACAGACCAAAGGATGGTTGTACTGGGACAAGGCAAGAGTTGGTAATGCGACACTCGTAGACAGACTGTCAAGCCCCAAAGAGAGGGGAGGCGCGACCGGCACCCGATACTGTTATTGGCCGGGTAAGCCACTAAACATGCTAGTGAACTAACTAGGGACCAAAAGAAAATCGAGCAGCATAATTTCTGAAAGACTAAGCCTGGACATTTTTGGTCATGACCTGGTCAACAGTAAATCACGTATATCCAGATAAGTAAACCCAAACGATAAAGTACTAGCTAGCCGACAAGGCTGCCACCACAGAGGTACAGGCACACACCATATATACATGCCAATCTTATGACTGGAGATTGAAAGACATAAAAGGACCAATCCACAAAAACATGTCCACAATAGCCTCTATGAGAATCACTAACACTGTCGAGACAGGGCCCCGACATACCCTACTGTACAACAAAAAGTAAACATCCTATGAAAGCTCCAGGAAGAGGTGGAGCTTACCAACTCATAGCTGAATGGGCTCCTAGTGGAGGGGTAAACCAGAACCCCTACCTGAACCTGCACGCATGAAATAAAATGCAGCATCCCCAGGCAAAGGGACGTCAGTACGAATAAACATGTACTGGTATGTAAGGCAGGAAGTAAAATCATAATAACCGTAGTAAAAAGGTTAATAGAAATACCACCTGTAACCAAAACTAAAGTAGCCTTAACAGCCAATAAGCCATCTTCTAGTGATACAAAAAATGCATGGTATGCTCGAGTATCGCATCTCGTGAATACATATATATAGATACAAATGCATGACTTACTCAACCAAATGCTAGCACTGGTGGTCCAATCTGGTAGCTAACCGGCATCATATCTGCCAACCTGTGGCCATCTGTACCATATGCATATATAGTTGGGCAAATAGGCCCCATACCTTCGATTATAGCTCGAAGTCCATGCATAACGTGCAATGTATGATATGAGGGTTGAATGCACATAGTAAGCCATAGCAAGAACTTAGCCAATCTTCGCTCATCAGTACACTTATTCTCATAGAATCATAATCATTGTCATTCAGCCAATCTTGGCTCGTTGTTACACTTATTCTCATAGCATCATAATCATTACCATTGCATATACATATGGCTCGTGGGATCATACATGTCTTTTAAACAAGTTTGGAAATTTAAGCCAACATTTAGAGTGAAGCCTTAACTTTGAAAATGTTCATAAAGGTGCTTTACATAATGATGTCCCACGTTAATTAGTAAAAGAATGTATTTAAACAGGATCAAGTGCCTTAGTAGTTTAGACAGGAGCATTTTACTTGAGAATATTGGAAACCTACGCGTTATTTGTTAAATTCTTCAATTATATTTTTGTATGGAAGAAGGACTGACTCTGAATACTAAATTCCCTTTGCATTCTACATTTATTTTAATAGCACTACACCAAGAAGAGAAACTCCTCGAACATATGAATAGGTGGCCGGGAACTGACAAAATGATATATAGAAATCGAATGTCCATTTTCAGAGAATGAATGGAATTTCAACCTAATACCATCGTGAAAATAACTTAGTTGTAATCCCAATGCCATTAATAGAAGGTCTTTCTAGCAACAAAATAGTAAGATATCACATTTGACGTTTTGGGAAACTTCCCGGATTTCGTGCTAAAAGGAGGGACGGAGCTTAGCCTTAACATACCTCTCCAAAAAACGTTCAATTGCCAAAAGTTCCTTCATGAAAGTTGTTCCTTATGTCCTAAGCTTCACAACGACTATATATACGTAGCTTAAAGACACTTATAAATAGTCAAAAATTCAGCATTAATGAACAGATTCCGCAAGGAGCATTTACGCGAGGAAATGTCCGTAAAACTTCATAAAAATGACCGTAAAAGAGCTCCAAAATTATTACCTAAACACACCAGCTGCAAACCAAAAATACCAGCAAGAACACCACTTTTTTCACATCCCAAAAACAGCTCCAAACATAGCTAATACGTGGGGAAAATAATTGCAAAGCGTAAGGCACGCATTTCTAGGCACACGAACAAATTTTAACGGTAAAAATGCAAAAAAACTTACTCAAATCCCTTTGGCACCTTGAGGGGAGTTTTCCTTCAGTTTCTAAGCTGTTCGGGACGAAATGGAAGTGATTTGAGCTTTAAAAAGCTCAAATTAGCCGACATTAAGTTGGGTCAACCCGACCCGACCCATGACCCGGTTTCCAGCTCGAGGTCCTGGTAAAACGGTCATAACTCTTTATTCTGAGGTCGGTTTGATGCGAGGTTTTGTGCATTGCAAACTAGGCTCATAGATATTCAATTTGATAGGTCATGAACCTTCTAAAGCATTATAGTTTGGGAGATGTGACCTGATACATTTGACTCAAATTTAAGAAGGATTTCATAAAGAAACTTACGGTAATGTTGGCCGACCTTTATCTTGCAACTTTCTTGATTTCAAAACTTAATGTATGACCTTTGTGCTATTAAAATAGCTTTTAAAAATCCATTATTAGCAAAGTATACACTTTTAGTTCCATTCGAAAAGTTAAACCTAGTTTAAACCTTCCAAAAAGGGCGAGGTGCCACTCGGGTCATTTCTTTAATCCTGAACGTGCATTTAGGGCATTTCCTTTGGCTTAAAAACTTTAGGTCCTTGATATTAAAACTTATTTGCAGCCTTATTATCCTTAGGTGGTAGCAAAAATCACATGTGTCTTATATAACGCCACACTGTTTATATAATGGAAGACGAGAAACACGGGATCTCACAGTCTCCCCCCCTAAGAACATTCGTCCGCAAATGTGTCAAGATAGCCCCTTGGTTGAATCACCATCTACTAAAATGTTATTTTTTTCGATACATCTATTATCCTTACAAACCATAAATCAACTTCCAAAAACTTCAATTACTAAGCTTGTATAGCTACCCCGCGACAAAACATACAAGTTACACCTCCAAATCCTTTAAAACTTACGTTACTAAATAAAAGATAATTGCCAGTTTTGGAACACCACCCACCTTAGGTTATAAATAGCTAGGGTGATTCCTCATCATTTCTTTCTTTGGCTTCCCAAGTTATTTCCTCAATTTATATTTTTTCTTCCACAACACTTTCATGAAGGCCACTTTTTTATTTTGAAGCTTTCTTATTTGTCAATCTAAAACAGCCGCTGGTACCTCATCATAAGTGAATTCTTCAGCAATGGGGGTATCCTTAATGCGAGTAATACATGAAGGATCTCTAACGTACTTCCACAACATAGATACAAGAGACACTGGATGGACTGCTCTCAATTCTAAAGGGAAATTAAGCTAGTATGTTACCTTGCTAGTTTCTCTAACAATTTTATATGGTCCAACATATCTAGTACTGAGCTTTCCTGTCTTTCCAAACCACATGCTTCCCTTCATTGGTGATACCTTTAATAAGACCCAATCTTCTATATGAAACTCTAAGTCTCGTCGTCGAACATCTGCATAAGACTTTTGCTGATTCTGGGCCCTTTGCAGTAATCTCTAATAAGTTTCTTTTTTTTTTTTGTTGCTTGTTGAACTAGATTAGGGTCTAGCAACTTTTCCTCCCCAACTGCAAACTAATCGATCGATGACCTACATCTTCGCCCGTATAGTGCTCCCTAAGGATCCATTTGAATACTAGCATGGAAGCTATTATTATAAGCAAACTCAATAAGAGGTAGATGATCATCCCAGCTTCCTTTAAAGTCCAGCACATAAGCACGTAACATATCCTCAACGATATGGATGGTACGCTCTGCTTGCCCATCAGTTTGTGGATGAAAAGCGGTGTTGAGATTCACCTGAGTGCCCAGACCCTTCTGAAAAGACTTCCAAAATTGAGCGGTAAATTGAGCCCCTCGATATCATAAGCTTAGGATCCTCACGTTGTTCCTCTTTTACTTCAGTAATGATGGAAGATTCAATTGTATTTTGAACAATACACCTTAGCCTTTTGCATCTTCTAATAGCACCTTGCAAACTAGTTACCTGACGTAAATCTTTTGTCATTTCAATCTTTTTAGCTTCAGCATGACTTAGACTTCCCATGGACTTTCAACTAAGTGCATCAGCAACAAGATTCGCTTTACCGAGGTGGTACAAAATGTCAACATCATGATCTTTTAGTAATTCTAGCCACCTTCTTTGTCATAGGTTCAACTCCTTCTGCTTGAATAAATATTGGAGGCTCTGGTGGTCAGTAAAAACATCAACATGAACTCCGTATAAATAATGCTATCAAATCTTTAGGGCAAAAACAACTGTGTGGTCGGTAAAAACATCAACATAAACTCCGTATAGATAATGCTACCAAATCTTTAGGGCAAAAACAACTGCGGCAAACTCAGAATCATGGGTAGGATAGTTTTGTTCATGCTTTCGCAACTGTTTGGAAGCATATGCAGTAACTCTACCATGCTGCATAAGAACACAAGCCAGGCCAATTCTCTAGGCATCACAATATATAAAGTAGCCTTTAGTTCCATCCGAAAGAGCCAGACTAGGTGCGGTGGTAAGCCTTTTCTTTAGCTCTTGAAAACTCTGTTCACATGATTCAGTCTACTGAAACTTAGTTGTTTTATACAACAACCTCGTTAGTGGTGTATAGGTATTGGAAAATCCCTCAACAAACCTCCTATAATATCCTGCCAAGCCCAAATAACTATGGACCTCTGTCAGATTTAATGGTCTCGGCCAGGCCATTATGCCTCAATTTTCTAGCCATTGACCTTGATACTATCGCTAGTAATAACATATTCACGAAAAGCTATAGAAGTTAACCAAAATTCACATTTAGAGAATTGAGCTTATAACATGTTGTCCTGGAGAATCTATAATATACTCGCAAGAGGTCTTGCATACTCAACTCCTGACTCATCCTAAATATTGCCTTTGGAATATCATCATCCCTGACTCGTAGCTGGTAGTACCTGGGTCATAAGTCAATCTTTGAAAAACCATCAATCCACATAAAAGGATACTTATTCCTGATAGTGAATTTATTTAGCTGTCTATAACCGATACACATCCGTAAAGAGTCATCTTTATTTCAAGCAAAGAGCACTGGAGCACCCTATGGAGATGTGCTTGGCCTAATAAGGTCTCTATCAAGCAAACTCTTCAATTGTTACTTCAAGTCTCTTGGCTCTACGGGAGCCATTTTTCTTAGAGAGGAAAGGGTATAGGTTGCATATCAGGGAGAAAATCTAAAGAAAAATTGATATCCCTTTCCGGGGATCCCGATAAGCTCATCGGGGAATATTATCATAAATTCATTCACAGTAGGGACTAACTAAAGGGCCAGTTGCTAATAAAATATCTTGTCTTCCCGTAATGGTAACATGCACTTGAACCCTTTCTACACTGTCTAGTATGAAGCTTACCGCTTTGTGTACATGGGGGAGTAGGTTGTCTCATTTGTGCATAATGCTCCTGTTGATAGCTAATGTAAATTCTGCCTTGGCCTTGACTTAGTATAATAATCAAATCGCTGGCCCTATATCTATAGCGGGGAACTACCCACTGACGAAGGTGGATATCAGTGGAAAGGAGGCCTAAAATCACCCTGTGGCTCCCTATAAGACCTCATAGTACGAGCCCTCTTATTCTTCTCCCTATCTCTATGAGTATCCCGAATTCGACGAGAAAGATCCTCTATAGTCTGAGTAAAAGCCTGAATACAAGAAATATCTACACCATCTTGTAAAGAGGCTATCTTGCAGTCTCTGATCAAATGATCCCCCAAACCATCTATATAACGATGAACTCTAGCACTCATGTTACGTACAATATCTGGTGCATACCTAGCCAAAGAATTAAACCTAAGGATATACTCCCTTACACTCATATTCCCTTGCCTCAAACTGATAAACTGGTCAAGACGGGCCTTCCGCACCTCCCGTGGTAAGTAATGGGCTAAAAATGCCTCAAAGAAGTCCTACCACTCTGTTGGCGGAGCATCAGGCCCTTCTGATCTCACCTACGCCTCGTACCACAAGATGGCAACATCAAGTAGTCGAAAAGAAGCCAACTCCATTGCCTCGGTGATAGAGGCATGCATCACTCTCAATACTCTATACCTATGGTCTATAAAGTCCTGTAGATCCTCAGTGGAACTGGACCCTATAAATACTGGAGGGGCCAATTGAAGAAACTCTCGTACCTTTGAGCTTTCCGTTTTATCCCTTCTGGTGTCTGCTCTCACCTTTAGTTGTCTCTCATGAATAGAAACCATCATAGTTAGTATCTGAATAGCCTCCTTCATCCACGGATCCCCAGTCTCTAATAGGGATTGGGGTACTAGATCTCCTTGGGCCCCCAACAGGTGCTGATGAATCTGGTACTGTGGGCATTGGAGGCTCCCTATATGCCTAAATAGGGAATATATCTTCCTCACCAAGCAAGACATAATTGGTACCTTCTCTCGGATCTATACTTATCTCATGTTGTGCCATCTCCTGATCATAGGTAACCCATTGATAAGAACAACATAACATGATATAGATTTAATATGTTCCTATAGCTTTGCTCTATAGCACGATCTATTAAGTGAAAGACATGTAACCATCCCTAAATGCCTCGTAGCCTCCTGATTATAAGTGTGGTGCACAACACACCCATAAGCAAGACTCTACCAAACACGGCATTGTGGATTCCCTAGGACACGACCTGCTCTAATACCATGTTTGTCATGCCCCAAAGAGAGGGGAGGCGTGACCGGCACCCGATACCGTTATTGGCCGGGTAAGCCACTAAACATGCTAGTGAACTAACTAGGGACCAGAAGAAAATCGGGCAGCATAACGTCTGAAAGACCAAGCCTGGACATTTTAGGTCATGACCTAGTCAACAGTAAATCACGCATATCCAGATAAGTAAACCCAAACGATAAAGTACTAGCTAGCCGACAAGGCTGCCACCACAGAGGTACAGGCACACACCATATATACATGCCAATCTTATGACTGGAGACTAAAAGACACGAAAGGACCAATCCACAAAAACATCTCTACAATAGCCTCTATGAGAATCACTAACACTGTAGAGACAGGGCCCCGACATACCCTACTGTACAACAAAAAGTAAACATCCTATGAAAGCTCCAGGATGAGTGGAGCTTACCAACTCATAGCTGAATGGGCTCCTAGTGGAGGGGTAAATCAGAACCCCTACCTGAACCTGCACGCACGAAATAAAATGCAGCGTCCCCAGGCAAAGGGACATCAGTACGAATAAACATGTACTGGTATGTAAGGCAGGAATTAAAATCATAATAACCGTAGTAAAAAGGTTAATAGAAATACCACTTGTAACCAAAACTCAAGTAGCCTTAACGGCCAATAAGCCATCTTCTAGTGATAAAACAAATGCATGATATGCTCGAGTATCGCATGTCGTGAATACATATATATAGATGCAAATGCATGACTTACCCAACCAAATGCTAGCACTGGTGGTCCTTTCCGGTAGCTAACCGGCATCATATCTGCCAACCTGTGGCCATCTGTACCATATACATATATAGTTGGGCAAATAGACCCCATACCTTCGATTATAGCTCGAAGTCCATGCATAACATGCAATGTATGATATGAATGTTGAATGCACATAGTAAGCCATAGCAAGAACTTAGCCAAATCTTGGCTCATCGGTACACTTATTCTCATAGCATCATAATCATTGTCATTCAGCCAATCATGGCTCGTTGGTACACCTATTCTCATAGCATCATTATCATTGCCATTGCATATACATATGGCTCGTGGGATCATACATGTCTTTTAAACAAGTTTGGGAATTTAAGCCAACATTTAGAGTGAAGCCTTAACTTTGAAAATATTCATAAAGGTGTTTTACATAATGATTATATTTGGTCCCATGTTAATTAGTAAAAGAATGTATTTAAACAGGATCAAGTGCCTTAGTAGTTTAGACAAGAGCATTTCACTTGAGAATATTAGAAACCAACGCGTTACTTGTTAAATTCTTCAATTATATTTTTGTATGGAAGAAGGACTGACTCTGAATACTAAATTCCCTTTGCATTCTACATTTATTTTAATGGCACTACACCAAGAAGAGAAACTCCTCGAACATATGAATCAGGTGGCCGGGAACTGACAAAATGATATATAGAAATCGAATGTCCAATTTAAGAGAATGAATGGAATTTCAACCTAATACCATCATGAATATAACTTAGTTGTAATTCAATGCCTTTCACAGAAGGTCATTTTAGCAACAGAATAGTAAGATATCACATTTGACATTTTGGGAAACTTCCCGGATTTCGTGCTAAAAGGAGGGACGGAGCTTAGCCGTAACATACCTCTCCAACGAACGTTCGATTGCCAAAAGTTCCTTCACGAAAGTTGTTCCTTACGTCCTAAGCTTCACAACGACTATACATGCGCAGCTTAAAGACATCTATAAACAGTCAAAAATTCAGCATTAATGGACAGATTCGGCAAGGAGCATTTACGCGAGGAAATGTCCGTAAAACTTCGTAAAAATGACCGTAAAAGAGCTCCAAAATTATTACCTAAACACACCAGCTGCAAACCAAAAATACCAGCAAGAACACCACTTTTTTCACATCCCAAAAACAGCTCCAAACACAGCTAATACGTGGGGAAAACAATTGCAAAGCGTAAGGCACGCATTTCTAGGCACACGAACAAATTTTAGTGGTAAAAATGCGAAAAAACTTACTTAAATCCCTTTGGCACCTTGAGGGGAGTTTTCCTTCAGTGTCTAAGTTGTTGGGGTCGAAATGGAAGTGATTTGAGCTTTAAAAAGCTCAAATTAGCCGACATTAAGTTGGGTCAACCCGACCCGACCCATGACCCGATTTTCAGCTCGAGCAGTCTTATTAAAATGGTCATAACTCTTTATTCTGAGGTCGGTTTGATACGCGGTTTTGTGCGTTGCAAACTAGACTCATAGATATTCAATTTGATAGGTCATGAACCTTCTAAAGCCTTATAGTTTGGGAGATATGACCTGATACATTTGACTCAAATTTAAGAAGGATTTCATAAAGAAACTTACTGTAACGTTGGCCAACCTTTATCTTGCAACTTTCTTGATTTCAAAACTTAATGTATGACCTTTGTGCTATTAAAATAGCTTTTAAAAATCCATTAGTAGCAAAGTCTACACTTTTAGTTCCATCCGAAAAGTTAAACCTAGTTTAAACCTTCCAAAAAGGGCGAGGTGCCACTCGGGTCATTTCTTTAATCCCCAACGTGCATTTAGGGTATTTCCTTTGGCTTAAAACTTTAGGTCCTTGATATTAAAACTTATTTGCAGCCTTATTATCCTTAGGTGGTAGCAAAAATCACATGTGCCTTATATAACGCCACACTATTTATAAAATGAAAAACGAGAAACACGGGATCTCACACAGACCATGTCATGTGTTGAAATTTTCCTAGTTGCCGGACCAAGGGATAAGTGAACATAACTTACCAATTTTGCATGCTACATACTAGAAAAGGTTACAATTATGAGGTTATACTGCATTAGGAGTTCATGGGAAACACAATACTCTAGTTACTTCTCTCACTGAATTCACAACATTTGCATTGACTGTTTGATCGTAGTTTAGCTTTAATTATTGCTTTTACATTAAACCCACCCCCTCCCCCACTTTGGGAAATAAGTTGATTAACTCATCTTTACTGCTTTAGTTACTCTAACTATTGTTGGGTTCTAAACTTGAATAGTGACCACTTATACCTTAATTAGGAGGTGTAATTTGGGCATGATTAATCAACAGTTCAAATTACACAACAATGATCAAAATGGCAAAATAATGAAATAGTAAAATTCGGAGGATGGTCACGATCCCTCTGTAATAAACCTAAAACTCATCTACTGTAAAGTAAAGAACCCCAAAACATATCTACAGGCCATCCAAAAATATGTCTAGAGCTCATCAACTAAAATAAAAGGAACCCGGAGCATGTCTACAGGCTGTCTTAAAATATGGCTTAAGCTAATCAACAACGATTAAAGCTATAGCAAGATATGGCAAGTCATTCCGCATTCTTTTTATTAAATTTTGTTGTTATTTGTATACTCCAAAATTTCCATGATTAGCCATTTTCACTGATAAATCACCATATGAACCATTTGTCATGACCCGCCACTTGACCATTAATAAGAGGGAAGAATCTAGAGTCAAGGAGAAGAAACTATAGTCGTGGAGAGGTTTTTGGAGGACTCATGAACATTGTGGATAACACTTGAAGCTCCTTAGAAGACTCCAGAACCATGTAGCCAAATCTTGGAAGAGTTTTAGAAAAATCTGGAAAAGTAGAGTATTTTAGAATTAGAGACTTATATGTAAATATTGAGGAACTTGTAGAGTAATTATTATTTGCATTTTGTCCCCTGGTAAGTAGTATAAAGAAGGTCCACTCATTTGTGCAAACCAACCAAGAAAGTTGTAGACAATCCTCCGAGTGATATACAAGTCTTCTCCAAAAGCTCTCTTTTCTTCTTCAATCTAGAGTTTCCTTAGCGATCTTAGTTGAAAAGGTTTACTTGACCTTACAAGATCGTGAGAGAATTGTGAGTAAGTTGCCAAGTGTTGCATGAAAGTATTAGTCAAACTCTAAGTCCGTGACAGAGTGGTATGAGAGTAGGTTTCTACTAGGGAAAACATGGCAAATGAGGGAGACATCGTCGCCACCAACACTAGGCTAGATGTTAAGAAGAAGTCATATAAGGGAAAGAAGAACTCTATGAGGAACAAGGAGGTGTTGTTCGAACCTGTGCCAAGTGAATCCCTAACATCCTACTCACTCTTGAACATTGAGTTGAGTGACGAAGAATGAGGTGAAGAGCCCATAGACATCACGCCCAATATGGAATGGATACTTCCCCGCAAGCTATGGAGATCCTAGGCAAATGCTTGAATCAGTTCGATGGAAAGTTTAAGACCCTAGAGGAGTTCACCTTTGAGGAGAATGATAATATTCAGAAAGAATTGGATGGGCGTAAGGTGACTGAGTATGAGATGAAGGAAACCATCACTTCCTTGGAATGTCAGCTCATGGATGCACTGAGCAAGATTGAGACCATGAGTGCTAGGATAAAGGCACTTGAGGAAGGCATGGAGGAAGGAAGATATGCTACACCTGGAGGATATAGGGAGGCCAGGATCGTGGCTTTCAAGCCACCCATGTTCAAGGGTGCTCGTGATGCACCAGAAGTGGAGAATTCAAGTGTAACAAAATGAAGAACGATGAGAGAATGATCAACACAGTTGTGTTATACCCTTTAGAGAAGGTTATGTTTTGGTGGAAGCAGAAGGAGTCAGAGATAGGGAAGGGGCTATGCGCCATCAATACATAGGAGTGGTTTCAAAATGAGTTCAAGAAGGTCTTCTTCCCTAACAATGTCATCTATGAGGATAAACATAAGTTCAAGGGAAGCAAATATATAGCATAAGGGCGTACGTGAAGGAGTTTACTACCCTCACGCTCTAGATCCCCAACCTCACTAATGAAGATATGATGTTCCACTTCATGGATGGGCTACAAAATTGGGCCAGGATGGAATCAGAATGCCAAAAAGTTAGGACCATTAATCAGGCTATCACACAAGTAAAATCTTCAACAGACTCTCAGCACGATAGGCATGATAGAGACAAAGAAGAGAAGTTGAGAGGTAGTCATGACTAAGGTGGGAGAGATGGTAGCAAAAGCAAGGGTTGGTATCCACATTCCAAGCATCATGACACTTATAAACTTGATAACAAAAAGTCTGGACGTCAAAGTGATGGAGAGAGAAAGACACAACCCAAAAAAGGGTATAAATGCTACATATTTAATGGGTCACATAGCTAGAAAAAATGCCCTGAACTAAAGAACCTTGGTTCCATATTGCCCATATTGAAGGAGAAGGATGCACAAGAACTAGGGAAAGGATCGGGCATGTAAGGACCAGGCCCTCGGGAGGCCTTAACGTTGCTTAGATATTAAATTCCAAAAGTGTTTGGCCCATGGTTCTTACCAAGGAGCACATCACGACTCATGGTGCAGACCACTGGTCGTGGTGTGTCAAGTAGAGGGTCTCTTGGGGCTAGTTCCAGCTCTCTTATGATTCCTTGACATGTTGGCCAAGGGTCCCTTTAAGGAACCCTTCATAGCCTGTGGTGCACTCCACAGACCATGTAGGGTACCAGGTGGCCTTGGTCTAATTGGAGGCTGCCTTGGTGGTTTCACATGAAGGGTTCCACCACAGAACCCTCCACATCCGTGGTGCACACCATGTCCCGTGAAGGACACCCTCCATTTGAGACCTATGTTTTGGCCAAGAATGAATACCACAAAACCCCTCACGGCCCGTGGTACACATCACGGTCTATGTTGGGGGTTGTATAATGCATTATGTAAATTTTTTACCCCCTCTCATTAAGGGTATTTTGGGTTCTTTAGCCTAAACCCTTGGTCTTTTAGGAATTTTAAGCCTATTCTAAGACCCTTAAGTCACGACTTAGTCAATTTCATTCTCTTCACTCTTATTCTAACACTTCAAGTTCGGAAATTCAAATTCTTAAAAATCCATCAAGCTCAGCTTTGATGATTCAAGAGTGCTTAAATCTCAAGTCTAATTCATCTTACTCGTCCTAATTTCTTCAAGGTATGAGTGGCTTCATTCATGATTCTCTTTCAATCATGAATCCCTAAAATCTATTTCATGAAATTCATGATTTCTAAGTATGAATTGCAAGTGGGTCTTTATCATTTGTTGATTTTAACATGAATTAAGTCTTATTATATTAATTTACATGGATTTTATGATAATTGAAGAATGCATGTCCCTTTAATTTATGAACTAATGCATGGGTAATTTCAAGCATGTTTTAATTGTTGATTAGTTCATGGATTAAGTATGATTTCATCTAATTAACATGTTTTGAGTATGAATTTCAAGTACCCATACTATTCTTTCATTCTTCATGGCATAAGCATGCATGAACAAGGTTTTTTCATGATAATTTATGATGTGGGTTATTACCTAATTATGACTATGACTATGATTTCAAGATAAGTATGGTTATGATATGACATGTGATCATATAATGTCTATGATATGGATTTAAGCTATTATGAGTATGTATACACCATCATGTTCAAGTATGAATGAGCTTTTCTTAAGTATGTACTCAGGGATTTAAGTATGATTTGGTATTTAGCCGAAGAATGTATGATTATGAAATGTGATTTGGCTTTTAAGACTATGTATACATGATTGTGATTTGAAAAGACTTATGTTCTTAATTCAAACATGTATATGTATATGTATTCCTGTGGTATGATATCTTAGCACCGAATGAGATTGGAGGTGGGGGCTCGACCCAGTGGCTCTTATATAAAATCTCCTTCTCATAACTATGTGCCAACATAGGTTCATGTTTATGCCCCTTTGTGGATGATTATGTTCATGTAAAATCCTCTCTGAAATGGATGGTGTTCCCATAAGGTGAGGTTACTTCTCCCAAATAGGTAATGTTCCTGCAAAGAGGGGTATGGTCTACCTTTGGCAAGTAGATCACTCTTTTTCTGGTGTAGAGTAAACAACGGGATTCCATGTCATAACTCGCATTGTCTTATATGTCGGTTGAGGTCCTATCCCCACTATGTTAATGTATTATAACATTCATGAATCATGGATTTAAGGCATATTGTTATGATATTCTTTCATATATACTTCTTTCTTTATATATATATGCATTGTCATATGCCTTGTCATCTAATATTGAAATGCTAGTTATCATGGTCATATGCATAGCATGCCCGCGTACTTAGTATATTCAAACATACTAACTCATATTTTGCCTACATGATCTAACTATGTAGGGACTGGGGACTTTCTTCATCCACCTCGTCAAGACTAGATTTAACTTGTGAAAGTTTGCTTATTCCTTCATTCCAAGGAGAAGACCTACCTCCTGTCTATCTATGATATGTTATGATTTTCTTATGTCTTTACTTTGAGGGCGAGCCAAGGACATGTCTTGGCTACCATCCTTTCTATGACTTTGTAATGCCCGGTAAAATTATCAAAATATCCCTAGAGAGAGGGCATGCGCATAATGCATCTTCCGATGTTCGTATGGTAAATCCGAGGTCGGATTTGTGATCAGCACACAAAATTGAGCAAGAAAATGGTTTTGATCGAATTTTAGAGCGACCCAATCAAAAGATAATTTTTCAATCTGAAACACAAAACAATGTTAGTACGCAACAAGGGCGTGTCGCACACCATCGCGGACCAGCACTTATATTCTTTCGAAAAGCAGACTGGTTTTTTCCGAGTTAAAATTTTCTAAATTATTATGAACGGCAAACCGGTCAATTCCCCACCCCCTCCTAAACTCTATACAGGATCTAATAAGGTCATTTTGACGTAAAAAGGGTTTAAAACCCCCATTCTAAGTCCTATTCCAATACTTTACTAAGGTTAGGGCTTGAGGAGAGAAGAGAAGAGCTTGAGTTAAGAGATTCGAGCAGAGATCATTGACGTGCTTGGTTGATAGCTGCATTCTAGGTATGTAAGGCTAAACTAAAAGCATGGGATTATTCTCTCATGAGTGGATGATTTAGAGAGTTTACATGCATGATCTTTGATGGTTTTCTTAAAATTATATTTGAAATTACATGTTTTCCTATGTTGATGATCATCATGCTATCTGTTTTCTTGAATTAAACATTTTTCATGACAATTTGCATAACCCTACATAACTAATTTGAAAAGCATGCACAATGAACTTGAGAATTGAGTCTAGAGCCTTGAATTGAGATTGTTGATCATGATGAGAGAATGATGATGAACTGATGGAATTTGATTGTCTTATGAATCTCTATAAATGAACTCTACCGATACATCTATTCGATTGTTTTCTAATGATTGTTCTAAATCTTGTGTCTTCAGTTGAGATCAATTGATGAGAGGGCTAAACATCCTATGAGATGTTGATTGATGAGAAAGCTAAAGTCCCTATGAGATGTTGATCAGTAAGAGGTCTAAACCCTCTACCAGACATTGATTGATGATAGGGTCAACGTCCCTATGAGTTGATTGGTTTGATTAGATTGATGGTTTTATGAGCATTAACTCATGGGAGGAGTATCGAGCACCAAAAGAGTAAGAGTTAGTCCGACTTGAACTCATCAAACTATGTTGCTAAACGTAGGTAACGCTTAGAACTATCACATATATTGTGGTTCCCTCTTGATTAGAAGTCTCTGAAATAATACCGGACTTATTGACGATTGACTCCATATTGGGTGAGCTGATATGGTTTCGATTCTTTCCCTACCCGAAAAGTTTGGAACGATTGTGACAACATCAGCGTGATTGTTGTATATTTACTGCCTCATAAGTGATTATTATCGGATAAGAGAAACTCCCATAAATTTCCTACCTTGAGTACTTTGGGTCTGAGTTGAGTTTTGAGATGAGATGAGAGGAGTTGAGCTTCTCTAAGATGAGATGAGATGAGAGGAGAGGAGGTGAGCTCCTTAGAGATGAGTTTGAGATGATTGATGAGTTTGAGTTGTTGATATGTCACTTGTCTACTCTTTATTCTTACATAGATACACATGTAACAATTTGATATTATTTGGTGATTATGTTGAGTTGATGTTGCTTCCATATTATTCTACCTATTTCTACATACCAGTATATTCCAAGTACTAATGTCTATTCTGGACTGCATCATTTTATGATGCAGGGGCAGGTCCTAGAGTTAGATTGAACTATTTCCTTTATTTTTTATTTGAGTATCCATGGGTCTGTCATTGGCACCACATGAGTAGTAATAGAGGCTTCATAGACAATGGTTGAGCGTTGATGTTGAGACTTATGAGCTAGTTCTTTCTACTAGCCTTTATTATTACCTATTTATTTGAGACTGTAGACGAGATGTGCCCATTTACTTATTTATACTTTCCGTTGTTCAGTAGAGTTTATTGATTGAATGATGTGATGAAGCTAAGTGGTTCGCTTGGGGACTAGCAATAGTCTCTAAGTGTCGGTCACGCCAAGAATACCCTTCCTGAGCGTGACAAACTTGGCATCAGAGCGCTGAGTTCAAGTGTCTTAGGGATTCTATAATGTCATGTCTAGTAGAGTCTTATTTATGGGTGTATTGTTGACCACATTTCATAAGCAAGAGGCTATAGGACATTAGGAATGGTTATACTTTTTTCTTATTCCAATTTGTGCGATAGAGTTAAGCTCTATGAAAACTCTCTTCTAATTCATGCTCTACATGTGCAGAATTGATAACATGCCTCCTAGAAAAGCTGTCAGAGGAAGGGGACGTCCTTCCGAGCAAGCTGTTAATCCATTTGAGCCTCAAGTACCCGAGGAGCCCGTGGATCAAGCTATCCCTGTTGCACAACCCCCTCAAGATGAGGGGGCAGACCAAATTCTCATGACAGCTCTAGAGTCCAAGAATTTTTTAGGATGAATCCGCCTGAGTTCACAGGGTCTACATCCACCGAAGATCCTGAGAACTATGTGGAGGAATTTAAGAAGGTGTTCCAGGTGATGCATGTGGCTGATGTTGATAGGGTTGAACTGGCTGCATACCAACTCAAGGGTGTGGCCAAACTGTTGTTTGACCAATGGAAGAAAGGTAGGAGGGACAATGCTTCATGTTTGACTTGGGCAGTATTTGAGGAGGCCTTCTTGGGACACTTCTTCCTAAGAGAGAAAAGAGAAGCTAAGGTGAGGGAGTTCCTGAATCTAAAACAGGGCTCTATGACTGTGCAAGAGGTTTGAAGTTCACGCAACTATCTCGGTATGCTCTGGACATGGTTGCTGACATGAGGGAAAGAATGGGATGTATGTGGATGGGTTATATATAGAACCCAAGAGAGATGGAAGATGAGCCATGCTTGTGAGGTGATATGGATATCGGGCGATTAATGACATTCGTTCAACAAGCTAATGAGGAAAGATAGCATGACAGGGAAAAATTCAAGCGTAAGAAAGCGAAGACATCCATCCATGAGATTGGAAGGAAAGAAAATGGCCATCGATTTTCAGCACCATCATCTGCTAGTGCACCTGTACCTAGAGGCGGGTATGATCAGAGATCTCAAAATGTGGGGAGTCATAAACCTCATTCGTAAGCTAGTGTGGCTCAAGGTCCGCAGGATAAGCCACCGTGTGATAAGTGTGGCAAATTGCACTTGGGGAGATGTCGTGACGGGAATGATGTGTGCTACAAATGTGGCCAAGCGGGTCACTACCAGAAAGATTGTCCAAGGTGGTCCGACTGGACTCAATCTTCTACACCCACCCCACCAGTTAGAGGAAACCAGAAGGCCACTACGTCAGGCGTAGAGGGAGCAACAAACCGCTTGTATGCCATGGGTAGTCGCCAAGATCAATAGAGCTCCCCAGATGTTGTGATGGGTATGATTCGAGTTTTTACTTTTGAATGTTATGTTTTGATGGATCCGGGTGCCACGTTGTTGTTTGTATCTCCTTGTGTGGCAAATAGATTTGATAGAACCCCTGAGAGTCTTCTTGAACCCTTTGATATTTCTACTCCAATGTGTAAGTCTATTCAAGCTGAGAGAATCTATTGAACTTATGTACTATCCATCCATCATAGGGATACTCTTGTTGACTTGGTTGAGTTGGAGATGGTTGATTTTGATATGATCCTTGGCATGGATTGGCTTCATGCCTGTTATGCCTCTGTTGATTATAGATCCCAAACCGTTAAGTTCCAATATCCTAATTAACTGGTTCTAGAGTGGAAGTATGATTATGTTGCACTTAAAGGAAAATTTTTATCCTATATCTTAGAGCCAGAAAGTTGATTTCCAAAGGCTTTATCTATCACCTCGTGCGAGTGAAATCTGATGATGTTGAGTCCCCAACTCTTGAGTCAATCCTGATTATTAATGAGTTTCTAGAAGTGTTTCCTGATGATCTGGATGGAGTCCCTCCTGATAGGGAGATTGACTTTGGGATTGATATTCTTCCCGATACCCAGCCTGTTTTGATTCCACCTTATAGGATGGCCCCCGGTAAGTTGAAAGAGTTGAAAGAGCAATTGAAAGATTTGCTAGAGATGGGCTTTATTAGGCCAAGTGTTTTACCGTGGGGTGCTACTGTCCTATTCGTGCGAAATAAAGATGGGTTCCTCATAATGTGTATTGATTATAGGCAACTGAACAAGGTCACGATAAAGAACAAATATCCCCTCCCAAAGAAAGATGATTTGTTTGACCAGCTTTAGGGTGCCTCTTGTTTTTCCAAGATAGACCTTAGATCTGGCTACCACCAGTTGAAGGTGAGGGAATGTGACATTCTAAAGATAGCCTTTAAGACTAGATATGGCCATTTTGAGTTCTTGGTTATGTCCTTTGGGTTGATGAACACACCTGCAGCCTTTATGGACTTGATGAATAGAGTATTCAGACAATATCTTGATATGTTTGTGATTGTGTTCATCGACGAAATTTTGGTATATTCGAGAAGTGAGGAGGAGCATGTTAACCACCTCAGAGTTGTCCTCCAAACCCTTAAGGACCATGAGTTGTATGCAAAATTCTCAAAGTGTGAGTTCTGGCTTGAGTCAGCGGCTTTTCTAGGCCATGTTGTTTCTAGTGATGGTATTCGAGTGGATGCCCAAAGGATTGAAGCGGTAAAGAACTTGCCCAGACCGACCACTCTGACTGACGTGAGGAGTTTCTTGGGGTTGGCAGGCTACTACCGCAGATTTGTGGAGGGATTTTCTTTCCTATCCGCGCCATTGACTAAATTGACTCAGAAAAAGTCAAGTTTGAGTGGTCTGAGGAATGTGAGAAGACTTTCCAAGAATTGAAAACGAGGTTGATGACTTCACCAATCCTTACCTTGCCCGAGGGGACAGAGGACTTTGTGATTTACTGTGATGCTTCGCGGGCTGGATTAGGATGTATGCTGATGTAGGGAGGGAAGTTGATAGCTTATGCTTCCAGATGACCCAAGGTGCATGAAAAGAATTATCCAACTCATGATCTCGAGTTGGCAGCAGAGGTGTTTGCACATAAAATCTGGCGCCACTACTTGTATGGAGTGTATGTGGATGTGTTCACTGACCACAAGAGTTTGAAGTATGTTTTCAGTCAGAAAGAGCACAACCTGCGACAGAGGATGTGGTTGGAATTGCTCAAGGATTATGACATGAGCATCCACTACCAACTAGGTAAAGCTAACATTGTTGTTGATGCTTTTAGCAGGTTGTCAATGGGTAGTACAACCCATGTGGAGGAAGGAAGGAAGGAGCTGGCCAAGGAAGTGCATCGGTTGGCTCGACTGGGATTTCAACTTGAGGAGAATGATGAAGGAGGAATCAATGTTCAGAATGGGTTTGCTTCAGCCTTAGTGGCGGAGGTGAAGGAGAAAGAAGACCAAGATCCTATCATACTCCAATTGAAGAAGGTTGTCCACAAACAGAAAGTGATGGTCTTCTCCAAAGGGGGAGATGGAGTCTTGAGATACCAAAGTAGGTTGTGTGTTCCAGATGTTGATGGAATTCGTGATAGAATTATGGCAGAAGTCCATTACACTAGGTGTTCCATACATCCAATCTACCAAGATGTACCATGACATGAGAGAGGTCTATTGGTTGAGCAGAAAGAAGAGGGATATTGTTGAATTTGTTTTGAAATGCCCAAATTGCCAACAAGTGAATGTTGAGCATCAAAGGTCATGTGGATTGGCTCAGAACTTTGAGATTTTGGAATGGAAGTGGGAGATGATTAATACGGACTTTATTACTAGTTTACCAAGCTCTGGAAAGCAACATGATTTGATATGGGTGATTGTAGATAGGATCTCTAAATTGGCTTACTTTTTGGTAGTTAAGACAACAAACACTGCGGAAGAGTACACCAAGTTGTACATCCAAGAGATTGTAAGGTTGCATGGGGTTCCTTTGTCCATTATCTCGGACAGATTAGCTCAATTGACCTCCCAATTTTGGAGATCGTTCCAAAGAGGATTGGGTACTAAGGTGAACCTGAGCACAACCTTTCATCCACAAATAGATGGTCAAGCAGAGCGTACAATTTAAACATCAGAGGATATGTTGAGGGATTGTGTTCTTGAATTCAAGGGGAATTGGGATGATCACCTGCCATTGATTGAATTTTCATATAATAATAGTTATCATGCAAGCATTCAAATCGCTACCTACGAGGCCTTGTATGAGGGGAGATGCAGATCACCGATTGGGTGATTTGAGGTTGGGGAAGCAGAGTTGATTAGGCTGATCTTTTCCACCAATCGATGAAGAAGGTCAAGGTCATTAGAGAGAGGTTAAAGACTTCCCAGTGTCACCAAAAATCTTATACCGACGTGAGGAGAAGAGATTTAGAATTCGAGGTAGGTGATTGGGTGTATTTGAAAGTGTCTCCTATGAAGGGTGTCCTAAGATTTAGGAAGAAGGAAAAGTTGAATCCACTCTATGTTGTACCATATCATATTGTAAAGAGGATTGGGAAGGTTGCTTATGAGTTAGAGTTGCCTTCCGAGTTAGATGGAGTGCATCCGGTATTCCATGTGTCGATGTTGAAGAAATGTTTGGGTGATCCTACCTTGGTGGTCCCTGTTGATAGTAGTAGAGTGAAAGGTAGCCTATCTTACGAAGAGGTTCCAGTTCAAATCATTAATCACCAGATTCGTAAATTAAGCAACAAAGAGATAGCCTCAGTCAAAGTCTTGTGGAGAAATCAATTCGTTGAGAAAGCCACATGGGAAGCTGAGGAAGAGATGAAATCCAAATATCCACACCTATTCATGCCAAATGATGAGAGTGTTGAAGGTAAATTTCTTACCCTTTGCTAAATTGATATATCTATTCTTGATGTGACTTCCTATTCATAAGTCTGAGTGGTATTGATTGAGGTCGAGAAAGAGTCGAGAGTCTGATTAATGGAGTTAAGTGTTGAGATGAGTTTTGAGTGTATTTGTTCCATAATATCCACCTTTACTCGTCATTCGAGGATGAATGATCACAAGGGGAAGATTATGTAACGCTCAATAAAATTACCAAAATACCCCTAGAGAGAGGGTATATGTGTAATGCATCTTTCGATACTCGTATGGTAAATCTGAGGCCGGATTTGTGATCAGCACGCAAAATTGAGTGGGAAAATGGTCTCAATCAAATTTTAGAGAGACCCGATCAAAAGATAATTTTTTTATCCGAAGTGCAAAACGGTATTAGTATGTGATAGGGGTGCATCCCGCGCCCATCGCGGACCAGCACTTATATTCTTTCAAAAAAATTTGGTGGGATTGAGAAAACTCGTTGAGAAAAATTTTCTGAAAATACACAATAAGTGACTAGTCCGCGTCGCGGACTGGATCTTTTCTGAGTTAAAAATTTTTAAATTATTATGAGGGGCATTCCGATCAATTCTCCACCCCTCCTAAACTCTATACATGATCTAATAAGGCCGTTTTAACATAAAAAGGGTCTAAAACCCCCATTCTAAGTCTTATTCCAATACTTTACTAAGGTTAGGGCTTGAGGAGAGAAGAGAAGAGCTTGAGTTGAAAGATTCGAGAAGAGATCCTTGACGTGCTTGGTTGATAATTGCATTCTAGGTATGTAAGGTTAAACTAAAAAGCATGGGATTATTCTCTCATGTGCCCCATAAGGGTCATAGATGAGTGGATGATTTGGAGATTTTAAATGCATAATCTTTGATGGTCTTTCTTAAAATTATATTTAAAATGACATGTTTTCCTATGTTGATGATCATCATACTATCAGTTTTCTTAAGTTTAACATTTTTCATGACAATTTGCATAACCCTACATAACTAATTTGAAAAGCATGCACAATGAACTTGAGGATTGAGTCTAGAGCCTTGAATTGAGATTGTTGATCGTGATGAGAGAATGATGATGAATTGATAGAATTTGATTGTCTTATGAGTCTCTATAAATAAACTCTACCGATGTGTCTATTCGATTGTTTCCTAATGATTGTTCTAAATCTTGAGTCTTCAATTGAGATTCATTGATAAGAGGGTTAAACTCCCTATGAGATGTTGATTGATCAGAGGGCTAAAGTCCCTATGAGATGTTGATCAGTGAGAGGGCTAAACCCCCTATGAGACGTTGATTGATGATAGGGCCAATGTCCCTATGAATTGATTGGTTTGATTGGATTGATGGTTTTATAAGCATTGAGTCATGGGAGGAGTATCGAGCACCGAAAGAGTGAGAGTTAGTCCGAATTGAACTCGTCAAACTATGTCGTCAAACTTAGGTGAGGCTTAGAACTATCACATATATTATGGTTCCCTCTTTATTCGTTCCCTACCTGAAAAGTTTGGAACGGCTCTGGCAACATCAGCGTGATTGTTGTACATTCACTAGATCATAAGTGATTGTTGTCGAATAAGAGAAACTCCCATAAATTTCCTACCTTGAGTACTTCGGGTCTGAGATGAGTTTTGAGATGAGATGAGAGGAGGTGAGCTCCTCTGAGATGAGATGAGATGAGAGGAGAGGAGAGGAGGTGAGCTCCTTGAAGAGGAGTCTGAGATGATTGATGAGTTTGAGTTGTTGGTATGTCACCTGTCTACTCTTTATTCTTGCATAGATAGACATGTGACGATTTGATATCATTTGATGATTACTTTGAGTTGATGTTGCTTCCATATTATTCTACCTGTTTTTGTTTCACTCAGCTATTTTACATACCAGTATATTCCAAGTACTGATGTCCCCTCTAGACTACATCGTTTTATGATGCCGGGGTAGTTACTAGAGATCGTCAACAAGTGCTCTATTGACGATCTGAGATTCGCAGCTGATTTGGTGAGCCTCCTCTATTCCGGATGATCCCCTACATTTGTTTCATCATGCTTTAGAGTTAGATTAAACAATTTCCTTTATTTTTGTTTTGGGTAGCCATGGGTCTATCATTAGCACCACATGAGTAGGAATAGAGGCTTCATAGATGATGGTTGAGCATTGATGTTGAGACTTGTGAGCTAGTTCTTTCTACTGGCCTTTATTATTACCTATTTATTTGAGATTGTAGACGAGATGTGCCCATTTATTTACTTATACTTTCTGTTGTTCAGTAGAGTTTATTGGTTGAATGATGTGATGAGGCTAAGTGGTGCATTTGGGGACTAGCAATAGTCTCTAAGTGTCGGTCACGCCAAGGGTACCCTCCCAGGGCATGACAGACTTAGAGGTATTGTTGGATATCATGTAACTCTATGTGTGAGCCTTATTATGTTTGATGCTTATGGAGGCTAATCCTATGTTGTATATTATGTTGTTGTTGTGATGATGAGATGATGAAATTCCTATGTCCCTACTCCCATAGCTTGAGTGATATGATCACACCCCTTATATTTTCTTGTTGATGAATGTGTGATAGCAAGTTCCATGTTCCCTATCCCCATAGCTTGAATCCTAAGATCCCTTCCCTTAGACTTGTTTTTTGTGTTTATGATTGTGCGACAATGAGTTCTGTGCCCCTTTTTCCCTTTCATAAGTTTCTTTGGACCTATTTTGATCTATTTGTGAAGTTGGAACTAAAAATCCTGAGTTTTAAAAGTGAAAAATATGAGTTTTGACATTTTTGGAAGCTTAAGTTGTTGAAAATGTGAGTTTTTATACCATTCTGAGTTTCCACTGTTGAATAAAAAATCCATCGATTTTATTAGCTCCAGAACATCAAATCTGGTGCAATATATTTCTTTTCTCCACGTTTGCAGGAAATTCTCTGTATTCGGGGAGGTTTATCTCATCTCCCTTCTCCGAGTTTGTAGAGGTATAGTTGGTGGGCCCCCTCCCTTCTCCACGTTCGCGGAGGTATATTACTCATTCCTCTCTGCATTGGCAGATACCCTTCCGCGTTCGCGGAGCACATTTTGCCTGTATTAGTTTTAAAATATGTAAAACATCATTTTTACTTCATTTTAGAGTTTTGAAGCTATGTTGGACGATTTTTGAAGAAGATTTTTGTAAGAAACTCTTGGATAAGTGTTTCTTCCACTGAATTACTTAATTTCCACTACTTTTATCTTGATTTTGCTTTGAATTTTATGATTTTGAATATCAAAAATTGGGATTTTCATGACTTTGATTTGGAAACTTTAATCGGTGATTTCTCCTTTGATCTTAGCTCAGTTTTAGTAAGATTTTCACCCACGAACTCCTCTTCTCGCGTAGAACCATAATATTTGGTAAATTTTCACATTTGGGAACTTTAAAATTTAGTCTTGATTTTGATTGTTTGGCCCTAAGCCTAATTCGTGCCAATATAGGTATCAAAATTCATCTGTTAACGCGTAATATCTATTTTTTATTAGTGATTGGTTGATTTGGAGATCATTTGGAGGCTTGGATTGATCTAAAGTTTAGTTCGATGCGGTTTTGTCATCGAGATGGTTCGCTAACCTTTTGGGGATTAGATTTGAGTCGTTGAACATGTTTGTGTGATAATTGTAAGACTTAGATTGTTTCATGAGTAATTGGATTGATATGATGAATTGTTTTATGAAAATGCACTATCGGTTATGTTAGAATTGAAGTAAATTGTGACTTTGTTGGTAAATCGAGTTATGTTCTTGAGATTTGACATATCTTGAATATTATTCTAATAATATGAGACTTGTGACACCATTTGAAAAGTTTTGTGGTAATTTGATGATATTTGGGATATTTTCGGGAAACATGCGTACATTTTGGGACGTGTGAGGTCCGGTATCTTCAGCACATTTGACTATTGGTAAAATATGATGGTTTGAGACATGATAATGGTTTGTGGTACCAGTTGTGGCACTTGTTATTATTTTCCATAATTCTATGTTGATCATTTATTAGTATCCTTATCATAATGCTATTATATACCTTGATTTATGACATTGGAATGCATTCATCCCATATTGCATTGTACCACCCTTGACCACAGGTAGGTGGCACGAATTGAGACACTATACCACCTTTTATAAAACCCCTTGACCACGGGCATGTGGCAAGGGTGAGATGTACCACTTTTTGGGACACTGTACCACCTTTTTGTAAAATCCCTTGACACGGGTAGGTGGTAAGGCAGAGATTGTACCACTTTTCAAACCCCTTGACAACGGGAAAGTGGCAAAGTTGAGATATTATGACACCCTTTGATCGTGAGCAGGTAGCCAGGTTGAGAGATATTTGGTGTATGGTCTGACAAGACCCCTATGGGTTCTACCTGGTAGCCTTAGCTTGGTAGTGTATACATCGGGTGTGGGATAGTCGTGATACCACCCCATGCATTGTATTCATACATTACACTTTCATCGCATCCTTGCTTATTATTGCTATATTATGCTGCTCATTTACACACACACATTGTATACTAACCCCTAAAGTGCAGGTGATAGGATTCTTCGTTATTACATACTTTTTCAATTTCTTTTACCCAGTCGGTTGAACCTACTGGGTACATTTCAGTGTACTCATCCCTACTTTGTTCCTCCATGCAGATCGAGCACAGGGACCTTTACAGAGTAGTTGACCTTATTCTACCTTCTATCTATTTCAGATTTTAGCGGTGAGGCTTAGACTTTGAGTTGTCGTTGATCGATTAAGATTTCTCTTATGGTTGTTCATTTCAGACTTGTTATCTTACATTATCAGATATCTTTGTATTTACTTATTCGTACTACTTTAGATGCTCTTGTACTCATTACTCCAGGTTTTGAAATTTAAATTAAGTCTTGTGGTTGATTTTACTTTCCTTTAATCATGATTCAATTTTGGATTGTGACATTTTAAATCTCCAAAATATAAATTATTCATCATATATGAATATAATTATTAATTGTCATGACCCAAGCCTAGGGCCTAGGCGTAACACGGCGAATGGAGAACCTGAAGGAAGCCCAAACAAGCCTTTTAAGCATGCATAACACATCCTAGATTGCGGAAGCAAAAATTAAATCAAGTAACACATATATTCTAGGGGAACAAGGCTTTGGACCCACACTATTGGAATGTGGTAGGGAAGAACATTAGCATGGATCACATAGCAAACAAAGTCTAAGGAGCGGGTAAGTATGACTCACGTTATGGGGGCAATAAGGAACTAAGGACTTTCATCTCATCCATACAACAAGCATTCAACACATAGGGGGAATAAGGGACTAAGGGAGCCTTTCATAATACATAGCATAATATGAGCCGGGCTCATTAAATACATATCTAAATATCCAATAACACCTTTAATATGATTGGAACGGGGGCGACGACATCTCCCAGGCTCACCCTCAAAAGATAAATGTCCATAATTACGCAAGTCTTAAATAAGCAAGAAAGTAAATGGCTATTGTCCCCGACTGTGGAGGACTCACCAAAGTGATCTTCAACCAAATCGTCTAGCCACGTGGAGGAGGAGGATGGATAGGAGCTCCGATCCCTACATGATTAGATCATGTAGACAAAAGTATGTATTAGTACTTGGAATGTACTAAGTATGTGGGGTGCAACGCAACAAGGAACATAAGCAATAATTAAACAATATGCATAACCATAAACAATGGATAGAAGCTCAATATATCATGAATACTCAATGTCATAGTCAAAATATGCATAAAGAATCATCAAATCATATAGCATATCATACATAGATGAGAAGGGACCATAACCAACATGTAAGACCATGCAAGCTACTACTTGAAATCCCGATGTTCATTCCACACCGGGCTAGGAGTGGTCTACTTTGCCAAGGTAAACCAAACACTCACCTTATGGGAACCCCTCATTTCAAAAAGTGCTTTATAAACATCTTACGAGAACCCCACCCTTTTCGATTAACTTATGATAACAACCTCACGGGAACATCATCCATTTTGGTGTTTAATTAACATGTATCGTACGGGAACACCTCCCTTTTTGGTCAATCATGTAACATGAGTTGTATGGATCTATTAGCTAATTCACAAATCTATGGTGGCAACATAGTTAAGGGACAATGGTTATCTACCAAGGTCCTCTCGGTGTTAGGTCACAATCCCAAGGAATATTCAAATTATACTTATAGACATAATATGCAAAGCGTCATAATATCATAATATTTTCATAGAGTAGCTCATCAAAACCAAAGCTTCATAATATCAAAATAAGCTTTATAACTTTCACAATATTCTCATATCTCATAGCATGCATAATAGACTTTTCAAAATTCATATCATTCATAGTTTGCATAACTTGTCATAAGGCTTTCAACAACATAGAAGCTTGGTATACATCTTTAATCAAATCATGGTGGGTACATGTTAAAACCATGCAATTCAAAAGTAAATGACTTGAGAAGAGTAAATGGAACCACTTGAACATTATTAAAAATAACCCATCAAAAGCATAACAAGACTTAGCTAGGGTATCATCAAACCCTCATAAAAATCAATAAATTTCATATGGCTTTTCAATGCATAATTATGTACAAAGGTAAAACATCATAAATCTCTTCATAATATTATCACATAAAAGAGTTCATGAAAACATCCATAAATTTCAAATGGATGAGGAAGAAGAATGGTTGAACTTGTGGAGGAAAGGTTTCCAATAAACCCACATATCTTGGTGATTTAATGGAAGAAAATCTTATCTGAAACCCTAGCTTGCTCCCTTCTCTTGAAAGCTTGAAGAACTTGAGAGTGTTTGAGGACTTAGAATATTTTTGAATGGGTTGGAATAGGGTAGATTAGGGTTGTATAGGGATAACAAGGGGCCTTTTGGGGGCTTAGACGACATAGTAGAGGCATTAAATAATATGAAAGGTCGAATTTGCCTCTTATAAATTTCTGCCGGACAGGACCACGAGATCCCGTTTATGGGTTGTGGTCCAGTCTACGGCTGTAGGATAGGGGGTATTGTCTAATAAAATTTGGACCTCAGAAACCCTTTCTGATCTGCAACCTACGATAGGACTTATGGCTTGTAAGTCAATCTACGGGCCGTTTGATATCTCATATACTCAACTTAGAAATCAGTATTTTCACCAAGTCTAGCCAACATCCCACTAGCCCAAGATACGGCCCGTGGTGACACTTATGGCCCGTAGGCCCTTCTGTAAACCCTCTGGTACTTGAAAATATTTCATATTTCATTTCTTAGGCTCTTTTTACACCCTCCAACATGTGGGGCCTTACATTAATATAACCTTCACTACGATGAAAATCGTTGCAAATACTAAAGCAACAAATGAGCAATTGATTGATTTAACTGAGCAGCATCAGTTTTTTTGGCCTATGAAAATAGCCCCACTTCTATATATTGGTATAATATATCATAGATTTAATAAATTACAGTTAAAAAATAAAATGACAAAAATGAATAAATAATTTATTTAGGCTAAGGTGCGGAGATATCTCATTCTCTTTAAGGGATTCAAACTCTCACTCTCTTTAAGGGATTCAAACCCACTATAGTATAATTTGCATCGATCCAGCAGTATACCTTTTGACTTGTTGTCTCTAGAATACAACATCCCAGCAACGTCGTATAACTCCAACAACTTCAAGTTAGTTGAAGAGTCTAAAGCTTTAAAAAAATACCTTCCTTCATCATTTAAATACTCTCTTTTGTATAATGAATATATCGAAGACTTGAAACATTTTTTTTGGTCTTAACTTTCTCTTTCGCTACAATAACCTCACTACATATTAAAATATACACACTTCTTCAATTTTTTCTTGCATACTAATTCACAAAAGAAGAAACACTATTATTTATAGGTGAGTAACTCTTTTTTGTATTGAATGAAACTGAAGTGCATAGTAATATAAGTAAATTAATAGTCAAGAGACAGGATATTACATGGGTAACTAAAAATTAATGGCCATATTATCTCACTTAACTAAGAGAATAAAACAACAACAACAACATACCCAGTGGAATCCTACAAGTGGGGTCTGGGGAGGGCAGAATGTACGCAGACCTTACCACTACCTCATAGAAGTAGAGAGGTTGTTTCCTCGGAACCCTTGTCGCAACCCATAGGCGGATTAGACTAGATATGACAAAGATGAAAGGAAAGAAAGGAATAGAAAGAGCGACTACTATTGGAAAACACATAACATTATGCAAATACTATAAATTTAACGCACATGATACAGATAAAGATAACACCTTACGCTATCCTGCGGCTAGACATCAACCTAACCTTGCTAACCTATTAGCCTTCTACTCTAATACGCGACTTCCGCTCCTTCCTATCTAAGGTCATGTCCTCGGTGAGATCAAGTCTCGCCATGTTAGTCTAATCACCTCTCCCCAGTACTTTTTTTGTCTACCTCTACTTCTGCTAGCGCCTCCTAAGCCCAACCTCTCGCATCTCCTTACAGGAGCATTGGTACCTTTGCACATGTCCAAACCATCGCAGTCTCGCTTCCCTCATCTTATCAGCCACTGGGGCCACCTCTAACTTCTCCCGAATGGTCTCATATCTAATCTTATCCCTCCTTGTGTGCCCACACATCCATCTCAACATCCTCATCTTTGCAACCTGCATCTTTTGGACATATGCATTTTTTATTGGCCAACTAAGAGAATAAAGAAGGCACTATGTGCCATCAACGTAACAAACCCAATGCAACACATTGTGAGAGGATTGTAGCATACTGTCACTAAACATCACATTTATAATATTAAATTGCGAGTCACCAACACTCTATAACTTCAGCTTTTGATAAAAGCTCAATTTTTTTCACAATGTTAAGAGATTGAGAAAGAGCATATAGAGCGAGAGAGAGGGAGAAAAGCACGAGAAAGGAAAAAAAAAAAGGAGAAAGAGTCGGAGAGAAAGAAAGTGGGATATATTGAAATATTTTATACATAGTATTGCTATATATTAGAGTACGAATAGTTAAAGAGAATATTTAAACTTTTTTGTCTCATTTTATGTGGTATCATTTATGTTTAAGAAAAAACTGAAGGCTTTTGAAATTGAAGTCTAAATAATTCTTGGATACTTGTATAATTGGGATTCATTTCATTAAAGATAAAGAAATCAAGATTAAATTATTTTTAATTATAATAAAATTATCAAATGACATATATAATAAGAAAGAAGAAGTAATAATTATTTATAAAAAGAGATTCATCAAGTAACTAATTCAACTAAAGGCTACCAATTGAATATAAGGTAGCGTTCGGCCCCAAATTTCTAAATATTCTTGGCAAGTCATTTTTGACAAATATTCTTGGTAAGTTTTGGTGAAGTTTTAGAATTTCACCATGCGTTTGACCTCTAATTTTTCCAAGAATATTTGACTAATTAGAAAATATGATCTATACTCCTAAGTTCTAAAAATTATTAAAAATACTCATAAGCTTATATTATCATTCTATGATGAATATATTATATTATATTTAAAAAAAATAACTTTATAACATAATTGATAACAATCAACAACAACGAAATAACAATATGAGAAAGATCAATATATTAGTAACATATGCAAAATTCATTGATTCTGTTGAATTATAATTTAATAAATCCAATTATTCTTTTTTTTTTAATCGTGTCCACTTTAACTACAATTCAAATTTTTTTCAAGGAAGTAGATAAATAAACAAATAATGGATTTTTTTATACAATTTAAATACTTAGAATAATTTTTAACATATTTAAAACTTTTCAAATACTATCTCGAATTTCTAAATGTTAATTTTTCTAAAAATTTGAGAATTTATCAAATGTTACTACTATAACACTCCTCCTCATATTTGTTGCTTAAAAATTTTTGGGGCAACCGGCAAAAATTGGAAGACCATCCCAGAATTGTTCTTTTTCTCAAAACCGCTCCTTCATATTCATTCATGATATAATATTTTATTCCTACAAAAGCAGGAAAATTGAATTAATATTATTTAAACAGTAATAAAATAAGAGAAAGGAAGACGAAAAAATGGCATTTTCTTCTTCCTCCACTCTTGTCTGTTCTTCACTGGTTACTATTATTCAAGTTCATCCAAGAAAAACCTCCTCTTTGTTCCATCACCACTCACTTCACCAGAGACAAGATGAGTTTCTACCAAACCCAAATACAATTTCATCCAGGAATCATCTGCGTCTTAATTCCCGCACCAAAAAGTTTACTCCTTGCTCCAAATCCAAGGCCACTGAATCTGGGGTTGAACAGAAACCACCACCATCATCATCAGAAGTAGATTGTGTAGGAACTGGGCTAGACGTGGAGTGTGTAGTAAACCCTTCTGACGAATTGGCCAAAGACTCGAATTTACGGTCTCAAGATGAAGGGGTGCAGTTGCTCCGGACGATTCTGGAATGGGGTTTGCTAATTTCTCCTTTCTTCTTCTGGGGTACGGCTATGGTAGCAATGAAGGAGATTTTGCCAAAGACTGGACCTTTTTTCGTTTCATCATTTAGGTTGATTCCAGCTGGTTTAATGTTGGTCGCTTTTGCTGCTTCTACGGGTAGGAATTTCCCCTCTGGATTCATTGCTTGGCTCTCTATCACGCTCTTCGCTCTGGTTGATGCTACTTGTTTCCAGGTGTCTTTCTTGCATTATCTCATCAGAATAGCTGGCTTAGATAAGATAGGTGACTATACTTTTTGATTGACTTAGGTGGTTACTGAATAAGCTTGACCTCAAAGATCAAGAGCAGTACAACGACTAGCACTACAATAAAATCTGATAAAGGAGGGGAATAGCTAGTCTTCAGAATCATAGAGTTGTTTTCTCAGTTGGTTTAGTTCACTATTATAGAATCAGATGGTCGGCCCTTGATGGCTACCTTTTTACCTATGTTTATTCGCGTGTAAGCTGTCAAGTACACAATTCTTTGAGTGGGCCAACTTTCTCATTAGATTTATATGATGGGCAGGGATTTCTTGCAGAAGGACTTCAGAGGACATCTGCTGGCTTAGGCAGTGTAAGATGAATTTTACTTTGTCATTACAGTTTTGTTGTAATATGCAGTGTTGGATTTTTTTTTATTTGTGAGATTGTAATCGATATTTTGAAGAAGAAACATCATGCCCTAAGAAGTTGGAAGTGATTTTTGCGCTGTACAAAATGTAACTTGCATTTAGCTCCATAGCAAGTAGATCTGATATTGTATACCTTTGATACTGTATAGAATTCTGAATCTCTAGCATTCAACCTTTTAAATGAGGCTTTTCTTATTGAGGGGTTCAATAAATGATATAGCAGATCTACTCCAAGTCTGCATTTTTTTAACATCTGATTGATATTTCTAAATTCAATGATGTCTAATTAGGCTCTTAGCTTTACTGGTATAAGTAACCAATGGCGTCTAGAGTAAGTGAAGAATCAATTAGCAATTCTCTTAAAACTAGTTGGTGCAGCTAAAAGAAAAGAAAGTAATTAATGATATTCAAATGATTAGTGGACCTAATTTTGACAAGATTTTATTGTGATTTCAGGTGATAATAGATTCACAGCCTCTGACGGTGGCTGTGCTTGCAGCTTTGTTATTTGGTGAGTCTATAGGTTCTGTCGGAGCTGCAGGTCTTGTGCTCGGGGTGATAGGCCTTTTACTCCTTGAGGTAATATTGTCAGGAAATAAACAATTTCTGTACTTATTTTCCAGTGAATGCCTCGGGATCAGCCATGTTCTCTCTCTGGAGGCTGTGGATGATAATACTAATCAGTCCATCTTTGCCATGTGTTTGTACCCTGAAGTCAAAAGGCAGTGGTGAAGAATATGATACAAGAGACAAATTTTAGGTATCAGAAATTTAAAATTTTAAACAGAGATTTTACCAAATTTGTGATTCTGTTGGAATTCATGGTAAACAGGAGACTAGGTAGACAAACATCTGTTTGGTTGAGGGTGAAAGATGAAGGGTAGGATGAGAGCATGTGAAACCATTTGGTTAGAGAATAAAATTTAACTCATAGCATTATAAGCCCTTACAAATAGTAGAAAAGAAGAAGTAATCTGATTTATTTCCCTCCAGTCATATCAATCAATCAACATGAGGGCAATGTAAGTACTTGACGTTTAAAGTGAATTGACCAATCTTGTTCCTCTTCCTCGAGTCAAACTGACTGTTGAACTTAAGTGTTGTCCACACACTAGATTTTGCAGATGCTCAATTTGTTCTGAATGAGTTGTCATCCAAAGATACATAATGATGTTGATTGTAGACATTGTTAGTAGAGTTTGTGTTGTGGTTCGTGCATGTACTGCTGGGAACCATTGAACTTAGCTATAAGATTCTGAATCCAATCTTCTAGGAATTGAAGGTTCTCAGGCACAATAAATGTTAAGTAAGTCTAACTGGACTGGTGCATTAACTGTTCAGACAATCTTGTATTGTCTGTTTGATTTTAAAGTTCTCAACCTATCAAAACAACACAAAGGTAAAAACACACATTTTAGCAACTTTTTTAAAAGAGGATACTCCTTTGGAAGTTTCAAAAAAGGGTTAAAATTGCCCTTGAACTATGCGAGATAGACGACTTAGACCGTCTGTTACATTTTGAGATAAAAAATGCCCCTGCGGTTATCCCAAGAGACCACAAATACCCTCAAGAGTTAACACCCCAAATTTGTAGTGATGTGGCAAGCCACATGGGACTAATCCCTCCACCTAAGCATAGCCAACTAGGATTCACTACAAGAAATTGACTTTTAGCAGTGACTATAGTTGCCACAAAAATCCAAAATATTGCCACTAATGGTTTTCACTAATTTTTACCTAGAAATGGACACGGATTTTTAGTGGCAACTAATTTCAAACACAAAAAATATGGTAATTAATTTCTGAAATACGTTCTAATTTTCTAAAATTAATATTGAAAGCATCAAATACTATCACGAAAAATATTAAAATTACTTTTCAACTCAAATCACCTACTACACAATGTATACTTCATAATGATATTGGATGCTTTTAATATTAATTTTAGAAAATTAGATTGTAATCGAAAAATAATTATCATATGTTTTGCTTAAAAAATAGGTTTTAGTGGCCACTAAAAATTAGTGGCTATTGCTAGGTAAAAATTATTAAAACCCTTTAGTGGCAATATTTTGAGATTTTGTGGCGATTTTAGTTGTCGGTAAAAGTCTAATTTCTTGTGGTGAATCCTAATTGGCAACGCTTAGGTGGAGGGATCAACTCCACATAGCTTGCTTGGGGTGTTAACTCTTGGGAGTATTTGTGGTCTTTTGGAATAACGACCAGGAACTTTTTATTCCAAAATGTAACGGAGGGTGTAAGTGATCTATTTAGTATAGCTCAAGGGTAATTTTGACCCTTTTTCTTAAAAGTTTTAATTGCGAGATAAGATACATGCTTCCGAATTTGCAGTAAATAGATTCAAAGAGCATACTTTACCATTATTTAATAATTTTTTTTAATTTTGATGCTTCAAAAGATATAAAGAATATAATTCAATCTTTTCTCCAACAGTTTGTGGTACCATCTCAATTTCAACCTTATCAAAATGGTTTTACATTTTTATATATTCAAGTTCAACCCAGTGTTGTCAAAGGCAACGGTGTTGCAGCGAGGCGCAAAACATGTTGAGCGCTTTGCCTTGCTTAACTGGCACCTCAGTGTCGTCATCGAGACTCCAAAGCACAATCCTAAAGAGGCAACACGAAACAATTGATATTTGACTTTATTTGCGCTTTGCACTTAAAGCACTAAAGTGCAATAATCCCAAAATAAAATCTAGGATTATTTTATCCCATGTTTAGTTGGAGGTATTAAATAGTCATTGGATTATTTATTCCATCATTGTTGCCTTTGTGGTGGGATAATTTATCTCATATAAATGGTGGAATAACTTAATCCAGGATAACTTATTCCAAAATTAGTTATCTTGGGATAATTTGTTCCCAACCAAACGACCCCTAAGGACCTTACAGCTTTTTTGTACTTTTCGCCTTTGATAACATTGATTCAACTGCTAAATGCTTTCATAGATACACAAATCAATTAATGTAGCAATAATCATTTCAGAAATTTCATCAATCATGATAAAAAGCAAGGCATGTTTCAATATTATTTTTATTCTTTAGAAAGAAAAGCAAATTTAGCTTCAGAACAAAAAACCTGTTTTCGTACTTCGTTTCAAATACTTGTAATAATCTTATGTGAAGAAGGTGCAAACTTGCTAGACAATCAATGAATTAAGAGAACTAATAGTGACTAACAATAAATTTAAATATGTTTTGAAGCTGTTATTAAATCAAAAGTGATCAGTCAATGAGTTATTCACAGATGACACATGTTGATTGATGAGACATATGTCAGTGTAGTTAACAATAGGTTAGAAGTTTGAAGACAAGACCATAGAGTTTAAAGGTTTCAAGTCATGCAAGACTAAAACAAAGTACTTGGAGTGAAAGTTCCGTGACGTAATGTATGAGCAATATGTGGAAGCGAAGACCAATGTGCAAGTCATACTCGACACAAAGCTTCAAGCATCTTAATTAGGTACATAACCAAAGGAGATAGAGAGATTGATGATGATGTCGCATGTCGTATTGGAGCGGGGTGAGTGAAATGGAGGCTTGCATTTAGGGTATTGTACTATAAGAATGTGTCCAAGGCTTAAAGGCAAGTTCTACAAATTGGTTTTTACACCAGTATTGTTGTATGAGGCAAACTATGGGCCAGTCAAGAACACCTAAACTCAGAAGATGAGTTTACGGAGATAAGGATGCTCGGATGGATGTGTCGTCATACTAGGAGAAATATGATTAAGAACAAAATTATACGGAGCAAGGTAAGTGTTGTCAAACTTTAGGTGGGATAGGCTGGGGGCTAGCCCCATCTCCTCTCCGCTTTATTAGTAATAGTATTTAATAGTCACATAGTTTCTTATTCTTCAATGTGTTTACTATCTATTAATTTCATTTGCTTTGTATCTAGATATTCTGTTGTCATATTTTTCTTGCAACCATGCTTCAAATAACTTCTCTTTTGAGGCGAGAGTCTATGATTACACTGGTTATGTTGCTGTAATTGCATATATCAGTATACAACAATATATATACACAGGATTGAAAATATTATTTAACTGAGCAAAAGCACATGAACAGTTGAACACAATGTGATAACAAATCTGCAAGAATGTGAACTGCTAAGTTTAACCTTTAGATGAACCTTTAAAAAAAATTAATCTTTAGAAGAGGAATTGGAGGAGAAAGCTCTGGTATGTCATTGTCCCATAACACAACAAAGGAAGCAACACCAACTAGAAGTACTCTAGAGGGTAAAAGATTAATTAAGGTTATCAAAGAGAAGAAAAAAAGGAAAAAGAAAAATAAAAGGAAAAAGGAAGAGGGTCATTGGCTACTTGTGTAGGCCCATAGCAAAGTGAAAAAGGATCATAAAATTCTGCTATAGATGGGGATGTGATTTTGGGCGGCAAGTGCAGGAAGGCCTTGAGAGGCAGTGGTTAAACCAGTCCACCCATTGCTGCTATTTGATTGCGGATGCCACCTTCACATAGATAGACAGTTTTTTTAAGAGTTTTGTGTGTGTGAATGCCTGTGTGTGTGGGGTGGGTGGGTGGGTGGGTGTCTATATTTTCAACCAAAACCTATGAGTGTCTAGGCACCCTCACATGTTAACGGTCCTGCCTTAGTCTCTATATCTGTATGCTATATATGTTCATTTTTATGCATGAACCCTCAAGGGTTGGCCCGGTGATAATAGACTTGAGCTTTGGGGTTTGCTCCCTTTTAAGGACTCAAGATCGAAACCCACTGGGTGCAAATAATTTTTGAGGGCCATCGGACTGGATAAAACCTGAATTAACCGTGGTGCACTTGCGGGAAACTCCTTGCTGAGGGTATGTGCACCTCCGGGATTAGTCCGGGCTCTAAGAGACTTGGACACCCGGTGCAAATAAAAAAAAAGTTCATTTTTATGCATGTTGACACAACTGTGTTTAGTTCTTTTTTCATGTGTGTACACTTATTTAAAAGTAAATCCATTCTCCCTTAAAAGACGATGAGATGATTTTTATTGTGTTTGCAGCAATATTTCTTTTCGTCATTTCTGTGTTTACTAGTTTTTAACCTGTTGAAAGTAGTTCAGTCCTTAACAGAAGTTTCTTTTTCCAATTAGTCCGCCAGCCCCGACCAAAACATAAAGATAGGAGAGAATCTTCAATTTTCAAATATCATTTTTCACTTTCAAAACAGAAACTACTTTTTTCAGTGAAACATGGTTAAACGCCTTCTTAAATCTAATGTGAGAGAACCCTTTGATGCTCATAAATCCTGCTCCATCCATTTCATTTATATATGGTGGTGTTTTAGTGTGCACAAGGTTTAAGAGAGAAAGAAAGACTTTTGGCTTATAACAGAAGTACCCTTAGAAGTTTTAAACATTGCCATGACATTTCATTTATTTCAAAGCATGTCAATTAAAGTAAAGTAGGATGTTTAAACTGAAGTTTCCAGATAGAGGTGTTATCTTTTATTGAACAGACTAAAAAGGGAGGAGTTCCATATAAAATGCAATACGGGGATTATTAGCCTTTTGTCATTAACTAATACAGCTTTGAAATAACTGGGTTAATTGTGCAGGTACCTACTCTCTCTTTTGATAGTAGCAACTTTTCACTCTGGGGAAGTGGAGAGTGGTGGATGTTTCTTGCAGCACAAAGCATGGCTGTCGGCACAGTAATGGTCCGTTGGGTTTCTAAATACTCAGACCCAGTCATGGCTACTGGATGGGTAAGTCGTACTACTTTACTGCTGAGTTGAAGTTTATTATCTCATATATCAGATTTGTCACAGTGAATAACTAAGAATTTTAGTAGTTGTGTCATCAAACCATACGTCACAGTAGAATTGGTTTTTGTTCCCAATTACAGCTCTTGGCTTTATAGATTAAATCAGAAATTAGCAATGGGCTTAGTTACGTATTACTTGACTTCTAATGTTGAAATCAATGGTAGCATGACTGGAAACAAAGTATGCTTCAAGTACATGGTTCCATAAAATAGTAGTACACTTTTGATGCTCAAACGGCAGTGCTAACTTCAGACACCTTAATTTACAGCACATGGTTATTGGGGGACTTCCTCTGGTGGCTATCTCAATGCTCAATTATGAACCTATCATTAGTGGGAGTTTGATGGAACTTACATCAAGTGACTTGTTGGCTTTGCTGTATACCTCAATCTTTGGAAGTGCCATAAGCTATGGTTTATACTTCTACAATGCAACAAGAGGTTAGATTCAGGTCCCTGATTGTGCATTATGCCTTATTTTTGTAAGTTACAACCAAATTGACTAGCCTAAGCATTGCAGGTAGCCTGACAAAGCTCAGTTCACTTACTTTTTTAACTCCAATGTTTGCATCGATTTTTGGGTAAGATTCCTATCAGAAGATTAATTCCTCAAAAAGCTGATGAAGTTATTTTGATCTCAATCAATAAACTGGTGACTTGCAACTGCTTCTAAGAAAAAATATTTCGGACTATTGTTCAAAGCAGAATATATTTGATTTGGTTTCTATCTTCAGTTTTCGGTCTCCGCATTCTTGCCTTTTGGATTTGCCTCAGTTATTTCAACTCTGATACAGGTTCCTATATCTAGATGAGACCTTCACACCTGTGCAACTAATTGGGGCATTTGTCACAGTGGCTGCAATTTACATGGTTAATTACAAAAGTGACACCAAATAATATAGTTGGCAGTCAATTGATCCTCCTTGTGCCTGGTAGAGAAGAAAGCTCAGCAACTCACCACATTTTATGGAAGAGGCATACACTGTATAGAAAATATTTCAAGATTATAGAATGGCCCTACAAGAAACACGCATTGGTTAATATGCAGGTTGGAACTTGCTTGGAGATGATTTCAAGATGGTTGTATAATCTCATTAGGTGTAGAGAAACTTCTCTTGGATAAAATTTGTAGGAATATTAGCATTGTAAATGTTAGATTTGTGTAGAGATATCTCATGCTAAGTTTAACATATGTAATTTTGCCTATTCCAATAGCTTAGTATCAAGATTGAAAGCTGTATAAATGCAAAACTCCATTATTAGCCCCCATGTGTCTGTCAAGAGAACTTAAAAGAATATCTACAAAACAGCTACTTATGTAAATGATTCTGTAAACACAGATGAAAAGGTTTGCAATCACAACAGCAACATATCAATCCTCGAATAAACTGCATTTTCTAATAAGTTGAAGCAGCTGCTGCTGCCACAGGTGTTATGTGAAGTAATCTAGGCTTACTGCTGTTGCGAACTATTCCACGTTACTGGTTGTCAGAATCCCTCTTATTTGCAGTCGCTCTACTTTTACCTTCATCCATATCAGGGACACGGTCAGATACTGTACACTTTTGAAAGGCTAATGGATTCATATACAGCCTACTATAAGATTTTGGAGGAGCCCAAGAATCAGTTGAATCAGCTGAGTGTAGTTCTCGCGAGGAATGGGAAAGCTTATGTTGCTGATAACCAACAAAACTGTTGCTTTCTGAGGAGTCTAGTTCTTCCATTGGACCTCCATCAGTTCCCCTTCCAAAGGTTACATTCTTCTGTGTTCTGGGAGGCTCCATTAAGTCTTCACTTAGAGCATCCTCAGACTCCATGTATGGGACCTTTATTTCTAACCCCTTTTTACCCTGACGATTGGTTCCTAAAGAAGCACTGGTATTCTTGTTCCATCGCTCGTCCGTGGTGCTGCTTCTGTCTTCAGAGAAAGCACTGGATAGATTAGAACTAGTGCTTGAGTTGAAGTCACCAACTGCCTCCAGTATTGAGTAAGCTTTTGTTACACAGGGTGGAAGTGAAAATGAAGGGTTTCTGCTCTTTTGATGGAAGTTTTGAATGTCCTCGAGCAATAAATCAGTATATGATTGAGTAGGATTTGACTGAACTCTAAGATTAATGTCAAGGTCTTGGGATAGCCTCGAAGACCTGCTTCTTCTCATTCCCTGGGGCACTAGGCTTTCGAATCCTACAGCAGCCACATCCGCTGCAGCATCCCGTGCAAATGTTTCCAATGCTTTAGCCTCCTGGGCCAGCTGCTGCTGCTCCTTGACTTTGCCATAAACATTTGTAAGGCCATAATCTGGAGCTGCTTTGCTGATGCCAAGTTTTTCCTCAGTTGCTTGCAGAACAACTTTGCGATTGTTCATATTTTCTGCATTCAGTTTCTGCATTTGAACCATACCATATTCATGTCAAATAATTAGTATATGCAATCATTAGACAATCCATGAATAGAGAATTAAAGTATAATTAGTATCTTCAGAGTGGCTTGGGACTAGAAAAGCAAACCTGGATACACAAGGGCGTTGGTTCAGTGACCACAGGGATATCAATCTCTCTCGGAGGATTTCTTCTGAAAGGAGAATCTTCTTTTTTCCTGGAATTGCTGCGGCTAAGGTACAAGGGCTGCTGCTGGAAATTCATGTTCTCGGTTGATGCCTTGAGATTCATCTTTGCCGGGGACCCTGACCGGGACCGAGCACGAGGAGATGAGGCACCTACATTTCTCTTCACTTGAACCCTCTGAATAGTAGCTGTAGAAATCAGCTCAGGATTCTTATCCACCATAAGAGATGAAACTGTAGCAGGCACACACACCATCTTTCCTGGTCTAACACTAACCCCATTAGCATCAACAGAAGCTAAATTAGCACAATTAGAAACTTTAGTTGGTGATTCAGATCTTCTAACAGGAGATCTGCTCACCCTTCTGCTCCCTCCTCTGCTGCCATCACTTCTGTTTTCATTGTCAAAATCACAACTTCTCTTGGAATAAGAGTACTTTTTACTTCTATTGAGATTGAAATCGGTATTATCACAAGATTCACCAGAACCTGAAAAAGGAAGACGTTTTTGGGGGGAGGAGCTTCTGCTAAGCCTTCCACATTGTATCAAAATGGCATCAACTTCTTCCTTGGTACAACTTGAAGTCCTTCTCCATGTTGCTGATTCCCCATTACTGTTGGAAATTTTAGCAGATTCAGTTGCTTTCTTGAAATTATCCTTTTGGTCTTTAGACCCTTTTTCATGGCTTATCCTGTGTTTGATAACAAAGATTTCTCTTCTCACTGTTTGTCCCTCTTCTTTCTTCTTTTCTACGAGGGTTTCTTGATTTTGTTTCGCTAGTGCAGGAGGAGGAGAAGAACAAGTGCTCTTCTTGCTCAAACAACTCCCCATTTACTTTTTACCCCAAAAAATGATGAAAGGGTTTGGAAACACTTATGTTTTCAAGAAAAGTTAGGCAAACACTAAAAAAGGAGGTCTTTGTTTTCAAGAACCACAACTGAAAATGGTCAATTCTTCAAGTTGCAACAAAAGATAATGGCTTGACTTCAAGGGTTACGAGTTTGAGAGGGAAAACACAGAAAGAAAGAAAAAAATGAAGGGTGGGGGGTTGAGAGGGGGTAGGGGTGAGAAGGGGTCATGTGAGAGATGCAGGTAATTCCAATTCAAATTTTGACACAGAGAGACGACTTGTTTACAGCGACGTTGCAGGAAATTATATGTCCCACCTAAGATACCCATGTCTCTTATGATTTTATATGTCTCCTCGGTTTCATTTTAATACTTCAATTACCATATTTTCATTCAAGCACAAAATTTAAAAAATATTTGATATGTAAACTAAATATGTACAAAGTTTTAAAAAAAAAATACAAACTTAACGATTGAGATCTGAATTTTCATTTCTTAAATATTTTCATTTGAACTATATTAAAATTAATATTTTTACCTTATATTAAATCCTATTTAATTAAGATAAATAAATAAAATTATATATGAAAGAAAGAGATCCACATTTTTTAATAGCTTTTTAACCTTTCTACATAAAATTTTTATCATTTTAGATAGATAGAATATTTATTTTAACGTCAATTGCTATTATTATTTATTAATTTTACTTTTTTTATGTCTAATTTAATTGATGGATACGAAATATATGTAGAAAGCACGTACTATAAACTAATATATATATTGAGGGTGTTGCATTGCTTGCATATACCATTTCATTTAAATGTATGGTGGTAAAGGACTCGATAAACTATGTCACTAAAGACAAAAATGTGAATACCAAAATTAAATTATTCCAAAATTTGAAAATATATTAATAGTATACTCTTCTGTCCTATTTTATGCAACATTTTTTTTTTTAGTATGTCTCTAAAAAAAGTCATTTTATTTTAATTAGAAACAATTTAACTTTAAAATTCTTCTTTTATCCTTAATGAATAATTCTCACCTACATAAATATTTAAGAATAATTTTAAACTATAAATTTTAAAAGTCTTACTTTTTTCCTTAAACATCATGTTAAGTCAAAAGGTGTCATAGGAGTATTATTTGTGAATGGTGGTATTCATTTTGACGACCACATCCTTTTATTTTCTTCCATTTGAAATTAGACTAAAATTCTTTTCAAGTTTTAGTGAGAATATAGTGGTACAAGATATGTGCAATTAATAACAAATAACATACACCAATAAATCACGAAAAAAGTAGGCGATGGGCAAGCATTTTGCATGTATAATGGAGTAATCTTTGATGCTTGAGAAAGGACTTGTCACTTTGTCAGTAGCACATCCTTTTACTTTCTGCCTCCATTTTTATTCATCTAATATTAATTTGGCATATATTTGTAAATAACAATTAATAAAACAATAACTTTATTATATTGTTTAAAATAATAAATATAAATTATTTTTAATTTTTTAAATTTAAAAATAAAATAAAAAATTTATTTTGAATATAATAATGAACAAGTTAAAGAAACCTACAAAATATTTAGTTTAGGAATAAACAGTGACAAGGAAAGGGAAATAGGAATGGCAACGGGGTGGGGCTGGGCGGAGAATGAGGCGGGTTGAATTCAATCCGTAAATTTTTTAACCTGATCTGCATTGCTCTGAATGATAATTTTTTTATTTTCAACCCGCTCCATTCTGTCCCGCATAAATTCGTCCTGCATAATTTTTAAATTCTTTTATGTTTTTAATTGAATTTAATATGAAAAAATAAAAATTCATAATTTTTTAATTTTTTGCTAATTAATATTTCAACAACTAATTAATTATTTTTAATTGACATTTCAACAATTATTTCTTAATCTTTAATTAAAAGTCTCTAATTAACATTTTAACACCTAACAATTTACCGGACATGTCTAGTTTGAAATTTAAGAAAAAAATAAAGTTAAGTCAATATTTAATATAAAAAGTATATATCTTTGATTTTTATTAATTAGAAAAATTTAATTCATCTGAATTCCTATCTGACTCTTTAAACCCGCAAAAATCCGTGACTCGCCCCGCATTAATTTTAAAAATAATTACTTCAATCCGCTCTGTCCCGCCCCATGCCACATAACTTTAAACTTATTTTGCTCCATATAGCTCTAAACTAACCCGTGTCCGTCCGTCCGCCCCGCTTCGCCTCTTACAGCTTGTTTGGATGGTGGTTTTAAAAAGTGAGGATTTTCATGGTTACAGAACCATGAAACTAAACCATATCATATTATATAATTAATGAAACAATCAAAACAAACATCGTTCTCTTAGTAACCATAGCATACCTTACCATGAAAAACCACCATCCAAACAAGCTATTAGGAAACAATAGTGTTTGTGGAGCTTAAAGGAGGAGAAAACAGTTGTTGCGCACTAGAACAGCCAGAATAGCATGGAACACAAGATATTAAAATGTGTGCTGAACGGGAATTCCCAACTTCTATCTTTTCTAACAAGCTACTAACACTCCATTTCAATTAGTAATAACTTTACAAAAATAACAACTAAATATATTGATGAGTGAAAAATAGAAAAGAATAACAATATTCATGCAGCAATATATAGGAGTATAAAAGAATTGATCCTAATTACATGGAATTGGGACCTTCCATGTAAATAATTTTTTTCTTAAAAAAAAAAAAAGAAATTGGGAATCTCTTGTTTAAAGATATTTTTAATTAATTTTATTTATCATAATTTAACTAAGATTTGCAAAAGGTATAAATATTAATTTTAACAATTTTGACTAATTTATTGTAATTTAACTAAGATTTGTAAAAGGTACAAATATTAATTTTAGCAATTTTGTCTATCATAATTTATTTAATAAAAGACAAAACATTCAATCAATATTTCTAATAACCGTCCTGGTATATTTACATGGATAGTTATGTTGAAAATGATAGTAAAGGCAAATTGGGTCCTTTTGTACTCGAATAAAATTTTTGGTAGGCTTATAAGAGCAAAGTCAATTGAGTCTTCTTTGTACTCAAATCAATTTTTTCCGTCCCCGTCTACTTCTTTTACACTAAAATTATTTCCTTTTCTAAATGTGAATATTCTTCATATATAAATCCAACACTATATTAGGAGTTTTTACATATTATAAATAAATAAAAATTAAAATGTTTTAATTAATTTTAAATATATCAAAATAATAATTATGTTTAGAAAAACGATGAAAAAGATGATTTTGTCTAAAACAAAATCTTTTAATATCTATCTATCTATCTATCCATCCATCCATCTATATCTATACTCTATTAAAAACGTGAAGACCCCTAGAAATATTATTTGAACATTTTGCCCTTCATTAAAAGACTTCACTTTAAACAAAATCGTCTTTTCACTATTTTTCTTAATTTACTATTTTATCTTTTATTTATTTACCCCTTGTTTGGACGGTTGTTACCCGTTGTATTGTATTGTATTGTATTGTATTATTTTTTTTTGGTATAATGTTTCTTTAGATTGTTGCTTAAATTCATTCCATTGTATCGTTTTGTTTAAATCCATTGTTAGGTAACGATGAAAAGACCCATTTTATGTAACGACTGATTTGGTGTAATTGCATCATTACTTTAATAATATCTTCTCATTTTTTACTTTATTTATTTTTTAATAATTCTATTTTATCATTTACTCCATCTTTCATGGTATCAACCACATACCCTACAATTTCTTATAGGTTTATCATTCAAATTATGAATGTATGACATTATGTAACAACGGAGAACAATACAATCACCACATACCCTACAATTTCTTGTAGGTTTATCATTCAAATTATGAATGTATGACATTATGTAACAACTGGGAGCAATACAATCTATTTAAACATTGTATACATTAAAACAATACAATATAATAAATATAATATATTACAACATATTATAAAACAATGCATAACAACCATCCAAACAAAGTGTTAGCTTCATGATTCAATTTTGTATTAGAATTTTTTTCATATTCAGAATTCACTTTTGATTTAAGACTGTTCTATATGAATAATTGGCTACGCCTATGAAGAAAAGAAAAGAAAAAATATTATTATTTATTTAAGACTTCAAAATTAATTAAATTGTTAAGAAATGTATGTAATATGACAAATTTAAAAAGAAAATAATTAGTTTTACTATGTTGTAGACATTAAACTATTTTTGTTTCACCTTAGAAATTATCAAAATACCTCTAAACGAGAGGTTTTTTTGCATAACGCATCATTTCAATTTTTTTAGGAATTCGAGGTCGAAAAATCAACGCCAAAAAATTGAGTTGTAAAGTGGTCTTGATTGAATTTTAGGCCAAACAAAGCAAAAGATAATTTTTTGAGGTAAAATGCGATTTACAACAAGGTGCATGACACCTTCGCGATGTGAAAATGCCCCTAAATAAGTCATACTCATACTTTACACATAAAACTCATTCAACAGGTGCAGTTTATGTGTTACGTAAAAAATTGAGCTAAGACGTAACAAGTCCTCGACACGGACCTACTCCATCACAGTTTAAATTTTTTCTATCGGCTGAAAGTTTAATGAGGGGTATTCCAGACTTTTACCCATCCTCCTAGACTTAATCCACAATTGATATATATATATATATATATATATATATATATATATATAGCCTTAAAAGGGATTCCTAAACCATCCCTAAGTCCCTTTACACGTTCTAACTAAAGAATTAGGGCTAAGAAGAGGAGAAAAGAATATGGTTTAAGTAATTGGAGCAAATCTTTGCGAATTTGGTTGTCATTCTTCATCCTAGGTATATAAGACGAAACTAAAGCATGTACCTTGTTCTTGATACGATGAACTGTGATGAAATTGAAGTCCACATGATTGTGTTTTCTTGCAAACTTTTTTAATGTTTAACCTATTTACTTATATTGTATAATTGATAATGTTTATAAACTTGTTTCTTGCACAAATGATCTAAGCCTTTGATTTTATAAACCCCATTTATATTTGCACAAATGACCCATCAACATCTTATCAATACATCATCATTACATCAGACTCATCTCAAGGAAACTCGACTCAACTCAACTCGATGGACTCATGCCTGTCTGGGACAAGGATAAAGAGTAGATAATAAAACATCAACATCCATCAAGACTCATACCATCACATCAACATCAAAGATATATTTATAGGGAACCTAGCTGGGAGTTTCTCTAACCGACAATCATCACCTATATGAACCGGTGATGATACAACGAAGAGATGTTGTTGCCACATCCATCCAGTACCCTGCCCGGGGTAAAGGACATGACCATGAGTGGATCTACAAGAAATAACATCAGTCCTCTTCTGGGACAAGGAAACATCCTATTACGGTTCGATCCTCTCTCCTACGTGGGCCACGTAGTTAATGAGTTCGACTAAGACTCACTCTCACCCATTAAAGTGCTTAATACTCCTACCAGAACTCGACATGCTCAAAAAATACATCATGATCGAGATTTCTCATCATCGGTCCCATAAGAACATACTACATCAACGTCAACATAATATCATCTCATCAACATCAACATCATGGACTCAAAGCATTCTTATAGAATTTAGTTTTAAGTTTTTAAGACTCATGAACATCATTCTCATCAACATCATCATCAAGACCCTCAACAAATTGGAAAACAATCATAACATCACAGACATCATCATCGTCAAGGCTCTAGACTCATACCCTAAGTTCATTCTTGCATTCTTTAGTGAAATAGACATAGAATTTTGTAAAATCATTCATGAAAACAACTTATGCAGAAATCAAGTTTATGATCATCATCAATTTAAGAAAAAATACATGAATTAAGAAGAATCTCAATAAAACATTCAAGAATTTTCACATATAACTCATCATCTTCACTCATAGACTCAATTTACTCAAAGGGGCACATAGAAGAACAATCTCATGTTTTAGGTTAGCCTTACATACCTGGGATAATTGCTAACAACACAACCCCTTGGAACTTCCTCTTGACTCTTCAATTTCAACTCTTCTCTACTCTCCTCAAGCCTTAGCTTGTTATCGTTGTTAAGAAGAGGATTTAGAATGGGGTTTTAGACCCTTTCTTCGTGAAAATAACTTATATTGGTCATGTATGGGTTTTAGAAGATGTTAGAAATAGATTAGAATGCCCCTCGAATTTTTAGAAACTTTCCAACCGCGAAATAACCTAGTCCGCGACGCAGACTGGTCGCGAACAGTTCATTTTTGGCAAAAATTTTCCTGAATGGCTTTTCTCAATCCCGTCAAAAAATTATGGAAAAACGTAAGTCACTCTCCGTGATGGGTCCACGACGCATCTCTATCGTGGATCTTCACTGTTTTTTATTTCGAAATGAAAAATTATCTATTGACTTGGTCGCTCTAAAAATTGACCGAGACCTTTCCCCCACTCAATATTTTACACTAATCACAAATCTGGCCTTCGATTTACCATCCGAGCATCGAAAGATGTGTTATGTGCACCTCTCTCCTCTAGGGGTATTTTGATAATTTTATCGGGCATTACATCATCTCCCTCTTGGGATCATTCATCATTGAATGATGAGTAGGACTGGTATTATAGCACGAATAGAATCAAGACTCATCTCGATACTCACTCATCAACTCAATTCTCAACTCTTCATCGACCTCAATAACTTTTCCTTGAACATCACGAATAGACGTACCAACTCAAGATAAAAACATCAATTTAAGGTAAGAATAGGAATATTACCTTTGATATTCTCATCATCCAGCATGAAGAGGTGCGGTTATTTGGCTCTCATCTCTTCTTCAGCTTCCCAAATGGCTTCCTAACAAATTGATTCCTCCACAAAACTTTAAAGGAGGGTATCTCTTTGTTTCTCAGTCCGTAAACCTGTCAAGGATTTGGACTAGACTTTCCTCATATGACAAGCTATCCTTGACTCCAGTGCTCTCAATAGGGATCATCAAGGCAGGATCTCCCAAACACTTCTTCCACATAGAAATATGGAACACCGGATGTATTTCGTCTAACTCAGAAGGTAACTCTAGCTCATAAGAAACCTTCCCAATCCTCCTCACAATCTGATAAGGGCTGATATGGCAAGAAATTAATTTTCCCTTCTTCCCAAACCTCATGACAGTGATACCTTCAAGTATACCCAATCGCTCACCTCGAACTCTAAGTTTCTTCTCCTTACATCGGTGTAAGACTTCTGACAGGTTTATGCAGTCTTTAACCTCTCTCTAATAATTTTCACCTTCTCCATGGACTGGTGGACAAGGTCAGGCCCAATCAACTCGACTTCTCCAACTTCAAACAACCTAATGGGTGATCTACACCTCCTCTCATACAAGGCCTCATAGGGGGCCATTTGAATGCTCGCATGATAACTATTATTATATGCAAATTCAATCAGTGGTAGATGGCCATCCCAATTCCCTTTGAACTCAAGGACGCATGCTCTCAACATATCTTTTACCGTCTGAATGGTACGCCTCCACCTGACCATCCATCTGTGGATAAAAGGTTGTACTCAGATTTACCTTGGTACCCAATCCCTTCTGGAAAGACCTCCAGAAGTGAGAAGTAAACTAGGCTCCTCTGTCCGAAATGATAGACAAGGGAATTCCATGCAACCTCACAATCTCTTGGATGTACATCTTGGCATACTCCTTCACAATATTAGTTGTCTTTACTGCCAAGAAGTGTACTGATTTAGTCATCCTGTCTACAATCACCCATATGGAATCATGCTGCCTTCGGGACCTCAGAAGGCTGGTGATGCAATCCATATTAACCATCTCCCACTTCCATTTTGGAATCTCAAAATTCTGAGCCAAGCCACTTGTCTTTTAATGCTTAACCTTCACTTGTTGGCGATTCGGGCACTTTGAAACGAACTCAACAATTTCTCTCTTCATTCCACTCCACTAATAGACTTCTCTCAAGTCGTGGTACATTTTGGTGGAACCCGGATGAATGGAGTATCAAGTGTTGTGGGCTTCAGCCATGATCCTCTCTCGGACACCATCGACATCAAGAACATATAGCCTACTCTGGTATCTCAGCACCCATCTCCCTTGTTGGAGAAGAACATCACTTTTTGTTTGTGGACGACCTCCTTCAATTGGAGTATGATAGGATCTCGATCTTGCTTCTCTTTTACTTCTGCTACTAGGGATGATACCTGCCTACTCTGCACATTGATTACTCCATCGTTCATTCTCCTCGAGTTGGATTCCCAATCGAGCCAACCTATATACTTCCTTCACTAGCTCTTTCTTCTCTTCTTCAACATGGGTTGTGCCACCCATTAAGGACCTGCTAAGAGCATCAGCAACAATGTTAGCTTTACTTGGGTGCTATAGGATGCTCATGTCATAATCCTTGAGCAATTCCAACCATCTCCTTTGTCTCAGGTTGAGCTCTCTCTGACTAAAGACATACTGCAAGCTCTTGTGGTCAGTGAACACGTCCACACGCACTCTATACAAGTAGTGGCGCCAGATTTTAAGTGCAAACACTACCGCCGCCAACTCAACATCATGGGTCGGATAGTTCCTCTCATGAACTTTAAGTTGCCTGGAAGCATAGGCTATCACCTTCCCTCTCTGTATCAATACACAACCCAACCCAACTCTTGATGCATCACAATATATCACAAAATCTTCCGTCCCATCGGGCAACGCCAAAATAGGTGCGGTGGTCAATCTATTTTTCAACTCTTGGAAGCTCTTCTCACCATGAAAGTTGCAGGTGCATTCGTCAACCCAAAGGACATGACCAAGAACTCAAAGTGGCCAGATCTAGTCCTGAAGGCTGTCTTTGGAACATCACATTCTCTCACTTTCAACTGGTGGTAAACCGATCTGAAGTCTATCTTTGAGAAGCATGAGGCACCCTGAAGTTGGTCAAATAGATCATCTATCATGGGGAGAGGATATTTATTTTTGATTGTGACCTTGCTCAGTTGCCTATAGTTTATGCACATCTTGAGAGACCCATCCTTCTTTCGTACTAATAGAACGGGAGCACCCCAAGGAGAACACTTGGCCTAATAAAGCCCTTCTCTAACAAATTCTTCAACTGCTTCTTCAACTCCTTCAACTCAGCGGGGGCTATCCTATATGGGGGAATTGAAATGGGCTGCGTATCGGGAAGAACATCAATCCCGAAATCAATCTCCCTATCAAGAGGGACTCCAAGTAAATCCTCAAGGAACACCTTAGAGGACTCATTCAAAATCGGAACTAACTCAAGAGTAGGGGACTCAATATCCTCTGATTTAACTCGTACGAGGTGATAAATATAACCTTTAGAAATTAGCTTTCTAGCCCTTAGGTAGGAAATAAACTTACCCTTGGGTGCAATAACTTCCTTAAGACTCTAGGACCAGTTCATTCGGAAATTGAAACTTGACAACTCGGGTCTTACAATCTATTGACGCATAACAGGCATGGAGCCAATCCATACCAAGGATTACATCAAAGTCAACCATCTCCAATTCTACCAAGTCAGCCAAAGTATCCCTATGATAGATGGGTACTACGCAATCTCTATAGACCCTCTCAGCTAGGATAGACTCACCAGCGGGAGTAGAAATAGTATAAGGTACAAGCAGCCACTCTGGAAACACCTAGAATTTATTGGCTACATAGGGAGTCACAAAGGATGAAGTGGCACCCGGGTCAAGCAGAGCATAACAATTATAAGAGAAGACTCGGATCATACCCATAACAACATTTGGTGTAACCTCTTAGTCCTGTCGATGACCCATCGCATACAAATGGTTCGTCCCGCCTCTTGCACTCACAGTAGTAGACTTCTAATGACTGCCCGCAAGGGGCGCTGTAGAAGACTGAGCTTTGTTACTCCCATCACCCAATCTCCTTATAGGACACTCACCTTGAAAATAGCCCGGTTGTCCGCATAGATCACAAGCATTTGTTCCCTCACTGCACGCACTAAGGTGAATTTTGCCACATCTGCCATAGGGTAGATTTCCTCTCGGGCCTTGGGTCACGCTAGCTTGGGATTGAGGACCCTGAGCTTTGAAATTTTGGTGACCATAAGATTTCTGATCATACCTGTTTTGCTGAACAGGCGCACTTGCTATCGAAGGTGCATAGCTTGAAGACCTCTTTTGAAAGTAAGTTCTATCACCCTTATTTTGCTTCTGTTGACTAGGCTCATACCCTGCCGATTTGACCTTCCCTGCCGATTTGACCTTCTTACTCTGCTGCTCTTCCCTGTCCTTCTTCTTGTCCTCCTTAGTTTGTTGGGCAGAGAATATAAGTCTAGAGATGTCCATGGAATCAACAATGTTGCCTTACACTCCCTCTTTACATGCCTGCTCAATCCAGACACGAACTTTCTCATTCTCGCCCTTATATGCTGGACCATCTCCGAGGCATACTGGGACAGCTGAATGAACTTAAGGTTGTACTCTTTGACAATCAACCCCTCTTATTTCAGGTTCACAAAATCCTCAACCTTCGCCTCCCTCAACTCTTGGAGAAAGAAGTGGTCGAGGAAAACACTCTCAATCTCCTCTTACTCAGCAGGTTCAGCATCCTCACCTGTACCATCTTCCTTTGGTTATACCAGACATTAGCAACATCCTTAAGCGGATAGGAGACAAGCTTGACTCCCTCAACCTCATTCGCATGTATGGCCCTCAAAATCTTGCACATCTCATCAATAGAGTTTTGCGGGTCCTTCTCAACCTTAGACTCCGTATAGACTAGCGGGTTCATCCTCAAGAAATCTCTGAGCATGGTTGCAGTTGTAGGCTCTTGGGAGCTAGGGGCCTAGGGACCTCGGTTATTACTCTGGGAGGCCACCAACTAAGTGAGCATAAAATGGCTCCTCTGAAGTCTGCTTCCGAAGTGGAGGCTGACTGAGCAGGTGGTGCTTGTGGAACCTCAGTAGCTCTGGCAGATCGACTCCATCTCCTCGTGTCAGTCTGGGTAGGGACCTCTAGTGGGAAATTCTCAGCGTTTGGGGCCGAGGCATCTCTTTGAACAACAGTTCGTTTAGGAGGCATGATCTGCTAACGCATAATGCACGAATTAGAAGAGAGTTTCACAGAGTCAAACTCTATCGCACGAACTCATAATAGCAAAGAAGTGTAACAATTCCTAATGTCCTATAGCTTCCTGTTTATGAAGTATGGTGCACAATACACACATAAACAAGACTCTACTAGACATGGCTTCGTAGACTCCCTAGGATTCTCGAACTCTATGCTCTGATACCAAGTTTGTCACGCCCCGAGAAGGTACCTTAGGCGTGGCCGGCACTCAAAGTTTATTGCTAATCCCCAAGAGGACCACTCGATCATCAGGACGATCACTCAACATCTAGCACAATGAAGATAATAAAATAAAGTAGTGAGCATCATAAATCAATCTACATCAATAAGAAGGTTCAATGGCCAATAACTCAGTCTCAACATCGGGGACAAATAAAGATAATTACTAACTCAACTCAAAGAGGGAAAAGGCCTCAACATCAAACCTCAACTCATGTCTATGAAGCCTCTAACTCAACTAGAAAGTCTAAGAGGGTACCATGACAGGCCTTGGCTACTTGACTCAATAAATAAAATAATTGATAAAGAAGGACTCCTCCGGATAGCAAGGAGGGCTCACCGATGGCTGGAATCAGAATCTTCAAACCTCAACGATGCATTTGCTGAAGTCCTTTACCTGCTATATCTGCATCATGAAACGATGCAGTGCCGAGTGACATCGGTACGTGGAATGTACAGTATGTAAGATGGCTGAATATAACAGTACAGAAAGAACATTATAGGGATAACATCAACTCAACATCATACTCCGTCAGAATGTCAAACGTTTATCTAAAGCAAGAATAAAGAATAGACAAATGACCCATCAACATCTCATCAATACATCATCATTACATTAGACTCATCTCAAGGAAACTCGACTCAACTCAACTCGATGGACTCATGCCCGTCTGGGACAAGGATAAAGAATAGATAATAAAACATCAACATCCATCAAGACTCATACCATCACATCAACATCAGAACTCTATTAATGGGGAACCTAGCTTGGAGTTTCTCTAACCGACAATCATCACCTATTGATACAACGAAGCGATGATGTTGCCACATTCATCCAATACCCTTCCCGGGGTAAAGGACATCACCATATGTGGATCTACAAGAAATAACATCAGTCCTCTTTTGGGACAAGGAAACATCCGTATTACGATTCGATCCTCTCTCCTACATTGAAAATGGCTTGTTTGAAGAAAGATTTTAGATTAAAAAAAGTGATAAACTCGCGTCATGTGTATTGCATCAAGTGTGTACATCCCGAGTGCAAGTGGTGGCTGAGAGCGGTGAAGCTCAAAAGTTCTGACAGATTTTACATTAGAAAGTATGACAAGTTTCACACTTGTGGTTCTCAGCATCTGACGAGCCATAATCCGCATGCTACAGCCAAGGTAATTGGTGCATACTTCAAAGAAAAGTTCCCCGAGGGTAAAGGGCCGTCCACTAGAGATATGAAAACCTCACTTCGGGTTGACTTGGGATGCAAGGTAAGTTATTGGAAACTTTGGAAGGGAATTGAAATTGCAAAATCTTTGATAAGGGGCACACACGAGCATGGATATGCGGTGCTTGACGCATATCGCTATATGCTTAGCACTGTAAATCCGGGGACCAAAACAGCGTTGGAGGTCGATGAAAATGGTAAATTTAAGTATTATTTTGTGGCCATAGGAGCTTGGATTCTTGGTTTTAGGCATATGAGAAAAGTCATAGCTATCGATGGAACATTTTTAAAAGGCAAGTATGGTGGCGTTTTGTTGTCTGCTGTTGCACAGGATGCTGAGAAACATGTTTTTCCTATTGCATTCTGTGTTGTTGACTCTGAATGTGATGCCTCTTATCGGTATTTTTTTGAGCAAATGAGAAGCTTTGTAGATGATACTCCGGAATTGTGCATAATTTCGGATAGGCATCCAAGCATTAAAAAAATGGTTTCAATTGTCTACCCTTCTGCTCATTATAGTTGTTGCATGTGGCACCTTGGTGAAAATATTCAAACCCATTTTCACAATGGAAGAATCATTTATCATTTTTACAAGGCCGCACAAGCATACAATGTAAGTGAGTTTAATGACCACTTCAATCAAATTAGAGGTATTGTTCCACTGGCTGCCACACATCTTGAAGAAATTGGATTTCACAGATGGAGCAGGGCATTTTTTCCTGGAAATAGGTATGTGTAACTTACTACTGCATTTTCTACATTTCTGCTGCTAATGAAGTTTGTTACATTTATTATCTGTTGTAGAATTTTCTATTTTTAATAATGGTAGTTATCAAATTCTATAATATCTGCTGCAACATTTACAGGTTTGGTATTATGACATCAAACATAACTGAGTCGATTCATTCACTTTTTGTTGTTGAAAGAGAATTTTCAATTCCTGCTCTATTTGATGAAATAATCAAGAAGTTTGGAGAAAAATTTCACCAAAGAAGAATGGAGTTCATCAATGCATAAATAATCTTGGTCCCTTCGATAGAGGAGGTCATCTCCAAAAATATTAATATAGGGAACAAGCTATTGGTTCATCCAATTGCCAATTATAGATATGTTGTCTTCGGACATGATGCAGTGGCAACTGTTGATCTTCATTGCAAATCTTGTACTTGCAGAGTGTTTGATCTTGATAAAATTCCTTGTCCGTATGTAATGGCCGCGATCCGGTGTCAATATGGTGAAGATTATGGAAGGCGTATTTATGAGTATTTTTCTCAATATTATAAGGTAGAGACATACATTCTTGCATACATGGAGGAAATTAATCCCGTGCCGTCTGAAGAATTTTGGGAAGTTCCTAGGGAGATATTAGAAAGAGAAATACTTCCTCCACATGTTGCGCCGGGAAAGGTGGGAAGAAGGGCAAAGAAGCGGCGTCCAAGTATCGGACAATCATTGCCAAGCAAGAAGAACAGATGTTCCATATGCAAAAGGGCTGGGCACAAGAGAACTACTTGTTCAGAGCGAAATGTTTCATAAGGACACTCGCTTTTATTTGGTGTTTGTAAACGTCTTTCATTCTGCATGTTAAGTATGGAACAATTAACATTTATTGTTATTTAATATTATCAGTGTTATTGTTATTTGAATACATTTTTATTCAATTTATTATTGCTCAATAGATTGTATATTACCTGTGCAATTGGTCAATAGATTGTATGTCTTAACATTTTGAAGGATGTGTAGGTGGTCGGTGATTTTTTCGGGGCCTTTAGCGAAAAATTCCAAAATTTTGGGGCACAAAAACAGTGACCCTCCGTGACCTGTCCGCGTCGTGGAGGCGTTGCACACCTGCCTATTTCCAGCGGGGGAAATGTTTCGTCATTTTTCGTTCGACCCTGGAGTTTGTTTGAGAGTTTTTTTTTGGTGAACCAACATGTCTCAATGTGTTGAAAGATGTGTAGGTGGTCGATGAATTTTTCGGGGCCCGTAGTGGAAAATCCCAAAATTTTGGGACACGAAAACAATGACCCTCTGCGACCTGTCCGCGTCGCGGAGGTATCACGCTCCTGCCTATTTCCAACGGGGGAAATGTTTCATCGTTTTTCGTTCGACCCGGGAGTTTTTTTTAGAGTTTTTTTTGGTGAACCAACATGCCTTAACATTTTGAAGGATGTGTAGGTGGTCGGTGAATTTTTCGGGACCCGTAGCGAAAAGTCCCAAAATTTTGGGGCACGAAAACAGTGACCCTCCGCGTCGTGGAGGTGTCGCGCACCTGCTACGAAATTCCCAGTAACTGCTGTACATTTCCCAGCAGCTGCTGAGAATAATCCAGCAACTTGTCAACTTGCTACAACAAGTTCTAACAAAATGCTTACTATCGCCATATTGACGCAATATATTATAAAATATATGGATTGTATATTATAAAACATATTGATGCAACCAAGTAATACTCAATTTACTTAGTCACTAGCACTTACATATGCAATTGCTCAATAGATTGCTCAATAGTCACCATCACTTACATGTACAATTAGTTACATAAGTTGATTGTATATTTTATTTGAAGTCAGAGTAACAAAACTTAACTTATCACTACATATGGCTGATACCATCACCTTATAGTCATCTTCCTATAGGTACTAATGAAAAATCAAAGGTCGGGTCCAGCAACTGCTGGGAAAAATACAGCAGCTGTTGTACATTTCCCAGCAGCTGCTGTATATTTCCCAGCAAATGTTGTACATTTCCCAGCAGCTGCTGAGAATAATCCAGCAACTTGCCAAATTGCTACAACAACTTCTAACAAAATGTTTACCATCGCCATATTGACACAATATATTATAAAACATATGGATTGTATATTATAAAACATATTGCTGCAACCTAGTAATACTCAAATTTACTTAGTCACTAGCACTTACATATGCAATTGCTCAATAGATTGCTCAATAGTCACCATCACTTACATGTACAATAAGTTACATAAGTTGATTGTATATTTTATTTGAAGTCGGAGTAACAAAACTCAACTTATCACTACATATGTCTGATACCATCACCTTATAGTCATCTTCCTATAGAACGAAAAATCAAAGGTCGGGTCCAGCAACTGCTGGGAAAAATACAACAGCTACTGTACATTTTCTAGCAGCTGTTGTACATTTCCCAGCAAATGTTGTACATTTCCCAGCAGCTGCTGAGAATAATCCATCAACTTGCCAAATTGCTATAACAACTTCTAACAAAATGTTTACCACCGCCATATTGACGCAATATATTATAAAACATATGGATTGTATATTATAAAACATATTGCTGCAACCTAGTAATACTCAAATTTACTTAGTCACTAGCACTTACATATGCAATTGCTCAATAGATTGCTCAATAGTCACCATCACTTACATGTACAATTAGTTACATAAGTTGATTGTATATTTTATTTGAAGTCGGAGTAACAAAACTCAACTTATCACTACATATGCCTGATACCATCACCTTATAGTCATCTTCCTATAGGTACTAAAAAAAAATCAAAGGTCGGGTCCAGCAGCTGCTGGGAAAAATACAGCAGCTGCAGAGAATAATCCAGCAACTTGCCAAATTGCTACAACAACTTCTAACAAAATGTTTTCCATCGAGTTATTTCTAGTGTTGAATTGGACTAAATTCCTTATATTCATCTGTAACGATGAGCACATGGACTAATTAATGGAAACAGCCACCGAAATAAGTGTGATTTAGATCTGTCATCTTATTGTTTGTGTAAGTACTGTCTCAATGTATAAGATCACTGCTGATTCCACCTCAACGCATAAGATAACTAGTGATGTATTACAAAACGTATCGACGCAACCAAGAAATAGTCACTTTACTTAGTCACCATCACTTACATATGCAATTGCTCAATAGATTGTTTATTACTTGTGAGTAAGCAAAGTCAATATATAAGATCACCTGTGAATTTAGCATTTTATTTGAAGTCGGAGTAACAAAACTCAACTTATCACTACATATGATAGCATCCCCTTATAGTCATCTTCCTATAGGTACTAACGAAAAATCAAAGGTCGGGTCCAGCAGCTGCTAGGAATAATACAGCAGCCAGCAGCATCTGGGATGGAGAAGCAGCAAGGAAAAGGGCAAAAAGTGTTGTGATGAAGGATAAACAGCCAGCAATATCTGGGATGGAGGAGCAGCAAGCAGCAGTGCTGGCAAGGAACAAGAAGAAGCAGCATCTATGGAGGAGCAGTAGTTGATGTTATGAAAATATGTATTTTTTTATGTTTGTTATTTTCTATTTTTTGGTGATGTTGATAAGGGATTATTGTTTTATAAACATATGTATTTTCTTATTTTTCAAATTTTTTTGGAATGTTGATGATGGATATTTTCTGTAATCGAAATATCTCCGTTTATAAGAATTTTTCCGTTTATAGAATTATTTGATGTCAAATAACACAATAAAGTGACCTAGTTGATGGGAAAGTCTTAAGATTTTCTGTGGATAGATGGTTATGGATGAATTTAGTGATTTTAGTCCAATTCAACACAACAAATAATTCGATGCAAAATATTTTGTTTTAATTTGTTATAGCAAGTTGGCTACTTGCTGGACTAGTTGTCGCAATTGCTGTAAATTATCACAGCAGCTTATTAAGTTGTTGGATTATTCACAGCAATTGCTGGGACAAATCCCAGCATTTGCTATAAACGCATAGCAAATGCTGAACATGTGCTGCTACGCGACGCGGACATGTCGCGGAGGCTCACTATTTTCGGGCCCCAAAGTTTGAGAATTTTTCGCTACGGGCCCCAAAAAATTCACCGACCACCTACACATCCTTCAAAATATTGAGACATGTTGGTTCACAAAAAAAAACTCTCAAAAAAACTCCCGGGTCGAATGAAAACGACGAAACATTTTCTCCACAGAAAACAGGCTGCTACGCGACGCGGACATGTCACGGAGGCTCACTGTTTTCGGGCCCCAAATTTTGAAAATTTTTCGTTACGGGCCCCGAAAAAATCACCGAGCACCTACACATCCTTCAAAAAATTGAGACATGTTGGTTCACCAAAAAAAACTCTCAAAATAACTCCCGAGTCGAACGAAAACGATGAAACATTTTTTTCGCTGGAAATAGGCTGCCACGCGACGCGGACATGTCGCGGAGGGTCACTGCTTTCGTGTCCCAAAATTTTGGCATTTTTCGCTACGGGCCCCGAAAAATTCACCGACCACCTACACATCCTTCAAAACATTGAGACATGTTGGTTCACCAAAAAAAACTCTCAAAAAAATCTCTTCGAACGAAAACGACGAAATATTTCCTCCGCTGGAAACAGGGCCAACATTTCTCAATATTTATATAATATGATACATGCTAATACATAGTTTTATACAATGTTGATATATTATATAACTATTTATACAATATTAATACAAGTTTATATACATTTATATAATACAAGTTTTAGGACTTTTCGTGACGCCTAATATTTATAGAATATTGATACACGCTAATACGCCTACTATTGTTCGCGACACCTACTATTGCAACGTAGTTAGTAGCTATAGCAATTGGTATCCAAGATTAATAGCAATGAAATTAATAAAAGCAACGATTTATGTCTAAAAAATAAGATTTAATGTACAAGCAATGTCTGAAATTATACAAGCAATGTTTGAATTATACAACCAATTACTGAACTACTCATCAGGGCTAGGCAAGATTGGGTCCCCTCCTGTGGCAAATGGCACCTCCTCCTCAATATCATCCTCATCACTGTCGGATCCCATCAGTCCTGCCTCGAGGTCCGTGGGGATACCATCATCAACGAGCTCCACAAAGGTAGGCCCGATGCCCAGCACAGCATTTGCCAGGGCGTTGAGAGGGTAGCGGGTGGCAACTTCTTCCAGCTCCTGCTCCATAGATGCGCGACCGCCCGTCCTATGCCTCAGCATCTCGAGCCCGTACATGCGTGCCATAGTGAGCTCATCCCGATGGTTGCGCTCAGCAGTGGTGAGGACTGGCCCCGTAGCCTCCTCTGGCCCCTTAATGTTGGTGACATTATAGGGTGGGGCCTCGATCTGGGGCCAATAGTCCAGCTCTTCGGTGGGGACACCTGCACGAATGCACAATTCAGTAATGAGGCCCCCGAAAGCGTACCTCCAACCAAGATGGACTCTAGCCTTTCTCATGGCAGACTTGAGAATGGCCCCAAAGTTGAGCTCCATGCCCGTCATTAGGGCATATACCAAGCAAGTTCGGTCTTGGGTCACGGCAGTGAAGTGTTGCCCCGGAAAGAAGGAATGCATTACAATTTTGACCCACACCCGAGCTTCCCGATTCATGTGGGCAAAGGGGAAGCTTTGGTGGTATCCTCGTCCAGCGTGCCTTATCCATCTTGCCGTGGAGTTTGCTCCAGCGAGTGTGTGCCGGATGAGACGGTACGGGGGCTGCATTTGCAAATCATTGAAAAGCCCGGAAGGAACATCTGGAGTGCCCAGAATGCCATTTATGACAAGGGGGCCTATGTTTACTTCCACTCCTCGCACAATAACCACCTGTGAGCGAGGTTCCTTCTTCATGTTTGCGTAGAATTCCCTAACCATGCTGTGGTAGGGGATCGTTGAAGAGGAACATGAGGTGATACTCCATGCACCTTTGATAGATGTGGGGGAACTCGCGTGCCAAGGAGTCCGCATCAATAGGAACATTAGGGAAGTACTTGGTCTCATTATGAGCCCGGTACTACCTCTGTCCCTCTCTATCGACTGCCCGGAGCCCAAAATGAGGTCGTTGGCCTCTGTGCTCAGGGGCTCGGGGTACCATTGGGACATCCCTGGTACGCCATCTGCTGCTCGAGGCGCCAGCTCCATTTGTTTGCCCTGTACGTCTTGCCCTAGAAGCCATTAGTACTTGCAGCAAAACAAGTTCAGCAAAATCAAAATCTTGTTCATTGCATCACATATTCTTTTATATGTCAAGCATCACAAATTCTTTTATATGTCAAGCATCACAAATTCTTTTTTTATATGTCAAGCATCACAAATTCTTGAAAAATAAACTAAATCAACCAACAAATCTAACATATTTCTCCAAATTACTACAAAAACAACACCCATACTTGAAGTAATGCAATAACCAAATCCAAGCACAAAGAGTAACAAACAAAGCCCTAACAAATTCTTTTATATGTCAAGCATCACAAATTCTTGAAATAATCTAAATCAACCAACAAATCTAACATATTTCTCTAAATTACTACAAAAACAACAATACCCATACTTGAAATAATGCAATAACCAAATCCAAGAATAAAAAGTAACACAAATGCGACATGTAGAAGAAAATACTTACTTGACTTGATGATTAGATGAGAGTGCGTCGCGTAGGAGTTTGAAAACTTGAAGAGTAGAGGCAAAAAATTGAGAGAGTAGAGGGAAAGGGGCGAAAATTGGCTGAGGGATATAAAAAAAACCCTAAAAATAACGAAAGGGCTTTATATAGTGGTGGAGTCACGCGAAAATCGAGGAACAAATTACACAGGTGCGCAACCAATGCGCGATGCGGATACATCGCGTACCAACACTTAAAATATTTTATTTCCTGGGCTCTCAGGTAATTGCTGGTACGCGATGCAGAGACGTCGCGGAGGGTCACTGTTTCGGGCAAATTATTTTTAAAATTTTTTAGGTACAGGCTCCGAAAAATTCTCCGAACAATGGACTACGCTTCAAAACAACAATGTATATTATTTCAACCAAACAAATGACAAAAACAAACCACGGATTTGGAAAAAAATAATGATGCATTTTTGGACCCAAAACAGTTCATTAAGTGTTTCCGCGCGACGCGGACATGTCGCGGACGGTCCGAAATGTCGCGCCTGGAATTTATTTTTTTTTACTAACAATTTTTTTGGTCACGAATGGGTTCCAAAAGTTTTTAAAATATACACTTTAACCCTTCATTAACTTAATCTTACTTAATTTTTAATTAATGACAAATTTGACCGATACCTTTTTTAATTGGGAAAAAAACCTCCCTATGCATTTTAAGAGTCTATTTTACATGATTGTATCAATAAAAAATATTTACAAGTAAATGTCTATAGTTCTTTTTTCAAATTTGTACATACTTACACCCAATTTGAAAAAATAAATAATAAATAAACTAAAGGATAAGTTTGAACCTGAAAATAGAGCAATAAATGCAATTGTTGGGTAAATGTCCTTTTTTATAGGGAAAAGTGAAAAAAATGAGAAGCAAAGTTAGCAAGAAACGGCTGTCATTAATATAATTGTACCTTTTATCTCTCTTCATTAAAGGATTGTAATAATTATTAAAAATATATAGATATATATTTTTCAAATCTTTCACCAAGTCAAATAACCAATGGGGTAAAAGCACCAACCAGATATAAAACCAATTAGATTACTTCTCTTATTTTTGTCTAGTTCATTTAATGTTTCTCATGATTGTGGAAAATACATTAGAGTCTTCTTTGAAATTTTTCTTTCAAGTTTACCAAGCAAATTCATACTAAAAAAATTAGAGTACTAACCCAAAAATAAGACTCTCTTGGTGAGGTTGGTTTTAAAATTGTTTTCATGTTAGTTATGGCTATGGAAAAGGTCGCTATTTTAATTCATCATGAAGGTAGATGGGACAGAACAGGTTTGTTCATCAGTTTTTTGAAGATATGTTATGTTTTTTTTATGATAAGTTAATACAAAATGTGTTGGTTGGAATATGAACTGTATATCATGTCTGAGTGTGTTGGATTTAAACATATATTGTAGATTCTTTTAAGGAATACATATTTAATATTTTTGGCATTTATAAAAAAGTGAAGAAAGTAATAAATGTAGATTAAGAAAATTTAATGTGAAAAGGACTATAAATAAATGAAATATACAAAGTAAGTTGAGTATGCATCATGCTAAGTATGTAATAATATATTCGATTTTGGGAGAAATATTGAGGAATTCCGCAAAAATTTTTATTTATACCATACAACAAATGTACTAGTCTTGTTAGACGAATTTAAAAATAATGGTTGAATTATTGATACGTTCTGTATGCAATGTTGGTGAATAGGTTGGTTAGAATGTTGGTTTTGGGTGAATATAAGATAGAAAAAATGTAATATTAATCCGTCATTGGTATTAGTGTTGGTAAAATTGATGAAACCAACATATAAATGTATTTCTTTTAATAAATGTTGGTGGAAATGTTATGTATACATTGTTGGTGATTGCGTTGGTTGTAGTGTTGTTGTCGAAGTTCATCTGAATATGTATACAGACAGAGTATTAGTTGATTTGATGGTAGCAAAGTTGGTTATTTTGTTGGAAATAGTAGTGGTATAGTTATTGATAATAACATATATGTTGATATATTCTTTTAAGCATTTGGAATATTTGTTGGTCAAGTTTGATTTTAATATTTGATTGGTAACAACATTGGTGAAATTGTTGGGAAATATATAAAAACAAATTTTATTATTTGTTTTTGGTTGGTTAGTGATGCAAATGTAGGTGTTGTAATTGGTAATATGGTTGGTATATATTTTCTATATTGATGGTATAATTGCTCAAAGAAATATATATATATATATATATATATATATATATATATATATATATATATATATATATATATATATATATATATATATATATATATATATATATATATATATATATATATATATATATATATATATATATATGTATGTATGTATGTAAATAATGTTATACATTTTGGGTGGAAATGTTAAAATATTCCTTTTTTCATTAAGAGCAATGTTTGGGAAAAAAATGTTTGGTAACAATATATATATTGTCAAATTTTTTGTGATAGTTTGGTATTAAAAATGGTGGTCTGGCATTCTTGGTGAAGTTGGTATATGTAGTGTGAGTTTTTTTTTGGGTAATAATTGGTGTCAGCTTTGGTTTTGATTTTTGGTGTTGCTCTTATCAAACATCAACGTCTTTAACAACCGTAAATAACCAACGCGGGTAGATATGTGGATTACAAAGTGGAGGGTATCATTTATGATACAACAAATGGGTTCCAAGGGTTGGTCGATACTATTGCTTTGCAAATCGGTGTTGATACTAGCATATTTGAGATGGTGATTGTGTATAAAATTCATGATGAATCACCACCGATGCGAATTCATAATAATACAGGGGTTCAAATATATTTGGACCAAAAAAGGTGCAATATTGATTTCTTCTCAAAATATCCATTATGTATAACGTGTATTAAAAAATCAATGGAAGCAATCTTTCACGAAGGAGTTGTCGAACCAGAAATGCAATGTTATACCATTGGAAGTACCAATTTTCTACTTGGCGGGAAACAGTGGTTAATGAAGAAGCCGAAGAAATAGAGATAATCCACAACAGTCAAAATGATGTTGTGGCAGTAAATCAAATTTACAAAAGTAAAAACACTATTGTACATGTAATGAGGAGGTATGCACTATTGAGGGGATTTCAATTCACCACTATGAGGTCTACTCCAATAAGGTATGAATTTATTTTAAATAAAATATCTGTTGAGATTATTTTAGAAGTAATGTAAGTTGTTCTTTTGCAGTTATAATTTAAAGTGTCCAACAGATAAATGCACGTGGCTATTTAAATCTTCATGTTTGGGAAATTCGGGGTTATTCAAGGTCCGCAAATTTTGTGATGAATATACGTGTCCAGTCAAGTTTAGGCTCATTTCAAAGCGACAACGTAACAGTGGTGTCCTTGGTGCAATGTTGTTGAACAAATGCAATGATCCAAAGACCAATTATACACCAAGTGATATCAAAGCGGACATGAAAAGGGACCATGGAATTACCTTGAGTTATATGCAGGCTTGGAGGGGTAGGCAAAAGGCATTTAACATCCTACGGGGGGGAGCCAGCTATGTCTTATGGAAAATTACTCATATATTTATATATGTTGAACAAAACATATCCAGGGACGGTAGTGGATTTAAGAAAAACAGAAGAAGGTCATTTTTTGTATACATTCATAGCATTGGATGCATGCGTTAGAGGGTGGGAATATTGTCGACCAATAGTAGTCATTGATGGTATGCACGTGAGATCGTCATTCCAAGGTACCATGTTAATAGCAAGCACATTGGATCCCGGCGGTAAGTTATTTAAAATACACAATTCGTTGTTAGCCTACATATTTTTCTATTATAATACGTATGTTTTAGTTTTGGTTATATGTTGTTGGTATACTATTATTTACCTGTTTGGTGTTTTTTTTTCTATTTATTTGTTAGTATATTCATAAAGTGCTTGTATTTTTAATGTCATTTAAATTTCCAAATAATGATGTTACTTATTAAGTCTTCTTTGTAATTGTTTCTAAGTTTTATTCATAAGGTTATTGAAATTCTTTTTTTTTTTACCTAGAAGGATATTAAATTCCAGATAATTTTGGCTAAAATTGTTGAGGCTGTAGTATGGTGTGAAAGTTGGTGTAGATAATGGTGCAAGTTTTGGTTTAATAGTTGATGTGTTATATGATTTTCTGAAAGTAATTATGTCATATATGTTTTCCTATATTTTCGTGTTTAACATCAGCAAGTAAACTATATCCTTAATATGTTGGTGTATTCAATTTATAGTATAATTGTTTTGGATGTAGGTCATATTTTGCCATGGCGTATAGTGCAGTTGATTCAGAGAATGATAACTCATGAAATTGGTTCTTTCAATGTTTTAAATTGGCATTTGGTGATAGAGAGGGTATGTGCTTTGTTTCGGATAGAAACAAAAGCATTTGGAATGCTGTTGCATCGGTGTATCCTGGAATCCCGCATTATGCTTACATATATCATCTGTGGACAAACGTGCTAAAGAGGGCCAACAAAAATACCGAAGAGGTTAGAAGATTATTTTTTCGATTTGGCAAAAGCATACACATTGCATGAGTTTGAAGAATTGATGATTCAATTGAAAGAAATTAGTCCAAAATGTTATACATATTTGGTAAAGGCTGATTTTAAAAAGTGGTCCCGTGCACATCCTAACGTAAAGAGGACGTGGACACTGACAAGTAATATTGCCGAATCAATAAATAATGCAATATTACCTGGACGGAGGCTTCCTATAATTCCTATATTAGAATATGTGAGGAAAACAATTGAAAGTTGGAACGAAAAGTACAACCAAGAGGGAAGGGATACCATCACAACTTTGACAAGAAAGTACAATCAAATGCTATTGGATAATAAAAGAATTTCACATAGAATGACGGTACGATCGTAGCTGTTTAATTATAAATTTTATGAATATGTATTGTCAGGAAAGAAGAAATACATCTGATTTTTTTTAAGGTGAGTGCATCGACAGAACACCTTCACACAGATATAGATGGTGCTAGAAGATTCACAATCTGTCTAAACACAAGAATGTGTTCTTGCAGAAGGTTTCAACACGATGAAATTCCCTATGGCCATGCAATCGCTGCCATTGAATATAGGGAAAAACATGCAGAGGATTATTGTTCAGTGTACTATGGTAACAAAAATTTTCAAGACGCATATGCAATACCAATTGAACCGTTGCCATGCGAGAGCACTTGGATTATCCCTGATAATGTGTTGGAAGAGAATATACTAGCCCCAACTGTGCGCAGAAGACCAGGAAGACCGTCAAATTATGATAGAAAAAAGGGCATTACAGAAGTGAAGACCAAGAGATGCAAGGTTACCTGCAGTAACTGTGCTTCGACTGGCCATAATAAGAAGACTTGCCTACAAAAAGTAGCTAGAAAGTAATGATTGATTGTGTTAAAATGTGGTATCATGGTTGCTTGTTTTTTGCTTTTCTAGTTTCTTTTGTGATTATTAAAACAATGAACAGATTTTTTGCTCTCAGTTTTTTGGTGGATTTGTTGGTATAAATTTGGTGAAAGTTGGTGACATTGTTTGGTTTGTCCTAACAAATGTACTTTGATGAGTGAGTGTTTGGCTCTGATAGCATGATTTGCAAATTGTTTTTTGATTGCCATTGATTAGAGTTTTATGACAAATGTAAAACATTCAGGTGTTTGGTTAAGGTTTTGTTAAGTAATTGTTTTTTTATTAACATTTAATCGCAATATTATTGGACAAATTGTTACATGACGTTAGATTTTGTCAAACTTATATAATAGTGATGGTGTATACGAATTGATAGGATGGTTTGGTTATGTTTGGTTAAAAATCGTTTTGAAGTTGTTATGATAGGGCATACATAAATTAGATATTTTTACAAATTTGGTGTAAAATTAGTTTTTTTTTAATTTAGGTCTGATTTATTGAATTTTTAATATTATTTTTTTGGATTTTTTTCTGATCTATAAGCGTCAGTTTATAGTAAAAAATGATTGATGTTAGTGATGACGTTGGTGATTTTTTTTTTAAAAAGGAAGACCAACTGGAAAACATCGCACATCCCACAAAGGAAATAGAAAAATAATCAAGTTATTAAATTTCAAAAATTTTATCATTGAATCCCAAAAAACACCAACCTCAAAATTGAAAAAAAATACTTAATGTAACACCAATCTGGTACCAAAAAAAGGCCAAACTCCTGATAAAAAACTATAAAAAAATATCTACAGTAAAACCAAGCACCAATATTTACACACCAAGCACTATAAATCACCAAAAATCTGGAACAGAAATCATAAAGAGGAAATAGCATATGCCTACCAAAAATTTAAAAAGAGGAAATAAAAAATTTCTTGGATTTGACAACGTTGCTTTTACCCTCTTTGTTGAGACGGAGTCTTTTCAAAATGGGTAACTCATCTTCAAAGTCACTATCATGGGGGAAGTTAGATACCTTCTCCGTCCCTCTCATAGATTTAAATGGGTGGTTCATCAGTGATTTACTCTCGCAACTATTGGTATCCACAACAACAGGTGTATTCTTTGCCGGAGATGGAGTAAAAGCATGGAGGTCACAACTTGGTCTTGAACAACGCATAGGGGTCTAATCCAAGCAAATGGGTTCTTGATTAAATCTAGGGCTTTTACAAGTTGGTGTTTTTTGAGGAGTAGTTTTGGACATGGTTAAAGTATAAGGCACAAAAAAAAAAGTAAAGCAAAAATTGATATTAAGATGTTTCCAACAATGGTTGCCACTCAACAACGAAGACAAGGAAGAAAAAAAAAAACTAAAATGGTCTTTCAACAATAGCTACAATGAAGACAAAGAGAAGGAAAAAAAGAATTGTGTGTTAGAGAAGCTAATGTGTATTGGCTTCTAAAAAAGAGAGATTTGAAGGATGTCAAAAGTAAAAAAAGTCAGAAAAGTGTATTGGGAAAAAAAATTTCAGTCCAAATCACCAATTCCCGAGAAAAAAATGGATATTAAAATTAAAAAAGGTAAAATAATCTTAGTTGAAATGTACACTTTTATAAATAAAAAGTTAAATTTATAAATATAATATGACACATCACAAAAATGTAATAAATACTCTTAAATTATTTTTTCTTGTAATTTTTTCTTTTTAATTTTGTAACTTAATGATACCTCTCACTTTTAGTTTTGGTTTTCTAAGTTAGGAGTATTTAGGTAATTTAATTTTTAATTTTCGGGAGTTCATGCCGTGCGTCAATTCTCCACTTCCTCCATCACGTCTCTTTAGCTTACAACTCAATACCTCTGTAAGTTGGGATTTCTTCATTTTCACCTTCGGTATTTGATCATGGCGGCAGCAAGCGCTCACAATAATCTCAACGCAAAACTCGTAAGTCGGATTCATTATGCATCAATTCCTCTGTATTAGCTATCTAGAGTGTTTATTGATGGATTGATTAAATTGATTGTTCAGGTGTTGTTGGGGGACATGGGAGCTGGTAAATCAAGCTTGGTTATACGTTTCGTCAAGGGTCAATTCCTTGAATTCCAAGTATTTTACTTTTTAGGGTTGTTTTCCCAATTCTCATCTTCATGTAATTTTGTTGATTTATGATTGTCTCGTGATGCTGGTGACCACAGGAATCGACGATCGGAGCGGCTTTCTTTTCCTCTACAGTTTCAGTTAACAATTCTACCGTCAAGTTTGAGATCTGGGATACTGCTGGTCAGGAAAGGTACCATAGCTTAGCGCCTATGTATTACAGAGGTGCCGCAGCTGCTATCATCGTCTATGACATCACCAGCACTGTAAGAGTCTTTCCGTAAACAACTAAGTTTCAATCCTGAATTAGCTAGTTTCGGTGTTCTATATGAATTCTTCATATTTATTCAGAACTTGTTCCCCAATGATGTTAATGAGGGCCATTAAAGGGTTTATAGCCTAAACGAACTTCACATCTAATTGCTTAGTCTTCTGGACTGGGCCTTCCTATTCAGTCTATTACAACATAACAATCAAATGGGTCTTATGAAAGCAATAGTCGGGCTTTCGACGGTTGGTCAGTACATTGGTATTGGAAGGTGGAAATGAATGATAGATTAATAGGGAATATATACAGCTTTATCTTATGCGTTGTCAATGTTGCAAGGCATGTTTATGCTTAGTTTTCATTCACTTGTGCTCATTATGCAATTTCGGGACAATTTTTGGCCATGGAGAGTAGCTGGTCTTACACAGATGAGAGTACTAGTTGATTTTTCATTCATGTTGAATTAAGACTACAGGCAGAATATTAGTTAATGTTTGCTGTTGATTGTCGCTTTTTTGTGTTTTGTACAATTAACATTATCATCAGAGGGTTGGAGCCAGAAATTTTAATTTAAGGGGGGTCAATTATAATGTCTTAAGGATTTAAGTGAATGTTTTTCTCTTAGGAATGACCATTTCACTATAAATTTTATGAAGTTATTAAAAACTTTAAGGGTAAAAAGTTCCCGGTCCTGGATTTACCCGGTGAGAGTGGCGCTTGTAATTCAATGTTGACAATTTCAATGTGTGGATCACACTTTTGGTACCCTATATGAACTCCACATCTGTGAAGGACATGGGCATCTGTAATAGGGTGTAGCTAAGCAAAGAAATCCCCAAATCAACACATTCATTCTAAACTTACTACTGTGTAGAAAAGAAGAATAAAAAGATAACTTTCCAAAAGTTCATTTGTTATGGTCAATACCAGAGACGGAGCCAAGATTTGAACCTTATGGGTTCTGGATTCTTGGCTTCAAATGCTATTAACTGGATTCTAAATTTTTTTCCTACATATTTGATGGATCTTTTAAACATAAATACAGGATATAGACTAAAATTACTGGGTTTTGCCGTATCACATGTTACATGCTACCTCCGCTCTGGCCAGTATTGGGAATGCACAGCATACCCATGTTTGTGTAGCTCTTTGTTGTGCATGTATAATTGTGTATGCCTATTTTATGTATGTCAATTTCGATGTCATCTTCATTCTAGGTTAATCTTCTTTTTCCTTCTTAATATAGGATTCCTTTGCACGGGCAAAGAAATGGGTGCAAGAATTGCAGAAGCAAGGTGCTTATCCTTGAACGTTTGTACTTTATTCAAATATCAAAACTTAAAAATATTCTACTTTCATGTTACGAATTATCAAAAAATATTCTTCTTTCACCAGTTCATTGCATAAAATCCAGAGATCTAGTTAAAAAAGGGGGCAAGCCCGGTGCAGTACAGCTCCCGCTAAAATCTAGAGCTCTACTAACATCTTTTTGATATTTTCTTTATGTTGTATTGTATTTTGTTACTATATTGCCTTAATGACTCGTATAAGGTTATTGATGGTATCGTAACTTCATATTCATAGATTTTTTGAACTGATTAGTTTTCTGATAATTGGGCAGGTAATCCCAATATGATCACTGCTCTTGCTGGCAACAAGGCTGATCTAGAAGATAAGAGGAAGGTGACTGCAGAAGTAAGTTCGTTCTTGATTTTTATTGTTGTGGGTAAATATGTATTGCCTGTTATCTTCTCATTTGAGGTTCCTTTGATTGGGCTTTGCCATCCATATATTCTGAAACACAACTCTCATAATGCACCCTTCAACATGTTGTGTTTGGTCTCAGCTCTAATATATAGTTTTTGGGACAGTTCTCAAATATGTATTGCATAATGATCTGAGGACACAACAACCTATTACTTGCCTCTAGATAACCAGGTCAGTTAATGATGAAAATGGAAATACTCATTTCTGTGGAAGTAAACTTCCACAATTTTCACAAACTGGTATCCAGAGCTGAAGTAGAAGTACGCTGGCTAAATCCCCCCTCTTTTTTTTGGTTGGAAAATGCCATAATTGAGTTTTTTTGCAATTATAAGATAGGTTGTAGGAACTTATGGGCCCTAAGGCTAACTTTATCTACTAATTTTGGTGCTTTCTACAATATACCAATAACTTGGGCAGTTCAGTTTCTTGATTGTTTTGGGGCATCAAGTTTCCTGGTATATAGTATTTTAAATACGGCTTTCACAGGAATCACGCTTGTACGCAGAGGAAAACGGCCTATTTTTCATGGAGACCTCTGCCAAAACTGCTGTTAATGTCAATGATATATTTTATGAAATCGGTAAGTTCCATTGTTTTGTATGTTTCATTTATTGCTCTCTTTGTTTCTCATCTTCTCTTTTCAAAGAGATATGGCACAGTAGGTGATATAATAATCTATCACGGAGGATAGCGAACGTCTGTAATTGAAATGTACGAGGACACTCTTGTCTTGTAGGTTTCGCTTGTTGCTATCATTGTGCTATGCAGTAAGCTTTCTAGGCATGGTTTTCAAGACATTGTCTGGATAGCAATATGCACCTTCTCTCAAAATATTGGAAAAGTTGTGGCATTTTTTTATATTTAAGATGGTATATCTGTTAAGTTGTCAATAGGTCATGCGACTTGCAGGTCTTCACTTGTAGTTCACTCTGCCAGTCAGTCGGTTGCCCTGCTGATCAGGCCTTGACTAGTTGCAGTAGTTGATAAAAAGCAGGCTTAGCATTCTTTCGTTTCTTTATTTTCTTTGGGCAAGACTTCTGGATGTTTTAGTTGCAACAATCACAATCAAATTTAGCACATGAGACAAATGTCATTGTCAAATGGTTGGAAATTGTTACGAGGACTGTGTGTTTGAGGAATACAGGACTTCAAGGACGAAATGGTTCCCAAATAATAGTTTGAAAACCTGAATATTTTAGGAACTTCTGGTGCTATTTGCTTTTCAAACCTTCAGCTTGATGTATGGTAACCCTTTGTAGTTCAATTATATTATAGTTCTGTTCTGACTTCTGTCTAATCACATCTGGATTCCAACAATCCTGGAGTGAATGAGAAGCTTGTCCTGGAATACAGAAAGTGGCGGCTTGAACGGTAACTTTAACATCCCTATCAGGCATCTTCATTGATGCATACTTGAATTAATTGCAACTGATGTTAACTGCAGTATGTAAATTCTCTTAACAAATTTCATGTTACATGATCGCAAGATTATGGACATTCCTATGTGTCAGTTACAAACTTATGTTCGTCACATGAAGAAAACTATGTGATTTTGCTAAAATGGAGTCCTTAAAACACGGTGCTTGCTTGCATGGTTACCTTCGGTTTTCAATTTTACATGCTGGGTGCTATGCTAGGGTAGAGTTATAAGAAGTACCTCCCTTCAACTATTGAAATTTGTAAGTCAGCTTTACGAAGCAATGATAATTTAGTTTCGGTGTATCAGCAAAGGTAATAACAGGAAAATTTAAATTTCTTTTATCAGCTTAACATAATTAATAAGAAAATAGTACTAAAGATGATGTCACCTTGCATGCAAGATAATAGACTCTAGTTGGAATACCGATTACAAAATTCTCCCGGTTAACAAATGGTAGTTGTTAGAACTCCTGATTATTACTAACATACAAGTAACATTTTTTATGTTATTGTTAAGTACTTCTAATAAGATTTTCATTCCAAAGTACACTATATTCTTTGAGTTAAGCATAAAAAATACACCTAAACTGTCCCCACATTATTGAGTTCTATACTTGAACTATTGAAAGTGTGAGTTTCCTACCTGAACTATCGTCCAACAGTTAGCGGAACACACCTCGACTAACTTCTGATAATGTGTGTATATGCTTTCTTTTGTTTGAAAATTCTGTCACAGCACACCATGTGAAAAAATAATCCCACCATGGAAAATCTAAATAAATTAATATTAGGTGAAAAGTCAAGGTTAAAGGTTAAAACTACCCCCGTATAAATTAATATATTCCAACCATGAAATCAATGATCTTCTTCTCTGCCTTAGCCATGGTCTAGTCTCTGCTGTGGCGTCGATATATCCAACTCGGAAGGGGAGAGTTTATAATTTTATAGAAGTCAATTGAAAATATATTAAAAAAATCAATGTGCGAGCAAATAGAGCTGTTATATATGCCTAGTGGACGATGATTTTATGGACAAATGCACCTAGAGGCATTTCTAGACAAACATTTGGTCTAGTCAACATCTAGGTGTGTTCCGTTAATCATTGAGTGATAGTTCAGGTAGTAAATTTACACTTTCAATTGTTAATGGTATGAAACTCGATAAAGGGTTAGTTTAGTTTTGTCTTTGCCCCTTAACTCTTCCTTTTCTTGTTTATGAATTGCAATTCCAGAATGGACGTGAGAATAAAACAAGTACTGGCAACTTAATTTATGCCACTTCTATAAGTATGAAAACATGTATATAATATCTTAAAAGTAACTACTAGTATACAAATACATGTAAACATTTTTGTTTGTTAGTTTATACAAAATCAACAATATGATCACTCTTCATATTGTTGAAGTAAAGAGGTGCAGACACCATTTTAGTGTAAAATTTGGTGTTATTATGAGTTGGAGACGCCTTAGTCATCAGGTTTTGAAGTAAATCTAGGTGAAGTGGCACAGTTAAGAGAACTTATTCTTGCGTGTGTGTGTGTATATATATATCTGTATGTATATTAATGCTAAACATGACAACAACATACCCAGTGTGATCCCACAAATGGGGTCTAGGGAGGGTGAAATGTACGCAAACCTTACCATTACCTCATAAAGATAGAGAGGCTGTTTCCGGGAAATCCTCGTCTCAAGAATCGAGCCCCATAAGCATTAATGCTAAACACGGATAGCCAAAATTGATGTTTTGGTACCTGTCCTTTTAGGATGTCTTCACCTCTTTTGTTGTGTCCCAGAGCAGTTGAATGTCTCTTATATTTACCCGCTTCCCTAATTTTGTGAGTCTGAATTCTGCAGCTAAACGATTGCCTAGAGCTCAACCTGCTCAAAATCCGGCAGGAACGGTACGTATTGACAGAACAGCAGAAGGATCACGAGCTGCATCATGCTGCACTTGAGTATTATCATCTTGATCCCTCTATTGACTTCGTGACATTTCTTGCTCTTCATGTTGTGCTGGTATGGGACTTGAAGACAGGAAATGTAAGTCACGTTGTTTATCGGGAGATACAGAGTAGAATATGTATGTAAATTGTATTTAAAAACGCTATCTCTGAGGTGATTGTCTCTTTTGTTCATTTATTCTGTGAATAGTTGGAATTTCCTAGGACCTCTTAACCCTAACCAACTTATTCTTGACAATTGGAAGCTGTTACTCCCAAATAATTGGTTTAGGTGAATACGATTTGCCCAATTTAGCTGGAGCATCAGAATTTCAAATGTTTGTTATGGATATCAGTTTAAGGTTAAGATGGGTGTAACAACAGATATCAGTTTAGAAAGCCCACTCTATACATCTTCCCTTATTGTGTGATTGAGGAATTTGCCTACATAGTTTCATTTCTAATTACCAAATATAACAATAGTTTGTGTTTACAAAATATAATGATAGTATTTTTGAAAATATAGTGGAATATAATATTGTATTTGTGTGCAGATAAAATACATTGGATTTTGAGTGTTCACTTATATTTATCACTATCCAGAAGTGAACGCGATGACATTGTTATTTGTCATCAAGACAAGTCAGTCGAAATCTAATAAAAATGGAAAAATAAATGGAAAGGAACTAAAAATTATTAGAAAAGCATTGAAAATTAAGTCATTTTCAATAAAGAACTTTCAAAGTCTGGGTTCATGCGTAAAAGTGATAAAATGCAGAATTGAAAGATAGATACAAGTCTCAATAACTTTGTTTCTGAAATAGAACAAAGCATACGTAAATGAACAAGAGGATCCATTGGACGACGAATAACTACCTTTCAATGTTTCCTCAAAAAGCTTGGGTGACCAAGAAGGAAATTAATAACTACCTTAAGGAGTGAGTACTAAGCAACATGGAACTCAGCATGTAAGCCAATAAGATAACTTAAATCTAGATAGAAAATGGGAACTTCTTTCATCCCAAGTAGGGGCGGCTCAAATTCGTTGGTGGCCTAAGGCCAAAATTAAAGAGAGGCCTTAAATTAAAAGAAATATATATATATACATATTTTTATTTGAAGTTTATTTTTCTAGTTTTTTGAGATGCGAAGTTGTTAATAATTTTTATGTAGTCAATTTCTTCCAATAATTCTTTGTCGATTGATAATATAGCCAATCCATTTAATCTTTCTTGAGACATTGTTGATCTTAAATAAGATCATTTTATTTTTAATTTTGAAAAATTTCTTTCTGCCGAGGCTATTATAGGAATTGTTATATTATTCTATAAGCAATGTAAGCATTTGGGGGGAAAGAAATTTTTACACAAATATACAACTTTGGGCACAAAATTACACGCCCTACCGAATTCTTTGAAAATACCAAAAAAAGTACACTCATTCATTTTTTTCCATTTCCCAACACTATTATATCACATCACACACCACAATAATCACACCCAAAATACCAAAAATCCTAAATTTGTAAATAAAGTTGGTATTTTACATGGTATTTTTCAAAGAGTTCGGTAGGACATGTAATTTTGTCCCCAAAGTTGTATATTTGTGAAAAATCCCCTTTGGAAAAGAATCAAGCCTTTTTATTTGATTATCTCAATTGGAGTATTATTTTCTACTTGTATGATTTCCCATAACACTTTTAGTTCAGAAAATAAATTTGAACCGTCAATATCAGAGTGAGTGTTATGTTTTAAAGAACATTCAGGTTTAAGGCATCATTTTTTTAAATTTTCGTCATCTAATGATCTCAATTTTTTCCCACTAAATAGAAAATCAAAAATATTTTCATATGCTTCAAATTGTTCAAATCTATTTTGAAGTGAAAAGATAGCTTGATCTACTATGTAAAAGAAGTAATCAATTCTAGAAGATTCTTCAATGGATTTTGTGATTTCATTAACAACATTCTCATCAAATTATTTCTTTTTATATATTACACGTTTTTTCACAAAATGCAGGTTCTATATTCATCTCTAATGCAACTTCCTTAGCTGAAATCATAGTAGTTGTAAATCCTTCTTCTTTACATGTTTTAAAAAAGAAACTAGACCTCTTAATTGATCTATGGCGACATCAATATGCATATCTTTGATTGTAAATTTTTTCTAATTGAATTAACCACAAATAATACATCATACCAAATAGTCATACCCAATAAAAATTTAAAATTTTCAAGTTAAAAAATTTCTAAACAATTAGCTTCACTTTTAATTTTTGGATCATCATTAACCTTTACTAATTTAAATAAAACATCTTTTATTTGTAAAGTTTGAAATCTTATTGCTTTAATACTTTCAATATGACCTGCCCATCACATTTATGACAATGAGTTAAGAGTTAAACTAGGTACACAATCTTTTAAAAAAATTTATTGTTTAGTGGACGATGAAAATAGTGACTATATACATTGTAACACTCCAAAAAAATGATATAGCTTTTGTACAAGAATTAACCATATTACAAAGTATCAAATTTAGATTATCACAACCACGTGGTGTATAAGATGATCCAGAATTTTTGCACTCCTTGATGTTTTCCTTTCATGCTAGGTCTGTTATTATATCCTTGTCCTCTTAAATTATCAATGTCAAGTCCAATACATTTTAGTTCATCTAAAATAACATCAAAAAGGTCTTTTCCACTAGTATCATCAACTGTTAAGAACTCTAAAAAATATTCGATTATTTTTATTGGAATTACTGAAATATCTACACTCCGTAATATAAAAGACATTTACTCTTGATGACTTGTGTTCGGCGTGCAATCAAGTATGATAGAAAATACTTTGCTTTTATAACTTTTTGAATAATTTTATTCTTAATTTTACTTGCCAATAAATTTATTAATTCATTTTGTATATTATGTCCAAGATAATGAGTATGAATTTCGTCATATTTAATTCGTCGAATATGTTCTTGCATAATTGGATAAAATTCTGCAATTTTTTCAAGAATACTTAAGAAGTTTTCAATATTTTCTTGATAGATTTTTTCATTTTTTCCTCTAAATGTCAAATTATTTTTTCTAAGAGTTTTTATGACGAAAATAATTCTTGACAATACATTTTCCAATGTTCTCTATCTCTATTAATTTGATCTTGAACATTTTATCAATTGTTTTATTGTTACGCAATCCAAATTTTAAACTAATCCATGAACTTATATTAATAATATGTTGGCTAGTTGTTTCATGAGTTCTAGGCTTGGTATTAAGATTTTTCCTATCTCTACTTGTCACTCCGAAAGTCGTATTAAGATTTTTCCTATCTCTACTTGTCACTCCGAAAGTCCCACAAAGGTGGACTGGCACTCATTGCTGACAAGGCTCGGGAGAATTAACATATAACCATACACTTTCTATGAACATTATAAGGGGTTTCCACAGTCAACATGCTTTCAAGAAAGTAGATAATAATAACAAGCCAAAGGGAAATGCATATGACTAGGCCGGTGGAGCCACGATGTCTAAAGTACGATACATGACCACACTTTCATAATCTACAAAGCTTTTGGATAAGGAACAATATCTATAAGGATCGGGACAGGCCCCGCCTCATGACCAACTATACAATACAAAAATATAAGCTATAGACACACAAAGCCCCGAAGCAACCTGGAGCTCAGTAACAACGGCTGGATGTCCTGTACTCTTACTGGGGAGATCTACTAGCTCCTGTACTTGCAACATGAAATGCAGGTTTTCCATAAGGAACGTCAATACAAGATAATATACTGAATATGTAAGGCAAGAAGTACTGTATATGAAATAAGAACTCAAATGAAATCAATACTGGTGTGTAAGGATATAAGACTACCTTTAATCATACTATGGAATCATGTAATTTATGTCCTTTTTATTACTTTACCTTTCTTTACAGTAGAATTTATGCACAGTACATAATATAAATGATTACCTGATCAGTGGTAAATCAATATTGGGATCGACCCATGCTAGACTTTCCTTTCACCCCTGGGATACCCCCATAGTATGGGATCGACCCATGCTAGGTGATTCTTCCACCCCTGGGATACCACCCATCAATAAGAAACTTCACTTTATCTTTTATTTACTTTTGAGATGGTTCTTTTGGTGGTCATAACATTTTGGAGCTGTAGGACTATATGTATAACATGTGGCATATAAACAACGTGCAAGACAATGCCACAATGAAAAGAGTAAGTTACACAACTAATAAATGTATAGGAGATGAAACAACACATGGACTTTACTTAGCAAAAAGGAACTCATGTATCTTTGGTATCCAAGTATGTATGCAAATTTGACAATGTCTATGTATGGGAGCATATGAACATGTTAAAGAGGTAAGACATGGTTATTAGTTATGCCGAAGTTTGTAAATACCTCTACGTGCCAAGGAAGAACCTTGATTTCATGCCAAATAATAGAAAATCGAGTAGCCTTACATACGTCATTGTATGACCTCGTTATAACCTTGAGTAATCTCCTTTTCCTCCAAATATTTATCTACAATAGAGTAGGTGATAAAACTAGTATTAACAACTAATAAACACGTCTTGGCAGTCCAATCTCATAAAAATAACACTCGGGCAACAAGCTTGTAATTATTAACCCAAGAGTCTTCTTTCAACTTTTCCACTTCTAATCAAATTTTCTGATACACATTCTCATATACATGTCATATCCAGCTTGTTCTAGTCCTATAACAGGTTTACAATAGCTCACAAAGTACAACACATAACAACTCTACAAAACACACAAGTAGGCAACATAATATTACGTCCTTTCGCTACATTTCGACGTCAACAATCCCAAATCTGTTCCAACTTCAACCAAACTATTCCCAAAATATTTACACATAAAAATAGTCCTAAAAAGGTCTAAAAACAGTCCCAATATAGATGGAGGACGTGAGACAACAATATCCAATTACGAGCCCACAAGTTCCTACTAAAAGCATAGTAAAGATATCATGCAAGAACTCATTTTTAAGGAAAATAAAAATGGTGCAGCAACCTGGTTACATCATTCCTGAACTAAACCTTACTAAAAACATCAATATCCCTTCATAATCAAGCCAACCAAGAAGAGAGAAGTCTCTAAAATGTAGGGAAAGTGAGCAGCAACTCTTGGTACACATGGTGTCCAACATTTTGCACAAGCACAACCAGCTTACTTCTCTTGTTTTTCCTGAAAAAAATTGCACTAAATACATAGGTATTCTTACTTGCCTTAACTTCCAAGGAGTAGGGATTCTCCAAGAACCCTAAGGTTTTGTTGTGGCTACTTTAAAGGCAAGAGAGAGCAAGGACAAAAACTTTGAAACAATCTGATTTTTGGTCTATGTTCAAATGACTTGAAGTTAATGGCATTTAACCCTTTTAAAGGGCCACTCTTGGCTGACTTTCTCCTCCAATTTAAGCCACATTTTCGCAAGGTGGTGATGCACCTTCTTGGCCCTTTCACTCGGGCCTTATTGGGCTCCAATTTGATGTTCTTTGGCTGCCCATTTTTTCTCTTTTCCCTTCACTTAGTTTGGGCCCAAATCGTCAAGTGGGTTGTGAATGTACTTGGGCCTTTTTTCTATTCATCTTTGGGCTGAAAATATTGTCCCTTTATAATGCTAAACAATAGGCTAAAATTACACCCTTAACTTGGGCTTTATTCATTAGCAGACTTGAACAGATTTGGTGTTGGGCCTCGTCTCCGTCTACCTAGCCTATTTAAGCTAAGCACATTAGTGACTCACCTATTAGCTTCCTAAGTCCTACAAGCACCTCACTTTTTTTCACTTCGTTTAAGGCAGCAATCTCTTCAATTTCACTTAAAACTTATATACACTCACTCGTCTTAAGCATTGGACATAAATATAGCCCCTCTAGTCTAAGAGTTAGGTACTTTTAAAATTGGTGTTCCTTCTACCAAATCATATCATGTTCCATATGCATAGGGCTAGTACACGTTAGATGTGGGGTATTATGTCCTCCCCTCTTAAGAACATTCGTCCCCGAATGTTAGCATAATTGGATAGCTTAACCAAGTTCAGACCTTCATTTAAACAAACTATTGACAACACAATAAGTATTCAAACACACGTACCTATTAATGCCCCAATTCTGCATCTTGGACTTCCTCTTTAACTTCAAATAAATAAGGGTAATTAGATCTCATCGCTTCCTCAACCTTCCATGTTATCTCTTCTACTTGCTGGTTCCTCTAAAGTACCTTTACTGAAGTTATTTCTTTATTCCTTAGCTTCTTAACCTTATGATCTATAATAGCAATAAGTACCTCTTCATAGGTGAGATTTTCTGTAACCTGCACATCTTCAATAGGAGTGATATGAGATGGGTTACCTATGCATTTTCAAAGCATTGAGACATGAAAAACTAGATAAATCATTGAAAGCTCTTGGGGTAGATCTAATTCATATGCAACTTGCTCGAACCTCTTAATAATTTTATATGGCCCTATGTAACGTGGCTTAGTTTTCTCTTCTTAGCAAATCTCATAACACCTTTTATTGAGGACACCTTTAAGAATACCCAATCTCATACAGAGAATTCTAGTCCTCTTCTCCTAGCATCTGTATATGATTTGTGATGACCTTGGGCTGTTTGTAGCCATTGCTGTATTTCCCTAACTTTTTCCATGGCTTGTTGTATTAGATCTGGCCCAAGCAAGGTGGTTTCACCCACTTCAAACCATTCGATTGGTGACCTACATTTCCTTCCATACAAAGCTTCATAAGGTGCCATCTTAATGCTTGAATGGTAGCTATTATTATAGGCAAATTTAATAAGTGGCAAATGATCCACCCAACTACCCTTGAAGTCCAACACAAAAGCCCGCAACATATCTTCAAGTGTTTGAATGGTGCGTTCTGCTTGACCATCTGTTTGAGGGTGGAAAGTTGTACTCCAATTCACTTGTGTCCCTGAACTCCTTTGGAAGGACTTCCAAAACTTTGTAGTGAATTGAGCTCCCCGATCAGATATAATTAAGATTGGGACCCCATGTAACTATCTTTTTGAGGTATAACTTTGCATACTCTTCAACTGTATAATCACTCTTTACTGGCAAGAAGTGTGCTGACTTTGTGAGTCTGTAAACTATTACCCATATGGAGTAAGACTTCAAAAACGAGCGAGGCAACCCAGTAAAAAAATCCATACTGATCATATCGCACTTCAACGCTGGAAACTCTATATATTGCATATAACCTCCCTGCTTTTGGTGCTCTACTTTGGCTTATTGGAAATTTGGACATTGAGGCACAAAATCTGCAAGGTCCTTCTCATGCCTCCCCACCAAAACATTCTCTTCAGGTCATGATACATCTTAGTTGATCTCGGATGGATGGAATATCTTGAATGATGGGCTTCTTCCATTATCCTCCTTCTTAGTCCATTAATATCAGGAATACATAATCTATTTCGGCAATAAAATACTCTATTTTGTGTAAGTTTAAAGACTTCATCGTACCCTGACTCACCTTTTCCTTAAGTCGTCCTAGAACAGGATCCTTGAACTGCTTTTATCTCACCTCGATTACCAATGAAGACTCTGTAGCATCATGCACAACAATCCCTTCCTTTGGAGTTTCAAGGAGGTAAACTCCCAAATTGGCTAGTTGATGTAGATCCTTAGCCACCCCTTGACTTACCACGGTCTGATCACCAATATTCATGATTGCCTTATGACTCAGAGCATCGGCTACCACATTTGCTTTTCCTGGATGGTATAGTATATCAACGTCGTAATCATTTATTAGCTCTAGCCATCTCCGTGGTCTTAAATTTAGGTCTTTCTATTTAAAGATGTACTGTAGGCTCTTATGACCAGTATATATGTCAACGTGAACCTCATACAATTAGTGGCACCATATTTTCAAAAACAAATAAAATCGCTGCTAGCTCAAGGTCATGTGTTGGGTAGTTTTTCTCATGCGGTCGCAGTTGTCACGAAGCATAAGCAATTAACCTACCATGTTGTGTTAGTACATACCCTAGGCCAACTCCTGAAGAATCACAATACACCGCATACCCCTCTGTGCCTTCTGGAAGCACTAACACAGGTGCAGAAGTTAGCTTGTTTTTAACTCTTGGAAGCTCCTTTCTTATGCATCATTCCATTGAAACTTTGTCGCCTTATGTGTCAACTTTGTTAGAGGAGCAGAAATAGAAGAAAAACCCTCAACAAACCTTTTGTAATAACCTGCCAACCCTAGGAAGCTTCGAACTTCCGTGGGCGTTGTTGGCCTTAGACAATCTTTCACAGCTTCTATCTTTTGTGAATCAACCCTTATTCCTTTATTGGATACAGTATGACCCAAAAATGCCACTGATTTCAACAAAAAATCACATATAGAAAACTTGGCATACAATTGCCGGTCACGAAGAACTTGTAATACTTGTCGTAAGTGATTTACATGGTCCTCTTCTGATCTTCAATATACCAAAATATCATCTATAAACACTATCACGAATACATCCAAGAAGGGCTGGAATACCCTATTCATTAAATCCATAAAAACTGCTAGTGCATTTGTAAGCCCAAATGACATAACAAGAAATTCAAAGTGACCATAGTGTGTCCTAAAGGCTGTCTTGGGTATATCTTCCTCCTTCACTCTCACTTGGTGATAACCTGATCTCAAATCAATTTTAGAAAAGTATTTGGCACCCTGTAACTGATCAAATATATCATCAATCCTCGGGAAGGGGTATTTGTTCTTAATTGTCACCTATTCAATTATCGGTAGTCAATACACATTCACAAGGTCACATCCTTTTTACGTACAAATAACACTGGTGCACCCCAAGGGGACACACTAGGTCTTAAAAACCCTTCTCTAGAAAGTTTTTTAATTCCTCCTTTAATTCACGTAGTTCTGTCGGGGCCATTCTATATGGAGGGATAAAAATAGGTTGAGTGTTTGGAAGTAAGTCAATACCAAAATCTACTTCTCGTTCTGGAAGTAAACCTTGGAAGTAGAACCAGGGTGGATCAATGTATGTACATTATGTGAAAAGATGGACAGTGTACTTGTAACCACATCGGGTGAAGCTTCTAAATTTTGCCGACTCCCTAGAGCATAAATGTGATTCTGGACTTCACTAGAGCTCGCTTCCCCTATAACACCTCTACCATGACCTGTAAGAGCTTGCTGACCTCTACCTAATGGAGGCACTGATGATGATGATGCAACAACTGACCTAGTAGGTTGTGCTATTGATCTTAGGCGTATTTATATGCCTAGTTAGCCAAATAAATCCATAAATTGAGCTAAGTCAGAGGGTAAAAATAAAGAGAATAACTGTTTTTAATATGATTGTTGTTATTTTTCTAATCCGGGGGTCAAGTACTCTATTTGATTGTATTTTGCAGAGTTTAGTCAAATAATAGCATTCCGAAGCCATGTGCAAATTGGACGGATGGCCATGACCCAGAAAGCAATAAAGAAAAGAAGCAGGCTGCAGCAGAAGCTAAGGTCCGCGTTGCGGACCTGGGAGCAGACCAGCAAGACTGAAGAGGAGAAGAAAAAAAGATGCAAAGGCCCAGTGCACTGCAGGGTCCGCGTCGCGGACCAAGGTGCATGAAGAGGCGAATCGGTCCAGTCAGCAAAATAACGGACCCGGGTCAAAAACACCAGTCCGCGTCGCGGACTGCATGTATTTCAAGAGAAAAACGTGTCACGGGATTTGAAAAAGAGGAGGCTATTAATTATTGAAAAAAACACCTTTTGTTGAGGAGTTTTTTTAGCAAGAAACAGACGGGAGTCTTAGAGAACACAACCTAGGTCAACTTTGGTTTGTGTTTCATCTTTGTATTCTTGAATGTTCATTATTTTCAGCTTAATTTTGATGTGGGAACCAACTATGAGTGGCTAGTTCTCCCATATTCTGGGATTGTAGCCCTAGACAATGTGATCTCTTAATTTTGGTTTATGCATGATTGGGTCATTACTTATTCTTGTGCCATTTTTATTTATACTACTTAGCCTGATCAACTAAGGAGGAATTGGGTTAGTTATTCTGAATTCGAAAGATGTTGGAATAATTAGAACACAGTGGAACAGGGGGCTTGTCCAACTAGGTCATTAGGTTGGTTCGTGTAAGGGAGACCTGTGACAACTACCCTTACACCTCGCTTGGTTCATAATACAGAAAGATAAAATTAATGCGCTTGTGGTGATGTGTCTATCCCCGCTCAACGATGTAGTTAGACAGTCATTAAAGGTAGGCCTGCAGAAGCGTGCAACTCTGTTAGGTAAATTTAACCTTGTGAACTAATAAGTATATACCCATATACATGAACATTGATTGAGAGACATGGAGTCGCCGTGGCTACGATCCCGAAATTACTTCTAAGTTGATAAATCACTATTTCAAACCATTTGAATCTGGCATTAAGCCATAGAATTTAGACATAGTTTGTTCTTTTACAAATCTTATTGCTCATTATCTTGGATATCACTTTAGCATCATCACTTAGGGAAACACCTATAATCCTTAAATCCTTTGGGTTCGGCATCCCGAACTCTTTCTCAGGGCCACTATATTACTTGGGTTGACCACGTACACTTGCGTGTGCTAGGGAAGCAACAAGTTTTTGGCACCGATGCCGGGGATTTAAAGTGAATTGTTTAATTTTCTAAGTGTTGTGCTTTGTTGTGCTCACTGCATTTGATCTTAGTTGTGCCTTTATTTCAGGCAGTTGAGTACTAAACTGGAGGACCAGGATTCTTGCTTTTGACAATCAAGAAGGAGAGCAGGTGTCCTATTCCAAACTCATTCACTGGAACTTATTGAACCAGAGGATCGTGAGAATAGCAGCACTAACGCACATCCTACTAGGGAACCAATGGCTGAAGAAAATCCTCTTGCACCAGCAGCGCCTCGGGCACCGGCAGCACCTCGCCCGACGAGGGATGTGGCAATCCCGCAGACTACTAATGTGATGAGTTGCTTGTTGAAATCGGAGCCCGGAGGTTGGTGGGAACTTAAACAAAACATGGTTCAGTTGCTACACTCCACCGGACAATTCACCGGACTACCGCATGAAGACCCACAGGTCCACCTTCAGAACTTCCTGGAGATTGCGGACACATTCATTCCTGCAGGGGTGAATACGGACTATGTGAGAATGACCCTGTTCCCCTTCTCATTGTTGGGGGGCGCCCGGAGATGGCTGCACATACAACCACCAAACTCTATCACATCATGGGATGATTTGTCTCGTAAGTTCCTCACCTGATTCTTCTCATCTGGAAAGATTGCAAAACTCAGGAGTGAAATCTTGAGCTTCAAGAAAAAGCCAGAAGAGAATTTATATCAAGCTTGGGACAGGTTCAAAACTTTGCTTGTAAATTGCCCTCATCATTGCCAAGCTAATGAAGTGTTGGTTCATACTTTCATAGAAGGTCTAGAACCAAACACCAAGATCCTTCTTGATTCGGCTGCAGGCGGGCAAGCACTGGAAAAGACGTATGATGAGTTGTATCCCCTGCTGAATAGGATAGCACAGGGGAATCCTGAATGGAATGGAGGATCAAGTAGGTCGGTAGTCCAGAGGCAAGCCAGTATGCTGGAAATTGATGCCATAACTGCTCTGCAAGCGCAGATGTCCGGCATGCAGAATATGATAACTACTCAGTTCAACAACTTGGCATTAGGACAACAACAACATGCGCATGCAAGTGTAGGTCAGCAGTCAGCCCCAGTGAATGTAGTGCAACAACAACAACCTGGGTGGTGTGATGTTTGCGGGGGAGGAGATCATACTGCTGAGTCGTGCGGGGCTAATCCTGAAGCAGTGAACGCTGTGGGGAATGCTAACAGAGGGGGTTATCAAGGCTACAGTAACACATGTAACCCAAGTTGGCGGAACCACCCCAACTTCTCATGGGGAGGTCAGCAATCAAATCCGGGTACATTTCAGCAAAGACCACAGGGTAATAATGCATACTATAATCAGCAAGCACAAGAACCTGCCAAACAGGCTAACCCAAATAGTATGACTGACAGTGAGGTACTGAGGCAGATTTTGGCAAACCAAAATAGACAGGAAGAGGAGATTTAGAGAAACAAGCAAGATCTTCAGAACTTGGAAAGGCAGCTGGTAGGAAACATGAATTCTAGACCCCAAGTGGGTCTACCAAGTAACACTGACCCTAACCCAAAACAGGTTAATGCAGTCAGTAGAAGGAGCGGACGACCTCTCATGGAAGCAGTCCCTAAGAAGAGGGTTGAGGTTGAAGCAGGAACTGCACCAAGTAATGCGGTTTCCATGCCTAGTCTAGCTCCAGAAGACAGTACCACAGTCGCAAAAACACCTCCTCCATTCCCTCAAAAGTTCAAGAAGAAGGAGGATGACTGTTTCCAGAAATTCATCGGGCTGTTAAAATAGGTACATATTAACTTACCACTGATTGATGTCTTGCAAAGTATTCCAAAGTATGCTAAATACGTGAAGGACATCGTGGCAAATAAAAGCAAGTTAGCTAAGTACGAGACTGTAGCACTCACCGAGACTTGCAGCTCCAGGATCTTGAATGGATCCAAATTACCAACAAAAATGAAAGATCCAGGGAGTTTCACCGTGCAGGTGATGATAGGTGGTCGCGTGAATGCAAAAGGGTTCTGTGATCTAAGCGCAAGAATTAATCTAATACATAGCTCCATGTTCGCAAAGTTGGGCCTGGGAAGCCCAAAGACGACCACCATCGTCCTACAACTAGCGGATCGGTCAGTAGCGAGGCCAGACGGGGTGATTGAGGATGTTCTAGTTCAAGCGGGATCACTCATCTTCCCAGCGGACTTTGTCATCCTAGACTTTGAACACGATCTTGAGGTCCCATTCATTCTTGGTCGCCCATTCTTAGCGAAAGGTGGAGCACTGATAGATGTAGCAACAGGGAAGCTAACCATGAAAGCTCATGATAAAGTGGAAGTGTTTGACGTGTACAAAGCTATGAAGCTCCCTGCAGCCTATGAGGACTTGGCAGTTATCACCGTGCTAGAAACGGTAGTGGCGGTGAGCCAAGTAGAGATAACAGACCCACTGACTAGAGTTCTATTGAACCAAGGGTTAGTGGATGATGCAGAAGCCAGAGAAATAGAAAGTGTGCTAAATGGCCACAATGTCAACATGCTGAAAAAAAAAGCAGGCCGTTAAACAGAGTACTGGACCTCCCCTTAAACCTTCAATTAAAGAAGCACCTAAATTGGAACTGAAGCCGCTGCCTTCGCACCTCAGGTATGTATTCTTTGGCGAAAATGAAACGTTATCGGTAATTTTGTCTGTGTCATTGATTGCAACCCAGGTGGAAGCAGCAGTAGCGATACTAAGATGAAGGAAGAAAGCTATGGGATGGCAGATGTCAGATATTCAGGGCATCAGCCCAGCCCTGTGCATGCATATAATTTACATGGAGGAGGGCCATGAGCCAGTGGCTCAATCACAAAAGAGGCTAAATCCTATTATGAAGGAAGTGGTAAAGAAAGAAGTGATCAAGTGGTTGAACACATGAATCATCTTCCCCATATCTGACAGCAAATGGGTGAGCCCAGTGCAGTGTGTACCCAAAAAAGGGGGGATGACAGTCATCACTAATGACAAGAATGAGTTGATCCCAACCAGAACGGTGACAGGGTGGCGAATCTGCATGGATTACAGGAGATTGAATGATGCCACCCACAAGGACCACTATCCGGTGCCTTTCATTGATCAGATGTTGGATAGGTTGGCTGAGAAAAAGTACTAATGCTTCCTGGATGGATATTTTGGGTACAATCAGATCACCATCGCCCCTGAAGACTAGGAGAAGACAACTTTCACGTGTTCCTATGGTACCTACGCCTTCAAGTGCATGCCCTTTGGATTGTGCAATGCACCTGCCACTTTCCAAAGGTGCATGATGGCTATATTCCCTGACATGGCGGAAGACATAGTGGAGGTATTCATGGATGACTTCTCAGTGTTTGGGGAGTCCTTCGAAACATGTTTGCAGAATCTAGACAGAGTTCTGGCACGCTGTGAGGAAACGAATTTAGTCCTTAACTGGGAGAAGTGTCATTTCCTAGTAAAAGAAGGAATAGTCTTGGGACATAAGGTTTCAAAGCGCGGTCTGGAGGTAGACAAGGCAAAGATAGAGGCCATAGAGAACTTGCCACCCCCTGTGTCAGTAAAAGGAGTCCGGAGCTTTCTGGGTCATGTGGGGTTCTACCAGAGATTTATAAAAGACTTCTCCAAAATTGCCAAGCCTTTGTCAACCCTTCTGGAGAAAGAGGTAACGTTTAACTTTGATGGTTCATATTTGCAGGCCTATGAAATGCTAAAGAAGAAGTTAGTCGAAGTCCCAATACTAACATCACCAGATTGGGAGCTCCCGTTCGAGCTAATGTGTGATGCAAGTGACAATGCTGTGGGCGCACTGCTGGGGCAGCGCCGAGATAAGGTGTTCCATGACGTTTACTATGCCAGTAAAACACTTGATGCTACGTAGTGTAACTACACCGTGACTGAAAAGGAAATTTTGGCATTAGTATATGCCTTTGACAAATTCAGAGCGTATTTAGTGGGCACCAAGGTCGTAGTGTTTACCGACCATGCAACGGTGCGGTATTTGTTTAATAAGAAGGAAGCTAAGCCTAGGTTGATTCGATGGATCCTATTACTTCAGGAATTTGACATTGAGATAAAGGATCGTAAGGGGTGTGAAAACCAGATCGCTGATCATCTGTCTCGCTTGGAAAGTGATGCTCACATAGGGGAACAACTGCAGATCAAAGAAGAGTTTCCAGATGAGCAGTTGATGGCCTTAGAAGTGGAGGAGCTACCATGGTATGCAGACATAGTCAATTATCTGGTAAGCGGAGTGTTTCCACCTGGGGCAACTCATCAACAGAAAAAGCGTCTGGCTCATGATTCAAAAGCATTTATATGGGATGAGCCGTATTTGTTTAAACAAGGAGTTGACAGAATGGTGAGAAGATGCGTACCCGAATCAGAAATGCAGTAGATTTTAGGAAGGTGTCATGCTTCTCTCTCTATGGAGGTCATCACGGTGGTGAACGAACAGCTCATAAGGTGCTACAGTGTGGGTTCTTCTGGCGCACATTATTTAGGGATGTTGTGCAGTTTGTGCGAACATGTAAGGCCTGTCAAAAAACGGGCACCATCTCCAAGAGACATGAGATGCCCCTTAATAACATCCTGGAGGTGGAGATCTTTGATGTATGGGGGATGGACTTCATGGGGCCATTTCCACCATCATTTGGGAACCAGTACATCCTAGTAGCAGTATATTATGTTTCCAAGTGGGTAGAAGCAGCAGCATTGCCCACGAATGACGCGAAGATTGGTGAGCAAGTTTCTAAGGAAGCAAATCTTCGCTAGATTTGGGACTCCAAGGGCCATCATTAGTGATGGAGGTACTCATTTCATCAATCAAACGGTGAAGAATCTGCTGGCTAAGTATGGGGTGCGACATAAGGTGGCCACCGCATACCACCCACAAACGAGTGAGCAAGTGGAGGTATCGAACAGAGAGGTAAAGCAGATACTGCAGAAGACCGTAAATGCCACAAGGAAGGACTGGGCAATCAAACTTGATGAAGCCTTGTGGGCATACCGGACAGCATACAATACACCGATAGGCACATCCCCATATCGGTTAGTATATGAGAAAGCATGTCACCTCCCAGTGGAATTCGAGCATCAAGTGTAATGGGCAATAAAGAAGCTAAATCTGGATCCTGAGCTCGTGGGACAGAAAAGGTTGGAGTAGCTAGTGGAGTTGGATGAATTCCGACTTCACGCGTATGAGAAGCGAAACTGTATAAGGAGAAGACCAAAAGATGGCATGACCGGCGCATCATTCCACGAGCCTTCGAACCAGGTCAGCAGGTACTTCTCTTTAACTCTCGTTTGAAACTGTTTCCAGGGAAACTGTAGTCAAAGTGAAGTGGATCGTACAATGTGGTGAATGTCACACCACACAGAGCGGTGGAGCTAAAAGGTACAACATCGGACCAAACTTTTTTGGTCAATGGGCAGCGTGTCAAGCATTACTATGGTGCTGACACAAACAGAGAAGAAGAGGTCATTCAGTTGGCCAATGATGAGTAAGCGATGCTGCGTCGTGCCGCGACGGTAAATCAGGCACTGCGCGGGAGGCAACCCATGGTAAGGTAAGTTTTTCTTTTCCTTTTTATATATATATATATATAAAAAGAGAAAACCACTAAGTGGCTGTCCGCGTTACCAACACGTCGTGGACGTATCGCGCAGAGGGTTCATCCCAAGGCTGAAATGAGCATCACCGATTCCCGGTAATCCGTCATTCAATATTGAAATTTCTTTGTTTGGATTACCTTGTGTTGGTGTTTAGAAGGATGTTCAAGTGCTAGGTGAATTTTTTGGGGCCCGTAGCTCAAATTCAGAAATTTTGGGCCCCAAAACAGTGACCCTCTGCGACAGAAATGCGTTGCGAAGGCGTCGCGGACCTACACTTGTAGGGCTGTTTTCAGTGCATAATTGCGTCATCAATTTCGGTTGACCCGGGAGGTATTTTGTGAGTTAGATTTGCTGAACTAACATGTGCTAATGTGTTGAAGGATTTGCAGGTATTCGGTGAATTGTTTGGGGCCCGTAGCTAAAAATCAGAAATTTTTTGGGCCCCAAAACAGTGACCCTCCATGACAGGAGCGCATCGCGGAAGCGTAGCACACTTACACTTGGGGGCTGTTCTGGGTGAAAAAACGTGTCGGTTTTTTTTCAAATCCGAGAGTTATTTTGGTCAATTGTTGTGCTGAACTAATATGTCATGCTGTTTTGAAGCTTATTTTATGGTTCGGTGAATTTTTTGAGGCCTGTAGCTAATAATTCAAAAAATAATTGGCCCCAAAACAGTGACCATCCGCGACCGTACTGCGTCGCGGATGCATCGCGGATCTGCGACTTCTTCAGGGCCCAAGTAAATCAATTTCTAAGTGAGTATCCGCGACGGCTCCGCATCGTGCTTGCATCGTAGACCCGTATATTTTAGGCCTCGATTTCCACGTGGCCTCACCCCTATATAAACCCACTTTCTCTTTCTAGGGTTTTCACACGAAATTTCACCCGTCTTTTTCACCCCTTTTCTCTCTTAACTCTCGATTTTTCCCCCATTCTCCAAGTTTCGAAGATCTACGTGATGCACACTCATCCCCCCATCATTATCCTACATCTCAAGTAAGTATTCTCGGTCTCAATATCGTTTTTACGTTTGGATTGGGTTTGCTTTTTGCTTCTTTGAACACATACAGGCATGTGCTAAGTGTTGTAGGAGTTCACTATCTAATGGGATTGTATTGTGTTAGGGTAGTGCTAGATGTCGAAATTTTGGGTATGATTTGGGGGTGAAGATCATTTTTGTGCATAATCATTGTGGGGTGAAAACCCTAGGTTGCAAAAATTGGGGAAAACTTGCCATAATTGTTGGGGAGGGGTTCTTTTGAGTGAATCTACCATGAATTGTAGGAATTTGTTATGAGTGGGTAGTTTGTTGCTCCTTGTGCTCACATTGTGGTTGTATGGTTTGTATGGGGGCTAATGTGATTATGCGACTAACCTATATTATTCATTGTGTGGGGATCCGTGGTTCCATGTGCCACCGGTGAAGTGGAGAAGTCTGAGTATCCTCTTCCCCGGTGTGGCTTGGTCTAAGTGTGGGGTAAGCATCACCTAGGCCTGACCACGGTCCCCTTTGCATTATCGTTGATCGACTGAGCTTGTTGTGCTGCATGTATTAATGGCTTCCAGGATCAGAAGAACAGGGCAAACAAGCGGAGCTGGCGTCTCTAGCAGCCGAAGGCGTACCAGGGATGTCCCGGTGGTACCCCGAGCCCCTGAGCACAGAGGCCAAAGACCTCATTTTGGGCTTCGGGCAGTAGACAGAGAGGGACAGAGGTGGTACCGGGCTCACAACGAGACCAAGTACTTTCCAGATGTCCCTATTGATGCGGACTCCCTGGCTCATGAGTTCCCCAATATCTACCAAAGGTGCATGGACTACCACCTCATGTTCCTCTTCAACGACCCCCTACCATGCAACCTCAGCATAGTCAGGGAGTTCCATGCCAACATGAAGAAGGAACCTCGCACACAGGTGGTCATGGTGCGAGGAGTGGAGGTCAACATAGGACCCCTGGCCATCAATACCATTCTGGGCACGCCAGATGTCCCCGTCGGAACTTTCAATGATTTGTAGATGCACCCTCCTTACCGTCTCATCTAGCACATACTGGCAGGAGTAAACTCCATGGCGAGATAGATACGGCATGCAGGCCGAGGATACCACCAAAGCTTCCCCTTTGCCCACATGAATCGGAAAGCTCGGGTGTGGGTTAAAATAGTAATGCACTCCTTCTTCCCAGGCCAGCACTTAACGGCCATGACACGAGACAGAACTTGCCTGGTGTATGCCCTCATGACAGGCATGGAGCTTAACTTTGGGGCTATTCTCAAGTCCGCCATGAGGAAGGCCCGAGTCCACCGGGGTCGCAGGTATGCTTTCCGGGGCCTTTTAACTGAATTACGCAATCGTGCAGGTGTCCCCACTGAAGAGCTAGACTATTGGCCCCAGATTGAGGCCCCACCCTATAATGTCACCAACATTAAGGGGCCTGAAGAGGCTATGGGGCCAATACTCACCACTGCTGAGCGCAACCATAGGGATGAGCTCATTATGGCACGCATGTACGGGCTCGAAATGCTAAGGCACAGGGTGGGTGGTCGTCCATCTACACAGCTAAAGCTCGACGAAGTTGCCACCCGCTACCCTCTCAACGCCCATGCTAATGTTGTGCTGGGCATCGGGCCTACCTTTGTGGAGCCTGTTGATGATGACATCCCTACTGACCCTGAGGAAGCACGGATGTCCTCCTACACTGAGGAGGATGATATTGAGGATGAGGTCCCAGTGGCCACAAGAGGGGAGCTGATCTTGCTGGGCCCGGATGAGTAGGGCAGCCAGAGTTGATGCAGGTTTTGTATGATCAGCACTGAGGGCAGTGCTGAGACTAAGTGTGGGGTGGATGGCAATGACAGGACTAGATGCATCTTATTTTATATATTCATTTGGCATGTATAATTCAGACAATTCTTTTCTTTCTTCTGTTTCCTGTTCTTGCCTAGTTATCTGTATATTGCTTCTTTCTTGATTAGAAGTGGAGTTATTCATGTTAAAGCAACTGTTCTCTAGTATTTCTGATTAATTTTTAGTTTGTGCAACATGTTAGATTAGAGATGGCAACTCAGTTCTGAAGTAGTGTGTCGGCAGTGATACAACCAAGCAGGGTTTGATGGTCGTGTAAATCAAAGTAGCTTAATCACTAGGAGACCTGAAAATTAATACCTAATTCGAACACTTCGGAATAAATGATGTAATCAAAGAATCATGTGCATTAGGCAACATTGAATCTTGAGTTAACTTTATAAGGGGAGTGTGCCAAGAGTGGTGAGCTAAATTGTATAAGTCTGTGTTGAAATAGTTGCTAGAACTTGCCCGGTATATAGGATGAACTTAGAAGGAGTCGAATTTGAAGGAAAGCATCCAGGCATTTCTTTGGTAGCCCATTAATCCGTCAGCAATCTACCCAACTAACATCATCTCCCTAGTCAGCCCTTTTGAGCTTTAGCTTTTACTTTGGTTAGCCACGTGTTAAGCCTACCCCTCTTTTTGATCTAAACCCGGATAAACCTGATCCCCAAGCGCTGTAGCATGATGGTTGGAGGATAGGAAAGCCTAAATGGATATCTCAGGGAATAAGAGAAAGAAAACTGGAGATATGGTTTGAAAATAGTGGTAATCCGCGACCTCTTCGCGTCGAGTACTCAGTGCATCTAAAAGCAGTGGCTAAGCATCGCGGACCTATCGCGAAAAAAAAGAAAGAGAGGGAGAAAAGCAAAAATAAAAAGGGTGGTTGTAACAGTGAAAGAACAATGACACATGTGAATGTTTTGGGAGAAGTGATGAATTATGTAATCTGTGTTGTAAAATGCAGTGTTAAGCTAGGTGCGCTTGGGGATTGAGCCATGTCACTTATATTCCATAAAAGATACCCCGCCAACCCTTAGCCGACATTACAACCACACAGAAGACCTAAGTGGTTCTTCGAGCCGAATACTACTAGGTCACATTTGTACATTAAGGGCAAGCCTATAGGAACTAGACCCAATAGAAGACATCAATTGGGAGAGAGAGAGTTGATTGAATACCCATATTCTTGTGTTTGTTTTATCGTCTATTCTGATAGGTGTGCATGGGTAATTCTTCTGGTGAGGGCACAAACTCAAGTAAAAATTTGGAAACTAGATGATAATGTTGACTAAATTCCTACATGATTTCGCGGTTAAACGTGAAGGATTAGATGAAGGGGATACTGTCAGGATCTAGGAAGGTTTTGATTCTTTGGTGCATGCGAGCCATTCATATCACTTGTTTGGGGGTACACACTGCCTAGTGAGTCCCATGCATGAGTGTTGCAATTGCCCGAGGACGGACAAAACTCTAAGTGTGGGGTGGTGATCTTAGGCGTATTTATACGCCTAGTTAGCCAAATAAACCCATAAATTGAGCTAAGTCAAAGGGTAAAAATAAAGAGAACAGTTGTTTTTAATATGATTGTTGTTATTTTTCTAATATGGGGGTCAAGTACTCCATTTAATTGTATTTTGCAGAGTTTAGTCAAATAATAGCATTCTGAAGCCATATGCAAATTGGACGGATGGACACGGCCTAGAAAGCAAGGAAGAAAAGAAGCAAGCTGCAGCAGAAGCTAAGGTCCGCATCACAGACCTGGGAGCGGACCAGCAAGACTGAAGAGGAGAAGGAAAAAAGACGCAAAGGCCCAGTGCGTTGCAGGGTCCGCGTCGCGGACCAAGGTGCATGAAGAGGCGAATCAGTCCAGCCAGCAAAATAACGGACCCGGGTCAAAACACACCAGTCTGCGTCATGAACTGCACGTATTTTAAGAGAAAAACGTGTCACGGGATTTGAAAAAGAGGAGGCTATTAATTATTGAAAAAACACCTTTTGTTGAGGAGTTTTTTTAGCAAGAAACAGACGGGAGTCTTAGAGAACACAACCTAGGTCAACTTTGGTTTGTCTTTCATCTTTATATTCTTGAATGTTCATTATTTTCAGCTTAATTTTGATGTGGGAACCAACTATGAGTGGCTAGTTCTCCCATATTCTGGGATTGTAGCCCTAGACAATGTGATCTCTTAATTTTGGTTTATGCATGATTGGGTCATTACTTATTCTTGTGCCATTTTTATTTATACTACTTAGCCTGATCAACTAGGGAGGAATTGGGTTAGTTATTCTGAATTCGAAAGATGTTGGAATAATTAGAACACAGTGGAACAGGGGGCTTGTCCAACTAGGTCATTAGGTTGGTTCGTGTAAGGGAGACCTGTGACAACTACCCTTACACCTCGCTTAGTTCATAATACATGAAGATAAAATTAATGCGCTTGTGGTGATGTGTCTATCCCCGCTCAACGATGTAGTTAGGCAGTCATTAAAGGTAGGCCTGCAGAGGCGTGCAACCCTGTTAGGTAAATTTAACCCTGTGAACTAATAAGTATATACCCATATACATGAACACTAATTGAGAGACACGGAGTCGCCATGGCTACGATCCCGGAATTACTTCTAAGTTGATAAATCACTATTTCAAACAATTCGAATCTGGCATTAAGCCGTAGAATTTAGACATAGTTCGTTCTTTTACAAATCTTATTGCTCATTATCTTGGATATCACTTTAGCATCATCACTTAGGGAAACACCAATAATCCTAAATCCTTTGGGTTCAACATCTCGACCTCTTTCTCAGGGCCACTATATTACTTGGGTTGACCACATACACTTGCGTGTGCTAGGGAAGCAACAGCTATATCACCCATGCATCTTCTCGGGAAATCTCTCATCATATGCCCTGACACACTACACTAATAACAATCATTTGTCCCAACGTGACATGTACCTAAATGAGTCCTCCCATATTGTTTCCATGGAGGCATTTGTTAGCTTGCCGAATATCCTACTGTCCGTGCACCTTGGCCTTTACTTCTTTGACCAAGCTGATTACTTTTAGACCCTTGGAGTTGTGGTGGAGCACTAGTTGCAAAGTAGGAGGATGATGGCCTGGGTGGTCTATTAGAAAACCGAGGCCTAAACTCACCTTTGGACGGTGTAAACTACCCTGTAGATCTGTCCCTCTTGGACTGCCCCCTTTCTAACTCTTGTGTCCTTCTTCTTTGCCTCTGATCCTCCAATTTTTGTGCAAAACCTTGCATCCTTGCTATGTCCATGTCTTTATTCAAAAAAGCAATGGTACAATCTCTAACAAGATATGAATCCAACTTATTAACGTATCGATGAACTCTATCTGCCATAGCACTACATTAAGAGCATACCTGGCCAGGGAATTAAATTGAATGCTATACTCCCTCACGCTCATATTCCCTTGGTGGAGATTCAGTAACTGATCTGCATGGGCCTCTCGGATCTCTAATAGCAAGAAATGGTCAAGAAATGCCTCTTTGAACTCCTTTTAGGTAGTTAGAGGTGCATCTACACCCTTAGATTTCTTCCAAGCTTCATACCACCATATATACATACCCTTCAATCTATATATCGATAGCTCGACAACTTCTATACCACTCACATGCATAACATCCAAAGTGTGTTAGATCTAATCAATGAAGTCTTGTGGATCTTCATTAGGATCTGACCTGGTGAAGGATGGAGGGTTTAAATTAAGGAAGTCATGTATCCTCATGCTAGATGTCCTATTCGCACCACCTGCACCTATAATTGGTACTTCCCTTCTTTGACCAAGGCCAGCAACTATACGAGTCAATACTTTGACTACATTTCTCAGATCCTGTATAGTAGCATCGATAGGTGGTTCTAGGAAATTTTCACTACTTCCTGGCTCATCAGGAGCTAGAGGAGTTGAAGATGTTTGTGATAGAGACTCATCTTGGGCCTCATGTCGGTGTCTCACCCCGACTGGGTACACTAGCTACCACTTCTACTTCATTCTCTTTGCCTTTACTTTTCCTTATTTCTGGCATACTCGCTATACAAAACAATTGAGAGGTTGGAAAAAATCCACCTACAACACTAGGCTCTATGGCAGGATCTAAAGAATGAAAAGAAAGTGACAAGTCCTAAATGTCACGTAGCCTCCTACTTATAAATGTGGTGCACAACACATCCATAAACAAGACTCTACATCAACACAGTCTTGTAGACTCCCTAGGACCTGTTCTGATACCACTTTTTCATGCCTAAAGTCCCACAAAGGCGGACAAGCACCCGTTATCGACAAAGCTCGAGAGAACCAACATATAACCATACACTTTCTATGAACATTATAAGGGGTTTCCACATTCAACATGATTTTAAGAAAGTAGATAGTAATAACAAGCAAAAAGGAAATGCATATGACTAAGCTGTTGGAGCCATGATGTCTAAAGTATGATACATGACCACACTTTCATAGTCTACAAAGCCTTTGGATAAGGAACAATATCTATAAGGATTAGGCCCCGCCTCATGACCAACTATACAATACAAAAATATAAGCTTTAGACACACAAAGCCCTAAAGCAACCTGGAGCTCAGTAACAACAGTTGGATGTCTTGTACTCCTACTGGGAAGATCTACTAGCTCCTGTACCTGCAGCATGAAATGCAGGTCCCCCATAAGAGATGTCAGTATAAGATAATATACTGAATATGTAAGGCACGAAGTGTTGTATATGAAATAAGAACTCAAATGAAATCAACACTGGTGTGTAAGGATAAGAGACCACCTTTAGTTATACTGTGGAATCATGTACTTTATGTCCTTTTTATTACTTTACCTTACTTTACTATATAATCTGTGTACAATACATAATATAAATGATCAGTTGATCAATGGTAAATCAATATTAAGATTGACCCATGCTAGACTTTCCTTTCACCCCTGGGATACCCTTATAGTAAGGGATCGACCCATGCTAGGTGATTCTTCCACCCCTGGGATACCACCCATCAATAAGAAACTTCATTTTATCTTTTATTTACTTTTGAGATGATTCTTTTGGTGGTCATAATATTTTAGAGCTGTAGGACTATAGATATAACATGTGACATAAAAATAATAATGCAAGACGATACCACAATGAAAAGAGTAAGTTACACAACTAATGAAATGCATAGGAGATGAAACAACACGTGTACTTTACTTAGCAAAAAGGAACTCATGTATCTTTGGTATCCAAGTATGTATGCATATTTGACAATGGGTATGTATGGGAGCGTATGAACATTTTAAAGAGTGAAGACACAGTTATTAGTTATGCCGGAGTTTGTAAGTGCCTCTACGTGCCAAGGAAGAACCTTGATTTTATGCCAAATAATAGGAAATCAAGTAGCCTTACATATGTCACTATACGACCTCGTTATAACCTTGAAATAATATCTTTTTCCTCCAAATATTTATCTACAATAGAGTAGGTGGTAAAACTAGTATTAACAGCTAATAAACATGTCTTGGTAGTCCAATCTCATAAAAATAACACTCCGACAACAAGAATATAATTATCAACCCAAGAGTATTCTTTCAACTTTTCCACTTCTAATCGTATTTTATATACACTCACTCATCTTAAGCGTTTGACATAAATATAGCCCTCCAATCTAAAAGTTAGGTGCTTTTAAAATTGGTGCTCCTTCTACCAAATCATATCATGTTCCATATGCATAGGGCTAGTACACGTATTATGTGGGGTGTTACACTACTACCTTCATTAGCTAATCTATTATTTTTAACATTAAAAGTCGTATTAAACAACTTACAACAAAAACAAAATACTTTATTCAAATCTTTGGAATAAACTAACCATCTTCTTTCACGCTTTTTCCATTTGCCAATGTTTGAAAATAATTTGTAGTAGAAAACTGTCTTGAAAATTTATCTTTTGAAAAACATGTGTCGATAATTTTAATTGGTCCCTTTTCTATTAATAGATCTCTTAACTTTGTATCAACATTATTCTATTGACTAGGACCATATATATATATATATATATATATTTAGGAGTATAATTATTTAAATCATTTATAAGTTCTTGATTTTCTTGAGAATCCACATTCCATTTTTCACTAATATCCTCCCCTTCTTTTTTTTATTTGGATTATATTATTGCTTAACTCAACTTCAATTAAATTAGTGACTTGTGCATCTAAAGAGCATTCTCCTACATCTTTTAATTTAGTTTTGATATTTATTTTCAAAAATTTATGAGGAGCACCTTTTTGATATTTTATCAATTTTTCTTTTTTTTTTAAGTTTGAATAACCGGATTCATATTTCCTAATTGACATATTAAAATTCTAATAAATATTTTGAACACTATCTATAATATCAATAAAAAAAATAAAAAAAATATAAGACACAAAATAATAGAAATTAGAATGAATTTATTACTTGATTAGAGAACTATGAAGACTTGCTTTCCAAAAAGAAATTTGGCTTCCTTTATATATTTTAAAGTTGAAATAATATAGCACATAACTAATAAAGTTCTGTAAGTTTTGAATAAGAGAGAGATGATGGAAGAATAGAAAAGAGAAAGAGAGGAGGAATAGAAAATTAGAAAAGAAGAAGAGAAGAAAGTAATATGCGGTTTTTAAAATCAAATAAGAACAAAATAAAAAATAATAATAACTTGCAAAAAAAAAAAGTATATGTCACTTTGTATTGGAAAGGTAAAAAGTGGAGTAGTCAATTTCTCATGTCATCCCATCTCATCCCAACATTTGACTATTTTTAATCCAATTCTTACTACTTACTAGTAGTAGTAAATTAAAAAATGGGACCCCCTATATAGTGGGGCCTAAGGCCAAAGCCTTTTTTTCCATTAAGTCTAGTCGCGCCTGATCACAACCGAGCTTTCATAACTATAATTTGTACAAAAATCAATCCAATCTAATTTCATAACCACAGACGAATGTTACAACTCACTGACTGCAACTTTATTTCACACGAGTATCAAGATTATCATGCACAATCGATAGTTGGGACTCATGGGGAACACCCTAATCTTACGCATTTACCGGTAAAGGCCTTGGCATCATTCATACTTGTCAAAAATGACTCGGTCTCAACATGTTGTAAATGACCTCAACATTAATAACAGTTCTCAAAAATAACTCGGCATCAATAAAATTTGTTGAAAATGACTTTGCATCAATAACATTCATCGAAAATGACCTTGGCATCAATAACACTCATAAAAAATATTTTTGACATTAATAATACTCATTGATAATGACCTTGGAATCAGTAACATTCATCGAAATTGGCCTTAATATCAATAATATCTGTCGATAATGCTTAACTATTTGATGCAAGATGAATAGATCATGTTAATACTTAAGTATGCTTGAGGTATCATTTAAATCTACATAAATTACTTCAAGGTTGGTCTCAAATTTGCCTATAAGTATTCAAAGGTGATTTATATGCATAAGTCTAATTGTTGGTACCATCTAAAGCCAAGATATGATCAATCAGAAGTAAATTTCTTTCTATCTTAACAATCTTTTCAAAAGATATTATTTTGCAAAAAAGAAATTTTTTTTTTGGTTCGTATGAACTACGTTAGACCTGATTCTTGCTATGGTGAGATACGTAGGCAGTCCTACAAATGGGCTCGGTCTCAAATAAAAAGAATATATATATTTTTTCTCTCTCTCTCATATTTCTAAAAAAATCAAATTGGGGCCTTTTTTTTCTAAAAAAAAAAGATAAGAAAATAAAAAATAAATTCATCAATAAAAAGATTAAAAAACAAAGTTTCAAAATTCCTCAGTTTTAAAACTGGGGCATATTTTATTTTATCTTATTTTTAAAAATTAAAAAAAAGTATAATAAAATAAAAATAGTTCATTCGCCTAGGGCGCGAACCCTCATAATATTCGCCTAGGGAGCGAACCCTCATAATATTCGCTTAGGGCACGAACCCTCATAATATTCGCTTAGGGAGCGAACCCTCATAATATTCGCTTAGGGAGCGAACCCTCATAATATTCGCTTAGGGAGCGAACCCTCATAATATTCCCCTCATAATATTCGCTTAGGGAGCGAACCCTCATAATATTAGCTTAGGGAGCGAACCCTCATAAATATTCGCCTAGGGAGCGAATCCTCATAATATTCGCCTAGGGAGCGAACCCTCATAATATTCGCCTAGGGCGCGAACCCTTATAATATTCGCTTAGGGAGCGAACCCTCATAATATTCGCTTAGGGCGCGAACCTTCATAATATTCGCTTAGAGAGCGAACCCTCATAATATACGCTTAGGGCACGAACCCTCATAATATTCGCTTAGGGAGCGAACCCTCATAATATTCGCTTAGGGAGCGAACCCTCATAATATTCGCTTAGAGCGCGAACCCTCATAATATTCGCTTAGAGCGCGAACCCTCATAATATTCGCTTAGGGAGCGAACCCTCATAATATTCGCTTAGGGTGCGAACCCTCATAATATTCGCTTAGGGAGCGAACCCTCATAATATTCGCTTAGGGCGCGAACCCTCATAATATTCGCTTAGGGCGCGAACCCTCATAATGTTCGCTTAGGGAGTGAACCCTCATAATATTCGCTTAGGGCACGAACCCTCATAATATTCGCTTAGGGCGCAAACCCTCATAATATTCGCTTAGGGTGCGAACCCTCATAATATTCGCTTAGGGAGCGAACCCTCATAATATTCGCATAGGGCGCGAACCCTCATAATATTTGCTTAGGGCGCGAACCCTCATAATATTCGCTTAGAGCGCGAACCCTCATAATATTCGCTTAGGGAGCGAACCCTCATAATATTCGCTTAGGGTGCGAACCCTCATAATATTCGCTTAGGGAGCGAACCCTCATAATATTCGCTTAGGGCGCGAACCCTCATAATATTCGCTTAGGGCGCGAACCCTCATAATGTTCGCTTAGGGAATGAACCTTCATAATATTCGCTTAGGGCACGAACCCTCATAATATTCGCTTAGGGCGCAAACCCTCATAATATTCGCTTAGGGTGCGAACCCTCATAATATTCGCTTAGGGAGCGAACCCTCATAATATTCGCATAGGGCGCGAACCCTCATAATATTTGCTTAGGGCGCGAACCCTCATAATATTCGCTTAGGGAGCGAACCCTCATAATATTCGCTTAGGGAGCGAACCCTCATAATATTCACTTAGGGCGCGAACCCTCATAATATTCGCTTAGGGTGCGAACCCTCATAATATTCGCATAGGGCACGAACCCTCATAATATTCGTTCATATCTTCATAGGGCATGATAGCCCCCATTTTTATTTTCCATAAAGCATAAAATCTAATTTCATTCAATAATAGAGTATTTGTTTTTTTGTTTTAATCACTATATTATTTTTGTTTAATATTATGTTCAAGTCAATCAAAATAACCTACAAAATTTTTCTTAGCACAAACTAGGGCAGAAAGATTTTGTTTTGTTTTTTTTTCTTCTTTGATTGCAGGCAGGTCCCTTTGCAACCACAAATTTGGGCTTCAATAATGGAGTAACATTTGTCCGATCTGAGAAGTGAAGAATGATATTAAGAGTCGATTCGAACCCACGTAGAAACTCAACATATCAAGATTCTGCTTCCCAACTTCAATTCAGGAAACAAGTGTACACGAATAGTGTACTAACTTTCTTCTGGAGAGCCATTCGGTAACTCAATTGAGATTTCAAGTTTAAGCCTGAAACTCAAACTTCAAGATTAGATTTTGATATCAAGGTATCCGCCAGAAAAAGGCGAGGTAATAACTGAAGATGCAAATGAAGACTCGAAAGAAAAGAGGGTCGAGACAAGTAGAATTGAATAGATCTTGTATCGTTTCCTTTTAGTTTTATTATCTTCAATGTAACAATAGGAGCCACGGACCAGGATCTCGAAAGGATAAGACTCAACTCTCTAATCCATCCATCCATCCATCCATCCACCGTTGCACCCATTTGAACTACACGTGACCTGATTCTCTTATAATCTGAGATATGTAGGCTGCCCAAAGCTAGGGCTCGGTCACTCTTTGCTTGCTCTTTATATTTTTTTTTCTACCTTTAATAATGGTTAGGCCAAAAATTAGGCACGTTCACGTCTTTGCTGGAAAACTCTTCATGTTCTCAAGCAAAGAGGGGCATCCGCACCTAACTTTTTACCAAACTTAGGTTATTTACTTTTTAATATTTAAATATTTAGTTTTGAGTCTAAATTAGATATTTTTATCTTATTTAGAATAATTTGAAAACAACAAAAACATAGTCACATTTTAATGTAAGTTTTGCTTAATAAAGAGAAAATTTATAAAAAAATATATATGTTTTTTCTAGTTAACTTTTCTGTTTATTTTTTAATTGAAAATAGTTTCCTAACATATTTATTTTTTCTTTCTTTCTTTTCTTTTCAAAACAAAATGAAATAAAAAGAAAAATTAAATAATCCTAAAACTACCCATTAATTCCAACTCCTCCCCCACTACTCCCACTTTTCCACTCTCACATATTCCCTCTATATACTACACACAAAAACAAAAAAAAGAAAAAGAAACAGACGACACACACACACAACAAAAGGACAATTTTTCACTCTTCTTTTTCTTTCCTCACATTCTAAAAAAACAGAAGACATTCTACACACGCTGATAAAAAAAAACATACACCACATTCTTTCCTTTTTTCCACATACACAAACACAGTAGAAAAAATACTACTTTTTTCTTTTACACACAAGAAACATACCAAAAAAAAAACTCTAAAAAAAACCACTAAAGAAAAACAAAAGTTGAGTTCAAGGTTTGCTTTCGGGATTTCGGGTTTGTCGTTCCTATCGTGGCCTATTCCTTGTAAATTAATTCTCACAAGAGGTAACATTTATTCTTTCTTGTGTAGTTTAATGTGATTGAAATATATTAAAATTGTCCATTTTCATTCTTGTTTTACCTGTTAATATTCTTTGATATTGTAATATGATGCATTTATGCTAAAATCCTTCATGTTAACTTCATGATTATATCTTTTGTTGATAAATGTAGTGTCAAATTATTATAATAATCTGCAATTTGTTTCATGTTTAGACACCACATAATTTGTTTCGTGTTTAAGTAAATTTATGATCCAAGTTCCTATTTTTATTTTCATAGTTTAATTTTTATGATGACATGTGTATTGATGGCTTAATAAACTGAAATAATGACAATAATTCATTATGTAAAATGGTAATTTTAGGTGTGCATGATTCCTAACATGTTTATACTTGTGTAAAATTTATACGGAAAAAAATATATTTTTGTGTTCTTACAAATATTTTACTCACTTTTTTTTAGAAAAAAAACAATTTTTTTTTTTGTAATTTAAGAAAAAAGATTTACTTGAGTGATGGTTTCTTTAGAATACCAACTTAGCGATTTTATGTTGATTCGCGTAATTAATATAAAATTCTTGATTTATACTTTTAGTTAATCACAATGATCAACTTTTTAACTAAAAAAATAAAAGAATTAAAATCCTTCGGCTTTATAAAAAGAATTCAGATTTGAAATAATTTTTACAATTAAATTTATTTAAATTGAATCGTTAAAAACATGATTAGGCCAACAATAATAGGCAAATTTTACGATTCGAAAAAGATTACAAAAATTTTAGGTGTGAGATATAAAATGAATAACTCGTGGCAAGGTTGGAAAGCGCTGCTGCCAACACACCACATTAATAAAAATAAGATAGTTTTAAACAAGTTTAAAATAAATAAAAGAATGTGGGTAAATGACTTTTTTTTTGAAAACTTATAAATACAATATGTTCAAAATTAAGTTAAGCCATAAACCAGTCAATAAAGCGGCCGTGCTAGAACCACGGGACTCGAGGGGTGCCTAATACCTTCCCCTCAGTCAACAGAATTCCTTACTCGATCTTTGTTTCGCAGACCAAAAATAAAGAGTCATTTCCTTTTGATTAGGGATTTAAATTAGGTGACTTAGAACACCAAAACTCAATTCCAAGTGGCGACTCTGAATAAATAAAATAATCCCTTTTTCAAAATGTCACTTTAATTGGAAAAACTCTATTTTTCAAAACCCACGCGCGGGGGAAAAATAGGGGTGTGACAGCCTCTACGGGCATTCCTAGGACAGTCAGCAACCTTATGATTTTTGTCGCCACACCCATAGCAAACACCTAAATCCCTCCAACAAACCCCCGTGTGAGGCCTCCCACACTTGTCACACAGAGTATGGCCCTGACTGTCACCAACTGCTGCCCTAGGAGGAGGTACCCGAGCATTAGTGACCCGAGCACCCAAGCCTTGGCCCTGCTGGGAGCGACCGAAACCAACATTTTGAGAACCAGACAATCTACCATCAAAACTGGCTCTCTTGGGATTGTGAACCCTTCTCTCCTTGAGTTTCTCCCCTTCAATCTGTTCAGCATACACCATGAGTCTGGCAATATCCATGTCCCGTATAAGCATAGCAGTATGGTATTCCTTCACAAGTAAATCAGAGATACCCAAATAAATTTGTGCAACCTTGCATGGGGGTCGGCCACCCGTGATGGAGCATATTTGGAAGGCGTCGTGAATTTAAAGGCATAGTCTCTCACACTCATACTCCCTTGCTTGAGATTGATAAACTCAGTCATTTTGGCCTCCCTAGCTCAAGCGGGAAGAAGTGATCAAGGAAAGCAAATTTGAACTCTTCCAAATTGACATCGCCACCACAAACCCTTTCCAAAGACCATTGAGTGTACCACACCTGAGCCACATCTTTCAGCTGATAGGCAACCTTATCTTCCAAAGTGGCACCCATCATGTTCAGTATCTTAGTAAGCTCATCAATGAACTCCTGAGCATCCTCACCAGCCTTTGACCCATAGAACTTTGGAGGATTCATTCGGGTGAAATCTCTCACCCTAGAAGCAGGTATAGGATCTCAAGGAAAGTTGGCTCGCTTTACCTGAGAGGTCACCACCTGAACAAGCATGGCGAAGGCTGTATGAAATTCCCTATTTGAGATAGGTTCATCCACATTCTCGTGGGGAGCCTGGTATTCATTAGCCAGAGTCGGCCTTTGTAGAAGGGGTCTTCTTAAGCCATCTTCTGAAATGGATCAACGACACCGTCAAATAAGGGAACTATTTATACTAACCATAGCACGACAATTGACATGAAGAAGTGAGGCAATTCCTGAAACATCTTCGTAGCCTCCCACTCATAGGTATGGTGCACTTCACACCTATGAATAGGACTCTACTCAACGCGGCATATTGGACTCTGAGGATCATTTATAAACCTAGGGCTCTGATACCATCTTTTGTCATGGCCCGGGGTTAGTGCCTAGATGTGACATAGTGAATGGAGACCCAAGAGTCCTCAAACAAGCCTCAAGTATCCGTAACTGCATCATCGGTTCGAGAATAACATTCAACACACATAGTTATATAGTCAAATCAGATCTCAGGAATCATTCTAGTAATACGAAAGCAATATAATAGTCATAACAACCAGGTCAAAGAAGAGTTTACATAGTGCCCAACAATACCTCTAGTTAAAGGAACGGGGGCTAGGACAAGTTTCGGGCTCACCCTCAATAGAAGAGAACATTCGTAATAACAATAAAGAAGATAGCTGGCTCGCCCTTGGAAGACGGAACTCACCATAATAACTCCAAGAATGGACTAATCGTCAAATGACTGGTATTCAAAGTGCTCGGCCCCGATATGGTAAAATCATGTAGGCATAGAGTATACGTAAGTATGTTTGGATGTACTAAGTATGCGAGTACGCAATGCATATAACTTAACGACCTGCATTTCGATGTTAGATGACAAGGGCACACAATATCAAAAGAATCATATATCCAATGGGGAAGTATACAAGATGCCATGAAATTCATAATGCCTACAATGCGATAATACTTCTATATAGTGGGGATGGACTGAAATCGATAAATCAAACTCATGCGAGCTATTACATAAATTAGACCGACTGGACCTCCCACCGGTAGAGAGAATATTACTTGCCAAAAGTAATCTACATCACACCTTACAACCATGTTTTTCAGTGGATAGTCACCTTCCTTACGACCATGATTTACAGAAGGATTTTCATAATCATAACATATTATAGCATAAACATAATACACAAATATCCATTCCTTACTACCCAGTCTTTTCGATAATGGAGATCGTTCCTATGTTGTACATAGTTCAAGGAAAGGGATAGGGCCTTTGGGGATAGCCCTGGCGCCCCTAATCCATCGATGTTAAGTCAACAACATCCCACATGAATACTTATACATATACGTGCTTCCAAGAGATTCAATAGTCTTTTCAAAACGTTCAATGCATATATAGATTCAAATGCCAAACCATAAATCATAATCATAGTGCTCATGCAAGGAATAACTCATCTACATATACAAGATGGTGCAAGCACCCATAATGCTCAAAGAGGCATAATCATAGACATATCGGTGATCACCTTTTTGTCACAACCAATGCCTTACCAAAATCATATCATAATTATTTCATAAAATATAATTGGGCTTAACCCACTTCATAATTTCCATAAACCAATGCTCATGAATGCAATGCAATGCATGATGTAAGGATAACATGGGTAACATAGATTCAAGTTAAAATCAACATCATTATATGGAATTGAATAAATACGTAGTTAAATCAACATCTAAATCATAGTAATAGCCACCCATGCACAAACCAATTCTTAAAGGGGACATGCATGTTCATAATTTCATAACTCAATGTAAATCATCATAGTAGTGTTCAAAGTAATCTAAAATCATAGGTAGAATACAGCCCATACCTCAATTAGATTTAAGTAAATCAAGTAATAAAAATTCATATTTAAAGTAGATTAAGTTCATGAAATCAATTGAATGATTTTTGGGTCTTCTTGGTTGAAAGGGACCAAGAATCAATCTCGCATATCTTGATTGAGGAGTTGAATTTGAGGAATGAATTGGGCTTGAATTGGACTCCAATGGAACCTTAGCTTTGATCCTTGAGACAGGAGTATAGAGAGGAGAAGGGAGGTGATCTTGTGAGGGGTAGAATATTTTAGGAGAATGAATTAAGAGGGGAGGGGTTTCAGTTGATTTATGGGTTTAGGATAGGTAAAAGGTCACAATTCATGATTAAAATAAACCAAAATTACATAAACACCATAATAAAACAGACCAAAATTAGTCCCCCCAGGCCTACATGATCCGTCAAACGTCACATGTACCGTAAATAGTGGCCGTGATCCCCTACTTAGACTCTCACGGAGGAAAATTTCACAGACCTAAGTGGTACCACACAGGCGGCTACATGGTCCGTGTGACTCCACATGGGCCGTGAAACCGACCGTGCAACGGTATTTGAAATAATTTTTGCGCAATAAAGTTACGAGATGGTACTTTCATACTTAAAATAATTTTACGTAATGAGTTACACGGAGAGCCATATGGACCGTGTGAGCGTGTGAGTGTCTGTGTACCTTCACTTGGCTACAGTTTCCTTCCGCCTCAAAGTTGTCCCAACAGTGAATTGGACCTAGTGCCTCTTCACGGGAGGTCACACGGTCCGTGTAACTTCACACGGGCCGTGCAGGCTCCTCTGTGGAGTGGTGCATGGCAGTTCACCTGGGAAAATTCTAGGACACTTGGGTTAATGCCACTCGAAAAATCCGGGTCCTTACTGTACCTGGAACATTTAAAAGATGACGATACTTGGCACGTATGTTAGATTGTATCTCCTCAGTCACCTTTCTGTATGAATGGTGCTTCCACTACACCTTCACTGAAGCAATCTCCTTGGTCCTAAGATTTCAGACATGCCTGTCTAGAATGGCTATAGGTTCTTCGTCAAATGTCAAATACGGGTCTAACTCTATTACATCAAGTACAATCACATAGGACTCATCTGACACATACTTTTGAAGCATGAAAACATGAAATACAAAATATACAGATGAAAAGTGAGGTAACAAGTCTAGCATATAGTTCATCTCTCCCACTTGGCTTAAAAGCTCAAAAGGACAGATGAATCTAGAGCTGAGCTTCCCTTCTTTTCAATTTTCATCACACCCTTCATTGGTGATACTAAGAGCTAAACATGATCTCCTTCCATAAACACTAAAGCTTGAACTCTTTGATCAGCATAACTTTTTTGTCAATTTTAAGCTATCAACAGTCTACCGTGAATCATGCAGACCTGCTCTATGGCATCCTAAGCAAGTTTGTGTCTAAAGAGTCTATCTCAACAAAATTAAAATGCCCAATCGGAGATCCACATCTCCTACTATATAATGCTTCAAATGAGACCATCTGAATACTAGAGTGATAGTTGTTTTTGTAGGCAAACTCTGCTAAGGGAAAATGCTAATCCCATCACGCACCAAACCAATCACACATGCTTAGAGCATGGCTTCTAACACTTGAATCATCCACTCCAAATTGAGTATCGAACCATACTATAAAGCCCTCCTAAAGTAAAAGGTGAACAAAGAACCTCTATCTAAGACAATGAAAATAGGCATCCCATGAAGTCAAACTATTTGACTGGTATAAAGTTAGGCTAACTTCTTTGTCGTGTACTTCATCCCAACTAAAATATAATGTGGACTTGGTCAATCTATCGATGACCACCCAAATAGAATCATAACCACCTACTGTGGTAGGTAAACCTATAATGAAATTCATAATGATCTTCTCCTACTTCCATGTAGGAATGGGAATCTTCTAAGACACATTTCTAGGTCGTTGATGCTCATATTTGATCTGTTGATAAGTCAAACACTTAGAAAAAAAATTTGGGATAACCCTCTTCATATCTACACCACCAATAATACTGACTTTAAGGCACCATCATAATCAAGCATAACCTCTTTGTCTTCCCCTCTTGCCACCTTGTCTCTAACAAGACATAACTTCTCATCCTCAAGTTGTCGTTCATGAACCTAATCCACCAAAGGAAAATATGCCTCCACAAAGGCAAGAACGCCACCATCCTTTGAAATCCATAACCAGATAAGGCTATTAGCTATCCTCTAAATATCTCTAGCCAACAATTGCTCCTTAACTTAGATGGCGATGACACTTCCCATATCAAAAGTCGTCCTACTCTAGGCATCAGCCACCACATTGGCCTCGAATAATATGAGGTATTACCATCATAGTCCTTCAGTAACTCAAGTCATATACACTGCCTTAAGTTTAAAATCTTTGACTAAAAATATACTAAAGACTCCTATGATCAGCGAAGACTTCATAATAGATGCAATATAAGTATTGACACCACAGCTTCAACACATATCATCGTTGCTAACTCCAAATTATGAGTAAGATAGTTGTTCTCATGAGCTTTCAATTGTCTAGAAGCATGGGAAATTACCTTCCCTCTTTTCATCAACTCTCTACTTAAATCAACTCCAAATGCCTTATAATATACGGTAAAACCCATATCCTTCTCAAGTAGAGTCAACACAGGAGCTGAAGTCAATAAAGTCGCGAACTTTTGTAAGCTCACCTCATACTTATAAAACTAATGAAAACTCCTAGTCTTCTAAGTTAATCTAGTAAATAGGGTTACAATAGTAGAGCAAAACTTACACAAACTGTCTGCAGTAACTTGCCAACCTCACTAAACTTTGAATTTTGGTAGGGGAATTAGGGCTTGTCCAACCTCTAACTATCTCAATCTTATCCAGATATACCCTGATACCCTTCTTGGATGCCATGTATCCTAAGGATGCCACTAAATAAATCCAAAACTCACACTTCAAGAATTTCACATACAACTTCTGCTCTATCAACCTTTGAAGCATCGTCCTCAAATGGTGAACATGATCCTCCTCAATCTTAGAATACACCTAAATATTATCAATAAACACAATCATGAGAGAACTAGATACGGGCGAAATAACCCACCCAAGAATGATGTAAGATCATTAGCCAACTCAAAGGACATCATTGAGAACTCATAATGGTCATAACGGATCCAAAAAGTTATTTTAGAGATATCCAATGTCCTAATCCTCAATTGATGATAACCGAACCTCAAAGTATATCTTAGAAAACAACGTTGCTCCTTTAAGCTGATAAAATAAATCATCAATGTAGGGAAGAAGATACTTGTTCTTAACAGTTAACTTGCTCAACTATCTATAATTAATATACTTATAAACCCATCTTTCTTCTTCATAAGCAAAACTGAAGCACCCAAAGGTGACATCCAAAGATGAATAAATCCTTTACTCGATAAGTCTTGCAACTGTTCTTTTAACTCCATTAGCTTTACTAGAGCCATATGATATGAGGCAATGGAAATGAGCTTAGTCCTAGCTCTAAATCAATAATAAAATCAATGTCCCTATCTAAAAGAATGCCTGGAAAATCAATAAGAAACACATCCAGAAACTCTTGAACCGTGGGAATGGACTCTATAGATGACTTATCAACACTAGTTTTCAAATAAAGGCTAAATAAGACAAACACCATCTGTCGATCAATTTCTAAGCACAAATGTAAGATATAATCTTACAATAGTATGAGCCTGTAAGGACCCAGATTTTTCAAGAGGCGTTTCCCAAAACTATTGGAATTGTCCCAAGTAAACTACCAAGCATCACTCCACGGAGGGCCTACACGGGCCATGGGAAGCCACACGGACCGTGTGGCCTCCCATGAAGGGACACTTAGTCCAGTTCATAGTTTGGATGATTTAAGACGGAAGGGAATTTTGGCCAAGTGAGCCACACGGCCACTCACACGGTTTGTGTGACGTGTCACGGACCGTGTGACTCTCAGTATGATTCACTACGTAAAAATTATTCTAAGTTTGAAAGTACCGTCTCGTAACTTTGTCGTGCAAAAAATAATCCAAGTATCATTACATAATCGGTGTCACGGCCCGTGTGAAGTCACATGGAATGTGTAGCCGTCCGTGTAATATCACTTAGCTCCGTGTAATTTTTCTCTGTGAAATTCAATATAGGGGATCACGGCCACTGTTCCCGGTTCATGTGGCATTTCACGGATCGTGTAGTGGACCATGTGGACCTGATGGTTCCAATTTCGGTTCATTTCATTAATGGTGTTTATGTAATTTTGGTTTATTTTAATCATGAATTATGACCTTTTACCTATCCTAAATCCCTAATTCAATTGATATTCCCTTCCCCTTAATTCATTCTCCTAAAACATTCTACCCCTCACAAGATCACCTCTATATTCCTCTCTATACTCCTCTCTCAAGGATCAAAGCTAGGGTTCCATTGGAATCCAATTCAAGCCTAATTCATTCGTCAAATTCAGCTCCTCAATCAAGGTATGTGAGATTGATTCTTGGTCCTTTTCAACCAAGAAAACCCAACAAATCTTTTCAATCGATTTCATGTATTTAGTTTAATTTAAATGTGAGTTTCCATTATTTGATTTTATTAAATCTAATTAGTATATGGGCTGTATTTTTACTTATCATTTCAATTCATATTGATTACTAACATGATGGTCTACATTAAGTCATAAAGTATGAACATGCATGTCCCCTTTAAAGTTGATTTATGCATGGGTGAACTAGATTACTATTTACATGTGGATTTACTAAATCTTATATTGTGATATTGATTTTTAACTTGAATCTATGTTACCCATGCTATCTTCACATCATGCATCGCATTGCATTCATGAACATTGCTATATGGAGATTATGAAGTGGGTTAAGCCCAACTATTTGATGAAATGATTTGATAAGATATTGGCATGACAAAAGGGTGATCACCGGTATGTCTATGATTTTGGCTCATTGAGCAATATGGGCCATTATGTAAATATGAATGAGCTATTCCCTGCATGAGCATTTATAAGTATGAATTATGATTTGGCATTTTGAGCCTAAGTGTGTAATGAATGTTTTGAAATGAAGTATTGCATTTCCTGAAAGCACGTATATGTATAAGTATTCAAGTGGGATGTTATTGACATAACACTGATGGATTTGGGGTGTTAGGGCTATCCCCAAGGGCCTTCTCCCTTTCCTTGAATTATGTGCCAACATAGAAATGTAAGCCATTACCGAAATGATCGAGTCATAAGGAATGGTTATACGTATATGAAAATCTGATATAATATGTAAAAGGCTGCAAATCCTTTCGAAATGGTGAGTTCCATAGGAAGGTGACCATCCACCAAAATGGTGAGTGTCGTAAGGTGTGGTGTAGATTACCTTAGGCAAGTAGCCTTCTCCTATCGATGGGAGGTCTTTATTGAACTAATTCATGTAATAGCTCATATGGATTTGATGTGCCGGTTATAGTCTATCCTCACTATATATGAGCATTGTTGCATTTCATGTACATAAATTTTCACGGCATCTTGCATAAATTTATCCATTGAATATACAATTCTTCTATATTATGTTCCTTTGTCATCTAACATCTAAATGTAGGTTTAGTAAGTCATATGCATTGCATGCCTGCATACTTAGTACATTCAAACGTACTAACGCACACTCTATGCCTACATGATTTTACTATGTAGGGGCCAAACACTTTGATTATCAACAGATTGACGGATAGTCCAATTCCCGGAGAATATTGTGGTGAGTCTTCATAGAACGAACCAACTATCTTTTCTTTATGCTATTTCAGAACTACCTTCTTTAATGAGGTGAGGTCTAGACCCCACATAAGTCCTCCACCATTTCCTAACGGGTCCACGGAGTTGGAGTGCAACAAAATGAACACTACATGGATTAATTAAACCCTCCACCTCTAGCATCTCACGACATAGAGTCATAAATTCATAGGTGTCCTTACTCTTGTAACCCTGGAATTGAGGCGGTTTTTTATCTTCTTAAATCACCCATAACAGTATTGATCGCCTAGCGCCAAAACTATCTCTAGAACAACCTATACACTAACAGTTGATGTGAGAACCATTAATGGTCGACCCACCTGATTATGATCCACCAAGCCCTAGTGCTGACTTGGCACTTGAGCCTCTACTCTTGTCTAGAAACCTCTCAATGTGCTCGTCGTAGTACCACTTTGAGAAAACAAATCTTAAGTAGACCCAACACCCTCAATAAGGTATCTTGAAGCAAAAGTGTAGCTGCATACTCAGGAGGAACATGGTCCTTATCCGTCTCCATTTATGGCTCTAGGGAAACCTCTCTAGCATAACCCCTAGCTGGTATGCTCCTTGAGCACGACCACTAGTTGGTGCCATTCCACGAGTATAATCTCTAGCTCGAGCTTTACCCCTACCTCTAACTAGGGTCTCAGTAATTTCCTCAGGGATTGCCTCCTCTCTACCACTGGAAATAAAAGCTTTGGTCTTTGGCATCTTCCAAAATAACATGCGATAACCTAGTACGGGCAAAGGTAAACAAACATGCTAAGAAAGAATGGAAAAATGAAGCTTTCTAACAATCTTCATAGGCCCTCAGTGATAAGTATAGACATCTTCGTATTGATCCTTGAGACTCTACATAGACTTGACTTACATGTGAAACCTATGAACCTAGAGCTTTGATATCATTTTTTTCCTGATCCAAAAATGAATGTGATGAATGTAGTCTTTTTCCACCAAGACAAGCTAATCAGAACCCCAAAAAAGATGAAAATAATTGGAAAGGAACTAAAAATTATACCAAAAGTGTAGAAAACTTACTCGTTCTAAAAAAACTCTTAAAATCTAATTGTCAAGTATACAATCCACTAATAAAATACAAAACTAAAAGATAGGTACAGGTCCTAATAACTTTATTTCTCAAATAGAATAAAACACAAGCGAAGGATAAAAGGATCTGCGAAATGACAATCAACATCTCTCAATGTCTTAAGGAAAAGGCCTCTGTGATCAAGAAGAAAACCTAACACGCTAGTCCGGGCTCAGAATTTATACAGGTGTAGAAGTAAGGAATAAGTACCAAATAACATGGTATCTAGCAAGTAAGCCAATAAGACAAGGTAAATCTAGATAGAAAATAAAAACTCTTTTCATTCCAACCGAACCTCTATAACTACAACTAGCACAGAAATCAAGCCAACCTAAAGATTTACAATACATAATTTACAAGATTTTATAATCATAGATAAATGTTACAACTCACTAATTGCAAGTATCATGTCTATCAAACACAAGAATCAAATTTATTACACATAAGTATCAAAATCATCATGCATAATAAATAGTTGAGACTCATAGGAAACACCCTAGTCCTATGCACTTACCCGTAAAGACCTTGACATCATTCACACTTATCATAAATGACCTCAACCTCAACATTTGTTGAAAAATGACCACGATATGAATAACACCCGCCGGAAATAACCTTGACATATTAATAACACTCACTGAAAATGACCTCCGCATTAATAACGCTTGCTGATAATGACTTTAACATCAATAACATCCTTCAGAAAGGATCTCAATATCAATAATACTAATTGGTAATGACATCGACATCAATAACACTCGCCAAAAATGCTCTTGGCCTAAAAAACATGTCAATCTCATTTCCTAGTCTTAGAACTAATGCAAATAAATATGTTCATACAATAATGAAGGAAATGTTAAGTACATAGTTCATATTCATAATAAAGTTATCAATTATTTCTTCAACCTCATATCAGTATTAATGACACAACAATTTACTCTTTCCAACACAACATTAATAGTACATTGCCTTTTAGTTAACCCCCTTCAATAATTAAGATTATGAATCATCACAATCAAACCAAATATGTAATTACAATAAAATTTTGGTATTAGCAACATCCATATCCTATAGTTTGAACAGATGAATCAAAATGGTTTAGAAACCCAATTTCACAAATGAGGTTTGAATCTAAAAGTTTTTATGTAAAAAGGTTACTCAAAGCATTCAAAATCCATAGATGAAAATTATTTCAAAAATAGAGTTTTATTCAACTCAAACCACCAACAGAGTTATATTCAACTCAAACCCACCATTTTACCTTTAAAACTCAAGTTCTTGAAAATCTCTCATTTTGTCAATCAAAAATCTCAATTTTTGATGTTAAAATCACTTTTGATAATAGGGAATTGAAGATTTAGGATCACAAATAGTTACCAATTGATTCACTGTAAAAAGTCCCTCCAAAATCGCCTCAAAGGATTTTTTAAAAAACTCAAAATGAAAGAAAATGGAGTTAGATCTCGAAAATTTTGAAGAAGACACCCTCAAGTATCACTTTCGCGCCCCTTGCAAAAGCGGTAGCCTGATCTCGAAAGTGATCCATACCTAATATTGCCTTATCGCGAAAGCGAAGGGCCTTCGTTTAATCGAAGGTCTCGAGGCGACCCCCCTCTCGCTTTTGCGAGAAAAGAGACACCGGATATCATAAAACTATCACATGTTTAAATATACTCTAAAAGTTTTCTCGAAATTTGTTCAGAATCTTGTACATACAAATCATACATGCTAGTCTACTAAATTTCATGTTTCGAGCTCAATGGAACCTTCATATTAAAGCTTCGAGGTCTCCTTGACCAGGAACCCGTTTAGTCGCAACTAAACGACCATAGGGCTCCAAAATACCAATCGACTTTGGTACTTTTGAAAAATCAACCAACACCTCACTCATGCCTAAAATAGTCTCTCTGATCCAATGAAATTATTGAAAATTTATTTCGAACTCCGAATGTTAATCAAAGCCAACCTAAATGCTAAAATATCAAAAATTTCAAGCTTAAAACCTCAAATCCACCAAACAACTCCAAATTCGAAACCGAAAACTTTGCTGGATCAACTTCCACATTTTGGAACCGATAGAATTGATGAAATTTCATTTCGAGACTCGAAGCTGCAAAAAGCACTAAAAAACATTTTTTCCCACAACTGAAGCCTTTTAAAAATCAAAACTTTCAAAAATCACTACTTTTCAAAGAATTTTCAAAACCAACATTGTAAGTTGTTCAAATATAACTCGAAATAATTATTAAAAGGGGTAAAATAATATTTTCACCCAAATTTTTGAAATTGACCAACTGAGTGGTTACAATATTTTAGAAATATATATGCATAATTATCAGAAACAATTCCAACTCTCATTGCATTTTTATGAGATATACTTGAATTTCACAATTGAAATAAGAAAGTACGCATATACAGAGTGATTTCCAACTAAACTCAAATTCTCATTATATTTTTATTGGCATTTTTAAAGTATGCCTGTTTCAGATAAATAGAGTGGCTATATATGTTTGTTGTGCTTATATTAGAACGTGTATTCAATAATGACATCCTGTACTTTTAGGGAGGCGAACCTAAGTAATATGTGAAATAGCGCCCACGGCTCAAAAACAACAAAAAGTCTGTGTATTTCATTTCCCTGAGTTTCCATAGATTCAAGAAAAAGGAAAGAGGTTTGGTTATGAGGATTTTTGGAAAGCACATATTTGGAAGACAGATTGTACTATTGGCTTCTGGGTAAGTATGACATGTGAAATTAGTTTGTAAAACTATGTATGATATTCATTTATTGTTTTTTGTTGTGAATAGAATGGTGTTTTTGGGTTCAACAACATATGATGTGCATAGATCCATAAAAAACAACGAGAGGCCAGCATCGAAGGAGCAAATGCAAGCACTTGAGGATTACCTCAACTCTGTCCGCCGCCCTTAGGCTTTTGGTCCATCATACGCCACGTATGCCTCTTATCTACTTTCCATTACTCAACGAATACCTCTTTTGGGCATCTCCAGTCTTATTTGCAATATCAGTATTATTTATATGTAAATTATAACAAAATTTAACAAAAAAATAATATTAATATTATTAAATATAAATCAATTTTAATTTACTGCATCAAACTTTATTTTTTAAAAAAAGAAAATTTCTGGCTCTTTGTTATTTTAATATTATTTTTTATTTAGTTGAGGTTTGGTAAAAGTTTTATATAGTGAAATAAAATTAAAATATTCAATAAAGTAAAATGACGTAATTAAGTGTAACATTATTCACACACTATAATAGCATTTGAATTTTTGCTTCAAAATATTAAATTTTATACTAAAATAAGATTTGATCTAAAAGTCAATAATAAAATTGGAGATGGTCTAATGAACGTCTTCTTTTTTTTTTAACCAACATCGTGTCACCTATTTTATTTTTTTTAAGGAAAAACAAAACATTTTACTTTACAGAGTAAATTACGACCATATTTTAAGTTGACAATTGGGATGAAGTTGAGGCAAATATTTAACTAGGAATTTATTCACCGGCAAAAATCAAGATGTCGGGAGATAGACTAAAATCCTAAGAAAGTTGATTAAATAAAAATTACGTCAATTAGAAGGCTCGCTTTATTATAAGACAATTAAATAATGAGATAATCATTTGATTAAAATAATTTTAAAAAACAGTCATTCATTATATAGGAATGTATAGTCAAGATATATTTTATATATAATTAAACTGTAATCAGTTTTTGAGAATATACTATCATAATGTATATTTAATGTATACCTTATGTATAAGTAATCTACATTGAATAATTTCTATGACTTTTGGCAAATTATATTATATAATTATATATATTTTCTATGATTTTAGGATATTTTTCATATAAATAAGAAAAAATTACCTAACTATATATATATATATATATATATTACCTTATTTACTATTCTTCCCTGCCGTATCAAAATATTTTAAAATTTTTATTTCTCCTCCTAAAACTCTCTCATGCAGATACATAATTTAGAATCCCCAATTTAAAAGATATTATCTTTCACTCCCCTAATTTCTCTGTCTCCTTCATCTTTATACTTCCATGTGAAGAAATTACCAAAAGAAATATCTGAAAAAGAAACAGAGAAAGAGAGAGAATGAAGGCTAGTAATGCTAAGCTTATAGTTTTTCACCCATCTCTTCATAAACAAGGATCAGGAACAATTATTGCTTCTCCTCGCATTTGGTTTCTTGTGTCCTTTTCCTTTTTCACTTTCAATTTTGTACTTACTTTCTTCACCGCTAAGGATGCAGTACTCAATGCTAGGGCTGGGCATTCGGTCGGTTCGGTTTGGTTTTTCAATTTTCGATTTAAGAAAAATATAAATCGAAACTGAAATAAATTCGGTTTAGTTCGGTTTTTGTAATTTCGGTTCGGTTTATATCGGTTTAACTTTTCGGTTTGAATATTATTTCTGACTTTTTTTTCGTTGAAAAGTAATTGATTACATACAAGAAAATACTACTACAACTCTATAAAAATAAGTTACTCTATATTAGTAACCAATTAATGAGGTCATTATTTAAAAATGTGAACCTCAAGTTTTAACATTTGATATTAGCCCAACCAATTAAATTTTTGAGCAAGCACCAACATTTGATATTAGCCAAAACAAGGCTTAAATCCACATTCTCATCAGCAGGCAACAACAATTCAAAACAAGAACCAACATCCAACAATACAAAATAAGAACAAGCATCGACAGTTAGAATAAAAAGCAATAGTCCTAAGAATCAACAATTCAAGCTTCCAGTTTTGACAAAAAAGCTGGCATTTGGAAAGTAGATGCTGAGATTAATAGAAAGAAGAGAAATCTATTTCTTGACTTTTCTCTGTCAATTTCTTGTTGGACCTTGAGCTTACCATGGCTGCATTAAGAAGAAAAGTAACAATTAGCAACAACATAGATATTACAACTTATTGTGAAAAGATAGAAGTTTTTACTTATCAATTACCACATCTATGCCTCACGCAACTATACATCGACAATTCTAGATTCACTTCCACTATGAGCCATATCTTAAAAGAATTTAAAAGAACTTGTTAGATATAACTTATAAGTAATATAAATAAGAAATTATCTTTGATATAATGAATACAAAATGTGAAATTCTTACCAAGTTCAAGTTGCTCAAGATACTCTAAATCTTCTGCAACATTAATTGGAATAGGTTCATTTCTAAGCCAATCTTGAAGACAAATAAGTGATTGCACTAATATAGATGTCAATGAGCTCCTAAAGGGATCAAGAATGCAACCTCCTGTGCTAAAATGCGCATTCAGATGCAACGCTTGAAATGGGAATGGCTAACACATCACGAGCTATCTCCGCCAGAATAGGAAATCTTGGCTCATTAAGTTTCCACCACTTCAATATATCAAAATCATCTGATTCTGGTTCAATATCTTCAGCAAGATATCTACCCAACTCTGATTTACTGCCTGAACTTCCACTTTCTTCTTTATGCCTAACAAATTGTTGTTTCGTTCTCATTGATCCTCTTTTTTGAAAGTTGCCATCACTACTCATAGTAGATGCACTCGATGAGTTCCTAGATAAAGTAGGCAAAGATGATGAAGAGATTTTTGATGATCTCTTAACATAATGCTCAAATAAATCTTTCATATATTTATCCGCGGCATCAATAAGAGAGTCCCCAATTTCTTTCCCAAACATATCCACAATTACAAACGGAACATATTCAAGCTTGTTACGAGGATCCAACACAGATGATATAATGATCATCTTGTTCATTTTATGTGGATCACCCCAATATTTTCTGAACTTTTCTCTCATACTCTCTGCCATTTTTTTCAGACAAGGATCTTCATTTTCCATCATCTCTTTCAAAATAAGATCAAGCTTACCAATTTCCACAAAGTGCACATTATTTGTGACATATTTTGAACCAGAGACCTTCAAAGTAAGTATATAAAAAGTTTCAAGAAACTTAACCATTGCCCTCACTTTTTCCCAATCATCACTAGTGAGGACTCCTACACTAGTTCCATCTTCACAAGGATTGGTACAGTGATAATCAAGGAATCCAATATCATAAAAACTATATCTTTCAAATGCAAGTTCAGTGTCGTATCAAGCATCAAGTATGTAGAGTTCCATCGAGTAGGAACATTTAAACATAATGATTTCTTACAAGTTATCAATTGAGATTCACAACATTCTTTAAAACTTTTTAAGTCTTGCGGGAGATTGTTTGATGTATTTCACAGCTTGTCTTACTCGCTTGACTGATTGACCAATTTCTTTTAATCCATCTTGCACAATAAGATTGAGGATATGTGTCATACACCTCACATGAAGGTCTTGATCCTCCGATATGTTAGTTTCCCAATTACTCAACTGTTTAGATATTTCTTTCACAGTAACACTGTTGGAACTAGCATTATCAACTGTGATAGAAAACACATTGTCTAAGCCTCAATCAAGCAAACAACTAGTAATGGAAGCAGCCATATATCACCTCTATGACTAGAAATATGACAAAAATTTATAATTCTTTTATGCAAAATCCAATTTCTATCTATAAAGTGGGTTGTTAGAAAAATATAGTCGATTCTTTGAATAGATGTCCAAGAATCTATTGTAAGACAAACTTTTGAATGTGCTTCTTTGAAAGTCTTCTTCAAGAGTTGTCTATGTTCACTATAAAGTTGATAACAATCTCTTGTCAAAGTTTTACGAGAAGGAATATGAAATTGTGGCACTGTGATTTTCATGAAATTTTTAAAACCTTCCTTCTCAACAAAACTAAACGGCAACTCATCAACAATTACCATTTGAGCTAAAGCTCTTCTACTTTGTTCTTGTTCAAATTTTCAAGTGATAATCACTCCTTCCTTTTCTCCCGTTGAAGATGGTAGAAAATTTATTAGTTTTTGACCATCCGTACGAGGAAAATTAGGACACTTATTATTCAAATGGTTATTCATAGATGATGTACCATTATTCTTCGTAGCAGCCGCATAAGTTTTTTCACAGTAGTTACACCTTGCTTTAGAAATTCCATTTTCATAGATGAACTTCTCAAAATGCTTCCAACAAGAAGCCCTAGGTTCCATGACTTTTCTTTTCTTTGGAGCTTCAACCTCGTTGGAGAAGAAATATTAGGTATTTTGTTTGAAGCCCCATCTTCACTTACCCTACTTTCAAATTCAGTTATCTGTGATTTGTGAAACTGAAAATAAATTTAAAATTAGAAAATTATAATATCCAATTCTCCATCCTCAAATCTTTCTAATTCTTTTATTATCAATACAAAAACATACAAAAGACCGAAAGAGTAAGAAATAAAACCTTACCAGTTAATCGACCAGCAGACCGGTGAATTGACTAGCACGCAGCGGCAGCAGCACGCAGCACACAGCAGCGGCAGCACGCAGCAGCGGAAGCAGGCAGCAGCGGCAACACGCAGCAGGCAGCAGCGTGCAGCACAGCAACTGCGGCAGCGGTAGCAGAAGGTGCAAAAACCCTAGCCGGCTAGCCCCTTGGAGTTGGAGTTGGTGCTTTTCTTTTTTCAGTTGGGAAAATGAAAATGGAAAAGTGACAAAACTCAAATAGTCAAAGACTCAAATAGTCAAATGGGATTAATGATCTGATTTTGAATTTGGGCATTGGGAAATTGTCAAATTGGACATTTAATTTTGGATTTGACAATTGGGTTTGAGATTAGGTCATGGTATTTAAATTGTTAAAATTACATAACTACACAACATATTTTACCATATTTTCTAATAATTCCTATCTTAAAAAATTACAAAAATCCTGTATTTTCACTCTCTCTTCAACTTGCAGATACCTAAACTATTATTCTCTCTCCTTCTTAATTTATCCTAAATTATCTCCTAATTTTAAGTGTTCTAATCAATATCTACATAATCTTCCTATTTTTTTAGTTGTGTAATAAATCTTTTCATGATTAATTTCAAATTTCAAATTTTTTATCATTATTTTCAAACTAAACAAAAGGGAAGAAATTGAAAAAGGAAGAAATCTTTTCATGATTATCTCTTTTGCTAAATCAAATAAACATTGATTGATACGTGTTTTTTTTTTGGCATTTTTGGTATTGATACACAACACTAGGATTATGCAGTCGTTTTTTTACCTAATCGTTACTTTGATTTATCAAATAATATAACTATTCAGGTATCTAAATTAAGTATAAACGTTACAATTAACAAGTATCTAATTCATTAAATAAAAATAGGTAGTTATTTTTGGAAGAATAAATTCACGCATCAAAAGTGTTAATGTTGAAGAAATTCAAAATCAAGTCAAAATATTTTTGCAAAATCAAACTAAACAATGATTGGTATGTATTTTCTGGACGTTTTTTGGTATTGATACACAATACAAGGGTTATGCAGTCGTTTTTTAACCTAGTCATTTTTATATTTGATACTTGAATTTATATACTTAATTTAAGGTTTTGATACTTGAATCCGTCTATTTGATTCTTGGACAACATTTTTAGATTATTTGTATTGTAGATACTTGATACTTGACTTAATGTACGTGAAAAGTATATTTGATACTTGAATTATGATTTTTCAGATTTGGAATCCCCAACTACATTTTCACAAATACCTGGTGCGCTTTCATGTATCAATATGTAAACAACATGAAATCTGTGTATCAATTCACAAAATTCATATAAAAAGACACACACAACAATAAATAGTATAAATTTGATACCTGAAAAAAAAATGTAAAAGAATCCCCACAAACAAGTAAAGAAAACGTTACCCTACATTATTTCAACAATGAAGAAATTATAAAAACTATGTTGAAGAATCAAACTTTCGGCAACAAAAGGCAAGTGGTAATGAGCTTTTCCTTTTTCCCCTCTTTTACATGTCATTTTGGAACTTTGGGTTTTGAAGTTGAAGCTATATTCTTGATGACCGCCATTTCTTCTTGGGAATCCTCTTCAATAGACTCATCTTGATGGTGTTGGCATTGTCGCTTATTGTTTGAGAATCCATTGAAAATTTTCACTAATCAAATGGACAAAATCAGTTTGGGGAAAACTTTGGAACAAAGAATGAAAAGGAAATTTTGAAAAGGAAAGAAATAATTATGTAAAAATAATTTTGAAAAGGAACGAAAATTTGAAAAGGAAAGAAATAATTGTGTTAAAATTAAGGAATCACCTTTTGATTATCAGATTTTTTTTCCTTATTTAACATAACATATTTAAATTCATATTAAGGTATCAATGACATAGAAAAAATTGAAATTTTTGGTGATTTTAAAAGAGTCGGGAAAACTAGAAATTATGAATAAACAGTATGATATTTATGAAACTTATACATTTAAATTTGGGTTTGGGGCTTTGGGCAATAAAAGATAATTTGATATAAATTATAATATATTATATGGTATAAATTAATTCGGTTTTTCAGTTAACCGAAAAAATATATTTTAAAATCAAAAATTGAACCAAATTATTAAATTTTAAAATTTCAAACCGAAATCGACCGAAATAATCGAAAAACTGAAACTAAAATTGAAAAAAAATTAGTTTGGTCGGTTTTTTTTGTTTGAACCAAATTATGCCCAGCCCTACTCACTGCAGAAATCGGAACAAACACTGTTGGTAGTAACTCTCTATTGACGGCGAGTGTGTTCGACGCGCTTCTTCACTATGCTTCTTTGAACTCATCTACTGTTTCTTCACGAATGTCTGCAATGGAGATGAAGACAATCGTTACTGTCCTCCGTCGCTGTAAAGCCCCTTGTAATTTCCTTGTTTTTGGTCTATCTCGTGAAACCCTGCTATGGCATTCTCTCAATCACAAAGACCACACAGTTTTTGTTGATGAAAGTGCTTATTTGGTATCCAAATTGGAAGAGAAACACCTAGAAATTGAAGCTTACAATGTTCAATTCATGACAAAAGTGAGTGAATTGCACGATTTGTTGGATTATTCGAAAGAGCAAATCGGTGATTGATGCAATGTTGGAATTCTGTATAATTGTATCAAATTCAACAAGCATAATACAATATTGGATTTGTTATGTCGGAAAATGACTTTCGGTTTAAAAATTCGATTAAGACTTAATTAATTTAAGTAAAATCGAATCTTTAAAAATTTAGAGTCGCCACTTAATTTTTAAGGAAAAATCAAGAAAACCATTTAAAACATTTTAAAAGACTCAAACAGAAAAAATCTTTTAAAATCCAAAGAAAAGGGTTCGGGTTCATATTTCTATTTCGGGAAGGTTTTACGCACCCGAAACATCCGCTAACGTGCGGTTATCCGACGATTAAATATTTTGACTAACTTTAAAATAGTGTTATTTTATATTAATAATTTTGAAAAGTTTAGACAACATACTTTAGGAAACGGAAATTTACATTTTTTACTTATATTTTAATCAATTAGAATTAATTAAGTAAACTAGTTATAGAAGATCTAATATTAAAACCTAACTAATTTTATTTAATTAAACGGAATTGATGGATTTAAATCAACTAATTAGAATTTTGAAATCTATTAAATTCTAAGTACTTTAAAGAAGAGACGTACATATATCTTCAAAAAATATTTTTAAGGAACAAGGTGTTTGAAATATTTTAGGAAGTATTTTAAAAGAATTTAATTTCCTAGAGGCGATTTTATAGTCAAGATCATAAAACGACGTAAATGGCTAACTCGGGGAAACATAATTAGGTTAAAACACAGACAAAACGACATGAATTAAAGTTAATGATAAAGATAATCAAATAATTATGTTAAACAAAATAATATAAACAATACGTAATCAAAATAAATTAAAATAGAATTGGGCTTTGGCAGGCCCAATTCTCAAAGCCTGCAATAATTTAAATAGTGGGCCTGCCAAGCCCTTTTATTATTTTTGCTTCTTTGGGCTGTTGGCCCAATTTATTTCAGCTGCAAAAATCAATATGATAAGTGGGCCGGACTGCCCCTACTGACCATTTGGGCTTTTGGCCCATGTTCCTGTGCAAGCAATTTTATTGTATACAGAAAGTGTATACCAATGTATATAGATACGTTGCCACCCCGAAAAATAAAATCCGACAATCCCGAGCAGCTGGGCATAGGCCGAGATTGACCCGAGACTCAACGAAATGCAAGGAGGAGTCAAAAATAGACTCGGTACGACATTACATGCAAAGAAAATAAAGATAAGGAATGAATAATAAGAAATATTATATCTCACAAGTGATATGCAATTCACAACTTGCATGACAACACAAAATCATATGAGAAAAGAGATTGTACAAATTGAGACAACTACATATAATACAAATGTAAATCTATATATATATAGGTGTATATAGGATGCATAGACACATAGATAATGCAATACATGACATAGATATAGATGTACATCTATTGTAAAATGGCACTATAACCAACAATCTTCAAGCTTCATAAATACATTCATGTATATGCATTATGTATATATGTATATAGGTGTATATATAAATACATAGACATTGTAATACCAATATATGACCAAATAAACTAACAAACTTTCAACTTATATACATTTGTATACATACATGTAGAAATGCACATTATTTGTATATATATTCATAGATATGGCAGCTCAACAAACAAATGGATAACATTTAAAAGTAAATTCGAGCTTATATGGATATATATATGTAGATATTCATATATATGTGCATGTATACAGCTGTATATACACCGTGATACGACTACATTTGCCATATAACCAAACAACTTTCCAAGTTATACATACATATACATGTGTATGCTGATATATACATGATATACAGCAGATAACCAACGAACCAATACATATATTCAAACATTCTTCAAGTTTTATACATACATATACATATATATATATCTTCATATACATAGATATACAGCAAACAACCGCCAAAACAAACATATATTTAAACATTCTTCAGGTTTTGTATATGTATACGTAGATATACAGCAATATACAGCCATTCAAACTCATATATACTCAAACATTCTTCAAGTTTTATATATATACACAGGTATACAGCATCTAAACTAACGTATACCTAACCATCTTCGAGCTTTGGACATATATACACAGGTATACAGCCTCTAAACTAACATGTACTCAACCATCTTCAAGTTTTGGACATATATACACAGATATTCAGAGATATACAGCATCTAAACTAACATATACTCAACTATCTTCAAGTTTTGGACATATATACACAGATATACAGAGATATACAGCATCTAAACTAACATATACTCAACTATCTTCAAGTTTTGGACATATATACACAGATATACAGAGATATACAGCATCTAAACTAACATATACTCAACTATCTTCAAGTTTTGGACATATATACACAGATATACAGATCCAAACTAATGTATACTCAACCGTTCTTCAAGTTTTATACATACATACGCGTATACGTCCTCATATACATAGATATACAGCAAAACCAGCCATCAAAATCAACATATATTCAACTATTCTTCAAGTTTTATACATACATACACATATACGTCCTCATATACATAGATATACAGCAAAACCAGCCATCAAAATCAACATATATTCAACTATTCTTCAAGTTTTATACATACATACGCATATACGTCCTCATATACATAGATGTACAGCAAAACCAGCCATCAAAATCAACATATATTCAACTATTCTTCAATTTAGACCTACATATACATATAATATCTTTATAAAACATACATACACAAATACGCATACCCACAACATCGACATTCACAATCGGAACAAACTAAACACGATACAACTCGAGATGAAGAGTAACGGACATTACCTTTCCCGAGGCAGCGAAGACTAGAACCACGAGCCGAACGACACCACTTCACTGCTACAGGTCTCCTAACGAATTTTCAGACTCCAAAACTAAACAACGAAGAATGTGAGTATTGGATTGTTAAAGTTTTTCACAAATTTTAGAAAAAGAAAGAAGGTTATTCTGAAACTTTGAAGACTAAATCGTTCAAAATGTTTTCCCAAAACCGAAAAATCCAACCAAAAAAGGTCCTCAAATCAGTGAACAATTGGGGTCTTTATACCCCAAAAATTCGAGCACCAAAACCAAAAACCAAGGGGTAAAATCGAAATAGAGTCTTCAAATGGGACCTCTCACAAGTCTCACATCCTAGCCGTCGATTTGCATCGACGGCTCGGATGTGAGACACGTGGAAGGTCCCTGACGAGCAAGGACAACGAAAAAGAGGAGAGGAGCAGGTGCTTTGACCAAAAAAATGGCCCAAAACGACCACTGTGGTCGCTGCCATGGCTGGCTTCGGGCTGTCTCTCTTTGTTGTTTTCCGCTTCGGGTTGGGGTTTATGGGGAGAGGGAACGCGTGGGTTAGGGAGATTAATGGTTTCTTGGCACTTTGCCAAGAAAAGGCACTAGTTTCGGCTGGGATTGAGGCTGCCATGTCTGGTTTTCGGGGAAGAGGAAAGAAGAAGAAGAAGACAAGTGAGGGGCGGGGCTGCGCGTGGGGGGTTAGATTAGGATAAGGGTTTTAATTAAATTCTGGGCCGGGTCGGGGCTGTGAAGGGGACCGGGTCGGGGCTGGGAAGGGGACCGGGTCGGGGGGTTTTTTAAGTTGGGCTGGGGTTATTTTTAAGAATTGGGCTTGGGATTCTTTTAAAGAGAAAGAATTAAAAGAGTTTGAAAGAATTAAAGATTTAAAAATTTGCTATTTCAACTACAAATATGACCAATTCGAGATTAACCGATTAATTCGACCACGAAACGAATTAATATAAATTAATTATGGAGCTTTTTTTTTAAAAATATTCACGACTTCAAAACAAGATAAAGTATTTAAAGATAAGATCTATTTAAGAAAATATTTTAAATATAGCTAAAATTAAAAGATTTGTATAATACACAACATAAAAATATATAATACGAAAAAGTAGAGTAAAGCAACATGCAATATTAAAATAATACGATACGAAAAAGTAGAATAAAGTATTTTAAGATGAATATATAATAAGCCATATATAAATCCAATAATATTGAAATTTAAAGATTCAAACCTAAAGTTACTTGAAAAAAAGATTTTTTGCATTTTTGAAAGCTAATTAATTCAAGTCGTTAAAATTAATAGCTCGATGATTAATTTATATTGTGGAGGGTAAAAATTGGGTGTCAACAGCTGTCCCTTTCTTTGGGCATGATCGATGAAAGTGATCGTGGACAAAGAAACTTGACCAATCCAATTTTGAGCCGACCACATATTCATCTCGTGGAAGGGTCTTGGCACGGGCTATAGGAAATTGTGGCCGGACCCCGGTTTCGGGTTTCCTACATATCTCAGGTTACATGAGAATTCAGGCCACTTGTAGTTCAAAACGCTTGATTCTACGCACGATTTTGAAAAGTTTAAAAGCTATCCAATATCGAATTATGGAGAAATTGGAATGCTTGGGATGAGATTTTACGAGTAAATGTTAGAATACAGCCGAGTTTCAAAATTGAGTCCGCCTACACATCCTTGGACTAAGGAATCAGGCTGCTTGTAGTTCGACTATATCGGTTGAAAAGGAAATCTCTTATTCGAGACAACCTCTGGTTCAGGAGGAGTGACCAACAGAACGAATCATGAAAAAGAGGCTTGCAACCTCTTAACCATAAATGTGGTGCACTTCATACCCATAATTAAGAACTTACACGGACATAATTTCAAAACTCTTGGTATGTTGTCACTCGGATTGAAAACGTGGCATCCGGTGAGGGTTGAGATCACCTGGATGCGAAACTGAAGACTACGGACTCAAGGAAAATACCCACATGCCTTCTGATAGGGGTGTGGTTAGATTGTGGTAGTCGTTTCTCAGCTCGCGCCCGAAAAGTTTGACATTCCTCTCCGGACTATGTCCCAGTTCGCTGCTAAGACAAAGTTCCACGTTGTGCTGCGTCCCATTTGATGACGTCCACACCTGTGATTCGCTTTGAGAATTCATCCTTTCGGATGCTCTCGATATAACTCACAAAACCGTTAGTAAATAATCGTAATTACGGAGATGGTATCTTTTACCATGTTCGATATATTCTTTCTTTCAATGTAGTAGATAATAAGTTGATACGACGTGGTATGATAATGGCCTCTTGGCGATGGATAATGCAATGGCCCTCTCGGCAATGTGAGAATAAAATAGCTTTCTCGATAACTGGAAAATAAATAGCCTTCTCGGCGATTGAGCATGCGATGGCCCTCTTGGCGACTTGAAAATAAAATGGCCCTCTCGGCGATTAATATATGCATTGGCCCTCTTGGCGACTTGAAAATAAAATGGCCCTCTCGGCGATTAATATATGCAATGGCCCTCTTGGCGACTTGAAAATAAAACGGCCCTCTTGGCGTTGAATATGCAATGGCCTTCTTGGCGACTTGAGAAATAAAACGGCCTTCTTGGCGTTGAATATGCAATGGCCCTCTTGGCGGCTTAAAAATAGAATGGCCCTCTCGGCGATTAATATATGCAATGGCCCTCTTGGCGGCTTAAAAATAAAATGGCCCTCTCGGCGATGAATATGCTATGGCCCTCTCGGCGATGAGTATATGTGATGGCCCTCTCGGCGATGAGTATATGTGATGGCCCTCTCGGCAATAAATATAAAATAGCCTTCTTGGCGATGAATATAAAATAGCCTTCTTGGCGTTGAACATGCGATGGCCCTCTCAGCGATGAATATAAAACAGCCTTCTTGGCGATGAGTATATGTGATGGCCTTCTCGGCGATGAATATAGAATAGCCTTCTTGGGGATGAGTATATGTGATGGCCTTCTCGGCGATGAATATAGAATAGCTTTCTTGGCGTTGAATATGCAATGGCCTTCTTGGCGACTCGAAAATAAAACGACCTTCTTGGCGGTTTGAAATAAATAAAATAAGATAAAATAATCTTCTTGACAAACCGGAAAATAAAGCGCGATGAATCATTGGTGGCTCGAGCGTGATAGAGTTATTGATGTCCCGGTAGTTTCCTTATGAATAGTACCTGCCATATTTCCCTGCATCCACAGAAAATTCCTTAGTTTTAAAAAGAATTGATCTGTGTTGATCTTCCGATTGTCCGTTCTCCGCCTTGTCTTTGTCGAACCGCTCCGACCTCCCACCTTTTGGTAGACAGAAAAATAAAAATAAAATATACACTTGACAAGATGTTTGATAAACAAAAACCCTTAAAAATGACAAAGTTAGAAAAGAATTCTTTGGAAGAAAATGCCATTGCCAAATTGTCATGTCATGAAAATCTTAGACGAACACATTCAGTTTCTGACACGGCCCCTGTGACGTATCACAATCGTCTTCGAATTTCTGATCGGGTTGAAATTTCCAAGGTTGTACTCAAATTTTAACGACATTCGATGAAATTTTTGAGGATGATCTCAAAAATTTCTGTCCCAGTTACATGTCGTGCCAAATCACTAACTTGTTAGGAAAACCTAGAGAATTTTTGAGATCTTCTCAAAAATTCTATCCCAGTTGAAATTCTGACACTTTAGATCCTATCTTGTCGGAGGCAGGTCTTCTCGTTTAGAATTTTTGAATTCCTTTCAAAAATTCTGTCCCAGTTTCCTTCATGAGAATATGACCGAACCGTTGTGGCGCCTACGTATCCCGTTGAAGCAGGAATCAGGTCAAACGTAGTTCCCCTCTCGGGAAATAGAAAAATATAAATTTTACTAAGGAAATGACCGAGGCCGACATAGGCCGCCTACGTATCTCATTCTTGAGAATTCAGGTCAAACATAGTTCAAATACAAAAGGGGAAAAATAAAAAGGGATAAGGGGATGACCGAGGCCGACATAGGCCGCCTACGTATCTCATTCTTGAGAATTCAGGTCAAACGTAATTCATTACAAAAGGGACGAATAACTTCAAACTAAACACAGAAACGAATACAAGTAAAATAGTACGCTTACAAGGAAAGAAAAAGAAAATTTTACATCTTCAAACGTAGTATCTTTTGACAGCATCCGAATTGATTGGTTTTGGCCACTCTTGACCATCCATCTCTGACAAGATTAATGCTCCACCTGACAGAACTTTGCGAACCATATACGGCCCTTGCCAATTAGGCGAGAATTTTCCTTTGTACTCATCTTGGTTAGGAAAGATACGCTTGAGAACTAGTTGCCCAACCTTGAACGTTCGCGGTCTTACTCTTTTGTTGAAAGCACGAAGCATTCTCTGTTGATATAATTGACCGTGACAAACGGCTGTCATCCTCTTCTCGTCGATTAAGGCCAAATGTTCAATCCGATTACGAACCCAGTCGGCATCACTTAATTCAGCTTCTTGAATAACTCTCAATGACGGTATCTCAACTTCAGCAGGTATTACTGCTTCTGTTCCATATACTAACAAATATGGAGTTGCCCCAATTGATGTTCTAACAGTTGTGCGATAACCCAATAGAGCATAGGGTAACATCTCATGCCACCCTCGATGTTTGTCAATCATTTTCCTTAAAATCTTCTTGATATTCTTATTGGTGGCTTCTACAGCTCCATTCATTTGAGGACGATATGCTGTCGAATTTTTATGAGTAATTTGGAACTGTTCACATACCTCTTTCAGCAAATTACTATTAAGATTTGCCCCATTATCGGTGATGATAGAATCTGGTATCCCGAATCGGCAGATTAGGTTGTCACGCACAAAATCGACTACCACTTTCTTTGTCACGGACTTGTAGGAAGATGCCTCTACCCACTTAGTAAAGTAATCAATTGCGACCAAAATAAATCGGTGACCATTAGAGGCTGCCGGCTCTATCGGGCCAATAACATCCATGCCCCAAGCTACAAATGGCCAAGGAGAGCACATGACCTTGAGTTCGTGAGGAGGGACACGAATCAAATCACCATGTATCTGGCACTTATGGCATCTCTGCACAAATTTGCAACAGTCGTGTTCCATGGTCATCCAGAAATACCCGGCTCGGAGAATCTTCTTTGCCAAGGTAAGACCATTCATATGGGTACCACAGACTCCAGCATGTACTTGTTCGAGAAGTTTCATAGCTTCTGCGGTATCGACGCATCTGAGGAGGCTTAAATCCGGGGTCCTTCTATAGAGAATCTCCCCGCTTGGAAAAAAGTTGTTGGCCATTCGGCGTATAGCTTTCTTCTGATTGGAAGTGGCATTTTCGGGATAAGTCCCGGTCTCCAAATACTTCTTTATGTCAAAATACCATGGTTTTTCTTCTGGTTCTATCTCGACATGAGAACAAGGAGCAGGTTGTTTCTTTAACTCTATTTCCAAGGGATTAATATACATTGTGTCCGGATGTTGAATCATTGAGGAAATAGTGGCAAGGGCATCGGCGAACTCATTCTGTACTCTTGGCGTGTGCTTGAACTCGATCTTTCGAAATCTTTTACACAACCTCTGCACCAGTTGCACATACGGTACGATTTTTGGGTTCTTTACTGCCCATTCTCCTTGGACTTGATGAATCAATAAATCTGAATCCCCAATAACCAGCAGCTCTTGGACATCCATATCTATGGCCACTCTTATGCCCAAAATACAAGCTTCATACTCAGCCATGTTGTTAGTGCAACGAAACCGAAGTTTTGCTGATACCGGATAGTGCTGACCTGATTCTGATATCAAAACCGCTCCAATACCGCTACCTTGGCTATTCACAGCTCCGTCGAAAAACATTCGCCAACCAGGGTATGCTTCGGAGATGTCTTCTCCCGCAAAGGAGATCTCTTCATCTGGAAAGTAGGTCTTAAGTGGTTCATAACCATCATCAACCGGATTTTCTGCGAGATGATCAGCTAAGGCCTGTCCTTTGATTGCTTTCTGAGTTACATATACAATATCGAACTCGCTCAACAACATTTGCCATTTAGCTAACTTCCCGGTGGGCATTGCTTTCTGAAAAATGTACCTCAACGGGTCCATCTTCGAAATGAGGTACGTAGTGTACGAAGACAGATAATGCCTCAACTTTTGAGAAACCCAAGTCAAAGCACAACAAGTTTTCTCCAAATAAGTATATCGGGCTTCATACGGAGTGAACTTTTTACTCAAATAGTAAATTGCTCGCTCTTTCTTCCCGGTCTCATCATGTTGGCCTAACACACACCCGAATGCATTGTCAGAGACAGACAAGTATAACAACAGCGGACTTCCTTCTCGTGGAGGGACTAATACAGGTGGATTAGACAAATAACTTTTGATGGTGTCGAAGGCATTTTGACATTCTTCTGTCCATTTGGTCATTGCGTCTTTCCTCAACAACTTAAAGATAGGATCACAAATCAACGTGGATTGAGCTATGAATCGACTGATGTAATTCAACCTTCCTAAGAAACTCATGACCTCTTTCTTCGTCCTTGGAGGATGCAAATCCTGAATTGCTTTGATCTTAGAAGGGTCTAGCTCGATACCTCTTCTACTGACAATGAATCCCAATAATTTACCGGCCGGCACCCCGAAAGCACACTTGGCGGGATTCAATTTTAGATTATACCGGCGTAGACGATCGAAGAACTTCCTCAAGTGAGTCAAATGATCCGAACTCTCGCGGGACTTGATGATGACATCATCCACATACACCTCGATCTCTTTGTGAATCATGTCATGAAAGAGAGTCGTCATGGCTCTCATATAAGTAGCCCCAGCGTTCTTGAGACCAAATGGCATCACCCGATAATGATACACACCCCAGGGCGTGATGAAGGCTGTCTTTTCTGCGTCTTCTCTATCCATTAGTATTTGATGATATCCGGCGAAGCAATCCACGAACGACTGTATCTCATGCTTGGCACAATTGTCAATGAGGATATGAATGTTCGGCAATGGAAAATCATCCTTAGGGCTAGCTTTGTTGAGATCTCTATAGTCGACGCAGATTCTGATCTTTCCATCCTTCTTAGGCACTGGAACGATGTTGGCTAACCAAGTGGGATATTGCGTTACCTCCACCACCTTAGATTGTATCTGCTTAGTAACTTCTTCTTTGATCTTCAGACTCAACTCTGGCTTAAACTTCCTCGTTTTCTGTTTCACCGGACCGAAGTCTGGATTGATTGGCAGTTTATGAGAGGCGATATCTGTACTCAAACCGGGCATATCTTCGTAAGACCATGCAAATATGTCCACGTATTCTTCGAGCAAAATAGTGAGTTCTGGTCTCTTTGACACATTCTTCATCTCCCAAATTCACTACTTCTGTCTCATCCAGATTAGGCTTATCCCGATTCTCAAATTGTCTCAGTTCCTCGGCAAGATGTCCGTGGACCAAGGTCCTTTCGTCACAGAAACCAAGTTCGCTGTCATCCACTTCATTTTGTTCGTCCAGCTTTTGACATGACATGATGTTGGCAAATTTAAATTTATTTATACTGGGATCATAAACAAACAGTTAGAACTTACAAAAAATAATTTGATAAAAGCAATTGAAATGATGAAATAGCCAGCGAGTGCAATATGAAAAATAAAAAATGGAGGCTTTCATTCAATTTAAAGAAAAGTGCAAACTTTGGCCATGACCCAGGGTCATTCTGCCTTTTCGACATCACAAGGGAAATTCATACAAAGTTAAACATGGATAAAAATAAACGAAATAAAACAAGGGTGGGTTTCGGGCCTCCGCCGAGCCATCACCACTTCAAAAACAAATAATTTTCCATCTACCAAGATGGGTGGGAGATGAATAGCGGGGTAGTTATCTCCTCTGGCACTGGTTCTGCATCATTGTCATCGATCGCATCAACTTTCTCGAACAAAGCCCAGATTCCTTCCCCAAGGCCATCGACATTGACGTGTTCTCGTACTGGAAATGACTGATATAGATGTTGTATAGGTCGAGCTAGTGTCCAGTCACCCTTCTGCCTCGGCGTCTCACACTCGTCTTCTTCTCGGACGGCGTACCCTAAGCCATACCTTGACTACTTCGTTGGCAACGGAATGGGCTCAACTATACCCTGCGAATGCTTTCCTAGCCCGTAACCCGGCTCAAACCCATTTCTTATCATAACCGTAGCCATCATCTTGTAAACAGTAGGCATAGGAGGTCCAGTCATCCTACCATCTTCTGTGACGTTCACTATCTCAACTGTGTAGAAATCGGACCCTCTGGTGACGTTGTCAACAATAGTTGCATGCACATTCGAATGGCTTCCCTCGCCATAGATAACAACTTCTCGTTCATTCCAAATGAATTTCATCATCTGGTGGAGGGTAGACGGTACAGCTCCTGCCATATGGATCCAAGGCCTTCCCAATAGCATGTTGTAACTAGTAGTGATATCCATCACTTGAAACTCGATCACGAACTCAACGGACCCCACCTGAATCCCTAGATTCACCGATCCTAGGGTGTCTCTCTGACTACCGTCAAATGCTCTTACATTGACTTGACTCTGACAAATTTTTCCGACATCAAAAATCAACTGTCTGAGAGTAGACAACGGACATATGTTCAAACCAGACCCATCGTCAATCAACACGCGGTTCACAATCATGTCCCGACACTTAATAGTAACATGAAGTGCCTTGTTGTGCATTGACCCCTCAAATGGCAACTCGTCGTCACCAAAACTGATGCGGTGTCCCTGGGTAACCCGGCTTACCATAGCCGCCAAATCATCACTGTTAGTTCCCACCGGCACATACGTGTCCTCCAACGCTCCCATTAACGCTTGTCTATGACGCTGCGAATTCATCAATAATGCCCATACTGAGATCTGCGCTGGTGCCTTTTCCAAGTGTTTCACAATGGAGTACTCTTCCGGCCGCATTCTTCTCCAGAATTCTTCCGCCTCGGCTTCACTTATCTGCCTCTTGCCCTGATCTCCTTTGCTTACTCCTTGGACTGGTCCCCCGGTACCAATAGTTCTAATTACGACCTTGTTAGCAGAGACTCTTTTCGGCACTGTAGCGACCACCTCGAGAGGCGTCAAAAGGACAACTTTCGGCCTTTCGGTGATGCTCAAAGATGCCACACTTTTCTCTAAACAAGAAGCGTTGTCCGGGACTATCATCTTGGGTGCACACCAGTCTTCCTCTTTTTCAATCATGTGGGCACTGTTCTCCCCATGGTTTGGCAGAGGATTGCTACTGACATTAGGAGCGACGGTTTGGAGAATGACCATATCGCGATCAATCAGATCCTGGATCTTATGCTTCAAGTTTATACACTCCTCAGTGTTATGTCCGACACCGTTGGAGTGGTACGCACAAGTTTGATCATTCCTGTAGAAGCGAGAACTAACATCCACTACTTTCGGAGGAACAGGCTGGATCAACCCTGCAGCGGATAACCTTTCAAACAGCTTCGTCCGGCTCTCAGCAAGTGGTGTGAACACCCTGGGAGGTTTCTTATCTAAGCTTGGACGGGGAGGGTTGTAGTTGTTTTGTGGAGGTGGGGGTACTTGATGATAGGTTGGAGGGTTTTGGCGAAGAGGAGTAGGAATTCGGGGTCTCGGGTATGACGGGGTATGATAGCTTGGAGATGGATTTTGGTAGCTAGTAGGAGGAGTTTGGTGAACGGGTTGGACGTAGGCACAACTCGGGGGTTGAAGTTGGTAATTTGGGTGGACACTCGGGTATTGGGGGGTGTGATACTGGGGGGAAGGAGTTTGGTAGTTTAGGGATGAAGTTTGGGGGTGGTATATTGGGAGTGGACTCGGAGTTAATTGGGGATGATTTTGAGGAGGTGTGGTTTTTCTGGGGTTGTAAGCGGGTGTTCTCCTCTTGTCTGAAAAGCCGGAGATAGCTGACACATCTTCTCTTCTCTTTTTCACTAACCCTGAAGACCCGGCCGAACTCATCACACGGGTCACCTTTCCTGTTTTGAGCCCATCCTCGATGGTCTCACCAATTCTGACGATGTCTGCAAATTTTGCTCCAATGAGCAATATCATTCTTTCATAGAGCTCTTGCTCTTGCGAGCGCACGAATACTTCAACAATTTGTTTTTCTGACATAGGAGGTTGGACCTTGGCCGCCTCCTTCCTCCACCGATAGGCATACTCTTGGTAACTTTCTGTAGACCTTTGTCTTATCTTTTCCAGCGAGTACCGATCTGGAACAACCTCCACGTTGTAAGCGAATCTTTCCACGAAATCCTTAGCCATTGCGTTCCATCCGGCCCATTGGCTCACTTCCTGCGATGTGAACCAATCTAAAGCCTCTCCACTCAGGCTCCGGCTAAAAAGTCTCATCAATAAAGCTTCATTTCTCCCGACACCCACAAGCTGGTCACAGTAGGCCCTTAGATGGGCTAATGGATTCCCGGTTCCGGCAAAGGTGTCGAATTTCGGGATCTTAAATCCCTCCGGGAGGTCCAGGTCAGGGCGAATACACAATTCCTCATAGCTTAAACCGGCGATGTCTGGAGTGATATGGTACTGCTTCAGCGCCTTCGCTACTTCTTCCTTTATCCCTTGTTTGGCTATTTCCTCTCGAGCCCTCCATTCCCTTTCCTTCTCCTCATAGTGGTCTATTTCAGAATATGTAGTATGGGGAATCTGGGGTTTTGTAAGAACCGGGACATGGAAGGGAACTTTGGGGAGTGAAGTTTGGATCGTGGGCAAGTTATATGGTTCTGGAGCGTGGGTCTCTGGATGGATTGTTTGAGGGTAGGCGTTGTTAGGGACAGGAGAGGAGCTAAAGGCTTGGACGTTGTTGGCATTTGAGTTTTGCAGTGGAGGTGGAGCTTGATGTGATGAATTGGACTGGACGACGTTTGGGGCAGTTAAATCGATAAGGAGAGCGGTTTGGATAGGGGTGACAGGTGGGTTGGTTGATAGAGGAATGGGTTGGTGTGCCGAATGAGGAGTAGGCAAGTGGAACGGAGGTCTCCCGTCATCATGACCAGGAAGATTAGTAGCGATGGCTGTCGCACCCCATTTTTCCTCGCGGAGAAATAGGAACCTGGACGACGTCGTGGCAAGGACTCTTTTGGGATTTAGAAAAAGTTGAAGAGTCGCCACCTAATGAATTAAGGTGCATTAGGACACCATTCTAGCCTAAGGGTCGAAGTTAACCAGAGAGAGGGTAAGGGCTCAAATTACCTCGAAGGGAAGGTGTTAAGCACCCTTCGAGGTCCGCAAAGGCGGGTCCCGACCGTGTCTCGTATTTATGTGGGGTTTCAAATAACAAGTAAAGTCTCTGTTTATAAAATATCCTAAATAAACCTAAGTGATAAAAATTAAACAGATAAATTAATTAAACGACAAATGAACAAGGAAAATTAAAAATAAACCAAGTGAATTAATTATTTACTCGGATCAGTTACTCGGCTTTTATTTCGGAGTTTAGCTTCACTTGGCTCATTAAAGCCTAAGGACAAAACCAAGGTTTGTCCTATTAAGCTCGAGTTTATTCATCATATCCGAGTCCTATCTACCCCTACCCCCCTCCTAAGTTAATTTTATTAGTTAACTTAAAGGCGTATTAAATAAAAATGAGAAAATCTAACGTTTCCTAAAAATGCCTAACGTCCCCCTTAATGTCCAAGAGGCGTTGGACTTCTATTTAGGTGGTTCTAGACTCAACTTAGGTTTCCTATTAAGGACTCGCGGCAGACAAACAAATAAAACGAGCACATAGCAAATAGCATCTCAGGTACGCCTCTTAAATAAATCATGCAGAGATCTAGGTCTATTATTATTATCAAAATAGGTGTTATATCCTAAGTTAGCACTTAATAAAAATCCTATAGGCATGCATGAAGGCGTTTGAACATATTAACAAATAAAAGCTTAAAAATATGATTTCTAAATGAACAGTAAATCCTAAAACATGATGATCTAAACATGATTTATAAAATAAAACTTAAAGCTATGATGCAAAAATAAAGAAATATAATTTCTGTAAGAAAATAAATCCTAAAAAGCATGATTTCTAAAGAAAGTCAAAGATATTTCATGTATGATAAAAACGAGATAGCATGATTTCTAAAGAATTTCAATAACTTCTATTCTAACATGTAACAATATCCCATTATCGTAATAATAAGATTTGAGACATGAAATAATCCTAAGGCATGATTTTCTACAAAACACTTGTTAAATCCTACTCTAACATGTAACAATATCAAATTAGCACAAAGTAGCGTAAGATTTGATACATGAGATAAGAGACTATCGCGCGTGATATTTATCCAATTTGTTAAATTTGCTTTTGAATCCTATGTTAAGATTTGCCTAGGTGAGACAAGAGAAATAGCACACAATCCCTTCCCCCCCTTTTCACTATATCCCCTTTTGGTTACAAGCTTTTGCAAAGAGAATTAAAATACAGAAACAACAACAAAAATTAAGAGAAAGAATGCTTCTCGGCCCGTTCTCCGCCTGTCTTCACGATCCAAATGGGCTAAAGATCCTGCTAAAATACGGACAAAACTACAAAAACATTATGAGATTTGAACATAACAATAGAAGAGGAATGCATACTGATAGTAGTTTAAATTTCCAATCACCCTTCACTCTTGATACATCAAGTTCACAAGAATCTCAAGGATTCCGAGCAATGCTTGTATCAAGAGGAACTTGTGTTGAGCGGATCCAACAGTAAAGAGGCCAAATTCGAAGATGCAGTCCGAAGGGATGCTTAAAATTAGATATTCAAAAGAATAAACTTTTCTTTTCAATGAAAGAAGAAGGTAGCTGTAAAATTTTTTCTCTTTTTTCTTTATTCTAAAGATGAATCATTTATATAGCAAAGAATGGAGCAAAGACAAAAGGTAACCAAATCAATCCGGATTTTTCCATAATAAGTAGACATAATATAAGGTAAACAAATCAATTAAAATTTTCCATAAAAGAGTTAACATAATATAAGGTAAACAAATCAACCAAAATTTTCCATAAAAGAATTAACATTACTAAAAATAAGTTAAAAGCAAAATATTCTTTATTAGGATTTTTTTTTATTTTACAAAATTTTAACACAAGATATCTATTAAGGATAAGGTGATGACTCCCAAAAATAAAGATATTTCTTTTTATATTTTGTATTCAACTAAACTATGTCAAATAACTGAAATTTGATTATGCATTTTCATAGTAATATTAAAATAATTAAAATAATCAACATACTTAATTATCAAATATTTTATTAAAATTCAAATAAAATCTTTTAAAATCCTACATTTAAATCCATGCATCATTAGTGGTGTCTAGTAGGAAGGAACGAGTTAACCAACGTATAAAATTCGGTCAAGATATTAAGAGTAGCCAAATGAGGAAAAGATTTTTAAGAAAGAAAAATAAATAAAAAAAATATCTAGAAATTCCTTAGTCAAACAATGACAAAAATTTTCCTTGTGGGTTGATTGCAGATCACTTTGATAAAATTAAAATAGACTTGTTTATTTAAAGTTTCGAAAATACATATTTTAATCCAATAGCAATGTAAAAATATGTTGTAGGTCGGTCAAAATTGGGTGTCAACAGCTGCCCCTTCTTTGCTCGGGAATGAAGGATGAATTGTTGAGCAAAGAAAGTTGACGGAGTATCCAATTTTGTCCGACTGATGAAATATTACCAGAGGGACCAAAAAGGGGTTGTGAAGATATTAAGGCCGGGACTTCAGTTTAAAATCGCGTACATATCTCTGGTCATACGAGAATCCGGCCGTGTGTAGTTCTAGATTTAGGAATGAAAGAAATTCCTAAAGATAGAAATAACGTTATCGAATTTAAATAGCTTGAATTGGGAGGATTAGGTATAAGGCGGTATAAGTGGCAAATGAAAGTGCGAGAACAGCTTGTGTCACAGTAATTATGTAGGCTTAAAAAAAAATTATATTTAAGAAATGAGAAGTCTTCGATCCCTGCAGCTTCAGATATGACTAAATGAAATGGTTAGTTCATAAATATAAAAATTGTGAACAAATGTGATTAATGCTATAAAGGAAATGACAAAAATAGATGAGAAACCGTATCTGCTTTTGAGAAAAAATAATCCTTAGCCTTTGTAAATATTTGGCTTTTCTTGAAAGGATTGTACTGATTCAATTGACTTTCAAAAGACAAAGCTTAACCTTGAATAGATTCGTTAGCAAACAGAAATATGATAATGTAAAAGCAAATGATAACAAATAAATTGACAACTTAAATATCTTATTGTAAGGCAGATAAACCTAAATGTCCTATTGTAAGGTGGACGAACCTAGATGTCCTATTGTAAGGCGGACGAGCCTGAATGTCCTATTGTAAGGCGGACGAGCCTGAATGTCCTATTGTAAGGCGGACGAGCCTGAATGTCCTATTGTAAGGCGGACTCACCTAGATGTCCTATTGTAAGGCGGACGAGCCTAGATGTCCTATTGTAAGGCGGACTCACCTAGATGTCCTATTGTAAGGCGGACGAGCCTAGATGTCCTATTGTAAGGCGGACGAGCCTGAATGTCCTATTGTAAGGCGGACAAGCCTGTATATCCTATTATAAGGCGGATGACCTTTAATGAAATAACATGATTAATAGTAGGCCCAAATGATAGTAGAGTTTGACTAATTAAAATAATTACTTGATTTGCAGTAAGCCCAAATAGTAATTTGATCCAGATAGTAACTCTTTCAGTCGAATCTAACAGTAGGCCCAGGTATTGTCGATTCCTACATTTAAAGAAAAATGTGAGTTTTGAAGGACAAGGTGGGATCATACCTTTGTTGTCTTTGATTTCATGGAGCCCAAGGTCGCACTCCACCGTAATGAAATTTTTGAGGATCCTCAAAAATTTCTGCCCCAGTTTAAAATATTTTCACTCCTGTGTTGAAATGTTGTGTACTCATGAATTTTGAGGGATCCGAAAAATTCTGCCCCAGTTTGACATGTAGGATTTTATGTTCCTGAATCACTCAAAGAAGCTTGTCAATAAAAAGAAAGTGATTGTCTTATATTTAAACGTTAAGGCTTGATTTTGAATCTGAATGTCATTGATGTCTAGAAGTTGGGTCGACTAACTCTGGATTCGATTTGAAGGATTTGATTGAATTGAGGAATGAAAGAAACATTTTATTGATTGAGACCGGACCCAATAATGGGCTGCCTACGTATCCAATAAGGAAATCAGGTCAAACGTAGTTCAAGATTCATCGAGTACTTCTACATTTGGCAAGTCATCAAAATGAATATCTGTCTTAGGCATTGATCGAGGAAGCGTGCGAGTAAGAATGGAGTGAGGAGAGAGAGTTGAAAAGGTGCTTTGAATTGGACGGGAAGAAGGACGAGTGACATTTTTACGAATATTGAGCATGTTTGACATGTTGCAGTTTCTCAATCAAGCCGACGTTCAAATATTAGACAACCTTTAACAAAAGGACATAAATTACATACAAAAGTTAGTATATTACATGAATAAATAAAACATCAATTACAACTATAAAATTACGTCCGAATAAATTTAATGCTATGATAATGAATCTGAGCCCGTATAAATGAATGGAAATGATAACAAATTTAATAAAAGATATGATGCGAATAAATCAAGAAGAGTGAAATAAAAATTTTCAACTAAATAAACGAATAAGAATTCTAAATGCGCATGGCCTCGTTAAAGCAAAGGTAGGCCTAACGCGACAAAAAGTGACCACGATAATAAGTCCAAGCCGTGTTGATATTATTTGGAGTTTAGAGTTAAATAAAAATAACAGATAGTTTAAAGACTTATTTTATTAATGATGATTGTAACTTTACAATTTTAAATGACGTAGATGGAACGTAAAAGGGGGTTTGGATAATTATAATTTTGAATTTCTCCGAAAGCATTGATTGAAAAACAAAGAATTTTCTAAACTCTAGATAATATAACTTGGCTTGGATTAAATTATCGTGGTCACGTAGACACATAGTATGCAGTATTTCGTCTTGGAGGGTGATTGGACCCTTTAGACTTAACAAGGTGGCTACTATTATGTAGATTGACCCCCTTAGGGTCAAACTACCTAAGGCTTATGCATGCATGATCTTAATTTTTTTTTTGGGGGTGGATAGCTCTATCCTAAGTTTTCTAAAGAGTGGGTTTAGACACGGACTGGGTATTCTTATGCGAGAAGCACGTGGTCCAACGGTAGTAAGACTATCCGCCATTCACCACGCAAGCGCTTGCTCTCTAAATTTTGGTTTGAAAAGAGTAGGGAGAAGTGCAAAGGCACGACATCACCTTAAAGAGAAAATTAAGAGGGTCCCAAGTGGGGGAGTTTTATGAACGGAATGCCAGTTTAGACTTAAATGTAAACAATTAGCAAACAACATTGTTATATAAATTAAAGCAGTAAATAAGAAAAGGAGAAGGGAAAGGGACTAAAGGAAAAGGGGAAGGGAGTTAAGGGGAATAGGGAAAAGGAGTTAGCGGGATAGGGAAAGGGAAATTAGAGGGGATAAGGAAGGGGAGTTAGAGGGATAAAGGGAAAGGGAGTTAGCAGGAATTAGGGGACGGGGAGTTAAAGGGAAAAGGAAAAGGGAGTTAGCGGGGAATTAATGGAAAAAAGGGCAAAGAAAAATAAGTTAATAAGATAATAAAAACAATATAAGGAAAGTATAAAAAACCCACATAATATGTAAACACGTAGTGGTAAGAGCCTAACTCCCCAGCGGAGTCGCCATTCTGTCGCGCCCTATTTTTCCTCGCGGAGAAATAGGAACCTGGACGACGTCGTGGCAAGGACTCTTTTGGGATTTAGAAAAAGTTGAAGAGTCGCCACCTAATGAATTAAGGTGCATTAGGACACCATTCTAGCCTAAGGGTCGAAGTTAACCAGAGAGAAGGTAAGGGCTCAAATTACCTCGAAGGGAAGGTGTTAAGCACCCTTCGAGGTCCGCAAAGGCGGGTCCCGACCGTGTCTCGTATTTATGTGGGGTTTCAAATAACAAGTAAAGTCTCTGTTTATAAAATATCCTAAATAAACCTAAGTGATAAAAATTAAACAGATAAATTAATTAAACGACAAATGAACAAGGAAAATTAAAAATAAACCAAGTGAATTAATTATTTACTCGGATCAGTTACTCGGCTTTTATTTCGGAGTTTAGCTTCACTTGGCTCATTAAAGCCTAAGGACAAAACCAAGGTTTGTCCTATTAAGCTCGAGTTTATTCATCATATCCGAGTCCTATCTACCCCTACCCCCCTCCTAAGTTGATTTTATTAGTTAACTTAAAGGCGTATTAAATAAAAATGAGAAAATCTAACGTTTCCTAAAAATGCCTAACGTCCCCCTTAATGTCCAAGAGGCGTTGGACTTCTATTTAGGTGGTTCTAGACTCAACTTAGGTTTCCTATTAAGGACTCGCGGCAGACAAACAAATAAAACGAGCACATAGCAAATAGCATCTCAGGTACGCCTCTTAAATAAATCATGCAGAGATCTAGGTCTATTATTATTATCAAAATAGGTGTTATATCCTAAGTTAGCACTTAATAAAAATCCTATAGGCATGCATGAAGGCGTTTGAACATATTAACAAATAAAAGCTTAAAAATATGATTTCTAAATGAACAGTAAATCCTAAAACATGATGATCTAAACATGATTTATAAAATAAAACTTAAAGCTATGATGCAAAAATAAAGAAATATAATTTCTGTAAGAAAATAAATCCTAAAAAGCATGATTTCTAAAGAAAGTCAAAGATATTTCATGTATGATAAAAACGAGATAGCATGATTTCTAAAGAATTTCAATAACTTCTATTCTAACATGTAACAATATCCCATTATCGTAATAATAAGATTTGAGACATGAAATAATCCTAAGGCATGATTTTCTACAAAACACTTGTTAAATCCTACTCTAACATGTAACAATATCAAATTAGCACAAAGTAGCGTAAGATTTGATACATGAGATAAGAGACTATCGCGCGTGATATTTATCCAATTTGTTAAATTTGCTTTTGAATCCTATGTTAAGATTTGCCTAGGTGAGACAAGAGAAATAGCACACAATCCCTTCCCCCCCTTTTCACTATATCCCCTTTTGGTTACAAGCTTTTGCAAAGAGAATTAAAATACAGAAACAACAACAAAAATTAAGAGAAAGAATGCTTCTCGGCCCGTTCTCCGCCTGTCTTCACGATCCAAATGGGCTAAAGATCCTGCTAAAATACGGACAAAACTACAAAAACATTATGAGATTTGAACATAACAATAGAAGAGGAATGCATACTGATAGTAGTTTAAATTTCCAATCACCCTTCACTCTTGATACATCAAGTTCACAAGAATCTCAAGGATTCCGAGCAATGCTTGTATCAAGAGGAACTTGTGTTGAGCGGATCCAACAGTAAAGAGGCCAAATTCGAAGATGCAGTCCGAAGGGATGCTTAAAATTAGATATTCAAAAGAATAAACTTTTCTTTTCAATGAAAGAAGAAGGTAGCTGTAAAAAATTTTCTCTTTTTTCTTTATTCTAAAGATGAATCATTTATATAGCAAAGAATGGAGCAAAGACAAAAGGTAACCAAATCAATCCGGATTTTTCCATAATAAGTAGACATAATATAAGGTAAACAAATCAATTAAAATTTTCCATAAAAGAGTTAACATAATATAAGGTAAACAAATCAACCAAAATTTTCCATAAAAGAATTAACATTACTAAAAATAAGTTAAAAGCAAAATATTCTTTATTAGGATTTTTTTTTATTTTACAAAATTTTAACACAAGATATCTATTAAGGATAAGGTGATGACTCCCAAAAATAAAGATATTTCTTTTTATATTTTGTATTCAACTAAACTATGTCAAATAACTGAAATTTGATTATGCATTTTCATAGTAATATTAAAATAATTAAAATAATCAACATACTTAATTATCAAATATTTTATTAAAATTCAAATAAAATCTTTTAAAATCCTACATTTAAATCCATGCATCATTAGTGGTGTCTAGTAGGAAGGAACGAGTTAACCAACGTATAAAATTCGGTCAAGATATTAAGAGTAGCCAAATGAGGAAAAGATTTTTAAGAAAGAAAAATAAATAAATAAAATATCTAGAAATTCCTTAGTCAAACAATGACAAAAATTTTCCTTGTGGGTTGATTGCAGATCACTTTGATAAAATTAAAATAGACTTGTTTATTTAAAGTTTCGAAAATACATATTTTAATCCAATAGCAATGTAAAAATATGTTGTAGGTCGGTCAAAATTGGGTGTCAACAATGGCCAGATTAGCCAAGTCCTGGGTCTTCTTCATCTCCATTTTCATTTCCTCGATCTGTTGCATCAACTGTGCGATCAACTTATTCTGCTCAGTAATGACCGAATCCGTAATTGGAACCTCAGCCAGGCTCATATCATCACGATTTTCTGCCATTGTACCTGCACTATTTAAACGGCTTTGACTGGGGAAGGAATCTTTGTGGGCTTTAGATCTGGTGAAGTAGGGGTGATCGGCCAGTTTATTAACACAGACCAATTCTTATCACCTGTACAAGAATTACTCAAAGGCAAAGATATTAGTGCTCCCGGATTAACAAGTAATACAAGGTATCACATACAAGTCAGCAAGCAAACAGTTGTTGTTTTAATCGGAAAAGACTAGCCCACTGGTCTGGGATACATGGTATACAAGCAAGACTCTGATGGTGTATCTCAGCATTCTAGGTTTTTCTTTTTTTTGTCTGTGTGATTTTTCTGAGTTAGGAAAGGTAAGAGGTATTTCACGATTAAACTTTGTCGAGAAATCGGGACTTGAAGAATATTTGGTTGTATTTCTGACAGTGATCGGGGTTCGTTTTCGGCGGCTTATTTGATATACATATTTATTTTGGTAAAAAGTGGGCTAGAATTTTCCGAATAAACAACATTATCACATAGATCAAATAAATAACAAATATCACAGAAACAATTATTGCGCATCCTAGAGAGCATGTGACCCTTTTATGCCAAGGGTTGGCCTATCGATTTGAAGGATGTATACGTCATTTTAAATATCTCGTTGTTCCCCCGAAATAAACTTTATAGATAGATAAAAATATTGCAAACATTAACCAAATAGGGATACATTTTCAGGGAAAAAAGGTGAAAAATGCGAAAAGTACAAAAACTTCCCACGCAGGGGATAAACTAAATGGAAGAAGGTCCCGCTGAACTTCTGGCTTTGTCCACTTCTCCTCGGATTTGGCGTTGGTGCAGCATCAAGAAAGGTTCCGCTAGTAGGGCCCGACCGGAAACTGGTGTTTGCTGAAGAGTGTTAATCTGTCTTTCTAAATTCTGATCTAACTGAACCAAGCATGCTCTCGCGTCGGCTAGTTCTTGTGTCTGAGAGGCCATAACTCTATAAAGCTCGTATTCCATTTGTTGGAATTCTTGCTCTCTTTGTAGATAGTGTTGCTCCTTCTGCCGGAATTCTTGTTCCCTTTGTTGGAATTCCCGCTCCCTATCATCCCACTGTTGCTGGAAAAGACGCCTTTGGACTTGGACCCTTGCTTCTATATCTTCTACTCGGGGATTAAGGTGGGGCCCCGGAATGATGTCTCCACTTAAATCGGCTTTCAACCAATCTTTATACCCTGCTTCGTAACCCGCATCATACCTATCCTCGGCAATGCTTTCCTTTTTCAAGAAACTGCACGCGGACCATTCTTTGAGAATGTCATCCACGAAGGGTACCTTTTCTCGATCCTCGTAGTCAACAACATACTGGCTAGTATCCCCGGTCTTCGGCTCGACTTGCTTCCTCCCAAACTGTCTCATTACCCGGTTCGGAAGATAAGGTCTCATACCCCGAATACCCATAAGGACCAAAAAGGGAAACCGCCTTCCTTGTATTGCCACTCTTTCGGACATAAAGTCGTCAAACATCCACGAAATGTTATCTTCCTTCAAATCATAAAGAACTTGTGCCCATCCTTCTTTTGACCTTCTCATTTTGAAGTTCTGAATAGTCAACAGAAGTTCGTGGTGGGCCAGGGCATTTCTTCCATCATGCCGTCTCAAATCTTGTTTCCACTTCTCGATTTTCGTGGCCAAGTGTAGTGACATCCACCATTGTAACAGCAAATTACACCCTTGGAAAAACCCATACCCATTTTTGCACATCCCAAGAGATCGGTAGATATCAGCTACGATGACCGGTGCCAAATCACAGTACTTCTTTTGGCCGTCCCTACCAAGGCCATAGAAGATAGTGTGGGTAACCATGACAATTCGGGAATCTATGGTATTTGTCTGGTCGTGGGGAAATACCATAGTTCCTAAGAGGCATATGGAAAAGGCTAGGGCTTGAGTGCTAATCCAAGTGCCCTAATCATGAAACTCGTTAGGGAAGTTTCCAAAATAACTCGTATGTCCCCAACGTTCGAAGAATCTTAAAAACGGGATCCTCGGGGTATCTAACCACTCGGCTTGCACTAGGAAAAGCATATCCTTCATTTTCCTACTGGTCGGTCTGCTCGGTACCAAAATATTGTGGTCGGGGTATTTCTTCCTTTTTTCATACAACCCCCTAGACTCTAAGCAATCCCGAATCTCTTCGATCGTAGGTGTCAGCTCGACATCCCCAAACCGGAACACCATTCTCTTATCATCCCAGAATCGTGTAATAACTTTAGTAAATGAGGGATATGCCGGGAAGTCCATTAATGAAGGTAAATGCCCTAGATGTGTCGTGACTTGATCTTGTGCGTATTCACTAAGATTACCCCACCATACACGGAGAAGATCCGGAGCCTTGGTAACCATGTCAAATTCTGGAAATGGAGTAGTCATCTACAAGAAGAAATTACATTTTAGAAAAATAAAAACAACCCCCCGGGCCCACGAACAACGATTTATTTAAAAACGTACACATCCTTCAAAACAGACAAAATGATCGTTCAGTTGGGCTGGAGGCCACTTTGAACTCAAGGTGGGCTACTAATGGGCCCGATACGCCTTACGTATCGGGTCAACTTAGGCCAATGCACCTACAGGGTTTTTGGTTTCGTTCTATCCTAGGCATCTAAGAGTGGGTTTATTTTTGACTGTGGAAAAGGTGATCCGAGCGGACAACCCGGGCTGGGGAAATTAACGACCGTCGACCCCGCAAGATCGACTCATTTCGTCAGGGTACCCCGATGAAAAATTTGGACTAAACGGCTGCGACCCGCATAACCGTCGTTTTATGGAAAATAAAAAAGTGCCAAGTGGCGGAAAATGCTATGCATGTATGACAGTTTAAGAATTTAAATTAAACAAACAATTAAAACATACAAACAAATAATGATAAATAAACCGATTAACAAAGTTAGTCAAAAAATTCAATCTTTTGGTTTGAACCTAATTAAATATCCCCAGCAGAGTCGCCATTTCTGTTACGTCGGAAAATGACTTTTGGTTTAAAAATTCGATTAAGACTTAATTAATTTAAGTAAAACCGAATCTTTAAAAATTTAGAGTCGCCACTTAATTTTTAAGGAAAAATCAAGAAAACCATTTAAAACATTTTAAAAGACTCAAACAGAAAAAATCTTTTAAAATCCAAAGAAAAGGGTTCGGGTTCATATTTCTATTTCGGGAAGGTTTTACGCACCCGAAACATCCGCTAACGTGCGGTTTCCGACGATTAAATATTTTGACTAACTTTAAAATAGTGTTATTTTATATTAATAATTTTGAAAAGTTTAGACAACATACTTTAGGAAACGGAATATTTACATTTTTTACTTATATTTTAATCAATTAGAATTAATTAAGTAAACTAGTTATAGAAGATCTAATATTAAAACCTAACTAATTTTATTTAATTAAACGGAATTGATATATTTAAATCAACTAATTAGAATTTTGAAATCTATTAAATTCTAAGTACTTTAAAGAAGAGACGTACATATATCTTCAAAAAATATTTATAAGGAACAAGGTGTTTGAAATATTTTAGGAAGTATTTTAAAAGAATTTAATTTCCTAGAGGCGATTTTATAGTCAAGATCATAAAACGATGTAAATGGCTAACTCGGGGAAACTTAATTAGGTTAAAACACAACAAAACGACATGAATTAAAGTTAATGATAAAGATAATCAAATAATTATGTTAAGCAAAATAATATAAACAATACGTAATCAAAATAAATTAAAATAGAATTGGGCTTTGGCAGGCCCAATTCTCAAAGCCTGCAATAATTTAAATAGTGGGTCTGCCAAGCCCTTTTATTATTTTTGCTTCTTTGGGCTGTTGGCCCAATTTATTTCAGCTGCAAAAATCAATATGATAAGTGGGCCGGACTGCCCCTGCTGACCATTTGGGCTTTTGGCCCATGTTCCTGTGCAAGCAATTTTATTGTATACAGAAAGTGTATACCAATGTATATAAATACGTTGCCACCCCGAAAAATAAAATCCGACTATCCCGAGCAGCTGGATATAGGCCGAGATTGACCCGAGACTCAACGAAATGCAAGGAGGAGTCAAAAATAGACTCGGTACGACATTACATGCAAAGAAAATAAAGATAAGGAATGAATAATAAGAAATATTATATCTCACAAGTGATATGCAATTCACAACTTGCATGACAACACAAAATCATATGAGAAAAGAGATTGTACAAATTGAGACAACTACATATAATACAAATGTAAATCTATATATATATAGGTGTATATAGGATGCATAGACACATAGATAATGCAATACATGACATAGATATAGATGTACATCTATTGCAAAATGGCACTATAACCAACAATCTTCAAGCTTCATAAATACATTCATGTATATGCATTATGTATATATGTATATAGGTGTATATATAAATACATAGACATTGTAATACCACTATATGACCAAATAAACTAACAAACTTTCAACTTATATACATTTGTATACATACATGTAGAAATGCACATTATTTGTATATATATTCATAGATATGGCAGCCCAACAAACAAATGGATAACATTTAAAAGTAAATTCGAGCTTATATGGATATATATATGTAGATATTCATATATATGTGCATGTATACAGCTGTATATACACCGTGATATGACTACATTTGCCATATAACCAAACAACTTTCCAAGTTATACATACATATACATGCGTATGCTGATATATACATGATATACAGCAGATAACCAACGAATCAATACATATATTCAAACATTCTTCAAGTTTTATACATACATATACATATATATATATCTTCATATACATAGATATACAGCAAACAACCGCCAAAACAAACATATATTTAAACATTCTTCAAGTTTTGTATATGTATACGTAGATATACAGCAATATACAGCCATTCAAACTCATATATACTCAAACATTCTTCAAGTTTTATATATATACACAGGTATACAGCATCTAAACTAACGTATACCTAACCATCTTCGAGCTTTGGACATATATACACAGGTATACAGCCTCTAAACTAACATGTACTCAACCATCTTCAAGTTTTGGACATATATACACAGATATACAGAGATATACAGCATCTAAACTAACATATACTCAACTTTCTTCAAGTTTTGGACATATATACACAGATATACAGCATCTAAACTAACATATACTCAACTATCTTCAAGTTTTGGACATATATACACAGATATACAGAGATATACAGCATCTAAACTAACATATACTCAACTATCTTCAAGTTTTGGACATATATACACAGATATACAGAGATATACAGATCCAAACTAATGTATACTCAACCGTTCTTCAAGTTTTATACATACATACGCGTATACGTCCTCATATACATAGATATACAGCAAAACCAGCCATCAAAATCAACATATATTCAACTATTCTTCAAGTTTTATACATACATACGCATATACGTCCTCATATACATAGATATACAGCAAAACCAGCCATCAAAATCAACATATATTCAACTATTCTTCAAATTTTATACATACATACGCATATACGTCCTCATATACATAGATGTACAGCAAAACCAGCCATCAAAATCAACATATATTCAACTATTCTTCAATTTAGACATACATATACATATAATATCTTTATAAAACATACATACACAAATACGCATACCCACAACATCGACATTCACAATCGGAACAAACTAAACACGATACAACTCGAGATGAAGAGTAACGGACATTACCTTTCCCGGGGCAGCGAAGACTGGAACCACGAGCCGAACGATACCACTTCACTGCTACAGGTCTCCTTTACGAATTTTCAGACTCCAAAACTAAACAACGAAGAATGTGAGTATTGGATTGTTAAAGTTTTTCACAAATTTTAGAAAAAGAAAGAAGGTTATTCTGAAACTTTGAAGACTAAATCGTTCAAAATTTTTCCCCAAAACCGAAAAATCCAACCAAAAAAGGTCCTCAAATCAGTGAACAATTGGGGTCTTTATACCCCAAAAATTCGAGCACCAAAACCAAAAACGAAGGGGTAAAATCGAAATAGAGTCTTCAAATGGGACCTCTCACAAGTCTCACATCCTAGCCGTCGATTTGCATCGACGGCTCGGATGTGAGACACGTGGAAGGTCCCTGACGAGCAAGGACAACGAAAAAGAGGAGAGGAGCAGGTGCTTTGACCAAAAAAATGGCCCAAAACGACCACTGTGGTCGCTGCCATGGCTGGCTTCGGGCTGTCTCTCTTTGTTGTTTTCCGCTTCGGGTTGGGGTTTATGGGGAGAGGGAACGCGTGGGTTAGGGAGATTAATGGTTTCTTGGCACTTTGCCAAGAAAAGGCACTGGTTTCGGCTGGGATTGAGGCTGCCATGTCTGGTTTTCGCGGAAGAGGAAAGAAGAAGAAGAAGACAAGTGAGGGGCGGGGCTGCGCGTGGGGGGTTAGATTAGGATAAGGGTTTTAATTAAATTCTGGGCCGGGTCGGGGCTGGGAAGGGGACCAGGTCGGGGGGTTTTTTAAGTTGGGCTGGGGTTATTTTTAAGAATTGGCTTTGGGATTCTTTTAAAGAGAAAGAATTAAAAGAGTTTGAAAGAATTAAAGATTTAAAAATTAGCTATTTCAACTACAAATATGACCAATTCGAGATTAACCGATTAATTCGACCACGAAACGAATTAATATAAATTAATTATGGAGCTTTTTTTTTTAAATATTCACGACTTCAAAACAAGATAAAGTATTTAAAGATAAGATCTATTTAAGAAAATATTTTAAATATAACTAAAATTAAAAGATTTGTATAATACACAACATAAAAATATATAATACGAAAAAGTAGAGTAAAGCAACATGCAATATTAAAATAATACGATACGAAAAAGTAGAATAAAGTATTTTAAGATGAATATATAATAAGCCATATATAAATCCAATAATATTGAAATTTAAAGATTCAAACCTAAAGTTACTTGAAAAAAAGATTTTTTGCATTTTTGAAAGCTAATTAATTCAAGTCGTTAAAATTAATAGCTCGATGATTAATTTATATTGTGGAGGGTAAAAATTGGGTGTTAACAGGATTTTGTGTAATTTTGTATCAAATACAACAGTGCATGATATAATATCAGATGTGTGCATTTTTTATTTTTTGGGTATTTTCTGTATGGAATACAATAATGACAATATTGTAGTGTAAAATGTTGTATCATATCAATTGATACAATATTGTGTTTCTATTTATTTGTTCTCAATGATATAAAATTAAGTTATGTGTCTTTTTGTTTAAGTACAACAAAGAGGGAGACAAAATGTGCCGAAGTATGTAAAATTTTCTATCAAATACATCAGTTTTCTTGTACAAAATTGTATTGCTATTTATTTCATCTCAAATAAAATCATACTTGATACAAAATCAAGTTGTGTGTCTTTTGTGTATCAATTACAACAAAGAGGGGGTACACAATGAGCTGAAGTATATTTATTTTGGAAAGATGCGCCCAACAAATTTTTTCTTATTTTGAAATTTTGGAAAGCTATTACAAATGGAAAAGTTTGATTTCTAAAATTAGTATTTGATCTTATGGAAGAGGAGAAATTTCTTAATTTTGAATTGGAGAAGATGGTACGAAGAAAAGTTTCATTATTAATTAATGCAATGTTATTCATGGAACTAAAATTGAATTATATATTTTGTTCCTTTTTTATCTCAACAGAATCAGTAATTAAAGTATCCAAACTACTAGTTTTTTAAGAGATTTATGTATATAGTGTAAAAGTAGGAAAAAATTAAAATTATCTCTTTACACTATGTGATTTGTGTAAGTTACACTATAAATAAAATATGACTATATTTATTGTAGATTAATTAGTTTATTGTACATATTTGAAATTATCGAAATAATTGCTTCGGGCTTCAATTTTTTCCCTTGGGACTCTCACTTTTTTCTAAAGAATGTATCGTTAAATTTGAAATAATTTTTTTTGGTAGAAACTATAATAATTTTTCTACTCTTTTAATAAGGGAATTATTGTGATAATTGAGAATTTAATAGTTTTTGGATAATTTATATATTTTATTGTCATGACCTGAAAATGGGGTGATGACACCTGTCTAATCCACCAAGGCAAGTCAGCCTAAGAAGCAAAGTAATTCAGAGTAAACGAAAATTTAAGCAAAAGAAAAGAAGTCTAAGATAACAAAGGTATCAATAAGTTGAAACAATTCTAAAACCACTCAAGACTGGTGTCACATGTACAAATCACTAACAACGGAAAAGAAGGATAGCACAAGTCTCAAAGTCTTAGATCTCAAATAGAACAAAACATAACATACAAGAGCCTCAAGGGTCTGCTAAAAATATAAGCAACTACCTCTTAAGCATCAAGAAGCTCGATCCAAGCTCGAAACCCAATCCCAACCACATACCTTCACAAGTACAACCTGCATTCAGGAAAGCCAGTACACATACATACATATATGTGTGTGTGTTCCTAGCAACACAATTGTTTCAATAAGTCTTAGCCAATAGGTAACAACTATCGAGTGTATATCCATCAACGAATAGCTCAAAAAAGACAATCACAATCAAAGTGAATGAGGTGTAAGGTGATGCAATGCAATGTCAAGTAATAGTGATGCAAGTCTATCCTACAATATACATTCATTGATCACCTCAAACCAGAACTGTAGGGATCTCACATAGACCATGTATCAGCCAGAAGAGACCTCATCTGTTGAAAAAGACCTTGGCAAATAATACCGGCCGATAAAGACCTCGGCCCCAAATACCAACATTTTTCTCTTATCACTTTCCTCAATTCAATGCAGATAAGCATATGCATAAAGAATGAGTAGGTAAGAAATGAAAATCACAATACAATGCCTACTAGCTCAACATTTCTATCAACATTCATCAATAATGATTCACAAGACTTAGGCAATTTTCCATATCCAACTTTCGCATTAGCATTTCAATTCATATCCATATAATTACCACCTCTTAATCATTATTTCATTTCATAAAGCATACATGCACCCAAACCAACTCCGCAGTACATCCAATCATACAAATAGAAAATACAATGCTCGACACTCTTAACTGTGGGTTCGAAATTCACTCGCTTTAGCCAAAAAACATGATCACTATATTCTAGAAACTTTTTCCTTCCGAATATACTCTAAAGCATCAAATCCAGTCAACTAGTGATTCCTAATCAAATTTCAAAGATTAAGACACCAAAATCATGAAATTTGAGGAAGAAGGGCAAAACAGTTCAAGTTCAATATTGAAAAATGAGATTAAAATTTGAATTTTTTGTGTAAAATGATTCCTAATGGAATTAGGAATCTATTAATGAAACCTCTTCAAAAATAGAGTTAAATTAAGCCCACGATCACCATTTTTGTAAACCTTAAGTTCATGAACAAAACCCCTCCAACTTTCCAATTCAAAATTTTTAATTTGATGTTAAAAATACGAAATAGTTAATGGGTATTGAAGATTTTAGCTCAAAATAAATTACCGAATGAATTTCTCTTAAAAAAAACCACCCGTTCTAAATCTCCTAAAGTCCAAAAATGGAGAAAATGAACCAAAAAATATTTAAAATGTAGTCAATGTTCAATAACTTTAACCATCTGTAATTGCGATCACATGTACAAACCACTAACAACAGAAGAGAAAGATAGCACAAGTCTCAAAGTCATGGGTCTCAAATAGAACAAATATAACATAAAATAGCCTCGAGAGTCCGCTGAAAATACAAGCCACCACCTCTCAAGCGTCCAGAAGCTCGATCCAAGAGGAGAAATATATAGACCAAGAAGTACCGGACTCACAACCTACATAAGTGTAGAAGCAAGGGGTGAAAACCAAATAATGTGAAACCCAATAAATGAATTCTAAAGCCCTAAGTAAAGAAATGAAGAACACATGTGCTTCTATCGTCCCAACCACATACCTCCACAAGTTCAACATGCATTCAGGAAAGCCAACATGCACAATATACGTGTGTGTGTGTCTGTGTCTGTGTTCTAAGCAGCACAACAGTTTCAATAAGCCTTAGCCAATAAGTAACAACTATCAAGTGTTTATCCATCAATGAATAGCTCAAAGAAGGTACTCACAATCAAAGTGAATGAGGTGTAAGGTGATGTAATGCAATGTCAAGTAATCATGATGTAAGTCTCTCCTACGATACATATTCGTTGATCACCTCAAACCAGAATCATAGAGATCTCACATAGACTATGTATCCGCCAGAAAAGACATTATCTATAGAAAAAAAGACCTCAGTAAAAAACATCGGCCAATAAAGACCTCGACCCCAAATACCAATATTTTTCTTTTACCACTTCCCACAATCCAATGTAGATAAGTATATGCATAACGAATGGGTAGGTAAGAAATGAAAATCACAATGCAATGCCATGTAGCTCAACATTTCTATCAACCTTCACCAATGATGATTCATAACACTTAGGCAATTTTCCATGTCCAACTTTTGCATTAGCATTTCAATTCACATAGCTATATAATTACCACATCTCAATCATTGTTCCATTCATGAAGCATACGCCCAAAACAACTTCCCAACGCATCCCAATCATAATAATAAAAAATACAAAGTTTAACATTCTTAACTACAGGTTAGAGATTCACTTGCTTTAGCCAAAAATCGTGATCACTATATTGTCGAAATGTTTTCCTTCTGATTATACTCTAAAGCACACAATCTAGTCAAATAATGCTTCTCAATCAAATTTCAATGCTAAAGATACCAAAATCATGAAATTTGAGAAAAAGGGGTAAAACGATCCCAAAATTCGATATAAAAAATGAGATTAAAATCTAAATTTTTTTATGTAAGTCATTCCTGATGAAATTAGGAATCTATTTGTGAAACCTCTTCAAAAATAGAGTTAAAATAAGCCCACAATCATTAATTTTGTAAACTTTAAATTCATGAACAAAACCCTCTAATTTTCCAATTCAAAATTTTTAATTTGATGTTAAAAATACGAAACAATTAATGGGTAATAAAGATTTTAGCTCAAAATAACTTACCGAATGAATTTCTCTTGAAAAAAACACCCTCTCCCAAGCTCCCAAAGTTCAAACCGGAGGAAATGAACTGTAACTCAATTTTTAAAATGTAGTCATTGTTCATTAACTTTAACCATCTGTGATTGCGATCGCTACCTCCGTGATCACAGATCATAGATTTCCTAACCCTGCACGAACACGAAAGTTCCCAAAGCTACCCTCCACGAATGCAACCTCTCTTCCGTGAATGCAGAAAGGGTGTCGCAAACACAAAGGTTCCCAAACCTAACCCTCCACGAATGCGAAAAAGTTTGTGTCTTATTGCCCCCATCATTTTGTCTTCACATTAGGTACTCCTTCAAAAAGTGGCCTACCGGACCACACTTGTAGCAAGCATACCTTCAAAAAAAGGCCTATTTGATCACACTTGTAGCAAGCATTAGTGTTATCTCGACACTCATCCATATGAAGTATACTACATTTGTCATAAGGTGGCTTTTCTTTAGAACCTTGGACTATACTTTATTGTGCTTGCGAACCTTGAGTTTTGTATTCTGCGGCCCTTCTAGGCTGGTGCTCTTATAGATGATTAGAAGACTTCTTCTGAAAGAGGGACTGATCACCCTTACCTTTCCTTTATTAATTAACGTCTTTTCATTTGATTCAGCCTTCTCGCTTAGGTGTTTCTCTCTATCCTTCTTCTTTTCATCTTCAACCTATTGAGCATATACCATAAGTCTAGAAATTTCCATGTTAGAGGTCATTAGCATCGCTTTATGCTCCTTCTTCACGTGCTAGATCCCCACACAAATCTTCTTATTTTTGCCCTTATGTCTACAACCATCCCAAGGGCATATCTGGATAGTTAGGTGAACTTACGTTTGTAGTCTTTAGCAGTCATTTTCTCTTGCCTCAAATTAACAACACTTTGGCATCTCTTAACTCCCTAAGAAAGAAGTGATCAAGAAATGCATTTTCAAAGTCATCCCAGACAATAGGCTCTGCATCCTCACCATGACTTTCTTTCGATTGGTTGTACCAAAAGTGAGCCACATCCTTGATTTTGTAGGAAGCAAGCTCTAATCCTCAGTCTCAGTCTCATGCATTAATTTTAAAACTTTTCACTTCTCGTCAATAAAATATTGAGAGTTCTCCTCGGCCTTATAGCCATGAAGACTAGTGGGTTCATCCTCAAGAAATCTTCGATCTTCACTAAAGTCGATGCATCTTAGGTGTTGGTGATATGAGAGGAAGCATTTTGTTGACCTGCTTGGGTTGTTACTAATTGGGTGAGCATAGATATAACTCCTCTAAATTCATCCTCTGCAATTGGAGCAGTCTGAGTAGCAGGCATTAGAGGAGCTTCATTAGTCCTCATAGGTCGTCTTCTAGACCTCAACCCTAAAGGTACCTCTAATGTTGGAACTTTTATGTTGGTGGCATTCTCTGACCTGTAAAATGTTTTGGAGGCATTGTTTGCAAATATGTAACACACAAATTCAAAAGAAACTTTTATAGAGTTAAACTCTATCGTATGAATTTAGAATACAATGAAGTGAAATAATTTCCGAATGTCCCATAGCCTTCTGATTATAAGTGTAGTGCACAATACACTCATAAGCGAGACTCTACTAGACACTATTTCATAGACACCCTAGGACTCTTGAACTTTGTGTTCTGATATCAAATTTGTTGCACCTCGAGAGAATATCCTAAGCATAAACCACTTGTTCTTATCACATCCTCAAGTTGCGCAAATTCTATAGAATTAAATAAGTAATTATATGGGTAAGGGATGTCACAATCAAAATTCAAGTGACTTAAGTAAGCAACTCTATATCAAATAATATGGTTTCTCAAACAGACTCTAAGTATATCAATTGACTTTGTTCATAAACCCTCTAATAACTATGAAGGTACCAAGACATACCTAAGCCTATCTCAACTATGAAAAGAAAAACATAAACTGAAGCAAAAAAGACATCCTCCAAATATAAGGAGGACTCACTATAACTTTGTGGAGTGTTTGAACCTTCAATGAATCGTCTACTGAGGATACTTAACACACATATCTGCATCATGAAAAGGTACAATATTGAACATACGTAGAATATGCGGTATGTAATATGGCTAAATAGAATAACATGCATCAAAAGTACTCAAAAAAAGAATTAGCTTAACTCAACATCAATATAATATGCAAGTTTAAAAACAGTATAAATTATGCTTTCATCAAAATATTTCATCAATTCTCATTATACATACATAACTCAGTAAAATAATATACTTTTACTCTTATGGAGTTTCTATAACCGACAACCACCACCTATGAGCAAGTGATGATATAATAAATGATTGTCGTTGCCACAATTATCCAGTACCTTGCCAGGATAAGAGACACAAACTTAATTCATGAATCCATATAAAACCCTTATAGGGACTTCAGAGGTATGCCCCCTTTCTCTTTCTATGTTGGTGACATAGTTTATGAAATTTGAGATAATTATACTCTTACCTAAATCAGTGTTAATATTTCTCCCAAAATACATGATCATAGTCTCTTCTCATCAAGTCTCAATGGACTTAAATTTAAACAACAATCTTGTCTCAAAACATCATGTTCATCATCATCAATAAATATTTTGAAAACTTATTCATGTCATCATGGAAACTCTTTCTCAAAACACTATTTAACTCAATGCTCAATTTCATCAAAACTCAGTAAAATATGCATTATCTTGATTTGAAAATAATACTTTACTTTATGCATGAAAGTCATCAACTTTACTCAAAACATGCATAACCTTGATTTAAAATAATACTTTATTTAATGCATAAAAATTATAAATCTCAACATCAAATAAGCATGGGAAAGCCCTGATCATCAACTCAACTAGGGTTCATAGAAGAGTAACCACGAACAATAATTTCAATAATATAAGAGATAAAATAATAATAATTTCAATGCATAAATATATAGAACTCAAATATAGAAGAAGAATCAACTGGATCAAAATTCAAAAGCTAGATTTTTACTCAATTCAATACTCATTCAAAATGAAAACTTAGACATGGAGCGTGTGGATAAACTCAGTCCAACGCTATGATAGTTTTATATAGCTGGAAAGGTTGCAACTTTGCTAGAATTTAGAAGACTGTGGTCGAATAACTTGAACCCTAGTTTTTCTCCTCTTGAATTAGCTCTCAAATCAATCTAAGTGATTATGAGGATATGGGTATCATTGAGTATAAATACGACTTTAATTTAATCCTAAAACGTCTGAAATTCAATTAGAAAAGGATAAAAAAATGCAAATAACCTTCATTAAAATGGACAAATCGACCTACGAAACCCTGTTTACGGGCGTAGATCAGTCTACAACTCATAGACTAGAGCTCTATGGAAAGTCTGGCCTGAGTCCACGACTGAACATCTACTGGTCGTAGTCCTATGTGCGAGTTATAGACTATCTCGTCCTGTCAATTTGGGTCGAGATTTAGAAACTATGATTTTTGAGCCTTAAACTATGAAATCATGTTGACGGGTCGTAGACCCCTCTCATGGTTTGGTCCAACACTTAGAAAAAATTTTGGGCTTGAAGTTATATAACCCCCTCCCCTACAGACCATAGAAATTTTTACGAGTTGTAGGACTCTTCGTGGATGGGCACTATCCATTTGACTTGAGGGTCTACAAGCCCCTCTCTATGGCTCGTAGATGGGTCTACGACTGTAGATTGGGCTTATGGATCCCAAGTCACAGCAAACTCTAAATTTATTTTCTTAAATCTTTTTGGACTATCTAAGTTAGAATGTTTTGGAGGGGTGTTACAGGTAAATAACTCTTTCTTCAAAAGAAAATTTATGTATCTAAAATTTATAAAAAAAATTGATCTACAATTCTTTTTATGGAATTTCGAATTATATAAATTTAACTTTTGAAAGATTAATAATTCAATGTTTAAAATAAGTTAGAGAATTTGACCATCATATTTCTAACCCATTCATTAAGAGCATGTTTGGAAGGACACCCTGGTAATTGAATTTGGTGGAATTGAGTGTAATTGCACCCTCTGACATATTTGGCTGGACAGGTAATTATTTGATCAGCAAATAATCTGGTGTAATTGACTGAGTGCAATTACACTTTCCAATTCACAGAGGGAGGTTGTAAATTGCAGGTAATTACATGGTGTAATTATATGTTGTTTAGTTTTTAAAATTCTTTCTTTTATTTTTATTTTTATATTTTTATTTTAATTTATTTTTTATTTTGATTATTTAAAAAAATATTTTTATTATTCTAAAAAAACTATGTTTTATTTTATAATATTTATTTTTCATTTCTTTCTTATAATACATACATACACATATATGTATGTATGTGTACTGGCTTTCCTGAATGCAGGTTGTACTTGTGAAGGTATGTGGTTGGGATTGGGTTTCGAGCTTGGATCGAGCTTCTTGATGCTTAAGAGGTAGTTGCTTATATTTTTAGCAGACCCTTGAGGCTCTTGTATGTTATGTTTTGTTCTATTTGAGATCCAAGACTTTGAGACTTGTGCTATCCTTCTTTTCCGTTGTTAGTGATTTGTACATGTGACACCAGTCTTGAGTGGTTTTAGAATTGTTTCAACTTATTGATACCTCTGTTATCTTAGACTTCTTTTCTTTTGCTTAAATTTTCGTTTACTCTGAATTACTTTGCTTCTTAGGCTGACTTGCCTTGGTGGATTAGACAGGTGTCATCACCGCATTTTCAGGTCATGACAATAAAATATATAAATTATCCAAAAACTATTAAATTCTCAATTATCACAATAATTCCCTTATTAAAAGAGTAGAAAAATTATTATAGTTTCTACCAAAAAAAAAATTATTTCAAATTTAACGATACATTCTTTAGAAAAAAGTGAGAGTCCCAAGGGAAAAAATTGAAGCCCGAAGCAATTATTTCGATAATTTCAAATATGTACAATAAACTAATTAATCTACAATAAATATAGTCATATTTTATTTATAGTGTAACTTACACAAATCACATAGTGTAAAGAGATAATTATAATTTTTTCCTACTTTTACACTATATACATAAATCTCTTAAAAAACTAGTAGTTTGGATACTTTAATTACTGATTCTGTTGAGATAAAAAAGGAACAAAATATATAATTCAATTTTAGTTCCATGAATAACATTGCATTAATTAATAATGAAACTTTCCTTCGTACCATCTTCTCCAATTCAAAATTAAGAAATTTCTCCTCTCCCATAAGATCAAATACTAATTTTAGAAATCAAACTTTTCCATTTGTAATAGCTTTCCAAAATTTCAAAATAAGAAAAAATTTGTTGGGCGCATCTTTCCAAAATAAACATACTTCAGCTCATTGTGTACCCCCTCTTTGTTGTAATTGATACACAAAAGGCACACAACTTGATTTTGTATCAAGTATGATTTTATTTGAGATGAAATAAATAGCAATACAATTTTGTACAAGAAAACTGATGTATTTGATAGAAAATTTTACATACTTCGGCACATTTTGTCTCCCTCTTTGTTGTACTTAAACAAAAAGACACATAACTTAATTTTATATCATGTGAGAACAAATAAATAGAAACACAATATTGTATCAATTGATATGATACAACATTTTACATATATTAACTACAATATTGTCATTATTGTATTCCATACAGAAAATACCCAAAAAATAAAAAATGCACACATCTGATATTATATCATGCACTGTTGTATTTGATACAAAATTACACAAAATCCAATATTGTATTATGCTTGTTGAATTTGATACAATTATACAGAATTCCAACATTGCATCAATCACCGATTTGCTCTTTCGAATAATCCAACAAATCGTGCAATTCACTCACTTTTGTCATGAATTGAACATTGTAAGCTTCAATTTCTAGGTGTTTCTCTTCCAATTTGGATACCAAATAAGCACTTTCATCAACAAAAACTGTGTGGTCTTTGTGATTGAGAGAATGCCATAGCAGGGTTTCACGAGATAGACCAAAAACAAGGAAATTACAAGGGGCTTTACAGCGACGGAGGACAGTAACGATTGTCTTCATCTCCATTGCAGACATTCGTGAAGAAACAGTAGATGAGTTCAAAGAAGCATAGTGAAGAAGCGCGTCGAACACACTCGCCGTCAATAGAGAGTTACTGCCAACAGTGTTTGTTCCGATTTTTGCAGTGAGTAGGGCTGGGCATAATTTGGTTCAAACAAAAAAAACCGACCAAACTAATTTTTTTTCAATTTTAGTTTCAGTTTTTCGATTATTTCGGTCGATTTCGGTTTGAAATTTTAAAATTTAATAATTCGGTTCAATTTTCGATTTTAAAATATATTTTTTCGGTTATGACCGGTACACATCCGTAAAGAGCCATCTTTCTTTCAAGCAAAGAGCACTGGAGCACCCCATGGAGATGTGCTTAGCCTAAGGTCTCTATCAAGCAAACTCTTCAGTTGTTCCTTCAAGTCTCTTAGCTCTACAGGAGCCATTTTTCTTAGAGAGGAATGGGTATAGGTTGCATATCAGGGAGAAAATCTAAAGAAAAATTGATATCCCGGGGATCCCGGTAAGCTCATCGGGGAATATTATCATAAATTCATTCACAGTAGGGACTTACTAAAGGGCCAATTGCTAATAAAATATCTTGTCTTCCCGTAATGGTAACATGCACTTGAACCCTTTCTACACTGTCTAGTATGAAGCTTACCGCATTGTGTACATTGGGCAGTAGGTTGTCTCATTTGTGCATAATGCTCCTGTTGACAGCTATCAGGCTGATCTAAATTCTGCCTTGGCCTTGGCTTAATATAATAATCAAATCGCGGGCCCTATATCTATAGCGGGGAACTACCCGCTGACGGAGGTGGATATCGGTGGAAAAGAGGCCTAAAATCACCATGTGGCTCCCTATAAGACCTCATAGTACGAGCCCTCTAATTCTTCTCCCTATCTCTACGGATATCCCGAATTCGACGAGAAAGATCCTCTGTAGTCTGAGTAAAATCCTGATACGAGAAATATCTACACCATCTTGTAAAGAGGCTATCTTGCAGTCTCTGATCAAATGATCCCCCAAACCATCCATATAACGATGAACTCTAGCACTCATAGTACGTACAATATCTGGTGCATACCTAGCCAAAGAATTAAACCTAAGGCTATACTCTCTTACACTCATATCCTCTTGCCTCAAACTGATAAACTGGTCAAGACGGGCCTTCCGCACCTCCTGTGGTAAGTAATGGGCTAAAAATGCCTCAGAGAAGTCCTACCACTCTGCTGGCGGAGCATCAGGCCCTTTTGATCTCTCCTACGCCTTGTACCACAAGATGAAAACATCAAGTAGTCGAAAAGTAGCCAATTCCACTGCCTCGGTGATAGAGGCATGCATCACTCTCAATACTCTATACCTATGGTCCATAAAGTCCTGTAGATCCTCAGTGGGATTGGACCCTATAAATACTGGAGGGGCCAATTGAAGAAACTCTCGTACCTTTGAGCTTTCTGTTTTATCCCTTCTGGCGTCTGCTCTCACCTTTAGTTATCTCTCATGAATAGAAACCATCATAGTTAGTAGCTAAATAGCCTCCTTCATCCCCTGATCCCCAGTCTCTAATAGGGATTTGGGTACTAGATCTCCTTGGGCCCCAAAGGTGCTGGTGAATCTGGTACTGTGGGCATTGGAGGCTCCCTATGTGCCTCAATAGGGAATATATCTTCCTCACCAAGGAAGATATAATTGGTACCTTCTCTCGGATCCATACTTATCTCATGTTGTGCCATCTACTGAGCATAGGTAACCCATTAAATAAGAAAGACATAACATGATATAGATTTCATATGTTCCTATAGCTTTGCTCTATAGCACGATCTATTAAGTGAAAGAAATGTAATCATCCATAAATGCCTCGTAGCCTCCTGATTATAAGTGTGGTGCACAACACACCCATAAGCAAGACTCTACTAGACACGACATTGTGGACTCCCTAGGACACGACCTGCTCTGATACCATGTTTGTCACGCCCCAAAGAGAGGCAAAGCGCGACTGGCACCCAATACTGTTATTGGCCCGGTAAGCCACTAAACATGCTAGTGAACTAACTAGGGACCAGAAGAAAATCGGGCAGCATAACGTCTGAAAGACTAAGCCAAGACATTTTAAGTCATGACCTGGTCAACTGTAAATCACGTACATCACGATAAGTAAACCCAAACAATAAAGTACTAGCTAGCCGACAAGGCTGCCACCACAAAGGTATAGGCACTTACCATATATACATGCCAATCTTATGACTCGAGACTGAAAGACACAAAAGGACCAACCCACAATAACATGTCCACGATAGCCTCTGTGAGAATCACTAACACTATCGAGACAGGGCCCCGACATGCCTCTCGAACGAACGTCCAATTGCCAAAGGTTCCTTCATGAAAGTTGTTCCTTACGTCCTAAGCTTCGCAACGACTATATATAAACATCTTAAAGACACCTATAAACAGTATAAAATTCAGCATTAATGACCAGATTTGGCAAGGGGCATTTACGCGAGGAAATGTCCGTAAAACTTTATAAAAATGACCGTAAAAGAGCTCCAAAATTATTACCTAAACACACCAGCTGCAAACCAACAATACCAGCAAGAACACCACTTTTTTCACATCCCAAAAACAGCTCCAAACATAGCTAATACGTGGAAAAAATAATTGCAAAGCGTAAGGCACGCATTTCTAGGCACACGAACAAATTTTAACGGTAAAAATGCGAAAAATCTTACTCAAATCCCTTTGGCACCTTGAGGGGAGTTTTCCTTCAGTTTCTAAGCTGTTGGGGACGAAATGGAAGTGATTTGAGCTTTAAAAAGCTCAAATTAGCCGACATTAAGTTGGGTCAACCCGACCCGACCCATGACCCAGTTTCCAGCTCGGGCAGTCCTGGTAAAACGGTCATAACTCTTTATTCTGAGGTTGGTTTGATGCGCGATTTTGTGCGTTGCAAACTATATAGATCTTCAATTTGATAGGTCATGCACTTTCTAAATCTTTATAGTTTGGGAGATATGACCTTATACATTTGACCAAAATTAAGAAGGATTTCATAAAGAAACTTACGGTAACGTTGGCCAACCTTTATCTTGCAACCTTCTTGATTTCAAAACTTATTTGTGATATTAAAATAGCTTTTAAAAATTCATTATTAGCAAAGTATACACTTTTAGTTCCATCTGAAAAGTTAAACCTAGTTTAAACCTTCCAAAAAGGGTGAGGTGCCACTCGGGTCATTTCATTAATCCCGAACGTGCATTTAGGGTATTTCCTTTGGCTTAAAACTTTAGGTCCTTGATATTAAAACTTATTTGCAGCCTTATTATCCTTAGGTGGTAGCAAAAATCACATGTGCCTTATATAATGTCACACTGTTTAAATAATGGAAGACGAGAAACACGGGGTCTCACATATCTCTTTTATATTTTAACTAATCTTTTGGTTACTTTAATTTTTCTGTAATTATTGATCTATTATTTTATAGATTAGTTTTAGATCTGTTTGTGTATTTCTGCATTTTGTCTTTATTTTATTACTTTTACTGTTTGATTGCTCCACTTATGATAGTTATGTGATAATCTTTCCAATTTTTTAACCATTGTTCTCATTTTGTATGTTAATTTTTGAATCGTTGTGTGTTTGTTAAGTTAAAGTCAATTTGGAAGTATAATATTGTGGTATTTTCTGTTAATAGCATTTTTTTGTCTAATTCATTTCGTTTTATTATTATAGTGGTTATCGTTGTGTGTTTGTCTAATTCATTTCTGTTAATAGTGGTTATTTTCTGTTCATTGTCAAATTTTAACATGTCAAATTTATCCATTGGATTTCAAGGTCTTCCCATTTAAAAAGACGGAAAAAATTAGTTTAATTTTATATCTATTACATGTTAAAATTCAAGAAAATTTTAGTTTAAGTTTCTTACATATTATATGTTAAACCTAGCCAATGACGAATCTATCCATCAGATTTCGAGGCCTCTCTATTAAAAAAGATGAAAAAAAAGTTAGTTTAGATTCATGTTTACAATATGTTAAAATTGGAAAGTGTTAGTTTGAATTCATATATACATTTGTGTTAAAATTGGCCACTGAAAAAATCTATCTGTCGGATTTCGAGGTCTCCCCATTAAAAAGATGGAACAATTTTAGTTTATTCTTTATTATTTATTATTGTGTATATTATTGACGTTAAACAAATATTAGGACATTCTCATATTGTTATTTGTTTCATTGTTTGTGTATATTTTGTGATTATTATACTTGTGTTATATTGTGTATCTCCTCCTCGATTTGAAAAAATGAGTTCAGCTGGAACCCACAGTTGTGGATTCTGAAGGGTGCTAATACCTTCCCTTTGGAATAACTTGAACCCTTACCTGAAATTTTTGGTTCATAGACTATTTTGTAAGCAATTAATTGGTTTCCTAATTATCCTTAAAATTAGGTGGCGACTCTAAAACCAAATTCTTTTTTTAAAAGTATTCTTTTAAATTTTTTTATTTAATTATTTTTACAAGTTGTCACGACGTTGCGCCTTCGGAATGTTAGGAAATATGCCTTAAAATGCGGAAAAGCATATGACATAACACTTGTGATACTTGACCTTATTTGAGAGTGTGAGTGTTTATTCGAATCATCTCCTCTTTTATATTCATATGAGGTAAGAATTGAGACATTTCTTAACGTGAGGACATATGAATTACATAATAACTAACACAGAAAGTTTGTAATTAGCATACTTGAGCACATTCTATATTTTAATATTAACTAATTATTATTTGATGCTTGTTACTTATACAGTAATTGTCCTCTACTTGAGGCAATCTTATTTGATTTGAAAAAAGAGAAGTCTGATGCCGTAACTACATGTTGTAAGTTCATAAGTATCCAATCAAAGTCATCATTATTTTGTTGTTAGTATCAGTAGTAGTTTAATTAGTTGTAGTTGCTTGTGGACAAGTAAAAAATAGAAATATTGATAAAACCATTAATTTATAATGCATTTAGCATCGATTTATAAATTTGTAATGTATAATTTAATAGTATTATTACATTGTTTTGCTTGAGTAGAGATTGTTATTGTAGAAAATCAGAAAAGGATTTAAAGTTATGAACAAGAACTTGACCAGAAGAATAAAGTAGCTAAAAATGTTTGTAGATTGCATTCCTGCCTTTTGACTGCAAAAAAAAAAAAAAAAAAAGGGTAAAATTTTAGAAGTTAAAGGACCTACTACAATTAGCAGTCTTGGAATGTGATCAAGAATGAAAACTGCCCAAAGAAATTTTTTTACACTTTGATTAATCCTGAATGTGGACCGCATACTCATGCGAATAGAGTCACATAATTTGGATATGGTTATATTATATTACAGCTCTAAATTTTGAGTCTTTAGATATATGTACCTTTCTAGGTTTTGAATCTTAGTTTTTCATTATTCTTGAGATTTTGGATTGGTATTGAATCTTAATGTTTCATTATTCTTGAAATTGTGGATTGAAATATTTTGAATTAGCCATTTTGTACACAAATATTGGACGAAAATACTCTTTTGTATGAGTTCTCTTGCAAATATTGATATTTTCTCAAAGGTGTAGATCATTTCATGACTTCAGTATTCTCGTTGTAAGCTCTATGCTCTTTAATTATTGTAATTATCTTATTGTTTGTCTATAATTATAAATAGCTAAACTTTATAACTAGGTTGTGGCATTTAGAGTGGGAGTAATGATAATGAGTTTTTTCACACTAAATATTCTTAAAAAAAAAAATTGTCGTTCTATCATGATTCTAAATAGACTGTGAGCGGCACCCATAGTAACCTTTCGGTGGGAGAACCAATACTCAAATTTAACTTACTAAACTGGCACAATTTAGGCAATAACGTTAAGAAAGCCAATTTAAATAGGTAAAACAAGTTGAGTTCCCGTAAACTTAAACAAAAAACTTAATAATATAAAATACTACCCAAGAACTAAAAGTCATTGTACCAAAACTTTAACTAACAACGGATTTTATTTTAAAACTATGTTTTATTTTATAATATTTATTTTTCATTTCTTTCTTATTCTCAATCGTTATATGTCATGTGATTCCATACAATTTTTTTTCACATTATCTTATTTTTATTAATTCTATGCTTTATTTTTTTCACTAGTATGATTTTATTAACATTCTAATTTTTTAATTAAAGTTGAGTTCATTGTTGGATAAAGTTATAAATATATGTATTTTTTTTCTTTTAAATCATATTTATGTATGTTATATCGAATTTGGCGTAAGAGCATTATGTTAATTTTTTTGTATTTTGAATTTAAAACTCATGCTATATTTTTTAGTTTCATTTATTTTTGTAGTATTGACTTGATATTTTATATTACAAGCCATTTATTTTCTTTTAATTAGATTAGATAGATTCTTTGTTTATCAAATATTTTAACAATTTACTATGGTATTATATTTATAATATGTAATATTTTTGTCAAATAAACATTTCATGATGTTCGCATAAAATTTATATTTTTATTTTTTATAATTAATTTAATTAAAATATACTAATTTTTAAAATGTAAATTGATTTTTTATAGGATTAGTTAAGAATATATATATTTATTAATTTATATATTTGCAAAAGACAAGATATATCTTAAAGATTTAATTTAATATTATTTATAAATATTTATATTTGTCTAATATACATTTTTAATTTTTGATAATTAAATTTTATTTTTAAAATAAAATATAACCTTGTAATTACGATTTCAACTAAACGTCACACATATAATTACACTTTGACAAACAAACAAGATAGTATAATTACACGAAGGAAGGAAATAGTATATTTTTGGGATGTAAATTTAGAAAGAAAATTACATGTCAAATTTTAAGATGAACATGGAAAAAAGTGAGGATTTAGCATAATATAATATGTATTTTGGTGGGGTTGGGGGCTATGGAAGGCAGTGACTTCCGCTCACGTACCACTTTTTGCCACGCAATGATTGTCAAACAAAAAACAAAGGGGGAAGAAGGAAGATTTCTCTTTTTCCTTTCCCTCTGAGAAAATATTCACAATCTTACATTAATTAATCCTTTCCAATTTTTTGTAGATTGACGTAACAATGGGCGAAGGATCCTCATCTTCTTCAAAGAAATCCAGGAAACCCGATTGTGATTCTTTTCTCTTTCAATTTTTCGTTTTCTCTTTTCAAAATTCATCTTTTTTGTTGGTAGAACAGACAAAAATAAATATTTTTCATTAAAGTAGAGATCTGGGGTATTTCAATTTCTGATATGGGGCATTTACATTGTTTTGTTTAATGAAGCCTATTTAGTTAACCCTACAATTAATTACATTGGAACAAATGCACTGCTAAAATTGTTAATGGAGTACAATTCTTGGTTAAATGGGTGAAATATTTCTGCTTGCACTTTGACTTCTGACACATGATCTTTTAAACACGTCATAACATTTATGTTTAGCTGTAAAAGAATATGATTAAGGGTAAAACAAAAAGTTAAAAGTTAAAAGTTTTCGGTTCTGGACTAAAAAGGAAAGAGTGTTATATGCAATGGAACAAAGGGGAAAATAGTCTCTTAATTTCTGAATCACATCCTTGTATTGTGTAGCTTGCTGAGATAGCAGCAGTTTGTATTTAATTGTTGACAAAAATGTTTAAAGTGAAATAGAATCACCAGGGATATGGTCTGTCTCTGAGAATACCATAACTAAAAATGTGAGATAACTACAAGTCATTCATGACAAAAGACAAATTTCACTGTTTATATATTTTCAGTTTTATTTACTGAAACTAACTTAGTTTGGATGGCATATTTTTGTATTGTAGATTCGAGGTTTACCCAACAAGAGCTTCCCGCTTGCAAGCCAATTTTAACTCCTCAATGGGTATGCTCATTCGACAAAACCTCTTTAAGTCCTTGCTTCAATAATGGCTTGTTGAATATATTTCTTATATTCTGCAATTCAGGTTGTCACAGTGTTTATTTTACTTGGGATCGTCTTCATTCCTATAGGCCTTGCCTCATTGTCCGCATCAGAACAAGTACTCGAATGTCCATCTATTTATGATTTTTAGGAGTTTGTTTTTCACCGTCAAATGGAATTTGACACGAAATATTCTTTGTTTTATGCAGGTAGTGGAAATTGTACATCGTTATGATGAGCATTGCATTCCTACAAATTATACGCAATCAGACCTTGCATATCGTGAAAGGATTGCATATATCAAGGATAATGAGTCAAACAAGACCTGTATCAGAACCTTGACAGTAAGTCCCGTCCAATTACATTGGTTTTTTCTTCTTTTCTTTTTGTTCCAAAATTTTAACATTGCGTTGCCTAATCCTCAAGAATTCATTTGTTGAATGTTTTAGGTTCCCAAGAAAATGAAGCATCCTATCTATGTTTATTATCAGCTCAATAACTTCTACCAGAATCATCGCCGGTATGTCCAAAATTTTATTTGATTTAAGTTAAAGCTCTGTTATATCTTATGAATATTAGAACGAATCAATGTTTTAGACTTATAAAAAGACAATTTGTGTGTGTACTTGTAGTGAAAAACTCTTCTGATGCAATTTTAATATGTTCTTTTCTCTAAGTTGTAGACTGTGTTGTCCCGGATGACTATTCCCTTCAACCCCAAAAAGAAGCACAAACAAAAAGACTAAAGAGACAAAAAAGATGAACTTTTAATAGACTAAGATATTTTGTGATTTAAGCTAGGGTATACTAGTCTTTGGGGCACAGGCTTCTTGTGCCATATTTATTCATTAATAAGCATAAATCTTTTCAACTTGAACGATAAAAGTAAGAACATACATAAAGTTGAATTTTATCAATGAAAACGAAATGGGAAATAGATAACAAATGAAGAAGTTAAACATGACATCTTTTTTATAAAATTGAGGAAGTTATGGAAAAGTCACGAAATATGTAAGTCACAAAATATGTAACTAACTGAAGGATTAAAACTTAAAAGTTGTTATTGAGGAGAATTTAGATCTTAAGAGATGGCAAATTTTGTTAGGCATGATCATATACACCAAAAGAAAAGAAGTTTAGAACATACTCTTTCTTAATATTTTGATCATTTGATTTATAATGATAGAGATGAAAACAAATTGATATGTGGATAACAGGAACTGGATGAAGTTTATCAGCTTTAACTTTGTCCAGTTCTTAGTTTTGTTTCCACCAAGGAATTATTTAGAGTAGTATGGCTACGTCTACTCGGGAAGGAATAAGTTTTCTATTTTGAAGTCCTCCGTCAGCATGTCCAAAAGATATCCTGGTCAATGAGGACCAGGGAAATTATATTAATGTAGAAATTCCATTCCTCGTCTCACAATTCTGAAATTTAATGAGACAGAGCCTGACTGTAAAAGAGATCGTGCGAGATCCCTGTTTTTCCTTTCTTACTCTGTAGTAGTATTTTTTCTAACGGATAGACTCTTGCATCGAGAATGGACAATGCTTGAAGAAGAATCACTCCATTTTTTCAGTGAATGATATTCACTTAAATGGTATTGAAAGCTTCCTATGATTTCACAGATATGTAAAAAGCAGAAATGATGAGCAATTGCGCGACCCAAATTTTAAGGGCGACTTAAAAAAGACTTGTGCTCCCGAAGACATGAATTCAAATGAACCCGTGATTCCCTGTGGCCTTATTGCTTGGAGTTTGTTCAATGATACATATGGTTTTTCAATTGAGAACAAAGCTTTACCAATCAATAGGAAGAATATTTCATGGCCAAGTGATAGAAAGCACAAATTTGGATCAAAAGTTTACCCTAAAAATTTTCAGAAAGGAAGTTTAATTGGAGGTGGAACACTTAACGAGAGCATACCTGTTAGTACAGACTTTTGTCCTCTTTTTCATTTTAATTATTATTATTCCTCTTACCTCATTTCATTGTTATCTTATTTATTTGGGGTATTTTACATGCAGATGAGTGAGCAAGAGGATCTTCAGGTTTGGTTGCGAACTGCAGCATTACCAGTCTTCAGAAAGTTATATGGGAAGCTGGAGCATGATCTTGAAGCTAATGAGAAAATCACTGTAGTAATACAGAACAATTACAACACATATACGTTTGAGGGTAAAAAGTCTTTGGTTCTTTCAACCACAACATGGATTGGTGGAAAGAATAAATTCCTAGGCATTGCATACCTGACCGTTGGTGGAATTTGCTTATGCGTGGCAATAATTTTCATACTTATGTATGTCATCAAACCAAGGTAAGAACGTACGCAATACTGTCTTCCCGTTTTGATCCTTAATATATGATTTGTCTTCCAGCAAATCATATATTTTTTGCTCTTTTTTTTTTTGACTAGTTAAGAAAATCAAAGTTGGCTATTAGGAATAGATTTGCTGGATAACATGCTTATGATTTCAATTGTTTGAAGACTGAAGTGCTATCAGAGCAAAAAAGAACTTTATATTGCATTTAAGAATGACATGACATCATGAAGGCTTCAAACTTAAACTCTGTAAATCTCATTTTCAACATGTCTTGATGATCATTTATCGCATGAGGAGCACGCGTAGTACTTTCTAGATGAGATCTGGGATAATGTAAATTTTATTGCATTTAAATTGAGGATTTCAAGGAAACAATATGTTATGGTCTTGCTTTTCAGGTCCTCCCAATTTTTTGCCATGTATTTCAATTTCCCTCCTTTTAAGAAAAGTTGTTGTTAGCAGCATAATGGAGCAAATAACTAGTGAATATGGATTTCCTTTAGCAGTTGATACAAGCTAATAGCTAGATTTTTTTCATATGTCCAATTTGTTTTGGAAATATATAGTTAGTAAAAGCAAGAGGAAATGTTTTTTCTGAAGATATCAACAGAAAATGAAATGATCATGTGAATAGAGGGGGAATGAAAATCAGAGGCTGTTATTTTCAGTTTATAACTTAGTTGGAATTTGAATCTTATGTATTTCTCATAAAGAATGAATACTACTTCATTGCATAATCATGTTATATGGACACACTTTTAGTTATGAAGAAAGTGTACATGGTTAAAATACGCATCTGTATTGAAGATTTTTAACTGATAATATTGCTATTGTGCCAGGTTTATCACAGCACTTGAATCTGATAGTATTCAGAAACTTGTAAATTATAGATGAGTTAGTAATAGGCCTTCTTGTAAAAGCCGGTTTAAGAAGCTTCTTCAAAAATGCTAGTCTTTGTTGATGGTCGTCCCTTATGAAAGATGTTTCTTTGATACAATTAACTGGATAGACATAATTGAATTTGGTATCAGATTTTAATACATAATGGTGTGTGTCGTACATGCCCATGTATTAAGAATGACCGTTATGATCAGGTACCCATAAGTATACTATTGGTGTTTATTGTGGAATTGTGACCATGCAGGCCATTCGGTGATCCAGCCTATTTGTCGTGGAACTTGAATCCTATAGGGAATAATTGATGTCTGCATTATCATCCATCTCTCCAAATTTTTCCTGCAGAAGAGTTTTAGCTGGTTTAGTTGATAAAGCTGACTATATCTGATACTTGCAAGTCCGGGACCAGTGACAGCATCTTGTGATTTACGCATTCAACTTTCTCATCATTTCACTATACAGATCCCATTAACCATCAAAACCTCTGGGTTTGCAGCTTCATTCTTTGATAACATTTATTGTGGTGGGAGAGTCTTCCCAGACCACTGAAATGCTTGTATATTTCTTTCATTCACTGATCAGAGTAGGACACTGAAATTCATTGATATATTTGAGAGATTTAATTAGAAAAAACCAAAGAAATCCTATGACTGAAAATTAAAACATTCAATAGAGAAATTATAAGTGTTTGATATGATAGGCATCACCCATTGCATCCAACTGGATGTGATGAAGGTTGTGCCATTTAAGTGAGTTACATAACCCAACACACTGACCATCTCAATGAGCTTTATTCCTCTATTGACAGGCTTAATAATGAGTCTCTATAAAAGTAGAATATTGATTTCAAGGGGGCTTAAGTTAAGCTTTCCCTTAATAAACAATTAATTGTGGTTAGCATTACAACAAGTTAATCTGTAGAAAACAAAAGCAAAAGATGAAAAATAATACTAACAAAGGAGGAATAATTAATAAAGGTTTCCACAACCCAATGTGGAAATGTTTTTCTTTTTCTCTTCAGTGCTTCTTCTTGTGTTGTTTGTTTAAGCATTCCCCAAAATACTCCAAAATGTATGTAAAGGTTCAATGAATTCTACCAAAGAGTTCCAATTGACTCTCACAACTAGTCCTAATAGAGTTTTCCTTGAAAATGCCATAAATGTGTCCAGAAATGTTGCAGTTTTCCTTATGGGAAAATTATGCACTTTGACTAGGTCTCTATGGATTGTAACTGTTTTTGAAGGTGCCACTTGATGATAGAATGTATTGGCTGCTTGTCTTGTGGCAATAAACATTCCTTGCTTCACTTCTATTTTCTCATAAACTTCAAAGCTTGGGGAACCATCAGTCTCTTCATCATCCAATAACTCCTCATCATTACCAAATCCTAATGAAAAATTGTTTGCTTCTCTTTCATTCAACTTCTTCTGCTCACCACTTGCTTCTCCTGAAATTACTAAATAATTTAACTTCATATAAATTATACTATATCAAATAAATTGGGACTAAAAGAGTAATAGTACAACTTCTCCACATTACGGTGTGATTTTTTTATCCTATCAATATATTTTAGTAACATGTTATACTAGCAGCTAACTTTTTTGTATTTTTCAGGTTATTGATCCCTCTTTCCTACGAGTGTAAAAAGTCCTTTTAAGCCATCAATCTCGTTAATTAAAGTATAACTTATTATTAACCTCATAAATAAAGCACGTTACGATATTATAACAGATTGAAATATTCCTATACTATACTACCGGAGTCTTTGCCCTATCAATACATATAATAAATTAAATCAAACATTAAAAGAACTATATAGAACAAGAAAATAAGAAATTAACACTTGTGGATATATTCTGAAATACCTTGGAGCTGATCTTGTTCCTCTTTATGGGGACCTGAAATATTTTCTACTGGAACAGTCTTGTAGTCCTCAAAAAAGGTCTGTCAAGTACAGCATAAAGCAAATTAAATACTTACCTAACCCATATTGGATAACAAGAAATAATGCAAAATAATACTAATACTCTCTCTCCCTATATATACTTTTTTTTCTATAACCGAAAACAATTCAAATTTTTAAATTTTTTTTAGCCCTTAATGAGATGATTGTAGAAAAAGTCAATGAGTGTTTTAGATTATAAATTTAAAAAAAAAAAATTCATAAATTTTGCGACAAGTCAAATGGTGGTGTCAGATAAATTGAAATGGAAAAAGAGTAATAAAATTGATTAGTGAGAATACCTGGTCATCCTTTTGAGACATACCTACCCATCTCAATCTTTCAACCATACTCTCAGATTTGAAGTCCTCATCAAAATCAGCAATTGGTATGGAATTGTTGTGATCATCATCTTCCTTTAATTGGTCCATAAAATTGAAGGAATTCCCCAAGTCATGATGGATGTGGTTGCTATTATTATGAGTATGAGGAAGAAAAGAGAAGTCATCTCCATAATTAATGCTATTATAAATCCCATCCCATGAATATTCTTGATTTGTTAGGTCATGTGAAGCTTGGGCTACAGATAGGATTTCTTGTACAATGTCTGTTGGATTTGTTGTGCTCTGATGATCATCATTTGATTGGGACATCACATATCCTACTTGGGGAAAATCTTGCACCTCCAATGGAGGCAATGCAAATCTATGCTGCAACCTTGCACACTCTAGTGCTATATCAACCTTCAAATACAATATAATCCGAAACTTGAGCAATCAAAGATGTGTAAGTGAAGATACATGATGCATGAGATATAAAAAGCTAGGCAGTTTGGAGATTGGGTTTACCTTAGATGGAAAAGGTGCATTAGTGGGAAATGATGGATTGTTATTGCAAGTGAAATTAGGTTCATCTGACAAATATTGCATCCATTTGTTATCATCAGTGACATTCATTAATGGCACTGAAGCATGGTGCAGCATGGATGATGAGGCTGGTGTAGGCATTCCATAATCAGAATCTTCAGTATACAATTGATCATTAATGCTACAACCTAATCCATCACTCCCATAATGATCTCCAATTTTTACCGCATTCAAACTCTTCTTGAATACACGACAAAGTGCATAAGCATCCTGCAATTTTTACACAATGTACACTATAAACTTATGACATTGTAAACAAAATATCTTCAACTTGCTTATAATCATACTTCTTTTCAATCATATGATAATATATAATATGACTTTTAACTTCTACTCGGACGCTATTCGTAATGATGAAATCTTCATACTTATCAAGCAAGAAAGGGGAGCTTAAAGAAAGGGCCTCCAATTAAATCCTCTAATTATATATATATATATATATATAGGCAAACACATGCATATAGTTTAATATATATGCATATAGTTAAATGCTCATTGAATTCCCTTTCAACAATAATAATATATTCAGTGGAATTTCACAAAGTAGAATTTGGAGAAGATAGGGTCTATGCAAAACTTATCACTATCTCATGAAGGTAGCGAACTATTTTTAAAATACCCTCGAATCAAGTATATCAAACTCAAGTAAGAGAACAACAAAACAATAGAGAACATAGCGGCTAAAATGAAAAATGATGTAAAGTCTATAACAAAAATAATAACAAAAGTAAAATAATAAGTAGCGTGACAATCGAAAAAACAATAATAATAGTGAAATAATAATGTGATGATCGAAAAAGTAATAATAATACAATTATAGTGGCACGACCACACAAGACAAGATAATGTGTTGCCCTACTAGCCTTATACCTTAATACACAACCTCTACTCCTTCCTATCTAAAACAATGTCCTTGATAATATGAAGTTGTGCCATATATTGTCTAATCGTCTTTCCTCAATATTTTTTCGGCTTGCCCCTACCCCTCCACAAACCCCTAAATTCAACCTCCCACACCTTCACATTGGGACATCGGTGCACCTCCTTTGCACATGCCTAAACTATCTATTCTCACTTCTTTTATCTTGTTTGCAACAGATGTCACTCCCACCTTCTCCTAAATAACCTTATTTATAATCTTATCGCTTCTAGTGTGCCTACACATCTATCTCAACATCCCCATCTTTGAACATGTGAGTTCTTGACTGAGCAACACTCCACCCCATACAACAAGGATGGTATAACGACACCACTCCATACGAACTCAACTTTAAATTTAGGTGGTATATTTTTATCATAGAATACTCTAAAGGCAAGCCTCAATTTCATCCATGCTATGTATGATATCATCGTCGATGTCCTCAAATCATTGAATCCCCTTTAAACATATAAATCTAGTGAAGTCCCAAAAGGAATTCAAAAATTTCATTCCTGACTTGCTATAGAAAAAATAATAATAAAATTAGATAGGTATAATATATTTGTAGATACCTGCAAGCCATTGGCAACTTCACATTCTCGTTCTTCCAAGCGATATTCATGCATGACCCAACCGGTTCGAGTTCCATGAGGTGCTCTCCCTCTATAATACACAAGGGTTTTCTTCATTCCGATTGGCCGCATTTGTGAATTTACTTTCCTGTCCTTACCCGTCGCCTTCCAGTACCCAGCTTTCGTTGCACGATTAGTCCTTGTTCCATTAGGGTATTTACGATCACGAGGACTGAAGAAATACCATTCCATATCTTTGCTGGGCAATAGGGACTTATCTGTATTAATAATAAATTATGAAATGAGGGGGTTTAAAAGGAAAAAAAAGAATAGCTGAACTCATGATGCAATGATTATCGAAGCTTGTCTTATAAGACTTTTCATTTTTAGGGACCAGCCAACTAATAACTTCCTTTAAAGAACATGCATGAAATCATCATCTCAAATCTTTATACCTCTAAACTAAAGCATTTGCATCGCTAAAACCTTTAGTGACATTGATTATAAATATGAGTATTGCTAAATATTATTTTCATCAAATAGTTACCACTAAATCGTTTATTTGCTGTAATGGAAGCTTGTTTCGTAAGACTTAGCATTTTTATGCGTATAATCTAGACATTTTTCTATGAAAAGTTAAAAAACAGAAGGAGGAAATAGTGGTATAGTTTATGTCGTCTTTGTTACTTATATACCTTTCTTGATAATCACTTTGGAATATATCAAACTACCTAGTTAATGTTTCCTTTTATTTCTCCAAGCGATCATACATCCCAGAGGTAGGCATGATGATCTGAAGAAACCCATGATGAGTTTTATAATAAATAATAAAAAGAATGGAAATCATGAATTATATACCTGGTAAATCCCATGGCTCACATTTGTAGAGATCAACTTCAGGAATGACTTCGAGTTCAATTTTCCTGCCATTAATCTTTCGTTTCAAATAATAAGAAACAAGTTCTTCGTCTGTTGGATGAAACCTGAAACCCGGAGGCAATGAAACTGGTGCCATATGCAGATATAATAGTTGTGCTTCTTCTTTGGAAGTATGTTTTTGTAGAATTGGTGATTTATGAGACAGAAATGAATGCAAGGATGATTTGATAACAAGACAAAAAAGAGAGAAGTTCCGATCCAAAGAAGAGAGAAATTGATGAAGGTGTTGTAGAATTGGTGATTTTGATAACAAGACAAAAAAGAGAGGAAGCAACTACAAAAAGCAAAGGAAAGTTGCCTACTTTTTTCTTTTAACTTGTTTAATAAATCTTTCTTCTCAAGCTCAAACCCAAATTGCTCGACCCAACTCTTTCAACTTGCTCTAATTTGTATACATACATATATAGAGTATATTTTTTTTCTCTACGTCTAGGAAAATTCTATGCTTGGAAGTTGTCCTTTCTTGGAATCTGAGCTTCCTTGTACACGTGGTGGTATCTGATTTGTTGTATTAGTGGGCAATCATATTTTTTTAATTACTCGTAAATTGTTTCTTTTTAATTTACAAGGAAGGAGGGGAAGAGGATCTTTGTCCCTCTACAACTACGTTAACGAGAAACTGTCCGTATGGAAACGAATTGGCGGCTTTTCTTAACTGTCAATCTCCCATAAAATGTTCCTTTCACATGCTCACTAATAAAACAAAATTTTACATGTTTTCTTTTCATTCTTCATGAACTAGTTTTACATTAAATATTAAATATTTTTATTATTATCTCACTTCAATAAGAAACGAAGCATAGTTGGCTATATAAATTTTCACAAACACTAATTCCATCAAACTCATCTCAGAAAAAATATTGATTCTCTAATAATTGTGATTCATAGTACTGGAGAATTTATATATGCTATATTCATAATATTTCACAAATAATGTAACATTTTCTTCGTTTCATTTTATGTGACACCTTTATCTTCTTGATTTGTCCCCAAAAAAATAATTGAAAATATTTTATCTTTAAAATTTTCTTTTTACCTTTAATGAAATGATTATCAGCCACACAAATTTAAGAATAATTTTAGACCATAAATTTTAAAAATCTTTCATTTTTTCCTTAAAAATCGTGTTAAATCCAAAAGTGCCACATAAGTATTATTTTTTTATACATGACTTAGTTGTGGTGATGGGTGTTACTTTTGCAACGTGATGATCCTACGTGTCAAAGTGGGGGAGCAAAGGATCATTTAGGGCAGCTTTTGTCGTTGTCATTGTCCTTTCTCTATCACACTCGATACCATAATTCTCTCTCATGTGTGCTTTTCCTTTTGATCAATCTATCTTTTGGTGCTTTTCCCCTTTTTGGGGTTTAATGTTCTTTCTTCTTACATAATACCCAATATATATACTAATATTCAAATCTAGCTTCTCCTGTGTTCCTCTTCCCTTCCTGACAAGACAAGGACGAGAATCTATCTAAGTGGTCCCCTTCAAGCTACTCTTCAAGATTCACTAAATTGCATATCAATTCTCCTCCTTTTTCTTCTTTCTTTTTCCCCCTCGTATTTAAAGATTTTCTCATTTTATATTCGATGTTTAAATTTGAAACATATGATTAAGATCGAATAAAAAATTTCAATTATCTCATTATGATTTATGTTGATCAAATTACACCATATAAGTTAGTATAATGTGATTGCTTTCAAATATAAAAGTCAACAAGATTGGGTGGAATTCCAAATGAAGCGTGACTAGAAATTACAACTTAGGTAAGAATCAAGCTAATGATCACTTTTTAAAATTGGGATTTCTTGAGAATATTTAAGAGTTATTTGTAATCTAGAACAATGACTAGCTTGTTTTCGCTATGTATAAATTCCTTGATATTGTAATTCAAACATATAAATCATTTTTTAACGTATTCGGGTGTTTTTAATATGCAAAATTAATGAATCTATATGTCTTCTAAGTTTTTCAAGAAAATCACCTTAATTAAACATCATCATATATTTCAAGTTAGCTTTCCTATACTAGCTCAAGCTACTAAATAGGGATTGACAACCCCAAATTCCTATTTTGATTTTTTTTTTCTAATCATAACTTCTTTTGTCAAATAAGTTCAAAATTAAGATAAATTTCAATGTTTGCAATCATAAAAATAAAATCTTTACAAAAGAACCATTAATGCACAATGAAGATGTAACAACCCGATCCCATCATTATGGGTAGGTCAATGGAGAAGAAAATTGGGCTAGAAAAGTTATGAGTAGTAAGTTGAAAATTGTAAGCCTAGGTCAGTCTTGGGCGAAATTTCAGTCACGTGAGGTTTGGGGTGATCTAGTAATTAACTGAGGGTTGAGTTATAAGTTTGATCATTTGAGTTGATAGCCAAGACGATAAGGATATTGTATGGCTTTACGGAGCTGAATTCGGGATTGTAGAAATCTCGAAATTGAATTTACCGCAAAGGGTATATTTTGGGTCGTGATTTGAGAGTGTATTTTAAAAAAGGAGCTTGGGCTGCGAGTTATAAATTTTTTGTTTTCGTATAATCTGCCACAACAGGATGAATCTGGGTTATGGCAGTGTTGTCATAGCGGGGCAATCACAAGGTTTTGAGTTACAAAAATGTCAAGTTTATTCTTAGTTCTCCTACTTCATCTTTGAGAAACCAGAAATGACCTAGAGCTACTCTCATCGGTTTTCCACCTATTTCATCGTCCAAGATAAGTTAATCATTCTCCCTAACTTATAATATAATTTCTAGACATTAGATTTTAGGAAAATTATTATAGAAAAAGATTTAAACTTGCAATTAATGATAGGTAAAAGCCTCAGTTGGAACATGATCATGAAAGTGATCAAAGATTAGGATTTTGATATAATTTGAATTTTATTCCACTATTTGTTGATTATTCTGTTTCCTTGATTGCTTATAGACCAAGAATTGAGTTTGGACTTTGAAAAAAAAAAACCTCTGGTCCTATAGAGTTTAAGGCTTGAATTTGAGGTAGGTGAAAATTTAATGTTCTTATTCATATTATATATGTTTGTTAACTACTTTATTGTACTTCTAGCATGTATGAGAAAAAGAAAATAATGATATGAAGCTAATTGGTAATTTCTCATGATCAAATTGTCTGCAATGAACCGATTTACTTGAACATTAGCAAGCAATGAGTTACTCATTGTGGTTATAATTGTGATTGTGGATCAGATGTCATATTCTGTTACATTGTTGGATCAGATGTCACGTTTTGACATATTATTGGACTGAATATCACATCTGACACATCTTTTGATCGGGTGTCACATTCTAACATATATCTTGTTTGGATGTGGATCCCTTGAGAGGACTATTATTGAGATTATATTGAAATTGGTATCATGAATTTGGTATATCGAGTATGAATTATGAACTTGTTGTTTCCATTATATGTATGATTTACTATGTCATAGTTGTTTGTAATATAACTTACTTGTTGGAATAGCTACGTGATCCTATCAACATATTGTTGTTATGTGTATTGATATTGCACTTTTTTTTTGTTGAATACAGAATATCTTCAGGTGGCTACTAAAAATCCTTATTTAAGTGACCGTTGGTCTAAGAGTTCAAAGGTTAGCTAATATCATTTGGGCTACCATGGTTTTCTTCCAGTATGTTAATCTATTTATATTTAGACTCAGGCTTTTGTTTATTGATGATTTTAGTTTTTCAAGGTAGCATCTCCTTATGTTAGACATTGAGTTAGAGTTTTGGTACAATGAATTTTAGTTCTTGGGTAGTATTTTACATTATTAAGTTTTTTGTGTAAGTTTACGGGAACTCAACTTGTTTTGCCTATTTAAATTAGCTTTTTTAACGTTATTGCCTAAATTGTGCCAGTTCAGTTAGTTAAATTTGAGTGTTGATTCTCTCACCGGAAGGTTAGTGTGGGTGTCACTCACAGCCCCTTCAGAATCATGATAGAACGACACAGTTTTTAGAATATTTGGTGTGGAAAAACTCATTATCATTACTCTCACTCTAGATGCCACAACCTAGTTATAAAGTTTAGCTATTTATAATTATAGACAAACAATAAGATAATTACGATAATTAAAGAGCATGGAGCTTATAACGAGAATAATGAAGTCATGAAATGATCTACACCTTTGAGAAAATATCAATATTTGCGAGAGAACTCATACAAAAGATTATTTTCGTTCAATATCTGTGTACAAAATGGCTAATTCAAAATATTTTAATTCAAAATCTCAAGAACAATGAAACATTAAGATTCAATACCAATCCAAAATCTCAAGAATAATGAAAAACTAAGATTCAAAACCTAGAAAGGTACATATATCTAAAGAATCAAAATTTAGAGCTATAATATTATATTACTACCATATCCAAATTATGTGACTCTATTCTCATGAGTATGCGGTCCACATTCAGGATTAATCAAAGTGTAAAAAAAATTCTTTGGGCAGTTTTCGTTTTTGATCACATTCCAAGACTGCTAATTGTAGTAGGTCCTTTAACTTCCAAACTTTTATCCCCCCCCCCCCCCCCCCCCTTTTTTTTTTTGCAGTCAAAAGGCAGGAATGCAATCTACAAACATTTTTAGCTACTTTATTCTTGTGGTCAAGTTCTTGTTCATAACTTTACATCCTTTTCTGATTTTCTATAATAACAATCTGTACTCAAGCAAAACAATCTAATAATACTATTAAATTACACATTACAAATTTATAAATCGATGCTAAATGAATTATAAATTAATGGTTTTATCAATATTTCTATATTTTTTACTTGTCCACAAACAACTACAACTAATTAAACTATTACTGATACTAACAACAAAATAATGATGACTTTGATTGGATACTTATGAACTTACAACATGTAGTTAGGGCATCAAATTAATAAGATTGCCTCAAGTAGCAAACAATTACTGTATAAATAACAAGCATCAAATAATAAATTAGTTGATATTAAAATATAGAATGTGCTCAAGCATGCTACTTACAAACCTTTGGTGTTAGTTATTATGTAATTCATATGTCCTCACCTTAAGAAATGTCTCAATTCTTACCTCATATGAATATAAAAGAGGAGATGATCGGAATAAACACTCGCACTCTCAAATAAGGTCAAGTATCACAAGTGTTATATGTCATATGCTTGTCCACATTTTAAGGCATACTTACTCAAGAAACAACGAGTTAAAGATCTTAAAGGAGTTTGTGAGTTGGTAATATAGGTATTTGATATGAGTAGGCCATTTATTTAGGTAAAAATGACTTCGTCCTCCATATGCTATTTCTATTATTTTTCCTACTCTTTTCTAGCTCTTCTTCATTTACACCTTTTTGCGGCATCACAAGACATCTCCCTTATTACACTCTTTTGTTTATCCTTTATTTTTATTTATTATATGTATGTATATATATAAGGTATCTTGAAGCAAAAGTGCAGCTGTGTACTTTGAAGAAACTTGGTCCTCTCTAGCATCAATCTCTGGCTCAGGCGAAGTACCTCCACTATGCCTCCTCATTGGTGTCACTCAATGGTCCTGGCCTTGAATCCTAGCTAGGACTCTGTCCCTGCCCTTGGCTAGGGTCTTAATAGCTACCTCGAGAATTACCTCCCCTCCTCTATCACTAGTTGAAGCTTTCGACCTAGTGATTTGTCAAAGAGAACACATGTTGATTTAGCATTATCGCAAGTAACCACGCATGATAAGTATTGAAAGAATTAAAAAGAATTTCTCCTCATAATCTTCATAGCCTCTAGAAGATAAGCAAGAAACATCTCTATGTCGATTCTCGAAAATCTAGTAGACTTGACTTATACATACGTAAGACTTGCAAATCTGGAGCTCTGATACTATTTTGTCACAACCCAAATAAGAGTGTGATGACACTTTTCCTTACCTCATCCCCCTCCCCTCAATGCAACCACCCATGCTAAAAGAAAATAATATCACTTTTTTCTTTTTATGAATAAACCTTTTTTACCTATTTCACTTATTTAAGTATTCATTTTTTTACGCATTTTAAACATGTTAGATATATCCAACTCATTTAAGATGGATAATTTGAATGAATACCCATATAAATTACCTATTCTGCCATCCCTATATCAAACTATCACAACATATTTTTTAGTAATAAGTTAGTAACATCAATTAAATTCTCTATTTCATAGTACATTTAATATATGTTATGAAGTTATTTTTTATTACTCCTTATCATCAATTAAATCAAGTATTTGAACAATTGACCCAGGGCCAAAATCTCATCTCTCCAATGCACATAATAAGGAATTACAAGATTCTACATCCTCAACTAAGATTTAAAAATTTAATTGTCTCAATTTAATCAAATTACTGCTCCGGAATTTGAGTTGTTCCTTTCCAACGGATCTTTAAATCAACAAATTCTATTCAAATATTAAATCCTAATAAGAATACTAGAATAATGACGTCCGTTTGATGAATTTTGAAAATCAGTTAAAAAGGACCTAAAAATTCATTTCTGATAAAGTAGGGGTAAACCTGAAAATTAATACATAATCCTAAGTATTTGAAACCCAACAGCTAAAACCAATTCAAAAATGGAGTTGAAATTAGTCCATAATCATCAACTTATCAAAAATTCATATTCTTGAGAAAATTCATAAACTTTGAAGTCGAAAACCAATAATCAAAGGTTATAATCATGAAATAGAGGGTAAAGAAGATTTCAAGTTAAAATCACTTATCCAATAATTTTATCTTGATCCTCTTTTAATGCCTCTATCTAACCTTCAAAGTTTAAAAATAGCGAAATGGGGAAGAACCCCAATTTTTTTTTAAAATAAAATAAAACCTGCCCGGCCGTCTTTTCATCGTGAATGTGGTCCCTCCCCTCCACGATCGTAGAGGTCAATAGCTTGACTTTTCACAAAAATGGTCAAAGGTTCGGTGAATGTGAAGGCCAACACATAAGACTTTTCATAAATTCGGATAGGTTCATTAATAATTACATATCTATACTATATTAAAAGTATGAAAGCGTTAAAAATATTGTTTGAACTTTTTGACCTTCATTAAACGACTCTGATTTAAACAAAAATGTCTTTTCACTATTTTTTTTAAAACAAGTCATTTAATTATTATCAAATTATAGCATTTATAATTCTAATGGTACACAATAACTTATTTTATTGAAAAAACTAAAATCCGCTAGGATTCACTTCGATACTAAAATTTCTTTATACTAATTAATTCTAGTAACGTTAGTTGTTTTCTTTTTAATACTCAAGTATAAACATACTTCACCAAAAGTGTTGCCGCAAGGGTGGGGGAGAATTAGGTTTAGCTTTAGATTTTAGTAATGTTCAACATCGACATCTATAGAAAGATTTTCGTGTGTTTAAGTTGTACGTTATGATCTATCTATCTATATATATATATTCTTGGATTCTTTTTGAGTGGGTCAAACCCAGAAAAACAAGAACACAAATTTAAATAATACCATAAAGATTATCAAGTGCAAGCTTTAATGAATGATTTTGGGAGGTCCTTCAAAATTAAATTGAAATTGATAATTCGAATCGAAAAAATGATTGATTTATGATATAGGTTATTGATTTAGCGGTTTTGGTACGGTTTTGAGGTTTTTTTAATTTATCGATTCTTAATAGTTTGAGGTTGTTTTTGAGGGGTAACCAATAATTCGATAGTCAATTAAATAATTACATTTACACTATATAGTGTGTAAAGTTACTGACTTAGAGTTTAGTTTCATACTTTTATTTCAAGTTGTCTAAAACCGAAATGATATTCATTCTGCTTGTTAAATTGTTTCTTAATTGAGTTATATTAAAGATCCTAATATTTAAAGCTTTAAAATTAATATTTTTATCTTATATAACTTTATTTAAATCTTGGTAAACAAAGTATATAGAGGAATTAAAAATATTAAAGAAAGAAGTTCAATTTTTTTTTTTAAAAAAAATATATACTTTTTAACAAATGTGTTCTTCTTATTTATAACTTAACTGATTGACGCGATACTCACGTGCAAAGCACGTATACTAAACTAGTAATGCACAAAACTCTGAATGAACCCTCAATATTCGTTCAAAATCCCAATACACAAATCAAATATACTCCTATTAAATTCTACATTACAGGAACAATAGAATTGCCAGGATACAGATTCGAGGTTTCCTTAATCCAAAATCTGTTTAATCGCAATTAGACAAACTTAAGCTCAAAAAGACCAAGTCACCCTCGAAACCTCCAAAAAATAAATTGAAACTCTACCTAGGACTAAAATCACTTCATGGATCCAAATGAATCCTAAGAAGTTTATTTCGAGTTTGAATTCTGAATATCAACCAAAGTCAACTTTGATCTAAAATAACTTAAACTGTCAACTTAAGATCTCAAATGCACGAAATAACTCTGAATTCAAAATCGACGACACTCCTTGGCTAACTTTCATATTTTAGAACGGATAGAATTGACGAAATTTCATTCCTAGATTTGTAGCTTTGGTTAGTACCAAAAATTACTTTTGAGCAACTTAAGCCTCCATAACTCAAAAACCTTTGAATTTCCCATCTTTTCAATGACACTCCGAAAGCAAACCCACAAACTTATCATACATGACCCGAGACAACTATCAAAAGCGATAAATTGATAATTATTTGAAAATCTTCAAAAATGACCTTCGAGATTATTACAAATAATCGTAAACGATATCAAGATGATTGCTGATGAATTAGTTAGGTGCCAATTTATTTCAGATGGATTAGTAAAAATTTACTCTCTTTGTTTTCTCCTACTTGTCCATAATATACTTCATCATGTCACTTTGGGCATATTAAGATAATCTTTTTATAATCTTTAACATTAATTAATTATTTCCAAATTATTTTTCATAAGCTAAGATAAACACCAATTATTACGAGTGTTATGGCAAAATTCAAATTGAAAAAAATCCCTATTTTATTTTTAGTGATATCATTGACAATATATCAGCTTGTAGTGTACTGGTAGAGGAAAATTAAATCGTTCTGTATCATGTCAAAAAGGATGAAGTTACACTAGGATATTTTAATCAGAGTCATGTTAGTATCTCTGCCCAAATATTCATATTTAACTCAAAAACAATTTATTTTTTCTAAACATCTAAACTTTGTCTCATTGGAAACTCTAAAGCAAAAGAAGGATATAAAAAGAGTTGTAAGTTGTAACATAGTTTGAACATGAATTTAAAGTGACGTGATGATATTCTCCTAATTCATAATGTATTTAAAATAATTGATACAAATTTAATTTCCTAATAATGTATTTTAAATAATGGCTTAACTCATAAACAAACACTTAAATTTGTCCTCATTTTTCACTTAGATACCTTAGACACCTCAACTGCTAAGATTTGCGGGATCAAGTAGGATGGATAAAAGTGTTTAATGAGATCAAATCTTAGCAGTTGAGGTGTCTATTAGGAACTTGTCTTAGATTAGGTGTCTAAGTGAAAAATGAGTACAAGTTTAGATGTCTGTTTATAAGTTAAGCCTAAAATAATTAATACTACTTTACTTTCACTTGCCAACTAGAAAAAAGATTTGCCGAAAGGATGTCTCCCCACATTTTTCCCCCTAGTCTGAATGCACACAATGGACGTCTACAACCCCAGAGAAGGTAATGAATAAATAAATTTTTAAAAAAAAGTAATTTAAGAATTGTGTTGAGATTATTTTAATAAAAAGGCAAAAAAGCATTCACTTGTTTCCTTGTAATCATCAAAGAATTTTGTGCTTTTCTTTTTAAGGTATTTGAGTATATTATATCAATGATTTGCATAAACGAGGCGTAATAGAGATTAAGAAAGATTAATTATTATATCTCCCCATGCATAAAGCTACATACAAACTATCACTTTATCCAACTCATCTTAAAATGGGTAATAATCATTGATAAAGAATATCATTGACTGATTTGGGATTTAATTTTAACGTATCATCAAAGTTGATTATAAAAGTGAAAGCTCAACTGATTTTTAATTATTTATGATATAATGGATAGGGTCTCTTCTTTGACACGCACTCATTCTTCTTATTAAAAAAAGAATTTGACTAGATTTGCATTGGAATGTGAAAAAGGGATCAATGTGTTCTAATAGTTTCGGATGAAATTAAAACTGAATAATAGGGGTGGCAAAATTATAAATCCAAAACATATATGACTCCTTCAATTTTTTTTAACGAGTTTGAGTTAGAATAATTTTGATGATGGGTTGATTGGGGATAGTTCAAGTTGATCTAGTTAATAGCTCAAATAGATCTATGATGTGTTGAAGAGATAATATCTCATACATCAGATAACTAGAACAGTTTTTTTTAAAAAAAATCAGTAATTTTTTTTTTTTTTTTTTATAATTTCAAAATTACTCAACTAAGAATTTACAGAAAATTACTTAATTAATTATTTTTTTTTTTATAGAAAATCATTCAACTTTCAACTCTAAATTAAGATTTTTGCATATGAATAATTGTTTAACTTTTCTCATTATTATAAATTGCTATAAATTTAGGTTATTATGATAATTATTAGTGGTGGACTATTATTAGTATTTACTTTTTGCTGAGGAAAAAATAGTAAAATAAAATAATTAGTACATATTTGAAGGACCACTAAGGTACAAAATTGTGTTGATGCAACTCATAATATTAAAATAATCTACAGATAGACATAAAATAATGATGATCTATAAAATATAATAATAGTAAATATCTCGCTCTTTATATATATATTCACTCATGGAACAATATTCATATTGGTAATTTTCATGTTTTTTTTAGTTTTAGTTTTAGGTAATTGATGTCATGGTAGTAAATGTGAATTCAAAAGTTAAGATTTTAATGCAGATACTAAACCTTAGGGAAAAAAATTTAAAAAGTATGAATATTAACTTCTAAATTTGAAACACTGCGGTAACAACAAAAATTACCTAAGGAAATGTAAAATCTGAACTCTCACTTTGCTATTATATTGGTTTCTTTTATATTAGATGAGATAGTGAAGAGTACTTTGCAAAATTATAAAAATGATGGTTCGACTTGGATGGATTGGGATATGACCCATTACTTAGCCCATTTTAACTCAATTCATCTTAACCTATCTTAACTTTAGGCAGAGCTAGACAATGACCCATTTATTATTTGAATCCAATTCGGCCCAAATACGTAGTAAATAGGAACTCTTTCCAAATCAGGGAAGTACAATGCTGTCTCTTTTTGTGTAGTTAAGTTAGAAACATTTTCAAGTATTGTTTGATGAAAGATTTAAAGGAACAACTCTTAAATGTAATGTTACCTAAAACACGTCTGAAATAGGAAAGAATGCATGGAAAAATAAAACATACCAAGTCTAATATTTAGCGATAGCAGACGCATAACATCTCTTCAGCCATAACCAAGAGATATGGTGTTTTGAGCTTCAGGTTATAAGATTAGGTATCATGATACAACTAGCTCAATCATTGCTTCACAAACGAGCAAGTGGTCGAGTTTTAAAGGAAGTTGATGTAGATCATGACTGACGATTGTGGCAAAAAATAAGACATGTAAATTTTTGAGTAATGGATTAATGATTTAGTGAAGAGGAACTATTATAACTTATTATACGAAGAAAAGGGAATTTGTAATTGGTTCATTCAACATCATATTTTGGATATACCAATAGCCCTGTTATTTTCCCACCACTTTTTTGCTGCCTTCGCACTGAACTTTTCCTTACTGCATAAAGCATTAACCCAAATTGTAAGATTTAGCTGAAAAATCTGTTCTTCAAAAAGAATGCAAGGCTTTGGATGCAAAAGAGCAATAAAGAACAACATAGCCAAGAAAAAAAAGTTCAAAAATACCTTTATCATAAAAAAACCAAATTACCCTTTTTCCGATTTGGGATAAAAATTGATTGGATTAACAAAAAATCCAAGTTGAAAGAGAGAAAATTGGAATCTAAAACCTATATTTTGAAACTTGTGATGTTGGTAATTAAGAACAAATAATTAAGCTGTAGGTAGGTAAATTTCTCATAAATTAGTACGGAGGGAGTAGTTGAAAGAATTCAATCAAAAGAAACACTTTTACATTCCATAAATTGAGACGGAGAGATTTACCTGAAGTTGACTTGCTTGATTCCCTTTTTCCCAGTAGGCGATATTGTGGAAGTGATGAAGACGCCAGGCTTGTACTCTTCAACCCATTCCACTTCCAAATCATCATCAGCATAGTTTTGTTTTTTGTTATGTGAGCAGTATACAGTTGGAGAAGCCAAGAGGCTATCTGCTTTTCTATCTTCCACACGCTCATTCTTAGTAGCAAAATAAAGACTCTCTGACATTGTCTGAAGCTGCAATAACCAAAACATTTTTATTTTATGATTCTACAATGAACACAGATGTTACTAGAAGAGCCTCAACTCATCAATACATAGTATATATGACTAATAAAAGTTATATCTATTTACAAGCGACCTTGGACATGTGTGGCTCTGTGACTAGTAGAATTACGATTTAAGAAAACAAGATGTTGGGAAATGTACCTGAGTTCTTAGCTTAGAAACTTCTTCAAGGAGGAACTTATTTGATTCTGACAATTTTTCCTCGGTTGAGGAAGCTGAACCGTGTGAATTTATTGTGTGCCCTTTTCCTCTTTTGAGGATTTCAGGACAAGGAACTTGTCCCCATCTGGGAAACTCATCCAACAAAGATTCAATGGGATCTAAACACTCACTAGAATTGTTTCTAGTTGACACTATTTGACTTGATATACTATTCGACTCTTGTGAGTTATCAATAGCTTGTCTCAGGCCATGTTCTTCCGTCTTGGATGCTCTGCTTGATTGAGCAACCCTTTCCAGTTGGCAGAAACAAGGATCACATACCCGAAAAGCTTTAGTTTTGTCTGAGCTTAATGATGCATTTGTCGTTTTCTTTCTGCAGCATGAGTGGCAAAATAAATGACCACAATTGTAACAATTACGCTTCTTTCTTGTAATCCAAAAAGTCGTGCCACATCCCCTGCAAACTGATTGATCAGTACTTGCTATCGATTTGTGCAAACATATCGCTGCTGTTGAATTTAATCCACAAGCAATATGTTCCACTGGTCTGTCTCTTAGAGCCTCAACTATAGTTGGGCAATTTCTATTTTTCGTATCGCCTAGTCCCAACTGTCCTTTTGAACCTTTACCCCATGTGTAGACATTTCCCTTAGATGTAAGCACAGCAACATGATTAGATCCTGAGGAGATCTGCGTAACAAACTCATCTTTATGTTTCCCTTGCACCGCAACTACTACTGATTTATCTTTGGCCTGCCCATCTGTCAAACTTCCCATTGTGTAGACCTCTCCTGTGTTTGACAGCCCAACGGTTAAGGTGCTAGCACAGCTAACTTGAATGAAATCATGATCCAAAAGTTGAGCTACACATGTTGGTAAAAGCTTTATCTCATTATCAGAGTGACCAAGGTTTCCGTTATCACCATTACCCCATGTAAAAAGTTTCACACCGCGATGATTAAATTTAAGGTGATCATGAACAGATGTTTCGACTAATGCAGCTGTATGCCATGGTCCACATGCAACAGATTTCACACACAAACCTCTAAGAGACTCAACTTCTTTTGGGTGAACCATACTTTTGAGATTTCCATGACCAAGAACACCAAAAGTTCCATCTCCATAAGTAAACAGTTGTCCAGATGTTGACACAATTCCTGTGTGCCATGCTCCACAAGCGACATAACATATTTTCACACTATCCAAAGAACTGCAAACTCTGTTTGGCAGCCAATAGCTTCTCGTCTTTTTCTCACCAACTAAATTGTCACCCCATGTATATAATTCACCTGAAGTTGTCAAGGCACATGTATGGTATTCACCACAACTGACAGATTTTACGTGAACCTCCTCATTAAGGAAGTTGACGATTTTTGGACACGAAGTGTCCATATCAATTTTATGTCCAAGCCTTCCACTCTTTCCTTCACCCCAGCAAAAAACTTCACCTTGTTTGGTGACTAAGGCAGCATGACTACTTCCAAGTGATATTGTTTGTACATCAAGCGTCGTAGTTGACTCCAGAAGTTTGGGTAATAAAGCATCCATCTTTACTTCCCCTGCATCACCACCCAAGCATCCTCCTGCTCCTTCTCCCCAAATAAAAACATCCCTTAAAGCATATTGGATAGCAGTTGCTCTTTTCCGGCTTAGCTCGTCTGATGAAGAATTGGCAATAACATTATCCATCCCGTTGTGCACACTTGATAGAGGAAGAAATATGTCAGAGGAACATGATAAGCCATCAGCAGAAAACTTTTCTGAAAATGATTGAGTGGGACTCCTTGATAAGTTGCGAACCTTGAACAAATAAGTCTACATCATTTTTAGAGTAGTAGAAAAGGCACCTATACATTTTGTTTCATTTATGTCAGATAGAAATGACAGTTTCAGATCACATTATATAACAAGATATAACCAGCAAAATCAAAAGGTTTAACCCTCAAAATCCAAACTGTGCCACATAAAATGGGACGAAGTGAGTAAAAAACCCCGTTTCTAAGGAATAAGTCTCCTACTCAATAGAAACATATGGACAAAATAGAGCATACAAACACATTACACAAAAGGGTCCTATTAACATGAGTTTATGAAGGTCTTAGCTTTATGCATTACCTTTTATAATTCTCAAGTCGGAAGAGAAAATAAGTTGAAAATCATCCATTAGTGTAAACTTTTGTTGGATATCATAGACTGTAGTCATCCCTAATACATAATTTAGTCATGAGCTAGGAGATTAATCTAAGGATGTATATGGTTTTGTACTTGCGTAAATATATTAAGCTACATGTACTACATTAGGTATATATTAGAAAAATGTTTACAGTTACTCTATTCAGACCTACAAAATGGAATCTTGAGTGAAGAGGGACTGAATGATGCCACTGCCAAAGTAGATGAAGAATTCCTCATTCTACTCGATTAAATATTGAATGACGAGATGTTAAAGAAGGGCTCTTTTACAATCTGACAATAGATAATGATGATGCGAAAGCACAATGGACAAGGGTGTAGAGGAGAATGAGATATAGAGAAGACATGAAGATTGAACGTGCCATTGCAAAAACTTCCACAGCTTCTATATTCAAGAATTAATCATGTAATTGTCACCTTTTAAGAGTCCAAGGATCTGCGCCCCATGACCATAGAAGAACTTACCAGATCATTGAAAGTCCACAACTAAAGACTACTGAAGCTGAAAAAAGTATGGATTAAACAAACTTTGGAAACAAAGGCTTTTTCATAAACAAAAATGAAAAATGTGCCACACATCAAAAAGACTGTGAAAGTGAGCGAGGTAGAGCAATATTTAAAAAAGGAGTTGGATCTCACAAGTCAATAGATAGATTGATGTCTTCTGAAATGTCTTATGGGATGACAAATCTAGGTTGAAGGTGATGTTGGATAATTATACTAGATTCATCCATATACAGTTGATGATTTTTTCTTTAGTTTAACAATTAGGAATTAAATAAGATGCATAATTTTGTTCATGCTAATGAGAAAATGGGAAGAACTGATTTAACTTAAGATGTATGTGCTAGATTAGGTACACATGTTAGAAGCATACCTATAAGTACCTTGGTACTATAGCCATTTTATTTAAGCAATATGAGAGAAGTAATAGAATCATATTTTGTCCGCTTGTTTCAATATAATTTGATTGATTGCACAGGGAAAACTGTTGCTTAATAACAAGGTGAAACATTCAGAATTTGATAAAACAAAGGATGTCAAGAACCTGAGAAAATCTGCTTTTCTTCACTAAAAATCCAAGACTATGTTTCCTCCGCAAATAGCCTACTGGACTACTGATGCAACTTTGCACTCCTCTTTTGCTTTTCATATGGTCCACCAGTCCATGTCGATTCCGAGATATTACAGCTCTCAATCCTAGAAACCACGTCGCAGCCTGAATTTTGTCCTTGCATATCTGCATTGATCCAATCAATTATGTCTAATCCATGTACAGTATCCTTTCCATAAACTTTGAGACTAATGAACAACTTACCAGATCAAGAGTGTGGTCATCATTTCCATATATTAGTGAAATACATTGACTATCCATATCTGCCTTATGTTGTTTCTGCTGATTTACCTTATTAAAAACCAGCAGGAAACTATATGATGTTAACTATAGACGGTCTTGATTAGAATGTTCAGCTTCACTACTTACAGTGTTTTGGCCACTGATGATATCTGTGACTGCGCTTAAGCTCAGTTGGTTTTCCTTCTCACCAGAGTACCAAATCAAAAACTTTTCATCCTGTCAAAAAAGAAAAATAAAAGATTATTCATATGAGCAGCAAGAAAACACATTTTTCTTCGGACATATTAAACATTATTCAGGATCAAGGAAAACAAGTATAGAATTTCCAGTTAAAACTGATTCTTTTCAGAAACAGATTTTTACGGAACTGCTTATTCAATTAACAGATAAAGAAAGATTGGAAATATATTATGCTGAAAGGGCACTTGATATTGTATTTTCATGTGTTAATTTTAAAATTCCCAGAATAAATGGAAACTGAATAAGTTTAAATTTCTTTATAATGACCTTGGCCTTTCAGATAGAGTGGTTCCACAGTTATTCAGATTTCTAACTAAATCTATACGTACTACAAACAATGGAAGATTAAGGAATGAAAGGAAAAGTTACACCTCTTAAAATGAGGTAAAAATAGTAAAACTACATATAGGAATATCACAAGTTCCTATAGAATGGCAAGTTGTTCTATTGTTGTTATGGATATATGTATATTTCAAATACGACATTACTTTAATAATAGACAAGTTCCATGCAATGCTTTACCATGGATAACCTCAGAGGGCAGAATTTGGGCTTCCCTTTTCGACCGTACTTCCATAGGGTGCCTTTCTTGAGTGCAATTATTGCCTGTACAATGTAAAATACGAAAATATTAATGCCAGTATAATTATAAATGGTACTTGTGCTTGCTGAATGATCACAAGGCCATATCTTTATACACAGAACATGTATATTTTGTAAGATATAAACTTGCCAAGAAGATGCAATGGAATACTGATGAGGCAATCAGCAAGCACATTAAAAACATGAGCTAGTAAAATTTTTAAAAGTATGTGACGTCGAACATAATATATTGGAGAACTTCACCATAACTCTCTGAAAGGATTTGTTGTTTATTGCATCAAACCTAGAGCTGTGTCTTTGTGAAAATAGTCTAAGGTAATTATACAAGGCCCTATGCATTGCAAAGCACAAGTTTAGAGTAAGCAGTCTTCCTGAAAAACCAGTGTGTCAGAAGGAGGAACGAATACCATAATAACTACTAAAATTCCAGATCCATTCATTCATTTCTCCCCTAGGTGACAATGTCTGTTGGATGGAAGAATGTAGGCAAGGCATGTTCACACAACACCAAATAAGTAAATAATAAATATCCAGGTAGGACAATACCCCCAGAGAGTGTGATGTAGACAAGCATTAGAGGCTGATGATTTCGCGAATTGAACTGGTTACATGAAAACAACTTCATCACTCAAAAAAAAAAAAGAGAGAGAGAGAATGCAAAGTACTATACAAATTAAAAACACCGAGGCTTATTGTGTAATGGTACCAGTAGAAGTCTTGTGTCAATTTTCATTGTCCCTTTTCCACATTCCCCAGTGCAGCCAAAAAAAAATAGTACTAAAATTTTAGAGAAATCCACAAACATAAGTAATTATTACAAGTGAGCTTTAAATCTTCTTTTTTATTGTTCCTAGTTTACTTTGATAAAACTAAACTTCCCATGGGGTCCAAGGAAAAGGGTCTGCTCATTCCATGAAACAACAAACAAAATTTATAAAAGATACACACACAAAAAAAAAAAAAAAAAAAAAACTTATATGTTTAAAGAGAAAAAGTAGAAACCTGTTCAACAGCTCTATTAGAAGAGAGAATGGCCAAATGGTCGTCATTCATGTTCACAAGTAACTCAAACAACACAACTAAGAATTGCGAACCTTAGTACTCACTTAACACCAGTTGTACAAAATCAAAAGAGTTTCCTTTTCTTTAATTAGCCTAAAAAATACTCAAAATTTCTTACTCTTGTTGGGCCATTGTGCAGACGGAATAATTGTGGTACATTTTCCATAAATATATGCATTCTTTTATATGTATAATTTTATTTTTAGTAGTAGTATAATCACAATTACCCCACATGATATGATAAGTCTTTTCCATTTTTGGTTAGTTTTATCACTACTGTTCTTTTTAGTTTTTCCTCAAATCACGCGCAGTCTTCAAGAAAATCTTTTTATAGTCACCGTCCAAATTTATGATATTCATCTTAAATTTGTGATTTGAAATTGTTATAGGTGTTTGTATAACTATATATCATTTCTTCACTAAAATAAATTGTTATAATGAAGGCATAGTACATCAACTGTGCCTTTAACTTTGTCTCAAATGATATTTATGTCCTCTAATTTTCAGTGTAGATAAGTAAGCACTTAAACTTGTACAAAAATGAACTAATACACACATTCATCTTACATTGCAATTTTATGTCCTAGGTGGCATCCTACCTATATCATATCAAGTATGACGTGTGTTCAGTTGTTCAATTTTATACAAGCTTAAGTAATTATTTGTGCACATCCAAAGTTAAAAGACACATATGCTAACTGAAATTAATTTAAAGGGAATATTTATGTATTACGACTATAATAAAATTACTTTTAAATATATATAAGTATTTTTCTTGGAATAACTAAAAATAAAGTGTATCACCTTAACTAGGACAGATTATTATTTTCTGAAGTTATTATTTGAGTTATTAGCCAAAAACACACATAGAGTGTCTCATTTTATTGAGTTTTATACTTGAACTATTGAGAGTAGGGTTGCGTATTGATTGTTCATCGACGATGAAAGCCGCTAAACTTCAGACTCGAGTGGAGAAAAAGGGTTAGGGTAGGTTCTGTTCGATTTTGAAATTTATTGATTTAGTCTATCGATTATCAGTTTGTAGACAAGCTAAACAATTATAAAATCATTAAGATATTGATTTATCGATTATTAATCATTATTGGTTTGGTCTTCGATTTAACTATTAAGATTAGATACAAATTTTTTTTATTGAAAATCACTTACAAACAAGGTGATAAACCAAATGAACCATGCACATGAGTTGATACATTACAACTTTCTCTAAGGCAAACACTTGCACGTTGTTGAATAATCAAGAGTTTGTCAGAAATAAAAGTATAAAACTTACTCTAGTCAAGGACTTTAATACTAAATAGGATAAATGTAATTTATTAATTTACTATCAAGTTATCATTTAGTTCGTTAAAAAAAATCTCAAATCGTTAAGAACCAATAATCCAATAATTAAAAATTCAATATCATTATTGAAACCATTAAACCAATAACCTATTACCAATAAACCAATATCTTTTTTTATTCAGGTTATTGGTTTCAATTTTATTTATGAACAACCCTAATTGAGAGTGTAAGTATCCTATCTAAACAATTGTCACGCTCCGGACGGGTACCCTCGATGTGGCCGACACTTGAGGAACCATCCTTGATTCCCAATAAAACCACCTTGCCTTATCCTCACATCTTATTCAATAGCGGAAGAATTTCTCAAGTACAAGTCATCAATGTAGAAATAAAGCTCTTATCAAACAACCTCAATTGACCAAGTTTAAAAAAGAATAAATAAATAATACTCAACAGTTCTCTACTCGTAGTCCATGAAGCCTTACCTCTAAACATATAAATGGTACCATGACAAGCCATGGCTACCCAACTTAGAGAAAATAGAAACAACCAATAAAATAAAATAACGGCTCCTCCAGATAGCAAGGAGGGCTCACCAACTCTGGAAATAAGGAAATTGTACCTCAATGGTGCGCCTCCTGAAGTCCTCTATCACCTGCGTCTGCATCATTAACGATGCAAGCCCAAATGAACTTCAGTACAGGAATATACTAGTATGTAAGATAGCTTAAGAAAACAGATAAGGCTCAGACTCAGATCAACCGACTGGGCTCAAGACTCAACCCATCATCTCATAACTCGACTCAGATATATGATGCAAGTTTAAAGTTTGACGTCATGCTTTAAAAATTAGAGTCAATGTTCTATGCAACTCAGTTAAAAAATCATGATATGCTCAATCAAGTGTTTCTTGGAATTAAGTTTCTCTACCGACATAACTCTCCACCACCATGAATTTGGTGATGCACAACAAAGCAGACGTCGTTTTCATGCCCGTCCTAAACTTGCCAAGGTAAAGGATGTCAACCTCTCCCCCTCTCTCGGATCAAAGAGAGTGTCCATCTATTGGGATATGAGCCGTCAGAGTTAACTGCACGACCATCCTATGCTGGTAACGTAGTTCTGAGGTGTTCCTCTCACCCAACTCAGTGCTCAATGCTCCTTCCAAGACTAAAATGTGCTCATGAACATCAACTCAAGCTCATCTCTTTAACTTATCTTAAATATCTCAACTCTGTTTCTCAAATAGCTCAGCAACTTAGGATTAGCACTCAATATATTACAACTCAAGACTCCAACTCACATCATGCAGGACTCTCACTATTACCGTTAGTTAATATCATTACTATCATATCAATTATACTCGACACATAAAACATATTAGGTACTCATCACATGCATATGTAAAACAGGAAAATGTACTCCTCATGTTCAACTTACTCAACTTAGAAAATAAGATTCATGATCTCAATTCAGTTAGCATATATGAAAACAATGAAATTTAGGGCTAGACTATCAAATATACAATTAGTATTCCAATTTCATGGTAATAACAATGCAACTCATAAATTTGCTCAAGTATATTCATGAGGTCTCAAACAAGTGCAAGAAACTTAGAACATAAAATCACAAGATTTATATTATTTGGTTACTACTCGCAAACTCGACTCAACTAGACGAAGGACACGTGGATGAACTCTATCCAACACTTTAAGTAGCCTTACATACCAAGAATTTAGAAGAAAAATCAATCCTCGTTTAATCTTCACCTTTGAACTCGAAACCCTCACTCTTCTCCTTCTCTTCTTAGCCCTTGCTTTTGTTAGAATAGTGTAGAAAACTTAGGAATGGGTTTTGAAACCCTTTTTAAGACAAAACAACCTATTTTGATCGTGTTTTAAGTTTAGGAGAGGTTGGAAAAAGTCTGGATGTCCTTCGTGAAAAATTTGAAAAATTTTCTCTCAGCGTACCAAGTCCGCGTCGAAGACTTGGTCAATTTTAGGGGGTTTTCATCGAAAATTTTTCGATCAAGTTTTCTAATCGCGTAAAAAATATTAGGATCACATTTAAGTGTAAGTCTGCGACAAGTCCGCGACGTGGACAGGTCGCGGACTTTTTTGGAGTTGTGTTTTCGCATCGAAGAATTATCTTTCGATCCGATTGCTCTAAAAATCAACCAAGGCCATTTTCTCACATAATTTGTATGATGAACGTATTTCCGACCTCGGATTTGCCACCAGAGTTTGATAAGACGCATTATGCGAGCGCCTCTCATCTAGGGGTATTTTAGTACGTAATTTTATCGAGCGTTACATTATCTCTCCCTTGGGATCATTCGTCCTCGAATGAAGAGTGACTATAGTTGAACTCAAGGCAAGAATAACACTCATGGACTCTAACAATCAAGAAATCCTCAGCTAACTCATGCAATTTAGAAACAAAGCAATTAAGCAAATAACAATCAACAAATCGAATGCATCATCAATCAGATTCTAGGATTTTATCGCTATTTCAAACTCAGAATAGACGGGAACTCAAGGAATTAGAAATGAATCACTTACCATTAACTCTCTCATCATCCGTGGGTAGGAAAAGATGCAGGTACCTCACCTTTATATCCTCCTCTACTTCCCAAGGAGTTTCTTCCACAAATTGATTTCTCCATAGCACCTTGACAGATGTAATATCTTTGGTTCTTAACTTGCGAACCTGATGATCAAGGATTTGAATGGGAACCTTTTCATAGCTCAAGTTGTCCTTCACTCCAATACTTTCGACAGGCACTACCAACTGCAGGTCACCCAAACACTTCTTAAGCATAGAAATGTGAAAGACTGGATGGATGGCCGCTAGCTCTTGTGGTAATTCTAATTCATAGGCTACATTGCCCTTAAAAATCTGATAAGGACCAATGTACCTCAAACTTAACTTTCCTTTCTTCCCAAAGCGCATCATGCCCTTCATAGGTGACACTTTCAGGTATACCAATTATCAACCTCAAACTCTAAGTTCCTTCTCCTAACATCTGTGTAGGACTTTTGTCGACTCTGTGCAGTCTTCAATATCTCTTATATGATTTTCACCTTCTCCATAGCTTGATAAACCAAGTCAGGCCCAATCAATTTGGCCTCACCCCATCTCAAACCAACCAATCGGTGATCTACATCTCCTCCCATAGAGTGCCTCATAGGGGGCCATCTAAATACTCGAATGAAAACTGTTATTGTAGGAAAACTAGATAAGAGGAAAATGGTCATCCCAATTACCTTTGATATGAATGACACAGGCCTTCAACATATCCTCCATAGTTTGAATTGTGTGCTCTTCCTGTCCATTAGTTTGTGGGTGGAAAGCAGTACTAAGGTTCACCTTTGAACCCAACTCTTTCTGAAAGGATCTCCAAAATTGTGCAGTGAATTGAGCCTCTCTGTCTAAGATTATAGACAAAGGAATCCCATGCAATCTAAAAATCTCCTTTATGTAGAGTTGGGCATAATCCTCTGCAGTGTCGGTTATCTTTACTGCCAAAAAGTGTGCAGATTTTATCATCCGATCAACTATCACCCAAATTGAATCATGTTATATACGGGACCTCGATAAGCCCGTGATGAAGTCAATGTTGATCATCTCCCATTTTCTTTCTGGAATCTCAAAGTTTTGGGTTACTCCACATGGCTTTCGATGCTTAACCTTAACTTGTTGGCAATTTGGGCACTTAGAAACGAACTTGGCAATGTCCCTTCTCATTCCACTCCACCAATAGACTTTTTTCAAGTCATGGTACATCCTAGTTGATCCTGAATGGATTGAGTACTTAGCATTGTGTGCTTCTGCCATGATTCTCTCTCATATAGCATCAATGTTAGTAACACACAACCTGCCTTGGTACCTCAACACTTCATCTCCCCCTTTGGTGAAATCATTACCTTTTACTTATGCATATCTGCCTTCAATTGTAGTGAGATAGGGTCTTGGTCTTGGTCTTGCAGCTCCTTCACCTCTACTACTAGAGATGATGTAGACCCATTTTTCACAAGAACGTCACCTTCACTAGATTCATCTAATTGAACTCCCAATCGTGCTAGTTTGTGAACCTCTTTTGCTAGCCCCTTCTTCTCCTCTTCCACATGACCGGTGCTTCCCATAGCCAACCTTCTAGGAGCATCAACAACTACATTAGCCTTACCTGGGTGGTAGAGGATACTCATGTCATAATACTTGAGCAATTCAAGTCATCTCTTCTGCCTCAAATTAAGCTCCTTTTAGGTAAAGACATATTGTGGGCTTTTATAGTCTGTGAAGACATCAACATTTGCTTCATACAAATAGTGGCACCAAATCTTGAGAGCAAATAGTACAGCTGCTAATTCAAGATCATGAGTCGAATAATTCCTCTCATGAACCCTAAGTTGTCTTGAATCGTAAGCTATCACTTTTCTCCTCTACATTAACACACAATCCAAACCAGCTCTAGACGCATTACAATATATTACGAAACCCTCTATTCCGCCGGGAAAGGTCAAAACCGGTGTAGTAGTCAACCTTGTTTTCAACTCTTGGAAACACTTCTCACATTCATCAGACCATTGAAACTTGACCTTCTACTGAGTCAGTCTAGTCAATGGTGCAGATATGGTAGAGAACCCATTAACAAATCTACGGTAGTAGCTAGCCAATCCCAAAAAGCTTCTTATGTCAGTTGGAGAGGTTGGTCTGGGCCAGTTCTTGACCACCTCAATCTTTTGCATGTCCACTCATATACCATTACCTGAAACCACATGGCCCAGAAAAGCCATGGACTTGAGCCAAAATTTGCACTTTGAAAATTTTGCATATAAGTCATTATCCTTTACGGTCTGTAAAACGTTTCTGAGGTGATTTGCATGCTCCTTCTCATCTCTAGAATACACTAGAATATCATCGATAAACACAATCACAAACATGTCAAGATACTATCTGATACTCTTTTCATCAAGTTTATGAAGGCTGCAGGTGCATTTGTCAACCCAAAGAACATTACCAAAAACTCGAAGGGACCATATCGGGTTTAGAAAGTCGTCTTCGGGATATCACATTCTCTCACTTTTAACTGGTGATAGCCTGATCTCAGGATTATCGTGGAGAAAATAGTGTCACCCTGAAGTTGGTCAAACAAGTCATCGATCCTCGGGAGGGGACACTTATTCTTGACTGTTACCTTGTTCAACTGGCGATAGTCAATACACATTCTGAGGGATCCATCTTTCTTTTGCACGAATACGACAGGGGCACCCCAAGGAGAAACACTTGGCCTAATAAAGCCCTTCTCTAGAAAATCTCTCAACTACTCTTTTAACTCTTTCAACTCAGCGGGGTCCATCCTATAAGGTGGAATAGAGATAGGTTGGGTGTTCGGAAGAACATCAATCCCGAAGTCAATCTCTCTGTTAGGAGGGACTCCAGGCAGATCCTCAGGAAATACTTTAGGAAACTCATTCACAATCAGGATTGACTTGAGAATAGGAGGCTCTACATCATTAGTATTCACCCGCATGAGGTGATAAATACAACCTTTAGGATTAGCTTTCTGACCTAAAGGTAAGAAATAAGCTTACCCTTAGGTGCAATAGAATCACCCTTCCACTCTTGGATCGGTTCATTTGGGAATTGAAATTTGACAGTTCAGGTTCTACAGTCAATAGAGGCATAGCAGGCGTGAAGCCAGTCCATACCAAGAATTACATCAAAGTCAACCATTTCTAACTTAATCAAATCCGCAAGAGTATCCATATGGTAGATGAATACTACGCAATCTCTATAGACTCTCTCGGCTATAATAGACTCATCAAAAAGAGTAGAAATAGAGAAAGGCTCAAGAAATCACTTAGGAGAAATCTCAAATTTACTAGCCACATATGGCATAAAAAAGGACATAGAGGTAAAGACTCGAAGCATACCCATCCCAACATCTAGTGCAACCTCTTGGTCCTGTCGGTTTTCCATCGCATATAGACGATTTGTTCCACCACCTGTCCCTGGTGCAACACCTCTTTGGTTACCTTTGGCTAGTGGTACTATAGTAGAAGATTGTGTCTTATTGCCCAAAGTGGACATTTCCTCTGAAAATGACCTGTCTGGCCACACCTTTAGCAACCATTTCCTCCCCCTTTGCATTCTCCCAAATACATCCTTCCACACTTCCCACAAGGTGGTTTTCTTTTCGAGCCAAGGGTCACACTGGCCTGTGAACCCTATGCTCTAAAGTTTGACTAACCTTAGGATTTTCGATCATACCCGTTATTTGGAGTCAGTGCACTGGCTGACGATGGTGCATATCCTAGATGCATCTTTTGAAAGTATGACTTATCTCTATTATTCTACTTAGTTTGTCTAGGCTCTTGCCCTGTTTACTTAGCCGTCTTACTCAGATGCTCCTCTCAATCCCTATTCTTGTCCTCTTCAAGTTGTTGAGCATACACCATAAGTCTAGAGATGTCTATGCCTGGGAATAACAGAGTTGTGCGCTAGAGGAGAGATGTGCGCTTAATACATTTTCCGATACTCGGATCGAAAATCCAAGGTCGGATTTGTGATCAGCACGAAAACTTGAGTGGGGGAAGGGCCTCGGTTGATTTCTAGAGTGACCGAGTCAAAAGATAATTTTTCGTTCCGAAATAAAAAATGGTGAAGGTTTGTGACAAAACTGCGTCGTGGACCCAACGCCGAGAGGGACTTATATTTTTTCAAAACTTTTTGACGAGATTGGAAAAACTCGTTTAGAAAGTTTTTGCAGAAAATGTACTGTTCGCGGCCAGTCCGCGTCGCGGACTGGGTCACTCCGAGTCCAAAAAATTTCTAAAATTTTAGAGGGGCATTCCTGTCTATTCCTAACACCTCCTAATCTCAGTACACGACCAATATAAGTCGTTCTAATGGGTTCTAAAACCCCATTTTAAGTCCTTTTCTAACAAACCATCAAAACTAGGGCTTGAGGAAGATAGAGGAGAGCTTGAGATTAAGAAGTTCAAGAGAAGATTTTCAAGGGAGATTGTTGTTATCCTTATACCTGGTATGTAAGGCTATCTAAAGAATTGGACTATGTTCATCCACCCGCCCTTTCGTCGTCTTGAGTCAAGATCATGAGTATAAATCGCATGTTTTAAATCTTGTGATTTCGTGAGTTTTTAAATTCTTATACATGTTGGAGTTTCCACAAATTTACTTGAGTCAAATTATGAGTTGCATTGTTATTATTATGAAATATGAATGTGATTCGAATGTTTGATACTCTAGTCCTAAATTTAGTATTTTCTTACTTATGTACTGAATTGAGAAGTATGAAATTGAATCTTCTAAACCCATAAATTAAACCCGAAAAGTATATTTTCTTGTGTCATATATGTATATAGAGAATACCTATTTTATCTTATGAGTTGAGTCTGGATAATATGATGTTTTTTGAACTGAAATCATTGGGAGTCTTGCATGGTATGAGTTAGAGTCATGAGTTGTATTGCATATATGATGGCCCCGAGTTATTGAGTTACTGAGACACTGAGTTGAGTTATTGAGAAACGAGTTGGCTTGTTGAGATGAGTCAAAGAGATGAGTTTGACTTGATTTTCTATGAGCACACTTTAGTCTTGGAAGGAGTATTGAACACCGAGCGGGTGATTGAGGGACACCCCAAGAACTACGTTGCCAGCGTAGGATGGTCGCACAGGGTAGTCCTGGTGGCCCATGTCCTAATAGATGAACATTCTCTTTGGATCCAAGAGAGAGAGAGAGAGAGTTACAGGTTAACGCCCTATTCCGTGGCAAGTTTAGGGTGGGCGTGGCAATGACGTCTTTTTATTGTACACCACCCAAGCCCTCGGTGGTGGGAGTTATTGGTTAGAGAAACTTCCAAGCAACACTTGAGTTGGGCCTATCATGACTTTCAAACTGAGTTGCATTAAACACTAAGTCAAAGTTTCAAAGCATGATTTTAAACTTTAAACTTGCATCGTTTATTTGAGTTGAGATAAGAGATGAGAAAGACCATGTTTTTAAACTTTAAACTACATTATTTAAACGAGATGAGCCATGAGATGAGAAGTCGAGTCTTGAGTCGAGTCAGTTGATTGAGTCTGAGCCTTACTTGTCTTCTTTTGTGAGCCATCTTACATACCGTATATTCTCGTATTGATGCCACTTGGTGCTGCATCGTTTCATGATGCGGATACAGGTAATAGAGGACTTCAGAAGGCACACCGTTGAAGTTCAGAGTTCCCGAATTCTAGAGTTGGTGAGCCCTCCTTGCTATCCGGGGGAGCCCTTATTTTATTTGATTAGTTACTTCTGTTTTTTTTTTAGTTGGGTAGCCATGTGGTACCATCTAGATGTTAGAGATAGAGGCTTCATAGACATTAAGTAGAGGATGTTGAGTATTGTTTTTCCAAACTCTTGTTTATTGGAAATTCTCTTTTTATTAAAGACTTGGTTTACTTACTTTACAGTCTTTTTCTTAAGAATTTTTCTTCCGTTGTCGAGTATGATGCGATGATGAGTCCAAGTGATTCTCTTGGGGACTAGCAATAGTCTCTGAGTTCCGGCCACGCTAAGGGTATCCTCCCCGGGCGTGACAGGTAGCCTTTGGATTGTCATGGTACCTTGTTATGAATTAATACAATAGAGGTTTCATAGATTGAGTCAAATAGAGTTGGAATGGAGTCTGTTTCTCTTTCTGAGTCAAATTTGAAAACCATTATTACTTATTGAATTGAAAGGTTGAGTTATTTTAATAATAAGTGTCTTACAAATTATTTTATATGATGATTTAAATGCCCTTTTGAGCACTTTATTTTGATTCATTGAGTCTTCAACCAATTGGATAAAAGATTAGGTCAAGTGATTCACTTGGAAACCAGAAATTATTTCTAGTGTCAGTCACGCCTAGGGTTTCCTCTGAGGATGTGATATTATAGATGTCAATTAGGTCTTTCTCAAAAATTGCAGAAGTCCTATTATAAATGATTACATGACTGTTTATAATGAAACCCAGGGAGCATCCTCGGGCATACTCTCCCCCATAAGATCTCTACTCATTCAATAACCGTAGTTGTGTAATAACTAACGAGAATCTTGGTCTCTTTCATGGTAGACGGACTTGCAAGCTTATCTCGTAATCCAGCCTTGTTTCTTCGAAGCTAGATGGTCCTTATCGGCATAATGTGGCAATAGTGGTATCAACTCCGGATCCTCCCCAACTTGGGTTTCCCTTAACGATCTTGTCCCAAAAATGTAATATAGTACCATCTTTGTTAGGCTGCTTTGACCAATATCGCTCTTGTCAAGTGATACTATAGTCATCCAGCTACCCAAAACTGTTTTCACTATATATAGTAGAAACATGAGATGAGAGTTTTTCTCATTCTCTACTAATTAATTATTTAAGTTTCTTCAAGTATATACAATATGAGTTCTTATACCTCTATTTATATTGTTTTATAAAAGCATATAAAAGATAGTCATAAACATGATACTAGAAGGAAAAGGTGGGATACATAGCGCATTAAGATCTTTGAGATCATGGAAGAGCTGAAACGTAATGGTGAAGAGTATTGGAGAAATTATAATTATCAACGAAGTAGATACGACAATTCCAAGAAGAGGACTAGGTTAGCATCTAGGCCTAATTATGGAATGAAATGATATGACACCATCTGCCTATTTATATCGATAGACATTTTGGAAAAATTCACATGAACATTTTTGTCAAGATATGTATAGGAATATCCTACCTATTCATGGATTTTATATATGGTCAAATCATTTAACCAAGGCTTCCCATTAATGTCCACATGCTCTTGGAACATGTTAATGTTTCATTTTTAAAAAATTCACGTCCCTTTCTCCATTTGCTAATTGTTCTTTGTTGTTAAAAAACGGCAATTTTTTATCTATTTATTGCTCTTGTTTGCCATATCCACTCAGATTGACGGGTAGTGAGATAGCATACTCATATGATTGATTTAAAGTCGAGGTTGATGTCTGGCCTTGAGATATAGTAGAGTAGTAGGATTAGTCGGGTCTTTATACCCTGTGGTGTCATTATCCATCTTATATTTGTTAAATTTATTGTATTTACATTCTATCGTTACTTTTGTTATTAGTTGTTCTTCGTTATTTTTCTTTTTCTTTTCCTTTTTTTCCGTATCTGTTTATTCTGCTTATAGGTTTTTGAGATGAGAGTTTCTCGAAAATAGTCCCTCTACCTCTATGAGATAGTTGTAAGGTCTACGTACATTTTGACCTCCTCAGACCCTACTTGTGGAATTCCATTGGGTATATTGTTGTTGTAGTTTTGCTCTTGTTCGCCATACCCACTTACATTGTTTGCCAACATTGAAGCAAGAAAATGACAGAGAGAAACACCTTAGGTTGTAAACAAAAGCAATAGGGTGTATGGAATCCTTTTCTGGAAAATAATGAAATTCAATGTTATTTTGGAGATCCGCGAAAGACTAGATTGGGAATACGATCCAATCTCTTCAATCCCACTGAAATTATTTGTGGCAGCTCTCTTCTAGCTTTGGGGATAACATTAATGGACAAAAGTGATTACTATTAAGTACACATTGTCCCAAATTCCTCAATCAGGTATGAATAAATTCTAGTTAAAAAAGTGTTACGTGTAAAGTTGTAAAATAAAATTGACAGTACCTTGTTAACTTGATTGCATCAGTAGAGCCTTTGGAAGAAACATAACTCCAAGTTGAAGTCATACGAACAAGGAAGAGGAAAGACGAAAGAGAGAGAAAATATCTGATCCAAAATAATAAAGTAACCGTCTGTCTCTACTCTGGAAGTTTCCTCCCCTTTTATGTAAAATATAAAGATACAAGAATAACCAAATAACAAGTGAGTTGAGTCTTTAGTTGGTGGAAAATATGTTAACATCCTCCCTCAAGCTGGAGGGGGACAACACTCCAAGCTTGCATAAAATGCCATGGTAAAAAGGTCCAGCAAGAGCCTTGGTCATAATATCTGCGAGCTGCGCAGAGCTGCGTACAAAGTTCAATGAGATCAAGTCTGAATTAAGACAATTACGTACGTAATGACAATCAATTTCGATGTGCTTGGTGCACTCATGAAATAGGGAATTTTTGGAAATATGAAGAAAAGCATTATCAACATCAAGTTGAAAAACAGTCCAGTTTCTTTTAATGGCAAGAGTAAGAAGACACTTAATGGTAGTGAGCTTGACCATCGTAGAGAAAGTTTCATGAAAATCAATAGCTTCCTTTTGTGTGTCACCCCTAATGACCAAACGAGCTTTATATCTCTCAATTGAACCATCAGCCTTCTGTTTAATTTTATAAACCCATTTGCAAGGAATAGACTTTTTGTGAGAAGGGAGAGGAACAATATCCCATGTTTGATTAGCTTCAAGAGGTTAAAATTCCTTTTGCATGGCCTCTTGCCCAGCAGGATGTGAGGCTCTTGCTGATAAAATTGAGGTTCATGTGCATGTAAATCATCAATAGAAACCTTGGGATTAAAAGGAGGGGCTGGGTGAGGTAAAACAGAGGAGCAAACATTATCATTAAGGTAAGAAGGAGGTTTACTGATTCTAGTAGATTGTCTAGAAGGCAAAAGAGGTTGAGAGATAGAGGAAGAAGAATGGACAAGGAGGTGATGGGGAACAGCGGAAGGATCCAGGAATGTGGGGAGTAACAGTTAAACATGTTGGGTTTTGATATTGGTGAATGGGAAATGATGGGATGAAAAGCGAAAGGAATATAAAAGGCCCTTTTGCTTTGGGAATGTTCCTTTTGCTTTGGTTAAAGCATTTGTCCCACATAGGAAAAAGGGAGGAAAAGAAAGGTGTATTTATTATATTACACCTTATCTAGTTGCTAAAAGGGTTGAGGGGGCAGGGACCCCTCGCGTCGTCGTTGTTGCTCGCTCGGCTCGGCTCGGCTCGGCTTCAGCAACGATTGATTGATTATCTTTTTGGACAAACTTTTCTTTGATTATTTAATTAATCAATTAATTATTTAATTAAATAGAAAATCCAACGGTAGAAAAACCAACGGATCGATCTTGACCCGCGCGTGACCCGCATGACCGACCCGGTCCGTTTTCTGTTTCCCGGATTTTTTCTTTTTCGAATTTCCCTCCAAAATTGGTGACTGATCTGAATGGTTGCAAACATTCAGAATCAGTACCTCCAGCTCTATAAATTTCAGTTTGTTTCCAGAATTCAATACGAATTTTTTCTGAAATCAAACTTCCTCTCAAAATTCTCTCTTTCTTTATTTTGTGTGATATACAATTGTTGAGTGGTTCGCCGCTACCAGAATTTGAAGTACTACTATTCTGGTAAGATAATCGCTCTATCCTGGGAGGGGATATTCCATCAACCTCGAGTACTGTGAGGGGAATAATTTCCTTAAGGATACACTTTGAACTAAGTGGGCTCGATTATATTCTGAAAGTTTTTCTTCCCCGTTCATCTTTTAATTCTATACGTTACTGGTTTTTAAAGTTTTTTTGTATTTAAACCGTGCAATCTGTTTTACTACGTGTTTGGCAGATTGTATTTAAACGGGTTTTAAACATATACAGATTATTTTTCAGCAACATTCTTAAGGAAATTAGATATAAATTATTATAATCTGTATTCTGTTTTGGAGACTAAAACCTGTGTGGTTTTCTACTCCGTATGAAATTTTGTATTCTGACTTGAAGATATAAAAAACTTCGTTGGAATATTAAAGTTCATACTTGTACAACGATTTGAAGAACATAAAAACTTCATTGTTGTTGATTTTTCTTTTTCTGATTATTAAGACAGTTTGTCAATTTTTTACAGTAAAAAGAAATGGCAATTGACTCTGTTACTCCTTCTGCGACTGCAACTCCTTCTATGAATGTTGCACCAGCGGTTACTCCTACAACCCGTACCGCTGTGCCACCGGCGGAGAAACCTGCTAAGTTTACCGGTACCAACTTTAAGGGATGGCAGCAAAGAATGTTCTTTTGGCTTACTACCATTGGCATGCAGAAGTTCACCAACGAAGACCCTCCTGTGCCTGCTGCTGATATGCCGACCAATGAAAAATTTATGGTTGCTGAGGTATGGAAACAGGCTGATTTTTTGTGCAAAGGCTATATTTTAAATGCCTTAGAAAATGACTTGTACAACGTCTATAGTGCAGTAGAGACCTCCAAAGAACTATGGAGTGCACTTGAAAAGAAGTACAAAACAGAAGATGCTTGCTTGAAGAAGTTTGTGGTTTTCAAATTTCTAGACTACAAAATGGTGGATGGAAAAACTGTTGGAACCCAAGTTCAAGAGCTTCAACTTATCTTCCATGATCTTATTGTTAAAGGTATGGTGGTTAATGAAGCATTCCAAGTGGCTGCAATGATTGAAAAGTTTCCACCCTCATGGAAAGATTTCAAGAATTATCTTAAGCACAAGAGAAAGGAAATGAAGTTGGAAGATCTTGTGATTCGTCTCAAAATCGAGAAAGATAACAAAATCGCTGAGAAGAAGTACCGTAAGATTTCACCGATTGAAGGGGCAAACGTCATTGAACATGCTGCTCCGAACAAGAACAAGAAAAGGAATAGGTCTTCTGCAAAGGAGAAGAATCCTAACAAGAAAAAATTCAAGGGCAACTGTTATAATTGTGGTAAAGCAGGCCATAAATCTCCCAATTGTCGTGGCCCCAAGAAGAACAAAGAGAAAAACAAGGGTCAGGCAAACATTGTGGAAGATGTTGATGACCTGTGTGCAATGTTGTCTGAGTGTAACCTGGTTGGTAACCCAAAGGAGTGGTGGCTTGATTCTGGCTGCACTTGACATGTATGTGCCTCAAAGGAAGCATTTGCAACCTACACTCCTGCTGGACCCGAAGAGGAGCTATACATGGGAAATACTGCAACAGCCAAAGTTGAAGGATATGGAAAAGTTCTATTAAAGATGACATCCGGAAAAGTGCTGACTCTCAAAAGCGTCATGCACGTTCCAACAATTAGGAAGAATCTAGTTTCAGCCGCACTACTAGTGAAAAATGGGTTTAAGTGTGTGCTAGTTAGTGATAAATTTGTACTCAGTAAGAATGATATGTTTGTAGGAAAGGGCTACCTCACCGAGGGCCTTTTCAAACTTAATGTGATGGTTGTTGACAGTATTAATGGAAAATCTGCTTCTTCTTACTTATTGGAGTCAAATATTTTGTGGCATGCTCGTTTAGGACATGTCAATTACAAAACCTTGCGAAAAATGGTTAACCTTGAAATATTGCCTAAATTTGAGTGTAATATATCTAAATATCAAATATGTGTTGAATCAAAGTTTGTTAAACAATCGTATAAGTCTGTTCAAAAGAATTCGAATCCTTTAGACTTAACCACACTGACATTTGTGATATGAAGTCCATACCATCTCGCGGTGGAAAAAAGTATTTCATAACTTTTATTGACGATTGCACTCGATATTGCTATGTTTATTTGCTAAATAGTAAGGATGAAGCAATAGAAGCATTTAAGCAATATAAGAATGAAGTCGAAAATCAATTGAATAAAAGGATTAAAATGATTAGAAGTGATAGGGGTGGAGAATATGAATCTCCTTTTGCAGAAATATGTTTAGAATATGGAATCATCCATCAAACCACTGCCCCATACACACCACAATCCAATGGAGTTGCGGAAAGAAAAAATCGGACATTGAAAAAAATGATGAATGTTTTACTAATCAGTTCCGGTTTACCGTAGAATTTGTGGGGGGAATTGAGCTATCCTTACAGCTAACCGAATACTCAACAGAGTACCCCACAGCAAAACACACTCTATTCCTTATGAAAAATGGAAAGGAAGAAAACCCAACTTGAAATATTTTAAAGTGTGGGGGTGTCTAGCAAAGGTACAAGTTCCTTTACCCAAAAGGGTGAAAATAGGATCAAAAACCGTGGACTGTGTTTTCATTGGATATGCAACAAACAGTAAAGCATGTAGATTTTTGGTTTATGATTCTGACAATCCCGAAATTCATAATAATACGGTAATTGAATCTGATAATGCTGAATTCTTTGAAAACATCTATCCGTACAAAATTGAATGCGAGTCGTCGAATGAAAGATTTAAACGACCACGGGAAGAACCAAAGGAGAATGCCCCTAGCGAAGGAGATCCACGGCGTAGCAAACATCAAAGGACATCTACTTCCTTCGGTCCAAATTTTGTGACATTCTTGCTTGAAGACGAGCCTCAAACTTTCAAGGCCGCTATGTCATCTCCTGATTCAACATTTTGGAAAGAGGCAGTCAATAGTGAGATTCAATCAATCTTAGATAACCACACATGGGAAGTGGTTGATCTTCCTCCTGGAAACAAGTCTTTAGGTTCTAAATGGATTTTTAAAAGGAAAATGAAAGCTGATGGCACTGTTGACAAATATAAGGCAAGGCTTGTGGTCAAAGGTTATAGACAAAAGGAAGGTCTTGATTATTTTGACACATACTCGCCTGTAACAAGAATAATGTCTATTTGGGTGTTGGTGGCTCTGGCAGCCTTGTATGGTCTTGAAATTCACCAAATGGATGTTAAAACAGCTTTCTTAAATGGTGATTTGGAGGAAGAAATTTACATGGAACAACCCGAGGGATTTGTTGTTCCTGGTAAAGAAAAGAAAGTGTGCAAACTTGTAAGTCACTTTATGGACTTAAACAAGCACCCAAACAATGGCATGCTAAATTTGACCAAATCATGTTAGCAAATGCATTTAAAAACAATGAGTATGACAAATGTGTTTACATTAAAAATACTCCAGGCCACGAAGTCATTGTTTGTTTATATGTTGATGACATGCTGATAATGAGCAAAGATATAGCAGATATAAATGCTACAAAGCGCATGCTGGCAAGCAAATTTGACATGAAAGACTTAGGAGTCGCTGATGTAATCTTAGGAATCAGTGTTGACACCCAATTTTGACCATCCACAGTACAAATTAATCATCGAGCTATTAGTTTTAATGAGTTGAATTAATTAGCTTCCAAAAATGCAAAAAAAAAATATTTTTTCAAGTAGCTTTAGGTTTGAATTTTTGAATTTTCAATTTTATTAGGTTTATATATTGCGTATTATATATATTCATCTTAAAATACTTTACTTTACTTTTTCGTATCATATTATTTTAATATTGCATGTTGGTTTACTCTACTTTTTCGTATTATATATTTTCATGTTGTGTATTATATAAATCTTTTGGTTTTAGTTATGTTTAAAATATTTTTCTTAAATAGATTCTATCTTTAAATACTTTACTTTGTTTATTAAGTCGTTAATATTTAAAAGCTCCATAATTAATTTATATTAATTCATTTTGTGGTCGAATTAATCGGTTAATCTCAAATTGATCATATTTGTAGTTTAAACGGTTAATTTTTAAATCTTTAATACTTTCAAACTCTTTTAATTCTTTCTTTTTAAAAAAAAAATCCCAGGCCCAATTTTTCAAAATTCCATCCAGCCCAATCCCCTTCCCAACCCGACTGGCCCAATCTCTTTCAAATCCCTAACCCAATCCCTTTTTTGTCCTTAACCCGACCCGCCCCCTTTCTTTAACCCCCTTCACACGCGCCCCTCCCTTTTGCTTTCTCTCTCCCCGCCGCCCCTTCATCTTCTTCCCATTTCTCTGTCAAGGACCATAAACCAGTCCCAAAAATGGCAAAAAGGCCAAAAATCGATTACCCCTTGTACCCTCGTCCCTCCCCAAGCCCGTCTCTCTCCCAAAATCGGAAGAAACAACAAGGAACCAGTCGCGAATCAGAAAAATGGCAGCCGACAGTGGCCATTTTTGGCCATTTTCGGTCAAACTCGTACTCCTCACGTCTTCCCCTTGTCTGTGCATCAGAGAAGCCCTCTACATGTCTCAAATCTAAGCCATCGATTCAAAATTGATGGCTAGGATTTGAGACTTGTGGAGGGTTTCAAAATCAGTTGGATTTTTTGAAGTGGTTGGTCACTTTTGCCCGGTTTTTGGGACGGATTTTGCCCTATTTTGGGACTATATAATCAGTGTTTACACACTGATTTGGGGGGTCTTTTTTGGTCGAATTTCCCTCTGTTTCTTTGAAATATGGATTGCAACTCTCACTTTTGAAAAGAACTCTTAGAAAAGGTTGAAAATCTAAAAGTGTTAAAACAGAAATTGTTTTAGTTTTGACGTCCAGTAGCCCCCGTACATAGCTCGGATAGGGTCGGAATTAATTCTAGCTTGTCGTCTCAGTCCGCTGCTCCTTGAAAGGTAATATCCTAATCCTTTACGTTCTTCATGTTTGGTTGTTGTATGTCGGTTGCGTAACTCATGTTGTTGATTTATGTTAAATGTTGGCTTCCTGTTTTCGAGTCCGAAAGTTGACTGGCAGTGCCTATGTTTCATTCTTGTTTGGTTTGAGCTACTGGTTATGCTTTCGGATTCCATATATTTCATAACATGCCTTCATTTATTCATCGTAGAGGCTAGTTGCATAAGAAAGTATCTGTTTCTAATAGAACTTGCTCATAAAGTGAACTCATAAATGCTTTAGATTGTTTGAGTATTTTTTTTGGTACTTTAGAGGTACCAAGAATGGTTTGAATCCATCATGTTGTTAGATTTACAAGGAAGTTTGCAAATTCTCATTTTTGTTATTGTTTGGGATATGTTGTTATTTATAGTAAAGTTACTTAGTTGAATGAATTGAAATCGATCTAGAATGCTTGTATTCGTGTTGACATGATCTAGAGCGTTAACTATGGTTTATCTCTACATGAAAATAGACATGTCTTTTACCCATTTCGGTAAGCCTTTTATTTATTTTTGGTCAAAGGTTCTTAAACGTACCCTATTGTAAATATTTTCAAGAGACACTCACCCTCCCTTTTTAATTTTTTTTACATGAATCTTGATTTTTCTATCACTTCCCTTTTCATAATTTTTTTTGTGATTAGGAAGAAGGGCTTTGGTATATGAATGGCACGTTGGTGTTGTGTTTTAACCTCACTATTTGAATAGAACTTTCTCAATGCTTTTTTTTAAATATATGTTGCTGTGTGGATATGGGCAAGCGAGTTTTTCTTTTCTTTCTCAATCCATGGGAAGAACCTACATGAAGTTTGACAACTTGAAGTTTCCAGCTTAAATCGTTTCTCATTCATTGCGCTTTTTTTTAGAAAATGTGAACATTGGCTCCGTCCTCCTCTAAAACACTAAATAGTGGATTTACATTAATATACTCTCTTATTAAGCATTTGGGATTATTATTTACGTATTTTATTTGTTTTGTTGCATGTGATGATCGTTGGAGTCCGTTTGGACCCCTCCTTTGCATATTTGAGTCGTCCCTCGTCGGGACAGTATACACGTACAAGGATAGGCTGACTATACAGGTTCCGGAGGCCGAAAATCATCGTTTATACACTGATAAACTTATTGTATACACTGGTATACAACCTGTGTATACCACAGGTTAATGCAAAGGGAAAAGGGCCAAAAGCCCATTTTGCAGGGAAAGGTATTGGGCCTCTGGGGCCCAATCGGCAGCAGCCACAAGATTAAGGGGTTGGGCAGGCCCAATTTTTTTTTAAAAAAAATATGCAGGCTTTGAATTGGGCCTGCCAAAGCCCAATCCTAACCCAACTTATTTTATTTGTTCCTTATCCATGTTTTGTTTGTGATAATTATGTTGTTATTTGTTTAATACTAATTTAAATTCTAGAATTATTTTATAGGTTTTAGCCTAATTAAACTTTCCCAAGTTAGCCATTTACGTTATTTCATGACTTTAAATTTTGACTATAAAAATCACCTTTAGAAAATTGGATTCCAAAATATTTTTTAAAATAACTTAAGCACCTTTTCCTTAAAATAAATCGAAAGCATGCTTCCTTTTTTAAAACACTTAGACATTTTTTAGTAAATTTTAAAATCATAATCACCTAGTTTAATTCACTAACTATATTAATTAAATAAAATTTGATTAGATTTTAATATTATGTTTTCTTGATTATTTTGAAATAGTTCACTTAAATCAATATTAATTGAATAAAATTTGGTTAAATTTTTAATGTTATGTTTTCTTGATTATTTTTAAATGGTTCATTTAAACTAATATTAATTTCAATCGAATAAAATGTAGTTAAGATTTTAAATGATCTATTTTTTTATCTTTGAAATATTTACTTAGCTTTCTAGTTAATAATATAAAATTAATATTTTTAAAGTTAGTCAAAATATTTAATCGTCGGATAACCGCACGTTAGCGGACATTTCGAGTGCCTAAAACCTTCTCGAAATGGAAATATGAACCCGAACCTAATCTTTGGATTTTTTTAAAAAGAATTTTTTCTGTTAATTCTTTTAAAATAATTTTAAATAGGTTTTCTTGATTTTTCCTTAAAAATTAAGTGGCGACTCTAATTGTTTAAAAGATTCGGTTTTACTCGAACTAATTAAGTTTTAAATCGAATTTTTAAACCCGAAGTCATTTTTCGATGTAACAATCAGAATTCATAGAACTCCACAAGGTTTAGCATTATCACAGTCTCACTACATAGAGAAAATACTTGACAAGTTCAAGTACTTGGATTTCAAAATTGCCAGAACTCCAATTGATGTGAGTTACGCACTTCAAAAGAATAAAGGTGAAAGTAAATCACAAGGGGACTATGCGACAGTGTTGGGAAGTCTGATGTATATCATGAATTGTACACGACCAGATATAGCATGTGCTATTAGCAAACTGAGTCGGTTTACAAGTAATCCCGACCACACGCATTGGATGGCAATGGAACGAGTTTTGGGGTATCTGAAACATACTCAAGACTATGCTTTGCACTATAATAAATATCCCGAAGTCATTGAGGGATATAGTGATGCAAACTGGATCACTGGATCGTCTGAAGTTAAATCCACAAGTGGATATGTTTTCACAATTGGAAGTGGAGCAGTGTCTTGGAAATCATCCAAACAGACTTGCATAGCCCGTTCCACTATGGAATTTGAATTTATAGCTTTAGACAAGGCCGGTGAAGAAGCTGAATGGCTCCGGAATTTCCTAGAAGATATTTCATTCTGGCCTAAACCTTTGGCTCCTATTTGTATACATTGTGACAATCAAGCAGCAATAGGTAGGGCAGGGAGCGTAATGTATAACGGAAAATCTCGTCACATACGACGAAGACACAATACCGTTAGACAACTCCTCTCTAGTGGCGTTATCACGATTGACTATGTAAAGTCAAGAGATAACGTAGAGGATCCGCTTACAAAAGGCTTAACTAGAGAAGGAGTTAGTAGATCATCAATGGGAATGGGGTCAAGGCCGAGGACAAGTCATCATGGCGGTAACTCTACCTAGTAGACTGGAGATCCCAAGAGTTAGGTTCAAAGAGATCAAACAAAGTTGTGACTGACGGTTCAACATTGTCAAATAAATCAACCCATTCTCGGATGAATACAATGTTCAGAAATAAGGATAAAACTTTATGGCTCAACAAAGCATTAAAGTTTTTTTAATGATTATCTAAATCTGGCAGTGGATGACCGGATAATGTGGCTAAAGAACCACATGTTTAGAAATCACCTATGTGAGGGTTAAGTGTAAGCCGTTTTTAAGGGGAATGACAGTGAAGGCCCATTCTCTATGCGCTCATGAAACTAGGCGGTGTTCATGGCTGGAACGAACACAACCGTCAGAACCATAAACAATTGAGGGTTGATTGTGTGACTTATGTTGTCTAGATATACAACAAAGTTTAACGGTTCAAAGATATCAAATCTACCGATTGATCGAGTATATCCGATATAAGTTCACTACGGAAAGTTCAAAGGGAAACCTACTTATCCAGATGCAGTCAATCTTCGCCAGTATATCACACTCGTCCGCGCATCCATTTATTTTATGGTCATTCCCCATTCATGTGGGGGATTGTTGGGTTTTGATATTGGTGAATGGAAAATGATGGGATGGAAAGTGAAAGGAATATAAAAGGTACTTTTGCTTTGGGAATGTTCCTTTTGCTTTGGTTAAAGCATTTGTCCCACATAGGAAAAAGAGAGAAAAAGAAAGGTGTATTTATTACATTACACCTTATCTAGTTGCTAAAAGGGTTGAGGGGGTAGGGACTCCTCGCGCCATCGTCGTCGCTCGCTCGGCTCGGCTTCGGCTTTAGCTTTGGCTTTGGATTTGGCAACGATTGATTGATTATCTTTTTGGACAAACTTTTCTTTGATTATTTAATTAATTAATTAATTAATTAATTAAATAGAAAATCCAACGGTAGAAAAATCAACGGATCGATCCTGACCCGCGCGTGACCCGCATGATCAACCCGGTTCGTTTTCTGTTTCCCGGATTTTTTCTTTTTCGAATTTCCCTCCAAAATTGGTGACTGATCTAAATGGTTGCAAACATTCAGAATCAGTACCTCCAACAACTGGTGACTGATCTGAATGGTTGCAAACATTCAGAATCAGTACCTCCAGCTCTATAAATTCCAGTTTGTTTCCAGAATTCAATACGAATTTTTTCTGAAATCAAACTTCCTCTCAAAATTCTCTCTTTCTTTATTTTGAGTGGTTCGCCGCTACCAGAATTTGAAGTACTACTATTCTGGTAAGATAATCGTTTTATCCTGGGAGGGGATATTCCATCAACCTCGAGTACTGTGAGGGGAATAATTCCTTAAGGATACACTTTGAACTAAGTGGGCTCGATTATATTCTGAAAGTTTTTCTGCCCTATTCATCTTTTAATTCTATACGTTACTGGTTTTTAAAGTTTTTTTGTATTTAAACCGTGCAATCTATTTTACTACGTGTTTGGCAGATTGTATTTAAACGGGTTTTAAATATAGACAGATTATTTTTCAGCAACAGAACACACATGAGGAAGTGGAATATCCACAAAGTCAGGAGTGAGTACTGAAGGAAATAGGGAAGGAGAATCAGATTTATAAGGAAAAATATGTTCATGAAATATAATGTCTCTAGAAAAGAATACAGATTTTGTCACCGAATTTAGCAATTTGCATCCCTTTTTGCCAGTAGGGTAGCGTGAGAATATTGATGAAATGGTTCTAGACATGAATTTCTCTCTCCCTGACTTGGGAGAGGTGGCAAAACATAAGCAACCAAAGGATCGTAAGTGAGAATAAGTAGGAGGGCTTCAATGTAGTTTTTCATACGGAGAAAGATTATTGAGTATAGTTGAAGGAATCCGATTGATCAAATAGGTGGCAGTGAGGACACACTCACCCCAGGAAGATTGGATTGAAAGAGAAGAGCCCTAGAAACCTCTAAAATATGTTTGCGTTTTCATTCCACAACTCCATTTTGTTGAGGAGTGTGAGGAATGGTGGTTTGATGAAGTATCTCTTGGCTAGTGAAGAAAGCAGTAGCTTTAGAACTGCATCCCAACTCAAAAGCATTATCAGATCTAAATGTTTGAATAGAAGAGTGAAAATGAACTTTGACCATGAAAGTGAAAGCTTTAAAAACCGAAAGTGCATTACCTCGTAGATGAGTCCAAGTGGCTCTAGAGTTGTCATCCACTAGAGTTAAAAAGTATCTGAACCCATTATATGTTTTGGTATTGTAGGGGCCCCAAATATCTACATGAACAAGTCGAAAAGGAGCAGTAGCATGGATGACACTGTTTGGCAATGACAACCTCTGTTGTCTTGCCATAGGACATATAGGACACATGAAGGCTTGTTTTGAAGAGACTTTATCATAGAGAAATGAATTGACTTCATTTTGCGAAAAGGTATATGGCCCAATCTTTGATGCCAAAATAGATCCATTTTATTCATGACAGAAGACTGTTTATAATTGGGAGTAACAACAGAGTTATCTACAACAGAGAAGACATTGGAAACAAGATTATTACAACTGGTATCAACAGTATCAATGCAATTGTTACTAGAAGCTGAGACTGAGGTATATGGAGAAGCAGGAGAGTTGGAGGGGAAGAGCTCAGCATATGGATGTAGATAATAGAGCTTGCCAATGACTTTATCAATTCCAGAGGCCTCTTCTGTGAAGGGCCCTGCAAAAAGTAGTTGTATTTGGTAAATACAGCTATACAATCAAGTTGACAAATGAGCTGATATATAGAGATTAAATTGAAATGAAAACTTAGCACGAGAAGAACATTAAGTAAGAGGATGTCATGTCTAAGATGTAAGGAACCAGTGGATATGACTTTAGCCTTATATCCATTGGGTAAAGTGACAAGAAAAAGAGTTAGGCAAGGGTTGAATGTGAAACAATAAATGTTTATGGGGTGTCATGTGGTTAGTAGCCCCCGAGTCTAAAATCCAAGGATTTACACCTGATTGTGAATTAGCATAAACATGATTACCATCAGAATTTATAGCATAACAACTAAACAAACCTGCAAAGTGTGCATAAGCAGTGTCTGGGAGAGAAGCATCAGATGGTGATCCAGAAGAAATTTGGGCCAGCTGAAACATTGTCATCAAATGTTCACATTGTTCTTTGCTAAATCCATGAAGTGTAGACTCGGAAGATGAAGCAACATAAGTGGAGGGAGAGGCAGCGGAAGGAGAACCAGAACTCAATTGAACCTCTGCTTGAACACAAGATGCAAACCTCTTGCTTTTGGTGAATTTGAAGCCTAGGGGAAAACCATGATGCCTGTGACACTTATCAATAATGTGCCCTTGCTTTTTGCAACACTTGCGGAACAAGGTGTTGATATTTCTTTTGGAATCAAAGTTCACCTTTTGATTGTATGATCTACCATTGTTAGATGCAGAAGATGAGATGGTTGGAGCAAAGAATGAAGCTGAACCACTGGAATAACTATGAGGGGTAGAATGAGTCTCCTTTTGACTTTCATATTGTTGAAGAAGTGCATACGCCCTACTAATAGGTGGAAGGGGTCTCATCATTAGAATGTTGTTTTTGACTGCAGAGTAAGATTCATTCAGTCCATTGAGAAACTGAACGAGTCTTTGATCTTCTATGAATTTGACTAAAGCCCCACAAGTACAATCTGGTCCAACATAAGAAGAATTGAGTTCATCCCAAAGAGTTCGTAATTTTGTGAAGTGTGTAGCTATGTCAGATGAGCCCTGAATAGTGGAACTGATTTCTCTTTGGATTTGAATATATTTGGAACCATTAGACTGACCAAATCGTTCATTGATATCCAACCAGACCTCTCTAGCAGTTCGAAGACACATGATACTGGTGGCTATTTCTCTAGAACAGAGTTTGTTATCTAGGCCTTAATCATGTCATTGCCTCTCTCCCAATAGGGATAATAAGGAGAATCTGGTGTGGGTTGGGGATGTCGACCATCTAGTACTCCAAATTTGTTTTTGGCAGAGAGAGAAGTGAGCCTGCTACTTCGCCAAAGAAAAAGGTACAGCTACTAGTTGGCTACCAGGATTATCTGAAGGATGGATGTAGAAGGGATGTGATCGGTCAAGAGTGAAGGGAACAAAACCAGTAAAATTGTCATTGCTTGAATTCGAGGGAGTGCCATCAGTATTAGTATTGTTAACTACGTTAGGCATTCTCTCAAGTTCAGAAAAGCAACAACAAAGAGAAAAAAGGGATGAATGATGTTACTGCTCTTCTAAATCCTGAAGAAACAAGGACCTACGAACACAAACTTCAATCAATAACCAGATGACTTCAAATATGAAATCCCTAGAATCTGAGATCCTCCGAGGTTTACCATGAAATTGAAGAGTCGTAGACAGTGATTAACCAGAAAATCAGAGAAGAGGCAATGAAGAATCACAAAATAAAAAAAAAAAACCTAACCTCGCTTCATCGACTTTCATCGAACATCGAAAAGAAAAAAAAAATTAGAAGTACCGAGCCACGAACAGAGTGCAGCTGATGGCGAGAAGATTCTAGATCCATGGTCTGATACCATGTTAACTTGATCGCACCAATGGAGCCTTTGGAAGAAACTTAACTCCAAGTAGAAATCATAAGAACAAGGAAGAGGAAAGACGAAAGAGAAAATATCTGATCCAAAATAACGAAGTAACCATCTGTCTCTACTCTGGAAGTTCCCTCCCTTTTATTCTATTACACTGTATGTAAAATATAAAGATACACTAATAACCAAATAACAAGTGAGTTGAGTCTTTAGTTGGTGGAAAGTCAGTTAACACACCTTCCAATAGTCATGCAAGTGTCCCAAAAGAAACAATTCAAGAACCACAACATTACAGCTCGAACCAGAATGTCACGAATTGAACCCAGTTTTTTGCCAACTATGTGGACCAAAAAAGTCCAGTGTAGAACATTTATGAACAGAAAAATACAAGAGGAAATGTCATGGTTCGATACACACCAATGGTATTCATTCCTCCATCTTCTAAGAACTGCCAATTTATTTTTGGCATTGTCACTGGCAACTTGTTAAACTATCATATGCACTTCATTACGGTCACTGAGATATGTACACTATCTGAACTAAAGAATTCCCAAATCTCCTGAAAAAGCTAATCCAATAAACAATTTGCTATATGGTGATGGGTTCTTGAATTTTGACGTACACACAGATATGAAGAAAGTATTCAGGGTTCATCAAATTGTTCACCACCCATGCAAAAGGAATTTCCATCTTTGGTTCAATTCCCTGGATGCGCAGGAGCTTGATCTCAGCGCCATCTGAAACAGAGCAGGAGATAATGCGCTCATTCAACATCTCCCCACTTTGTTCCGTACTGTTGCTCTTGTTTGTTTCTACAGGAGATAAGCTCTGTCCAACCTCAACTTCTTCTTTAGATACATCATCTTTTGGCAGAAGCTTTTCCCCAAAAAGCTCGGGCAGAAGTTTTGTTAATGCATCATACAAGGTGAAGCATTTACCTGCAAGGAGAGGGTACTATGCATTAATAATCACAACAATCTCCTGATTAAATAATTAAAGCAGAAAGAGTTCGCCCACCTTTGCTTTGGAGTCTTCTTTACCCTATCAAATACTACCTCTTCAACTCTAACTACCTAATCTACACAAACTTTGCTAGCACCACTTGTTACACATTCAAACAAGAACTCTGTGACTTTTCCTCCCATACGAGATTGGTGATCTCCATTGCAAAGGACTTCTTTTTTCATAAGTTTTTGTTCCAAGGGGGATTGTTGAGACGAGGGTTCTTAGGAAACAATCTCTCTACTTCTATGAGGTATGGTAAGGTCTGCGTACATTCTACCCTCCTCAGATCCCACTTGTGGGATTCCACTGGGTATGTTGTTGTTGTTGGTCTAAGGTTGCTCACAATCTATCCTCATTCTAAGTTTGTCTCAATTCCACCTAAAATTTAGTTGTGGCAGAAAGGACCAAAAGATTTAGGTTACTCGCATATCTTCATTCTACCTAAGCAAAACTGCTAGCCTCCCACCAATCAACATCCACCTCATAGGAAAAGAAAGACTAAAGCTAAGCTTTTAATGTGGAAGATAATCACCAATCTTAAGTATGCTTTGATGTTCATGAATTTACCAGAGGTTTGAGCCACTGTGCATGCACAAATACAAAATGAAACAAAAAATTATATGGGGCACATTTCTTACCATCTCCATGGATCTCAACTGGTCTGTTTATGTAAGAGATTTTGTCCCAACTTTCGACAACAGGTGCTTCTTCTAACTCGTCAAAATCCTCATTGATAGTTCTGACATACAGTCGAACTGGTATTCTACCTGAATACAGCACAAAGGCAGATGACAATTTATATGGGAGTAAGTGCAAAAATTTAGGATGGAGTGGACTGTTTTGTTGATCCCCAAAACCATCCAAGCAGCAAGAATGCATCATTAAGGTAGATGAGGATCATTTCAGGAATGAACGAACAGTATTACATTCACTGCTAAATGGACAAGAGTGGTTTCAATCTCTAAGATAGCTCCCCAAGGGAAACTTTGACCACCAATCTCATTGACCTCCTTTCATCCCCACCAACAAACTACTGAAACCCACTTCAAATAAAAGCAGAACAAGAATTAGAGCCTTTTGGATTGGCTTATTTTAAGTGCTTTCAAGCCAAAATAGCTTATATGCACTTTTGGAGTCTTTGGGTAAAATTTAAGAAGTGCTTATACGTGCTTGGTTTTAAGCTAAAATGATAAAAATAAGCCAAAACGTATAAATTAGGAATCCTAACTTATGGCTTTTGGCTTATAAGTCAAAAGCTTAAAGCCAATAACAGGCACTTAGGGGCTTTTTCTGTTATTTTTCCAATGTCCAGGACCAGCTTGCACTCACCTCGACTATTCCATTGGAACATGTTGCCTCCCACTAGCACAAGTACTGGGTGACTTCGAATCACGACTTAGGCAGATGGGAAGAAATCATTGAGTGTTTTATCTCGGATGAGACTCAAAACCATGCCAATATCTTGCAAGAATACAATTCCTCGAAAAAACAAATGCCATCAGTTCTGACAAGATAACTTAAATTTAATCTTAAGCCTAGAAAGAGCCCATTCTCCTATGCTACAACAGCACATGCCAAGTTGCTTCAGTGAGCTCACAAGGAAACATGTCATGGGCAACTCATCAGGTTCCACCACACTTTAATCCAAAATCACAACGAATTCTCTCTCTCGAACCATTCACCAAGTCAATAAGAAAAATCTGAAGGATGATCAAATTACAGTTCCAACAATTGCATTTAAACAATCACCGGCATGGTTTTCACTGGGATTAGATAAATAGATAGTCGTGAAATAGCCTCGTCATATGAAGCAATTCAGACAGCAGAAATCTTATCATGAAGGGACAACAAGACACAAATAACAAGAATATAGCTTCACCCAACTCTGTGCTAGGGCAAGTTCCTCTAAGATGCACCAGTGCTAAGAATATCAACTTAATCTCTCCCACTAGCTAGAGCTGTCAAATCAAAAGTTCATCGTTCACAAACAACAGAGCAATGTTTAAATATATTTTCAACGAAAAGAGAAGTTCCAACTTTAATTTGTTCAAAAGGATAGGGGGAGAGAATTGGGCACAGAGAGCAGAGAGGGCCAATTGAACATCCACAATTTTACCATATTCTGAAACTCGACTAACTATATACAAGTGTAGCTCACCTGTTTTAGCTGGTCCTGTGCCATCTGCATTTTGAGTGCTTTCCAGTGATTTAGGAGAGGAAATGTTCAATTGTATTGAAAAATCATCCACAACTATGCCAAGTTTAAGCTTAGATGAGATTCGAAGATAAGAGTCTAAATTACCTGTTACATCAAGAACACAAGTTCAGCGAGTGAAATAACCACAGATGGCCGGATATGATAAGATCGCCTAGAAAGATGAAACAGTCCCCTAGCACTGCATGTGCATGACATCGGTGACAGTAAAAGATGCAGCAAGTAATACATGGAAATTAAACCAGCCTTTTGTCAAAGGAAATTCAACAGAATGCATTTAACTTTGCGTTGGCAACGGATAACTGGGAACGTCCAATTAGCCGGTAGTTGTTTTATGTGCCAATCCAATTCAGAAAGTGTTAACCACCTATTATTTACTGTGCAGTAGCAAGTGACCTTTGAAACATGTTCTTTATTTTTGTACTGGAGTGGGCTATGTCATTCACTGTTTGAAAAGCCTAGATTAGCTGGAATTCACAGAAAGTTGATAAAGCCATCAATAATTTTGGATTATGGTATCTGCTAGCATTTTTTGGTGTATTTGGATGGAGGCAAATTGCAGAATGTTTTGATGGTATCTCAACTTTAGTAAGTTCCCTGAAGGCTAGAGCTTTGATTTTTTTTTAGCTGGGTTAACCTTTCTCCTGTAAAGGCTACCAATCACTTTTTGGAGTTTGTCACCTCTCTAGTCCTAGGGGGCGTTTGGCCATGAAAATTGTGAGTATTTGGAAAAAAATTATTTTCAAAGTGAGAAATGATATTTGAAAATTGGAGTTGTGTTTGGCCATGAATATGAAATAGAGCTATTTTGTAACTTTTGTAAGTAATTTCGAGTGAAATATGAAAACAGCTCTTTGTGTTTTTTCAAATTTCAAAATTTTATGGCCAAGTTTGCCGGAAGGGAAGTGGGAACATCGACAATGATGTCATACATAGTATTTGTGCTGCGAGGATGAAGTGGAGGCTTGCCTCCAGAACCTTGTGTAATAACAAGAAACCACCTAAACTTAAAACGTAAGTTCCACAGAGTGATGACCGACTCTGTTGTATGGGCCGGAATACTAGCCAATCAAGAACTCCTTTGTTCAGAAGATGCAAACAACAACATACCCGGTGAAATCCCACAAGTGGGGTCTGGGCAGGGGAGAATGTACACAAACCTTACCACTACCTCATAGAAGTAGAGAGGTTGTTTCCTGGGAACCCTCGTCTCAAAATCCATAAGCAGAACAAACTAGATATGACAAAAAGCGCATGTCTATATGTAAATATGATAGAATTAACACACATACGACAGATATAAAACACGCCTACTCCTGCTACCTAACTATATCTCCACCTAACCCTACCAAGCAATTAGCCTACTACTCTAACGGAGCCACCTCTAGCTTCTCCCGAATGGTCTCATTCCTAATCTTATCCCTCCTTGTGTGACATCCATCTCAACATCCTCATCTCTGCAATATGCATCTTCTAAACATGTGCATCTTTTTTTGGCCAACACTCCACCCCATACAGCAAAGATAGTCTAACCACCAACACTCCACTCCACCCCAACTTGTACAGAAGATGCAAGTTGCGGAAATGAGGATGTTTAGATAGATGTATGGGCATATTAGGATCAATAAGCCTATGAATGAGCATATCTGGAAGAAGGAAAGGTGGCCTCCATGGTGGACAAAATGAGGAAAATGAGACTGAAATGGTTTAGACATGTGAAAAGAAGATACATTGATGTCCCAATGATGAGGTGCAAGAAATTGCATATAATAGGTATGAAGAAAGGTACAGGTAGGTCGAAAAAGTATTGGGGAGAGGTGATTAAACAGAATATGATGCAACTTCAGATTACGAGGACATGACCTTAAATAAGAGAGTGTGGAGGTCACGTATTAGGGTAGAAAGTTAGTGGGTACAGAGCGTTGTCCCTTTTCTCAAAGGGTTTTAAAAGCTTAGTGGTGCCTGCTTTAGTACTAAGGCTTATTCTTATGGTAACTTGCTTTGTTTTTTATTTCTATCATCATCTTTTGTTTTATTCTATTGGGAAAAGGACCAAAAATACCCCCAAACTATTTAAAATGGAGCAAAAATACCCCTCCATTAGGTTTTGGTTCAAAAATACCCCTTTGTTAAATTTTTACCCCCTTACCAGAATCAGAGGGACTGATCCCGGAATTATGTGCAAGCTAGACATTAAGAAGGCATATGACCGGGATTTTCTGCTCAACACTCTAAGAAAAATGGGGTTTGGTGAGAGGTGGCTCAAATGGATTGAGGTATGTATAAAAACTGTTAGGTTCTCCATTCTGATAAACAGGGAACCTACTGGGTTTTTTTTCCATCAAAAAGAGGTCTCAGACAAGGTGACCCTTTGTCTCCCTTTCTATTCATCTTAGTAATGGAAGGATTGGACAGCATGATCAGGGTGGCTATCCAAAATTCATGGCTGCAAGGTTTCAAGGTTGAAAACTCTTTAGGGGCAGCTATGCAGATCTGCCACTTGTTACATGCTGATGACACTGTCATTTTTTGTGAAGCTAAAGAAGAACAAATTAGAATTGTCAGAATGACCTTGATAGTCTTTGAGGCTGTCTCAGGCTTGGCAGTCAACAGTCAACTGGAGGAAGAGTTGTATATATCCTATAGAGGAGGTTACACAGATCCAGACACTGCCAACATCCTGGGATGCAGAATTGAAAAACTCCCATCCGTTTATCTTGGTATGCCACTTGGAAGGAAACACAAAGAGCTAGTGATATGGGATGGTATAATTGAAAAAAGCTGAGAAGAGATTGGCAAGCTGGAAAGCTCAATACCGTTCCTTGGGTGGAGAAGCATTCTGATAAACTCTATTCTAGATTCCTTACCCACTTATGTCATGTCCCTCTTTCCTATGCCAGTGAGAGTGGAAGCAAGACTTGATAAACTGAGGAGGGACTTCCTCTGCTCTGGAACCAAAGAAGGTAAAAAAATACATCTCGTAAAATGGCAAAAGGTCCTACTGAGTAGAAGCTCAGGGGGGCTAGGGATTGCGAATCTGGGGTTACAAAACGGGTGCTTGCTGTCTAAATGGCTACGGAGGTATGGCAAAGAGGATCAAGCTCTCTGGAAAGAGGTCATCATACACAAATATGGCACCATGGTACTCCAACATGATGAACAACACGTATGGAGTATCAGTATGGAGAACTATCTGGAAGTTATGGAGTAGCTTACGGTAGAACATCAGATACAAAGTGGGGAATGGGACCAGGGTTCTCTTTTAGAAAAACCACTGGATTGGCCAAGGACCCTTGATGTCCTGCTATCCAGATTTATATGCTATCAGTTCCTTGCCAGATGCCATGGTGAATGAGGTTTGGTCTAAACAGGGATGGAATTTAAGCTTCATAAGGTTGCTAAATGACTGGGAGATAGGGAAAGTAGCCGAGATGATACAAATTTTTAGAGGATTTCAAAGCCACAAGTTAGGAAGCATATGCAATGATATACATGCAGGATGGCATCTTGTCAGTTAATAGATTATACAAAAGGAAAGTGAATGAACTTCCCGGGGAAACCTCGGGTCCTTGGAGAAAGATTTGGAAGAGCAAAGTGCCAACTAAAGTGAGATGTTTTACATGGCTGGTGGCTAGAAGAGCATGTCTAACTCATGAGAAGCTACAAAGAAGAGGCTTCCAAATAGCTTCTTGGTGTTCATTGTGCAATGAGACATATGAGACCAATAGTCATCTTTTTCTCCATTGCAACTTCACTACTCAATTATGGGCCATTTTCTTAAGAAGAACAAATACAAACTGGACAATGCCAGAACACACAGTTGACCTCCTTAGTTGTTGGGTGAGGAGGGGGGGAGGGGGGGGGAGTAAGAGCCAGAAGAAATGGTGGAACATGATACCTTCTTGTATATGGTGGACTATCTGGAGAGAAAGAAACAATAGGTGCATGGAAAACACTGCAGAATCAATACAAAAAACTAAATGGCATTGTATGAAGACTTTTGTTTTTTGGTATAAAGAGGAGGGTATAGAGGATGTTGGACAGATCTTAGATTTTTTTTCCTTCTTGTAAGTTTAATGTAATTTTTTGGGTGGTTGCCAGCATCCCCTCATTGCTGAAGAATACAACTTTACCTTTATCAAAAAAAAAACCTTAGTTATATTTTTTGCTCAAAAGTACTCTCCTCTCTAACGGAAATGAAAAGGGACCAAAAATACCCCCCCCCCCTAACTACTAGAAATGGAGCAAAAATACCCTTCGTTAATTTTCAGCTAAAAAATATTCTTTTGTTAAAATTATAGAAATATTATTTAAAATATCTCTCTTCCATCAAAAATCCAAACCCAACCCATCTTCAAACTAATTTTTGTCAGACTTTGTTTTGTCCATATTCTTACTACATTAAAAAAAACTTTTGTTTATAGTTGCAATTGAATTCTCTTGAAAATGGTAACTTACATTGATTGGGTTACATCGCTAACATGAGAATAACAACTTTTATACAAACTTCGTAGGTTCGACAAATTTACAGGGTTGGATCCTATTAAACTCAAGAAACTGATTCAAAAAGGAGGCAACGATTATAACGAGGATGAATCAGTGTTTATCATTCAAAGATGGAGTTTCATATACATTTGCTAGTGAAATGACAGCCCCTTTCGATAAGAAAAGGCTAATCTCGAACCTAATATCTGAGGAGAAAACATCTTGGATCCCTAACAGCTTGTTTGGATGGTGGTTTTTCATGGTATGGTTACTAAGAGAACGACGTTTGTTTTGATTGTTTCATTAATTATATGGTATGGTATGGTTTAGTTTCATGGTTCTGTAACCATGAAAACCCTCACTTTTTGAAACCACCAATTTGGTGGTATCCCATGGTTTCCTTATTTTTTTTCCAATTATACCCTTATTTAAATCTAAACAGTTCTAATTTATCCTTTATTCTTTATTAAATTTTACCCTAATATATATATTGTTTTTGCATTACTTATTTTTCTCCGCATCAACTTTTGAAACTTTTTTTTCGCCTCCCGTTTTTTCTTTCACGTTTTAATCTATTTTTTGAGGTTTTTCTTTTTAAATTTCTTACTTTTTTTTAAGTTCTTACGTTGTTTGTATAATTTGGAGATATATTAGCTTGTATGTTTCCCTACGTGATTCTATGTATTTATTTCTTAAAAAAAATATTAAAAAAATATTGATAAATTTAATATTTATACTAATTAAGGACATTTTTGTAAATTTATAAGTTACGATACAATACCACATGTATCAGTCATTTCAAACAACAAATTATCATTAAACAGTAGCAACCCATACAGTCCATCCAAACATTGTATGGTATTGTACTGTACCATACCATACGGTACCATACATTATGAAACCATGACAAACCACCATCCAAACAAGCTGTAAATGAGATTCCATGTGGAGTGATCATGTGACGCTTTTTGTCTACATAGTGTGCATGGTGTGATGAGGTGCGAGAGGTTGGATTTAGGGGTTATATGGAGGAGTAAAGGTAGACCAAAGAAGTATTGGGGAAGGTAATCAAACAAGACAAAATATGATGAAACTTGATCTCACCAAGGACATGACCTTAGATAGAAAGGAGTGGAGGTCGCTAATTAGAGTAGCAGGCTAATAGGTTAGTAGGGTTAGGTTGATGTCTGGCCTTGGGGTATAATAGGGTAGTAGGATTAGTCGTGTCTTTATATCCTACGTTGTCATTATCCGTCTTATATATGTTAATTTTATCATATTTACATATTATCATGTGTTTTTCGTTATTAGTCGTTCTTTTTTTTTCTTTCTTTTCCTTTTTCCGTTTCTCCATATCAAGTTTATTCTGCTAATGGGATTTTGAGACGAGAGCTCCTAGAAAACAGCCTCTCTACCTTTGTGAGGTAGTGGTAAGGTTACATTTCACCCTCCCCAGACCCCACTTGTGGGATTCCACTGGTATGTTGTTAGTATGCATGGTGTCATTTTTTTTAGAGAGGAAGGTTTTTTTTGTAAATTCTTAACAAAAGGGTATTTTTTAGCCAAAAATATAACTAGGGGGTATTTTTGAGCCAAAGATTTATCGAAGGGGTATTTTTGAGCCAAAACCTAACGCAGGGGTACTTTTGCTCTATTCCGAACAAGTTCAGGGATATTTTTGGCCCTTTTCCCTATTCTATTTAGGCTATCACACTATTTTGTGGTTGTTACTATTCCCTTATTAGTTATGTTTCTTCAATATCATTTTCCCTTTCCCACACCTACTTTGATTTGTTGTATTCAAGCTGAGGGTCCTTCAAAAACAGTCTCTCTACCTCCACAAGATAGAGGTAAGGTCTTTGTACACTCTATCCTCCCCAGACCCCACTCATGGAATTTCACTAATTATGTTGTTGTAACTCCAGGAAAAAAATAGATAAAAATCATGGCCAAATGCTTCCTTATAGTGGCCTCTCTTTTGTAATTGAGCTGACATAATCTCTCTACTGTAACCTTTTCATCTTCTTAATATCTTCTAATGACATTAAACTTCTTCAGAAAAAAAGAGAGAACAAGAAGGGATTCTTAATATTCCACATGAAGAATGTTCACTTAATAGAAACAGATTAAACAAGCTACTCACACTCACAATCTGAGAATATTCCAGGAAATTCCGCACCCAGATAAGAGCTAATAAAGAGACCCGAAATTCCATAAGAACGAAACTCGCATCTAATTTACCACTTGCCTATGAGAAAATAAAAATGTACCCTAAGGCTAAGGTGGAAAAAGATGTGGCCGAGTCACAGATGTGATTAATTAGGAAATCCAGATTTATGGACAAGACTTTGACCCCAACTCTGAAACAGCAAACCAGATATGGGTACAAGCTCGGAAAAAATTCTGGAAAGACCCATTACTCTTTCTCATGGAAACTTCATTGTCCAATACAAGCAGAAACCCCAATACCCAACATTTAACCTGAAAAACATAGCAAAACATTGATGTTCTTTTTTTTATTTTAAATTCGGTAGCAATACATTGATGTTCCTTTTTTACATATATCTATTGCAATACATTGATTTTCTTCTTTACTTTTATCTTGTTCATATATATGAAAACTATAAGTCAAATAACATTCGCATGATTTTTACCACTTTAAACCTTTTGAACTATAACTAATCTTTTCCATTTTGGGTTCTGATGGGCGATTGATACCTAGTTATGACAGGTTTAAATTTAACAAGAAAGATACTAATTCACGGTCCTTAAGACCAGATTTCGATTACCCTTATTTTGAAAGCACTTGTAGGTAATCAAAGAGGTTCCATTATCATCCATGTTAAAAGTCAAAAGCCTAACTACTGTGTACAAGTTACACTAGTAAGATGCACTTTACCTTGCTGGTAATAAATTCACAAAAATAAGTCACTTGAGAAATGAAAGAAGCCACAGTACTATAAACCCTGCAATAAAGATGCATACCATCCATAATGGAGCGCCAGAGTTCTAATTGATCAGATTGGGACATATTCATTACATTTTTGCAGTTCCCATTGATTATATATGCTGCCTGCAGATCAGCCAATGAAATTGTTAGAATGTACCCCATATGTTCAACATCATCAGACCTCAGTTGTAAAGCTAAACCCTAACACTGATCCCCCATGATTCATAGCTCTTACAACCAGCATTGTTCTCTGTTCATGAGCATTCACAATTAAAATCCAGTGGACGCAATCGAATGAATTGATTGTGAATCCCAATCATACATCACTAGATTCACATCTCTGACAACCAACCTAGTTTCACTTTCAGGAGGGGAGGGGGAGGGGGAATTAACTTGATACCAAGTTGAACTTACTTCACAATGATAGAAAAACACAACTATTTGTATGTAAAATAGCCTACCAAATCTCACTTGCAATTAGATAAGTCCACCACCAAAATGATCCAGCACCAGTAGGACACAAAAGAATAAGGTGTGATCAAACTTAAACAAGCTACAATGTATCTTGTAATTACAAGAAAATAACCGAAACAACTTTTCTTGCTCAGCACCAACTTGGTACTGAGATCTGTTAATGAAACTTACTATACCTATCAAAGAAACGGAGGCTAAAAGAACAGAAGCTAACAAAAGAAACTGTACTTCACCTCTTTAAATGAATTGATAAAGCTCCATTTTACACTATCTTCGCTTTCACAGGGTGTTAAAATATTTCCAGGATATCCTCTAAAATGTACCTGCAGAGAGATTGCACGAAGGTGTCGCCATTAAACCGGGATGTATCCCTGATAATATAATAACTTGTTTCATTAACTAAAGGATGCTAAAGCATCATAAAAGTTAAGTCCAAAGTAAGCAAGGTAGGTGGACCTTTAAGGCTGGTTCGGCAAGACACTTTGTAACTGGAATCGAGTGTAAATAGATGTAATTATACAATTCTGGTTTGTTTGTCTGACCAAGTAATTACTAGGTCCGTATGTAATTAGGTAGAGATTAATTGCACTTTTCAATTCTTAAAAAGGGTTTGAGAATTGTTGGTAAATTACATGGTGTAATTACAAGGCGATTTATTTTATTTTCATTTTAACTTTAATTTCTATTCCTTATAAGTTATCTATTATTTATCATATTCATTTTTCTTTATAATTTTAATTTTTTTTTAAAAAAAAATGTAATGTACTTTTACATTGTTTATCTTTTGTTTCTTCACTTCACATTTCCAAACTTTTATTTATGTGCTTCCACGTAATTTCTCATGATTTGTTTCTTTCTTATTTATTTTCTTCACTTTGCTTAGTTGTTCTGTTATTCCAATTTTTTTAAACTATACACCCTATTCATAAAAACGAGTCACCTACAAACTTAACTTATAATGAGTGCAATAAAGTTGGATTTTCTTGTTGAATGAGGTTATAGAAAAACTAAACATATACTTAGAATGTCAAAATTTGTAGAAACTTTTCATCAAACATTTGAATAATGTTATGAAAATATGGTTGAAACTATTTCTTTTTGTCAAATATGCAGTTCATGATAATTTTGCAAAACGTGTGCTTAGTTAGAATTCACTAGGAATGTCGTTGTAATATAAATTATTTTTTACAATATTAGTTGCAACTTTATAATTACTTAATAATATTTTTTAACAAAGTTTAATTTCAAAAAATATATTTTTTTAAAAAAAATAAATATGTATCTTGACTACTTAGTAAATAGGTAAAATTGAATAATATCTAACTGTGTAATTACACCTGACAACAGCAGCACAACACTTTCCGGATCATGCAACATATACAAGTACACAACCTTAACTTCACAATATTGATGAATTAAAGGGGTGTTTGGATTAACTTTTTTAAGTAGCTTATAAGTTAAAAAAGCTATAAGTTGGAATACCCAACCTTTGGTTGTTAGCTTATTTTTGTACTTTTTAACCTAAAAGAAAGAGCTTAAAAGCACTTTTTGTCTTTCTCAAATACCTTCAAAAATAAAAAAATAAAAAGAGCTTATAAGTCAAAAGCTACTTCAAATAAACCAATCCAAACACCCTCTAATAATCAAATGTATCTACTTTAAGGGACATGTAGGGTCAATTGGAAGGATGGAAAGGAAGAGGTATATAGTTCATTGTATAACTTAAAATGCACCATCCATTTACTACCTCTTCTGTTTCCTCCTATTCTTCAAACGAATCAAATCCTAGACTGCCTAACACACAAATAATTGTTGCATTGAGATAATAAGCTAATATGTTCTATCAAAAAAATAAAATGGGCCATTATTCTTAAAGGATTCAAAATCTTTCAGAATATCATCTGGACAAGAGAGGATTCAAGCAGGAATCTCACATTAATGATTAATTGATCATACACATACTTCCATCCTAGCCATTCCACTTCTCCAAGCTTAGAATTATTTTACAATTAGAATGCTTTTGGCCAAGAAAAAAAATGGGAGAGGATAATGAAGGGCAAATGTTTGCAATCTTTATCTATTAAGAGCTAGAAAACATTTAGCTTTCTTCATTTGATGAAGCAACTAGCTTTAACCACTGTTTTCTCGAAACACACAGGTGAAGTGAAAGAAAGCAGCTCACCGATTTAGTTCATTAAGACATTAAATAAACTTCATATATTGGTATCAATTGCATCCTCAATTTAGTCGACAAGTGGGGGCTTCGAGAAAGATGATGTGCTGGATTTCATGTCTGCACTTCCATTTCTTATTTGTGCTTGCTAAATCTTATAAACTCAAGTTAAGTTACCACTTTCTTCTACCCCTCCTCAGAAAAATCCAACAAATATGGTGTTACTTTCAGCTAGTAGTTCCACATAGCTTATTAGCTTAAAGCAATACAGTGACATACCGTCAGATTCCAAGGCCGTTCAGGTTCTGCACAAAGAAGATCAAATAGAACCCCAGTAGGTATATACCTGAAAGAAGAACAAAAATATTGATCAAAAGAAAACATTTCCTGTTGAGATGGGACTCCATCAAAGATTTGTGTTGAGCCATTTCCTGTTTGCTTTAAAGATGGATGAGCTGACGCGATCTATCCAGGAGGAGGTTCCATGGTGTATGCTATTTGCAGATGACATAGTACTGATTGATGAGACTCGGACTAAAGTTAATGATAGGTTGGAGGCTTTGAGACACGCCTTGGGGTCCAAAAGATTCAAACTGAGCAAGACCAAAACTGCATACTTGGATTGCGAATTCAGTGTTACGAGGGATGAAGCAGACATTGATGTGAGACTTGCCACTCAACCTATCCCCAAGAGGGAAAACTTTAAGTATCTGGGTTCCATCATCCAGAGTAGTGGCGACATCGATGATGATGTCATACATCGTATTGGGGCAGCATGGACTAAATGGAGGCTTGCGTCTGGAGTATTGTGTGACAAGAAGATACCACCTAAACTCAAAGGTAAGTTTTACAGAATGGCAGTTAGACCATCTTTGTTGTATGAGGTCGAGTGTTGGCCAATAAAAAATGCACATGTTTAGAAGATGCATGTCGCAGAGATAAGGATGTTGAGATGGATATGTGGTCACACAAGGAGGGATAAGATTAAGAATGAGACCATCCGGGAGAAGCTAGAGGTGGCCCCGGTGGCTGATAAGATGAGGGAAGCGAGACTGCGATAGTTTGGACATGTGCAGAGGAGTACAGATGCTCCTGTTAGGAAGTGTGAGAGGTTGGTTTTGAGAGTTACACGGAGGGGTAGAGGTAGACCGAAAAAGTATTGTGGGAAGGTGATGAAACAAGATATGGCGAAACTGGATCTCACCGAGGACATGACCTTAGATAGTAAGGAGTGGAGATCGCGAATTAGAGTAGCAGACTAATTGGTTGGTAGGTTAGGTGGATGTCTGACCTTGAGGTATAGTAACGTAGTAGGAGTAGTCGTGTTTTATATCATGTATTGTCATTATCTGTCGTATGTGTGTTAATTTTATCGTATTTACAAACTGACATGTGCTTTTCGTTAATAGTCGCTCTTTCTGTACTTTTCCTTTTCGTTTTTGTCATATCTAGTTTATCCTGCTTATGGGTTTTTGAGACTAGGTTTTCAGGAAACAGCCTCTCTACTTCTATGAGGTAGTGGTAAGGTTTGCGTACGTTCTACCCTCTCCAAACCCACTTGTGGGATTCCACTGGGTATGTTGTTGTTGTTGTTTGTATTACAAAACAAACTTAGGGACATCCAAACACTCTTAAATAAGGAAAACAGAAAAGCTAAGGAAAGACTTCCAACGTGATATCATCCTCTTCAGGTTCATCAAATATTATTCAAGGAAGATTTTCCATGATAAATAAGTCAATTCATGAACATCAACTGCTGTACCATTTGAGCTGCGGATGCCAGATAGTGTTCTAATTGACTTAGTTGGCAACAGTCAACAGACACCAACGATAAAGAGAATGTATGGCAAGATTGTTTTGCATGCATTCTGACAAAAGAAAAAAGAGATAGCTGGATAGCGCTATATGTGATTAAGAAAGTTATAAAGACAAGAACTATATAAACTGAAAAAAGAATTGTAGCATATTTGTGGAGAATATGATACTTTAACATCAGTCATCGCAAATGTTTAGTCTTAGAATAAAGAGATCCCGCATACATCAAGTGAACTCATTCATGTCATCAGAACAATTCAATTGTTTCAAGCAGTGGAATATACTTTAGCGACCCAACAATTCAACCACTGAGAAATAAACTCATGTCCAAGATACAACGATTGGCATGAGGGTATGCTTACCATTTGAGAGGCAAGCCATGGTACTCAAACCATATGGTATCTACACCCGGAGGAAGTGAATTACTGAAGAAAGGCTTTATTTTTTGGGCTAAAAGAGGCAGGTACCCAATTCGAGGAGCTAAAATCTGCAACATGAAACACCGTCAAATATAAAAATTAAATTAGCTTTTTGTCGATTATATAATATGTGCGTATCTGTGTGCGTGTGGAGAGGTATGTGCATATACACTCAAGCTTCTTCACAGGGTATTATGCATTCATTCATGTGTCTGGTATAATAACCATGACACGGCATTAAATTAAGTAGATGCAGAGGACATGAATGATAAGATTTAAATAATGACGAAAAAGATAGGAACCACCGAAAAACATCAGTTTCTCCTAGGCAATGGGTGATCTTTTTTGACCAGGAAGAAATTTAACGAGTATGGTCTACTGGAATGAAGAGTGCAAATGCTTTCTGAACTTAATTGTACTCGATTTCAAAAAGAGCTATATTTTTGTTTGGGATTTTAGCAGAGACAGACCTACTTCAATGCCGCACCCCATTGGCAATTTAAGCAAATGACTCAAAACACTTAATATGGACCTCATATTTATTATATCAACACATTCTGAATGCCTTTTTATTTCTTCTTTCTTTTAAAAAAGTAAATAAATTTCATAAATGTCTTGGCTAAAACAGAAGATCAGTATACTAGTATACCCAAAAAGTAGAAACTACAGATAAATATGGCTTTCTCCGAGAAATACCCAATCTTCTATACAACAAGGAACTTTATGGGTATACCAAAAGAAAGTAAAGGATAAGAAGCTACGCCTCACATTCTCAAAATTCATTTGTACCCCTTTAAAAGCTCTCCTTTTCTTTCTCTCCAAATAACCCACATGAATGCTAGTGGAGCAACATTCCAGCTCTATGCGTCTTCTTCTTTTACCTCAATTCCAGTTGAACTTGACTCTCTGACAGTGTTTGGCATAACCCATGATATGCTGAACCAAATAAGTATGTCCCACCATAACCTCAAGGTAAAACAACAATGTAGAAAGAGATAATCAACATCTTCAACTGCTTCTTCAATTGACATACACTACATTCTGCTACCTAAGATTCTTGTTGGTTAAGGTCACCCTTCTAGCTGCTAACCAAATGAAGAAACACATTTTCCTTGGAACCTTCGGAAGCCAAATCAAACTACTCCCTCCATCCCAATTTATATGAAGGTGTTTGACTAGGCATGGAGTTTAAGAATGAAAGAAAGATTCTTGAAATTTGTGGTTCAAGACAAGTCATAGATACTTGTATGGCTATAAATTATCTCTTTCAGGGTAAAATTGAGGTTTGCTTTTGGAGTTTTGTGTGATAAGAAGGTAAAGGCTTGCTCTTTTAAGTCTTGTATGATAAGAAGGTAGCACCTAAATTTAAAGCTAAGTTATACAGATTGATGCTTAGGCCGTCCTTGTTGTATGAGGTGGGGTGTTAGCCAGTCAAGTACTTATATGTTCAGAAGATACATGTCGCAGAGCTAAAGATGTTGAGAAGGATATGTGGCATACTAGGAGCGACAAGATTAGGTATAAGACTATCCATGGAAAAGTGAGAGTAGCCTCTGTTGCAAACAAGATCAGGAAAGCAAGACTGAGATGGTTTGAACATGTGAAGACGAGGTGCGTTGACGCCCTAATGAGGAGGTTGTGAGAGGTTGGTTGTAGGGGTACGTAGAGTAGTAAAGGTAGACCAAAATGATATTGGGGTGAGGTGATTAGACATGACATGGCGCAGCATCACATTACCAAAGACATGACTTTAGATAGGAAAGAGCAGAGGTAGTGTATTAGGGTAAAAGATTAGTAGGGGCAAAAGTGTTGTCTTACCTAGTGAAGGCTTAGGCTTGTTAGTGTTTGTCATAATACTAGTTGTGCTCCTGTAGTTCTTGCCATATGTTGTTTATTATGTTATAATTATCACACTATTTTGTTGTTGTTATTGTTTTCACTTGTAGACCTTATAATGTTCTTTTACTAACTACTAAGCTTTCTTCTTTGTTTTCTTCTTTTTTTACTTCAGTTTGATGAATTTGAGCCGAAGGTCTTTTGGAAACAACCTCTCTGCCTTTACGAGGTAGTGGTAAGGTCTGCATACACTCTACTCTCCCCAGATCCCACTGAGTTTTCACTGGGTATGACGTTGTTGTTGTAAGGTAAAATGGATCAATAGCTTTTCATAAAAAGACTTGCTAGAAAAAACTTAGCAATTCCCCAAATCCCACCTCCATGCATTATGCCGGTAAAATATCATGCTTTGTTTGTGAAGCAAATCTAACAATATTTGGAACATAATCATGAAAATTTCTCCTTAATCTTGAGTCCTAAAAATCTCACCACCTTGTATGCTCTAAAAGAACTCCTTTTGACATGATAATCTATAAATTCCAGGAAATCCTCTTTTAGGGAGCTTCCCCACCTTGCCTCCAAAAGCTAACTCTCCTTTCATCTCATAACCTAAAATGATACATTTACCGCTAAATTGTACCCATCCTTCCACAATATTACTCCCTAAACCACATCCTTAAGGCATATTCACATCTTTAGTTCTCCACCCTCTTTCCATAGCCTCATATTTGTCTTTTGTTATCCCTCTCCAAATAGCTTGTTCCTCCACCTCAAATTTCCATAACTATACCAATAATGACTCATTGAAGGCCCTTAAATCTTTAACTACAAACCCTCCCTTACACTTAGGATGTCATAGTCTCCTATCTATCTGAATGAAATTTCCTTGGCCATTTGATGAATCCCATAAGAAGTTTCTTTGATGTCTTTCCAACCTTCTGTAACATTGACAGAAGCGCGAAAGGAGGACGTAAAATATGTAGGAATACTGATAAACTCTTAATAAGCACTTCCCTCCCATCTATATAATGTGTGTCTTATAAACATATTGGACATGTAAATCATAATTATCAAACAAAGTAAATCCATTTGCTTCCTTCAAACTAGGTTTCATTATTAGCCCAAATACTAATGTAAACCACAAATCTCAGATCCTCAAATTAAAAACCCATGAACATTATTCCACTTTACAAACTTTCTTTCTTTATCTAAACTATCAACAGAGACTTCCCGTGTGACTCCAACCCCTAATATATAGTAGGTCGGTGACTAAACCATCATTTCTTTCCCTTTTCCCAAAGGTTCAACAGAGGTTCCCCCTTCCCCAAGCTAACCCCTGATCTAATGCGAGCAGTCTTTCATTCTCTCTCCTTACCTATGAATTATCCACTTACCCAGAATCCTGAACCCATAGATTGGAGGTGTATTCAGGGTTTTACCATCGTCACTTGTCTTTAAACTTGAGAAAGAATCTTAACAATGGCATATCATACTATATATTCAAAGAAGAATTGAATCAAAAGCCAGCAAAAGTTCATCAAGAAATTGAAAGCATTGGCAGGGTTGGAAAAAGTAGTACCATAGCAGGGGGAGGAGGAGGGAGAGTAGTGACTTCGGATTGATGAAGATGAATCTGCAGAGGAATTGCTCCTTCCCATATATATTTCTGTGCTTCAGTTCCTCCTCCTTTACTTTCCATCATCTTGCACTTCTCCCCAACAACTTCAACTTCTTTGACTTGCAGTAGCGGGAAGTCGGAGAATATGCACACATAAAAATGGAGATCTCAAGCCTAAAAGAATCAACAATATTTGCTTTGGTTTTCATTTCAAGTAAAATGTGACTTATTTATATCCATGCTTATTCTAATTTTTTTAATCCGTGCAAATTTTATTTGCGAGTTTATTCTAAATTTTAATTTATTTCTAATATTTTGAAGTAGATTACAATTACCATGAAATTCATAAAGTTTAATAATATGTTTTTCTTTCATAAATCGTAATGATTAGCCAAACTTTCATATATTGTACAAAATTATATAAAATTTTAACTTTCTAGCATTCTAACTTACATAAGTTTATCATATTCTAATGCATTTACATTGAAAATCTCTAATTCTAATTAATAAATCACATTTTATTTTATGTAGATTTAGTTTAGTTTAATTATTTAGTTTATTTAGTTTTAGACAATCAATAAGTGAAACTTTTAGAACTAGGAAGGGCATTTTGGCAAAATCAACACACATGTATGACTTGTGCATATATCATTACCCCTATTTCTATGTATAATGACATATGTCCTAGAGAAAGGATATAAAAATCTTTCCATACTTGGCAGTGAAACTTAATTTAGCACCTACACTACACGAGCGTTTATTTACCCTCTTAACAATTCACAAGTGAATTTAATTTCACCCAAATACCATAAGATGAGTCTCATAATAGAGAGTGCACTGCACACGCCTTGTCAGCGCCAGATCAACACAATATAAAAATATATTTAAATTTATTTTTTTGTTTTTATTTTATTTATTATTGAAAGATCTTTTTCCCCAACAATTATAAAACATCATAGAGTAAGATTTTTGCTATCTTTTTTTTTTTTTGTATATTAATCTTCTTCTCCATCTTTTTTTTTAGATAAACTAAAGAGAGTAAAATCATTGATGAAAATTGGGTAAAATCAATGATCAAAAGAAATTGATGAAATATTGTTGGAAGAAATTAAGGGTTAAAAATATAGAGAGATTATTAGTGAAAATTTATAATAATCAAAGAGTAAGAAGACATTAATGGAGGGGAAGGGTGGTGTGTCCATGGAAGAAGAAAGAAGGAAAAAAAATCAAAATTTGCCATTGTTGAAGAAAATTAACTTCAATTTTAGGGCAATAATAATAAAGTTCATTGATTTCTATGAATTTTTTTTACTATATTCAATTTATATAAGAAAAAGCAAAAAAAAAAAAAGAAGAAGAAGAAGAGAGAGACCGATGAGAGCAGGGGTAGTGGAAGAAGGAGAAATGATATTAGAGTGGTGTTGGGTGTATTGTGGGTAGGGTATGAGGGGGTGTGTCACGACCCGAGGTCGGGGCCTAGATGTGACACGGCGAATGGGGACCCGAGAGTCCCCAAACAAGCCTCAAAGTATCAAATTTCCACATCATTGGTTCAAAATAAATTATTTAAGCACATATATCTAAATGACGGAAATCAAATCTCAAGAATCCATTCATTTATAACTAAACAAAATGAGAAAGTTTTACAAGTGCCCAACATTTGCCTCTAGTCATAAGATAGGACGGGGGCCAAGACATGTCCCGGGCTCACCCTCAACTAAGAAGATAAATAGGTAACAACATAGGTAGAAGGAAGGTGGCTTGTCCTTGGAATATAGGACTCACCACAATATCAACTCTCCGAATTCGAGCTACCCTTCAAGTGGTGGATGATCATAACACACGGTCCCTACATGGTAAAATCATGTAGGCATAGAGTATGTGTTAGTACGTTTGAATGTACTAAGTATGCGGGTACGCAATGCACGTGACTTATCGGACCTGCATAATCATGTTAAGTGGCAAGGGCACATAATATACAAGGAATATATATTCAATGGAAATTTAATATACAAGATGCCATGAAATTCATGATGCGTGCAATGCGATAATGCTCCTATATAATGGGGATGGCACTATAACCGACACACCCAAGTCCATGCGAGCTATTACATGAACCGGACCGAATTGGGACCTCCCATCGGCGGGGAGAAGATTACTTGCCAAAGTTAATCTACATCACACCTTACGGGCACCCCCTACTTTCAGTGGATGGCCACCTTCCTTACGGGCTCCCCTACTTTCGGAAGGATTTTCATAATCAAGGCAAGACATGTCATAACCTTATACGGATAGACGAATTACATACGTCCCTATGTAGGCACATAGTTCAAGGAAAGGGAGAGGGACCTTGGGGCTATCCCAACACTCCCAATCCATCGGTGCTAAGTACACATCCCACAAGAATACTTATAAATGTATATATACATATGTTTTCGAGAGAGGGGGGAAGTAAATTAATCCTTTGAAAAATGTTAAATGCACAAGTAGGCTCAAATGCCAAATCACAAGATCAACTCACATGGTTCATGCAAGGAATAGCTCATCTACACATATACTAAATTGGTGCCAAGCACCCAAGAGTCTCCAAGAGCCAAGTACAAGATGGTGTAAACACCCAAGGTGCTCAAAGAGCCAAGATACAAAATGGTGTAAACACCAAAGGTGCTCAAAGAGCCAAGATACAAGATGGTGTAAACACCCAAGGTGCTCAAAGAGCCAAGATACAAGATGGTGTAAACACCCAAGATGCTCAAGGAGCCATAATCATAGACATACCGGTAATCACCTTCTTGTCATATCCCATGTCTTACCAAAATTCACATTATAGTTTCCTTTTCGGACAAAATTTGGGCTTAACCCACATTTTCAAATTTTCATATATCAATGCCATGAGTATGATGCAATGCAAAATGTAAGAATGGAATGGGTAATGTAGAGTATATTCAAATGTAGCAATAAGAGGTAAAAACTAGAAAATCCATAGTAAAATTAGTAAAAATGGTAGTAACATCACCCATGCATAAAACATAATTAAAGGGACATGCAAGTTCATAATTCCATAATCCAAATAGTTCATTTCCATAAAACCACCCTAAGTCATGATAAGGAGCCTTAACTAATACATGCATGGTTCAAAATACTAAGAACAAGTACTAAAAATTCACATTTTAAGTACACAAGTTTACAAATTAGTTTTAATAAGAATTTGGGTCTTCTTGGTTGAAAGGAACCAAGAATCAAACCCCACATACCTGGTTGAAGACAACACTAAGAAGGATAGACTTCAAATTGAGAGCCTAAGCTTGACAAGTCCTAGAGAGATGTTGACAAGTCTTGGTGGAGTGAATTTAGAGAGAGGGAGAGAAATGAAGTAGAAATAGCTGAAGTGTGAGGGTGAGAGGCTTATATAGGAGGCTTAGAAGGGTTGGGAAAAGACCAAATTTTCATTTAAAATATTCAAAATTACCGAAATGCCATTAATGAGACGGACCCCAAAATTGGCCCGTCTGAGGCATACGGGCCGGTACACGGTCCGTGTAGAGTCACACAGACCGTTTACTGTACCGTGGTCCCAGACTTTAATTTTTCGGAGGCAAGATTTTTCGGACCAAGTATCACCACACGGTCCGATAAAAGGACCGTCTGGGGTCACACGGACCGTACAATGGTCCGTATGAAGGTATAAAGGCAAGAGACACACTTAGAACACAATTTGGCAAGAAAATCGATCATGACTTCAGCCTCACGGACCGTTTGCTGCCACACGGTCCGTGTGGCTGGCCGTATGGCTTGCCTGCATAGACAGGCTGAACAAAAACGAGCATAACTCCTTGGTCCGAGCTCGGAATGAGGTGAGACCAGGTGTGTTGGAAAGAAAATTCAAAGATCTTCGATTTGATATGTCATGGGCCACCCAGTTCAATTTGAGCTAGGAGATATTCCTATTGAAAGTTGGCCCATCTATCGGCACTTGAGAATAATTTAGCCAAGGGAATTTCTTTGAACTTGACTTGATGTAGGAGACCCATGATGATGTTAAACAACGTAGATAATCTAGAATTGAAGGATTGAGAGAGAATTTAGCTTGAACATAAGGTCCCGGACTTAGAAATATCCCACTCCGGAAGCTTTACGGATGACCTCACGGCCGTGATGGCTCCCATGAAGTGCCACCTTGGTCCAAAACTTTTCCGAAATCAATTTTCATGCTTTCTTGAGGTCGTACAAAATTCCGGGTCCTTACAGGGTGGGGGGCAAAGAAGGAGAAGTGGGATAGGGTGGGGTATTTTGAAGAAGAAAAAAGAGGGTGGAGGGCTTTGAAGAAAGAGGTGGGTTGGGGCAGGGTGGGTTTTTCATTTCTTTTTAAATTTTTTATATGATATATACAAATAAAAAACTTTTTATAAATTAATATAAAAATGCACATCAATTTTTTTTTTGCCATGTCAGATTTTTGGGTGGAATTAAATACACTTGTGAATTGTTAAGGGAATATATGAATGGTTGTGTAGTTTAGGTGCTAAAGTAAATTTCGCTGTCAAGTTTGGGGAGGGGGGAGGGAGGTTAATATCTTTTCTCTATGTCCTAATGCATGTATGATGCATTGTTACACCTATTTATATGTATAGTGACATATGTCCCAGTGCATGTATCATGTATTGTTTCACTTAGGCTTAACTCATAAACAGACACCTAAACTTGTCCTCATTTTTCACTTAAACACCTAAACTAAGACAAGTTCCTAATAGACACCTCAACTGCTAAGATTTGATCTCATTAAACACTTTTATCCTACTTGGCACTCTCCGCAGTCCTTTTTCATGTTAGTTGTACTTTTTTTATTTTTCAACCAAAAATAAATAGTTGCGGTCCAAAAAAAATTTTATAAAAGTAGGTTCTCAAAATTCTCAGTTATCCAAAAAAAAATTCATAAAAAGTAGGTTCTAAAAATTCTCCGTTAACCATGTGTGAAAAAAAATTATTGCAATTTTAAATAAAATTTTTTTGCACATGGTTAACTTAGAATTTTTAGATTTATGAAGAAAAATTTTTTTTGGACCGCAACTATTTATTTTTGGCTGAAAAATTAAAAAAAAGTACAATTAACATGAAAAAGGACTATGGAGAATGCCAAGTAGGATAAAAATGTTTAATGGGATCAAATCTTACCAGTTGAGGTGTCTATTAGGAACTTGTCTTAGTTTAGGTGTCTAAGTGAAAAATGAGGACAAATTTAGGTGTCTGTTTATGAGTTAAGCCTTTCACTTATTTCATGTGTTTCTATGCATTATATGTGGCCTTCTCTTTGACTTTGATAAATCTATCTCTGCACTAGCTGAATTTCTCTTTTCATGCTATCGAAATTTTTTTCCATTTTATAATTTTTTCACTACTTCATTAGGATCTAAAAGATAAGTTGCTTCCATTTCTTCTGCTTCGTATTTTATTTTTCATCTTCATTTTTTTAGGGTGTACGGGTGAATATGAAGATATACACTTTGACTTGAAAATTAGAATATAAATATTCAAAAGAGCTTTCACTACTCATTATTGTGAATTTCTATCAATAAAAAATAGTATAATTGTGTAAGGCATAATTGTAAGCACCTTGTTTGCATCAAAGAATGAGCGAATAATAATTTTGTATTTGAAAAAAATGAAAACAATTAAAAGAGTAATTAAAAAAAAAAAGATAGAATTCGGTGTTTGAGTTTGAGTAGTAGTGATTTGTGTTTGATTTTGATTGTACTCGAGTTTATGGTGATTTCTGTATTTTTCCTTTTTCTTTAATTTTGTGTATTATAACCACTTTTTCTTAGTAGTCTTTTGTGTTTAATTTTGATTGTGTATGGTAAATTCTGTATTTTTTCCTTTTCTTTCAATCTATATATTAAAATCACTTTTCTTTATCCGTTTATGTATGTGCTTATGTTGATTTTCACAAACTCACAATACAATTAAGAATCACTATTTAACAACATTTTCCCTACAGACTACAATTTGTGTCACCAAGGATAACATCATTTTTAGCAGATATAATGGTCGATTGTTGTGAATTAAAACTAGGATTATAATGGGTGCTCTACTTAATTTTTGCAAGCTCCTAAGAGTGATATTTACTCTGTCTGCTGGAAAAACGAGCAACATTTTCATTGCATTAAGTAATTTTCATGCCATAACATTACAATTTGTGCTTGTCCCTTCTTCTCTGACTGTCATTTCTACTAGGAATTTTAGTTTCAATTTTTAGGTGATGTACTGGGTTTTTTTTTTATTAGTTTATGATGAAATTTTATACCTACATATTCCTATTGTGAATCATTTCTTTTTTTAATTACGTTTCTTGTATGTTTCTAATGGAGGTTAGTTTATTGGGGATTTTTCTATTTCACTATTTGCATGTTTCTAATGGAGTTTAGATTTTGTTCTTATGTTCTTTAATTTTATTTTCTCAACTTTCTATTATGACCCTGTTGCACTTCCATTAGCTCTTGTTGGTGTACTTAATAGTTGGATATAACAAGTATATCATGAAAATGAAGATAAGATAAAACTTGAACAGTATGAGTGTTAGAATATTATCCATGATGTTTAATGGAAATCATTATATACATATGAATATAAATTGAGTTCTTCGAAATAGTAGTGATTTATTTATAGATTAAAAAGTTGACTGATGATTACAGATACGTATGAATATGGAATTCGATTTCAGTGTTGGCTGAACAACTCATTCACATTATCAACAGAGTAAATTGTTACATTTTCTTATTGGTATAATGTTGGAATTGTTGTGATTCTCTACTGATTTAGCTTGTTCTTTGCACTTATCATCATATATATCTTGGTGATATGTGTATATATATATATATATATAATAAAAATATGAATTTCGTTTATTTTGTTATTCTTTCTCTGTAGTTGTATCACTTATTCGGATATAATATATTAATTTGATACTTCAAATTTATAATTTTTTATAATTCAAATTTGCTCAAGACAAGAAAGCATAAATATACTCTTCTTGACAGAGGTATGTTCCATTCAAAGATTGAGATTTTCATTCCATGCTACAATAAATTCATCTATATGCTTAGAGAACAAATTAAGCATTCGATTATCCAGGGATATTAACATAAGTGCCCACCTGCCTTGAGGATGAGTGCAAATTAGAGGAGTAAATTGTTCATCCTGAATTAAGAATCCAATTTGTATTAACAAAGTTTCAAATTTCGTAAATGTAATAGGAGGTTTTAATGATGGGAGATGTCTTTTTAGGTCGGTAGCACACGTGGCTTGTTTAAGTACTAAGCAAGAACCTTCCAGTGAGAAAATTGACAGAAAGAACTTGTTGATGAATCAAAAGCTCGTGTATTCTTATTTTCTCTATCTTTTGCTTCGTGTATTGATATAAATACTGGAGATAATTTAGATTGTTTAATTTTTTCACTACGCAAGTTGTTGAAGAGCTTTTTTAGAGGCAAAAGGAATTTGTGATATATGTTATATACTTTTTTCATATTTGTTTCCTCTATGATATGCAACACGTTTATGACAATGTCTTATTTATTTATCGCATAGGTTATCGAAAGGAAGTATCATGCATACACAAAAAGAATTGAAAAGTTGTATGTGTGGGGGTAACACTTTGAAAATTTCTAAGCTAAGATCCAAACTTCCCTCTTATGTATATGAGATCATACCGAGTGATTCTAACCTTGAATATAAGTATTAATGCCTATTCTATAGTGGGATGATAAATTTGAGATGAACTAAGGTCTCAAAAATCCTTTAAGACAAAGTTAAGATGAAACCTTCCTTACCGATTGAGCTTCGATATAAAATTCCATGAAATTAGGTGATCCCATAACACCAAAGTTGTGAATGTATTTTAAGGTCCTTTCCTAAGTATTTGAAGAGTGTTGGATGTGGTTTGAGGTCATAAGGGACACCCAAGGCCAAGTCAAGTTCAGAACATTTTAATCGGCTAAGTTTCGATATGAATTTATAGAAGGGTCAACTTCAAATGGACATACCTCTCAAAACATAATGAGTTATGTGATTCATAATATATCAAATAAAATATCTTGGAATCACTTTCCAACACATCCAATTTCACCTTAATTGGAGTTTGGAGTAAAATGTTATGACTGTTTTAGTGAAACTTGCCGAATCTATAAAATTGAGCAAAGGTCAATTTGACCGCTGAGCATTTCGGCGATCTGTTGATGTTGACCGCCAAAATAATCTGAAAACCTTCAAAAATTGTCAAAAAAGGGTGACCCGCAGTCCCTATTCGGTGTACCGCCGAATGGTTCGGCGATGGGCCCCTAGACAATTGTTTTGACTGCCAAAACTCATCAAACGGTCATTTTTTTTTTCAATTTTGATGATTATTTCACTTTTTCAAAAGAATATTTTTTACCTTTTACCATTAATTAACTTCCCTAAGTCTATTATATAGCCTAATAACCTCCAATTAACGCACAAATCCCTGAAAACATTAGATTTCTACGTTCAAAGTTCTCCCAAAAAAGATGACAGGGTTCTTCATCTTCATGTGCAAACCAAAGGTTTCTTCAAGAGATTTTTATCTTTTGGATATGTAAGTCTAAACTAAAGCATGAAATTGTTCTTTCATGTGTCCCATTGATGATAATAAAAAAATTGTGAAAGTATTGAGTTTTCATGCATGTTTTTTTAAGGTTTTCTTGTAAACTATATATTCTATATATTTTTACATTCTCTATGATCATCAGGAACTTGATTTACTGAAAGAATATTCTTACATAAATTATTTCATAAACTCTAGATATCATTCAATAAAAGATTTGTATGAATGAACCTAGGAGGTGAGTCTACAGCTTTAACATGATACATGTTGTCTGTGAAACTAATGTGAGCATGATGATAATGTTGATAGAACTGGATTGTCCTATGAGTCCTCATAAATTGAACTCAAATAATTTGATAGTCCACTCAATGATTTATCTAAATTGATAGTCCTCTTAACGATTGTCCAAATCCCTCTTGAAAAAATATGATTAGGTAGTTGATAGGTCGAAAGACTTGATTATGATGGATTGAAAGTCTTTATGAGACTTATTGATTGAAATTGATTGTAAGTATTGAGTCTTGGGAGGAGTATTGAGCATCGAATTAAGAGAGAGTATATCCAACTCGAACCCAATAACTACATCGCCAATCGTAGGAGTGGATTGAATCCATTAAAGTTGAAATGCTTCCCTACTTTTATTGTCCTGAATTAATAGGACTTGATTGATTGTTGGATCCTAATTGTGATGTGTTCTTTACTCTCGCAAAGTATTGAACGGTTGTAGCAATAGCAATGGCTTGTTGTATAGAATTTGGCTAATAAGTGATCGTTGGCGGATAAGAGAAACTCTTAAATAGGATTTATCCTGATAGTACGCTGATTGGATTGGATTGGATTAGATTGTTTATGATTAGTCACTGTCTAGTGTTTATTCTTTCTTCAGACTCATGATGTCCTTATTGAGTATTTTTAGATGATTGTATTCTACCTTATATCTGTTATATTCTGCCATTTTTTACATACTCGTACATTCCATGTACTGATGTCTATTTGGACTTGCATCATTTTATAATGCAGGGACGGGTATTAGAGATCATCAACAGGCGCATCATTGAGGATCTATTCGCATTCAGCTGATTGGTGAGACCTCCTTGCTTTCGGAGGATTTGCATATTACTATCATCTAGCTATTAGAGATTATATTTGTTTTATTTAGTTTAAGGTAGCCATAAACCTGTCATTGACACCATCTAGATAGTAGTGACAGAGGCTTCATAGACTAGATTGTTGAGTTATTGATTTGATAGAGTTTTGGCCAGTTTCTTTCTTGCTAGTCTTGTTATTGGATTGGTTGGCCTACGACCTTTATCTATAAGGATTTTATTAGCATATTCCTATTATGTCATGCCCCGGGAGGGTACCATTGGCATGGCCAACACTTGATAAACCATTGATGATTCCCTAAGAGAACCACCTGGCTCATCATCACACCCGTCCTTGGCCTCGACCCCTCGTTTCCATTGGAGGAGACACCTCTAAAGTGGGATTCTAAGCATTGCTAGTTGCAGCATTTCTCTGGGTCATGGTGTGTTTAGGAGGCATGATCTGCAAACGCGTAACACACAAGTTAGAAAAGAGCTATGTAGAGTTTCAACTCTATCGCACAAACTTAGAACACAAGAAAGGGTAACAATTCATAATGTCCTTTATAAGGTGTGGTGCACAACACACCCATAAACAAAACTCTACTACACACAGCTTCATAGACTCCCTAGGACTCTTGAACTTTATACTCTGATACCAAGTCTGTCATGCCCCAGGAGGATACCCTTGGTGTGGCCGTCACTCGAAGAACCATTGCTGATTCTCCAAGAGAACCACCTAGCCTCATTGTCACATCAACTCAACACAAAAAATAACTCAAATAGAAACGCATTATATGAATAAAATATAACTCAACTAACTCATAGTTTTCCAATGATTAAGTTTGGAATACAAAATACTCAACAAATCCTCTACTTAATATGTATGAAACCTCTACTCAACAATCTAGATGGTGCCATGACAGGCCATGGACACCTCAAATCAAAGAAGATAAATACTCAATGAAGGTAAAAAGATAAAAGAGCTCCTCCAGAAACACAAGGAGGGCTCACCAACTCTTGGGAAATGCACTGATCCAGACCTCAATGATGCGTGGCTGAAGTCCTCTATCACCTATATCTGTATTATGAAACGATGCAGGTCCAAATGGACGTAAGTACATAGAATATACTGGTATGTAATATAGCTCAAGAAAATAAGGCTCACTCACTAATCTCGACTCAAGAACTCATGCTCAACTAAGTGCATGCAAGTTTAAAGTTAATCATGCTTTTAAAGTAAACTCTGTGGAAATAGAGTTAGTTTAAAATATCATGCTCAATCAATGTTACTTGGGAGTTTCTCTTAACGTACATCCAATCCCATCACCTTTAGTTTAGTGATGCATAAGGAAGGCGACGTCGTCGCCACGCCCGTCCTAAACTTGCCACGGTAAAGGACGATCAACCTCTCTCTTAGATCCATAGTAAATGTCCACTTTTGGGACAAGGGCCTCCAGAACGAGCTGCATGACTATCCTACGCTGGCAACGTAGTTCTGTGGGTTAAATTGGATGTTTACTTGCTCCCAGCTTAGTGCTCAATACTCCTCCCAAGACTAAAACATGCTCAACTCAATCCTCAAATGCTCAATTGATCACATCAAAATCTCAACCTCATGGGGTTACCTCATCTCAACTTGTCTCAGTTACTCATTAACTCAGTCAATCAATTCAAACAATCAAACTTGACTCAAACTCAAACGGTCATTTAGACTCATTCAAATTTACTCATCATGCAATGCAAGTAAGTTTCATGGTAGTATAAGTGATTTTGCTCAATATGCTTTTCATGCTTTGTGATGCTCAATTCTCTCCACTCATCAACTTAACATCAAACTCAACCTCAACTCAATCCACACATAGAATTTCATAGAATTATATAATTTAGGAATCATGCCACCAAGTATAAAATACATATGTGAATCTCATATCAATGATCATACACTATAGAAATTTTCTCATATAACATAATAAGGCTTCAAGATAAATGCAATGATTTAGAAATTGGATGATAGAATTTTTAAAACTCAATTCTTGTCCTCAATTTCAACTCAATAAGTGAAAGGGGCGTGTGAATGAACATGGTTCTACACTTTAGTAAGCCTTACATACCTGTGAATGGAAGAAACAATCAGATTTTAATGAATCCTCATGCTCGAATCAAGACTTTTTGATATTTTCCTCCTTCTAAGGTTCTTCAAGCAAGCCCTAGTGATGAATGGTGGAAAATACATTTAGAATCTCATTCAGGACTTAAATTAAGTCCAAAACATCCAAGGGTTAAATTAAAAAGGGTAGGAATAGATAAAAATACCCTTCCTAAAAACTGTCGCCTGGGTCTACAAGACCCCATCTACGAGTCGTAGAGCATTCTACATATCGTGGACCACCCCTCGTAAACTAGGTGCCTAAAAATTTGAGTTATTGAAAGTTGGCACAAAATCCCTCTTTACGATCCGTAAAACACTCTACGGGTCATAAACTCCTCTCGTAAACAGGTGGTCCTGAAACTTAAGTTACTGAAATTTATCATGAAACTTCCTCTACGAGCCGTAAATACCTTACGAGTTGTATACCATCTCGTATATAGGCCTCAGACTTAGAATTTTTCACTAAGTCATCTGAGGTTTTATGAGACCCATTTTACGAGTCATAAACAACCCTCGTGAACCTTCTTCAACAATTTTTATCAGCATCCTTGGTGCATCCACTCTCGATTAAGTAGAAAGAATTAGGGGGTGTTACACTACCAATCTCCCTCACCTTTCCATTTGAGAGATCTTGAAAGATGTAAAAATTAGAAAAGAAACTTACTGAGCATCCCAACTCTCTTGTTACTTTTGATATAGACAAAAAGTTGTATTTAAATATAAGCAGATAGAGCACATTAGATAAAGTGCTTCTTGTAGAAATTGTACTGGATCCTACATGTGTGACTTCAGTTTCACCTCTTGTAGGTAGATGTACTTTTCTTGTACTATCAGGCTTACTTATTGTTTCCTTTTCTAGAAGTTCTATATCAGGTACCATATGATCAGTAGCACCAATATCAATTATCCATTCTTGAACCTTTTTAACTAAAAAAGCTCCGTAAAAATCAGCACCTGCTAAACTTGCAGATGCTGCTACATTAGGCTTGACACTACATTCCCTTCACCTTTCAAAAGTTCCAGGATTTGATTATACTGCTCCTTTGTGAATGGATAAGGTCCCCGTCTCATGATGCATTTGGCTAGTACTTGACTTACTATAGCCGGACTCTAGCACACCTTTTGACCCTTTGTCAAGTTCTTGAAAGTGACTATCAGCAACTACATTATGAGCACTTGCCTCTGAACCATATCCAAAATTAGCTCCTCTTCCCTGAAGTATATCCAAAATTAACTCCTCTCCTTTTGAACTTGTAATCTGCAGAATAGCCTATCAGTTTATAACAAACATCTTTGGTATGTCCTTCCATCTTACAGAAATCACATTACACACCATAGTTCTTCTTGAACCTTGAGGGTCCACCCTTAGCATACATAGCTACATCAATGCCCTGGCTTTCAATTGCAGGACTTGACCCCAAGATTTCTGCATTAATAGAAATAGACTTCTGTCCTTTATCACTAACCACCATTCCATAAGTCTGATTAATGGAAGGCATTTGATTTATGAGTAGAACCTGACTTCTTGCCTAATTATATGACATTACGTCCATTAGAACTGGAACATCTTTAACTTTTGCAGGTGAGACATAAATTCACTTAACTTCTCACAATTGCAACAAGGTGCAGGCATTAATGCCGGCCTCAAACTCTTCCCAAAGATTCTTCAGTTTCGAGTAATAGACAGAAACAGTAGAAGTACCTTGAGTCAATGTAGCAATTTCTTTGTGCAAATTGAAGATTCTCGACCCATCCACTTTATTAAACCTCTCATATAGTTCATCCAAAACATCCTGAGCATTAGAAGCATACATGATACATCCCAAGAACCCTTTAGCAACTAAGTTCATCAACCAAGACAACACCACAACATAGACCCTTTCCCAGTTACTCTATAAACCCTTTGGAAATGCTTCTTTTTTGCAGGTACCATCAACCAGCCCTATCTTATTTCTTCCAAGCAATGCAACTCTCAAAGATCTATTTCACATTGAATAGTTTTCAATCCCTGTCAGTTGAAATGAGATGATCTGTGCACCACTCACATCAGAAGGAGAAAGAAACAATGGATGACTGTAATCCACACCTGGTCCTTGCATTAGTCCATTAGTCGACCCTGAAGCAACTCCATTAGTTGCTCCATGTCCAGCACTATTTCCAGAACCAGAATTAGTGTTTTCCATATTCCACTAATCAACCAAGAATCTTCACACGATCAGAAAGCAAGTCTTGAATGACTTGGAGTTGTCTTTCTTCGTAAAATCACAGAATTAACAAAATCAAAGCTAGTAACACTAGCTAGAGTGCTCTGATACCATGTGATGATGATGATGAATATGAAGAACAAGAATGAAGAATTGGAAGAAGAATGTAAGAAGAGAATAGGGAGAAGAAGAGATCAAAATTTTATTGATTGTTGAGTTAATTCACTAAGTGTACAAGCTATTACTTATATACACTTTAGCTAGTTAACTAACTTTTTATCTAACTTAACAACTTAAATAACTCTCTGACTAACTATTAGTTATGATAGTTAAGCCAAGATTAGTTATTTGAGTGTGTTTCTTGAAAAATCAATTCAATTACTTATAATATAGAGATATGTTATCGTTTATGAATATATAAAGTAATAATATAGAGTTAAATAATTAGGAGTTAAATCAAGAGTGAACTCTAAATAGAAAGAATTATAATCAAAAAATGAATCTTGAAACTAAATATATAATAGATTAAATAATAAATAAAGAAAATTTGCGAAAAGACGATTTTGTTTAAAAAAGTATTTTAATGAAGGGCGAAGAGTTCAAACAACATTTCTAAGGACCTTCACACTTTTAATATAGTATATAGATAGATAGATAGATATATAGACCGCATCCGCAATTCTCTTTTTATCAATTTTTTGTCTTTTTCGCTATTAAAAAAATGAAGTCCTTAATTAAGAAAAATGGGTATTCGCCAATGGTGTCTTTATCCTAAAAATAAAGACCTCTTGCCACTAAGAAAAAATAATCCTTTTCATTGGCTCTCCATTTTTCCCCACGTGTATCTCCTCTTTCCTTTAAAACTTTTTTTCCCTGTCATCCTCCTTTTTTTGGAGGAGATTAGTATCAAATATACTTTTAAATATGATGCCAATTATTATTTTAATTTTTAAATTACTAATAGTCATAAAAAAATTTACTTGATTAAATAAATTTTAAAACCGTACTCTTATTCCACAATGTTATTTGTGCATACCTATATGTGAAAATGTTTTGCTAGTGTGACGTACACACAGATATACATGTAGTGAAAGAAATTAATAAATAATTAAATACTAAAATTTAGCAATTATAAAGAAAAAAAAACTTAAAAACATATTAAATTTTTCTCTTGCTCCACATCCCACCACCCACCCCACCCCTTATCTCCAAAAGTTTTTAATATACAAAAAGAAATTATTCACATCACTGCCTGCCCCAACTCTCATTGCTCCCCTCCTCCCCCCTCCCCCCCTCCAAAATAAAAAGGCAAAAATTTCTTATAAAACAATGTTAAACAAATTCTTACCCTATCCCTACTCTCTAACCCCACTCCCGCCCCACCCCAAATCCCAAAAGAATTAAAAGATTTTCTTTTGGATAGTTAGTGAGGTGTGGGGTTGAGGTACTGGCTAGCGGATGGGGTGGCACGGTAAAATAATAATCTTTTTAAAAGAAAAAAAATCTTCTTTTCTTCTTCAATTGAAAAATTCTTCGTATTTAATTTTTTTGAATATTTTTTATTATATATATCTATATGTATGTTACATTATCAAAACATTCACATATATATGTGGGTGGATGACATGTGACATAAGAGAGGTATTTTGAAATCCACTTAATCAAATAGAGAGATATTTTTATTGCTATCAATAGCTGGGGGGGCTAAAGTAATAATTCACACAAAGTTTAATAGTATTTTTAATACTTATTTCTTTTCTAGAGGTACTCCCAAGGTAAATTTCTTCTTTCATGCTTTTGTCATTTGTTTGGTTCGTGCTTCTCTATATCCGCTCTTTCTAATATCTTTTATTGTTTTATTGTACTTACGTTTTACTTTTTTTTCAAAATCCCTATGATTTTTTTGCATTGTTGTCTCCATTTTTATTTTCTATATTCCAGTTAATTGGCTTGGTTTGCATTTTTCTAGTTTGTATTTGCATTACATATCACGCTTCGAGTCTATATTCTGAAAGTGATTGGCATTCAGAATTATTTTTGGTCTCGAACGAATTTATGGCCTGACTTACAACTAAACTAAAGATTGAACAATATGCAAAAGGTGTTTGAAGGTGAACATGCAATTGCTCTACAAAATAACTGTCACGCCCCGGGAGGGTACCCTTGGCGTGGCCGGCACTCAAAGACTATTGCTAGTCCCCGAGCGAACCACCTGGCCTCATCGTCACCTCATACTCAACAGCGAAAGAAACATCCTCAAGGAAAAGACTGTGATGTGATTAAAGAAATCAAGTCTTTATATAAAAAGTTAATTTCCAATAAAGAAGAGTTGGAAAAATAACAATACATAACATCCTCTACTCAATGTCTATGAAGCCTCTAACTAAAACATCTAGATAGTACCATAACAGGCCATGGTTACCCAACTCAAGGAAAATAAAGTACTACTCAAGCTAGGTGATAATAATATGAAAATCCTCCAAAAATAAGGAGGTCTCACCGATCAGCTGAATGCGAATAGATCCTCAACGAAGCGCCTGTCGGTGATCTCTAACACCTGTCTCTGCATCATAAAACGATGCCGTCCCAGAAGGGGACATCAGTACTTAGAATGTACTGGTATGTAAAATAGTTGAGTGAAATAGAAACAAATAGAATAATATAGGAATAACATCATACTCCATCAGAATGTCAAATGTCTATCTAAAGAGAGAATAAAGAGTAGACAAATGACCCATCAACATCGCATCAATGCATCATCAATACATCAGACTTACCTCAAGTATAGCCCAGTTGAGATGGATATGATTGCATCACGATGCCTAAGGACACAATCTAATAGATCGAAACTCAACTCAATGAAACTCAACTCAACTCGACTCAACTCAACTCAAGGAAACTCAAATCAAGGAAACTCAACTCAACTCAACTCAACTCAACTCAACTCAACTCGACTCAACTCAACTCATTCAACTCAACTCAACTCAACTCAAGGAAACTCAACTCAACTTAACTCAAGGAAACTCAACTCAACTCAACACTCGAATCAACTCAACACAAGGACTCATGCCCGTTTAGGACAAGGATAAAGAGTAGACAATAAAACATCATCATCCATCAAGACTCATACCATCACATCAACATCAGAGTTCTATCAAAATGGAACCTAACTGGGAGTTTCTCTAACCAACAACCATCACCTATGAGCCAGTGATGATACAACGAAGCGATGTCGTTGCCACATCCATCCAATACCCTGCCCGGGGTAAAGGACATCAACCTCAGGGGATCCACAAGAAAAAAACCTCAGTCCTCTTTTGGGACAAGAAAGGAGTCATCCACATGGCGGTTCAATCCTCTATTCCTACACGGGCCACGTAGTTAATGGGTTCAAGTGGGACTCACTCTCACCCATTTCGGTGCTCAATACTCCTCCCAGAACTCGACATGCTCATAAAATATCAACCTCATCAGTCTCATAATACCTCATCATCAGTCTCATAGAGACATAATACATCATCATCAGTCCCATAGGGACATAGTACCTTAACATCAACATCAACATCAAAATCAATATCACTCTTTTTAGAATTTAGTTTCAAGTTTTAAGACTCATGAACATCATTCTCAACAACATCATCATCAAGACTCTCATCACTTTGAAACACAATCATAACATCACAGACATCATCATCGTCAAGGCTCTAAACTCAACCCCCTAAGTTCATTATGCATGTTTTTCAAATAATCATGTGAGGTTATGCAAAATCTCATAAAAATGTTATCTTCAAGAAAAAAAATAATATGATGATCATCAACATAGAAAACATGTAATGTCAAATCAATTTTTCAATGAAAAATTCTCAAAAATTCACGCATGTAGACTCTTCAATCATCAACTCATCTATGACCTCTATGGGCACACGAGTAAACAATATCCCATGTTTTTAGTTTAGCCTTACATACCTGGATATTATAATTAAAATTTGATGAATACTCATTTCCTGGAGAAAATCCTCGATCTCGGTAGTTCTTTTATAGTGGAAGAACTTGGAAAGACATTGTTGAAGAGATTCTCTTTGATTCTTGAATTCTTGACTTAGAATCTTTAGAGTGCTTGATGAAGAACCCTAATTCATGAAAAGAAGAATCAATCCTTTCTTGGGATTCTTGAATTCGCTTTCTTGAAACCCTAGGTTATGATTTAAGATTATATTAGAGATTCATGAATAGGTAAAGAAATTAAGGTTGAGTAGCTTAAAATTCATGAAGAATAACTCACCTTGATGATGAATCTTGAAAGTTAATCCTAACTTGATGACTTTCTTGATGATTCTTGAGCGTCTACGTTTAGGAGTGCAGGAGAGGGTTTTAATTATGAAAACTAACGTTTTATGCGTTTTGGGACCTTAAATAGACTCCCAAAAGTTTTGGGATAAAAGTACCCTCAAAATAAAATAAAGGAACGTCGTTTGGCTTATCCAGAAAGGTTTCGCGATATGTCCGCGACGTGGAGCCATCGCGGACCTTCAGACAGCTCTGCAGGTCTCCAGTAAAATAGTCATAACTTTTTACTCCAAACTCTGATTAAGGCAAAATAAGATGCGTTGGAAAGCTAATTCAAAGATCTTTAATTTGATATATTGTAGATCCCTTAACTCATTATACCTTAGGAGATATGGTCATTTGAAGTTTACCCTTCTATCAACTCATACGAAAACTTAGTCGCTAGAAATTCTCTGGACTTGACTTGATGTAAAAGATCCTTTTGTCATCTCCAGTTCTACTCCCACTCTAAGAAATTAACTTTAACATTTATGCTCAATTAAGAATTATCAATTAAGATCGTATATCATATGAAAGATGGCTCAAGTTTAGAAAAAAAAGTTGGGGTGTTACAATAACTTTACATATTTAGAAGTAATAAATCTTATATAAGAGATTTCGATAAAACAACTAATAATAAGACTCAATTGACTCATCTATAAAGCATCTAACATACAGAAGATAGATTACCTAAGACAAGATCCTAGACTATCTGAATACTCTACTAGCAACATCTAATGACTATTTATATTGTGGATAAACTAGAGCCCTTCAAAAGCTAGGAAATCTTACCAAAGTCAGATGAAAGTGATTTTACTGATACTTTTTTTTATTTTCATTAATAAATTTTAATTAATGCAAAATTATTTAAAATTTGTAAAATAATTAGCAATGAAAATTCGGTAAATGAAGAATCCATTGACAATGAGCTTACTTTTTATCCACATTGCAATTACCAAAATATCTTTCGTAGTACCAAAACTGCCTCTTATTACACATCTTTCAATTTAAATGCATAAGCATGATTGCCTGACCATAGGCCAAATAGACACGAGGTGGGCTACTAATGGGCCCAATACTCCTTGGGTATAGAATCGTCCTAAGAAAATGATCCTAAAAGAGTTTTGATTTTGCTCTATCCTAAGTGTCTAAGAGTGGGTTTTGAAAGATCGCGGGCTCAAGTGGACAACTTGGGTTAAAAATTATGACAATCATTGGACTCATTATGAACCAATAAATTGTCACTTTTTTCGAAAAGGGTCAAATATTTAAAAGTTTGGCTGTGGAATGCAACATCATCCTTTTAAACACACAAATAAGATTAGATAGTGTCATAAAATGCAATGACAATTAATAATTGAATCTAAACAATAAACCGCAAATAAGAAAAATAAAATTACTAATTATTACATTCTTGAATAGCTAGTCAAATAAGTCAAATCTAAGGGATAGAACCCAAAATCTTCAGCAGAGTCGTCATTTTTGTTAAGTGAGAAAATAGTATTTTAGAAAAAATCGATTTAAACTTAATTAATTTAGGAAAAAACAATTTTAAAAAAAGAGATTTGTCACCTTAATTTTTAAGGAAATTAAAAAAGCTTAATTTTAAGACTTAAAAAAAATTATTATTTTAAAGAAAAGGGTAAGAGTCCTAATTTCCACTTTGAGAAGGGATTAACATTCAAAGTGGTCGTTAACGTGTGGTTGACCGACGATTTTAAAAATTATTTAGCTAACTATTAGGGAAAAATTATTTAAAACATGATAAGGGCAAAAAACTAATTGAAATAAATCCAAACTTAAGATATTTGAAATATTTACGAAGTAATTTTGTTAAAATTGACTTAGTTGAAAAAATTCTAAGTTATCCAAAATGGTTTTAACTAACTCTAGAAAACAATTTTTGAAGAATAGCTAGAATATTTGAAATAAATTTAAGAAAGATAAATTGTTAAAATCTAATTTAAAAGATTTAAAGTGAGGAGAATATATACTTTATTTTTCAAAAAATAATTTGAAGACTTTAAAAATGAACTATTTTTTGCCGGAAAGACTAAGTTATTAGAAAAACAGAAACTATTAAAGGAATAAATCAACATAAAATGATTTGTGTTGATAATTTAATTAAGTTAATTAAATAACTAAAACTAGAGTTAGAGTCAATTAAATACAAATAAAAATCACAAAAATAAAGGAAAGAAAGATATTAAATTTGGGTTTCGCCCAAATTCATGACTGCAACAGACCCAACTTTCACCTTCCCTAATTCTAAAAGGAAAAAAATTCCTATACATTTTAAGAGACAATATTACCTTAATATCTCACCAAAAATTATTTACAATAAAATGTCAACTTTTATTAACAAAAATGTATATCTATGAAGGATCTTAAAAAAATAGAAAGCAAACGTGTATAGTCAAATTGGTGTAATAAATGTAAAATAGGTGCAATAAATGTTTCTCTACCCACATAGAATTTTTATCTTGGGAAGTGCCAAAAATAATATCATTGACACAAGCAACCGGCAGCTTGTGTTAAATTGGTTCACTTTTTTCTCTTTCTTTATTTAATGCATCTAATAATTATGGAAAAAAAGTTGAATACTCTATTTTTGTATAATGTATAATGATCAATGCCCCACAATAATTTTTGTGTACAAACCAAAAAAGCAACAAACTAACACCGCTCTGTTATATGTATTCTTCATTTATTGCTTATCATCAATTTGGATATTCATTGGAAGCTTCTTTAGAGTAGGAAAAAAAGTATCAAATACAAAAATATATTCGTTGAACTTGGATTTGACCGAATTCGATTATGGATTGTGTCTCCATTTTGATTCAACATGATGGAAAATGGGATGCAACATATTTTTTTTTCCTTCTTCTTTTATAAAAAAACAAAATTTTATTTGTCTTTTAATTAATATAAAGTTTGTTTCAGCATGTAGTGCATTATTTAGTTTTCATTTTTTGGTACATAATATCTGATTTTCTTATTTCTCAATTTTTGAAAAGTCTGTATCATAAATGTGAAGAGGGGAAGTTTGAAATTAGATTAATCCAAGAATGTGAGAAGAAGAAAAAAGTATGATGAGTAATTAATTAACAATCAAAAAAGGATACGAACTAAACTTTCACAGCAATGTTATGTTTGTTGTTTTTTAGTTCTTGAATAGAGAAAGATTTGTATTGTTATATCCACATGTCATTAATTTAACTTCTTTTGTTTTTATATTTTTTTTGTACTTCTGTCAATTTGTTAGTACAGTTTTTTTTATCTTTTATGATTTCATACGATCCTTTTTAGTTTTATATGTACCTACGTACATACACATATCAGTATGTGGATTACAAAATTAAAGGGACTACAAAATGCAGTGATCCCAAAATCAATTATACAACAACTAAAATTAGAAAGGACATGAAGAGGGAACATGGGATTACATTAATTATATGCAATCTTGGAGAGGTAGGCAAAAGACCTTTAGTGTACTTCGAGGGGACCCCGCTATGTCTTACGGGAAAATACCAATATATTTATCTATATTGAAAAAAATGTGTCCAAGGACTATAGTGGATTTACGAAAGATGGAGGATGGTCGTTTTTTGTATACATTCATTGCGCAGGATGCATGCATTAGAAGGTCACCGTTCAAAGGTACAATGTTGATTGCTAGCACTTTGGATCCCGGAGATAAGTAAAACTTCATAAATCATATAGCAATTTCATATGTTGTAATCATAGTTAAATAATTTTGTTCAACAATTAATGTAGGTCATATATTGCCTCTAGCATACAGTGTGGTGGACTCAGAAAATGATAAATCATGAAATTGGTTCTTGCAATGTTTCAAGTTAGCAGTCAGTGATAGGAACGGTATGTGCTTTATTTCGGATAGGAACAAAAGCATTTGGAATATCGTTGCATCTGTTTATCCTGGAATCCCACACTACGCTTGCATATATCGTTTATGGACAAATGTGCTAAAAATACCCACAATAATACTGACGAGGTGAGAAAGTTGTTTTTTTGCTTGGCTAAGACATACACAGTTGAGGATTTTGAGGACCTGATGAGTCTCTTGAAGGAGATAAGTCCGAGATGTCACGGCTATTTGATCGAGGCTGATTTTAGTAAGTGATACCACGCACACTTGACTATAAAGAGGACATGGACACTAACAAACAATATTGTTGATTCAATCAACAATGCAATTTTGCCAGGATGTAGGCTCCTTGTGGTACCTATGCTAGAGTACATCAGAAAAATAATCGAAACATGGAATGAGAAAAACAACCAAGGAAGGGAGACCACAACAACTTTGGAAAATAAATACAATTAAATGTTGTTGGAGAATGAGAGATTGTCACATCGAATGAAAGTAAGGTTCCAATTTTCCAAATAAATAATGAATTAACGATGTTTGTAGATAAATTTGTAATTAAACGAATGATTTTTTCCAGGTGAGAGCTTCAATGGAATATCAACGCACTGTTACAGATGGTGGAAAGAGGTCCACTGTTTGTTTACACACAAGGATGTGTTCTTAAAGGAGGTTTCAAAATGATGAAATCTCCTGTGAGCATGTAATCGCGGCTATTGCATATAAAAACAAATATGTCGAGGACTACTGTTCAATTTACTATAACAACAAAAAATTTTGTGATGCATATGCAATAACTATCAATCCATTGCCTTGCGAGAGCACTTGGATTATTCCAAATGATGTCATGGATGAGGTTGTACTGCCACCCGATGTAAAAAAAGGATCAGGGAGACCATCAAATTATGATCACAAGAAGGGTTTTATGGAGGTGAAATTCAAAAGAAGCAAGATAACATGCAGTAAAGGTGGAACACAGATCATAACAAAAAGAGTTGTACCCATTCTCAAGAAAAAAACGAATGGATTGATTCTTGTTCAACATTTTATCATGTGTGTGGCCGATTTGGTGCTTTTATGGACATAGTTGCTAGTTGTGTTTTGAAGCTTCAAATAGATGGTTTCTGTTTGGTTGATATTATGGTAATCACTGTGTATTTTGGTGCACGGTTTTATTGAAGGGTATTTTGATGTATGTTGGAAAGTCGTATAATAGTAATGATGAATTGTTTGTTCAATTGTAGTTCATTTTATTTATGGTTGAAAATATTTTTTAAAAATGTAGAGTTTTAATTGACTTTGTTTTGATTGAAACAATATACTTATTAAATATATTATGATCTATACTGGTAAGTGGTATAATATTAATGATATTTTGTTTGTTCATTTGTAGTTCAATTTATTTGTAATTTAAAATATGCACAACCATTCTGCAAACTTTTGTTCGACTTTGTTTTAGTTGAAACTATGTTAAATAGTTTGTCTCAGTACAAGATGTGAAGATCCTTCCTACTCAACCGTTATGCTACCTTAAAATCCAATGATTATACTGAAACAGCAACAAAAAAATAAACCAAATATCCGGACAAGTTGACTTGTAAGGTGAAATTTACAAGTCAAGGTTGGTATCATTTTGGTTAAAAAAACATAGTGTTACCATAAAAATCAATACATTAAGCAGATATACAATCAACATTAGATAAAATCCCTGTAATTTGTGGGGGAATATGTAATGTTAGACTTGATTAGCTAAAATGTTATGTTAAGTCAACTATACATGCAGTGTTGGTTTTATAGAAACAATACATTCAATTTATTTTAGGTTTTAAAAATGCACGACTATTAGGTAAACTTTTATTTGGCTTTGTTTTGGTTGAACCAATGTTAAAAAGTTTGTTTGAGTACAAGAAGTGAAGGTCCTTCCACCTAAGCAAATATGTTAACTTAAAATTCAATAATTTTACCAAAATCCAACAAAGATTATACCAAATATCTGGAAAAGGTTTCGCAAATATGTAAAGTCAAATTTACATGTCAATGTTGGTTCCATTTTGCAAAAACAAAAACACCGAAAACGTTGTGTTACCATAGAAAAACAATACTATAACCAAATATACAACGAACAATAAACAAAATCTCTTTAAACTGTGGGGCAAATATGTAAAGACAGACTTGGTTCTATTTAGGAATAATTTTATGTTAAGTGAACAGTACAATGTAGTCTTAATTTTAATAAAATAAGGAAAAATTTCCACAATATACACTTTAAAGAGTTCGAATAACAGACCAGAATAAACACTAATATAACAAAAAATATAAACAACATTAAACCAAAATTTTGAAAATCGTTTGAGTCTTAACAATAAAGAACTACACATCCATAAAGTAGACGAAAACCCCAAAAAGTGTTAACAAAAATAAATGTCAATATTTACATAAGTGTCTGAAAAGTCAAAATATGATAGTCAAGTGTCTAATTCTTCCGTCTAGGTACCAACTTTGAAGGACCGACATGATCACTGACTGGGTTGTATTCCCTTGCCACTTTAGGAGCCCCGAGTCGGCTAACAACCTTGCTAGTGACTTCGCTTTCACTAGCTGCTTCGTCCTCTATCTTTCGACTTTCATACTCCCACAACAACGCACCATACCTCAAACGGAAGAGATACGGGTCTATGAAACAAGCCAGAATATCGAAGTGGCCTTGGGAATAGTATTCGACAAAAGTACAAGTGTATAGGCCACAATCACTGTATAATAAAATATAACCAACAAATTCAACCAACTATCTTAAAAAAATAAAAAATTATGACATACAACCAACATATGTCAGCAAAATTTCACCAACAAAAAAGCAATAATGTTGAATCGACAGTAACCCCAAAAATAAAACCAAATACTGCCAACAGTCAACCACCATTTCCCTACAAGAAAAACTTACTAGCATAAAATAACCCCCCCCCCCCCCCCCCCAAAAAAAAAACACTAAGGTTAAACCCAAAAATCCAAAAATGTAACCACCCTTTGACACCAAGAAAATATTACTTCGAATGTTGAAAAAATGACATTCAAACCCATGAGAAAAGGTTAACCAGCCAAATGACCAAACTTAAAACAAACTTGTTTACATTGTTGGTTAATTGTTAAACCCAAAAAATAGAAACAAATAATTCTCAAATAAATACCAAAGAGTTAAATGTAGAATAACTTACTAGCATAAAATAACCCCCCCCCCCCAACTCCCCCCCCCCCCCCCAAAAAAAAACCAAACACACAGAGGTCAAACCCAAAAATCCAAAAATATAACTAGCCTTTAACACCAAAAATACTACTTTGAATGTTGAAAAAAAGGCATTCAAACCCATGAGAAGGGTTACACCAGAAAATCACAAAACTAAAAACAAGCTTATTTACATTTTTTGTTGGTTGTGAACACTTAATCAACAGATTCACCATTACATGACAAACTTAGCAACATGTATTAAACCCAAAAAACAGAAACAAACAATTCTAAAAAATAATTATCAAAAGTTTATATCATCTATAACACCAAATATTACTACATCACCAAATACAAAACAACACTTAGTGATATAGTTTAAACACAAAAAAAATATAAAACAATTACAAGTATTCAAATAAAAAAGTCATAACCTATGATAACGTATAACACAAAAAAAAACAACTTTCAAATCTTGAAAGCATGACATTCAAAAAAATGGATAAGGTTACCCAACATTATCATCGAAAGTGCAACATACTTCTTAACATAATATAGGAAAAAATATAAAAACCAACAAATACCAAGAAGTTAATTTTAGAACAACTTATTAGCATAAAGTACCCCCAAAAATACCAAACACAGAAATCTATTTATCAAAAGTTTATATCACTACTAACAACAATAATTAGTACTCCAATTATTGAAAGTAGATAATTTAACCAAAAGAAAGGGTTAAACAACATTATAACCACTTGCGGGCAGACTTCTTAAACAAAGATTAAACCATTTAAAAGCAAGTTCAAAAAATATTCTTTTAAAAAATGCCAAATCTGTGCTTTGAACCCAACACCATCACCAAAATTTGGAGCAAATGAAACCAACTATGCTAATCACATAATTTGATGCAAAATGAAACCAACAAAAGTTCAAAAACGAATTTCTAAAATATTCTAAAAAAGACATAACATCAAATATGTGCTTTGAATGTTGAAACCATGTCATTCAATCCATCAAATGCATAACCAACAAAATATCATCAAAAATACAAACGTACAGAAATTTGAACACACTGAACCAACATACAAAAAAGGAATAGAGTGTTTGTAAAATATAAAAAAATATGGGAAATGTATTATTACATACTTTTGTGCTTCTCTTCAAACTATTTCTCCTGCCCTTCTTAGGCTTCGCACGTTGTCGATTATCGTCTTTAGAAGAAGCAACACTTCCAGACTACGAAAAAAATAAAACAAATTTATACATGATATTATAAAAGGTGAAACTTAATGGTTATATGTCAAAACATAAAATCTATCAAAATATAAATTGGTACCTTGAATTTAACATTTTCGGATTTTGATTCCTTATTTAAACGATATCTCTTCAATATTGGCATTTCATCTTCAAAATCACTGTCGGACGGTAAATCAACCTTCTGTTTCCCTTTTCTATTTAGAGATTTCGAAGGACCCTCAACATAATCCTTTTTCTTAGAAGACTCAACAATAACCTTTCCGTTGCCGCCGTCATCCAGCTTTTTCCGAACCGGTGAAGGAGTTAACAGATTAAAGTTCAATCTTGAAAAACTATCACGACCCTGGGTTAGGGCCTAGATGCGACACGACGAATGGGAACCCGAGGGTCCCCAAACAAGACTCAAGTATCTAAATCCACATTATCGGTTCAATATTCATTTAATAACATATAGTTCTAAGGGACGGGAAAATAGAACTCACACTATGGGGGCAATACGAGGCTAGGGACTTTCTACATTTCCACACCAAGCATACATACAGTCAAATAGAAGTTTCTCATAAATCATCCCAACAATACACAAGAAAGGTACAAGATATAACAAACAGATTTCTGAAGGGTACATAATGTCCAACAACTGCCTCTAGTCTAAGGATGGGAGCCAGGATAAGTTCTGAGACCACCCTCATTACAAAAGAACATTTTGAAGTAGCATAAGAGAAAAATAGTTGGCTCGTTCTTGAAAGACGAGACTCACCACAATATACTCCGGAATTGGACTATTCGTCAACCTGTTGGTATTCAAAATGCTCGACCCTACATGGTAAAATCATGTAGGCATAGAGTATGCGTTAGTACATTTGAATGTACTAAGTATGCGGGCACGCAATGCATATTACTTACCAAACCTGGATTTCAATGTTAGGAGACAAAGGCACATAACAGAGAAAAAGTCATATATTCAATGGAAGTATATATACAAGATGCCATGAAATTTATGATGCATGAAATGCAACAATGCTCATATATACTGGGGATGGACTATAACTGACAAATTGAACTCATGAGAGCTATTACATGAATTAGACTGATTGGGACCTCCCATCGGTAAGGAGAAGATTACTTGCCAAAGGCAATTTACGTCACAACTTACGGATTCACCATTTTGGTGGATGGTCATCTTCCTTACGGACCCACCATTTTGGAAAGGTTTGTAGCCTTTTTTCATATTATATAAGATTTTCATATATGTATAACCATCCCTTATGACCTGGTCATTTCGATAATGGTGAACCTTCCTATGTTGGCACATAGTTCAAGGAAAAAGAGAGGGCCCTTAGGGATAACCCTAACATCCCCAATCCATCGGTGCTAAGTCAATAACATCCCACTTAAATACTTATACATATACGTGCTTTCAGGAAATACAATGTTCATTTCAACCATTCAATGCACATTTAGGCTCAAATGCCAAATCATAGTTCATGCTTGTAAATCATGCAGGGAATAGCTCATTCACATATACATAATGGTGCAAGCAGCCATACTGCTCAATGAGCCAGAATCATAGACATACCGGTGATCACTCTTTTTGTCATAGCCAATATCTTATCAAATCATTTCATCAAATAGTTGAGCTTAACCCACTTCATAGTTTCCATATATCAATGTTTATGGATGCAATGCAATGCATGAGTTGAGAATTGCATGGGTAACATATATTCAAGTAAAAAAAAATCAATATCACAATACTAGATTTTATAAATCCACATATAAATAGTAGTATAGAAAACCCATGCATAAATCAACTTTAAGAGGGGACATGCATGTTCATACCTTATAACTCAATGTAAATCGTCATATTAGTGGTCAAAGTTATTTGAAAACATAGGTAGAATACAACCCATAAATCAATTGGATTTAAATAAATCAAGTAGTGAAAATTCATTTTAAAGTGAACTAAATTCATGAAATAAATTGAGAGATTTTTTTTGGGTTTTGTTGGTTGAAAGGGACCAAGAATCAATTCCACATACCTTGATTGAGGAGCTGAATTTGAGGGACGAATTAGGCTTAAATTGGACTCCAATGGAACCCTAGCTTTGATATTTGAGAGAGGAGTATAGAGAGGAGTAGGGAGGTGATCTTGTGAGAGGTAGAATGTTTTAAGAGAATGAATTAAGGAGGGGAGGGGCTTCAGCTGAATTAGGGGTTTAGGATAGGTAAAAGGTCATAATTCATGATTAAAATAAACTGAAATTACATAAACGTCATTAATGAAACAGACCAAAATTAGTACCGTCAGGCCCACACAATCCACTACACGGTCTGTGAAACGTCATACGGACCGTGAACAGTGGTCGTGATCCCCTGCTTAGACTCTCATAGAGAAAAATCTCACGGAGCTAAGTGGTATTACATGGACGGCTACATGGTCCATGTTACTCCACACGGGCCGTGACACCAACTGTGTAACATTACATGAAATAATTTTCGCACGATAAAGTTACGAGACAGTATTTCCATACTTAGAATAAATTTTACATAGTGAGTTACACGGAGGGCCACATGGACCGTGTCACATCACACGGACCGTGTGAGTGTCCGTGTACCCTCACTTGACCAAAATTCCCCTCCATCCCAAAGTTGTCCCAACCGTGAATTGAACCTAGTGCCTCTTCACGGGAGGCCACACGGTCTATGTGGCTTCACACGGGCCGTGTAGGCTCCTCCATGGAGTGGTGCCTGGCAGTTCACCTGGGAAAATTCCAAGACACTTGGGGTAATGCCCCTCGAAAAATTCGGGTCCTTACATCATCTCCCCTTGGGAACATTCATCCCCGAATATGCAAGAACAAGGCCTGAAAGGCTTGACTTAGAGCATGAAACACCCAATATAAGATACAATGCATAGTTCATTATTCAAAATCGTATCAAAAGCATTTTTCAAGACCATTGTTCAAGACCTTTAAGCTCATATCAAAATGGTATTCAAGTCACTCAAAACATTATAAAAATCATTTTACGTGTACATGTATGCATGTCATGTCATGAGACTCAAGAGGGCAAGAAATGGCACCATTAGATAAGGAAAAATCCTAATACCTTAGGCTTGAGTAGATTGGAAAAGATGAGGGTATCGCTTCACCATGTACATCTCCACCTCCCAAGTAGCACTCTCCACATGTTGATTTCTCCAAAACACCTTCACCAAAGCTACGTCCTTGTTACGAAGCCGCTTTACTTGCCTATCGAAGATTTCCACTGGAACTTCCTTATAAGACAAATTCTCTTCCACCCCAATCCCTTCCAAAGATACAATAATGCTAGGATCACCAACTAGCTTTCTCAACGTAGACACATGAAAGACCGGGTGAATGGAACTCAAGTCCGGAGGCAACTCCAACTTATAAGCCACACCTTCAACTCGCTCAACAATATCATAAGGGCCAACATACTGGGGGCTTAGCTTGCCTTTACCAAAACGCATCACACCCTTCATAGGCAAAACCTTCACATACACCCAATCACCGACACGAAATTCAAGATCTCTTCTCCTAACTTCCGAATAAGACTTTTGACGACTTTGGGCCATTCTCAATCTTTCCCCAATCACCTTCACCTTATCCATGGTCTCCATCACTAGATACAGACCAACTAATGCCATCTCTCCCAACTCAAACCACCCCACCGGTGATCTACACCTCCTCCCATATAAAGTTTCAAACGGCGCCATACTAATGCTAGCATGAAAGCTATGATTATAAGCAAACTCAATGAGTGGAAGATGGTCATTCCAATTTCCCTTAAACTCCAATACGCAAGCCCTCAACATTTCCTCCAAGGTTTGAATAGTCCTCTCCGCTTGGCCATTGGTTTGAGGATGAAAAGTAGTGTTCAAATTAATCTTGGTCCCCAGTCCCTTCTGAAAAGACCTCCAAAAGTGGGAAGTAAATTGGGTACCACGACCCGATATAATGGACCTACGCACACCATGCAGCCTCACCAACTCTTGGATATACAACCTTGCATAATCTTCGGCACCAAAGGTAGTCTTGACCGGTAGGAAATGAGCTGACTTCGTCATCCAATCCACGATGACCCAAATGGAATCGAATTGCCTTCGGGTCCGAGGCAACCTAACTACAAAATCTATGTTCATACCTTTCTATTTCCATGTGGGAATCTCAATGTCATGGGCCAAGCCACCAGGAATTTGGTGTTCTATCTTCACCTTTTGACAACTCAGGCATTCGGGTACGAACTTAGCGATGTCGTTCTTCATACCATGCCACCAATACACTTCCTTCAAATCCCAATACATTTTGGTAGACCCCGGGAAAATAGAATAATGAGAGTTGTGAGCCTCACTCATAATCACCCTCCTAAGATCATCCATATTTGGAACACAAAGCCGGTCTTGGTACCGGAGTACACCATCTCCCCCTTGGGAGAACACCTCGATCTTCTTTTCAACAACCAATCTCTTCAATTCAAGTAACGATGGGTCTAAATCTTGCTTAGCCTTTACATTACTTACCACGAAAGATTCTGCCCCGCTTTGAACACGAATACCACCATCGCTCGAATCAGCCAACTTGACACCCAACCTAGCTAACCGATGAACCTCTCTTGCCAACTCATTCCTTTCTTCCCTGACATATGCCACACTTCCCATAGATAATCTGCTGAGAGCATCGGTCACAACATTGGACTTATCGGGATGATACATAACCCTCATGTCGTAATCCTTTAAGATCTCTAACCACCTTCTTTGTCTTAAATTGAGATCCCTATGAGTGAATACATATTGCAAACTCTTGTGATCGGTGAACACATCAACATGAACCCCATACAAGTAATGTTTCCAAATCTTTAAAGAAAAAACCACCACCACCAATTCAAGGTCATGCATTGGGTAATTACGTTCATGCACCTTTAACTTCTTTGATGCATACGCTATTACCTTACCATGTTGCATAAGTTCACGACCCAATTCGATCCGTGAGGCATCACAATATACCACGAATCCCTCCAAACCGTTAGGTAAGGTCAAGAGGAAAGCCGATGTAAGTTGTTCCCTCAAAGTTTGAAAACTCTTCTCGCATTCATCTGACCATACAAACTTAGCCTTCTTCTGGGTCAACTTAGTCAATGGAGATGCAATTGCTGAGAACCCTTCAACAAAACTTCTGTAATACTCGGCTAACCCCAGGAAACTTCGAATATCTGAACGAGTCAACGGTCCAGGCCAATTCTTCACGGCCTAGATTTTCTTCGGATCCACCTTAATACCATCACCGGACACCGCATGACCAAGTAAGGCACTTCGCCCAACCATAATTCACACTTGCTAAACTTGGCATACAATTTCTTCTCCCTCAAAGTTTGGAGGACCATTCTCAAGTGATCCCCGTGCTCCTGCTCACTTCGGGAGTAAATGAGAATGCCGTCAATAAAGACCACCACAAAGCTGTCAAGGAAAGGCTTGAACACTCTATTCATTAGGTCCATAAACACGACCGAGGCATTGGTTAGGACAAATGACATTACCACAAACTCAAAATGTCCATACCTTGTCCGAAAAGTTTTTTTTGGGAATGTCACACTCCCTAACCTTCAACTGATGATACTCAGAACAAAGATCAATTTTTGAGAAATGAGTAGCCCTTTGAAGTTGGTCAAACAAGTCATCAATCCTGGGCAACGGGTACTTATTCTTAATGGTCACCTTATTTAGTTGCATATAATCAATACACATCCGAAGAGTTTTGGCCTTGTTTCTGACAAACAACACTAAAGCACCCTACGACGATATACTAGGCCGAATGAAACCCTTCTCCAATAGGTCCTTTAACTGCACCTTTAATTCTTTCAACTCTGCCGGGGCCATACGATAAGGAGGAATAGAGATAGGCTGAGTATCCGAAAGAAGATCTATGCCGAAGTCCACCTCTCTTTCAGGAGGGATGCCTGGTAAGTCTTTGGGGAACACATTCGAAAACTCATTCACCACAGAGACCGACTCAAGAGTAGGCACTTTGGACTCCATATCCTTGACCCTCACAATATGATAAATGCACCCCTTGGAAATCATTCTCTGCGCCTTGAGTTAGGAAATAAACCGACCTTTAATAGATAAGTCACCATCCTTCCATTCAAGAACGGGTTCACCGGTTGGTTGGAACTTGACCTTCCGAGTCTACAATCTATTGAGGCATATGATGCATGCAACTAATCCATCCCAAGAATCACGTCAAAGTCAAACATCTCAAGTTCTACAAGATCACACGAAAAAATTTTGTGCAACACAGAAACAGGACAACTGTGATAGACTCTATGTGCAACAACAGATCACCCATGGGAGTATAAACTGAGAAAGAGTCCCTCAAAACCTTGGGACTCAAACCAAATTTAACAGCCAATAGAGGAGTCACAAAAGACAAATTTGCACCCGGATCAAGCAAAACATAAGCATCAAAATCAAAGACTTTCAACATACCGGTCACAACATCCAGAGCTTCCTCAATATCCCGGTAGGCATGAAGTGCATAAAACTGGTTGTTCCTTGGGGCAACACCTTGGGGAGCTCGTTGTTGGCCTTGACCATGTTGAGCCACCTGACCTTGGCCTCTACGGGCATTCCTAGGACAAAATCAACAACCTTATGGTTTTTATCACCACATCTGAAATAAGCATCCAAATCTCTCCAGCAGACTCCCGTGTGGGGCTTCCCACACCTGTCACATAAAGGATACCCCTGACCGCCACCAACCGGTGCTCTAGGAGGAGGCATCCGATCATTAGCGACCCGAGTACCAGAATCTTGGCCCTGTTGGAAGCGATCGAAACCACCGCTTTGAGAACCAGAGATTCCACCATCAAAGAAGGTCCTCTTGGAATCGTGGACCCTCCTTTCCTTGAGTTTCTCCCCTTTGATCTGATCAACTTACACCATGACCATATCCCGAATAAGTATAGTTGTACGACATTCCTTCATAAGCAAATCAGAGATACCCGAAACAAACTTGTGCATCCTTACACGAGGGTCAACCACAAGTGACAGAGCATACTTGGAAAGCTTCGTGAACTTGAGGGCATAGTCTCTCACACTCATACTCACTTGCTTGAGATTGATAAACTTAGTCATTTTGGCCTCCCTAAGCTCAAGTAGGAAGAAGCGATCAAGGAAAGCAAATTTTTACTCTTCCCAATTGACATCACCACCAAAGACCCTTTCCAAAGACCATTGAGCATAGGCAGCCAATTCAGCCTTCTCTTTCGAAGAGTCACCCATGATGTTCAGTATCTTGCTAAGCTCATCAATGAACTCCTGAGCATCCTCACTAGCCTTTGACCCATAGAACCCCGGAGAATTCATACGGGTGAAATTCCTCACCCTAGAAGTAGGTGTAGGATCCCGTGGCAAGTTAGCTTGCCTTGCCTGAGAAGTCACCACCTGAGCAAGCATGGCGAGGCTGTACGGAATTCCCCCATTGAGATAGGTTCATCCACATGCTCGTGGGGAGCCTGATCTTCATTAGCCGGCCTTGGTAGAGGGGGTCTTCCTCGAGGCATCTTCTGAAATGGATCAACGACACCATCAAATAAGGGAACTAAATATACTAGCCATATCACGACAAAAGACATGAAGAAGTGAGGCAATTCCTAAAACGTCTTCGTAGCCTCCCACTCATAGGTATGGTGCACTTTACACCCAAGAATCGGACTCTACTCAACGCAGCATGTTGGACTCCGAGGATCATTTATAAACCTAGGGCTCTGATACCATTTTTTGTCACGACCCGGGGTTAGGGCCTAGATGTGACATGGTGAATAGGAACCCGAGGGTTCCTAAACAAGCCTCAAGTATCTAAATCCACATCATCGGTTCAAGAATAATATTCATTTAATAACACATAGTTCTAAGGGACAGGAAAATAAGACTCACGCTATGGGGGGCAATTCGAGACTAGGGACTTTCCATATTTCCACACCAAACATACATACAATCAAATAGCAGTTTCTCATAAATCATCCCAACAATACAAAAGTAAGGTACTAGATAGCAAACAGATTTCTGAAGGGTACATAATGTCCAACAACTGCCTCTAGTCTAAGGACGGGGGCCAGGACAAGTTCCGGGCTCACCCTTAATATGAAAGAATGTTTTGAAGTAGCATAAGAGAAATATAGTTGGCTCGTCCATGAAAGACGGGACTCACCACAGTATACTCCAGAATTGGACTATTCATCAACCTGTTGGTACTCAAAGTGCTCGGTCCTTGCATGGTAAAATCATGTAGCCATAGAGTATGTGTTAGTACGTTTGAATGTACTAAGTATGCGGGCATGCAATGCATATGACTTACCAAACCTACATTTCAATGTTAGGAGACAAAGACACATAATATAGAAAGAGTCATATATTCAACGAAAGTATATATACAAGATGCCATTAAATTTATGATGCATGAAATGCAACAATGCTCATATATAATGGGGATGGACTATAACCGACAAATCAAACTCACGCGAGCTATTACATGAATTAGACCGATTGGAACCTCCCACCGGTAGGGAGAAGATTACTTGCCAAAGGTAATCTATATCACACCTTACAGACCTACCATTTTGGTGGATGGTCACCTTCCTTACAGACCCACCATTTCGGAAGGGTTTGCTGCCTTTTTTTCATATTATATAAGATTTTCATATGCGTATAACCATTCCATACGATCCGGTCATTTCGGTAATGGTGAACGTTCCTATGTTGGCACATAGTTCAAGGAAAGGGAGAGGGCCCTTGGGGATACCCCTAACACCCCCAATCAATCGGTGCTAAGTCAATAACATCCCACTTGAATACTTATACATATACGTGCTTTCAGGAAATGCAATGTTCATTTCAACCATTCAATGCACATTTACGCTCAAATGCCAAATCATAGTTCATGCTTGTGAATGCTCATGTAGAGAACAACTCATTCACATATACATAATGGTGTAAGCGCCCATATTTCTCAATGAGCCAGAATCATAGACATACCCGTGATCACTTTTTTTGTCATAGCCATTTTATCAAATCATTTCATCAAATAGTTGGGCTTAACCCACTTCATAGTTTTCATATATCAATGTTCATAGATGCAATGCTATGTATGAGGTGAGGGTTGCAGGGGTAACATAGATTCAAGTAAAAAAATTTAGGCTTAACTCATAAACAAACACCTAAACTTGTCCTCATTTTTTCACTTAGACACCTAAACTAAGACAAGTTTCTAATAGACACCTCAACTGCTAAGATTTGATCCCATTAGACACTTTTATCCTACTTGGCACTCTCCGCAGTCCTTTTTCATGTTAATTGTACTTTTTTTTTTATTTTTCAGCCAAAAATAAATAGTTGCTGTCCAAAAAAAATTCATAAAAGTAGGTTCTCAAAATTCTCAGTTATCCAAAAAAAAAAAATCATAAAAGTAGGTTCTCAAAATTCTCCGTTAACCATGTGCGAAAAAAATTTATTGCAATTTTAAATAAAAAAAGTTTGCACATGGTTAACTGAGAATTTGGAGAACCTACTTTTATGAAAAAAAAAATTTGGATCGCAACTATTTATTTTTTGCTGAAAAATTAAAAAAATAGTACAATTAACATGAAAAAGGACTATGGAGAGTGCCAAGTAGGATAAAAGTGTTTAATGTGATCAAATCTTAGCAGTTAAGGTGTCTATTAGGAACTTGTCTTAGTTTAGGTGTCTAAGTGAAAAATGAGGACAAGTTTAGGTGTCTATTTATGAGTTAAGCCAAAAATCAATATTACAATACTAGATTTAATAAATCCACAATCAAATCCACATGTAAATAGTAGTATAGATCACCCATGCATAAATCAACTTTAAGAGGGCACATACATGTTCATACCTTATAACTCAATGTAAATCATCATATTAGTGATCAAAGTTATTTGAAAACATAGGTAGAATACAATCCATAAATAATTTGGATTTAAGTAAATCAAGTAATGAAAATTCATATTTAAAGTAAACTAAATTCATGAAATAAATTGAAAGATTTTTTTTTGGTCTTCTTGGTTGAAAGGGATCAAGAACCATTCTCACATACCTTGATTGAGGAGCTGAATTTGAGAGATGAATTAGGCTTGAATTGAACTCCAATGGAACCCTAGCTTTGATCCTTAAGAGAGGAGTGTAGAGAGGAGTAGGGAGGTGATCTTGTGAGGGGTAGAATGTTTTAGGAGAATAAATTAAGAGGGGAGGGGCTTCAGCTGAATTAGCGGTTTAGGATAGGTAAAAGGTCATAATTTATGACTAAAATAAATCGAAATTACATAAACTCCATTAATGAAACGGACCAAAATTAGTACCGTCAGGCCCACACGGTCCACTACACAGTCCGTGAAACGTCATATGGACCGTGAATAGTGGTCGTGATCCCCTACTTAGACTCTCACAGAGGAAAATCTCATGGAGCTAAGTGGCATTACATGGACGGCTACACGGTCCGTGTGCCCTCACTTGACCGAAATTCCCTTCCGTCCCAAAATTGTCTCAACCGTGAATGGGACCTAGTGCCTCTTCACGGGAGGCCACACGGTCTTCACACGGACCGTGTAGGATCCTCTGTGGAGTGGTGGCTGGCAGTTCACCTGCGAAAATTTCAAGACACTTAGGGTAATGCCACTCAAAAAATTCGGGTCCTTACAACATCGCGAAGGTATGTTATCCAAACAAATAGCATCGACATTTAAGCGAGGGCTTCTTCGCATAGGAGTTTTTTCTCCCATGTCAAAAAATAGTGATGGAGTATACAAGAATAGTGCATTACAAATATAACTAAACCAGATTAGCCAAAATGCACAAAGAAATAACCTAAAAAACCAGGAGAAAGAGATGATGAAGACAAAAGAGTAAATTTGTGAGAGAACATGGAAGATTTATTCTTCCATTGGGATGTTCAAAAAGTTAAAAACCAAAATTTGAAGAAAAAAAATACATGGCAGCCAAAATAGGGAAAGTAAAAAGTGTATCATGTGTAGACAATGTCAGTTCATAATTACACCATTTTTTGAGAAGAGAAATTGTGTACTATAGACAATGTCAGTTCATAATTACACCATTTTTTGAGAAGAGAAATTATGTACTTTAGTACACATCACAGACGAAAAGAAGAGGAACAACAACATATAAAAATAAAAAATATAAAAAAGTAGAATATGATAACAGTAAATAAAAATCCTATAATGTAAACATTTTTGGGTGTTGACATAGTATGTAATTTGATCTCTTAATGTGTACATTTTGGCAACTTTTCCTTCTAAAAAGGAAAATTGTTGTTGTTGCATTTGGGCCATTGGCCCATTTACATCCCTGCCCATATATATAAAGCATTAAAATATTATTTTTAATATAAAATAACATAGACCAGAAATAGTTTTTTTTTTGAATTTTTTTTTCTTTTTTTATATAAAAACCCACAGAAAAATAATAATAAATAATATTTTTTAAAAAGACACTGAAAAAAATGCATAAAAAAGGATAAAATTCGAACTTGGGCTGATTTGAGCAAAAAAAGGCAATGGCCTTGGGCTGATTTGAGCTATCTTGAGCCCATGTCCTATACGGGCTATATTTTGTAATTAAAAAAACATGAGGTGTTTTTTTGGTAAACCTTTTAATTTTTTTTGAAATTGGGAATTTCCCCTTCTAAAAAATTGTTGTTGTTGTATTTGGGCCATTGGCCCAGTTACATCCCTGTTTCACAGACGTATACCAGTGTATACAATCCCCCTGCATTAGCCCAATTACTTGCAAGCTCAACATTTGGTCTCTCGGGGACTGCTACCACTGAAATTTTGGGCTATTGGCCAACTTTAACTCATGTATACACCGATTGTATGCTGGTGTGTAATCAGTGTATACCAGCCTATTATCCTGCACTGCATTCAGCTTCATGCTCGAATGAAGAGGCTGACTAGACGAGGGTTAACTCAACATGCAAAGATGAAGTCCAAAATGAACTCAGAAAAGAAAGAACGTTGGTCTTTTCCAAGTGATTGCAAGAAAGCATAGCGTGAATTAGCAACTAAGGCCATTTAATTCAATAAGGAATGACAAGACACAGCAGCAAACTCCATACCTTATCAACCTTAAATACAAAAGAAGAATATGATTCTTAAGGAAGGCCGCATCCTGAGCATTTGTTAACAACATGGTATCTCAGAATTTTACACCAGGAAAACATGAACATAGGATTGGGCCAAAATTGGACCCAAATGGAGTGTGAAAAAGGGGTGGAGAAATTTAATTTGGGATTTGGCCATTTTGAAAGCGCAATTTTGGCCAATTTTGATATTTAAAAACTAGCCAAAATGAGTTAATTTGACTCGAAGGTGAATTAACATAAATCAATTACTGAGATTTTAAAATTTAGCACATGACCCAATGAAATAATCGAGGAAGCAATTATAGATGATTAGAACTAGGTGGGAAACGTATATTTATTTATGCTTCCTACATGAACTCATGAATATATGCTAAATTGAAACGTTGAAGGTTTTCTGTTTCATCATATTTGGGGTGGGTCCGTAAAATCAAAAATCGAAAATCAATCGACAAATACCAAAAAAAATCATACCATAAAAAACCTAAATCGAACACAAAAAATCAAACCGAACCGATTCTGTGCGGTTTCGATTTTGGTTTTGGTCTTCCCATCAAAAACCGATTTTACTATACTACATCATTTATACTTTATAAGCTACATGGCTAAGAAGGAAAGTCTTTCTTGTTGCACGAAAGAGACATAGATTTGAAGCTTCCAAGGAGAAGTCTTTGGCTACTGTCACCTGCAACTAATTGATACTTCAAGGAGTATTTGATAATTGTTTGATAATTTCTTTTAGCTATACACAATTTACTTGAACCTTCCAAGGAGTATTTGATATTTGTTTTTCTAGAACATATGTTTGCAATTTTCTTGGTGATAATTGTAGTTCTTATATTGTGATAATTGCACTAATCTAAACTTTACTCTTTACCAATTGTTTAGCATATCTATACGATGATATGTCTCTACCCAACATATTATTTTACTTTAAAAAATTATTTTTAAAAATTGAAAAACCGAACCGAAAAACCAATGGTTTACTTTTTTTTTGACAAAATCGAACTGAACCGAACCGCCAAATTACCTTCCTCATTTTTTGAGATCAATAATTGTTTGGTCTTTCTTTATTTTGTAGATCAATAACTTCAATCTTATTAGCAGATTATACTTGGTAGAAACAAGCATACCAATTGTTTTGCTGTTATTAACTTTAACCTACAAGCTCGTCATTTTGCTGAATTACTTTCTTCTTCTACATAATATAAAAAATCTCATCGGTAGATCTACACTTGCTGTGAGCACCGGCCATGCCATTCTAGTATATATATACACACATACATATAATTAAAAATTTAAAAGATTAACACTAAAAATAATTTATAATATATTTCGAATTTTCTAAAAATAATTATTTCAAATAGTTAAAAATTGAAGAAACTTAATAATTAATTTATATTGGAGAGGATAAAAATTGAATCTCGACATCATATACTTGTGCTTTAAATTTTGTGTTAGTCCTATCAAAATATAAATATTTGTAGTATTTTTTTCAAGAAAAACACAAAATACAATAGGAATGATGTCACTAAAATATTTTAACAAAAATAATAATGAAATCACATGAAACAATTATTGTAATGAACAAGTCATAATAAAAACAATTATAATCTTAAAGTACTAAATTATGGTAAAATAAGTCATAATGAAAATATCATAACTTTAAAGCACTAAGTCATACTAAAATAAGTAAAATATGCACTTATTAATTACATGAGTAAACATTAAAAGAAAACTAAAGTTAGGTTTTATGTATTTTAATTGTCTAAGTCAATGTAAAATTAAAAAATAAATACTCATTATTATTGTCATTCTTAGTGTTGGATTAAATTTTTTTGCTAATATTAATATTGATTTGATTTTTGATTTGAGCTTTAGAGTTACTGATAAGGAAAACTTACCTACTTATATCATATTTTAATTTTTTTTACCATTTATAGATATATATAAATTAATTTTAACATAAATATAATTTACTTTTAATACATAATTTAGAGTTTATATCAAAACAAGTCAAATATATTTTAAGATGTTTATAATACATCTATATTGCATGCAAATTTATTTTTACACATACTATAATACATCTATTTTATATGCATAACTCATTTTAAACACATAATGCAAATTATTTTTACTAAAATAAATATAACACATTTTAATACATTTATAATTCATATATATTTTATATATAATTCACTTTTGATACATAGTACAATTGCTATAGATGATAAATATTTTTTAATTATGGTATACTTAAGTAATAAATGAAAAATATATTTAAAAATAGTAAATATTTTATAAAGAATTTCAAAAAGATAATTATTTCTATCATTCAAAATTTTAAATCAAACTTGAAATAATATGTTGAAAGATAGAAATTATAAAAAGTAGTATAATATATGAACTTTTTCCCATCAAATTAAAGAAACAAATGCTACTTTTTAATTTATTTTCTTAAAAGAATTTTGATTTTCTAAAATTTGGTAAGTTTAATGTATCATCGCTATTCTACCTTTTGAAATCAAGCAAAGTTGTTACCTTTTGACGTTGTGATTAGACCCAATAAATTTCTCTCTCTCTCTCAAGACTTCTAACTAAGGGTGAACAAATCAAATTGAATTGTAAATCGAATTAATATGAGAAAAAAATTTAATTAATGATTTGATTTGATATTGAAAAAAAAATTAATTGTACGTAAATTCGATTAATTTTAACTTTAAAAAATTAATTCGCGATCAAATCAATCCGTCATAATTTTTTGTGTGTTTGTGTCGGAGGTTTTCGTGAAATAAGAAGTCTCATTTTCTTTTATGGTGCAATTTTTTTTGATATTTTTCAATTAATTTTCAATTTTCGATTTTACAAATCCACACCTACCCATTTATTAGGTCAGTTTTATATAAGATAGACCACTAAGAGATGAAAAAAGAGGTACTAGTGGATATATATATTAATGCTATTATTAGTACAAAATGTTGTTTAGATATGTAAAATGTAATTTTATTACATTATTCCTATATCGTATCTAGCTCTACCCAAACAAAATCAGAGAAGAAATAAATTATGTTGATATATAAATAAAATTAAGAAGCAAATATTCATGTGGTATAGTCTAAACCGAAAAAAGATGTTAATAATTTGAGGGTGAGTTTTCCCACTTCCTCCATGGTTCTTCAGTCTTCACCTGCCCTATTCCTGGACCACCAGTAGCAATTATTTTTTGAGATAAAAAATTCTGCTCATTGTTAGACCAAAAAAAAAAAATTATGACCTAAAATTTTTCATTTGGTGACTGAAAAAAGTGTCACATGCATCTAAAAGCGTGACATATGAATTAAGCATCCAAGTACTAAGATGCAAAGGCCTTTAAAACAGAAACAAAAAACTTGTGGACAAGAATATTTAAGGTTATTTTATTACCGCCGGAAGAATTGTGTCCATATATCGAAATATCGGACCCTTGCTGTCTTTCTTGCACTAAACAAATACACGTGGCGACGTGATTGATGAAAAGGCGGCCAGTGGGGTTGACGTGGCAAAAAGTGCAAACAAAAAGTTGCATCTATTATCTCATCCTCATCTCCTCACATTCATTCACACCCACATAAAAACAATACTTAATCATCCACAACTCTTGGCTCTAGATATTTTTAGCTTTCTCCACACAATAAATATCACATTATGTAAAATTAATATATTAAAAAGAGAGTAAATACACAATTTATTATTTGGCTGGATATTTTATTGTGTCCTTTCTAGGAGCGAAGGGGTTTTTTCTTATGGATAAGTGTGGCTGGGATTTGTACTCGCCTTATGCAATTAATATATGTTGGCCCTCGCTTTTTTCATATTATATATTACCTTAGATGAACACTTCTCATTTTATATAATAATTAAAAAAATTATTAATACATTAATAAATTTTATTATTTTATCCATTATCTATATCAATATATAATAAAATAATTTAAAAAAATATATAAAATAATTTAGAAAATATATATAAAATATAAGAATAATTTATTCTTTAATTGTGAAAGTAATTAACTAATCTCTTAAAATTTTCAACTATTATATTAATGATGGGGTGAAATGAGATTAATTCTATTCTAATTCAATAAGTGTCTATATAATATAAAATAAATATTTATAAAAAAAAATATTCATATAATATAATATGGGAGAGAGGGATTACTTTTCATTCTAAATTGATAAAACTATTTCAAAGTAGCTGCCTTGTTCTATCATCACTTTAATAAAATCTATGGGCCGTAATGTACAAGATTTATGTGCTTCATAATGAAAATTACTTCTTACCAACTCATAACATGTCAATCCATTACCTTATCATGTGATCGAAAGTAGACCCCTTATACTCGTACTTCTTGTTTTAATATGTCTGTAATTTGTCTTGATTTTTTTTTTTTTCATTCAAGCATGAGTTAGTCATTTAAGCAGAACCACTTTGTCATAATTAAGATATTTTCCTTTTGCATGTGTTTTAAAGAATTATGAATAAAAAGTATTTGTATAATTCATCTTTATTTTTCTTCATAAATAAGACTAATCTAATTTTAATGGTAAGATAGTTAAAAAAGAGTGATCACATTATAATTAATGGCAGGCTATTGTAATGAAACAAAAAAATAAAAATGTTGACTTACTTGAAATAAATCATTAATGCCCTTAAAATAAATATCTATGAAAACACATCAAATCTATCATTCAAATATACTAAAATAAATGTATGCAATTTTATCTTGGAAAAAACAATGCTGCACCGAATTTGGCATGAATGTAAGCCACATACATCCAATAGCATGAGATCGTGAAGGAAGATATATATTAGTGGGAAACAATAGCACATCCAACCTGCCTCCCAGTACTTATAGGCTCTTAATAGAAGAACTGAGAGATAAGGCTGGCAACAGATCGGTTTTTCTCCCATCCGGACTGGTTCCGGTCCATTTCCCCGTCCGGTCCATTCCGATTCCGGTTGAGCCAATAAGGAATCGGTAATAATGGTACCAAAATAGACGAGGGATTTTACTCGATAGAATCGTTTCTGATAAATTCAATTTCAGATCAATAAAACGATTATTTCTATTCCAACGGCTATATAGTCGTTTTCAACTGGGTTTTTACCGAAGGGGGGGGGGGGGAGGGCCCTCTATCTTGGCATCACACGTCAAATGACGTGGCATGCCAAGTCAAACAAATAAGCCAATAAGATTATGTCATGTATCAAAATGACAAACTCACTCCAATAAGGTCCAATATGCCATGTCACATAAATTTAATTGGCTGAGGAAAGTCTTGCTTATTATAATTCATCTATTTTACAACTATAAATAGAAGTTTTGATAATTCAAAAGAGAATATCAAGAATTCTAACAAAAAAGCTAGAGAGAGCTCGTGGATCAAACGCCACAAATTTCTCTACAAGTTCAAGAATTTAAATATTCAAATTCAAGAACAAACTTAAAATTCCTTTTCAAGATCAAGAACAAATTCGATAATTCAAGATTAAACTCAAGACCCCTAGAATTTACAGTGGAAAAGGCGAATTAGAGGATTTATAGAGATTATAACACTATCACACTTAAAATCAAATACTATAATTATTAAAATATTTTTACTCTTGATTATTATTTTCTCGACACGAATTTTATCATCTACCATGTTAACTGGAAAATGAAAAGTGCATTCTGCAAATTATATAGCTCAAAACGTGCATTCTGGAAAACTGATCTTAGCAACTTGGACGCAAAGTCAAATTAAAATTTATTCAATTTACTTTTATTTTGTCAGATGTCTTTTTATGTCGCCAGTTATTTTAACAAAGAGACCTTTTTTCTCTCCTTTTAGTAAGAATATAAATCTAAATAATATAATATCCACCCATAATCACTTGTTTATTCTCTTCAGATTTATAGTTTTTTATACTATATAATTAAATTGTTCACTTTTAAGAATAATTAATATTGAGAATAAAATTAAAAAATGATCAAGTTTATTTTAGTTTTGTAAAATGATGATATTTTGGACAATAATTTAACAATCTTGACTACCAACATGGGATGAAAGGTGTAAATACAAAGTTCTATTTTTACTCACAACCAACAACAAGAAAGACATGTTGCCTGTTTTTGTTTATGTGAAAAACTAAAAATTACAAAAAACTTAAGAGGGTCTTTGTTTGTATATTAGTATTAAGAAGAAAGTAAACCTTTTTTAAAACAAAAAATGATTCAAATAATGTTTTATTTCCATAAAGATCTAGTAATAGTAGTTTGGATAATATCTTGTGAGACCAAAAAACTCCATAATTTGAAAAGGGAAAATATTGAAAAAGTGATGAAATTGTCAAACTGTTTACCCCACCATGGCCAGAAAAGCGAAAAGTGTCATCCACAAAATAGGTGACACCTGGTAGACAAAAGAAGGCAGTACAAGGTTCCACTTCTCTACTCGCGAGTATGAAAGCATGTTTTGTCAAAATATTTGGCTTAAAATAAAACACGATATTTTAAAGAAAATAGAAATTGAACGTGAGCCACAAGATTTGAAAGGATTTCTCGGTTGTTCTACCGGAAATTCTAAAAATACCCCCAAAAGAAAACGAAACTTTCACTTTAACCCATGACGTGGCAGCTTCTTTTTCTCCCTTTTCAACCCCCAAAAACTGAAATTATTTCTCATTTCCATTTTCTCTCCTCCATCTGGTTCTTCTCCTTTGTTCAATCTTCCCAATATTTATGTGTTCTTCTCACTTGGTTTGTTTATTTCCATCTTCTTTTTGGGGCAAGTGTTTTCTTTTTACGCTCTGCGGATTCGGGAATTCGTTGCATATTTGTCCAACTTTTGTTGTTTCTTCGTTTGTGTCTGACCAGTTGCCTTGATTCAACGACTGTGATGTTTTGTTTGGTGAGGAAAAGGATGAAAGTTTCCATCTTTAAAGGGGAAAATTGATTCTGGGAGTTGTAAAAGTGAACAGGTTATGAGGAGCTCTAGTTCTGTATTGGGGTCTTAGATCGTGTGATTTCTTGGAATTTTGGACTGAAGTTGAAGGTGACTGTTGATATTTCAAAGTTTCGGGGTGAAGAGAATTGATTGGCTAAATCTGGGCTTTCTACTATATATTTAGGGGAAAGTGTGAAAGGTGGAATTCTGGTGTTTCTGTTGTTAGTGATTTTGGGTCAAGGAGTACTGATTTGATTCAAGCAGAAATGGGTATAAGGGTATGCATCTTATCTATTTTTCATATTTATTCAACTTTAGATAATACTGCTACTTTGTGAATTTTTGGAGGTGCCCTGCTCTCAATGGTTCCAGCAAATTTTTGTTCATAATGGCTTGATGGATTTGGAAATTTCTAGTATTAATGTTTACTATACATCATAAGTATAGTAGGTTAATTAAATTCATAGTTGAACTCAAGTCTTATTGATGTGCAGAGACAGAAAAAATTGCAAGTCGTTAGATGTATTTGCATCTAAGAACAGAATGAATTGTAGGGATGCTTTTCTTCAAATGGGAATTCTATCTACTACTAATATCTCTCTATTTTCTTGAAATTTTAGGATCAAAGTGAGTCGGATACGATACTTCCTAGTAGGAATAGGATCTCAGTTGATGTGGGAGCTCCTCCTCCAAGGAACGTCCTGCTGGAAGAGCAAGTTATTCCAGCAGAAGAATTTGCTCCTAAGGTTCGTTGCTTTGCCAACAATCTCTAAGTTAACGATACAATTTGTGTCAAGCCCATGTCTGACTGTCTATTTTCACTCAAAACAGATAAGGAAACCATACACCATTTCAAAGCAAAGAGAGAGGTGGTCCGAGGAAGAGCATAAAAAGTTCCTTGAAGCCCTAAAGCTTCATGGTAGGGGATGGCGACGTATAGAAGGTAAACAACTAATAAAATCAATGGATTGTTTGAGTTGTCTTTGTGCTGTCACTCCATACTAAAAGCGGCCTTGTTTAATTCTCAGAGCATGTGGGCACCAAAACTGCAGTTCAGATCAGAAGCCATGCTCAGAAGTTCTTTTCAAAGGTTTGCTGCTCTGCTCTCATCCCATTTTATTGTTTGGGACTTTCTCTCAAGGATTCTGTTTCTTATTGGTTATTGACATCAAATGTTTGCTTGTGCTCAGGTTGTGCGTGAATCAAGTAATGGTGATGCAAGCTCTGTGAAATCCATAGAGATTCCCCCTCCTCGGCCTAAAAGAAAGCCAATGCACCCTTATCCACGTAAAATGGCAACTCCACTTACAAGTGGAACCCTGGTTCCAGATAAATTGAAGAGGTCTGCTTCACCTGATCTCTCTCTCTCTGAGCCAGAGAACCAGTCTCCTACCTCTGTGTTGTCTACCCTTGGTTCAGATGCATTTGGCACGGTAGATTCCACTAAGCCAAGTGAGAACTCATCACCTGTTTCATCAGCTGTCGCTGAGAATTCTGGTGATCTTGTACTCTCTGAACCATCCGATTTCATTCTAGAGGAGAGAAGATCTTCACCTGTCCGAGCTTATGCTAGTTCAAATCCAGATACCCAGACTTGCATGGTACTTACTACCTTGCGCAATTGTACTTTTTGATCCATACTAGTAATGTATGATTTCTCATTTGACACCACTCATTGTGATTTTCCTGTTTGATTTGTATGTCCAGAAACTAGAGTTGTTTCCGGAAGACAATGATTTTGTGAAAGAAGGCTCGGATGAGGCATCATCCACACAGTGTCTGAAGTTGTTTGGTAAAACCGTATTAGTCACTGATACTCATATGCCTTCTTCAACTTCTGCCCAAATATCACCGACAGATGTGAATGATGAGCGAGCATCACGGACATTGCCTCGAAGTTCCTTGCCTACAAAATATTTGCCCTGGGGTTCAGAATGTCTCCAAAGTACCTTTACTGCGGGACCTCCTACACCATCATATTACTTTCCCGCACCAAATGGGAGCTCAGGGCCTAACCAAAGCGTCTCTTCTCCTCTTTTGTCGTGGGGATCATCATATGCATCTCCTTGCACTCAGGTGCATAATCCAATTCCAATTAAGGGAGGTCTGCTCTTTAGTGACAGAGATTTGGAAGATAAGGAAACTCAAAAGGAAGGGTCTTCCACCAGCTCCAACACGGAATCAGTAAATGCAGAGTTGAGTGGGGACAAGAATTTGGAAATTGAAGCTCAGAGTAGTAGCCAAAATCTGTTAGAAGAGTGTGTTAGAGCCAGTGTACCATCTCTGTTTGAGCGAAGAGCAAATTCCATGAAGCGTGTGAAGGGCTTTGTTCCATATAAGAGAAGTTTAGCTGAAAGGGGCATCAGTTCCTCAACATTAACTGGAGAAGAAAGAGAGGAGCAACGGACCCGGTTATGTTTATAGTTACTTTCCTGTGCTTGCTTAGTTTGTTTGTAAAGGTTAGCACATCCCTTTTTGGTTCTAATTTATAATGTTAGTTTGCTGGATAACTGGGTGAAGAGAAGCAGCACCATGGCGGCAGTAAAGTCGGCTTATCCCTCTAGCTTTTGCTAAATGGCAGAAGCAGTCTTACCTAATTTTTCCAAATCAATTGTTCAAATATATGTTGATAAATTAAGTCTTGCAACTTCATATCATCACTTGCACTTTTGGCGGATGAGCCAACACTCTTTGTATCTAGTATTTCCAACTTATGAATGCTGCAAGCGTAGCTTTTGCCTTGCTCACTTATCCTCATCTCTCAACCCTAGACTGGCTTTCCATATCTTAATTGTATTTTTTGCTAAAGGGGTGAGGCTGGAGGACCTCAATGTTTTAGTCCTTTTGAAGTAAGTTTATTTAATGCTAGTTCAGTCTTTATTATTAGGGACTTCGATAGGTGTCTAATATTTAGAAGGAAATTATTTATCCGTTTGAACTAAATGCAAATGAATAATGAAAAATCCTCTTTTCTTCTCTTTCTCATTTCTATTGCATTTCTCCCAAGACGAGGAGAGTCACCGGTTGCTGTAAATTTTCTAAGAATCATCATCCATGCACTACCATATCTCCTACTTTATAGAGAGTGAATTCCAATCAAAATCATTTTCACATTTGTACCCAACTAGGGTGGAGCATTTCATTGCAAACATGACTACTTGGCTCTGGATCATTCAATTTGTATCAAGTGCTCAAAACATTTACAGAGGAAAATAATTCTCAGGCAAGTCTACCTTCAATCACTCATAATACACCTTCAATCTAGCTCCAAATTTTCAAATTCTAGCCTTCCACACAAACTTTCTCATTCTCACACTCCCACCAAACTTTGAGACCAGCTCTCAACTTTGATAAAAATAATTCAAAAATTGGTGTGAAAATTCTTCCAACTTGACCATGAGCAAGTTATGTTTATGGACTTGTGCTTGATAAGTTTTTTTTTTCCTGATTTGATAGTGATGCTTGTAATTATAGTTAAAGAATTTCTTGGTCAAGATTTTCGATCTGTTGAAGTTTGGGAACATTAAGGGTCAAGACATTGTTGATGAACTTAACAAAATCAGCTAATTATCTCATAATATAGAGCAGTACCAACAGAAATTTGAAAAATTATCTAATCACATGATTATACATAACCCGCTGTTGAGTTGTATCAATGGTCTTAAACTTGGACTATAACCTTTAGTTAAGCCAGCAAATCCCAATCCTATTATAAATTGCTATGTTATATAAAAAAATATTTCACAATCCTAGCCTCCTTTTTGCCTAACATATATAATCAGAATCTCATATATTCTACACCATCAACTATCACTTACTCCTAGATCTCGTTTTTAAATCAAATCAGCTCAACTACTAGAACACAATCAACCACTAAAAAGAAAAGGTTCACTCAAAGGCCAAATAACAAAACTCCCATAATATGAAATTAAATATATGCCAAAAGAGTAATACATAACAGTTTTACTCACTCATTTATTGCTACTTTTGTCGTCAAATCATTTCAACTATTTATGCAGTCTATGGTATGACAATTGTGAACAATGGACATATCGTGAGGGGCAACCTGTGCAACACCTCACAAGTTTAGAGTTAGATTTGAATTCATTAAATATGTGTGGTTGAATTATATATATATATATATATATGTGTGTGTGTGTGTGTGTGTGAAAATTAATATCTAAGCATGTGGTAAGTGTACATAAAAATTAGAATTGAAATTTTCTTTTAAAAGGAACAAAGTTGAAAAAATTGGATAACAGTTGACATATATTTCACATAATCGTCATAAACACCACATATAATATCCAAGAAAGTTAAAAAAATTAGCTATGGATGTTGAGATGTGAAATCAAATAGAGATGACATGTTGGGCATATGCTCCATATGTTATACCATATATGAAACACCCGTTGAAGTGATGAAGATCAAAAGTTTTGAAGTTCTAGGTGTCGACATGCGAGTCAACATACAAATGGTATGTCGAGTATACAGGCTATATGTTGATTGCATGTGAATATGTATTTGTTAAGTTTCAAGAGTTGACATGCGAACCAACATACGCACCGTATGTAATTTTCGTCCATCACATTTTTGGACAGAAAACTATAAATACATAATTTTTCAAAATGTTTATGTCACGATCTAAAAGGGAGTGATGGCACTCGTCATGCTCACCAAAACAAGTCAGCCTAAAACTCAATTATAACGATAAAGTGCAGAAGGTTAATAAAAATAAAAGTTTGACCACGAATAAGTCAACTTAACTAAAACCCCCAAAATCTGGTTGCCACGTGCACAAGCCTCTAATGCATCACAATAGATTTGAAAGTAAAATACAAGTCTCAAATGATGTTGTCCCTAAAGTAGAACAAGATCATAAATAGGAGGAGGGTTCACTGAGATGACAAATAACTACCTTACTAATCTCTACAGAAAGCCTCGGATTAGAAGAGAAAATAGAGTATCATGAAGATCCGAGTGCATAATCTACAAAAAAATAGAAACAAGGGGTGAGTACCAACCACACGGTACCAAACAATCAAACTCCTAAACGCACAATCAAGTAATACAGAATAGGGGTACTCTTAACTTTCTTACCAAATCTCCACAACTACAACCTGCATAAAATCAACCCAACTTAACAGTTCACGATGTACATAGCATATAACTCAGTAACCACACCCATATTTATAACATAATGATCAGGTTAATCCATTACAAGTTTAACAAAAGGCTCTTACGAGTTCATAAATGATAGAAATGTGTAATGCAATGCAATGCAATGCAATGTCAAGTATAATGATACATGTCTGACCTAGTGATACACACCCACCACTGTCTCTCAGTTTGGGACCCATGGACGAATTTTAGTCCATGCATTCGTCGCGGTGTGTGACATGACCCTCGAATCATAGTACCCATCGCGACATGCGACACGCGACACGACCCTCAAATTATAATATCCGTTCCAGCGTGCGACACGCCACCCGAAATGGTACATCTTCCGTAATTCTTATTTTCCTCAATGCAAATAACCTTTGTCACAATCTAATTTCAGAATCAATGTAAATAGACACGTTCACACAAATAATGAGGAGATGATCATTTTTCAAACAGTACATAATTCACAACAACACTCATAACCCCATCATTAATAAATCAATAAATCTTTCAAATCATTTTTGACATATTACACATCAATATATAAGCAAGTTGCCCTTTATTACCCTTTTTCATCATTAGGATTATCCAACAAGAGTAAGTTTATCCGTCACTAAGTTTCATTACTCTCAAACACAAACAACAAGAAAATACGTGTATCTATAACAAGAGTTGAGAAATGCACTTGTCTCAATTAATCACAGAATCACTTCAAAATTTGAGCCTTTTGTAACACTTTCGGATGATTAAAATGTGTTTAAATACAAATCTCCATAAAAATACGAAGCTCATGATACCTATATTTCGATATTTATTTTCGGCTCAAAAAGTCACCCTGGGCCCTCGAATTCAAATATATTCTTTCAAATTATGTTTACCCATAAAAATAAACTCATACGTCAAATTTTAACTATAATAGATCGTTATTTGCCCTCAAATAAAGATTTTATTTTAAGAATCGTACCGCTATATTTTCTTAATTTACCATAAACTATATACGTTTTTACACTAAAAACTATTCATAATCACATCAAAATTTAATATAAAAGACGAGAACAAACCTTGATATTTTGAAATGAAAATCCTAATTTTTTCTTTCTTCTTTTCCTTTCTTTTTCTCCCTTCTTTCCTCTGCGCAGTTTGTCGCCTCTTCTCCTTTTTGTGTTTTTCCCTTTTCCATTTCTGATTATGGGGGTTTCTATCCCCCCTTTGATCACTTTTCCTTTTTTATTTATTTATTTATGTATTATACTAAAACTAATAAATTCTATTAATTTATTTTAATAAATATAGAATAAATAGTATAGAGTATTCTAAATTCAATTTAACCCACAATTAGATTAGTTATCTAAATTTATCCATTACTTAAATAATCGTATTTATTGAAAAGTCTGAAATATCAATTTAAAATTTATGAGAAGGATATTTTTAGGAAAACAAGAGGACTAATTATCAAAATGACCTAACGGATCATTACATTTTCATTTCACTTCATTTTGTTCAACTTTTTTTCTATAGAGAAAACACTCAATTGCTTTAATCAATATGCTAAATGAATGAGGATTAATGCTAAAATTAATATCTTGATTTCAAAATTGTTGCAAATCAATTCAAGATCGATTGAAGAGATTCTTGAGAAATTTTTGAGAGCTAAGTTAATTGCTCCTCGAATAATGTTATAAGTTAATTGAGGTTTGTGTAGCCTATTGAAAGATATTAAAAATATCGAGTATCAACATTGTAATCATGTAAAATTTATTAAGTATAAATTTTAGAAAATGATTCAAATTTATATTAAGTTCAAAATATATTAGTCCAAAATGAATATTGTGGAGTAATATAATTGGGTTAATTAATTAAGTACAATAAAGTATGGATTTAATTAAAAGTCCAACTTCAATTATTTGGACTTCAAAAGATAACCCACTTTATTAGACCCAATATCCTCTCATCCAAAAGGCCCATCTTAGTGCCACGTGTCAAATGACATGGCACGTCAAGTCAAACAAAGAAGCCAATAGAATCATGCCATGTGTCAAAATAATTGGCTAATTTCATTAAAGCCCAATATGCCATGTCATTTAGATCTGATTGGCCGGGAGGAAGCCTGATTCCATCATGACTCCTCTATTCTACAATTATATATAGGGGTCCTCATAATTCAATATAAAAAGAAGAATTCTAACAAAAAGCTAGAGAAAACTCATGGATCAAACGCCACAAATTTTTCTAAGCTCAAGAATTCAAACAGTCAAGTTCAAGAAGAAGCTTAAAAGCTCTTGAACTCAAGAACAAGCTCAAGAATAATTCAAGTTTCAAGCTTCAAGATCAAGAACAAGGATAAATTCAAGTTTCAATATCTAGAACAAATCAAGATCCAAATCAAGATTCAAGATCGAATTCAAGAACAAACTTCGAATTCAAGAACAAACTAAGAGCCCTTGAATTTACACTTGAAAAGACGAATCAGGGGATTCATAGAGATTGTAACACTCACATATTGAATCCGGATACTACGCTTGTTGGGATATTTTCATTCTTGATTATTATTTTCTTGATACGAATTTTATCGTTCACAAATTCTGGTACACCCAGTGGGACAATCTCTACCTCTCATCCCAACTTTTCAAGAATAAAAAAGAACATCGAAATGGCTATCAAAAAGATCTCCTAATCAACGTCCTCCAAGGCTGCTGATTATAAGTTCTTTACTGAAGTAGAGAGAATCTTGGGTGTCACTTTTGGAAGTGTTGGAGCTGTTGCAAGAAGCAAAGCTACTATGCTGGGATAACAAACACTGCGAGTGTCATTCGCACCAACTTCGAGTTTTGGATCTTCAATCCCAAAGGGAGCAAGGTTCTATGCAAATGCTTCACAAGGAGGAAGCAGTGTTGCTGAGAAGATCAAGCAGGCTTTGGCTCATTTTGAGGTCTCTGGTTCCAAGAACTCTACTGCAAGGAAAGAACAGGACTCATCCAATGAATCTTCTCCATACGCATTGCATAATATGAGCCCTCTAAAGATCAACTTCCACAATAATCCATGCTACTCTACAATGCCTCCAACAGTCATACAAGTGATGACAACTAATGCTTCATCCACGGAGGAACAACTTGCAAATCTAGTAAAGATGATTGAAGGATTGACCATGCATTGCAATACCAAGAGATTCACATCGATAAGTGGATGGACAGGCTAGACGTCTTACTAGACGACGACTCTAGCCATGCACCTGGGAAGGGTATTGAGATTCAAGAGACTAAAAATCTTGTGAAGCAAGCACCAACTATCAAGGAGCTGCCAGTTTCTACCGAAGGGATAATCCCACTTGATCAATTAAAGGAGTTCATCGAAGGGACCATCAAAGACAAGTATGAGGTCTCCGCCAAGTCTTCCCATATGTACGCCAAGCCTTGCACTGCAAGGATTGATAGCCTTAAAATGCTTGCTGGTTATCAACCTCCCAAATTCCAACAGTTCGAGGGCAAGGGAAATCCGAAGTAGCATATTGCACACTCTGTGGAGACAAGTAATAATGCTGGGACCTATTGAGACCATCTCGTCAAACAATTCCTCCTCTCCTTGAAAGGAAATGCCTTTAACTGGTACACAAATCTTGAGCCTCATTCCATTGATAGTTGGGAGCAACTAGAGCATGAGTTTCTTAACCGCTTCTATAGCACAAGGCGCACAGTAAGCATGGTAGAACTCACAAATACTCGCCAAAGGAAGAATAAACCTGTCATCGACTTCATAAATTGATGGAGGAACGCGAGCCTTAATTGCAAAGATAGACTTAATGAAGCTTCTACTATAGAAATGTGTATCCGAGGGATGAACTAGGGGCTTCTGTACATCCTACAAGGGATCAAACCAAAGTCTTTTGAAGATCTAGCGACTCGTGCTCATGATATGGAGTTGAGCATGTCTTCTGTCGAAAAAGATGGAATGCTTGTTCACGATCCTCGCAAAGGAAAGGACAAACATGAACCCAAGAAATGGAGCAAATTTGTACCCAAGAATGACAATAAAGAATCCATGAATGTCAATATGTCGCCTGTGAAGTTTACTACGAAGGAGAGTAGGAAGAAAAGTGTAAAGACGACTTTTCGAGAATGTTCAAACCGAAAGCTAACCTTGAGAGAGATGCAAGAAAAGGAATACCCTTTTCTGGATTCTGAAGTTCTTAAAATTTTTTAGAAAATGGTTGAGCTAAAGCTCATTGAGTTGCCAGAGATGAAACAACCTGACGAAGCTGGAAAGACTAATAACCCAAATTATTGCAAGTATCATAGACTCGTAAGTCACTCTCTTGAAAAGTGTTTTGTCTTCAAAGACAAGGTTATGAAATTGGTTAATAAAAAGAAGATTGACCTTGATGATGGAAAGGTAAGCTCAAATCAAATCTCTATCATGTTTGGCTCGCTTGACCCAGTCTAAATATGTACACTTAAAGAAGAAGGGCCATTAGAGAAAGAAAAAAAATCCCAAATCGATACAGAAGATGATGAAGGTTGGATTCTTGTGACTAGGCGGAGCTGCAACAAGACAAGTCTACATAAAGAATCACTTGAACAACCGATCAGACAAAGGATAGTAAAGAGAGCAAAGAGGCAGAAGTCAGTCAGATATCCAAGGGGGCCAATGGTGGAAATGCATCACCATCAGAAATCGCGACGTCTTGTGACCTTGAGGGAATTCTTACCAAGTTGGTTCTGTGTGGAGACCACTCAAGACAATGTCGAGGCATCATGTTTTAGTGCTGACCATGGAGAAACAACGAATAGAACTTCATTGAAGGTATCCCCTGCTAACAAAGATGAAGTGGTAGTTGAAATTCCATTAAAGGCATCTCCGCTATCTTCTGAAAAGTTTGTGGAACCCTCTTTTGAAGAAGTACATATATGTGACACAAAGATCACATTCACAGACGATGGTCTTCTATTTGGTGAAACTCTACACAATCATCCTTTGTATATGGTGAGCCATGTGCTAGAGAAGAGGATAAATAGAATTTTGATAGACGAAGGGTCTGGGTCAACATTCTACCTATCCACACATTTAAAAGAGCTTGGCATCATAACTGAAGATCTTAGCGAAAGCCATTTGTTGATACAAGGATTCAATCAAAGGGGCAGAGGTCTATAGGCTCGACGAAGCTAGATATTCATATGGACGATTTGCGATCAAGTGCATGGATGCATGTGATTGATGCAAAGACTTCATATAATATATTACTAGGAAGGCCTTGGGTGCATGAGAAAAAAATTGTCTCATCTTTTTACTATCAATGTCTGAAGTACCTCGAAGATGAAATTGAAAGAAAAATAGTTGCTAACAATAATCCTTTCACTAAAGTGGAGTCACATTATTCCGATGCAAAGTTCTTTCGAAGAGTTATGTTGTGAAAGGAGAAAAACTTGAGGGTGTCAAACCAACCAAGTCTTGATAGGCTTAAAGGCAAAGTAACCAATGCGGCCATTCAAAGGGCTAAAGTTGATACTAGGGGGCCTAATACTTATCCAAATAAGGGGAAGACCATGCCCTCGAAAAGAAAGCCATCCCCTACACTTCGTTACGTCCCAAAGGTGAAGAAAGAGAAGGGTCAACCATCTGATGTACAAGGGAATGTACTAGGAACGTTGACTCTTCCTATCAAATGGATCGATGCAATAAACTTGTCTTTGAAGCTGTTCGGAAATTTTGTGGCTCAAAATCTGCCACAAGGTACATAATTCCCTACAAAATGTATTGAAGTCTTTGATCCAAATGCTTACAAGTTACTTGAAAAGGTTGGTTACAACCCTGATGAGTTGTCTAGGATAGGGAAACTCTCATTGGAGGGCACAACTAGGCAAGCACATGAAGGTTTTGGCTATAGCCAATCACCACCGGTGTGCATCTCTATAAGAAGGGTAAGTAATAACTATATCACTATAGAAGATGAGTGTGCTTTTTCTAATAAATGACCTTTTGTTTTTGATCGACTTTAAAAACCTACTACAAGAACTTCTGTGTTTGAGAGGTTAGGTCCATTGAAGAAGAAGAATAATAAGCATCAAAGAAATTACCTAAGAATAATGACGATTTCTGCACCTATGATCCAAAAGGATTTCGAAAGCATAATTCCTTCCAGGATGAAGCGGCGAGTGGAACTCATAGTTTCATGTAAAGAGGTACTAAAGGCAAAGGCTCACACTATGGTTTACACCAAAGAGTGAGGAAGATGAAGAAAGTGTAGGCTCCTCATGTCATGTTACAACTCAGATTGAGAATGATGCCTTGTGTCAATTGAGAATTGATGAAGAGTTTGGAGGTATTGTTTGGTGCTATCATATATCTGTTAATGATAATAATCTACATGAAGAGGACGCTGGAGATGCTCTACCAGAATTCGCAAAGGGAGTGAAGACCACGCTCAATCCCTTAAAAGAAGTTAACTTTGGCACTGATGAAGACCCAAGACTAACTTACTTGAGTACTTCCCTAGAAGCCGATGAAGAAATGGCTTATATGAATATACTCAAAGAATACAAGGATGTCTTCACTTGGAGCTATAAAGAAATGCCTGGTTTTAATCCCAAGATTGCGGTCCATTAATTAGCAGTCAGACACGACGCTGATCCTTTCAAGCAGGCTCAAGGACGCTTCAGGCTAGACATGGTTCCATTGATATAGAGAGAGAAGTTAACAAACTCATTGAGGCGGGCTTTGTTCATGAAGTTAAATACCCCACATGGATTTCAAGCATTGTTCCTGTGAGGAAGAAGAATGGCCAAATTCGAGTTTGTGTTGACTTTAGAGATCTCAACAATGCATGCCTTAAAGATGAATGCCCGCTACCCATTCTGGAGCTGATGATTGATGCTACAACTGGTTATGAGGCAATGCCATTCATGGGGATGGTTCTTTTGACTCTAACCAAATTCGCATGTCACCAAAGGATAAAGAACTCACAACGTTTCATACGCCTAAAGGCATTTATTACTACAAGGTGATGGCTTTTGGTTTGAAGAATGCTGGTGCCACATATCAAAGGGCTATAAAAAATATATTTGATGATTTACTCTATAAAAATGTTGAGTGGTATGTCGATGACTTGGTGGTGAAGTCAAAAAGAAGGAGCAACCATTTGAAAGACTTGAGAATGGTGTTTGAGTTGCTTCAAAGATATCAACTGAGAATGAATCCACTAAAGTGTGCCTTTGAGGTTGCTTTTGGAAATTATTTTGGCTTCATTGTGCGACATCAAGGAATTGAGATTGATCAAGCCAAAGTTGATGTAATTTCGAAGATGCCTGAGCCTTAAACATTCATGAGTTAAAAAGTCTCCGGGGAAAATTAGCCTACTTGAGGAGGTTTATCTTGAATCTAGCTGGAAGATGCCAACCATTCGGTCATCTCATGAAGAAAGGTGTCCCTTTCAAGTGGATTCAACCATCTAGCAAAGCCTTCGAAAGTATCAAAACATATCTGGCGAAACCTCCAGTCTTAACAACTCCTATACCTGGAAAACCATTGATACTTTATATCGCAGCACAAGAAAGGTCCGTGAAAGCCTTACTAGCCCAAGAAAATAATGAAGGCAAACAAATGCCCTTTATTACTTGAGCAGAATGATAACACCAAATGAGCTGAATTATTCACCAATCGAGAAGTTATGTTTGGTGCTGATCTTCTCGATTTAAAAGATGAAGCACTATTTTCAAGCTCATACTATCCATCTTGTCTCTAGAGCAAATTCCATCAAATTTGTTATGTCGAAACCAGTCCTTAGTGGCTGACTAGCAAGGTGATACCTTCAGTGCTAACAATTTGAGATTGTGCACATCCCTCAAAAGGTTGTGAAGGGACAAGCATTAGCGGACTTTTTGGTGGACCATCCTATACATGATGATTGGGAATTAACTGATGAGCTTCCTAATGAAGATGCAATAGCTATCGAGATCCAACCCCCTTTGAAAATGTACTTTGATGGGGCTGCGCATCATGGTGGAGCTGGTGCGGGCATAATGTTTGCCACTTCACAAGGAGAGGTCTTACCATTCTCCTTCACATGAAACAATGTCGCTCCAACAATGTAGCAGAATATCAAGCAATAATACTTGGACTCGAAATGGCCATTAACATGAAGCAATTGCAGTTGTAAGTTTTTGGTGATTCTCAATTAGGAATTAAACAACTCTTGGGAACCTATGAGGTCAGGAAGCCTGAGCTGTTTGGGGCAACTTGTTTTCTCTACTACAAAGACACAGTGTATAGGAGATCATTCGAGGGAATGCTCTTGCGGTGTTTGAGGGAGGAAGAAATGACTCAAGCTTTGCAAGAGGCATATTAGGAGTGTGTGGATCACATCAGTCTGCAAAGCTCCACTTTCACATAAAAAGAATGGGGTATTATTGGCCAACCATGGTAAAAGATTGCTTGGATTATGCTCAAAGGTGCAAAGCTTGTCAATCCATGCAAACTTCATACATCAACCGCCTGAAGTTTTACACCCGACTATTGCATCTTGGCCATTCGATGCTTGGGAACTGGATGTTGTTGGACCACTGCCAAAATCTTTTGGTGGACACTTGTACATCTTAGCTGCGACAGATTACTTCTCAAAATGGGCCAAAGCTGTAGATCTTAAAGAAGTCAAGAAGGAGAATGTTGCAAACTGTATTCGAGTAAATGTTGTCTACTGATTTGGCATTCCATGATACATAGTAACAGATAATGGCAAGCCATTTTATAACAAGTTGATGAATAAAATATGCGATCTCTTTGGCTTTAAGGAGCGGAAATTTTCTGCGTATCATACTGCTGCCAATGGTCTGGCCGAAGCATTCAATAAGACTCTTTGCAATCTTCTGAAAAAAGTGGTCTCTCAGTCCAAATGAGACTGACATGAAAGAATGGAAGAAGCCTTGTGGGCATATAGGACGACATATCGTACACCAACTCAAGCAACCCCATATTCACCTTGCTTTTGGAGTTGAAGCGATCCTACCACTTGAGCGTCAAATACCGTCCTTGAGACTGGCTATCCAAGAAGGTCTCACCGAGGAAGAAAATGCTCGACTACGTCTTGCCAAGTTAGAAGCACTTGATGAAAAGAGGTAAGAAGCCCAACAAAATCTTGAATGTTATCAAGCTCGTTTGTCTCGTGCTTTCAATAAAAAGGTTTGCTCGAGGTGTTTTCAAGTTGGAGACCACGTTCTCATAGTAAAAAGGCCCATTATCGCTTCACATAAGTCTGGTGGCAAATTCACCTCAAAGGAGGATGGACCATATGTAGTGCAAGAAGTATACTCAAATGGTGCCTACAAGCTTGTCGATGCAGATGGCATAAGGATCGGTCCTATAAATGCAAAATTCCTTCAGAGGTATTATTCTTGAGGAAAATTATGATCCTTGAAATTTGGGTATATATATGCATGATACTCATGGCCGCAAGAGTATAAACTGTGTACAACACCCTAAAGAAAAACACTCCCCCAAGATCTACATTATGACTTGATCCTCTTCATTGAGGTACATAGGCGCTTGGAGTTATATTCTAAGTTCAGTTGCATGAGTGTTAAAAGATTATTTGCCCCTACTTATACCTTATGGGGGGCAAAGCCCTGTGGAATGTGAGTTTCTTCGATGGCATTCTTGAGGTTTCCAAATTTGATCAGGTTTGCAGGTTGAAGTTCTCATGTTCCCCAAGTCTCCAAACTAAATCCCCAAAGTCTATATGTTGGTTCTCGAATTAAGCACGTATGCAAGTGATGGTCCTCAAGTTCTCAACTTTTGTGTGGATATTCTTAAAATTTATCCATTCAGTGAGTTACAACATTTAGTTGTGTAAAAAAAAAATCTATTGCTATAAAATTGTCTAACATATCAATCTAAACCTTGAGAAAATAAAGAAAAGAAGTAAAAAAAAAGAGAAAAAAGAAGGGAACCTAATCTAAGCATAATTTGTAGTTGATCAAATCTTGATGACTAGCCTCTAAGCATTCTTTCCTATGTTCCAAATGAGTCGAATCGTCAGTCATCAAAAAGTCCATGTTGTCATAAGAGGACACCTTGTTCATAGCAACTAAGATCTTAGCTTGTACCTCCTTAATCTCCTTCTTGGCAGCATCTACAGTAGCCTCAATTTCCTCTCGCTCTGCCTGTATATTTGCTAACTTTTTCTTGACCTTCTTTTGGTGACTTCTTTTTAGAAGAAACATGTGTAGTCTTCTCGCCCTCCTATTCTCTGAGTGAGTCAAGACCCTCCTTGGCCTTATAAAGCAATTCCAGCTTCTTGTCCTCATGCACCTTATCTACAAAATTGAAGTGTTCTTGATCGTAGGAGGCAGCAAGCTCAAAGAGAGAATCCATCAAATGCTCCAAGGATGAAAGGTCTATGAGACTTGTCTGACTCATCTCTTGGAGAATCTCATGAATATCTTCTTTATAGGATGAAATTAAATCTGGAGAAGTTCTAGAAAGTTTGCTTCAAATCTCTTCCCAAAGGTCCAAGATATACTTCTTTTTGTGAGTTGAAACAATGGTTTTTCCTTCAAAAATAGACTGGGCCCCGCCTCACTTTGAAAGGAGTAGTGGAGTGTTACTCGAATTGAGAGTTGGCCCTTTTAAAGTTTGATCATGGGAAGTGATTGCAATTTTCTGTTCTTGCTCAATAGCTAAAGTTGACTCTGCCTCGGGTTTTGATGTCGCGATGGATTCAACACTATTTGCAGCCTCTCTTGTAGAGATTCCTTTGGATGCTCAGCAACATTTACCTACACAAATGGGGAGGAGAGAAAATTAGCAAATTACTTAACCATGAATTTTTCTTAAAAGAAAATAAAAATTTGAGTTTAAAAGGAAACCTCTCCGCTCTGAATAGCTAATGTTTATGGAAGACCATCAATGCCTTGTTCTTCCATAATCTCCAACTCAACAGCCTCAAGCGTAGTTAGTTCATGTCTTTTCATCGTACAACATTGATCCCTATTGTTGCTTTTGCTTGTCTCTTGAGAGGCTTGCTTTGTAGATGGGAGAATTAAGGGGCATCTCTTTGTAGGTTTAGGAGCACGGGCTACTCCTTTCTTAGATCCTTTAGAGGACTTGAGCGTCTTACTTTGAGGTCGTGGAGCAAGCGGGGCATCAATTTTGAAGAACTCCTCTCCAATATCTTTGGCCTTTGTCTCCTAAAAGAGTGGTGAAGTTTGGCCCAATTGTTTCCACCAAAGTTTCCAAATTATCCTCAAGAAACTTCCCATGGGATTTTCCCACCAAGATAGATATCAAGTAGAGTAAAGTTTCTTCGCAGAAGCAAGTGCAGGTGGAAATGTTGCTCTTGACATAGTAGTACCTGAGATACAGATTCTCCAATACCTAAGTCCCTCATCAAGAGATTCAACACAAATATCTGGTTCGAGGTATCTAGGAGTATTCTAATGGACCCAAACTGACAACTAAATTGGTGGGGACTGTATGGCTAGATAAAGAAGAAGTCTCTCTTCCTCAAGGTAAGATAATTAAAGCGAAGGCTTATAACATAAGATGAATCCAACTCTGAAGCTTTGTTCTCATTAACATAATAAGTTAGGTAAGGCCTACTAAGCATGGTTGCATTCCATACAAGGCTTTCACCTTGATGGACGCATTTTCGTGCCTCATCCTTGTCAAAATATTTTGCAGCACCCTTGCCAGAATATGTCACCATCCGCGGAAGAGAAGGTCCACCGATAAGAGGATAATGTATCTTAAGATAATAAGCAAGCCAACCATGAACATAATGAATGGGAAAAGAAACTTTAATATGATCAAACTGTGAAGAATTTGAAATCTTGTTTAATCACGACAGATGCTCTCTAAGACTGGGACTGCAAGGATAACCCTTCGACTACTCGCCATCAAGCTTACCATTAAAAGTTTCAGGCCGAATAAGGTTTCCCTCTTCAGAAGGAAATAGAAAGACACATAACTAACACGACAAGAAGGCTGCCAAATAAGTCCCATATTTTTGGTGTTCTGCTCCGAGCATAGAAAATTTCATCTCTTGAGAGCTTAACCATGTGTTCACCTCCATTAATATCTCACTTGTGGGGTTATGCATAGCTAGGCGTCGAACCTTCTTCTCTTTTCTCGGGGGAGCTAGCTCATACTTGATATCTTTTTTACACCAAAATTGTATCTAGTCACTAAGAGAGATCCCCGAACTATCAGCGGCCTTCACTTTAAGGTGATGAAAGACAACAGATAATACTCATAGGTTTGAGGAAGAAATCTATCCTTCTTGGCGTTATGACCTGTAATCTCTTTGGCATCAGGTACCACTTCTTCGTAAGGACACCCACTGATCGGTATGGTGCCAAGAATATATAAGTCCCAAAGGGATATAGATGCTTCTCCAAGAGACGTAAGTAGAGTATTTGTTTGGGGACACCAAGCCTCACAAAAGGCCTGCACGATATTCAATTTCTGATCATAAGTAAAAGGAGAAGTAATGACAATATCTTGGAGGTTAGCATCGTTCAAGCTCGACCCTTTTTTGCTAAGGACATCTTTTGTCCATTCCCAATATCTCGGGATGTAGTGATATTCACCTTCAAACAAAATCTTATCTCCCCAACGTAACCCTTCTTGAATCATGCGCCACCTTAGATTTGGAAGAACACTTACAAGATTGGTACCTTGAAGATTTGGTTTCTCAAGATATCATACTTTGGATGCTTTATTAGATTTGTGGTCGTGTTCAAAAGTCCAATCTGCATGGTAAAGTGTGTTTCTCAATTGTGGCCATGCATCAGCATAATGACCAACTAGGGGATCTTAGACTAAAAGTTTGGTGTCTACCTTGTTATCTTGTGTCTCAATTATGATGTATCTAAGGTTGGAAGATGAGCAAGTGTAGTCCTTGAAGAAGACCATTGTTCTGGCTACATAAAAGAAAAAGTGTTACCCTTTGTCGATGATACCACACAAAAGAAAAGGGGAACGAGAATCAAAATAAAAGAATATGGCTTCCCTTATGTTTAAGAAAAATTGGGAATATTATAAGGCCTCGTGTTGTTGGTCCCCTATGTTTAATCATTTAGAACAACGTAAGGCGTCGTGTTGTTGGTCCCCTATGTTTAAACATTTAGAACAACGTAAAGCCTCGTATTGGTGGTCCCTTATGTTTAAATATTTAGATCAGCGTAAAGCCTCGTATTGGTGGTCCCCTATGTTTAAACATTTACAACAACGTAAAGCCTCGTATTGGTGGTTCCCTATGTTTAAACATTTAGAACACCGTAAAGCCCCGTATTGGTGGTCCCCTATGTTTAAATATTTAGAACAGCGTAAGCCTCATATTGGTGGTACCCTAAGTTTGAACATTTAGAGAACATAAAGCTCGTATTGGTGGTCCACTATGTTTAAACATTTAGAACAACGTAAAGAGTCGTATTTGTGACCCCCTATGTTTAAACATTTAGAGGAGTGTAAAGTCTCGAATTGATGGTCTCAAGGCATGAACGCGGATTTATCCCTTCACACCTTAAGACTCAGTTCATGTGTTATGAAAAAAAATTCTTCATCGTAAAAAGAATGAAACAAAGAACATGAAGGATCATAAAAGAAAAATACAAAGAAGAGAGAATTACCTGTTGATGGATGCCGAATAAGAACTCGCAGTTTGCTGCTTGACTCGCAGTGTGATTACTTGAATTGTGAGGGCCAAAGATCTATTTATAGACGAATAGTTTTAGTCAATTTACTCCTAAGTAAGTTAGGTTTCACAATCCAAAAGGGACACATATTGCTCAGCAAAGTCAGTATATGAATCCTTGTTAGAGTGAATAAAGAAAAGCAAATTACCTTTTGGCTATGTGGCGTGACTAGGGAATGGCAAATTGCATGATCCTTTAAGAAGTGTTTCATATTTAGAAATTCTATTATTCACTGATTCCAAGAAAAGATGCTCATATAATCCAATAATTATTATATTATAATATAAGAATATTTAGGAGGGCATGCACGTGGGCCAAGAAAGGTGCTCACATAAGTTCTAATCACTTACTTCAAATGGGCCTCTCCAATTATGTTGGAATACATCAATTAAATACGTCTCAAATACATAGTATATAAGTGTCATGTAATTAATACTTCTAGTCTAGTCTTTAAAATAAAATATTTCGACAAGACTTGAAGTAGGGGACATTTGTAATCATATAAAATTTATATTTAAATGATTCAAAATATATTAAGTTCAAAATATATTAGTCCAAAATGAATATTTTGGAGTAATATGAATGGGTTAATTAATAAAGTCCAATAAAGTATAGATTTAATTAGAAGCCCAACTTCAATTATTTGGGATACAAAAGATAACCCACTTTATTAGGTCCAATGTCCTATCATCCAAGAGGCTCATCTTAGTGCCACGTGTCAAATGATGTGGCATGCCAAGTCAAACAAAGAAGCCAATAGAATCATGCCACGTGTCAAAATGACAAGCCCATTTCATTAAAACCCAATATGGCATGTCACTTAAATCTGATTGGCCAAGAGAAAGCCAGATTCCATCATGACTCCTCTATTCTACAACTATATATAGGGATCCTCATAATTCAAAATAAAAAGAAGAATTCTAACAAAAAGCTAGAGAAAGCTCGTGGATCAAACGCCGCAAATTTCTTTACAAAGCTCAAGAATTCAAACATTCAAGTTCAAGAAGAAGCTTAAAAGTTCTTGAACTCAAGAACAAGGTCAAGAATAAATTTAAGTTTCAAGTTTCAAGATCAAGAACAAGGATAAATTCAAGTTTCAAGTTTCAAGATCAAGAACAAAATCAAGATTCAAGAACAAACTCAACAACCCTTAAATTTACACTTGAAAAAGCGTGTCGCGCCATATTTTTCCTCGCGGAGAAACAGGAACCTGGACGACGTCGTGGCAATAACTCTTTTGGGATTTAGAAAAAGGAAGAGTCGCCACCTAATGTTTGGGTGCATTAGGACACCATTCTAGCCTAAGGTCAAAGGTCAAACCAGAGAAGAGGGTTCGGGCTCAAGTTACCTCGAAGGGAAGGTGTTAAGCACCCTTCAAGGTCCGCAAAGACGGGTCCCGACCGTGTCTCATATTTTATGTGGGGGTGAAAACACAAATAAAGGTCTCGTAATTTAAAAATTAATTCTAAGCGACAAGAGTTTGATCAAACACAAATAAATGTTAAACGGGTTGGGTTATTAACTTCTCGGATCAGACGCACTTGGTTTATTACCAAGCCCCAGGATGAAAACCAAGGTTCCATCCTATTGGGGTCAAGCGTATATCATCCCTTCCGAGTCCTATCTACCCCTACCCCCTCCTAAGTTCATTTTTATTAGTTAACTTAAAAGCGGGCTAAAAAAAATGAAATGCTAGCGTGTCCTAATGATACCTAGCGTCCCTCCTATTGTCCAAGAGGCATTGGACGTCTATTTTGGCGGTTCTAGACTCAACTTAGGTTTCCTATTAGACTCTCGCGGTAGACACAACAAAAGGAACTTTTGAGGACAACGGTTGGCATATATGGTTTCACCTAGCCTCGAAGAACAAAACAATGAACACAAAAGAGAAGTACTAAAACATAAGTAATTCAAAGATACATGCATTATATGGAATTCTAGAGGCATGGTCTTTAAAAGTACATTTTCAAGATCCTATAGGCATGCTTTCTAAGAAGAGGGGAAAGCAATTACAAAGGCATGAACAGTCCTATAGGCATGTTTTTCTAAGAGGAAAAAAAGACGATTACAAAGACATAAAATCCTATAGGCATGTTTTTCTAAGAGGAAAAGAAAAGACAATTACAAAGGCATAAAATCCTATAGGCATGTTTTTTCTAAAAAAGAAAAGACAATTACAAAGACCTAAAATCCTATAGGCATGTTTTTCTAAAAAGAAAAGACAATTACAAAGGCCTAACATATCCTATAGGCATGTTTTTTCTAAAAAAAAAAAAAGAAAAGACAATTACAAAGGCATAAAATCCTATAGGCATGTTTTTCTAAAAGAAAAGACAATTACAAAAGCCTAAAATATCCTATAGGCATGTTTTTCTAAAAGAAAAGACAATTATAAAAGCCTAAAATATCCTATAGGCATGTTTTTCTAAGAGAAAAGACAATTACAAAAACCTAAAATATCCTATAGGCATGTTTTTCTAAAAGAAAAGACAATTATAAAAGCCTAAAATATCCTATAGGCATGTTTTTCTAAAAGAAAAGATAATTATAAAAGCCTAAAATATCCTATAGGCATGTTTTTCTAAGAGAAAAGACAATTACAAAAGCCTAAAATATCCTATAGGCATGTTTTTCTAAAAGAAAAGACAATTATAAAAGCCTAAAATATCCTATAGGCATGTTTTTCTAAGAAGAAAAGAAAATTACAAAGGCATAAAAAAGAATCCTATAGGCATATTTTTCTAAAAAGAAAAGAAAATTACAAAGGCATAAAAAAGAATCCTATAGGCATAATTTCTAATATCATATTATTAAGCCCTATAAACATATTTCTAGTAGGTAATGAAAACACCATAAAGTTTGAAATAATATCTCAAAGTATGATTTCTAACGAATATATTATTGAAATCCTATGGATATGCTTTCCAGCACGTAAAAAAAAAATCATAAGAAATAATATAAAGTTTGAGGATAATCCTAAAGCGTGATTCTTACACAATGGATTATCGCGCATGAAATCTATCTTATTTTATTTATTATTTTTTTATTATTATTATTATTATTTTTTAATCCTGAAATTTGCCTAGATGAGACGAGAAATAACGAAAAACACAGCATACAATCCCCTCCCCCTTTTCACTACATCCCCCATTTCACTATCATCATTACAAGGCCGGAAAAGAAATAATAATTACAAAAAAAAAAAAAAGATAGAAAATCAAATTCTCCTGAGGCCTTCCACGTTCAACCTCCCCCAAGCGACTCTTGATGCTCTTATTTTAAAAGACAACCTGCGATACTAAAAGAGCGAGCAATACCGAAACAGACAATAAGAGATTTAAACACTTATAAAAATCAGATGGGAGTATAACCTTATAGTTCGAATTGGCAAGGTATACTACAGGGACAAGTGATAGTAATTCCGGACCAGAATCACCCTTCGCTCTCGACACGTCAAGTTCACAAGAATCTTAAAGATTCCGAGCAATGCTTGTGTCAAGAGGAGCTTGCATCAAATTGCATCAACAGAAGAGAGGCCGCATTTGAAAGTAAGCCAAAAAATGCAGAATGTATCAAGTAATGGTAATATATGATATTTTAAGAGGTGTGTGGAAGTTCCTCTCCTTATCCCCCCTGAAGAGTGGGAGATGGAGTGTTTATATAGGATGGGGGGAAAGAAAAATTTAAAAGGTAAGAGAAAAAGGATATATTTTTACCATGATGGAGTGAATCAAATTGATTGGCAGAATATATTTTAATAACCAAATCAGTCAACTTATAAGGAAGGAAATAATAAAAATTCAAAACACTTTCCTTACAGGTTGATTGCAGTAAAATCACAATCTCTTTAAATTTAGTAATTGAATAAATTCAGAAAATATGACTTAATAGCAGCAACCAAATTAAATGCTTAAGGCAATGTTCCTTATCTGTTATGAACTAAGATGGCAAGTCAATTAATCCTTTCCATAATCAAAAAGGGTTAATTAATTTAGGGCATATTTGGGGCGATCAACACAGATAGACAAATTCACATAACTCGCAGAGATTATCAGGATTTATCGGTTTCTCATAATCACCCAGTTTCAATTAAACAAGGCTAAAGAAAAGAATACTGCAAATCTAGTGACTTTACGTTAAAAAGATAATGGGGAGAGTAGACTTTGAACGAACAAAACATCAAACTACATGTAACAAAACAACGAACAATACTAAAATGAGAACAAACCGACTTTACGCGACGTTCTCCGATTGTCCGGGTCTTGACCGGAATCCTTTTCCTATTTTTTTTCGAGATCCGCTGCAGGGCCTGCTGGCGGTGTTGGTGGTTGTATGGTGGTGGCTTGGGCGGAGCATGGTGGTGGTTGAGAGACGGAGGGAGCGGAGACTAGAGGGGCTGCCGGCGTCGCGTGGAGGGTGGCAGCGACGCGCGGCAGCGAGAGGAAGGCGGACGAGGGTCGAGGCGTGGTGGTTTGCTGGAGGCGGCGACTGCCGCTGCTGCCGCCGCTGTTTTGGGGCTGGGGGTTGCTGCGGGGTTTTGGGGGTCGTTGGTGGTGCGATTTGGTGGAGGAGAGGGAGAGGAGATAGAAGGCGACAGGGTGAGAAGGAGTTGCTGCCGGCGGGGAGAGGGAGTTGCCGGCAGCGGGGGGCGTTAGAGGGGAGGGGGAGGCGGCAGCCATGGCTGCCTCCCGTTGAGATGGAGAGAAATGAAAATTTCTTTTAGGGTTTGGGGGGTTAAGAATTAAAATCGGGTTTGGGTCGAATCCGGGTCAAAAATGGGTGACCCGGATTTAAAAACTAGCCAGAATATTGTAAAAATTAAAATCTAGTCCTAAATTGATTTAAAATTGATTGAAATACTAGTCCGAAATCGTAGGAATTTAAAATTAGGCCACAAATTGGTAAATTGAAATTAAATACTAGTCCACAAATCGTAGGAATTTAAAATTAGGCCACAAATTGGTGCATTAAATTTAAATGCTAGTCAAAAAATTGTAAAAGTTTAAAAATTGAGCCACAAATTGATAATTCGGGTTTAAAAATTAGTCGAAAGTGTAGACATTTAAAATTGAGCCTCAAATTAGTAGGTTGCATTTAGATACTAGTCAAAAATTAAAATTGAGGCTCTAATTGGCTCAAGTTGGATAAAAGCGTAAAATTTCACAAATAAGTGGCTAGAATCGAAATAGATTCAAAATTGAACTAGGATTTCTGAGATTTGGCCAAGATTGACATAAAATTTATTTGAAAGGATCATGACTTGAGCAAAATATAATACGTAGACTTGCGTAATTCACACCAAACTATGAGAAAGTGTATTAAAAATAATATTTGAATGATGTGATTCGAAAGACGTTACTAAAATAACGACACGCGTCTAACACTAAAATAGCGATTATTCGTTGCTTATTTTTTGTATAAAATGTCGATATAAAGAGCGCATTATGGAAAATAAAATCAATTACTTCACCGATTAAAAAAATACCGATTTTTTAAGTAAATAAAAACGCAAAATAAATTAAGGGTCGGTCAAAATCGGGTGTCAACAGCTGCCCCTTCTTTGCTCGGGAATGAAGGATGAATTGTTGAGCAAAGAAAGTTGACGTAGTAGCCAATTTTGTCCGACCGATGGAGTTTTATCGAAGGGGCCGGATAGAACAAAAGTTTACGGCCGACACTTTAGTCTGGAAGTTGCCTACATATCTCTGGTTATACGAGAATCAGGCTGTGTGTAGTTCTGGATTTAGAAATGCATGAAATTCCTAAAATGAACAAAACCATGCGAATCTCGAAGCTTAAATCGAAATGCTCGCGGCATAGAAAATGCTTAGATGTCGAAAGAATAGGAGGTTTGATGCATTCAATAGCGGAATGATGGCGGACTCTAAACATTCGCGGGTTTTATAGTTAAAAGAAATGCTATGTAAGCGAAAATAATAAGAGCATATATATTGAGTGGCGAAATAATAAAACGTGATGCAAGTTCCCTGTTAGACCGTGAATTTTGCCATAAGACGATAAGGATGACGCCTTAGGCTATGACGTCTAGGGCTATGCTAATCATAAATTGTATCCTCGGGTCATGAAATGATGTCCGTAGGCCATGAAGGATGGTGCCTTTGGACGATGATACCTTCGGATCATGATGAATGTAATTAAATCCCTAGGCCATGAAATGATGTCCTTAGGCCATGAAGATGATGCCTTTGGACCATGACGCCTTAAGGGCATGATGGGCGGAAATTAAATCCCTAGGCCATGAAATGACGTCCGCGGGCCATGAATAATGCTGCCTTTGGACTATGACGCCTTAGGGGTGCGACATGTTATGCTGCTCTCAGGCCGAAGCAATGATAACTTTGGCGCAATGCGGTGCATATAGGAATCTTGGGCCGGTGTCGTGTAAAAATGCAATCTTCGAGCATAATGCAATGCAAATTATATGCAATTTCTTGGGCAAATTATGCATATCATGCAAGACATGACTTTCGGGCACGATGCCATGCAAAATTTTTTCAAATATGTGCGATTTCTCGGGCTAATGTTATGCACTTTTCGGGCCAAATTATGCAAGGTATGATTTTCGGGCACTATGCAGTGCAAATTTTAAAGTACATGCAACTTCTTGGGCCAAAATATGCATATTATGCAAGACATGACCTTTGGGCACGATGCAATGCAATTTTTGAAGTATATGCAATTTTCAGGCCAATATGATTTTCAAGCACGATGCAATGCGAATCTCGGGCATTTATGATGCACGTATCGGGCACATGCGAATGCAGATATATTTATAATGCAAATATCGGGCACAATGCAAATGCAAATATCGGGCACATGTAATGCAAATGCAAATATCGGGCCTTATGATGCAAGTATCGGGCACAATGCGAATGCGAATGCACTTATGATGCGAATGCAGATCTCGGGCCTTTGTAATGCAAATGTTGGGCATATGCGCTACAAAAGTTTTTATTCGTTTATGATATACCTATTAAGCATATGCAGTGTGAATTTGGGGCCGATGCGATGCAAAGCATAAAGTAATATTTTATCTTACTAGATTGTCGTCTGCTCGGACAATGCAGGGGATGTGTGCCTGTCACATCTGCATTCAAAGAAAAATAGTCAGATTATAAAAAGGGGAGGTTGATCTGTCCTTTGTCGTGGCCCGGTGTTCTCATCTTTTGCTGAAGTCCAGACCTTTGTCGGGCTTTTCTCTTGGGACGGGATGGCGTAGCATTTCAAAAATTAAAAAAAAGGTGTATATATATAATGTATACATGTGTATATACTTTATATATATTTGAAACGTTTGAAAAACAACTGATAGTTTATTAATGAATCCTTTGATAGTAGCACATTTTGAGACAAATCCAACGTTCAGTTGAATAGGGATCTTCGGGTTGCGTGATGTAGAGTTATAACTTCCTTGTTCTATCCGTCATGAATTTTTGAGCTGGCCTCAAAAATTCTGCCCCAATTATCTTGCCTGCCTTTGCTCTTTTACGAAAGAATTTTTGAGATCCTCTCAAAAATTCTGCCCTAGTCTGTGGTCCAATGGGGGAAATGAAATTTTTATTATGGTAAGACCGAGCTCCACAGGAGCGCCTACGTATCCCTCTTAAACGGGAATCAGGTCTGACGTAGTTCCAATTACAAAGAGCAAAAGATAAAGCTCAGACGTAGTATCTTTTCACAGCATCTGCATTGATAGGTCTGGGCCAGATTTCGCCGTCCATTTCTGCGAGTATGAATGCTCCTCCGGTCAAGACGCGGTGAACCATGTACGGACCTTGCCAATTTGGTGCGAACTTTCCTTTGGCCTCGTCTTGATTTGGGAAGATCCGCTTCAAAACTAATTGCCTGGGTGAGAAGTATCTCGGTCTAACCCTTTTGTTGAATGCTCGGGCCATCCTGTTCTGGTAAAGTTGCCCGTGACATATGGCATTGATCCTTCTTCCATCGATCAGTGCTAGTTGCTCAAACCTGCTTCGTACCCATTCGGCGTCACTCAACTCTGCTTCTTGAATGATCCTCAGAGATGGTATCTCGACTTCTGCAGGAATTACCGCTTCGTTCCCATAGACCAAAAAATACGGTGTTGCCCCAGTGGAGGTCCGAATGGTGGTGCGATATCCCAATAATGCAAATGGTAGCTTCTCGTGCCATTGTCTGTGATTGTCGATCATTTTCCGCAATATCCTTTTGATGTTCTTGTTCGCGGCTTCTACCGCTCCATTCATCTGTGGCCTGTATGCAGTGGAGTTTCGATGGTTGATCTTGAATCAGTCACAAGTTTCCATCATCAGATTGCTATTGAGGTTGGCTCCGTTGTCAGTGATGATCGTCTCAGGGACCCCAAACCGGCAAATGATGTTATTTTTTATGAAATCATCGACAACTTTCTTAGTAACAGATTTGTGCGATGTAGCTTCGACCCATTTAGTGAAGTAATCAATTGCCACAAGGATAAACCGGTGTCCATTCGAGGCTGCTAGCTCGATAGGACCAATGACATCCTTGCCCCAAGCTACGAATGTCCAAGGGCGAACTAGTGACATGGAGTTCGTTGGGAGGAACTCGGATCATGTCTGCGTGAGTTTGACACTAATGACATTTCTGAACATGACGGATGCAATCTGTTTCCATTGTTAACCAAAAATAACCTGCTCTGAGGATTTTCTTTGCAAGGGTAAAACCATTCATGTGTGGCCCGCATGTTCCTGCATGGATCTCCTCCATAAGTCTGGATGCCTCTTTAGTTCCGACGCACCTTAGCAAACCCAGGTCGGGAGTCCTCCTATATAGGATTTCTCCGTTTAAGAAGAATTGATTTGCTAATCTCCTAATTGTGCGTTTTTGGACTTTTGTTGCATCCTCCGGATAGCTGCCACTTTTCAAGTACCCTTGAATGTCATCATACCACGATTTCTGATTTGGCTCTTCCTCCACGTGAAAGCAATATGCAGGTTGTTCATGTAGATGAATGCGGATGGGATCAATGTAATTCTGATCTGGGTGTCGAATCATGGAAGATAGGGTGGCCAAAGCATCGGCAAACTCATTCTGAAGTCGCGGAATATGCTTGAATTCCACTTTAGTGAATCTTTTGCAGAGCTTTTGCACGCAATCCAAATATGGTAAAAGCTTTCGGTTCTTCACCGCCCACTCACCCTGTGCCTGACGGATCACTAAATCTGAATCCCCAATTGCCAAAATCTCCTGCACATCCAAATCAACTGCTAGACGGAGGCCCAAGATGCAAGCCTCATATTCAGCCATGTTGTTGGAGCAATGAAACCTGAGTTTTGCTGATGCTGGGTAGTGTTGGCCCGTAGGTGAGATCAATACAGCCCCAATGCCTGCTCCGTTAAAGTTTTTGGCCCCGTCGAAGAACATCCTCCACCCATCATATTCTTCAAAGATATCTTCTCCTGCGAAATCTACTTCTTCATCATGAAAATAAGTCTTCAAAGGCTTGTACTCTTCGTCTACAGGGTTTTCTGCTAGATGATCGGCCAGTGCTTGTGCCTTCACCGCCTTTTGTGTGACATAGACTATGTCAAATTCACTCAGCAATATCTGCCATTTAGCCAACTTACCCGTGGGCATGGGTTTCTGAAAGATGTACTTCAGAGGATCCATCCTTGAGATCAGATACGTCGTGTGTGCTGAGAGATAATGTCGCGATTTCTGGGCCACCCAAGTCAAAGCACAACAAGTACGCTCAAGCAAAGAATATCGAGCTTCATATGGCGTGAACTTCTTACTCATGTAGTAGATCGCCTGCTCCTTCCTTCCTGTTTCATCATGTTGTCCCAAAACACACTCGAATGCCTGATCCATGACCGATAAGTATAGCAGCAAAGGTCGGCCTGCCTCAGGGGGAACCAACACTGGAGGATTGGATAAATAGTCCTTGATTTTATCAAATGCTTCTTGACATTCTGGAGTCCATTTGATAGCAGCGTCCTTCTTTAGTAGCTTGAGGATTGGTTCACAAATGACGGTGGATTGGGCTATGAAGCGACTGATATAGTTGAGTCTACCCAAGAAGCTCATCACCTCTTTCTTGCTCTTTGGAGGGGGAAGTTCCCGAAAAGCCTTGATTTTTGTTGGATCCAGCTCTATACCCCGGCGACTGACAATGAAACCCAATAATTTCCCGGCGGGGACCCCAAAAGCACACTTTGCAGGATTTAATTTCAAGTTGTACCTTCGTAGCCTGTCAAAGAATTTCTGAAGATCAATTAAATGGTCACACCCTTTCTTTGACTTGATGATGACATCGTCCATGTGAACCTCAATTTCTTTGTGAATCATGTCATGGAACAAAGTGGTCATGGCTCTCATGTAGGTGGCCCCAGCATTCTTTAGTCCGAACGGCATTACTTTGTAACTGTAGACACCCCAAGGTGTGATGAAAGCAGTTTTCTCTGCGTCATCTTCATGCATCTTGATTTGATGATACCCAGCAAAGCAATCCACAAATGACTGTGTTTCATGCTTAGCACAATTGTCTATCAAAATGTGGATGTTTGGGAGTGGAAAGTCATCCTTAGGGCTAACCTTGTTGAGATCCCGGTAATCCACGCAAACCCTGACCTTACTATCTTTCTTGGGTACGGGCACAATGTTGGCAAGCCAGGTCGGATACTTGGTCACTTCCAGAATTCCGGCTTCCAACTGTTTTGACACCTCTTCTTTGATTTTCAAAACTCAAGTCAGGCTTGTATTTTCTGAGCTTCTGCTTCACTGGCGGGCAAGACGGATCGGTAGGCAGTCGATGGGCCACTATTGAAGTGCTCAACCCTGTCATATCTGCGTAGGACCAAGCAAAGACATCATTGTTCTTTTTCAAGAATTGGACGTATTCCCCTTTCTTTTCCTCGGTCATGTGAACACTGATTCTTGTCTCTTGGATTGTTTCGTCATCACCCAAGTTCACTGTTTCTGTTTCTTTTAAATTTGCTTTTGGCTTTTCCTCAAACTCTTTGACCTTTCTAGTAACTTCTTCACAATTTTCATCTGTTGCCTCTGTCTCAGCTATTTCGTGTTGGATAATCTCATTATGTGCCACAATCTCAGTTTCAACATTATTAAAAGTAATTTTTCTGAAAGAAAACAACAAAATAAACATAAAATGACATCATCGTGAAATGAATGAAAGTTTTATTCATAATCAAAACTTGTCATGATAATGGCATAAGTAAAACATTAAAATCTTAATTAAGAGTCTTTATTTGAAAACATAATGAGTTGGTGACAATTTCATGTTTCTACCCAAGTGCCCGACGTGGTCTGGATGGTGCAGTGGTCCAGCTGCTGATGACGATCCCTGTGATCTCCTCCTGCGCTGGGGCTCTTTCCTCCTCCTCGTTGATTACGACATTGCAACTTCCTTCCTCAGCTTCTGAAAGGGACAAACCTTGCAATCCATTCAACAAGTCATCAATACCATCATCCCGGAATCCGGCGGATTGGAAAGTCTGGCTCAACAGTGGCAAGGGGCTTGGGAAAGGATAATAACACCCCTCTGGAAGTGGTTCCCAATCCAAATACTCTTCTATAGTGTAAGCATATCCCAAGCCAAATGTGGTTGAGTGATGTGAAGGCTTTATAGGCTCGATGATCCCTTGCAGTCTGGCTCCTAAGCCCCTTCCTGGTTCATAACCTGAGTTCTGCATCACGTTCATCACATCCATCACCCCCACCTCTTCTTCTTCTGTGCCTGCTTCTAGTGTCTCTCTTTTTGCCTCAGAAAGAAAGTCTTCTGCGATGAACAGGTTTCTCATACTTTCTAGCAGTTCCTCTTCTTCCCTCTCTAGGTCGCTCTTGAGAAAACCAGCGGATTGGAAGTTCAGATGTAAAGAGGGGATAGGACGCTCCAACCTTTCTCTCTTCATGGGTATTTCTCCTTCATACCCCAAACCCATAGTATCGTTTTTGAAAGGAAGTGAGATTGGGTCAGGAATGCCTTGGAGTTTGGCTCCCAATCCTTTGCCTGGCTCGTAGCCTAGCCACAACATCATGCTCAGGATCTTCTGATTGTACCATGGTGTTGATTCGATGCCTCCCAACAACTCCACGGTGTGGAACATTCCTCCATCCATACAGCCCGGTCCTTCAACAGCATAGACGGGGTGTCCCTTCTCCCCATGCACTACCACTTCTTCATGTTCCCATTCGAACTTCAGGCATTGATGTAGGGTGGATGGCACTGCCCCGGCCATGTGAATCCACGGGCGCCCCAACAATAAATTGTAGGAAGCTGGGATGTCCAATACCTGGAATGCAATAGGGAAGGTGGCCGGACCAATGGTCATGTTCAAAGTGATCTCCCCTATCGTGTCCCTTTGAGATCCATCAAAGGGCTTCACATTCATCTGGCAATCTTGAATCATCGCCAAATCCACACCCAGCCTTGTCATAGTGCTGAGTGGACAGATATTTAACCCAGAACCCGGATCGACCAAAGCTTTAGTAATCATTCTGTCCTGGTATCTGGTGGTGATGTAAAGAGCTCGGTTGTGGGTGGTCCCTTCAATCGGGAGTTCGTCTTCGTGGAAGGATATCTTATAAGCTTTGAATACCTGCCCCACCATGTGGGCCATCTCTCCTTCAGTGATGTTGGACGGAACATAAGCCTCACTCAGCACTCTCATCAACGCCTTCTGGTGAGGCTCTGAAGTCTGCAAGAGGGACAAGATGGAGACCTGAGAGGATCCCTTACTCAATTGACCTGTGGCGGGGTGCCCCTTGGCCTGTATCCTTTTCCACTCCCCGTCTTCTTCCACCTCTATTATAGGAGGCTTAGTCCCGCTTGAGCTACCTTGTGTCATGTATTTGGAGGTATCCGTCTGTTCGGAGTTGGTTGCCCCCTGGATAACATCGTTCTCTTCCACCACTGTTTTTCCCTTGTCATAGCTCCAGGGAACAGCGTGTGTGTCGAAGCTTTGCTGAGGAGCCATTGTGACCACAAAAGGGAGTTTAGGCGCGGCAATTTCCACTTCAAACGGTCTGCGCCCTCGTACCACAAAAGGTGTTTGAGTTATCACTGCCACTAACTCATTTTGCCCTACCAACCATATGGGCCCTGGTGCACCTGTTGATTCTTCTACTTCCAACATATTTACCTGATGATTAGGAAGTGGGTTGTTGGACACATTAGGCGCGGGTTCTTTGAGCTGTATGGTTTTGGTGTCTATAAGTTTTTGGATTTTATCTCGTAGGGATCGGCAGACCTCGGTGGTATATCCTTTCATTCCAGAATGATAGGCGCATACCTTGTTGGGGTCGTACCATTTGGCTTGGGTATCAACGGGTAGAGCTGGGATTGGGGTTATGTACCCAGCTGTTTTTAATCTTTCATAAAGCTGGGCGATAGGTTCAGCCAAAGGGGTGTAGGATTTTGTGGGTCTTCTTTCGGAATTGGGACGGTTTCTGTAATTTGGTTGTCGAGGGGATAGTGGTGGTGGTGAAGGGGTTTGGTAGTAAACAGGTTGGGTGTTGTAAACGGGGTATGCCGGTTGTTGGTATTGTGGAGGTGGAGCTTGGTAAGAAGTATATGCTGGGTAAGGAGGGTAGGGCATAGGGTAAGGTGATGTGGGATACTGAGGGAGAGGTGAGATTGGGGTTTGTGGTTTAATAGGGCTTTTGTGCGCTAACATGACCGCACCCACTTCCTTTTTCTTCTGGTTTTCGGGCAAGTTTCCCGACTGTAATGCCTTGTTGGTAGCTTGTAAAGCCTCCAAGTTGATAATGGTACCATTCTTGATACCTTCTTCAATCCTCTCGCCAAGTTTGATAATGTCGGCGAAGCTCTTCTCTGCGACTAACATCATCCTGTCATAATATTGGGGCTCCTGCGCCCTGATAAAATAGTCCTTCATCTGGGACTCATCCATGGGAGGCCTGGCTCTGGCAGCCTCGGACCTCCATCTGACGGCATAATCTCTGAAAGTCTCACCAGGCTTTTTCTTCAAGTTTTGGATGTAGAACCAATCGGGTGCATTCTCCGTGTTGAACCCAAATCGGTCCATGAAGTCTGAGGCCATATCTACCCAACTCGACCATTTTCGGGCATCTTGGTCGATGTACCACGTAAGAGCTTCACCGGTAAGACTTCTCATGAACAATTTCATCCTGATCCTTTCATCTCTTCCCACCCCAGCGAGCTTGTCGCAGTACATGCGTAGATGGGCTTTAGGATCTCCGATGCCATTGAACAATTCAAATTTGGGAGGTTTATATCCCTCTGGTAGCTCCACGTCGAGATGTATGCATAGGTCCTCATAACTCAAACCAACCACCTGTTTGCTGGACTCGACTTGCTGCAAGCGATTGGTGAGGCTGTCCAATTTCTCGGCCATGGACTCAGCGCATCTTTTTGGGAGGATTCTGACTCATGGTATTCGTGGGTATAGGGAGCGGTTTCCACGAATATCGGATTCTGGTAGTAATTTCCTGGAGCATGGGTATATGTGGTATTAACGGTAGGTTTGGGAGGCATATTTGGGATGGGGCTAGTATTTAGAGGGTGTAGGGTTGGCTCGGAAGGGCCTGCATGGTGCAGGTTTTGGAAATGGTAATTTGGAGGTTGGGTATTTGTGGGTGGTAAGCTAGTGGGGTTAGGTTGTTTCTGAGGAGTAGGTTGTGTAATTGGCAATGTGGTTTTAGTAGTATTGATTTGTTCCTCCATGTTATCCCCAAAAGGGGTGCCGAGAGAAATTGACAGCCTAGCCAAGCTTCGCATGCTAGCCATTTCCTCTTCAAGTTCCAAGATCTTTCTCTCTAACCTTAGGACCAAGTCAGTGGAGTGAGCCCCCTTGTCGGAGTTCTCGTTGCTGCTATTGTCATCAGCCATCTTACCCTTCTTCTTGTTCAGGTTTTGGAGTGGCGGAGGAGGAGGAGGAGCCCCTTTGGATCTGGTGTAGTAGGCCAGAATGCACGGACAGATCAACCCTGAGAAGGGGAAAAACAAACAACAAAACCAGTAAAGTCTTGTTAGAGGTTAGGGTAATAATAATAGTAAACATGTAATTCAACAAAAATAATCGTCCTACAATGCAAGGGACCTCATTGAGCCAGAGGTAGGCCTAATACGACAAGCAAGTGATTCGTGATAATTGACCCAAGCCATAATTTGCGAATTGGAGTTTAGAGTTAGTATAGATAAAAAATGATAAAAATTAAACTAATACATCATAAGGAATTTGCTTTAAGTAAAAGCCTAAGGGGTGCAAGGGTAACATAGGGAAATAACTAGAACAGAACTAAAGTCTTCAGTCACGGAGCTTTTCATAAGTAGGGACGATTTGCTGTCTCATCTCCGGAGTGATGCCATAGTCTCTGTTGAGTAGGTCGCGAGCCCAAGCTTTCTCTTCCAAATCTTCGAAGCCCGGACGCCCACCATAATCAAGGTCCAACCTTTCAGCATCTTCCAAGATCCAAACATAATACTCTGGTGTGCAATAGGGGAGGGGGTCTTGGACTTCGACATCTATGGTCCTTTCCCACTTTCCCATTATGTCTTGGACTTGTGGAATTCCCTCTCCAAAGTCGGACTCCGATAAGATCATGTTAGAGCGGAGTGGAATCATTTGGATCAATCCGAACTGACGAAGAACCCGTAGTGGAGCATATGGTTGCACCCCTTTGAGACCGATGAGTTCGATATAGTAGAGTTCGTCACCCCTTACCTTGGCACGTTGGATGCGCAGCCAATTGTATTTCCATTGAATCTGATACCCGGAGAGTTCCTTCAGAAAGGCGTACCATTCTCCTACTTCTCGTGGAGCATTGAATCTATCGGTTCTCCTTACATGAGTCTGAATCTAGTTACCCATCCCATCTAGACTGTCGAATAAGGCCGGTCATTTGTAGAAGTGTTCGATCGCCCATATTTGTAACAGTAGATTGCACCCTTCGAAGAACCTTTTCCCCCTAGCACATGCAGATAGTGCTCTCGTCATTTCTGCGATAATCATTGGCACCAGAGTCACATTGGCATGATCTATCCCTCTGGCTAATGTTTGGACCACAGAACTCAAAGCAGTATCAATCTTGCCTCCCTCCCTAGGGAACACCACTGTGCCCAACAAAGCGAGGACGAAGGCATTGATGCGATACTTTTCCCATTTCTCAGCAGAGCAGGCGAATTCTTCATTGAAGTTCTTATGCCCATCCTTATGACCGAAACGGGAGTACAGAAAGTCCAGAGAGATCCAGTCAAAGTCGAGGGAGGTCAACTTTGGATTATGTCTTAATCCCAGAGATCTGAGAAATTTCCTGGCTGATATTTTGCGGGGAACAATCATACGTCGTCTGCGGTAGCTTAGTTCAGTGAGCCCACCAATTTCCTCTATAGTGGGGGTTAACTCAAAGTCCTTGAATTTGAAGACTACCCTGGCAGGGTCCCAGAACCTCAATAAGGCCATGATCAGGTATCTGTTTGGGATGATGAAGAGGAGGAAAGTCAAACCGCCTAATAACTGACGAACCTCCATAGCACGTTCCTGTTTGATACTATTCCACCATCCTCGGAGTTTGTGACTTACGCATACTACCATGCGAGTATTGGCGAAATTTGGGCAAGCCATGGGAGATCTGCACACAAAAACAAAGAAAATGCTCTAAACTCCATTTTACACATTTAGGCTTGAATTAATTTATCGCGTTTCACGTAGACACATAATATGAGATTTTCGTCTATAGGGTGATTGGACCCTTTAGACTTAGATAGGGTGGCTCCTAACGTAGGTTGACCCAAGAGGTCACACTACCTAAGGCTAATGCATGCATGCCTTAGTTTTAGGGGTGGATAAAGCTCTATCCTAAGTTTTCTATAAGAGTGGGGTTAGACACAGACTTGATATCCTATGTGAGAAGGTGCGTGGTCCCACAGTAGCAAAACTATCCGCTTACACCATGCTTATGCCATCTCTCTAGACACTGGTTTGAAAAGAGATTGTGAGAAGCGCAAAGGCACAACATCACGATAAAAGAAAAAAGAGGGTCCCAAGTGGGAGAAAGTATGAACGGAATGCCAGTTAAGATTTAAGCGTAAACAATTAGCAGTTATAGCATTTTAAGCAAGTAGTTAAAGCGATAAATAAGTAAAAATAAAAGGGAAAGGGAAAGGAGTAAATAAATAAAAGGGGAAGGGGGGATAATGGGGTGTTAGAGGGGTAAGGAAAGGGAATTAGCGGGATAGGGAAAGGGAAATTAGAGGGGATAAAGGAAGGGGAGTTAGCGGGATTGGGAAAGGGAAATTAGAGGGGATAAAGGAAGGGGAGTTAGCGGGATAGGGAAAGGGAAATTAGGGGATAAAGGAAAGGGGAGTTAGAGGAAGAGGGGGATGTTAGAGGGGATAAGAAAAGGGGGGAATATAAAAGAGGGAGACATTATTAGGGGATACAATTAAGGGGAAAGAAAAGGAAAAAGAAAAGCAATTGTTAATAATAAGTAACCCACATAAAAGATAAACACGTAGCGGTAAGAGCCATGGTCCCCAGCAGAGTCGCCATTCTGTCGCGCCCTATTTTTTCCTCGCGGAGAAACAGGAACCTGGACGACGTCGTGGCAATAACTCTTTTGGGATTTAGAAAAAGGAAGAGTCGCCACCTAATGTTTGGATGCATTAGGACACCATTCTAGCCTAAGGTCAAAGGTCAAACCAGAGAAGAGGGTTCGGGCTCAAGTTACCTCGAAGGGAAGGTGTTAAGCACCCTTTAAAGTCCGCAAAGGCGGGTCCCGACCGTGTCTCATATTTTATGTGGGGTTGAAAACACAAATAAAGGTCTCGTAATTTAAAAGTTAATTCTAAGCGACAAGAGTTTGATCAAACACAAATAAATGTTAAACGGGTTGGGTTATTAACTTCTCGGATCAAACGCACTTGGTTTATTACCAAGCCCCAGGATGAAAACCAAGGTTCCATCCTATTGGGGTCAAGCGTATATCATCCTTTCCGAGTCCTATCTACCCCTACCCCCTCCTAAGTTCATTTTTATTAGTTAACTTAAAAGCGGGCTAAAAAAAATGAAATGCTAGCATGTCCTAATGATGCCTAGCGTCCCTCCTATTGTCCAAGAGGCATTGGACGTCTATTTTGGCGATTCTAGACTCAACTTAGGTTTCCTATTAGACTCTCGCGGTAGACACAACAAAAGGAACTTTTGAGGACAACGGTTGGCATATATGGTTTCACCTAGCCTCGAAGAACAAAACAATGAACACAAAAGAGAAGTACTAAAACATAAGTAATTCAAAGATACATGCATTATATGGAATTCTAGAGGCATGGTCTTTAAAAGTACATTTTCAAGATCCTATAGGCATGCTTGCTAAGAAGAGGGGAAAGCAATTACAAAGGCATGAACAGTCCTATAGGCATGTTTTTCTAAGAGGAAAAAAAAGATGATTACAAAGACATAAAATCCTATAGGCATGTTTTTCTAAGAGGAAAAGAAAAGACAATTACAAAGGCATAAAATCCTATAGGCATGTTTTTTCTAAAAAAGAAAAGACAATTACAAAGGCTTAAAATCCTATAGGCATGTTTTTCTAAAAAGAAAAGACAATTACAAAGGCCTAACATATCCTATAGGCATGTTTTTTCTAAAAAAAAAAAAAAGAAAAGACAATTACAAAGGCATAAAATCCTATAGGCATGTTTTTCTAAAAGAAAAGACAATTACAAAAGCCTAAAATATCCTATAGGCATGTTTTTCTAAGAGAAAAGATAATTACAAAAGCCTAAAATATCCTATAGGCATGTTTTTCTAAAAGAAAAGACAATTATAAAAGCCTAAAATATCCTATAGGCATGTTTTTCTAAGAGAAAGGACAATTACAAAAGCCTAAAATATCCTATAGGCATGTTTTTCTAAGAGAAAAGACAATTACAAAAGCCTAAAATATCCTATAGGCATGTTTTTCTAAGAGAAAAGACAATTACAAAAACCTAAAATATCCTATAGGCATGTTTTTCTAAAAGAAAAGACAATTATAAAAGCCTAAAATATCCTATAGGCATGTTTTTCTAAAAGAAAAGACAATTATAAAAGCCTAAAATATCCTATAGGCATGTTTTTCTAAAAGAAAAGACAATTATAAAAGCCTAAAATATCCTATAGACATGTTTTTCTAAGAGAAAAGACAATTACAAAAGCCTAAAATATCCTATAGGCATGTTTTTCTAAAAGAAAAGACAATTATAAAAGCCTAAAATATCCTATAGGCATGTTTTTCTAAGAAGAAAAGAAAATTACAAAGGCATAAAAAAGAATCCTATAGGCATGTTTTTCTAAAAAGAAAAGAAAATTACAAAGGCATAAAAAAGAATCCTATAGGCATAATTTCTAATATCATATTATTAAGCCCTATAAACATATTTCTAGTAGGTAATGAAAATACCATAAAGTTTGAAATAATATCTCAAAGTATGATTTCTAACGAATATATTATTTAAATCCTATGGATATGCTTTCCAGCATGTAAAAAAAAAATCATAAGAAATAATATAAAGTTTGAGGATAATCCTAAAGCGTGATTCCTACACAATGGATTATCGCGCATGAAATCTATCTTATTTTATTTATTATTTTTTTATTATAATTATTATTATTTTTTTAATCCTGAAATTTGCCTAGATGAGACGAGAAATAACGAAAAACACAGCATACAATCCCCTCCCCCTTTTCGCTACATCCCCCATTTCACTATCATCATTACAAGGCCGAAAAAGAAATAATAATTACAAAAAAAAAAGATAGAAAATCAAATTCTCCTGAGGCCTTCCATGTTCAACCTCCCCCAAGCGACTCTTGATGCTCTTATTTTAAAAGACAACCTGCGATACTAAAAGAGCGAGCAGTACCGAAACAGACAATAAGAGATTTAAACACTTATAAAAATCAAATGGGAGTATAACCTTATAGTTCGAATTGGCAAGGTATACTACAGGGACAAGTGATAGTAATTCCGGACCAGAATCACCCTTCGCTCTCGACACGTCAAGTTCACAAGAATCTTAAAGATTCCGAGCAATGCTTGTGTCAAGAGGAGCTTGCATCAAATTGCATCAACAGAAGAGAGGCCGCATTCGAAAGTAAGCCAAAAAATGCAGAATGTATCAAGTAATGGTAATATATGATATTTTAAGAGGTGTGTGGAAGTTCCTCTCCTTATCCCCCCTGAAGAGTGGGAGATGGAGTGTTTATATAGGATGGGGGGAAAGAAAAATTTAAAAGGTAAGAGAAAAAGGATATATTTTTACCATGATGGAGTGAATCAAATTGATTGGCAGAATATATTTTAATAACCAAATCAGTCTACTTATAAGGAAGGAAATAATAAAAATTCAAAACACTTTCCTTACAGGTTGATTGCAGTAAAATCACAATCTCTTTAAATTTAGTAATTGAATAAATTCAGAAAATATGACTTAATAGCAGCAACCAAATTAAATGCTTAAGGCAATGTTCCTTATCTGTTATGAACTAAGATGGGCAAGTCAATTAATCCTTTCCATAATAAAAAAGGGTTAATTAATTTAGGGCATATTTGGGGTGATCAACACAGATAGACAAATTCACATAACTCGCAGGGATTATCAGGATTTATCGGTTTCTCAGAATCACCCAATTTCAATTAAACAAGGCTAAAGAAAAGAATACTGCAAATCTAGTGACTTTACGTTAAAAAGATAATGGGGAGAGTAGACTTTGAACGAACAAAACGTCAAACTACATGTAACAAAACAACGAACAATACTAAAATGAGAACAAACCGACTTTACGCGACGTTCTCCGATTGTCCGGGTCTTGACCGGAATCCTTTTCCTATTTTTTTTCGAGATCCGCTGCAGGGCCTGCTGACGGTGTTGGTGGTTGTATGGTAGTGGTTTGGGCGGAGCATGGTGGTGGTTGAGAGACGGAGGGAGCGGAGACTAGAGGGACTGTCGGCGTCGCGTGGAGGGTGGCAGCGACGCGCCGCAGCGAGAGGAAGGCTGACGAGGGTCGAGGCGCGGTGGTTTGTTGGAGGCGGCGACTGCCGCTGCTGCCTCCGCTGTTTTGGGGCTGGGGGTTGCTGCGGGGTTTTGGGGGTCGTTGGTGGTGCGATTTGGTGGAGGAGAGGGAGAGGAGATAGAAGGCGAGGGGGTGAGAAGGAGTTGCTGCCGGCGGGGAGAGGGAGTTGCCGGCAGCGGGGGGCGTTAGAGGGGAGGGGGAGGCGGCAGCCATGGCTGCCTCCCTTTGAGATGGAGAGAAATGAAAATTTCTTTTAGGGTTTGGGGGGTTAAGAATTAAAATCGGGTTTGGGTCGAATCCGGGTCAAAAATGGGTGACCCAGATTTAAAAACTAGCCAGAAAATTGTAAAAATTAAAATCTAGTCCTAAATTGATTTTAAATTGATTGAAATACTAGTCCGAAATCGTAGGAATTTAAAATTAGGCCATAAATTCGTAAATTGAAATTAAATACTAGTCCACAAATCGTAGGAATTTAAAATTAGGCCACAAATTGGTGCATTAAATTTAAATGCTAGTCAAAAAATTGTAAAAGTTTAAAAATTGAGCCACAAATTGATAATTCGGGTTTAAAAATTAGTCGAAAGTGTAGAAATTTAAAATTGAGCCTCAAATTAGTAGGTTGCATTTAGATACTAGTCAAAAATTAAAATTGAGGCTCTAATTGGTTCAAGTTGGATAAAAGTGTAAAATTTCACAAATAAGTGGCTAGAATCGAAATAGATTCAAAATTGAACTAGGATTTCTGAGATTTGGCCAAGATTGACATAGAATTTATTTGAAAGGATCATGACTTGAGCAAAATATAATACGTAGACTTGCGTAATTCACACCAAACTATGAGAAAGTGTATTAAAAATAATATTTGAATGATGCGATTCGAAAGACGTTACTAAAATAACGACACGCGTCTAACATTAAAATAGCGATTATTCGTTGCTTATTTTTTGTATAAAATGTCGATATAAAGAGCGCATTATGGAAAATAAAATCAATTACTTCACCGATTAAAAAAATACCGATTTTTTAAGTAAATAAAAACGCAAAATAAATTAAGGGTCGGTCAAAATCGGGTGTCAACAAAGCGAATCAGAGGATTCATAGTGATTATAATACTCACATATTGAAATCAAATACTACAATTATTATGATATTTTCGTTCTTGATTATTATTTTCCTGACACGAATTTTATCGTCCACAAACATATAGATATAATTTTTATTATTTTTTAAAAAGGTGAAAGTTCTCAGAATTTGATCAAATCTTTAATATTTATCTCCGTAATTGAATGTAAAACAATTGTTGAATGCAGGGGATTATGTTTGGAAGTTTTTTGCAGGAATTGAGGTATGTTTACTTTGAAAATATCTTTTGATGATAAAGTAATTTTGAACAAGGCTTTATGTGCATGCTGGACAAACTTGCATTGAGTCATAATTCTTATAAATGCATACATATATATATGTGTATATATATATATATATAAATAAATGTGTGTGTCTATGTGTGTGTATGATATGTCCTATGAGTATGAATATGATTTATCCGATGAGTTATTAATCTTGAAAAATAGGAATTTCTTTGAGTGTAATTTTTATATGAAAAGATCATTTTGAAATATATTTAGTATGGCAAGATGAATTGAATGATTCAACTAATATTCAATGATTGATATTAAACTATTTTGCTTTGCTATCGGGATGATAAATAAACATTTTGGATCCTTTGACTTTATTTAGGAGGAGGAGTAACTCTCATGGGTTAGCTCTTTGCTGCATCAATTGGCTTGCTATTTGGTGAAAAGGATAGCCATTCTGAGTTCGTCCTTTGGTGCATTATTTTTTATCATAATGTAGTTGTACTATGGTAGCTCAATATAATCTACTTAATTTAATGATCTAAGTCTAGTGCCTAAATGTGACACAACAAATGAGAAACACCAAGGTAGCTCAAATAAGCCTCCGAGCATTCATCAAGCATTTCATAGGTATTGACTTAAATGAGAAAGTGAAAACTAAGGGCATGGGACTAAGGGAAAATCAATCGTAATAACAAGTACTAAATCAAAATCAACTTATACATGTCCAACAATACCTCCAACATAGACTTGGGTGGGGGCTAAGACATGTCCTCGGATCACCCTCAATAAAAGTAACAAGAAAAGCACAATAATAGAAGTCTCGAGTCTCATTACAATCCAAGCTTGAAAGAAATAAGATGTTGTCCTCAAAACTAGAGGATTCACCAATATTAGTCTTCAATCAATCTATTCGCTAGCTATGTGTAGGAGAAAGAGCACCGATTCCCTATATAGTGAGATCATTCGGGTCAAAGTATGCGTTAGTACTTTGAATGTATTAAGTATGTAGGTATGCTATGCTATAATGGCCAAATAGTACAAAATTTAAACTACATACGTAAGTCATAAGTAAGAGAAACAAAGATAATAATGAATAAAGAGTGTATGAGATAGATACAAATGAAGCCATATATGTACGTAAAATAGATCATATTTATATGGGATGGTACTATAATTGACATAGAAGACCATGCGAGCTATAACATGGAATCCAATATTCATTAGAAGGGGAAACTACTTACCAACTAGAACTTTTTCACATTCTTTTATTCATTTATTATTTAGCGCTTTCATGGATCCACTAGCCTAGCCTACAAGGGCTCCTATGGTGGCACATAATGAGGTAAATGGTTGCTACTAGAATTTTCTTATCAAACCCCACCTCAAGTCCCATTTGGTGCTAAGTCGAATTCCACAGACAATATAATAAAGTTCTTAGTCATTTATATACCATTGAGACATAAAAACATTATTCAGTAGAAAATACCTCATGAAAAACCTTTGATGATTCAATACGTGAGAATTATCCTTTCATAATCTAGAATCCCTCACTTTTGGTGAGAAAAACCTTCACCAACTTAAGGTGTTCATGAGGAACCTTCCATCATCATTAAATAGGCATTTGAAACATTGGTTAAAGCTCTTTTTTCAAATAAGTCATAGTACAACAAGAGTAGAGTAAACTTAGGTGGGTTCAAGTCAATATAATTTAAACATTCAATTCATCAAGTTCTTGCATGCATACAATGAAAATCATCAATTGCATCATAGTTAAAGCGACTCACCGTAGTATTTCAAAACCCTAGGTAGCTTGATAAGGAAGTACTTCATAAACCGTCATTTCATGCCATTGAATATCAATTCATAGCTAGGTAGGTAAATAATTACCATTTGAACCCCAATCTATGCATTCAAAACTATATCATGAAAACACATGTAATTGCACAATTGAAATTTGAAGATTTTTGTAGGAAGTTTTTGGTCCCTATGGGTGGAAAGACCCATGAATAAAAAAACCCACATACTTGAAGTGCAAAAACTCCAAGGAATCTTAATACTGGAGGTCCAAGCTTGAAATCCAAATCTCCTGCCTTGAAAGAAGCCTTGTGAGTTGAGAGCCTTAGAAGAATTTGAGTGAATTTGAAATTTGAGTAGAATGAAAGTGTAATGGTAGGGAATGAGACTGTTATGGTAGATTTAGATCTTAAACAATGTAGTTTAGGACTTAAGACATGAGGAAAAGTCAAAATTCCCTTCACCAAAAACTACCAGGAGAAACCATGACCTTGATCTATAGGTCGTAGATCAAACTACGGCTCGTAGATGGCAGATTTTGTCCTGGTTACACATCTGAGTTTCAGAAACCTAAAACCCGACCCTTAATATATGAACCCTCCTTTACCATTTATGGATCATAAATATCTCTCGTAGGTTCATCCAACACTTAGAAAATTTCACATCTCAGAACCTAAATCACATAATCTATTTATGATTAGTCAACCAAATCACGATCCGTGCATGATCTTGTCCTGGTTACACCCCCTCCAACTTCAAAAACTTGCCAAGTATTTTCCCTATCAAGGTCTATCTATGACTTGTAAACTCAATCACAGACCGTAGATGAGGCTCATACATGAATGTACCAGAAACTGCACTCGCACCTATCTTCCATCATTCAACCTTTTAACATGTGGGGTATTACACTTAACTTGATTATGACCTTGATTAGATTGATATGGTTCTTAAAACATAATGAGTTGAATTGAATTATATTCTCATTGAGTATTTTTTCCGAACTTGATTTACTTTGTCCTATTGAAAATTAAGTTATGTCATCCATTCTATTTTTATTGCATTTATTACTATGATTATTTTTATTATATTTTTTTAATAAAAAAACTGTCACATCCAAAATTTTATTAAAGAGGACTTGCACTCATTACCGAAAAGGCTCGGAGAACCAACCTTTAATCATATTATATGTATGAACATTAGAAGGTGCTACTAGACTAGCTATGCTTTCATAAAAGTAGACAGTACCACCAAGCTAAAAAGAAAATGCATATGATTAGGTCGTTGGAGTTATGATGTCTAAAACACAAGACACAACCATACTTTACTATACATAGTATGCAAAGCTCTAGATAATGAACACCATTTGTTAAAGGTCAGGACAGGCCCCACCTTACACTTATCTATTATACAATAACAAAATATATCCTATAGACTCAAAAAGCCCCAAGTGTAATGCCCTATATCTTAGGCTAGAACCTGCGTCATTCCTTGTACATATATAGGCTCAACTTGATGACTTCTAATGTAGTAGGATCAAATTTATAGGCATTTAAAGTTTCTTACATGTGGTTTGGGGTCATAAGGAATCTCTTACTTTGAGCCAAGACCAAAGGGTTTCGTTGTGAATTCATATAAGGATTAACTTCAAATGGGCATATCTCTTATCACATAACGAATAAGGTGACTCACCACCTACTAAATTGTAGATCTTTGAATTATCTTTCTAACATATTTAATTTCACCTTATTCTAAGTTCGAAGTAAAAAGTTGTGACCATTTTACTGAAACCTACTTGGGCTGTCGAAATGGACAACGGTCAATTTGACCATCGCATGCATTAGGTGATCTACCGAATCGATCGCCAAATCGCTCTGGAAAGTTTTAAAAATTATCAAATGTAAAGGTACCATTCGGCGTACCATCGAATGGTTCGGCGATGGGACCCCTGGATCATCGATTTTACCACCGGGACACATTAAAATATCATTTTTTGATCTTATGATGATATTTATACTTTTCCAAGAAGGGGTTTCGACTTATAAACCTCACATACACTATTCTAATCTATTTTATCCCTAATTCGCTCTCAAAATTCTCTCAAATCCTCCCCAAAATCCCCCATCCAATTTCAAAACTCTCAAGAGCTTTCATTGAAGATTGAGAACTTAAAGGATTCTTTCAAACCTCCTCAACTTTTCTTCAATTATTTCAAGATTTAAGGTATGGGCCTTTCATCCATGGGTTCTTCCACCCATAGAGTCCCCAAAATCCTTTTGACTAAATCCTTCAAAGTTAAGGTTGATTTTTTATGGGTATCATCCATTACTCCTATTAAGCATGATTTATGTTGAGAATCTTTATCTATTGAATGAAATTGCATGAATTACTTCCAAGGACTTTCTATTATATGCTAATTTATGATGTTTAAAGTCATGAATATTATGATACCATGAAGTGTTGGGAAGTGATGATTTTACAATATTAATTTTATGTTCTTATATCTATGTTCCGAAGGATAGTGTTAATGATTGTGTTGGGTGTTTTGGAATGATTTTAAATGGTGCATTTTGGAAGATTCTCTATTTTAAAACTTCTATAGATCTTTAAATCTTGATGTGAGGTATTTAAATTATGGGATATGAGATAATTTTTATAATGCCCTAACTAGGGTTTTTTAATAATTATTGTCAATTGTTTTTAAATGGTTCCAAGTGATGATATTTTCCCCCAACTATGTATGTTACCCTTGAGTTTCATAAAATTTGAGCCCCTATGCAAGAACCCACTAAGATTTGGAACTAAGTTTTTATAATAAAGTGTCTCATGTATGATGAAAAGGTTTTACTATATGTATGCAAGTCATGAATATGATGAGGTCTATCAAGTGTGTTTTGATATACATTGAATTTCTATGAAAGTTATGCAACATTGTAAAGCTCTCTCCATGATTTTATGGTATAAAAGTTTATGCATGCCATGATTATACTCAATATTTGTATGTCCAATGGTACTAGTATATTTGAAGTCAAGAATGAATGAATGACTGACTGATTGAAGCATAAGTCCTCCACCTAGTAAATCTTATGAGATGATGATAGGCTGATAGTAGAAGCATAGACAAGATCTAGGAGCTATCCTTATGATGATGGTTAATGTTCAAAAGGCTTATGGGATGGGTTAGTCGAATACTTCTTCATTGTTTCAAAAGGCTTATGGGATGGCTTAGTAGAATACCTCTATATACTACATGATTCTATGATTCATGTTTATGGTAATTTCATGAGAGTTTTACTTAGCACCAAGTGGACCTTGGGATGAATGTGAAAGCTCCCTGTTAGAAGAGGTATAAGACTGTTAGTAAAATCCCAACATCCCATAACTATGTGCCACCGTAGGTAATGAGGGTCATAGCTAGTAGAGGTTGACTTCTAGATCACCCGTTAGTAGAGGCTTTCTTAATAGCTTCCTTTAGTAGATCCACTTAAGCATTTTAGGAGGTCACCTTGGCAAGTAACTTCCCCTTCTTTCGGTGTAGGGGAAATATCGAGACTTCATAGTTTAGCTCACATGATTTATATCGATTAAAGGGTGCTCTCACATGTTCATATTCTCTTCATGGTCCTAAAGTGTCCTTTTATAATGATTTAAGATGGTTCCTTTATGTTATGTCCAAATGCATTTTTAAAGTTCATATAACTCATTATAATGTTATTAAATGATTTAAGATGGTTCCTTTATGTTATGTTAAATGATTTCCTAACATATGTTTATGGTCCCTTGTTATTACTAGTGGTGTTAATCATAAAGGTTTATGACTTTCTTTTCAAGTATACATGGCGATCTTCTTTATGATTTCTAATGTCTCATTATTGTTATGATGGTCTTTCATTTGAAATAAATGAATTGTTGTTCCAAAACGGTATTACTATTTTACTTATGCAGGATGACCTATGTTCCTCATTCGTCCAAGTCTAAGCACTTTATCATGAAATCAATTTAGTGCACTCTCTTTAATCTCCACATGCATTATGTTAAGTTCCATGGCTTAAGTAATATCTTAAATAATCATATAGTTCATTAGCACATGACTTATGATTTGTTGCATTGCATGCCCACATATTAGTACATCCAAAGTACTAAGACATACTTTGTTGCTTATATTATCTAACCATGTAGGGACTGGTGCTCCTCGATATCTTCCATATGGCTAGCATTTGCATTATAAAAGATTTTACTTGTGTTCAGTTTGTCTAGTTCAAGGGCAATATCCATCTTCTATGTAGTTTTTTATATTAGATATTAATACTCTTATTGCTTTATGTCTTATTTGAGGGTAAACCCGAGATATGTCTTTGCCCCGTCCTACTCATGATTAGAGGTGTTGTTGGATACTTATGCTATGTAGGTGAAGTGATGTGTATACTTCTCTGGAAAACTTATTCTAATGTTGATGGCATGTGATGAAAGTCCTAAGTCCCTATATCTCCATAGCTTGAGTCGTACTTACCCTCCCCTTAGTCTTTGCTTGTTGTATGATGATGGAAATATCTATTCCCTTTCTATCCCCATAGTTTGAGTCCAAAGCTCTGAATCCCTTAGATTTAATTTCTTGATGTTTGTTTTATGCTTCCGCAACCAAAGATGTGCTTACTTATGCTTAGAGTCTTGTATGGGGTATCTTTGGGTTCCCCATTCACCATGTCGCACCTAGGCTCTAGGCTTGGTTGTGACTCTGAGCAACCTGGAGCTTAGTATTAGTAGCTGGATATCCTTACTACCACTGGGGAGATCTACTAGCTCCCGTACCTACAACATGAAATGCAGGTCCCCTAGGAGATATGTCAGTACGAGATAATGTACTAAATATGTAAGACAAAAAGTGCTATATTTGAAATAATAACTTAATGAAATCATGTACCAATGTAAGGATAAAAGATCACCTTTAGTGATATCATGGAATCATGTACTTTATATTCTTTTCTTTACTTTACCATTCTTTACTTTATAATTGGCACACATTGTAGAACTGATCACACCCCAATTACACCTCCCAATTAAGGTATAAGTGGTCGTTGTTTCAAAGACAAAACTTAATGATGGTTAAGGTCGATCCCACGAGGAATATGGTCTAGACTTGGAGCAATTAATACAATTTTGGTGAATTAATCGACTTACTTCTAGAAAGGGGGATTTTGGTGTAAAAATCAATTATTCAAACCTAAACTAAGAACAATATTCAATATAAGTATTACTGATTCAATGAGAGAAGTAACTAGGGTATTGTGTTCCCCATGAATTCTCAACTCAGTATAACCTAATAATTGTAACCATTTCTAGTGTGTAGCACGTAGAACTGGTAAGTTATATTCACCTAATTCCTTGGGATGACAACTAGGCAAATTTCACCATGAAACTTGGGTTGCCTACCTGTCGCATTGCTAACCTTTACCTTGGTCCTAGTACAACCATCCCTTGGGCTGTTCAGGTTTCTTCGACAAGTGTGCTCACGTTGAATGTTATCCACCATTAAAAAGTATTCAAAATGAAGAGATAAATAATACATGCATGCACACTTTCCAAAGATTACAAATTATTCAGTTTTTACTTCATTAGTTCTTTATGGTTCCTACAACCGTACTTGTGGATTTAGCTACTCATGTTTGTTGTAGATGAAAAAAATCATGTTTGATGTTTGCATAAGTAAATACTTACAACGAAGAATTAAAGAATGTAAAAATCTGAAATCTCCACGCAAATCACAATATTAAGATCTAAAGATAAGTACAAACAATAATAACTTCAAGTCTCCAAGAACAATCAAAAAGAAAGTGATAGTGAGTATTCTAATGTTTTATACGTCCAAAAATAATTAAAAACCCAATTTTTAATAAAGAAAACCAAATACTAAACTAATTAGGAAAAGTAGATTCTGGACCATCCACGAGCCAATTTACGGGTCGTGATTCAGATGACGGCTTGTGGATGGGTTTTGTAGACTGCTCCTTCAAAAACACTTCCATGTACGAGATACTTTCTACGGTGCGTAGATTGGACTATGGGCTGTAGACTCCTCTGTTTTATTAACTTTCAGAAACTATCAAAACTCTGGGCCTTCATTCCACGAACATGTCTACAGGTCGTGGATTAAACCATGAACCATCTTGTTAATAGCAACTCAATCTTCAGAAATTATGCCTATCATAGGATCAGGACCATAAACCCCCACCTATAGTTCGTGGATCAAACCATGGCTCATAGGTGGTCTTGTACATCACCAAAAAGCTGAAAATTTTGCAAACTTCACAAAAACTTCTCGAATCATATAAAACCAACATAAAGCACATCAAATATACTAACATCTCTTAGAAAACACACAAAATTACAAGTTTAAAGCATTAAAATTATCGTATTTTTGTGGCACATCAACACCTCTTACTTAAAATTATTGCTTGTCCTTAAGTGATGGACTCAATCTAATATATGCAATACAACAGACATATATACTTCAAACTCATGGCATACATCGCCTCTCAATCAATCACAGATACTCTTTCGAACTATAAGTGCATATACAAGATAGTTATCAAACAGAATCATGTGGATCAATATATGACAGTGTACTTTGATAGGCAAGGCAATGTATATAAGCAATAATTAATTACTGAGATAGTCTAGAATTAGCAATATAATTCAAGTGACCTCACACAAAGAAGTCTCATATTTCACTCAAACTGATGTATTTCTGTTCAATTCTAGGGACTAAACAAATACGCTCATGCTCCCAACTGAAATTCATATGCTGTGTACAATATCATAGGCTTGCCCCTACATTCTCGACCATGACTACCGATTAGTTGGAATAGGATCACTATAGAATTTCTTAGATAGTATCATAGGCTTAGGGGGCTTCATATGATATATTTGGAACATAGTGGCTGATTGCCCTTCTGGACACTGTGTTATTTTGCACTTTGTCTTACCAACACTAACATTTTAACTACTCATTGTTCCCTTTTACCTTTTCCGAATATTTTTGGGTGCACTCATTTTACGTTTCAAGCTCATTGTCTTTTCTTTTTCTCAATTCTTTTTCTTTTTAGGTTTCTTTTTGGCATTTATTTACTTTTCTCACACCCGTCTCATATTTTTTCCTTTTTCATTATACTACTATGCTTCCCTTTCCGTCTTGCTGTGATTTCTCTGCTGCATCCACCCTCAACTTAGGCTTTCAACCTGAGTTGAGGTGCACGATATCGAACATATGAACCAGGGCCACTTTGAGATAGCCACGCTCAACTTAGGCTTTTAGCCTTTATCAAGGTGCACAATGTTCGAGGAGGGACCAGAGCCAATTCAAGATTTACAGAAACAAAAAGGTTGAGGTGTACGATATCCAACTTATGAACCAGGGCCACTTTGAGATAGCCACCCTCAACTTAAGATTTTAGCCTTTGTCAAGGTGCATAATGTTCGAGGAGGGACCAGGGCTAAATTCAAGATTTACATAAACAAAAAGGTTGGGTGACTTGGGTATTTACAAGGACAAGGTACATGTGTGGCTCAAACATTAGGATCAAGGGATACACACTGTTATTTGGTCAGTTATTTTAGGCGAAGTGGACTATTATGAACAACGGCCCATGATCCTTTCCTAACCAAATATCCTATGGTCTCAGTCGGACTAACAAGGCAAGTGCTGGATTGAAACACTGTATAAGAACCTTGCAATAAAGCTCACACACATTTGGTACTGAATACACTATCAATGTAAACCCTTAAATCATGCTTTTTATCACAATTTTGAACAATCGCTGCCATCTATCGATCTAACATGGTTGTTATCAAAACTACCTATCAACACATTATCAATTTCTAAAAATTGAGGGGTATCATATTTCAGTATAAACTAATATATGCCATAGATATCAGTATAATATGCTACTAATACCACTTATATATCCTAAAGGCGTCGGTTAAATAGAAAGTAAATATCCTTAGGGAAAGAAATAGGCAAGAAACCCACAGACTAAAAAATAAGAGTCGATATAGTCCTTGGTTACTCAAACTTCACCGAGGCCTATAACTACCCACACCCTATCAAAAAATCTTTTCATTGTCCTCAATGCAACAATATAATACCAAAAGATAATGTAAGGGTCAAAAAGAACATACCTGGGAAGCTACACGCTGGTGTCAATCTGTGATGCACCACCCTCAGCCTCCTAGGTGGTCTCCTATATTGTGGCGGCCTATCTTGAGGGTCTAGCACCCAATGCCATCTCCCACTTTCGTGCGTGCCATGTCACCTCATCTACTATAGAGGCCTTTCTAGCAACCTTTCTCTGCTCTCGCTCAGTACTTTGAGCACATTGTCGAGAAACCTTTGGATTATCTATTTGGTACATCGCCTCTTTCTAGAGGTGGGGGCTGCGGGATCCTCTGCGAACAAGTCTAGGACCAGTGTAGTAATAGAAGGCAAGGGAATCATTAATGATGCTGATGCTGCTGCTCTCATCTCCTGGTGGAGTTGTTGAATCTCCATCTTGATGGCAGACATGTCTGGAATCTGAGTCGAACTGCACGATCCTCTACACGCCTCTCAAATACATCCAAACGACTATGTAGAAATGACAATCTCTGCTAAAGTATGGTCGTATAACACTCCGATATGCACTCTTCTGACTCAGAAATGGCCTTGTGAACCCAAGGCCTGATTGTTGTAATAATTGAGTCAACTAGGACTCAGTCCTAACCTGGCACTGTACCAGGGCCGGAATAGACTCCACAAATACATAAACCATATCTGCAGGCTTAAGACATGTCAGCATGACCTTTAGTATAATGAAGGAAGTAGAAGTGGTCCCTGTCTCCATCTCAACATCAGTCTGTGGGGCCCTCTTAGACTCATTAGCAGTGGTGGTAGCCTCAGGGTGCAGAGGCTTGGCAATCATCTCAGGTAGTCTGACAATGGAGTGAGGTGCTCGCCTTGGTGCAACTGGATTCTCACCAACCTTTATCGGGCCAACATCCTGGGTGCTGTGGACATTGATAATGAGGTCAACATTGGGGATAATCTCCATTCCTACCTCTATACAGAACCTGTGAACCAAACACAAGAATAGAATGGATGTCGAGCTCCTTAATGCTCGCTCGTGTATCTCCTCTACTATGCAGCAAGCGAAATCGATGTCATAACCAGCTATAATGGTGGCAGTAAGCACTGTGTGGTCTAGCATGAGTGTATTATCTGTGTGTTGGCCAGATCTATGTGTGAACTACTGCCTCCCTAAATTTGCCAGCAAAATTGAGCGAGGCCTTAACAATATATGTGGAGCCGGACACCGAATCAACATTCGTGTCTTCCTCAACAATATGACTGGTAAGCCATCTCAGTAGGGCGACCTTTTGCACTGCATATCTAGTAATATCATAGTTCTATGCCTGCCCCAATCTATAATCGAACTCTACTATGGTAGCGGGGGCCTGATAGTTAGGACCAAAAAGGAATCTCTAGTCGATAGTCTCTAACAAATTGACATGAACTTCACGTAGTAGCGTCCAAGTCAATCTAGGCTGGGCTATAGGCTTGGCCTTCTTCGACGTAGCCCCAATCATGGTAGCAACTTATGATGCATAAAACTCTTAAACTAATGTCGGAGAATACTTCCCCGATGGTGCTGCTAGTCAATCCAGCTTGTATCAAGCTATAGTATTTGAGAGAATCAACACACTGTCAGAACCAAACGTCAGTATCCAGGGCTCCTCAAATATGGTTCGGGTTTGTCAGCCTCTGTCATCCTGGTGGAAGTCCTCGTAGAATATAGTAGCCATGTCCTTGATGCACTAGCATCTCGGTTGGCCTGGTACATGAATTGGAACAGTGATGGACCTGCTCGAATTCTCAGACTCTGAACCTAACTTATCTTTTGAGATCGAGCCATCTTGATCAGGGGAATCAGATTAGGACCTCTCATTAGAGTCCATCATTTGAGTAAAACCGCTCCGACCAGAGCGTCCCTGCTCAAATTAGAGAGGTTTTGGTGTAGTGCCGGTGGCTGGGCCGGTACTAAGTGACAGGATACCACCCGTGTATGTCGTCACTTGATGCCCTCATTTTGATAAAAGCTGAGCTCCTTTATCGAGCCACTAGTCTCTAACTCCGTTGGCTCATCACGAAGTTTATCACATAGAGCTTAAATATTCTCACGTCAAGGTCTGGGATCCATAATATCTGTAAAAAGTAGTATATAAGCACAAATGAGACCAGAAAAGTGAAAAAAGAGAATAAAATTTTACCAAAAACACAAAAGAAACTACGAAGGCTCATCTACGGGTCGTGGAAGGCCTTCGTAGAAATAGAGTAATAGTATTGCAAGACATTGGAAATGCAACTATGGACTTGGTCATGGATTGTGGTTTAAACCACAGGTCATAGACTGGGTTGTGGTTATAGATCTGGAACAATAAAAATGCAGTAATGTAAGTCTACAAACATTATTTACAGGCTATAGTTTGAACTAAGACTCGTAAACAGGTTCGTCCTATTTACTTAGAAATATTTAGGTTTCTGAACTCATTTACAAGGGGAATTACAGTCCATAATTAAAACCATGGACCGTAAAAGACCCCCGTAAATTTGAGTATATAGTATTAAAAATTCTAAGTTCAAACCGACATTTAACACGTATATTAAAATGCTAAATTCCAGCTAAGTCTCAGTCAACACGGAACTAAAACAAGTTTAAAGCAGCTTATCTAGTCCTAATTAATAAGGTATCCAAAATCAATGCAATTTAAAGTTCAATGGCATGTCAAACAGAGTCCAAATCAGCATATACCCAACAACATCTTTCATCCCAAATCCAATCCAGATTAAATTATTGTCCTACCCCACATGTATCAATTTAGTCCAAATTTCCAAAAACACTCCCACTGACCAATCAAAGCAAGACAAATGGCCAACATAGTGCATAATATCTATATAAACTCGAATATTCTATTTTCCATTAGCACACTACAACACTGTATCCTTGTCCATTTAATTTATGCAAAATCCATCAGCACAGTAACAAGAGTTTTCAACATGAGTTTGTATTACACAATGTTATTCATATGTTTTTTATCAATTACACATGGTACATACATTTCAATACAATTCTTAATGCCAAAATGTCAATGAAACTATAATGGCCAATTGACTCATCTAACTTTTGGTTCTCTAACTACTCAAAGCAGGAAACTGGGGTTTCGAACTTCACTAGATGCAAGAGTAAATAATTGAGTTAAAAATCAAAATTTCAGTCATGAACCCATACCGGAGGTTTAACGGAGAACTTGTGACTAAAAATTGAGTGAAGGAGGCCCTAGTAGCCGGTGCCCTTTGCCAGAATAGTGATGGGAGTGGTTAGAAATTGGCCGGAAAATATGGGTGATGATGAGGGAGGTGAGCGGAGAAGAGAAAGGGGTAGGGTTTTGTGAATTTTTTTAATTGTATGGGGAAATAAAGGGTAAATTATATTTACTCCTTTTTTGACTCTTTTTACCAAGTCGAGTAAAGTGGCCTTTTGACTCCACGAAACCCAGATTACGAGCCATGGATGGTTCCACGGCTAGTGCATCTTGGTTTTGTGGTTTCCAATGGCAACATTTTAAAGGTTGAGGTCTACGAATGGTACCAGGGGCCGTGGAATCTTATATGGCCAGTAGATCTTTCTACAGACTGTAAAGTTTGTTTGCAGATTTGAAGTTCACAATTTAATGGTCTTTCAAATTGGATCTATGATCAGTTTGATGGGCCGTGGTTTAAACCATGGTTCATACATTGACACGTAGAACCATATTTTCTCACTTTTTGGACTTGGTTGCTGCTATCAACCTATTCCTGCGTATTCTCATCAAAATAAATTGTTACCCTATAACTTTCCAGTCTATGAGTCTAAAAATACAACGAAAACTTGAAAATTTAAGCTACATATGAGTCCAAAAACAAAATCTAACACAAATACATGAAAACTATAACTAATGTCTTAGGTTGCCTGTCGCGCCCCAAAAGAAGGGGAGGTGCGACTGGAACTCAATACCATTATTGGCCGAGTAAGACACTAAACATGCTTAGGCATAAAAAACTAAGACTGGACCACTTAGGTCACGACCTGGAAAACAATATGTCATGTACATCAAGACATGTAAACCAAAGTGATAAAATACTAGCTAGCCGACAAGGTTGCAACAACAGAGGTACAGGGACACACTATATATACATGCCAATTCTATGGCTGGAAATTGAAAGGTGCAAAAGAGCCAACCTAAAATAATGTCCACAATAGCCTCTTAGAGTGTCACTAACACTGTCGGGACAGGGGCCTTACTATGCCCAACTGTATGACAAAAAGTAAGTATCCTGTGAAAGCTTCTGGGAGAATTTGAGCTTACCAACTCACAACTAAGTTGGGCTCCTAGTTGAGGGGTCAATCAGAATCCCTACCTGAACCTGCATGCACAAAATAAAATGCAGCATCCCAAGGCAACGAGACGTCAGTATGAATAAACATGTACCAGCATGTAAGACAGGAAGTAAAAGCATATATAACTGTAGCAGAAAGAGTAATAGAAATACCACCTGTAACCAAAACTCAGATAATCTTCGTGGCTAACACTCAACCTCCTTTTAATCTAATATGCATGGCATGCTTGCATAATCACATATCGTGAATACATATTTATAGATACAAATGCATGACATACCCAAAAAATACTAGCAATGGTAGCTGACCGACATCGTATTTGCCATCCTATGGCCATCCATACCATATACATATATATAATCATTTGGGCAAATAGGCCCCATAACTCTAATTATAGCTTGAAGTCCATGCATAACGTGCAATGTATGATATGAATATTGAATGCACATAGTAGGTCATAGCATAAATTTTAGCCAATCTTGGCTAATTTGTATACTTATTCTTATAACATCATAATAATTGTCATAGCATATACACATGACTCGTGGAATCTTACATGTCTTCTAAATAAGTTTGACAGCTTAACTCACATTTAGAATGAGGATTTAACTCTTAAAATGTTCATAAAGGTGCTTCACATAATGCTTATACTTGATTCCATGTCAATTAGTAAAAGAAAGCACTTAAAAGGAATCCAGTGTCTTAGTAGTTTAAACAGGAACATTATTGGAAATCAACATGTTACTTGCTAAGTTCTTCAAATATAGTTTTAGTAAGGAAGAAGTACTAATTATGAATGCTACACTCCCCTCGTAATCTACCTTTACTTTTAGTGACACCACCCCAAAAAGAGAAACACCTCAACATATGGACAAGTAGTCCAGTTTATGCGAATGAATGGAATATCAACCTAATACCATCATGAAATTAATTGAGCTGCAATCTCAATGCCTTTCATAAAAGATCTTTATAGAAACAAAATAGTAAAATATAGCATTTGACGTTTTGGGAATTTTCAGGATTTCGTGCTAAAAGGTGAGACGAAGCTTAGTCTTAACATACCTCTCAAACGAATGTCCAATTGCCAAAAGTTTCTCATAAAAGTTATTTCATACATCCTAAGCTTCACAAAAACTATATATACGCAGCTTATAACCACCTATAAACAATCCATAATTGAGCACTAATCTGTAGATTTGCCATACAACATTACGACGATGAAACATCCATAGAATTTTGTAAAAATGATAGTAAAAGAGCCCCAAGATTATTACTTGAACACACCACATGCAAACATAGAACAACCATCAAGAACACCACTTTTATACAGACCAAAAACTATCCCAAACACAGCTAATAAGAGGGCAAAACAGTTGCAAAGTGTCAGGCACACGGACAAAATTTAATGGTAAAAATGCGAAGAACATACCTAAATAGCTTAGAGACCTTGTGAGAGCTTTATATTCGGCTTTATAACTGTTTTGGGACGAAAATTCTGTGTTTTGAGCTTTAAAAGGTCTAATTAGCGGACATATAAGTGGGCTTGACCCGACCTAGCCCAAGACCCATTTTTCTGCTCGGGCAGTCACGGTAAAACTGTCATAACTTTTTATTCTGAAGTTAGATTAATGCACGGTTTTGTGTGTTGCAAACTAGACTCGTAAAGATTCAATTTGATAGGTCTTGGGTCTTCTAACTCTCTATAATTTGGGAGATATATCCTGATATATTTGATCCAAATTTAAGAAGGATTTCTTAAAAAACTTACGGTAACTTTAGGCAACCTTTATCTTGCAACTTTCTTGATTCCAAAACTTAAAATATGACCTTTGTGCTATTAAAATACCCTTTAAAAAGCCATTATTAGCAAATTATCCACTCTTAGTTCCATCAAAAAGTGAAATGTAATTTAAACCTTTCGAAAAGGGAGGTGCCACTCAGGCCATTTTTTTAACCCTGAATGTGTATTTAGGGGATTCCTTTGACTCAAAATTTTAAGTCCTTAATATTACCACTTATTGGTAGCCTTATTGTCCTTAGGTTCTATCCAAAATCATATATTTTTATATAACATGCCACACCATATATATTATGGAAGACGAGATTCCTCCCAAGTAGCGACTGATTTATTGTCGTGACACGACTTAGACAACTTGGTTATCCAGAGTTCACCAAATGTCCATAATTTCACTATCTTGATTTTATCCGCATTGTCGAAGTATGGTTTGATTCTCTCGCCATTGACTTCGAACCTCGTGCCATCCTTGTTTTCAGTTTAAAACATGTGTGACCTTGTAGGACCCAACCATTTGGACTTGAGTTTACCAGGAAACAATCACAGCCTTGAGTTGAACATAACACCAAGTCTCCTGACGTGAACTGACGATGCTCAATGTGACGATCATGATACGAATTGATCCTTTGTTTGTACAATACTGAGCTCTCATATGCCCTAAATCGAAACTTATAAAGTTCATTGAGTTGGCTAAGTCTTGAATTAGCCACATCATTCTAGTCTAGATTTAGCTTCTTGAGTGCCCACATCGTATTGTGCTCAAGCTCTACAGGTAAGTGGCAAGCTTTTACCAAAAACAAGTTGGTAAGGAGACATACCTAAGGGAGTCTTGAATGTATTCTGGTATGCCTATAACATATCACCTACCCTTCGCGAACAATCTGTCTACTTTGTGTTCACTATCCTGGATAAAATCTGTTTAATTTCCCTATTAGATATCTTAACTTTCCCACTGATCAATAGATGGTTAAGTGTTGCCGCACTATGCTTCAGCCTATACTTCTCTAAATGAGACTTGAACTACCTATTGCAAAAGTGGGAACCTCCATCGCTGATGCTTGGCCGAGGAGTGCCAAACCGTGAGAAGATATTTCTTTTGAGGATTGCCATGGCACTTTTACCTTTATTGTTAGGAAGCGCAACCGCTTCCACCCATTTTTAAAAGTAGTCCATAGTAATCAAAATATACTCGTTTCCGTACGAACTGACTAATGGTCCCATAAAGTCTATACTCCAAACATCAAACAACTCAATCACCATAATGGGGTTAAGTTGGAGCTCATGCTTTCGAGAAACTCCACCTTGTCTTTGGCACTTTTCAAAAGCTTTAGCAATGTCATGGGCATCTTGGTAGATGGTTGGCCAATAGTAGCCACACTTTAAGATCTTATGTGTTTTCCGAATTTCACTATGATAGGAGCATAGTGACAAATAATTCCATCTGCACATACACGAAATAAATATGGTTCATCCTAGAAAAACCTCTTCACATCAGACATAAACTTACGATGCTGGTGAGAAGTCAAATCTGGTGGCACAACGTCACTGACTAAGTACTTTGCATAATTTGTGAACCATGGTATCAAATCGTGTGATACCACCAACATTCTCTCACCAGGGAATGAGTCGTAAATCTCCACCTCATTATCAAACTTTGCGATAGTTTTATCTTCGATTCTGAATAGGTGGTCAACAGCTTGATTCTTTGTCCCCTTCCTCTCAATCACCTTAAAATCAAAATCTTGAAGAAGTAGCACCTATCGAATCAACCTTGGTTTAGCATCCTTCTTCACCATCAAATAACGCAATACCAAATGATCAGTATGCATAATGACTTTGGTTCCCAATAGACATCATCTGAACTTCTCGAACGCAAAAACCACTGCGAATAACTCTTGCTTAGTGACAGTGTAGTTCTACTGTGTTGCATTGAAGGCTTTGATGGAATAGTAAGGAGGTCGAAGTATCTTCTCTCTGCGCTATCCCACCAATATACCAAGTGCTAGCCCACTTGCATCACACATAATTTCAAATGTCTAAGTCTAATCTGGAGCTACTATGATAGGCGCCGATATTAACCTATGTTTTGACCCCTCAAAAGCCTTCAGACATGCTTCATCAAACATGAACTTAGCATTCTTATCAAGTAGCTTGCACAAGGGATGTGTAATCTTTGCGAAGTCTTTTATGAATTATTTGTAGAATCCTACATGTCCCAAGAAACTCCTCACACTTTTTATAGAGATAGGTGGAGGGAGCTTCTCAATGGTCTTAACATTAGCTTTACCGAACTCTCTACCTTTGATCGAGATTCTGTGCCACGCAATACCTTCCTTAACCATGAAGTGACACTTTTCCCAATTCAACACAAGATGGCACTCTTTACATTGCTTCAGCACGTTATGTGAATGTCTCAAGCAATCTTTGAATGAATCTCCAACCACACTCAAGTTATCCATAAACACCTCAATTTTATCCTCCACCATTGAGAAGATAGACATCATGCATCTCTAGAATACATCTGTTGCATTACACAATTCGAATGGCATCCTCTTGAATGCAAAGGTGCCATAAGGACATGTAAAATTTGTATTCTCCTGGTCCTCTAGAGCAATAGAAATCTGATTGTATCCCAAATAACCATCAAGAAAATACTACTAGCATTTACCTTCCAAGCGATCTAGCATCTGATCCATGAATGTCATAGGAAAGTGATTTTTTAATCGAAGCATTGAGTTTGTGGTAGTCCATGCATACCCTCTAACTTGTGACTGATCTCATGAGAATCATTTCATCGATAGCATTAGGAACCGCAGTGGTACCTCCCTTCTTTGGAACACACTGGACCCAACTCACCCATTCACTACCAGCAATTGGATATATTACACCTGCGTCCAACCACTTGATGATCTCTTTGTGTACAACCTCCTACATGGGTGGAATGAGATGTCTTTGACAAGCTGAATCTTGTGAGTACGGATGCCAGGTGGGATTCCGATGATGTTTGTAATTGCCCATCCAATAGCTTTTTTGAATCTTTTAAGGACCAAAACTAATGCCTCCACCTGTTCATCATTAGGATCTGCAACAACAATCAAAGGCAAAGTATTGTTCATTCCTGAAAACACATACCTCAAGTGGGCTAGAAGAGCCGTCAACGTCAACATTGATGGCTCTTCAATAGATGGTCTGGTAGGTGATGTCTCGTGATTTTTGAAGTCCGACTTAAGTTTGAGTTAGTGTCTATGGAAACCATGTGATCCAAGTTCCCTCACCGTCTCATCATAATTTGCATTCCATCACTCTCAAAATTCATCAAGATAGCTTCAAGAGTTTTGACACCCAAACTTTCTTCTATTGGTACCTCGGGATTACATGTCATCAACAATTTTGATAATAGAGACAACTTTTAAATCACTAGTTCTCTTCATGGATTGGCAAACATTGAAGATAACTTCTTTGTCATTTAATCTAAATTTGAGTTTGCCTAACTCCATGTCCACTAGTGCTCGCCCAGTGGCTAGGAAAGGCCTTCCCAAGATGATTGGGATGCTGAAGTCGACCTCACAATCAAGTATCATGAAGTCCATGGGGAATATGAAATTTTCAATTCTGACTAGAACATCATAAAGTGTCCCTACATGATTCTTCACCATCTTGTCTGCCATCAACAATGGAATTGTAATCGATGTGGGGGCTCCCAAGCCAACCTCTTGAACACTACAAGAGTCATTAGGTTGATGTTGGCCCCTATGTCACATAACATCTTTGCAAAGTTAAAGACTCTAATGGTGCAAGGTATGGTGAATGCTCCGAGGTCCTCCTTCTGTTGAACTAAGGACCTTGTCGTAATAGCTTCGCAATGATAAAGATTATGAGCAAGATCTTGACTCACTCTTCTCTTGTTCGTCACTACGTCCTTCATGAACTTAGCATACCTGAGCATTTGCTTTGATGCGTCAATAAGGGAGAACTTGATAGATAATTGCTTTAATATTAAGAGAAACTTCCCCGCATCATTCTTCTTTTTTAGCCTCTGAAGGAAAGGTGGTGGAGGCACAGGTATGGGCTTCAAATTCTTCAATGTCACCACGTCATCCCCTGCAACATCCTTGGCCTTGTAATCTCTAGTCTCTGCATCCTTGCTCTCTACTATTTCCTAACAAACCATATCACCCATTACTGACATTAGTGGGTTAATTGTCTCCTTACCACCTCGGACTACAATACACTGCCCATCGTTCTCAAGATTCTACACTATGTTGCTTGGAAATGTACCCTTATAGTGCTGATATAACTGTGTTAATATCTGACCAAATTGTTGCTCCAATTGTTTAATAGCCACTAAATGAGACTCAATATTTTAATTAATCCCTAATATGTCATCTTTCATTACTTTCAAAGTCTTATCTTGTGCATCTGTTTTTTTTAGCAACTTGTCAAATATCTCCTCAATCCTCGAACTACCAGCCCTAGAATCTTGATTTTATGGTGGCACATTTGATCCATTTTGATACCCATCTCTGTGAACCCAATCACCATCTCAATTATGTCCCCTATTTCTATCGTAGTATCTACCTCGACTATTGTCCTTGTATGTATTATCTTGGTTATAGTTCTGACCTTGATTTTCTTAACCTTAGTGCTAACAGTCTGGTTGGACCCTTGGGCATTGTTCCAGAAACCCCCCATCTGATTTGTCACAAAACAAGTATCCTCCTCATAACTCGACTCCTCATACACAGGTTCTCTTGGTGGTTGGTGACTGACTGCATTCACCTGTTCTTGGTTTTGCTTCATTAGGAGCCCAACATTAGTGTTGATCCAAGATAACTCTTGTAACACATCTTCATTTGTTTTATCTTGCTTTGGATTTGTACTGACTGAGAAAGAGATTTTTGTTGTCGTCGATTCCCTCGTGCCCCATGCACAATTAATATTTTCCACCATTTCTAGTCGTTGGGCCACATCCGCAAAGGTGTAATCCAAGAATGATCCTCCAGTTATGGTATCGGCTATCGCTTTACAATTATCATCTAATGCCCGATAGAAGATATCCACTAAGGAATCATCAACAATTTTATGGTATGGAACACTTCTCAAGTATTTGCTAAACCGCTCCCAAGTAGCACTTATAGAATCACCCAGTATATGACCAAACTTATTGATACTATCCTTAAGCTTCAACTTCTTTGGCTTGGGAAATTACCTTTCTAAAAAGGCTTTCTGCATTTTTATTCTTGTAGTAGTGGAGCTCTAAAGGAGATCAGATAACCATATTGTTGCTTCACCTGTGAGACATAATGGAAAGACACGGAGCCCAACGATATTCATGGATATATTTTGATTTCCCATCATGCTCTTATAGATGAAAAAATGTTATGTAAATGGTTATGCAGACCCTCTTAAGGTAAGCCCAAGAACAATCCTCTATGCTGCAACATTTGTAGTAACCCAGTAGATATGAAAAACTTTGTATCTTCCAGTAGAGGAGGTAGCATGATACTTCCTGTGACATCCACTACCGTAGGATCAAGTCTGGATGGATTCCACCCATTTACTACAGCTTGTTGACCTTGTGGTGGTTGATTTACCGCCACCAGTGGTAGTGGTTGTTGATTATTCAAGTTGAGTGCATCATTTACAACATAGTTGGCATTGTCTTGAGCCATTCTTTGCAATGTTCTTTGTATCCCATGATCAAATGGAGTCAGGGGCTTGACTCGACTATGAGTATTAGGCATATACTACACTTGTATGCTGCAAAAAACAAAAACAACAAAAATACATAAAATTAGAAAATAAGGATTAACTCCCTAATCATCCTAATTAAACCAATCTAAAAGTCGTATACCCCGACAACGGTGCTAAAATTTGATCACACCCAAATTATACCTCTCAATTAAGGTATAAGTGGTAGTTGTTTCAAATATAGAACTTAAAGATGGTTAGGATCGATCCCACGAGGAATATGGTCTAGACTTGGAGTAATTAAAGTAATTTCAATGATTTAATCAACTTACTTCTAGATATAGGGTATTTAACCTAAACTAAGAACAATATTCAATGCAAGTATTACTGATTCAGTGAGAGAAGTAACTAGGATATTGCGTTCCCCATGAACTCCTAACACTGCATAATCTAATAATTGTAACCTTTTCTAGTGTGTAGCATACAAAACTGGTGAGTTATGGTCACCTAATTTATTAGGATGGGAACTAGAAAAATTTCACCACGCAACTTGGGCCGTCTACAGGTGTCACATTACTAACCCTTACCTAGGTCCCAGTACAACCATCCCTTGGACCGTTCCGGTTGATTAGATGAGTGCGCTTACGTCGAATCCTATTATTTATCCCTTTCCCTTCATTACCCCCTTGGGCCGGCAAGTAAAAGAAATTGAGTTCTAACGTTGGCCACCATCAAAAAGTATTCAAAATGAAGAGATAAATAATACATGCATGCACACTTTCCAAGAATTACAAATAATTTGGTTTTTACTTTGTTGGTTCTTCATGGTTTCCACAACCCTAGTTGTGGATTTAGCTACTTATGTACGTTATAGATAAAGAAATCCTGTTTGTTGCTTGCATAATTAAACATTTACAACAAAAAATTAAAGAACGTATAATCTAAAATCTCCACGTAAATCGCAATATCAAGATCCAAATATAAATACAAATAAAAGCAACTTCAAGTCTCCACGAACAACCCAAAAGAAAGTGATAATAAGTATTCTAATTTTTTGTATGTTCAAAAATAACTACAAACCCCATTTGTCATAAGAGAAAATTTAATCCTAAACTGATTAGGATAAGTAGATTCGGGACCATCCGCGAGCCAATTTACAGGTCGTGACTCAGATGATGGCTCGTGGATGCATTTTGTAGACTACTCTTTCAAAAACTGACTTTTACGTATGAGATACTTTCTATAGCTCATAGATTAGACTACGGTCGTAGATTACTCCATCCTGCTAACCTTCAGAAACTATCAACACTCTCGGTCTTCTTTCCACGAACATGTCTACAGGTTATAGATTAAACCACAACCCATCCTAGTAATTATAACTCTATCTTAAAAAATTATGCCCATCATGGGATGAGGACCGTGAACCCCCACCTAAAGCTCTAGATCAAACCATGACCCATAGATGGTCTCGTACATCACCAAAAATCTAAAAAATCTACAATCTTTACAAAAACCTCCTGAATCCTGTAATCCTACAAAACCAACATAAAAACACATCAAATCTTCTAATATCACTTGGAGAACACACAAAATTCTAAGTTTAAAATATTTTAAAAAAAAGTATTTTGATGGCACATCAATAACACAAATGACTGGTCAGTGATAAATATACAAATCGAGATCGACCCATGCTAGACTTTTCTTTCACCCCTGGGATACCCCCAACAATACTGGGATTGAGCCATTCTAGGTGATTCTTCTACCCCTGGGACAGCACACATCAATAAGCATTTCACTTAATATCTTTCATTTACATTTGAGATGGTTCTTTTGGTGGTCATGGTATTTTGAGCCATAGGACTATGGAGTTAACTAGTGGCATGTAAATAATCGTGTAAAGCAACATCACAATGTAGAGAGTACGTTATACAATTTATGAAATGCATAGGAGCTGAAATAACACATGGATTTTATTTAGCTAAAATGAGAACTCATGTTGCTTAGTATTCAATGTTCATACGCAGATTTGATGATATCTACATATTGGAACATATAGACATGTTAAAGAGTCGAGACAAGGCCATTATTCATAGTGGAGCTTGTAGGTTGTTCTATGTATCCTTTGCAAGGAAAACCTAAATTTCATGTCAAAGAATAGGAAATCTAGTAATCTTACATACCTTGTTGTACTACCTTGTTATCACCTTGAAGTAACTTCCTTTTCCTCGAAATATTTATCTACAATAGAGTAGGTGGTAAAACTAATATTAGTAGCTAATAAATATATTTTGGCAGTCCAATCTTACCAAAAATAATACTTGGGCAGCGAGTCCGTAATTAGCAACCTAAGGGTGTTCTTTTAACCTTTTATTCTCTAATTACATTTTTATAATACAAATTTTCATATACATAGCGTACCCTAGATTGTTTTAGTTCCATAATACACTAATAACAATTTACGAAGTACAACACATAGCAACACCACACAACACACAATTAAGTAGTGTAACATTACACCCTTTACCCATTTTGACATCAACAATTCACACCCTTTCCAACATCAACCAATTGTTCTCAAAATATTTATGTACCCAAATAGTCCCAAAATAGTTCAATATATATGGAGGACATGAGACCATTGTTCTTAATCATCATCCTACAAGATCTTATTAAAATTGCACTTAAAATTCGATACTCAAACTCATGTTGAAGGAAAATAAAGATGTGGCAGTCACCTTACTCTAATTCTTATAACTTATCTTTTTTAACCTAAACTCCTTTAAGAACTACAACTTTCCTTCACAATTAAACCAACCAAGTAGAGAAAAATCTTTTAATAATTAAGAGAAGTGAGCAGCAACTTGTGGAAACAATATGCCCTATATTTTTATTTAAGCATAAATAACATATTTTCCTTGTCTTTCATGGGAAAATTAAGCTAAATCCATAAGTGTTTTTACTTACCTTAACCTCCAAGGATGAGGGCATCTTCAAAAATCCTAAAGGTGCTTTTAGGGCTACTGTATGAAGTCAAGTGAGAGCAAAGAGAGAAACTTGTGAAAGCTGAATATTTTTTTCTATTTTAGTGAGCTAGTTCCTACCCTTTAAAGGGGACCTATTTGGATGACTTTTGTCACGACCCAAAAATGGACGTGATGGCACTCACTTAACCCACCAAGGCGAGTCAGCCCGATGCCTGCTGATCCAAACATAACAATGATAGCGGAAGAGGAAATACTCTAATATGACAATAATCATAGGAAAATCAAACTACAACCATCCCAGAACTGGTGTCACATGTACAAGCCTCTAAATACATAGTACTCGAATAAAATAAATATCTCAAATGTCTAGTCCTCAAATAGGACGTAACATAATAATGGATTCCTTGAAGGTCCACCGATGAGATAAGCAGCTACCTTAAGGATAATCCGGAAGCTCGATCCTGAAATGAGGAAATCCTAACTAAAGGGACCGGGCTCGCAACCTACAAAAATGTAGCAAGGGGTGAGTACCAAAAACAACACGGTACTCAGCAAATGGAACTAACCTAGAGTAAAACAATGAAGAACCAAGTAACTCCTTCACACCCAACCACATACCGCCGAACTACAAACCTGCTCTCAGAAAAGTCCCAGCCCAGCAACACATAATACACAATAAAGATAGTTTTTCAGTATATCACAATCATCAAATCACAAGCCATAACTCACAAGTGATAACATAATCAATCACATGAATAACATCATGCCACATAATAATATGCAAGGATGAGATGCAATGTCGTGCAATGCAAGGTGGTATCAAGACCATCGCACAGCCTGTCGTATATACCCCCGTCGAGCTAAGGCTCCAAGACTAAGGGGACCCATGGGGACCTCGCAGGCCATATACCTCAATCACAATATATCAACTACCTTGCCACCCAAGTGCTCGTGGTCAAGGTCTCATGATAAGAATCTCGATGTATCAACTACCTTGCCACCCAAGTGCTCGTGGTCAAGGACTCATGCTAAGAATCTCGATGTATCAACTACCTTGCCACCCAGGTGCTCGTGGTCAAGGACTCATGATACAAATCTCAATGTATCAACTACCTTGCCACCCAAGTGCTCGTGGTCAAGGACTCATGATACGAATCACCATTAACAACTTCTCAAAATGTCATGAGTATGAGGATGCATGCAATCAAGACACAATTATAGAAGCAATATTCCTCTCAATAAGTACAATAAATATCAAAGTTCTCAATGTTTAGCAATTATAATATTCACCCTCTTTTATACATATTTGGGTACAATTTTCTCTTAAAATATTTCACCCCATTTTAGTAACTTTATTTCCTCAAACAACCCATGATCCTCAGTATATATCACAATTATCTCCCTTTCTCAACACGTCATATTCACACTATTCTCAATTTAGGATCACATGCTCTCAAAGCAACACATAGACAATTAAAGCCCTCACACTGGCACCACAATAAGAATTATCAACCCAACACATGATACGATCTCATCCCATAGATTACAACATAAGGAAGCATACGAGGTTCAACATATTTAACAAAAGTTTAGAAGTCCACTTGCCTCAATTAATAGAATAACCCTCCAAATCTTGAGTCTTTCGTAACGCTTTCAGATGATCAAAATCTGTTCAAATACATAATCTACATGAGAATACGAATCCAATGACACCCATATTGCCTCATTTATTTTTGACTCAAAAAAATCGGGTCAAAAAGTCACCCCGAGCCCTTAAATTCGAATCTGAAAAATTCTTTCAGATTATGTTTTCCCATAATAAACTAAATGTATACGTCAAATTTAAGCTAAAACGGATCGTTATTCGATTCCCAAATCAAAATTTTATTCTAAGAACCCTAGGCTATATTTTCTTAATTTAACATAAATTATACACATTCCTATCCTAAAAATTTATTCATAATTTCATGAAAACTTAATAGAAAGGATGAGAATAATTACCTTGATGTTTCGAGATAAAAATCACAAATTTTCTCTATCTTTTTCCCTTTCTTTTTCCTTCCCTAATTTTTCTTTCTTCTGCGCGTATGCGTGCACGCCTCATCGTTTTTGCTTTCTGTTTTGTTTGTTGTTTCTAGGGCTGCGCAGCAGCCCTTTATTTAACTCTCTCTTTTTTTTTTAATTTCTTTCTCCTTTTTATTTCTGATTTACTTATTTACTTATTTACTTATTTTAATATACTAAAAGTGATAAATTCTATTGGCCTATTTTTTATAAATATGAGATAAATTATATAGAATATTGATTAAAATATTATTTTAACCCACCAACTAAATTAATTATCTAAAATTATCCGTCAACTAAATGACCGTAAATAGCGAATAGTTCCAAATTACCCATAAAAATTTACAAGAGTGATCTTTTATAAAACAGCGAGGATTTATTTTTAAAATGACTTAACGGGTCATTACAACTTTCTTGGCTCATTCTGGGCCTTAAATTGTCAGCTAGGTGATGCACCTACTTGGGCACTTAACCTAGGCCTTTTTGGACTTCAATTCATAGGGCCTTGGCTGCCTATTTTTTTGTCTTTCCTTTCACCTGGTTTGGGCAAAATATTTCAAGTTGGTGGTGAGTGTACTTGGGTCCTTTATTTATTCATTTTGGGCTGCCAATTTGTCCCTTTCTAATACTAAATCATGGGCCAAAATTACACCCTTAGAATGTGCCTTATTCTTTATTGGAATAAGACAGATTTGGTGTTGGACCACATTTCCATTTTCTTTTCTCTTACTTAATTTGGACCTCAAATGTTGTCACGACCCGTGTTAGATCTAACCACCAGGTAGGTCTATCCAAAATCCGTGGTACCTGTCCTAGAAGCTAAAAATATAATGATAGCTAAAAACGACAGCTAACAATGATAATAAAAGCCAAAGATACAACCTAACCCAGAACTTGGAAGTCACCTATATAGCGCTACTATATATATATATATATTAGAAAATGAGAAGCTCGTGCTCTGCACGGGTCCAATAATTATTATTTTCTAATCTTAATTTATATGATGTTGATAGAATATTTTATATATTTTTCAAATGTTAAGTTGTTTATTATATAGACTTAAAATAATTGATTAGGGTGATACGGTAAAATCACAATTGAAGCAGCTAAAAAAATAATTTATTAGGGTACTATCGTAAAATCAAGTTGGAACAGCTGAAGGAATATAATTAAGTAGCTGAAGCAGGCACGTCAAAATTCACAAAATATTTTTATTGGATCACATATAATAAAGGAGGCGATGAAGCAGGCATGTTGATGGAGAGCTGCCTTTAAATTTTAAGTTGTTTAATATTTAGACTTTGACGCAGCTGAAGAAATAATTTGTTAGGGGTATTATCGTAAAATCAAGTTGGAGCAGCTGAAAGAATGTAATTAAGTAGTTGATCTATGAATTATTTTGATTGGACTGCATATAATAAAGGAGGAGATGAACCTGGAATAAGACAGATTTGGTGTTGGACCACATTTCCATTTTCTTTTCTCTTACTTAATTTGGACCTCAAATGTTGTCACGACCCGTGTTAGATCTAACCAACAGGTAGGTCAATCCAAAATCCGTGGTACCTGTCCTAGAAGCTAACAATTTAATGACAGCTAAAAACGACAGCTAACAATGATAATAAAAGCCAAAGATACAACCTGACCCAGAACCTGGAAGTCACCTATATAGTGCTACTATATATATATTAGAAAATGAGAAGCTCATGCTCTACACGGGTCCAATAATTATTATTTTCTAATCTCAATTTATATGATGTTGATAGAATATTTATATATTTTTCAAATGTTAAGTTGTTTATTATATAGACTTAAAATAATTGATTAGGGTGATACGGTAAAATCACAATTGAAGAAGCTAAAAAAATAATTTATTAGGGTACTATCGTAAAATCAAGTTGGAGCAGCTGAAGGAATATAATTAAGTAGCTGAAGCAGGCACGTCAAAATTCACAAAATATTTTGATTGGATCACATATAATAAAAGAGGAGATGAAGCAGGCATATTGACGGAGAGCTACCTTTAAATTTTAAGTTGTTTAATATTTAGACTTTGACGCAGCTGAAGAAATAATTTGTTAGGGGTATTATCGTAAAATCAAGTTGGAGCAGCTGAAAGAATGTAATTAAGTAGTTGATCTATGAATTATTTTGATTGGACTGCATATAATAAAGGAGGAGATGAAGCAGGCAGCTCAAGCAGACATGTTAACGGAGAGCTGCTTGCCAATTCACATTTCTTATACACACACATATAGAAATAATCAGAATAGCACCCTACACATACAAGTCAAACTATAATGTACAAGGCCAGTGTCTGGATACAAAAGACGACCAAATAAATCAAAAGAGACTTTAGAATATCCGACTACTGATGATCACCAAAGTCTCCTGATGCGTCTACAAGCTCCTAAATCAAATGTCGTTGCTTGTACCAGAACCTACACCACGAGTTGATATAGGAAAGTAGGGGAGGATACTGGTGCAAGCTACCTAGTAGGTATCATCGACAGACTGAGTGAAATGTAGAAAATATGGGAAGATAAAAAATAATAAAAATACTGAAATGCTAATTAGATAAACCAAGGACAAAAGTAAGCATATCTGTATAACCCCTAAAAATTAACTAACCAAAGCCAGGCAATGTGTATCGGTTGATGGAACCTAAAAAACCAATGTCAACTATGTCTATGGCCCTAGGAGAACCTAGCTGAGTATGACTACATAGTGAACTATGGGACCAACTAACCAAACCAAACCGAATTAGATCACGACTGTTACATGGTTGAGGTATAGTGTTGTACGTGGGTGTAAGGCACTAGTGTTGATGCTTGTATGCCAACTGGGCCCTCATAGGCCTACAAGGTACACCCACACACAATCAGAGTGTGTATAGGTGTGGGGATATAGGAACTAGTAATAGATTGTACAAGATCATAATCGGCATAGGATACATGTAATGACCTCGAAGATCATTTTTGGCATTTTGACCGAATTACTACTTCGTCCTTCCCGAAAGTTTTCTTGGATCATTTTTGGTCAAGTTTAAAGGTAAAATTTTCAAAAATCTTGAAAAAATTGGATTTTTACTAAAGAAAGAGAGTTTTAAAGGCTTGAAGTTGGAAATTTTTAAGTTTTATGGGCATATAACTACTTTGTGACAAGCCATATAAGTTGCATTGCCCTTTGAACCTTCTCGTAAGGTTAAAACTAGTGCTGAAATCAATCTATCTCTTAACTATCTACTCATAGGTTTTGGTCCACTAAAACTTTGCTTCCTTCTGAGTTAACTTTGTTAGGGTACATAAAGTGAAAGAAAATCCTGACATAAATTTTTTGTAATACTCTGCTAACCCTTATAAAGCTTTGATCTTCTTTCAGGTTTGTAGGTCTAGGTGAAGTCTTACGACATCAATCTTCTATAATTCAACCCAACTACCAGAATCTAATCTAATATGGCCCTAAAGAAAAATCATTGATACACAACTAGAACTAGTACTTCAAGAGCTTAATGTACAACTTCTAACCTTAGAGTAATTGAAGCACTACTTGGAGATGACCTCTATGTTTTGCCTCTGAGTAAAAGTATATAGAATATGATTAATTATTATAATGAAGAACAAGTCCAAAAATGCTTGGATATATTATTCATCAGGTTCAAAAGTACAATTAGTGCACTCGTCGATTCTAAAGACATTACAAGAAACTCAAAAAAGCCACAAGTAAACCTGAAGGTCATCGTTGGAATATTAATGTCTTAAATCAATATCTGGTGGTTCCCTGAACATAAATATTTGGAAATCATTCAACATTATATATTTGGAAAAAATACATCAATCTTTGTAGTAGATATTTGTTCTATATAGTTACCTTATTCGGTTTTTGATAATCTACACACTTTACACTTAGTATCTTTTGTCATAACCCGAGCCTAGGGCCTAGATGTGACACAACAAATGGAGAACCTGAAAGAACCCTAAACAAGCCTCTTAAGCATGTATAGCACATCCTTAGTTGCGGGAGCGTACATATAATCAATAAACCAGTAGAAAATAATTCTAGGGAAAGCCGGACTTTGGCTTCATGATATTGGGATGTTATCGGAAAAAGGATTGGCATGAATCACATATCAAATAAAGTCCAAGGGTCGGGGACAATAAGGACTTGGGACCTCCATCACAACAACATTGTAGGCAATTAACACATAGAGGGAACATGGTACTAAGGAAATTCTTCCATAATTACATAAAGATAAAGGGTCAAGCTCATATGTACATAGCATAATCATATCCAACAACACCTCTAATCATGAATAGAATGGGGGCTGAGTCATTTCCTAAGCTCACCCTCAAAGATAGTATCCAAAAGTAGATAAGTCTAATTAAAAGCATGAAAGTAAATGGATATTATCCCTGGACGTATAGGACTCACCAATAGCAAATCTTCACTCAAATCGACTAGCCACGTGGAGGAGGAGGAGGATGGAAAGAAGCTTCGATTCATACATGGTTAGATTATGTAGGCAAAAGTATACGTTAGTACTTGGAATGTACTAAGCATGTAGGGTGCAATGCAACAAAGAATATAAGCCATGATCAATATGCATAATTATAAATCATCTGATATAAGCTCAATATGACATGTATGCTCAACACCATAATCAAAGTATGAATGAGGAATCATCATGTCATATAACATATCATACATATATGCAAAGGGACCATAACCGACATATAAGACCTAGCGAGCTACTACTTGGAATATCGATGTTCACTCCATACCGGACAAGGAGTGGTCTACTTTGCCAAGATAAACCAAGCACTTACCTTATGGGAGCCTCCCCTTTTCGATAAATTCACCATAAATACCTTATAGAAACTCCACCCTTTTCGTTAATTTTACTTTAACAACCTTATGGAAACCTCTCCTTTTTGGATAAATGCTCCATAAACACCTTATGAAAACTCCACCCTTTTCGGTTAATCTTACTTTAACAACCTCATGGGAACACCACCCTTTTTAGTATTCAATAAACATGTGCCATACTGGAACTCCACCTTTTCAGGCCAATCATATAATCTAAGTTATATGGACTCATTAGCTAATTCGCAAACCTATGGTTGCAATAGAGTTATGGGACAACGATTATCTATCAAGGTCCTCTCGGTGCTAGGTCACAATCACAAGGAATGTTCAAATTATACTTATAGCCATAATATGCAAAACATCATAATATTATATTACTTTCATAGAGTAGCTCATCAAAACCAAAGCTTCACATATCAAAGATAGGGCTTCACAACTTTCATAACTTTCATAATACTTTCATTGTTTCATAACATACATAATAGCCCTTCGATTCATATCCTTCATAATTCACTTATCTTGGCATAAGACCCTCAATATCATAGAAGCTTGACAAATTCTTATTTCAAAATCATGATGGCCACATTTACAAACTTTAAACCATTCAAATCATGAGTAAATGCTATAAAAGTTATAAAATAAAATTACTTATTCATTATTCAAATAACCCACCAAACATAGTAAAACTTGATTAGGGAATCATCAAACCCTCATATAAATCATAGATTTCACTTGAATTTTCAATGTTTAATCAAATACAAAGGTATATCATTATAAAATACTTTGTATTATCATCATATAATAGGGTTCATAAAATTACCATGTAGTTTCATAACTTGGGAAAACCATAAAAGAGAAGAGGAATGGTTGAGCTTGTGGAGGAAAGGTAGCGACAATCAAAACCCACATACCTTGATACAATTTTAAATGGAGGAAATCTGATTTGGAGGATAAGAATTAGAAACCCTAGCTTGGCCTTCTTGCTTGAAACCTTGGGGAAGCTTGAGAGTATTTTGGGACTTAGAGTATTTTGGAATGGGATAAAATGGGGTGAATTAGGGTTGTGAGGGATGATAAGGGGCCTCTTGAGGGTCAAAATAACATAGTAAAAGAATTAGACAATGTAATGACCCGTTAGGTCATTTCGAGAATTTTTCATCTTATTTTCCAATAAATATCCTTCTTATAATTTTAAAGGAGACTTTTGGACTGTTTGATAACTTATGTTACTGAGTTGAAGGGTAGTTTTAGATAGTCGAGTTAGTTAATGAGCTAAAGTGACAATTTAATTAAAATTCTAGATCACTTATACTATATTTTATTAATGATTAGGTTAATATAATCCAGAACTTTTAGAACCTAATTAACAAAAAAATAGAGGAAGAGAAGTTGCGCAACGTGCGACGTCAAGAAAAAAGAGAAGAACTGTAGAGTAAAAATGGTAATCAACTATTCCTATCTTTATATTGTATATTGGCTTATTTTAGATTTGTGAAAGAGAAACATAGGAAAAGAAAATTTTAAAAAATGAAAAGATTTGACACTTTTCGTGGGTGAGGGGACAAGAGCCATAAATGACCTTGAATGATGCAGTGACTTGTTGGAGTGGTTATTATAAGCATGGAATCAATTGAAAAGTTAGTAATTGGGTTATGCTTTCTTTGATCAATTTAATTGGTGGTTTTGGGGGAAATGAAATATTGGGGTTCCTTACTAACTAGCTACTCAATGTATTGGCAGTGACATGGTGCTAATTTAACAAATAAGGTAGGTGATCAAATAGTAAGTATGTGGTATTAGATAATATAATTAAATTCAAAGTATGTAGAAAAAATTAAGATAGAACTCTAGGCTCAAGATTAGGAACTTGGCTATAGATTTGGGTGTTTTTAGTTTGAAAATCTTATTGTGAATTATTATTTAGTTTAGATCGTGGTACTATGGATTTTAATCGGAAAGGGGAGGCTCAAATATTAGAGTGATCGTGATTTGACTAAGGCAAGTGAACTTTCAAAACTTTGTAATTCTCATAGAATTCTCAAGTTATCCTTTCTTCTTTATGTGATTCATGAAATATTTTAATATTATAAAAAATGAGGTGATTAAATGTAAATGTGAGTTGGTGTGGTGTTGTGACACTAGAATTGAAAATGTGGTTAAGTGATGAGAATTCTATTTTTGAGATATATTGTTATGGTTGGTGATTATAAGTGGATTTGATTTGTTGTGGACTTTATCCTATGTTCATTTATTCTATGTTACACATATTTGCATTGGTTATGGATATTGATATGAATGAGATGGTAAAAATTGAGGCCGAGGTCTTTATCGGTCGAAATATGATGCTGAGATCTTTGCCGGCGAGATTGTGATGTTGAGATCTTTACTAGTGATATTGCGATGGCAAGGTCTTTGCCGAAGATGATACTATGCTGAGGTCTTTACCGGCGATGTTGTGATGTTGAGGTACTTTTCAGTGATATTATGATGCCGAGGTCATAACCGGCGATTATTGCATAAGCATTGCATCTCATCCTTGCATATAATTGTGTGGCGTGATGTTACTCCTGTGGTTAACTGTGTTATCACTTGTGAGTTGTGGCTTGTGATTTGATCATTGTGATACACTGAAAAGAAACTATCTTTATTGTGTATTATGTGTTGCTGGGTTGGGCTGATTTTCTGTGCAGGTTATAGTTGTGGAGGTGGGTTGGGAGGAAAGGAGTTTGTGTATTCTATTGGACTTATTTTGTTTTGTTAGTTGACTTATTAGGTACCGCGTTGTTTTGATACTCACCCTTGCTTCTACACTTGTGTAGGTTCTTAGCCCAGATATTGAGTAGTAATTTTTCCTTGATCATCCGAGGCTTCCCAGGAGATTTAGAAAGGTAGCTATTGTCATATAACTGACTCTTTCCTTCCTATTTCCTTTCTGCTTTGCTCTGTTTGAGAAGAAAGACAGTTTCAAACTTGTAATTCTTTGGATTTTCGTAAGACCAGTGGCTTGTACACGTGACAACCAATCCTTGGGTGGTAATTATGTTTTTGAAGATTTCTCCGTTTAGTTATCTATTTTATTTAGTACTTTCACACATCATTTCTGTTCTGGTTGGTTTAAGCAAGTGCTATCACATCCATTTTTGGGGTCGTGACAGTTGGTATCAGAGCCCCAGGTTCATAGGTCTCACGTGTGTACGAGCCAAGTATAATTAGAGTCTCAAGGATCGGTACGGAGACGTTTGTACTTATCTTTGAGAGGCTATGAAGACCGTTAGGAAACTTCTTTTTATTTATTCTCTCTTATCATGCGTGGTTATCTTCATTAGTATTGAGTTGTGCCCATGCTCTTTTGACAGATGGCAAGGACTAGAGCTAGGATTATTGGTGGTAGAGGCGAGGCATCTCCCGAGACCATTGTTGAGTCCCCAGTTAGAGGTAGGGCAAGGGGTCGAGCTAGAGGTTATGCTCGTGGAGTGGCTTCAGTGAGAGGACATGCCCGAGGGGCGGCACCAGTTAAAGGACAGGCTAGAGGGGTTTCTCCGGAGCCACAAATAGAAGTTAATGAGGATCAGGCTCTTCCAGAGCCCACAGTTGCACCATTGCTTCAGGACACCCTATTGAGGATGATTAGTATGCTTGAGAACCTCACTCAAGGGGTGGTGGGACAGGCACGCAGGGAGTTTCTCAGACGAGAGTGAGGTAACAGACTTCAGGGCAGTATCACAACCGAGTTCATGATAATCAGGTGGTTCAGCCCCCAGTGGTTCTTGCACCAGCTATTGGGGCACAAACCACTCTAGAGGTAGTTTTGGCAGCAGATGATCAGCTTAGTTACAAAAGATTTTAGAAGATGAAACCAACTCAATTTCAGGGTGGTAGGAGCAAGGACGCTCACGAGTTTCTGACCTTGTGCCATGAGATGCTAGAGGCAGTAGGTTTGGTTGATCAGTGTGGTGTCCGTTTTGTTGCACTCCAGCTACGTGGACCAGCCAGGGAGTGGTGGAGGACTTATATGAGATCCAGACCAGTCGGATCCCCTCTAGTGGATAGGAGTGTGTTCTCTAGTGCTTTTCAAGATTGTTTCATTCCTTGGAGTGTACGAGGGCGGTATACTTTTATTGAGTATGAAGCTCATTTTTTCAGTTATCTCGACATGCCTTAGCTATAATCCAAATAAGGTGGAGAGAGTCCGCAGGTTTATGAGGGGCTTGAATTTCTCCATTAGATCTTATGTATTCCGAGCAGCTCGTGAGGGGGGCTTCCTTTTAGTCTATTGTGAGTACCGCCAAGGAGGCAGAGTTGCTGGTTCGAGAGGAGTTTGGGGACCCTAAGAGGGCTCGTACTACGGGGCAGTTTTCTGGTACTTCATTAGGAGGTAGAGGTTCGCATAGAAGTGGTGGATCTTTTAGGCGTTAGGGTCCCACAGTTCCACCCATGGTACCCATAGCAGTTCATTTTGTAGACAATAGTCTTCTACAACGAGGTCCTGCTTTGGGTGTGGGGATCCAGGCCACTTGATTCGAAACTGTCCCTTTCAGATTCATTTAAGACCTCACCGTACTTATTCAGCAACTCTAGTTAGAGATTCAGCTCCACCGACCAAGGGTCGGGGCATGGGTCAAACTACTAAAGGTGGCAGGACTTCAGATAGTGGTGCCTTGGTTCCACGTGGTGGTGATCGAGGTGTTGCTCAAACCGGGGCTGGCAGAGGAGCTCAATGCTATTCTTTTCCTGGGAGGCCCGAAGCTGAGGCTTTAGACGCAGTTATTACAGGTATGGTTCCAGCCTGTAATCGACCTGCATTTGTGCTATTTGATCCTGGATCTACCTACTCTTATGTGTCTACATACTTTTCGTCTGGGTTTGATTTATTGTGTGATCAAATGTCAGTTCTCGTACATGTTTCTACACCAGTAGGTGAGCCTTTATTGGTGGAGCGAGAGTATCGATCTTGTCTTGTTTCTCTGGCTGGGTATGATACTTGGGTAGATATGATTATTCTGGAGATGGTAGACTTTGATGTTATCTTGAGGATGGATTGGCTTTCTCCTTATCATGCTATTCTAGATTGTTATGCAAAAACTGTGACCTTAGCCATTCCTTGTGTACCAAAGATTGAGTGGAAGGGTGATAGTGGTTCTTATCCTAGCAAAGTTATCTCATAGATCCATGCTCAAAAATTGATTGATAGGGGGTGTTTGTCTTAGCTTTCGTTTGAGGTACTAGTGTTGAACCACCTTCTATGGAGTTTATTCCTGTGGTTCAGGAGTTTGTCGATGTGTTTCCTACTAACCTTCCAGGTGTTCCTCCCGATAGAGATATTGACTTTCCTATTGATCTAGAGCCAGGCACTAAGCCCATCTCAATCCCTCCATATAGAATGGCTCTAGCTGAGTTGAAAGAATTGAAGGAGCAACTCCAAGACTTGTTGAGCAAGGGATTTATTCATCCTAGCGTGTCACCTTGGGGTGCTCTAGTCTTATTTGTGAAAAAGAAAGATGGGTCTATGAGGATGTGTATTAATTACAGACAGTTGAACAAGAAGACTGTTAAGAACAAGTACCCTTTTCCCCGTATTGGTGACTTGTTTGATCAGCTTCATAGAGCGGCCTTGTTTTCTAAGATTGACTTAAAGTTTGGTTATCATCAGCTAAGGATTAGAGCATCAGATATTCCAAAGACAGCTTGTCGAACCCGTTATGGCCACTATGAATTTTTCGTGATGTCCTTTGGGTTGACTAACTCCCCTGTAGCATTCATAGAGTTGATGAATAGGGTGTTCCATCTGTATTTTGATTCTTTTGTGATAGTATTCATTGATGACATTTTAATATATTCCAAGACTGAGGCTGATCATGTTCGTCACTTGAGGATAGTGCTACAGAGGTTGACGGAGGAAAAATTATATGCAAAATTTTCCAGGTGTGAGTTCTGGCTTGATTCGGTGGTATTCTTAGGGCATGTAGTGTCTAAGGAGAGGATTAGAGTGGATCCGGCTAAGGTTGAGGCAGTTAGAGGTTGGACACAACCTAGTTCAGCTACCGAGATTCGCAGTTTTGTGGGGTTAGCTGGGTATTATCCATGGTTTGTTCAGGGTTTTTCTTCCATTGCAGCCCCATTGACTAGATTAACTCAGAAGAATGTATCCTTTCACTGGTCTGATAAGTGTGAGGCGAGCTTCCAAAAGCTCAAGGCTTTGTTGACTTCAGCTCCCATTTTGACACTACTCGAGGCAGGTGTGAACTTTACGGTGTATTGTGATGCTTCAGGGGTTGGATTAGGTGGTGTGTTGATGCAAAAGGGGAAAGTGATTGCCTATGCTTCTAGACAGTTGAAGGTTCATGAAAAGAACTACCCTACCCATGACTTAGAGTTAGCGATTGTGGTTTTGTGCTTAAGTTGTGGCATCATTACTTATACGGTGTACATTGTGAGGTCTTCACTAATCATAGGAGTCTTCAATATATTTTTAGTCAAAAAGATCTAAACTTGAGGCAGTGTATGTGGATTAAGTTGCTAAAAGACTATGATTTGACCATCATATATCATCTGGGGAAGGCTAATGTGGTGGCCGATGCCTTGAGTAGAAAGACTTCTAGCATGGGGAGTCTAGCCGCCATTCTAGTTGAGGAGCGATCTTTGGCCAGGGATGTTCAGCGTCTAGCTAATGGCCTAGTGAGGTTACAGCTTTCTAATGAAGGTGGTGTACTTGCTTTCATTGAGGCTCGTTCTTCCTTGCTGGACCAGATACGAGAGTGCCAATTTGAGGATGAGAACTTGTGTCTCATCAAAGACAAAGTGGTTAGAGGAGAGGCAAAGAAAGCGACACTTGATCCTGATGGTGTTTTGAGGATTGGAGGTCGAATTTGTGTGCCTAAGGTGGGTGACTTGATTAGATTGATTCTTGAGGAGACTCATTGTGCTCATTACTCCATTCATCCAGGAGCAGCGAAGATGTATCATGACCTGAGTCAGCATTACTGGTGGTGTGGCATCAAAAAAGACATCTCAGATTTTGTGTCCAAGTGTTTAACTTGTCAACAGGTTAAGTGTGAACACCAACGGCCTGGAGGTGAGTATCAAAGGATCCCTATTCCTACATGGAAGTGGGAGCGTATCACTATGGACTCTGGGGTGGGTTTGCCCACTACTGTGGGTGGTTATGACTCTATCTGGATAGTTGTGGATCGATTGACTAAGTCTTCCCATTTCATTCCTGTCAAGGTTAAGTATACAACAGAGAAGTTGGCTGAGCTTTACATCAGTCAGATAGTTAGATTGCATGGTGTGCCTGTATATATAATTGCGGATTGGGGTTCACTCTTCACTTCACATTTTTAGAGGGCCTTGCAGCATGGTCTAGGCACTCAGCTAGATATGAGTTCACCCTTAGACAGATGGACAGTCTGAGCGGACGATTTAGGTGTTGGAGAACATGCTTCGACCGTGTGTGATCGATTTTTATTCTCGTTGGGACCAACACTTGCCCTTAGCAGAGTTTGCCTATAATAATAGTTATCACTCCAGTATCCAGATGGCACAATTTGAGACTTTGTACGGTAGACGTGCAGATCTGTAATTGGTTGGTTTGATTCCACTGAGATGGAATCATTGGATGCAGACTTTCTAAGAAATGCTATGGAGCGGGTCTGTATGATTCAAGGTAGGTTGTTGACTGCTCAGAGTCAACAAAAGAGTTATGTAGATAGAAGGGTTTGAGCCCTAGAGTTTATGGTAGGGGATCATGTTTGGCTTAGAATGTCACCTATGAAGGGTGTTATGCAGTTCGGTAAGAAGGGAAAGCTTAGCCCTCGATTCATTGGCCCATTTGAGATTTTAGAGCGAGTGGGAGAGGTGGCCTATAGACTAGCCTTGCCACCTAGCTTGTCATCTGTGCATCCTGTGTTTCATGTCTCCATGCTTCAAAAATATGTGCCCGATGAGTCTCATATACTTTCATTAGATTCGGTGGTGTTGAGTCCAGACTTGCCATTTGAGGAGGAGCCTGTGGCTATTTTGGATAGATAAGTGTGAAAGCTAAGGAACAAAGAGATTGCTTCCATGAAGGTGCAATGGAAGAATCGTCCAGTTAGAGGAGGCGACTTGGGAGATGGAGTCTGACATGCATGCTAAATATCCTCATCTTTTTTAAACTTCAGTTACTTCCTTCTATCTTATGATCGAGGACGAACATTATTTCTAGTGGTGGATAATGTAATGACCCGTTAGGTCATTTCGAGAATTTTCATCTTATTTTCCAATAAACATCCTTCTTGTAATTTTAAAGGAGTCTTTTTTGGACTATTTGATAACATTTGTTACTGAGTTGAAGGGTAGTTTTAGATAGTCGAGCTAGTTGATGGGCTAAAGTGACAATTTAATTAAAATTCTAAATCACTTATACCATATTTTACTAATTATTAGGTTAATATAATTCAGAACTTTTAGAACCTAATTATCAAAAAAAATAGAGGAAGAGGAAGAGAAGTTGCGCAGTGTGCGACGTCAAGAAAAAAAAAGAGAAGAACTGTAGTGTAAAAAAGGTAATCAACTATTCCTATCTTTATATTGTATATTGACTTATTTTAGATTTGTGAAAGAGAAACATAGGAAAAGGAAATTAAAATAAATGAAAAGATTTGAGACTTTTCGTGGGTGGGGGGACAAGAGTCATAAATGGCCTTGAATGATGCAGTGACTTGTTGGAGTGGTTATTATAAGCATGGAATCAATCAAAAAGTTAGTAATTGGGTTATGCTTTCTTTGATCAATTTAATTGGTGGTTTTGGGGGAAATGAAATATTGGGATTCCTTACTAATTAGTTACTCAATGTATTGGCAGTGATATGGTGCTAATTTAACAAATAAGGTAGGTGATCAAATAGTAAGTATGTAGTATTAGATAATATAATTAAATTCAAAGTATGTAGAAAAAATTAAGATGGAACTCTAGGCTCAAGATTAGAAACTTGACTATAGATTTGGGTGTTTTTAGTTTGAAAATCTTATTGTGAATTATTATTTGTTTAGATCATGGTAGTATGGATTCTAATCGGAAAGGGGAGCCTCAAGTGTTAGAGTGATCGTGATTTGACTAAGGCAAGTGGACTTTCAAAACTTTGTAATTCTCATACAATTCACAAATTATGCTTTCTTCTATGTGTGATTCATGAAATATTTTAATGTTATAAAAAATGAGGTGATTAAATATAAATATGAGTTGGTGTGGTGTTGTGACACTTGAATTGAAAATGTGGTTAAGTGATGAGAATTCTATTTTTGAGATATATTGTTGTGGTTGGTGATTATAAGTGGATTTGATTTGTTGTGGACTTTATCCCATGTTCATTTATTCTATGTCACACATATTTTCATTGGTTCTGGATATTGATATGAGTGAGATGGTAAAAATTGGGGCCGAGGTCTTTAGCAGTCGAAATATGATGCCAAGGTTTTTGCTGGCGAGATTGTGATGTTGAGATCTTTACTAGTGATATTGCGATACCGAGGTCTTTGCCGGGGATGATATTATGCCGAGGTCTTTACCGGCGATGTTGTGATGTTGAGGTATTTTTCAGTGATATTACGATGTCGAGGTCATAACCGGCGATTATTGCATAAGCATTGGATCTCATCCTTGCATATTCTTGTGAGGCGTGATGTTACTCTTGTGGTTGACTGTGTTATCACTTGTGAGTTGTGGCTTGTGATTTGATCATTGTGATACACTGAAAAAAATTATCTTTATTGTGTATTATGTGTTGCTGGGTTGGGCTGATTTTCTGTGCAGGGTATAGTTGTGGAGGCCGGTTGGGAGGAAGGGAGTTTGTATATTCTATTAGACTTATTCTGTTTTCTTAGTTGATTTGTTGGGTACCGCGTTGTTTTGGTACTCACCCTTGCTTCTACACTTGTGTAGATTCTGAGCCCGGACATTGAGTAGTAATTTTTCCTTGATCATCCGAGGCTTCCCAGGAGATTTAGAGAGGTAGCTATTGTCATCTGGCTGACTCTTTTGTTCCTGTTTCCTTTCTACTTTGTTCTATTTGAGAAGAAAGACAATTTCAAACTTGTAATTCTTTGGATTTTCGTATGACTAGTGGCTTGTACACGTGACAACCAATCCTTGGGTGGTAATTAAGTTTGTGAAGATTTCTCTTTTTAGTTATCTATTTTATTTTGTACTTTCGCACGTCATTTTTGTTTCTTGTTGGAATTAGGCTGACTTGATCTGGTGGGTTTGAGCAAGTGTCATCACGTCCATTTTTGGGGCCGTGACAGACAATAGGAAACGTCGAATTTGCCCCCTTTAAAATTCTACTGGATAAGACCACGAGACCCTCTTTACGGATCATTATCCATTCTATGTGTTGTAGGTATAGGTCTCATCTTATGCCATTTTAGACTCATAGACACCTTTATCTTATTCACCTTCTACGACCAAACTTACGACTTATACGTCACTTTACGGGTCATCTCATAAGTCGTATTCCCAACTTTAGAAATCATCATTTTCACCAAGTCTGACCTTCAAGCCACGGGCATCACTTACGACCCATGGAATCACTTACAGCTCGTAAGACCCCTCATAACAACTGATACTCAAAAAATTTCCAAAACTCATTTCTTACACTTTTTATACTTCTCCCAAGTGTGGACTTACATCTTTTTTCTTGCACAAATAATGTTGGTGCATTGCACAGTGACACACTAGGTCTGATGAAGTTTTTATCTAATATATCTTTTGATTTCTTAAATTTTACAGGTGTAATTCAATATGATGGAACTAATATTATCTAGGCATATCGATAGTATAATAAATGCAACCTTTGGAAACCATTCATTTGCTTGAAGATTGGAAATAAACTTGCCTTTTGATGTTGTCGCGTTAGCTTTCTAGTCTCATACTACTTCCCGTGAGAATTAAAATCTAATGGACTTCTCTTAGTATTCGATATTGTTTTAATAAGAATCCAACCAATCCATGCTCATGTTAACAACAAAGTCGAGCATCTCTAGTTCTGTAAGGTCTACAAATTTTTTATGACTAACAATCGCCACCATAAAACCAACATAAATCCTTTTGAGCATAAGTATTCAACAAAATAAGAAATACAAAGCATGATTTAGATTTCATAGATACTTATAACTTTGCTTTATAGCATGAGTTATCAATTGAAAGAAAAGTAACCATTCCTTAATGTTCTATAGTCTCCTAATTATAACTGTGGTACACAACATACTCATAAACAAGAATTACTAAAAATGCCTTATGGACTGTCTAGGATGTGATCTACTCTGATACCAAGTTGTCACACCCCAAACTAGAGAAGGCATGATTAGCACTCAATACCTTATTCATATTACGCCCCGGGAGGGTACCCTTGGCATCACCAGCACCTAGAGACTATTACTAGTCCCCAAGCGAACCACTTAGCCTCATCACATCATTCAATCTAATAAACTCTACTGAATAACAAAAAATAAAAATAAGTAAATGGGCACATCTCATAAGGTCTCAAAATGATATAGTTAATAAAAAAGGCTTGTAAAAAGAACTAGCTCACAATCTCAACATCAATGCTCAACCATCGTCTATAAAGTCTCTATCACTAATCATGTGGTGCCAATGGCAGACCCATGTCTACCCAAATTAAAATAAAAAAAATAGTCCAATCTAACTCTAAAGCACCATGAAACAAAAGTGGTGGATTCTCCGGAGTAGGGGAGGCTCACCGAATCAGCTGTGAATCACAAATCTTTAACGGAGCGCCTGTTGATATCTCTAGTACCTGCCTCTGCATCATAAAATGATGCAGTCCAAAAGGGACAACAATACTTGGAATGTACTGGTATGTAAAATAGCTGAGTGAAATAGAAACAGGTAGAATAATATGGGAATAACATCAACTTAAAGTAATCGTCAAATGTCTATCTATGCAAGAATAAAGAGTAGATAAGTGACCCATCAACAACTCAAACTCATCAATCATCTCAGACTCATCTCAAAGGAACTCACCTCCTCTCATCTCGTCTCATCTTAGAGGAGCTGACCTCCTCTCATTTGATCTCATCTTGACTCGGAGTACTCAAGATAGGAAATTTATAAGAGATTCTCTTATCCGATAACATTCACTTATGAGCCAGTGAATGTACAACAATCTCAATGATGTTTCCACAGCCATTCCAAACTTTCCATGTAGGGAATGCTCCAAAAAAATATCAGCTCACCCAATATGGAGTCAATACTCAACAGGTCTGTTGTTGCTTTCAGGAAACTATTACTTTCGAGGGAACATAATATAAATGATGGTTCTATGCCTCACCTATGTTTGGTGACATAGTTAATGAGTTTGAGTGGGACTCACTCTTACCCATTTCGATGCTCGATAATCATCTTGTGACTCAATGCTCATAAAATCTCCATCTCAACCAATCTCATAGGGACTCGAACTCTATCAACGATGGTATCTCATAAGGACTTTAACCCTTTCATCAATCAATCTCATCAATGACGCAATATTAGAACAATCAATAGGAATCAATCGAATAGACACATTGGTAGAGTTTATTTATAGAGACTCATAAGGCAATCAAATTCTATCAACTCATCATCATTCTCTCATGACAATCAAGAATCTCAACTCATGGCTCTAGACTCAATTTTCAAGTTCATTATGCATGTTTTTCAAATTAGTCATGTAGGGTTATGCAAATCTCATGAAATATGTTAAATTCAAAAAAATAAATAGTATGATGATCATCAACATAGAAAAACATGTAATTTCAAATACAGTTTTATGAAAAACCATCAAGGGTTCATGCATTTAGACTCTTGAACCATCAATTCATCTATGACCATCTATAAGGCACATGAGAGAACAATCTCATGCTTTTAGTTTAGCTTTACATACTTGGGATGCAGCTATTAATCAAGCACGTCAAGGATTTCTTCTCAAATCTCTCGAACTCAAGCTCCTCTCCTCTTTCCTCAAGTCCTAGCCTTGTTAGATTATGGAATAGGACTTAAAATGGGGGGTTTAGACCCTTTTTATACCAGAACAACCTTATTAGATCGCGTATAGATTTTAGGAGGGGTGGGAAATTGATCAGAATGCCCCTCGTAATAATTTAGAAATTTTCAACTCAGAGAAAACTCATGCACATTGTATTTTTAGAAAACGTTTATACACGAGTTTTCTAAATCCCACTGAAAATTTTGAAGAAAATATAAGTGTTGGTCCAAGATGGAGGCGCAACGCCCTCTTGTCGCGTACCAACAGTATTTTGCGCTTTGGATTAAATTTTTTTTCTTTTGATTGGGTCGCTCTAAAAATCGACCGAGACCATTTCTCACTTAATTTTTCATGCTGATCACAAATCCGACCTCATATTTGTCATACGAGCATCAGAAGATGCGTTACGCGCATACCCTTTCTCTAGAGATATTTTGATAATTTTATCGGGTGTTACATCATATCCCCCTTGGGATCATTCGCCCTCGAATGATGAGTATAGGTAGATATCAAGGCACGAATAGACTCAACACTCATCTCAACACTCAACTCAATCTATCAAACTCTCGACTTAAGAATCGAAAGTCACATCAAGGATAAATACAACAATTTAGTGAAGGGTAAGAAATTTACCTTCAACACCCTCATCATTTGGCACGAATAGGTGCATATATTTTGCCTTTATCTCTTCCTCAGCTTTCCATTTGACTTCCTGAATGAATTGATTTCTCCACAGGACTTTGACTGAGGATATCTCTTTGTTCCTCAACTTACGAATCTGACAATCAAGGATTTGAACCGGAACCTCTTCATAAGATAGGCTATCATTCACTCCAATGCTATCAACAGAGATCACCAAGGCAGGGTCTCCCAAGCATTTCTTCAACATCGACACATGGAATACCGGATAGACTCCATCTAACTCGAAAGGCAACTTTAACTCATAAGAAACCTTCCCAATCCTCTATACAATCTGATACGGTCCAACATTGCATGGACTCAACTTCCCTTTCTTCCCAAATCTTAGGACACCTTTCATAGGTGACACTTTCAAATACATCCAACCATCTACCTTGAACTCTGAGTCTCTTCTCCTCGCGTCAGTATAAGATATTTGGCGACTTTGGGCAGTCTTTAACCTCTGTCTAATGACCTTGACCTTCTCAATAAATTGGTGGACAAGATCAGGCCCAATCAACTCCGCTGCTTCAACCTCAGACCACCCAATTGGTGATCTACATCTCCTCACATACAAGGCTTCGTAGGGAGCCATTTGAATGCTTGCATGATAACTATTGTTATATGCAAATTCAATCAATTGTAGGTGATCATCCCAGTTCTCCTTAAAATCGAGAACACAAGCTCCCAACATGTCCTCTAATGTTTAAATTGTACGCTCGTCCTGACCTTCTATCAAAGGATGAAAGTTGTGCTCAGGTTCACCTTAGTACCCAATCATTTTTGGAATGATGTCCGAAATTGGGAGGTAAATTGAGTTCCTTTGTCCGAGATGATGGACAAGGGAACCCTATGTAACCTCACAATCTCCTGGATGTACAACTTGGCATACTCCTCTGCAGTGTTTATTATCTTAACTGCCAAGAAGTGAGTCGATTTAGTCATCGTATCCACAATCACCCACACCGAATCATGTTGCTTTCGAGACCTTGGTAAACTAGTAATAAAGTCCATATTAATCATCTCCCACTTCCATTCTAGAATCTCAAAGTTCTGAGCCAATCCACATGGCCGTTGATGCTCAACCTTCACTTGTTGGAATTTGGGCATTTTGAAACGAACTCGGCAATATCCCTCTTCATTCTACTCCACCAACAGACTTCTCTCAGGTCATGGTACATCTAGGTAGAGCCTAGATGAATGAAATATTTAGTGTTATGGGATTTCGCCATGATTCTGTCTCGAATGCCATCAATATCTGGGATACACAATCTACTTTGGTATCTCAATACTCCATCTCCCTCTTTGGCAAAGACCATCACTTTTTGTTTGTGGACAACCTCCTTCAATTGGAGTATGATAGGATCTTGGTCCTGCATTTCTTTCACCTCTACCACTAAGGATGAAGTAGACCTATTTTGAACATTAACTCCTCTTTCATCATTCTCCTCAAGTTGAACTCCCAATCGAGCTAATTGATGCACTTTCTTGGCTAATTCCTTCTTTCATTCCTCCATATGGGCAGTACTACCCATTAACAACCTACTAAAAGCGTCAGCAACAACGTTAGCTTTACCTGGGTGGTAGTGAATGCTCATGTCATAATCCTTGAGCAACCCCAACCATCTCCTCTATCGTAGGTTGAGGTCTTTTTGACTGAAAATATACTGCAAGATCTTGTGTTCAGCGAACACATCCACATGCACTCCATACAAGTAGTGGTGTCAGATCTTAAGTGCAAACACCACTGTTGCCAACTCGAGGTAATGGGTTGGATAGTTCCTTTCATGAAACTTGAGTTGCTTGGAAGCATAGGCTATCACTTTACCTTTTTGCATTATTACACATCCCAACCCAACCCTCGAAGCATCGCAGTAAATTATAAAGTCTTCCGTCCCATCAAGGAAGGTTAGGACTGGTGCAGTAGTCAACCTTATTTTCAACTCTTAGAAATTCTTCTCACATTCCTCAGATCACTGAAACTTGACCATTTTCTGAGTCAATATAGTCAATGGCGCAGATAGGGAAAATAATTCCTCAACAAATCTGCGGTAGTAGCCTGCCAACCCCAAGAAACTTCTTATGCCAGTCGGAGTGGTCGATTTGGGTTAGTTCTTTACCGCTTCAATCTTTGGGGCATCCACTCGAATACCATCACCAGAAACAACATGGCCTAGAAAAGCCGCTGACTCAAGCCATAACTCACACTTTGAGAATTTTGCATACAACTCATGGTCCTTAAGAGTTTGGAGGACAACTGTGAGATGATTGGCATGTTCATCGTCTGAATACTCTATTCATCAAGTCCACAAAGGCTGTATGTGCGATCGTCAACCCAAAAGACATAACCAAGAACTCAAAATGGCCATATTTAGTCCTTAAGGATGTCTTTGGAATATCACATTCCCTCACCTTCAACTGGTGGTAGCCAGGTCTAAGGTCTATCTTGGAGAAACAAGAGGCGTCCTGAAGTTGGTCAAACAAATCATTTATCCTTGGGAGAGCATATTTATTCTTTATCGTGACCTTGTTCAGTTGCCTATAGTCGATATACATTCTTAGGGACCCATCTTTCTTTCACACGAATAGGATAGGAGCACCCCAAGGTGATACACTTGGCCTAATGAAGCTTTTCTCTAGCAAATCTTTCAATTGCTCTTTCAACTCGGCAGGGGCCATCCTATAGGTGGAATCGAAATAGGCTGGGTAATGGGAAGGACATCAATCCCAAAGTCATCTTCCTATCAGGAGGGACTCTAAGCAGATCATCAGGAAATACTTCTAGAAACTTATTAATAATCGGGACTGACTCAAGAGTTAGGGACTCAACATCATAAGATTTAACTCGCACGAGGTGATAGATACAACCTTTGGAAATCAACTTTCCTGCTCTAAGATATGAGATAAACTTTCCTCTAGGTGCAACAAAATCACCCTTCCACTCTAGAACCGGTTCGTTAGGAAATGGGAACTTAACAATTTGGGATCTACAATCAACAGAGGGATAACAGGCATGGAGCCAATCTATGTCAAGAATCACATTTAAGTCAACCATTTCGAACTCAACCAAATCAACAAGAGTATCCCTATGATGGATGGACACTACACAAGCTCTGTAGATTCTCGCAGCTCGAATAGACTCACCCATTGTGGTAGAAACATCAAAGGGTTCAAGAAGACTCTCAGGGGTTCAATCAAATCTATTGGCCACATAATGAGATACAAATGACATTGTGGCACCCGGATCCATCAAAGCATAACAATCAAAAGTGAAAACTCGAATCATACTCGCCACAACATCTAGGGAGTTCTCCTGATCTTGGAAACTATCCATGGCATACAAGAGGTTTGTTACCCCGCCTACGCCTAACGTAGTGGCCCTCTAGTTTCCTCTAACTGGTGGGGCTGGTGTATTAGATTAAGCCTGGTCAGCCCACTTTGGACAATCCCTTTTGCAGAGACCCGTTTAGCCACATCTATAGCACACATCATTCCCATCATGACATCTCCCCAAGTGTAGTTTGCCACACTTATCACACAGTGGCTTACCCGGTGAACCTTAAGCCACAGTAGCTTGTGACTGGGATCCGTTGGTTCCCACATTCTGAAACCTTTGATCATACCTGCCTCTAGGCATAGGTGCACTAGCAGATGATGGAGCTGGAAATCAGTTGCCATTGTTTTTCCTTCCAACCTCATGGTTGGATGTCTTAGATTTTTAACACTTGAACTCTTCCTTATCATGTTGTCTCTCCTCATCAGCTTGTTGTACAAATATCATCAGTTGCTTGATGTCCATATCACTCACAAACATGGCTCCTCTCCCTTCTCTCTTGGGTCCTCTATTAAACCCATCAACATACATCCCCATCCTTCCCCTCATGTCAGCAACCATGTCCGGAGCATAGCAAGATAGTTGCGTGAACTTCAAACCATACTTTTGCACGGTCATAAAGCCCTGTTTCAGATTCAGGAACTCTCTCACCTTAGCTTCTCCTTACTCTCTTGGGAAGAAGCGCCCCAAGAAGGCTTCCTCGATCACTGCCCAAGTCAAACATGGAGCATCATCCCTCTTACTCTTCTTCCACTGGTCGAACCATAGTCTGGCCACACCCTTAAGTTGATAAGCAGCCATTTACATCCTATCAATATCACCCACATGCATCACCTGGAACACCTTCTCAAGTTCCTCCACATAATTCTCAGGATCTTCAGTAGATGCACCCCATGAATTCAGGCGGATTCATCCTCAAGAATTCGCAAACTCTAGAGGTGTCACGAGCATCTTGCCTACCTTCTCCTTGTCTCATAGCAAGTGTTGTGATAGCCTGGGCTAGAGCTTGAATACCCCAGCGTAGCTCAGCATTAGAGACCTCATCTTGAGGGGGTTGCTCAACAGGGATAGCTTGATCCACAGGCTCCTCAGGTACTTGAGGCTCACGTGGATTAACAGCTTGCTTGGAAGGACGTCCCCTTTCTCTAACAGCTCTTCTGGGAGGCATGATATCAACTCTGCACGAGTAAAACATGAATTAGAAGAGAGCTTTCATAGAGCTTAACTCTCGCATAAATTGGAATGAGAAGAAAAGTGTAAAAATTCCTGATGTCCTATAGCCTCTTGCTTATGAAATGTGGTCGACAATACACCCAAAAAAAAGACTCTACTAAACACGACTTTATAGACTCCCTAAGACACTTGAACTCTGTGCTTTGATACTAAGTTTGTCATGCCCTGGGAGGGTACCCTTGGCGTGACTGGTACCTAGAGACTATTGCTAGTCCCCAAGCAAACCAGTTGGCCTCATCACATCATTCAATCAAATAAACTCTACAGAACAGCGGAAAGTAAAAGTAAGTAAATGAGCACATCTCATCTAAGGTCTCATAATGATATAGATAATAGTAAAGGCTAGTAGAAAGAACTAGCTCACAATATCAACATCAACACTCAACCATCGTCTATAAAGCCTCTATCACTAAACATGTGATGCCAATGAAAAACCCATGGCTACCCAAATCAAAATAAAAGAAATAGTCCAATCTAACTCTAAAGCATGATGAAATAAAAGTGATGGATCCTCCAGAGTAGGGGCACTCACAAAATCAGTTGCAAATCTCAGATCTTCAATGGAGCGCCTGTTAACAATCTCTAGTACCTGCCTCTGCATCATAAAATAATATACTCCAAAAGGGACATCAGTTGTTGGAATGTACTAGTATGTAAAATAACTGAGTGAAAAAGAAACTAGTAGAATAATATGGGAACAACATCAACTCAAGGTAATTATCAAATAACATCAAATCATCAAATGTCTATCTATGCAAGAATAAAGATTAGACAAGTGACCCATCAACATATCAAACTCATCAATCACCTCTGACTCATCTCAAAGGAGCTCACCTCCTCTCATCTCATCTTATCTCGACTCGGAGTACTCAAGATAGGAAATTTATGGGAGTTTCTCTTATCCGACAACAATCACTTATGAGCTAGTGAATGTACAACAATCTCACTGACGTTGCCACAGCCGTTCCCAAACTTGCCAAGCAGAGAACGCTCTAAAACCATATCAGCTCACCCAATATGGAGTCAATACTCAACGGGTCCACTATTGCTTTCAAGGACTGTTACTTTTGAAGGAACCATAATATATGTGATGGTACTATGCCTTACCTACATTTAGCGACGTAGTTAATAAGTTTGAGTGGAACTCACTCTTACCCATTTCGGTGCTCGATATGTAACACCCCACATCATACATGTACTAGTCCAACACAAATGAAACATGATATGGCAAGGTCAAATCCGCACATATTTTTAAAAGTGCGTGACTTTTAGATTAAAGGGCTATATGTACGTCTAATACTTAAGATGACCGAGCGTATATAATTTTTAAGTCGAGTTAAGGAGAGTGTGACCTTAAATGAAGTAAAATAATTGAGGTGCTTGAGGGACTTAGCAAGCTAGTAGGTGAGTCACCTACGTGCTTAACAAGCTCGGTAAACGGAGACAAGGCCCAACGCCGAATTTGTTCAAGTCCGATAAAGAATAAACCCCGAGTTAAAGGTGCCATTTGGAACTATGGTTTAGCATCATTAAAGGACAACATTTGCAGCCTAATATGGATAAGGAAAAGGGCCAAATTACAATTACAATCCAATTCAAAATTAAAGCCCAAACTAAGTGGGCTTGGGGAGTAAATGTTTGCAACAAAGCCCATCCCATTTGAAGCCCAATAAGGCCCAAATGAAAGGGCCAAGCTGCTGCCCCATAACCTTACTAAAATAAGGCTAAAAGCCCAAAAGAAAGTCGGCCAAAAGTGGCCTATAAAAGGGAGCAACCAGCAGCAACTTTCAGCCATTTTCTTAAGCCTAATTTTCAGATTTCTCTCAAGTTTCTTTTTGCTCTCTCTCCATTTTCTAAAGCAGCCAAGACTTACTTCTAGGGTTCTTGAGGAGGACCTAATACTTGAGAGTTAAGGTAAGTAAAAATACCCATGGTTTGGTGTAATTTTTCCATGAAAAACATGAAGAGTATGTTGGTTGTATTGTGCAGGAATTTTGGGACAGCATGTGTTCCAATTTTGTGGTTCACTTTTCTTGTTAAATATGAGACTTTTATCTTGTTGGTTGGCTGATTTATGAAGTAATATGTATGTTTTTGAGAAGTCTTGGGTCCATAATGATGTAAGAAGGCTGCTGGACCACTTGTACCTTCCGCAAAAACAAGTTCTTAAATGATGTCTTAATTCCGGTCATTTGTAAGAATTTGTGGACTGTTTTTGGGAATTATTGTCCCACGTTTTTCATATACTTAGGGACTCTTTTTGGACTGGTTTAGGACTGTAATTATGTGTAAAAATGTTGAGGACAGTTCAGTTAAGGTTGGAACGCATTTGGAATGGTTAACGTCGAAATGTAGCGGAAGGACGCAATATTGCGTTGTCTACTTACGTGTTGTGTAAAGTTGTTGTATGCTGTATTGTAGGAGTTGTTATAATGCTTCTATGGGACTAAACATAGCTGGATATGACATGTATATGGGAATGTATGTTAGAAAATACGATTAGGAGTGGAAATGTTGAAAGAATACTCCTTGGTTGCTAATTCCGAGCTTGCTGCCCGGATGTTGTTTTTGGGTGAAATTGGATTACTAAGACGTGTTTATTAGCTACTAACACTAGTTTATCACCTAATATGTTGTAGATAAATGTTTGGAGGAAAAGGATACTACCCCGAGGTAATAACGACGTAGTACAGCGAGGTATGTAAGGCAACTTGATTTCCTATTACTTGGCATGAAATCTATAGTCTTCCTTAGCACATAAAGGCACGTACAAACTCCGACATGGCTGCTAACCGTGTTCCCACTCTTTAACATGTCCATATGTCTCCATACATAGTCATTGTCAAACCTGCATATGTACTTGAATACCGAAGACACATGAATTCCTTTTTACCAAACAAAGTCTATGTGTTGTTCAATCTTTAATACGATTCATTAGTTGTGTATCTCTCTTTCATTGTTGTGATATCTTGTATGGTTGTTTATATGTCACATGTCTATATTCCCACAGTTCTAAAGATTATGACCACCAAAAGAACCATCTCAAAGTAAACCAAAGATAAGTTACAGTTGCTTATAAATGAGTGGTAGCCCGAGGGGTGGAAGAATCACCTAGCCAGGGACGATCTCATTTGGGTGGTAGCCCGAGGGGTGAAGGAAGCACCTAGCCAGGGTCGATCCCATTACAGATTTACCACTGATTAGCTGGTCATTTACATGATATTGTGCACAGATTATACAGTAAAGATACAGTAATTAAAAAAAGACATAAAGTACATGATTCCACAGTATGACTAAAGGTGGTCTTATCATACTTATACACCAGCATGTGATTTCATTTGAGTTCCTATTGCATATACAGTATTTCCTGCCTTACATATTCAGTACATTATCTCGTACTGACGTCCCTTACGGGGGACCTGCATTTCATGCTGCAGGTACAAGAGCTACTAGATCTTCCCAGTAAGAGTACAGGACTTCCAGCTGTTATACAAAGCTCCAGGTTGCTTCGGGGCTTATGTGTTTAGAACTTGCATTTTGTATTGTATAGTTGGCCATGAGGCGGGGCCTGTCCCGACCCATATGGTTATTGCTCCTTATTTAGAGGCTTTGTAGACTATGTAAATTAAAGAGTGGTCAAATAGCGTATTATAGACATCGTGGCTCCAACGGCCTAGTCGTATGCATTTACTTTTGGTTTGTTAGTATAGTTTACTTTCATTTGACAGCCTATTGAGTATGGGAATCTCTTAAATGTTCATAGCAGGTGTATAGTTATATGTTGGTTCTCCCGAGCCTTGTCGGCAACGGGTGCCAGTCCGTCCTAATGGGGCTTAGGGCGTGACAGAAGTGGTATCAGAGCGGGTCGTCCTAGGGAGTCTACAAAGCCGTGTCTATGTAGAGTCTTGTTTATGGATGTGTTGTGCACCACATTTATAAGCAGGAGGCTACGTGGCATTTAGGAGTGTTCACTTTCTTTTCATTCTTTAGATCGTGCCATAGAGCCAAGTGTTGTAGGTTGATTATTTTTTGACCTCTAAATTATTTCGTACAGTAAGCATGCCTGAAACAAGGAAAAGCAAAGGCAAGGGGAAGGAGGTGGAAGTGGTAATTGGTATGCCCAGTCGGGTGAGACGACGAGATGAGGCCCAAGATGAGTCTCTGTCCCAAACATCTCCAACTCCTCCAGCTCCTGATGAACCAGGTCGTAGTGAAACTCCCTCAGAACCACCTGCCGATGCTGGTGTGCAGGATCTGAGAAATGCGGTCCAATTATTGACCCGCATAGTTGCTAGCCAAAGCCAAAGGCAAGAGGGCCCAGTTGTAGGTGCACGTGGTGTGGATAGGGCAGCCAGCACGAGGATACGTGACTTCCTTAATTTGGACCCTCCAGTTTTCACCGGGTCAGATTCTAATGAGGATCCGCAGGACTTCATCGACCAGATCCAGCGCACTTTAGATGTTATGCATGTGAGTGGTACAGAAGCTGTAGAACTGGCAGCATATAGATTGAAAGGTGTGGCTATATTGTGGTATGAATCTTGGAAGCAATCCAAGGGTATAGATGCACCTCCAACTACCTGGAAGGAGTTCAAAGAGGCCTTTCTTGACCACTACTTGCCATATGAGATCCGAGAGGCCCGTGCAGATCAATTTCTAAATCTCCACCAAGGGGGTATGAGCGTGAGGGAATATAGCCTCCAGTTTAACTCCTTGGCTAGGTATGCTCCTAATGTGGTTGCTACTATGGCAGATAGAGTTCATCGATATGTGGACAGGTTGGATACATATCTGGTAAGAGACTGTACTATTGCTTCACTGAATAAAGACATGGATATAGCAAGGATGCAAGCATTTGCGCAGAAACTAGAGGACCAGAGGCAAAGGAGAAGGACACAAGACATAGAAAGGGGCCAGTCCAAGAGGGCCAGATCTACAGGGCAGTTTGTACCGTCCCAAGGTGATGTTAGGCCCCGATTTCCTAGTAAACCACCTAGACCATCATCCTCCTATTCTGCAGTCAGTGCCCCACCGCAACTTCAAGGGCCTAGAGGTAGCCAGTCTAATCAAAGAAGTGAAGGGCAAGGTGCACGGACTACAGGATATTCCGCCAGCCAGCAGATTCCTCCTAGGCAGCTTTGTAAACAATGTGGGAGAGGTCATTCAGGTATATGCCGTGTTGGGACAGATGTCTGTTATTGGTGCGGTGTACCAGGGCATATGATAAGAGATTGCCCAAGAAGGCGTATGGGTGATATGGCACAACCTGCTGGGTCAGCTGTTGCATCATCATCGTCAGTTCCTCCCTTTAGTGGGGGTCAGCAAATGCCTACAGGCCGTGGTAGAGGTGGTAGAGGAGCAGCTAGCCCCAGCGGAGCCCAGAATCGCACTTATGCTCTGGGAAGTCGGCAAAATTTAGAAGCTTCACCCGATGTGGTCACAGGTACATTGTCCATCTTTTCACATAATGTGTATGCATTAATTGACCCTGGTTCTACATTATCATATATTACACCACTAGTGGCTGGGAAGCTTAAAAGAACACCTAAATTATTGAATGAGCCATTCGAAGTATCTACGCCTACCGGTGAGTCTATTATAGCTAGAAGGGTCTATTGTGACTGTGTTGTAACTGTTTGTAACCGTGATACGTGGGCGGACCTTGTTGAGTTAGAAATGGTGGAATTTGATGTTATAATGGGCATGAATTGGTTAGCTTCTTGCTATGCTACTGTGGATTGTCGATCTAAGAGAGTGTATTTCCACTTTCCAAATGAGGCAGTCCTTGAATGGGAAGGTAATGTTGGGGCACCAAAGGGGAAGTTTATTTCCTATTTTAAGGCAAGGAAGATGATGTCAAAGGGGTGTATATGTCATCTAGTTAGAGTAAGGGATATGGAGGCTGAATCACCAACTCTTCAATCTGTTCCAGTAGTGAATGAATTTGTTGATGTGTTTCCCGAAGAGCTTCCAGGTTTGCCTCCAGAACGAGAAATAGATTTTGGCATTGACTTACTTCCAGGCACTCAACCCATTTCTATCCCTCCATATAGAATGGCCCCGGCAGAGTTACGTGAGTTAAAGGAGCAATTAAAAGATTTGTTAGAAAAGGGCTTTATAAGACCTAGTGTGTCCCCTTGGGGTGCACCAGTGTTATTTGTACGTAAAAAGGATGGCACCTTGAGAATGTGCATTGATTACCGGCAACTGAATAGGGTGACAATTAAAAACAAATACCCCCTCCCCAGGATTGATGATTTATTTGATCAGTTACAGGGTGCCAAATGTTTTTCAAAGATTGATTTGAGGTCAGGTTATCACCAAGTGAGGGTGAGGGAAAAAGATATACCCAAGACAGCCTTTAGGACACGTTATGGCCACTTTGAATTTCTTGTTATGTCATTTGGGCTGACAAATGCACCAGCAGTTTTTATGGACTTAATGAACAAGGTATTCAAGCCGTTCTTAGATGTCTTTGTGATAGTATTTATAGATGATATTCTGGTGTATTCAAGATCAAAAGAGGACCATGCAAACCACTTACGGCAGGTATTGCAAGTTCTTCGTGATCGGCAACTGTATGCCAAGTTTTCCAAATGTGAATTTTGGTTGAAATCAGTAGCATTCTTGGGTCATATTGTATCTGATGAAGGAATAATGGTTGATTCACAAAAGATTGAGGCCGTGAGAGATTGGCCAAGGCCAACAACACCCACAGAAGTTCGAAGCTTCTTAGGGTTGGCAGGTTATTACAGAAGATTTGTTGAAGGGTTTTCTTCTATTTCTGCACCTCTAACAAAGTTGACACATAAGGCGATCAAATTTCAATGGAATGATGCATGTGAAAGGAGCTTTCAAGAGTTGAAACGCAGGTTAACTTCTGCACCTGTATTAGTGCTTCCAGAAGGCACAGAGGGGTATGCGGTGTATTGTGATGCTTCGGGGGTTGGCTTAGGGTGTGTATTGACACAACATGGTAGGGTAATTGCTTATGCCTCAAGACAACTGCGGCCACATGAGAAAAACTACCCGACACATGACCTTGAACTAGCAGCTGTTGTGTTTGCCTTGAAAATATGGCGCCATTATTTGTATAGGGTTCATGTTGACATATATACTGATCATAAGAGCTTACAGTACATATTTAAATAGAAAGACCTAAATTTAAGGCAGCGGAGGTGGCTGGAGCTAATAAAGGATTACGATGTTGATATACTATACCATCCAGGGAAAGCAAATGTGGTAGCCGATGCTTTGAGCCGCAAGGCAATTGTGAATATTGATGATCAGACCGTGGTAAGGCAAGGAGTCGCTAAGGATCTACGTCAACTAGCCAATTTGGGAGTGCGCCTCATTGAAACTCCAAAGGAAGGGGTTGTTGTGCATAATGCTATAGAGTTTTCATTGATAACAGAGGTAAGGGAAAAACAGTTCAAAGATCCTATTCTACGGCGACTTAAGGAGAAGGTGAGTCAGGGCATAATGAAGGGCTTTGAACTTACCCAAAATGGAGTACTTTACTGTCAAAACAGATTGTGTGTTCCTAATATAAATGGACTAAGAAGGAGAATAATGGAAGAAGCCCATCATTCAAGATATACTATTCATCCAGGATCAACTAAGATGTATCATGACCTGAAGGAAATGTTTTGGTGGGAAGGAATGAAAAAGGACCTTGCTGAATTTGTGGCTCAATGTCCGAATTGCCAACAAGTTAAGGTAGAGCACCAAAAGCCGGGAGGTTATATGCAATGTATAGAACTTCCAACATGGAAGTGGGATATGATTAATATGGATTTTGTTACTGGGTTGCCTCGCTCATTTCAGAAGTTTGACTCCATCTGGGTAATAGTTGATAGACTTACAAAGTCAGCACACTTCTTGCCAGTTAGAAGTGATTATACGGCTGAAGAGTACGCAAAGCTATATCTCAAAGAAATAGTTAGGCTACATGGGGTTCCAATATCCATTATATCTGATCGGGGAGCTCAGTTCACCGCAAAGTTTTGGAAATCCTTCCAGAGGAGCTTAGGGACACAAGTGAATTTAAGTACAGCTTTCCACCCACAGACTGATGGTCAAGCGGAACGCACCATTCAAACACTTGAAGATATGTTGCGGGCTTGTGCATTAGACTTCAAAGGTAGTTGGGTGGACCATTTGCCACTTATTGAATTTGCCTATAATAATAGCTACCATTCAAGCATCAAGATGGCACCGTATGAAGCTTTGTATGGAAGGAAATGTAGATCACCCATAGGATGGTTTGAAGTGGGTGAAACCACCTTGCTTGGTCCAGATCTAGTCCAACAAGCCATGGAAAAAGTCAAGGTAATACGACAACGGCTAGAAACAGCCCAAAGCCGTCACAAATCATATGCAAATGCTAGAAGAAGAGGACTGGAGTTCTCAGTAGGAGATTGGGTATTCTTAAAGGTGTCTCCAATGAAAGGTGTTATGAGATTTGGTAAGAAAGGGAAACTAAGCCCACGTTACATAGGGCCATATAAGATTATTAAAAGGTTTGGACAGGTTGCATATGAATTAGAGTTACCCCAGGAGCTTTCAATGGTTCATCCAGTTTTTCATGTCTCAATGCTACGAAAATGTATAGGTGACCCATCTCGTATTACTTCTATTGAAGATATGCAGGTTACGGAAGATCTCACCTATGAAGAGCTACCTATTGCTATCCTAGACCGACAAGTTAGAAAGCTAAGGAATAAAGAAATACCTTCAGTAAAAGTGCTTTGGAGGAACCAACAGGTAGAAGAGATAACATGGGAGGCTGAGGAAGCAATGAGGTCTAAATACCCTTATTTATTTGATGCTAAAGAGGAAGTCCAAGATACAGAGTTGAAGGAGTAGTAGGTACGTGAATATAAATTCTTATTATATTTTCAAAAGTCTGTTTACACGGAAGTTTAAACTTGTTTAACCTATTCAATTATGCTTACATTTGGGGATGAATGTTCCTAAGGGGGGAAGGATGTAACACCCCACATCATACATGTACTAGTCCAACACAAATGAAACATGATATGGCAAGGTCAAATCCGCACATATTTTTAAAAGTGCGTGACTTTTAGATTAAAGGGCTATATGTACGTCTAATACTTAAGATGACCGAGCGTATATAATTTTTAAGTCGAGTTAAGGAGAGTGTGACCTTAAATGAAGTAAAATAATTGAGGTGCTTGAGGGACTTAGCAAGCTAGTAGGTGAGTCACCTACGTGCTTAACAAGCTCGGTAAACGGAGACAAGGCCCAACGCCGAATTTGTTCAAGTCCGATAAAGAATAAACACCGAGTTAAAGGTGCCATTTGGAACTATGGTTTAGCATCATTAAAGGACAACATTTGCAGCCTAATATGGATAAGGAAAAGGGCCAAATTACAATTACAATCCAATTCAAAATTAAAGCCCAAACTAAGTGGGCTTGGGGAGTAAATGTTTGCAACAAAGCCCATCCCATTTGAAGCCCAATAAGGCCCAAATGAAAGGACCAAGCTGCTGCCCCATAACCTTACTAAAATAAGGCTAAAAGCCCAAAAGAAAGTCGGCCAAAAGTGGCCTATAAAAGGGAGCAACCAGCAGCAACTTTCAGCCATTTTCTTAAGCCTAATTTTCAGATTTCTCTCAAGTTTCTTTTTGCTCTCTCTCCATTTTCTAAAGCAGCCAAGTCTTACTTCTAGGGTTCTTGAGGAGGACCTAATACTTGAGAGTTAAGGTAAGTAAAAATACCCATGGTTTGGTGTAATTTTTCCATGAAAAACATGAAGAGTATGTTGGTTGTATTGTGCAGGAATTTTGGGACAGCATGTGTTCCAATTTTGTGGTTCACTTTTCTTGTTAAATATGAGACTTTTATCTTGTTGGTTGGCTGATTTATGAAGTAATATGTATGTTTTTGAGAAGTCTTGGGTCCATAATGATGTAAGAAGGCTGCTGGACCACTTGTACCTTCCGCAAAAACAAGTTCTTAAATGATGTCTTAATTCCGGTCATTTGTAAGAATTTGTGGACTGTTTTTGGGAATTATTGTCCCACGTTTTTCATATACTTAGGGACTCTTTTTGGACTGGTTTAGGACTGTAATTATGTGTAAAAATGTTGAGGACAGTTCAGTTAAGGTTGGAACGCATTTGGAATGGTTAACGTCGAAATGTAGCGGAAGGACGCAATATTGCGTTGTCTACTTACGTGTTGTGTAAAGTTGTTGTATGCTGTATTGTAGGAGTTGTTATAATGCTTCTATGGGACTAAACATAGCTGGATATGACATGTATATGGGAATGTATGTTAGAAAATACGACTAGGAGTGGAAATGTTGAAAGAATACTCCTTGGTTGCTAATTCCGAGCTTGCTGCCCGGATGTTGTTTTTGGGTGAAATTGGATTACTAAGACGTGTTTATTAGCTACTAACACTAGTTTATCACCTAATATGTTGTAGATAAATGTTTGGAGGAAAAGGATACTACCCCGAGGTAATAACGACGTAGTACAGCGAGGTATGTAAGGCAACTTGATTTCCTATTACTTGGCATGAAATTATTAGTCTTCCTTAGCACATAAAGGCACGTACAAACTCCGACATGGCTGCTAACCGTGTTCCCACTCTTTAACATGTCCATATGTCTCCATACATAGTCATTGTCAAACCTGCATATGTACTTGAATACCGAAGACACATGAATTCCTTTTTACCAAACAAAGTCTATGTGTTGTTCAATCTTTAATACGATTCATTAGTTGTGTATCTCTCTTTCATTGTTGTGATATCTTGTATGGTTGTTTATATGTCACATGTCTATATTCCCACAGTTCTAAAGATTATGACTACCAAAAGAACCATCTCAAAGTAAACCAAAGATAAGTTACAGTTGCTTATAAATGAGTGGTAGCCCGAGGGGTGGAAGAATCACCTAGCCAGGGACGATCTCATTTGGGTGGTAGCCCGAGGGGTGAAGGAAGCACCTAGCCAGGGTCGATCCCATTACAGATTTACCACTGATCAGCTGGTCATTTACATGATATTGTGCACAGATTATACAGTAAAGATACAGTAATTAAAAAAAGACATAAAGTACATGATTCCACAGTATGACTAAAGGTGGTCTTATCATACTTATACACCAGCATGTGATTTCATTTGAGTTCCTATTGCATATACAGTATTTCCTGCCTTACATATTCAGTACATTATCTCGTACTGACGTCCCTTACGGGGGACCTGCATTTCATGCTGCAGGTACAAGAGCTACTAGATCTTCCCAGTAAGAGTACAGGACTTCCAGCTGTTATACAAAGCTCCAGGTTGCTTCGGGGCTTATGTGTTTAGAACTTGCATTTTGTATTGTATAGTTGGCCATGAGGCGGGGCCTGTCCCGACCCATATGGTTATTGCTCCTTATTTAGAGGCTTTGTAGACTATGTAAATTAAAGAGTGGTCAAATAGCGTATTATAGACATCGTGGCTCCAACGGCCTAGTCGTATGCATTTACTTTTGGTTTGTTAGTATAGTTTACTTTCATTTGACAGCCTATTGAGTATGGGAATCTCTTAAATGTTCATAGCAGGTGTATAGTTATATGTTGGTTCTCCCGAGCCTTGTCGGCAACGGGTGCCAGTCCGTCCTAATGGGGCTTAGGGCGTGACACGATACTTCTCCCGTGACTCAATGCTCATAAAACCTCCATCTCAACCAATCTCATAGGGACTCAAACCCCGTTGATCGGTATCTCATAAGGACTCGAACCCAATCATCATTCAACTCATAGGGAATTTAACCCTTTGATCAATTAATCTCATCAATGACTTAAGATTAGAAAAATCATTAGGAATCAATCGAATAGACACATCGGTAGAGTTCATTTATAGGGACTCATAAGGCAATCAAATTCAATCAACTCATCATCATTCTCTCATCACAATCAAGAATCTCAAATCAAGGCTCTTGACTCAATTTTCAAGTTCATTATGCATGCTTTTCAAATTAGTTATGTAGGTTTATGCAAATCTTATGAAAAATGTTCAATTCAAGAAAATAAATAGTATGATGATCATCAACATAGAAAAACATATAATTTCAAATAATATTTTATGAAAAACCATCAAGGGTTCATGCATTTAGACTCTTGAACCATCAACTCATCTATGACCATCTATGGGGCACATGAGAGAAGAATCTCATGCTTTTAGTTTAGCCTTACATACTTGGGATACCAATCAAGCACGTCAAGGATTTCTTCTTAAATCTCTCAAACTCAAGTTCTTCTCCTCTTTCCTCAAGTCCTAACCTTGTTAGATTATGGAATAGGACTTAGAATGGGGTTTTAGATCTTTTTTTACGTTAGAACGACCTTATTAGATCGTGTATAGAGTTTAGGAGGGGTGGGAAATTTACCGGAATACCCCTTGTAATAATTTAGAAATTTTCAACTCGAAGAAGACTCAATCCGCGATGCGGACTGTTTGCGCACAGTGTATTTTTAGAAAACGTTTCTGAACAAGCTTTCTCAATCCAGTCCAAAATTTCCAAAAAAATATAAACATTGGTCCGCGATGGAGGCACAACACACTCCTATCGCGCACCAACACTATTTTGCGCTTCGGATTGAAATTTTTTCTTTTGATCGAGTCGCTCTAAAAATTGATCGAGATCATTTTCTCACTCAATTTTTTGTGCTGATCACAAATCCAGCCTTAGATTTTCCATACGAGCATCGAAAGATGCGTTACGTGCATACCCTCTCTCTAAGGGTATTTTGATAATTTTATCGGGCGTTACAATTCAAATGAGTTAGCCACTATAATATACTAACAAACTCAACTGTATGCCAAGAAGGTTGGGCAGCATAACATCTAAAATAATAAACCTGGCCCATTGAGGTCATAACCTTAATACAGAAAGCTATGTAGATGAACCTAGACATGCCAAAAATAATAAAGTACAATCTAGCCAACGAGGTCTTTACTGAGGACATACATATATAGCCTATGGGTTGGAGACCAAAAGCTTAAAAAGGAAAATCATAATACTGTGTCCACAATAGCCTCTAAGAGTATCATAAGAACTATTCTAGACAAGGCTCCAATATACCCAAATTGTATAACAAAAGTAAACATCCCATGAAAGCTCCAAAATGAGGTGGAGCATACCAACTCAAAGCTAAATCCCAAATCCAAGCGGAAGGGTCGATCAAAATTCCAACTTGGACCTACACATATGAAAATAAATGCAGCATCCTCAGGCAACGGGATATTAGTATGTATAAAATGTATTAGTATGAAAGGCATAAAGGAGAGTTATAAATAGATGTTGTTAAAAGGATAGTAGAGATATCACCTAAAATAGAAATACTAATAGCCTTCATGACTGACATTTCACCTTTCACAAATTAAATATACATTGTATGATTGGATAATCCTATGTTGTGAATACATACATACATACATACATACATACATACGTACGTACACACACACACATATATATACACACACACACATACATATACATACATGTAATGACCCTCTGGGTCATTTCTTTAGTTTTGCAATCATGTTGTTAATTGAGCATATGTATGGCGACCTTGGGCCATTATTGACTTGTTGAGACTGTTGGCATAGTGGTTGGATAAGTTATTTGGGAGTTATGTGGATTTGCGAGTTAATCGGAAAGTTATACTTGTAAGATAAATTTTTGGATAAAGTCCTAATAAATTGCCTTGAAATGTGATTCTGACGATTCTATTAGCTCTGAAATGGTCGAATTAGGCTAGGGGAATGTCTGGTACAATTATATCGTGGCTTGCAAATTTAATTGTCGAAACCAATTAACAGTTGACTCAGTTAATTCCCTTGCAAATCATTCCCCAAATGAGAATTTTGATAGCACAGTTAGCTCTGGAATATCAATTTTGGTCTAAGACAACCCTTTGTTTGATATCGGGGATGTCCGAATGCAATTTGACCCACCCCCCTCCGGGGGCCTTCCGTTAAAGTTGTAGATAAAGAGGTGGGACCCACAATTTATCGTGGAAAGCTCTGTTAGAAATTCCAATTGTAGAGTTGGGTCCAGAACGTCAATATACATAAGGTTACATAGTTCGTTTGCAAAATTCAGAGACCGGACGAGCCCGAAATGGCAAAAAAAAGTTTGAAGAATTAACGGAAAGAGACAGGGCAACATGGCACTAAGTGGTGCTACCACATGGAGTCGTCAAACTACACCACATGGTAGTGATGTGGTTGTTGTACCACTTTATATATATGTATGCTTGTTTCTCGGAAATGGTTTATATATTTCCTCCAACTTCACGCCACAATTTCGAGCTCATTTTTCATCCAATTTGAGTGTTTCAAAAGGTTATGTTGCTCAAATTTTGCGAGGAACGCCATGGAAGTGTCAGATTCTAATTTTGGCATGTATTTTGAGGTAAAATATTTGCTTTTTGCTGACTACATATCAAAAATAAGTGAAAACTTTACATTGTATTATCTCGGTTATTTCTCAACGGAATTGAGTAAAATTTGTGTCTAAATTATTCTACATTCCAAGAGGAACATTATGGTATGATAGGTGTTCACTAAATTTGGCTGGTTTTTGAGAATTTCAACCAAGAAAGTTTTAAAAGGAATGTTTTCTTGGTAAAGTCTTTAACTTCGTTTTTGAGCCGTTTCTCTATCTTCTGGGATGTTTTGTGGATCAATTTCTAGCTATTGACTCAGGGTGATGTAGGGATCATTTTACGAGGTTTGGGTTGGTATTTCATGTGTGGACCTTCTTTTCCCCATTTTATTCATAATTGATGTAATTTCATCTATTTTCTAAGATTTGCCTAATCAGCCGTAATGACCTTGTGAATTGTATTTTAATAGCAGAGCATCATCGAGAAGCAATTTAAAGGGAAAAGCTCAGGGAAATTGACTCCAGACATGAGGGATCGTCTATTAGGTAGGTTAGGCTTTCTCTAAACCTTAGACTAAATCGAAAATGCATGTGTATTTGAACGAGAATGTATAGAAATGTACTATTTATGGATTGAGTTATGGAGTATACATTATATATTATTGTATGTGATCTGTGTGTTGTATATATATAACGTTATGGGACAATAATTTTTGTATCAAGGGTTGTGTTGGCTGTAGTTGCTATACTATATGAGTTCTTACACTGTTTGGCTACGGAAGGTCCCAAAAAGAGGTTGGATTGGCTGAGAACATGTGATAGATACGTACATTCAGACTGACTCTTGCTTGTATGTGTGTGTGGCCTGGGATTATTGAAGTATACTCTCTTATGAGGCTGACAAGTGATTACATGCTACATATTCCACTACTTCTAACATCTATGTTTGTTCTGAGTACTTGTGACTCCCTAGATTATGGTAGATTCACCTAATTAAACATGATTTTATGTTACCATGTGACTTATATGATCCTATATACCAATGTTATTTGTTATGTACTTATGCTACTAATTAGTGACTAGAGAAACACATCATGTTCTGGGAACGGTTATAGTGGTGCTCCTAAAGGAGCCTTGTGACCTGTGCTGTAAGCTATATTGCTATTGAGCCACTAGCAGGTCAAGGACGGGAGTGTGATCCTGTTAGCGAGATGTAGCTTATATCCTACGAGCTTCCTGGGCTATCTATGATGAGACACTAGCTACGTGGGTTAGTCTTGGGGACTGGCACCTTGTTTAGAGAGGGATACATTATCAGTGGGCCGACACGTGGTTGCCGTAGGTGATATCCTTTATAACAATTGGGCTACGATATGATTCTAGATAGATGACACCCTTTTAATTGTCTAGCCTCTTGGGCACTAGCTTAGGTTACACCAAGGTTCCACTATGAGTTGTTTTGCACAGAAAAAGAGGTCTAGTAAGGGCCAAATATGAGCTGGTGCCTTGGGACAAGCATGTGTGCTGGCTTGATATGTACCTGTATGAGTATGTATAGCCTATTTCTTTGGAGATATGCTGACCAGGATACTGTGTGTTTATTTTATGTCGTACCGTGGCCTGATTCTAGTGTAGATATGACACTACAGGGTTTGGTTGTCCTAGATACTTATGATGTACCTTGATTCTCGATGTTTCTCTAGAACTGGTGATTGGTGAGGTTATTGTATACTTGTCCTTTGTTGGGAATGATTCTATGGTAACTTGTGATATTATATATATATATATATATATATACACACATTTTGATGTACTGCTGATTGTTGTTGTCTACTAGCTCTCTCCATCTGATGTTAGGGTATCTGTGGTATCTGAAAGTGGTAGTAGTTATTGTTTTGTGGGTTGGATTGAGATTGTGGGATATCTAGGTTGTGAGGTCAGCGCCTATGTTTACTCTGGGCATGATATGATTGTCGTCGCCTACATTCACTCTGGGCATGACATGACTTTTGAGTTCCAGATCTTAATAGACTAGTTGAGTGAGTGACTAATTGATATCTCGAGTACCAGATAATAATCCGCGTCACTATTTGAGCACCGATGGTCATGCCTGATGAGTTTGAGTCCTGGGTAGCGCTCCCCATGGTCTGTGTCCCGGTGGATGCAATTATGATGCCAGGTGGTGGATTCAGATTCTGAGGACCGAGCGCCGGCTGAGATTTAGTTACACTCTAGGTTTGAGACACTCTTACTTATTTAGAGAGAGATATGACACATCGATTGTACTGGGTCTGAGACCAGATTGGTTATGGATCGTGGACCCAATTAGTTACATTTTGGATCAAGGACCCTGCTGATTCCATCTTTAGGAGTGAGTCCCCGTGATTGATACGTTAAGATGAGACACATTGTTTATGTGAGACGGGTTCTTTCTATAAGGACCCAGATTCTCAAACGACTTTATTGGACTTTATAGTGTCACCGCATGAGAAAAATTGACCAAGTGCACTTCATGGGAGGCCCACACAGCTCGTGTGAGGTCACACGGACTGTTCTCTAGTAAAGGGGTACTTGGCCATATTTTCGATTATGGGGACTTAACAGGGAGTTTCGGGCTAAGGCACATCACACCAAAACCCCACACGGACCGTATGGTGCTTCATGGGTCGTGTGGTGAGCCATGTGATGGCCTTGCACTTCGAAAACCAAGAAACAAGGCCAAGTATGGTCACACAGTCATCCACATGGTTCGTGTGGTGTGTCACGGGCCGTGTGGCCCACCGTATAGCTCACGATGTGAAATTTTTCTAAGTATGGAATCATCATCTCGTAACTTTGTGTGATAGAAATTTCCTAAGTATCATTTCATGATCCTTGACATGACCCATGTAGTGTCACAAGGTTCATGTGAACTTTCTCCGCATTGAAAATTCTAAGTATGGGATCTTCAAGCTCAAGCTAAGTTTCACTTTCAAGTCTTCAATTCAAGCTTATTTATATTGATGCCATCATAGGTCTCCTACATCAAGTCAAGTTCAAAGGAATCCCATTGGCTAGGTTTTTCACAAGTACCGATAGAAGGGTTGACTTTAAATGGCCATATCTCTTAGCACAAAAGGAACTGGGTGGCCCAATACCTATCAAATTGAAGCTCTTTGAATTACTTTCTAACGCATCTGGTCTCACCTTATTCTGAGTTCTGAGCAAGAAGTTATGCCCTTTTTTGTAGAATCTGTTTGGGCTAGATGGGAGGCCTTCACGAACCGTGAAGCCAACCGTGTCAACTTCAGTTTAAAATTTAAAGGGGCATTTTATTGAGGTATTTTTTATATATTGACCCATCTCCAAGGCTTTTAAGACCTTTTTAACCCCCCCCCCCCCCCCTCTATATTCCTAAACTTCTCTTACACTAATTCTAAACCTTCGCTCAAGACTAATACTTAGTTTCTAGAATTAGACTCTCAAAATTCTCTCCAAGTCTCATCTTCAAGATTCAAGCTAGGAATCAATTGGGGTTTCAAATTCAAGGTAAATTCTTCTCAAATTCAACTTCCTAATCAAGGTATGTGGGATTGATTCTTGGTCGCTTTCAACCAAGGAGACCCAAAACTCCTTTCAATTGATTTCATGAATTTTAGTCTACTTTTAATATAGGTTTTCATCATTTGATTTTATTAAATCCAATTGATGTATGGGTACTATACCCATGATTTTAACTTACTTTGAACATTATTATGATGATTTACATTGAGTTATGGAGTTATGAACATGCACGTCCCCTTTTAAAGTTGATTTATGCATGGGTGATTCATATCATGATTTGGATGTTGATTTAATTATGGATTTATTTTATTTCATATTTTAAATGTTAATTTTAACATGAATCTATGTTTTCCATGCTATCCTCACATCATGCATTGCATTTGCATTCATGAACATTGATTTATATGGAAATTATGAAGTGGGTTAAGCGCAATTACGTTCTATGAAATGATTTTGGTAAGGCATTGGTTATGACAAGAATGTAATCATATACATGTCAATGATTATGGCTCTTTGAGAATTTTGGGTGCTTGCACCATCCCGTATATGTAGATGAGCTATTCCTTGCATGAGCATTAAGATTATGATTCATGATTTGACATTTGATCCTAAATGTGCATTGAACGGTTTGAAGTGAGCATTGGATCTCTTGAAAGTGCGTATATGTATAAATACTTATGTGGGATGTTGTTGACTTAGCACCGATAGATTGGGGCCATCAGAGCTATCCCCAAGGGCCCTCTCCCTTTCCTTGAACTATGTGTCAACATAGGAACGTTAGCCATTACCGAAAAGATCGGGTCGTAGGAAATGGTTATTTATTTATTTTGTTTATGATATGATATGATATGATTATGGAAAATCCTTATGAAAAGTGTGGTCTTAAGGAAGGTGACCATTCACCGAAAAGTGTGGTCGTAAGGTGTGATGTAAATTACCTTTGGCAAGTAATCTTCTCCTACTGATGGGAGGTCTTTATCAGACTAATTCATGTAATAGCTCGCATGGGTTTGATTTTTTTCAGTTATAGTCTATCCCCACTATATATGCTCATTATTGCATTTCATGCATCATAAATTTCATGGCATATTGTATATTACTCTTCCTTGGATATATGATTCTTTCTATATTATGTGCCCTTATCATCTAACATTGAAATGCAGGTTGATAAGTCATATGCATTGCATGCCCGCATACTTAGTACATTCAAACGTACTAATGCATACTCTATGCCTACATGATTTTACCATATAGGGATCGTGTGTTACGATCATCCACCGGTTGATGGGTAGCTCTAATTTGGAGAGTTGATATTATGGTGAGTCCTATATTTCAAGGACAAGACACCTTCTTTCTACCTATGTTGTTTTCTATTTATCTTCTTAATTGAGGGTGAGCCCAGGACATGTCTTGGCCCCCCGTCCCATCTTATGAGTAAAGGCATTGTTGAACATCTTGTAGACTCTTGTAGATTCTATATGTTATGTGTTGTAGTTGGAGCTCATGATTTCGATTATCTATTGTACATGGTTATCATGGATTGACTATGGGAATTATGTTTATGTATATATGTTTGATGTGGAAATGTGGAAGATCCTAAGCCCCGTATTGCCTCCATAGAGTGAGTCATACTTACCCGCCCCTTAGTTCTTATGTGATATGTGTTATGTGAATCCATGTTAATCCCGCCCCTTAGTTCTTATGTGATATGTGTTATGTGAATCCATGTTAATCCCTTTCCCTTTGATATCACCATAGCGTAAGTCCTACTTTCCCATCCCTTAGAACTATGTGTTTACTATTTGCATGCGTTTCCGAACCGATAATGTGGATTTGGATACTTTGAGGCTTGTTTGTGAAGTCTTCGATCCTCATTCGTCGTGTCACTTCTAGGACCTAGGTCCGGGTCATGACACTTTCTCCCGCAGGGGATACGTCCCAACATTACTCATGTATATTTTGGATCGGGTGCCATGAGCCGACACAAAGTCGAGCACCCGGTTGACATGTGATTTTCGGAGCGAGGCCCGTGATTGATTACTCGTGGATCCACTCACTTATTCACACCCTGATTGTGTGTGAGTGTACCCTCTGGGCTTATGGGGGATTTGGGGGTGCTCAATTTTAGTTATTAGGGCCTTACACCCACGTACAATTAACCCTTGATCTTACAATGTGGAGAGTTGGGATTTGTGATGGTTCTGTTGGTGTTCAATGATTATCTATTGGTTGCATTGTGTGTGGATGTACCTCCCGGTCTTATAGGGGGCTGGGTGGCATACATTCATAATTATAGGGCCTTGCACCCGCTATGAAACTATATCCCAGATTGGGACAGTTGTGATATGGGTCTACACAGCTCTGTCAGTCGATATCGATGTTCATTACTTAGGTTGGTTCAAGTTATCATTGCTTGTCACTTGGGTTGGTTTAGGTTATTGTTGTTCATTACTTGAGTTGGTTCAGTTGTCATTGTTCATCTCCATGGTTGGCTCTGTTGTGGTTTAAGGGTTTTCAGACATGTTATTTTCTTGATTTGATTTTCGATTTGAGTAGACTTGCTGCAGTTCTTTATATTTGACTCTTCTGGATTTATTGCATTTCACTCGGTCTGCCGATGATGCCTGCTAGGTACCTCTTTTTGGTACTTATCCCTTACATTTCTGCATCTTTCCATGGTCCAAGTCTAGGTACATGATTGCTAAGTGGGGATTCAGGAGTGCTCCAGAGGCTTCCTTGGGGTGAGCATCGATAGCTCAGACTTTGTTGTAGTTTCCTTCCCTGTGATGGTCGTCTTCTTCTTTCAGACATTTGGCCTTGTACATTAGTGTTATATATTTGTAGGAGCACTCTTGGGTTGTATACTATTATAGTTATTAATATATGTATATAATTATGTCCTTGTGTCTATTGTAAGTCTGTACAATTGACTTCCAGGTTCTGGATAGGTTTCAATGACTTATATTGTTGTATTGGTTTTGGTTATGATTAGAGAGCTACAATAGGTACCCTAGGGTTGGGTAATTGGCTTCTTAGTAGGTAGGATCTAAAAAGCGTCATCACGACCGCTACCAGGTCGTGACAATACACACACACATATATATATACATACATATTAAGAGAGAGAGATAGTCATCTAGGAAAATAGGCTCCTTCCCTCCGATTATAGCTCGGAGTCCATGTATAACATCTTTTGAATGCATATACTAGACCATAATATGAAATTAGTCAATCTTGGCTCTCTCTCTCTCTCTCTCTATATATATATATATATATATATGGGGGGGGAGAGAGAGAGAGTCATCTAGGCAAATAGGCCCCTTCCCTCCAGTTATAGCTCAGAGTCCGTGCATAACATGTTTTGAATGCATATACTAGACCATAACATGAATTTAGTCAATCTCGACTCATTGGTACTCTTATTCTCATAATATCATAGTCACTGTCATATTGCATAAAAATGTCTTGTAAAACCTCATATACTTGTAGAATAAACAGTAACAGTTAACTCGACTTTTAAAAAGTAATTTAAACTTTAGGATGTTCATAAAGAGCCTAAGATGTTTCACTTATTTTACATTTATGTTTCATTTGTAGTTTGTAAAAGAAAGTATTTCAGAAAAAAAATCATATTAGCGAGGAAGGTGGATTGATTGCAAACTCTTAATGTTCCTCCATAATTTTAAGTCACAATACCAGAAAAGAATAAGAATTTATAAAGATGGACCTATAGTCAAGGAAATCAATAAAATAATATATAGATGCTAAATACCCAATATATCCAAACGGAGTCATCAAGACATAAATATACTTCAGTTGTTATCCTGATGTTCTTCGTAGAAGGTCTTTCTAGCAATAGAATGGTAAAATATTGCATTTGATGATTTATTAGTTTTTATAAAATTTGCGCTCAAAATAAGAAAAATATCCATCCTTAACATACCTTTCAACTGAAGACTCAAAGGTGTCTGTATAAAACTCGATGAAACTATCATAATACAATAATTGGTAGAATCAACAAGGCAATGAGAACAAGCCATAGACAATTGCTCGCGACCAAAAAATTACAAACCATAAAAGGAGTCCAATGATAGTAACAAATGGTATCTAAATTCAACAACAATAGGCTAACCACATCTCAATAAAATGACGAGTTCTCGAGGTGCTATTTCTAGGTGTACTTCATGTTATTTGATCAAACAACCTTCTTACCCGAATCCAACAAAAACAAAATAAATATCCAGTCCCTTAAACACCTAAACACCATTAATATACAACAATAATATCAAATACAATATGGCAAAGGGACTGTCCGAAGCAACAATATCAAAAATAATATTTTGTGGCTCAAAAATCTATAAAAATAATACTATAATGTAGGATTATGAAGGAGGGTAGTAGGGAACTGATTTCCTTGACACAAACTTTTGAAATACTAAGCTAAATAATCTTCCTTTTTGAAGTAACAACATTCCAGGTCAAAACCAATAAGAAAATATGACAAGTTATTGACGACTACAAGTTTTCATAACTAGAAGCTTAGGATCTCAATTCAACAAATAGATAAGTGTACAAGATCCTTACCTTGACCATATGTATCAATAGCAAATAAAAATTACTCGATAAACACCTTCTAACTTGCTGCCACAACACTCGTGAAGATACGCCATGAAATTGATGGGGCTAGCTATACCAAAATAACGAGCTTGCTATGTAGAGCAACTTTTATTAAACTTTTGAGTTGAAAGAATTAGTATTCGTGAAGAACTTAGAGACTTCCCTTCTGATTTTGGTAATTTTGTTTTATTTTTCTGATGAAAAACGAAGCTAAAACAACATACATGAAGCTAAACCGACATAGAGGTTAGGGGATCACCTCAACGTGCTTGCTTGTGCAGTCATAAAAAAAAATATTTCTATATTTTGAAGTAATATGGATGAACCGTTTAGTGTGTTAGATACTAAACTCATAAATATTCTATTTCAAATTTCATGGGTCTTCTAAATCCTTATATATTAGGAGAAAAGTGTTAAGACAATTGACTCAAAATTTTATAGAATTTCTTAACGACATTTATAACAACTTTTGTCGACATTTATTTTGTAACTTTATTGACTTCCACACTGAACATACAAACTTTTTGAAAGTAAAATAACTCATAAAACATTCTTCTTTATATGTTAAGAAGACTTAGACTTACTCCAAAAGTATAAGTTAATTCCAACGTTCAAACGAGTAGGGTGTTACAGGAGATATTTTTCTAACTCGAACTTGTTTTAAGGACATCCTTGACCTATAACTTTAATATAATTCCTTAATATTACTATCACTTTGCAACCTTATTCTCCCAACGTGATGCACCAAGTTATCTACACCTCATATACTCATGTCGTGCTACATATATTCATGCAAAACAAAAAATACAAGGTCTCACAAGTATGATTCAAAGGTTGGGAAAATAGCTTGATCTTGTTGCTCCTAACAACAAATATACATGAACTATTTCACGAGGTACATATCCAAATTGCATTGCATTTTAAATTTTATATGTACTATGACTTGACTTGTTGTGGTCAACTCAATCGAAAATTTCTTAGCTTAGTTTTATTGGTATTATGGTGATGTAAGATTAGATAGAATATGTAAGGTCCTATAAGTCAAAAGTTCATAAAAAGAGGTTTGAAGGAAGTTCGGAGGGGGGAGGGGGCTCCAACTTTGGCACCAAGTGCTTGAGATGGGACCTTATACAGGCCGTGTCGTGGAACCAATGGACATATAGGGGATCGTGGTCTATTCTATGGGTGAACCCCCTTCATTTCCAAGCTAGGGCAAGGGACCACGAGAGGCCACACAACCATAGAGTCCCTCTAAACCGACCCCTACATGGCTAGTATGGCCTCAACCGGTCTGTATGGGGTCTAATATAGGACCCTTGACCATTTTTAAGAAGGGTCATTTTGATCTTTTTCTAAGCCACCCATTTAAGCCTTGGATGGTTCCCTTAACCCATTGTCCATTCATTCACTATTCTAAACCACTAGAAATTAGAAATCATTTCTCCTTACTCGTCTCACAAAACCATATTTCCTCTTTTTCTTTTAAGATGAGTCCATTAAGACCTATAAAGCTCAAGGCTCTTCAAATTTCTCAAGTTTATTTACCTAAGGTATGTAGGTTTTATCCATGAGTACCTTTTACCCATGGAACCCAAGTTTCTTCTACTCAAATCTCCTCGTTTTAACTATGCGAAATTCATGAGTTTTTGAATAATTTTAAATGCATAGATTATGTGTTCCTTGGTGATGATTTACGTATTTTATGTAAAAAAGAAACTACTTAATTACAAGGAATTGATAATTTGAAAGGTGATTCTTTATTAAGCTATTTGGGTTATTGAATCTTCATATTGGATTCCTTAAATTATGATTTGAATTTGACACCTACTACAATTGTGCATGAAATCATTGAATTGGATGTTTTTAAAAGTTGTTTAGCATTACACCCACTTGAAATGTCCTAGTTACTTTGAATCATGACTTGAACTAAAAAAAGGTTTCAACTAGAGGTTTGTGAAAGCCATTGATTATGATAATGAGTATCCTTAAAATGAACGATTAAATATGGGTGCAAGGTTTTCTCACCTAAATCATTGATTTTACTTGCGAAAGAACAATTCTCATATTTTGAATCCTTAAGGTTTATGAATTATTCTACGAAATTCCTTGATAATTCTTTGAATTTAAAGCTTATGAATGATTTTTTTATGTATTATTATTCTGTGAGATTTAACATAGCACTGAATGAGACTTGAGGTGGGGACTCGACCTTAGGGGTCCCTAATAGAAGCTTATAATCTCATAACTATGTGACTATATAGGTTTCATATAGGCTAAGTTAGTGGATCCACATTTAGCCCAACTTTGAAGAAATGGATGAATATTATTGATAGAGTCTACCTTCGTAAGTAGTTGATGTGCTATCAAAATACAACACTTTTGATGCTTAAAACCTGAAATTTTGTATATTCTCAAAGTGATATTGGTGGGTTTAATGTGTTTTTATGTTTGTTTTTTAGGATTACAGGATTTGGCATGATTTTGGGCAAAGTATTGCGGATGCTAAATTTTTTAGAAAGTACGAAGCATTCTTCAGGCTGTGGATATTTCCACGAGTCGTAGAGTGAATTCATGGTTGAGATCCAGTGAAGGGCATATTTTTTGAAGTTGCATATACGAACTATCAGATAAGCCGTAAAATATTATACGAGTCGTGGATTAGGTTTCGTACCTTGAGAATCATAAACCGAGGAGTTTCTGGAAATCTGTCAGACGAAACCCTATACAGGTCGTAAGTCTGAATACAACCTATAGAAAGGTCTCATAGAAGTGATAGTAAATTTTGAAGAATGAAGACTAAGAAGACCAGGTGTAGGCCGTAGAAGTTTGTACGACCCATAACCCCAATCATAAAGCATGTCGAAACCAGTTTTTCTATTTTTTTAAGACTTGTATATAACTTATTATAAATAGATTTTTAGATAGAGAAGGAGAGAGAGAGGCACGAGATACTTGACAAAGAAACTTTGTAACTTCATACTTTGTGGTCTTGAAGTTGGGAGAGGACTGGAATACTAATAGCGAGGTTTTCACAGTTCTAGCTGCATTAAGGACCCTTTACGCTAGGTTTTCAGGTAACTAAGCCCTAACATACGAAGCAATTCGACCTATTTATTATTCTCAAAGCTGGTTGGGAATCTCTAAGAAAGAGAAGAAGCTATACAGGGGTTTTCTCGGGAAAGCTGCTTTCCATTCGGGATAGCCCGCTGTAGCCAATTCTCCCAATAAGGTAGCTTCTACCCAACGATTTAGCTACGGGTGAACAGCTATGAAGACAAAAAACATTACTTAGTGATTTTTAGTGAAAAATTTGGGATTTCTTGTTCTTAACTTTATCATTGTAAGTGCTTAATTATGTTATTCTATATTATGATTCGTTCATGTATAATAATCATGCATAGCTAAATCCACAACTATCGTCATGGGAACCATGAAGAACTAGCAAGGTAAAACTAGATAATATGCAATTCTTGGAAAGTGTGCATGCATGTATGAATTAATTCTCTTTGTTTTGATTGCTTTTTAATTGTGGCCAACGTTATAACTCACCTAGTTGTTACTGACTGTATCAAGGTAGTAATGAATGGGATCAAGGGGAGGTTGTACTGGAAGAATAGGTAAGGGCTAGTAATGTCACACTGAGGGGATGGATAAAATCATATGGTAAAATTTACCTCTCCCTTGGATCAAAGGGTTTGGTAAACTTAACTTATTGTTCTGCATACTGCACACTAGAGAAGATTATGATTATCTGGTAATACCAAGTTAGGGAATCATGAGGAACACAATACCCTAGTTACTCCTCTCATCGGTTTCACAACATTTGCTTTAGTTTAGGATTACTTTCTTGCAATTACAAACCTCCCCTTTTGGGAGACAAGTAGGCTAATTCACTCGACTTGCTTGCAATTACTCCGAGTTTGACCATATCCCCTGTGGGTTCGACCCTAACCTTGGTTAGATTATATATCTTGACAACGACTGCTTAAACCTTCAAAAAGGAGGTATAGCTTGGGCGATATGAGTAGTCTCCCTCTTTCTCAATGTAGAGGTTACATTGGATTCCATGTTATAGCTAGCATGGTGTTATTGTCAGTTAATATTACTTTCAATATATGTATGGCCTACTTTAACATCTGCATGACTTACTCTTGTTTATCTAATCCATTGATCTTCCCTTATTATACATGCTCTACTTATGTATTACCTTATGTATTTCAAATTACCATCGCATTTCATGATTATCGTAACACCTCCTAATTCCTCCACCTAGTCTAAGAAGATGTATAGAGAAAACTAAGAGAATGACTGAGAAAAAGCTGCTGAAGTAGTTTGCCCAAGATGAGTTCTCGTAAACCCCCCCCCCCCCAAATGACTTAGGGAATTTTCTAAGTCTGAGGCCCACATACAGACCACCTACGGCCTGCAAAGTGTTACACGACCCGTAAAGTGGTCCTGTGAATTGATAATCCAAAAACCAACTTTTCAGTATCTTGAGTTACGAGTTATGAGATGGCTCGTAAAACATTTTACATCTCATAGAAGAGTTTTCGTGCCAAATTCCAGTAATTCAAATTTCAGGACCCCTTATTTACGAGAAGTAGTTTACGGCTTGTAAAATGTTTTGCACCCGTAGACGGGGTCTCGTAGACCTAGACAGTTTTAAGAGGGGTATTTTCGTCTATTCCTATCTTTTTTTATTAAACCTTAGGATATTTTAGACTTAATTAAAGTCCTAAATAAAACCCTAAGGATATTTTCACCATTCTTCACGCTTAGGGATTTCTTGAGGAACACCAGAAGAGGGAGAAGAGCGAGGGTTTCAATTCAAATGCGAGGATTGATAGGAGATTGATTGTTTCTTTTATTCCCAGGTATGTAAGGCTAACCAAAACATGGATTTTGTTCTTCCATGTTCCCCATAACCCATATTGATGGTGATGTGAGTAAATTGAGTCTTCCATGAATGGTTCTCGAAGGTTTTTCATAAATTCTAATACATATCTATATAAATTTGAACGAATCACCATTTTTATGAATTAGATTATTTTGTCATACTATATGAAACCTATCATGATTTCTTATTATTTTCACATATTTTACTTAAATGAGCATAATTTGAGCCTAAAGAGTCTATGGAATCCCTAAATGTTTTAATTTTGCATTTGTTCTCCTAAATTCCATGGTTAGAATGATGTATGACTGAGTCTTTATGAGTCAAGTACTAAACCTAAAAATGATGTAACCAAAGGGTTGATAGTTGATGTGATGAGTTGAGTTGATGAATGTCCAATGAGACTACATGAATGAGTTAATCATAGGGTTGATGTCTTATGAACATATTGAGTCTTGGGAGGAGTATTAAGCACCGGATTAAGTAGGAGTAAGTCCAACTCGAACTCAATAACTATGTAGCTAGCATAGAAGAGGATTGAACCATAAAACCAGATGTTTCCTATTGTTCCAAAATAAGAACTTGATGTTACTGATTTTGGATCCATTTATGGGATGTTCGATACCCCCAACAGGGTATTAGATGGATGTGGCAACAACACCACTTCGTTGTATCATCACTGACTCATAGATGATGGTTATCGATTAGAAAAACTCTCAATTAGGCCTTGATAGTACCCTGAGTGGACATAGATGATGGATGAGTAGTCATTGTCTAAATTGTATTCTTACTTTAGACTCTTGACATGATGATTGAGTCCCTTTCTTCTTGAGTTGAGCTATTTGAGTTGATGTTATTCTTCCTTTGCATGTTTTTTTCTGCCATTTTACATGCTCATACATTCTACGTACTGACGTCTATTTGGGCTTGAATCTTTTCATGATACAGAGATAGGTACTTAGTGGTCATCAGCAGAAGCCCCGTTGAGGACCTATTTGCTTTCAGCTAATTGATGAGCCTTCCCCTACTTTCAGAGGATATCATATTTCTGTTCTAGATTTGAGTTTTAGACACATTTTAGTTAGAGGTATCCATGGGTATGTCATTGCACCATTATTTAGATATTTTAGAGGCTTCATAGACTAGATCGTTGAGTTGTGATTGGATGTTATATTGACTAGGTTCCTTTCATACTAGTCTTGCTTAGTTTATGGATGAGATGTCTGGCCTTTGGCTTTTATATATCATTTTGACATTTCCTTTCTTTACATATTCTTATACACTGATGTCTTCCGCTATTAGAATGTGATTGAACGAATGTGATGAGGCCGAGTGGCTCACTTGGGGGCTAGCAATAGTCTTCGAGTTCCACCCACGCTAAAGGTACCCTCCCCGGGCATGACAATTATCATTGCTTTACATATTTCATACTTGGTACATTTTGAGTACTAATGCATACTTTATGCCTACATTATCTCACAATGTAGGGCTCGACAATTATCCTCCTTCCCATCCTCGTGCTTGATAGTGATTGACTTGAAGACTTATTTTGGTGAATCATCTTGGTTCGAAGATGATTCTTTATCCATCTAGCTTGTTTCTTACCTCATGACTTTAGGCTACTATCTTTATTTTTTACTTTGGGGGTGAGATAGGGGCATGTCTTAGCTCCTTCCTAGTCTATGACTAGAGGTATTATTGGACACATATGAGTACAGTTGTATATATATTGCTTTTCGTCTTGCTATTGTCTTAACTTATGTCCCTAAGTCCCATTTTCCTTAATTTTCACTTTATATTAATGATTCATCACCTACGAATGTTTGAATGAATTCTAAGAGGCTTGTTGGGGTTCCCTCGGGATCACCATTTACCGTGTCACACCTAGAGCTTAACTTAGGTTGTGACAAAATTAAGGTAAACTTGACTGCGAGTTATCAATATGAGATTATTCTTGTTGTAGTTTTACGATTGGACTTGAGGTAAGGGCAAGTATAGTTGTTTGTGTATGCAGTTGGTCTAATTATGATAGTGTTACAGTGCATTACATACACTATCATGTGATTGCGGTTGACATTTGACTAGCTTATAGTGCTTGGGTAAGTTGTTATTTGATGGTTGAACAATTGATTATTTATGTAGTTTGAGTTGGGAATTTGAGAAGTGGGTACAAACTACACAGATAATGTGATTCTAATGAGTTGTTCATTCTATTATATTATTATTTCAGTTATGGCTATATTGTTTCTCTTATTTTATTACCTTACATGCTTGGTATATCACTTTGCACTGACGTTCTCATTGCATGGAGACACTACATTTATACCTGTAGGTTGTTAGATAGTCAGGGATCCTAGTGTGTGGTAAAGTTCAGTTAATTGTTGAATGCTTTATTCTTGCCAAAATTGCTGAGTTTGGATTTTTCTTTTATCTGTATAGATGACAAGTATGTCAGAGCCTTGTCCCAACATTGTTAGCAGTTCTTCATCTTAGAGGCTTGCATATCTGTTATTGCTCTTGTACTTGGAGTGACCTTGTTAGTCCTATTGCTAGTTGTGGTTTTTAGGTAGTAGCTTGGACACCCTTGTATCGTATATTTATTATGTTTCGCATATATCATTGTGCTTTCTTTTTACTTTTATTTCATTTTGATCATATATTTGTGTTGTTCAAGTTGACATCAGTCGATTTTGCTCATATAAGTGAAGCACTGGGTGTCAAATGCGCCTCCCTAAATCTAAAGAGTGATAAGAAATAAGAGAGAACTCGTGATCAAAGATGTTGATTTTTCTAAAAGTTACAAGTCTAAATATAAGTCAAGATCAAAATCAAAGGCCTTTGAATTTACTTTTGAAAAGAAGAATATGAGGAATCTTAGAGAAGAGACCGAGCCTCCCAGAAAACAAGCACAGTCTATCAAGAAAATTTATTTCTTCTGAAGGGATAATTCACTTGACCGACTATGATCTATGATCGCTATGATATTTACTTATCATGAATATGAGAACCAAAAAGATTATGCTTGAAAATTTCTCTTTTTAATTGATTTTATGTTATGTAAATTTAAATTAGCTGAAGCAATCAAAGCAAATATGGGATTCTAAGAAAAGAAATTCAAACATATTAAATGAGTGTATAACACGTTCTTAAGAACAAGATTCAAGAAATTCATACAATATATTCTATTAACAGGTTTCTGGCTGGAGTTTGGTCATGAATTATAAATATTTTCTATTTTATTTAAAATGTATAAATTTAAAACTAAATGTAAGATCATTTTGAATATACTTGTCCTAAAGAAGACACCATTTTGGAAAGATAGAGTTGAAAAGTAGTTTTTTTTTTCAAAATAAATTAAAAGTTACTATATTACATTCTCTGTCCCATTTTACCTGAATTTATGAGGTAATAGACACATATTAAGAAAAATATTCAAACACAAAATTTACACCATATTTTTCACTATTAATTTTTTATAAAATTATAAATATGTAGTGTAATTTATTCCCTAAAAAATATAAAAATTAAATAAACGAAAGAATAAATATGAATTTTTTTTTTAATAATTCAAAAAGGGGTAATATTTTAAAAAAATTTTATGATGGTACCTCCCCTTAAATTGAAAAACAAATAGCAGCTGAAGTCGTGCGTGCCGTCTTCATCGTGCATAACAACAATATCAGCACAAAAAGTAGGGTAATGGAGGCACTGAATCATCCATCTGACGGCTCAGAATGGACCAAATTATCCAGGGCCTACAATGGATATTCAATCCCACAATAAAGATTTAAAAGTGAAACAAACAATCCAAACTCCTCTATCTAGGGTTTCAAATCCAAAACCTCGTTACCCATTTCATATTATACGTTAGCTCTTCAATTCAGCATCTGGGTGTTGACGGTGCAGTCATATGACACTGAATTCTCTACCAAACTTTTATCTGTAAGTTATTTTTTACCTCTTCTTCTGTGAGCTATTCTTGATTTATACAGCAAATAAATAGTGGGATTTTGACAAAACTTGGTTATGGGATTTTGACAAAACTTGGTTATAAGTATTAAAGTTTGAATCTTTAGAAGTTTTTGAAAGGAATTATATGGGGAAATCAGGTGGTAGGAAGAAAAAGGGTCAAAATCAAAACCAGAATCAAGGGGAGAATCACAAACCTGTTGTTAATGGTACTGTTGATTCGGACTCATCCATTTTCTTAAAAAGAGCCCACGAACTGAAAGAAGAGGGTAACAAAAGGTTTCAGGCTAAGGATTATGTAGGTGCTTTACAACAATATGACAATGCTCTTAAACTTACACCAAAAACCCACCCAGAAAGAGCTGTGTTCCATAGCAACAGAGCGGCCTGTATGATGCAAATGAAACCCATAGATTATGATTCTGTTATTTCTGAGTGTACTATGGCACTACAGGTTCAGCCCCGTTTTGTTCGAGCTCTTCTACGAAGGGCCCGTGCACTTGAGGCTGTGGGTAAGTATGAAATGGCAATGCAAGATGTACAAATGCTATTGGATGCCGATGGGAATCATCAGGATGCGTTGGAAATTGCAGGACGATTGAGCATGATACTTGGTCCTCGCCAGGATGCCCAGCAAGACCTCCAGAGCCGCCCATCTCCAGCTGCACTTGGTGCATCTGCAGTGGGTGCCGCCTCTATTGCCGGTCTAGGACCATGTTTACCTTCTCGATCAACGTCTAAGAAGCCAGTACCTTCAACTGGGGCTACGGTTGTATCAGCTAATAGTAAGACAGATAAGCCCTCTCATGTTATGCCAGCTGGAAATGGCACTCAGGCCAAAGTTCAGCTGCCAAGGGTTGCCTTGAAGCCTTCAACTGGTCCTTCTAAACCTAATGTAAGTCCTAGTAGGGATGATCAGAAGGAGCATCCTTCTACCTCAGCGTCAATTACAGTTCGTGGACATTCTAAAGATGTTGTGAGTTGTTGGAGGCCATTGAAACTTGTTTATGATCACGATATAAGACTTGCCCAAATGCCTGTAAATTGCAGTTTTAAAGCCTTGAGGGATATTGTTACGACACGGTTTCCGATGTCAAAATCTGTTCTTGTTAAATATAAGGACAGTGATGGTGATTTAGTAACTATTACCTGTACGGCTGAGCTTAGATTGGCCGAGTCTTGGGTCGATAGTCTAGTATCAAGAGACCCTGATGCAGATGAAGCTGACTCCATTGGGATGCTAAGATTGCATATTGTCGAGGTGAGTCCTGAACAAGAACCAGCTTTGTTGGAAGAGGAAGAGAGGCATGTTGAGAGTGAAGAGACTATAGCAGATGAGAGTGGATCCCACGCTTCACTAAGTGATTCCATGGTGGAGCCTCTGGACAGTGAGATTAACAAGTCAGAGAAGGGCATTACTGAAGAGAAAGCCACGACAGAAGATCCTGAATGCAAGGAAATTGAGATGGATGACTGGTTGTTCGAGTTTGCTCAGTTATTCAGGACTCATGTTGGCATTGATCCAGATGCCCACATTGACCTGCATGAGCTTGGAATGGAACTTAGCTCTGAAGCCCTTGAGGAGACTGTGACAAGTGAAGCGGCTCAAGCTCTTTTTGACAAGGCTGCCTTAAAGTTTCAGGAAGTGGCTGCTCTGGCTTTTTTCAACTGGGGAAATGTTCACATGTGTGCGGCAAGGAAACGCATGCCAATTGATGATTCTGCATCGAAGGAGACAATGGCCACTAAGCTTCAAGCAGCATATGACTGGGTGAAAGAAAAATATTCTCTGGCCAAAGAGAAGTATGAGGAGGCTCTCGTGATTAAACCAGACTTTTATGAGGGGTTGCTGGCATTAGGGCAGCAGCAATTTGAAATGGCGAAACTTCACTGGTCCTTTGTCTTGGCTAAGAAAGAGGACCTGTCAAGTTGGGATCCTACTGAGACGCTTGCCCTCTTTGAAAGTGCAGAAGAGAAAATGAAAGCAGCGACTCAGATGTGGGAAAAGCTGGAGGAACTGAGGGCTAATGAACTAAAGGATCCTAGTACAAGCAAGAAGGATGAACTACTAAGGAGAAGGAAGAAACAGGGAAGTGGTCCTGAAGCTGAGGTCTCAGCTATAGGTGGTCCAGGTGAAATTTCAGCTGATGAGGCTGCACAACAAGCTGCTGTAATGCGATCTCAAATACATTTATTTTGGGGTAATATGCTTTTTGAGCGGTCTCAAGTTGAATGTAAATTGGGGTTGGCGGGTTGGAAGGAGAACCTTGACACTGCAGTTGAACGATTTAAGCTTGCTGGAGCTTCTGAAATTGACATCTCAACAGTTCTGAAGAATCATTGTTCCAATGAAGAAGATACTCAGGGATCTCAAGAAATGGTTGAGAGCCTGAAGACTAAGAGGAATGATAATCCAAATGAAAAGAATGATGCTAATAAATCTTAGACCTGACACTAATTTTGCAATATTTATTTCTTTACGAACAACTCTTACGTTCATGAGATCAGAAAATTTTGGCCTTGAAACATTCAAGTTTTATGATGAAACAAGAAGTTTGCTGTAATGTGGAAATTTTTATCAATTAGTCATTTTCTAGCACACATTTGTTCTTTGACTAAATTCTTTGAAATAGGTTTCTTTCTATTTCTCTTGTCCGTGTTTACTCCCTTTCCAAAGTACATAGTTCGGATTTTGTCTGTTATGTGTTGATGAGACTTTGTTAGCATTCTGGGACAATTGTTCTGTTTGATGGTGATTTCAGAACTTGTGATGTGTAGCTATTATATTTGCTTTAAAACTATTAAAAGTTGATTAATGAGCAAGCTTGCCTATTTGACGTTGTTGTTCAGACACTAATGCCTGAAATCCTATATGAAGTTCTCTCGTAATCGCTAAGGAAGAATCCTGATGAGCTTCCTTGAAGTTTATGTGCCATTTATCCTGTTATTGTAAATGTACAATTCCTAGCAAGATCACAGATATCGGATATGATTTTAGTAAAATTTGGCATGCAACAGAGGACCATAGTTCTTCATGGATTATATTTGTTCCATCCAAGGTTAATTTGGCCACCTACACTTCTTATTTTGCTTGTCTCCTTTTTCTTTGGCTTCACTTTCTGAAAAATTCACATAACCTTTTGGTTTCATCTTTGAAATGGGAAAAAACAGTGAAGGTTGTCTACAGTTGAGCTGAAACCATATCATTCTACATGGTATCAGTTTAAGGGTTTAATACATAAGCTTTTGTCTCTCTATATGTGAGCCTATAATATGTGATTCAGTATGCGGTAGTATTACCTCAGATCTGTGGATGTTATCTAAATATGTGTATGGATATGTGAGAACCCCAAAGTCATTATTGAGTGCTTAAGGCCTAGGAGTAGCAACCTGGAGATGCGAGGTTTGATTTTTTGTAACTCTTGGTGAGCCCATCTGCTTTGCCTTTGGTGCACCGGGTTACTCAATCCCTCTGCTTGTGGGCTATAGTAGGCTGCTTAATGGATTGTGTGGCTCATGCTGACATGGACACCGCCCTTATAAAAAAGCGATGTGTGGGGATATGGGTGCTCTTTGTGTGGCCAAGGCTAATGCGCAAAGTCAAAACTCTTGTCTTCCGTGACATCCCTTCCTGTGGATCTTTTTAATCTTTTTTAAATCTGTATGTCCATCTACATCTTTATTAGATTTAATCTACTGTTTAAGACTGTTCTTTCACGTGTTAACCCTTTGGTTTGGTAGATCCAGAATATCATTCTTGTAATACAAGCAGTTCTAGTCGTTAGGGAACATGAGAACTGGATAGAGGTACGTGTGTGTGTGTGTGTAAAAAGTATTATGCACAGTATAATTTTTCCAGAATGATGTTCAACATACCGTCCTTCGCTGACATAACTCCTCTCCTGGATTCTGATGCAGTTCACATACATCATTTGCAGGTTTAGATACTTTTGTTACTAATTTTTCTGGAATCTGCATACCTAGTGCTCATCTGCTAGGAGGAAAGAAAACTAGTTGTTTGGTACCCGAGGAGGGGGGGGGGGGGGGGTATCCTGTGTTTGGTTAGGGGTATTAATTCGTCCGGAACTATTTATACTATAATAATGCGATAAGTTATCCCATATATATGGTGGGACATCCCAATCCATGGAATAAGTTCTCCAGCTCTTTGTTTTAGAGATAAATTCTGAGTCCATGTTTGGTCTGGATTGTTAAGTTCTTTAATATTGGGTTTAAGTTCTTGCAATGAGAATGTAAATAATATTTACACAATAAGGCCATGAAAATATAGCTGTAGGTAAATATCTGCAACATAACATAATAACATATATTCAGTAAAAATGATATCTAGCGTGCTATTACATGTTAAACTGCAGTGACAGTATAAGAAATGCTAATGTTGTCGGCATATATAAGATAAATATCATATTAGCCAACAGCCATATTAAATGGGGTTTCAAGGAACATGAGCGGAGATGATCCATATAGCATTTGTAACGAAAAAAATCCTTAGATTTAACTAGGGGTGGGAAATGGCTCAGTTAGGTTGAAGGTGGGCTGGTGAAAATGAGAATGTAAATTTTATTTGGTTTTGTAAAGAATCGCCATTGGAATCCCCTGAAAACGACACTAGCAATTTAACGGAAGAAAAAGAGTATATATCTGTCAAGTTACCATGTCATTTAAATTCCTTTTTTTAACAAAAGGAAAGAGCAATCAACAATTGGAGATTCTTCTGCACTATGAATTTAAACAGTTGCGTAAGAGAAAGTCCCTAGGGTTGTTTTATAGAGATGGTTGGAGGCTAAAGGTATACCTATTGCGTACATTAAGGTGATACATGTCTCATTAAGGCGACACAAGACATGTATGATAGAGCCTAAACTCAAGTAAGAATTGTAGGAGGTGACTTGGAGTACATCTCGATTGTGATTGGGTCACATCAGGGATCAACTCTTAGCTCGTATTTATTTGCTTTGGCGATGGACAAATTGATGCAACGTATCAGGATGATGTTCCTTAGTATATGTTATTTGCAGATGACATAGTCCTGATTGACAAGGCTGGATGCTAAGTGGATGCTTGTGGGCAGACCTTGGAGTCTAAAGGGCTCAAGTTGAGTAGAACCAAGACTATGTACTTGTTTGGGGGGTTGGGGGGGGGGGGGGGTGGCTTGGCTATTTTTTAAGTTATAAGTTAAAAACCAAAAGTCATAAGTTAGGAACCCCCAACTTTTGGTTTTTGGCTTTTTTATTTTTGGACTTTTTTTCTTTGAAAAAGTGTTTGAAAACCCTATTTTATGTCGCAGAAACACTACCAAAACTTGAAAAATGCATAAAAGCCCAAAAAATAAGCCAATCCGAACACACTCGGTAGAAGTGAGGTTGGATACACAAGTCATTCAAAAAAGATGAAGTTTCAGGAATCCCGGCTCTATTATCCATGGAAATGAGGAGATTGACGTTGGTGTCACTTACTGTAAATGCATGTTGGATGAAATGGAGGCTCACTTCTAGAGTCTTTTATAATGTAAAGGTTCCACTAAGGCTTAAAAAGCAAATTCTATAGAAGCTGGTTACATTGGCAATGTTGTATGGAGCAAAGTGTTGGCCAATTAAGAACTTCATGTTCAAAAGATGAAAGCGGTGGAGATGAGGGTGTTGAGGTGGATGTGTAAGCATACTAGGAGGGACATGATTAGGAATAAAGATATCTGGAAGGTAAGAATGACCTTACTAGAGGAAAAGATGTCGTAATCAAGACTGAGATGATTTCGACATGTATAGGTGAGATGCACAGATGTCCCAGTGTGGAGGTGTGAGATTGGTTGTGAATGGTTTCAAGAGAGGCAGAGGCAAACCAAAGAATTATTGTAGAGAGGTGATTAGACATGACATGACGCAGCTTCAACTTACCAAAGACATGATCTTTTAGATGAGAGGCTATAGAGGACATATTAAGGTAGGAGATTAGTTTTAGTTGAGTGATGTCCCACTGTTTCATCTATACTATTAGTAGTATTACTGTTGTAGTGCCTGTCTTTTGGATTTGGTACATTCTACCCTCCGCTGGCTCTCCTGTGTAGGATTATAGTGAGTTTGTTGTTATAATTTAAACTATTTATAACACGTTAGTACTGTTTATATCAGATTGCTTTTTAATTACCTTGTAACTGACTTGATTGTATGAACATTTTGATATTGAGCGTAAAACTTAAAACTTAATAAATTAATTGTTGGGAATAAAAGATTTCATTGAAAATCTGAAAAACTTTACAATAAACTCCTCTTAAAACATCACACTACCAGACAAGAGTACATAAAGAAAACCCAAGTTGCACAAAACAAGAAAAAGCACTCCACTAATTAAACCAACATTAACAAATTATTACAACAGCATTATCTTAGTACTAAACAATCTTTTTTTCCCATTCCCATTAATTAGTGTTGTAGTAATACCTCATCAAAGTTGACTTAACTCTGTCTCATCAAACAGTTGCTATTGGCCCCAAGTTGACAGCAGTTTCCACAGCCTTCATTGCTTCAAACCTTGGCTCCTTAGCCTGGAATTTGAGACCTGCATATAATTTCATATAGTCCTCAAAAACAAATTTTGGATACATGACTGTGTTCGCTTTTTCTTCCTTTTCCAACAATTCTGGTGCTGGATAGATGAGAGCATCACTCCCCGGATTATAGAACGAAGCCAAGGACATTCTGTTTCCATCAGGCTGAGCAATCACCCTGTGCTCCACGCTCTTGTATTTTCCATTGGTAATCACCTAAAAGCCATTTAAAACACAAATCAACGATATTAGCAAATTTATCTTCTTATTGTTGTAACTATACCTTGGTGTCAAGCCGACTATAATGTATTAATGTGTTCAACTCTTAGATGGACATTGTAAACGAATTCTTTCATCATAGATCATCTAAAACATAGATAAAATTCCAATATTTAGTGGAACTAGGATGATTTGACTTATATGCACGAGTGAATTCTTTTCACACTGTCAAAAGTATCTTATCATGTTGTAGTAGGTCACTTGCCAAGGTATATGATAGAGGAAAAATTCTCAGGGATGCCAAGGTATCCGAACTAGTGACCTTGAAAATACGCTAGACAATATGATGCTATATGTTAAATCACCTTGATATATAATATGTGAATCTTTAAAATGATCTGTGTATATTGGTTCAATCATTGGATACCTCGAGTTGGTCACCGAGGTTGATGACAATGGAGTGGCGCATTGGTGGAACATCAATCCATTTGCCATCTTTGAGTAGTTGGAGGCCACTGACTTTGGCATCCTGGAATAGCAGGATGATGCCGCCAGCATCTGTGTGAGCTCTCAGGCCTTTAATCAGATCAGGCTTGGGACATGGTGGGTAGTTGCTAACTTTGGTGCCAAAAGTAGGACCCTTTGAGCCATAAAATACTTTCTTCAAGTAACCTTGCTCTAGTCCTAGATTTTCACACAGCAAGTCCAACAGTTGCTCTGCTAGTTTCTCCAGTTTATTTGCAAATTCCTTCATGATTTTCCTGTCATGTTTCATGTTATGTCAGCAAAACAAATTCAGAGTTCCACGAGTATATAATATCACTATTTTTCTGTATGTACACGTAATTCGAGCTGATAATAATGTGTTCAGTTCAATTTGCAAAAGTCGTCCTTGATCTGCCTGTGATAGAAAAAGGCATAACTAGAGTTTTAAGTTAATGGATTCTGAATTTTAAATAACCTATATATACATAATAAGTAAATAGTTTAACACAAATACAAGGTTTCAATCAAAAACTATTGCCCCCATATCTTATCCTCTAGCTCTGCCTCTCATGGTAGAAGCAAATCCAAAGGAGAAAATTTCCTCAAGGTTAAGCTTAAGATATACATATACAGGTTTAATTAGATAAGCAAGTTCAACTGAAGATCCCCAGATAGTTGGAGCACAGTTTTTTGAATGTCAAAAACCAAAGATAATTAATGGAATGCATAAAGTATTACTTCTCCATTCCAAAAAAAAAAAGTTATCTTTCTATAATTAGAAAAATAAATTAAAAAAACTTCAAAATTTCTCTTTTAAATGATTTATAGCCACATAAATGGTCAATGGGTGTTTTTTCTTTCTTAAATTTAGTATCAAGTCAAATGGTGTCATATAAATTGGGACAGAGGGAGTGCAACAAAACATGGAGATCCCTCTGACCTGTAATCATCTTCAAGATCAGGAACTTCTGAAATGTTTGAAACAGGAAGATGTTTCAAGAAGAAAGTACTTTCCCAGTCCAAATCATCAATTTCAGTCTGAACAGCTTCAAGGCCTTTACTTGCCACCATTTCCTTGAACCTTTGTTCCATGCACTTCTTGTAATGTTCCTTTGTGAACTTCTCTACTGTGTCCAGAAGTTCATGAGGGATCCCATGATTTATCACCTTCATATATACACAAACATAGCAAAAATAATATATATCATGTCATTTATAAGTAAAATATAGGTAAATTTGCTCAGTGGCAGATACAACATGTAGGTATCAAGTTCATCTAAAATCAGTATTTTTAACGCAGAACATCAATTTGTGTATACAAATTTACAAAACTTCGAATAAATAGCAAGTCTCCATTGTTTTAGGTTCAGTACTAAATTTTTTAAAGATTGGACTTAAAAACTTGACCTTTGTATGTATTAAACATACGTTGGTACATGTGAATTTGTGCGAGTAATTGATATTACTGTGTCGGTGCATATAACTTTAAGAAACATTTTTATTAGAGAGAAAATAACATAGTTTAAATTAAACTAAAATGTTACCTCAAAGAATCCCCAGTTCTCACAAGCATCTTTTATTTTCTCCAATGTTGCAGCCCTTTTTTCTGTGTTAAGCATCTCCATGTTAACCACTGGGAAAGTCTCCATCTTAATTTCTACTATCCTATTTCTGACTCACACTTGAATTTTTGGTCCTGTGCAGGATGGAGATGAATGAGTATTTGAAGGGGTATTTATAGAAGGGCATTCAGGATTCTTTTTTCAATAAAATCTAGGAATGGGAACAGGAGTTGTGGGAGATGTATGTGTGTACATCCTAATAGGACCTACCAATTTTTGGTTACTATTCTGTCTTCTTCTCATTTGTCTATCCTCTCCTCTTGTGGGATTGCTCCTAATTATTATATAGTCTTTGCCTTGCTTTTCTTGAATTTGACCAATGTTGGTCTTGTATCTTTTTTTATTTATTTTTAAAAAAGTATGCAAATTTACATGGCAAATATATTTTTGATGGACAAAAAATAGTGTTCTTGTGAAATGAGGATATCACATGTTTGCTATTTTGCTTAATTTTCTGATCAATCACCCTAAGGTCTCAGCAAAGATTAAAATTACTAAGTGATCTATTCTTTTTATTTGTTATAGTTTGGTGGATAGAGTTACTTAATACTTATTGTTGATAAGAGGTGACATGAAATCTCGTGGAATTAGTTAAGGGAAAGTGTTAGGTTTTCTGATGGATTAGTTGAGTTGCGTGAAAGTTGGTCCAAACACCAAGGTTGAAAAAAGGTTCTGGATGTAAATTAGTGGTTAATGAAATGTATGAGATGTTATGGGATATGATCAGAGTTGCATTTTGATAAATTAGTGGAGATGTGTAATATGATATTAGAATTATATATAGAAAAGAATGGGGAAAGGTTGGGATTTGGCCATGTTAATTTACTATCCCAAATTGTTAAACTTTGCCATCTGTTAAATTTTGGTCAACTTAATACTCTTGTAATTAGGAAATAGTTTGGTATTATTCCTGAGGATTAACAAAGCTCCATCTAGACTCCACGGGTCCAATTTTTGGGGAAAAAGGTTTGAATTTCTCTCTAAACTTGTTAGATTTGAAAATGCTAATGAGGGCTTTAATGTTAGACCAAATGGCAAAATAGTTTAATACTCGAAAAGCAAAATCAAAATCACTACTGGATACTCCATATACATAAAACTTGTTTGTTTGTTTTTTTATTTTTCAAAAAGATCGATTAATTAAAATTTGCCTACTAAAAATTTAGAACTGAGATTTTTTATTACAATTTCATCCACTAAACCATATCATCTAATGACATATATGTATATATAATATTTGTATTAGCGAGGCTAACACAGGAAATAAACTCTTGGGAAGAAGGAAAATCACAAGAATTTAATTGGTCAATTCTTCTAACCTCTAAAATATTAAGGATCCATTTAGAAGGCAATACTAATTAGAATAATCTTTGAATTAAAATTTAGTTCACCAAATATGTTGTTTGATTATTCTATTTGATTTAATACATGGATTAGTTAAATATTATATAAGATCTTATTTGATTTTTAAAAATGGAGGAATAATTTTTTTCTAGATTTAATAATCCTCGGATAAAATTCTTAAATGACTAAATTATGCCTCAATTTCTTTTCCTAAATTTCTTTTGTAACTTCTTGCCTTTTTCAATTATATTGAAATTGGTTATAAATATTCTTTTTAATCTCCAAATCCATTTCAGAATAATTTTATGATTTCACAAATTAATATTTTTTTTTTCTCCATGTTTGGTTTGCTATACTGGTGGTTTTTTTTTTTAAAAAAAAAATGTTATCTGTCGATTGATCAAATGAACTATTTGTTTTTTTTTAAATAAACTTCAGGTATTCAAACAATTTAAGTAGCCTTAAATCTATGTTAAATTTAAGGTATATTTGGCCAACAAGTGTGGGATTTCACTGGGTATGTTGTTGTTGTTGTTGGCCAACAAGAAATTAAAAATATGTCGTGCTATGAAGGATCTCTGGAGTGGCACATCACCTTAAAATTAATAATATTTTTTTTTTGAATAATTTATAAAATTAACATACATAATAAAATTATAATTTGCCATTTTTATGTATAAATGCATATAGTTTATTCGATATTACTATTGTTTACTGTCTTTTCGATTTTAAAAGTAAACGGTTTATATTTTTTTAATTGAACATTAATATTTGTGAGTGATCAATTTAATAAGATGATAATTATTTATCATCAAATAATTCAAATGAGAATATCAAAATGAATTTTAAAAAGCATTGCAAAGAAAATATACAAAGCTATATAAGGTGGGGGATATTTTTATAAACAAACAATACTTTTAACGAAATATAACAATACATATTAATTTCAATATATCAAATCAAATATTGAATAAACCACAAGTTTAACACTAGTAAACCCAGGACTACTAATTCAAGCACACTAGTAATTTTGTATTACTAACTCTTACATTATTAGTCTTTGTATTCTACTTTCTGTAAGGGTGAAAATCATTCTCCCCCGCAGTTCCTGCCCCCCCAAAACTTTATTTAAAAAATTGAACTCCTCTCTCAACTTTGAATAATAGTCAAACTTCCCCCTTTAATTTTTGCATTGTCCATTTTATCTTTACTATATCACATATATTTAATACCTCTTTATATTATATATGTTTTGTTTTTTAACCTAGGTATTTATAACTTTCTCATTAAACTCATTAATATTATGAGTAGAATGATATTTTTATGAATTTGTTATAAAATTTAATATTATTTTTATAATTATTATTTTAATAAAATATGCAAGTGTGTATATATATGTATACATATTTTTTTATTTTTCTCCACTTCCATACTTAATAGGTTTCATATTATTTGATTCTTCTTGATATAATTCCTCTTGAAAAGTTTAATTAAAGGTGTATTTTACTAAATTAATATCATTAATGCTGCTTTAAAGTTTTAAATTTGATTATGCAATTATTTCATGATAAGGGTAGAAATTAAAAAATATTAAAAATTCTTTTGAAAATTAACTATTTTTAAAATTAGGGTCAAGTAAAATAAACGGTGGGTTATTCTCTATTGTCTATATAAAGAAGTTTTGATTGACATTGATAGAGTATTATATAAATTACAATTTAAAATAATTTAAAATCTAAATAAATATAATTTTTTAAAATTTGGCCTTAAATAAATTAATTATTTTGTAGTTCCTACGTCAAAAAATATATGTATAGTTATTATTCTTTGTCATAAACACTTGTATAAATAAATATTAGAGTTTCAATTATTATTAAGAAATTAATTTTATTATTATGCTAATTTACTTCGTTATAGAACATTATTAGCTTATATAATTAATTAGTATTTCTGACTCTTTTAAATTTAAAAAGATAATATTTATGCTTTTAAAAAAGTTTGTTACATGAAATCAAGAAAAATAAGAATATCATGCTTTTTAAAGAAGTTAAAGTTATCGATAATGAAAAAGTACAATAGGCATATTAAAATTTTAATTAGATATAAATAAAAGAATTAAATTATTATTCAAAGTTGATAAAGAATTTAATTTTTAAAGCGAAATTGAGAAATGAAAATGATTTTCTATACGTATTTAAGATAATGATGCAGTTTAGATTGTAAGGTGTTTTTTTTTTTTATTTAAAGAAAAAGATTATAAGGTGCTTGGATTTGACTTTAAATTAAATCCCAACGAAAAGCATTAGATGCAAAAAACTACTAATATCGGCGGCATCAGCAATCCATCTATGATCCTTAAAAGTGGGATTAACAGCGCCTAATATCGATAATTCAGCCCACTTAAAATTAAATAATCTTTGGAATCACGTGCCAAAATATCCCTACAAATTATAAATACTTCTCTAGCTATATAACTTATTACCATGTTTGTAATCATATAAAATTTATAAATTATAAATTTTATAAAATAATTTGGATTATATGAAATTCAAATATATTAGTCTCAAATAAATATTGGGGATTAATATAATTGAATTAATTGATTAAGTCCAATAAAATATGAATTTAATTAAAAGACTGAATTTATTTATTTGGACTATAAAAGATGATTCACTCTATTAGACCCAATATTATTTCGTCCGAGAGGTCCACTTGATGTCACACGTTAGATGATGTGGTATGTCAAGTCAAACAAAGAAGCCAATCAGATCATGTCATGTGTCAAAATGACATGACATTCTCATCTCAATCAAAAGCCAATAAAAATGTGTCACATGTACAAGTGTCGTGTTCTGACCAATCAAATATCATCAGGTGGAAACCTATTCTGATCAGTTTTCCTGCGCCATGTTACTTAAATATGATTGGACAAAAGAAAGTATGATTCCTTCATAACTCCTTTATTCTACAACTATATATAAAGATCCTCATAATTCAGAATTCAAATACAAGAATTCTAATAAGAAGCCAGAGAGAGCTCATGGATTAAACGCTGTCGATTTCTCTACAAGCAACAAGTTCAAGAATTCAAGTAATCAAACATTCAAGTTCAAGAATGCAACAAGATCAAGACCCCCAAATTCAAGAACAAGCCCAAAAGCCCTTGAATTCAAGTACAAGTTAAGATTAAATCCATCAAGTTTACAAGATTCAAAATGAAGCTAAAAAGCCCTAGGATTTATATTTGAAAAGGCAAATTAGAGGATTCACAGATATTGTAAAACTCACATCTTGAAATAAAATACTACGATTATTGCAATATTCTTCGTTCCTTGATTACTATTTTCTCGACATGAATTTTATTGGCATACAAATTCCGACACGCCCAGTGGCCAATCTCTACCTATGATCTCAACTTTTCAAGCATCAAAGAACATTGAAAATGGCTTCCAAGAAAATTTCCCAATCAACTTCCTCTTAGGTTGCTGACTCCAAGTTCTCTACTGAAATAGAGGGAATCCTCGATGTTACTTATGGAAGTGTTGGAGTTGTTACAAGGAGCAAAGCCACTATGCTAGGATGACAAACATCGCGAGTGTCGTCCATACCAACTCCTGATTTTGGATCTTCAACCCCAAAGGGAGCAAGGTCATCCTTTACAAATTCTTCAGAAGGAGGAAGTAGTGTTGCTGGAAAGATCAAGAAGACTTTAGCTCTACTTGAGGTATCTAGTTCCAAGAACTCTACAGCAAAGAAAGACCATGACTCAATCAATGAGTCTTCTCCATATGCATCACATAATGTGAGCTCTCTAAAGATCAACTTTCAAGATAACCTATGTTACTCTTCAATGCCTTCAACTATCATGCAAGAAATGACAACTGATACTTCATATATAGAGGAACAACTTGCAAATCTAGCACAGAGAATTGAAGTATTGATTAAGCATGTGCAACACCAAGAGTCTTGCATCGATAAATTGATGGATGGGATGCATAGCTTACTAGATGAAGAATCTAGCCATGCACCTAGGAAGGGTATTGAAGTTCGAGAGAGTTAAAATCATGTGAAGCAAGCACCGCCTATCAAGTAGATACCATTTTCTGCTGAAGGGAAGATCCCACTCGATTAATTGAAGGATTTCGTTGAAGGGACCATCAAAGACAAGTATGAAGTCTCTGCCAAGTCTTCCTATATGTATTCCAAGCCCTTCACTGTAAGGATTTCTAGCCTTAAAATGTCTGATATCAATCCCCCAAATTTCAACAATTCGAGAGTAAGGGGATGCATATAAAAATGCAAGAAACTATGGAGACTATCTCGTCAAGCAGTTCGTCTGCTTCTTAAAAGGAAATAACTTTGATTGGTACATCGATCTTGAGCTTCATTCCATTGATAGTTGGGAGCAACTAGAGCATGAGCTTTTTAATCATTTCTATAGCGAGAGGCGCATAATGAACATGCTAGAACTCATGAATTCTCATCAAAGGAAGGATGAACAAGTCATTGACTTCATATATCGGTGGAGAAACGCAAGCCTAAATTGCAAAGATAGACTTAGTGAAGCTTCTGCAATTGAAATGTGTATTCGAGCAATGCACTGGGAACTTCTCTACATCTTACAAGGAATCAAGACAAAGTCCTTCAAAGATCTAACTACTCGCGCTCACGACATGGAGTTAACCATATCGTTTGCGGGAAAAGATATGATGCCCGTCCATGATCCTCATAAAGGAAAGGACAAGCAAGAGCCCAGGAAATGGAGCAAATTTGTGCTCATAAATTACAATAAGGAATCCACGAATACAATACATTACTTGTGAAGTTCACTACAAAGGAAATCAAGAAGAAAACTGTGAAAACGACTTTTCAAAGGCGTTCAAATCGAAAGTTGACATTAAGAGAGATATAAGAAAAGGAATACTCTTTTTTGGATTCAGATGTCTCTCAAATTTTTAATGAATTAGTTGAGTTGAATCTCATCGAGTTGTCAGAAACGAAGCAGACCTCTCAGATTCATATGTCTCTCAGATTTTTTATTGAAGGAGTGATCAGACCAAGCGTTTTACTTGGGGACTAGCAATGGTTTTTGAGTGCCTGGCACGCCTAGGATACTCTCTCGGGAAGTGATAATAAATTCATTGGATAAGTGATTTTGACTTAGAATCTTCATTTTTCACTAATAATTTCATCATTTCAATCTTTAATTCGTGATTTTGAACTTCAAACTTTATGAGTTTTTTCAAGAGCATAAATTTTTGATAAGTTGATGATTATGGGCCGATTCAACTCTATTTTTGGAATAGTTATCATCATTGATTTTCAAATGTTTTGGGGGACGTAATTATATATTAATTTTATATCTATCTCTACTTTGTTGGGAATGAATTTTTGAATCATTTCAAATCTGATCTTCAAAATTGATGAATTGAATGTCTTGTTCTTGTATTCTTATTATGATTTCATATTTCAACAGGCTTTATTGATTCGAAGGTCCGTTAAAAAGAAAAGTATTAAGTTACAGAGTAATGATATGATTGAATTAAGAAAAGTGGACTTCTTGACTCTTTAATAAGTATATAAAACCTTGTATTTTCTTATTGTGTGTTGGAGAGTAATGAGACTTGGTAAAGGATCAATGTTATATTTACACACCCATGTTAAATGACTCCAAGGATGAATAATAAAGGTAACATGATAAGATAAACATGTGTGATGTGTTATGATGATTTGAACTATTTGTAGATTTCTTATTGATGATGAACATGACTATATTGATATATTGTGATGTGATATTAATCATTCTTATCTTCTCATTCGTACATATGAATATTTTATACTTGTATCAATTACATGACATTGATGTGATGAAATACTTTTTACAATGATGAAAAATAGGAATCAGAAAACACTATTGATAGCAGGCACTATATGAGAGGTCGAGTCAGACGGTCTATGACAAGTACTATATAAGGAATCAGGCCATACACTCCATGGTAGGTTATTTGGGTAAATATGTCCTCCTTGAGTCTTGAACTGTGGCTCAACAGGTAGATACCATTAGGACGGACATACATCACTTCTGTTATATTTGACTCGCATTGCATTTCATCATCTCTATTTGAATTTTATTGTGGATGTATACTAGAATTCTCTTTTCTGCTGTCTATGTGGATAAAACAAATTGATTATTCTGATGCATTAAGTTCTTGTATTAGTTCTTTTCTTCTTTGTGTACTGCTATGGAGGTTCGGATGAAGTGTGATGGAGTGCTTGATTTTTGTATAGCTTTACCTAGGGTGAATAGGACTGCTTATTACGTACTGTGTTGTTTGGTATTCACTCCTTGCTTCTACACTTGAGTAGGTTGTAGGCTCGAACCTCGTTGATTGCCTTCTTTCCATTTTTAGTCTGAGGCATTTGGTGGAAGCTTAGAAGTAGTTGCTAGTCACTTTAGCAGGTGTGATCTTATTGTATTTGAGAGCAAAGACACTAAGACTTTTTTTCTAATTTAAAGTAAAATTTAGAGGCTTGTATATGAGACACCAAGTTTTGGGAGTGTTTAAGAGTTGTGACTTACTTATCTGTTTATTTACCTTATTCGAGATGTTATTTCCACTATTATCTGTGTGATTGATGTTTTAGGCTGGTTTATTTTGATAGATTAAGACAAGTTACATCACATTCGAATTAGGATCATAACAATTTGCGTCCCAATTAAAGTCTTGGTATAATATATGAATATGTTGGCCACTATCAAGAGCCAAATGCATACTCATTGAATTCAGGAAATTATTCAATTGATTTGTAATGCATATGTATTTGTGGATATTGATGGAAAGGTTTCTATTGCAAGTCAGGCTTGAAATTTTGATTATAAGACATCCCATATAACTATACTTTTCTTCCATCTTTTAAACAACTAAAAAACTATATATGGAATCTCTTTATCAAATAAGATTGTGCTTTCTCCACAAAAGCCAACAATGAATCTTTTAGGATGATCTCATGTTTCAAGCAGTGACAATTAACTTTTGTTGAGATGAGGCATCGAGCTCCCTCAAGGTTGTAATATGATATGAGGAGCCTACATTTTCTTCATCTTGCTCACGCTCCTCGGTGTAAACCACAGTATGAGTCTTTACTTTTAGTACCTCTTCACATGAAACCATAAGTTCCACTTTTCGCTTCATCCTAAAGGGAATTGGCTTTGGATGTCCTTTTTGATAAGCGGAGCAAGTTGTCACCCTTAGGTAACTTCTCCGATACTTCTTATTCTTTTTCTTCAATTGTCTCAACCTCTCGAACGTAGAAGTTCTCGTAATGGATTTTCTAAGTCGATCGAAGATAAAAGGCCTTTTGTCAGAAGAAGAAGACTCATCTTCTATGGTGACATAATTATTACTTGCTCTTCTTATGAAGATGTGGACTGGTGGTGGTTGGCTATAGCCTAAATTGTCACGTGTTTTCCTGGTGATATCGTCTGATGGGAGTTTCCCTAATTTAGATTGCTCATTAGGGTTGTATCCTGCCTTTGCAAATAACTTGTAAGCATTTGCATCAAAACCTTTTGTACGTTTTGTAGGCATATCTTGAGGTGGATTTTGAGCCACAAACTTTCCCAATAGCTTTGACGACGAGTTGATTGTATCAATGCATTTGATAGGAATCTGGATAGGAATCAAGCTTCCCAATATTGGCCTTGACCTTTTCAACAACCACATTAGTTCTTTTGCTGGCAAGGCTATTGGACTTGGTTGATTTGACATCGTCAAGTTTTGCTTCCTTCACAATATAATTCTTCAAATAAAATTTTGCATCAGCAAAGTGTGCCTCAACTTCAGTGAAAGGATTATCATCATCAACTATTTTCCTTATGATTCCATCTTGTAGATACTTCAAACATTGATAGTAGGAGGATGAGATAATTTTGTTCTCATGTACCCAAGGCCTACCAAGCAATACATTATATGAAGTTTTTGCATCGATAACATGCATCCATGCACTAGATTGCAAATCACCAATATGAATTTGTAACTTGATGGAGCCTATAGACCTCTGCCCTCTTGATTGATCCTTGTATTAACAAATGACTTTCACTAAGTTCCTCAGTCGTGATGCCCAATTCTTTCAATATATGGATGGGCAGAATGTTAACTCCTGATCCTTCATCAATCAAGATTCTGTTTATTCTCTAGCACCCACCATATACAAAGGATAATTATGTAGTTTTTCACCGAATAGATGATCGTCCTTTGTAAATGCAATTTTTATATCACATGTATGTACTTCTTGAGAAGAGGGGTCTATAGTCTTCTCAGAAGATAAGGAAGACATTTTTGATGAAGTTTCACCCATTGCTTCTTCTTTATCCATGGGAGACATCTTTGATGAAGTTTCACCTATTGTTTCTCCTTTGTTGGTATTAAAACATGATGCCTCACTATTGTCTTGGATAGTTTTAGTGTGAAACCAACCCATCAAGAACTCTCCAAAATTCACTGGACGTCGTGGTTTCTAGTAGTGATACATTTCCACCTTTGCTTTCTTTGGATGTCTGACCAACTTCTGCTTCTTTGATCTCTTCACTACCCTTTGTTTGATCAATTGTTCAAATGATTCTTTCCATGGATTTGTCTTGTTGCGTCTCTGCCTAGTCATGAGAACCCAACCTTCATCATTATCCATATCAATTTGGGATTTTTCTTGCTCTAATGGCCCTTCTCCTCCAGTTGTACATATTTGGATCGGGTCAAGTGAGCCAAATATGATAGATATTTGATTAGAGCTTGCATTTCCATCATCAAGGACAATCTTCTTTTCATTTGCCAATTGCATAACCTTATCCTTGAAGACAAAACAGTTTGTAAGGGAGTGACCTACAAATCTATGATACTTGCAATAATTTAGGTCATCAGTCTTCTCGGCTTCATCAGGTCGTTTCATCTCTGGCAAGTCAATTAGCTTTAGCTCAAACAGTTCAACAAAAAACTCAGAAACATCAGAATCCAGAAAAGGGTATTCCTTTTCTTACATCTCTCTCGGTCAACTTTCGGCTTGGACGCTCTTGAAAATTCATCTTTCCACTTTACTTCCTACTTTTCTTCGTAGTAAACTTTGCAGGTGACATATTGACATTTATGGATTTTTTGTTGTCATTCCTGGGCACAAATTTGTTCCATTTCTCGATTCTTGCTTATCCTTTCCTTTGTAAGGATCATGGATAAGCATCATATCTTTACCTGCAGAAAACATGCTCAAATCCATGAGCGCGAGTAGCTAAATCTTCAAAAGGCTTTGGCTTGATTCCTTGTTAGATGTAGAGAATCCCCCAGTGCATTCCTTGGATACACATTTCGATTATAGAAGCTTAGCTAAGTTTATAGGCTCGCGTTCCTCCATATATTTATGAAGTTGATGACTGGTTCATCTTTCCTTTGGCGAGTATTTGTGAGTTCTACCATGCTGACTGTTCGTCTTGTGCTATAGAAGCGATTGAGAAAGTCATGCTCTAGTTGTTCCCAACTGTCAATAGAATGAGGCTCAAGATCTATATACCAGTCAAAGGCATTTCCTTTTAAGGAGCGAATGAACTATTTGACGAGATAGTCTCCATAGGTCCCAACATTATTACAGTCTCCACAAAGTGTGCAACATGTTGCTTTGGATTTTCTTTGCCTTCGAACTGTTGAAATTTAGGAGGTTGATAACCGACAGGCATTTCAAAGTTATCAATCCTTGCAGAGTAAGTCTTGGCATACATATGGGAAGACTTAGTGGAGACTTCATACTTGTCTTTAATGGTCCCTTCGATGAACTCCTTCAGTTGATCAAGTGGGATCATTCGTTCGACAGAAATTGCCATCTCTTTGACAGACGGTGCTTGCTTCAGTCTCTTGAATTTCAATACCCTTCCTAGGTGCAGGCTAGATTCCCCCATCTAGTAAACCATCTACCCTATCCATCAACTTATCAATGCGAGACTTTTGGTGTTGCACATGCTTGGTCAATCCTTTAATCATCTTTGCTAGATTTGCAAGTTGTTCCTCCATAGATGAAGAATTAGTTGTCATCGCTTGCATGATCGTTGGAGGCATCGACGAGTAGCATGGATTATTGTGAAAGTTGATCTTCAGAGGGCTCACATTATGCAATGCATATGGAGAAGACTCATTGGATGAGTCACAGTCTTTCTTTGTGATAGAGTTCTTAGAACCAGAGACCTAGGTAGAGCCAAAGTTTGCTTGATCTTCTCAGCAACATTAATTCCTTCTTCTGAAGCGTTTATAGAGGACCTCGCTCCCTTTGGGGTTGAAGATCCAAAATTAGGAGTTGGTGTGGACGATACTCGTAGTGTTTGTTGTCCTAGCATAGTAGCTTTGCTCCTTGTAGCCGCTCTAACACTTCCAAAAGTAACGTCAAGAATTCCCTCTACTTCAGCGAAGAACTTGGAGTCAGTAACCTTAGAGGAAGTTGATTGGGTGATCTTCTTAGAAGCCATTTCAGTATTCTTTGATGCTTGAAAAGTTGAGATAAGAGGTAGACATTGTCCCACTGGGCATGCCAGAATTTGTATGACAATAAAATTCGCGTCGAGAAAATATTATTCAAGGAATGAAAAATATTGCAACAATCGTTGTATTTTATTTCAAGGAGTGAGTTCTACAATCTCTATGAATCCTTTGATTTGCCTTTTCAAATATAAGTTCAAGCGTTCTTTAGCTTGATAGATTTAATCTTGACTTGTACTTGAATTCAAGGGTTGTTGGATTTGATCTTGAATTCGGTGATCTTGATCTTGATTTATGGATTGGATGATCTTGAACTTGAACTTGATATGGATATGTTCTTGATCTTGACTTGTACTTGAATCCAAGGACTTTTGGGCTTGTTTTTGAATGCGGTGGTCTTGGTCTTGATGCATTCTTGAACTTGAATGCTTGATTTCTTGAATTCTTGTTGCTTGTAGAGAAATCTGCGGCGTTTGATCGACGAGCTCTCTATAGCTTCTTGTTAAAATTTTTTATCTTCATTCTGAATTATGAGACCTCCTATATATAGGTGTAGAATAAAGGAGTTATGATGGAATCGGGCTTTCTTCCGGCCAATCAGATTGAAGGTAACATGGCACAGGAAAAGTGATAGGAATAGGTTTCCTTTCAAAGTGACATGACGATATTTGATTGGTTGGAACACATCACTTGTACATGTGGCACATTTTTATTGCTCGTTGATTGAGATAGGAATGCCATGTCATTTTGACACATGGCATGATCCTATTGACTTCTTTGTTTGACTTGGCATGCCATGTCATCCGACATGTGGCATCAAGTGGACCTTTAGGATGAGAGGATATTGGGCCTAACATAATGAGTCATCTTTTGTAGCTCAAATAAATGAATTTGGGTTTTTAATTAAATTCATATTTTATTGGACTTACTTAATTAACCCAATTATATTAATCCATAATATTTGCTCAGACTAATATATTTTGAATTTAATATAATTTAAACTATTTTATAAATTTTATATGATTACAACTGCTTATTTGTTGTGAATTTAATATAATTTAAATTATTTTATAAATTTTATATGATTACAACTGCTTATTTGTTGCATTAATTTTTTTTAAATAGGATATTTTGATCAATGTAAGAAAGTATTTTAATAATTTAAGTTTGAAGGCTAACTTAAAACCTCCTAAATACATAAGGAGTGAAGAAGGCACAATTTCATCAAACTAACACGTTGAAGACATTATTCTAAGAACCAACCTTACGGTCCACAAAATTTATTCATACATGCATATTTGGATTACAAAACAATTCTAATTATCTCATATCAATCCATAATTAAGTGTTTCTATGTGAAACAATACGTTCAAGCGTTTCTATGAAGTGTGAAGCAATACGCCCCTATTCAAGTGTCGCTTTGTAACGGTTTAATATCATAGATTTTTAAATTATCTAGGTTAATCAATTTTAAGGCTATTTACGTAATTTTATTTTCACGTTAGGGAGTTTGTGCTTTTAAAGCAATGCAGAATATAAATAAATATAGATAGATAAACAAACAGATAAATAAATTTAACTTTAAACTTTCTATCTCACCTTTGATGAAATAATTTATAGCCACGTAAATATCTATTACTTGTCTTTTGCCACAAAGTTTAGAAGTCTTTCCTATTACTCCATCCGTTTCATTTTAATTGTCATAGTTTTTATTTAGAGTCAAACTATATAAATTTTAATTAACGTTTTAAAATATATTTTTTTCATTCTATTGATATGAAAAAAGTTGCAATCAATAATAATTTTTATAAAGTTTGTGAATATCTAAATTTTTATTTAAAAAATTAATTTAATTTAACATTAAAAATTAGTCAAATTAATTTTTGAAAAACGCAACAACAATTAAAATGCAACGAAAAAAGTATTAATTTTAAAATTTAGTGTCCAATCAAATATCATGTCATCACATAACTTGGGATCAGACAAGGGACTACTTATCTTTTATTCGATGAATCAAATGATAATGTGAAATATTTCATCCATTTTCTCGAAATACTTGTCATTCTTCTTAGATAAACTCATCTCAAAACACTTGTTCTTTTAAAAATGAAAGATGAAATTAATTAAATCTTTTCTCATTCCATCTTGAATGATAATTATTTTAAAAACTACAAATATCTAATTATTTTAAAGACTATAAATATTTTGATTATGATAATAAATAAAATAAATATCAAACGAAAAGATCATATCTTAAAACATAAATAAAAAAAAACAAAATAATTAATCTTTTAAGGAGCACATGCAGAAGAACTCTTTTCATTTTATGTGACTTTTTTATTTTTGGTTCATCTCAAAAAGAATGCTATCTTACTTTAATTGAAAATAATTTAACTTTAAAAAATTTCTTATATCCTAAATGAAATTATTCTTAAACACGTAAATATCTAAAATTAATATTTTTTAATTTTAAACTTTATATCAAATAAAAAAGTGAGGGATAAAATAAAAGTAAGGAAGTTGTATTTTGGAAAACGGAAATAATAGAGCAACTGATAAAAGCTGCAGGTACAATCGGAGACACAGAGAATTTAACTTTGATTTAGTGGACTGTCAAATCATTAATTGTTTATTCCTTTTTCGTACCCCTTCATCACTACTCCTCTCCAATTTTTATTTCTTTGATATTAATTTAACATACTTTTAAAAAAGTAATAAATAAACTTAATAATTATATTATATTATATTTTAAATTTAATATTTTAAAATATACTTAAAATAATCATAATTTATAATAAAAATATATTATGAATAAAGAGATAAATTATTTTTCAACTCATTAAATTAAATAAATAAAAATAAATATCTATTTTTAATATGATAGACAAATAAAAATAGAGTAGGAGGTCCCCAACTTTTGGCTTTTAACTTAAAGTCACTTAAAAAAACCAATTCAAACATCCCCTTAGTTATGTCATGTACTCCGAATTCAACTATCAAAGTGAGTGTGTTTGGTATGAAAAACAAACATTTTTTTTAAAAACAATTTTATGTTTAGTTGGTTTAAATATTTTAAAAAATATTTTGAATCAATTTAATTTTCTCAAATTTAAAAAAAAGACTTACCTCCAAAAAAATATTTTCCAAAAACCCTCTCTCAACCTCACCTGTCAACAGATTGGAAATACTATTTAAGAAAATAGTTTTTGGTTCGAGAACTAACTCCAATATCAATTGGGTCCTAATTTGAGTGTTTTACCATGATCGGTGTTGGAGTTGGGTCCAACGAGTGTCGGTCTCGTGTCAGTGTTAGGATGGAATTTCGAATCAAGTCTCACATCGAGTGTCGGGATCAGGTCCCGAATCAAGTCTCAAATTGGCGTTGGGGTTGGCACCTCAAATGGGTGTTGGGGTCTAATCTTGTGTCCGATGTTAGGATCAAGTCTCAAATCAATCATTGGTGTTGAATTCTAAATAGAGTTTCGATGTCAGAGTTGAATCTTAATTTAAGTATCCGTATTTAAATCAAGAGTCAGATCAAATCCCAAATCAAGAGTTCCAGTCGAGTTACAAGTTGGGTATTGGATTGAATTTCAAATTGATCGTCATGTTTAGGTGTCAAGGTTTGAGCCTTGTTGTAGGGGTCGAGTGTAAGTGTCAAGGTTAAGCATCAATGTAGGGGTTGAGTGTAGATGTCAAGGTTGAGCGTAGGTGTAAGGGTCGAGTATAGATGTCAGGGTTAGGATCGGGTCTTTATTCGAGTGTTAGGGTCAGGTGTTGTGGTCGAATTTTTAATAAGTCATTGAGATTGGGTCATAGTTCAGATGTCGAGATCAAATTCCAATTCGAGTGTCATATCTTGATTAGGGTGTTGAACCCCAAGTTAGAATTCAAAGTTGGGTCACTATATGAATATCATATTTGGGGTCGAGTGTTGTGATTGATTATCTTTTTTACTGTTAGGGTTGGGTATTAGTATTAAGGTCGAGTCGAGTCTTAAATTAGATATCAGGTTTGGATCTTGATGCGGATTTCAAGGTCGAGCGTCGGATGTCTCTATTGGGATCCAGTCTCAAATTAAACGATAAGATTGGGTTTTAGGGGTGAATTTCTAATAACTTATTAGGGTTGGTCTTGAATCTCGATTGTAGACTTGACTCTTGAATCGGGACTCGACTTAGGCCCTCGACACCTAAATTGTCCAATCCTAAATTTTGACTCGGAATCTGACACTCGGATCAGGACCAATCCCGACGACCGATTTGGGATCTAACCCCTACACCCAATTTGAGACTCGACCTTGATAGTTGATTTAGGAACTGACACCGATACCTGACTTAGGATTCGATCTTGACACTTAATCTAAAACTTAACCCTAACTCTCGATTCGAGATTTGAGACCAGACTCGGGATCAGATCCCAACATTCAATCAAAGACCAGACACCAAATCGGGACATGATCGATTATCGGGGTTGGTTCCTCGATCAAAAATTATTTTCCTAAAAGTATTTTTTACTTTAAAGTCAAACATAAAAAATATTTTCTAGAAAATATTTTTCATTCATCAATCAAATACTAGAAAATATTTTCCACTTATTAGCTAAATATGAAAAATAAGTAAAAAGTTAATTTTTTTTTATTATTTTCTATGAAAACATTTTCCTTCATGCCAAACACACCTATATGTCCACTTTGATAAACAAAATGAACCTCAGCAATATAACAATACTGCAGTGTCAATTTGTTTGTTATATGTTTTTATTAGTTTTTCTAGGAAAAATTAAAAAAAATTCTTTTTGATAAGTTTCTCATGATTTAAAAATTACAATTTTTTTAAAAAAATTCCTACTTTTGAAATTTTTTGTGTTAAATTAAAATCAAATAAATAAATTGAAAATAAAAAAAAAGATATTTTCATCAAAATCATAATCTTCAGATAAGTAAATTAAAATGGAGGAAGTAGTGTATTTTCGTCAAAACCACAATCGCAACAGTTAGCACTTCATATCAATTCATGAACATCCACTCCTCCTTCACTGTTTCAACTTCTGAAATACCTAAACTTAAATGCTGAATTTAATATACATACTTTATACTTATAAGGTAAATAAATGCTATTATACTATATCAATATATTTATAATAGGTAACTTGTCTTATATCTGTATATGTTATTTTGTTTGCAATAAAAAATTTGTAATCACAAAATAAATAATACAAAAACAATCTCATCTATTAAGGTTATGAGTAAAATATTGTATGTTTCTAATGTTCTTTTTTATATTTTCTCCATAAGATTGTTAATAACATATTTTTTGAACGTAGAATGATTTTGAATCCTCTAAAAATTATTTAATCTCCAAAAATGTTTGTTGGACAATATTTGGAGTAAATCTAAAGAAGAAAGTCCGTTGATCACTTAGCGTTTGATCCGGTAATTAAACTTAACCACATATAGATGAGGTTGATGAGTATATATATAGATACAAATAATAATATATTATAGATATACATGAGTAGTGTAGATTGAATCTACAATTAAAAGCAAGACAACAACTTGTTATCCAAAAAATAAAGGAGCAACATCATGTTGTGGTGTCGGTCATTGGATCTTGTGTTAAGTTCCATGCATATATGGCTTCTTAAAGCTATCTATTTAAGTGGTAAAAATTTGTGGTCTCCAACTCAAATTAAAAAAAAAAAATGGTCCCTCCTCCTTCCAAGACCAAACTAAATATGTATCTTGTGTGGCACCACAAATAACTTAGCATAATAGTGATATATGTGTAGAATTGGCCAATCAATAGCACAATTTCATTTGGTATTGTGGGTCATATCCTTTATTACCCATGCATCAAAAGACCAAAGAGGATACATGATTATTGTTAGTTCCTTTATTTTGTTGGCCGATACTATATGACTATATTCAATGTATTCTCTAAAGATGGATGGATCAACTTATACTTTACCTAAAGTGGAAATTGGGGTCACTACAATTTCTAGCTAGGATTAACATTTTCTCTAAAATAGATGAGTACCTACCTTCCTAAAAAGAAAGCTTAAGAGTTTAAACTAAAACATGCATTGTCAAATCATAACGTGACTTGAACATATATTTATCATGGCCCACGTCTGTCCTAGTTGAGGGGCCTAAAGTCAAATTTTATAAAAATATCTCATATACAAAATGAATAATTATAATATACTCAATGTAATCCTATAAATAAGGTATGGAGAGATGGGGCACGGACATTATGAAGTAAGAATGTAAAGGATATAAGTTTTCAACAAAAAATGCATAACTAGAGTTAGAATAATAAAATCTGACTCAAAACTTTGAAAAGCTTACATTATGATATCAAAATAGTGTTGCGCAATAAGATGATATAGTGATATTAAAGTAGTGTTTATTAGTTTTAATGCCTGAAATTTGAAGAAGACACCAAAAATTAAATTTGATGTTTTTATAAACACACAATAATCAATTTTGCATAATGTAGAAAGTTTGACTCTTTTAGAATATTCGATAATGAGATAATAAAAATAGTGAAAGGGGAGTTAAATAAATAAATAAATATAAAAATCATCATGTTGGTTCATGATAATCGTCATAATATAAATAAGACATCAAAATAGATTAAGAAAGGATGTTATAATTAATTAAACATTATTTCATTTTTCACTTTTGAAAGAAGTATTGAAAATATCTCTGAACTTGACGTAAATTATTAGTTTCATCCTTGAACTATTGATAACATTAAAAACACTTCTCTACTGACTAATTGAACTTAATTACATCCCTTGATCTACCAGATGCCATAATAAGTGGTTTCAAACTCTTGTAAGAGCATGGAGCTCTTAATAAAAAGCCGAGAGAAGTGTTGAGAATACTCCTAAATTTGGCAAGAATTTAGGAGTGTATTTCACTTATGTTGTAAGATCGGAGGTGTACTTAAGTTTAATTGGTCAAGTAGAAGGTGTTTTTAAGATTGTGAATAGCTTGGGAACGAAAGAAATAATTTGTGTCAAATTTAGGGGTATTCTCAGTACTTCTTTCAGAATTACAAGGATCTCTATATAAATGAAGTAAAAAAATTATTATATTTTTAAATTTTTTTCAAAATTTATTAATACATGATATATATGTATGTATGTATGTGCGTATGTATGTATATAAACACACCCATATATATACACATCATTGAGAGAAAACAAAGGTCTTATAATCGAGATGGCCTACCATGGCCTTCACTTAAAAGTCCACACTATTGGCTGGATGAGCTGTATTGTAAGATAATTTTCTGTGAGTAATAATTAATATATTTGGGACCTTTCAGTACTGGCAATTCTTGATACCAATTACAAGATAAATTAGACGAGACATACTTCTAAGTAGAAAGGCCAATTCATAATGTCTTTGCAAAGGAAAAGCAAGTCCTTGCAGCCAAAAATATGAAAAGTAAAAGTGAGGCAATTTCCAAGAACAAGCTTAGATTTATGACTAGACGGTCAAGTTGTAGACTATTGGACGTCTTGCATAGGGATTTTTTATAAACCACAATGCAAGGTGAGAAGAGAAGTTTGACGGATATTTTGTCAGTATTAAGATTTTTTTAGCATTTGTAGTCCGTCAAATATTAATAAATCTAATCTTGATTCATGTGGTTTCTATTTAAACACAATTAATATGCAATTAATTAATATCTGCACTTTTTATCAACAAAAATTCAATGGAATTCCAAAATAGAGGTTGGAAAAGGTAAAGTATAAACATATCTTACTTCTATCTAGTGGAGGTAGAGAGACTTTTTTCTTTTGAAAGACCCTCTACTCAAGTATAACATATCAAAGTAGGTATAGAAAGGAAACCGAAGGAGATTGGAAGAGAAATATAAGAAAACAAAGAGGGATCTTCATATGGTGTTCATTAATCTTGAGAAGACCTATCACAAAGTTTCGAGGGATGTCCTCTGGAGGTGTCTGGAGGTTAAAGGTGTTCCGATTGTATATATTAACATGATAAAGGACATGTATGATAAAGCAAAGACTCGGGTTAGAATGGTGGGAGGAGACTCAAAATATTTTTCTATTGAGATGAGACCACATCAAAGATATGTGCTGAGCCCTTTTATTTTTGTCTTGGTCATGGATGAGCTCACACGGTCCATTCAGAAGGAGTAACTATGGTGTATAGTATTTGCGGATGACATATCACTGATTGATGAGACACGAGATAGAGTTAATGATAGGTTGGAGGTTTGGAGACAAACCGTAACACCCTAAGTTATCCTAGTTAAGACCGGACCAAGAACTGAGAAAATTTTCAAAATGAACTAGGATGGATCAGGTCCGCATCGCGGACCTAGGTATTTATTTTTGTGTGCAAAACTTTCTTATCCAGAAGAGTGTGCGCCAGTTTGCAATCAAACTTCGCCATATTGGTTCAAATTTTTTTTGTAAAAAATCATCGAAAAAAATGAATGGGGATGGAACCAGTCCGTGTCGCAAATATTTTCTACCACTGTGCTTGATTTTCAGTTTTTAAGTTGGGGCATTTCAGTCCTTACCCACCATTCTACACTAAAACTCTATTATTTTGAGGCCAATTTTGCTCTAATATTAGTAACCCACACTTTTTCTCTCTCAAAGATACGTACTTTATTTTGAGAATAGCAATTCGAGAGAAAAGGGAAGGACTAGGGTTGAGAAATCTCTTCAAATCTTTCAAGAGAATCTTTATGCTATAGGTATATACGACTTTCGAACTTCAAACTAAGACAGTCTTAGTAATTGATTTTCATATATTTTCACCCGGTTAAGTCAAGAGTTGAGTACAAGTTAACTTTTCTAGTTTTGAGTATGAAGTTCAAAATTTCCCTACATGTGTTGCTTAGTATGGAAGTATTATATTTTGTTTAATTACTACATTTTTGGAGTTGAGTAGAAAAGCCATGACATTGAGTTTTATATTTACATGAACTTTCGAGAAATTGTGAAGCCTATTTAGCTCTCTATATTTGGATTGAAATAGAAAAGTATTTTAAACTGTCTTGAACATGAGACGAATAAGAAAATGAGTAATCATATTTTAGTCTGTGGGTGAATACTTCTTACATCTACTTTTGAGATTTAGTTGAGAAATATTACATACATTTTATACATCTATGAGACTGAGATTGTAACTTTTGAAAATATATAATAAGATGAGAAATATCAAGATGAGCTGAGTTTTAAAGAGACTAAGTAAGAAAATTGAGTAAGTTTACATATTTGAGTATGAGAGTAGTATTAAGCATTGATATAGGCAAGAGTAATAACCACTGCTCATAAACTATGTATCCAGCATAGGATAGGATTTTACGAACTTAGTACGACTCCTCACTTGCCTCTAAGAAGGCCTATGTGATGGATTTATAAGTTAAGTTCGTATTTTACCCTAGAAAGCTATTGGATGGCTTCGGCAACATGGGCAAGATATTGCATCATCATGAATCTCATAATGATGGCTGTCAATTAGAGAAACTCCCCAAGTTTTAAGTAGTATCTTTATTTCTGTACTTTGAGTTGCATTCTTTAAAAGTGTTAATGTTTATGATTTTATTGCATAACATACTTTTATTAATTAAGCTAGTTAAAAGTTAAGTTCTAAAGTTGAGTATCTTTCATAAAATTCTTTTGTCCATTTTACATGCTCATATGTTTCATGTATTGATGTCTTTTTGATTGTATCCTTTTGTGATACAAATATAGGTGATAGAGATCCTCAACATGTGCATTGTTGAGGATCCAACTTTTCTACTTAGCCATATGTGAGACCTCTTTGCAATCAAAGGTATCTTTATGTCATTGCTTTAGTTTCATTAGTTTTCTTTAGTTTGGGATAGTTGTGACCTGTCACAATACCTATTCCAAAACAGTACTTTAGAGGCTTCATAGACTAGATTGGTATCATTCAATTCCTTGTTTAGAGTTAAGATTCTAGACTATTATGCGTTTGACATTGATTTTCCTTAAAGATTGAGTTCTAGTATTCTTAAGCCTATTCTAGCTTATTATGATTTTTGAGTCTTCCACTGACTAAGTAGTCAAGCCAAATCATTCACTTGGGACTAGAAATAATTTTCGAGTGCCTGGCCATATCCGATGTGTAAACTCAGGGCATGACAAACTTGGTATCAGAGTAAATATTTCAAGTGTCCTAGGGTGTCTATGCATCTTTATCTAGTAGAGTCCTTATTATTGGTGTGAAGCATGCCACATCCATAATAGAAAGGCTACATGATATCAGAAAGTGTCGACTTCTTCTGGTACTCTATTTGGTGCTTCAAGTTTACTCTATGTAATCTCTTCTAACTCATGAGTTTACGTGTTATTTTTCAAATCATGCCTCCCAGAAGAGCCATCAAATATCCCAAGTTAGTAAGGGGTAGAGGACTCCCAACCAATCAGAATGCAAATTAGCCTAAACTGTGAGTTCCTAGGGGGCCGAAGGGTGTAGCTATACTTGTTGAGTAACCACCTCAGGCTGAAGTTTCTAATGCTAAACTACATAGTGTCATCCTCCTATTAACTCAGATGGTGACAACACAAGGAGGTCAGCAAGGAGTAGGCTGACAGGATGCTCTAGGCTTTTCAAGAATACTCGAGTTCCTAAGGATGACCCGCTCGGAGTTTACAGGGTTAGTATTGAGTGAGGATCCATATTTAGTGTATGAGTTGTTGAAGATGTTTTCAGTTATGCATGATGCTAATGCTGAGTGGGCGGATAAGCTTCTTACCAGCTTAAGGGTATAGTAGGCTATGGTTTGACTAGTTGAAAAAGGCTAGGGGAGAAGATGCACCACTCTTGACCTTGGTTGTTTTTGAGGATGCCTTCTGGGGCATTTCTTTTCACAAGAGTTGAGGGAGGCAGAGATAAGAGAATTTTTTAACTTGAAGTAAGAATCTATGAGTGTGTAGGAATACAACCTCAAGTTCACTCAATTGTCTGGCTATGCTTCAAACATGGTAGCTACATGAGAAACAAGATGAGTTTGTATGGAGGGAAGGGTAGCTAGGCTAATAAGATACATGGACATAGACAAGTTGATGACTTATGTGCAATAGGTTGAGGAGAAAAAGCTGAAGGATAGAAAGAGTTTCGTTGTAAGATGGATAAGACATCCAATCACGAGACAAACAAGAGAGGGATGGGAATGGGAGGTACTCATCTTTTCAGCTAAGGTCATTTGGGCCAACACCATCATCTACTAATGCGTCAGCACTAAGGATCAGAAATAAGCAAAGGTCTTAGAATTTCAAAGCTTAGATTCCGAGTCATAAGAAAGTATGGATTAAGGGCCCTCTCACCACCTATCGTGTGGTAAGTATGGTAGGTCCCGTCAATGGGAGTTTCTTATTGGTACTAGTGGTTGTTCCAAATATGGACAAACAAGGCATTTCTTAAAGAAGTGCCCAATGGGAAGCAAAATTATAGAGGCAGCAGGGCGCAATCATCATCATCAGCTCCACATGGTAAAATAGTTCATATAGGTATCACTTCAGGGATAGACATGGTTACAAACCATCTGTATGCCACGACTAGCCGTCAGGATCAGGAGAACTCATTGAATATTGTCATCAGTATGCTCAAAGTCTTTACTCTTGATGTTTATTAATTGCTAGACCTAGGTGCTACTCTATGTTTTGCGACTCCCTATATATCCATGACGTTTGAAATCAGTCCCGAGATCCTTCTTAAACAACTCGGTAAATCTATTCTTATTGGTGCGTGCGTTATTACTCAATGAGTCTATAGAAATTGTCATGTTTTAGTTTACCATAAAGATACCTTAGCTGATTTAGTTGAATTAAACTTGGTATATTTTGATGTAATTCAGGAATTGATTGACTTTATGCATGTTATGCCTCTACTGATTGTAGTATCAAAATAGTCAAGTTTCAGTTTTCAAATGAGCTAGTCTTAGAGTGAAGGGGTAGTTTATCCATTCCATAGGGTCGATTTATTTCCTACCTTAAGGCCAAAAAGATAATATCCAAGGGATGCATTTATCATATAGTTAGAGTTAAAAATCTTGATGTTGGGACACTATCCCTCCAGTCCGTTCCAGCCAGTAATGAGTTATCTGAAGTTTTTCCTAACGATCTACATAGAGTCCCTCCTGACAAGGATATAGACTTTGGGATAGATGTCCTTCCAAATACCCAACTGATCTTAGGCGTATTTACACGCCTAATTAGCCAAATATATCCATAAATTGAACTAAGTCAGAGGGTAAAAATACAGAGGATAGCTGCTTTTAGTAAAATTGTGGTTATTTTTCTAATCTGGGGTCAAGTACTCCATTGGCTTGTATTTTGTAGATCTTAGTCGAATGATGGCACTCTGAAGCCATGCTCGGAGTGGGAGGATGAACATAGCCCAAAATCAAGGAGGAAAAGAAGCATACTGTAGCAGAAGTGATGGTCCGCGTTGCGGACCTGGAGGAACACAAGCAAAAATGAAAAGGAGAAGAAAAAAGCGTGAAGACAAGATATGCTGCGGAGTCCGTATCGTGGACCTAGGCAAATTAAAGGGTGAATTGGTCCCGTCAGCAAATAGGCGAATCTTGGTCAAAGTGTGCTAGTTCGCGTCGCGGACCGTGAAGACCCCAAAACAAAAGCAAATGATGGGATTTCATAAAGGAAGGCTATTAATTATTTTGAATGAAACTTTTATTTTATTCGGTTTTTGAACGACATAGAAGGAGAAGAAGCTAGAGAACAGTACCTAGGGCAAATTTAGTTCGTTCTCATCCTTGTACTCTTGAATGTTGGTAATCGTTAGCTTAATTTTGATGTGAGAACCAACTATGAGTGGTTAGTTCTCCTATATTCTGGGATTGTAGCCCTAGACAATGTTAACTCTTGATTTTGTTTGTCCATGGTTTGGTTTGATACTTACTCTTGTGAAGCTTTTATTTATACTTCTTAGCCTGATCAACTGGGGAGTAAATGGGTTATTCATTCTGAATTCGAAAGATGTTGGAATGATTAGAACATAGTGGAATAGGGGCGTGTCCAACTAGGTCACTAGATTGGTTCGTGTAAAGGAGACCTATGACAACTACCCTTACACCTCGCTTGGTTCATAATACAGGATATAAAAGTAAAGCACTTTTGGTGGTCTATCTATCCCCAGTCACGATGTAGTTAGGCAGTCAGTAAAAGTAGGTCGGCAGAGGCGTGCAACCCTGTTAGGTAAATTAAACCCTATGAACTAGTAAGTGTAAACCCAAGCACATGAACAACGATTGAGAGACAACGGAGTCGCCACGGCTACAATCTCGAAATTACTTTTAACTTGATAATTACCATTTAACAAGATCGAGTCGTGCATTAAGTCATAGATTTAAGACGTAATTCTTTTTTTTATAAATCTCATTTCAATTTATCGTTGATATCAACTGCGCATAATAACTTAGCTAGGTACCATTGATATTTAAATCCTTTGGGTTCGATATCCTGGCCTCTCTCTCAAGGCCACTATATTACTTGGGTTGATCACGTACACTTGCGTGTGATAGGGAAGCAATAAGTTTTTGGCGCTGTTGCCGGGGATTTAAAGTTAAGATGGTTAATTCTCTAAGTTGTTGTGCTTTGTTGTGCTCACTGCATTTGATCTTAGTTGTGCCTTTATTTCAGGCAGTTGAGTGTTAAAGTGGAAAACCAGGATTCTTGCTTTCGACAACCAAGGAGGAGAGAAGGCGTCCTATTCCAAACTCCTCCACTGGAACTTATTGAACAGAAGGATCATGAGAACAACAAAACCAATATTTATCCTATCAGGGAACCAATGGCTGAAGCAAATCCTCTTGCACAGGCAGCGCCTCGTCCAGTAAGGGATGTGGCAATCTCGCAGACTACTAATGTCACGAGCTATTTCTTGAAACCTGAGGTCAGTGGGAACTCAAACAAAACATGATTCAGTTGCTACACTCCACCGGACAATTTACCGGGCTACCATGTCCATCTTCAGAACTTCCTGGAGATTGCTGACACTTTCATTCCGGTAGGGGTGAACATAGACTATGTGAGAATGACCCTATTCCCCTTCTCGTTGTTGGGGGCCGCCCGGAGGTTGTTGTAGATTGAACCGCCGAACTCTATCACGTCATCAGATGATCTTGCTCACAAGTTCCTCACCCGCTTCTTCTCATCTGGCAAAACTGCCAAACTCAGGAGTGAAATTTTGAGCTCCAAGTGAAAGCCTGGAGAAAATCTATACCAAGCTTGGGACAGGTTCAAAACTTTGCTTATTAATTGTCCCCATCATTGCCAAGCTAATGAAGTGTTGGTACATACCTTCATAGAAGGTCTGGAACCCAACAAAAAGATTCTTCTTGATTCGGCTGCAGGCAGTCAGGCATTGGAAAAGACGTAGGATGAGTTGTATGCCCTGCTGAATAGGACCGCACAGGGAAATTCGGAGTGGAACGGGGAATCAAGTAGGCTGGTGGTCCAGAAGTAAGATGGTATGTTAGAAATTGATGTCATAACTGCCTTGCAAGCGCAAATGTCAGCTATGCAAAATATGATGATGACTCTATTCAACAATTTGGCATCAGGCCAACAACAGCAGATGCCGGTAGGTGTAGCACAGCAGCCAGCCCTAGTGAATGTGGTGCAACAACAATAACCTGGGTGGTGTGATGTTTGCGGGGGAGGAGATTATACTGCTGAATCTTGTGGGGCTAATCCAGAAGCGGTAAATGTTGTGGGGAATGCTAACAGAGGAGGTTATCAAGGCTTTGGTAACTCGTACAACCCGAATTGGAGGAACCACCCCAACCTCTCATGGGGAGGTCAGCAGCCGAATCAGGGGGCATTTCAGCAGAGACCACAGGGTAATAATGCATATTACAACCAGCAGGCACAACATCCTACAAAACAGGCTAACCCCAATAGTATGATCGACAATGAGGTACTTAGGCAAATTCTGGCGAACCAGAATAGGCAAGAAGTGGAGATCCAGAGGAACAAGCAAGATCTTCAGAACTTGGAAAGGCAGTTTGGGTAGCTTGTAGGAAACATGAATTCTAGACCCCAAGGGGGTCTACCAAGTAACACTGACCCTAACCCAAAGCAGGTTAATGCAATTAGTACGAGAGGCGGACGACCCCTAATGGAAGCAGTTCCGAAGAAGAGAGGTGGGGCTGAAGCAGGCACTGCACAAAGTGATGAGGCCGACATGCCAAGTACAGCTCTGGAAGACATTACCCCAGTCTCGAAACCACCTTCCCCATTTCCACAGAAGTTAAATAAGAAGAAGGAAGACGATTGTTTCCAGAAGTTCATCGGGCTGTTGGAACAGGTACACATTAACTTACCACTTATTGATGTTTTGCAGGGAATTCTGAAATATGCTAAGTACGTGAAGGACATTGTGGCAAATAAGAGTAAGTTAGCTGAGTATGAGACCGTAGCACTCACCGAGACTTGTAGCTCCAGTATCTATCCAAACTGCCAACAAAAATGAAAGATCCTTGAAGTTTCACTGTATAGGTAACGATAGGTGGTCGCATGAATGCAAAGGGTTTATGTGATCTAGGCGCAAGCATTAATCTCATGCCTAGCTCCATGTTCTCGAAGTTGGGGCTGGGGAGCCCAAAACTAACCACTATCGTCTTACAACTAGCGGATCGTTCAGTGGCAAGAACAGATGGGGTGATTAAGGATGTTCTAGTCCAAGTGGGATCACTCATCTTCCCAGTGGACTTTGTCATCTTAGACTTTGAACCGGATCCTAAGGTCTCATTCATTCTTAGTCGCCCATTTTTAGCGACACTAATTGATGTGGCAGCAGGGAAGCTCACCCTGAGAGCTCATGATAAAGTGGAAGTATTTTATGTGTACAAAGCTTTGAAGCTCCCTGCAACATATGAGGACTTGGCAGCTATCACCGTGCTAGACACAACATCAGCATTAAGCCAGGTAGAGATAGCAGACCCACTGACTAGAGTTCTATTGAATTAAGGGCTAGTAGATGATGCAAAAGCAAGAGAAATAGAAAGTGTGCTAAATGGCCACAATGTCAACATGCTGAAGAAAGAAGCGGAGCCGTTAAACAGAGTGCTGCCCCCGCTTAAACCTTCAGTCGAAGAAGCACCGAAACTGGAACTGAAGTCGTTTCCCTCGCACTTCAGGTATGTATTCCTAAGCGAAACAAAATGTTACCTATAATCTTATCTGTGTCCTTGACTGCACCCCAGGTAGAAGCAGCAGTAGCGGTGCTAAGGCGAAGGAAGAAAGCAATGGGATGGCAAATGTCAGACATCCAAGGCATCAGTCCAACCCTGTACATACATAGGATATACATGGAGGAGGGCCATAAACCAGTGGCCCAACCACAGAGAAGGCTAAACCCAATTATGAAAGAAGTAGTAAAGAAAGAGGTAATCAAGTGGTTAGACGCAGGAATCATCTTTCCCATATCTGACAGTAAATGGGTGAGCCTGGTATAATGTGTACCCAAGAAAGAGGGAATGATCGTCGTTACCAATGATAAAATGAGCTGATTCCAACCAGAACGGTAACAGGGTGGCGTATCTGCATGGATTACAGGAGATTGAATGATGCCACCCGCTAGGACCACTATCCGGTGCCCTTCATTAATCAGATATTGGATAGATTGGTTGAACAAGAGTACTATTGCTTCCTGGATGGTTACTCTGGGTACAACCACATGACCATCGCCCCTGAAGACCAAGAAAAGACTACTTTCACATGCTTATATGGCACCTATGCCTTCAAGCGCATGCCGTTTGGATTGTGCAATGACCCTGCCACCTTCTAAAGATGCATGATGGCTATATTCCACGACATGGTGGAAGACATTGTGGAGATGTTCATGGATGACTTCTCGATGTTTGAGGAGTCCTTTGAAACATGCTTGCAGAATCTAGACAGGGTTCTGGCACGTTGCGAAGAGACTAATCTGGTCCTTAACTGGGAGAAATGCCATTTCCTTGTGAAAGAAGGAATAATCTTAGGGCATAAGGTGTCAAAGCATGGTCTAGAAGTAGACAAGGCAAAAATAGAGGTGATAGAGAAGCTACCACCTCCTATGTCAGTAAAAGGAGTCCGGAGCTTTCTGGGTCATGTGGGGTTTTGCCAAAGATTCATAAAGGACTTCTCCAAAATTGCCAAGCTATTGTCTACCCTCCTGGAGAAAGAGGTAACTTTTAACTTTGATACTTTTTGTTTGCAGGCATATGAACTATTGAAGAGGAAGTTAGTTGAAGCCCCAATATTAACAGCACCAGATTGGGAGCTCCCATTCAAGCTAATGTATGATGCAAGTGACAATGATGTGGGTGCAGTATTGGGGAAACACTGAGACAAGGTGTTCTACGCCATTTACTATGCCAGTAAAACACTAGATGCAACGCAGGAAAACTATACCGTGACTGAGAAGGAAATACTAGCAGTGGTGTATGCATTTGACAAGTTCAGGTCATATTTAGTAGGAACCAAGGTCGTAGTGTTCACCGACCATGCAGCGGTGCAGTACTTGTTCAATAAGAAAGAGGCCAAGCCCATGTTAATCCGATGGATCCTGTTACTCCAAGAGTTTGACATTGAGATAAAGGATCGAAAGGGGTGTGAAAACCAGATCGCGGATCATCTGTCCCGCCTGGAAAGTGATGCCCACATAGGGGAACAATTGCAGAAAAAGAAGAGTTCCCAGATGAGCAGTTGTTGGCCTTAGAAGTGTAGGATCTACCATGGTATGCAGATATTGTGAACTACTTGGTAAGTGGGGTATTCCCACCTAGGGCAACTTATCAACAACGAAAGGGTCTGGCTCATGATTCAAAAGCCTTAATATGGGATGAGTCGTATCTGTTTAAGCAAGGGCCTGACAGAATGGTGAGAAGATGCGTGCCTAAAGCAGAAATGTGGAAGATTTTAAAAAAAGTGTCATGCTTCTCTCTATAGAGGCCATCACGGGGGTGAACAAACAGTTCACAAGGTTCTACAGTTCGGGTTCTTCTGGCCCACATTATTCAAAGATGTCGTGCAATTTGTGAGGTATGTCAAAAGACGGTCACCATCTCCAAGAGACATGAAATGCCCCTCAACAACATCTTGGAGGTAGAGATCTTTGATGTATGGGGGATGGACTTCATGGGTCCATTCCCACCCTCCTTTGGTAACCAGTACATCCTGTTCACAGTAGACTATGTCTCCAAATGGGTGGAAGTGGTGGCACTACCTACTAATGACGCGAAGGTGGTAAGCAAGTTTCTGAGAAAGCAAATTTTCACCAGATTTGAAACTCCAAGGGCCATCATTAGTGATAGAGGAACTCATTTCATTAACCAGACGGTGAAGAATCTGCTGGCTAAGTATGGAGTGAGACACACAGTGGCCACAGCATACCATCCATAAATGAGTGGGCAAGTGGAGATGTCTAACAGAGAGGTGAAGCAAATCCTGCAAAAGACTGTGAATGCCACAAGGAAGGATTGGGCGATCAAACTTGACGAAACCTTGTGGCCATACCGAATAGCATACAAAACACCTATAGACACATCTCCCTATCGGTTAGTGTATGGGAAGACATGTCACCTCCCAGTGGAACTGGAGCGCCAAGCATACTGGGCCATCAAAAGGCTAAATCTCGATCCTGAGCTCGCTGGAAAGAAGAGGTTGGAGCAATTCTTGGAGTTGGATGAACTCCGGCTCCACGCGTACGAGAATGCAAAATTGTATAAAGAGAAAACGAAAAGATGGCATGACCGGCGTATCATACCACGAGCCTTCGAACCGAGTCAGCAGGTACTTCTCTTTAACTTGAGGTTAAAATTGTTTTCAGGTAAACTGCGGTCAAAATGGAGTGGATCGTACACAGTGGTGAATGTCACACCACACGGAGCTGTGGAGCTCAAAGGTACAACATCAAACCAAACCTTTTTGGTAAATGGACAACGTGTCAAGTACTACTATGGTGCTGACACAAACAGGGAAGAAGAGGTCATTAATTTGGCCAATAAAGAGTAAGTGATGCTGAGTCGTGCTACGACGGTAAATCAGGCACTACACGGGAGGCAACCCACGGTAAAAAAAAGCAAACAACAAGTGGTTGTCCACGATACATACGTGTCACAGACATATCGCACAGAGTGCTCATCCCAGTGCTGAAATGGTCCCCACCAATTCTCGGTAATCTATCAATCATTATTGAATTTTCTTTGTTTGGATTAACTGGTGTTGGTGTTTTGCAGCAATTGGCAGTGTTTGAGAAATTTTTCGAGGCCCGTAGCTCAAAATCCAAAATTTTTTTGGCCCAAAACAGTGGCCTTCCGCGATGGTACCACGTCACGGACTCACCTCTTGTTGGACTATTTTGGGAAAAGAAATGCATCATCGATTTCGGCAAATCCGTGAGTTATTTTTGTAGGTTAACTGGCTGAACTAACATATGTTGATATTTTGAAGCATAATCAAGTATTCGGGGAATGTTTTGGGGCCCGTAGCTCAAAATTCAAAAATTTTTGGGACCTAAACAGTGGTTGTCCGCTACGGTTATGCGTCGCGGACTCATAGCGCAGTAGCTATTCCTTCTGGGCCTAGGTAAGTATTACCCTAAGGCATTCCCCGTGATGGCTCAGCATCGCGCTTGCGTAGCGGACACGTATATTTTTGTTCTTTCGCGTGGCCCCACCCTATATAAACCCCCACTCCTCTTTCTAGGGTTTTCTCACACGATTCTCATCTGATTTTTCCGCCCCATTCCCTCTACTATCCCTATTTTCCCCCTACTCCTAAATTTTCAAACATCTACGCGATGCCTACCCATCTCACCATCACATCTTGTTCTTTCTCAACTCAAGTAAGTGTCTTCACTCTACATGCCATATCTTATCTTGACTTGTGCATTATTTTTGCTTCTTAGGATTCATTATAGCATGTGATTAGTCTAGTAGGAGCATAATGTTATGATGGGGTCATATTCTTTGTAGGGTAGTGATAGATGATCAGATTTTTGGTTTAATTTTGTGGTGATGGTATGTGTTTATGAATATTCTTATGGGGTGCAAACCCCAGGCTGCGAAAATTGGGGGAACATGGCCATAACTGTTGGGGAAAGGGTCTTTTGGGTCAGACTACCATAATTTGTGGAAATTTTCTAAGTGTGGGTAGTTAGTTAACCCATGATGCTTACAGCCTTAGCCTATGGGTTGTAGGGTGGGTAACATGCTTGCTAAGAATGACTTAGATGATTCATTGTGCTTGGGAACATTGCCCACATTGAAGTGTGGGGGAGGATCTGCATGACATCAGTGAAATGGAGAAGTCTGAGTACCCTCTTCACCCGGTGTGCATTGGTCTAAGTGTGGGGTCAGGATAACCTGAGCCTGCACAAGGACCCCCCTTTGCTATCATTAAGCTAATGAGTTTGTCTTGCTGCAGGTATAAATGGCTTCCATGGCACGAAGAATAGGGAAATCTAATGGTGTGGGCACCTCGAGTAGTCGAAGGCGAACTAGGGATGTCCCAGTAGTGCCTCGAGCCCCTGAACACAGAGGCCAACGACCCCATTTTGGGCTCCGAGTAGGGAAGGGCAAAGGTGGTACCGAGCTCACAACGAGACCAAATACTTCCTGGATGTGCCTATTGATGCGGACTCCTTGGTTCGTGAGTTCCCCCACATCTATCAGTGGTGCACGGAATACCGCCTGACGTTCCTCTTCAACGATCCACCACCGTGCAACCTCAGCATGGTCCGGGAATTCTATGCTAACATGAAGAAGGAACCTCGCACACAGGTGGTCATTGTGCGAGGGGTGGAAGTCAACATCGGCCCCCTTGCCATTAATGGCATTCTTGGCACTCTAGATGTCCCTGTTGGTGCTTTTAATGACTTGCAGCTGCAGCCCTCATACCGACTCATCGGGCACATACTCGCAGGAGTAAACTCCACGGGGAGGTGGATCCAGCATGCAGGCAGAGGGTACCACCAGAGCTTCCCCTTTGCACACATGAATCAGGAAGCTTGACTTTGGGTGAAATAATGATGCACTCCTTCTTCCCGGGGCAGCACTTCACTGCTGTGACACGAGACAAGACTTGTTTCGTATATGCCCTAATGACGGGCATGGGGCTGAACTTTGGGGCTATTCTAAAGTCTGCAATGAGGAAGGAAAGGGTCCACCGCGGCCGCAGGTATGCTTTTGGGGGCCTCATAACTGAGTTGTGTAATCGTGTAGGTGTCCCCACAGAAGAGTTGGATTACTGGCCCCACATTGAGGCCCCGCCCTATAATGTCACTAACATTAAGAAGTCTGAGGAGGCTACTGGCCAATCCTCACCACTGCTGAGTGCAACCGCAGGGATGAGCTCAATATGGCGTGTATGCATGGACTGGAGATGCTGAGATACAAGACGGGCGGTCGCCTATCTATGTAGCAGGAGCTGGATGAAGTTGAAGCTCGTTGCCCTCTCAACACCCTTACAAATGTTGTGTTAGGCATCTGGCCTCCATTCGTGGAGCCCGTTGATGATGATATCTCCACTGACCCAGAGGATGCGAGGATTGCTTCCAGCACGGAGGAGGATGACATTGAGGATGAGGTCCCAGTCGCTGTAGGAGGGGAGTCAATCTTGCCCGACCCGGAGGAGTAAGAGCATGCCTTATCCGTTGCAGGTTTTGCATGATCAGCACTGAGGGCAGTGCTGAGACAAGGGGGGGTGGATGGCGGTACAAATAATGACTATGCATTTTATGTTACATGTTAATTCAGCTTGTATAATTCAGACTTGTCTTTTTCTTGCCTATTCTTCTTTTTATTATTTCTCTCTTTTTATTAGTTGTGTTGTCTCACGTTAAGACAGTTGTTCTCTGGTATTGCTTATTGGGGCAGTAATGAGTAAGTGCACATGTGAATGTTTGACTTGTTGCATCATGTCATTTAGAGATGAGATTGCTTGTCAATTCAATTCTTAATTAGCGTGTCGGTAGTGATACAATCAAGCAGGTATGGGGGCGTGTAAATCAATGTAACTTAATCACTAGGAAGCCTGAGAAGTTAATACTTGATTCTAGCACTTCGGAATAAAATGGTGTAATCAAGGAATTCTGTAAATAAGGCAACAATAAATCTAGAGTTAACCTTACGAGGGGAGTGTGCCAAGAGTAGTGAGCTTAATTATTATGAGTCTGTGTTGCAATAGTTGCTAGAACTTACCCGGTATGTAGAATGGACTTGGTAGGAGTCGAATTCAAAGGAAAGGATCGAGGCATTTCTTTGGTAGCCCAGTGATCCTTCAACAATTTATCCACCTAATAATAACTCCCTAGTTAGCCTTTTGAGCTTTAGCCTTTTCCTTTGGTTAGCCACGTGTTAAGTCAACCCGTCCATTCAATCTTAACCCGTGTGAACCTGATTCCTGAGCGTTGTAGCTTGATAGTTCTGAGGTTAGGAAAGCTTAAATGGATACCCAAGGGATAAGAGAGAGAAAAATGGATGCATGGCCTGAAAATAGTGGCGGTCATCGACGTCTCCGCGTCGCGGACCCATCGCGAAAAAAAGCTGTAACAGTGAGAAAGCAATACAACATGAGAATAACAGCTTTGGCGGAGTGCTGAAATATGTAATCTTTGCAGTGGAATGCAGTGTTGAGGCGGGAAGAATTCGAAGGGAGGAGGCAAAACGCAGGGATGTGAACTTGAGCTAGGAGCGCTTGGGAATTGAGCCATGTCACTTATATTCCATAAATGTATCCCACCAGCCCGTAGCCTACATTATAACCACACAAAAGACCTCAGTGATCCTTCGAGCAAATTGCTACTAGGTTGCATTAGTATATTAAAAGCAAGCCTATGGAAACTAGACCCAACATAAGACATCAATTGGGAGAGAGAGAGTTGGTTGAGTACCCATATTTTTCTTCTGTTCTCTAAGTTCTGATGGGTGTGCATGGGTAATTCTTCTGGTGAGGGCACATACTCAAGTAAGGTTAGCAACTAGATGATGATATTGACTAAATTCCTACATGATTCCGTGGTAGAGCGTGAAAGATTAGATGAAAGTGATACTGTCAGGATCCAGTAAGGTTTTGATTCTTTGGTGCATGCGACCCGTGCATATCATTCGTTTGGGGGTACACACTGCCTAGTGAGTCTCATGCATGTGTTTTGCATTTGCCCAAGAGCGGACAAAGCTCTGAGTGTGGGGTGGTGATCTTAGGCGTATTTACATGCCTAATTAGCCAAATAGATCCATAAATTGAGCTAAGTCAAAGGGTAAAAATACAGACGACAGCTGCTTTTAGTAGGATTGTGGTTATTTTTCTAATCTGGGGTTCAAGTACTCTGTTGGGTTGTATTTTGCAGATTTTGGTCGAATAACGGCACTCTGAAGCCATGCTCGGAGTGGGAGGACGAACACAATCCAAAATCAAGGAGGAAAAGAAGCATACTGAGCAGAAGTGATGGTCCGTGTCGCGAACCTAGGGAAACACAAGCAAAACTGGAAAGGAGAAGAAAAAGGCGCGAAGACAAGATATGTTGCGGAGTCTGCGTCACGGACCAGGGCAAATTAAAGGGTGAATTAGTCCAGTCAGCAAATAGGCAAATCTTGGTCAAAGTGTGCTAGTCCGCCGTCGCGGACCGTGAAGACCCTAAAACAAAAGTGAGTGACGGGATTTTGAAAAGGAAGGTTATTAATTATTTTGAACGAGACTTTTATGTTATTCGGTTTTTGAACGACATGGAAGGAGAAGAAGGTAGAGAACAGTACATAGGGCAAATTTGGTTCGTTTTCATCCTTGTACTCTTGAATGTTGGTAATTGTTAGCTTAATTTTGATGTGGAACCAACTACGAGTGGCTAGTTCTCCCATATTCTGGGATTGTAGCCATAGACAATGTTAACTCTTGATTTTGTTTGTGCATGATTGGGTTTGATACTTACTCTTGTGAAGCTTTTATTTATACTTCTTAGCCTGATTAACTTGGGAGTAAATGGGTTATTCATTCTGAATTCGAAAGATGTTGGAATGATTAGAACATAGTGGAATAGGGGGCGTGTCCAACTAGGTCACTAGATTGGTTCGTGGAAGGGAGACCTGTGACAACTACCTTTACATCTCGCTTGGTTCATAATACAGGAAGATAAAAGTAAAGCACTTTTGGTGGTTTGTCTATCCTCGCTCAACGATGTAGTTAGGCAGTCAGTAAAAGTAGGCCGGTAGAGGCGTGCAACCCTGTTAGGTAAATTAAATCCTATGAACTAGTAAGTGTAAACCTAGACGCATGAACAACGGTTGAGAGACAACGGAGTTGCCACGGCTACAATCCTGGAATTACTTTTAACTTGATAATTACCATTTAACAAGATCGAGTCGTGCATTAAGTCATAGATTTAAGACACAATTCTTTTCTTTTATAAATCTCATTTCAATTTATCGTGGATACCAACTGTGCATAATAACTTAGATAGGTACCATTGATCTTTAAATCCTTTGGGTTCAATATCCCAGCCTCTCTCTCAGGGCCACTATATTACTTGGGTTGACCACATACACTTGTGTGTGCTAGGGAAACAACAAGTTTTTGGCGAACCTATATCAATTTTTCCATGTAGAATGGCCCTAATAGAGCTAAAAGAGTTGAAAGAGAATTTGAAGGGCCTCTTAGATAAAGGCTTCACTAGACCGAGTATCTTATCTTGGAGCACTCCGATTCTATTCAAGCAAAAGAACGATGGTTCCCTTAAAATGTGCATAGACTAACGTCAGTTAAATAAGGTCATTGTAAAGAATAAATATCTCTTCCCTATAATTGATGACCTATTTGACCAGCTTCATTGTACCACCACTATAACAAATGTGATGTTTAGCCACGAATTATTTGCTATGGTCAAAAATTCGTCACCAAATATGCATTTTTTTGTGATAAAAATTAGATTTTGTCCTCAAATGCATGGCTCACATATTTCTGGTGATGAAAAATAATAAGAAATGTTTTGTCTAAGAGGATTTCCCACCAAAAAATTAAATTGGCGCCAATTATTATGTAATTTTAGTCACAAATTTGCAGATATTGGTGACAATCAGCTTCGTTGCTAATTTTGTTGACAATTTGTGGCAAACCTCAAATGTATGACTCACTTGTTTTTATCGACAAAAATAATTTCGTCGAAAATATTCTTTTAACCACAAAAAAGAAATTGGTACAATTATTAAGCAATATTAGCCGCGAATTTGAGGATATTGGTGACGATCAGTTTCATCATTAATTTTATTGCCATTTTGTGACAAATCGTTATTTGTCTCTGATTTGTTTTAGTTTAGACACGAAAATATTTTGTCACTAAAATTATGTAATTGTATTAGAGACATAATAATATTTGTAGTAAAACGGTGTAAACTTTAGTCACTAATTGTGTATCATTTGTGACGTTACTTTTTGTCACTAATACTATACACGAATTAGTGACACTCATTTTTTTGTCTCTATTTATCTATAAAATTATTTAGCTACGATAAAAAGTTTATCACGAATTATTTAAGGCACAATACATAAATTATCCCTTTAACTTGTTTTGAAATCATAAGTTAGAACTCCAACTTTCAAAATGCACAAACAGGCTTTCCAACTAGCCCGTCTTTAATCATTTAAGCACAATTGTCCTATTTGGCAAAACACGATTTTTCAAGAAGTATTTTTCTAGTTTTTGTTATCCTATGCACTAACAAAATTTATAGAGCTTTTACAACTAGAAACCTTTTCTATCAAAAAAGCATTTTGACGTTAATTATCGAGTAATTTGACTCAAAAAAACTATATTATCAATGACACAATAATTTCATTACTAGTACAATAAATAATTCGTGATGAATCATTATTTATCGTATTTGATTTTTTTTGAAAAACTTTCATTCCAAAAATATGTTAAAAATATAAAATTTTAAAAAAACATGACAAAAACAGGCGAGAAGCAAATGACTCAAACTAAATATTAAAAATATATTAGCATCTCTCACAATTTTAAGTATCAGTTAGTTATTTTTATGATAGGATATTTCCATAGTACTACATAATTAAATTTTTTAAAAATTTAAAGACCCATAAATTAGAATAAGAAAATATCGCAAAATCAGTTAAAAAAAATGAACAAAAAGAATCTACTAATCAAATAGTTAAATTAAGTTTTGTTTTTTCATAACCTCCAACAACAAAGAAATTATCAACCACTGTTTCAATATTTCAAAGCAAGTATGAGTGATCAGCCCTTACAAGTATGAGGTTACATCATAAAATCATCGTCATCATAATCTGTCTCATTGTCTTCATCTTTGTTAGTACCTTTAATACCTTCATTTTCTCATGATCACTTATGTATTCCATCATAGTGTCGTCCTCTTGATCGGAATACTGTGTATTGTAATCAACTTCATGTCCTGGTTAAATCTGTGATTCAATTACACTTGAATTTAAGATGTTGAATCAACATCATCTCTATGTATACAAAATTATCTTGTTCATACCAAAACTTGCTTACTTTAATACTGGAAAAATTTTTATCTTTCTGCATTCCAGTTTTCTTGCGAAGATCAAACCACTTGCATTTAAATAGGACGACTCGATTGCCTTCAATATACTCTAACTCAATGATGTCAGTTATAGTACCATCAAAATCAATCACCTCATTTTCATGATAGCGTTCAACAACTATGTCGCTATTTTGACTTTTACATAATTCATTACGGCTTTGAATATGGTACTTAACACCATTAACAATACAACCAGGATATGTCTTTCCACGCACATCAGGGCTCATTGCCAAGGGATATAATTTCTTAATAGACATTGATCTTTTCTTTTTACACAATTGCATAATCTATGAAGAAAAATTATAACATTCAATTAGTAATGAAGAAAAAAATTCAAAAACTTAATTAAATATGATAACATAATTATCATCTTAAGTATCACTTACTTTTCTTTTGAACCATAGAGAAAACTATTATTTATGCTTTTCTTCTATATTCATGACACCTTGGTTCAACAACTCTTCTTTATGTTCTCTGTATGTAAAAAATTAAATTATTTAGAAGTAGTTTGAAGTTAAAAAAAATATCGGTATAGATAAATAAGAGAACTTACTGCAGATAAGGTTCTACTTCTTCACAATCAGTCAAGACATACCACCGAGCCATATCAAAATCTTTCTTTGGTATTGCATCGTGGTCTCCTTTAAATGGTTTAACACTCTCTGAAAATATGTCTAGAACATGTTCATATTGGTTGTTAGATCCATCAGCATTTCGATCTTCATAGTTAAATCTAGTCTCGATGTCTGTAAGATACATAGAGCAAAATGTCAAATATTCATCAATAATATAGCCTTCTGCAATAGAACCTTCTGGTCGAGCCTTGTTTCACACATAATGCTTAAGCTTACACAAAAATCTCTCAATTTTGTACATCCAACAATATTGTACGGGCCCCATACATAGCCTCTCGTGGTAAATGCGCAGCTAAATGTACCAGTACATCAAAAAAAGCAGGTGGAAAGATCATCTCAAGCTTACGTAGTACAACAACTATATCCTTTTCAAGTTGCTCCAAGTCATCTTGTCTCAATGTCTTACAACATAGCTGTTGGAAGAAATGACCTAACTCAATCAATGCTAAAGAGACATCTTTATTTACAAATCCACGAATAGCTATAGGCAACTGTCTCTATAACAAAACATGATAATCATGACTTTTAAGTTTATATATCTTACCACCATCTACACTTGCACAACCTGAGATATTTGAAGCATAACCATCAAGAAATTTAATTGATTTCAAAAATTTCCAAAACTCTTTTTTCTCTTTTTTCGACATATTATAACAAGCACATGGTATCATATATCTAGAACTATCATGTTGCAACCACAACTCTTTTCTAATGTTCATATCTTTGAGATCTTGTCTTGCTTTCTCTGTGTCCTTAGTTTTTCCATCGATATTCAATAATGTCCCTAAAATACTCTCACAAATATTCTTTTCTATATACATGACATCTAAATTATGCCGCAATTTCAAGCTCTTCCGGTATGGTAACTCAAATAAAATACTTTTTCTCACCCAATTCAACTCTCTAGGATCACACTTTTTTTCCTTATCACCCTATCAAGTTATCCATTCAGGTACAACTAATAACTTCATAGTTTTTTTTTAAAAAAAAAATATTGTTTATTTCATTAATTAGACCAAGGATTGGTCATAAATCAAATTATCGAACCGAATCGAAGATTTATAAGAGATTTTCACCGTCTTTTGTTGTTTACTCTGTTTTTATGTTAGCTTGATCCTGAACTAGTAATTTATTATTTTCTCTATTTTCAATTTTCTTGATTCATAAAAGATATTACTTTGCTATGGGCGATAATCAGGTGACAGAATTAAGATCACATAAAATTTTCTTGTCTTCCATTGACATTCTTAGATTTGTCGTTTCTTTGCGTATGAATTTAATATTTAATGTGAATTAAAATGTTATATCTCCTTTCATGTAGATTTAGTTCTATAAAAAATGTGTGAAGGCTTTAAGCCTTTTTTTCAGTTATACAGGTTGTGGAATGTGGAAATCAAGACTATAGTTGCTACAAAAGTTCTTCTGCAGTGATATTTGAGAAAAAAATTCAATTTTATTGCGTTAGTTTTAATAATATTTAATATATTTTAGTTAGACTATCAAGTTGGATAATTTTACATAATGTTAGTTTTTTTTTAGCATGTAATTAGATATCATTTCAATGTCATTTTATTTGTTTTTAATTACTTTATGACATACTGTGTAATTATTTTTATTATTATCTTGCTTCTGTTAGTATGTTGCTATTTTAAAGTGTATAATATATTATTTAATAATTATAATATTATTTAATTTTTAAATTAATGTAAACCTATTCAAATATAAATTGTAAATAATATCACCGCATAATAAATGTCATTTAATGTTTGTGATTAGTGATGAAATATTTCATCATTAAAAGCTTAATTTTTAGTGACAACTATATCATAATTTTTAAGACGACCACATTGTCGTCGTAAAAGTGTGTAAAAGTGTGACGTTTAGTGATAAGAATATCTGTCTCAAATTGCCTATTTATTACCAACAAGTTGACTTTGTATTTTGTGACAATTGTGATTGTCGCTAATTATGATATTTTGTAGTGACATGTTGTTTTGTCGGTAAAAGAAATATTTTTAGTGACGAGATGATTGTTTTCAACTACAAAATTATGAAATATCAACTTTGTCACTAATTTATACATTTAGTAACAAAAAAAAAAAAAGAATTCATATGTAAATGGTATCATTTAGTGATGAAATAATATTTGTTTTTATTTATACATTTAGTAACAAAAAATATTTTATATGTAAAAAGTAGTTTTTAGTCACGAAATAATATTTGTTCAACTATGAAATGCATATAATATTAGAGACAAATGACGTCGTCACTAATCAAACTAAATAGTTAATGACACAATAATTTTGTTGGCCTTAATGACCCTTTTAGTGACGAAAACATACTATTAACTATAATTTTTTTATAATTTCAATGACAAATAAGTTTGTCATAAATATTATGTATTTAGGGACGATAGATATTTTTATGGTTAATAAAACTCTATTTTATGACGAATCACTAAGTCGTCTTTATATACATTTAGTGACCCATGATTTAAGTATGATTGATTGACATTTTACGTGACAAAACTATTCGTCACTAATACTCGAATTTATTGTAGTGCACTTATTTCTCTAAAATAGATCTCAAATCCAATTATCATCAATTGAAAGTTAGAGAAAGTGACATCCCAAAGACAACCTTCAAAACCTGCTATGGGCAATATAAGTTCCTTGTTATGTCCTTTGGATTGACTAATGGTCCTGTAGCCTTATGGACCTCATGAATCAAGTATTAAAGTAGTATCTAGATATGTTCATCATTGTACTCATTGATGACATCCTGATCTACTCCAGAAATGAGGAGGACGCCAACCATCTCAGAATCATTCTTTAGACCCTCGAGTACCCCAGATTATATGTCAAGTTTTCAAAGTGTGAGTTTTGGTTAGCATCCGTGACATTCCTAGGCCATATTGTATACGGAGAAGGTATTCGAGTTGACTCCTAAAAGATTGAGGCAGTGAAGAACTGGCTAAAACCTACAATTCTAATTGAGATAAGAAGTTTTCTAGGCTTGGCTAGATACTACAGGTGGTTTGTAGAAGGATTCTCATCTATCTTATCTCTATTGACAAGTTAACCCATAATAAAACTAAGTTCCAATGGTCTGAAGCTTGTGAGAAGAGTTTTCAGAAGTTGAAAACCAGACTTACCACAACCCCAGTATTGTCCCTACCCAAGGGAACAAACGATTTTGTTGTCTATTGTGATGTGTCCAAATTTAGGCTTGTTATGTATTGATGCAAAAGGGAAAGTCATATCATATATTTCCAAAGAGCTTAAAACTCATATCATATGCCAGGTATGTAGATATGTTCATGGATCACAAGTGTAGTGACCCAACCCGCTAATAGTATTGTCCGTTTTGGACATAAGTCCGCACGATTTAAAACACGTCATTAGTAGGTAAGGCTTGTTTGATTATATATCAAGCATCTCTCCTGTGTTTTTGTCAATGTGAGACTTCTATCTAAAGATAGATTGTTACATACCATTTTATAGACTCAGCATCCTCGTTGAGATTTGTCCCACCATATGAGATTTGCCTAGACTCAATACTAAAGTTTTTTTCATCTCACCAAAATTTGCCTAAACTCAATTGAACTCAGGCCCGAATCAATAAGGCTGACACAAAAGTGGCTCTAATACCATTTATAATAATTTAGCTTGCTAGTAATATTGTCTACTTTAGGTAAGCTTGCACAGCTTTAAAACACATCACTAGTAGGCAAGACCTATTTACTTATATACCTAACATCTCTCTTGCGTTTTGTTGATGTGAAACTTCTATCTAAATATGGATTGTTATAACAAGAGCCTAAAATATATATTCAGTCAGATAGAGTTAAACTTGAGGCAGAGGAGATGGTTTAAATTACTCAAAAACTATGACATGAGTATCCTCTATCATATCTAGGTAAAGTTAACATTGTTGCTGATGCTCTTAGCGGGCTATCTATGGGAAGCGTCACTCATATTGAGGATGAGAAAAAGGGGTTGGCTAAAGAAGTGAATAAACTTGCATTTTTGAGAGTTTAGCTTGAGGATTCAAATGAGGAAAGGGTAGTTTATCAAAATGGGGCTAAGTTTTCATTAGTTGTAGAGGTGAAAGAAAAGCAGGATCAAGATCCCATTCATTTCCAACTAAAAGAAGGTGTCCATAAACAGAAAGTGTTGGTTTTTGCAAAAAAGGAAGATGGGGTGTTGAAGTATCAACACAAATTATGTGTCCTGGGTGTGGATGGACTTGGGGATAGGATATTGGCTGAGATAGATAGCACTAAATAATTCATTCTCTAGTTCGATAAAAAATACACCAGAACTTGCGAGAGGTCTATTTGTGGAATTACATGAAGAGAGATATCGCATAGTTTGTGTCTAAGTGTCTGAACTATTGGCAAGTCAAGGTAGAACATCACAGGCCTTATGGGGTAGCTCAAATATAGACACTCTAGCGTGAAAGTGAAATATGATCAACATAGATTTTATAGCAGGCTTACCGCGATCTCGCGAACAACATGATTTGATTTGGGTAAAAATGGATAGAATGACTAAAATCAACTCACTTCTTACCAATTAAGACGACTAACACTATAGATGACTGTACCATATTGTACATCAGAGAGATTGTTAGATCGTATGGGGTTATCATATCCATCATTTTAGACATATAAGCCTAGTTCACACTACAGTTTTGGAATTCTTTCTAAAGAGGACTTGGTAGTAAGGTGAACCTTAATATTGCTTTCACCGTTAGACAGATGATAAGTAGAGCGTATGATTCAGACTCTAGAGGACATATTGAAGGTATGTATTATCGACTTCAAGGATAATTGGAATGATCATTTATTACTTATTGAATTTGTCTACAATAACAGTTTTCATGTTAGCATACAGATGGCTCCGTATGAGTCCTTTTATCGGAGAAGATATAGATCGTTGATTGATTGGTTTGAAGTTGGTAAAGCTGGGCAGATAGGGCCTCACATGGTTCACGAGGCTATGGAAAAGGTGAAACTTACAAGGGAGGTTGAAAATTACCCAAAGTCATCAAAGGTCATACACAGATATTAGAAAGAGAGATTTGGAGTTTGAGGTAAGAGATTTAGAGTTCGAGGTAAATGATTGGGTGTATATAAAGGTTCACCTATGAAAGGTGTTATATATGAGGTTTGAAAAGAAGAAAAAGTTCAACCCTCGATATATCATCCCTTATCAGATAATAAAAAGAATTGATAATGTAGCATACAATTTGGAGTTACCATTAGAGTTTGCTACTATCCATATGATATTTCATATGTCGATGCTTAAGAAGTGCTTGGAAACTAGTTATTTCCATCGAGAGTGTTGGAATTAAGGATAGCTTGTCCAACGAAGAGATTCTGATTTAAGTTTTTGATTGCCAAATTTAAAAATTAAGGACCAAGGAGATTACTTCGTTAAAGTTTGGTGGAGAAGTCAGTTCATTGAAGAAGTCATATGGGAAGCTAAGGAAGATATGAAAAAGTTTAGTATCGGCACTTGTTCGTGCCCTCTAATGACGATTTTGAAGGTAATTCCCCACTTCTACATTTGAAATTGATATTCGTTTTAATCTGGGTAATTTTGTATGATTGAGTTCTTGAGTGACATTTGTGCCTTGAATAAATTGTAGTCACATTATCATTCAAGGACGAATGATACCAAAGGGAAGATATTTCAACACCCTAAGTTGTTCTAGTTAAGACCGGATCAAAAACTGAGAAAATTTTAAAAATGAACTAGGATGGACCAGGTTTGTGTTCTGAATCTAAGTATTTATTTTTGAGCCCAAGACTTTCTTATCTAGAAGAGTGCATGCCAAGTCTGCATCACAGACTTGGCCAATTTTGGTTCAATGTTTTTTTTGGTCAAAAATTATCAAAGAGTGAACGGGGATGGAACCAGTTCATGTCACACCTATTGAGAAGATAAAATTGTCGTATTTATTGATCAATGGGTAAAATATATTAAATCAAATACATTATTCAAGAATTTATATTTTGAAACAATGAAGAAGTGTATGGCTTTTCTATCCATACTGAAAATGTTTTTGCCCTAATTATTTGAGCTAATAATCCAAATGTGAGTATGTTGTTAAGTTTCTCAAAATATTTTGTTTTAGTAAAAGGGATGGTTGGGGGTTAAAAGAATAGTTGTCCAACTAATGTGTGGCGAGAATCTCGGAGATTTTATATGCCAATAATTATACAAATGGGTGTAGCTATCAGCTAGCTGTACTTCACTCTCATTTCTTCTTTGCCAATCTAATCGATTCCTCTCCGCTAAACAAGTAGTTGTAAGGCTTTTTCATAAACAAAAAAGAATGATAAACATATTACATTTTATCTGTTTTAATAATTTGATTTGTTTGTTTTATTATCTTTTTTAAATTGTTTCATAAAAATTTACTCCCGTCGTTCCATTTTATGTAGCACTTCGGGAGTTAATGTGGTGTTTAAGAATTTTTTTTTTAAAAAAAAATTTGTGGTCTAAAATAATTTTTAGATATTTGTGTTATGAAAATCATTTCTTTAAGTGTAAAAAGAGAATTTTAAAATAGTTCCATATCTTAGGTGGCATTCTTTTTAAGTCGGACTAAAAAGGAAAGAATGCTACATAAAATAGGAAAGAGAGAGTATTTCTGTTCTTATTTGGTGATTTTTTAATTTTAACTTTTTATGTGACATACTTAATATCTATAAGATTAAAGAATATTTTTCTATATTCCACATATCTTTAGTTTAAAACCACAAAATTTAAAAAAAAATTCAACTTTATTAAATTTTGTATCAACTCAAATCAGATACATCAATAAACTGAAAACAATTTTTTTCTTTACCTTCTTTCCCAAGCTAAAGTAGAACTCTCTCTCTCTTTTTCTATTGGGGGTAGGGGAAGGAGAAATGGGGAGGGGTTTACAATGTGGGAAATCAAATCTTCACCGTCAAGGTAAGAGTTCAGATAGCCAACTAACTGAACTATTAAGATTCTCCTTCAGGGAGATCTCTTCATTTTTCTATTTTTGATTTTTAAAATCTGTATAACATGATGTATAAAAGAGTAGTTTATTATTCCTCCCAATTGATGTGTCACGTTTGACTTGCATAAGTTTAAAAAGAAATTTTAAAATTTATGATCTAAAATCCTTTTTGATAATTCATATGATATAAATTATTTCCTTAAGTATAAAAATAAAATTTTATAATTACGTTCTTTCTAATTATACAAATGAAACACTCTTTTAGGGATGACTAAGTGCCACATATATTGGATAAAACAAATATTATACATTATATATATACACACTTTACATATATATTACATGTACATCCTTATATAATATTATACACGTTCAGTATCTATAGTTTTACAAAACTAAATAATTTTGTTTTATAATTTACTTATTAAAGTGATAATACATATCATTTACTATAGTTAATTGATAAGAAAATTTTGTATAAACACTACACATATTTCTAAAATAAGCTTATTCTCTCAAAAACGTCTATTTCAAAAAATTGGTAGTAAGAATCAATTTATGTCTGACTCATAAATTTTAAAACCACTTATAAGCAAAAATTAGTGTTTGACCAAGCATTTAAAAGTGGTTTATGTGTAATTTTTAACAAATCTGCTTCTAAGAAAATATTTTTCGAGAAAGACTATTTTATTAAATAGTTTTTGGGATGTCAAACATGTTATGAAAAAGTGAGATATTTGATTTTTTACAAAAGATGTTGAGGAGTAAAAGGTATTTTTCAAAAGTTAAAAGATAAAAAAAAAAATTCCTAAAAGTAAATTTTGAAAAACACTTTTGAGAAAAGATACTTTAGAACACTTTTATAAAGCTTGCGTAAATATTAATTATTGCTCAAAAATATTTTCATATTTTTTGGTCAAACATAAACTACTTCTTATTGAAAGCAATTTTTTTTAAAAGCACTAATAAATTGATTTTAAAAATTTGGGCAACAAGTTATTAATTTAGTATAATACTAAAAATGCATATAGATTTTTCCGAATTAAAAAAATTGTTCCCTCCCAAACTAAGCATTATGCTCTAACTTTAATGACCAAATTGATTAAGTAGGTGGTCTTTCTTAATATTTACAAAAATAAACACTTTCTAAAATCTATTGTTAAACCTTTTTGAGAAGAAATAAAATAAAATAAAAAATATATTTTTTTTCCATTTGCTTAAGCATATTAACAAATAAAGTACCTGATATAGTGATACATGTGACGATGAGAAGTATGGTTATATACAAAATCATGGTCTAGACTTTAGAGAATAAGCATGCAATAACTTGTCTTTTCGCTGAGGGAATCGTTTGGCAGAGTGAATTGAAATAATAATATACGAATTAATTTTATATATAATTAATATCATATTTGGTACACTTTTTTAACCTATTTGTAACTATACTCTTTAATAAGTGTGTATAGTTAAAACATGAAAATTTATGGTTTAATAATGCATAAAGTTTTACCGCATGTATTATTATAATTCAAAACACAATTGTCCCTCAAATCCTTTTCATCGTATTTGTGGAGAATATTTTATAAATAATTTTATATTATGGAAATCATACAAATGCAAATTATTTTTAATACATTAGATCAAACATTGTGTAAGGAACAATTTCAATATATCTAATACAAATATTAATAATATCAGCTTACTAATACACCATATTCAACATCAACATCAGTCTTACCCAACTTACCAAGATGATGCCTACCCAAGTGAGCAGTCTTGTCTCTCTATAATTTATAGAAATAAAGAATCCAGATTAGCATATATGAAGGGTCTCAAAGGGATACAAGTTCCTTTTTGTGTGTGTGGAGGGTATTAGAGTTAAGTTCCAAGATACAAGTCAAATGAAGATAAATCAAACCAAGTCCTTAAATCTGATGTTGATACCTAACATCATAATGGGACCCTTAATTCCACTGGCATCTTCTAAATTATTGAATACTCATTAATTTCCTCTAGCTTTTATTGAGTGTTGGCTCATTCACCAATTTGTTCTTGTTTGGTTACGTGTTATGAAGACCTACACAACTTGTAGAATTTTTAGCAATGCTTTTACTTTTAAGTATAAAAATTAATGCTCAATTAAGGGGAGGGAAAGTTATTCTCTATGTCTATTTTGAAGGATAAGATATTTATGTCACCAGTCCATATTTGAGTTTGTTATATATCTAGTTTTGTCTATAACCTGTTCTTATACATTATTGTACATATTTATGTAAGATTGACACTTGATATAATTTTTTCACCCAAGTTTAGTATCATATATTGAACTATGTGACGTATTATTATTTTATAATGAAGGATACATTTTCAAAAATTAGCTAGTGCTAATTGAATTCATTACAAAATGGGACTTGGCTAGTCCTTGAGTAGACCCAATCAAAATGAGGTGGAATTCAATTTATGCATAGGAGCTGAGCAAGAATTTCTGCAAAATTTGATAGTTTTGATTTAAATTTTATGTATGTGTAACGTGTTTTGTATAAATAATTCATCTATAATATGATAAAGTGTGTTTTAAACTATATTTTATACAACAATAATAATACACTCAGTTGAATCCCACAAGTGGGGTTTGGGGAGGGTAGAATGTACGCAGACCTTATTACTACTTCATGGAAGTAGAGAGGTTGTTTCCTGGGAACCTTCGTCTGAAAAAATCCATAAGCAGTAGATATGACAAAAAGAAAAGAAAAGAGAACAGAAGAAATGACTAAATTCTAAAATTATAATTTCACCGGACCATTCTGATCTCCCCCTGTTGAACTTTCAAAATTGTAGACGTAGGGGATGTGCATTTTTCAAATTTGTTGATGCATCATAAATGTCAATTACCAAACACGTGAAATCAAGTTACACGCTAACAAGATACATGTAAAATCGGGTGAGCTATTTCACACCTCTATATGTGAAAGATAATACCTGTTTTATTTCTAATCTAAACAATACATTTGAGGAGATACAAAATCACATTAAATTTTTATAAGACGCTTGTTCATAGATAAGGGTATTTTGGTCCACAATTTTCATTAAATTACAAAACTAGGAAAAATTAAAGATGGGAATTTTTCATAAATGGCAAATTTAAAAAACACAAAGTCCTAAAATAGCTAATGTTTATGTAATTACCTTTTCTAACTTCCGTCATAGCAAATCCAATGTATAAGTCGGAATTTTTGGTAGTGTATAAAACGAAAATGTCAAAAGTTTGTTCATTAAATAGGAGACTTTTCAGGTATTATATATGGAAAACGTTTCCATAAATAAAGGAAGTAAAATACCAAATATAATTCCTTTTCCTAATTGAACTCTTCTTCATTCTAAATAAAAAATAGATTTCCTTTCCTAGTGTGACTATTTTGTCCCCCCCAAAAAAAGATCCATCTAGTTCATTGCAGACAAATTTCCAAACGAAAAAAATTTCTTTTTTGCTGTGTTTTTGGAAGAAAATTACTGGTGAGTTTTGTGTAGCATTGCATACGCTGCACAACTGTAGGAGTACCTTGAATCATAAAATCAACTTCCTACATGTAAAATACAAGCATGTAATTTGGGGCTTATAAATATGAGCACTGTGTATATAAATACAGAAAGTGTATAAATAAACACAGAACATACAGTTTTCTGTGACATATCATATGTATGAGTTCCAGCAATGTATATACAATCTCTAAATTTGGCCAGTAATATATACAGCAAGTTATGCATTTTGGCTTATGTATATGGGCTTAAATTAGATATGTACAAAAAGTGTATAATCATACATAATTTCTTATTTCTTGTAGTTAGGACATTGGCAAACAGTCCCTGTGTGTATACAGCTAGTGTGTATAAGATCTATTAAATTTTATACAATTCTAGTAATTGTATAATTATAAAGAAATACACAGATCAATTTATACATGCATATCATTAAAGTGTATAAAATGTCCATGATCCTATACATGTGTGCGTACTTGTAATAAATTTATAAACTTATACACTAATTTTTTTTTAAAAAGGTTACATGGACCAGTTTTGTATAAGTTCTCATTCATAATAATTTTGATAATGTATAAAAGTGGGATAAATGATGCAGATCTGAAAAAAAAATACAATTGGGGGAAATATATATTATATTGAAATGATGGATTACATGAATGTATATACATTACCCTTAGATTTTGAACTTGACCCTGCAATATTCTCAATTTCTTGAGTTAATCCGAGTGAAAATGATGGCGATTCTTCCATTATTTAACATGCACAATGCATACCTCTTGTTATCCTTTTAGAGGAAGACTCCTTCACCTTTGTGTATGGAAAATGAGTTCAAAAGTGTGGCTGAAAAGTATAAATTTTGGGGGAAAATTTGAACAGAAAGAGTAAAAATAAAAAACCGCCAAAAAAATAAACTTATAATTTCATGTATGGAATTTAAAAAAAAAAAAAAGAAATTTACCTTAGTTAACTTGATCTTGGATTGATTTGTTGAAATCTTTGAGAGATTTCAGGGGTGATAATGGCGAAAATGGGGGAGCCGTTATGTTGTAAGGTGGAGGCAAATCGTGTGTATAATGGAGAGTTATTGAAGGAGGGAAAAATTTAGGTTTTATACAATGAGAGTTGTGGGGACCACAAGTTTTGTAGCAAAAAAAAATTACGAAAATGCCATAAATATAATAATATTAAAATATAGTTAATATATGATATTTATAGTTATATGTTTGCTTAAATAAGTAATTTTTCCATTAAAGATTACTCCAAAATAGGAGCAATCTCTGCAAAAACTTCATTGTGAAAGCCCATATATAACATTTCTAAGAAAGCCCATACTATTATCCAATTAACAAAATTGTAGAGGGTTCTGAGTAGAAAGGACACCAATTAGGGCTATTCATGGATCGGGTTAGTTTGGATTTTTAAAATATTAAATCAAATTATTTGGGTCGGGTTTTTAAATATAAAAATCAAACCAAACCAATAAAATTTGGGTCTTTCAACCTCGGGTTATTTCGGGTTTTTTTAAAATTTCTCAGATTTTTTAATATTTTTTTCTTAATTCTCGTGTTTTAAAATTTTTTCGATAAAAGTATTTATAAAAACATATAATTAACTTATGATTCAAATATTTTTTTTGGTCCTACCAAAAAATAAATATCTAAGATTCTTTTTAGGAAAAGTACAAAATATGATATTAGTGAAGACATAAAAATATTCAACAAAAAATAATAATGAGATTGCATAAAATAAATATTACAAAGAGATAAGTCATAATGAAGATGATCATGATTTTAAAGTATTAAATCATGCTAAAATAAGTGTGATAAATACTTATTAATTACATGAGTAAACATTAAAGAAAATTAATTAAGTTATATATTTTAATTACAATGTAAAACTAAAGAATAAATTTTCATTATTCTTGTCATTCTTAATGCTGGATTAATTTTTTTTGCTAGTATTACAATTGATTTTGATTTGAGCTTTAGAGTTACTAATATGGAAAATTTGTCTAAATATATCATATTTAAAAATTAATTACCATTCATAGCTATATAAACTAATCTTAATATATGTATAATTTACTTTAAATATATATTTAGATTTTTTATCAAAATAAGTCTAATACATTTTAAATACTTACAATCATCTATATTTCATGTAAATTTATTTTTATACATAATATAATACATCTATATTACATGCATAATTCGTTTACCACATAATGTAATTTTTTTTACTCAAATAAATATAATACATATATAATTTACTTTTAATACATAATACAGTTGCTATATACCTAGATAATAAATAAAACATATATTTAAAAATAGTAAATATTTTATAAAAGAAACTCAATAAGGTAATTATTCCTACTAATATTCATGGACTATAGCCGCCTTTATTAGACTAGGGGTGGGTCCGTGAAACCGAAAATCGAAAATCGAAAAATGAAAATTGAACCGAAACCGATTGAAAAATACCAAAAAAAAAAAAACCGCACCGTAAAAAACCGAAACCGAACACAAAAAACCGAACCGAACCGATTCTGTGCGATTTCGATTTCGGTTTTGGTCTTCTAAAATCGAACCGAACCATCAAAAACCGATTTTTCTATACTACGTCGTTTATACTTTATAGGCTACATGACTAAGAAAGAAAGTCTTTCTTGTTGCACGAAAGAGACATAGATTTGAAACTTCCAAAGAGAAGTCTTTTGGCTACCGTCACCTGCAACTAATTGATACTTCAAGGAGTATTTAATAATTGTTTGATAATTTTTTTGGCTACACACAATTGACTTGAACCTTCCAAGGAGTATTTGATATTTGTTTTTCTAGAACATATGTTTGCAATTTTGTTGATGATAATTATAGTTCTTATATTGTGATAATTGTACTAATCCAAACTTTACTCTTTACTAATTGTTTAGCATATCTATACAATGATATGTCTCTACCCAACATATTATTTTACTTTAAAAATTATTTTTAAAAACTGAAAAAAAACCGAAGATTGAATTAAAAAAAACCGAACCGAAAAACCAATGGTTTACTTTTTTTTTTTTTTGTCAAAACCGAACCGAACCGAACCGCCAAATTAATTTCCGTTCTGTCTTTGATTTTAGGGAAAAATCGAACCGCAAAAACCGAACCCACCCCTATATTAGACCATCTGAAATTTTAAGTCAAATATTAAATAATATGTTAAAAGGATAACTTTTATATATATAATGATATGGGGTTGGTTTAATCTTAAAAATCAAACCAAATCAAATATAATCGGATTTTTTTTTCAACATCGAACCAAGTCAAATCAAATCATTAATCGATTTTTTTTTCGAATTGACTTGATTTGATTTTCGATTTGATTTGGTTGAGCCGTGACACCAAGTAACCAAATTTAGTGATGTTTAAAACATAGTCACACTATTTATACAGTATATAAAAATTAGTGAGTTGTTCCTCCTCTTATAAAGTGCTGATGGTGGAATGGCTTGTTACTGAAAATTATTATATACAAGCAAATACCAATTAACATTGTTTAATTTCTTCAAGTCCATTTGATGTCATTACGTTATGTTGTATAATTGTGGAGGTAGTAGAATATTGGTGACACTTAAGGTAGAAAGAATAATTAATACTCAAAACAGAATGATGTAGTTGATATCAAGTAATCATGATTGAAGCTTGTGACCCAAAAATAGAAAATCCCCATGACGTAGCAAAAGCAGATATATTTGTACGTTATCCTATCAATACAGAGGAATATTTTTATGTGATATGCTGCTATATTATCTAATAATACACCTTTTTTTATTGGTTGATGTATACTTATAAAGGATTGGATTTTGAAGTATATTGTTAGGCTTCACGGCTTGCCTAGTCTTTACTTACATATTAAAAAGTAGTAACCAAGAAGCCAGCTTGAACATATCCAGATTGAGTGCAAATCTACATCATCGGATCTCTACTGCTTCCTGTGACTCTATTTGTTTTCTATATTAATTTACTTACTTAACAAAGCTATTTAAGTTAAATATATGGAGATAGATGCATGTCCTCAGCCTTGTACAAATTTAAGTGTATCATGGGACCAACATATATAATTGTTTGTTTTAGGGGATCACTTATGACAAATAGGAGACACTTGACAACTTGGCCTATGTAGAAGCCTTCACCAAGGGCTTGATGGCTTCCCTCAAACAATAAATAGAACATGTCCAGAATCCCTACTCCAATCATCCCACATGGTTGCTCATTACTCATCATTTTTAATGGATATATTATTCCATTTCCCTCACATCTCTCTTTTACTTCATGCATTCTCTTCTTTCTAATTTCTAATTTGTCTTCTATTCTCTCTCACACACACTCAAACAAAAATTCACTTCCACTCCTTCAACCCAAAAATAAATCAATAGTGCTTGGTTTGAGTTTGAAGAAATAATTAAACCGAACTGACAAATTATATTCATATATTTTATAATTATATGTACATAATATATTATTTATAAAAACAATTTTAAACCTTATATACCTTTTCATCAAATTTTTTTTTTTAATCTACTCATGAAAGCACAAATGCTCAAGACAAGAACATTTATCTTATTGATTTCATGTATATGAATGTTTATGACAATTCTTGGTGGGACTAGAAAGTCACTATCGCTTCCTTCTAGGCCAAAATGGTAAATTTTAAAACTTTTTTAACAATAAATTTAGTGATTGAAAGTTCTATAATATTAGTCGTTCTAACTTTTTTTTTTTTTTGAATGGATTGTTGTCACTTTTTCTTAATTTTGAATGTATCATTGCTTTTATTTTTGTGTATGATTAATAACCAAATAATCGAACCAAACCAAACTGAAATCGAAACCGAAACTGATAACAATCAAACTGATAAATGTATATTATAATTGGTTTGGTTTGATTTTGAGAATTTAAAAATCGAATTAAGTTGATTTGATTTTGATTTTGACCAATATCGATCCGTGAATACGCCTATCCACCATATAAAGCTTTCTATTAGACCCCATAAGTAAGACTTGATCTACCATTTTCATCTTTCCTCAAATTTTATTCTGCCTTCCTCTCTTCTTATGTAACTTGATTTACGGATTTGATTTTACTTTACTGGAAAATTAAAGTAATTGAGGTTGAAATTGTGTCTACATGTTAACACAAATTATTATTATGCTTAAAATTTATATCATGATTATTTACGATTGAGGAACACACTTTAATTGAATTTAACTCTAGAGAACATTTGATTTATAAAGAAAATTATTCATTCCACGTGGTTCTTAATTTGTATTGTTGCAATAACCTTAATATACTATGTATTAAACCTCAATGATTATTTATGCTATATTATTTTTTTGACAAAAAAAATAAGAAAAAGGAAAATAAAAGAAAAAAAAGAAGAAAATGGGAGAAGGGAAGGAAAGAAAAAATAAAGGCAAGAAATATACTCTTTTCATTTCAATGTATTATTTTCGTTTTGATTTAATATGAACTTTAAAAAAGTTCAAAAAAAATTTAAATTTTATGATCTTAAATTAAAAATATATTAAATTAAAAAATTACAAAAAAAAAAAAAAACACACATTTTCTCAAACTAACTAAAAAAAGCAAGACAAATAAATTCAAAGAAAGAAGAGATTCACTTTAACTTGATTAAAAAAAGGAGACTCATTTCTTTACACAATTTGATATTGTGAATGGGGTTTAAGGATTTTGGTTTTGCTTTAAAAAAAAAGTAAATCCCTTTAGATTTTAAATAAAGGAAAACAACCATGAAAGCATTATAATTTAACTCTAAAGACCGTGATAATTTGTTATGATCCAAAAAATCGAGGTCATGATGGAAATTATCCCAAATTCATCCTTGTTGATGTAATATACCATAAATACAATAAATTACATTAATAATTTTAAGGAGATTCATATTTTTGTTACAATTTGAAAAAATATGGATATCAAGATAGGAGATCTCAACAATATTCCACTTCAACATCACTCTCTTCAAGAGATGGAGGAGCAAAGACATACGGGTAAAGTATATTTCTACTTGCTCAATTCAAGCGGAGAAAAGGTAAAGAAAAAAAAAAACTTTTTACCTTATATTTTTTTATGAATAAAGTGATGCTTGTTTTCATGAACACAAAGTGATATTTAAAATCAATAAACTCAAGACAATCAGCGGAAGACTACGGAAAGTAATGGGCACATCTCATCTAGTCTCAAAAGTATATCAATTAAATAAAAGGGCTAGTAGAAAGAAACTAGCTCAACAAGTCTCAACATCAACATTCGACTCTAGTTTATAAAGCCTCTATCACTGTCAAGTGGTGCCAATGACAGACCCATGGCTACCTCAAAATAAAGTAAAGCTAATTAAATCTAACTCTATAAGCAATATGAAAATAATAAAATGGTCCTCCGAAGTAAAGGAGGCTCACCAAATCAGCTGAACTGCTCAGATCCTCAGCGATGCGCCTATTGACGATCTCTAATCCTGTATCTACATTATAAAATGATGCAGCGCCAAGTGGCGTTAGTATGTGGAATGTACGGTATGTAAAATAGCTGAGTGAAACAGAAACATGTAGAATAATATGGAAACAACATCAACTCAGAATAATTAATAACCAATCAAAAAATGTCTATCTAAAGCAAGATTAAAGAGTAGACAAGTGACCTATTAACCAATCAAACCTCATCACTCAAATCAAACTTATCTCAAAAGAATTTAACTCAACTCATCTCATCTCATCTCATCTCAACTCAGAGTACTCAATATAGGAACATTCTAGGAGTTTCTCTTATCCGACACCAATCACTTATGAGCCAGTGATTGTACAACATCCCACCGGTGTTGCCACGAGCGTTCTGTACTTGCCAGGTAGAGAACGAATTAAATCCACTAGGGATCCAACTATCAACAAGTCCTCTATTGTTTCAAGGACTCTATATCAAGAAGGAACCTCAATGTAATGAAATGATTCTAATCCTCACCTACGCTTGGCAATGTAGCTAATGAGTGCGAGTTGACTTTACTCTTACCCATTTCGGTGCTCGATACTCCTCCCAAGATTCAATACTCATAAGACTCATCTCAATCAGCCTCATGGAGGCACTCATCATTCAATCAGTATCATAGAGATTCTCATCATCTCATCAATTCAACATCTCAATCAATAGCTCAGGGCTTAGATCAATCATTAGGGAACAATCGATTAGACAAATCATTAGAGTTCATTTATGGAGACTCACAGAACCATTAAGTTCTATCAACTCATCATCATGCTCACATCACAATCACAATCACAATCCACATTCTCAAGTCAAGGTTCTAGACTCAACCCTTAAGTTCATTCATGCATGCTTTCAAAAGTTAACCTAAAGGGTTTTACACAATATCTCACGAAAAGTATTCAATTCAAGAAAACAAGTTTATGATGATCATCAACATATGAAAATACAAGTAAATAATATAGTTCTCAAGAACTTAAATCAAGATAATACTTTAAGAAACATGTATGAGGATTCATGAACTTTTAACTCTTCAATTACCATCTATGGGGCACATGAGAGAACAATCACATACTTTCGTTTAGCCTTACATACCTGGTGTGAAGCTTTCAACAATTAACCTTCTAGAATTCTCCCTTGAACTCTTCAATCTTAAGCCCCTCTTCTCTTCTCTCAAGCCCTAGTCTCTTCAAGAACTTAGAAAGGACTTAGAATGGGGTTTAGAACTCTTTTACGCTCAAAATGACCTATTTTGATCGTGTTTTGAGTTTAGGAGGGGTTGAAAATGTTTAGAATTCCCCTTACGAATTAAAGAAAAAATTCCAGTTCGGTGTCCGTGATGCGGACCCATCGCGCATATGTGTATTTTTTCTCAAAAATTCTCCGAACGAGTTTTTCAATCCGTCAGAATTTTTTTAAAAAAAAAGTATTGGTCCGCTATAGGGGCGCGATGCCTTTCTATTGCACACGAACACTGTTTTGGTTTTTTGCATCAAAAAATTATCTTTTGATCTGGTTGCTCTAAAAATCAATCGAGACCATTTTTCCACTCAATTTTTCCATGCTGATCGCATATCCGGCCTCGAATTTGCCGTCGAAGCATGGGAAGATGTGTTATACGCACATCTATCCTCTAAGGCTATTTTTGAAATTTTACCAGGTGTTACATCATCTCCCCCTTGGGATCATTCGTCCTCGAATGATAAGTAAAGGTAGATATCAAGGCGCGAATAGACTCAAGACTCATCTCAATACTAACATCAATCTATCAAACTTTCGACTCCTCATCAATCTCAACAATCCTTTATTGGGACTCAAGAATAGACATATTTACTCAAAAATAGATCAATCAATTTTAAGTCAAGGGTAACGAAATTACCTTCAACATTCTCATCATTGGGCAGGAATAGGTGCGGATATTTGGCTCTCATCTCTTCCTCAGCTTCCCATGTGGCTTCCTCAACGAATTGATTTCTCCACAGTACTTTGACTAAGGCAATCTCTTTGGTTCTCAACTTGCGAACCTGACGATCAAGGATTTGGACCAGAATCTCTTTGAGGACAAGTTATCCTTCACTCCAATACTCTCAACAGGGATCATCAAGGCAGGATCGCCCAAGCACTTCTTCAACATCGAAACGTGGAATACATGATGGATTGCGTCTAACTCGGATGGCAACTCCAAGTCATAAGAAACCTTCCCAATCCTCTTCACAGTCTGATAGGGACCAATATAGCGAGGACTTAATTTCCCTTTCTTCCCAAATCGCATGACACCCTTCATAGGTGACACTTTCAAGAACACCCAATCATTTACCTCAAACTCTAAGTCTTTTCTTCTCACATTGGTATAAGATTTCTGGACTCTGTGTAGTCTTCAACCTGTCTTTAATGACCTTAACCTTCTCCATTGATTGATGGACAAGATCAGGCCCAATCAACTCCGCTTCTCTAACCTCGAACCAGCCAATTGGTGATCTACACCTCCTCCCGTACAAAGCTTTATAGGGAGTGTTGACACCCGATTTTGACCGACCCTTAACGTATTTTACGTTTTATTTTAAAATTAGTATTGAAAAAAAAATGATTGTCATTCTATATTTATTATTGTCTACAAAAATAGTCGTTATTTTAAGATTAGATGTGGATCGTATTTCGAATCGCGTCATTCAAATATTATTTTAATACATTTCTCACGGTTCGATGTGAATTACACAAGCCTACGATTCAACGTATTATATTTTACCCATATTTTGTTTAAGACGCGACCTTTTAAATAAAGCCTATGTTAATCCTGGCCAAATCTTTGAAATCCTATTTCAATTTTGAATCTATTTCGATTCTAGCCACTTATTTGTAAAATTTTACACTTTTATCCAAGTTGAGCCAATTAGTGCCTCAATTTTAGATCTTTTTACAATTTTTGACTAGTATTTAAATGCAATCTACTAATTTGAGGCTCAATTTTAAATTCCTACGCTTTTGACTAATTTTTAAACCCAAATTATCAATTTGTGGCTCAATTTTTAAACTTTTACAATTTTTGACTAGTATTTAAATTTAATTTACCAATTTGTAGGCTAATTTTTAAATTCCTACGATTTTTAGACTAGTATTTAAATTCGATTTACTAATTTGTGACCTAATTTCAAATTCCTGCGATTTTTGGACTAGTATTTCAATCAAATTTAAGTCAATTTAGGACTAGATTTTATTTTTTACAATTTTCTGGTTAGTTTTTAAATTCGGGTCACCCATTTTGACCCGGATTCGACCCAAACCCGATTTTAACTCTTAACCCCCCAAACCCTAAAAGAATTTTCCATTTCTCTCAATCTCAAAGGGAGGCAGCCATGGCTGCCGCCTCCCCCTCACCTCTACGCTCCCTGCTGCCGGCAACAACCCTCTCCCCCGCCGGCAGCAAACTCCTTCTCACCCCTCGCCTTCTTCCTCCTCTCCTCTACCTCCAGCCACCACCAGCGACCCCAAAAGCAGCCGCCGCTGCTACCCCCCTCTCCCTCTAGCGGCGCCGCCCCTCGCCGCACCTCCTCTTCTCCTTCCTCCTCGCCGCTCCCTCCTACCCCACCACACCACCTCTGATTTCCCTTTTCCTGCGACCCTCTCCTCTCCTCCACCACAGCAGCGCCGGCTCCACGCAGCCACCACAACCATCAACAACCCCGACGACCCCCCCCCCCCCCCCCCAAAGCTGCGAACCAGCCATGCCACCCACAGTCCCAAACCACCCGCGAACCCCGAACAACCCCAAAAATCTCACCAAGACGCAACCAAAACAGCCCCGTTTCCGACCACTACCATCCCATTTCGCCGGAAATAGTAACAACAACGGATTTAGACCATGGAATCGGTGTTTGCAGTCGAGAGTAAAAAGAAAATACGGTTTGATTTCGTTACATTTATTATCCTTTTTTCCGTTTTGATTGGAATTGTGCGATGGTATGCCGGACTTAAAATTTCACAACTTTCCTGTTTGTTGGGGAGATGTTCATGATTTGTTAAGCCTTTGAAATCAGAATGATATTTTAAGACTTGTATTTTTCAGCATGAATAATGCAATTCGAGAATCAATATGTAGGACTTGTATTTTTTTTTTTAGCATGACTGATTCATCTTATGGTAAGCTTAGATTGACATTCTGCTGCAATGGTAAGTTGATACTGCAAATCATATTTTTGGAGTATTTATTCTTTTTTTTATGGTAAGATTTTCTGTAGATTTCCTTGAATAATTATTTTAGGTAGTCAATTTGATAAAGTACCTTTTAAATATTTGATTTTGCAGATTTGGGGATATTGAGGATTGTTAATGGATTTATTTTTGGCTGATTAGTCTAATTTATTTTTGGTAAATATTAATTGATTTTCTTTACCTTTTAGGAGGGTTTATTCCTACTATAAAAGCTTGTGTTTATTCATTCTTCAGAAAAAAGAAAAAAAAAAAGAGACACGGCTGCTAGAAGAAAAAAAAAAACTCTCATATACATACTTCCTCTCTTAAACATAAAAATATTAGTTATATTTTCATTCTTGCAATACTTAAGTCCGTTCACTTTCAGGATCAAGTTGACATCAATTGGTAATTTGTCAGTTTTACTTACTTATTTTGTTGTTGTTGCCCGCTCATCTACTTCTGGCTAGTACTTTTTTTTCTTTTTCTTTGCAATTGGTGCTGCTGGTTCATTTCAGTGTTACAGGTTCTATAATAAAAACGGGACGTGAAGAGTCGTTTGGGGGCGGGATGAATTCGATGGAGCTAGAAGGCTTATTTTAATTTTATATTTGTTATATTTTTTTTAAAGTTGTGATGTAATGAAAATAGTGAAATGGGGATATAGTAAATGGGGGGAGAGGGGAGTTACTTTTATGATACTCACGTAGGCAAATCTAACCTAGGGGAAAATATATATAATAATAGTAATAATAATAAAATCGTGGGAATAGCATGCTTAACAACTTTATCATTCTGTGTTTTAAACATGTTTTAGACGTTAGATATCATGCTTATAGGCTCCGCTATATCTGCATTGTTGAGATTCTGTTTAAGTTTCACTCTTTGCATGCCTATAATAATGTATTGAAAGTCATGTTTAGGTTTAACTCTTTTTGTTTTAGAATATGCCTACAGTAATATAATTTAAGAAATCGTGCCTATAAAACTTTAAATGTTCTTCTCTCCTTATATTACTAGAAGCTATGCTCATAGTACTTAACCAAAACACCTTTATAAATTTTCCTTTAGAAAACAGGTCTTTAGGATTCATAATACTTTATAATATTTTCTTTCCTGCATTATTAGAAGCATGCCTATAGGATTTAATCTAACTTTATAACTTAATCGTTTCTTTTGAAATTTATGTTTTTAAATCTAATGGCTTAAGAATTAATGTTTACATTTAGTATGTCATCATCTTTTTTCAAGCATACTTTAATTTTATTTGAGGCTATGTGAGACCTTATATGCCAATTGTTGTATTTAATGTTTTTTTTTTGTAACGCGAGCTTTAATAGGGAACCTAGTCTAGAAATCCTACCCAAAATAGACGTCCAATGCCTCTTGGACATTAGGAGGGACGATAGGCATTTTTTTGGAAACGTTAGAATTTTTCATTTTCTTTAATGCGCCTTTAAGTTAATTAATAAAAAGAACTTAGGAGGGGGTTAGGGGTAGATAGGCCTCGGAAAGGATGATATACGCTTAACCCCAATAGGATGGAACCCTTGGTTTTCGTCCTGGGGCTTGGTAATAAAACCAAGTGCGTCTGATCCGAGGAATTAATAACCCAACTTGTTTAAGCATTTATTATTTGGTGTTCAAACTTTTGTTACATAGCATTAATTTAGAAATATTAAAATATGTGAGACTTCTATTTGTGTTTTTACCCCCCACATAAATACGAGACACGGTCGGGACCCGCCTTTGCGGACCTCGAAGGGTGCTTAACACCTTCCTTTCGAGGTAACTTGAGCCCGAACCCTCTTCTCTGGTTTGACCTTTGACCCTAGGATAGAATAGTGTCCTAATGCACTCAATCATTAGGTGGCGACTTTAAAAAATGAAAATCCCAAAAGAGTCATTGCCACGACGTCGTCCAGGTTCCTATTTCTCCGCGAGGAAAAATAGGGCGCGACAGAATGGCGACTCTGCTGGGGACTAAGGCTCTTACCATAACGCGTCTCGTGTTTATTTTTCGCAATTTTCTTTATTTATTTTATTTAATCCTTACTGACTTGTTTACTTTTTTCCTTTTTTTTTAACCCCTTTCCTTACCCCTCTGATCCCCTTCCTTATCCCTCTAACTCCCTCCCCTATTCCCTCTAACTCCCTTCCCCTACCCCGCTAATCTCCCTTCCCCTATCCCGCTAACTCCCTTTCCCTTATCCCTTCTAATTTCCCTTCCCCTATCCCGCTAACTCCTTTCCCCTATTCCCTCTAACTCCCTCCCTCTTTCCCTTTAGTCCCTTTCCCCTCCCTTTTTCTTATTTACAGCTTTAATTTATATATAACACTGCTATTTGCTAATTGTTTACATTTAATATTAAATTGGCATTCCGTTCATAAAACTCCCCCACTTGGGACCCTCTTAATTTCTCTTTAAGGTGATGTCGTGCCTTTGCACTTCTCCCTACTCTTTTCAAACCCAAATTTAGAGAGTAAGCGCTTGCGTGATGAATGACGGATAGTCTTACTACCGTTGGACCACGTGCTTCTCGCATAAGAATACCCAGTCCGTGTCTAAACCCACTCTTTAGAAAACTTAGGATAGAGCTATCCACCCTAAAAAATTAAGATCATGCATGCATAAGCCTTAGGTAGTTTGATCCTAAGGGGGTCAATCTACGTAATAGTAGCCGCCCTATTAAGTCTGGAGGGTCCAATCACCCTCCGAGACGAAGTCTTGCATACTATGTGTTTATGTGGTCACAATAGTCTAATCCAAGCCTAAATCTGTTAAAATTGAATTTAGAAACATTTCTTTTCTTTTGGTGTGCAGGAAATGGCTTCCCCAAATTTCGCCAACACTCAGATGGTTGTAGGTGTAGACCACAGGTTGAGGAGGTGGTGGGAGAACATTAAGAAAGACCGTGCCATAGAGGTAGCTCAACTCTTGGGAGGGCTAACATACCTAATATATGTTATCCCCGATCGCTACCTTATCAAAGCATTGCTGAAATTCTGGGACCCTGCCAGGACTGTATTCAAATTCCGGGACTTCGAGTTGACCCCTACTATTGAGGAGATCGGCGGGTTCATCGACCTGCCTTACTGGGACCGAAGCATGATTGTACCTCACAGACAGACTGCAAAGAAATTTATGAAAAATCTGGGACTAATTTATAGACCTAAATTAGCTTGCCTAGACTTCGAATGGATCTCCTTGGACTATCTATATGCTCGTTTTGGCCATCAGGATAGCTATGAAAACTTCAAAAGTGACTTTTCCTGTTCAGCAGCCAAATGGGAGGTGCATCGGGTGAACGCCTTTGCAGTCGCACTATTAGGCACCCTAGTCTTCCCAAGAGAAGACAGAAACATAGACACCCGCCTGATTTACATTGTACGCACCTTATCCAAGGGAAAGGAGGTTCGAGGAAATACTATCGTGCCCATGATAGTAGCAGAAATTTTGAGGGCACTGTCTAAATGCGTCCGGGGCAAGAGGTTCTTCGAGGGATGCAACATCCTATTGCAACTTTGGGCGATGGAGCATTTTTACAAACGTGGAGGTGTGATAGACGCTCTCGACGGAGTGGGAAACAAAATTCACTCCCATTTCTCGAGATTGCGTAGATTTATTAGGCCAGCAGGTGCTGAAGACTGGTTCAGATTCATGACAGGGTTATCAGGGTACAACATCCAGTGGAAATACCCTTGGTTGAACATCTCACGGGCCATAGCTAGAGGAGATGAGCTATACTACATTGAGCTCATTGGTTTGAAAGGGGTCCAACCATATGCCTCTTTGCGGGTCCTTAGACAGTTTGGCTTGATTCAAGTGATACCTTTGCGTTCCAACATGAGCCTAGCTGAGTATGAGTTCGGAGAGGAAATCCCACAAGTACACAACATATGCAGGAGGTGGGAAAGAGCAATGGCTATCGTCGTACAGGAAGATCGCCCTTATTGCACCTCAGAGTACTACGTGTGGATTCTAGAAGATGCTGAGAGGGTAGACCTAGACCAAGGGGGACGGCCAGGGTACGAGGATGTAGAGGAAAAAGTCTGGGCTCGGAAGCTGTTGAACAAAGATTATGAGGTCACTCCGGAGATGAAGGAACAGATTGTCCCAACCTATGGAAGCCGCCACAATTGAAGATTTATTTCCTTTTAGCTATTTTCCCCTTGTTATCCCTGCTTCCCTTAGGCTTTGAAAGTTTGATGTAATGTTTTTTCTTTTTTGCTTATACGGTAAAACAAGGGTTCCTTTTATTATGTCTCTTATTCTAAAATTCAATAAACAAATTAAGGCTTGGATTGATTATCACGTGCCACTTGCTTGTCGTATTAGGCCTACCTCTGGCTCAATGAGGTCCCTTGCATTTTAGGACGATTATTTTGTTGAATTACATGTCTACTATTATTATTACCCTAACTTCTAACAAAACTTTGCTGGTTTTATTGTTTGTTTTTTCCCCTTCCCAGGGTTGATCTGTCCGTGCATTCTAGCCTACTACACCAGATCCAAAGGGGCTCCTCCTCCTCCTCCGCCACTCCAAAACCTGAACAAGAAGAAGGGTAAGATGGCCGATGACAACAGCAGCAACGAGAACTCCGACAAAGGGGCTCACTCCACTGATTTGGTCCTAAGGTTAGAAAGGAAGATTTTGGAACTAGAGGAGGAAATGGCTAGCATGCGAAGTTTGGCGAGGCTGTCAATTTCTCTTGGCACCCCTTTTGGGGATAACATGGAGGAACAAGTCAATACTACTCAAACCACATTGCCAATTACACAACCTACTCCTCAGAAACAACCTAACCCCACTAGCTTACCACCCACAAATACCCAACCTCCAAATTACCATTTCCAAAACCAGCACCATGCAGGCCCTTCCGAGCCAACGCTACACCCTCTAAATACTAGCCCCATCCTAAATATGCCTCCCAAACCTACCGTTAATACCACATATACCCAGGCTCCAGGAAATTACTACCAGAATCCAATATTCGTGGAAACCGCTCCCTATACCCACGAATACCATGAATCAGAATCCTCCCAAAAGGATGCGCTGATTAAGTCCATGGCCGAGAAATTGGACGGCCTCACCAATCGCTTGCAGCAAGTCGAGTCCAGCAAATAGGTGGTTGGTTTAAGTTATGAGGACCTATGCATACATCCCGATGTGGAGCTGCCAGAAGGATATAAACCTCCCAAATTTGAATTGTTCAATGGCATCGGAGATCCTAAAGCCCACCTACGCATGTACTGCGACAAGCTCGCTGGGGTGGGGAGAGATGAAAGAATCAGGATGAAATTGTTCATGAGAAGTCTCACCGACGAAGCTCTTACGTGGTACATCGACCAAGATGCCCGAAAATGGTCGAGTTGGGTAGATATGGCCTCAGACTTCATGGACCGATTTGGGTTCAACACGGAGAATGCGCCCGATTGGTTCTACATCCAAAACTTGAAGAAAAAGCCTGGTGAGACATTCAGAGATTATGCCGTCAGATGGAGGTCTGAGGCTGCTAGAGCCAGGCCTCCCATGGATGAGTCCCAGATGAAGGACTATTTTATCAGGGCACAGGAGCCCCAATATTATGACAGGATGATGTTGGTCGCAGAGAAGAGTTTCGCCGACATTATCAAACTTGGTGAGAGGATTGAAGAAGGTATCAAAAATGGTACCATTATCAATTTGGAAGCTCTACAGGCTACCAACAAGGCACTACAATCAGGAAGCTTGCCCGAGAACAGGAAGAAAAAGGAAGTGGGTGCGGTCATGTTGGCGCACAAAAGCCCTATTAAACCACAAACCCCAATCTCACCCCTCCCTCACTATCCCACATCACCTTATCCTATGCCTTACTCTCCTTACCCAGCATATACCCCTTACCAAGCTCCACCTCCACAATACCAACAACCAACGTACCCCGTCTACCATACCCAACCAGCTTACTATCAAACTCCTTCACCACCACCACTATCTCCTCGACAACCAAATTACAGAAACCGTCCCAACTTCGAAAGAAGACCCACAAAATCCTACACCCCTTTGGCCGAACCTATCGCCCAGCTTTATGAAAGATTAAAAGCAGCTGGGTACATAACCCCAATCCCAGCTCTACCCGTTGATACCCAAGCCAAATGGTACGACCCCAACAAGGTATGCGCCTATCATTCTGGAATGAAAGGACATACCACCGAGGTCTGCCGATCCCTACGAGATAAAATCCAAAAACTTATAGACACCAAAACCATACAGCTCAAAGAACCCGCGCCTAATGTGTCCAACAACCCACTTCCTAATCATCAGGTAAATATGTTGGAAGTAGAAGAATCAACAGGTGCACCAGGGCCCATATGGTTGGTAGGGCAAAATGAGTTGGTGGCAGTGATAACTCAAACACCTTTTGTGGTACGAGGGCGCAAACCGTTTGAAGTGGAAATTGCCGCGCCTAAACCCCCTTTTATGGTCACAATGGCTCCTCAGCAAAGCTTCGACACACACGCTGTTCCCTGGAGCTATGACAAGGGAAAAGCAGTGGTGGAAGAAAACGATGTCGCCCAGGGGGCCATTCACTCCGAACAGACAGACACATCCAAGCGCATGACCCAAGGCAGTTCAAGCGGAACCAAGCCCCCTATCATAGAAGTGGAAGAAGGTGGGAAGTGGAAAAGAATACAAGCCCAGGAGAACCCCGTCACAGGCCAATTAAGTAAGGGATCCTCTCAGGTCTCCATCTTGTCCCTATTGCAGACTTCAGAGCCTCACCAGAAGGCGTTGATGAGGGTGCTAAGTGAGGCTTATGTTCCGTCCAACATCACTGAAGGAGAGATGGCCCATATGGTGGGACAGGTATTTGAAGCTTATAAGATATCCTTCCACGAAGATGAACTCCCGATTGAAGGGACCACTCACAACCGAGCCCTTTACATCACCACCAGATACCAAGACAGGATGATTACCAAAGCCTTGGTCGATCCGGGTTCTGGATTAAATATTTGTCCACTCAGCACTATCACAAGGCTAGGCGTGGATTTGGCAAGGATTCAGAATTACCAGATGAACGTGAAAGCCTTTGATGGATCCCAAAGGGACACGATAGGGGAGATCACTTTGGACATGACCATTGGTCCGGCTACCTTCCCCATCGCATTCCAGGTATTGGACATCCCCGCTTCCTACAACTTATTACTGGGGCGCCCGTGGATTCATATGGCCGGGGCAGTGCCATCCACCCTACATCAGTGCCTGAAGTTCGAATGGGAACATGAAGAAGTGGTAGTGCATGGGGAGAAGGGACACCCCGTCTATGCTGTTGAAGGACCGGGCTGTATGGACGGAGGAATGTTCCACACCGTGGAGTTGGTGGGAGGCATCGAATCAACTCCATGGTACAATCAGAAGGTCCTGAGCATGATGTTGTGGCTAGGCTACGAGCCAGGCAAAGGATTGGGAGCCAAACTCCAAGGCATTCCCGACCCAATCTCTCTTCCTTTCAAAAACGATACTATGGGTTTGGGGTATGAAGGAGAAATACCCATGAAGAGAGAAAGGTTGGAGCGTCCCATCCCATCTTTACGTCTGAACTTTCAATCCGCTGGTTTTCTCAAGAGCGACCTAGAGAGGGAAGAAGAGGAACTGCTAGAAAGTATGAGAAACCTGTTCATCACAGAAGACTTTCTTTCTGGGGAAAAAAGAGAGACACTAGAAGCAGACACAGAAGAAGAAGAGGTGGGGGTGATGGATGTGATGAACGTGATGCAGAACTCAGGTTATGAACCAGGAAGGGGCTTAGGAGCCAGACTGCAAGGGATCACCGAGCCTATAAAGCCTTCACATCACTCAACCACATTTGGCTTGGGATATGTTTACACTATAGAAGAGTATTTGGATTGGGAACCACTCCCAGAAGGGTGTTATTATCCTTTGCCAAGCCCCTTGCCACTGTTGAGCCAGACTTTCCAATCCGCCGGATTCCGGGATGATGGTATTGATGACTTGTTGAATGGATTGCAAGGTTTGTCCCTTTCAGAAGCTGAGGAAGGAAGCTGCAATGTCGTAATCAACGAGGAGGGGGAGAGAGCCCCAACGCAGGAGGAGATCACAGGGATCGTCATCAGCAGCTGGACCACTGCACCATCCAGACCACGTCGGGCACTTGGAAAAATTACTTTTAATAATGTTGAAACTGAGATTGTGGCACATAATGAGACTATCCAACATGACATAGCTGAGACAGAGGCAACAGATGCAAATTGTGATGAAGTTACTAGAAAGGTCATAGAGTTTGAGGAAAAGCCGAAAGCAAATTTAGAAGAAACAGAAACAGTGAATCTGGGTGATGATGAAACAATCCAAGAGACAAGAATCAGTGTTCACATGATCGAGGAAAAGAAAAGGGAATACGTCCAATTCTTGAAAAACAACAAGGATGTCTTTGCTTGGTCCTATGCAGATATGACAGGGTTGAGCACTTCCATAGTAGCCCATCGATTGCCTACCGATCCGTCTTGCCCGCCAGTGAAGCAGAAGCTCAGAAAATACAAGCCTGACTTGAGTCTGAAAATCAAAGAAGAGGTGTCAAAACAGTTGGAAGCCGGAATTCTGGAAGTAACCAAGTATCCGACCTGGCTTGCCAACATCGTGCCCGTACCTAAGAAAGATGGTAAGGTCAGGGTTTGCGTGGATTACCGGGATCTCAACAAGGCTAGCCCTAAGGATGACTTTCCACTCCCAAACATCCACATTCTGATAGACAATTGCGCCAAGCATGAAACACAGTCATTTGTGGATTGTTTTGCTGGGTATCATCAAATCAAGATGCATGAGGATGACGCAGAGAAAACGGCTTTCATCACACCTTGGGGTGTTTACAACTACAAAGTAATGCCATTCGGACTAAAAAATGCTGGGGCCACCTACATGAGAGCCATGACCACTCTGTTCCATGACATGATCCACAAAGAGATCGAGGTTTACGTGGACGATGTCATCATCAAATCGAAGAAAGGGTGTGACCATCTAATTGATCTTCAGAAATTCTTTGACAGGCTACGAAGGTACAACTTGAAGTTAAATCCTGCGAAGTGTGCTTTTGGGGTCCCCGCCGGGAAATTATTGGGTTTCATTGTCAGTCGTCGGGGCATAGAGCTGGATCCAACAAAAATCAAGGCTATTCGGGAACTTCCCCCTCCAAAGAGCAAGAAAGAGGTGATGAGCTTCTTGGGTAGACTCAACTATATCAGTCGCTTCATAGCCCAATCTACCGTCATTTGTGAACCAATCCTCAAGCTACTAAAGAAGGACGCTGCTATCAAATGGACTCCAGAATGTCAAGAGGCATTTGATAAAATCAAGGACTATTTATCCAATCCTCCAGTGCTGGTTCCCCCTGAGGCAGGTCGACCTTTGCTGCTATACTTATCGGTCATGGATCAGGCATTCGGGTGTGTTTTGGGACAACATGATGAAACAGGAAGGAAGGAGCAGGCGATCTACTACATGAGTAAGAAGTTCACGCCATATGAAGCTCGATATTCTTTGCTTGAGCGTACTTGTTGTGCTTTGACTTGGGTGGCCCAGAAATTGCGACATTATCTCTCAGCACACACGACGTATCTGATCTCAAGGATGGATCCTCTGAAGTACATCTTTCAGAAACCCATGCCCATGGGTAAGTTGGCTAAATGGCAGATATTGCTGAGTGAATTCGACATAGTTTATGTCACACAAAAAGCGGTGAAGGCACAAGCACTGGCCGATCATCTGGCAGAAAACCCCGTAGACGAAGAGTACAGGCCTCTGAAGACTTATTTTCATGATGAAGAAGCAGCTTTCGTAGGAGAAGATATCTTTGAAGAATATGATGGGTGGAGGATGTTCTTCGACGGGGCCAAAAACTTCAACGGAGCAGGCATTGGGGCTGTATTGATCTCACCTACGGGCCAACACTACCCAGCATCAGCAAAGCTCAGGTTTCATTGTTCCAACAACATGGCTGAATATGAGGCTTGCATCCTAGGCCTCCGACTAGCAGTTGATTTGGACGTGCAGGAGATTTTGGCAATTGGGGACTCAGACTTAGTGATCCGTCAGGCACAGGGTGAATGGGCGGTGAAAAACCGAAAGCTTTTACCATATTTGGACTGCGTGCAAAAGCTCTGCAAAAGATTCACTAAGGTGGAATTCAAGCATGTTCCGCGACTTCAGAATGAGTTTGCAGATGCCTTGGCCACCCTATCTTCCATGATTCGGCATCCAGATCAGAATTACATTGATCCCATCCGCATTCATCTACATGAACAACCTGCATATTGCTTTCATGTGGAGGAAGAGACAGATCAAAAGCCGTGGTATGATGACATTCAAGGGTACTTGAAAAGTGGCAGTTATCCGGAGGGCGCAACAAAAGTTCAAAAACGCACAATTAGGAGACTAGCAAATCAATTCTTCTTAAATAAAGAAATCCTATATAGGAGGACTCCCGACTTGGGTTTGCTAAGGTGCGTCGGAACTAAAGAGGCATCCAGACTTGTGGAGGAGATTCATGCAGGTACATGCGGGCCACACATGAACGGTTTCACCCTTGCAAAGAAAATCCTCAGAGCAGGTTATTTTTGGCTAACAATGGAAACTGATTGCATCTGCCATGTTCAGAAATGCCACCAGTGCCAAACTCACGCAGACATGATCCGAGTTCCTCCCAACGAACTCCATGTCACTAGTTCGCCCTGGCCGTTCGCAGCCTGGGGCATGGATGTCATTGGGCCTATCGAGCCAGCAGCCTCGAATGGACACCGGTTCATCCTTGTGGCAATTGACTACTTCACCAAATGGGTTGAAGCTACATCTCACAAGTCTGTCACTAAGAAAGTTGTCGATGATTTCATCAAAAACAACATCATTTGCCGGTTTGGGGTCCCTGAGACGATCATCACTGATAACGGAGCCAACCTCAATAGCAATCTGATGATGGAAACTTGTGAACGATTCAAGATCAACCATCGAAACTCCACTGCATACAGGCCACAGATGAATGGAGCGGTAGAAGCCGCGAACAAAAACATCAAAAGGATATTGCGAAAAATGACTGACAATCACAGACAATGGCACGAGAAGCTACCATTTGCATTATTGGGATATCGCACCACCATCCGGACCTCCACTGGGGCAACCCCGTACTTCTTGGTCTATGGGAACGAAGCAGTGATTCCTGCAGAAGTCGAGATACCATCTCTGAGGATCATTCAAGAAGCAGAGTTGAGTGACGCCGAGTGGGTACAAAGCAGGTTTGAGCAACTAGCACTGATCGATGGAAGAAGGATCAATGCCATATGTCACGGGCAGCTTTACCAGAATAGGATGGCCCGAGCATTCAACAAAAAGGTCAGACCGAGATACTTCTCGCCCGGGCAATTAGTCTTAAAACGAATCTTCCCAAATCAAGACGAGGCCAAAGGAAAGTTCGCACCAAATTGGCAAGGTCCGTACATGGTTCACCGCGTCTTGACTGGAGGAGCACTCATACTCGCAGAAATGGACGGCGAAATCTGGCCCAGACCTATCAACGCAGATGCTGTAAAAAGATACTATGTCTAGGTTTTGTCTTTTGCTCTTTGTAATTGGAACTACGTCAGACCTGATTCCCGTTTAAGAGGGATACGTAGGCGCTCCTGTGGAGCTCGGTCTTACCTTAATAAAAATTTTATTTCCCCCCCCCCCACTGGACCACAGACTGGGGCAGAATTTTTGAGAGGATCTCAAAAATTCTTTCGTAATAGAGCAAAAGCAGGCAAGATAACTGGGGCAGAATTTTTGAGGCCAGCTCAAAATTCATGACGGATAGAACAAGGAAGTTGTAACTCTACATCAGGCAGCCCGAAGATCCCTACTCAGCTGAACGTCGGATTTGTCTCAAAATGTGCCACTATCAAAAGATTCATCAAATAAACTATCAGTTGTTTTTTCAACGTTTCAAATATATATAAGGTATATACACATGTATACATTATATGTATACCTCTTTTTAAATTTGAAATGCTACGCCATCCCGTCCCAAGAAGAAAGCCCCGACAAAGGTCTGGATATCAGCGGTCGATGAGGACACCGGGCCACGACAAAGGACAGATCAACCTCCCCCCTTTTATAAACTGACTATTTTTCTTTGAACGCAGATTTGACAGGCACACATCCCCCGCATTGTCCGAGCAGACGAAAGCCTAGTAAGACAAAATATTACTTTATGCTTTGCATTGCATCGGCCCAAAATTCACACTGCATATGCTTGATAGGTATATCATAACTAAATAAAAAATTTGTATTGTATATGCCCAACATTTGCATCATAAAAGCCCGATATTTGCATTTGCATTACATGTGCCCGATATTTGCATTTTTGCATTGAGCCCGATATTCGCATTGCGCCCGATATTTGCATTTGCATTGTGCCCGATATTTGCATTATAAATGCATCTGCATTCGCATGTGCCCGATACTTGCATCATAAATGCTCGAGATTTGCATTGCATTGTGCCTGAAAATCATACTAGCCCGAAAATTGCATATACCCTAAAAATTACATTGCATCGTGCCCGAAAATCATGCTTTTCATGTCTTGCATAATGTTGGCCCGAGAAAATTGCATATGCTTTTAAATTTACATTGCATCGTGCCCGAAAATCATGCTTTTCATGCCTTGCATAATGTTGGCCCGAGAAAATTGCATATGCTTTTAAATTTGCATTGCATCGTGCCCGCAAACCATGCCTTGCATAATGTTGGCCCGAGAAAATTGCATATGCTTTTAAGTTTTGCATTGCATCGTGCCCGCAAACCATGCCTTGCATAATATGGCCCGAAAAGTGCATAACATTTGGCTCGAGAAATTGCATACTTTAAAAAATTACATTGCATCGCGCCCGAAAAATCATGTCTCGCATAATATGCACAATCTGGCCCTAGAAATTGCATATAATTCGCACTGCATTATGCTCGAAGATTGCATTTGTTACACGACACCGGCCCAAGATTCCTTTATGCACCGCATTGCGCCAAAGTTATCATTGCTTCGGCCTGAGAGCAGCATAACATGTCGCACCCCTAAGGCGTCACAGTCCAAAGGCAGCATTTTTCATGGCCCGCGGACGTCATTTCATGGCCTAGGGATTTAATTTCTGCTTATCATGCCCTTAAGGCGTCATGGTCCAAAGGCATCATCTTCATGGCCTAAGGACATCATTTCATGGCCTAGGGATTTAATTACGTTCATCATGATCCGAAGGTATCATCGTCCAAGGGCACCATCCCTCATGGCCTACGGACATCATTTCATTACCCGAGGATACAATTTATTATTAGCATAGCCCTAGACGTCATAGCCTAAGACGTCATCCTTATCGTCTTATGGCAAAATTCATGGTCTAACAGGGAACTTGCATCACGTTTTTATTCCGTTACTTAATATATATATGCTCTTATCATTTTCATTTACATAGCGTTTCTTTTAACTATAAAGCCCGCGAATGTCTGAAGCGCGCCATCATTCCGCTATTTGAACGCATCAGACCTCCTATTCTTCAACATCTAAGCATTTTCTATGCCGCGAGCATTTCAATTCAAGCTTCGAGATTCGCATGGTTTTGTTCATTTTAGGAATTACATTCATTCCTAAATCTAGAACTACACACGGCCTGATTCTCGTATAACCAGAGATATGTAGGCGATTTCTAAACCGAAGTCTCGGCCGTAAACCTTTGTTTTATCTGGTCCCTTCGATAAAATGCCATCGGTCGGACAAAATCGGCTACTCCGTCAACTTTCTTTGCTCAACAATTCATCCTTCATTCTCGAGCAAAGAAGGGGCAGCTGTTGACACCCGATTTTGACCGACCCTTAACGTATCTTACGTTTTATTTTAAAATTAGTATTGAAAAAAAAATGATTGTCATTCTATATTTATTATTGTCTACAAAAATAGTCGTTATTTTAAGATTAGATGTGGATCGTATTTCGAATCGCGTCATTCAAATATTATTTTAATACATTTCTCACGGTTCGATGTGAATTACACAAGCCTACGATTCAACGTATTATATTTTACCCATATTTTGTTTAAGACGCGACCTTTTAAATAAAGCCTATGTTAATCTTGGCCAAATCTTTGAAATCCTATTTCAATTTTGAATCTATTTCGATTCTAGCCACTTATTTGTAAAATTTTACACTTTTATCCAAGTTGAGCCAATTAGCGCCTCAATTTAGATCTTTTTACAATTTTTGACTAGTATTTAAATGCAATCTACTAATTTGAGGCTCAATTTTAAATTCCTACGCTTTTGACTAATTTTTAAACCCAAATTATCAATTTGTGGCTCAATTTTTAAACTTTTACAATTTTTGACTAGTATTTAAATTTAATTTACCAATTTGTAGGCTAATTTTTAAATTCCTACGATTTTTAGACTAGTATTTAAATTCGATTTACCAATTTGTGACCTAATTTCAAATTCCTGTGATTTTTGGACTAGTATTTCAATCAAATTTAAGTCAATTTAGGACTAGATTTTATTTTTTACAATTTTCTGGTTAGTTTTTAAATCCGGGTCACCCATTTTGACCCGGATTCGACCCAAACCCGATTTTAACTCTTAACCCCCCAAACCCTAAAAGAATTTTCCATTTCTCTCCATCTCAAAGGGACGCAGCCATGGCTGCCGCCTCCCCCTCACCTCTACGCTCCCCGCTGCCGGCAACAACCCTCTCCCCCGCCGGCAGCAAACTCCTTCTCACCCCGTCGCCTTCTTCCTCCTCTCCTCTACCTCCAGCCACCACCAGCGACCCCAAAAGCAGCCGCCGCTGCTACCCCCCTCTCCCTCCAGCGGCGCCGCCCCTCGCCGCACCTCCTCTTCTCCTTCCTCCTCGCCGCTCCCTCCTACCCCACCACACCACCTCTGATTTCCCTTTTCCCGCGACCCTCTCCTCTCCTCCACCACAGCAGCGCCGGCTCCACGCAGCCACCACAACCATCAACAACCCCGACGACCCCCCCCCCCCCCCCCCCCAAAGCTGCGAACCAGCCATGCCACCCACAGTCCCAAACCACCCGCGAACCCCAAACAACCCCAAAAATCTCACCAAGACGCAACCAAAACAGCCCCATTTCCGACCACTACCATCCCATTTCGCCGAAAATAGTAACAACAACGGATTTAGACCATGGAATCGGTGTTTGCAGTCGAGAGTAAAAAGAAAATACGGTTTGATTTCGTTACATTTATTATCCTTTTTTTCGTTTTGATTGGAATTATGCGATGGTATGCCGGACTTAAAATTTAACAACTTTCCTGTTTGTTGGGGAGATGTTCATGATTTGTTAAGCCTTTGAAATCGGAATGATATTTTAAGACTTGTATTTTTCAGCATGAATAATGCAATTCGAGAATCAATATTTAGGACTTGTATTTTTTTTTAGCATGACTGATTCATCTTATGGTAAGCTTAGATTGACATTCTGCTGCAATGGTAAGTTGATACTGCAAATCATATTTTTGGAGTATTTATTTTTTTTTTTATGGTAAGATTTTCTGTAGATTTCCTTGATAATTATTTTAGGTAGTCAATTTGATAAAGTACCTTTTAAATATTTGATTTTGCAGATTTGGGGATATTGAGGATTGTTAATGGATTTATTTTTGGCTGATTAGTCTAATTTATTTTTGGTAAATATTAATTGATTTTCTTTACCTTTTAGGAGGGTTTATTCCTACTATAAAAGCTTGTGTTTATTCATTCTTCAAAAAAAAGAAGAAAAAAAAGAGACACGGCTGCTAGAAGAAAAAAAAAACTCTCATATACATACTTCCTCTCTTAAACATAAAAGTATTAGTTATATTTTCATTCTTGCAATACCTAAGTCCGTTCACTTTCAGGATCAAGTTGACATCAATTGGTAATTTGTCAGTTTTACTTACTTATTTTGTTGTTGTTGCCCGCTCATCTACTTCTGGCTAGTATTTTTTTTCTTTTTCTTTGCAATTGGTGCTGCTGGTTCGTTTCAGTGTTACAGGTTCTATAATAAAAACGGGACGTGAAGAGTCGTTTGGGGGCGGGATGAATTCGATGGAGCTAGAAGACTTATTTTAATTTTATATTTGTTGTATTTTTTTTTAAGTTGTGATGTAATGAAAATAGTGAAATGGGGATATAAATGGGGGGGAGAGGGGAGTTACTTTTATGATATTCACGTAGGCAAATCTAACCTAGGGGAAAATATATATAATAATAGTAATAATAATAAAATCGTGGGAATAGCATGCTTAACAACTTTATCATTCTGTGTTTTAAACATGTTTTAGACGTTAGATATCATGCTTATAGGCTCCACTATATCTGCATTGTTGAGATTCTGTTTAAGTTTCACTCTTTGCATGCCTATAATAATGTATTGAAAGTCATGTTTAGGTTTAACTCTTTTTGTTTTAGAATATGCCTATAGTAATATAATTTAAGAAATCGTGCCTATAAAACTTTAAATGTTCTTCTCTCCTTATATTACTAGAAGCTATGCTCATAGTACTTAACCAAAACATCTTTATAAATTTTCCTTTAGAAAACAGGTCTTTAGGATTCATAATACTTTATAATATTTTCTTTCCTGCATTATTAGAAGCATGCCTATAGGATTTAATCTAACTTTATAACTTAATCGTTTCTTTTGAAATTTATGTTTTTAAATCTAATGGCTTAAGAATTAATGTTTACATTTAGTATGTCATCATCTTTTTTCAAGCATACTTTAATTTTATTTGAGGCTATGTGAGACCTTATATGCCAATTGTTGTATTTAATGTTTTTTTTTTGTAACGCGAGCTTTAATTGGCAACCTAGTCTAGAAATCCTACCCAAAATAGACGTCCAATGCCTCTTGGACATTAGGAGGGACGATAGGCATTTTTTAGGAAATGTTAGAATTTTTCATTTTCTTTAATGCGCCTTTAAGTTAATTAATAAAAAGAACTTAGGAGGGGGTTAGGGGTAGATAGGCCTCGGAAAGGATGATATACGCTTAACCCCAATAGGATGGAACCCTTGGTTTTCGTCCTGGGGCTTGGTAATAAAACCAAGTGCGTCTGATCCGAGGAATTAATAACCCAACTTGTTTAAGCATTTATTATTTGGTGTTCAAACTTTTGTTACATAGCATTAATTTAGAAATATTAAAATATGTGAGACTTCTATTTGTGTTTTCACCCCCCACATAAATACGAGACACGGTCGGGACCCGCCTTTGCGGACCTCGAAGGGTGCTTAACACCTTCCCTTCGAGGTAACTTGAGCCCGAACCCTCTTCTCTGGTTTGACCTTTGACCCTAGGATAGAATAGTGTCCTAATTCACTCAATCATTAGGTGGCGACTCTAAAAAATGAAAATCCCAAAAGAGTCATTGCCACGACGTCGTCCAGGTTCCTATTTCTCCGCGAGGAAAAATAGGGCGCGACAGGGAGCCATTTGAATGCTCGCATGATAACTATTGTTATATGAAAATTCAATCAATGGTAAGTGATCATCCTAATTTCCCTTAAAGTCAAGGACTCGGGCTCGCAACATATCCTCTAACGTCTGAATTGTGTGCTGCCTGGCCATCTGTCTGTGGATGAAAGGCTTTACTCAGATTCTTTTTAGTACTCACTCCTTTCTGGAATTATCTCCAAAATTAGGAATGAAATTGAATCACATGCGACTTTATCAATCAATAACGAAATTTTGCTGATAGAGATATGAAATATGCCAAGTATAAATATTTCTAAGCCAATTACTTGGGAAAGTTTAGGATTTGAATTGGAAAAAAAACTTTCACAGTTTGCATCTACTCATGTAAATGATCACCCCAGTGCTACATTGTCATTAGACTTGAAAAATCTATTCGGGCAATTAATCGAATAGTTGAAATGTATAGTTTTTCTTTGCACGTTTTACCAATGTAGAAAGTCCGTGAAGTAGTTTGCTACTCAAAATGAAAATCACAGCCAAAATTTAAAGCACACAATCAACACCGAAGGAAAAGAAGGAAAAATCGTCACTGTATTAAGGGGCCGGGAATGGGGGTTCTGTTCATTCTTGAGGAAGATAGAAGAGATAAAAAAATTTACCGGGTAAAGCTTTCCAATGGACTCTGTTGGATTGAGAGGAGAGTGATGTTCCTGTGTTTTTAAAATAACGCGACGCAAAGTCATACACCACCTTCAAACGCCTCTCATTTTCCTGGTTGCTCGCCATTCCTTTTGGGACATCTCATAAAGAGACCCATCTGATTTGTGTTTTTTAAATTTTTATTAAAAAGAGAAATTGCCAAAAAAAAAAAGATGCCACATCAGCAGTTTTTATATGTATATATATAAGATATATATTAATTAATATTATTTGTTGGATGAGTACTTGTTTTCTTCTTTTAGCATTTATTTTATCTTTAATTTAATAAAAAAGCCAATATATTTTAAATCTTATGGAGTAGTTAATAATAACAAACAAAATAAATGGGCACCTCTGTTCATGGGCTTCGGGGCCAACTATACACGTATTTGGATTTGATTTATTTTTTGAAAAAATTACTTGAACGAGTATTTTTTAAAAAAATTAATTAATAATTTTAGCAATATTTTATATCGTTATTTATAGCAATACTATGATAAATTTATATTCATATTAAAAGTTAATTATGCATACAATATAAATGTGTTATAAGTATTTTAAATATATTGTGTTTGTTTGGTAAGAAATTGACAAAATGAATTATAAGTGTATTAAAGTGTGTGATAAATACGTTATTCATCAATAAAACTTGTATTATATATGTTTTATAAATAGTTCACTGTAATCAACAACAACATACCCAGTGAAATCCCATAAGTGGGGTCTGGGAAGGGTAGAATGTAGCAGACCTTACCACTACCTCATAGAAGTAGAGAGATTGTTTCCTGGGAACCCTCGTCTCAAAAAACCCATAAGCAGAATAAACTATATATGACAAAAGACACATGTCAATATGGAAATATGATAGAATTAACACATAATGAAAACACATTATATAAAACACGCCTACTCCTGCTACATTATGATACCTCCACCTAACCCTACCAACCAATTAGCCTGCTACTCTAATTCGCGACCTTCACTCCTTTCTATCTAGGTCATGTCCTTAGTGAGATCCAGTTTCTCCATATCTTGTCTGATCATTTCCCCTCAATACTTCTTCGGTCTACCTCTACCCCTCCGTGTAACTCCCAAAACCAACCTCTCCAACCTCTTAACATGTGCATCAGTATTCCATCTTTGCACATGTTCAAACCATCGCAGTCTCACTTCCCTCATCTTATCAGCCACTGGGGCCACCTCTAGCTTCTCCCGAATGGTTTTATTCCTAAACTTATCCCTCCTTGTGTGACCACATCCATCTCAACATCCTCATCTCTGCGATATGCATCTTTTGAACATGTGTATTTTATTAGCCAACACTCCACCCCATACAGCAAAGATGGTCTAACCACCATTCTGTAAAACTTACCTTTGAATTTAGGTGGTATCTTCTTGTCACACAATACTCCAGAGGAAAGCCTCCATTTAGTCCATGCTGCCCCAATACGACGTGTTACATCATCGTCGATATCGCCATTACTTTAGATGATGGACCCCAAATATTTAAAGTTTCCCCTCTTGGGGATAGGTTGAGTGGCAAGCCTCACATCAATGTATGTTTCATCCCTGCAACATTGAATTTGCACTCAAGTATTCTGTTTTGGTCCTGCTCAGTTTGAATCCTTTGGACTCCAAGGCGTGTCTCCGAGCGTCCAACCTATCATTAACTTTAGTCCGAGTCTCATATATCAATACTATGTCATATGCAAATAGCATATACCATAGAAACTCCTCCTGGATAGATCGTGTCAGCTCATCCATCACTATGACAAACAGGAAAGGGCTCAACACAGATCCTTGATAGAGTCCCATTTCAACAAGAAAATACTCCGAGTCTCCTCCCACCGTTCTTATCCGAGTTTTGGCTCTGTCGTACACGTCTTTAATCTCCCTAATATATGTCATTGGGACACCTTTCACCTCTAGACACCTCCATAGGACATCTCTTAGAACTTTGTCATAGGCCTTCTCGAGATCAATGAACACCATATGAAGGTCCTTCTTTCTTTCCCTATATTTCTCCACTAAAATCTGAACAAGATGAATTGCTTCAGTAGTCGACCACCTTGGCATGAATCCAAACTGATTCTCCGAAATAGATATTACTTTTCTCACCCTCATCTCCACCACTCTCTCCCAGACCTTCATAGTGTGACTTAAAAACTTGATACCCCTATAATTGTTACAGTTTTGAATATCTCCTTTGTTCTTGTACAATGGAACCATTGTACTCCTCCTTCATTCATCAAGAATCTTGGCAGTCTTCATGATAGCATTGAACAGTCTAGTGAACCACTCTATGCCATCTTTGATCATGTTCTTCCAAAAATCTACCGGAATCTCATTGGGTCCAACCGCCCTCCCTCTCTTCATCCTACTAATAGCACTTCTAACCTCCTCAAGTCTGAACCGCCTGCAATAGCCAAAATCTCGACGACTTTTAGAGTGTGCCAACTCACCCAACTCAATATTTCTATCTCCTTTTTTATTTAAGAGTTTATGAAAGTAAGCTTGCCACCTTAGTTTAATGGAAGTGTCATCTACCAACACCTTATCCTCCTCATCCTTGATGCACTTCACTTGGTTCAGGTCGCGAGCTTTCCTTTCTCTCTCTTTAACGAGCCTATACAATCTCTTATCCCCGTCTTTATCACTTAGCTCCTCATATAGGCGCTCAAACGCTGTTGTACTCTTCACCGCCATCTTTGCTTTTGACTTAGCCATCTTATATGTCTCCTTAAGCGTTCTCTTGTCATCTTCATCCCCACACTCCAACCACTTCGTGTAAGCAACCTTCTTATCTATCACTTTGGCCTGAACTTCCTCATTCCACCACCAATCGCCCTAACGTCCAAAGGTCCCTCTCGAAACCCCTAGTACCTCGGTAGGTATCTTTCTAATACAACCAGCAGTAGTGGTCCACATACTGTTCACATTTTCACCACTACTCCAAGCCTCTAAGTTTCTCAACTTTTCTTCTATCTCTCGGGAGAGGGCAGTAGTAAGGCATCCCCATCTAATCCTCGGTTGTGTATAAATAAGCTTCTTCCTCTTTTCTCTCTTGATCTCTAAATCCATCACTAGAAGCCTATGTTAAGAGGAGATATTTTCACTCAGAATAACGTTGCAATTCTTACATAGACTTCTATCGCCCTTCCAGAGAGTAGGTAATCTATCTGAGTCTTAGCTACCGTACTACAGGAGGTAATCAAGTGGTTTTCCCTCTTCAGGAAACATGAGTTAGCAATAACTAACTCAAAGGCTTTGGCAAAATCCAAGAGAGACGTCCCACCTCCATTCCTCTCTCCAAAACCAAAGCCTCCATGAACATCTTCAAACCCACTAGTGGTTGCCCCAATATGCCCATTAAAGTCATTCCCAATGAAGATTTTTTCTGTCTCCAGTATGCCTCACACAACCTTATCCAGATCTTCCCAAAAGAGTCTTTTGACTTCCTCATCTAGGCCTACTTGGGGCGCATAAGCACTAATTGCGTTCACTACATGCCTACCAACCACGAGTTTGATAAGCATCATCTTATCATTAACCCTCCTAACCTCAATCATATAATCCCTAAGGTCCTCGTCTACTAGGATACCTACACCATTTCTATTCCTAGAACCACTCGAGTACCACATCTTAAACCCATCTACATCTCGAGCTTTGGTACTACCTATCTGGTCTCCTGAACACACGCTATATTAATATGTCTCTTCTTAAGACATTTTACTAGCTTTATGGATTTCCCTGTTAGTGATTCTATATTCCACGATGCCATCCTTAACTTACACAAGCCCCTGACCCTCTCACCACCCCTACCCCTTACCCCTGATCCCAACCCCAACCGACGACATGGCCCTAGTCTATCATTCGATCCTGACGCCACGAAACTTAAGAAGTAATAGACTACTAAGCTACCAAGATCAGGAATATACGGTATACTACTTACTAATCACAATATGAAAAACAAGTACAAACAAGTGGTTGAAGCACAATAACAGTAAGCAAAAACTAAACAAATCAATGCACAATATTAGTGGAGAAAGAAACAAGAATAATAGGCAGCCACAACTTTAGTGAGAAAGAATCAAGAAATGGATGTTGATCGATATCTTGATTTCCTGTTACAGATATGTAATAGGTAAGAAACATTTGCGAGAAAGAATTGCAAGAAAGAAGATTATTGCAAGATAGTATGTAACAAGCAAGAAATATTGCAAGAAATATGTAATAGGCAAGAAATATGTAGAAATTGAATAAGGAAACAAGAAATGGCAAAAAAAAATTGAACAAGAAGGAATCAAGAAATATATATAAGCGGAGGAAAATGGGAGATATCACCTAAATAATATTCGTATTGATGTTTTCGAAGGTCTGTCCAGCCAACTTGGTAAAGCTTTATGTTGTTAATTCGTAGAAACTCAGTGTTTTCTTTTGGGAATCAAAAGGAGAAAGAGAGCGAGAGCCCCCCCCCCCCACCCCACATTATAAGTGTTCAGTAAAAAAAATTGTTATTGCTATAAATAATAAATATTTTTAAATATGATATATCTATATAAGTTTTCCATTTTAGTGATTATTAATTTTTAAGTATTCTTTTAGTGTTACAAGTGTTTGAGTAATACAAAAAATATTTTTAACTGAATTTTTTCTTTAAAAAAATATCAAGAATAGGAGATAAATCACTTGAAAAAAGATCCAATCTAAACATCCCCTGTCTCTTCGCTATCCATATTTTTCAAAATTTTGAAATAAATATGGTGGTCCAATTTGATTTTTCTGTTGATTAAGATTTTTGTTTATCAATGTAAAAGAAGGTGAACTAATTGCAGTTAGCACACCTATCCGATCCATAGTAGTAGAAATAAAAAACAAAATAAAATGCTACCAAATCTAAATCTGAATTGTCTTTCGTATTAAATGTTGATGCAAGTTTTGCACCTTTATATCTATTTATTTATTTATTTTATATAGTAAGTGAACAACGATTATGGTGTTGACCAACATTATAAATTTAATATTAAATATGCTTTTCGATTGAATGTTTTGGGGCTCGGGCTTATTTTTCCTGAAAAATTACACCAACTCATTTGTAACGAGCTCGCCAAGAGTCTCAGTAGGCTCGGTGGCGCCGATGACGCCCGGTGGTGAAGGAACAAGAAATAGACTATTTCGACAGTTATATCATATATACTAAATCTATTCATACTTTTAAATAGATTCGTATTTTATCATTGTATTATACATTAAGAAAAATACAATTATATACATATATTTGTATATCAGATCACTAAAAATGGAGTTAGTCATGTATCTCATATACACGAATCACACTAGATACACACTAGATATATGTATCTAGTATGATTTGTATATATCAAAGATACGAGGTACATAAAAGGGTGGCTAGTGATATTGGAGGAAAGGGCGCAAGCTTTGTTTATGCATGCCAAATATATGCGAATTCACTTAAATATAGTGTATCTAAAACAAATTATATCTAATTTTGACCCATGTATCCGGAGATATATTTTTACACATGCATCAAAATCTAATGAGATTCGTAATAGTACAAACTATAGCTTATTTTAGTAATTAACTTTTAAATTAGTCGGATTTCAATAAGTTTTTCTTATTTCTTCTACTTGTTTTTGTTCCCAAAAGAAATTCACTCGTTAAGTGTTTTCCATTTACAAGATATTTATTTATTGTATTATCATAAAAGCTTCCTTTTATCTATTTATTAAAAAAATTATACTTTACTGGCAAATGGAAACAACAGAGATTAGATCTGTCAGAAATCAGAATTAACAAATGATAATTGTTTGACTAATGACCCAACAATCAAAGAATAAGATTTGTCACCATATAATAATTCACGAACTTAGTAATATTTTTTATATCAACATGCATATATTGTGTATAATTATTTTCATGATTCAATTTGATCGTCCCACATGTAATTTTAAAAAATAAAAAATATATTTTTAGTTTTGTAGTTTTAGTCTGGGAACGGTAGGAGTAGTTCTCATTTATGTCATTAGTTGTTTATTTCTATCCTTATCCATACTCATAAATATGGAATACTTTTTATGTTATCTTGAATATCTAAGAAGCATTTATTTTGGGACAATAATTTTGCTAAGGTATATAAGGAAAAATAATTACTACTATTAGTTATTATCTTGAATTTCATAATTATTTTAAAACAAATTTTTTTACTAAAATGGCGAAAGAAAATAAAAGTATCTAAAGAAATAATATATGCATAAGCGAATGGCCTAATAATGACTATATTTAGTTAGTATTTAGTTAAAATTTATTTATGTTAGTCCATACTGAGTTATTGTGTTAATTAAAGTCTTTTATTTTCTCTCCTGAATATATTTTGAAAAAAATATTAAACTAGAGGTTTAAAATTTTATTAAGCTAGAGAGGAAAAATAGAAGACGTTACTCAATAACTCAATATAGACTAAAAAATAAATAAATTTTAACTGAACATTAATTAAATAAATTTTCTTAAACAACTTAATAATGTAATTCGGATGATTACAATTATTTTAAAACTACAAAAAGTAAATAAACACCAGTTTTAATCGGTCACAATAATGATTCTTATAATAACGCACAGAAACAAGATGTATGCATCAAAATCTACCAATTTCTTTCATTTTATTTTACTTGATTTCTATATCAAAAATAAATTTTATTTAAATATTTATTTATTTTAGTAAATTAAAAATAATTATATAAACTAAAATTAATTTAGTAAAATATATATTTAATTAAAAAAATTTAAAGTTGTATCTATCAATAGGGTTTAAACTAGATGTCTAATGTCCGTGCTCGTGAGTTGGATAACTTTTTACATAGAGCAAATTACATCGAGAGACACTAAACTTAAAAAGTTACCAAAAGCCCTTGTTAATATTGTATAATTTCGCTGATTTTAGATAATTTTTATATAAATAAAACTTGAACTACTTTTTTTAAAAAAATTTACTTATGTAATTTCTCCTTTTTACATATTTGGATTAAAATTAGAGTAATGCATGGAGAACTTATTAATTTGATTGATGTAGAAATCAAATATAATCCATTTGAATATTTCTCATGTTTTAATTTAAGTATTTGCATTTGACTTTTGATTATTTATTTCAATAGATAAAAGGATTGGCATTGAGGCAAATAAAAGAAGTAGCCAATGAAAGGAAGGTGAGTATCTACAAAATCATAATTTTCACTTATTTGCTTTCTTTTTTGATGAGCTAGAAAAGATTTCCTCAATTTCTGCTTTCACTATCCCCATATATTAATTTATTTTTGTTGATCACTCTTTCTTTTTCTCCTTTTAATTTCTACTACATTGACTATTTATTATTCTCTCTTCTTTAATCATGTCTTACCTAACTTGGACTACCTTTTTCTCAATTTATTTGCCATAACTCATGTAATTAAAAAGTAAAGAAAATTTGTTTGAAGGCAATTACTTATATTAGCATAATATTTTACTTACTATGTAATTAAAGTAGCATATATTATATGGATACCGACAAATTGTTGGCATTTGTGGACAGTGGATTAATTAACATAAACTACACATGATTTACTTATAATCAGTATTTGATAACAACTAACATCCAAAGAAGAGAACCGCAATTAAAAACCTACATAATAACGTTAAACATATTTTATTGAGAGATCCCCAATCACATTGATATGGGTGATAATTTATTTGAATTGGATGAGTATACTTCCACTGGATCCTGTTCTTGAGTTTCTTTTCTATCAGTCCAATGCCTTCCAGGACATTTGTGATTTTCTGTACCTGTTAAAAGAAATAACCATCTAAGCTGGTAAGATCTCATCATACTGTCTTCTCAGTTGTGCAGGTTTGACTAAATTGATGAACTTCACCTCTAATGTATCAACAGCTTTATTCAGATCAAGCATACTGTCTTCTGCATGTTTGATTAGATTGATGAACTTCTTTGTTACAAGACCTGAATGGGAATTAAGAGATGTTGTCATAAGCACTAGTCTACTATATAGTTCCTCCACTGAACAGGTTATTGCCAATAAACCACAAGGATGTACACGCTTTAGAACAACTCAGACATTAGCTAAATAATAGATTCAAGGACAAACCAACAAATATGTCATTAAAGTTTTGACTTATCCAGGGAGCTATCACATCGACAAGGACCAACTGGAGTAACATAATTGCCTCAAGGGGATCCTGTAAATCGAATAGCCAAAGTTTACAACTAGTAATTCTCTACTTGTACAAATAACATTGGTCTTGGAGATAATCTATAATTTACTGGCTCGCAGAAGTAAGATTTGCTATACTGAATGCCCCATTGAAAGTAAATGAAGTACATTAACATTTTTTAATCGAAAATCCTCACCAACTTTGGAGGTAACAACTTGAGAAGCAGATCAGGACTTTGAAGTCCTAGGAACTTTCTGTGCATATTTTCCAGATATTGGGACTGTTGACATTAGCATATCCAGAAACTGGATTACGGTCAACAACCACCTGTCCATAATTTGTTGCTGCACTTTTCCGCTTCAGTGGCTGAAAAATACAATTGCATACCCCAAGTTCAATCAGCAATTTATTTAAAAGATTTAACATAAATTGTGTCTGAAAATGAAATTGATATATAAATGTAAACATGCCAACAGAATTCATCTCCTTTAAATCAACATAGGCTAAGTGCAATTTTTGTTTTAAATTAACAAGGATTTCGCATAAACAGTGGCGGATTAATCACATACTATCAACACTTTGAATAATAAGTGAAAATTAGTCGCACTGCACTTATTAATAGGTTAGTCCTACTAAGATAAAAATTCCTAACTCATGGTCATATGAACATTTCATGGTTTAGATAGCTCAAGACAGATGTATTGTTATGGAAAAAACAGATGAAACAACCATCAATAGCTGCTCAGTGCGAGGATGCTAATAAGACCATAAGTTCACTGGTTTAAATATTTCCCCAAAATCGATTTTAAAAAAAAGAAAGAAATAATGACTTAGACAATGTCTGATAAGTTAGTCTTCCTTGAGTTTAGTGGTAGATTAAATACTTCCAAATCTTCCACTAGATCAAGGTTCTCGAGACTCTAATCAAAAGGAATATCTCCTATAAAACCAAATCAATAGTGTGTGACATCTGAAACATTTCTCAAATACTTGTGCATGGTCCCTTTGAAATGTATGCAATGCATCCCAGTATAACTGCCAGATGAACTAATCAGATACACATAATGGTAGTGTTTTCATAAAATGGTGAAGGAATTTGTGCAGATAAAGGGTTGTCTTTTATCTGGCTGCCTTTATGGACTTCCGAGGCAGAATCTACCACAGCGGTATCTTGCATTTTCATGAGCCTGATTTAGCTAGAAGTGCGTAAGGTAGAAATGCAAGGTAAGGCTGCGTACAATAGACCTTTGTGGTCAGGCCCTTCCCCGGACCCTCCGCATAGCGAAGCTTTAGTGCACCGGGCTTGCCCTTTGATTTAGCTAGAAGAATAGTAGTATTTGCTAATTCAGTACTGGAGGAAAACTCTAAGGGGTCGTTTGGTACAAATATCAATAATGCAGGGATTAGTAATACAGAGACTATTAATGCAAGGATTAATAATGCAGGGATTAGTAATGCTGGGATAATTTTTTATCAAGTGTTTGGTTCATTACTTCTCACCTAATCTTATGGTTGGTTTAAAATTTTACATGAACCTTCTTTTTCAATTATATCCTTCAATTATTATGGGATATTATATTTCATGTAATTGGGCCAAAGTAGATAATTGCCGAAAATATTTTTTTTAGCCTTCTAACTAGCTAGGAGAAGAACAAATTTGTGGTCATGTTTTCTACTTAATTTCTCACTTGAGTTATTTGAAGATAAATAATTGTCATCTTAATAAATTGATTATTCACAAACATTAATTTTTAATTTAATAAAGATAGAACATCTACTTTTAAAATCGAAAAGACCATAAAAAATAATAAGATCGAATAAACCATCTACGTTTACACATAAAAATTGCAAGTTATAGTTTTAAATGGAATTAATATCTTAAACCACTGAGCTTTGAGAATTTATCTATTGAGCTTTGTTTTGTATAATAAAATCACTCAATAAGGCATTTGTATCAATAAAATAACTCAACTAAATTAATTATCGAAATAAATTTTTAACATGCCAACTTTATTTTTTATATTATGTAAATATGAACCCATAAATAGATAAAATTTAAAAATTTGATATGACAAAAAAATTATTTTATATTGTGTAAATATGAACCAAAACTGGAAAAAAAATTGTAAGTTCATTTATTTAAATAAATCTTTTAGTACAAAACTACAAATATAAAACATAACATCAAGAAAATTAAAAAAATGATTAAAAGAATTTGAGGGGATTGAGGGATAGTTTGGTCATTTAGGAGGCTTATCCAAGGATTGTTAAACCTTGGATTAGCTATCCCTTCATTTTCTAGGGATAAAATAATACCATGAATGAGGTATAACTAATCCATGGGTTAAATCAAATAAATTAACCAAACAATGGATTAGTTAAATTATCCAAGGACTATTCTTAATCCATGGACTATTTTTATATAATACATCCTACCAAACGGGCCTAAGTTCAATGTCACTTGCTTGACGCCAAGTGCTTCCATTGTTCAGAAACTAGGAGCATGTGAATGTCAATTCAAAAAAATCCAACATCAGAATAGCCACAATTTCACAACGTCAAATCACTGTAGCTTCCTTCTTCCCAAATGGGAACATGAAACCATTAATTAAGGTTGACCACAAACCTGAGAAACCAGTTAGCGTCATGTTCATGAAGATGTCATGGCAAGATAGCTAGATTGGGCAATAGATTCCCCACCTCTTCACTTTGTTTCCCCTGGCTTCTCTAATTTAACTATACCAACTCGTGTAGTCCCAATATGGAGCATTTAACGCCTATCATCTTGCATGTTGAAAATTGGACATCTGGAGCATGAACAACATAACAAAAGGATCCAACATTGGATGAATTAAGAATTGAGGTAGGTCTGTTTCGGGTGCGGTATAAAAAAGTTAACCTTGGATCTAACTCAGCCACAAAAGCTAACTCATGAGAAAAGGATTTCCAAGACTATATAAGGACACAACAGCTCATTCCCTCAACCAATATGTGACATTGAACATATCAATAGATTAATGTTTAATTATTAGTAAACTCACTCGGTTGACAATCGAATATCATCAAATCAATAGGTTATTGTATAACTGTCCGTAAAATTACTCAATTGATGATCGGATATCATCAAATCAATAGGTTACTACACAAGAACAGCATTTTTCAGATTTCAGTGACATGTAAATGACATAAAAGAAACTTCAGAGATCATAAAAGAGGAGAAGAAAGTATTTCCTAAGATCTATTCCTTCTTATAAATCAAATCAACACCGTATTTGTGAACCATCTTGAAAGTCTTTAAGGCTTGATCAATTTACTCATCAGATCACAGAGAAAAGGAATCACAGTTCCTTTGTTAATTTATACAAACACATTTGGCAACCTTTGACCTTGAAATTTCACGAGCAACTACTCAAAGACGATTTATATTTTGGCCACCAAAACAAACTGAATAAGTTTCTTCCACTTCCTTCCAACTGATCTATTTGTACCTAAGTAATTATTATATTAAATTAAACAAATCCTATGACATGCTTCTTTTTTTATACTTCCATGTTTAAAGCGTAATGGTGGCATAATCAAGTTGACAAGATAGCCAAACAAACTTTGGTGTATTAGTGTCTGCAAACGCACACAAAAAAAGTGCAACTTTTTCCATGTATTATTCATCAAGATCACAATATCCATAAAACCAAAAGACAAGCTAAATGAGGAAACAAAGATCAGGACCTCACAAGTAAAATTGCAAAAACACATATCAAGATCAAGAAAGATCATTGCTTGAAGATTTTTAATAAGGGTTTTCACCAAGCGCCACAAAGTACAGACACATGAACCCTTGTAACCTTAAACGAGGCAACACCACAATTTGTTTTTTACGATTGGAGAAATCAAACCGAGCTCAACAAAGCTACTACGACCACTATATATCCTAAATTCAACAGTGCAATTAACACAATCAGTTCCTTGATCCATTTTATACCACTGGCACTCAACAATAAAGTAAACTACTCACAGAAAGACACACAACAAGAGAAAATGTTGAGCTTACAAGAGCCTTAATTGTAAAGCAAGAATTCCAGTCAAAGCCACCTCAAAACTTCACTTAAACAGCACAAAACCGCAATTTATCGAGTCGAAAATCATAACCAACAATCAACAAAGCTACTTTCACCATTTAACATCCAAATGCCAACAGCAGATTATACATAAAACTGTTCATTTATCCCATGTACACACCTATATTGCATCAGTAATGCACTAAAGAATCAGAAAGAAAGTACACATAAGTCTTGATATCCAAAATTCAAAAGCACATTTAAAATAACCAGCATATCATTTATACCACTAGCATTCAACAATAAAGCAAACCACATCACAAAAATGTACACAGTATATCATTAAACTATCGGAGAGCTCACAAGAGCCTTACAAGTAAAGCAATACTTCAAGTCAAATCCACCTCAAAACTTCACTTAAACAACACAAAACCTCAATCTTTCCAGTCGAACATCTTAACTAGCTATCAATAAATCTAATTTCACATCAATACTCAAACTCCAATATTTCGTTTTAAGCCACACACCTATATTACATCAGTAAGGAACTAAAGAACAGTACGAAAGCTCACCGGAGTCTTGACAACAATTCCAGGAGGTTCTTGAGAAGAATCATGAACCGGATCTGTGGAAAACCGGTGATAGTCACCTAACACCAGTTTAATCGATGAAAACTGAAGCTGACGCTTCAAAGATTGCTGCTGCTGTGGTAACATGATCTGCTAAATTTATGATCTTGAACAAACCCCACCAGCTAACCCCCCCCCCCCTTCCCACCAAAAAAAATTCAATCTTTATTGTTTTCAGTGGCAAAACAAGATCAAAAATTGATGAAATTGAAAACCCTTCAGTTCTTGAAGTTTTTGGGGTACAGGGTTTGGAAAAAAATGAAAATTGAACTGGGGAAACAGGGAATTGGGTGGAAAAGATGAGATCTGAAATTGGGAAAAGGGAAAAAAATTAGCGGGAAGAGAGAGAAAGGGAGGTAGAAGGAAGAAAGGAAGGGAAAGAGAGGGAATTTGGTTCAAAATATATATGAGGAGGGAATGTTTAGTTATTTGTAAAAAAATAAAAAAATATTATAAAGTAAAAAAATAATAATAAACAAATTAAAGAAATTGTACTTTAGTACTATATGATTTTTAAATAATATAAGTATGAGTTTCAATTATTAAAGTTTAATGATTATGGCTTAGAAAGATTGGATTTGTTCCGCAACCTTCATTTTTCACGTGTGAAAATTGAATTCCATGAAATTTTAGTTATTTATAAAGATTTTAATATTTTAAATCAGTTGATTAAAAAAAATTATTTATATAGTGATAATTGTTTTTTAGTCATTGATAGTGTATATTAGTTTAATTTAATATTGAATAAATGTATGATCTAACTATCTATATATATTATACTATGTTGATTAATAGTTTTTGCTCTTTATTAAAAAAACTCTATAGTATATAAAATTATTATTTATTATTTTTTGAAAATCATTGTTTAATTAATCATCTATTTGAAAATTCTCAATTACAAGTGGCTTTCTTAGGTTTATAAGTTGATAAGATTTATACTTCCCTATTTTATATTTGAAAATAGACAATTTTTATTTTCCAATTAAAGCTCCAAAACAATTGTTATTCTTCAATTACAAGAACTATAAAAATGACTAAGTTCACCAACCTTTGTGCTTCATTGTTTCTTGTTTTTTTTTCCCGCTCGATGTTTGATATTTGCTCTGAACTCCCCGACTAATACACATTCCCAGCGTAAACTTCATTAGAGAGGTAAGCCCTCCCTATAGAATTTTTCTATTCCCATGACTCAAACATCAAAATAAGGATCGAAAGATCTTTATCCATCTCTGCTATTTTCTAGGCAAAATAGAGAAAACTCATATTGATAAAGTCACATAGCTCAAGCCAATGGCAGAACCAACATTTTCGTCAAGAGTGTTCATATTTTTAGAACATAGGTAGGTGATTTTTGCATCGAGGATATTCAACAATTGATATAAATAAAAAATATCTATATTTAACCTAAACATGCGAAAAAGTTTTCCGATGAAGGGTGTTCATCTGACCACCATTGGGTGAATGTAGCTCCGCCCATGGCTCAAGCATACAAGTAAACATTTGACAAGATTTCCTATTTCCATTTTATAAATCATACCATTGTTCAGCATGTGAATATCACTATACCAGTACACACACAAAAAACCAAGACTCAATAGAAAGCTAAAACTTTGCTCAAGTTTATACATGGTCTTACAATATTGCACTTGATTTACTCCATTTATTTTTTAAGTAAACGAGCAAGGTCGGGGAACCATCCCTATAAGAGCATGTATTCTATATAATGATCGGGTGGCCTTACAGCATGAGGATTTCTTGGAGTGAAGCCATGAATTCTCTCGAGGTCCCTTGCAAGCCATCAAACGTATGCTTGATCTAGAGGAGGCACAATCTTCAAAAGCACTTCATCTTTCGGCTTTGCTGGCTTATTTCCCATCACCGGTCAACTTCAAGAACCTGATAACTGATGCAAACAAGAGACAGTGTGGTGACAGAAGATGAATAAGTCATCTCAATGAAGCTGAAGATGTACAAAAGAAATGAACAATAAACATCTGAAAGGAGGAGCTGTGTCTATACTTTCAAGAGCAGTATAGAAATTACAGACATCTTGGCAGCATATGGGCAATATCAACTTTCTTTTTTTCTCAACATGACAAGTCAAAGGCTTTAAGGATAGAAATGCTTAAAGTTTACAACCATGGAACACTGATCCTGTTCAGAGCAAGTATGCGAGACAATCAGGCATAGATGTCTATAAATGGGGATCGGATCAATCTAAGTTGTTTGGACTCCTCAGAAATGCTAATGGGTGCAAGTCTAATCTTCCAAAAGTAGTGCATTTTGGGAGGAGTCGACATGAGCGAGACAACATTTTTGCAGGGCCCGAGCATCATGGGCACCAATATGAGCCATTCATAAATTCTTTTCTAATAAGAGCTTGTTAGTAACCAAATTTGTAATATACACAAGAGGAGTCTAATAAGGTCTTTCACCGGAAAGGAAAACACCAGAAATAGAAGGAAATAAGTTAAGCCGGAGTTCTCATGACTATCCAAGAATTTCAATGTTCGAATCGAGGTACACAACACCTGATCTAACAGACCATTGCATAACATTAAGAGCAAGATGAGCTTCCATATACCATCTTGGATTGCTTACTGGTCAGATGGTTACGGTATGCACCATTCCCTAAATTCAGAGTCACTTTGCAGCCAACTGGCACTAGATTCATACTTCAGAGAAACTATTAACAGTTTCCCATTCTTATTCTTACTTAGAGTAAATTTATAGACAATTTTTCATGCAACACTTTTTTCCCCCAGGACAGATCTACACCACAAGTTATGGGTTTGCTAAATCCAGTAGAAGTTTTGTCCAAACATAGAAATTTTGTTAAGAAATTCGCTTTATATGTGTAAATTATATATTCATCCCAAAACCAGACACTGTTCTGTTCCAAAATCAAGAACCCATAGACTTAAAATCTTGGATCCGCCTTTTCTTCTCTCATCCCCAACCCAAAAGAAAAGCTCTTCAACTGAAATGAATCTGTTTAATTTACCGCAGATTTCTGAAGTGTTCTTGCAGCTGTACTTTAGCAATAAGCTTCAGAGGAACTTCTTTATTTTTATTTTTATCTCTTAATCAGTAAGTTTAAGTGGAATTCTCTTTCAGCATAAATCGGATGATAAAAGCAGTAGCTAGTCCCTGTTGCAAGTTGAGGAATCTACAAACAATTCTACATGTTTTTATTTTTATTTTATAATTGTGGTAACCGGGTCAGCTTGCGTGTACCTCGACTAATTCTATGAGATATATGCTACCTCCCACCAGCCACAAGTACCAGGTAACTCTACCCACCAAGACTTGGACAGATGACAACTAATTCTACAAATAAAATGCCAAAAGATAGAAAGGGAGTAACAACTTGATAATCAAAAACCAGGAGATGGAGTTTTCCATCTTCATTAAATAATATATGAATTGCAGAAAATATGCCAAAGATGACTGGCAATGGCTGATATGGCTACCAGTGACAGCATTATTCTGTCCCTCTCAATCTAAATACAAACTATAATCAACATCAAACATACATAGGTACAAATGATGTTAGGACTCAAGAGAGTTCAACCAACCTGCTGATTAGAGCCATCATCGTTATAGGTTCGGAAGATGTAAGCAACAAAAAGCTTTGTACACCAACAAATTCTTCTATGGCATCATTTTTCTAAATGTCTATTGCTATTTAATTTCCAGTCCAATACCTTTTCCTCCCCTTCCTAAATTTGATTGGTATTTTCCAAATTAGGATTGTTGTAGAATCCAATCTCATGATATCAATAACACCCTGAAAATATCTTGGAAGTTTAAAGAAGAATAACAAGCTGAATGACGAGATCTTAGAGGAATTCAAGACTAAGGTTCATTTCTGTTTCACCGTATTAGGATGTGCCGAAGAGTATCAAGTATAAAAATGGGAAAGTGATGACCATAGAACTATCTATTGACTTAACCACTAACAAGAATCATTAACCAATCCAAAATTTACCCTGATCATCACCAACACATATCGGAAAAAAACACATTTTTGATATCAACTCTAGAAAAGTCTGATTGTGATTTTGGCATTGTTTAATGTGACTAAAATCTTTTTCCACAAATGCATGTTAAAATTGTTTAACTTAAATGTGAGAAGTTATATTTTGGTGGTTTCTGAAATTATTTTCCATCAAAAGGGGAAAATGACCTCTCACATCACTAGCTCCAACCAATGCTTAGATATAATACTCATAATTTTATCAAAATATAATCCAATTCGCTGATATTATTGCTCCTATCAATCTTTAGTAAACAATTTTTAGTAAGATATTTTTAACTCACCAACCAAATATCGAAAATAAATAAGAGAACAACTTATTTCTGAAAAGCATTTTCCTTCATGCTTAACACACCTAAACCCAAAAACAGCTTTGGTCCTCATCACAACTATCTTTGTTCCATTATATATCTCTTGCTCCTATTAACACACATCACTTTTACTCTTCTTTTCAAGATTATGCCTAACATCATCGACCCTCCAGGCCTTCACCCTAAGTTGCGTGGACTCTTCACTTTTGATGCCGCACCTGAATATTTGGAGAATGTGACATGCACCCATAGACATATTTGAAGAGTCCGAGCAACATAGCCTCCACCATAGTCTCATACACAAACTCTACATCAAAAAATATTCCCTAAATAAGGCCTTAAGCAAGCAATTTATGATAAAGGACCATTAATAAACCAGAAAAAACAAATCTTTAAACCACAAATAAAGAGAATTTAGAGGAACCAGTATCAATGACAATATAGATAATAGACTTTAGTGTGTTCAGCAAGATTGCAATCAACTAAAACATTTGGATAGTCAATGGGATTAAGAACCATAAGATCTTAGATTCAAATCCTTTGGGGTCGATCAGATGGTTATAAAAGTATCAAATTCGAAATCCCTTAGCAAGGGGTTCATCTTCTAGTCGAGCTTGCTGAACTAAATTTAAAATTATCGAAAAAGAGAGGTGAACTCACCAAGGGGTCTTAATGGAGTTCCACAAGATTAGGAAGAACCAGAAATTGCAAAATCTTCTGGTAAGAGAACAACGCAATGTGTCACGGTCTTAGAACTTTTGCTAAGACTTCCGTACGACACTGGTCGATTTGCTCACGACTCTTTCACGATCTTGAAAATACTAGTAAATCTATTCAACTAAGATCACTAAAGGAATGCCAGATAAGAAGGCTATGAGAGAGCTTTTGGAGAGAAGACTTGTATTACTTGAAAGAATGTTTTACAATTTGCTTTACTGGATGGTTTGCCAAGTAGAATGACCCCCTCTATTTATACTACTCCTAAGGGCCCAAAGTGCAAATAATATTTACATGACAAGTTCTCCAATATTTACACATTAGTCCTTTCTCTAGAATTCTCCACAATTCTATAGAAGACTACATATTACAAGAATAATCTACAGGAATCCAGAGTCTTCCCTAAACTACCTGAAGGCTTCGGATTTTTCTCCTTCGTGCAAAATAGTGGCGGGGTATGACACTCTCCCCCACCTAATGTGGCAACGACTGTGGCACACTGCTGCTGCTGTAAGAATTCCCGCACCTTGTCCTTGAACTGCCACAAGTCTTCATATCTCTCCCATGTGGCTTCCTCCGATGCTTGGCCTTTCCAGTGTACAAGGAACATGGTAGTAGCAGGCTGTCCCTATTTCTGCTTGGCCTGGTAATCTATGATAGATTTTATGTCCTAATATTGATGAGTCGTGAAAATACGACTCTTGTAACGCTTTAAACACATGATTTTTGCGCATTCTCAAGCAAATTTGTTAGTTTGATGTGTGTGTTTTTATTATTTTCAGGAACATGGTGAAGGCATGGAGTAAGAGGCAAAGTACAGGAAAATGATTGAGGAAAAAGGCACAAGGGTCACCATACGGAGCCCTCCACAGGCCATGCAACATTACACGGACCGTGAGAGGCCACGTGGGACTGGCCTGAGCGAAGGAGTCAAGAATGGAGCTAAGTGGAAGAGCACGGGTGTCCGCATGACCTATGTAACACAAGACAGATCGTGTGGTGCACCGTAGCCCCACACTTAGTTTGCTAAAGTGCGGATGGAGCAAAGAAGCCGAGGCAACTATCACGGTCCATGGGAAATGACAAGGACCGTGTCCCTCGTCGTGAAGGTGACGTGACTTGAAGAGTCTCCCTTGAAAATAACAATAATCATACAAGTGGAGAGAGATGAGGCCCGTCACGGGCCGTGTGACCAACCACGGGCCGTGAAACTGAAAGACCAAAGTGCTTGCGTGGAAATCGCTAAAGCAAGGGTCACAGGCCGTTTCACGGTCCATGAACCCTCACACAGGTCGTGACAATGCACGTGGGAACGCAACGCAGTAATGACTCACAGACCATTTCACGGTCCGTTTGGACCCTCACAGTCCGCGTAGTGACCCGTACCCATGCCGACGTGTATTTTCCTATTTTAAGTTGGATTAGGTTTTTCCTTGTATATATATATTATTTGTATTCCATTTTCATTATTATTGGATGATTAGAGATAAAGAACACTATTGTGCACTAATTTACATTGAATTCTTGGATTTCAATCTCTTTAGAGATTGTAATACGTGGATTCATTATCTTATCAATAGTAAATTCTTTATCATGATTCCTTCATATTGTTATGGGCGATTTATTTTGAATATTCTAGGCTATACCCACAACTAGGATTTTGGGAACCATGACAAATTAATAAGATAACAAATTTGAGGGTGATCCTTAGGATTGATTATCGTATACATTGTAGTATTCTTCGCTTTAACTTCTTCGTTAATGAGTCAGTGTGTTAGGATAAGCCCATATTTATTACATGCCTGGGAGGGATGTAGTGATTAGGAAATTAATTTACAACATAAATTCGGAGGTTTTAAACTAGTCTAAGTTAAGGCTGGCACAGGGACGGGTACTGACACCACCGGACTAGTAATTACCGGTACCGGAAATAAATGGGGAGAATTTTCCCCATACCGGTACCGACAGTATCGGGAATTTCCCCCTTACCTTACCGGTCTGGTGCATATCGGAACGGAACCAGACCGTACCGGACTGGTAATTCTGAAATATTTTTTTTCAATTAAATAATTGATTAATTTAATTAAATTATTAAACTTTGAAGTTTAATTTTTAAAGGTTAAATTGAAGTTTAATATTTAAAGGTTAAAGTTGAAGTTTAAAATTTTAAAGGTTTAAACTAAATGTAGTATCATTATATAAATTTTGTAAAGTTTAAATTGAAGTTTAATTTTTAAAGGTTTTAAAGTTATAAACTTATATAAAATTTAATGTTTTGAGTTTAAATTTCAATTTTTTTAACTTTTTAAATTTAAATATAAAATTTAAAACTTTTGACTTTAAAAGTTTAAATTTCAAAGTTTTTAAATATAAATATAAATTTTAAAGTTTAAATTTTTGAATGATTCATTTTATATTTTAAAGTTAATAAAGATTTGAGAAATAAGGGGGTAAATATATTTTAAAAATTCAGAAGTTGAAGTAAAAGTAAATTCAAGATAATAACTTAAAAAAAGAAATAATGCGATTAACATATAATTTTATTATGTTACTTTAAAATTTAAATTGTACAGATATTAGAAAAGAACCTAATTTACGCAACCACCTTCTAGGAAAGGTTCTGTTTCAACTAGGCCTTATTTATTGTAATATATACTAATATCTTATACCACTTTGAAAATTTTGCCTAATTCTAACATTTCTAAAGTTACATTTTCTAGAATCGACTCTTGAGCTTGTTCTTCCATAAAATCCATGCCGTTTTCACTTGATTCCGATAAAATATTATCTATATCGGCTTCAAATTGAGACGGCAAAGATGGAAACCCTAAATTCCTCCGCTCCGCATTAATTCAATCTCTAAATAAAACTGAAATTTCCAAGCTATCTGCTGCTAGTGAATGTCTATAGTCTCCAAATTAGAATCTTGCCGCACTAAAAGTGCCTTCTGAAGCCATCGACGATGCTTGAATAGCTAGGATATCACGAACCACCCGCTGAAATCTTAGAATAGCTTTACCCTGATTCTTCCACCAATCCAAAAGTTGTTGCTTCTCCTCTGCATCCTTAATACTTTCAGTAGTCTGGTTAATGTATTCATTAAAATCACTGTTTTCGTAACTAGCTAATGTTCTAATGCTAATTTTAACTACATCCAAATTATGTGATTGATTATCTTCATCGTATTCAATTTCTAAATTTGCATATATACTATCTATCATTTGAGGTACACCGATTTCTTTGTAAGACAGATTAGATAAACAAGCAACTAAATAAATTTGAGGAATTGGGAAAAAGTATTTTTTTAAATTTTTCAATCATTTTTTAACCGATTCTCTAAATTTTGAATTATTTTTAAACAACGCAAATTAGTAAAAATCGCACAAATATTAGGTAAAACAGAACAAATAGTAGGATAATAAAGACCGGAAATTTGTTTAGTAGCTAAATAAAAAACTCTTAAAAATTCAATTGAATCTCTAATATCATTCCAATCATTTTCATCAAGTCGGTAAGTCATAACAACATTATGGGCATTCCAAACCATTGTAATGGGTCTCCTAGATTCATAAGCTACTTTAAGCATTTTATATAACGAATCCCACCTAGTAGCTATTGTTTTGAGATTTTTTTAACAGGCAAATTGCATTCAATACACCAACTTTCACATTCTTTACACCTAGCCTTTACTTGACATTTAAATATAAAATGACATGCAACTTCTACTTTATCACAACCATTTTCAAATAATGAAACACCATCTCTAACAATTAATTATAAATATGAGCAGCACATTTAATATGAGAACCATCTTCGTAAATAGGACTAAGAACATGTTTTAAATAATCAACAACACGTTTATTATTAGAAGCGTTATCTAAAGTTACACTAATTATTTTATTAGAAATGCCAAAAAATTGTAGAATATCAAAAATTGTCTGTACAATATAAGAATCAATTTTACGCATCAAGAACTACTTTTGTTTTATCTTCGTTTTGTGTTAAAATTGCCAAACAACTTATTTTTTTACACGTTCTGTCTTAGGCCTACTAGATGCCGATGGATGTACGGGGGGAGCAGGAGGGGGAGCCGGAGGGGGGGGGGGTAGTAGCAGTATATGGTGGTTGCATTTCATCATCATAAAAAATGTCATCACATATTTATTAATTTCATTACCATCTTCATCTAAATCTTCATTAAAACCAAATCTTTGTTCAAGAAATTCATGATCTAATTCCATATTAGAATCGATATTAAAACAAGTTCGTCAAGATGTGTAAAATCTTTAAATCTAAGTGGTGGTTGTCTTGTAGATTTAGAAGAACTACCAGTTGATTTTTTACCGATTAAAGCTTTAGCAATTTCACTGAAAAAAGTAATTTTTCTCTTTCCCTTTCTACCGAATTCCATGTTAAACAAAATGATACAAGTAAAGATTATATGAAATTAATCAAATTGTGAATATTAAAAAAGTTCAAGTATTCAACTAGTAAGATTAAAGAATAAAAACTAATACGATGAAATTTATAAGTTAGAACGATGTACCGAATGTCTGTGTAAAAACAGATGTAGAAGCCGAAGTTGATGAAACTTGAAGCTTGAATATGCTTCAATTAATCCACCAAAATTTGCTCCAAATTCCAAATAGCCCACAAAAATTGACAAACTAATTAACTAATTAATATTAAGAGAGTAAATAATAAATATTTACAATTATAGTATAGTATGATTATAATAAGATTGAGAGAATAAAAATATAAGATTGAGAGAACAAGAATTTTGTATGTAATAAATGTGAAGGGGTGGGGTATTTATAGAAAAGAGTAGGAGGAAATTAATTTTTTTTGGGAAAAATAGCCATTGAAATGACTATTTTTTTAATGGCTAGTAATTGGCCGTTGGGGTGGGGCCCAGGCCCCAACGGTCCAATCAGATTTTTTTATTTTTTTTACTTTCTTCGGTAATTCCAAGCCGGATCGGGACCGGTATAATGGTACCCATAAAATCGATTAAATTTACCTCTCCCGTCTCGTTACCCGTACCAGTCCCCCTAAATCAGAACCTACCGATACACCACCGGACTGGTACCGGAACCGGTACTAGACCAAGACGGAATCGAAACTGGTACTAGACCAGGACGGAACCAAACCGGTACCGGTATGTGCCGGTTCCATTGCCAGTCTCAGTCTAAGTACTTGAGACTGGAAAGTGAGAGTATTCTGAGATCCAGAACAAGGGTTAAAATTGTACACATTCTGAGACCGGAAGGTGATGAGTGATATACATCTAAGAAGGACCGGAAGTTGAACTAGGTGTTATATAATTTGTTTGATCTTGTATACGTAATCATGAATGGATTTACCACACAAATTTGGCTATCGTATTAGACGTCATGGGGAACACAACCCTAGCTTCTCATCAATTGTTGGAAGTCCAGTAGTCATCGTACGCGTTAGTTACTTTACTTTAGAAATTTAGTTTGAAACATCAACCCCCCCTCCCCCCATTTACTTTATGCATGTTTATTTTAGGCATAGAAATTAATTGAAAAGGGTGCTAATAGATTTATTCTCATGCATTCCCTGTGAGATCGACCTTAACTCTTGTTGAGTTCTATATTTGATCAACAACTGCTTTACTATTCCTTTCGTAGTGTAATTTCGCCGTATCAAATTTTGGTGTGTTGCCGGGGAATACGGCTAAGTAATAGTCTATTAGTTGCTACTTTCAATATGTAATACTAGTCCTTAATTTTACTTCTTTCTTGTTTTTGCTCTTTGTAGGGAACCAGTGTTGCATGCAAAACACCCGAAGTAAGGGTGAAGCACTTATTCCCTATGACCCCGAACTCACTAAGTCAATTTGCAAAATGAACGCCCAACACCCCGAAGTAGCAAGGCTGAGAAAGTTAGCTGTGATTCCTACAGATAGGGGAAATGAAGGTCTGGGTGAAGATGACCTCGCTGGTAATGGAGTGCCACCAACGGCACTACTTCGACAGGTGCCACTTGTGCCACCGCCACAGTAGCAACCTGTTTTGAGACCTTAGGGGCCCCATTATCCCCAAGCAGCGAATGACGATGATGAAGGTGTTGGGACCACTGGGGCAATAGTGCTGCCACCACTGCCTGCAAGTTTACCATCACTAACACTATGTTGCAATTGCTACAGTTGAAGGAGTTGTTCAACCGAGCAGTAACTAAGGATGCAAATCAGCATGTAATGAACTTCTTGGTGACATGCCAATCGTCCGAAATTCTAAGGGTCAGTCAACAGGCGCTTAGGTTCATGCTATTTCCATTGTCTCTTTCGAGTGAAGCGACAAAGTGGCTGAATGAGATTCCTCATGATTCCATCCGTACTTGGGGAGAGTTAAAAGAAGCTTTCTTGGAGAGGTTCTTCCTTGCGTCGAGGCAGCCAAAGATCAAAGACGAGATTGGATCTCACAAACAACTGCCGAATGAAGCATTATATCAATCTTGGGAGAGATTCAGGCATAAGCTCAAGCAATGCCCCAACCACTATCTCACGGATGAGCACTTGAAAGCAGTCTTCTACAGGTCTTGCAACTTTATGACTAAACCTATCATTGATGCGGCATGTGAAGGGTCGTACAGGTCTAGAACATTCCCAGACATCGTTGTGATCTTGGATCAGCTAGCTAAGAATAACGGGGCATGGTACACCAGAGAAGGAGATTGCTTTGGGTTGATCTTCAAAATTCTTGTAGAGCAACGAAAAAAGAAGGAAGAACGGGATCAAGACATGGCCCATATGCGGACCCAGATTGACTTGCTGTCAAAGGGACTACTTGGTGGAGGCCTAGAAAAGGTAAAAACTATGAACACACTACCCAGGTATGATGATCAATGCTATAATTATGATGAAGAGGCTCACTTCTTGGGCAGTCAAGGGGGTTACCGGGCATTCAACTCTGGTAACCAAGGTCACAACTATGGTCGTGATAACTACCAAGGGAACTGGCAAAATAGAGATGGCTATAGAAATTGTGAGCGCCAAAATGAGGATGGCGGAAACTCGAAACTAGAGGAGATGATGGCAAAGGTCTTGACAAGGTGGAGTTCACCGAGGCAGGGGTGCGAGATATGAAAGGAGAAATATCCAATGTTCGACAATTGGTCGACTCGTATTCGACCTTGATCAAGCAACTAGAGCAACAAATGGGGCAATTGTCAACTTCATTGAATTAGAGGAAATCTGGGTCATTTCCCGACAATACTGTTCGGAACTCGAAAAATGACTGCCACTGCATGGCGGTACCACGAGGAGCGGTAAGGGATGTTTTGACCCTATTGTAGTCTATGATGCAGGTCTTGATAAAACAGATGGCAAGGTACCTCACCTCGTAAAGGTGCACGATGATGACGTGAGTGATGAGATTGATGCAGCACCAACGGAGCCCAAAGTTTCTAAAGAGGAAAAAGAGTTGGACAAACCCAAGACTCAGTCCCTGTTAATCATCCCAAAGCCACCATTGTTATTCCCACAAAAGTTGAGGAAGAAGATTGAAGATGGCAAGTTTCAGAAATTGTTGTCTATGTTGAAGGAGATTTAAGTGAACAATCCTTTAGTAGAAGCACTCGAGCAGATGCCAGGCTACGCTACATTCATGAAAGACTTAGTCACTAAGAAGAGGACAACCACGATCGAGCCGGTAAACAATCTTCATCACTGTAGCGTCATTGCTACAAGATCCTTGGTTGAGAAGAAGGGTGATCTGGGAGCTTTCACTATCCCGTGCACTATTGGAGCTTATGACTTTGCCCTAGCCCTCAGTGACCTGGGCGCCAGCATCAACTTGATGCTATTAGCAGTGTATCAGCAATTGGGTTTAGGGTCCCCTACACCCACTACCATGCAACTACTTATGGCGGACAGATCAGTGAAGTGGCCCGTGGGGATTTTGTGCGATGTGCCGGGCCGTGTAGGCAGGTTCATCCTTCCAGTAGACTTTATCATTTTGGACTGTAAAATGGATTTTAAGGTCCCCATCATCCTCGGGAGACCATTTCTGGGGACTGGAAAGGAACTAGTAGATATGGAGCGTGGAGAACTTACCTTTAGGTTGAACATTGAGGAGGTAAAATTCAGTGTGTGTGCTACAATGAAGAGACCTAAAGAGGTAGCCGTGATGTCTTTCATGGATGCGGAGGATGATTGTTTTTCTGAGATTCCACTATAAGAAAAGATGAGTGTGGACACACTAGCAACAATACTAATGAATTTCCCAGAGGATGGTGTCAATAGGTACAATGACACCGTACATGCTTTATAGGGTAGGGGAACCAGACCATTTGTCCCCAGGAAGCTGGACTTGGACCTACAAAATAGACTGATGCCACCACCAAACCTTTTATTGAAGAGCCTCCAGCTGTGGAGCTTAAAGAGCTACCCTAACACTTAAGGGATGCATTTTTGGGCACCAATAACACTCTTCCTGTGATTGTGGCTGCAGATCTTTAGGAAGATAGGTGAACGCATTGTTGAGATTTCTCCAAAAGTTCAAAAGAGCTATTAGTTGGACCATTGCAGATATTATAGGGACTCCTCCAGGGATATGCATGCACAAGATCAAGTTGGAGGATAACTGTGTGCCCAGTATTAAGCACCAGTGCGGGCTGAATCTACCTATGCAAGAGGTAGTAGAAAAAGGAGATTATCAAGTGGCTGGATGCTGGAGTGGTATACCCCATCTCCGATAGCAGATGGGTTAGTCTAGTGTAATGTGTTCCAAAAAAGGGGGTGTAACAGTTGTGGCCAATGAGAAAAATGAACTTGTCCCCTTTTGGCCTATCATGGGGTGGCGAGTGTGCATGGATTATCGAAAGCTAAATAGATGGACTTTGAAGGATCACTTCCCCATGCCCTTCATGGACCAGATGTTAGATAGGTTGGCAGGTAGAGGGTGGTATTGCTTTTTGGATGGGTATTCGGGCTATAATCAAATATCCATAGCCCTAGAGGATCAGGAGAAGAGTACCTTCACTTGCCCTTATGGGACTTTTGCTTTTAGGAGAATGTCATTCGGGCTTTGTAATGCCCTAACCACTTTCCAGCTATGTAATGTCGATCTTTTCTAACATGGTCGAAGACACTCTTGAGATATTTATGGATGACTTATCTGTAGTGGGTGATTCCTTTAACGACTGTTTGTTGAATCTTAGCAGGGCACTACAATATTGTGAGGAAGCAAATTTTGGTGTTGAACTAGGAGAAATGCATTTCATGGTCACGGAGAGGATAGTCCTTGACCATAAGATCTCTGATAAGGGCATAGAGGTGGATAAGGCAGAGATTGAGGTTATTGAGAAGTTGCCACCTCCTATATCAGTGAAGGGGGTCTAGAGTTTTCTTGGGCATGCGAGATTCTACCGCCGGTTCATAAAATATTTCCAAGATTGCACACCCACTGTGCAAACTATTGGAGAAAGATGCTAAGTTTCAGTTTGATGACAGTTGTTGGCATGCCTTCGAGACCCTGAAGCAAAAGTTGATCTCTGCACCTATGGTAGTTGCATCTGACTAGGCTTCCCCTTTTGAGGTTATGTGTGATGTGAGTGGGGTTGTTGTGGGTGTTGTGCTGGGGCAGAAACACAACAAGATTTTTCATCCTATCTACTAAGCCAACAAGACCTCAAATGATGCATAAAGAATTACATAGTGACTGAGCAGGAGTTTCTGGCATTGGAGTACACGTTTGACAAGTTTTGGGCCTACCTATTGGGCACAAAGGTGATTATGCATACAGACCATGCAACATTGAGATACCTCATTGCGAAGAAAATGTTAAGCCGAGCTAATTAGATGGGTACTCTTGCTGCAAGAGTTCGACTTTGAGGTTCACAATCGGAAAGGAACTGAGAACCAGGTGGCAGACCACTTGTCCAGGTTAGAAGATGAGTTAAGAGCCAAGGATTGGTTGAACATCGATGATTCCTTCCCGATGAGCAGTACTGGCAGCTTCTTTTGACCTAACCACTTGGTTTGCTAATTTTGCTAACTTTCAAGTGAGTGACATTATGCCTGAGGGCCTTAACTCTCACCAGAGGAAAAAGTTTCTTCATGATGTGTGCAGATACTTTTGGGACGATCCATACTTGTTCAAAACATGTTCAGATGGGGTCATTAGGCTATGCATATCGGAAGAAGAGATGATGAGCATCATGGAAGCCTATCACTTCTCCCCAGTGGGGGGCCATCATGGTGGTTCCAGAACAACGAAGAAGATCTTGCAATATGGGTACAACTGGACCACCATCTACAAAGATGCCCATGACATGGCATGAGGGTGTGATCAGTGTCAGCGACAAGGCAACATCTCTAGGCTTCAAGAGCTTCCCATGACCCCCATCCTTTAAGTAGAATTGTTTAATGTATGGGACATTGACTTCATGGACCCGTTTGTGAGCTCCCATGGCATGAAGTACATCTTAGTGGCAGTGGACTATGTCTCCAAATGGGTGGAGGCAATTGTATTGCCAAACAACGAAAGCAAGAGTGTGGCCCAGGTTTTTAGGCAAAACATTTTCCAGGTTTGGGACATCTAGAACTATCATTAGTGATGGGGTCTCCCATTTCTGCGACAAAACCTTCCGTGTTGTGTTAGCTAAGTATGGTGTATGACAACACAAGGTCGCCACACCCTATCATCCGCAGACGAGTGAACAGGTTGACGTTTCAAACAGGGAGATCAAAGAAATCCTGACCAAGTCTATGAATGCGACCAAAACTGATTGGGCTCAAAAACTAGATGATTCTTTGTGGGCTAATGGGACGGCTTACAAGACCCCCATTGGTATGTCCCCATATCAATTGGTATTTGGTAACACCTGCCATCTACTTGTGAAATTGGAGCACAAGGCACTCTTGGCTCTGAAGACCCTAAACATGAATTGGGATGACGCTGCCAATTTGAGGCTTGATTAGCTCAATTAGTTGGACGAGTTTCTCCTCCAAGCTTATGAGAATACAACACTTTACAAAGATAGAATGAAGTCCCACCACGACAAGCATATTGCATCATGAAGTTTTAGTGTTGGTGATAAGGTTCTGTTATACAACTGCAAGTTGAGGTTGTTCCTAGGTAAGCAAAGTCGAGGTAGTCTAACCCGTATAAAATTGCCCAAGTATTCCCACATGGTGCTATTGAGCTAGAAATTGAAAATGGGCATCGATTCAAAGCAATGGGCAGCGAGTGAAGCAATACTTGGGTATTGCAGATGAAGCCTCAGTGATTGAGGTCATACAACTTGATAAATTCTGAATAGTCAACACAGTTGTGTCGTGCTGTGACGTTAAACCTAGCGCTTCATGGGAGGCAACCCATGCATTGTAACAGTTAGATTTCTTAAAAATTATTATTATTAATAAAAATTATATATATATATATATATATAGTTGTACGTGTTATTGTTAGAGTTCGTGAGCTTACACGTGGTGGGAGGTATGATATGAGCATGCAGCACGGAACGGCCCGTGGCATCAATCGTGTGACACATGTCGCTTAGGTAAGAAATCCTAAAGCAAGGCGGACGGACGATCCAAACAGATCGTGAAATGTGTCACTGATCGTGTAGCCATCCGTGGAGGTGGGTCGATCAACACGTGCCAGGTACGTTTTCCAATTTCTCTAAGTGTGGGCAGATGGAAGGTCCAAACGGACTGTGCCACGTGCCATGGGCTGTGAGGCTGCCGCTGGAGAAGAGAGATGGTCAACCATGTTGACTAAGGGTATTAAAACCCTCACTTTGTCCTAAATCATTCTCAAATTTTCACTCTCTCTCAATCCTCACGCCCTTCTCTCTCACGCTCTCTCTCTAAAATCCCCCAAATATTCTATCTTCTTTGTCACGGTTAGTGAGTCAATCTCACGATTTATAACATACATCTTCTTGTGGATCTTTATAGTTTAAGAAAGTCATCACCCTCCTTGAGTTCTTCATAAAGTGAGTTATCACCTTCTTGTTATTCTTATGTGTTTTCTAGTTTGAATGTGCTAAATCTTTTTTGCAATTAAGTTGTTCGTTGTCTAGGGTGTCAAACTTCTTGTCCTTGGAGTTGGGTTTTGCAGTAGGTGGTACCAACCACCATTGTTGAATGCTTGTGGTGTTGTCCATGGAGTCTAGTGAGTTTCGCGTCCTTTAGGCTGTTTTCTCTTGGTAAAACTTTGTTTTTTTGCTCTTTTTGTGTGTAAGTTAACACTAGGTACATGTGAAGTATGAAATTATGCTTGATCAGTTTGGGGAAGATGGCTGAGTGATTGGACGGGTTCCTCACGAAACCCGGCATGGTCTGTGTACCTCTTCACGGTTCATGTGGGTGACCGTTTTTGGCCCTTCACACGGTATCGCTCAAGTACACTCTCAGGGGGGTTCACACGAATCGTGCCCTATATCACGGGCCATGTGTGGCTTCCGTCTGGGTTGCCTTATCAGCCAACTTCCCAAGTCCCTTGGGTTGGTCCATCACACACTCCGTGTACCTCTTCACGGCCCGTGTGAGTGTCCCACCAGGGGACCACCTCTGCACACTTAGGATATTGAGTATTTTGTTACATTTGACATAATTTTAATTTAAAATCACAAAATTTAAAAAAAAATTTCGTTCCATGCCAAATCAAACCAGGTCATTTTTTTTAAATAGAGGGAGTATAACCTTATGATTACACTTGTGCAACCAAGTAGAACAGTTGTAATTGCAATGTTACAGATAAATAGGTCATCATAATAACTTGAGTGTTTCATTGCTTACCCCAGTAATTGCACCAATTTTAATTTCCAAGTGACTGTAACGACCTAATCCTATTTTTATAGGTATGTCAACGGGGAAGAAAATTGGCCAAAAACTCTGAGTAGTAAATTAAAACATTTTGAGCCTAGGCAAGAATTAGATAAAATTTGAGTTATGTAAGGTCTAGGGAAATACGAAAATGGATTAAGAATTAAATTATAAATTAATCATTCGAGTTGATAGTCAAGGCAACAAGGAGCCTGTACTGCTTTATAGAACTGAATTCAGACGATAAAGTTCTCAAAATTCATTTTAGCAGAGTATATTTTAGAATGTCATAATTTGAGGATGTGTGGTAAAATAGGGACTTGAGATGCAAGTTACAAAATTTTTGTCTCCGTCCAATCTGCCACAGTAGGATTATTCCAACTATGGCGGGGTAGTCATGAATTTTAAGTCAAAAAAATCTCAAATTCAGTCATATTTCTCCCACTTCATCCTCGGGAGCCAGTAACGGTCTAGGGTTATTTTTCTTCAGTTTTTCACCAGTTTTTCATTGTTAAAGTAAGTTAATCATTTTTTTAACTTGTGGTTTAATTTCTAGACCTAAGATTTTAGAGAAAATCAAAAATCAACTCAACAATTATGACTCAATTCAATGAATATGCGGGTCTAAAAAAATAAAATCATGCTTTGAAATTAGACTTAGTATTATGCTACTACATTTAAAACATCACATGCTCAGTCATGTATTGCTTAGGAATTTCTCTTAACCGACATCCAATCCCACCAGTTTTAGTTTGGTGATGCACAACGAAGATGATGCCATTGCCACACCCGTCTAAAACATGCTAAGGTGAAAGATGATCAACTCACTCTTGGTTCCAAAGTAAATGTCCATCTTTTTGGAACATGAGTTGCCAGAGTTAACTGTATGACCATCCTACCCTATTATGAGACTAAGTAGTTATTTACTCACTCTCATATCGATGCTCAATACTCCTCCCAAGACTAAAACATGCTAAATTCAATCAACTTAGTCTCATCTTTTTATATTTTCTCAATTCAAACTCAACTCAGTCAACTCTTTAGTGTTATTCCTATCAAGCTCAATCCAATCACTCTACGATCAACAACTAAGACTGTTAATCATGCATATTATGAGAACTCACTAAATCATTTAAGACTCTAAATCAAATGGTCATTTAGGATCAACTAATCATGCTTTTCACATAAAATAGGTAAGAGATTTATTATGTACATGTAGACAAGTAATATGCTACTCATGCTCAGTCATACTCAAGTTACTCAACTCGGATATCCATAATATTAAACTCAATTCAATCAATGCAATAAGGATTACATGGAATGATGCAATTTAGGGCTCATAATGTTAAACGTAAGTTAATACTCCAATTTTTTATGTAATTATGAAGCAACCCATCAATTTGTTCATAATATACTACAAACTCAACAAGTAATAAGAGTACCTCAAATATTAAGATTATGGGAATTCTCTACTCAATTCCTAGACTCTAATTCGATCATCAGGATGGAAGGGAACGTGGATGAACTCAATATAATGCTTCAGGTGACCTTACATACCTGGGATGAAGTTTGATGACCAGTTAGCAAGGATTTGTGCTCTAATCACTAGAATCCCTAACTTCTCTTCTCCTCTTCTTAGCCCTAGTTTTTTGTTAGAATGTAGAAGACTTAGGAATGGATTTAAGAAATCACTTTTACGCTTAAAACAACCTATATTAGTCGTGTTTTAAGTTTAGGAGGGATGAGAAAAAGTCAGGAATGCCCTTAAAAAAACTGAATATTTGCCCTTTGGAAAACTAAGTCCGCATCGCGGACTTGTGTACTTTATGGGCATTTTCATCAAAAATCTTCCAATCGAGTTTCTAACCATATAGAAAATACGAGAATTACCATTAAGTACAAATTTGTGACAAGTTCATGATGCGGACATGTCGCGCACTTTTATGGAATTACATTTTTGCTTTGAAAAATTATATTTTGATCTTCTTGCTCTAAAAATCAACCAGGATCATTTTCCCACACAATCTTTCACACTAATCGAGTTTTCAGCATCAAATTTGCTAAAAGAATTTGGAAAGACGCATTATGCAAGTATCTCTCATCTAGGAATATTTTAATAATTTTACCGGGTGAAATAGACCATGTCCAAAATCACCAAGTCAATCCAAGTTTCAAATCCTATAAATGAAATAGATCAAGAACAATAAATATAAGTGATTATAAAAAACTCTCCAATGGAGTGGAAACATGGATGGGGTGTCAAACCACATCATAGATCGCATCAAATCTCAAGGCAAATTTATTGACACATAAGAAGAAGTAGAACCTGGGTCAAATAAAATAATAGTCATCTAATCGAAGACAAGAATAATACTTGTGATCACTGCTTCTGATGCCTCAGCCTTTGTCCTTTTGGGAAAATCATAAAATTGAGCCCTATCATCCTGACGAAAAATCTTGTCACCTGTCTACATTGCTCTTCTACCTGCATCACCATTACTTCATCTGCTATGGCCTCTCTAATTTCCTCCTCGCCTACCCAATGGACGTTTTCTACCATTATAACCTCCACCTAAAGGCACCACGGCTCTACTCTGTTGCATAGCGTTGACCATACAGTGGTAGGAAGACTTTCTCCTCACATGACTTGGCTTACCATAATTATAGAAATTGTGATCCATAAAGGATCGAGTACATGGTGTAGATGTAATTCCTTGACCATCATAAGTAATAGCCTGATGTAAAGTTTTCCAAAATAACCACTTGTAGAAGCAGACATAGCTGACTGCACTGGACGGACTATAATGGTCGACGTACCTGAACCTCGAGAATAGCAATCTTGCAAATTACCTGTGCTATTGGGCCTCTTATCCAAAACATTGTCCTACCAAACGTTTCTTACTCCCTCAAACTTTTAAACAAAATCAATGACCTTATTACAACTCTTACCTGTAGTAGTCATATGAACATATAAAACTTATAACTCAAGGTTTAAACCTTTAACAAACAACTGAATCCTCTCCTCTTTTGTAGTAACCGAATAGCATATTCATATAAAATATGGAATTTAGCATGATACATGACTACATTCATGCTACCTTGCTCTGAAGTGTCATAAATTTATCTTCATTGTAATTTCTCAAGATCCAGGACATTTACATCTCCAAAAATAATTCATGAAAATGAGACTAAGTAAGTGATGGCAATACTAATGATCAACATTCCACAAGGCTCTCCACTATTGCTTGGCCACATCTTGAAGTTGTAAGGTCACAAAAACAACTCTATGCTGGTGAACAATACCCAACTTATGCGGCCTCTCATAACAATTCATAATGAACTCCTAAGTATCCTCACTCTCTGAACCTTGTGTAATGATCCTGAAGGTCATTTCTATTATTTCTGATAAAATTATCATTTTAGCACTCCTAGTAGTTTTTCTGAGTTATTTTTTATTGGTTTTGAAGGTTGATTTTTGAAAATCTTGTAAAAAGTTAAGTTTTTACTAAAGAGGTGAGTTTTGAAAGTTTAAGTTGCCAAATTTTATGTTTTTGAGTCGTTGGAAGATCTGAGTCTCGAAATAAAATTTTGTTGACTCCATCAGTTTTGAAATGTGAAAATTAGTATAGGAGAGTTGGCAAAATCATATTTAGAGTTGTTATGTGGATTTTAGGTCTGGAGTTGAAAACTTAATTAAAACTTGACTTAAGTTTGACCTTGGTCAACATTTTGAGTTTTGATACTCAGATTATATTTCTTATAGTTCAGTTGGTTCCCGGAAGTGATTTTAGTGCCAAAAAGAGTTTCATCATAAATTTTATATGTTTCGATAGTATTTTAGCATTTCAAGTGGCCTAAACTATTTTAATTATGACTTATCAGATCATAGGCCATGGAGACCTTGAATTTGAGTTTTGATAATTGCAATGAGTCCAGAATGTTGAATTTAGTAGGATCACAAATCTAGTTAGTGCGTATCGAATTCCACATGAATTTCAAGGGTCATTTTATATTTTTGTATTTTTGTTCATAGCTGATATTTGGTGCCTCTGATCTCTTCTTCGCGATCCCGACTTTGTCTTATGCATTCACGGAGGCTTAGTATGTTGCCTCTGCATTCGCTTTAGGCGATTCACTTTCGTGGAAAGTCACTTGTGTGACCTCTGCATTTACGATCTGCCTTTTTCATTTGCGATCGGCCTCCCTCGTGCGATCGACCTTTTGCATTCACGAGGTGTATGCCTCTCTAATCTTCATAATCGCAGGTACCCCTCCACATTCACGAAGGTCTAACCACCTTTAACCTCATATTCATAGGCCCAGGCTGCTATCGTGAAGAGTCAAAATAACCCTAAAATAGTGAACTTTTTTAAAAGGTATGATTTGTCCAAATTCCTCCATTTTCAACTTTTCAAGCTCGATGTTTGGGGTTTTTTCAAGAGATTTTTGTGGGGAATCAATTGGGTAAGTCAATTTCAACTCTTTTCTTCAATTTTCATTAATTATTCATGATTTTAACATCAATTAGGGATTTTTAATTTGCGGGAATTAGGGATTTCATTGATTTGAATTTCAAAAATGAAAGTGGTGATTGTGGATTCATCTCAACTCCTTTTTCTAAACCATTGTCGCCATTAGATTTCTATAATCCTAAGGATCATTTTTATGTAAAAAAAAATCAGGTTTTCTTTTTCATTTTCTAGCATTAATTTTGGACCATTTGCACTTTTTTCTGAATTGCATGATTTTTTTGTCATTAGTCTCATATTGTAATTATGAATAATTTTTTATTAGATTATGTTATTTTGGAGTGTAATCAAAAGGGGAAGGCTCCAATTTTGGATTGATCTTCATGTTGTTAGCTAAGACAAGTGTATTTCTAACCTATGTTAAAGTGTGTTGAACCTTGCATTTCCTAATTGATTGTTTGAAATGAAATATGAGTTGATTGAAATGTGCAATTATGTGAAATATATTATGAAATAATATGAGATATTGATAGTGAAGTATTACTTGATGTATTGAGTTAAAAATTTGTACTTGGAAATATATGTGTTATAAGTTAATTATTGAGGAATGATGATGTCTTGGTTGAGTTATGTTTGAAAGCATCTTGTTGATATATATATATATATATATATATATATTTGCATTTGGACTGTGGGAATGAGATGAGAAAGAGATATTGCATTGTGCGACCAAGGTCACTACCAATCGAGGTTATTAAGAGAGACATTGATATTTGGGGCTGAGATTTCTATCGGTCATGCCAAGGTAATATTTTGACGTCTGATATTATTGAGGTCATCTTCAGTAGCTGAAGTAATATTTTGCTTAATTGATTTTGTCGAGGTCATTTTCGATGGATACATGGTCTAAGTGAGACCCTTATTTGTTCTGGCCTGAGTTGTTCAACAGATGTGTATCGTAGGACAGACATGCATTACGCTTACCTGACATTGCATTTGCATCATATTGCACCTCAGTCATTGCGACATTTTACTTGGATTAATTGAGTTCTTGTTGATGCTTTTATGCTAGGATAAATGCTCCTTGTTGATCCATTTTTATTGAGATTTTGATTTCGTATAAACTGTATAATTATGAATAGACGGGCCTAGTTTTTGTATATATTGTGTGTATTGTGTATGCTGGATTTTCCTAAGTGCAAATTTGTAGTTTTGGAGGTATATGGTTGGGATGGAAGGAGTGCCTATGTTCTTCATTGTTTTACTAGGTTTAGAATTCAGTTGCCGGGTACCTTGATGTTAGGTACTCACCCTTGCTTCTACACTTGTGTAGATATTGAGCCCGGTACCTCTTGATCTTTCATTCTTTATTGGACCGAGCTTTGAGACAATTTGAAAGGTAGTAGCCAGTTTTCTTTGGTGTACCTTCAGACTTCAGTTGTCTTTGGTTTTTGTTCAATTTGAGAAGTAAAGACTTTGAGACTTGTAGTTATTTCTTTAAATTATGTATGGTAAAGGCTTGTCCACATGAAACCACGTTTCAGGATGATTTTAGATTGTGATATTCATACCTTATGCTTATTATTTTGTTTCTAGATTGTATTATCTTTTTCGCTTCCACATTATCTTTATTATTCTCATTTAGACTGACTCCCTTAGGTGGGCTAAAGGAAAATGCTATCACACCTGATTTCGGGTCGTGACACCTTGGAACACCGAAGGCTTTAGCTTAAAAAACTAGACCTAGAAGAGGGGAAAAGAATGTCGTATCACCCTTAGTTCTTAACACATTAGGGGTTGCAGCTGCAACAGAGTAGGTGATAGGAGCTTGGGCAATAAGCACGGTGGAAATGGCTCCAGAACCAACCAACTCACTCATAAAAGTCAGTATCTACTGCTAAATCCATGGGAGGAAGTCTTCTAAATACAACCTGCGCATTCTTTTCTACCTCGGCATGTTCCTTTACCTCAACTTCCACATTCTCCTCTATCTTCACCTGAGGTGTAGGTTGGGTCTCTTCTACTAATACCTTCTCAGCTTGGGCCACACTCTTGGCAAGAGCTACCCTCTACCTTGGCCTCTTCTTCTTCCTCTCCTTCATCCCCTAACCCTTGTTATAGTCATCTCTATGGACTCATTGGCATGAGTTGTTGGTATAGCACTATTATAACGCATGTTAACCATCTGAGAATAAAAAAGTGAAAGATGTTCTATATCAACTTGTATCATTAGATAGCAATTGAGATCAAGTCATAGCATGAAAAGATGAGAGAAAAAATATATGAGAGAAATTTCCTAAAGTCTTATAGCCTTTCAAAGAAAAATACAGATATCTGGATACCATTTTGCAAGATTCTACTAGACTCATTTTGGTACAATAAGATCAACAAAATAATCTGATGCCAATTTTTTCTCTGCCCTGAAAGGGCTGTGAGTGGCACCCTTACTAATCCTCCGATAGGAGAACCAATACTCTAAAAAAATTAATTGAACTAGCACTATTCAAAAACTTAAAGTTAAGGAACTCAGTTTAAATAAGTAAAGCAAGTTGAGTTTTTGTAAATTCAAAAAGAAAACTTAACAACATAAAACACTACCTAGAAACTAAAAGTTATTGTACCAAAACTCTAACTACTATTCTAACATAAGGGAATACAACCCAAGAAAACTAAAATAATCAATAAACAAAAGTTTGATCCAAGAACAAGTGGATTGAGATAGTGAAAAAATTCATGGTAGCCCAAAAGATACTGGCTCACCCTTGTACTCTTGAATCAACGATCACTTAGATAAGGTCTGTCAACAACCGCTTAAAGATGCTCTGTACTTAACAAAAAAAAAGAGCAAGTGTAGTATTAGTACACACAATAATAGTATATTGGTAGGATCACACGACTATTCCAATAGGTGAAGTATATAATAGGAAACTAGAACACAATAGATCATACATATAAAAATAACCCACAACTTTAATGATTAATGCTCGATATACTAATTCCATGTTCGTCAATTTCACTACAATTTCAATAATAGTCCTCTCAAGTGACCCATACTCACACACTTATGTGTCCAGAATGTGACATCCAATCTTGTAATGTGTCAGAACATGACACCTGATCTAATAATATATTGGAGCGTAATGTACGATCAATAATATGTTCGAACGTGATACTCGATCCAATATTATGTCAGAACGTGATTAACTGATTAAGAATCACAACCATAATGAATAATTTACAACTTTCCAAGTCCCAGTAAATATGTTCGTTGGATATAATGTGATCATGAGAAAATTCTCAATTAGTTTCATATCATTATTCTCTTTTCACATACATGTAAGAAGTGGCATGAAGTAGTTAACAAGCATGTATCATACAAATGAAAATATTAAACCATCACCTACCTTAAATTCAAGCCTTGAACTCTATAAAACCAAGCTTTCCCCTGTTTCCAAAGTTCTAACTTATTCTTATTCTATAAACAATCAAGAAAACCATATAATCAACAACAATGGCTTGATTTATCTAGATTATATCAAAACCTTAATCCGTGGCCCCTTTTATGATTACCTCCCCCAACTATGAATTTTACCACCATTAATTGTAGGTTTAAATTCTTTTCTTTTTTTCACCAAACTCAAGTGCAATTTCCCTATGATAGACCGAGTGACACCACTCTTAAGGGTTATTGTCACTTTCCTAGCACAAGGGAAGTCTGATTACCTGCTAGTGTGTCGACCTGCTCGTTTAACATTCTAACCGTTTTATTCATTCATGACACTTGTAGGTACCATAGGTCCACATTGAAAGTCAATCCAACCTAGGGAGGAACTTGGGTCACGTCTCCACGAATCTCCAACTGTATCATCTAGTCATCAAAGTGAGAGTGACTCAGGCGATGACTCATCCGGAGGGTCAGAGGTCCGATTCACCGATAATGTCTCTCCTTACTTCCCTCACACTACAAGGCCTCATGTAGCGGGCCGAACTGTAGCCCCTAGTCCGAGGAGGGGGCTCCTAAGGTGGGAGTTGCGGGGGAGGATGATGCCCTGGAGCAGGAGGAACATGCACAAACACCAGAGGTGGACCGACACCACACTGATGCTGAGGATGATGAGATTGCCCTCTGAGACAATGATGATGAAGCCACACATTATGCGGTTTCTCGAGTGACAGATCTTGAACTGTGAGGTGGCTTATTGTGTTTTTGCGTGGCCGATGGACAATCCCAGGCGCTAAGGGGATCTGTATTCAGGGACTGACTAAATGCTTCGGGGTATACTAGCGGCGAGCCATCATCCCTGAGGTTCGTTTAATCACATATCAACTAGATGGGGTCTCAAATATCAAGGATGTGTTTGAATCGTATCAATTTGGCTGGATCGCACAACTACCCGGCTATTACGGGCCAGAGCTAATTGTTGAGTTTTATTCCAAATACACTGCAAGTCTATTGGATTCCATACAAAGCAGCTAGTCCAAGAAAGTGAAGAAGCAGCTAGTCTTTAAATTGTCCTCGCGGGAGTATGTCGTGGTGCGTAGTGAATGGGTGGACATTTCTAAGACCACCATCAACAGATTCCTCTATGGTCCAGATTACCTGGCCCCTCCAGATAGCCTATTTATTGACAAACATATAAAGATCACCGATGAGGGGCGTATGTCCGATCCGACATCGCGGGCCATATATTAAAATGGATTGCTGAACGGATTGCTATACAGGGGCTAATGCAGACAGGGTTACAAAACTAGGATTCCTATTGCCAAGGCATCTCTGACTTTTGCGGCAAAATTCTGATGGTCGGTGGTGCGGGCCAGGCTACGATCCACAGGTAATGACAACATGCTCCAACCTTCACATGCCTCGTTGGTAGCGTGCTTGATAGCTAAGTATGGAGTAAATTTAGGATAGATCATCGCCATAGAAATGCGAGACTGAGATTTATAAGACAGAGCCGGCATGCCCTTCCCATGCCTAAGCTGCACACTTTGCAAACGGGTCTGTGTCCCTACCACACATTTTCTGGACCAGAAGACTAGCTCCCAAAGGCGTGGTTAATGTTAACCTGATTAAGGATGTCCACAATCCTCTGATCCGCATTAGATCGCGCACGCTGGAGGGTCCAATAATGTTTCCCCAAGCGACTTCACAACACCCCTTTTTATTTGAGAGTTACACCACCGCTCCAAAGTCAGGCGAGGCTTCTGAGCAGTCCGAGGGAAGTGGTGCAGCGCCTTCAATGCAACAAGGGTATGCGTATGTGGCATATGAGTTCCTAGCTAGAGTAGTGACGGACCAAAGGCAGACACGAGCAATTGTTAATGAAATACTCGAGAGGATGCCTCAAGTGGTCCACTCTCATGTCCAATAGGCAAAGGATCGGCTCCGGGCGGAACTACTGGGTCAAATAAGCAACTTGCAGAATCATGTCAACACTTTGGAGGGTTACTTGCATGATATGTTTGGGAGTATGTTCGGGGATGAAATGGAAAAAATTGTGCACACAGTGAGTGACATGAAGGACCAAATCACACAGTTGATGACTCAGTACTACCGCTGCACTGGCCCCACCTCCAGAATCTTGGATGTCACTTTTCAATGTCCTTGTGGCACCAATTTTAGACAACACATGGGGCGCTCTGCTCGCTCTAGCTGCTGCACCAGTACCACCTACAAATGTATCCAAGAAAAAGGACAAAGGCAAGAGACGCAGCTACCACAACAGCCCCCTGCAAGATCCACAACTCACAGAAGAGAAGAAGTTGCATAAGGTTATGCGAGCCCAGCACCGAGCAACCAATGAACAAGAAGAAAGGGAGCGGCTGGCATGAGAGGCAGCCAGGATAAGAGCCTCCAGGAGAACCATTAGACCAGGTGCGACTTTTGATGACATTACTCCCAATGGCAAAACACACCAGGTGCGACATCAGACCCACGGGTGTGATCGTGAGTAAAACACACAAAAAAGAAAAGAGAGGAAAGAAAAAGAATAAGTGAACACGAAAATTACTCCCAATGGTAAAGGAAGTGGAAAATAGGGGCAATAGGAGCTGAAAGCCGAGAGCAGATAGTTGAGTTAATGTAGTGTCTTTGAGGGGCTAATTAGTCACTTGATCCTAAATATACTCCACCCTAGCCCGAGCCTATATTACAAGCCACAAAAGTCCTAATATGATCCTAAAAAGATCGTTTAAGAGTGAGGTGGCAAAAATAAGGGCAAGCATATAGTCAATACTTGTGTGTCCACTAGAAATCACTTGTGAGAATGAGTATCTGCATTCTAGTCTCTGTTTTACATTGATATGTTGTGTGCGAGACTTCTTTGTAGTGAGGTCACCATCCTTGCATTGATTGGTTTCTAATACGACTGGTTCATTTTTGTTCCCGAGCTTATGCGAGATGACCATATGGGTATGATGTTTCCTTAATCTGTGTGAGTTTTTCTGGGGTGTAAGCACATTTTAAGCATGTTTACTGAGCATATGTGTTGAAATCGAAGGGTTATCCATAGTTCTGATGAGGTACTTGTATTTATGCTTGTTTGGTTGAGTTGTCATTGCTTGAGGACAAACAATCATTCTAAGTTAAGGGTGTTGATGAGTCATGCAAATACAACTCTTTTAACACTTTAAACACAAGATTTTTGTGCAATCTCAAGCAAATTTGTTAGTTTGATGTGTGTTTTTTAATTATTTCTAGGAACATGGTGAAGGCATGGAGTAAGGGGCAAAGTACAAGAAAATGATTGAGGAAAAAGGCACAAGGGTCACCATACGTAGCCCTCCACAGCCCGTGCAATATTACACGGACCGTGAGACGCCACGTGGGACTGGCGTGAGTGAAGGAGTCAAGAATGGAGCTAAGTGGAGGAGCACGGGCGTCCACATGGCTCATGTAACACAAGACGGACTGTGTGGAGCACCATAGCCCCACACTTAGTTTGCTAAAGTGCGGATGGAGCAAAGAAGCCAAGGCAACTCTCACGGTCCCTTTCATGGGCCATGGGAATTGACACAGACTGTGTCCCTCGTCGTGAAGGTGACATGAGTTGAAGAGTCACCATCGAAAATAATAATAATAGTACAAGTGGAGAGAGATGGGGCTCGTCACGGGCCATGTGACCAACCATGGACCGTGACTTGGTCCGTGAAGTTGAAAGACCAAAGAGCTTGCGTGGAAATCTCCAAGGCAAGGGTCAAAGGTCATTTCACGGTCCATGAATCCTCATGCAAGCTGTGCCAATGCACATGGGGATGCAACACCATAATGACTCACGAACCGTTTCACGATCCATTTGGACCCTCATGATCCGTGTATTGACTCGTACCCATGCCAACATCCATTTTCCTATTTTATGTTGGATTAGGTTTTTTCTTGCATATATATATTATTTGTATTCCATTTTCATTATTATTGGACGACTGGAGATAGAGAATACTATTGTGCACTAATTTACATTGAATTCTTGGATTTCAATCATCTCTTTAGAGATTGTAACATGTGGATTCGTTACCTTATCAATAGTAAGTTCTTTATCATGATTCCTTTATATTGTTATGGGCGATTTATTTTGAATATGCTAGGCTAAACCCACAACTAGGGTTGTGGAAACCATGGCAAATTAATAAGATAACAAATTTGTCTTAGGATTGATTATTGTATACATTGTAGTATTCTTCGCTTTAACTTCTTCTTTAACGAGTCAACTCGTTAGGATAAGTCTGTATTTGCTACATGTTCAGGAGGGATATAGTGATTAGGAAAAGAATTCTACAACAGAAATTCAGGGTTTTTAACCTAGTCTAAGTACTTGAGACCGGAAGGTGAGAATATTCTGAGATCTAGAACAAGGTTTAAAATTGTACACATTCTGAGACTGGAAGGTGATGAGTGAAATACTTCTAAGAAGGATTGAAAGATGAACTAGGTGTTATATAATTTGTTTGATCTTATATACGTAATCATGAATGTGTTTATGGAACAGACGTCATGGAGAACACAACCTAGCTTCTCATCAATTGTTGGAAGTTCAGTAGTCATCATACGTGTTAGTTACTTTACTTTAGAAATTTAGTTTGAAACATCAAAAAAACCCCATTTACTTTATACATGTTTATTTTGGGAATAGAAATTACATCAAAAAACGGTGCTAATAGATTTATTCTCACGCATTCCTTGTGGGATCAATTTCACGACCCTGAACTAGGGCCTAGATATGACACGGCGAATGGGAACTCGAGAGTCCCCAAACAAGCCTCAAAGTATCCAAATCCACATCATCCATTCAGAAGCGCATTCGAATAGTAAACACATAGTTGGGAAAGTAGGGCTCACACTATGGGGATATCGAAGGGAAAGGGATTTACATGGATTCACATAGCACATCGCACATAACACATAGGAACTAAGGGGCGGGTAAGTATGACTCACTCTATGGGGGCAATACGAGGCTTAGGATCTTCCACCTTTCCACATCAAACATACATACATATCATAATTCCCATAATCAATCCGTGATAGCCATATCCAATAGATAACTAAATCATAAGCTTCAAATACAACACATAACATATAGGATCTACGAAAGTCTACAAGATGTCCAACAATGCCTCTAGTCATAAGATGGGATGGGGGACAAGACATGTCCTGGGCTCACCCTCAATTAAAAAGATAAATAGAAAACAACATAGGTAGAAGGAAGGTGGTTTGTCCTTGGAAGATAGGACTCACCACAATATTAACTCTCTGAATTCGAACTACATATCAAGCGGTGGATGATTGTAACCCATGGTCCCTACATGGTAAAATCATGTAGGCATAGAGTATGCGTTAGTACGTTTGAATGTACTAAGTATGCGGGCATGCAATGCATATGACTTATCAACCTGCATTTCAATGTTATATGACAAGGGCACATAATATAGACAGAATCATATCCAATGGAAAGGTAGTATACAAGATACCATGAAATTCATGATGCATGCAATGAGATAATACTACTATAGAGTGGGGATGGACTGTAACCGACAAATTAAACTCATGCGAGCTATTACATGAATTAGACCGATTGGGACCTCCCACCAGTAAGGAGAAGATTACTTGACAAAAGTAATCTACTTCACACTTTACGACCACACTTTTTAGTGGATAGACACTTCCTTACGACCACACTTTTCAGAAGGATTTTCATAATCATATCATATCATAGCATAAACATAATCGACGAATATCCATTCCTTACGGCTTGGTCTTTTCGGTAATGGAGATCGTTCCTATATTGGCACATAGTTCAAGAAAAGGGAGAGGGCCCTTGGGGATAACCCTGACGCCCCCAATTCATCGGTGCTAAGTCAACAACATCCCACATGAATACTTATACATATACGTGTTGTCAAGAGATTTAATGTTCATTTCAAAACGTTCAATGCATACATGGGCTCAAATGCCAAACCATAAAATCATAATCATAATGCTCATGCAAGAAATAACTCATCTACACATATACGAGATGGTGCAAGCACCCATAATTCTCAAAGAGTCATAATCATATACATACCGGTGATCACCTTTTTGTAACTAATGCCTTACCAAAGTCATATCATAATCATTTCATAAAACATAATTGGGTTTAACCCACTTCATAATTTTCAATACTAATGCTCATGAATGTAATGTAATGCATGATGTGAGGATAGCATGGGTAACATAGATTCAAGTTAAATCAGCTATAAAAATGAGATTGAGGAAACCCATAATTAAAAACCACATGTAAAATCGTAGTATAGGTCACCCATGCATAAATCAACTTTAAAAACAGACATCCATGTTCATACTTTATAACTTAACGTAAATCAACATAATAGTGATCAAAGTGAATTGAAATCATAGATAAAATACAACCCCCACATCAATTAGATTTAATGAAATCAAATAATGAAATCTCATATTTAAAGTGACTAAAATTCATGAAATCAATTGAAAGGAATTTTGGGTCTTCTTGGTTGAAAGGAACCAAGAATCAATTTCACATACCTTGATTAGGAAGATGAATTTGAGAAGAATTTAGCTTGAATTTGAAATCCAATTGAATCCTAGCTTGAATCTTGAAGATGAGACTTTGAGAGAATTTTGAGAGCCTAATTCTAGAAGCTAGGTGTTAGTCTTGAATGAGGGTTTAGAATTAGTGTAGGAGAAGTTTAGGAATATAAAGGAGGGTTAAAAAGGTCTTAAAAGCCTTGAGGATGGGTCAAGATATATAAAATAACTCAATAAAATGCCCCTTTAAATTTTAAACCGAAGTTCACACGGTTGGCTTCACGGCCTGTGAAGGCCTCCCGTCTAGCCCGGACATATTTTATGCAAAAGGGCATAACTTCTTGCACCAAACTCGGAATGAGGTGAGACTAGATGCGTTGGAAAGATAATTCAAAGAGCTTCAATTTGATAGGTTGTGGGCCACCCAGTTCCTTTTGTTCTAAGAGATATTCCCATTTAATGTCGGCCCTTTTATCGGTACTTGCGAAAACTTAGCCAATGGAATTCGGACTTGACTTGATGTAGGAGACCCATGATGGCCTTAAAAAACATTAATAAGCTTGAATTGAAGGCTTGATAGTGAAATTATCTTGAGCATGAAGATCCCATACTTAGAATTATTCAATGAAGTCACCTTCACGAGAGGGTACACGGACCGTGTAGTGTCACATGGCCGTGACACTGCCCGTACCCCTCTCCTTAGAAAAATTCCACGATCAAGCTACGAGACGGTGATTTCATACTTAGAAAAAATTTCACTCCAGAAGCTTTACAGATGGCCTTAAGGGCCGTGCCACCCCATACGGGTCGTGTCTTGGCCGTGTAACCATACCTGGTCCCAAAGCTGTGGGATTTCAAGTGAAGGCCATCACACGGCCCACCACACGGTCCGTGAAGTATCACACGGATTATGAGGGGTCCAAGTGAGGTGTGCCTTAGTTTAAAACACCACGTTTAAGGGCTAAACATCCTCCATGGGCCAAGGGCCAGTTCATGGAGGCTCCACACGGGCCGTGTGACCTCACACGGACCGTGATGGCTCCCATGAAGTGTCACTTTTGTTCAAAATTTTTCTGAAATCAAATTTTCATGCTTCATTGAGGTCGTACAAAATTTTGGGTCGTTACAATCGACCTCAACTCTTGTTGAGTTCTTTATTTGATCAACGACTGCTTTGCTATTCCTTTTGGAGTGTAAATTTGAGCATATCAGTCATGCGAGGCGGTGACTGTTATAGGTGCCCGGCTCGACTGTCTCTGCTTGGCTCATCCTTGTCCTCATGGTACGACTTTAAGATGCCGGTATGGAAGATAGGATGTACTTTTAATGATGGTGGAAGCTCCAGTCGGTATGAGATCTTGCCTACCTTGGCAACGATCCTAAATGGACCCTCATATTTTCGCACCAAGTTTTGATGTACGCCTCGTAGAGCCTTGAATTGTCTCATATTGAACTTCAACAAAGTCAAATCTCCAACTTTGTAGTCCGTGGGGCGACGCTTACTATCGGCGAACTTCTTCGTCTTCTTAGCCGCTTTGTATAAGTAAGACTTAGCGGTACCCAACTGCTCCTCAAAACCTTTGGCCAATGATATGCCCCCAAACTCTTGCCCTCGAGCGCAATCCGTAGTGAGTGTGGAGTTTGAGGCTATTGGCCTGTGGCTAACTCAAACGGTGTCCTGCCACTGTCTTCACTTCTATGCAAGTTGTATGAAAATTGGGCCACATCAAATAGCTTTGCCCAATCCCTTTGGTGAGAGCTCACAAAGTGCCTAAGATAGCTGAAGTATGAAGTTATTCTTATGCATTTATTTTTTGACAAGAATTCTTATGCATTTATACTTATCCGCAGATCCTTGGGATGATCTAGGCGGTATGGATGTAGCAAGAAAGGTTAGGAAACATCTTCTTGCCAAATTATTATGCTGATTAAGGCATATTATCATTCTTTTATCTGAACTTACCGGCACTCTTACAATTTACATAATTAGGAAATCATGTTTCATCTGCTATATGCTCACTGTAGAAAGTGTTTTAGAAAGTATATATCTTCTTTTAACAACAATATACCCAGTGTTATCTAACAAATAAGATATGGAGAGGGCAGGATGTCGGCCAAGCTTACCTCTACCTTTGTGAGGTAGAGAGTCTGTTCCCGATAGACCCTCCGCTCAAAAGGAAGTATATTTCTTCACCAAGACTAGAACATATGAGAAGAAATCACCAAGTGTTAAGTCTCTATTATTGATATTTGAACTTGATATCTCATGATGCTCAACCCACTTTGTTGATTGCTAAGCCACACCCTTGGGTGCTTTTCTGTTATCCATTTCTGAGTATAGGAATTATAGCAGAATGAACCCATGATAATATGCATAGATTATGTATCTTGCACTAATTCTTAAAATTTCATCTTTGAAAGGGAAATGAGAATGAATTTCTGAGCATTAAGGGTATGAGTGAAATAACCTAAAAATGTACATATAAACCCCTTAGGAAGACTAGAACTGCAGAACTCAATACCCTCTCGCATGTCTAACCAGATTTTGAGGTTCACATGAACTTTAATATGGACTTAAGGATGGGTACGATATTATGTGAAAAAAATTTGTGCTTCCAAAATTGGAGAACCTAAGACCTTTATTAACCCCTTCGAAAGCTTTATTCAACCCATATGGAACAACTATATAACTCAATGAAAATGGCTTAGAATCAAATATTCGATAAGTCCACCAGTTTTTAAAAAAGTAAAAAACTCAACTGTTTGTTTGGTGGACAATATTGAAGAAGAGGAACTCTGGGTGTTTTGCGAAGATAGTGAATAGTATATAGAAGATCAAATTGAATTGTATTTTGATCCTATAGTTTTGGTGTAATCAGTTATGCTCAAATGGTACAGTCTCCATTATTGATGTTTTAGATTCAATATAGAAATAGGACAATAGAATTTCGAAGTGAATTTGTAAATATGGTTTTTGTACAACCCATGGACTGTTTTGTTCATGATGAAATATATACACAAAAAAAAGTCAACATAAAATTATTTTGTTTTGTAATATTAACTGCAACGAGTCTGAACCATTGAACTAACCATCTAAAAGAATGTAATTATTACATAAGTTGAAAAAAGAAAGATCGGAAAACTAGTAGAGTGATAGGTGATTAGCATTTTCTTATCTCGTTTTTTCCCTTATCAGGGTCACTTGTAAGTATATGTTGTAAGGACATTCAAGCCAGTTCCATCTGGCTATAAAATTCAATGCCAATGATCGACGTTGATATTTCTTCTGGTCTGCGACTCTGCTTTTCTCTTATATATCATGAAAATGGTGCTGTAGCAATTGTAATTTATGCATGAGAGTGAAGAAGTATCTATATTTCATATTTCATCAAGTACTTTGTTTAAATCTTTCCTTATTTGGTACTTGGGATGATGATGTCTTTTGGAAGCAGAAAAGCAGCAAAATCATTTTTGCAGATTGTGATGGGAAGCATATCTTATCCAACTTGATATAGTTAATACTTGGTTTCTAGATACCTTACACCCCGTAACCAAATTTTGTTTCGATCTCTTCATAACAGGCTCTAATTCTTGCTCGCCTCCTTGGACTGCGTTTAAACCTAGACAATATGAAGGCTAGAATATATGTCACTCTGTCTCTTTGTTTTGTTACTATTTCAAATTACTTAAGAAACCTTTGATGCATCTGTAAATCCCTTTTTAGATCGAGAGCTTGTATCCTGAAGAAATGGGACCAGATGTGATGCCTCTGGAAGACTTTCTAGTGAATGGCCTTCCCTTACTTGAAAAGAAAATTGAAGATAGGATTACACAAGCTTCTGCAAATGGGAATGTTCTGCGTTATGTTTGCTTGATTGATGATAAGAGGTAATTCTTTCATTTCATTTCTAGTTTGCTCAACTGATAATGGAAACTTGATTTTTAATCCTAATCACATTCTGCACGTTACTGCATCTCTAGCTAGTAGCTTAAAGCAAAGCTTGCTCACTGATGGGAGTGTTATGACAAGTTAAGGTGCTGATGAGCAATGAAAATTATTGTTACAGACAAGTTTATCTTAGAAGATATCTCTACTCCTCTAATATATGCTTTAGAAAGTTAAAGACAACCTGCACCCACTTTGACATACAAGTTTGAGAGATATCTCGAAAGCAATTGTATTAGTTAATCTCTTCTAAACCAACTAATAATTTCACTATGCCTTTGTCATCGGTTGAATGTTCTGCTCTCCCCTCTGCAGCCAATTAAAGAAACAGTTAGAAGTACATGTTTGTAATGGCATATATGAAGGAACATCATCTTTAAATGTATATAAAGACGACTTAGTGCTTCGTCGCTAAAAAGGCTACATTAACTACAAAAAGAAAAATCATCCCCAAATACATGAACATTTGTGACAAATTCGTTTGTCATAAAAAGTGTATTTTTTTTGAAGTTAATGGTATGATTTTGTCACTAAAAAAGTAGTTACCACCGACAAAACTATGTTGTCACTAATTATTTAGTTTAATTAGTGACAACACTAATCGTCTCTAAAATTATATGCATTTCGTAGTTAAACAACATAATGTTGTCACAAACTGCTGCCTTTTAGATACGAGAAAAAAATTCGTCATTAAATGAAAGAATTAGGGACAAATTTATTGTTATAAAAAGGTTAATAATTTAGTAGTTGAATCTATCCTTCGTCACTAAAAGTATTATTTTACCAACAACTTGTAATTGTCACTATAACTTATCATGGTTAGTGACAATTAAAATTGTCACAAAATAAAAAAATATTTCGTATTTAATAAAAAGAAGGTATTGAGACAAATATATGTTTTGTCACTAAATGTAATCAACTTATGACAAACTTATTTATTTTGTGACAAAAACATTTGTCTTGAAAAGTTAAATTTAATTGTTGCTAAAAGTTACTTTTAGTGACAAAACAATTGATGACATTTAATTAGTTTATATTAATATTATTTTTTAAAATTAGAGTTTCATAAATCAAAAATTAAATAATAAAACATGCTAGATAATAATAAATCTATGATCATACAATTAAAAATAACTAAAGTACTAAGGTATTATCCATTACAATGTCCTTGCATTAAAGTAAAGTATGTCCAATAACCAAAAAAAATCTAACTAAAAATTGATGAAATAGTACTCCTAAACTAAGATAAGTAGAAGTTTCTTCCAATAAAGTAGCAATTATATGATAACATAAGAGCTTGCATTTATCTTGATTCAATTCTCACCTTTCATACCTGTGAAAAAAGAGAAAGAAATTTATAAGATTTAATTTAAGCTAAAATTTGTAACACGATATTTTTTGTAATGTTGAAATGCCAAATTGTACAAGTATTGCAAAGACAAAAGATTGGTTTTTTTTTCTTTTCTCTAGTAGTTCAATAGAATGACTGTAAAGATCTACATCTTTAAACTTCCCTCTAATTGGAAATCCAATATTAAAGGAGACATGCCTTGGTGTGCAATGGCTACTGTTTGTCTTCCTCTGAGGAATGTACTCATGAAATAGTGGGATATGAGGTATCAAAATGATGTCCACAAGCTCATCTATCAGGCTGTGCCCATTTTTATTTGCTGGAACATCTGGAAAAACAGGTGTGGTTGTAAATATGGAGGCAAAAGATCTAATCTGGCAATTCTTCTATGGAGGGCTTTAAAGGGTAAGCTTCCTACAAATGAAAAACTAACCAGTTTTGGTTATTATCCCAGTATTTGTTACTGCTGCTACAGGCCTGGGTTGGATACTATCGAACACATTTTCATCACAGGTCACTTTGCTCACAATGTGTGGAAGTTTTTTGATGCTTCTTGTGGGATGGCTACTGTTTGTCTTCCTCTGAGGAATGTACTCATGAAATAGTGGGATATGAGGTATCAAAATGATGTCCACAAGCTCATCTATCAGGCTGTGCCCATTTTTATTTGCTGGAACATCTGGAAAAACAGGTGTGCTTGTAAATATGGAGGCGAAAAATCTAATCTGGCAAGGGTGAAGTACTTGGTAATTAAGGATGTCTATTACATGCTAAAGATAGCATATCCTTGCATAGAATGGCCTTCTAATTGGAAAGATATTATTAAGGTTTCTAATATGTGTGTGCATGATATTAAAATCACCCCTGTCAGGTGGGTTAGACCACCTGATCAGTGGGTGAAGCTCAACTCTGATGGCAGTGCTCTGTCCAATCCAGGTAGGCTGGGGACTGGAGGTGTTATCAGGAACAACATGGGGCTTTTCTTATTTGCTTATGCTATTCCAGTGGGGGAAAGGTCCAATAATAAAGTTGAATTGGAGGCTGCTATAGCTGGAATAGCCTGGTGCTTACAGCTAGGATTCAAAAAAGTTATCTTGGAAGTGGATTCAGAGTTGTTGCAGAAATGGATCACTCACAGGCACACAACACTCCAACTATAGACATTGCTCAAGTCTGGATAGGTTTTACCATTATAGCTCTCAGTTGGAGGACTTAAAGTGCAAACATGTACTCCGAGAGGCAAAGTTCGTAGCGGATACATTAGCAAAACATAGTCATAATTTCAATCATCCACAACTATATTCGAGCATTCAGCAAATGCCAAAGGAAGCAAAAGCATATTTCTACTTGGACAAGGAAGATATGGTCACCTTAAGAAGAAGAAAGTCGAAAAGGATCAAGAAGCCACCTTAGTTTCCTGATTTAAGATCCGCCAGGACTTCTCCTAGTTCTACAGATAGGCCCTGCTTAGTTTTGTGTGTTTGTTCTTTAGGATTAGTTGTAGGTTTTATTTCCTTCTTACTATTGTAAGGGGAGAGTCTCCCTCGTTTATTGGTTTCTTTGATTATATGTAGTGAGAATAGTACTCTCGTAGGTATAGTCTAGGTTTGCTTTATGTTTTAGAAATGGGGACTAGTTGGCTAGCCTTAGAAGGTAGGCCGACTAGTGAACCACCATAGGTCGGAGGTAAGGTTTATGCCCCCCTCCTTTGTACTTTTTATTTTGTTATTTATGATAAGGCTTTGGTGTGTGTGGCTCAACATCTGACCGCCACGAGGGGTGAGATCCTTGGTTTAGGTCTGTTAAACTTAAAAAAAATATATATTCTGTAGGTAATCACCCCACAACCCTACTGCTATGTGCTTGGAAAATCCTTGAATCAATTGTGACTTCCTTAAGTTGATTTCTAGTCCTGAAAATTGTTCAACTAATTCTGAAGATATGAATAGATACTGGATCTTATATAGACATAAGCAGATAACTGAAAAGTAGAGTTTAATTCAAGAATGGGAGGTGAGGCAAAGTTTTAAATTGATTACTGGAAATAAAATATGCGCCGATAGAGGTATATTTAGAATATTTCTGATTAACCTGATCAATAGACCTTCTCTATGTCCAGCTTACATTAGATCTCACAACCATAACTTTCCAGCAATAAGGGTTGCATCAAAATCTACCTTCCTCCTACAATAGCACAATGCGTTTTGGAGACAAGTTTATCTATAACTCGGGATGATTTAAGGAAAAGAGAGCCCTGTACAACTGTTAAAGTTAAGATATCTATTGTTTTGGCTTTCTGGTGCAATATTCAAGATGTACAAACTTGTCCAAAATTCAAATGGACATATTCATGAAGATATCACCAAAATTCTGTCACAATAGAACAAGGAAAAGAACAAGATCTATCATTGCAATATCAGAAAATCAAAACAATTTTGGTCAGAAACAAGACTTGCATTCTAGCCTCTATGTTAAACATGTGTTTTAGGACAGCACTCAGATCAAGAATTAGTTTACTAAGGTGCAGCTGAATTTATTAAAGGCGAGATAGCCATTACCACTTCAAGAATATATTGGACCTAAACTATGTCCGAGACATCTTCTTTACTTGATTAAAAGGTAACGGTTAAGAACTAAAAATAAAGGGTACATAACCTTTCACTGCCACCATCTTCCCAATCCTATTTGAATGAAATTATAGGGAACAAGAGTCCTTAATGCTTTTGATTCACAATTTTATCCTCTAATGCTACATATTTCTTAACAGGATAACAAAATTATTCTGTAATGAATTTTAGAGGTCCAACTCGATAGGTCAGCAAATAGAAACTCATTAAATATTGAACCAATTTTTCCAGTAATCTCCATCCATTTCACTCAATTGGCGCATATTTTATTCCAACTAGAACTACTAATTGTGAAGGGGAGCTTGTCCAACAATAAAGTATAAACATGGACTTTAAGTCGACTAAATAAAAATAAGAAAGTACCTGAAGTTGGTATTCTAGTGGAGTTCAGACTCCGCTGCGTCATACGAAAAAAGCATTCAAAGACACTAAATGCTACATATTTATATATTTTGTAAAATGAAATTAAATAAAACTTGTCATATAAATTTGTGTTACTTCTAACCTTGACGGTGATGGGCGAGAAAAAAGTTGCATTTTCCTGAACAGTTCTTCTTGGTGTGCCATTACAGTGTCCAATTGAGAATTTAATGCTTGTATTTGAGATTGTTGCTCTTTTATTTGACACTGCTGATCTTCTATTCTGGACTGTTGATTTTCTACCACAGTTTCAGCTGCATTTAATCTACTCTGCAACTCATGTTGAGCACTAGCAGCTTCCTGTTTTGCCTTTTTGAGCGAGTCTTCTAACTCTGCCGTTCTCCTTTGTGTAGATCTTATAGTATTAGGTTTTGGACCATAACCGAGTCCTTTTATGTACCCAGACTTTGTACCAAGTACTGTGTCCACAATTTCATCAATGTTCATGGAAGACTCTCCCGAAGCATATAGATCTTTTAAATCTATCATGTTGTTCTGCATAAAAATATTAATATTATTTAAAAGAGAATACACAACTTCTAAAAAATATTGATCAAAAAAATGTAATGAGTATTTTGTTAAAGGACAAATTGATTTTCTTACATAATGAGTCTCAGCCTCTAAAGATGACCATCCTTTCTCACTTGTGTAATGAGTATGCTTATAGAACTCAATTCGGTCAGGCTCAACTCCTTCAGGTTTACTTTCACCCTGTGAAATAAGAAAATAATTGAATAATACTAAAGTTTCATTAGTAAAAAGAATAAAATTGGACTAACTTACCATTTCAGCACGAGCTGCTACAAATGCTTTTGACCCCATGAAATGATTAGATTTGAGCTTAGTTCGATTAACCTTGTTTATGTCGCATCGTCTCTACAAATTAAATACAAAATATCATAATTCCTAACTTTAATAACAAGAAGAATAACCTGAATATAAATTACCTTGTGCTCTGGATTTATCCACATGTCACAAAGTCTATTCCAATTTTCTTGGGTCAACTCTGGCACTTCAATTTTACGAGCTTCTTCCTCTGAGCGTGCACTTTCAAAAAGTTGTTTTAACTTATAGCGCCATTGTCGGCTTCTATTTTTCAGAATATCCTCACAGCTATGCTCATCCAAATTAATTTCAAACCTCTCCTAAAAAGACATACAAATTTTGAAGAAACACACAAAACATTCATAATTTCTTTCATATTAAAACAATAAACAATGATAGCAGATAATCAACATGTGGGTGATTGGGTTCCTGAAAGCAGTGTTAGTCCAAATCAAAACCTCAAAAATAAGTGTCAGGAAAGGCTAAGCAAGAAGAAAAGAGATGCCATTAAGAAAAGACTCCAAAGAGATACTGGGCAACAGGTTGCAGAATGCCCTTCAAGTCAAAATAAACTTGTCTCTTCTGGTTATAAAAGTGACTGCATACTCAAAACAGTCCCTAATATTAATGATGAGTATGAGATAGTCAATTCTGAGGATGAGGTTGGACAAGATGATAAGTCCATGGATGAAAATTATGGAGTGCCTGATCCCAATTCTCATGATGAGTTTCAGCAAGAAATTCTGGAAGAAACTGAGAAGCGTTGTTTGTCACCAAGGGGTAGGAAAGATAAGAGGCAAAGCAAGAAACCACCTGTGAGGAGTACATCTGCTAATTCTAGCAGGGCAAATACCAAATCCATGAGTAGATGTTTATGATGATCAGATCAAGATGTTTATGATGATCAGATCACTTTGTTGGAATACAAGGGGTATTAACACCAGAGGCTCTCTAGAGAGGCTACAGAATCTCAAGAAAATGTACAATCTTGGTTTGATTGCTATTCTTGAACCTTTTTGCTGATAACTCTTATCATAATAGTACTAGAATCCAGTTGGGGATCGATAATGCTACTAGTAATCAGAATGGTAAGATTTGATTGTTGTGGAACAGTGACTACACCTGTAATATCATAAAAACAGGTGAGCAGCACATCACTTGTAAAATTCAGAATGAAGAATTGATTGACAATTTCAGGATTTCCTTTACATATGCTAAGTGTAGGGATCACTTGAGGAGGCCTTTGTGGGATAAACTTCTTTATTTTGCTACTGAGAATGTTCCCTGGTGCACTATTTTAATGTGATCACTTCACCTGAGGAAAAAAGAGGGGGCTTGATGTACAATACAACAAAAGTTTTGAATTCATCAGTGTGATTAAAGCTTGTGGGCTTACCGATCTTGGTTTTAATGGTGACTCTTTTACTTGGTGTAATCAAAGTTCTGTTGATGCTAGAATTTGGAAAAGATTGAACCAGGCTATGGTAAATGACAAATGGTTAGCTATGATGCCTCAAACCACTATTGAGCATTTGCCTTATGTGAGTTCTGATCATACACCTCTGTTGATGGAAAGGGTTAATAGACAAGAGACTCATATCAAGTACTTCAAATTCCTTCATTGTAGAGTGGAGAATGAGTATTTATTTAGATACTGTGAAAACTTGCTGGAATGGAGAAGCTGGGGGTAACCCTCTGTGGAGATTTCATCAAAAAATGAAAAGAGCAGTTGCTACACTTAGTGATTGGTCCAAGAGAGAATATGGGGATATATTTGCTACTGTGAGAGTTTTCGAAGCTAAAGTCAAGGTTGCTGAGGATCAGATCATGCAGAATAATTGCCAACCAAGTTAAAAGTACTGAACTACTAGGGGTGCCATCTTATTACCAATACTGCAAGCACATGGGGCATCTAGTTCAGGATTGCACCATCAAAAGGAGAGATGATGAACTAAAGAGAAGGAAATAACTTGAACTGGAAAGGCAAGGTGGGTTGAGTGATGAATCTAGGAATAAAGAAGCAGGTTTGGGATCAGAAAATGGAAAAGGGCTCTACAAGTGTTATTAATAAGGAACAAGAACAAAGAAATGACAAACAACATCAACAACCACAGTGACAAACTCAGAGAAGGAGGCAGGGGAAACATAATTTCTTTAACCAAAGTTAAAAGGAGTCTGCAATCCATCAAACCAATGTTCTGCAGAAGGGTAACCTAGCTTTTATTTCTCCAAATTCTTACATTGATCTGGAAGTGCAGGATCAACCAAATGATGATCCGGAAGAAGAAGTCTCTGTTGAAGCTGTAAATCATCCTAATAAGGCTACTGATGCACAGAACAAAAAAAATGCTACTCCTTTGAAACAACAACAATAAGGTATATCTGAAAAACCTCCACTGCTACAATTTATAGAATGGTCTTTGCAACATAAGTTTACAATATTTGAATTGAGAGGAATTAAATGGCCAACCAAGTTAAAAATACTGAACTACTAGTTCTTATCTTCTTTAGATGATCCCTGAGAAAGATTTTAGGATGGAAGCATGCATGAATGAATGAATATATGCCACTAGTTGTTATTTTAGTATCACGTAGTTGATCTGATGTACTAGTTGTTTGTTAGTTGTTGGTGATAAATTCTCATTATTTTTTTCAAAAGAAAACAGCGAACAAAGAAAAAAAGACCATTAGTAAACTTACTACTAGTATCGATAGAGATAGATATCGCCAAGTACTTCTCCCAAAAAAAAATAGATGGATCAAATATAGCAATACTCAAAATAAGAACTTAATATAATCACTATCAGAATCCTTACCTGGCATCTGACTAGTGCTGCATCTTTGTCCTCCCTTGTGAGTTCTTTCCACTTGTTTGGAAGCAAAAGAAAATTTCGAGCAATTATCCCTAGTTCATTGGATAGCTTAGCTGATTGAACTGGTTTAGTTGGTCTTCCTTTACCAATTGGGATCTCTATTTTCATCTTGCATCCCAGAGCCTTCGTCATTTTCTCAAGACCTTTCCCTCTAGTCTTACCACGTCCTTTTCTTATTCTAGTAGCCTCACCTGACCAAAAAAGTTAGCTTAACATACCACATATAATCTTAAAAATGACATATATGACAGTTTGACACAGGATGAAGACTAAAACAACTGAAAACTTTCCTTTGTTTTTTGTTGTATATTAAGTAGAAAAAATTCATCAACGAAACAAATAGAATATATGAGAGCTAACAACAACCCTTTTGATCATTTCTATCATGTCCACTGATTATAAGTTCCACATATTATATAAATATCGTTGGATTCCAAATGTGTAGATTACAACACCTATTCATTCGGAAAAAAGGTTCAAATTGTGCATATGGATAGAGTAGGTACCTTTATATACCTTATTTTTATGCCATGATGAGCAAAGGAGAGTTGATTCAAACATAAATCAAGTTTAGTTACAGTGACAGATTCAACTTCATTTATCCTACTACATCGTTTGCCTAACATCATTCTCAGCTTCCTTAGATCATCAGATACTGCACTATAGTCTATATTTTTTCATTACATGTTCAACATAAATGAATGTTTCAATGGTTAATGTTTGGGATTCCAACTTAGCCCTTAACTAAATAATCTAATCCTAATCAATATAATAACGTATTACCTGTATTCACCGTAGGAGTAAGGTTATTTGATCCATCCAATGATTGAGTATCTTGAATAGTTTCCCCTGTAAGTATAGTTTGCTTAAAGACACGTCCACCCGGTGCCATTGTTTTGCAGAATTCTACCAAAACACAAAATGTAATGTTAGAATGTTCATAAGATGTACAATTCATTGGTTAACAAAAATTGTCATATAAAGGTACCAGCCATAGTCAACTAAAGCAAACACTAAAAAGAACATAAACAATCAGTTTAGAAAATCTCACACATACCATTTATTATAAGAGTTCTTTATCTTTTAATTTTGATATTATAATCGAACTGTTGAAGCATCACTAGAAGATTAAAGAACTAGTATAGCATATCAAAGATATATGCACGTAAAAAATGTCCAAATATGAAGGCACAATAACTTTTCTAGAAACTTATATAAGTTAAGGTGTTAATAAGGAGTTGTAGATCTGATAAATACAAAGCCTCGTGAAGAATGCCTATTATTGATTTTTCGTATGGATAACTGAAAGTATTAGTTACACTGATGTCAAACTGAAGATGCCAAACAAATTTAGGTATTAAAATATGAACAAAAAGGCCAGTGACTACGATTATCTTCATAAGAAGTGGCAATGTAATCTAGCTGATTCTGTTTAATGTTTGAACAAAACAGTAGCCTGTTCAAAGTCATCTTCCCCAAGCAACATGCATATGTTCTCTCCAACCAAGCATTCCACAATAAACGTTTGGCATTGCCCACCAATTATTTTCTCTAATTGATCTTTCTAAAGAGTGTTTAATAGGGAAGGCAACTAAAGTTATACATAACTCAACTTGAGGTGATATGCATCTGGAATACCCAAATTTAGTGGGAGCACAAGTTTACCAGGATATAAGGTAAGTATATACCATTATGTATATGCCGAATTGTTCTCTTAGATGCCATAATGACACAACAATCCTCAGAAGAAGACGAAAGTAAAAGTCAAAGGTATCTCCTATCCTGAAACAACTTTCTGTAAACTGTAATTGTTCTCTTTACCAATCCTACAGCCCTACCCCCGTGTCTTCTAATCGGAGATCTTACATAGTGGTCCATTATCCACCTTCCTTACACCACCACATTGAACATTATGTCCCTTATTTAATGTATATATTGCATAATGCATTTTTTTTGACTGCCAGACCAACAAGCCAATTGTACTTGCTTACCAACCTACTTATTTTTGCTATGTTTCTCTAACTCTTCAAATATGTTGCAAGGTCCGTGTTGGATCCTCCAAAAGTAGTGCATTTTCTCGAGGATCCAATACAAGGGAAACAACATTTTGGGAGAGCTCCTGCAAAATAACATTTCTTAAAGGTAGTGTTCCTACTTCAAAAATTTATAATTTATTTTCCTATCTTCTAATTGATTATATGAAACAGAATATGGATCAAGATGAATGGATTTGTCAAAATAATCAATCAACAATCATTTAATATAGGATTAGGGCATATAACTATCTATTAATTTTGTTTAAATATAAAGTATGAACTGCTACATACCTGGCCTTCTTGTTCAGATTCAGAAATTTTGCTTCACATTGCAAATGAAACTTTTTTGTTTGTTTTCTCATATATATATATACACGGTGGTTCATCCTGAAATATTTTTGGAGCCAAAAACCTAAAAAAGTAATAAAAAGCGCCAAAATACAGTTTCTCCATAACCCACAAACATAGGAAGTGGAGAGTACATGATCAACTTTCTTAATATTTTAGGAAATAAATTTACATGCACCCACAAAAGACATAAATGTCCAGCAATTTTATTTAGCAAAACAAATAATGAAGGCAATTTTTTATATTTACAACCAGAAAGAAAAATCGAGTATTTTTGAACTAGAAAGAAAAATCAAGAAATAACAAAAAAAATTAAAAATCAGAATACTTAGCTGAAACTCAAAACCCTGGGCCTTGTATTTCTCGTTGATAGTCCAAAATAATTGAACCGCAACACAACCCATTCCGAAAATCAACGAATTCAGCCACGAGAAACACATTGGACCATTTTTCATCTTCAGTCAGATGCAATTTTGTTATCAAACAAACTGACCGTAGCAAAAGATATCTGAAATTGGGATCTGAAGAGAAGCTCTACTTGAACAATAGAGAAATTTTTGAATGGGGTTGGTCAAATTGTGTACTTCATACACATAAAGCAGCCTAGATCTAATCCCCTGGAATCAAACCCGAACTTTAACATTTTTCACGAAAGCACCCTCAATCGAACAATATAATCTAAATCGCACAAACCCATTTCCTCTTTCCCTCATATATCAGACTTCTCTTCTTCCCCAAATAGAGAAGAAATAGATGAAGCTATAAGAGAAGATGAAGAAGCTAAGAGAATATGAAGAAACAGATGAAGAAGCGACAGATGAAGAACTTCAGAATTTGAAGATGAAGAGATGAAGATGAAGAAGCAACATCAATGAAGGCTAGAGAAGATGAAGAAGCAGCTGGAAATTAAAGGATCTGGTATAAAATAATATAAGTGGAAAATGTATAAATTTTATATCTGCAACGTGGAGGACATGCGGCTACTGATTAAAAAAAAATATTGACAGACAAATTAATTTAAAAAATCCATACCAATATTTATTTTATTTTTTAAAAAATAAAATAAAATGAGGTCCGTCAATTATGAATTTGAATTAATTGGACTTCAATATGGATTCTGAATCTCGGATGAATTATTAAAAAACTGTATATTCTTATGACAATATTAAGGATTTTTAAATATTTGTAGTATTCAATTTAGTAATATTGACGTGACTCATACGTGCAACGCACGTACACTAAACAAGCCTAACTAAAAAATAAATGATTTGTAATGTGAAATATCAAATCAATAACAAAAAACAAATGAAACTAAAAATATAACATAAATTTTAAATTCAAAATAAAAAAAACTAACATAACATTCTTATGCCAAATTTCAATATAACATTTATAAATATAATTTTAAAAAATTATATGTACATTTATAACTTTATCCAACAATGAATTCAACTTTACTTTAAATTATAATGCTAATAAAATCATGCTAAAGAAAAAAAATAAATATAAAATAAACAAATAAATAAGATAGTATAAAAAATTGCATGGAATCACATGGTATATAAAGGTTGAGAGTAAGAATAAAATAAAAAATAAAGCTACTTACCAAACTCTCCATTTCAAGTCGAAATTAAGTTCTGCAAGTTCTCCTAGGCCAGATTCGACATTCCGGAGCTAATGGATTCGACAGAATCGAATTCCGACGCTCAGAACTCAAAACGGCTACAAAAGTCAAATGTTTCAACTTAAAGGACTAAAAAGGCAACTTTGGACCTAAACTCTCCATTTCAAGTCGAAATTATGTTCTGCAAGTTCTCCTAGGGCAGATTCCGCATTCCGGAGCTAATGGATTCAACAGAATCGAATTCCGACGCTCAGAACTCAAAACGGCTAGAAAAGTTGAAATTTTCAACTTAAAGGACTAAAAAGGCAACTTTGGACCTAAACTCTCCATTTCAAGTCGAAATTAAGTTCTGCAAGTTCTCCTAGGCCAGATTCGACATTCCGGAGCTAATGGATTCGACAGAATCGAATTCCGACGCTCAGAACTCAAAACGGCTACAAAAGTCAAATGTTTCAACTTAAAGAACTAAAAAGGCAACTTTGGACCTAAACTCTCCATTTCAAGTCGAAATTAAGTTCTGCAAGTTCTCCTAGGCCAGATTCGGCATTCCGGAGCTAATGAATTCGACAGAATCGAATTCCGACGCTCAGAACTTAAAACGGCTACAAAAGTCAAATGTTTCAACTTTAAAGAACTAAAAAGGCAACTTTGGACCTAAACTCTCCATTTCAAGCCGAAATTAAGTCTTGCAAGTTCTCCTAGGCCAGATTCGGCATTCCGGAGCTAATGGATTCGACAGAATCGAATTCCGACGCTCAGAACTCAAAACGGCTACAAAAGTCAAATGTTTCAACTTAAAGGACTAAAAAGGCAACTTTGGACCTAAACTCTCCATTTCAAGTCGAAATTATGTTCTGCAAGTTCTGCTAGGGCAGATTCCGCATTCCGGAGCTAATGGATTCGACAGAATCGAATTCCGACGCTCAGAACTCAAAACGGCTAGAAAAGTTGAAATTTTCAACTTTAAAGAACTAAAAAGGCAACTTTGGACCTAAAGTCTCCATTTCAAGTCGAAATTAAGTTCTGCAAGTTCTCCTAGGCCAGATTCGGCTTTCCGGAGCTAATGGATTCGATAGAATCGAATTTCGACGCTCAGAACTCAAAACGTCTAGAAAAGTTGAAATTTTCAACTTAAAGAAGTAAAAAAGCAACTTTGGACCTAAACTCTCCATTTCAACTCGAAATTAAGTTCTGCAAGTTCTCCTAGGCCAGATTCGGCATTCCGGAGCTAATGGATTCGACAGAATCGAATTCCGACGCTCAGAACTCAAAACGGCTAGAAAAGTTGAAATTTTCAACTTTAAAGAACTAAAAAGGCAACTTTGGACCTAAAGTCTCCATTTCAAGTCGAAATTAAGTTCTGCAAGTTCTCCTAGGCCAGATTCGGCTTTCCGGAGCTAATGGATTCGACAGAATCGAATTCCGACGCTCAGAACTCAAAACGTTCAGAAAAGTTGAAATTTTCAACTTAAAGAAGTAAAAAAGCAACTTTGGACCTAAACTCTCCATTTCAACTCGAAATTAAGTTCTGCAAGTTCTCCTAGGCCAGATTCGGCATTCCGGAGCTAATGGATTTGACAGAATCGAATTCCGACGCTCAGAACTCAAAATGGCTACAAAAGTCAAATTTTTCAACTTAAAGAACTAAAAAAGCAACTTTGGACCTAAACTCTCCATTTCAACTCGAAATTATGTTCTGCAAGTTCTGCTAGGCCAGATTCGGCATTCCGGAGCTAATGGATTCGACAGAATCGAATTCCGACGCTCAGAACTCAAAACGGCTAGAAAAGTTGAAATTTTCAACTTTAAAGAACTAAAAAGGCAACTTTGGACCTAAAGTCTCCATTTCAAGTCGAAATTAAGTTCTGCAAGTTCTCCTAGGCCAGATTCGGCTTTCCGGAGCTAATGGATTCGACAGAATCGAATTCCGACGCTCAGAACTCAAAACGTTCAGAAAAGTTGAAATTTTCAACTTAAAGAAGTAAAAAAGCAACTTTGGACCTAAACTCTCCATTTCAACTCGAAATTAAGTTCTGCAAGTTCTCCTAGGCCAGATTCGGCATTCCGGAGCTAATGGATTCGACAGAATCGAATTCCGACGCTCAGAACTCAAAATGGCTACAAAAGTCAAATTTTTCAACTTAAAGAACTAAAAAAGCAACTTTGGACCTAAACTCTCCATTTCAACTCGAAATTATGTTCTGCAAGTTCTGCTAGGCCAGATTCGGCATTCCGGAGCTAAAGGATTCGACAGAATCGAATTCTGACGCTCAGAACTCAAAACGGATAGAAAAGTTGAAATTTTCAACTTAAAGAACTAAAAAAAGCAACTTTGGACCTAAACTCTCCATTTCAACTCGAAATTGAGTTCTGCAAGTTCTCCTAGGCCAGATTCGGCATTCCGGAGCTAATTCCGTATTGCTGCACCTGTTTTGCTCGTCAACGTGCTGTTCTAGCAAACTAGGTTAGCGTCGTTCTGTATATGCGTGAGAGATTCTCCTTATGAAGGTGGGAAAGATTTTAGGTTAATAATTAGCTTATGAAGGTGGCTATTCTTTTGGATTGCTACTAAAGGTATACTTAATACTGGCTATTACAAATTAGTCGTTAATATTTTTCCTCATGTGTGTACATTAGTGGCAATTAGCTTATTGCCACAAAATAATCATTGCTAAAGTACCCTTTTGTAGTAGTGATTCTTCATTCACCCAATATTGTAGACTTATACAAGTACGATAACTTCATTATCAAATACGAACTTCAACATACGTACTACAACTTCATTAACAAATACCAACTTCAACCTTGTACTACAACTTTATTAACAAATACAAACTTCAGTACAAGTACTAATACAAACTTGAACATACGTACCACAACTTCATTAACAAATACAAACTTCAACACAAGTACTACAACTTCATTAACAAATACAAACTTCAACACAAGTACTACAACTTCACTAACAAATACAAACTTTAACACAAGTACTACAACTTCACTAACAAATACAAACTTCAACGTAAGTACTACAACGAGAACAAACGTTCACTTCATACATTAAGTTCCCCTAAACAAAAAATAGGACGTACTTTCACTTTATGATCCCTACAACAAACACAATGAACAAAAGAATCAAAATGAAAATGATCATTTTCAACTTTTTGATTTTCTTCTCTAAAATCATAACTTTTCCAGTCTCTTGTGCTGAAACAAAATTCATCTCTTCAATCTTTTTTCTCAAATTGTCCTTTTCAGCCACTTCAATTCCATCGACAATCATTTTCAATTTGTTTCTTTCAACCTTCATAACATCCAATTTACCCTTTAGGTCCATTATGACAGCTACTGCTCTTCGGGGAAATTCTTGTTTGTCTTGCCATTCCCAATATCCACATGAAGTGACCTACATTTAGTGTATAAATTCGATCATCACAATTTTGAAATATATTACAGAAAGAGTTACTACTAATCTAACCAATAAAATTTTGTATATAAACATTCAAAACTCAAGAAAATTAATTTAAAAACTTACTTTGGGTCTTGGACATTTGTAGAACCTTCTACCCGCATTCAAATCGGTCCAAGCTGTCAAATTTAACACATTGAGTCCACAATGACATCTTCTTGCATACGGTGGTTCAAGTGAATTGCTAGAGGATTGAGACATTGCTTTGAAATCTTACAAGTGAAGAAAGCTTCTCGAAGAAATGTAAAAAGAATACAAATAACACAAATAGATGAATGCTTTGTGTTGTAGTGTGGGAACTGGAAAGTGGACATTAAAGAACAAAGGGAAAAAATGGACGGGATTGATTAAACACAGGAACGAAAAAGGGGTCATCCCTTTTAACCTATCAGATTAGATGGGTCGGGTCGGGTTTCAACGGGTCGGGCATTTTAATTTAGGAAAAATAAATTATTGCTGACGTGGACGTCCATGTGTCAAAATATATGACACACCAGACGCCACGTTGAGGCCAAACGGAATTTTGGATGTGGAGGGTAGAAGTGGACCAATAGTTTGACGGTAAGGGTAATTTTGAACCCAAAAATAGTTAAAGGGTATATATGAGCCATTTTAAATAGTGTAAGGGTAATTTTGACCCTTTTCCCTATTATTAAAAATAGTGTAACAAAACAGTATTTTTGTTAACAAATTCATACTGCGTGCTCTCTCTCTCTAATTAGAAGACAAAAATACGCTAATTAACAAAAGCCCCCTCTCTCTCTCTAAGAAGCCCTCTCTGTACGCTCTTTGTTAAGAAACGAAGAACAAGATTCATACTGCATGCTCTTTGTTGTACGTCTCTCTGCTAAGAACGAAGATTCATCTTCGCCACTGTACGTCTCTCTGCTGAACGAATATTCATCTTCGCTGTACGTCTCTCTGCTAAGAACGAAGATTTTATCTTCGCTGTATGTCTCTCTTCTAAGAACGAAAATTCATACTACTCAATCTTCGCTCTCTGTACAGGTATTTCTTCGCTCTCTGTACAGGTATTCAGAAGAGAATCTGCTATCTTTGCTCTCTGTTCTTGCCCTAAATGGTTGCTTCAAGTTTCATCATAATTCTTTTGCCCCAAATCTAAAATAGGGTCACTACAATTTACAGGTATTTCTTTAATCAACACATAAATTAGTGATTCAATGAAAAGTAAATTCAAGTTTTTATGTTATAGGTTTATCCAATACTAGTAGTTTTGGTTCAAACTTCAGATGTTGTATATGTGTTAAAAGATGCACTAAAAGTACAGATGATTAATTCTGAACCAAGTAATTAATTAGATGAGCTGTGTTAGAATTCCATACTCACACCCATGAAATTGAAATCCCAAATCCATCTCTGCTTCTGCAGGTTCATTTAGCTGCCCACCCTTGTTTTCTATATTGTTATAAATCGAGGAAACTGAATCTTAGAGATATTCTGTTTGGAGAACTAGAGTAGAAATTGAAGAATGGACGGTTCCAATGAATGATGCTAATAAGTTTTGTTGCATAATTTCGTCTAAACAAGCTTCAGTCAGCTGGAACTCTAGTCCATTCAATTCAACTTATCTTTTGAAAACCTGGTTTATTTAATCTTTTTCTGGTGGTGCAGTGTCTGGTGTCTTTTAGACTACTTCGCTAGCATCTGTTCTAGTAGTCTCACATTGATTTAGTAGAGTTATCTGATATCTTTTGAATCTCAAGTATCTGAAACTTGCATTTTCTCTTTTGGTTTTCCAGAGGTTGAACAACTTTTGAGCCCAGAGGAAAGGGAAATTTTGTATCGTAATCAAACTCCAGAGCTGGATAAGATATCAACTGTAAGTGTTCTAAGGAGATTCAACTTCCTCTTTCATACCTACATTCTTATCTGATAAGTAGATTAGCAAGCAATGATGGGACTTGCTATTCGTACTGTATTAGATACCACCAACAGACTTTAGAGACCAAACCACATTATTCAAAAGAAATCCATGGATATACTAGTTAATTCCTGATACTTGTGAATGTGTGTCTAATCCAGGCAAAATGGAACCCTCTTCACACTTTTGCACTAGCAGGGCAGATAAATTTAATGGTTTTCAAGATGCTTATTCACGTACAATGGAGTTTGTTTAGAGACTTATTATAACACTTGATTCTCCACTAGAGTTTGTTGTTCCATTGCAGAACCTTATACTATATTGTTCGAATTCCGACGCTCAGAACTCAAAACGACTAGAAAACTCAAAATTTTCAACTTTAAAGACTAAAAATGAACTTATGGACCTAAAGTCTCCAATTTAATACCAAATTCAGTTCTGCAAGTTCTCCTAGCCTAGATTCAGCATTTCGGAGCTGATGGATTCAACGGAATCGAATTCCGACGCTCAGAACTCAAAACGACTAGAAAATTCAAAATTTTCAACTTTAAAGACTAAAAATGAACTTATGGACCTAAACTCTCCAATTTAATGCCAAATTCAGTTCTGCAAATCCTCCTAGCCTAGATTCAGCATTTCGGAGCTGACGGATTCGACGGAATCGAATTCCGACGCTTAGAACTCAAAACGACTAGAAAACTCAAAATTTTCAACTTTAAAGACTAAAAATGAGCTTATGGACCTAAACTCTCCAATTTAATGCCAAATTCAGTTCTGCAAATCCTCCTAGCCTAGATTCAGCATTTCGGAGCTGACGGATTCGACGGAATCGAATTCCGACGCTCAGAACTCAAAACGACTAGAAAACTCAAAATTTTCAACTTTAAAGACTAAAAATGAACTTATGGACCTAAACTCTCCAATTTAATGCCAAATTCAGTTCTGCAAGTTCTCCTAGCCTAGATTCAGCATTTTGGAGCTGATGGATTCGACGGAATCGAATTCCGACGCTCAGAACTCAAAACGACTAGAAAACTCAAAATTTTCAATTTTAAAGACTAAAAATGAACTTATGGACCTAAACTCTCCAATTTAATGCCAAATTCAGTTCTGCAAGTTCTCCTAGCCTAGATTCAGCATTTCAGAGCTGATGGATTCGACGGAATCGAATTCCGCCGCTCAGAACTCAAAACGACTAGAAAACTCAAAATTTTCAACTTTAAAGACTAAAAATGAACTTATGGACCTAAACTCTCCAATTTAATGCCAAATTCAGTTCTGCAAGTTCTCCTAGCCTAGATTCAGCATGTTGGAGCTGATGGATTCGACGGAATCGAATTCCAACGCTCAGAACTCAAAACGACTAGAAAACTCAAAATTTTCAACTTTAAAGACTAAAAATGAACTTATGGACCTAAAGTCTCCAATTTAATGCCAAATTCAGTTCTGCAATTTCTCCTAGCCTAGATTCAGCATTTCAGAGCTGATGGATTCGACAGAATCGAATTCCGACGCTCAGAACTCAAAACGACTAGAAAACTCAAAATTTTCAAAGACGCTTGCATGTATTTCTTCTATAATATTTATTTTTATAAGTGTTATGTTTTGCAGTTGATCATGGATAAAAGTTGGATGCATGAAGCAAAATTCTCTAAAAGATACGTTGAGGGTGTCCAATCTTTTATGCGACTTGTTCGGTCTCACTTTGATCAAAATTCTAAAATTCGATGCCCATGTCAAGATTGTTTAAATGTATATTTTCAAACACAAGAAATTGTGTATGACCACCTATTGATCAAGGGAATTATGGAAAGTTAAGTGCAATGGATATTCCATGGAGAACAATCACAAATGAGATGTAACAATGAAGCGATTAACAATGAAGATGAAAATGAAGAGCTTGACAATGATGATGGAATTCAGACTATGTTAGAAGAGGTTAGTAAAAGATCGTTTGCCAATTTTTCAGAGGAAACAATAACTGATAACAATGTGTGCGGTAATATGAGTGAGAAAGAAGCTAAAAAGTTTGACAAATTGCTAGAAGAAGCTGAACATGAATTATATCCGGGATGTAAGAAATTCTCAAAGCTTTCATTTCTAGTGAAGTTGCTACACCTGAAAGTGTACAATCAATGGAGTAATAAATCATTTGATATGTTGCTAGAGTTACTAAAAGAGGCATTTCCTACTGGCGAGACACTTCCTAAGTCATATTATGATGCTAAAAACATGTTGCAAGGTTTGGGATTAGGATACATTTCGATTCATGCTTGCAAAAATGATTGTGTGTTATACTGGGCTGAACACAAAAATAGACAAGATTGTCCACATTGTGGTACTTCAAGGTGGAAAATTAATAATGGAAAGAACAAAAAAATTCCTCATAAAGTGTTGCGATATTTTCCATTGAAGCCGAGACTTCAAAGGTTGTTTATGTCTAGTAAAACAAGTGGAGACATGAGGTGGCATAAGGAAAAACATCTTGATGAGTCAAATGTGTTAAGGCATCCGGCAGATTCTGAAGCATGGAAAGAGTTTGACAAGAATCACCAGTGGTTTGCACAAGAACCACGTAATATTAGACTCGGTCTTACAACAGATGGTTTTAACCCATTTGGCAACATGAGCACATCGTATAGTATGTGGCCTGTCATTCTCACTCCTTATAATCTTCCTCCTTGGAAATGTTTTAAGGACCCATTTATGATAATGTCATTGCTTATTCCTGGTCCTCAAGCACCAGGAAAGGATATGGATGTTTATTTACGCCCTTTGATTGATGAGCTGAAAGAGTTATGGAGTGATGGTGTAGAGACATTTGATGCATCAACTAGGAAGAACTTCAAGATGCATGCTGCTGTTTTGTGGACCATAAATGACTTTCCAGCCTATGGTAAGTTCTTAAATTACTTACTTTTTTAATTGTTTGATAATTTATACTATTTGTGTGTTGAACTACTAATATAATATTGTAAAAGCACTCGAGAGAACTTCTTAATTGCGCACCATGAGGTCCTAGGAGAACTTGTACAACCGAATTTGGAGTTAAAATGGAGATTTTAGGTTAAAAGTTGCATTTTTAGTTTTTTAAAGTTGGAAATTTGTTTTTTCTATCCAATTTGAGTTCTGAGAGTCAGAATTCGATTTTGTCAATTCCATCTGCTCTGGAATACCGAATCTGGTCTAGGAGAACTTGCAGAACCGAGTTATGAGTAAAAATGGAGACTTTAGGTTAAAAGTTTCATTTTTAGTTCTATAAAGTTGAAAATTTGGTTTTTCTAGCCGTTTTGAGTTCTGATAGTCGGAATTCGATTCTGTCAATTCCATCAGCTCTGGAATACTGAATCTGGTCTAGGAGAACTTGCAGAATCGGGTTTTTAGTAAAAATGGAGACTTTAGGTTAAAAGTTTCATTTTTGGTTCTATAAAGTTGAAAATTTGGTTTTTCTAGCCGTTTTGAGTTCTGAGAGTCGGAATTCGATTCTGTCAATTCCATCAGCTCTGGAATACCGAATCTGGTCTAGGAGAACTTGCAGAATTGGGTTTTTAGTAAAAATGGAGACTTTAGGTTAAAAGTTTCATTTTTAGTTGTACAAAGTTGAAAATTTGGTTTTTCTAGCTGTTTTGAGTTCTAAGAGTCGGAATTCGTTTCTGTTAATTCCATCAGCTCTGGAATCCGAATCTGTCAATTCCACTTGGTAACGAGCTTGAGCAACCTTAGGCATCTATTGGGCATGGAAGTAGTACTTAGGAGCTATCAGATGGTGACTAAATTTGGCTAGACTGTTAGCAACTCCATTAGCTTCTCTATACGTGTGGATGCATTTAAACTCATCCAACTGAGCAACACTCTGCATCAAGCTAGTGAGGGACTGATCTATATGCCAAGGTGGAGGTGATTCTTTGTTGATCCATCTACATAGCAGCTGAGAATCCACTTCCAACAGGACTCTCATCAAGCCCTGTTGGATACACAAATTAATTCCCCAAACAGCAGCAAGGACTTCAGCTTTGTTATGGGACCCTCTGTCCAAAAGGAATGGAATAAGCCATCAACATATTTCCATGTGAGTTCCTGATGATACCCCCAGCTCCCAATTTACCAACCAAAGCACTCCCATTAGAATTAATTTACACCAGTGAGCAGGAGGTCTTTTCCAAAGAACTGGGGTGATCCTTAAGTCATGATAACAAGATTCAACACACTTCACAAGATCATTCCAGTTTGCAGGCCAGGAAATGTAGGGATAGGCAGAATGCATTAGAAAAAAGGTGTCTCGAAAGACCAGGAATTTAACTCTGGCAATGTTGGACTTCTTCCCACCATACCTCCCAGAGCACCTATTCTTCCATAAATTCCAGCAAATGAATATAGGAGTAGCTTGTAGGAACAATTTATGAGCATCATTCCTACACTTAGACTGCCACCATCTCATTATAAAGTGATGTAGGGGAAGGTGATCATTACTGATACCAAAAGATGCAGCAAAACATTTCCACACATACTTGGCAGAAGGAGCCAGAGTTAAGACCATCAGCTAGTGAGTTATTACAGCATCCATTTGTCACCGGTGAAGCACAACTGTCTCTTCCTGATGGTCCTAGTTCTATGATGGACAAATCTCAAGGTTGTTCTTATTCAAGTGGGCATAATGTGAAAAGTGTGTAAGTGCTCCAAAGGTTTTCTTTTAGCTCAGACTAATATATTTGCATTGTGTAATCTCAAATCCTTAACAGGAACTAAAGCTTGCAGTTTCACTACATAAATATGCTTTATGTCAACAGATATAGAAAAATTTTGAAATCCTTTGATTTGTAATATAACAATAGCTATGCCTCAAGTCTCAGTGAGCAAGTTAGAGTTGGCTATATGAATTCTTACTCTCTGTGTATCTCACTCCATTTAAGCTCATTTTAGTCACACAAGTTGGCATGGATACCAATTAAAAAAGATTAAAAAATAGAAGTCAAACGTGACTTTCATGGATATGGAGCATCATCTACTACATTTTAATGCACTGAATAAAGGGCAGTTGTGAAAAAATAACAAGTAACAGAAGTTTGTCACATCTTCTACTGAAATATAAATCTCAGGGGTAGGATGAGAGACTCGTAGAAAACATTGGACCTAAAATAAACGTGTTAAAATGACTACACTTAATCTCAACTAGATTGGAATCACCCTACATAGATCTTTTTCTTCCATTGGGCTATATTCGTGTGATATCAAGGATATGAAATGATGACTATAAATCAACAAAATAAGCAATACATTGAATCTGTAACTTAGTGGCTAAAATAGCTTCAGTGTGCTGAGGAGGGGCAACACTGAGGACCAATTCCCTATCCCATTGCCCATCCTGCATAAAAGACTCCAGTTTAGTGTTATCCAACCTGCTGCTGGCTTCTCCGAAATGGGCAAGAGGCCCTACCCCCAACCAGTTATCCCACCAGAAAGAACAACTTCCTGAATTGATCTTCCACATGATATGAGGTTCCATTTTGTGCTTGTTTTGCATCATGTGCTTCCAAACAAGAGATTGCCCAGAATCTCACTTTTTGCTCACTGGATTGGACCTCTGGCAGTATTTGGATTTAAGGAAATCACCCCAAAGGGTCTTTTTGGATCTGAAAATCCACCACTGTTTAAATTGGAAAGCTTTGCACACATCTTCAATCATTCTCACTCCAATGCCACCTTCTTCAAATGGAAAGCTTAAGTTCTTCCAAGAGGACCAGTGGTATTTTCTCTTCTCATCCAACCAACCCCAGAAGAAGTCAGCAAATATGCCAAGGATTTGCTTTAAGGTAGTTCTTGGAGGTGAAGCAGAAGATAAGATGTGGATGGGAAGGGAATGAAGGACATGCTTGATGAGAGTGGCTCTCCCACCATAACTGAGAATCTTGGATTGCCATCCAGCAATTCTTGCCACCACCTTAGACACCATCTCAGAGAAATAAATAATCCTTTGTCTCCCAATGTACAAAGGACATCCCAAATAGGTAAATGGAGCCTTTTTCTGTACAAGACTAGTAATATGCTTGATCCTATCCACAGACCTTTTAAACATGTGAGGATATACAATAAAGTGGCTCTTGTTTTTGTTAATCAGCTGACCAGAAACACCCTCATAATTAGCTAGTATCTTCATAACAAGGTTTAAAGATCTGCTCCTACCAGAAGTAAAGATGATGGTGTCATCTGCAAAACTCAGAAGGTTGATTTGGGGACCCTTTTTCTCCATGTACAAACCATGAAATTGAGTAGATTGGTATAGTTGATTGAGAAGTCTAGACAGCACCTCAGCTCCAATAATGAACAATGCTGGAGACAGGGGATCACCTTGTTTCAGCTCCTTGGTAGAGTGAAAGAAACCATATCTTGTTCCATTGAGTATGACGGAGTACCAATTATTAGACATGATCCTCCATGCCATATCAATGAAGCCCTCAGCAAAGCCCATTTTCCTCATCACCATACAAATATAAGACCAGGAGACCCTATCATAAGCTTTTGCCATATCCATCTTAAGAATCACATTACCTCCAATGTTTGGCTTCTTAATATGATGAATTATCTCCTGAGCAAGCATAATATTCTCAGATATACTCCGTCCTTTAACAAAGCCTGACTGATTAGGGGAGATCAGGTTTGGAAGGATAGGAGCCAATCTAAGGCATAGAAGCTTGGAGATCACTTTGTTCACAAAGTTGCTCAAGCTGATGGGTCTGTACTCAGATAGCTTGCTAGGATGTTTTGTCTTAGGTGAGATTAAACAAGACAAGCATGAGAGAAGTATCCCAGCCAGGAGTGTAACAACAACAACAAACTTTGGGGTCATGACCAAAACCAGTGATCTTCTCGTTTGTGGGTAACTTACCTCTCAAAGCTCTCCACAAAACAAAGGAGCATTTGAAAGGAATGTTCTTCTGCCATGTGAGTCTGTTAAGTTTAGTCTTAGGTCTTTGAGTTCTGATAATATTCCATGCAGAAGCAGCAGTGAAAGTACCTTCAGCATTCAAACTCCATATAGGTTTATCAGGAACTCCCTGTTGGATCTGTAATTGAGTGTTAAGGATAGCATCAACATATTGAGAAGGGGCAATGTCATTAATCTTCTCCACATCCCACTGTCCATTGTGAATAAATGCAGCAACTCTTGTGTTGTCAAGTATGCTACTAGCCTCTCGGAACTGAGCAAGAGGGCCCACACCTAACCAGTTGTCCCACCAAAGAAACAAGTACCAGAATTGATTTTCCAGTGAATGTGCTGCTCCAACTGTTTTCCATATAATCCATACTCTTCTGTTAGTGGCATGTTGATAATTCCGGAGCATCTCCCACCATGGCAAAGTTTGTTGCTTGATTTTCATAGATTTGTGTTTGTTCATCCTTGTTTCTAGTAATTCGACTAATTTGATCTTATTAACATTCGACTGAGGGCGCTTCTCCGAATTGAGCACCTCTTATTAATATTAAACCGAGGACACTACTATAGATGTTCACTTTAGAATTATTGCTTTTTAGGACATAATCTCAATATTTAATCTATACTATAGAGAATCTTGTTCTGCATGTTGTTTGTTATAGTATATGCTATAATCTACTACTGAACATATATTGTTTTTCTATGAATTAGGTAATTTATCTGGATGGAGCACAAAGGGATACATGGCATGTCCTACATGCAATAAGGATGCGTCTTCACAAAAGGTACGAAGTAAAATTTGTTACATGGGTCACCGCCGGTATCTTGAACCTAATCACTCATGGAGAAGAAGCAAGAAATTTGATGGAAAGAAAGAAAACAGATCAAAGCCAAAAGAGCTCTCGGGGGATGAAGTCTTAAAACAGTTGGATTTACTAAGTACTTATAGTGTAGGAAAACACTCAAATTATAAGAGAAAGAAACGTCGTCCTGAAGAGTTAAATTGGGTGAGGAGAAGTATTTTATTTGAGCTACCATACTGGAAGAGCTTGAAGTTGCGGCATAATTTAGATGTCATGCACATAGAAAAAAATATTTGTGAGAGTATTTTGGGGACATTATTAGATATTGATGGGAAAACTAAGGACACATATAAAGCAAGACAAGATCTTAAGGATATGAACATAAGAAAAGAGCTATGGTTGCAACATGATGGTTCCAATTATATAATGCCAGCTGCTTGTTATGTTATGTCAAAAAAAGAGAAAAAAGAGTTTTGGAAATTTTTAAAATCTGTTAAATTTCCTGATGGTTATGCTTCAAATATCTCAGGGTGTGTAAGTGTGGATGATGGTAAGATAACAAGACTCAAAAGTCATGACTATCATGTTTTGTTACAACGAGTTCTGCCTATTGCTCTTCATGGATTTGTAAATAAAGATGTCTCTTTAGCATTAATTGAGTTAGGTCATTTCTTCCAACGATTATGTTGTAAGACATTGAGAAGAGATGACTTAGAACAGCTTGAAAGGGATATAATTATTATATTATGTAAGCTAGAGATGATCTTTCCACCAGCTTTTTTTGATGTTATGGTACATTTGGCTGTGCATTTACCTCGAGAGGCTATGTATGGGGGACCAGTACAATATCGTTGGATGTACAAAATTGAGAGGTTCTTGTGCAAGCTTAAGCGTTATGTACGAAACAAGGCACACCCAGAAGGTTCTATTGCAGAAGGCTATATTATTGATGAATGTTTGACATTTTGCTCTATGTATCTTACTAATATTGAGACTAGATTTAATCGTGAACATCGAAATGATGATGGATTTAGCAGAAAAGATGAATATGTTCTTGACATATTTTCAAAGAGTTGTAGACCATATAGAGATGGAATATATGATGCCATACCAAAGAGAGATTTTGATATGGCTCGATGGTACGTGTTTAATAATTGCGAAGAAGCAGAGCCTTTTCTTCACTAAGTAATTTCTTTTAATATATCTAGGTTGATATCTTATTATTTTGAATTATTTTTAAATAATTTCTTTTTCATGCAGAGAGCATAAAGAAGAGTTGTCAAAACAAGCTGTTGTGAATATAGATGATAAACATCGAGAACAGTTTCCTTTATGGTTCAAAAATAAAGTAAGTAATTTTAAGATAACATAAGCATGTTATTATGTTTAAATTATCATTTTCCTTTACTAATTGAATGCAATAATTTTTTTGTTGTAGATTATGCAATTATATAATAAGGAAAAGTCAATGTCTATCCATAAATTATATCCTTTGGCAATTGGACCTGATGTGCGTGGAAGAACATATACGGGTTGTATTGTAAATGGCATCAGGTATCATGCTCAATGACGCGATGAATTACGTAAAAGTCAAAATTGTGGTATAGTTGTTGCAGGCTATCATGAAAATGAGTTGATTGACTTTTATGGTATTATAGTTGACATCCTTGAGTTAGAGTATGTTGAGGAAAATCGAGTTCTCCTATTTAAATGCAAGTGGTTTGACCTTCGCAAGAAAATAGGAATGCAAAAAGATAATAATTTTACAAGCATTTGTGTTAAAAGATTTTGGTACGAACGTGATCCTTTTGTACTTGCTACTCAAGCAAAACAAGTGTTTTATACTGATGACCCAAAATTGGGAGAAAATTGGCGAATTGTGCTCAAATTTCAAGATAGACACTTATATGATGTGCCAGAGAAGGAAAACTCAGAGGCAGAAAGTGATGAGTTGCATATTACAAATGATGAAGTGTACCAGGATACTTCAATTAAAAATAATTCAATTGTCAATGATTCGGTGTATATACTGAGTCAACTACATAGAGATGATGTAGATTCAATTACCTTAAATGAAAATGTAATTGAAATGGAGGCTCAAACAGAAAATGAAGTTGAAATTGATTATAGCGAAGATTCTGATAAAGAGGATGACACTATGCTAGAGTACATCAGTGATCATGAAGAGAATGAAGGTAATAATAATGGCAATGATGATGAAGCTGATGGCCTAGGTGATGACGATGACATTGGCTTGTGATGTAACCTCATAAGAGTAAGGTCAATTACTTGTTAAAAGTTCTTCTAAATTATGTATATCTTATTTGAACACTGCAAAATGAAGTGTCCTTATTACTACCATGAAAATCATTTTCGTGAAAATTAAATAACTCATTTAAGGAGCGATTGGATTGGCTTTTATTAAGTGACTCATAAGTTAAAAGTCATAAAATATAAGTTGGAACCCCCAATTTTTGGCTTTTGGTTTTTGATTCCTTTTCTTTTACTTTTAAAAAATTGTTTTTAAACACTTTTTATGTTACCCAAACTCTTTCACTTTAGGCAAGTGTCTTTTTTCATCATTTTTTCATACTTCTTTTTAGGTAAATACCTTTTTTAATTAATCATCTGTATATTAATATTTATTGAGCTAGTGACTACCTTTTCACTATATTATATTTTTTTTTACAGAGATCACAGGTGACATTGATGAGGCTTTCATAGCTAGAGTGCATGATTTGACAAATTTCTAGTGAGCACACATTTCTTTGGGTGAACAAGAAGTCACTTATTTACTATCGTCCTATTCTTTTAAACCTAGAGTTGCCTTGTTAGTCATTTCACTAGTGTCGTGAGTATTCTTTCGTTATTAGTGATTTGTGATAGTTTTAGACTTTTTTTCGTATTTGGAGATGAATTTAGTATTATAATATGTCTAATGGATTGTTGATGAATATTATGACTTGTTTTGGCAATGTTGGTTGGATATGTTATTGTTTTTTGAAACAGGAAATTTTTTGATAGGCCCAAAAACAGAGGAAACTCTGCCCAATTTTTTGTAAACTTTCATTAAAGCTTGCCTTTGGGATCCCACTTTTAGTCCTAGTCCTAAATTGAATTGTAACACAAATAATGTAGGTAATGAATTCATGTATATCATCTATGGATACAAAGGTCACTTATTGATGGTAATCTTTCTGAAATTATTAAAATTTCTTGTGGATTAGATATTATCACAATGTGATTGCATGGTCAAAAAAGATAGAATGATTAGAGTGATTATTATGTTTGAATTTAGTTTGTAAGATTAGATATTGGTTTATGATGATATATTTATATTGTTAAAATATGTTGATATTTTTATAGTCAATGTGCTTTTTTAATTTGATTGTGAGATTTACATGTTAATTATAGCAGTTGCTAAACAAAAGCAACAAATTAATTGTGGTTATGCTAATTGTGGGACTGTATGTTGTGATAATAAGTTGTGCGTGTTACTATTCATCGCTAATTAATAACTTTTTAATTTATTGTAAAAAATTTCGTTTTCATCTTATTTATTGTAATACAACTTAGAAATATACATATGACTTTTATTAACTATAATAGTTTGAATGGACACGTGATTATAGAATATTTGAAAACTTGTTGAGACTATTGATAGTTTTATATTAGAAGTTTTTTTTTTAATTCAAACTATTTTAATGATGTTTAAGTATTCAAACTATTTTAATTCAAACTTGTTGTCACTAATGTATTAATTATTTTTTGTGACAAAAAATTTTCGTATACAAAAAGTTAATTAATTTAAGGACAAAAAATGATTTGTCACTAATATATCAATATACGTTTTGCGACAAAAATTTTTGTATCCAAAATTTAACTAAATTAGGGACGAAAAAATTTTTGTCACTGACTGGGAACATCATTAGTGACAAAATATTAAGGTCACAATTAAATATAAAATTTTGTGGCTAAAACTTACAACATTTAAATACGAACTGTAATTTGTCGCTATTGCAGTAACTTATTTTTAGTGACAAAATTTCTTCGTGCCTGAAATTATACCTAATTTAAGACAAATAATAGTTTGTCAAAAATTGTATGCATTATTACAGACAGAATAATGTGTCATTGATAATTTAAAATTCGTCACTAATGGTACTTAATAAATGGCGCCAAATTATTTTTTGGTGGGAAATTTTAATGGACAAAACTTAGCTACGAAATTATATGTTTTGTCACTAAAAGAATTTTTCTCATGTATTTAAACACGAAATGTTATTTTTGTCACAAAAAGTGAATAATTAGTGACGAATTTTGATTCGTACTTAATAATTTCGTAGCTGAATATCACATTTCTTGTAGTATAACAGCAATTTGAATATTTGGAAGCAAAAATCATTTGGCTCATTCTATCGTTAGGCTTTTGTCTGGATTTGTTTTTGAATGTAATTCACTAACCTGTTCATAACTTCATATGGCTTCATTGGCTAAAGTACTGATGATGGGTTGGTTTGGATGCTAAGTGGCTGGTTTTTGTCCATAGTATTAGAATATATGTTTGGTTTTCTTTCTATACTATAAACATACGGATACAAAATTCAATTCCTCGTCTGTTCCTGGTGGGGTTTGATCTCACCTTGTAACATTTGAGGTTTCCTTTCTTGTGTTGTCTAGAACAAGCCTATATGAAGAACCACAACAACAGTGTAATCCCACAAGTGGGGTTTGGGACAAGTCTATATGAAGAAAAAAGTAGAATTTCTGTTTATTGGTTATAAATTTTTATCTTCTTGATAAATGTCTGCTTTTGAACTATTATGATTTGTTCTAGCAAAATCAACTGCTACAAACAGCTCCACTGAATACAAAAGCACAGAAGAAAGTGTTGCTTCATGGGGAAAAATTGATTATTTAAAGCACTTTCGTGTACATGAAGCTAACATCCCTCATTTCAGATGTGAAGTTGGCATCCGAGAAGTTCCAAAAGATTCTGCATTGGGAAGATTAAGGGGAAGTGATAATGTGGTATGTATGGTTCACTTTCACCTACCGTTTTTCTGTTTCTTTGGTCACTCTCTTCTTCTTGTTCCATTTTTTCTCGAACAGGAAACCTTTTTTTATTGCTATGAGAATTCAGCCATATCATAAGCCTTCATTAAAACGTTTTTTATTGGGTAACGCCTGTTTGGGAACACGTTATGGACTCCAATCGTGGTTTTGTGGCATTTGGCAACCTAAATCTCAATCATAATAGGACTACTACATTTTGATTCTTTATGTTCAGGCAAAACTGCTAGTAGGTAACATGGATAAATGTGATTTTTTGTGACATCTCTTCTAAAATAATCCATTTTACCTTAAAATTTTGCTGCCGTGATACGCTGGACACGGGTCACAACACGTTCAGTTTCTATCAAATATTAGTGCCATCAAATGCTTAAAATTTTACGTTAAGTTGTAAAATTACATGTATTAAAAGAAAGTGATTCATCTTATTTTCATTGATACGAGAAATCTTGCCTTTTTAACTTGTCATTCTCTCTATGGTGGTATTCATTGATAACAAAAAGAATAGCCAGTCTATACTAGATCAATTGTATGTGGTTTGCCAAGGCTAACTACCGAGTTCATACAATCAGCTATAATAATCAATTTCTCAAAATTCAACATTTTTTGAATGTATTCTTGTCCGACCAGGTTGCTAAACAATCACTTAAGTGAATAATTTTCATTGATAATTCTGTGATTACTGTTTTACACTGCATATGTTGTTTTCGTAGAAGATGAAGACATCTTTTGTGTATGTCTGAGACCCTTAGTCATGAGGCCTATTCACAGTTGACATGTTCGTCGCAACATGCAGAGTCTCTTTGAACAGCTGCTAATATCTTTTCCCAGGCCAAAGCCTTTAATTTCTCTTTATGCAATCATTTGGTGTCGCCCATCGTTGAACATAGGAGGTCATAAACACCGATTAATGACTGTTTTTTTCGCAGAAGGGCTATGATGATTGATCATCTGTATTCATTTGTGCAGGTGGAGATATACAGCCGTTGTTACGAGAAACAACCTTTGGTTATCCAAGGTGCTGGAGCAGGAAATGATACCACAGCAGCTGCTGTCCTAGCTGATATTCTTGACGTTCAAGATTTATTCCCTTGACTCTCTATTATACACATCCGAATCCTCAAACAACGAATATCGACTCTTCTTGTCCCTCTGCTTCCAGATTGGAGATTGAAACCAGGCTCAGCTAGCACATGCCTTTTTTGGAAAAAAAATTTCAATACACAGAGTGCCTTGTAAGTTTACAGCAAGTTACGACTCAATGGAACAGTGCAAACTGAGTCATTTGTTGTGCTGGACTAGTTTTTAGGATTTCACTTCAGCTTATAATCAATGTACTTTGTAATAACCATTTTGGTACCTTAACTTTTTATGCTAATCACAATTTCAGAAACTTGTCTCTTGGCTATTATACTTTCCAATGTATGAAGTGATGTGAGATCATACTCATGACCTACACTTACCAGATAATCATTATCATAAAATAGAAAAGAACTACTAAAGGTATCAAATAAGAATTGCCATTTGTTACATTAAGCAGGAAAAAGAACAACATACCCAATGTAATTCCACAAAGGGAGAAGGACCAATTTTATCCTTCCTCTCTCTCTCATAATATCAATGTCTAGACACCAACAAAGCTCAAAGTCTAACCAAAACAGAGATGCTAAAAGAAAGAACATTCTTTCATTAAACCTTATTTCATGCCCCCAACTTGTTTGTGACTGAGGCATGTGTAGTTGCTGTTGCATCTAAAACTCAGCGACTACTGTACGATCAAAGTAACAACCAGTAGGTCCTCCATCAGGCAAAAGAGCTAGCATGACAGGTCCTTCAGCGCCTTCCTCGACAGGCATTGTTCCTGTATGCCAACTCATATCCGTGTTGACGAATCCAGGATGGACACAATTGATGCACATTTTCGGGTACCTTCTTGCAAGAACTCTGGTGTAAGCATTAACTGATAGTTTTGCTATGGCATAGGCTGGTCCATTCATTTGCCAACCGTTCACCTCGAGAGCATCTTGTTTCAGATCATGCATAAAATTCTGCAAAATCTTGTCGATTGTATCTTCTGTTAGGTTTTCAATATCTCCGAGCTCCTTTCTCCTCTCCTCGTTTGGCATTCGCTGTGTGAGACCAAACAATCAACAAGAAATATGAAATGTTCAGAAACGACGAGATGACATTCTTACTTACATTCAAAGCACCTCTACGGGAGGAGACATTAACAATCCTTGCTGAGGGGGAATTTTGCAGCAGGGAAAGAAGAGCTTCAGTAACATTCTTAACACCATAATAATTAGTGTCCAAGCATAATTTCGCACTCTCGTACGTTGTTTTCATCACAACTCGAATGGCATCGAAATCTTTCCCTGGTGTTAACTGTTTAGAATAATAAGTAACAACAACAGTTACACCTCAGTCTCAAACAAGTTAGGGTCAGCTATATAAACATACACTCAAAATCTTGGTATCAATTGACAAGCAAGCACTCCAAGACATATTTCTCGTGGAAGTCTAACATTGACGTGTCACATAAATTTTGTAAGTTAAGGAGTGTTCAACTGACACAGTGGAGACGAGTTGATGTGTCCAGATGTGCATACTCATTGTTGGAGTGCTTACGTTCCGATTGAGACCAAGTTTGAGTGTTTATTTATGTATTATGCCTAATCAAAATTGATCTTACCCAGTCTACAAGATCTATGTTCAACTCCCTTAGGACATCTTCATCAGGTACCACTCCAGCAGCTCCAGCATTATTTACCTGCAGAAATTTATTCAGCAACAGCTCGAGATTGAATGAGCAGCAATATGCATAGAGTTATCTCCAATAACTCAAAGCAACTTTCACAAGAAATTGGTCTCTGTTCATAATCTTACCAGAATATCAAGCCTTCCGTATCGCGTTTGTATGAACTTTGCCAAGGATTCAATGCTCTGATCATCTCGAACATCAAGCTGATGAAAGACAACATTCGAAAATCCTTGTTCATTCAGCAAGGACGTTGCTTCTATTCCCCTTTTTTCGTTTCTGGCTGTTAAGACTACCGTTACACCTGAATTCGCGAGCTGCTTGACAGTTTCAAAGCCAATTCCCTTGTTTGCTCCAGTAACAACTGCATACCTACAAGCATCTCCCATAGTTATTAAGTCCTGTAACAATTCCCTTCTCTCCTTTGGGATCCTGTTGGGAGAAGAAAAAAGAACACTATTTCAAACGAACTAACGTGATAGGAAGAAAGAGCTAGGTATAATAATGTTGAATCCTCTTGATACAATCAAAAGCTCTTTGTGTTACAACAACAACATAACCAATGTAGTCCTACAAAATGGGATTTACTCTAAGGAGGATAAAATGTACGCAAATTTTACCTCCACCTCAGGAGCTGAGGTAGAGAGGTTGTTTCGGACAGATCCTCTGCTCAAGAAAAAACAATCCCAAAATAGTTCCAAAAACTGAAGTAACAGAAGCAAAAGAAATAACAGACATTAGCAGAAACAACTAACAGATAGTAACAATAATTGAAAGAAACAACAGATAGTAACAATAATTGAAAGACAAGATCAGAATCAGCTCATTTAGTTTTTCTCAAGATTTAGACAAAAACAAATCAAAATCCAAATAAAAATATTGACTTACCAGCAAAATAAATTTGCAAATGCTAGTGCTACGAGTAATTTCTGTTTCTACTTTATCATTCTAAATAAGAGGTATTATCCTCAGTACTACAAAACCAATTAATAATCTCCACGTGGTGGGTGTCTTGGACACCAAAAGGTGCATACGTAAATAAATTGAAAAATAGGATGAAAGGTATTTTGGTAAATATAGCCTAAACTGAGGCTCTTTTGCTATGATTATTTTTTTCTGTTTTTATCATTCTTTTTTTTCTTTTGGTACTTTTCTTATTTTTCATTCTTTATTTTGATGTAACCATTTGATAATATAAATTTGGGAATTTTCATAAATAGCTTATGCTCGAAGCATGATATATAGTCCAATAGCTATATTTTACATAATTACACGGTATAACCTCAGCGATGTGACCAGGAGGGGAGAAGAGAGGCGAGTGAGATCGAGAGAGGGGAGAGGCGGATTGCATATATATATTTGTCAAATAATTGTATATGTGTAGCTAATATACATATATATTTATATATCTGGCAAGCAGAATTAGGAGAGGGAGGAGAAAGGCGAGCGAGATTAAGAGAGGGAGGAGAGAGGCGAGTGAGAGAGGGCAGAGAATGGAGAGAGGCGAATTGTATATGTATATCTATCTAATTCACTATATATATCTATCAAAATAATTATATATATCCAGCTAGTATACATATGTAATTGTGTATCTGGCAAGAAATTGCAGAGAGAGAAGAGAGAAGCGAGAAAGAGGAAGAGAGGAGAGAGAAAATAGCTACAAACCCCTAACTAAAGCTATGAATTGTAATTTTTTTTTCAAATTATTATTGTACAATGTAAATGTATATCATATGTTTGCCCAATTACGTTATTTTTTCTATAAATTTTATGGTTTCTCTTTTGCCATTACTGAGTAAATTAGGGCTGCCTTCAACAATGTAAGGTAGTATGGGGGAGAAATTTCATAAATTACTTGAACGCAAAAATAATTATCAATAGCATAGTGCAATATTAGAATTACATTTTACATGTTAAAATGATGTAATACTAGGTGTTGGGCAAGTAGATACTAAAAGAAACATTCTTCTTTCACTGAACCTTATTTCATGACCCCAAACTTGTTTGTGACTGAGGCATGCGTAGTTGTTGTTGTATCTAAAACTCGGCGACTATTGTACGATCAAAGTAGCAACCAGTAGGTCCACCATCAGGCAAAAGAGCTAGCATGACAGGTCCTTCGGCGCCTTCTTCAATAGACAATATTCCTTTACCAAAGTTTATATCCATGTTGACGAAACCAGGATGGACGCAATTGATGCACATTTTCGAGTACTTTCTTGCAAGAACTCTGGTGTAAGCATTAAGTGCTAGCTTAGATATGCAATAGGCTGGTCCACTCATCTGCCAACAGTTCACCTCGAGAGCATCTAGTTTCAGATCATGTAAGAAACTCTGCAGAATCTCATCGATTTTATCTTCAGTCAGGTTTTCAATATCTCCGAGCTCCTTTCTCCTCTCATCGTTTTGCATTAGCTGTGAGAGAACAAAAAATCAACAAGAAATATGAAATGTTCAAAAATGACGAGAATGACGGTCTTACTTTACATTTAAAGCACCTCTACGGGAGGAGACATTAATAATCCTTGGTGAAGGGGAATTTATCAGCAGGGGAAGAAGAGCTTCAGTAACATTCTTAACACCATAGTAATTAGTGTCCAAGCATAATTTGGCACTCTCATATGTTGTTTTCATCACATTTCGAACGGCATCGAAAGTTTTCCCTAGTATCTGGTTACAATAATAAGCAAATAACAACAATTACACCTCAGTCTTAAAAAAGTTAGGATCAGCTATATTAAAAAACACTCAAAAACTCGGCATCAACGAACAAGTAAGCACTCCAAGACATCTCAACTTGGTCGATTGACATCTAAACACTTCAACTCGTCTCCACTGACCTATCACAGAAACTTTGGAGGCGTCGTCTAAGTGATCATTTTGTATGTTAGATTATTCAACCAATACAGTGGAGACGAGTTGATATATCTAGATGTGCATACTCAAAGTTGAGGTGCTTACTTGCTTATTAAGACCAAGTTTGAGTGTTTGTCGGAGCAAGATCAACCACACACGAGGACTATTGCCTACCTTGAAGCTTGAGGACAAGAATTTTCAGTTAGATATGAGATTAACAACAACAACAACAATATATCCAGTGTAGTCCCCCAAATAGATAAGAGATTGAATCACATAATAAAACAAGAACTAAGAATTATGCAAATTATCTTACCCAGTCTACAAGATCTATTTTCAAGGCCCTTAGGACATCTTCATCAGGTACCACTCCATGAGCTCCAACATTATTTACCTGCAAAAATTTATTCAGCAACAACCCAATATATGCCTCGAGACCGAATGAGAAGCAATATACATAGATTTATCTCCAAAAACTCTAAGCGACTTTCACGAGAAATTGATCTCCGTCATAATCTTACCAGAATATCAAGCCTTCCGTATTGTGTTTGTACGAATTCTGCCAAGGACTCAATGCTCTTAGCATCTTGAACGTCAAGCTGATGAAAGACAACATACAAAAATCCTTGTTCATTCAGCAAGGATATTGCTTCCATTCCCCTCTTTTCATTTCTGGCTGTTAAGACAACCGTTACACCTGAATTCGCAAACTGCTTAACAGTCTCGAAGCCAATTCCCTTGTTTGAAGCTGCTTAACAGTCTCGAAGCCAATTCCCTTGTTTGCTCCTGTAACCACTGCATATCTACAAGTATCTCCCATCACTTAAGTCCAAAGTTTCCAACCTTCTCTCCTTTTAAATCCTGTTAGGATAAAGAAAAAGAACACTATCTCAAACCAACTTAAATGATCGGAAGAAAGAGGTAGTCATAGGCTATAGTCCAAGAACGGAAATAACAACCTTGGGGACCATCAATCGATGAAATGACGAATTCTTTTCATCTACGCAAGCCTTAATTGATAGGATTACAGGTATGACAAAAGTTGATTAGCTAACGTATCTGCAACTGCTAACCAGGACACTATTGTTAGTAAACCCAAAAAACTCTCTCATCATATTATGAGTCAGGGGCCGAGCTAGTGGGGTGTGCAAAGGGGTTCACCCGAACCACCCCTTCCCCGAAAAACTGCACCATGTATACAAAGCCAAATTATATTTTTTTGCTTCTAATGCTGATGCAATCAAAAGTTCTTCGTGTTCTTAGAACAACATACCCAACGTAGTCCAAAAAGTGGGGTTTGGAATTACCTCTACAAGAAGAGAAGAGGTTTCTGATAGATTATCAACTCAGGAAAAACCAGTCCAAAGAAGTCTGAAAAAGAAAGTATACGAAACTAACGTAATAAAAACTACAACAAAATAATAGAATTTATAATCAAGGTACGAGAAACAACATATAGTAAACGACAATCCAAGAACCACAAACTACAAGAGAAATACTATCAAGTTTAGTGATAAAACATGCTTTTATATTTGGGTCAAAGTTGAGGCCTCAACTAATCCCAATACATATGTGCTACTTCCCACTAACATATTACTCTGTCTATCGAACAGATGAAAAGAATTAAGTAAATATAATCATTGTTGAGCAGCAAGAAGAAAGTAAACAATCAAGAGCCAAGACCAAAAATCAAAACCCCATTTCAAGATCAGCTATTCTTTCTCAAGATTTGGATTGATAAAAATATTGACTTACCTGCAAAGGGAGAAAAAATAAATAAATGGAAGACCAACAAAGAAAAAAAGAGAGAAGATTTAGCTACAAAATGTGAAAATAAAGACTAAAGGTCAATAAACTCTGTGGTGACATGGCAAGCTAAAAGGGCCAGATTGATCCAGTAATACCCTTGGTCTAATACGTGCCATCAAGAAATGGATTAAAAGGGTTGAATATGTCAAGCTTACACAAGCCATCCAGAGTTCAAAAAAAGAATTATCTTCGACTATATGTACATCCTGATTACGTTTGATAACTTTCGACTTACAAAGTAGTCTTAAGGGGTGCAATACTGAGAGTTTAGGAGCGACATGGAGAGACGAAAATTTCTTCACCGTAAGTATCTATAGTCATACTATAATTTCATATAATATTTTTATTCATCTGCAAAAAGTTTTAACACAATAGCAACTCAAATTTCAAAATAGCAAAGATATTTGGATGGCAAATAGAAGTAAAGAGACCAACAATACTAATTACAAAGCATTTACTAAGCTCATATTCACAACAGAAACAAGAAGAATAAGATATGTAAAAGGCTATAAGTGACTCTGATTCAATCTCAATATACATGTAATAAGATGACTGAACAAACTTAGTTGACGAACATAGTTTATGCGCCGCTAATGTAGTAGCTTGTCGAGCCATGAATAAGTAAAAAGTGATCCAGGATTAATATATGTCAAACTAAGAAAGCTTAAAAGTTGAAAATAATATAAATCTCTAATCTATGTCAAATAACAAACCCTAACATAGAAGAGAGTGTGTCTCGAAACCAAAATTAATCAAACTCCCACTTAAGCCACAAGCTTATTCACATGTAGTGTGCCGATGAGGCCATATTACAATTGCAAAGTTTAGATTTTAAGATCCCTAATGGTCTTGTTTGTATTCTCTACAAGGTAAAGTAAGTTTAGCTTTACAAGGAAAACATATGCAGAAAATTTACGTTGTTCTCCAAATAGACTAAATTATCACTTGTCAAGTAATTTAAGATTATACGACTTCTAGCAAAAAAATCTCTTAATCTCAATAGAAGATAAGGTTTCTAATTAAAGATTTTGAATGATAACTTGAAGAAACTACTAAGTAGCTACATGAAGCAATGTGTAAGGAAATCTCAGCAAATGAACTATGACCAGATCATATCATCTATGTCAAGGAAACCAAGACGATTAAAATACAATCTAAGGGAAAATCAACAAATGAATTGTGTTAATCAACTCATATATATATGTCAAGAAAGTTCAACAGTTTGACATACCGATATCACATATATTGATTAAAATGAAAAGACTGGACAAACTACTGAATTACACTACATTTCCACGTAAAGAGTATGCAACAATATCATGTGGATTCATTAAATTATAAGAGAAATGGAGTATTATATGAACCTACTATATTCAAACAACAACTACTACTACTCGTCAATCCAAAACAAGGTGGGCTCCACTATATAATAATAACCAAATTCTACAATACACCTTAACAACAAAAATTACTATCCCTCAGTCCCAAACAAGTTAGGCTCGATTTTATGAATCCCCACTATACCCAAAATCTACACTACTATGTCTCAGTCACAAAAAAGTTGGCATCGGCCCTATAATCTCCAATATACCCAAATTCTACATTGTACCCAACTCACATAACCACAAGAAAACATCACATCAATCCTTAATAACATCATTAGAATCATCCTAAACCATTACTACTGTGAAGAAGCACATATTTCTAATATATTAAAATTTTTTGAACGTCTCCACTCATTGTTGGAGAAGGTATCAAATTTTAGAACTCAATTGACAAAATATGTATTTGAAAAGTTTATCACAAAGCAACTGCCAAAATGTGATTTTTTTTTACATAGCGGCATCACGCCAAAACGGCACATAGGAGAACAATTAACAACCAAATTCGAGCAATAGTCAACTTCAAACAGACGAACAAAACTCTAATCAAAGAACGAAAGCTAAATCAACTACAACGGATTGTTGACTATGAACAAACCTTAAATTAAATACGCACAAGTGATCTCCTTGATCAATCAAGCAGAAGCTTGCTCTTCGCGCTTTCATCAAGCTGCAACCTAACTCCTTCCTCTCCTTCACCTTTTAACCGAAGAAATCAAAAGAAGTAGAACTGAACTCATAAAATTGAACTCTCACCATAAACACAAATTTAAAGCCTTCAATCGCTAATTTCAAAGAAAATTCATAGTGAAGAAGATGGAGATTCAGAGGAGGTGGACAAGTACAAAATGACTAAATTGTCCCTATAAGCAAACAGGCATGTCCACTATATATAGTACTCTTTTTTTTCAGTTACTATAATTAGAAATATTTTAATTTTAAAATTCATTTTTTATAATTGATCATATAAATATTCAAAGATTATTTTAAACTGCAAACTTTAAAAATCTTTATATAAAATAGTATATGGAAGGAGTAGTATAAAGTAATTATAGTGGATATCTATTTTAAATATTTCTTAGGAGAAGAACTAATTTATAAAAGAATATCTTTTCTCTATTTGGGTTGAATAAGAATCAAGTCATAACTAGGTAATTTTATTTTTGTTGTTCATCCGTGTTCATGGCAGGAAGTTCCATATTGAGAGGTAGAATGCTTTCTAACAAAGGCAACTTTGTACCCGAGGAACTCGAACCCAAAATGTTTGATTAAGAATGAAGAAGTACTTACCACTTTATCACAACCTTTGTTGGTTTGCAGCTAGGTACTTATGTCCGGTCGAATCCATCTCATTCTTGTAATTAGCACGAGCGTATAAAGGAAATAAAACGTTACAACCTTCAAAACAGGCACGATGTCCTGCACAATGCAATTTTTCCTTCTTGTGTCTCAACTAATTTGGATATTTTTTATTTAAACCATGATTAAATCAGTTTAGTCGATTTTAAAGTCAAACAAAATAAAAACCATGGCACAAACATAAGTACATAACATAACTAATCGATAAACTTCTCTTTACTTGCAGAGATATGGACAAATAGAAGGAAAAAATTATGTTCTTTCCTTTCCTCATTATTTCAATTACTAATACAACCACCAAAACACCAACCAAGCTCATACATTCAACCAAATACCAAATGCCAAGAGACATTGAAAGAAAAAGTTTTATTCCATGACTTGATCTAAAACTCTGTGACTAACCCTAACTTGTTTAAGACTGGGGCGTAGTTATAGTTATATCTAATACTCCGCAACTCTTGTACGATTAAAGTAGCAACCAGTAGGTCCTCCATCAGGCAAAAGAGCTAGCATGACAGGTCCTTCAACGCCTTCCTCGACAGGCATTGGTCCTCTATGCCAGGATATATCCGTATTGACAAATCCAGGATGGACACAATTGATACACATTTTCGGGTACCTTCTTACAAGAATTCGAGTGTAAGCATTGAGTGACACTTTTGATATGCTATATGCTGGTAGCATTATCTGCCAACCGTTCACCTTGAGAGAGTCTTGTTTCACATCATGCATAAAATTCTGCAGAATCTTGTCGATTTTATCTTCTGTCAGGTTATCAATATCTCCAAGCTCCTTCCTCCTCTCCTCATTTGGCATTAGCTGTGTGAGAACAAACAATCAACAAGAAATATGAAATGTTCAAAAACGACGAGAATGACAGTCTTACTTACATTTAAAGTGCCTCTCCTGGAGGAGACATTGACAATCCTTGGTGAAGGAGAATTTTTCAGCAGGGGAAGAAAAGCTTTAGTAACATTCTTAACACCATAGTAATTAGTGCCCAAGCATAATTTGACACTCTCCTACGTTGTTTTCATTGCAGCTAGAATGTTATCGAAAGTTTTCCCTGGCAAGAACTATTCACAATAATAAGCAATAACAACAGTTACGCCTTTGTCTCAAAACAAGTAAAATTGATTATACAAACACTCAAAAACTTGGCATCAATTGACAACTAAACACTTCCAGCTTGTCCTCACTATGTCTAGTGGATACTAGACGCTAACATGTCATATAAATTTTAAAGATGAGTTGACGTATCTAGATGACAATAAAAAAAAGTCTTGGCTACGCCATTTCCCTCATGTAGGATCGTTCTATCTCGTTAAGCAAATTATCTTACCCAATCTATAAGATCTATGTTCAAGGCCCTTAGGACATCTTCATCAGGTACCACTCCAACAACTCCAGCATTATTTACCTGCAGAAATTTGTTTAGAAACTGTACAACATTTGCCTCGAGAACGAATGAGGAGCAATACATACATAATCTTACCAAAATATCAAGCCTCCTATATTGTGTTTGTACGAACTCTGCCAAGGACTGAATGCTCTGTTGTAAGGACCCGGAAATTTGTTTAACGACCTCAAAGGAATTTCCTTGGCTAAACTCTTCTCAAGTACCAATAAGAGGGTCAACTTTGAGTGAGCATATCTCTTAGTTCAAATTGAACTGGGTGGCCTATGACATATCAAATTAAAGCTCTTTGAATTAGCTTTCCAACGCACCTGGTTTCACCTAATTCCGAGCTCAGACCAAGGCGTTATGCTCGTTTTTGTTCAGACTGTTCGTGCAGGAAATCCACACGGCCAGCCACACGGACCGTGTGGCATCAAACGGTCCGTGAGGCTGCTTTGGCCCACGAATTTCTTGCCAAAACTTTGTTCTAAGTGTGTGTACTTCCTTGGTACCTTCATACGGACCATTGCACGGTCCGTGTGACCTTAAACGCTCCGTTTACCGGACCGTTTGGTGACACTTGGTCTGAAAGAAAATTTTTCTGAAAAATTCTAAGTCTGGTGAGATGGTCCATTACACGGGCCGTGTGACACTAGATGGTCCGTTTACTGGACAGTGTGGATCAACTTAGTCAAAAAAATATTGCCCTCGAAAAATCTAAGTCTAGTGCCACGGACCAGTAGACGGTCCGTGTGGAGCCAGATGGTCCGTTTACTGGACCGTGTGACCCAGACGGACCATTTTTCCGATCCGTTTCATTAATGGCAATTTCGTAATTTTGGTTTAATCCGGTGCAAATATGGTTTTTTCCACCCTTTCCTGAGCTTCCTATATATTCTACACTTCACTATTTTTTAACCATTTCACACTTCAACACTCTCTCTAAAATTCTTTCTCAAGAACTCTCCAACATCTCTCTAAAATTGTTCAAGCTAGGGGCCAAGATTGTGAGTCAATTTCCTCCTCAATTTGTCTACAATCAGGTATGTGGGTTGATTCTTGGTTCCTTTCAACCAAGAAGACCCAAGTTCTTCTTAAACTAGTTACTACACTTGTCTACTTTAAGTGTGAGATTTTTTTTTTACTACTTGAACTTGATATTTTGAACCATGCATGTACTAGTTAATATTCCGAAATTTGAGTTATGATAAGCTTTAGCTATGGTGAGTTACTTGAGCTATGAAACTATGAAGCTTGCATGTCCCTTTAAAGATGTCATTTTGCATGGGTGATTTATACTACACTTTTATATGAATTTTGTTATGGAATTCCTAATCTTTACATTTTATTGCTAATTTTGGATACATTCTACATTACCCATGCCATTCCTACATTTTTGCATTACAACATACTCATGGCATTTATACATGGAAATCTTGGAGATATGGGCTAAGTCCAATTTTGGTCCGAAAAGGGAGATTATAATGTGAATTTTGGTAACACATGGGATATGACAATAAGGTGATCACCGGTTTGTTTATGATTATGGCTCCTTGGGCAACATGGGTGCTTGCACCATTTTGGTATATGTGTAGATGAGCTATTCCTTGCATACGCATTATGGTCATAGATTGGGATTTGGTAATTGGGCCTATTTGTATAATTACGTTTTTAAATGGATGTTAGCTCTCTCTTGATAAGCATCTATATATGTATAAGTATTCTAGTGGGATGTGTACTTAGCACTGATGGATTGGGGGCGTTAGGGATATCCCCAAGGTCCCTCTCCCTTTCCTTGAACTATGTGCCAACATAGGAACGATCACCATTTCTGAAATGGGTGTCCCCGTAAGGAAGGTGGCCGTCCACCGAAATGGGAGTGCCCGTAAGGTGTGATGGTTAGTCGTTATAATGTTTGTGATATGATTCTGTAAACCCTTCCGAAATGGGTGTCCCCGTAAGGAAGGTGACCATCCACCAAAATGGGTGTCCCCGTAAGGTGTGATGTGGATTACCTTTGGCAAGTAATCCTCTCCCTACCGGTGGGAGGTCCAAATCGGTCCAATTCATGTAATAGCTCGCATGGATTTGGTTGTTGGTTATAGTCCATCCCTGTTAGGTATATAGGAGAATTATCGCATTGCACGCACCATGCATCTCATGGCATCTCGTATATTAAATTCTTTTGATTATATGATTCTTGTATATTACGTGCCCTTGTCATCTAACATGAATAAGCAGGTTCAGTAATTCACGTGCATTGCATACCGGCATACTTAGTACATTCAAAAGTACTAACGCATACTCTATGCTTGCATGATTTTACCATGCAAGGACCGAGCAGTTTGAGCCTCATCCACAAGGCGAGTAGTTCCCCTTTTCGCAGCTATTTTGTGGTGAGCCTCGTCTTCCGAGGGCAAACCTTATTCCCTTGTATTCCTTACGTATATTTGTATTTTGCTGAGGGTGAGCCCGGAACCTGTCCTGGCCCCTGTCCCTCCTTAGAGGCATTATTGGGTTACGTAAAGACTTGAAATTTTGTTTTCTATAAATATGCTCCTTTTGGATTTACAAATTTTCCTTTTGATACTTGTCTTTAGTTTTCCGCAAATTTGAGGCTTGTTTGGGGGCTTTCGGGTCCCCATTCGTCGTGTCACATCTAGACCCCGACCCCGGGTCGTGACAAAAGGTGGTATCAGAGCCTTGGGTTTATAATGGTCCTCGGAGCCCAACATGCCACGTTTAGTAGAGTCCTATTCATGGGTTTGAAGTGCACCATACCTATGAATGGGAGGCTACGAAGACGTATTAGGAAATCTCCCTTCTTTGCGTCTTATAACGTGCTATGGCTAGCTTATGAATTCCCTGACTTTGGTGTCGTTAATCTATTTAAGAAAATGCCCCGAGGAAGACCTCCCCTCCCTAGGCCGGCTCCTGTTGCCGAGGATCAGGCCCCTCCCGAGCCTATGGAGAAGCCTATATCAAATGGCGAATTTCGTGCTGCTTTCGCCATGTTTGCGCAGACGGTGACAGCTCAAGCAAGGCAAGCCAACTTGCCACGGGACCCTGCACCCGCTTCTATTATGAGGGATTTTATTAGGATGAATCCTCCAGAATTCTACGGATCAAAGGCTGATGAGGATGCTCAGGAGTTCATCGATGAGCTTTCAAAAATACTGAATATTATAGGCGTCTCTTCTGAGGAAAAAGCTAGGTTGGCTGCCTACCAGTTAAAAGACGTGGCCCAGGTATGGTATACTCAGTGGGCCATGGAAAGGGTTTTTGATAATGAGGTGTCGTGGGGAGAGTTCAAATCTGCCTTCCTTGACCGCTTCTTCCCACTTGAGCTGAGGGAGGCCAAAATGACCGAGTTTATTAACCTCAAGCAGGGGAGCATGAGTGTGAGGGATTATGCCCTCAAATTTACTAAGCTGTCTAAATATGCTCCATCCCTGGTGGCCGATCCCCGTGCGAGAATGCACAAATTTGTTTTAGGTATTTCTGACTTGCTAGTGAAAGAATGCAGGACTGCTATGCTGATTGGGGACATGGATATTGCCCGACTCATGGTGTATGCTGAGAGATCGAGGGGGAGAAACTCAAGGAGAAGAGGGCACACGATCCCAAGAGAGTCCGGATTGATGGTAGGTTCTCTAGAGCAAAGAATGCGGGTTTTGGTCGCATCCAATAGGGCCAAGGCTCGGGAGCTCGGGTGGCTAATGCCCGGGCACTCCCTCCCGGGGTACAGGTGGGTGGTGGACCAGGATATCCGAGGTGTGACAAGTGTGGGAAGTCCCACACGGGTGTTTGCTGGAGGGAATTGGGACTTTGCTTCGGGTGTGGAAGAAAGGACCATAAAGTTGCTGACTGTCCAAGGGGTGCGCGCGGAGACCGAGGTCAGGTAGCCCGAGGCGGGCAGGGTCAACAAAGGGGTCCTCCAGGTGCTGCCCCGAGAAACAACAGGTTCTATGCACTCCATGCTCGCCAGGACATCGAGGAGGCTCCAGATGTTGTGACGGGTATGTTAAAAGTTTTTGATTTTGATGCTTACGTTTTGCTTGACCCAGGGGAAAACTTGTCTTTTGTGACTCCGTTATTGGCTGTTAAGTTCGGTTTGAAACCCCAGATTCTAAGAGAGCCTTTCTCGGTCTACACCCTCGTGGGTGAATCTATTGTTGCTCATAGGGTTTATTATGGGTGTCCTGTTGCTGTGTTGCATAAAATCTTTCCATGTGATCTAGTGGAACTTGAAATGTTTGATTTTGATGTGATTCTCGGAATGGATTGGCTGCATGCATCTTATGCTTCCATAGATTGTAGATCCCGGAAGGTCCTGTTCCAACCTCCCGGTGAGCCAGTTCTTGAATGTTTATTTCCTACCTCAAGGCGCAGAAAATGATTTCTAAGGGGTGTATCTACCATTTGGTAAGGGTCCGAGACGCAGATTCTGAGGTGCCTACTCTCGAGTCAGTCCCTGTGGTGAATGAATTTCCGGATGTGTTCCCCGAGGACTTACCGGGCATTCCTCCGGATAGAGAGATAGATTTCGTCATAGATCTTCTTCCAGATACTCAGCCTATTTCTATCCCTCCGTATCGGATGGCCCCGGCAGAATTGAAGGAATTGAAAGAGCAGTTAAGGGACTTATTAGAGAAGGGCTTTATTCGGCCTAGTACATCACCGTGAGGTGCTCCCGTGTTGTTTGTGAAGAAGAAGGACGGGTCTCTCCGTATGTGTATTGACTACAGGCAGCTGAATAAAGTGACAGTTAAGAACAAGTACCCATTGCCGAGGATTGATGATTTATTTGATCAGCTACAAGGTGCCACACACTTCTCAAAAATCGATCTCCGTTCCGGATACCATCAATTGAAGGTTAGAGAGTGTGATATCCCTAAAACAGCTTTTCGAACAAGGTACGGGCACTTTGAATTTGTGGTGATGTCATTTGGTCTAACTAATGCTCCGGCCGCATTTATGGATTTAATGAACAGGGTGTTTAAGCCATTCTTGGACAGCTTTGTGGTGGTATTTATTGATGATATCCTCGTTTACTCCCGAAGTGAACAAGAGCACGGGAATCATTTAAGGATGACCCTCCAAACTCTGAGGGAAAAGAAATTGTTTGCCAAATTTAGCAAGTACGAGTTTTGGTTGGGCGAAGTGGCTTTCCTCGGGCATGTGGTATCCGGGGATGGTATCAAGGTAGATCCAAGGAAGACGGAGGCTGTGAAAAATTGGCCTAGACCGTTGACTCCTTCGGATATCCGCAGTTTTCTTGGGTTGGCCGGGTACTATAGAAGGTTTGTAGAAGGTTTCTCCTCTATTGCATCTCCGTTGACCAAGTTGACTCAGAAGTAGGCTAAGTTTGTATGGTCGGATGAATGTGAGAGGATTTTCCAAACTTTGAAGGATCGGCTTACATCAGCTCCTGTTTTGACCTTGCCAAGTGGTTCAGAAGGGTTCGTGGTGTATTGTGATGCCTCGAGGGTCGGATTGGGTTGTGTGCTTATGCAGAATAGTAAGGTGATAGCGTACGCATCAAGATAGTTGAAGGTGCATGAACGAAACTATCCCACTCACGACCTTGAATTAGCAGCGGTGGTGTTTGCTTTGAAAATTTGGAGGCACTATTTGTACGGGGTCCATGTTGATGTATTTATCGATCACAAAAGTTTGCCGTATGTGTTCACTCAGAGGTATCTTAATCTCAGGCAAAGGAGGTGGTTGGAATTTCTGAAAGATTATGACATGAGTGTGCTGTATCATCCGGGCAAGGCCAATGTTGTAGCCGACGCCCTTAGCAGGTTTTCTATGGGGAGTGTGGCACATGTTGAAAATGAGAAAAAGGAGTTGGCAAGGGATATTCACCGGTTTGCTAGGTTGGGTGTCAGGTTGACTGATTCTAGCACAGGTGGTATTCGGGTTCAGAATAGGTCAGAACCTTCTGTGGTGTATGAAGTGAAAGCTAAACAAGATCTAGATCCATCGTTGTGTAAGTTGAAGAAGTTGGTTGCTGCAAAAGAGATCGAGGCTTTCTCCCAAGGGGGAGATGGTGTACTCCGGTACCAAAACCGGCTTTGTGTTCCCGACATGGATGACCTTAGGGAGGTGATTATGAGTGAGGCTCACAACTCTCGTTACTCTATTCACCCAGGGTCTACCAAGATGTACCGGGACTTGAGAGAGATTTATTGGTGGCATGGTATGAAGAGGGATGTTGCCAAGTTTGTGTCGGAATGTCCGAGTTGTCAACAGGTAAAAGTTGAGCACCAAAGGCCCGGTGGTTTGGCCCAAGACATTGAAATTCCCACTTGGAAGTGGGAGGATGTGAATATGGACTTTGTGGTTGGATTGCCTCGGACCCGAAGGCAATTCGACTCCATTTGGGTTGTTGTGGATCGGATGACAAAATCAGCCCACTTTTTACCGGTCAAAGCTACTTTCAGTGCCGAGGATTATGCGAGATTGTATATCCAAGAGATGGTGAGGTTGCATGGTGTACCTAGGTCCATCATATCGGACCGTGGTACTCAATTCACTTCCCACTTTTGGAAGTCTTTTATGAAAGGCCTTGGGATCAAAATTAAGTTGAGTTCCGCTTTCCATCCTCAAACCGATGGCCAAGCGGAGCGGACTATTCAAACCTTGGAGGACATGTTGAGAGCATGTGTGTCGGAGTTTAAGGGGAATTGGTATGATCATCTTCCACTCATCGAGTTTGCCTATAATAATAGCTTCCATGCTAGTATTGGCATGGCTCCGTTTGAAGCTTTGTATGGGAGAAGGTGTAGATCCCCGGTAGGGTGGTTTGAAGTGGGGGAAATGGCCTTGGTTGGCTCGGATTTGGTGATGGGCGCTATGGAGAAGGTAAAGCTGATTAGGGAGAGATTGAAAGTGGCCCAAAGTCGCCAAAAGTCCTATGCGGATAGTAGGAGAAGGGACCTCGAATTTCATGTAGGGGATTGGGTTTATGTGAAAGTCTCTCCTATGAAGGGCGTTATGCGTTTTGGCAAAAAGGGCAAGTTGAGCCCCCGTTATGTTGGCCCTTATGAAGTGGTGGAGCGGATTGGAGATGTGGCTTATAAGTTAGAGTTACCTCCGGGTTTGGGTTCCATCCATCCGGTCTTTCATGTATCTATGTTGAGAAAGTTTGTTGGCGATCCTAGCTCTATTGTGCCTTTGGAAAGGATTGAGGTTGAGGAAAATTTGACTTATGAGGAGGTGCTGGTGGCAATTTTGGATAGGCAAGTTAAGCGACTTCGCAACAAGGATGTGGTTTCGGTAAAGGTATTGTGGAGAAATCAGCTAGTGGAGAGTGCTACTTGGGAGGCGGAGCTGGACATGATGAAGCGATACCCCCATCTTTTCCAATCTACTCAAGCCTAAGGTACTAGGAATCTTTTTCTATCAATTGTGTCATTTTCTTGTCCTCTTGAGTCTCATGGCATGACATGCATATGTGTACATTAAAGAATTTTTCCTTCTTGGCAAATGAGTTGAATACAATTTTGACATAAACTGGTTTTGAACTATAATTGATTTAGGATAAAAAGCTTTTATGTACAACCTTGTAAATTGCATTGAATTGTGCATCGTGTCCTGTCTCGGATGAACCTTGTCTTGACTCTAGCTTTCTAAGCCTTGTTCCTGCACATTCAAGGACGAATTTTTCCAAGGGGGAGATGGTGTAAGGACCCGGAAATTTGTTTAACGACCTCAAAGGAATTCCCTTGGCTAAACTCTTCTCAAGTACCAATAAGAGGGTCAACTTTGAGTGAGCATATCTCTTAGCTCAAATTGAACTGGGTGGCCCATGACATACCAAATTGAATCTCTTTGAATTAGCTTTCCAACGCACCTGGTCACACCTAATTCCGAGCTCGGACCAAGGAGTTATGCTCATTTTTGTTCAGACTGTTCGTGCAGGAAATCCACACGGCCAGCCACACGGACCGTGTGGCATCAAACGGTCCGTGAGGCTGCTTTGGCCCAAGAATTTCTTGCCAAAATATTTTTCTAAGTGTGTGTACTTCCTTGGTACCTTCATACGGACCATTGCACGGTCCGTGTGACCTTAAACGGTCCATTTACCGGACCGTTTGGTGACACTTGGTCCGAAAGAAAATTTTTCTGAAAAATTCTAAGTCTGGTGAGATGGTCCATTACACGGGCCGTGTGATACTAGATGGTCCGTTTACTGGGCAGTGTGGATCGACTTAGTCAAAAAAAATTTCCCTCGAAAAATCTAAGTCTAGTGCCACGGACCAGTAGACGGTCCGTGTGGAGCCAGACGGTCCGTTTACTAGACCGTGTGACCCAGACGGACCATTTTTCCGGTCCGTTTCATTAATGGAAATTTCGTAATGTTGGTTTAATCCGGTGCAAATATGGTCTTTTCCACCCTTTCCTGAGCTTCCTATATATTCTACACTTTACCATTTTTTAACCATTTCACACTTCAACACTCTCTCTCTAAAATTCTTTCTCAAGAACTCTCCAACATCTCTCTAAAATTGTTCAAGCTAGGGGCCAAGATTGTGAGTCAATTTCCTCCTCAATTTGTCTACAATCAGGTATGTGGGTTGATTCTTGGTTCCTTTCAACCAAGAAGATCCAAGTTCTTCTTAAACTAGTTACTACACTTGTCTACTTTAAGTGTGAGATTTTGTTTTTACTACTTGAACTTGATATTTTGAACCATGCATGTACTAGTTAATATTCCGAAATTTGAGTTATGATAAGCTTTAGCTATGGTGAGTTACTTGAGCTATAAAACTATGAAGCTTGCATGTCCCTTTAAAGATGTCATTTTGCATGGGTGATTTATACTACACTTTTATATGAATTTTGTTATGGAATTCCTAATCTTTACATTTTATTGCTAATTTTGGATACATTCTACATTACCCATGCCATTCCTACATTTTTGCATTACAACATACTCATGGCATTTATACATGGAAATCTTGGAGATATGGGCTAAGTCCAATTTTGGTTCGAAAAACACATGGGATATGACAATAAGGTGATCACCGGTTTGTTTATGATTATGGCTCCTTGGGCAACATGGGCGCTTGCACCATTTTGGTATATGTGTAGATGAGCTATTCCTTGCATACGCATTATGGTCATAGATTAGGATTTGGTAATTGAGCCTATTTGTATAATTACGTTTTTAAATGGATGTTAGCTCTCTCTTGATAAGAATCTATATATGTATAAGTATTCTAGTGGGATGTGTACTTAGCACCGATGGATTGGGGGCGTTAGGGATATTCCCAAGGTCCCTCTCCCTTTCCTTGAACTATGTGCCAACATAGGAACGATCACCAATTCCGAAATGGGTGTCCCCGTAAGGAAGGTGGCCGTCCACCGAAATGGGAGTGCCCGTAAGGTGTGATGGTTAGTCGTTATAATGTTTGTGATATGATTCTGTAAACCCTTCCGAAATGGGTGTCCCCGTAAGGAAGGTGGCCATCCACCGAAATGGGTGTCCCCGTAAGGTGTGATGTGAATTACCTTTTGGCAAGTAATCCTCTCCCTACCGGTGGGAGGTCCAAATCGGTCCAATTCATGTAATAGCTCGCATGGATTTGGTTGTCGGTTATAGTCCATCCCCGTTAGGTATATAGGAGCATTATCGCATTGCACGCACCATGCATCTCATGGCATCTCGTATATTAAATTCTTTTGATTATACGATTCTTGTATATTACGTGCCCTTGTCATCTAACATGATTAAGCAGGTTCAGTAATTCACGTGCATTGCATACCCACATACTTAGTACATTCAAAAGTACTAACGCATACTCTATGCCTGCATGATTTTACCATGCAGGGACCGAGCAGTTTGAGCCTCATCCACAGGGCGAGTAGTTCCCCTTTTCGCAGCTATTTTGTGGTGAGCCCCGTCTTCTGAGGGCAAACCTTATTTCCTTGTATTCCTTATGTATATTTGTATTTTGCTGAGGGTGAGCCCGGAACCTGTCCTGGCCCCCGTCCCTCCTTAGAGGCATGTATTGGGTTACGTAAAGACTTGAAATTTTGTTATCTATAAATATGCTCCTTTTGGATTTACAAATTTCCCTTTTGATACTTGTCTTTAGTTTTCCGCAAATTTGAGGCTTGTTTGGGGGCTTTCGGGTCCCCATTCGCCGTGTCACATCTAGACCCCGACCCCGGGTCGTGACATCTGTTCAACTTGAATATCGAGCTGATGAAAGAAAACATTCGAAAATCCTTGTTCATTCAGCAAGGACGTTGCTTCCATTCCCCTCTTTTCATTTCTTGCTGTTAAGACAACCGTTACACCTGAATTCGCGAGCTGCTTAACAGTCTCGAAGCCAATTCCCTTGTTTGCTCCTGTAACAACTGCATACTTACTAGCATCTCCCATCACTTAACTCCAATGTTTCTAACCTTTTCTCCTTTAGAATCCTGTTAGAAAAACAAACTTATGGAGCATCAATCGAAAATCAGCACAGATGAAACAACGAATTCTTTTCATCTGCCTAAGCCTTGATCGACAAGATTATTACTCGAGGTGTCTGCAAATGGTAACCTGGAGTGCACTACTGTTATTAAACCCCAAAACCTCTCTCACCTTACTACTAGTCAAGGGCAAAGCTAGTGGGCCGCAAAGGGGGTTCACCGAAACCACCTCACCGAAAAATTACACTATGTATATAAGGCCAAATTATTGTTTTTATATATACATAGTAATGTTGAATCCCCTTGACACAATCTAAGGTTCCTCGTATTTTACAACAACATGCCCAGTATAGACCCCACACAAATTGGGGTGTGAGAAGGATAGAGTTTACGCATACGTTATCCCTACCTCACATGTAGAAGGACATTTTCAATAGACCCTCGACTCGAGGAAAAATGATCCAAAGTAGTCCCAAAAAAGAAAAGTAATGGAAGTATAAGAAATAACAAATAATAACAAAAACAACATATAATAACAACATATAAACTATATCTAAAATATTTATAGTTGAGCTAGGTACAAAAAATAACAGATAGTAGCAATAGTCGAATACATGAGTATCAACCAACTTTGTCTATCAAGATTTCAATATTTTGGTGTAGTTTATGTTATGTAGATGAATCTTTGCAATATGTAATTATGTAAAGCAAAGATTATTGTTTCCTGTCCACTGTTGGGCTATGAAGGTCCTATCACACTTACCGTGTGATGGAACTTTTGACTAGGAACATCCGTTGCATTTATGAAAGTCAAAGAAGAGACATAATTCTTTCTCTTTTGATTTCAAATCAGCAACAAATCGTTGGCCATTAAGCGTTATATACTCCCTCATGGCCTGTATATATGTTGTTTTTGTTATTATTTGGTAAAGTTTATGTCCTGCCCTATTAAAATTTGAATAGATGAAAAGAATCACCTGAATCTCAATATTAAAATAAACAATCAAGACCAAAAATAAAATATAAAATTATTGACTTACCTACAAATGGGGTTGGAGATTGAAGGGAGTATAGGGCTAGTGCTAATGTTACAAGTAATTTTTTTTGTGTTACCATATACTATTTAATAAATAAAATTTTGGTACTTTGGTACAAAACATGTGTTTTCATAATTATTATAGTCTAACACATTTAAATATCTTTTTTATGGTAGGCAAATTCATGTGATACTCTGACAGTTAAATCATTTCACTTTGCCACGAAAATAACATTTATTTGAATAATAGTTATTTAAAATTGAATCTGTAAATTTCAATAACTTTTAAATATCTTTGCCGTGAAAATAACATTTATAGTTTAAAATAATTTAAATCTAACTAAATATAATTTTTAAAAATTTAACCTAAATTAAATTAATTATTTATATTTCCTACCTCAAAATATATTTGATAATAGTTATTATTCGATGTTATTTTTACTTGTATGAATATATATTAGGATTATTATTATTATTACTGTCACATCCCGAGAGGGTACCCTTGGCGTGGCCGGCACTCAGAGACTATTGCTAGTCCCCAAGCGAACCACTTAGCCTCATCACATTATTCAATCAAATAAATTCTACTGAACAGCGGAAAATATAAGTATGTAATGGACACATCTCATCTAAAGTCTCAAAAGAATATATATAAAATAATGAAGGCTAGTAGAAAGAACTAGCTCACAATCTCAACATCAATACTCGACCCTCGTCTATGAAGCCTCTATCACTAATCATGTGGTGCCAATGACAAATCCATGGCTACCCAAATCAAAATAAAATAAATAGTCCAATCTAACTCTAAAGCATGATGAAATAAAAGTAGTGGATCCTCCGGAGTAGGGGAGGCTCACGAAATCAGCTTTGAATCTCAGATCTTCAATGGAGCGCCTGTCGATGATCTCTAGTACCTGCCTCTACATCATAAAATGATGCAGTCCAGAGTGGACGTCAGTACTTGGAATGTACTGGTATGTAAAATAGCTGAATGAAACAGAAACCGGTAGAAACAATATGGAAACAATAACAACTCAAAATACATATCAAATCACATCATTAGTCAAATGTCTGTCTATGCAAGAATAAAGAGTAGACAAGTGACCTATCAATAACGCAAACCTCATCAATCATCTCAGACTCATCTCAAAGGAGCTCACCTCCTCTTATCTCATCACATTTCATTTCATCTCGTCTCATCTCAGAGGAGCTACCTCCTCTCATCTCTTTCAGACTCAGAATAGGGTAAGAAGTTTATGGGAGTTTCTCTTAACTGACAACAATCACTTATGAGCCAGTGATTGTACAACAATCCCGCCGGTGTTGCCACGGCCGTCCCGTACTTGCCAGGTAGAGATGAATCGAAACCATAATGGATAAATCCAAGATGGAGACTGAACAATCAACAAAGTCCGCTATTGATTTCAGGGACATCAACTCAAGAGGAAAACCTCTTCTATGCTTGGCGACATAGTTTAATGAGTTCGAGTGGGACCCACTCTTACCCATTTCGGTGCTCGATACTCCTCCCGTGACTCAATGCTCATAAAACCATCAATCTAATCAAACCAATCTCGTAGGGACTTCAACCCCGTCAACGATCGGTATCTCATAGGGACTTTAACCCTATCATCAATCAAGCTCATAGGGACTTTAACCCTCTCATCAATCAATCTCATAGGGACTTTGACCCTCTCATCAATCAATCTCATCAATGACTCAAGGTTTAGATCAATCATTAGGAATCAAGTGAATAGACACATCGGTAGAGTTCATTTATAGAGACTCACAAAACAATCATACTCTATCAACTCATCATCGTTCTCTCATCACAATCACAATCACAATCAACAATCACAATCTTAACTCAAGGCTCTAGACTCATCATCCTCTCATCATAATCACAATCACAATCGACAATCACAATCTTAACTCAAGGCTCTAGACTCATCATTCTCTCATCAAAATCACAATCACAATTCAAGGCTTTAGACTCAATCCTCAAGTTCATTATGCATGCTTTTCAAATTAATCATGTAGGGTTATGCAAATTCTCATGAAAATATCCAACTTAAGAAATCTAATAGTATGATGATCATCAACATAGAAAACATATAGTTTCAAATATAATTTTCAAGAAAATCCATCAAAGAAATCATGCATGCAGACTCTTCAATCATCAATTCATCTATGACCTCTATAAGGCACATGAGAGGACAATCCCATGTTTTAGTTTAGCCTTACATACCTGGAAATTTGATATTACAATCAAAATTTGATGAATTACTAGCCTTCTTGGAGAAAATCCTCAATCTCGGTAGTAGAAGAACTTGGAAAGACATTGCTTGAAGGTCTTATCTTTGATTCTTGAATTCTTGACTTAGAATCCTTAGAGTTCTTGGTTAAGAACCATAATTCTTGAAAAAGAAGAATCAAGGAATCCTCTCTTAGAATTCTTGAATTCGTTTTCTTGAAACCCTAGGTTATGATTTAAGATTCTATTAGAGATTCATGAATAAATGAAGAAATTCCGGTTAGGTAGATTAAAATTCATGAAGGATAGATTACCTTGATGATGAACCTTGGAAGCTATCCTTAACTTGATGATTTTATTGATGATTCTTGAGCAATTTTGTTTAGGAGGGAAGAAGAGGGGTTTTAATCATGAAAACTGACGTTTTATGCGTTTTGGAGCCTTAAATAGACCCCAAAAGGGTTTAGGATAAAAGTACCCTCAAAATAAAATAAAAGGACATCGTTTAGCTTATCCAGAGAGGGTTCGCGATATGTCCGCGACGCGAAGCCTTCGCGGACCTTTAGACAGCTCTGCAGGTCTTCAGTAAAATGGTCATAACTTTCTACTCCGAACTCTGTTTAACGCGAAATAAGATGCGTTGGAAAGATAATTCAAAGATCTTTAATTTGATATATTATGGGTCAGCTAACTCATTATACTTTAGGAGTTATGGGCATTTGAAGTTGACCTTTCTATCAACTCACACAAAATCTTAGTCGGTAGAAATTCTTTGGACTCAACTTGATGTAAAAGATCATTTATCAACTCCAATTTTATTCCCACTCTAGGAAATTAACTTTAACATCTATGCTCAATTAAGGATTATCAATTAAATCCTATATCATATGAAGAATGACTCGGTCTTAGCTTAGTAAAAAAATTGGGGTGTTACATTATCCCCCCCTTGGGATCATTCGTCCTCGAATGATGAGCAAAGGTAGATATCAAGGCACGAATAAAATCAAAACTCTTCTCAAAACTCGCTCAATCAATCAAACTCTCGACTCCTCATCAATCTTTAAACATCTCAATTCAGACTCAGGAATTGACACATCAACTCAAATAGATAAATCGGTTCAGATCAAGAGTACATATATTATTTTAGACATTCTCACGATCAAGCACGAATGGAACGTCGGAACTCAATCAATTCGAATCATTTGAACACCTCAACAATCAGTCTTTCGAACTTAGGAAAGAAGACATCAACTCTAATCGAGAATAGGACTACCCTATAAACAAGACTCAGAGGACACTCTCATGCTCAAGTCTCCACCTCAATTGTGTTCCTTTTCATGGCACTCGACTCCATCAATTCAAGCTCATAGATCTTATTCAATCTCAATAGTCTCTATTCAGACTCAAGAATAGCTACATCAACTCAAAAATAGACAACTCAATTTAAATCAAGAGTAAGGAAATTACCTCCAACATTATCATCATCGTCAGAATCAAGAACTCTCATTCTCTCTTGGTTTCTTATATCTCAACTCTTCTCCTCTTCTCTCAAGCCTTAGTCTTGTTCAATTGTTCGAAGAAGACTTAGGATGGGGGTTTTAGTTTTTACGTCAAAACAACCTTATTAGATCATGTACTAAGGTTAAAAGGTCTTAGGAATGGACCGAAATGCCCCTCGAAAATTTAGAAATTTTCCAGTCTCGAAGTGACTCAGTCCGCGACGTGGACTGGTCGCAAACATTACATTTTCTGCAAAAATTTCTGAACAGTTTTTTTTCCAATCTCGTCGAATTTTTTGAAAAACAAAAATATAAGTGTCTCTCCGCGATAGGTGCGCGACGCGCCTCTGTCGCGCAACGACACTGTTTTGGTGTTCGGATCGAAAAATTATCTTTTGATCCAGTCGCTCTAAAAATCGACCGAGACCATTTTCCCACTCAATTTTCTGTGCTGATCAAATATCCGGTCTCTGATTTTCCATACAAGTATTGGAAGATGTGTTACACGCATACCCTCTCTCTAGGGGTATTTTGGTAATTTTACCGGGCGTTACATCATCTCCCCCTTAGCTCTCAAGGTCCTCTCTCTAAATTTGTAAATCAATTTCCTCTACTAGGCTATGAGCATATACTTCCACACGGTCAAGGAATCACTATCCATAAGAATATCTTAAGCTCTTCTATTATGCTGTAGTCGCATACATATAACTAGCCACTCAGACTCTTTTCAACGCTATCACTCTTAGCTCCTTCCAGTCTCTATGAAAATCTCTCTTATAGCATACATAACCACTTCCCATAACTCTTACAATCTAACCTCTTCTTTTGCCTACTAGAAGTGCTCCCATAAATTTAATTGCATAAGGATTATTCTACCATGGAAACTCCTCACCATCTATCCATAAGTCCCGATCAACTTAATTACTAGGGATGATAAAGAATGCTTACATCAGCCTACTCCACATCGACAGCTCAAATATATTATCTAGATTCTTATAGCAGTCATAACTTAGAGCTTCACACATCTTTACACAATCATGGATACATATCTCAAGCCTCTTCTTATCTATTGAGCTATCCTCGTCTCATTCGTCTTACCTAAGGGGCAATTGTACCCTGCCCATAGCATCACTTCCTCACAAATCAACGTCTTCATCTTAGAACATACACTATGGCAAGCCCCTTAGAGCAAATCTCCAACTAAGACTATCACTCTTATGATGTTGTCTCCTCTTAAACACTACCCCTCAAAATTCAAGCTTAGGGTGTAGTACTAATATGTGAATCTATCACATACCTCTCTAATACCATCTTACAACTACTAGGTAAAACTTTAGGGAACATAAGCCCACCAAGATCTCATAACAAGTATTCAATCACACATCCCTTCCTCACAACTCAGTCTCATTCACCTATTCAATCATATCTTCTATCTGACTAAGCTCATAGCTCGATAAGTCTCATTAACTCTCAAATAAAAATCATAAGCCTAATTTAGATCTATCACAATGAAAGCACTCTTTTCCCTCATTCAACATCTACACTTCACCTTCAATAGTATGAATACTACAACAAAACAACATATCTTCCCTCTAATTTGGGCACGCTCTACCACATTCTAAAAATAACTCTCCCTCTATACCTCCTCATGAAAATCATAGGGTACTTACGATTCTTTCATCAGACTTATGACAATCGACTCATCACCTCATTACTTACTTAATAGGTATGTAACTCTAACTATAAGCTTCAATTAGCCATCACTCTTGCTATCTCGCCCCTTTCTTTCCATCATCATCCTTCTAACTTTGGGATAATTCAATTCTACTCAGTGTTTAAAAGACCTCCAATCTCACTCTTAGATGGTAACAACTAACTCTGTAAAGATATAAGTTTCCTCTCTTATGAGTCACGTCGGAAGCAAGTTTTGAAAAAAAAATGGTCTGGGTACATCCAAAGCTAACTCAAATGCACGATTCATATAGGTAATTGTGCACTCTTTCTCGTCAATCAATCCTCGCACACTAGTCGGCTTCTCTCAAGCCTGGTGCAGTCTCTCTACCATTGTGATTACTTTATCTCAGAGGATCTCGTTCTGTACGAGTTTGAACATTACTGTCTGGTTGCCTCGTAAATGAGCTATAGTCGAAAGGTCTAGAGCAACGCACGAATCATCGCAGATTTCTTAGGAGATAGCTCTATTCGCACGATTCAGAATGTGAAAGAAGGGAAACTTTTTCCTATATGTCCTATAGCCTCCAAGTTATGGATGTGGAGCTCTTCACACCAATAACAAGGACTCTACTAGACACGGCTTCATAGACTCCCTAAGACACTTGAACTCTGTGCTCTGATACCAAGTTTATCACGCCCCGGGAGGGACCCTTGGCGTGGCCGGCACTCAGAGACTATTGCTAGTCCCCAAGCGAACCACTTAGCCTCATCATATTATTCAATCAAATAAACTCTATTGAACAGCGAAAAATATAAGTATGTAATGGACACATTTCATCTAAAGTCTCAAAAGAATAAATATAAAATAATGAAGGCTAGTAGAAAGAACTAGCTCACAATCTCAACATCAATACTCGACCCTCGTCTATGAAGCCTCTATTACTAATCATGTGGTGCCAATGACAAATCCATGGCTACCCAAATCAAAATAAAAGAAATAGTCCAATCTAACTCTAAAGCATGATGAAATAAAAGTAGTGGATCCTCCGGAGTAGGGGAGGCTCACGAAATCAGCTTCGAATCTCAGATCTTCAACGGAGCACCTGTCGATGATCTCTAGTACCTGCCTCTACATCATAAAATGATGCAGTCCAGAGTGGACGTCAGTACTTGGAATGTACTGGTATGTAAAATAGCTGAATGAAACGGAAACCGGTAGAAACAATATGGAAACAATAACAACTCTAAATACATATCAAATCACATCATTAGTCAAATGTCTGTCTATGCAAGAATAAAGAGTAGACAAGTGACCTATCAACAACTCAAACCTCATCAATCATCTCAGACTCATCTCAAAGGAGCTCACCTCCTCTTATCTCATCACATTTCATTTCATCTCGTCTCATCTCAGAGGAGCTCACCTCCTCTCATCTCTTTCAGACTCAGAATAGGGTAAGAAGTTTATGGGAGTTTCTCTTAACCGACAACAATTACTTATGAGCCAGTGATTGTACAACAATCCCGCCGGTGTTGCCACGGCCGTCCCGTACTTGCCATGTAGAGACAAATCGAAACCATAATGGATAAATCCAAGATGGAGACAGAACAATCAACAAAGTCCGCTATTGATTTCAGGGACATCAACTCAAGAGGAAAACCTCTTCTATGCTTGGCGACATAGTTTAATGAGTTCGAGTGGAACCTACTCTTACCCATTTCGGTGCTCGATACTCCTCCCGTGACTCAATGCTCATAAAACCATCAATCCAATCAAACTAATCTCGTAGGGACTTCAACCCCGTCAACGATCGGTATCTCATAGGGACTTTAACCCTATCGTCAATTAAGCTCATAGGGACTTTAACCCTCTCATCAATCAATCTTATAGGGACTTTGACCCTCTCCTCAATCAATCTCATCAATGACTCAAGGTTTAAATCAATCATTAGGAATCAAGTGAATAGACACATCGGTAGAGTTCATTTATAGAGACTCACAAAACAATCATACTCTATCAACTCATCATCGTTCTCTCATCACAATCACAATCACAATCAACAATCTCAATCTTAACTCAAGGCTCTAGACTCATCATCCTCTCATCACAATCACAATCACAATCGACAATCACAATCTTAACTCAAGGCTCTAGACTCATCATTCTCTCATCACAATCATAATCACAATTCAAGGCTTTAGACTCAATCCTCAAGTTCATTATGCATGTTGTTCAAATTAATCATGTAGGGTTATGCAAATTCTCATGAAAATATCCAACTTAAGAAAACCAATAGTATGATGATTATCAACATAGAAAACATGTAGTTTCAAATATAATTTTCAAGAAAATCCATCAAAGAAATCATGCATGCAGACTCTTCAATCATCAACTCATCTATGACCTCTATGGGGCACATGAGAGGACAATCCCATGTTTTAGTTTAGCCTTACATACCTGGAAATTTGATATTAAAATCAAAATTTGATGAATTACTAGCCTTCTTGGAGAAAATCCTCAATCTCGGTAGCAGAAGAACTTGGAAAGACATTGCTTGAAGGTCTTATCTTTGATTCTTGAATTCTTCACTTAAGAACCATAATTCTTGAAAAAGAAGAATCAAGGAATCCTCTCTTAGAATTCTTGAATTCGTTTTTTTGAAACCCTAGGTTATGATTTAAGATTCTATTAGAGATTCATGAATAGATGAAGAAATTCCAGTTAGGTAGATTAAAATTCATGAAGGATAGATTACCTTGATGATGAATCTTGGAAGCTATCCTTAACTTGATGATTTTCTTGATGATTCTTGAGCAATTTTGTTTAGGAGGAAAGAAGAGGGTTTTTTATCATGAAAACTGACGTTTTATGCGTTTTGGAGCCTTAAATAGACCCCAAAAGGGTTTAGGATAAAAGTACCCTCAAAATAAAATAAAAGGACATCGTTTAGCTTATCCAGAGAGGGTTCGCGATATGTCCGCGACGCGGAGCCGTCGCGGGCCTTTAGACAGCTCTGCAGGTCTTCAGTAAAATGGTCATAACTTTCTACTCCGAACTCTGTGTAACACGAAATAAGATGCGTTGGAAAGATAATTCAAAGATCTTTAATTTGATATATTATGGGTCACCTAACTCATTATACTTTAGGAGTTATGGTCATTTGAAGTTGACCCTTCTATCAACTCACACAAAAACTTAGTCGGTAGAAATTCTTTGGACTCAACTTGATGTAAAAGATCATTTATCAACTCCAATTTTATTCCCACTCTAGCAAATTAACTTTAACATGTATGCTCAATTAAGGATCATCAATTAAATCCTATATCATATGAAGAATGACTCGGTCTTAGCTTAGAAAAAAAAAATTGGGGTGTTACAATTACTAAAATCAGTTTTATCATTATTTTAATTTACTTTATTATATAACATAGCTTATATAGTTAACTAGTATTCGTATCTACACGTTGCGTACTTTAGTTAAAACTAATTTGTAATTAATTATTCAATTGTTCATTTAATTATAAAATAGTTATACTAATACGTTATTACTATTTATATGTTCATAATAATTTATTTTTTCTATAAACATTTTTAAAAAATATATATATAAAAGATTTTTCTTATACATATAATAAGCTACGTTTTTAGTTTATAGTATATTATGTTGGACTATTACTAAAACTATTTTTTATTATCTTACTTTTATCAAAAAATAAATTTCTAACTTTTGACATGATATGTTTAATATTATAAGAATAAAAACATATTTAAACATCATAGATATATATAATTCAAAACCACAAATTTCAAAAACATTACCAATACCTCATATTATTGTTGTTTTTGTCCATCTTTAATATCAACTATAATAAAAATAAATGTCTAACAATACTTGTCAAGTTTGAAAAATCAATGAATCATTACCTATTTATATCCATTCTACCACTGCTATTAGATAAGATTTAATATCTAATATATTTCCCAAAGTATTAGCTTTAATACATTCAAAGGGTAATACAGTAATATTACTCTTACTATTTGTTGTTTCTTGAAGTGTGTGCCAAGTCAACAGTAATCTAAAGATGAATTGATCATTGAATATTTTTGAGAAATTCTACATTTTTCAGAAACATTAACTTTTTAAGTTAATTAGGTAAAAAAAAGTTGTCTTATCTTGATTTCTCCAAAATGATACGTAAAAATAAAAAAAAAATAAAAAAATGTTGATATATAATTGAACGGAGGGAGTATAATTTCCGCTTAAGGTCAATCATTGTGAGTATTTATAATATACTTCTTTCTGCTTTTATAGATACTATAAATTGAACAAAAAAAATGTAACAGCTTTCATAAGAAGAGTGGTAAATCGCTCACAAATAAAGACTAATAAAATTAAGATATTTAATGTAAAAAACAAGTAGTAAGACAACTAAACTTGACTACTAAAATTAGGCTCAACATTTAATTCCAACATAATGCATGTGATGAGTTTGCTGGAGAAGTCGAAAATAATTCAGTGAATATCGACATCACAAAGAAAAAGATAAATATGTGAGCGAAAATTTCCCATCTGCTATTTTGAAAGGAAAAAAAAATTTAAAGTATGGCCCTTCAATGTACATTTACCTATATCTGATTATACCAACTGAATAAATTTTTGTGAGAGGTCAATATTCATGCAATTTACGATAATGTATACTGTATATTCATAAAGAAAGTAAAATTGACATGAGATCTTAGAGGAAAATTAGAATGTTTCTAGAATTTAGAAAAGTCAAAATGCAACTTTCTCGAAGTTTAGAATCAAGAAAAAGAATCTGATATATGAAAGTTTTTGTAACACTCCACAACTCTATTCAAAGGATTCAAAATTTTTCGTCGTAATTATATAAACTTGAACCTAATGATGTATTACTTGTCTCGATATTTTAAGGCTCATTCCTATTTGTGTGAAGAGTATTAGAAGTGGATTAGGTTCATCGGAGGCCTCTAATACTTAGTCAAGTTCAAAATCTCCCTACCGGTTAAATTTTTCACTTTAAATTATGCAAGAGTCAACTTTAAATGACCATAACTCTTAGCACACAAATATTTAGATATCACATGACCTACCAAATGAAATCCCTTTGAATTATCTTTCCAACGTAACTGATTTCAGTTCATTTGGAGCTCGGAGTCAAAAGTTATAGTCGTTTTACGGGAGACTGCCAAGTGCAGAGTCATTCTACGAAACCCCCTTTACGGGCCGTATAATGGATTACGACCTGTCTGCTAAATAGTGGGAAAAAGTCCTGAAACTTCAATTTCCAGCGCCAAACTTTGCGGATCATTCTATGGGTCGTAGAACACTCTACAGGTCGTCGAATGGGCCTCGTAAAGTCATCCAGAGACCCCAAAATTTGCCCAAAAGTTTATGTAAGGGTCCCTATGGGCCGTAGAGGGTCTCGTAGATGACTCGATCGACGATTTTAAAGAGGGGCATTTTCGTCCTTTCTCACCCTTTAAGCCTAAACTTGTCAACTTTTAACCTAAATAAATCCCTAAACGTGATTCCTTAATTTCCTTACGCTCAAAACATTCTTCAAACCTAGAACGTAGTTTTCAAGAGAAGAAAAGCTAGGGTTTCAAGAGAAGTTAGTGAATTCTTCAAAGTTCTTCAAGAAATCTTATTCTTCCAGGTATGTAAGGCCTTTCAAAAGCTACTCTACCATTATTTTAGTATCTTTAACTACCAGTCTTTACCCAAGATCATGTTTATCAGTTGAGATCAATTTTTCTCCATTATTAGTTAATTTCATTGAAATACTTCTTCATGTAATTTTTTTGATAAAAATCATGGTCCTTACCGACTCTACTAAATTAGGTTATCAAGTCAAGGTTTCATAGTTAAGGTTGCTATTATAAGAACCCTAGAGATTTCATGAAAACTATCATGTTCACAATTTTGAGTTGAGTTTAAGTTGTACTTAAAACTTCTGTATTTACAAGTATCTGAGTAGTAAGAACATTATATTTTTGAGGAACTTATCATTAATGCAACTTTCAGACAAAGAAAAGAGTCAAGTTGAGAAAAGTTTGAGAAAAGCTAAAGTTGGGCTAAGTTCCAAAAGATGAAAGAGGCAACTTGAGAAGTCTTACTCTTGAAGTTATGAGCAATATAAAAGTACTTTGGGAGTAGTATTGAGTACTGATATGAATGAGAGTAATAATAACTTGAACTCATAAACTACGTAGCCAGTATAGGATAGCATTGTACCAAGAGTGCAACTCCTCACTTGCCACTAAGATGACCCAGCTTTGGGATGGATCCACTCCCCTAGTTTTCGTCCCTTACCCTGGTAAAGTAGTGGACGGCTCTGGCAGCGTGGGAAAGATGTTGTATCATCACGAAGCTCATAGTGATGGTTGTCGGTTAAAGAAACTCCCCAAACTAAAGTATATATTATCTTCAGATACAAATTGAGTTAAATTTATATATGCATTAAATCACATGTTTTACTTATATTGCATTGATGATTTCACCTAGTTACTTTCTGAGTTAAGTTGTTCAACTAAGTATCCTATCCTGAGTTCTGTTTTGGTCATCTTACATACCGTACATTCCACGTATTGACGCCTTTAGCGATGCATCGTTTTACGATGCAAATTCAGGTACCCATGTTAGCAGATGTTCAGTAAGACAGCTTTCCAGTGGCAGTTGATGAGACCTCCTCATTCTCAGAGGGCTCCAGTCAGTTAGTTTGATTTATTTATTTGTTTTATACTCAGGTAGCCATGGGTCTTGTTACGACACCTATCTTTAGTTTAATAGAGGCTTTATCGACAGAGTTAGTGAGTCATCCAGTCTATTCATTCAAATATTTAAAGCATTTAGTAGTATTTATATCAAAAGATGTTTTGAGGTTCTATATACAATATGGTTGATATTCTTGACATTTAATCAAATGTTTTGAGAGTTCACCTTATAAAGCTTCCACATATATGCTAAGTCTTCAGTTAAGTGAGTCAGCTAGACCAAGGGTACGCTTGGGGACCGGTAATGATTTCTGAGCGCCGATCACGTCCAGAGTATAGACTCGGGGCGTGACAGTTTGATTGTTCTTTTTCGTAATTCTTTCACCAAATCATAGCAACGTACAATGCGGGTAATCAAACTACATAGATCAACCAAAGTAACAACATGTTGCTCTCGTCAAACATTAAAGAGGAATTACCTTTTCTATCTCTAAGATGATGCTTTAAAAACATAATAATAGATAAATTCTACTCCCACAGGTTAGATTGGATACAACAACAGTGAACGTCAAAAAAAAAATCAAAATTTAAAATTGATCTACTACTAAAATTGAAGGACAAAAATGCAGAGTCTATAATATGGAGTGGAACATTAGTTATGTTTCTCTTTAAAAAGTCATGTTATGATTTGGATGCTTACCCTTCACATTAATTTATTGTTTGTCAGCTCCACCGTCAATATGAGCATTGATAGAAAATAGTCTATATGAATAATAAAGCCAACAAAATAAAAATAGAAAACTCAAAAGATTACCTTAGTTTCAATTAATATTGAAGTCCAGAAAATTCATGGCGTGCAATAAATGTAACATAATTTTCCTCCATGTCTATTGACACATATATGTTGAGTTATCAATTTTTTCTATTTTATTCGGCTTTCTTTCGATAATTATAAACCTCTTAGTTTCTTTTAGATTTGAATAACACATATGATATAGGCTAAAAAGATCAAATATTGCAGATAATTATGCTAATTGCTTGAGTTCCATCTTACTAAAATACGTCTAATAGATTATTTTCTTTCTCTTATTAGCCAATAAGAATAATTTGAGATGCATTGCTAATTCCATTTGCAATCACTCTTTTCCTTTTGAGAAGATAAAACTTAATGAAAGAAAACATGTATATACATATTTGTTAGAACTCATTAAAGATCTAATTTTATCATAAAATAATATTAGACAACTTTTTATGTTATTAAATTTTTTGAGTTTTCAAAATTTGCTATTTGAGACGTTTTCTGATCCAATTTTAAAAAATATTCACAAAAATTATTTTTAAGAGGAAAAAATAATACATCAAAAGCATGTGATGTTGGTTTATCATGCAGGTTGCGCGCATGGGAGAAGCTACACTATCTTGAGGGGTTCATTCGAACCCCCTTCAACGGAAAATTATATATATATATATATATATATACACACACAGTAGATGTCGAACACCCCCCTCCCCCCCTCCCCCGACTAGTTCTTATGTATATTTTTTTTAGATTTTGAACCCCCTTGGTGAAAATTTTAATTCCGCCACTGATTGGACGTCTGTATTTTAGAGTTGATCCAAAGTTTCATGCGAGCACATTACCTAATCTTTCAACATCAAGCTTCAACATTTTTTGTGGTGTATTCTCCACAATATCAACAACTGTTGTATAATATTTTATTCCTAATTAACATAACAATATACTGATTAATAGAATATCAACAACTGTTGTATAATATTTTATTCCTAATTAACATAACAATATACTATTTATTAATCAATTTCATTTGATAAAATTCAGTCAATTATAAAAATGAAAAAAAGGTAAGAAATAATCACTTATAGATCCTGCTTTGAATTCAAAATAGAACTCATGCTTTGACAATGAAGCATACTTGAAATTATGTCAAAATGCAAAGCTTTATCAAAATAACTACGATCAGTCTGCATGCCTGCGATATTGACATACAAAATACAAATAATTTTTGACATATATATTATAATTTAAATCTTGATAACAAAAAGTTCTAATATATTCTTATATCCTGAAAACACTCAAAGAAATATAAAAATGTAAGAAGCACTCACCTATAGCCAAAATAACTTATAGCCGGTCTATATCTTGCAATATTTGCAATATAAGAATGCTTGAATTGGTAACTCCAGCCTGTTGTGTGTATTGTAAAAGCAATTCATTTTACAAAACACAAGATGAAAAAATAAAAAAAGTTATACACTTGTTGCACTTATCTGATATATTTTGAAAGTGCTTCTCATTCTTCAATTACATATATTTTTGTCATAGGAATTGCTTGTGTCACGCCTCGGAAGGGTACCCTTGGCGTGACCGGCACTTAGAGACTATTGCTAGTCCCCAAGCGAACCACTTGGACTCATCGTTACATCATACTCTACAACGAAAGAAAAATGCTTAAGAAAAAACTGTAAAGTAAGTAAACCAAGTCTTTAATAAAAAGGAAATTTCCAATAAACAAGAATTTGGAAAAAACAATACTCAACATCCTCTACTCAATGTTTTTGAAGCCTCTATCTCTAACATCTAGATAGTACCATGACAAGCTATGGCTACCCAACTCAAAGAAAACAGAAATAATTAATCAAATAAAATAAAGGCTCCTCCGGATAGCAAGGAGGGCTCACCAACTCGGGAACTCTAAACTTCAACGGTGCGCTTGCCGAAGTCCCCTATCACCTGTATCTACATCATGAAATGATGTTGCGCCGAGTGAAGTCGGTACGTGAAATGTACAGTATGTAAGATGGATAAAAAAAATAAGTAAGACTCAGACTCAATCAACTGACTCGACTCAAGGCTCAACTCCTCATCTCATGTCTTATCTCAAATAAATAATGCAAGTTTCATGTTTAAAATCATGATCTCCCTCATTCATATCTCAACTCAAGTAAACGATGTAAGTTCAATGTTTAAAATCATGTTTTTCAAATTCAACTCAATATTTGATGCGACTCAATTCGAAAGACTCATGATATGCTCAACTCAAGTGTTTGCTTGGAAGTTTCTCTAACCGACAACTCTCTACCCCACCATAAATTTGGTGATGTACAACAAAAAGACGTCGTTGCCACGTCCGCCCTGAACATGCCAAGGTATAGGACGTCAACTTCTAACTCTCTCTCTTGGATCTAAAGAGAATGTCCATCTCTTGGACATGGGCCACCGGGATTTCCTAGTGCAACCATCCTACGCTAGCAACGTAGTTCTGGGGTGCTCCTCAATCACCTGCTCGGTGCTCAATACTCCTTCCAAGACTAAAATGTGCTCATAGAAAATCAACTGAACTCATCTCTTTGACTCATCTCAACGAGCCAACTCATTTCTCAATAACTCAACTCAGTGTCTCAATAACTCGAGGCCATCATTTATGCAATGCAACTCATGACTCTAACTCATACCATGCAAGACTCCCAATGACATCGGTCAAGAACATCATATTATCCATATTCAACTTATAAGATAAAATAGGTATGCTCTATATACATATATGAAACAAGAAAATATACCTTTTGGGTTCAATTCATGGGTTTAGAAGATTTGAATGCATACTTCTCAATTCAGTTCATAGGTAAGAAAATATGAAATTTAGGGCTACAATACCTAACATTCGAATAACATTCATATTTCATGATAATAACAATACAACTCATAAATTGACTCAAGTAAATTCATGAAAACTTCATCATATACAAGAATTTAAAACTCAAGAAATCATAGGATTTAAAACATGCGATTCATACTCATGATCATGACTCAAGGAGAAGAAACGGTGCGTGGATGAACATAGTGCAATGTTTTAGGTAGCCTTACATACCTGGTATAATGCTAACAACAATCTCCCTTGAAAATCTTCTCTTGAGCTCCTCAATCTCAAGCTCTCCTCTACCTTCCTCAAGCCCTAGTCTTGATGATTTGTTAGAAAATGACTTAAAATGGGGTTTTAGACCCTTTTCACATTCAAACGACTTATATTGGTCGTCTACTGAGTTTCAGAGGTGTTAGAAATAGACCGAAATGCCCCTCGAAAATTTAAAAAATTTTCAGACTCGGACTGGTCACGGATCTGCAAAAGATTTCTGAACGAGTTTTCCGAATCCCGTAAAAAAATTTTGAAAAAACATAAGTCCCTCTCCGCGATAGGTCCGCGGCGCGGCTCTGTCGCGAACCTTCACTGTTTTTCGTTTCTGAACGAAAAATTATCTTTTGACTCGGTCGCTCTAAAAATCGACCGAGATCCTTCCCTCACTCAATTTTTCACGTTGATCACAAATTCGATCTCGGATTTGCCATCCGAGCATCGAAAGATGTGTTATATGCACATCTCTCCTTTAAGGATATTTTAATAATTTTATCGGACGTTACATCTTGATCCAAATTTCATCAACTATTTATCTTACTTTATTTTTGTAAAAGAAAAAGTCAACTAAACATCTTTAAAAAGTTTTCAAAATAGAGCAAGTCACCGACATTGTTGTAACTTTTAAGCAACAAAAACGAAAACAAAAAGGAGGAATAGAAATTGAAGTTTGCGGCTAAATTTTTGTTGACGCATTCAAAGATTATATATATACAAAATTAAAAGTAGTTAATTGGATTTTTAAATTAGACGCACAGTCGTTTCACGTTGCTATTAGTTTGGAGAGTGGAGGGTTTGAGCAGTTATTTATTAACTGCAAAATCGCTCTAAATTTTTTTTATAAATTTAATTCACAATTAAAATTTGTTTAGACTGACACCTAAATATATAGGTTGAATTATAAAAGGAAATGAAAATAAAAAAAATTAAACAATGTTTTAAAATGAAGCATTACTTTATATAATGTTTTATTAATTTAAGGTTAAAATTTATTTTTGAAAAACTGTTTTAAAATCTAAATTAAAACTTTAATTGATAACGTCAATTTGAAGTACTAATTTAAAATTGATTTTTTATTTTAAAATTTATATATATTCAGTTATTGAGAAGTGATATCCAATTTCAAATTCAAAACTCCCAATACAATATGAATTAAGATTAATTTAAATTTAAACGATAAAAATAAAAAGAATTAATTTAGAATACACTAAAATTTAATTTATTTGTTTCTATGTGGGTGAGGACGTGGGTAGAGGGGGGGAGGGTGTGGCAGTTCTTTTTTTCAATTTAAATTATTCTTTATTTTTGTTAATGGGTAGTTTTCCATAATTTTTTTTATTTTTTATGTTAAACTTCTATATTTTGTATTAATTAACAATTTTTAGGATTGTTAATTTTTTTTTCAAAAGTAAAGATTAATTGTGAATAAGACAAAGGTATAATTTGAACGATTATTTAATTTGTTATATTTTATGATTATCTCATTCATTTAATTGACCCCATGATTTATATTTATTAATATTGAAAAACCTTATCATTCAAACTTAAATCAAATACAGTTATACGGCATAGAAAATTTGGGAAAATGTTATATGAAATATATATATATTTTTAAATAATGTATGTTTAAAAATTGAAGTTATACTATTTTTATCACCAATTTTGGGTCATTCTTCAATCTTCATACATATTCTTTTCATTAACTTAGTCTTGTATGACAATAGCTTTTTAGCAACCTGATAATTTGAACAAATCATAACACTAAATTTTAAAATTATGGTTTTATTTAAAAATGTTTGTGCAATTATCTCTCATATTTTATGAGAATAAATTATGTTTAAGAACCTGTGTTGTGTCTTGAACCACTTAATTTTTGTAAACCAAATAAATACAACAACATACTCGTGGAATTCCACAAGTGAGGTTTGGAGAAGGTAAAATGTACACATACCTTACGACTACCTCATAAAAGTAGAGAGATTTATTTCCTGAGAATCATCGTCTCAATAATCCATAAGCAGAATAGACTAGATATATAAAAAAGGAAAAAAAAAAAAAAGAGAACAGAAAGAGCGACTAATAACGAAAAGCACATGATAGTATTTCATACGATAAAATTAACACATAAGACAGATAATGACACACACGATATAATGACACGACAAAACCTACTATTGTACTTGTCATGACCCAAAACGAAGTCATGACTAACCACTTAATTCCAAACCCAACAATAAAAATATCTTAGAAGGATGCAAATCCAATAGATAAATAGTCTCCACATGAAAATCATATCCCAAAACTTGGTGTCACGAGTATAAAGAGCATCTAATAACAAAACTAGTGAAGTAAGTGCATCTCTGTTTCCAAATAAAAATAAAGACTAAACAACAAAGTTAGAATTCAATGACAACTCGAAGCCCTGAGTCTCACCACTAGATCTGACATGAATCACGTGCATGAGCAAATCAACTACCACATAGATAATCTTGATGAGAATCTGCGGGGGAGAAAGAAGTAGGGGTGAGTATACATACTGTCACGCCCCGGGAGGGTACCCTCAGCGTGGCCGGCACCCAACGCTATTGCTAGCCCCTAAGAGAACCACTTGTTCTCAGGACAGTCACTCAACCTCAATACAACGGAAATAAAGTAGTGAACCACCTCAATAAAGGCCAATGGCCAACCTCAGTCTCAACATCATACTAAGTAAGAGTACTACTCAGTTCATAAAGAAAACATCAACGTCAAACCTTGACTCATGTCTATGAAGCCTCTAACCTGACTCAACTGGTTAAGATGGTACCATGACAGGCCATGGTTACCTGACTCAATAAATAACGAAAGCATAAAATAGAAGGGTCTCCTCCGGATAGCAAGGAGGCTCACCAATGTCGGAACTCATAATCTCTGACCTCAACGGTGCGTCTACTGAAGTCCTCTAACTCCTGTATCTGCATCATGAAACAATGCAGCGCCGAATGGCGTCAGTACGTGGAATGTACTGGTATGTAAAATAGCTTAATAACAATATAAGTACAACAGCATAAGGAAAACATCAACTCAACATCATACTTCGCTAAAATGTCAAATGTCTATCTAAAGAAAGAGATAAGAGTAGACAAATGACCCATCAACATCCCATCAACACCTTATCAATACATCAGACTCACCTCAAGGAACCTCGACTCAACTCAACTCAGAGAACTCGATTCAAAACATCACATCAACATCAACATCAGAGTTCTATCAAAATGGAACCTAACTGGGAGTTTCTCTAACCGACAACCATCACCTATGAGTCAGTGATGATACAACGAAGCGATGCCGTTGCTACATCCATCCAATACCTTGCCTGGGGTAAAGGACATCAACCTCAGTAGATCCACAAGAAAACCTCAGTCCTCATTTGGGACAAGAAAGGAGTCATCCGTGTTGCTTCCGTAGCACACGCAAGTGTACGTGGTCAACCCAAGTAATATAGTGGCTCTCTTAGAGAGGCCGGGATGTCGAACCCAAAGGATTTAAAGGTTATTGATTCTTCCCGAAGTGATTCTGCTAGATTAATATTTGAGGTGATGAATGATGAAATTCGCAAAGAACAATTTATAGCTAAAATCGAAACTTTATTTCTAAATTCGAATTATATGAGATAGGGATATATCAACTTAAAGATGATCCCGGGATTATAGCCAAGGCGACTTCGTGTCTCTCAATCCATAATCATGTATCTGGGTTTATACTTATTAATTCACAGGGTTGAATTTACCTAACAGGGTTGCACACCTCTGCAGGCCTACCTTTAATGACTGCCTAACTACATCGTTGAGCGGGGATAGACAGACCACCAAAAATGCATTAATTTTATCTTCCTGTATTAAGAACTGAGCGAGGTGTAAGGGTAGTTGTCACGGGTCTCCCTTCCACAAACCAATCTAATAACCTAGTTGGACCCGCTCCCTGTCCCACTGTGTTCTGATTATTCCAACATCTTTCGAATTCAGAATAACTAACATGGTTCCTCCCTTGTTGATCAGGCTAAGAAGTATTAATCAAAGTGGACCAAGAATAAGTAAGAAATCCATCATACATAAATCAAGATTAAAAGATCACATAGTCTAGGCCTACAATCCCAGGATATGGGAGAACTAGCCACTCATGGTTGGTTTCCACATCAAAATTAAGCTGAGAGTAATGAACATTCAAGAATATAGAGATGAAAAGACAAAACAAAGTTGACCTAGGTTCTGTTCTCTAAGACTCCCGTCTGTTTTTCCTCTCCAAAAACGAATAATTCAAAAGTGTCTTTCAAATAATTAATAGCTATCTTTTATCCAAATCCTGTAACTTGCTTTTCTTTGGAAATTCGAGCAGTTTGCGATGCGGACTAGTGTAATTTGACCTGGTCTGTTATTTTGTTGACTGGGCTAATTCGCCTCTTTTTGCAAACTGGTCCGCGATGCGGACCCTGCAGCGCACTTGCACTTTGTGTCTTTTTCTTCTCCTTTTCCAATTCTGCCTATCCGCTCCCAGGTACGCGACGCGGACCTGCGCCTTTGATGCATCCTCCTGCTTTGATCCCTGGCTTTTTGGGACGTTTTCGTCCTTCCAATTTGCACTTGACTTCGGACTGCTATTATTTGGCTAATTTCTGCAAAATGCAACCACATGGAGTACTCGACCCCTAAATTAGAAAAATAACACAATGATATTAAAAATAGCTATTCTCTTTATATTTACCCTCTGACTTAGCTCTCTTTATGGGTTTATTTGGCCAACTAGGCGTATAAATATGCCTAAGATCACCACCCCACACTTAGAATTTTGTCTGTCCTCGGGCAATTCCGACACTCGTGCAAGAGACTTGCTAGGCAGTGTATATCCCCAAACAAATGATATGACTGGCTCGCGTGCATCAAAGAATCCAAAACCATACTAGATCCTAACAACATCTCCTTTCTCTAATCTCTCTCCTCAACCATGACATCATGTAACATTTTAGACAACATCATCATCTGACTGCTAACCTTACTCAAGGTTGTGCCCTTACCAGAAGAATTACCCATTCACATCTATCACACTGGCAGATCAAACAAACACAAGGATATGGGTATTCGATCAACTCTCTCTCTCCCAAATGATGTCTCGTGTTGGGTCTAGTTCCTATAGGCTTGCCCTTAATGTACAAATGCACCCTAGTAGTCGTCGACTCGAAGGATCACTGAGGTCTTTTGTGTGGTTGTAATGTCGGTTAAGGGTTGGTGGGGTATCTTTCATGGACAAGTGACACGGCTCAATCTCCAAGTGCACCTAGCTCAACACTTAATTTTACATCACACTGCATACTTCATCACTACACTTAAAACAGTTCTTCACATATGAACTTGTTTTTTTTTCACTGTTACAGCCATCCTTACTCTTTTTGCTTCTCTCCCTCTCTTTCTTCTAATTTTGTATTTCTTTTTCTTTTTTTTTGATGAGTCCGCGATAAGTCTGCGATGCGTAGACTTCGTAGACAGCCACTGTTTTTCAGGCGTGATGGATCCGCGACGCGGAGAGGTCGTGGATCACCATTTTTTTCAACTCGTACTTCTCATTTTCTTCCTCTTATTCCCTGAGATATTCATTTAGGTTTTCCTATCCTCCGAACTGTCATGCTAGAGCGCTTGGGGATCAGGTTCATCCGGGTTCAAATTAAAAGGAGGGATAGGCTTAACACATGGTTAACCAAAGAAAAAACTAAAGCTCAAAGGGGCTGACTAGGGGGGTGATGTTATTTGGGTAGATTGCTGACGGCTCAATGGGCTACCAAAGAAATTCCTCGATCCTTTCCTTCACATTCGACTCCTGCTGAGTTCATTCTACATACCGGGCAAGTTCTAGCAACTATCGCAACACAGACCTATACAATTTCGCTCACCACTCGTGGCACTCTCCCTTCATAAAATTAACTTTCGATTCGATGTTCCCTAATGCACATGATCCCTTGGTTATCTCATTCTATTCTGAAGTATTAGCCTCAGGTATTATTGTTCAGGTCCTCTAGTGGTTACGTCTGTTTAATTTACACGACCATCATACCCTGCTTTGTTATATCACTGCACACACATCTCTACACTACATGTCGCACAAACTAAACACAATCATAAAACCAGAGAACAACTGCTTTACATGAACAAATCTACTAGTAGCAAGAAGGAAACAATATACATATTCTAGGCAAAAGAAAAGAAAAGAAGTGTCTGTATTATACATGCCAACTGAATATATATAACAAAAATGCATCTAATCCTGGCCTTGCCGTCCACCTCCCACTTAGAATCAGCACTGCCCTCAGTGCTGAACATATCAAACCTGCATCAACTCTAGCTACTTCAAATCATCTGGGTCCGGTAAGATCGGCTCTCCCCCCGTGGCAAACGGGGCCTCATACTCAACCTCGTCCTCCTCAGTGTCGGAGGCCATCTGTGCTTTTTCATGGTCCTTTAGGACGTCATCATCAACAGGCTCTACGAAGGTAGGCCCGATGCCCAGCACAACATTAGCATGGGCATTGAGAGAGTAGGTAGTGGCAACCTCGTCGAGCTCCAGCTGTGTAGATGGGCGACCACCCACCCTGTGCCTGAGCATTTCGAGCCCGAACATGCGTGCCATGATAAGTTCATCCCTATGATTTCATTCCGCTGTGGTGAGTATTGGCCCCGTAGCCTCCTCCGGCCCCTTAATATTGGTGATATTATAAGGTGGGGCCTCAATTTGGGGCCTCAATTTGGGGCCAGTACTCGAGCTCCTCAGTGGGGACACCTGCACGATTGCATAATTCAGTTATAAGGCCCCCAAAAGCATACCTGCGACCCCGGTGAACGCATGCCTTCCTCATTGCAGACTTGAAAATTTCCCCAAAATTCAGCTCCATGCCCGTCATGAGGGCATACATCAGGCAGGTGCGGTCTCTTATCACAGCCGTGAAGTGCTGGCCTGGAAAGAATGAGTGCATCATGATCTTAACCCACACCCTAGCTTCCCTGTTCATGTGAGCAAAGGGAAAGCTTTGGTGGTACCCTCGGCCTGCATGCCGAATCCACCTAGCTGTTGAGTTCACTCCGGCCAGTGTGTGCCGGATGAGATGGTAGGGAGGGCGTATCTGCAATTCATTAAATGTTCCGGCGGGGACATCTGCCGTGCCCAGGATGGTGTTGATGGCCAGGGGTCCAATATTGACCTCCACCCCTCGCACTATTACTACCTGCGTGCAAGGATCCTTCTTCAGATTGGCATAGAACTCCCTGACTATGCTGAGGTTGCTTGGCAGGGGGTCATTGAAAAGGAACATCAGATGGTAGTCCATGCACCGTTGGTATATCTTGGGGAATTCACGGGCCAGGGAGTCTGCATCAATGGGGACATCTGGGAAGTACTTGGTCTCGGTTGTGAGCCCTGTACCACCTCTGCCCCTCTCTGTCTACCGCCCGAAGCCCAAAACGAGGTCTTTGACCTCTGTGTTCAGGGGCTCGGGGTACCACCGGGACGTCCCTGGCACGCCTTCGGCTGCCTAAGGCGCCAGCTCCGCTTGTCTGGCTTGTCCTTCAGATTCTAGAAGCCATTGATACCTGCAGCACTACCAACTTGGTTGCTCAACAATAATGCAAAGGGGACCGTGGACAGGTCTAGGGGATGTCCACCCCACACTTATACCAAAACACACCGGGTGAAGCGGATACTCAGACTTCTCCACTTCATCGGTGGCACATGGAACCATGATTTACCGCACAGTGTATCAAACAGGTTAGTTACAACAATCACAATAGCCCCCCATACACACCATACAAACACAAGGCCAGAATAATGAGCACAAACTACCCACACCCAACAATTTCTAACAATTCATGGTAGTTTCACTCAGAAGAACCCACCCCCATCAGTTATCACAAGCGTTTCCCAATTTTAGCAACCTAGGGTTTTCACCCCACAATGATTTTTGCCCAAAATTGAACTTTTCCCCACAATTTCATAAAAGAATTTCCACATTGAACACAGATCTATGCCCACTACACCCCCATTAGACTAATGACCTCCTACCCACTCATCACATGCATGTATATGTTCAACTAGGCACAAACAACCCTCATCTAAACATAAAAACGACATTAAGACCAAGATCACTTACTTGAGATGTAGGGTAGGGATGTGGGAAGGAGTGTGCGTCGCGCAGATCTTCAAATCTTGAAGAATGGGGGGGAAATATTTAGAGAGAAGGGAGAAAAGTGGTGAAAATCGCATGAGAAAGTGGGGAGAAACCGAAGGAAAAACGGATGGGGGTATATATAGGGGTGGGGCCGCATGGAAATTGAGGCCCGAACTGAACGTGTCCGCGATGCAAGCGCGACGCGGACCTGTTGCGTGCAGCCCCTTGTTCAATTTTAGCACCTAGGCGTGAATGATACACAAATGTGCGACGCCTCCGCGACGCGGTACGGTCCCGGAGGCTCACTATTTCGGGGCCAAATGTTTTTCAAATTTTTAGCAACGGGCCCCGAAAAATTCCACGAATCATAGCCTAGGCTTCACAATAGCAAGAACAATTAGTGCATGCAAAAATATGACACAACGACTCACGAATTTAGCGAAATATCGACTATCCATTATGTCACCTAAACCAAACACATAATGCTGCTCCGTGATGCCCCCACGACGCGGTACCGTCGCGGAGGCTTACTGTTTCGGGGCCAAAAGTTTTTGAATTTTTGAGCAACAGGCCCCGAAAAATTCCACGAACACCTGAAAATCCTTCACACCTTTACCCATGTTAATTTAGCAAGAAAAAAATTTCACAAAATACCTCCCGGATCGACCAAAATCGATGATACAATTTGTGCCCTGGAAACAGCCTACAAGTGTAAGTCCGCGACAGCTCCATGATGCGGTCTTGTCGTGGAAGCTTACTGTTTTGAGGCCCAAAAGATTTTCGAATTTGAGCTATGGGCCCCGAAAAATTCAACGAACACTTGAACATCCTGCTAAACACCAACACAAGGTAATCCAAACAAAAAAAATTCGAAAATTAAAGGACGGATTACCGAGAATCGGTGTTGCTCATTTACGCCCTTGGGTGAGCCCTCTTTGCGATACTTCCGCGACGCGTTTGCATCGTGGACAGTCCCTTTGTGCTAAACACCATTTTTTTTATTTTATATAAAAAAGGAAAAGAAGACTTACCTTACCACGGGTTGCCTCCCGCGCAGCGCCTGATTTACCGTCGTGGCACGACGCAGCATCGCTCATTCGTCATTGGCCAACTGAATGACCTCTTCTTCTCTGTTTGTGTCAGCACCATAGTAGTGCTTGACATGCTGGCCATTCACCAAAAAGGTTTGGTCCGAATCTGAACCCTTCAGCTCCACAGCTCCGTGTGGTGTGACGTTCACCACCGTGTATGGTCCACTCCACTTGGACCTCAACTTCCCTGGAAAAAATTTCAAACGAGAGTTAAAGAGAAGTACCTACTGACCCGGTTCAAAGGCTCGAGGAATCATGCGCCGGTCATGCCATCTTTTGGTCTTCTCCTTATACAGTTTTGCGTTCTCATACACGTGAAGCCGGAATTCATCCAACTCCACCAGCTACTCCAACCTTTTCTTTCCCACGAGCTCAGGATCCAGATTTAGCTTCTTCATTGCCCAGTAGGCTTGATGCTCGAGTTCCACTAGGAGGTGACATGCTTTCCCATATACCAACCGATATGGGGATGTGCCTATCGGTGTCTTATATGCTGCCTGGTATGCCCACAAGGCTTCATCAAGTTTGATTGTTCAATCCTTCCTGGTGGCATTCACAGTCTTCTGTAGTATTTGCTTTACTTCTCTGTTCGACACCTCTACTTGCCCACTCGTTTGTGGATGGTATGCTGTGGCCACCTTACGGTGCACCCCATACTTGGCTAGCAAATTTTCACCGTTTGGTTGATGAAATGAGTGCCTCTATTACTAATGATAGCCCTTGGAGTCCCAAATCTGGTGAAAATTTGCTTCCTTAGGAACTTGCTCACTACCTTTGCGTCATTCGTGGGCAAAGCTGCTGCTTCTACCCACTTGGAAACATAATCCACAGCTACTAAGATGTACTGGTTCCCAAAGGATGGTGGGAATGGCCCCATGAAGTCTATCCCCCATACATCAAAGATCTCCACTTCCAAGATGTTGTTGAGGGGCATCTCGTGTCTTTTGGAAATGGTGCCTGTTTTCTGACAGGCCTCACACGTCCTCACGAACTGCACGACATCCCTGAATAATGTGGGCCAGAAAAACTTGGATTGTAGCACCTTATGCGCTGTTCGTTCACCGCCGTGATTACCCTCGTAGAGAGAAGCATGGCAACTTCCTAAAATCTTTTGCATTTCTGTCTCAGGCACACATCTTCTCACCATTCTGTCCGGCCCTTGTTTAAACAAATACGGCTCATCCCATATGAATGCTTTTGAATCATGAGCCAGCCTCTTTCTTTGCTGATAAGTTGCCCTTGGTGAGAACACCCCGCTTACCAAGTAGTTGACAATATCTGCATACCACGGTAGCTCCTCCAATTCTAAGGCCATCAACTGCTCATCTGGGAACTCTTCTTTGATCTGCAGCTGTTCCCCTATGTGAGCATCACTTTCCAAGCGTGACAGATGATCAGCGATCTGGTTTTCACTCTCTTTACGATCCTTTATCTCGATGTCAAATTCTTGAAGTAACAGGATCCAGCGAATCAACCTTGGCTTAGCTTCCTTCTTATTGAACAGATATTGTACTGCTGCGTGGTCGGTAAACACCACAACCTTGATGCCCACTAAATATGCCCTGAATTTGTCAAAGGCATATACTAATGCCAGCATTTCCTTCTCAGTTACTGTGTAGTTACACTGCGCTACATCAAGTGTTTTACTGGCATAGTAAATGGCGTGGAACACCTTATCTCGGCGCTGGCCTAGCACCGCACCCACAACATTATCACTGGCATCACACATCAGCTCAAATGGGAGTTCCCAATCTGGTGCTGTCAGTATTGGGGCCTCGACTAACTTCTTCTTTAGCATTTCGTAGGCCTGCAAACATGAAGCATCGAAGTTGAAAGTTACCTCTTTCTCCAGAAGGGTTGACAACGGCTTGGCAATTTTGGAGAAGTCTTTTATGAACCTTCGGTAGAATCCCGTATGACCTAGAAAGCTCCGGACTCCTTTTACTGACACCGGGGGTGGCAGCTTCTCTATGGCCTCTATCATTGCCTTGTCCACCTCCAAACCATGCTTTGAAACTTTGTGCCCCAAGACTATCCCTTCTTTCACCAGGAAATGGCACTTCTCCCAGTTAAGGACTAGATTTGTTTCCTCACATCATGCCAATACTCTGTCTAGATTCTGCAAGCATGTTTCAAAGGACTCCCCAAACACTGAGAAGTCATCCATGAAAACCTCCACTATGTCTTCCACCATGTCGTGGAATATAGCCATCATACACCTTTGGAAAGTGGCAGGTGCATTGCACAATCCAAAAGGCATGCGCTTAAAGGCATATGTGCTATATGGACATGTGAAAGTTGTCTTTTCTTGGTCCTCAAGGGCGATGGTGATCTGATTATACCCCGAGTATCCATCCAGGAAGCAGTAGTACTCTTGCTCAGCCAACCTATCCAGCATCTGATCAATAAACGGCACCGGATAGTGGTCCTTGCGGGTGGCATCATTCAATCTCCTGTAATCCATGCAGATTCGCCACCCTGTCACCGTTCTGGTTGGGATCAACTCGTTCTTGTCATTGGTGACAACTGTCATCCCCCCTTTCTTAGGTACACATTGCACCGGGCTTACCCATTTGCTGTCAGATATGGGGAAGATGATTCCTGCATCCAACTACTTGATCACTTCTTTCTTCACCACGTCTTTCATAATAGGATTTAGCCTCCTCTGTGGTTGAGCCACTGGCTTGTGGCCCTCCTCCATGTAAATCCTATGCATGCATAGGGCTGGGCTGATGCCTTAAATGTCTGACATCTGCCATCCCATAGCTTTCTTCCTTCGCCTTAGCACTGCCACTGCTGCTTCTACCTGGGCTGCAGTCAAAGACACAGACAAGATTATGGGTAACGTTTCATTTTCGCCAAGGAATACATACCTGAGGTGCGAAGGCAGCGACTTCAATTCTAGCTTAGGTGCTTCTTCAATTGAAGGTTTGAGGGGCGGTCCCAGGACTCTATTTAATGGCTCTGCTTCTTTTTTCAGCATGCTGACATTGTGGCCATTCAGCACCCTTTCTATTTCTTTGGCTTCTGCATCATCCACCAACCCTTGGTTCAGTAGAACTCTAGTCAGTGGGTCTGTTATCTCTACCCGACTTACTACAGCTGCCGTGTCTAACACGGTGATAGCTGTCAGGTCCTCATAGGCTGCAGGGAGCTTCATAGCTTTATACACATCGAACACTTCCACTTTATCATGAGCTCTCATGGTAAGCTTCCCCGTTGCTACATCTATTAGTGCTCCACCTGTCGCTAAGAACGGGCGACCAAGAATGAATGAGACCTCAGGATCGGGTTCAAAGTCTAGGATGACAAAGTCCACTAGGAAGATGAGTGATCCCACTTGGACTAGTACATCCTCAATAACCCCGTCAGGTCTCGCCACTGACCGATCTGCTAGTTGTAGTACGATGGTGGTCGTCTTTGGGCTTCCCAAGCCCAACTTCGTGAACATGGAGCTAGGCATTAGATTAATGCTTGCGTCTAGATCACACAACTTTTTTGCATTCACACGACCACCTATCATTACCTGCACCGTGAAACTCCCCGGATCTTTCATTTTTGTTGGCAATTTGGATCCATTCAAGATCCTGGAGCTGCAAGTCTCTGTGAGTGCTACAGTCTCGTACTCAGCTAACTTGCTTTTGTTCGCCACGATGTCCTTCACATATTTAGCATATTTTGGAATTCCCTGCAAAACATCAATCAGTGGTAAGTTAATATGTACCTGTTTTAACAACCCGATGAACTTCTGAAAACAATCGTCCTTCTTCTTCTTTGTGAACTTCTGTGGAAATGGAGGAGGTGGTTTCGGGACTGGGGTGCTGTCTGCCAGAGCTGGGCTTTGCGTATCAGCCTCATCACTTGGGGCAGTGCCTGATTCAGCTTCAACCCTCTTCTTAGGGACTGCTTCCATGAGGGGTCGTCCGCTCCTTGTACTGACTGCATTCACCTGTTTTGGGTTAGGGTCAGTGTTACTTGGTAGACCCCCTTGGGGTCTGGAATTCATATTTCCTGCTAACTGTCCTAACTGCCTTTCCAAGTTTTGAAGATCCTGCTTGTTTCTCCGAATCTCCTCTTCCTGTCTATTCTGGTTTGCCAGAATCTACCTCAGTACCTCACTGTCGGTCATACTATTTGGGTTAGCCTGTTTGGCAGGCTGCTGTGCTTGCTGATTATAGTATGTGTTATTCCCCTGTGGTCTTTGCTGAAAGGCCCCCTAATTTGATTGCTGACCTCCCCATGAGAAGTTGGGGTGATTCCTCCAATTGGGGTTGTATGTGTTACCATAGCCTTGATAGCCACCTCTATTGGCATTCCCCAAAGCGTTCACTGCTTCAGGATTTTCCCCACAAGACTCCGCAATATGATCTCCTCCCCCGCACACATCACACCATCCAGGCTGCTGTTGTTGCACTACATTCACTGGGGCTGGCTGCTGCCCCACACTTGCCTGCGCCTGTTGCTGTTGTCCTAATGCGAAGTTGTTGAACTAAGTCGTTATCATATTCTGCATGGCAGACATCTGCGCTTGCAGAGCAGTTATGGCATCAATTTCTAGCATACCAGCTTGCCTCTGGACAGCAGGCATGCTAGATCCTCCATTCCATTCAGGATTTCCTTGTGCGATCCTATTTAGCAAGGCGTACAACTCTTCATACGTCTTTTCCAATGCTTGCCCGCCTGCAGCTGAATCAAGAAGGATCTTTGTGTTTGGTTCTAAACCTTCTATGAAGGTTGAACCAACACTTCATTAGCTTGGCAATGGTGAGGGCAATTGATGAGCAAAGTTTTAAACATGTCCCAAGCTTGATATAAATTCTCCTTCGGCTTTTTCTTGAAGCTCAAGATTCACTCCTAAGTTTTGCAGTCTTTCCCGATGAGAAGAATCGGGTGAGGAACTTACGAGCCAAATCATCCCATGAGGTGATAGAGTTTGGTGGCTCTATCTGCAACCACCTCCGAGCGCCTCCCAATAATGAGAAGGGGAAAGGGGTCATCCTGACATAGTCTGTATTCACCCCTGCAGGAATGAAAGTGTCTGCAATCTCCAGGAAATTCTGAAGATGGACCTGAGGGTCTTCGTGCGGTAGTCCAGTGGAGTGTAGCAACTGAACCATGTTTTGTTTAAGTTCCCACCGATCTCTGGGCTCCGATTTCATGAAGCAACTCATCACATTGGTAGTCCTGGGATTGCCACATCCCTCACTGGGCGAGGTGCTGCCGGTACAAGAGGATTTCCTTTAGCCATTGGTTCCTTGATCGGATTTGCGTTAGTGCTGTTGTTCTCACGATCGTCTTGTTCAATAAGTTCTAGTGGAGGAGTTTGAAATAGGACACCTGCTCTCCTTTTTGGTTGTCGAAAGCACGAATCCTGGCCCTCCAGTTTAATACTCAACTGCCTGAAATAAAGGCACAACTAAGATCAAATGCAGTGAGCACACAAAACACAATACTCAGAAAATTAACCAATTCACTTTAAATCCCTGGCAACGGCGCCAAAAACTTGTTGCTTCCCTAGCACACGCAAGTGTACGTGGTCAACCCAAGTAATATAGTGGCTCTCTGAGAGGGGCCAGGATGTCGAACCCAAAGGATTTAAAGGTTATTGATTCTTCCCGAAGTGATTCTGCTAGATATTAATGTTTGATGTGATGAATGATGAAATTCGGCAAAGAACAATTTATAGCTAAAATCGAAACTTTATTTCTAAATTCGAATTATATGAAATAGGGATATATCAACTTAAAGATGATCCCAGGATTATAGCCAAGGCGACTTCGTGTCTCTCAATCCATAATCATGTATCTGGGTTTATACTTATTAATTCACAGTGTTGAATTTACCTAAGAGGGTTGCACACCTCTGCAAGCCTACCTTTAATGACTGCCTAACTACATTGTTGAGCGGGGATAGACAGACCACCAAAATGCATTAATTTTATCTTTCTGTATTAAGAACTGAGCGAGGTATAAGGGTAGTTGTCACGGGTCTCCCTTCCACGAACCAATCTAATAACCTAGTTGGACCCGCTCCTTGTCCCACTGTGTTCTAATTATTCCAACATCTTTCGAATTCAGAATAACTAACATGGTTCCTCCCTAGTTGATCAGGTTAAGAAGTATTAATCAAAGTGGACCAAGAATAAGTAAGAAACCCATCATACATAAATCAAGATTAAAAGATCACATAGTCTAGGGCTACAATCCCAGGATATGGGAGAACTAGCCACTCATGGTTGGTTTCCACATCAAAATTAAGCTGAGAATAATGAACATTCAAGAATACAGAGATGAAAAGACAAACCAAAGTTGACCTAGGTTCTGTTCTCTAAGACTCCCGTCTGTTTTTCCTCTCCAAACACGAATAATTCAAAAGTGTCTTTCAAATAATTAATAGCTATCTTTTATCCAAATCCTGTAACTTGCTTTTCACTGGAAATTCGAGTAGTCCGCGACGCGGACTAGTGTAATTTGACCTGGTCTGTTATTTTGCTGACTGGGCTAATTCGCCTCTTCTTGCAAACTAGTCTGCGACGCGAACCCTGCAGCGCACTTGCACTTTGTGTCTTTTTCTTCTTCTTTTCCAATTTTGCCTATCCGCTTCCAGGTCCGCGACGTGGACCTGTGCCTTTGCTGCATCCTCCTGCTTTGCTCCCTTGCTTTCTGGGACGTTTTCGTCCTTCCAATTTGCACTTGACTTCGGACTGCTATTATTTGGCTAATTTTTGCAAAATGCAACCACATGGAGTACTCGACCCCCAAATTAGAAAAATAACACAATCATATTAAAAACAGCTGTTCTCTTTATATTTACCCTGTGACTTAGCTCTCTTTATGGGTTTATTTGGCCAACTAGGCGTATAAATATGCCTAAGATCAATCCGCATTGCAGTTCAATCCCCTCTTCCTACGCGGGCCACATAGTTAATGGGTTCAAGTGGGACTCACTCTTACCCATTTCGATGCTCAATACTCCTTCCAAAACTCGACATGCTCATAAAACCTCAACCTCATCAGTCTCATAGAACATAATACCTCATCATCAGTCCCATAGGGACAGAATACCTCATCATCAACATCAGTCCCGTGGGGACATAATGTAATACCTCAACATCAACATCAGTCCCGTAGGGACAAAATATAATAACTTAACATCAATATCACTTCACCTCATTAACATCAACATCCATGGACTCAAGATACTCTTTTAGAAATTAAACTTCCAATTCTACGACATCATAAACTAAAAATCATTCTCATTAACATCATCATCAAGACTCTCATCAAATGTGAAATACAAGCACAACATCACAATATCATCATCGTCAAGGCTCTAGACTCATCCCCTAAGTTCATTATGTATGCTTCTCAAATAAAATAATCATAGGGTTTTAAAATATACTCATAAATATGAATTATGACACATGGTAAGTTTGTGATGATCATCAATTCATGTTAAAAAATATATGCATAAAATAAAATCAATTTTATACATACATCAAACTCTTCACATTAACCTCATTATGTCAAGACACAATTCACTTTACTCAGAAGGGCACATGGGAGAACATTCTCATGCTTTAGGTTAGCCTTACATACCTGGAATGATTTGCTAACACAGTTCTTGCACGAACTTCTCTTGATCTCCTCAATCTCAACCCCCCTCAAGCCCAGGCTTAGTGTCTTCTAGGAAGAATGCTTCTGAATGGGGTTTTTGAAACCCTTTTCTTAGAAACCGACCTTTATTGGTCGTAGGGAAATGTTTAGGAATTATAAATGTCTTCCATAATTTAAAAGAACTTTTTCCCCGACCTGAAATAACACAGTCCGTGACGCGAACCTGTCGCAGACAGTGTATTTTTGGAAAACTCAACTCCGTCGAAAAATCATAGAAAAACATAAGTGTGGCTCCGCGACAGGTCCGCGACGCGATTCCATCGCGAAGTCACTATTTTTCGTTTGGAACGAAAAATTATCTTTCAACTCGGTCGCTTTAAAAATCGACCGAGACCCTTCTCCCACTCAATTTTTAGTGTTGATCACGAACCCGCCCTTGGATTTTCAATCCGAGCGTTGAAAGACGCGTTTTATGCACACCTCTTCCCTAGGGGTAATTTGGTAATTTACCGAGCGTTACATTATCTCCCCATTGGGATCATTCGTCCTCGAATGATGAGTTGGAATGGTACTTTGGCACGAATAGGCTCAAGACTCACCTTGATACTCACTCATCGACCTCAATAACATATACTCAGACATCAGTAATCATACATATCAACTCATGGTAGGAACATCGATTTACATAAAAGTAAGAATGTTACCTCCAACATCTTCATCAACCTCGGGCATGAACAGGTGCGGGTATTTTGTTCTCATCTTTTCCTCAGCTTCCCATGTGGCTTCCTCAACAGATTTGTTCCTCCACAAAACTTTGATGGAGGCTATCTCTTTGTTTCGCAGTATGCGAACCTGTGGGTCAAGGATTTGGACCGGGATTTCCTCATACGATAAACTATCTCTTACTCCTGTGCTCTCCACAGGAATTACCAAGCCAGGATCCCCCAAACATTTCTTCAACATCAAAATATGGAACACCGGATGGATTCTATCTAACTCAAAAGGTAATTCTAGCTCATAAGCAACCTTTCCAATTCTTCGCACAATCTGATAGGGACCAATATAGCGAGGACTCAATTTCCCTTTTTTTCCAAACCTCATGACACTCTTCATGGGTGATACCTTCAAGTAAACCCAATCGCTCACCTCAAACTCTAGGTCTCTTCTCCTCACATCTGTGTAAGATTTCTGACGGCTTTGGGCAGACTTCAATCTTTCTCGAATAATCTTCACCTTCTCCATGGACTGGTGTACAAGGTCAGGCCCAATCAACTCAGCCTCTCCAACTTCAAACCACCAGATGGGTGATCTATATCTCCTCCCATGCAAGGCCTCATAAGGGTCCATTTGAATGCTTGCATGATAATTATTGTTATATGTGAATTCATTCAATGGTAAATGATCGTCCCAATTTCCTTTGAAGTCAAGGACGCATGCTCTCAATATATCTTCTACCATCTGAATAGTGCGTTCTGCCTGTCCATCCGTCTATGGATGAAAAGTTGTGCTCAAGTTCACTTTGGTACCCAATCCTTTCTGGAAAGACTTCCAGAAATGAGAAGTTAATTGGGCTCCTCTATCCGAAATGATGGAAAAGGGAACTCCATGCAACCTCACAATCTCTTGGATATAAAACTTAGCATAATCCTCTACAGTATTAGTCGTCTTGACTACCAGGAAATGCGCTGACTTCGTCATCCTGTCTACAATTACCCATATGGAATCATGATGTTTCCGGGATCTCGGTAGGCCAGTGATGAAATCCATATTGACCATCTCCCACTTCCACTTTGGAATCTCGAAGTTTTGAGCCAAACCACTTGGCCTCTGATGCTCAACCTTCATTTGTTGGCAATTTGGGCACCTTGAAACGAACTCCGCGATATCCCTCTTCATTCCTCTCCACCAATAGACCTCTCTCAAGTCGTGATATATCTTGGTGGAGCCCAAATGAATGGAGTATCTAGTGTTATGGTCCTCAGCCAGAATCCTCTCTCGAACACCATCGACATCAGGGACGCATAACCTACTCCGGTACCTCAATACCCCATCTCTCCCTTTGGATAAGACCATCACTTTTTGTTTCTGAACATCCTCCTTCAATTGGAGTATAATAGGATCTCGATCCTGTTTCTCTTTTACCTCAGTCACTAGGGACGATGAAGACCCATTCTGAACATTAATTCCTCCCTCGTCATTCTCCTCAAGTTGGACTCCCAGCCGAGCCAACCTATGCACTTCCTCACCGGCTCTTTCTTTTCTTCCTCAACGTGGGCTGTGCTACCCATAGACAACCTGCTAGGGCATCAGCAACAACATTAGCTTTGCCTGGGTGGTACATGATGCTCATGTCATAATCTTTGAGCAACTCCAACCATCTCCTCTATCGCAGATTGAGCTCTCTCTGACTGAAGACATGCTGCAAACTCTTGTGATCCGTGAACACGTCAACATGCATTCCATACAAGTAGTGGCGCCAGATTTTAAGTGCGAACACGACTGCCGCCAACTCAAGATCATGGGTCGGATAGTTTCTCTCATGAACTTTAAGCTGCCTGGAAGCATATGCCACCACTTTCCCTTTCTGCATTAATACACATCCCAACCCAACTCTTGATGCATCACAGTAAATTACAAAGCCTTCCGTCCCGTCAGGCAAGGTCAAGACAGGTGTGGTGGTCAACCTAGTCTTTAACTCTTGGAAACTCTTCTCACATTCATCAGACCACTGAAACTTGACCTTTTTCTGGGTCAGTTTGGTCAATGGCACGGATAGGGAAGAAAATCCCTCAACATATTTGCGGTAGTAGCCTGCCTACCCCAAGAAACTCCTTATGTCAGTTGGAGAGGTCGGTCTTGGCCAGCTTGCAACCGCTTCAATATTCTGGCTATCTACTCGAATTCCATCACCCGAAATAACATGGCCTAGGAAAGCCACTGACTTTAGCCAAAACTCACATTTGTAGAACTTCACATACAATTCATGATCTTTAAGAGTTTGAAGGACAACTCTAAGATGTTTAGCATGCTCTGTCTCATTCCTCGAATATACCAAGATATCACCAATGAACACGATCACAAACATATCAAGGTAGCGCCTGAACACCCTATTTATCAAATCCATGAAAGTTGTCGGTGTGTTCGTCAACCCAAAGGACATGACCAAGAACTCAAAGTGGCCATATCTTGTCCTGAAAGCTGTCTTTGGAACATCACATTCTTTCACCTTTAACTGGTGGTAACCCGATCTGATTTCTATCTTTGAAAAGCATGAGGCACCCTGAAGTTGGTCAAACAAGTCATCTATCCTGGGAAGAGGATATTTATTCTTGACCGTGACCTTGTTCAGTTGCCTATAATCTATGCACATTCTGAGAGACCCATCCTTCGTACAAATAGAACGGGAGCACCTCAAGGAGAAACATTGGGTCTAATAAAACCCTTCTCTAACAGATCCTTCAACTGTTCCTTCAACTCTTTCAACTCAGCGGGGGCCATCCTATATAATGGAATTAAAATAGGTTACGTGTCAGGTAGTACATCAATACCCAAGTCGATCTCCCTATCAGGAGGGACTCCAGGTAAATCCTCAGGGAACTCATTCACAATCGGGACCGACTCAGGAGTAGGGGACTCAACATCATCAGATTTAACTCGTACAAGGTGATAAAATACACACCTTAGAGATTAACCTCCTCGCCTGCAGATAGGAAATAAATCTACCCTTGGGTGCGACATACCCTCCCTTCCACTCTAGGACTGGTTCATTCGGGAATTGGAATTTAACTACTCGGGTCCTACAATCTATGGATGCATGACAAGCATGGAGTCAATCCATACCAAGAATCACATCAAAATCAACCATCTTTAACTCTACCAAATTGGCCAAAGTATCCCTATGATAGATGGACACTACACAGTCTCTATATACCCTCTTAGCCAGGATAGACTAACCAGTAGGAGTCGAAACTGAATAAGGCTCAAGTAAACTCTCTAGAAGGACCTCAAACTGATTGGTCACATAGGGTGTCACAAAAGATAAAGTGGCACTCGGGTCAAACAACGCATAACAATTATAAGAAACGATTTGGAGCATACCCGTAACAACATCTAGAGCAACCTCTTGATCCTGTCGATTACCCATCGCATACAGACGGTTTGTCCCGCCTCCTGCATTTGCAGTAGTAGCCTTCTGATGACTGCCTGCAGGAGGTGCTGAAAAAGACTGAGCTCTATTACCTCTATCACTCCACCTCTGATTCCTCATAGGGCACTCACCCTGGAAATGGCCAGGCTGTCCACATGAAAAGCAAGTATTGGTGCCCTCACGACACGCACCAAGATACAGCCTGCCATATCTGCCACAAGGTGGCCTTCCTCTCGGACCTTGAGTAACACTAGCTTGGGATTGAGGTCCCTGTGCTCTGAAATTCTGGTGACCATAGGATTTCTGATCATACCTGTTTTGTTGAACAGGTGCACTTGCCATCGAAGGTGCATGGCTAGAAGACTTCTTCTGAAAGAAAGTTCTATCACCCTTATTTTGCTTCTGTTGATTAGGCTCATGCCCTGCCGCTTTGGCCTTCTTACTCTGCTGCTCTTCCCTGTCCCTCTTCTTGTCCTCCTCAGTTGGGCATAGACCATAAGTCTAGAGATATCCATATCTGGAATCAGCAATGCTGCCTTACACTCCCTCTTCACATGCCTGCCCAACCCAGACACAAACTTCTACATCCTTGCTCTCATATCAAGGACCATCTCTGGAGCATATCTGGACAGTTGGATGAACTTCAGGTTGTACTCTTTGACAGTTAACCCCTCTTGTTTCAGATTTACGAACTCTTCGACATTTGCCTCTCTCAACTCTTGGGGAAAGAAGTGATCGAGAAAAGCACTCTCAAACTCTTCCTACTCAGCAGACTTGGCATTCTCAACTCTACCATCTTCCCACTACGTATACCAGAAATTTGCGACATCCTTAAGTTGATACGAGACCAGCTCAACTCCCTCAACCTCACTCGCGTGCATAGCCCTCAGGATCTTGCGCATCTCATCAATAAAGTTTTGCAGATCCTCCTCTATGTTGGACCTCGTATAGACTGGCGAGTTCATCCTCAGGAAATCTCTGAGCCTGGATGCAGCTGCAGGCTCTTGGGAGCTGGAGCTAGGGGCCTGGGGACCGCGACTGCTACTCTGAGAGGCCACCAACTGAGTGAGTATAGCAATAGCTCCCCTGAAGTCTGCTTCCGAAGTGGAGGTTGACTGAGCAGGAGGTGCTGGTGGAGCCTCAGTAGCTCTGGCAGGTCGACCTCGTCTCCTTGTCCGATGCTGGTTAGGATCCTCTGGTAAGGGATTCTAAGTGTTAGGGACTGTGGCATCTCTTTGGGCAGCAGTGCATTTTGGAGGCATTATCTGCAAATGCGCAACGCACGAATTAGAAAAGGGGGGTTTCATAGAGTCAAACTCTACCGCACGAACTCAGAACATCAAAGAAGTGTAACCATTCCTAATATCTTATAGCATCCTATTTATGAAGTGTGGTGTACAACACACACATAAACAAGACTCTACTAGACACGGCTTCGTAGACTCCCTAGGACTCTTGAACTCTGTGCTCTAATACCAAGTTTGTCACGCCCGGGGAGGGTACCCTCGGCGTGGCCGGCACCCAGAGGCTATTGCTAGTCCCTAAGCGAATCACTTTTTCTCAGGACAGTCACTCAACCTCAATATAGCGGAAATAAAGTAGTGAACCACCTCAATAAAAAGTCAATGGCCAACCTCAGTCTCAACATCATACTAAGTAAGAGTACTACTCAGTTCATAAAGAAAACATCAACGTCAAACCTTGGCTCATGTCTATGAAGCCTCTAACCTGACTCAACTGGCTAAGATGGTACCATGACAGGCCATGGTAACCTGACTCAATAAATAACGAAAGCATAAAATAGAAAGGTCTCCTCCAGATAGCAAGGAGGCTCACCAATGTCGGAACTCATAATCTCTGACCTCAATGGTGCATCTGCTGAAGTCCTCTAACTCCTGTATCTGCATCATGAAACGATACAGCGCCGAATGGCATCAGTACGTAGAATGTACTGGTATGTAAAATAGCTGAATAACAATATAAGTACAACAGCATAGGGAAAACATCAACTCAACATCATACTTCGTCAAAATGTCAAATGTCTATCTAAAGAAAGAGATAAGAGTACATAAATAACCCATCAACATCCCATCAACACCTCATCAATACATTAGGCTCACCTCAAGGAACCTCGACTCAACTCAACTCAGAGAACTCGACTCAAAACATCACATCAACATCAACATCAGAGTTCTATCAAAATGGAACCTAATTGGGAGTTTCTCTAACTAACAACCATCACCTATGAGCCAGTGATGATACCACGAAGCGATGTCGTTGCCACATCCATCTAATACCCTGCCCGGGGTAAAGGACATCAACCTCAGTAGATCCACAAGAAAACCTCAGTCCTCATTTGGGACAAGAAAGGAGTCATCCGCATTGCGGTTCAATCCCCTCTTCCTACACGGGCCACGTAGTTAATAGTTTCAAGTGGAACTCACTCTTACCCATTTCGATGCTCAATACTCCTCCAGGACTCGACATGCTCATAAAACCTCAACCTCATCAGTCCCATAGGACATAATACCTCATCATCAGTCCCATAGAGACAGAATACCTCATCATCAGCATCAGTCCCGTGGGGACATAATGTAATACCTCAACATCAACATCAGTCCCGTAAGGACATAATATAATACCTCAACATCAACATCACCTCACCTCATTAACATCAACATCCATGGACTCAAGATAATCTTTTAGAAATTAAACTTCCAATTCTACGACATCATAAACTAAACATCATTCTCATCAACATCATCATCAAGACTCTCATCAAATGTGAAATACAATCACAACATCACAACATCATCATCGTCAAGGCTCTAGACTCATCCCCTAAGTTCATTATGCATGCTTCTCAAATAAAATAATTATAGGGTTTTAAAATACACTCATGAAAATAAATTATGACACATGGCAAGCTTGTGATGATCATCAATTCATGTAAAGAAATATATGCATAAAATAAAATCAATAACACATACATCAAACTCTTCACATTAATCTCATTATGTCAAGACACAATTCACTTTACTCAAAAGGGCACATGGGAGAACATTCAAATGCCTTAGGTTAGCCTTACATACCTGGAATGGTTTGTTAACACAATTCTTGCACGAACTTCTCTTGATCTCCTCAACCTCAACTCCCCTCAAGCCCTGATTTAGTGACTTCTAAGAAGAATACTTTTGAATGGGATTTTTGAAATCCTTTTCTTAGAAACCGACCTTTATTGGTCGTAGGAGAATGTTTAGGAATTATAGAAATGGACTAAAATGCCCTCCATAATTTAAAAGAACTTTTTCCCCGACCTGAAATAACACAATCCGCGACGCGGACCTGTCACGGACAGTGTATTTTTGGAAAACTCAACTCCATCAAAAAATCACAGAAAAACTTGAGTATGGCTTCGCGGCAGGTCCGCGACGTGGTTCCATCGAGAAGTCACACTGTTTTTTATTTTGGAACGAAAATTTATCTTTCGACTCGGTCGCTCTAAAAATCGACCAAGACCCTTCTCCCACTCAATATTCGGTGCTAATTACGAATCCTCTCTTGGATTTTCAATTCGAGCACCGAAAGACGCATTTTACGCACACCTCTTCCCTAGGGGTAATTTGGTAATTATCGGGCGTTACACATACTATGTACCCAGTAGGTTTAACCAACTGAGACTCAAAAATTGAATAAACTATGAAATAATCTAAGAGCTCTTTCACCTGCAACAGGAAAATCAGTCCGACATTGGTGCCACTAATTTATATAGAACGATGAATAAAGTAAACGTATAATCTCACATGAGTCAATCCAAAACAACCACAAGTAGTATAATGAGATGGTATGCAATTTCATGCAATACAATGCAAGGTGGTATTAAGACCGTCTCACAGCCTATCGTATATACCCCTGTCGAGCTAAGGATCTATAGACTAAGGAGACCCATGGGGACCTCGCAGGCGATATGCCTCAATCACAATATATCAACTACCTTGTCACATAACTCGTGGTCAAGGACTCATGATAAGAATCTTAATATATTAACTACCTTGCTACCCAACGTACTCGTGGTCAAGGACTCATGATAAGAATCTCAATGTATCAACTACCTTGCCACCCAACGTACTCGTGGTCAAGGACTCATGATAAGAATCACCATTCACAACTTCTAAAAATGTCATGACATGTAGTATGAGGATGCATGCAATCAAGACACAATTATGGAAGCAATATTTCTCTTTTTAAAATATTGCACCACATTTTAGTAACTTTCTCCTCTCAAGTAAACCATGATCATCTATATCATATCACAATTATCTCCGTTTTTCAACATGTCATATTCATAATATTCTCAATTTAGTATGCACATGCTCTCAAAACAAACACATACAATTAAAACCCTCACGCTAGCATCACAATAAGAATTTCGAACCCAACACATGATACGATCCCATCCTATAGATATGACATAAGAATATTCTATAACTCAATCCCAATCTCAAAGAAGGATAGCCAAACCTACCTCAATGTTGGAACCGCGCTCGAAAACTTTTACTGAATGGACAAATCTTCAATTCAACTCCCGAAATGACAATTCGCTATCAAGAATGAAACATACATGTCACAAGGAGTCCAATGACACTCATATTACTATATGATCTAACCTAGACCTATAAACTCACCTAAATTTATAGTCAATTTCCAAAATTTCAAGCCTAGGGTTAAGTCTCTATGTCTCCAAATAATAGAAGTTTAATGATATTTATATACCATAATACAACTGTTGTTAAATGATTGAGAAAATTTTTGCAAAAGACAAAAAAATCAAAAGCAAATTTGACCAATTACCTAGCCTTTCCATCAACTTAACTTCCCTAGTAACAATTTGTTGACCAAAAACATCAATGATTAACCCACTTCATTAGTCACAATTTTTCGCCGCCAATCTCATCACAATTTTCTATGACAATTAATTTTACTATGCCTTAACAATAGCCTCTCCAACATTCTATATATACTCCTATCATATTAATGCTATTCACCATTTAACAAGTGATTTTAGTAAAGAAAAATTGTGAAAACTAAATACTCATGTACGTACCAAGTTTAGCTTGACAAGCCGTCAACTTGTTCGTTCCCCTTTTTCTTTTGATAATGCTCAACCCCCACTAACCTATTTTAATGTATGGGTCAAGGTGTATAGGATATTAAATAAATAAAATTTAGTCCCTCTATTAGATTAATTTTTCTAAATTTACCCCTTAAATTGAATAATCATAGTTATTGAATAGTACGGAATACCCATTTAAAATTTACAAAAGGGATATATTAGGAAAACGAGAGGACTAATTTTCAAAATAATCTATTGGGTCATGACATCATCCACCACTAAAAATCATGTTCGTCCTCGAACATAAGGTAGAAGAAAGTACCTGAAGCTTCGAAAAGCTTAGGATATCAGGCACGCATATCTGATTTTGTCTCCGAAGTAGCCTCCTCAACAGGCCGATGTCGCCACTTAACCTTAACGGACGCGATCTCCTTAGTCCTGAGCCTATGAACCTATCTATCTAGAATGGCTACTGGCTCCTTCTCATAAGTCAAATCCGAACCCAACTCTACGGCATCATATGAAATAACACGGGACTCATCCGGTATGTATTTTTGGAGCATGGAGACATGGAATACTGGATTAACAGATGACAATCTAGGTGGTAAAGCCAACTCATAAGCCACTTCACATACTCTCCTCAAAATCTCAAACAGGCCAATAAACTTCGGGCTAAGCTTGCCCTTCTTCCTGAACCTCATCGTACCCTTCATAGGTGATATCTTCAACCACACATAATGGCCTACCATAAACTCCAAGGGTCAAACTCTCTTGTCAGCACAACTTTTCTACTGTCTCTGGGTTGTCAACAGTCGACTCTGGATCAGGCACATCCGCTCCATAACATCTTTGAACAAATCAGTGTATAATACATCAATAAAGACTGAGTCAAACCACCCAATAGGCGATCGATACCTACGCCCGTACAATGCCTCAAATGGTGACATCTGAATGCTAGAGTGATAACTGTTATTATAAGCAAACTCTGCTAAGGGAAACTGTTGGTCCCACCGAGCACCAAAATCAATCACGTAGGCCCTAAGCATGTCCTCCAATACCTGAATAGTCCACTCAGACTTACCGTCGGTCTGAGGATGAAATGTTGAACTCATGTCTAACCGTGTATCCAAACCATTCTGTAATGCCTCCAAAAATGAGAGGTGAACACAGAATCTCGATCTGACACAATAGAGATAGGCATCCCTTGCAATCTAACAATCTCACATATATAGATCCTAACTAGCTGCTCCGCACTATGGTTAGTCCTCACTGGAATGAAGTGAGCTAGTTCGCTCAACCTGTCTATAATCACCCAAACAGAGTCAAACTTACCTGACGTCAAATAATCCAATCACAAAATTCATGGTAATACGCTCCCATTTCCACTCGGGGATAGGCATCCTCTGCATCGAACCTCTTGGTTTTTGATGCTCATACTTGACCAGCTGGAAATTCAAACACTTAGTCACAAACTTTATAATGTCCCTCTTCTACCCATACCACCAATAATGTTCCTTTAAGTCATGAAACATTTTTGCCACACCCGGGTGAATGAAATACTTAGCACAATGAGCATCCTTCAATATCAAGCAACCCAATCACCTACCTTAGGCACACAAATACGCCCATTAGTTTTCAACACTCCCTAAGAATCAAGAAAAGCCGACTTAGCTTCACCCCTCAATACGTTTTCCCAATCACACATAACTTATCATCATCAAACTGGTGAGCACGAATTTGATATATCAATGTGGACCTAGCCTCAACGAATGCCAACACACTATGAGATGGAGAGATATCAAGTCTGATCAACTGTCTAGCCAAAGACTGAACCTCCAAAGCTAAAGGCCTCTCCTCCACCTTAAGAAATGCCAAACTACCTATACTAAAAGGCTTTCGGCTCAAGGCATCCGCTACTACATTATCCTTGCCAGGGTGATAAAGAATAGAGATATCATAATCTTTCAGCAACTCCAACCACCTACGCTGTCTCATGTTTAAATTAGGCTGAGAGAAAGTATATTTAAGGCTACGATGGTTTGTGAAGATCTTGCAGTGTACCCCATAAAGATAATGCCTCAACAGCTTCAAAACAAATACCACCGTAGCTAACTCCAAATCATGAGTAGGATAGTTTCGCTCATGGACCTTCAGCTGTCGCGAAGCATGCACTATGACTCTTCCCTTCTGCATCAATACTCCACCCAAACCGACACCAGAAACATCACAATAAACAATAAAAACTACACCTTCCTTGGAAAATACTAGAATAGGTGTTGAAGTCAATAACTCATTGAACCTTTGGAAGCTCGCTTCACATTCATCGGTCCATAGAAATACCATTTTCTTCTAAGTTAATATAGTAAAAGGAGTTGTGATAGAGGAGAATCCCTTAACAAATCAACGATAATAACCTGTCAACCCAGTAAAACTCCATATCTCAGTCACTGAAGTGGGTCTCACCCAATCACGAACCACTGCAACCTTGGCCAGAGCAATCGTAATACCATCCTTAGTCACCATATGACCCAAGAAAGTCACAAACTCGAGCCAGAACTCACATTTAGAGAACTTAGCATACAGTTTCTCCTCACGCAATTCTAGAGCACAGTCCTCAAGTGACGAGCATTGTCCGCCTCACTCTTGGAATATACCAAGATGCCATTAATGAATACAATCACAAAAGAATCCAGGTAAGGTCTGAACACTCGATTCATCAACTTCATAAAAGTGGTAGGGGTGTTACTTAGCCCGAATAACATAACCACATACTAATAACGCCCATACCGAGTTTTGAAGGCAGTTTTCGAGATGTCGTACTCCCGAACCCTCAACTGGTGATACCCCGATCTCAAATCAATTTTGGAGAACATTGAAGCACCCTGAAGCTGATCAAATAAATGATCAATACGAGGCAAGGGATACTTGTTCTTGTTGGTCACTTTGTTTAACTATCGATAGTCAATGCACATTCTCATAGTACCATCCTTCTTCATCACGAACAACACCGGTGAACCCCCAAGGCAACACACTAGGCCGAATAAACCCCTTCTTTAACAAATCCTCTAATTCTTCAATTCCTTTAACTCTGCTGGAGTTATTTGATAGGGAGAAATGGATTAGGCTTAGTGCCCGGCTCCAAATCAATGGCAAAATCAATATCATGATCTGGAGGAACACCCGGTAAGTCTGTAGGAAATACATCCATGAACTCCCTCACAACCTTCGTGGTCTCTAAAGAAGATGACTCATTAGAAATAACACGTACATGAGCCAAATAAGATAAACACCCTTTTTCCTGCACACGTCGAGCATGAACATAAGAAATACCCCCCTTAGGATAAGAATTAGGAGCACTTGTCCACACTAATTAAGGTAAACCCGGATACGCTAGGGTCACAGTCTTAGCATAACAATCAAGGATTGCATGATAAAAGGACGACCAATCCATACCCAAAATAATATCAAAGTCAAGCATGTCTAGAACGATCAAATCAGCCTGGGTCTCCCTACCTGAGAATACCACAATACAACCCCGATATACCCAATCCACCACTATGGATACACCCATGGGTGTAGAAATAGAAATAGGCACATCAAGAGGCTCACACAAACTATCAATGTAATTAGTAAAATAAGTGGATACACATGAATAAATGGACCCAAGGTCAAATAATACTGAAGCTGAATAATGGAAAACTAGAATAATACCTGTAATCACAACATCAGATGTCTCTGCCTCTGTACGTCCCGAAATGACATAATATACCCAACGCTCACCGCTAATCTGCGATCCACTATGAGTACTTCCTTGAGCTCCACCCCTAGCACCTCTAGTACTACCTCTCGCACTCTGTGAAGTGCCTCTAACTGATGGGATTGGTGTAGATCGGGTGGTGTACGACCTTGATGGAAAATAAACAGGAGCATGCTTGGGACAGTCCTTGGCCTGGTGGCCAAACTCATCACACACATAACAACCTATGGACCTAGAACTCTGCGAAAGATAACCTGAAGAACCACTGCACATCCCTGAACTGGAGGAACCATAATAACTGGTTTGGCTAGATCTGGACTTGCTTGTACTATCCCCTGATAACCCTGAGCGCCCTGCCTCTGAGAATCTCTATCTCTAGGTGCATAACTGCCAAATTGACCATGATAGCAGGACCTCTTACCACCACCCTGTCGTGCCTGTCTGATGCCCTCTATCATTCTAGCATGGTCAACAATTCTCTGAAAGGAACCACCCGATAACACAAGAGAGGTTGTGGCCTCTTGAAGATAACTTTTGGATCCCCTCACAAATCGACGAACCCTCTCAAACTCTGTGGGAATACTGGATATAGCATAGCGGGATAACTCATGGAATTGTGCCTCATACTCGGTCACGGTCATGGAACCCTGCTCCAATCTAGCAAACTCATCACGATGTCTATCACGAAGCCTATAAGGTACAAATCCCTTAAGAAAGATCTTAGTAAACTGCCCCCAATCCATCACTGGAGCATGAACTGGTCTCCGGGCCATAACTGACCTCTACCTCTCTGGCCATGTCTGTGAACTGATAAGATATGTAAGCTACTCCATGGGCCTATAGAACACCCAAATTAAACAGCTAATCCTGGTACTCTGTTAGGAAATCATATGCCCTATCCCCGGCCATACCATCAAATTTAGGAGGAGCCAATCTCACAAAGCTCTTCTGCTCAGACAAGGACAGAGCAACACTAACGAGGCTAAAAACCTCGGAGGTGCAATAGAAGGCATAGAAAATGGACTCAGGGTTTGAAATCCCATACGAGGTCCTTGAGCTGGCTGTGAAGGACCAGCAGGTATAGCAAGAACTGAGGTACCTAGAATATCACTAGTAGCAGGGGTACCCTCCAACCTCGCCAACAACTAAATCAATAGCTCTTGTAATACTAGTGTACTCTTTGAGGTTGCAGGAGGCTGAACTGGGTCCTCATCCTGCTCCCTATGCTCATACATTGGGGCAGCAAGGTTCAGGTGAAGCCCCTCAGGTCTGAGCTCGAGCTGGTGCTGCTCCTCTAGCCCAGCCTCGACCTCGGCCTCGCCCTCAAGCGGGGGGCTTGGACAGCAGGTTCTAACTCATCCTCGGTATTTCTAGCTTTGGTCCTTGCCATCTGCACAGAAAGAATGTATTAGAAGCGTACAAAACTTGAATATGAACAAATCGCACAAAAGGAATCAATGAAAAGAGGATTTCTCCTAACAAGCATCTTGTAGCCTCTCGAAGACAGATACGAACGCCAACGTACCGATCTACGAGACTCTACTAGACACCCTGCTCTTTAACTCATGAGACCGGTGAACCTAGAGCTCTGATACCAAACATGTCACGGCCCGAAATGAAGTCATGACTAAAAGACCAATTAATTCAAAACCCAACAATAAAAGTACCCCAGAAGGATGCAAACCTAATAGATAAATAGTCTCCACATGAAAACCATATCCCAAAACTTGGTGTCACGAGTATAAAACATCTAATAACAAAACTAGTGAAGTAAATGCATCTTTGTTTCCAAATAAAAATAAAGATTAAATAACTAAGATAGAATCCAATGGAAACTCGAAGCCCTGAGTTTCACCACTAGATCTGGTATGAATCACGTGCACGAGCAAATCAACTACCACATGAATAATCTTGATGAGAATCTGCGAGGGAGAAAGAAGTAGGGTTGAGTACACATACTATGTACCCAGTAGGTTTAACCGATCGAGAATCAGAAATTGAATAAGCTATGAAATAATCTAGGGATGTTTCTACTTGCAACAGGAAAATCAGTCTGGCATCAGCGCCGCCAATTTATATAAAACGACACACATAAAGTAAATATATAATCTCACATAAGTCAATCCAAAATAACCACAAATAGTATAATGAGATGGTATGCAATGTCATGCAACACAATGCAAAGTGGTATCAAGACCGTCGCATACCCTGTCACATATACCCCTGTCGAGCTAAGGCTCCATAGACTAAGGGGTCCCATGGGGACTTTGTAGGCCATATACCTCAATCACAATGTATCAACTACCTTGTCAACTAACTCATGGTCAAGGAATCATGATAAGAATCTCTGTGTATCAACTACCTTGCCACTCAACGTACTCGTGGTCAAGGACTCATGATAAGAATGTCAATGTATCAACTACCTTGCCACCCAATGTACTCATGGTCAAGGACTCATGATAAAAATCACCATTCACAACTTCTCAAAATGCAATGACATGTAGTATGAAGATGCATGCAATCAAGACACAATTATGGAAGCAATATTTCTTTTTTAAAATATTTCACGACATTTTAGTAACTTTCTCTTCACAAGTAAACCATGATCATCTATATCATATCACAATTATCTCTCTTTTTCAACATGTCATATTCATAATATTCTCAATTTAGTATTCACATGCTCTCAAAACAAATACGTATACAATTAAAACCCTCACACTAGCATCACAATAAGAATTTCCAACCCAACACATGATACAATCCTATTCCATAGATTATGACATAAGAATACTCAATAACTTAATCCTAATCTCAAAGGATAGCCAAACCTACCTCAATGCCAGAACCGCACTTAAACACTTCTACCGAATGGACCAATCTTGAATTTAACTCCCAAAATGACAATTCGCTATTAAGAGTGAAACATACACGACACAAGGAGTCCAATGACCTAATCTAGACCTATAAAATCACCTACATCTATAGTCAATTACCAAAATTTCAAGCCTAGGGTTAAGTCGTTATGTCTCCAAATAACATAAGTTTAATGATATTTTATATACCATAATCCAACTATTATTAAATGATTGAGGGAACTTTTGCAAAAGACAAAAAAAATCAAAAGAAAATTTGACCAATTACCTAGCCTTTACAACAACTTAACTTCCCTGATAACAATTTGTTGAACAAAAACATCAATGGTTAACCTACTACGTGCAGCACTTCATTAGTCACGATTTTCCGCCACTAATCTCATCACAATTTCCTATGATAATTAATTTTAATATGCCTTAATAGTAGCCTCTCCAACATTCTATATATATTCCTATCATATTAATGCAATTTACCATTTAACAAGTGATTTGAGTAAAGAGAAATTGTGAAAACTAAGTACTCATGTACGTACCAAGTTTAGCTTGACAAGCCGTCGCCTTGTTCGTTCCCCTTTTCTTTTGAAAGTGTTTATCCCCACTAACCTATTTTAATACATGGGTTAAGATGTATAAGGTATTAAATAAATACAATTTAGTTCCTCAATTAGATTATTTTTTAAAAATTTACCCCTAAACTTGAATAATCATAGTTATTGAGTAGTACGGAATACCCATTTAAAATTACGAAAAGGATATTTTAGAAAACCGAGAGGACTAATTTTCAAAACAACCTATCGGGTCATTATACTACTATACCCCACAGCCATACTTTACACCAACCTAACCCTACGAACCTATTAGCATGCTACTCTAATTCACGACCTCCACTCCTTCCTATCTAAGGTCATGTCCTCGGTGATATCAAGTTTTGCCATATCTTATCTAATCACCTTCCCCCAATACTTTTTCGGTCTACCTCTACTCCTCCTTATGTAACGCCCGGTAAAATTATCAAAATACCCCTGGAGTGAGGGTATGTGTGTAACGCATCTTCCGATGCTCGTATGGCGAATCCGAGACCGGATTTGTGATCAGCATGGAAAATGGAGTGGGAAAATGGTCTCGGTCGAATTATAGAGCGACCCGATCGAAAGATAAATTTTCGGATCAAGTCACAAAATAGTGACTGTCCGCGACGGAGGCGCGTCGCGGACCTGACGCGGAGTGGCACTTGTGTGTTTTCCAAAATTTTCGACGGGATGGAGAGAACTCGTACAAAAGCACTTTTTCCAAAATTACACAGTACGCGATAGGTCCGCGTCGCAGACCGTGTGTTTCCGAATTGCAAATTCCTAATTTAATTCTAGGGGCATTCTAGTCAATCCCTAGTCCCTCTTAAACACTGGTACACGACTAATTAAGTCGTTTTCAACCAGAAAAGGGTCTAAAACCTCATTCTAAGTCCTATCCCTTAGAAACTAACAAGGCTAGGGCTTGAGGAGAAGAGAGAAGAGCTTGTGGGAAGAATTCGAGCGGAGACCCCGAAAGTACTCGATTGCTAACGGCATCACAGGTATGTAAGGCTACACTAAAACATGAGATAGTTCTCTCATGTGCCCCATAGAGGTCATAGATGAGTTGATGATTGAAGAGTCTGCATGCATAATTTCTTTGATGGATTTTCTTGGAAATTATATTTGAAACTATATGTTTTCTATGTTGATGATCATCATACTATTGGTTTTCTTAAGTTGAATATTTTCATGAGAATTTGCATAACCCTACATGATTAATTTGAAATAGCATGCATAATGAACTTGAGAATGATGAGTCTAGAGCCTTGAGTTAAGATTGTTGATTGTGATTGTGATGAGAGGATGATGATGAATTGATAGAGTTTGATTGTCTTATGAGTCTCTACAAATAAACTCTACCGATGTGTCTATTCACTTGATTCCTAATGATTGTTCTAATCTTGAGTCATTGATGAGAATGAATGATGAGAGGGTTAAAGTCCCTATGAGATTGATTGATGAGAGGGTTAAAGTCCCTATGAGCTTGATTGATGATAGGGTTAAAGTCCCTATGAGATATCGATCGTTGACAGGGTTAAAGTCCCTACGAGATTGGTTTGATTGGAGTGATGATTTTATGAGTATTGAGTCGGGAGGAGTATCGAGCACTGAAATGGAAAAGAGTGAGTCCCACTCGAACCCATTAAACTATGTCGCCAAGCATAGAAGAGGTTTTCCTCTTGATTTTATGTCCCTGAAATCAATAGCGGACTTTGTTGATTGTTCTGTCTCCATCTTGGATTTATCCATTATGGTTTCGATTCGTCTCTACCTGGCAAGTACGGGATGGCCGTGGCAACACCGACGGGATTGTTGTACAATCACTGGCTCATAAGTGATTGTTGTCGGTTAAGAGAAACTCCCATAAACTTCTTACCCTATTCTGAGTCGGATAAAGATGAGAGGAGATGAGCTCCACTGAGATGAGATGAGATGAAATGAAATGTGATGAGATAAGAGGAGGTCAGCTCCTCTGAGATGAGTCTGAGATGATTGATGAGTTTTGAGTTGATGATAGGTCACTTGTCTACTCTTTATTCTTGCATAGACAGACATTTGACTACTGATGTGATTTGATATGTGTTTTAAGTTGTTGTTGTTTCCATATTATTCTACCGGTGTCTGTTTCATTTAGCTATTTTACATACCAGTACATTCCTAGTACTGACGTCCACTCTGGACTGCATCGTTTTATGATGTAGAGGCAGGTACTAGAGATCATCAACAGGCGCTCCGTTGAAGGTCTGAGATTCGAAGCTGATTTGGTGAGCCTCCCCTACTCCGGAGGATCCACTACTTTTATTTCATCATGCTTTAGAGTTAGATTGGACTATTGATTTTGTTTTGATTTGGGTAGCCATGGATTTGTCATTGGCACCACATGATTAATGATAGAGGCTTCATAGACGAGGGTCGAGTATTGATGTTGAGATTGTGAGCTAGTTCTTTCTACTAGCCTTCATTATTTTATATACTCTTTTGAGACTTTAGATGAGATGTGTCCATTACCTAATTATATTTTCCGCTGTTCAGTAGAGTTTATTTGATTGAATGATGTGATGAAGCTAAGTGGTTCGCTTGGAGAGTAGCAATAGTCTCTGAGTGCCGGCCACGCCAAGGGTACCCTCCCGGGGCGTGACAAACTTGGTATCAGAGTACAGAGTTCAAGTGTCCTAGGGAGTCTATGCGGCCGTGTCTAGTAGAGTCTTCTTTATGGGTGTGTTGCCGACCACACTTCATAAGCAGGAGGCTATGGGACATTAGGAATGGTTACACTTCTTTCTTACTCTAAATCGTGCGATGGAGTTGAACTCTATGAAAACTATCCTCTGATTCGTGCGTTACACGTGCAGAATCGATAACATGCCTCCCAGAAGAGCTGGCAGAGGAAGGGGACGTCCTGCCAGGCAAGCTGTTAACCCACCTGAACCCGAAGTACCCGAGGGGCCCGTGGATCCAGCGGTTCCCGTCGAACAACCCCCTCAGGACGAGGTCTGCAATGCCGAGTTACGCCAAGCTATTCGGGCTCTAGCCCAGGCTGTTGCGGCACCTCCTGTGAGACAGGGAGCGGGCAGACTGGACACTCATGACACCTCCAAAGTCCAGGAATTTCTGAGGATGAACCCGCCTGAGTTCACGGGGTCGGCAGCTACTGAAGACCCCGAGAGCTATATTGAGGAGCTTGAGAAGGTGTTTCAAGTGATGCATGTGGCGGATGTGGATAGAGTTGAATCGGCCGCCTACCAACTCAAAGGGGTGGCCAGGCTGTGGTTCGACCAATGGAAGAATGGCCGAGTGGATGGTGATTCATGTGTGACCTGGGCAGTGTTTGAGGAGGCCTTCTTGGGACGCTTCTTCCCAAGGGAGAAAAGAGAGGCTAAGGTGAGGGAGTTTCTGAATCTAAAACAGGGCTCCATGACCGTGCAGGAGTATGGCCTGAAGTTCACACAGCTATCTCGCTATGCTCCAGATATGATTGCCGACATGAGGGGGAGAATGGGAATGTATGTCGATGGGTTGAATAGAGGGCCCAAAAGGGATGGCAGAGGGGCAATGCTGGTGAGTGATATGGACATTGGGCGATTGATGACATTTGTACAACAAGCTGATGAGGAGAGGCAGCATGACAAGGAGGAATTCAGGCGCAAGAAAGCCAAAACGTCTAGCTATGAGACGGGAAGGAGAGGCAATGGTCATCGATTTCCAACACCATCATCTGCTAGTGCGCCCACGCCCAGGATCAGGGATTATCAAAGGTCCCAGAATACTAGAGCCCATGGGTCCCAGTCACAAGCTAGTGTGGCTCAAGGATCGCGGGGTCAACCACCGTGTAAAAAGTGTGGCAAGTTGCACCTGGGAAGATGTCGTGAGGGAAATGATGGGTGCTACAAATGTGGCCAAGTGGGTCACTATCAGAGAGACTGTCCTCGATGGGCTAGCCGAGCTCAATCCACTGCATCGGCCCCACCAGTATGAGGGAACCAGAGGGCCACTATGTCAGGAACAGGCGGAGCAACAAACCGCTTGTACGCCATGGGTAGTCGCCAAGATCAGGAGAACTCCCCAGATGTTTTGACGGGTATGATTCGTGTCTTTACTTTTGATTGTTATGTCTTGATGGACTCTGGTGCCACACTGTCATTTGTATCTCCTTATGTGGCCAGTAAATTTGATATGACCCCTGAGAGTCTCCTTGAACCTTTTGATGTTTCTACTCCAGTGGGTGAGTCTATTCGAGCTGAGAGAGTTTATAGGACTTGCGTAGTGTCCATCTATCATAGGGACACTCTTGTTGATTTGATTGAGCTGGAGATGATTGATTTTGACTTGATCCTTGGCATGGATTGGCTCCACGCCTGTTATGCCTCTGTTGATTGTAGATCCCGAATTGTTAAGTTCCAATTTCCAAATGAACCAGTTCTAGAGTGGAAGGGTGACTCAGTGACACCGAGGGGGAGGTTTATCTCATATCTTAAAGCCCGGAAGTTAATTTCCAAAGGTTGTATCTATCACCTAGTACGAGTGAAATCAGACGAGGTTGAGTCCCCAACTCTTGAGTCGGTTCCGATTGTTAGTGAGTATCCGGAAGTGTTTCCTGATGATCTGCCCGGAGTCCCTCCTGATAGGGAGATTGACTTCGGGATTGACATTCTTCCTGATACCCAACCCATTTCGATTCCACCTTACAGGATGACCCCCGCCGAGTTGAAAGAATTGAAAGAGCAACTAAAAGATTTGCTAGAGAAGGGCTTCATTAGGCCAAGTGTTTCACCATGGGGTGCTCCTGTCCTATTCGTGCGAAAGAAAGATGGGTCTCTCAGAATGTGTGTTGATTATAGGCAACTGAACAAGGTCACGGTGAAGAACAAATATCCTCTCCCAAGGATAGATGATTTGTTTGACCAACTTCAGGGCGCCTCTTGTTTCTCTAAGATAGACCTCAGATCTGGCTACCATCAGCTGAAGGTGAGAGAGTGCGACATTCCAAAGACAGTCTTTAGGACTAGATATGGCCATTTTGAATTCCTGGTCATGTCCTTTGGGTTGACGAATGCACCTGCCGCCTTTATGGACTTGATGAACAGGGTGTTCAAACCGTATCTTGACTTGTTTGTGATTGTATTCATCGATGATATTCTGATATATTCAAGGAGTGAGGAGGAGCATGCCAATCACCTCAGAGTTGTCCTCCAAACTCTTAGGGACCATGAGTTGTATGCAAAATTTTCAAAGTGTGAGTTCTGGCTTAAGTCAGCAGCCTTCCTAGGCCACGTTGTTTCCGGTGACGGTATTCAGGTGGACGCCCAGAAGATTGAAGCGGTTAAGAACTGGCCACGACTGACCACTCCGACCGACATTAGAAGTTTCTTGGGGTTGGCGGGCTACTACCGCAGGTTTGTAGAAGGATTTTCTTCCTTATCCGCACCATTGACCAAGTTGACCCAGAAAAAGGTCAAGTTTCAGTGGTCCGAGGAATGTGAGAAGAGTTTCCAGGAATTGAAAACGAGATTGACTACTGCACCAGTCTTAACTTTACCCGAGGGAAATGAGGGCTTTGTGATTTATTGTGATGCCTCAAGGGTCGGACTGGGATGTGTACTAATGCAAAGGGGAAAGGTGATAGCCTATGCCTCCAGGCAACTCAAGGTCCATGAAGGGAATTACCCAACCCATGACCTCGAGTTGGCAGCGGTAGTGTTCGCACTTAAGATCTGGCGTCACTACTTGTATGGGGTACACGTGGATGTGTTCACAGACCACAAGAGCTTGCAGTATGTTTTCAGCCAGAAGTAGCTTAACTTGCGACAGAGGAGATGGTTGGAATTGCTCAAGGATTACGACATGAGCATTCACTATCATCCAGGTAAAGCTAACGTTGTTGCTGATGCTCTTAGCAGGTTATCAATGGGTAGCACAGCCCATGTGGAAGAAGGAAAGAGGGAATTAGCCAAGGACGTACACCGGTTGGCTCGATTAGGGGTCCGACTTGAGGAGAACAATGAAGGAGGAGTTAATGTGGAGAACGGGTCTGCTTCCTCGCTAGTGATAGAAGTGAAAGAAAAACAAGACCAAGACCCAGTCATACTCCAATTGAAGGAGGATGTCCACAATCAGAAGGTGACGGTCTTCTCAAAAGAGGGAGATGGTGTACTGAGATATCAAAGTCGATTGTGTGTCCCAAATGTTGATGGCATACGGGACAGAATCATGGCAGAAGCTCATAACACGAGATATTCCATTCACCCTGGCTCCACCAAAATGTACCACGACTTAAGAGAAGTCTATTGGTGGAATGGGATGAAGAGGGATGTTGCAGAGTTTGTCTCGAAATGTCCAAATTGCCAACAAGTGAAGGTTGAGCATCAAAGGCCATGTGGATTGGCTCAGAACTTTGAAATTCCAGAGTGGAAATGGGAGATGATCAACATGGACTTTATCACTGGCCTGCCAAAATCTCGAAAGCAACATGATTCGATATGGGTGATCGTGGATAGGATGACAAAGTCGGCTCACTTCTTGGTAGTAAAGACAACAAACACTGCGGAAGAGTATGCCAGATTGTATGTCCAGGAGATCGTGAGATTGCATGGGGTTCCTTTGTCTATCATCTCGGACAGAGGGGCTCAATTTACCTCCCAGTTCTGGAGATCGTTTCAGAAAGGTTTGGGTACTAAGGTGAATCTGAGTACAGCTTTTCACCCGCAGATGGATGGTCAGGCAGAGCATACGATTCAAACACTCGAGGACATGTTGAGAGCTTGTGTACTTGACTTCAAAGGAAATTGGGATGATCATCTACCCTTGATCGAATTCGCATATAACAATAGTTATCATGCGAGCATTCAGATGGCTCCTTATGAGGCCCTGTACGGGAGATGATGTAGATCGCCGATTGGGTGGTTTGAGGTTGGAGAAGCAGGGCTGATTGGACCTGACCTTGTGCACCAGTCGATGGAAAAAATCAAGATCATTAGAGAGAGGCTAAAGACTACCCAGAGTCGCCAAAAATCCTACACCGACGTAAGGAGAAGGGACATAGAGTTTGAGATAGATGATTGGGTGTATTTGAAGGTATCACCTATGAAGGGTGTCCTAAGGTTTGGAAAGAAGGGAAAGTTAAGCCCACGATATGTTGCGCCATATCAGATCGTAAAAAGGATTGGGAAGGTTGCTTACGAGTTGGAGTTACCTTCCGAGTTAGAGGGAGTTCATCCGGTATTCCATGTGTCGATGCTGAAGAAATGCTTGGGAGATCCCGCCGTGGTGATTCCTATCGATGGCCTTGGAGTGAAAGATAGCCTATCTTATGAAGAGGTCCCGGTTCAGATCCTTGATCGTCAGATTCGCAGGTTGAGGAACAAAGAGATAGCCTCAGTCAAAGTCCTGTGGAGGAATCAATTCGTTGAAGAAGCCACATGGGAAGCTGAGGAGGAGATGAGGGCCAAATACCCGCACCTATTCGTGCCAACGGATGATGGAAACATTGAAGGTAAAAATCCTTGCTCTTCACTAAACTGATTGTTTTATTTTGATGCGACTTACTATTGCCTAGTCGAGGATGGATTGATTGAACTGAGTGGAAGATGAGTCTCGAGTCTATTTGTGCTTTAGTCCCCACCTCTACTCATCATTCGAGGACGAATGATCCCAAGGGGGAGATGATGTAACGCCCGGTAAAATTACCAAAATACCCCTGGAGTGAGGGTATGCGCGTAACGCATCTTCCGATGCTCGTATGGCGAATCTGAGATCGGATTTGTGATCAACATGGAAAATGGAGTGGGAAAATGGTCTCGGTCGAATTTTAGAGCGACCCGATCGAAAGATAAATTTTCGGATCAAGTCACAAAACAGTGGCTGTCCGCGACGGAGGCGCGTCGCGGACCTGACGCGGAGTGGCACTTGTGTGTTTTCCAAAATTTTCGACAGGATGGAGAGAACTCGTACAAAAGCACTTTTTTCAAAATTACACAGTACGCGATAGGTCCGCGTCGCAGACCGTGTGTTTTCCGAACTGCAAATTCCTAATTTAATTCTAGGGGCATTCTAGTCAATCCCTAGTCCCTCTTAAACACTGGTACACGACTAATTAAGTCGTTTTCAACTAGAAAAGGGTCTAAAACCTCATTCTAAGTCCTATCCCTTAGAAACTAACAAGGCTAGGGCTTGAGGAGAAGAGAGAAGAGCTTGTGGGAAGAATTCGAGCAGAGACCCCGAAAGTACTCGATTGCTAACGGCATCACAGGTATGTAAGGCTAAACTAAAACATGAGATTGTTCTCTCATGTGCCCCATAGAGGTCATAGATGAGTTGATGATTGAAGAGTTTGCATGCATGATTTCTTTGATGGATTTTCTTGGAAATTATATTTGAAACTATATGTTTTCTATGTTGATGATCATCATACTATTGGTTTTCTTAAGTTGGATATTTTCATGAGAATTTGCATAACCCTACATGATTAATTTGAAATAGCATGCATAATGAACTTGAGAATGATGAGTCTAGAGCCTTGAGTTAAGATTGTTGATTGTGATTGTGATTGTGATGAGAGGATGATGATGAATTGATAGAGTTTGATTGTCTTATGAGTCTCTACAAATAAAATCTACCGATGTGTCTATTCACTTGATTCCTAATGATTGTTCTAATCTTAAGTCATTGATGAGAATGAATGATGAGAGGGTTAAAGTCCCTATGAGATTGATTGATGAGAGGGTTAAAGTCCCTATGAGCTTGATTGATGATAGGGTTAAAGTCCCTATGAGATACCGATCGTTGACGGGGTTAAAGTCCCTACGAGATTGGTTTGATTGGATTGATGATTTTATGAGCATTGAGTCGGGAGGAGTATCGAGCACCGAAATGGAAAAGAGTGAGTCCCACTCGAACCCATTAAACTATGTCGCCAAGCATAAAAGAGGTTTTCCTCTTGAGTTTATGTCCCTGAAATCAATAGCGGACTTTGTTGATTGTTCTGTCTCCATCTTGGATTTATCCATTATGGTTTCGATTCGTCTCTACCTGGCAAGTACGGGATGGCCGTGGCAACACCGGCGGGATTATTGTACAATCACTGGCTCATAAGTGATTGTTGTCGGTTAAGAGAAACTCCCATAAACTTCTTACCCTATTCTGAGTCGGATAGAGATGAGAGGAGGTGAGCTCCACTGAGATGAGATGAGATGAAATGAAATGTGATGAGATAAGAGGAGGTGAGCTCCTTTGAGATGAGTCTGAGATGATTGATGAGTTCTGAGTTGATGATAGGCCACTTGTCTACTCTTTATTCTTGCATAGACAGACATTTGACTACTGATGTGATTTGATATGTATTTTAAGTTGTTGTTGTTTCCATATTATTCTACTGGTGTCTGTTTCATTCAGCTATTTTATATACCAGTACATTCCAAGTACTGACGTCCACTCTGGACTGCATCGTTTTATGATGTAGAGGCAGGTACTAGAGATCATCAACAGGCGCTCCGTTGAAGGTCTGAGATTCGAAGCTGATTTGGTGAGCCTCCCCTACTCCGGAGGATCCACTACTTTTATTTCATCATGCTTTAGAGTTAGATTGGACTATTGATTTTGTTTTGATTTGGGTAGCCATGGATTTGTCATTGGCACCACATGATTAATGATAGAGGCTTCATAGACGAGGGTCGAGTATTGATGTTGAGATTGTGAACTAGTTCTTTCTACTAGCCTTCATTATTTTATATACTCTTTTGAGACTTTAGATGAGATGTGTCCATTACCTAATTATATTTTTCGCTGTTCAGTAAAGTTTATTTGATTGAATGATGTGATGAAGCTAAGTGGTTCGCTTGGAGACTAGCAATAGTCTCTGAGTGCCGGCCACGCCAAGGGTACCCTCCCGGGGCGTGACACCTTATAACTCCTAAATCCAACCTCTAGCACCTCCTAAACCAAATAAATAACTATATATATATATATATATATATATATATATATATATATATATATATATATATATATATATATATATATATATTTAATTTATTATGTTAAAAGTTATACAATTTGTGTAATTTTTTTATATTTTAATTGAAGAATTATTGTAATCTAAAATTATAGAATATTAAGTATTAAAATATGAATTTATTTTATAAATTGTTAAAATTTAAAAGCTAGTTAATTATTACATAATTTAACTAACTTGTCTTAAAACTAACACATGTTTTAATCTTGGATTGCCACTTGGTATGATCCTAGGCTAGACTTTCTTCCTATTAATAATTTATAGATATAGATTAATATTTCTCACTTTATTTGTCCAAAATATAATGCTTATGTTTTTATGAGAATTGTGTTAGATGAAATCAAGAAAAATAAAAATATTACGATTTTCAAAGAAGTAAGAAAAAATAGATAATGAAAGGGTATATTAGGCTTATTAAAGATTCAATTTGTTTTGCTTATTTTTAGCCATTTGGCCAAGTGTGAAAGAGTCCATTAATATGGACAAATAAAAGGAACAATTTTATCCTTTGCTTCCCTCATTATTTCAGTTACTACTACAACCACCAAAACACCAACCAAGCTCATAAATTCAACCAAATGACAATAGACTTTGAAAGAATTGGTCTTATTTCATGACTTGCTCTAAAACTCCGCGATTGACCTTAATTTGTTTTTAGACTGAGGCATAATAATTGTTATATCTCAACGACTACTGTACGATCAAAGTAGCAAGCAGTAGGTCCTCCATCAGGCAAAAGAGCTAGCTTGACAGGTCCTTCAACTCCTTCTTCGACAGTCATTGTTCCTGTATGCCAGTTTATATCCTTGTTGACGTATCCAAGATGGACATAATTGATGCATTTTTTTGGGTACCTTCTTGCTAGAATTCGAGTGTAAGCATTGAGTGATACTTTTGATGTGCTATATGTTGGTAACATCATCTGCCGACCATTCACCTCGAGAACATCTTGTTTCAAATCATGCAAAGAATTCTGCAGAATCTTGTCGATTTTATCTTCTGTCAGGTTTTCAATATCTCCGAGCTCCTTTCTCCTCTCCTTGTTTGGTACTCGTTGTATTAGCATAAAAAATCAATAACAAAGATGTTCCCAATCTTGTTGTGTTGTAATAGTTGGATCAAAGTTTTTTCTTTGATTACCTATCAAGAAAAACAAATGGATCCGTCTAATATTTGCAGATTTAGAGTTAGTAATTATCCCGTGGAATTAGTCCAAGTGCAAACATGTTGGTCCGGACATCATGGTTATCAAAAAAAGTATTTGTAAAATTTAGTATACAAACTGAAATGATTCGAGAATCATGAAGATTTTCATGAGATTCTTGAGTTCGCTACTAACAACGTGGATAAAACAGACACTTCCAACAAATTGATGGTTTGATTCTCTAATAATATATTAACAAAATTACAACTAGCTCGAAAGCTAAGACTTAATGCACAAAACAATAGGAATTGTTCGTGTGCATGTTGATAAGCAATTTCTACCTTCACAAGGTAAGGGCAAGGCTTCACTTGTTGTTGTTCATAAGTAATTTATGTGCGTTGGGCGGTGCTAAATGGATACCAACTTTTCTCTGGCAATTCTATAAGGAAATGACAAGAAAGATGGTATAAATTTACCTTTAATTCACTTCTAAGGGAAGAGACATTAACAATTCTTGCTGAAGGAGAATTTTGCAGCAGTGGAAGAAGAGCTTCAGTAACATTCTTGACACCATAGTAATTAGTGTCCAAGCATAATTTGGCACTCCCATAAGTTGTTTTCATCGCAACTTGTATCACATTGACAGCTCTCTCTGCTTGTTTGCAACAATAGGCATATAGGTAACCAATATACTAAATACAACTGCATAAAGCCTGCAGTAACAACGTAACTGGAAAAAGTACACAAAAAACACAGTTCCTTTTCTATTATATTAGATATATGAGACTATTATATTAGTTCATATTCGTTGGTGATCCTGACTTAGTGGTCTTTTCCTCCATGATGAACTTTTGGCACCAGTACGGATATTTTCAATGTATAACATAAAAGTTCCAATGGCTTTTAACTACTCTAACCTTGCTGACCATGAATATTTTCTTTTTTCCTCTTTAAGGAAATTACTATGAAATAAAAATTTGTATTATCCTAGATGGTATCAAAAAGAGAGGAAAGGGTGGTGTAGAAACCAAGGATGAGAGAGGGAAGGATGGGATTATCCTCAAGCAGTGACCAATCCACTCTTGTCCAAGGGGGTGTCAATTTGACACCCCTTTGCTCGAAATTACACTGTACAGATGGGTAAAAATAACAGATATATTATATGTTGAATCCATTTCATTTTTCATAAATTCATTTCTTTATACTTTGACTCCCCTAAGAGAAAATCATGGTTGTCCTCAAGTAGGTTTTGTTGTGTCTCATCCTTATGAGTTATAACATAAAACAGTCCCTCTAAGACTAGTCCAGAGCAAGACGAGAAACCACACCAGTCTAGAGCGAGACCAGAAACCACATAGGCGACTATCGCTTCCCTCAAAGATTGTGGACCAAAATTTTCAATTGGCAAGCTGAGGGTCTATCAAAAATGACCTCTCTAACCCACAAAGGTAGGGGTAAGGTCTGTGTAAATACCATTTTTTTCCAGACCGCACTTGTGTAACTACAGCATGCATGTTGTATTGAATCACATGTCGCTTCATTACCATGTGAAATCTGTAATAAAACAAGACCTAAACATTGAGCAAATTATCTTACCTAGTCTTCAGGATCTACATTCAAGGCCCTTAGGACATCTTCATCAAGCACAACTCCAGAAGCTCCTGCATTATTTACTTACATAAATTTATCAGCAACTTCCCTATATTTGCTTCAAGACCGATAAAGAAATTGATCCATTCATGATCTTACCAGAATATCAAGCTTCCCATATTGTGTTTGCATGAACTTCGCTAAGGACTCAATGCTCTTAGCATCTTGAACATAAAGCTGATGAAAGACAACATTCGAAAAACCTTGTTCATTCAGCAAGGATGTTGCTTCTATTCCCCTCTTTTCATTTTTAGCTGTTAAAAACAACCATTACACCTGAATTCGCAAGCTGCTTAATAGTCACGAAGCCAATTCCCTCGTTTGCTCTTGTAACGACTGCATACCTACAAACATCTCCCATCACTTTAAGTCCAAAGTTTCTAGCCTTTACTCCTCTAGAAACCTGCAGCGAGAAGAAAAAAGAACAGCATTTCAAACGAACTGACACGATAGGAAGAAAGAGGTAGATATAGACTAGTAGTCCAACAGTTGAAACAACGACCTCGGGGACCATCAACAAAGAAATCAACACAGATGAAATAACGAATTCTTTTCATCTACCTAAGCCTTAGTTGACAGGATTAACAATAGAAAGTTGATTAGTTGAGGTATCTGCAACTGCTAACCTGGACATTACCGCTATTAAACCCCAAAACCTCTCTCTCACAATACTACGAGTCAGGGGCGAAGCTAGTGGACTTCATCCGAATCACCCCTCGCTGAAAAATTGCACCATGTATACCAAGTGAAAAAAAAATTTATGTACTAATTCTCAGAAACGCGCATTGCACGTTTAACCAATCTGAATTTGTATAAACTTTTTAAACCGCTATATATAACACAAATAATTGTGTGTAATGAGTAATTAAAATTGAAAAGGAAGAGTTCATACTCAAATTGATGAATAATATATAAATATCGAATGATATGAAATACCATGAATAACCTTGAAGCTAAGGCTTAAAAATATTTGCAGTGTCATTTCCCACGACGACTTCAAATATCAATACAATTAAGACATTTATGTTAGGATATAGTGCGTGATATTCCATTCTAGTCTGATGAATAAACATTGTTTTGATCAATTTCACTCACACATGAATTAATCTATCAGTTACACAAGAGAGAAAATTGGTTATGGATGGATAACCAATTGGTTATAGACTTCAAGAGGCAAAATAATATTGATAGTAAGGATTTTAATATGCATGCCAACAGCCTTCTTTTAGGATTTCAATTACTTATAGTGTTAAAGTGCTGTTGGTCTTCAAATTATGTCATTATATAATTAAAACACTAGTATCCAATTAGATATTTAATCACATTTTAATTTAGTGAAAAGTAAAATAATAATTCAACTTTGAACTTTGGACCTTTCCACTTTAGTTATAATATTTTATCATATTATTATATATTATGATATGATGATACGATATGATGCTACAACTAATGTTGAATCCCCTTGACGCAATCAAAAGCTCTTCGTGCTTTTACTATAACATACCCAGTGTAGACCCCACACAAAGTGAGATATGGAGAGATTAGAGTACGTGCATGTCTTATCTCTACCTCAAAGGTAGAGAGATCATTTCCCAAAAGACCCTTAACTCAAGGAAAAATCAGTCCAAAGCAGTTCTAAAAAAGTAAACAAAAATACAAGAAACAATGTCAAGGGGCGGAGCCACCTATTTGTGAACCCCCTTCAATGAAAAATTTTACTATCAATACATGGTTAAAATAATCTTTTATGTATATATAGTAGGTGTTGAATTCCCTTCGGCAAGTTCATATGTCTATTTCAAATTTCAAACCCTTAAATCAATCAAAATCCTAGCTCCGCCACAGAATATAGTATAGTAAAATAACATAAACTACAACAAAACAATGCAGCATTCAAGGTAAAAAAAACAACAATCAAAGGACAAGAAACTACATGAGAAATACTATCAGCTCAATAATAATAAAACATGTGAGTCAAAGGTAAGACCTCAACTAATTCTAACAAATATGGCATCAACTAACTCTGTTTACTGAGGCTTAGATATATTAAAAAGAATCATTTGAATCTAAACATTGTTGAACAGCAACCTTAAACTAAACAATCAAGAGTCAAGACCAAAAATCAAAACCCCATTTCAAAATCAGCTAATTTCTTCTCTCAAGATCTGCACAGCAATAATCAAGATTCAGATAAAACATTTGGCTTACCTCTCCAGGAAGAGATAAAAATAAATTTGCTGAAAAAAAAGAAGAAAAAATATGTGAATGGAGTTGGAGGTTTAAGGGAGTATAAAGGGGGTAATGCTAGAGCAAGTAGGATGACAATGAGACGGGGCGGGTTATTATATTTGTGGGCAATGCGGGTTAATATTTTTTTGTGTGTGTGTGGGGGGAGGGGGGGGGGGGGGGGGTTGGAGCAGGTACTAATATTTTTTTAAAAGAAGAATATGCGGGACGGGACGGGTGCAGGTGCAGGTTATTTTTTTGAACTCCCGTACAATTTACAATATCATACTGGAACTGTTTTTATTATGCTTCGGCTCTAAACAGTGAAATACTTGCATGAATATTGCATAACATTTAATATCTGATATTTGAAAAAAAAAAGTTTGCTAATCTCATAATCTGGTTTCATTATAAAGGTTGGAAACCCACTACTGAAAGTTTGTATATAATGTCATTAGTACTATATGATATAAAATTGATGGATTACAGCATTAGTAATACCAATTTAGTATGAATTGTATGTATTAAATTTTATAGAACTGTATGTGTTACACATAATGTGTACGGCAGTCCGGGCGACAAAATGTTTAAAACTTTTGCGGGGGGCGGGGCGGATCTATGAGGGACGGGTTGAAAATGAAAAAATCCATTATGCAGGGTGAGATGGTTTAAAAAATTTGCGGGTTGAGCTCAACCCGTCCCGCACCCGTCCCATTGCCATCCCTACAAGCATGTAATATAATAAAAAGAAGTACAAATACCAAGAGTAGTGGGAAGAGCCTATATTAAAAGTTGGATCACGAAAATATCCTTTTGTATTAATTTATTTTTAAAATATCTTTCTATTTAAGATCGACTTCATAATTACACTTCTTTATTTTCGTTAATTTCATTAACCTTATGTCTTTAACTCTAATATTATCATCTTCGTAACTCTTATTTTCAATTAATCTTTACTATTTCTACCAAATTCATTACCCAAATAACATGTTCATAATATTATTAAGGGGTCGCTTGGTTGGAAGTAAGTTATTCTGGAATTAACTGTCTTAGGATAACTTATCCTAGCACTAAGAGGTTGTTTGGTTGGGACTATGTTATTATGGGATTAACTATCTCTGATAAGATATCCTTGGTTACGTTCCACAGTGTATATAGGATAACTTATCTCATCACTAAAGTATAAATTGTGGGATAAATAATCCCATAACTACCTAATACCTCCAACCAAATGTGGGATTAAATAATCTTTCATCGTATTAGGGATTATTATACCTTATACCTCACACCAAACGACTCATAAGGTATAAATGGTAAGATAAATAACCACATGACTATCTAAAATCTCCAACCAAACGAAGTATAAAATAATCATACATATTATCTTAAGATTGTTATACTTTATATACTCTGACCTTATACATCAATGGAACTCAACATGAGCGCAGCCCAACTGTCAGTCAAATTGGTCTCTTAACTAAGAAAATAGGCTTGTAATGAATGAAGGTAGCCCAACCATTATAATGATCAATTTTGGGCCATTACTGAGGTTAGGGATTTTTATACAAATAGTTGATTGAATTGTGATACAAGTACAATGCTAGTATAAATAATCATTATTAAATTATTTAAGAGTCATGTGGTGTGATGCATATGGTATAATTCCATAATAAAATATAAAATTATTTTATCATGCATTTGGTTGGAAGTATTACATAGTCATGAGATTATTTATTCCATCATTTATACCTTATGAGTTGTTTGGTGTGAGGTATAAGATATATTAATCCTAAAATAAAATTTAGAATTAGTTTATCCTACGTTTGGTCGGAGGAATCGAGTAATCATTGGATTATTCTCCATTTATACTTCAGGGGTCGTTTGGTTGGAGTTAAGTTATCTTAGGACTAATTTCCCAAAATAAGTTATTCTACCATATACATGGGAAAATTTATCGTATCATTTAGGTATAAATGGTGGGATAAATAATCTCATGTCTACCTAATGGCTCCAAGCAAACGATGGATAAAATACTCTTACATTTTATCTTGGGATTATTATATATTATACTTCACACCAAACGACTCCTTAGTGATTAGATAAGTTATTCCTTATACATGGTGGGATAACTAACCTCATGATAAAATATTCGCAACCAAATGACCCCTTAGTGATGTAATAAGTTATCACATATATATGATGGAATAGTTAATCCCAGAATAATTTGCTCCCAATCAAACAACTCATTAAGTGCATATGCATTTTAATTCAGTGTGTGGTTCATTGTACTAAAAACACGATTCATCATTTTATAATGTAAAACATTGGAAAAATTCACGTCATTTTATATATGCATTACTAGTTATGTGCTTATTGTGAAAAATAAAGATAATTTTTTGGACATACAAAAATTTTAGATATTTAGTAAAATTTTCTAGAACTTTGTAAAATAATATCTTTGATATTTGTACTTAAGAGAAAAATCTAGATAAGATATTTGTGAAAGATATTTGTGGTACCTTATAGAACAATCTAGTCTTTTATTAATATCTAGATATTTAGAGGATAATATCAAGATAATTCTTATAGATGTAATACTTAGAAGCATCCCTACACAAGTATAAATAGGGATGACTATTAGGCATTTATAAGTAGCCAAAATTAAATCAATACAAGTAGCCTTCTTTCATAACAAAGTTCCCCTTTACAAAATCTTCCTTCTCCATTCTAGCTTTCCCTTTTTTAGTTGAATCTTCTGATCTTAGTTAACGATCTTGGGCTAGCAGAAGATCTCCCGATTATACTTTTCTTCTGCTATATTTCTCTATAATACTTCATAGAATTTGAAGAATTCAGAACAAAAATTCAACGAAGTTTACATTTATGTTTTAAATAGAAACTTTGTCACACAAAATAAAACAGATGAAGAGCCTGTTTGCATGAGCTTATTGCTTTTAACTTATAAACCAAAAGCTATAAGTTAGGAATCCTAACTTATAGTTTTTCATTTATTTTGGTTATTTTGGCTTTAAAACAAGGCTCATAAGCATTTTTTTAATTTACCCAAACACTCAAAAATGCTTAAAAGTTATTTTGACATAAAAGCACTTAAAATAAGCCAATCCAAACAGGCTCGAAGTAGTATTGTCAACTTTCATAAAGGTAAAGTTTATAAATAGCTATTTTTCTATTCTTTTATTGAAATACAATTATTGATGATAAAATTTCAAACTTTTATCATAAAATGACGCCTATAAAATTTAAAATTTCATAATAGCTAGTATTTTTCCAAAAGAGGAGGTAAAAAAAGATGTTAAACATGATCTATGCCTACAATATGTTATTTGACCATCATATTTCAAACTATTAAAATTTGTCATATAAAATAGAACACAAAAAATAGTATTATCCACTTTCATAATGGATTAGATACTTACATTCCATCATAGGATGTTATCATTACTACATTGTTCACAACTTATGTTCCAATTCCCACTAGTCAAATACACGGGATTAACGTTTTGATTTAATTTTCTTCACGTTCATTTTATTCGTGTTAATAAATAAAAATATTTTTAAAAATTTTAGAAAATAAAAACAAATCATTCTTGTATTTGTTTCAAAAATTTTTATATCAAATAGCTTTTTTGATCATTATTTTTATTAGGTTAACTTGATTATGTAATGTGCAATTAAACACACATTAAAAAAAATGACTAATAATAATATTTTATCATGTGTTCAGATGCACAAGCGAAACAAATTATAATTTGAATGTTTGAATAAAATTTATGAGAAGTTGTAAGGATAGATCATGTATTAAGCCTAATTATACTTAGGCGTGATTAGGGCATATTCCTAATTGATGTAATTAATTATTATTACACGTGATTAGTGCATAATCCTAATTAATGCAAGTAATTAGTATTTTCTCACTCTGAATTTAGTTATCCAATATATGCAATGTCCAACCATCCTTATTCGGTTTATAAATTAATAAATAATTTATCATTTTGTATCTATTTTACCTTTGTTAATAAATAATATTCATTTTTCAATTTTTAGATGACTTATATTTAATAAAAATAATTTGGTAAAATTATTATTTAATTATTTACTATTTTTTAATCTCCATAACAAGTTAATAGTGCATAATTATTACTGAAGAAAGAAAATAGTATAATAATAATAATAATTAGACGTGCTATGTCTTCTTTTAACATAATCATAGTTGTTTTATATTTTATTTTTCAATTTTGAGGTTCCAATATGATAAAGACTTTCATCAATTGTGTTCTATGTGACTTTTCCAAAACGTGTTAAAACTTTTGGTTAGAACTTGTTAAGCATGTATGTGTCGTGTCAATTAAAAATTATACAAAATAATATTTGTTATTAAGTAAATATAATATTCATGTAAACAAAATTAAATAAATATTATTAGTTTTTACGCAATAGTTTAGTTTATTGTTGTTTGCAACAAATTTTAAAGTGATGGAAAATAAATTGCAATCACAAATAAAATATAAAGAAACATAATTAAATTGATAAACAATGTGGGTACAAAACCGTTGATCCCTTGATTCTTCTCTCATAAGATTCCTCTATGATTAAAGGACCGTTGGTGGTGTATTTCTCGAACTAGTATGATTTGGGATTGATCTCTATGAAAGAATTTGTATGGATCTTCTTGAAGTATTTGATTATCAAGAAGAGTCTGATATATTTTGATCTCTCTATAAATATCGCAGAATTAATATGAAATGACAAAGATGAGAATATCATTTAATTGATTATAATCTAGATATGTTAATAGTTTTGAATACATAAAGTAATAATTTAGAGTTGAATAATTAGAAGTCAAATAATTAACTGATTAAAATTTAACGTAACAAAAGATTACTAAATATAAAAAAGAATAGTTTAATATTTTCAACATAAATTTGCTATTTTTTCTTTTTAAATTTATTATAGGAATAATTACACCGACAAACCACTAAGAAAAATTATTTACACAAAAAATAGCCCACTTTTTTTAATTACGAAAAGTAGCCATTCAGCTGACCTTTGATTATTCGTTACAATTTTGGGCATTCATGTAACGTCCGGTAAAATTACCAAAATGCTCGTATGGCAAATCCGAAGTTGAATTTGTGATCAGCACAAAAAATTGAGTGGGAAAATGGTCTCGATCAATTTTTAGAGCAACCCGATCAAAAGATAATATTTTTATCCGAAGCGCAAAATAGTGTTGGTGCACGACAAGAGCGCGTCGCGCCTCCATCGCAGACCACCACTCATATTTTTCTGGAAATTTTTTATGGGATTGAGAAAGCTCATTCAGAAACTATTTTCTAAAAATACATTGTAAAGTGACCAGTCTGCGGTCTTTTCTAAGTTAAAAATTTCTAAATTATTTTGAGGGACATTCCGGTCGATTCCCAACCCCTCCTAAATTCCATACACGATCTAATAAGGCCATTTTAATGTAAAAAAGGTCTAACTCCCCCCCCCCCCCCCTTCCCTTTCTAAGTCCTATTCCAGCATTCTAACAAGGTTAGGGCTTGAGGAAAAGGAAAGAACTTGAGTTTGAGAGGTTCGAGAAGAAATCCTTGACGTGCTTGATTGATAGCTTCATCCCAGGTATGTAAACCTAAACTAAAAGCATGAGATTGTTCTCTCATGTGCCCCATTGATGAGTTGATCGTTCAAGAGTCTACATACATGAATATTTGATGGTTTTTCTTAAACTTTTACTTGAAATTACATGTTTTCTATATTGATAATCATCACACTATTTATTTTCCTTGAATTAACCATTTTCATGAGAATTTGCATAACCCTACGTGATTTTTTTGAAAAGCATGCATAATGAACTTGAGAATTGAGTCTAGAGCCTTGAGTTGAGATTGTTGATTGTGATGAGAGAATAATGAGTTGATAGAATTTGATTGTCTTTGAGTCTCTATAAATGAACTCTACCGATGTATCTATTCGATTGTTTCCTAATGATTGTTCTAAATCTTGAGTCTTCGATTGAGATTGAATGATGAGAGGGCTAAAGTCCCTATGAGATGTTGATTGATGAGAGAGCTAAAGTCCCTATGAGATGTTGGTTGATGAGATGGCTAAAATCCCTATGAGACGTTGATTGATGATAGGGCCTATGTCCATATGAGTTGATTGGATTGATGTTTTTATGAGCATTGAGTCATGGGAGGAGTATCGAGCACCAAAGAGTGAGAGTTAGTTCGACTTGAACTCGTCAAACTACGTCGCCAAACATAGATGAGGCTTAGAACCATCACATATATTGTGGTTCCCTCTTGATTAGAAGTCCCTGAAATAATAGCGGACTTATTGACGACTAACTCCATATTGGGTGAGCTGATATGATTTCGAGTTGTTCCCTACCTGGAAAGTTTGGAATGGTTGTGGCATCATAAGCGTGATTGTTGTACATTCATTGGCTCATAAGTGATTGTTGTCGGATAAGAGAAACTCTCATAAATTTTCTACCTTGAGCACTCTGAGTCGAGATGAGATGAGATGAGATGAGAGGAGGAGAGCTTCTTTGAGATGAGTTTGATTTGATTGATGAGGTTGATTGGTTGATGGGTTACTTATCTATTGTTGCATAGATAGACATTTGATGATTTGATGATTACTTTGAGTTGATGTTGTTTCCATATTATTCCACTTGATTCTGTTTCATTCAGCTATTTTACATACTAGTACATTTCACGTACTGATGCCCCTTTTGGACTGCATCATTTTATGATGTAGAGGAAGGTACTAGAGATCCTCAATAGGCGCTCTGTTGAAGATCCGAGATTTGCAGCTAATTGGTGAGCCTCCCCTATTCCGGAGGATCCCCAATTATTATTTCATCTTGCTTTAGGGTTAAATTTTAGACTATTATATTATTTTGATTTAGGTAGCCATGGGCTAGTCATTGGCACCACATGATTAGTGATAGAGGTTTTAATAGACAATGGTGGAACGTCGATGTTTGAGAATGTGAGCTAATTTATTTCTACTAGCCTTTATTATTATCTATATCATCATGAGACCATAGATGAGATGTGCCCATTTACTTACTGTTATTTCCGCTGTTTCGTAGAGTTATTTGATTGAACGAATGTGATGAGGCTAAGTGGTTTGATTGAGGACTAACAATAGTCTCTAGGTGCCGGCCACGCCAAGGGTACCCTCCCGGTGCGTGACAAACTTGGTATCATAGCGCAGAATTCAAGTGTCTTAGGGAGTCTATGAAGCTGTGTCTAGTAGAGTCTTGTTTATGGGTGTGTTGTGGACCACATTTCATAAGCAGGAGGCTATAGGACATTAGAAATTGTTGCACCTTTTTCTTATACCAATTCATTCGATAGAGTTAAGCTCTATGAAAGCTCTCTTCTAATTCGTGCTCTACGCGTGCAAAAGTTGATATCATGCCTCCCAGAAGAGCTGTCAGAGGAAGGGGACGTCCTGCCAGGCAAGATACTAACCCACCTGAGCCTCAAGTACATGAGGAGCCTGTGGGCTAAGCTGTCCCTGTTGAGCAGCCCCCTCAAGATGAGGTCTCCAATGCAGAGCTACGCTGGGCTATCCAATCTCTAGCCCAGGCTATCGCAACACCTGCTGTGAGACAAGGAGCGGGCAAATAGGACACTCATGACACCTCCAGAGTCCGAGAATTTCTAATGATGAATCCGTCTGAGTTCACGGGGTCTGCATCCACTGAAGATCCTGAGAACTACGTGGAGGAGCTTAAAAAAGGTGTTTCAAGTGATGCATGTGGTTGATGTTGATAGGGTTGAACTGGCTGCTTACCAACTCAAGGGTGTCGCTAGACTATGGTTCGACCGAAGGAAGAAAGGCAGAAGGAATGATGCTCCATGTCTGACTTGGGCAGTGTTCGAGGAAGCCTTCTTGGGACGCTTCTTCCCAAGAGAGAAAAGAAAAGCTAAGGTGAGAGAGTTCCTTAATCTGAAATAAGGCTCTATGACTGTGCAAGAGTATGGTTTGAAGTTCACGCAACTATCTTGCTATGCTCCAGACATGGTTGCTGACATGAGAGGAAGGATGGGGATGTATGTTGATGGGTTGAATAGAGGACCCAAGAGAGATAAGAGAGGAGCCATGCTTATGAGTGATATGGACATCGGGAAACTGATGACATTTGTGCAACAAGCTGATGAGGAGAGAAAACATGACAGGGATGAATTCAAGCATAAGAAATCGAAGACATCCGGCCATGAGGTTGAGAGAAAAGGTAATGGCAACCGGTTTCCAGCACCATCATCTACTAGTGCACTTGTCTAGAGGCAGGTATGATCAGAGATCTCAGAATGGGGGAAGTCATGGACCTCAGTCGCAAGCTAGTGTAGCTCAAGGTTCGCAGGGTAAGTTACCATGTGATAAGTGTGGCAAATTGCACTTAGGGAGATGTCGTGACGGGAATGATGTGTGTTACAAATGTGGCCAAGCGGGTCACTACCAGAAAGATTGTCCAAGATGGTTTGACCGGACTCAATCTTCTACACCTGCCTCACCAGTTAGAGGAAACCAGAGGGCCACTACGTCAGGCACAGGCGGAGCAACAAACCACTTGTATGCCATGGGTAGTCGCCAAGATTAGGAGAACTCCCCAGATGTTGTGACGGGTATGATTCGAGTCTTTACTTTTGATTGTTATGTTTTGATGGATCCGGGTGCCACATTTTTGTTTGTATCTCCTTATGTGGCCAGTAGATTTGATAGAACCCCTGAGAGTCTTCTTGAACCCTTTGATGTTTCTACTCCAGTGGGTGAGTCTATTCGAGCTGAGAGAATCTATAGAGCTTGTGTAGTTTCCATCCATCATAGGGATACTCTTGTTAATTTGGTTGAGTTGGAGATGGTTGATTTTGATGTGATTCTTGGCATGAATTGGCTTCACGTCTGTTATGCCTCCATTGATTGTTGATCCCAAACCGATAAGTTTCAATTTCCGAATGAACTGGTTCTAGAGTGGAAGGGTGATTCTGTTGCACCTAGAGGAAAGTTTATCGTATATCTTAGAGCCAGAAAGTTGATTTCCAAAGGTTGTATCTATCACCTCGTGCGAGTTAAATCTGATGATGTCAAATCTCCAACTTTTGAGTCAGTCCCGATTGTTAATGAGTTTTCAGAAGTATTTCCTGATGATCTGCCTGGAGTCCCTCCTGATAGGGAGATTGACTTTGGGATTGATGTTTTTCCCGATACCCAGCCTATTTGGATTCCACCTTATAGGATGGCCCCCGCCGAATTGAACGAGTTGAAAGAGCAACTGAAAGATTTGCTAGAGAAGGGCTTTATTAGGCCTAGTGTTTCACCTTGGGGTGCTCTTGTCCTTTTCATGCGAAAGAAAGATGGGTCCCTCAAAATGTGTATCGACTATAGGCAACTGAACAAGGTCACGATAAAGAATAAATATTCTCTCCCAAGGATAGATGATTTGTTTGACCAACTTCAGGGCACCTCTTGTTTCTCCAAGATAGACCTTAGATTTGGCTACCACCAGTTGAAGGTGAGGGAATATGATATTCCAAAGACAGCCTTTAGGACTAGATATGGCCATTTTGAGTTCTTGGTCATGTTCTTTGGGTTGACAAACCCACCTGCAACCTTTATGGACTTGATGAATAGAGTAATCACCAAATCTGGATATGTTTGTGATTGTGTTCATTCACGACATTTTGGTATACTCGAGAAGTGAGGAGGAGCATGTTAATCATCTCAGAGTTGTCCTCCAAACTCTTAAGGATCATGAGTTGTATGCAAAATTCTCAAAGTGTGAGTTCCTACTTAAGTAGCGGCTTTTCTAGGCCATGTTGTTTTCGATGATGGTATTCGAGTGGATGCCCAAAAGATTGAAGCGGTAAAGAACTAGCCCCGACGACCACTCTAACTAATATTAGAAGTTTCTTGGGGTTGGTAGGCTACTACTGTAGATTTATGGAGGGATTTTCTTCCCTATTCGCACCATTGACTTAATTGACTCAGAAAAAGGTCAAGTTTCAGTGGTACGAGGAATGTGAGAAGAATTTCCAAGAGTTGAAAGCGAGGTTGACTACTGCACCAGTCCTAACCTTACCCGATGGGACGGAGGATTTTGTAATTTACTATGATGCTTCGAGGGTTGTATTGGGATGTGTACTGATGCAGAGAGCGAAGGTGATAGCCTATGCTTCCAGGAAACTCAAGGTTCATGAGAGGAACTATCCAACCAATGATCTCGAGTTGGCAGCAGTGGTGTTTGCACTTAAAATCTGGCGCTACTACTTGTATGGAGTCCATGTGGATGTGTTCACTGACCACAAGAGCTTGCAGTATGTTTTCAGTCAGAAAGAGCTCAACCTGCGACAGAGGAGATGGTTGAAGTTACTCGAGGATTATGAAATGAGTATTCTCTACCACCCAGGTAAGGCTAATGTTATTGCCGACGCTCTTAGCAGGTTGTCAATGGGTAGCACATCCTATGTAGAGGAAGGAAAAAAGGAGTTATCCAAGAAAGTACATCGATTGGCTCGGTTAGGAGTTCAACTTGAGGTAAATAATGAAGGAGAAGTTAATGTTCAGAACGGGCCTGCTTCATCCTTAGTGGTGGAGGTGAAAGAAAAGCAAGACCAAGATCCTATCATACTCCAACTGAAGGATGTTGTCCACAAACAGATTGTGATGGTTTTCTCCAAAGGGGGATATGGAGTGCTGAGGTACCAAAATAGATTGTGTGTTTTAAATGTTGATGTCATTCGAGACAGAATCATAGTGGAAGCCCATAACACTAGATATTCCATTCATCCTGGCTCTACCAAGATGTATCACGACTTGAGAGAAGTCTATTTGTGGAGTGGAATGAAGAGGGATATTGCTGAGTTCGTTTCGAAGTGTCCGAATTGCCAGCAAGTGAAAGTTGAACATCAAAGGTCATGTCAATTGGCACAGAACTTTGAGATTCTGGAATGGAAGTGGGAGATGATTAATATGGACTTCAATACTGGTCTACCAAGGTCTCAAAAGCAACATGATTCGATATAGGTGATTGTGGATAGGATGACTAAATCGGCTCACTTTTTGGCAATTAAGACAAACAAACACTATGGAGCAGTAAACCAACTTGTACATCCAGGAGATAGTGAGGTTACATGGGTTTCCCTTGTCCATCATCTCGGACAGGGGAGCTCAATTTTTTACCTCCCAATTTTGGAGATCATTCCAAAAAAGATTGGGCACTAAGGGGAACCTAAGCACAACCTTTCATCTACAGACAGATGGTCAGGCAGAGCGTACAATTCAGACATTAAAGGACATGTTGAGAGCTTGTGTTCTTGATTTCAAGGGGAATTGGGATGATCACCTACCATTGATTGAATTTGCATATAACAATAGTTATCATGCAAGCATTCAAATGGACCCCTACGAAGCCTTGTATGTGAGGAGATGTAGATCACCAATTAGGTGGTTTGAGGTTGGAGGCACGGAGTTGATTGGGCCTGATCTTGTCCACCAATCGATGGAGAAGGTCAAGGTCATTAGAAAGAGGTTAAAGACTTCTCAAAGTCACCAAAAATCGTATACTGACGTGAGGAGAAGAGACTTGGAGTTTGAGTTAGATGATTCGGTGTATTTGAAAGTGTCACCTATGAAGGGTTTCCTAAGATTTAGGAAGAAAAGGAAGTTGATTCCACGCTATGTGGGACCATATCAGATTGTAAAGAGGATTGGGAAGATTACTTATGAGTTAGAGTTGCCTTCCGAGTTAGAGGGAGTCCATCCAATATTCCATGTGTCGATGTTGAAGAAATGATTAGGAGATCCTGCCTTGGTGATCTCTGTTGATAGCATTGGTGTGAAAGATAGCCTATCTTACAAAGAGGTTTCGGTTCAAATCCTTGATCGTCAGATTCATAAGTTGAGGAACAAAGAGATAGCCTCAGTCAAAGTCTTGTGGAGGAATCAATTCGTTAAGAAAGCCACATGGGAAGCTGAGGAAGAGATGAAGGCCAAATATCCGCACTCATTCATGCCAAATGATGAGAATGTTGAAGGTAAATTCCTTACCCTTCACATTGATTGATCTATTATTGATGTGACTTTCTATTCTTAAGTCGAGAGTTTGATTGATTGAATTGAGTGTTGAGATGAGTCTTGAGTCTATTTGTGCCCTGATATCCACCCTTACTCATCATTCGTAGACAAATGATCCCAAGGGGGAGATGATGTAACATCTGATAAATTATCAAAATACCCCTAGAGGGAGGGTATGCGTGTAATGCATCTTCCAATGCTCGTATGGCAAATCCGAGGCCGAATTTATGATGAGCACGAAATATTGAGTGAAAAAATGGTCTCGGTCAATTTTTAGAGTGACCCAATCAAAAGATAATTTTTCGATCCGAAGCGCAAAACAATGTTAGTGCGCGACCGGAGCGCGTCGGGCATCCATCGCGGACCAGCATTTATATTTTTCTGGGAATTTTTTATAGGATTGAAAAAACTCATTAAGAAACTTTTTTCTAAAAATACACTGTGCGCGATTAGTTCGCGTCGCGGACTGGGTCTTCTCCGAGTTGAAAATTTCTAAATAATTTTGAGGGGAATTTCAGTCAATTCCCAACCCCTCCTAAACTACATACACAATCTAATAAGGTTGTTTTGACGTAAAAAGGGTCTAACCACCCCCCACCCCCCACCCCGCATTCTAAGTCCTTTTCCAACATTGTAACAAGGCTAGGGCTTGAGAAAAGAAGAACGAGCTTGAGATTGAGAAGTTCGAGAAGAAATCCTTGACGTGCTTGATTGATAGATTCATCCCAAGTATGTAAGGCTAAACTAAAAGCATGGGATTGTTCTCTCATGTGCCCCATAGATGATCATAGATGAGTCGATGGATCAAGAGTCTATATACATGAACACCTGATGGTTTTTTAAAATAATTACTTGAAATTACATATTTTCTATGTTGATGATCATCACACTATTTGTTTTCCTTGAATTAATCATTTTCATGAGAATTTGCATAACCCTACGTGATTAATTTGAAAAGCATGCATAATGAACTTGAGAATTGAGTCTAGAGCCTTAAGTTGAGATTGTTGATTGTGATGAGAGAATAATGAGTTGATAGAATTTGATTGTCTTATGAGTCTCTATAAATGAACTCTACTGTTGTGTCTATTCGATTGTTTTCTAATGATTTTTTTAAATCTTGAGTCTTCGATTGAGAGTGAATGATGAGAGGGCTAAAGTCCCTATGAGATATTGATTATTGAGAGGGCTAAAGTCCCTATGAGATGTTGATTGATGAGAGGGCTAAAACCCCTATGAGATGTTGATTGATGTTCGGGCCAATGTCCCTATGAGTTGATTGGTTTGATTGGATTGATGGTTTTATGAGCATTGAGTCATGGGAGGAGTATCGAGCACAAAAAGAGTGAGAGTTAATTCGACTTGAACTCGTCAAACTACGTCGCCAAACGTAGGTGAGGCTTAGAACCATCACATACATTGTGGTTCCCTCTTGATTAGAAGTCCCTGAAATAATAGCGGACTTATTGACGACTAACTCCATATTGGGTGAGCTGATATGGTTTCGATTCATTCCCTACCTGGCAAGTTTGGAACGGTTGTGGTAACATCAGCATGATTGTTGTACATTCACTGGCTCATAAGTGATTATTGTCGGATAAGAGAAACTCTCATAAATTTCCTATCTTGAGTACTCTGAGTCGAGATGAGATGAGATGAGAGGAGGGGAGCTCCTTTGAGATGAGTTTGATTTGATTGATGAGGTTGATTGGTTGATGGGTCACTTATCTATTCTTGCATAGATAAACATTTGACAATTTGATGTTATTTGATGATTACTTTGAGTTGATGTTGTTTCCATATTATTCCACTTGATTCTGTTTCACTCAGCTATTTTACATACTAGTACATTCCTTTGGGACTGCATCGTTTTATGATGCAGAGACAGGTACTATAGATGGTCAATAGGCGTTTCGTTAAAGATTCGAGATTTGCAGCTAATTGGTGAGCCTCCCCTATTCTGGAGGATCCCCTATTATTATTTTATCTTGCTTTAGAGTTATATTTTGGACTATTCTTTTATTTTGATTTGGGTAGTCATGGGTCTGTCATTGGCACCACATGATTAGTGATAGAGGTTTCATAGACGATGGTGGAACGTCAATGGTTGAGAATGTGAGCTAGTTTATTTCTACTAGTCTTTATTATTATCTGTATTATCATGAGACTATATATGAGATGTGCCCATTTACTTACTGTTATTTCCGTTGTTCCGTCGAGTTATTTGATTGAACGAATGTGATGAGGCTAAGTGGTTCGCTTGGGGACTAGCAATAGTCTCTAGGTGCTGGCCACGCCAAGGGTACTCTCCCAGGGCGTGACAATTTAGCCCTCGTTGTATAGGCATATATAGTCAGTGTATATTTGTATATCATAATGTATATTTAGCGTATAGCTCATGTATAAGTAATATACATTGTATAGTAGTATATACTTTCTATAACTTTGACAAACTATATTATATAGCCATATATAATTTCGCTGATTTTGGGCTATCTTTTTTGTAAATAAAGTAGTAAAATTTATGAAAATACACAACCTTTTTTATCCAAATATCAAATTTTCCCAACTTTTTATAAAAATTACTAAAATCCCAACTTTTCTAAAAATTTCATTTATTTTTGATACCTCATTATTATATTTTTTATTAAAGAATATAATTAGTACAATTTTTTAAATTTAGAAGTCTATTTATTGTCAATCACTTTTTACATTTTAATTTTTCCTTTTTTAAATCCGTTTTTTTTAATTTTTATTTTTTGATATTTATCTATATGACAGTTACCATTTAAAATTTTAAATGCTCCTTTTTCAGTTTTTTTCAACCTGAAACGTTTCTCCATTCTCCCTCAACTGCATCTCCATCTCCCAAACTGCATCTCCATCTCCATCAACTGCTTCATCTCCATATACATATCAATCTCCATCTTTGTTTTCATCTCATTATTTCTGGTGTGAATCAACAATGGAATCTATTCCGTCTTTTAGTCTTTGCCTCACTCAAGATGTTGCTGACAGTAGTGAAGAAGTCGACATTGCCAATGTCGACCAGCACAACAGTTCCGGCGACGAGGCCGGCGAAATATTTCATGGAAGGGGTCTGAAATTTGATGTGGATACCTAACAAATTAAGTATGATTGCTACTTAAGTATTTGATACCTATTCTGTAAGGGGTCTGAAAGTTGATGTGGATACTTAACAAATAAAGTAAGCTTGATCCTTAAGGAAAAAAATCTGTAACTGTACATCTAACTGGTGATACCTATTTATTTTTAGAGATGATGCAAAGTTTGATACTCCATACATTATGTGTTACCTGGTTTATTTTTTGATCCTATGATTCACATGGAAGTATGTATGATTCATATCTCTTTATGATGAATCTTTCTTTCTTCTCTCATCACTTGAAGGCTGAAGCTCAACCAAATGAAGAAAATTCGAAACCCTAAAATCAATGTATTTTGATTGTTATTATTACAAGGTAAGTAATTATTTTTTTTTGTTGTTGTTAATTGTTTTGAGTGAAATTATGATTTCATTTTTTTTTATGTTAGGGGAAGTTGATACCTAGAGATGATAACAAGCAAGGAAAAACCACCAGAACCACTTGATTTCTTCATTTGGACAGTTGAGGTACTTGGGATTTTTTAAATTTTGTTGTATTTGAATTCATGAAGTTCCACTTTTGTAGATCTTGTGAGTTTACTATTATTTTAGGGATTAATTGCATAATTTGTAACTTACAGCCTTAATTCAAGGGATGCTGCTAGTTGGCAGTAATTTCTTTTCCTTATTTAACGTTTCAGCATTAATTTTCAGTTACAATTAGGTAAGTATCAAGTGGCCTCAGAAGGTATCAAATAAATGTCAAAAGCCGGGATTTTTTGTAATTAGGTAAAGATTCGGGATTTTTAGAGATTTTTTAAAATCAGTATGGGATTCCTAAAAATTATACAATAAAGTATGGGCTACTTTTTTGTATATATATGTAATTTCTCCTTTATTATATTGCATATTTTTATTAATAAAATATTTGATAGTCAAAATTTTATTTACTTATTTACATAGAATAGTTCTAAATCAAAATGAATTCTAAATATAAAAAAAGTCTAATTCAAAAATAAATTTTGAAACTAAATAAAGAAAAATAGTGAAAAGACGTTTTTATCTAAACAAAAGTATTTTTATGAGGAATAAAAAATTCATACAATATTGTTAAGGATTTTTACACTTTTAATATAACACGAATTTGTTGTACGTACTTTTCATGTACGCATTGAGTTCATTAATGTAAAACGATAAGCAACAAATTTGAAAAACAAACAACTATAAACATTATATTTAATTCACTGTTTATTGAACTATTATAAAAATAAATATTATTATATTGATACAATGATAAATTTAATATCTTTTGAATATATAAATATGATGAATTTAATTGAATTAATTTTATAGTACTTGTAATTATAGATATTTCAATATATTAAGATCCCAATATATTAGATGAATATATTGACAAACCTTTAAATTTGTCAGTAAAACATATGATAAAATGTTTTTTTTTCCTGAAGGGCCTAACTGTTAAAGTTAATTACATAATGCATCATGTGAAACTTTACTATGATAAAGCCAAATTTTGGTATTAACAAATCAATAATTGAAAAAAAATCCGCAATAAAAATACGTGGAAGAAATCACCTGATATGATCGTTACATGAATACTATTCCAATGACTCTTGTTTTAATCTCACAATAAGCATAATATATTTGAACAAAAGGTTTTGTAGAAGACTACTAATAAGGAGCATAGAATCAATTCATAAGTAATATCAATCGTTTTAGGATAAAATATTTGTACTTTGTAGTATAAAAGAATTTGATCATTAAAAATAAAGAGTTATAATTAAACGGAAAACAAATTTGTTCTAGAAAAGGTATTTCTATTGTAAGTGAAATTAAAATCAAAGTTGTATCAAGCACCTATGCAAAATCAAAATTAATCCCCCTAATATAGACCAAGACTTGTAAATTGGCGCATCTATTTTTTTTTTTTATTTTTTATTTAGACTCTAAGTAGTCATACCAACACAAATATAAAAATCGTTTAGTTATTTTTTAATACTTCTAAAATTAGATAGAATCACCTACTCATGGGACTCTTTTAACTATATATTTTAGGATACAACACTAATTCTGTAGAAAACTAATATTGTTCTTTTATCATATAATTTAAAATTTTTAAAATTTATTTAGAACTCTTTTATTATGTACATGAGAAAAAAAATCTACCATTATTAATTTTCTATACCTTTTCTTCTTAAAATAATAACCTACATATAGAAGATTTTTATTTTCTTCCATAAATTATTTGTGGAACTAAATGCACACGAATAGACAATGTTTATGACTATCACCTTACATGTTCTTTTTCCTTTTAAACTTGAAAAATCATCATATTACTTCTTTTCTTTTTCTCCTCCTTGTTTCGTTTCCCATTGTAATTTGAATGGTATTGGTTGTTTTTTTTTACTTTTTAATTTGTCATGTGAAATTTAATATATTTTTTTGAAAAAAATTAGAAAATAACAAATGACGATTTTGTCTAAAACAGAGTATTTTAATAAAGGGAAAAAAGTTCAAACGACATTTTTAAGAGCCTTCACACTTTTAATATAGTATAGATATAGATATCAATAGATAGAATAGTCCTAAATCAAAAGTGAATTCTAAATATGAAGAAATTCTAATTCAAAATGAATCTTCAAACTAAATAAATAAAATATTATATAATAAATTAAGAAAAATAGTGAAAAGACGATGTCTAAAGGAGAGTATTTTAATGAAGGGCAAAAAAAGTTCAAACAACTTTCTAAGGACCTTCACGCTTTTAATATAGTATAGTATAAATAGATAGATGAATATTGTTATGGATAGATAGCTAAATGCGTTTAATATAGTATACGTGTTTTGCACGTGTGTATCGCGTTAATGAATAAAAAAGTACATTTAAAATGGATAATTTGTTATATGTGTGGTAACTTATATTATTTAGTTTTCAACTTTGAAAATTATGTATATATTTACCAACTCATATCCATGTAAATACATCATTTTTCAATTCCTATCCCTTTGTAGAACTCCAATCAACCTTTTTTGTCTTTTAAAATAAATTTGATATTGAAATATACCATTAAATTGTTTTGTTGGTATTCCTATTTCTTTGTATGAAATACTAATATACTTGTGACTTTAAAACTAATTTTATTTGCATACATAGTTCTAATAGGACTTTCTCCAAACACGAGACTTGAACCTGAGACCTCTGATTAAAGGTGAAGCAGTCCCTGCTCCACAGTCCATGCTGGTAATTAAATATATTTTCAATTCTATGTTCTTCTATTGTTTAATGAGAAAAAAAATCTTAATTTCTCACTGAGTTTCAAATTGAGGTCCATCTATATTTGTATAACCTTACTATCCCAATTTCTAGCTCCTAAATCTTTTTATATATTGTTGAATGAATATAGGAAGATGAGAGGTTCATGGGGCAACGCATACAAATTATATAAGGTTAAAGCTTTAGTGCCCTCTTACTTGAAGCTTTAAAATATTCTTATTAAGCATAAGGGTGTGATTTGATCAATTTTATGTTCTATATTCTTACCTTTTAGGAAGATGGGAGGTTCTTACATCCTATAAATCTTTAAAATATTCTATTTTCTTACCTCTTATAAAAACGATAAATATTTAATAACTATAACTTAAAATAATTTAAATTCGTATGTATTTGTATAATCATTAAACAATAATAATTTGAGAAGAATGGTAAATAATAATTTTGTTTATTTGAGAGTACTTTAACGAATGACAAAAAGTTGAATCAAGAGTTTAAGATTATTTGTGATTTTAAATTAGTGTACATTCTTAGTTGTACTATAATGAAGGACAAAAAGTTGAATCGACTTTTTAAGGTTATTTGTAATTTTAATTTAATGGATTTAGTGTACGTACTTAGTGGTTGTTCGGGTTTTGAATTTTACTTTATATAAATTCCTTTCTTACTCAGTTAGCACTCCATTATTATTTTTCCTTAATAGGATATAAAAAGTATAAATTTTTCTTTATGAGAGAGAGAGAGGGGGAAGAGATAAACTTTTAATTTGTCACGCTACCTTGTGAACCTTAAAAATATTATAATTTCTTACACCAGATTAAGAGCCTGTTTGGATTTACTTTTCATTTTTAAATTATAAGTTAAAAGTCATAAGTTAGTATTAGTTAGAAATTCTAACTTATGACTTTTGGCCTAGTTTTAGCATTTTAGCTTAAAATCAACTACTTATAAGTACTTTTTAAACACGATAAACACAAGTTCTTAAAAGCTATTTTAGATTAAAAGTTCCTAAGACAAAAGTCAATCTAAACGGGCTCTAAATAAGGACTTTATTTAATCTTTAATAAATTTAAAAGAGTTAAATAATATTAAGGAGTTCAAACTTTGAAGTGGTAAAAAAAATTGAAATTGCCTAATATTTTTGTAAAGGAGTTCGAATTGCTCTAGGATTTATCACTTTTGTAACGCCCGGTAAAATTATAAAAATACTCGTAGAGGTGGGGTATGCGCGTAACACATCTTCTAAGGCTCGTATGGCAAATCCGAGGCCGAATTTGTGATCAACACAAAAAATTGAGTGGTAAAAGGGACTCGGTCGATTTTTAAAGCGACCGGATCAAAAGATAATTTTTTGATCCAAAATGAAAAACAGTGGCGGTACACGACAGAGGCGTGTCGTGCACCTATCGCAGAGAGAAACTTATGTTTTTTGAAAAAAATTTGATGGGATTGAGAAAACTCGTTCAGAAAATTTTTGGAGAGAATTTACTGGTACGCGACCAGTCCGCGTCACGAACTGGGTCACTCCGAGACTGAAAAAGTTTCTAAATTTTTCAAGGGGTATTCCGGTCCATTCCTAACACCTCCTAAACTCAGTACACAACCAATATAAGTCGTTTCAATGTGAAAAGGGTCAAAAACCCATTGTAAGTTATTTTCTAAAAAACCAATCATGGCTAGGGCTTGAGGAAGGTAGAGGAGAGCTAGAGATTGAGGAGTTCAAGAGAAGATTTTCGAGAGAGATTTTTGTTACCATTATCCTAGGTATGTAAGGCTACCTAAAGCATTGGACTATATTCATCCACGCACCCTTTTCGTCTTCTTGAGTCATGATCATGAGTATAAATCACATATTTTAAATCCTGTGATTTCTTGAGTTCTAAATTCTTGTACATGTTGGAGTTTTCATGAATATTACTTGAGTCAATTTAGGAGTTGCATTGTTATTACCATGAAACATGAATGTTATTCAAATGCTTGATACCCTAGCCCTAACCTTAGTATTTTCTTTAATTATTGGCTAACTTGAAATTTGGCTCTAACCGTTTAAACCAAGTAAGTTGAACCTGAGAAGTATGTCGTCTTGTTTCATATATGCATGTGATGAATACCTATTATGTCTTACGTGTTGGGCATGGATGATATGATGTTACTTGACCGTAATTTGGTGACAGTCTTGCATGATGTGAATTTAGAGTTTTGAGTTGCATTGTTTTGAGTCCCCATTTTGAGTTATGGGGTTAATTAAGAAAGTTGATGTTGAGTTGATTGAGATGAGTATGAGTTGATGTACATGAGCATATTTTAGTCTTGGAAGGAGTATTGAGCACCGAGTTGGGTGAGAGAAACCACCCTTGAACTACGTTGCCAGCGTAGGATGGTCGCATATGATAATTCTGGTGGCCCATGTCCCAATAGATGGACATACTCTTTGGATCCAAGAGAGAGAGGTAGAGGTTGACGTCCTATTCCTTGGCAAGTTTAGGGCAGACGTGGCAACGTCTTTTTGTTGTACATCACCAAAACTTATGGTGACGTGGAGAGTTGTCAGTTAGAGAAACGTCCAAGCAAATACTTGAGTTGAGCATATCATGAGTCTTTCAAACCAAGTTGCATAAAATACTGAGTCTACTTCTAAAAGCATGATTTCAAGCCTTAAACTTGCATGATTTACTTGAGTTGAGTTATGAGATGAGGAGTTGAGTCTTGAGTCGAGTTGATTGATTGAGTTTGAGTGTTATCTATTTCTTGAGCCATTTTACATACTGTACATTCCACGTACTGACGCCACTTGGCACTGCATCATTTTATGATGCAGATACAGGTGATAGAGGACTTTAGCAGACGCACCGTTGAGGTCCAAGGTTCCTGAGTTCCTGAGTTGGTGAGCCCTCCTTGCTATCCAGAGTAGCCTTTATTTTATTTGAGTTGTTGCTTTTATTTTCTTTGAGTTGGATAGTCATGGCCTGTCATGGTACCATCTAGATGTTAGAGGTAGAGGCTTCATAGATATTGAGTCAAGGATGTTGAGCATTGTTTTCCAAACTCTGGATTATTGAAAATTCCCTTTTTATTTAAAGACTTGGTTTACTTACTTTACGGTCTTTTCTTGAGTATTTTTCTTCCTCTGTTGAGTATAATGTGACGATAAGTCTAAGTGGTTCACTTGGGGACTAGCAATAGTCTCTAAATGCCGACCACGCCAAGGGTACCCTCCCAGGGCGTGACAAACTTGGTAGTAGAGCACATAGCTCAAGTGTCCTAGGGAGTATATGAAGTCGTATCTAGTAGATTCTTATTTATGGGTGTTTTGTGCACCACACTTCATAACCAGGAGGTTATAGGACATTAGGAATGGTTACACTTCTTTGATATTCTGAGATCGTATAATAGAGTTTAACTCTATAAATCCCTGTCTAATTCGTGCATTGCGCATTTGCAGAACATGCCTCCTAAGCGTACAACAACCCAACGAGATGCTCAAGCCCCAAATACTGAGAATCCTCCACCAGAGGCCCCTACTCAGACTGAGACAAGGAGACGGGATCGACCTACCAGAGCTACTGAGATTCCACAGGCACCTCCTGCTCAGTCAGTCTCCACCTCAGAGGTGGACTTCAGAGGAACCATTGCTATGCTTACCCAACTAGTGGCCTCCCAGATTAATATCCGAGGTTCCCAGGCCCCTAGCTCCAACTCTCAAGAGCCTAATACTGCAACTAGGCTACAAGACTTCTTGAGAATGAACCCGCCAATCTACATGGAGTCGAAAGTTGAGGAAGACCCATAGAATTTCATTGATGAGATGTACAAGGTGTTGAGGGCGATGCACGCGATGGAGATTGAAGAATTTGAGCTTGCCTCCTACCAGCTTAAAGATGTGGCGAATGTCTGGTATAACCAGTGGGAAGATGGTCGGGGTAAGGATGTTGAGCCTGCTGAGTGAGTGAGTTTGAGAGTGTCTTTCTTGACCACTTCTTTCCCCAAGAGTTGAGGGAGGCAAAGATTGAGGAGTTCGTGAACCTAAAGCAAGAGGGAATGACCATCAAAGAATACGGCCTCAAGTTTATTAAGCTGTCCAGTTACGCTCCGGAGATGGTCTAGGACATGAAAGCAAGCATAAGAAAGTTCGTGTCTAGGTTGGGTAAACATGTGAAGAGAGAGTGCAAGGCAGCATTGCTGATCCCAAGCATGGATATTTCCAGGATCATGGTATATGCCCAGCAAACTGAGGAATACAAGAAGAAAGACAGAGAGGAGCATTTGAGTAAGAAGGCCAAGTTCACTGGGCATGATCCTAGCCAACATAAACAGGATAAGAGAGATAGGTCTTACTTTTAGAAGAGGCATTCGGGGTATGCACCATCATCAGCCAGCTCACCAACTCCAAATGTCAGGTATGATCAAAGATCCCAAGGTCAGTCCAACTTCAGAGCACAGGGTTCGCAAGCTAGTGTGACCCTTGGCTCGAGAGGGAAACCACCTTGTGGGAAATGTTGCAGGATGCATTTGGGAGAGTGCAAGGACGGAGGAAGTGCTTGCTAAAAGTGTGGCCAGACAGGTCACTTTCTGAAGGAATGTCCACTTTAGGGTAATAAGGTGCAGTCTTCTACTACGAAGCCACCACCCAAGGGTAATCAGAGAGGCACTAAATCAGGGATCGGTAGAGGGACAAACCATCTTTATGCAATAGGGAATCGACAAGACCAATAGGTTGCACCAGATGTCGTGATGGGTATGCTTCGAGTCTTTACTTTTAATTGTTATGCTTTGCTTGATCCAGGGGCAACGGTGTTCTTTGTGACACCATATGTGGCTAGAAAATTTGAGATTTCCCATGAGTGTTTACTTGAGCCTTTCCCTGTTTCTACTCTTGTTGGTGAGTCTATCATAGCCAAGAGGATATATAAGGATTTCGTAGTATCTATTTACCATAGGGATATTCTTGCTGATTTGGTTGAGTTAGAGACGATTGACTTTGATATAATCCTCAGTATGGATTGGCTTGCGCCTGCTATACCTCTGTTGACTATAGAACCCGAACTGTCAAGCTCTAGTTTCCAAATGAGCTTGTCATAGAGTGGAAGGGAGATTCTATGACACCTAAAGGCAATTTTATTTCTTACCTCAGGGCGAGAAGGTTAATTTCTAAAGGGTGCATCTACCATCTCGTGTGAGTCAAGTTTGATGATGTTGCGCCTCTTACCCTCGAGTTAGTCCCGATTGTGAGTGAGTTTTCGGAAGTGTTTCCTGAGGATCTACCTGGAGTCCTTCCTGATAGGGAGATCAACTTCAGGATTGATGTTCATCCCGATATGCAGCCTATCTCAATTCCACCGTATAGGATGGCCCCCGCTGAGTTGAAAAAGTTAAAAGAGCAATTGAAAGACTCATTAGAAAAGGGCTTTATCAGGCCGAACGTTTCTCCTTGGGGCGCTCTCGTCCTGTTCGTGCGAAAGAAAGATGAGTCTCTCAGAATGTGCATAGATTATAGGCAATTGAACAAGGTCAAAATCAAGAATAAATATCCTCTCCCCAGGATAGATGATCTGTTTGACCAACTTTAGGGTGCCTCATGCTTCTCCAAAATAGACCTCAGATCGGGCTACCATCAGTTGAAGGTGAAGGAGTGTGACATTCCAAAGACAACCTTCAGAACTAGATATGGCTACTTTGAATTCTTGGTCATGTCCTTTGGGTTGACGAACACACCTGCAGCCTTCATGGACTTGATGAATAGAGTGTCCAAACCCTATCTCGACATGTTTGTAATCGTGTTCATCAATGACATTTTGATGTATTCAAAGGATGAGGAGGAACATGCCAATCACCTCAGAGTTGTCCTTCAGGCTCTGAAGGACCATGAGTTGCATGCAAAGTTCTCGAAATGTGAGTTTTGGCTCAAGTTGATGGCTTTCCTAAGTCATGTGGTTTCGGGTGATGGTATTCAAGTAGATGCCCAGAAGATTGAAGTAGTTAAGAACTGGCCAAGACCGACCTCTCCAACTGACGTAAGAAGTTTCTTGGGGTTGGCAGGCTACTACCAAAGGTTTGTTGATGGATTTTCTTCCTGTCAAGGCCCGATTTCTCGAACCCTGATGGCGTCTACTAAACCCACGTAGACAAGCCAAAACCCTACGACCCATAGCATACGCGGTGGGCCATACAACACTCACAATAAATAATCATAAATAAAGGAGGAATAAATAAGGAATGCAGAAGCAAATCATGACATAAGTAGATACAAAAGCTAAATCCCGACCCAAGAATAGTGATGTGGCAAAAACAGGAGCTAAATAAATACAGTATCCAAAAGAGACCCAGACATATACAGATGATCAGACTAAATATAAATGGGTCTAAAGTCTGTCAAGAGATAAATGACAGAATAAACAACTCCTGAATAAAAGACTCGATCAGCGGGGCGGCAGGCTCACCGAATCCTCCAAAATGTGACTCCTCAGTCCGCACGATCGCGATGCCTACGCTGACCCACACCTGGCTCTACACCACGAGAAGGCACAACAAGTGTAGCATGAGTACCACAATAAAGTGATACCCAGTAGGCTAGGCCGACTAGGATCAATAAATATAACATAATAATAACGAGGTAAGTAAAACAGGCAATACCAGTGAGAAAACAAATACCAACATGACATAATGTAAATACCCAATGGACAACAATAGTAACAACCTTGGGCACCCCTAGCCCGAATAATAAGAAAATCTCGAAGCCACCGCTAGGCAAATAATACCATACCTCTATCACAGCCCGAACCAATATAGTATCGAATACCGAAACGCAAGAATAATAAGCAAGTAAGTAAGTAAATGCGGAAAGTAAAAACGAATATAACAAGCAAAACTTACCTGGCGTCCCATACCACCGGCAAGTACAAACAGTCAAAGCAAAGCCCACCGTGACTTCCCCCGTAAGCCCAGTGGGCACAACAAGAATATAAGCTAGGAAATGGGGCGGAAATTAAGTAAGTAGAACCAAATCCATCAACTAAAACAACACCCGCTCGAGCGAAACACCCACCCCTAGGATGACGCGAGCCACAATCCATATAAACCAACCTCTATGGCAATATGCGCGAACATGCTCAGTGTAAGTCGACCTCTACGACGACACGAGCAAAGGCTCAGCATAGCTCAACCTCTATGAAAAATGCGAGCTAAGTAGGGCGTGCGCGTCAACCGCTATGACCGCTATACAAAACAACATCAACAACAAATCTCAAAAATATTGGAATCCTACTACTAAGGATCTCACGATGCAACTCTCACAATAGATTATATCCACACATCCCATACTCTACGTACCCCCCTACGGCACCACAAGCCTACCGGACACAACTCAAATCGTCCCATCTACGTCCCGCGACGGGATCCCAAGTTCACTAGTGAGGGGTAACAATATAAACGAGGTCAAATCAACCTAAAGATCATCCCATTCACTAGCCACTATCATATTACATTTATTCAAACCAGTCTCACATTGCTACGAGGTAAACCGAGCCTACCTGGGCGCCGACAAAAGCCAAAACAAGCAAGAATAGCCCCAACGTTGCAAACCGGCTCACAAATCAACGAATACCTATCAAATATATATTCTAGACATCAATAGGAGCGTTTTGATACCCATATTGCAATACAAAAATTGCCGAGTCAAGCGGGCCTAAAAACGAGCCCTCGAGCCCGAAGCTCCGAAAAATATTTCGAACACACCGGGTCATCCCTCATGATTTATGGGACTCATGGTTCGAATTTGAGCTCCAACGGACCACCAAAATGTCCTCAAACGCTCAAATTACACAAACTAATTAGCACGAATTGACAATACGGCGTTCAAAAATTTCGAGACTTACCCGCGGTGATCACACTAGCTCCAAGACCAAGAATCAATCCTCAAACACCCAAGAAGCTAGCAAAAATCATTGGGTTTAATTATAGTTAGTAAACACCCCCAAAATCACTAAAAACAAGTTAAGGGCGAAGAAATTACCTTAATACCGCGATAACAATCGACCCCACACGTTCCAATATCGACACCCACGAATTTCCACTCAAAATCCACCAAGAATCGCCACCCTAACCCTTATTTTCTTTCAAAACTCGAAATAATAAGACATGGGGGGGCTAAGGGGCAGTTTTAGAAGATTAAATAAGCTTGGCCCAATTGTTTACCCTTATTAACTAAAAAAGAACACATATGGCATAAGTAACTCAGCAGCCCAAGTGGCCTTGGGCCAAACTATCCTCCAACATGGGCCGGTTCGAACCCCACTAGCAGCGCCCCTTTGTACAATTTTTTTTCATTTTTAATAGCAGACGGAGTCCGATTTTAACAAACTTTATACGCACTTATATGTTTTTCGACGTTCCGGATCCAACGGAACCGTCTTTTTTTTCATACGACGCTCCGATATGGCAGAAATAGCAGAAAGACAGCAGCTGGAAACAACTTTTTATCAATTTTCTTGGAATTTCGTCGGTTATTTCGAAACTCAAATGGAGTCCGATTTTAACAAACTTTATATGCACTTATATGTTTCTCGACGTTCTGGATCCAACGAAACCATCTGTTTTTTCATACGACGCTCTGATATGGCTGAAATAGCAGAAAGACAGCAGCTGAAAACAGCTTTTTATCAATTTTCTTGGAATTCCGTCGGTTATTTCGAAACACAAACGGAGTCTGATTTTAACAAACTTTATATGCACTTATATATTTTTCGACGTTTCGGACCCAACGGAATCGATGAAATCGCGATCGGAGGTTGTTTGCTCAAAAAGAGTCATTGAGTTCCTTTAACGAATAAGGAACTCAGGGGGCCAAAATCACGACGAAAATCCCGGGAATCAAAACGACACCTCCTCTAGCCTAAAATCATCATTTAAAACTGTTAGGAATCGACGGAAATGCAATAGGATGCACCGTTTGACAGGAAATGCAATACGGCTCCACTTTTACCAGTAAACTTCAAAACTTACAAAAAATCGAGCCTAAAATCAGGCCGCACTCATCTGGAAGCAAACAAATAGTCTATCTTGACTATTTTCGACGTTACAGAGCTAATGGAAGTGATGAAAATGGGTTTTGATGCTCCGATCAATAAGTGCTCCCTTTTTGGGCCATTTCCTTAAGCCTTAAGAACTAAATTTCCATATTTTATCTCAAAATCTTCCGTGAGGTTCCGGGAACCAAATCGAGACTTCACCTAAGTCATATTTGATATTTCGGAGCTAACGGAACTGTCAGAGCTCAATTCTGACATCGTTTGCTAAGATTTCACTTTTTGGTGCACTTAACTTAAGCTTAAGTTCCAAAAATGAGAAAATGAGATATTTATGAATTTAGTCACCAGGGCACCGGACTACCGATCCCAGCAGGTCGTATACAACTTGGGGTAACTGTATATACGCTCTAAATATGAAAAAATACATGAAAAATATAATTTTGGCCATACGGGTCATCACACTTCCCTATCTGCACCATTGACCAAATTGACTCAGAAAAAAGTCAAGCTTCAATGGTCTGAGGAATGTGAGAAGAGCTTCCAAGAGTTAAAGACTAGGTTGACTGTTGCACCTGTTTTGACCTTGCCCGAAGGGACGGATGATTTTGTAATATAATGTGATGCGTCAAGAGTTGGGTTGGGTTGTGTGTTGATGCAAAGGGGGAAGGTGATAGCCTATGCTTCCAGGGAACTTAAGGTTCATGAAAGGAACTATCCGACCCATGATCTCGAGTTGGCGGTGGTGTTGTTTGCACTAAAAGTCTGGCGCCACTACTTGTATGGAGTACATGTGGATTTGTTCACTGACTACAAAAGCTTGTAGTATGTCTTCAGTTAGATAGGGCTCGATTTGCGACAGAGGAGATGGTTAGAGTTGCTCAAAGACTATGATATGAGCATCCTATAACAACCAGGTAAATCTAACATTATTGTTGACGCTTTCAACACGTTATCTATGGGTAGTACGGCCCATGTTGATGAAGGAAAGAAAGAGCTAGTGAAGGAAGTGCATAGATTAGCTCGATTAGGATTTCAACTCGAGGAGAATGACGAGGGATGAGTCAATGTTCAGAGAGAGTCTGCATCATCCCTAGTAGTGGAGGTAAAATAGAAGCAAGATCGAGATCCTATCATACTCCAATTGAAGGGGGTTGTCCATAAACAGAAAGTGATGGTCTTCTCCAAAGGGGAAAATGGGGTGTTGAGATACCAGAGTAAGTTATGTGTCCCCGATGTTGATGGTGTCCGAGAAAGGATCATGGTTGAAGCCCACAATACTAGGTGTTTCATTCATCCGGGCTCTACCAAAATATACGACGACTTGAGAGTTGTCTATTGGTGGAGTGGAATGAAGAAGGATATTGCTGAGTTTGTTTCAAAGTGCCCGAATTGCCAACAAGTAAAAGTTGAGCAACAAAGGCCAAGTGGCTTGGCTCAAACCTTTGATATTCCAAAGTGAAAGTGGGAGATGGTTAACATGGGTTTCATCATCGGTCTACCGAGATCCCAGAGGCAGCATGATTCCATATGGGTGATTGTGGATAGGATGACTGAATCAGCACACTTCTTAGCAGTCAAGACAACTAATACTGCAGAGGAGTATGCCAAGATGTACATCCAAGAGATTGTAAGGTTGCATGCGGGTTCCCTTGTCTATCATCTCGGACAGAGGAGCTCAATTTACCTCCCACTTCTAGAGATCATTCCAAAAGGGATTGGGTACCAAGGTAAATTTGAGTACAGCTTTTCATCCACAGACGGATGGTCAGGTGGACCACACCATTCAGACGAAGATATGTTGAGAGCCTGTGTCCTTGATTTCAAAGGGAATTAGGATAACCACCTACCATTGATTGAATTTGCATATAACAACAGTTGTCACGCAAGCATTCAAATGGCCCCCTATGAGGCCTTGTATAGGAGGAGGTGTAGATCACTCATTGGGTGGTTTGAGGTTGGAGAAGCCAAGTTGATTGGGCCTGACCTTGTCCACCAGTCCATGGAGAAGGTGAAGATTATTAGGGAGAGGTTGAAGACTGCACAAAGTCATCAGAAATCTTACACCAATGTGAGGAGAAAGGACATAGAGTTCGAGGAGAGCAATCGGATATACTTGAAGTTATCTGATCTTGGGCATATTTATACGCCTAGTTAGCCAAATAAACCCATAAAGTTAGTTAAGTCAGAGGGTAAACATAAAGAGAACAGTTGTTTTTAATATGATTGTCGTTATCTTTCTGATCTAGGGGTCGAGTACTCCATGTGGTTGCATTTTTCAGAGATTAGTCAAATTATAGCAGTCCGAAATCATGTGCAAAGTGGAAGGATGAAAATGTCCCAGAAAGCAAGGAAGAAAAGAAGCAGGATGCAGCAGAGACAATAGTCCGCGTCGCGGACCTGGCAGCAGACCAGCAAAACTGGAAAGAACAAGAAAAATACACAAAGGCCCAGTGCGCTGCAAGGTCCGCGTCGCGGACCAGTGTGTAAGAAGAGGCGAATCTGTCCAGTCAGCAACTTAACGGACCGGGTCAATACACACTAGTCCGCGTCGCGGACTGCATGTTTGTCAAGGAAAATACGAGTTACGGGTTTTAGAGAAAAGGAGGCTATTAATTATTTTATTATTCATCTTTTGTTTATTCATTTTTGAGCAAGGAATAGACGGGAGGCATAGAGAAGACAACCTAGGTCTACTTTGGTTTGCTTTTCATCTTTGTTTTCTTGAATGTTCATGTTTATCAACTTACTCTTGATGTGGGAACAAATTATGAGAGGCTAGTTCTCCCATATTCTGGGATTGTAGCCCTAGACAATGTGATTTCTTAATCTTTGGTTTATATATGATGGGTTTATCATTTATTCTTGTGCCACTTTGATTAACACTTCTTAGCCTGATCAACTAGGGAGGAAATGGTAGTTATTCTGAATTCGAAAGATGTTGGAATAATTAGAACACAGTGGAACAAGGAGCTTGTCCGACGAGGTTATTAGATTGGTTCGTGTAAGGGAGAACCATGACAACTACCCTTACACCTCGCTTAGTTCATAATACAGGAAGATAAATTTAATGCATTTTTGGTGGTCAGTCTATCCCCGCTCAACGATGTAGTTAGGCAGTCATTAAAAGTAGGCCTGCAGAGGCGTGCAACCCTGTTAGGTAAATCTAACCCTGTGAACTAATAAATGTAAACCCAGATACATAAATACGAATTGAGAAACACGAAGTCGTCATGGCTATGATCCCAGAATCACCTTTAAATTGATAAACTGCTACTTCATATTATCTTAGAGTTTAGTACAATTCGTTTTCTACAAATCTCATCACCAATTGTTTTGGATATAAATTTAGCACAATAAATTGAGAAGAAACCACTAATCTTTAAATCTTTTGGGTTCGACATCCGGCTCATAAGAAGAGCTATTGTATTACTTGAGTTGACCACATACACTTGCGTGTGCTAGGAAAGCAATAGTATCACCCATGAAGGGTGTCATGAGGTTTGGGAAGAAGGGGAAATTAAGTCCTCGCTATATTGGCCCTTACCAGATTATGAGGAGGATTGGGAAAGTTGCTTACGAGTTAGACTTGCCTTCCGAATCAGACGGAATCCATCCGGTATTCCATATCTCTACGTTGAAGAAGTGATTGGGAGATCCTGCCTTGGTGATCCATGTTAACAGTACTGGGGTGAAAGATAGGTTGTCCTATGAGGAGATTTCAGTCCAAATCCTTGATCGATAGGTTCGCAAGCTGAGAAACAAAGAGATAGCCTCCGTTAAGATTTTGTGGAGGAATTAGTTTGTTGAGGAAGCCATGTGGGAAGCTGTGGAAGATATGAAAGCCAAATACACGCATCTATTCATGCCTTATAATGAGAATATCGAAGTGAATGTTACTATCCTTAACTTAATTGATGTTTCCATGTTGAGTTGATGTGCCCATTCTTGAAATCTGAGTAGAGTTATAGAGGTCGATGAAGAGTTGAGGGTTTGAGTTGTTAAGTGAGTATTGAGATGAATCTTGAGTTTATTCATACCATAATGCCCCTCCTGCTCATCATTCGAGGATGAATGATCCTAAGGGGGAGATGATATAATGCTTGATAAAATTACCAAAATACCCCTAAAAGAGGGGTGCGTAACACATCTTCCAAGGCTCGTATGAAAAATTTGAGACTGAATTTGTGATCAGCACGAAATTGAGTGGGAAAAGAGCCTCGGTCGATTTTTAGAGTGACTGGATCAAAAGACAATTTTTTTTATTCGAAACAAAAAAGAGAGACGCGTCGCGCACCTGTCGCGGAGAGACACTTATATTTTTTCCAAAAATTATCAACAGGATTGAGAAAACTCATTCAGAAAATTTTTGGAGAAAATATACTAGTACGCGACCAGTTCGCATGTTTTGAATCCTGTGATTTCTTGAGTCCTAAATTCTTGTACATGTTAGAGTTCTCATGAATATTACTTGAGTCAATTTAGGAGTTGCATTGTTATTACCATGAAACATGAATGTTATTCAATTGCTTCATACCCTAGCTCTAACCTCAGTATTTTCTTTAATTACTGGCTAATTTGAAATTTGACTCTAACCATTTAAACCAAGTAAGTTGAACCTGAGAAGTATGTTGTCTTGTTTCATATATGCATGTGATGAATACCTATTATTTCTTACATGTTGGGCATGGATGATATGATGTTACTTGATCGTAATTCAGTGAGAGTCTTGCATGATGTGAATTTAGAGTCTTTAGTTGCATTGTTTTGATTCCCCATTTTGAGTTATGGGGTTAATTGAGAAAGTTGATGTTGAGTTGATTGAGATGAGTATGAGTTGATGTACATGAGCATATTTTAGTCTTGGAAGGAGTATTGAGCATCGAGTTGGGTGAGAAAAACCACCCCAAAACTACGTTGCCAGCTTAGGATGGTCGCACATGATAATTCTGGTGGCTCATATCCCAATAGATGGACATTCTCTTTGGATCCAAGAGAGAGAGGTAGAGGTTGACGTCCTATTCCTTAACAAGTTGAGGGAGGACATGGCAATGCCGTCTTTTCGTTGTACATCACCAAAACTTATGGTGGGGGTAGAGAGTTATCGGTTAGAGAAACTTCCAAGCAAATACTTGAGTTGAGCATATCACGAGTCTTTTGAACCAAGTTGCATCAAATACTAATTCTATTTCTAAAAGCATGATGTCAAACTTTAAACTTTCATGATTTACCTGAGTTGAGTTATGAGATGAGGAGTTGAGTCATGAGTCGAGTTGATTAATTGAGTTTGAGCGTGATCTATTTCTTGAGTCATTTTACATATCATACATTCCATGTACTGATGTCACTCAGCGGTGAATCGTTTCATGATGTAGATACAGGTGATAGAGGACTTCAGCAGATGTACCGTTAAGGTCCAGAGTTCCTGAGTTCCTGAGATAGTGAGCCCCCCTTGCTATCCAGAGGAGCCTTTATTTTATTTGAGTTGTTGCTTTTATTTTCTTTGAGTTGGGTAGTCTTGGCCTATCATGGTACCATCTAGATATCAGAGGTAGAAGCTTCATAGATATTGAGTAGAGGATGTTGAGCATTGTTTTCCAAACTCCAGATTATTGGAAATTCCCTTTTTATTTAAAGACTTGGTTTAGTTACTTTATAGTCTTTTCTTGAGTATTTTTCTTCCGCTGTCGAGTATGATGTGACGATGAGTCCAAGTGGTTCGCTTGGGAACTAGCAATAGTCTCTAAGTGTCGATCACGTCAAGAGTACCCTCTGGGGCGTGACAACCTTATGTGATGTTTTCATAAGATTGTTGTAACTAAACAAAATCATAATTGATTTTAAAGTCTTAAATGTCAATATTTTTAATATATTTCAAATAAAAAAATGTTTAAGATTTTTAAATATCTCTAATTTTAATTAATTTAAAATTTTCAAATATCAAAATAATAATTATTTAAAAAAATAAGTTTCGTCTACGTTAGAATAGATATAATATTAACGGAGCATTCAGATTACAACACTATCCTACGCAATTATAGGCAACAAAATCATACTTCATTCATATAGAAAACAATCCTATATCAATGGGACAATTAACATGAGAAAGTTATATCTCTAAAATAATTTAAACATAATATTCTTGCCGAATCAATAAAATAAGTCTTGATATTTGGTCAATCAAGTTAAAATAATCAGACAATATAGGAATATAATGATATTCTATCATAAGAATTATATTAGATTATTTAAAAAATTATCGGAAAAAAAGAGACACTTGATGATTAATAGTAAGAATAATGGACCAAAAAGAGATCCACCTTTGATCCTTTATTATCAGTTTTTCGAGTAAGAATAGATTAATTGTCGAGAACCACTTTAAATTACACTGCAAATAAAAAAAAGAAAAAAAACATATATAATTGTTGTTAAAATAGAGAAAGATGAAAAAGAATAAATATGATTATTCTTTTATTTTCTATACAAATAAAAAATTGAAAAAAAAAAACTGAATTGAATATTCAATTGAGGAGAATCTTATTCCAAACTTGAATTGAAGAGGAATGTTACAACTAAAAAACTGGGAGAAGAAATTATGAGTTTATCTCCAATATATGGAGTGCTACATAGGTTCTTTTTATGTATGTGTTTTTCTATTTTAAGTAGGATATTATTTATTTCCTTTATTATGAATAGGAGTCTCTTTAAACATACTTATTTTATAAAAAAATTGGGAGTAAAGTTTTTTGTTTTTGACATTTTTTTGCCTATTTTCTGGACGTCTTTTTTTATTTTTTTTTCTGGACTCTTTTTGTCGAGTAGGTTTTTTTCCTTGAGTTTTTTTCCCTATATTTTAAGGGTTTTTTTAATGTTTTTGAAAGAATTTTCCCTATTTGTTTGTACGTTTTTGAAAAAACATTTCCCCCATTTTTGTGGACTATCTTGCCTTTTTTTTTACCTTTTACTAAACCTAGAATTTGTAAATCTTTTTATAAAAAGTATAATTAATTTATTTAGAAGTGTCCATTAAATTAGAATTTAAGTGTGAAAAAAAATCCCTATTTTTTGGACTTCCTCTTTTTGACCTTTATGCCCTTTTTTGGACCTTTATTAAAAAACTTTAAATAGAATTGTAATTTTTTTTATAAAATAGAAGTGTCAATTCTAATAATTAATAAAAATATCTTTCCAATGTTTTGGACTTTTGTCACGTTTTTTCCCCCTTTTTGGCCGTAATTTCTTAAAACGGTGTTTGGCTATTATTGTAGAACTAGATAAGTATTGCCCGTGCTAGCACGGGCCCAACATGGTTAGTTGTTTTTGCACTTTGGAACAACATGGTTACATATAATTAATCTTCTTAGCAGTTGACTACACATACTTCGTGTTGATTGATAATTGAACAGGAAAAGGAAAAGGAAAATAAAGACAATCTACTCAGCAACTATGTCCTTGTAATAAAAGCCTTGACGAACATTTAGTTTGATCATGTCATGCTATCTCCATAATTTATCATTGATAATGCTGTTAAAATGATATGAAAACGGAAAATATTATCAGTATCTTGTTACTTAATGACAAGTATGGAAGTTCGAATCAAAGAGAAAGAGATATATTTTGGAGACACATAATTCCCAGAGTGGGAGACATTGATACTCTACAAAAAATAAAAATGTTAATTAATTTATTTTGTCCATATTTTGTCGCAATTTATGAACAAAGTAAAATTGAACACAGGGTAATAGTAACTACAGAGAAATAAATTTATACTTTTTCAAAAATTCATAGTTGAAACTATTTTTCAAAATGGAGAAAATAATATAAAGTGATTACCAAGTCTAGACCAACATCTTAAAAATCAAATAATCATCGCGACAATCAAAATATATTTTGATAATAAACATAAAACATGTTGAACTTTATGTTGGCTACTTTCACTTAACATGTCATGTTCAATATTGAGAAAAGTTATTTTATATCTACAAGTACACAAAACCTTCACACCACTTTCAGATAGACATTTTAGTATCTCTAGATAAGAGTAAATCATGATCTAATTAATTTTCTCAGATCAAACAAATCTTTGTTCATTAAACTTCTACTTAGGTTACATTTTGAGTATACACCACATTTCTTTGTCAATGCTTTATGAAAAGTACAATAATTACTGTACATTTCAATTTGAATCAGGCATTCTATGTTCAAATCTAAGCAGTCTTTATCTACATATACATAAAGGTGCTGATATAATAATTCTGACGATAAATAGAATGATATATTAACGGGAAAAAAAGACTTCTACAGCTATCGATTACCCCATAAAAAAGAAAGTAGATATCAATATAAAGAATACGACATCGAAAAGTAGTACTTACTTTTGCAACTGTCTCTTATCACAAGAAACCAACAGAAACAGAACAAAGTAGAAGCAACTTATCTCCAGTCATTTTACATAACTCAAAAGAAGAGCGCATACTTTTTTTTAAACCCAATACCATTGTAAGGCCACAAAACTACCAAAGCATATTGAGAGGCATATGAAATGTACAAACAGCTAACAAACTCCATTCCTTGAAATGTAGACAACATATCATCGAAAGAGATTTTTCTAAAAAGATAGAAGAGGATTTTAGAATGATAATCCTATTTTTTTGTTATATATGACATGTTTTCAAAGTACTCTTCTTAAAGCCTAATGTTCGTTCGCCTTATACCAAGGCACTATATTATTACTAAATACTTATAATAAACAAACTCACACAAAGGGCAGTGATTTGACTAAAAGAGAATGTTTTAATGATCATACATCTCAAAAGGTAAAATGTAGATATCACAAAAGTGTCCATAAACTGTAGGACAAACAAAACCCAAGTGATTGGAGATCCTGATGGGATGAATAGAAAATTCTTTCAAACTTGTTGGAATATTATCAAGAAGAACCTCCTTGTTGTTATCCAGTCCTTTTTTATGGTTAGATTATGCCAAAATATTTTTCTCATGTTTGTCTGGTGCTGCTTTCTAAAATCAATAATCCTAGCAAGTTTTCTGAGTTCAGTCTAATCAGTTTAAGCAATTTTATCAACAAGATTTTCTCAAAACTTTTAAGTTTCATATTAGCTCCCATACTCCCTAACCTTATATCTAGTAACCAATCCGGATTTGTTAAGGGGAGGAGCATCTTTGAGGATATTCATCACATCAAAAAGCCAGGGATTGGAGGTAATGTTGTGATTAAACTTGACATGGCTAAAGCCTATGACAGAGTCTCTTGGTCATAAATTTGCATAGTTATGAGAAATATGGTCTTTGGTGAACAATTTATTGACATGGTTTGGAGAATAACGTCCAACAATTGGTATTCTATTATTGTCAATGGTTCCAGGTATGGGTTCTTCCATTCTACAGGAGGGATTTAACAGGGTGACCCCTTATCTCCTGCTTTGTTCATCATTAGAGCTGAAGTTCTTTCTAGATTACTTAATAGGCTACACGAGTCACCTGATTTTCATGGATTTTATGTGGAGAAGAGGGGTCCTCAGATCAACCATCTTAGCTTTGCAGATGATATTATTATTTTCACTTCTGCCAGAACCAAGTCTCTCAAGTTGATCATGAATGTTCTATCTACTTATGAGGGGGTTACAAGATAGCTTGTCAATAATAATAAGAGCCACTTTCTTGTCCCTTCAAGTGCATTCCAGGCTACATGTGACAGTGTTAACAAAATTACTGATTTTTTCAAAAGAAGGATCCTATCAACTATCTAGGGTGTCCTCTTTACATTGGTCGACAAAGGATAATCTATTTCTCTGATATGGTGTCCAAAGTGGTAGCCAGGATCTCTGGGTGGCAATCTAGGATCTTGAGTTATGGATAATTAAGCATGTGCTATAGTCTCTACCTATTCATTTGCTTTCAGCTGTATCTCCTCCTCCAACCACTCTTAAACAGATTCAAAATCTCACAGCTAACTTCTTCTGGGGCTGGATGGATGATAAAAGTACCACTGGTCATCTTGGAGAAATCTAAGTTTTCCAGTATAAATAGTAGTGGACATTCAGGAATAAAAACACTTTATGGGTGATTTTCTCAAAGCTAAATTCTGTCAAAGATCCAATCCTGTGAGCAAGAAATGGGACACTGGTGAGTCCCTAGTCTGAAAACACATGACGAAGAATAAGCATATGATTGAACCTCATATACAGTGGAAGGTTAATTCAGGAACATGCTCTTTTTGGTGGGACAATTGGCTAGGAGTTGGTCTTTTATCCACTTTCAACAGGGAGAGTACCAGGCTAAATAACACTAAAGTGACTGATTTTATTCATGAGGGTCAGTGGAGGGTGGACAGGATTATTCACATTTCCCCTTCTCAATATGTTGCTGATATTTTAGCCACACTTATTTGTTAATCAAGAGGTGACTGATCAGCCTATGTGGAAGCTAACTACCAGTGATGACTTTACTATTTCTTCTGCTTGGAACCTAATCCGGGAGCAAAGAGCCAAGACAAAAATCAATGCTTACACTTAGCGTAAAAACATACCTTTTAAATGTTCTTTTCTGTTGGGGAGGGCTTTGAGAGGTAAATTACCCACTAATGAGAAACTTACCAGGTTTGGTCATGATCCTAATGAATGTTATTGTTATAGGCCAGGTTGGGATACCATAGAACACATATATCTGACTGATCACTTTGCCATTAATGTGTGAATTGTTTTTGCAGTTTTTTATGGAGTTAGTACTGATCACATCCCCTTGGAACATTATATGATGAGATGGTGGGAAATCAGCTACAAAAATGATGCTCAGAAGCTGCTGCTACACTTCATTCCTATTTTTATTTGCTGGAATTTATGGAAGAATAGGTATGCTAGTAAGTATGCCGGAAAACAATCTAATTTTGCTAGGGGTCAACTACCTTGTGTTTAAGAATGTTTCATAATAATTCTGCAAAGCTTCCACGTATTTTCCTTCAGATTGAGCCGACATCCGTTACAGTCGTCATTCAATTGAAAGAATCTCCGTTCCAGAACCGTACGTGAGATTTTCACCTCATTGGCTCCTCCCTTATGTGCGTAATGAGAATAATACATAGAATGCATGGTGTCTCCATTTGGGGTATAACAAAGTTTTCCTGGAAGTGGATTCAGAGTTGCTGGCTAGATGGATTAACCATCAATCCAGCCCTCCATGGAGTATTTCTCAAGCTTTGGCTAAGCTGCAGCAGTACATTGCTCAACTTCAAGACTTTAAGTGTAAGCATACATTTAGAGAAGTCAATTATGTGGCTGATTCTTTGGCCAAACATAGTCACAAACTTTCGAGCCCTCTTCTGTACTTCAACGTTCATCACTGTCCAAATGATACTAAAGCTTATTATTATTTGGACAAGGTTGGTATGGCAGCATTTAGAAGGAAAAAATTGAAGAGGATTAAAGAACCACCATAATTTCGCGCTGGATGACTTGTACAGGATGCCTCCTGGTGCTACTTGCTGATCTTAAGGTTGTTTCTTGTTAGAGTTTTAGGATTAGAAGTAGTTTTTCTTTTTATTTTCTCTTTACTTGATGTAAGGAGAGAGTCTCCCTTGTTTATTGCTTTTTGAGACTTGTGCAATAAGAGGAGGGGATGAGTTGGCCGACCTTAGTAGGTTGGCCGACTTATGAACCACCATAGGATCGAAAGTCAAGTTTTATGTCCCCCTCCTTGTATTTTATTTTGTTTATTTTTAATGCTAAGGCCTGGGGGTGTTGCTCAGCCCCTAACCCACCACAAGGGTTGTTAAAATAAAAAATAAAAATATTCATTTCTTGTTAAATCTAAGTCTCTACCTTACCGAATCGAATCACCCAATTCTAATCGCTTCTAAGATTTAAGAAAAATAATTAGACCTAAAGTGTGGTGTCTGCGCTTTCAAGCAACAAGACGTCTTACTAAATGAACCATCGGTGACGAACTGCCTCATATCCACATCAAGGGAGCAACTTGACATAATGTATGGAAACAGTCTAATTATTTCCACTTTAGTCGACCTAAGGTATGTTGTGAGATATAAGACAATTGTAAACAGGGTAGAATACCATTGGTGAGTAAAGATACATAAAATGTGAAGAAGACGATATGGTGTTTGCCACAATGGATACAAATGGAGAGCTACTACACGTTAGTTGAAGAATGAATCATCAGTTACCCTCAGTTTTCATTTTATTTACGGTACTGTAATAACTTTCGTCATTCAAATGACTCGCGCTTATTAAATAGAAAAACTTTAAACATAAGTTCAATTCGAACAAATAAAAGCATCAAATAAGGGAACATGTGATCTAAACATTTTTGCATTTGACAACATAATTTTATTATGTTTTACTTTTTCTCATCAAATACTAAACGGCTAATATTATCAACTTCCATGTCGAGCAAAAATGAGACCATAAATTCAAGGTATTAGGGAGAAACTCAAACGTTATACCGTAATTAATAATAAAACAGAAGGATCCTTCTGGCTGAAATCTTTTTTAATGGTAACAAAAGGATAAGCAGTATGAATAGACAATTAAGAAATGCCAAATTATCAACACAAAAAAGTATCATAAAGCACAGAGAACAACTCGTTCAAAATTAGAGAAAGTCCCTAAATTTTACTTTGAAACAAAAGCGGAACACTTACATTATTATTTATTTATTTTAAGGAAAAAAAAGCAAAGGAGGTAGATATTTTCGCACTACTTTGTGGCATGAAAATCGAGAAGTCGCTGATGAAATTCATCCACCCCAGAGCTACAGAAAGAAAGAAGTATAATACATAAGAAAGAATACCTCATTGCAGACCTCTCAGATCACAACATGTAAAGGCCTCTCAGAGAACATCTTTAAATCTTTAAAATGAATATGGACAGAACAAAAAAATTGGCACGGAAAAAACAAACACAATGAGTAGAAACACTTAAGAGAAGAGCTAAAGGCACAAGTAATTCTAGAATAACCATTCGAAATTTTTTACCATTTATAGTTATGAAGATGTAGAATATGTTTGATTGAGTTCCAAGTGTAACAGGGAAAATCCCCAAATCAGGAATAGATAGACTCTATCACAACTACATTCACACACAACAATACTTTCGAAATATGCCTGTATATATGCTGAGAAATTCTCAAAGAATTGGGAGACGACTAAAGCAAAGATTGAGAGAAATACTTACCTGAAATTGGAAAATCTTGCTGAGAACGAAAATAGGTTTAGAATTAGATAGAAGCGGAAGAACTGAGGGTTTTGAGTTGGGCGTGTCGGTGGAAGAAAGTGTAGAAATATTTCTAGAAATATGTTGAGAATTAGTGTGAAATGACATAATTGCCCTTGGTCGTCCTCCTCTTGACATTTCTATATAATAGAAAGTTATGAAGATGTAGAATATGTTTGATTGAATTCCAAGTGTAATAGGGAAAATCCCCAAATCAGGAATAGATAGACTCTATCACAACTACATTTACACACAACAATACTTTCGAAATATGCCTGTATATATGCTGAGAAATTCTCAAAGAATTGGGAGACGACTAAAGCAAAGATTGAGAGAAATACTTACCTGAAATTGGAAAATCTTGCTGAGAACGAAAATAGGTTTAGAATTAGATAGAAGCGGAAGAACTGAGGGTTTTGAGTTGGGTGTGTCAGTGGAAGAAAGTGTAGAAATATTTCTAGAAATATGTTGAGAATTAGTGTGAAATGACATAATTGCCCTTGGTCGTCCTCCTCTTGACATTTCTATATAATAGAAATATTGTTTTTGGAATATACCATAATAAGATAGTCAATATGTAAAAGAATTAAAATAATGATATAATGTCACGCCCTGTGAGGGTACCCTAAGTGTGGCTGGAACCCGAAGACTATTGCTAATCCCAAAGCGAACCACTCAATCTCAAGACAGTCATCCAACATCAAACATAGCAGAAACGATATAATAAGGTAGTGAGCTACATCAATAAGAAGGGCCAATGGCCAATAAACTATGTCTCAACATCGATGATAAGTAAATAGTATTACTAACTCAACTTTAAGAGGGAAATACCTCACAACAAATCTCAACTCATGTCTATAAAGCCTCTAACTCAGCTAGACAGTCTAAGAGGGTACCATGACAGGCCATGGCCACCTAGCTCAATAAACAAGATAACAGATAAGAAAAAGGGCTCCTCCGGATAGCAAGAAAGGCTCACCAATGACTGAATTTAGAATGTCTGAACCTCAACGATGCATCTGTTGAAGTTCTCTAACTCTTGTCTCTGCATCATGAAATGATGCAGCGCTGAGTGGCGTCAGTACGTAGAATGTACGGTATATAAGATGGTTGAATATAACAATATAGATAGAACACTATAGGGATAACATCATACTTCGTCAGAATGTCAGATGTTTGTCTAAAGCAAGAATAAAGAGTAGACAAATGACCCGTCAATATCTCATTAAATACATCATCAATACGTCAGACTCATCTCAAGGAATACTTGACTCAACTCACATCAGTGGACTCATGCCCATCTAGGACAAGGAATAATGAGTAGATAGTAAAATATCAACATCCATCAAGACTCATACCATCGCATCAACATCAGAGTTCTATCAAAATGGAATCTAGCTGGGAGTTTCTCTAACCGACAACCATCACCTATGAGCCGGTGATGATACAACGAATGCCACTGCCATATCCATCCAGTACCCTGTCCGGGGTAAAGGACATCACCATCAATGGATCCACAAGAAAAAACATCAGTCCTCTTTTGGGACAAGGAAATATTCGCATTGCGGTTTGATCCTCTCTCCTACGCGGACCACGTAGTTAATGAGTTCGAGTGGGACCCACTCTCACTCATTTTGGTGCTCAATACTCCTTCCAGATTTTGACATGCTCATAAAATATCATCATCATCGGTCTCGTAGGGACATAGTACATCAACATCAACATCATCATCATCGGTCCCATAGGGACATAGTACATCAACATCAACATCATCATCAACATCAACATCGTGGACTCGAAAAATTCTTTTAGAATTTAGTTTCAAGTTTTAAGACTTATGAACATCACTCTCATCAACATCATCATCAAGACTCTCATCATTTTAGACCACAATCGCAACATCACAAACATCATCATCGTTAAGGCTCTATACTCTTTTCCCTAAGCTCATTCTTGCATTCTTTAGTAAAATAGACATAGAATTTTGTAAAATCATTCATGGAAACAACTTATGCAGTAAATCAAGTTTATGATGATCATCAATTTAAGAAAAATACATGAATTAAGAAGAATCTTAGTAGAATACTAAAGGATTTTCACATATTACTCATCATCTTCAATCATGGACTCAATTTACTCAAAGGGGGCATATGGAAGCAATCCCATGCTTTAGGTTAGCCTTACATACCTGGGATGATTGCTATCAACACAATTCCCTTGGGACTTCCTCTTGATTCCTCAATCTCGACTCTCCACTACTCTCCTCAAGTCCTAGTTATTAGGAAGAGGATTTAGAATGGGATTTTAGACCCTTTCTTCATGAAAACGACTTATATCAATCGTACATGGGTTTTAGAAGATGCTAGGAATAAACTAGAATGCCCCTCAAAATTTTACGAATTTTCCAACCGCGAAATAACCCAGTTCGTGACGCGGACTAGTCGCGTATAACTCATTTTTGGCAAAACTCTTCTTGAACGAGTTTTCTCAACCCCGTCGAAAAATTTAAGAAAAACATAAGTCACCCTTCGCGATGGGTACGCGACGCGGCTCTATCGCGAACTCTCACTGTTTTTCGTTTTGGAATGAAAAATTATCTTTTGACTCGGTTGTTCTAAAAATTAATCGAGATCCTTCCCCCACTCAATTTGTCGTGTTGATCATGAATTTGGCCTCGGATTTTCCATCCGAGCATCAGAAGACGCATTATGCGCACATCTCTCCTCTAGGGATATTTTGGTAATTTTATCGAGCATTATATCATCTCCCCCTTGTGATCATTCATCCTCGAACGATGAGTAGAAGTGGTATTATAGCACGAATAGATTCAAGACTCATCTCAATACTCACCCAACAACTCAACTTCTCAACTCTTCATCGACCTCAATACATCTACTCAAAACATCAAAATATACACGTCAACTCAGGATAAAAACATCAAGTTAAGGTAAGAATAGGAATATTACCTTCGATATTCTCGTCATCAGGCATGAACAGGTGCAGGTATTTAGTTCTCATATCTTCCTCAGCTTTCCACGTGGCTAACTCAACAAATTGGTTCCTCCATAGAACTTTAACGGAGGCTATCTCTTTGTTTCTCAGTCTACGAACCTGTCGATCAAGGACCTGGACTAGAATTTCCTCATAGGACAAGCTATCTTTGACTCCAGTGCTCTCAACAGGTATCACCAATGCAGGATCTCCCATGTACTTCTTCAACATAGAAATGTGGAACACAGGATGGATTCCATCTAACTCAAAGGTAACTCTAGCTCATAAGCAACCTTCCCAATTCTCCTCACAATATGATAAGGAACAATATAGTGAGGACTTAATTTCCCTTTCTTCCCAAACCTCATGACACCTTTCATGGGCAATACCTTCAAGTATACCCAATCACTCACCTCGAACTCTAAATCTCTTCTTCTTACATTGGTGTAAGATTTTTGATGGCCTTGTGCAGTCTTTAACCACTCTCTAATAATCTTCACCTTCTCCATGGCCTGGTGGACAAGGTCAGGTTCAATTAACTCAACTTCTCCAACCTCAAACCACCCAATGGATGATCTACACCTCCTCCCATACAAGGCCTCATAGGGGGTCATTTGAATGCTCGCATGATAACTATTGTTATATGCAAATTTAATTAGTGGTAGATGGTCATCCCAAATCCCTTTGAAGTCAAGGATGCAAGCTCTCAACGTATCCTTTACCATCTGAATAGTGAGCTCTACCTGACCACGTTTATGGATGAAAGGTTGTACTCAGATTTACCTTGGTACCCAATGCCTTCTGGAAAGACCTCCTTAAGTGGGAAGTAAACTGGGCTCCTCTATCCAAAATGATGGATAAGAGAACTCTATGCAACCTCGCAATCTCTTGGATGTACATATTGGCATACTCCTCCGCAGTATTAGTTGTCTTAACTGCCAAAAAGTGCGCCGATTTAGTCATCTTGTCTACAATCACCCATATGGAATCATGCTGCCTCCCTGATATCGGTAGGCCGGTGATGAAATCCATGTTAATCATCTCCTACTTCCACTTTGGAATCTCAAAGTTTTGAGCCAAGCCACTTGTCCTTTTGATGCTCAACCTTCACTTGATAGCAATTTGGGCACTTTGAAACAAACTCAGCAATGTCCCTCTTCATTCCACTCCACCAATAGACTTCTCTTAAGTCGTGGTACATCTTAGTGGAGCCTGGGTGAATGGAGTATCTAGTGTTATGCACTTCAGTCATGATCCTCTCTCGGATACCGTCAACATCAAGAACACATAGCTTACTATGGTATCTCAACACCTCATCTCCCCCTTTGGAGAAGACCATCACTTTTTGTTTGTGGACAGCCTCCTTTAATTGGAGTATGATAGGATCTCATCCTGCTTCTCTTTTACTTCTACTACTAGGGATGATGCAGACCTGCTCTGAACATTTATCTCTCCTTCATCATTCTCCTCGAGTTAGACTCCCAATCGAGCCAACCTATGCACTTCCTTTACTACCTCTTTCTTCTCTTCCTCAACATGGGCTGTGCTACCCATTGAAAACTTGCTAAGAGCATCAACAATGATGTTAGCTTTACCAGGGTGGTACAGGATGCTCATATCATAATCCTTGAGCAACTCCAACCATCTCTTTTGTCACAGGTTGAGCTCTCTCTGACTGAAGATATATTGTAGGCTCTTGTGGTCAGTGAACACGTCCACATGCACTCCATATAAGTAGTGGCGCCAGATTTTATGTGTGAACACTACCGCCGCCAACTCAAGATCATGGGTCGGGTAGTTCGTATCATGAACTTTAGGCTGCCTGGAAGCATAGGCTATCACCTTCCCTCTTTGCATCAATGCACAACCCAAACCAACTCTGGATGCATCACAATATATCACAAAATTCTCCATTCCATCGAAAAACGTCAAAATAGGTGCGGTGATCGATCTACTCTTCAACTCTTAGAAGCTCTTCTCGCACTCCTTAAACGACTGAAACTTAACATTTTTCTGAGTCAGCTTGGTCAATAGTGCGGATAGGGAAGAGAATCCATCAACAAATCTACGGTAGTAGCCTGCCAACCCCAAGAAACTCCTTATGTTAGTTGGAGAGGTCGGTCTTGGCCAGTTCTTAACCGTTTCGATCTTCTAGGTATCTACTCAAATTCCGTCACCTGAAATGACATGGCCTAAGAAAGCAACTGACTTGAGCCAAAACTCACACTTTGAGAATCACATACAATTCATGGTCCTTAAGAGTCTGAAGCACAATTCTAAGGTGTTTGGCATACTCCTCCTCATCCTTCGAATACACCAAAATATCATCAGTGAAAACGACTACAAACATGCCAAGGTAGGGCTTAAACACCCTATTCATCAAGTCCATGAAAGCAGCAAGGGTGTTCATCAACCCAAAGGACATGACCAAGAACTCAAAGTGGCCATATCTAATCTTGAAAGTTGTCTTTGGAACGTCATATTCTCTTACTTTCAACTGGTGGTAACCCAATCTGAGGTCTATCTTTGAAAAGCATGAGGCACCCTAAAGTTGGTCAAATAGATCATCTATCCTGGGAAGGGAATATTTATTCTTGATCGTGACCTTGTTCAGTTTCCTATAGTCTATGCACATTCTGAGATCCTTCTTCCGTACAAACACGGGAGCACCCCAAGGAGAAATACTTGGCCTAATAAAGCCCTTCTCTAACAAATCCTTCAACTGCTCCTTCAACTCCTTCAACTCAGCCGGGGGCCATCCTATATGAAGGAATTGAAATAGGTTGCGTCTCGAGAAGAACATTAATACCGAACTCGATCTCCCTATCAGGATGGACTCCAAGTAAATCCTCAGGGAACACCTCAGGAAACTCGTTCGCAATCAGAACTGACTCAAGAGTAGTGAACTCAATATCATCAGATTTAACTCGCACGAGGTGGTAAATACAACCTTTAGAAATTAACTTTCTGGCCCTCAGGTAGGAAATAAACTTATGCTTGGGTGCAATAGAACTTCCCTTCCACTCTAGGACTGGTTCATTCAAAAATTGGAATTTGACTTCTCGGGTCCTACAATCTATAGAGGCATAGTAGGCATGGAGCCAATCCATACCAAGGATTACATCAAAGTCAACCATCTCCAACTCTACCAAATCAGCTAAAGTATCCCTATGATAGATGGATACTACACAATCTCTATAGACCCTCTCAGCTAGACTAGACTCACCAATAGGAGTAGAAACAATATAAGGCTCAAGTAAACACTCAGGAAAAATCTCAAACTTATTGGCCACATAGGGTGTCACAAAAGATAACGTGGCACCTCGGTCAAGCAATGCATAACAATTATAAGAAAAAACTCGGAGCATACCCGTAACAATATTTGGTGCAACCTCTTGATCCTGTCGATGACCCATCTCATATAGATGGTTCGTCCCGCCTCCTGCACTCGCAGTAGTAGCCTTCTAATGACCGCCCGCAGGGAGCGCTGTAGAAGACTAAGCTTTGTTACTCCCATCACCCCATCTCATCATCGGACACTCACCTTGAAAGTGGTCATGCTATCTACACAAATAACAAGCATTTGTGCCCTCACGGCACGCACCAAGGTGAAGTCTTCCACATCTGCCATAAGGTGGGCCTTGGGTCACGCTAGCTTCGAACTGAGGACCTTGAGCTCTGAATTCTGGTGACCATAAGATTTCTGCTCATACTTGTTTTGCTGAACAGGCGCATTTGTCACCGAGGGTGCATAGTTAGAAGATCTCTTCTGAAAATGAGTTCTATCACCCTTATTCTGCTTCTGTTGGCTAGGCTCATGCCCTGCCGATTTGGCCCTCTTACTCTGTTGCTCTTCCCTGTCCTTCTTCTTATCTTCCTCAGTCTGCTGGGCATAGACCATAAGTCTAGATATATCCATGCCTGGAATCGGCAGTGCTGCCTTACACTCCCTATTTACCTGTCTGCCCAATCTAGACACGAACTTTCTTATTTTCGCTCTCATATAAAGAACCATCTCTAGGGATATCGAGAAAGTTGAATGAACTTGAGGTTGTACTCTTTGACAATCAACCCCTCTTGTTTAAGGTTCACGAACTCCTCAACGTTCGCCTCCCTCAACTATTGGGGAAAGACATGGTTGATGAAAGCACTCTCAAACTCCTCCCACTCAGCAGGTTTCGCATCCTCACCTCTACCATCTTCCCACTGGTTATACTAGACATTAGCAACATCCTTAAGCTGATAAGAGACCAGCTCAACTCCCTCAACCTCATTAGCGTGCATAGCCCTCAAAACTTTGCGCATCTCATCAATAAAATTTTGTGGGTCCTCCTTAACCTTAAACCCCGTATACACTGGCGGGTTCATCCTCAAGAAATCTCTGAGCCTAGTTGCAGCTGTAGGCTCTTGGGAGCTGGAACTAGGGGCCTGGGGACCTCAGCTATTACTCTGGGAGGCCACTAACTAAGTGAGCATATCAATGGCTCCCCTGAAGTCTGCTTCCAAAGTGGAGGCTAACTGAGCGGGTGGTGCCTGCGGAACCTCAGTATTTTTGGCAGGTCAGCCCCGTCTCCTAGTCTCAAGCTAGGTAGGGACCTCTGGTGGAGGATTCTCAACATTTTGGGCTGAGGAATCTCTCTGGGCAGTAGTGCGTTTAGGAGGCATGATTCGCAAACCTGTAACGCACGAATCAAAAGGGAGTTTCACAGAGTCAAACTCTATCGCACGAACTTAAAATATCAAAGAAGTGTAACCATTCCTAATGTCCTATTGTCTCCTGTTTATGAAGTGTGGTGCACAACACACACATAAACAAGACTCTACTAGACACGGCTTCATAGACTCCCTAGGACTCTTGAACTCTGTGCCCTGATACTAAGTTTGTCACGCCCCGGGAGGGTTACCTAGGGTGGCTGGCACCTAGAGACTATTGGTAGTCCCCAAGCGAACCACTCAATCTCAAGACAGTCATCCAACATCAAACATAGCGGAAACGATATAATAAGGTAGTGAGCTACAACAATAAGAAGGGTCAATGGCCAATAAACTCTATCTCAACATCGATGATAAGTAAAGAGTATTACTAACTCAACTCTAAGAGGGAAAGACCTCACATCAAATCTCGACTAATGTCAATAAAGCCTCTAACTCAGCTAGACAGTCTAAGAGAGTACCATAACAGGCCATGGCTACCCAACTCAATAAACAAGATAACAGATAATAAAGGGCTCCTCCGGATAGCAAGGAGAGCTCATCAATGACTGAATTCAGAATCTCCGAACCACAACGATGCATCTGCTGAAGTTCTCTAACTCCTGTATCTTCATCATGAAATGATGCAGCAGCGAGTGGCGCCAGTACGTGGAATATACGAAATATAAAATGGCTAAATGTAATGATACATATAGAAAAGTATAGGGATAACATCAACTCAACATCATACTCCGTCAGAATATCAGATGTCTGTCTAAAGAAAGAATAAAGAGTAGACAAATGACAAATCAACATCTCATTGAATATATCATGAATACGTCAGACTCATCTCAAGGAATACTCGACTCAACTCACATCATTGGACTCATGCCCGTCTAGGACAAGGAATAATGAGTAGATGGTAAAACATCAACATCCATCAAGACTCATACCATCACATCAACATCAGAGTTCTTCAAAATGGAATCTACCTGGGAGTTTCTCTAACCGACAGCCATCACCTATGATTTAGTGATGATACAATGAAGCGATGTCGTTGCCAAATTTATCTAGTACCCTGTCGGGGGTAAAGAACATCACTATCAGTGGATCCACAAGAAAAAACATCAGTCCTCTTTTGGGACACAGAAAAATCCGCATTGCGGTTCGATCCTTTCTCCTACGCGGGACACATAGTTAATGAGTTCGAGTGAGACTCATTCTCACCCATTTTGGTGCTCATTACTCCTCCCAGAACTCGACATGATCATAAAGATCATCATCATCGGTCCCATAGGGATATAGTACATCAACATCAACATCATCATCATCGGTCTTATAGGGACATAGTACATCAACATCAACATCAACATCGTGGACTCGAAACATTCTTTTAGAATTTAGTTTCAAGTTTTAAGACTTATGAACATCACTTTCATCAACATCACCATCAAGACTCTCATCATTTTAGGCCACAATCGCAACATCACAAACATCATCATCGTTAAGGCTCTAGACTCTTTCCCCTAAGCTCATTCTTGTATTCTTTAGTAATATAGACATAGAATTTTGTAAAATCATTCATGAAAACAACTTATGCAGTAAATCAAGTTTATGATGATCATCAATTTAAGAAAAATACATGAATTAAGAAAAATCCTAGTAGAATACTCAAAGATTTTCACATATAACTCATCATCTTCAATCATGGACTCAATTACTCAAAAAGGGCATACAATCTCATGCTTTAGGTTAGCCTTACATACCTGGGATGATTTCTATTAACACGATTCCCTTGAGACTTCCTCTTGATTCCCCAATCTCAACTCTCCTCTACTCTCCTCAAGCCCTAGAGTATTAGCATTATTAGGAAGAGGATTTAGAATGGGGTTTTAGACCCTTTCTTCATGAAAATGACTTACATCAATCGTACATGGGTTTTAGAAGATGCTAGGAATGGACTAGAATGCCCCTCAAAATTTTAGAAATTTTCCAGCCACGAAAAAACCCAGTCCGTGGCGTGGACTGATCGCGTATAACTCATTTTTGGCAAAAATCTTCCTGAACGAGTTTTCTCAACCCCATCAAAAAATTTAAGAAAAACATAAGTCACCCTTCGTGATGGGTCCGCGACGCGGCTTTGTCGCGAACTCTCACTGTTTCTCGTTTTGGAATAAAAAATTATCTTTTGATTCAGTCGCTCTAAAAATTCACCGAGACCCTTCCCCCACTCAATTCGGCATGTTGATCACGAAATCCAGTCTCGAATTTTTCATCCGAGCATCAGAAGACACATCATGTGCACATATCTCCTCTAAGGGTATTTTGATAATTTTACCAGGCGTTACATATAATAATTTAAAAATGATGAAAAGATGATTTTTTCTAAAGAGGAGTCTTTTAATGAAGCGCAAAAAGTTCAAACAACATTTTGAAGGGTCTTCACACTTTTAATATAGTATATAGAATACCATAGTAAGATAGTCAATATGTAAAAGAAGTAAAATAATAATATGATAATTTAAAAATGGTGAAAAGACAACTTTGTCTAAAGAGGAGTCTTTTAATGAAGGGCAAAAAGTTCAAACAATATTTTTAATGATCTTCACACTTTTAATATAGTACAGATAGATAGATAGATAGATAGATAGATAGATAGATAGATAGATAGATAGATAGATAGATAGATAGATAGATAGATAGATAGATAGATAGATAGATAGATAGATAGATAGATAGATAGATAGATAGATAGATAAAAGGATATTGGAATAAACTTAAAAATAGAATATGAAACCAATTTAGAGGAGGAATGAAAAGAATATTCTTTCTTGTGATTTTTGACTAGTGCGCTTTTAATATTGATTTAATAATCCTATTTTGCTTCATGCTACTTTTAAAATATATAAACTATAGATTAAAATCTTAACGAATAAAATAATGCATGGTAGTTGGGGAGTCAATTAGTTAGATAGAGTTGTATATCTTCTTATACTTAACAACAATGACTGTGGTAATTGTAAAATCCCCACGCACCAATTAGAGGCATCGAGTTTGAGTTTTGAGCGTAAAAAATGTTATTTGAAACGGCTGTGGCAATATCAACGAGATTTTTGTACAATCACTGGCTCATAAGTGATTGTTGTCGGATAAGAGAAACTCCCAAATAGGTTTTATTCTGATAGTACTCTGAGTAGTTGATTTATGAGGTTAGAGTTGAGTTGAGTTATAAGATTTGAGTGATATTGATGAGTCATCTATCTACTCTTTATTATTGCTTTAGATGGACATTTGACATCCTGATTAAGTATCTTCTGAGCTGATGTTATCTTGTGTTATTCTGCCTTTATCTGTTTTATTCAGCCATTTTATATACTCGTACATTCCACGTACTGACGTCCATTTGGATTGCATCATTTCATGATGCAGAGACAGGTATTAGAGATCACCAACAACCGCTTCATTGAGGATCTACTTGCACTCAGCTGATCGGTGAAACCTCCTTGTTTTCAAAGGATTTCCATATTGCTATCATCTAGCTTGAGTTAGTACTTTATTTTCCTTGAGTTGGGTAGCTATGTCCTGTCGTAGTACCATCTAGATGTTAGAGGTAGAGAATTCATAGACATTGAGTAGAGGATGTTGAGTATTACTTTTTTTTCCAACTCTTGTTTATTGGAAATTAACTTTTTACATAAGACTTGGTTATTTAATTACATTACAATCTTTCACTTGAGTATTATTCTTCTGTTGTTGAGTATGAGATGACGATGAGGCCAAGTGGTTCACTCGAGAACTAGCAATAGTCTTTGAGTGCCGGTCACGCCAAAGGTACCCTCCCGGGATGTGACAAAAGGGGTTGCACAAATGCGGAGCATATTATCCTTGCCTCCTACCTGGGTCAAGGGGTTAGCACAAAGCAACATGAAACAGATGCAAGCTAATGATACATTCCAGATATGACTATAGACATATAAAAATAGCATCATAATACGAATATTGATACATCAATTGTCACAAACAGTACGCAAACTACCAGCATGCCTCATAACATCATAATTATGTTAGGAGCCAAGAATATCAACAATACTTGACATCACTCGTCTTAGAGATACAGACATAACACAATATCAGACCTCACCCATCCCAAATTATACACATACCTGTGAAAGTGTCTCAAGAACCATCAATTAACACATAATTATCCAAATAGTATCACAAGTCTTGTGTTATCACATTGTGCAATGACCCATAATATCATTTCTAGAATTAGTCCTCTTGATTTCATAAAAATATTCCCCTCATAAAAGTGTTGTAGGTACTTTGGACTATTCCATAACTAAGACTATTTAATTTACGGGTCAGTTTAAATAATTACTATAAATGGTAGACTAAATATTAATTTGTTTAAGAGCCTATACCACTTGATCTATGTGCTAAATTAGGTTAGTGGGATTTATCAGTTTTAGAAGAAAAATAAAATAAAAGAAGGAGGAACAAAAACTCACCTGTGTAACTTAAAGAACGCCGCCACTGTCAGGTGAGAATCTCAATTTTCACGTTGTCATAGTGATGTGTAGGATTGATTAGCTAAGAGTATATATGCGATGCTAATTACCATTATTGTGTCCTTTTAAGTAGAAAAGGGAATGGAAATTAAAATTATATATTGCACGTTTCTTAAGAAAGTTGGGAGGGGGGAGGGAAGATATGGATTCTAGTGATGCCATTGGGCAATCACCGAAGCCATTAATAATAGACATTATATGTTCATAAGGTAGTTATATTCTAATTGAATTGATAACTTTTATTTTATAAAAATAATTTGGAATTAAGAAGTGATCCAAGTACTTGTATTTTCTTTTCCCTCATCTGCACAGCACTTCTGCCAGTGCTTTTGATTTTTTGCTTAGGTGAACATGTCACTGGTTTATGCACTTTCTGATGTATACATATGCATATACATTTTTTTTGGTATTAATATAGGAGAAATTGAAACTTAACCCTAGGCTTGAAATTTAGAAATTGATTATAGAATTGAACGTTTTTTACTAGATCGTGGTGCTACGGATTCTATTGAAAGGGAAAGACTCAAGTATTTGATTAAGTGATTCAACTAAGGCAAGTGAACTTTCAAAACCTCGTAATTCTCATAAAATTCTCAAAATTATCTTTTATTCTATGTGTGATTCATGAAGTATTTCAACATTATAAGAATAAGGTGATAAAATATAAATGTGAGTTGGTGTGGTGTGGTGACACTTGAATTGAAAATGTAAATGTGAGTTGGTGTGGTGTGGTGACACTTGAATTGAAAATGTGGCTAAGTGATGAGAATTCTATTTTTGAGATATATTGTTGTGGTTACTGATTATGATTGGATTTGTTTGTAGACTTCATATGTCACACACATTTGCATTGAATTTGAATATTGATATGAGTGAGATGGTAAAAGTTGGGGCCGAGGTCTTTACCGGTCGAGATATAATGTCGAGGTCTTTGCCAGCGAGATTGTGATGTTGAGATCTTTACTAGTGATATTATGATGCCGAGATTTTTGCCGGTGATGATATTATACCGAGGTCTTTACCGGCGATGTTGTGATGTTGAGTTATTTTTCAGGAATGTTATGATGCCGAGGTCATTATCGGCGATTATTGCATATGCATTGAATCTCATCCTTGCATATTCTTGTGTGGTATGATATTATTCTTGTGATTGATTGTGTTATCACTTGTGAGTTGTGGCTTGTGATTTGATATTTGTGATATACTGAAAAACTATCTCTAGTATGTATTATGTGTTGCTGGGTTGGGCTGATTTTCTGGGCAAGTGGTAGTAATGGAGGTTGGTTGGGGTGAAAGGAGTTTTTGTATTCTATTGGATTTATTCTATTTTGTTAGTTGACTTGTTGGATACCTCGTTGTTTTGGTACTCATTCTTGCTTCTACACTTGTGTAGGTTTTGAGGCCGGACAGTAAGTAGTAATTTGTCCTCAATCATCCGAGGCTTCCCAGGAGATTTAGAGAGGTAGTTGTTGTCATTTGGCTGACTCTCTTATTCTTATTTCTTTTCTGTTTTGTTCTATTTGAGAAAAAAACATTATCAAACTTGTAATTCTTTTGATTTTTGTATGTCTAGTAGCTTGTATATGTGACAACCAATCCTTGGGCGGTATTTAAGCTTGTGAAGATTTTTAGCTTTAGTTACTTTCGCATGTTATTTCTATTTCTCATTGGATTTTTGTTGACTTGTTCTGGTGGGATTGTGCAAGTGTCATTACGTCTATTTTTGGGTTGTGACAGTTGGTATCACAGCTCCATTCATAGGTATCATGTGTGTGCGAGCCAAGTCTAAATAGAGTCTTGAGGATCGGTACGGAGACGTCTGTAGTTATCTTTGAGAGTCTCTGAAGACTGTTAGGAAATTTCTCTTTATTTATTCTCACTTATCGTGCATGATTATCTTCATTAGTGTTGAGTTGTGCCCATGCTCGTTTGACAGATGGCAATGACTAGAGCTACTATTACGGGTGGTAGAGGCGAGACAACTCCCGACAGAATTGTTGAGGCCTCAGTTAGAGGTAGGGGAAGGGGTCAAGCTAGAGGTCGTGCTCATGGAGTGGCATCAGTGAGAGGACGTGTCCGCGGGGCAGCACCAGTTAGAGGATAGGCTAGAGGGGCTTCTCTAGAGCCACAGATAGAATTTGATGAGGATCAGGCTCTTCCAGAGCTCACAAGCTGCACCATTGCTTCAGGACACCTTGTTGAGGATGATGGGCATGCTTGAGAACTTTACTCAGCGGAGTGGTACGACAAGCACGTAGGGAGTTTCTCAGACCAGAGAGGGAGAACAAGCCACTACTGGAAATCTGATATATGGCAACGGTTATTTGGCAACGGTTCCACAACCGTGGCAATATGCTCCCTGTAGCTATGTTTTGAACCGTGGCAATAAACAATTAACATTAACCGTGCTATTAGAAAGAAAACCGTAACTATAAATTTGGTATGGCAACGGTTCAGTGTAATCGTTGCAATAGAGCACATATGGCAACGGTTTCCAACCGTGGCCAAATAACCCAAAAAAAATTAACCCGCGAAATAAATTATATTTCCCTCCACTCACAAAAGAGGCGCCCCCAAAAATTAATTCTCTCTCCACTCACTCATACGCCCCCAAAATTTCTCAGCTTCATCGTCTTCGTCGTCTCCACTGGTAGAGAGAGCTTACTGCCAAAATCTTCAGCATTCCGTCCTCATCTTCGTCCTCATCTTCAGATTTCTGTCAATTTGTCAAAAGAACAAGATGAAGATGAAGAAGATGAAGCTTCGTTAGGGCGACATTCCTCATCTCAGATACATCTTCGTGTCCACATCAGAAGACCCGAGAAAAGGTGAGTTATTTCACTCCTCGTCTCCGGTAAGCTCCGTTAGGGCATTTCATCGTCATTGTCTGAAACACCCAAAACCCAATTGCTATGTCTCTCAGGTGAACCACGTGAAAGGTCGAGCTCCAGTGGGTTTATCGGAGGTACAAGGTCGTTGAGCTGCAAATCTCTCAAACATCTACAAAACACATCTCCAGTTCTCAAGGTTGTTGCAGAGAGGTACGATTTTTGATATACGGGCGTATTTCTTGATTTCTAAGTCCCCACAATGTGTAATTTGTTGTGCATGTACTTTATTTTTCAAATGCTGAAATTTCATTATAGGGTTTGTTGTGCGTTTTCTTGTATATTTCCCCCTCTTGTCTCGTACTGCATTTATTGATTCTTTGCGTCTTAACGGAATCATACCCCTGGTTTAAGCTCTTTCACAAAGTATGTAATCAACTTTTTCAGACAACTGTTGGAACAAAAGCATCTGCTTTAATGTTAAGAGTTCTTCTTTGTCTAGTGTGAAGTATACTATCGCTACTCTATTATTTTATTGCCTTGTCTTGTCAATAGCTTTGAAAAAAGCAAGAAGGTTCTCCATATGGTGGTTCATTGTTCTTGGGTATGAAGGCAGTCAACTTAGAGTAATGGCTCTCACATTGAGTGTAGTTAGTAGCAGAGTATCTGAAATTGAGAAGATACGGTAAAATAGATGAAACAGGTTTGATCACACACGGATATATAAGAGCTGAATTGTTGTTTAAGGGAGAGATTGGGAATCTTCCTGAAGTTATTTATAGAAAGGATAGCCCGCCATTGGTAATTTTTTGATCTGTGGCCTTTTCTTGAAATGATTTGTGTATTGTGCTTGCTATGATATGACAGACACATTTTTTGGACCTGGAACTGTGGATACAGTCAAGATTCATTTTTAAACTGTTCATTTCTGGATTTGCCATTTCTTGGTTATAAAGACTGTTCATTTCTATGATGAAGTACTTGTTATTTTTATTTTATTTTTTGGTTAGAACTTTCCTTTTTTTATGCTTTAGTTTAGATTAAGTGAAGGCGTTGTCTAATGAAATACTCATTAGCCTAAAAACCTACTTTCTTTTTTTATGCTTTAGTTTAGATTAAGCGGAGGCATTGTCTAATGAAACACTCATTAGCCTTAAAACCTTTCCATTTTTAACAACAGAGTGTATGTCGTTGAGCCAATACAGTGAACCTTGTTTAGCTGGAAGAACTCTAGTGGGTTCTTTTGGGGTGGGGTGGGGGTATATGAGCTGCTCCTTAGGTTAAATTGCTTCTAATAATGAAATTTTTTGGAAGACTTTTGGCATTGGTGTAAGTATTTTGTTGTTCTGTCTACATGGTTGAAACCACAGGTGTTTATTGTTGTTGCTGGATGAAAATGTATGTCTACAGTAAGCTGTAGTCGTGGAAAATAACTAATGACTACTTATTTTGTCTATTTTATTGCAAGTTTTTAGCATGAGGAAGATATGTATAAGAGTCATGTATAAAAAATTGCTTTACGTTTTACCATATTTGGTAGAAGTTTTGTATTAAGTATACAAGTCAACATAACTTATATGATGTTTAGTTAGTAGTTTCTAAATGTTGTATAAAAGTTATTGATGTATTAACTTTATACGGTGTTTGGTTGGGTTGTAATAATTCTATATAGCTAATACTCACATAACTTATGAAGAAATCTATGCATAATTTTATGCGGGTAAATGGTGGATTAAGTTATGTGGATATTAGTCACATGGAATAATAATCTATTCCGTTGTGATGTATTATGGTTTGAATATAGAAATGTTGGCCTTTATGTTTCAGAATGCAACTAAATGACTCACTTTCTATTTTTATTTTTAAACTTAGTTTCCATTTCTAAATGTCTGGGTTAAGCATAAGGAATGATTAATCTCCATAGTTGCTTTGTTGCTTCATTAGTTTCCGCTTTCGATAACTGTACTACTTTGGATAGGTGAAGTTCCATAGCTTTACAGTTTATTGAGAAATTTTGAATGTAACTTGATAACTTTTGGTTTAATTTCCATTTGAAGTTTCAGCTTGCTAAGTTTACAAATATCAAAATATTTTTAGCCCCTTTTATCATAGTTTAAGCGAGATTCATTTCTTGTAGCATGAAGTCATTGCCTAATTGATGTTTTTCTGTGGTTTTTGTAAACTTAGCAAGCTGAACTTGAGGAACTAAAATTGAGTAACCAGATTTCCTCCTCAAATGAGATCTAATCCTTTTGAGAGTTAGGTCTGCAATAATGTTAATAGCAATTTGAAGTAACCCCTAATACTCTAATCAACTTCCATCACCCAATTACCCCAAGCTTCTTCTAATCTAAATTAATTGTCGTGACTCAATTAATTCATCAAAATCTACACAATGTGTAAGTTAGTTGATTTACAATCATGATTTTGTTAGAATAAAAAAGGTAAAAGAATATCTTGAAACATTTAAATATAATTATCAGCTTTAATATTTTGTGTAATGTCACGTAGGGTGCTCAATGGATACCGGAGATAAAAGTTGGATGGATCTCCGAAGATCCACCGCTGAATATATTTGTGGAGTTACTGATTTTCTTGATAAGGCATTTGAACGAGCCTCTCAAGGAAATGAAATATTATGCCCTTGTAAAAAGTGTTTTAATCGTTATTGGCATTGTAGAAATGTGGTTGAGGATCACTTGATTTGTCACGGATTCATTCATGGATACACCAAATGGGTTTTTCATGGAGAAGGATTTTCCTCAAGAGAAGAGCCATCTCCAACAAATGATGATGAAAGTTCTGACAAGCATGACGATATTGATAAACTACTTCATGATACTTTTATAAATGTAGAAGATAACTTGGGGCATGAAGGAATGAGGGAGGAACCATCTGAAGATGCAAAAAAGTTTTATAAATTGGTTGAGGAAGGAAAACAAGAGTTCTATCCAGGGTGTAAGAACTTTTCTAAGTTGAGTTTCACCATCCGATTATACTTGTTTAAATGTCTTCACAAGTTGACTGATGTTGCCTTTTCAGACTTGTTAGACTTGATAAGAGAGGCATTTCCATTTGCTCAGATGCCTGAGTCTTTTTACAAGGCAAAAAAGGTGATAAAAGATTTAGGTCTTCATTATGAGAAAATTCATGCATGTACTAATGATTGCATGTTATTTTGGAAAGACAATGCAAAGTTAGATAATTGCTCCGTGTGTGGATCTTCAAGATGGAAGAATGTTAATGATGGCTTAACTAATAAGGGCACTAAAATTCCAGCAAAGGTTTTAAGGTACTTCCCTTTAAAGCCTAGGCTTCAGAGGATATTCATGTGTGCCGAAACATCTGTAGCTATGAGATGGCATGCTACTGAACGCCCCAAAGATGGAAATTTAAGACATCCTGCTGATGGAGAAGCTTGGAAGGATTTTGACTCCTTGCACCCTGACTTTGCTCGTGATGCACGTAATGTTAGATTGGGTCTTTCAACTGATGGTTTTAACCCATTCCGAACTATGAGCATTTCCCATAGCACATGGCCGGTTATGTTAATGAACTATAATTTGTCACCATGGATTTGTATGAAGCCGGAGTATATAATTTTATCGATGATTATTCCAGGTCCATCATCTCCTGGAAACGATATAGATGTATACTTACAACCATTGATTGAAGAGTTGAAGGAACTATGGGAAGTGGGAGTCAAAACGTATGATGCCAAAACTAACAAATCATTTACTATGCGTGCAGGTTTATTGTGGACAATAAGTGATTTTCCAGCCTTAGCAATGCTTTCCGGATGGAGCACCAAGGGGAGATGGGCATGCCCCACTTGTAATTATAATACTTCTTCTCAATATCTCAAACATAGTCATAAGACGTGTTACATGGGCCATCGGGTATTTTTACCTCTTGATCATCCATATAGAAGAGATAAAAAAATCATTTGATAGTAAAGAGGAGCATAGAGCTGCACCTACTCCCTTATCAGGCATACAAGTGCTTGAAGAACTTCATGAATTCAATAATGTTTTTGGAAAGGGGCAAAAGAAAAGAAAATGGAAGAATGATGGTCCATGGAAAAAGAGGTCTATATTTTTTGAATTGCCATATTGGGCAACCAACAAACTGAGGCACAATCTTGATGTGATGCACATAGAGAAGAATCTTTGTGATAGTTTGCTTGGAACTTTATTGGATATACTTGGAAAGTGTAAAGATCACATAAATTCTCGCTATGACTTGCAAGTGATGGGGATACGCAAAGAGCTTCAACCGGTAGTGGATGATGATACTGGAAAGATTCATCTTGCTAAAGCTTGCTTTTCCATGAAATCAGAGGAGAAAAAGATATTTTGCACCGTTTTAAAAGATGCCAAATTACCAAAAGGGTATGCCTCTAACATATCAAATCATGTGCAAATTGAAGAGATGAAAGTATCGGGATACAAAAGCCATGATGCTCATTTTATACTGCATTACTTGCTCCAAGTTGCTGTCAGGAAAGTGTTACCCAAACATATGTCTTTGATTCTAATTAGGTTGGGAAATTTTTTTAGAGCTATATGTAGTAAGGTTGTAAGAAGATGTGATCTTGATAAGTTGAAGGCTGAAATCATAAATATAGAATGTGAGCTTGAAAAGATTTTTCCTCCCTTCTTTTTTGATATAATGACACATTTGCCTATCCATTTAGTAGATGAAATTAAACTTGGGGGCCCGACTCATTTGCGTTGGATGTATTCTTCTAAAAGAAATATGTGTGAATTCAAGGGGCTTGTTCGTAATCGAAAAAATCTAGAAGGATCAATAGTAGAGGGATTTTCAGTTGTGGAGTGTTTGACTTTTTGTTCAAGATACCTACCTGATTGCGTAAAGACAAGATTCAGTAGGTATCAAACTGAGGATGATGACGACACTCAAGCAGAAGGAGATGATTTATCACCTTTATTTCCTAAGATAGGTCATCCAATCGGAAGTGATAATAAAAGGAAAGGCAAGACTTTCAACATGGAGCATCATGAGTGGTTTGAAGCACATCGATATGTTTTGTTCAATACTGGAGATGTGCAAGTCGAGACATTCATCAAGTAAGATAAAATAGTTTTTTGATTTGGATTTTATTTATACATTGTGATAATGTGTTTTAGATTTTATTTATAAATTCATATTAATTAGATAGCAATATATACTTGCAGGGAACATAAGAATTTACTTGATAATCGTACTCGAGGAAATGCATGGGTAAAGGCAAAGATCCATAGCAGAGAATTTGGTGATTGGTTTAGGGAAAAAGTTCAAAATATTGAAGTGTCCAATCACTTAAGATGGCTAGCCAAAGGGCCTAACTTTGTGGCTAAAAGATATACTGGATATTTCATTAATGGATATCGATTTCATACAAAAACACGGGATGTCCCATGCAAGAGTCAAAATAGTGGAGTGACTTTGTCAGCAACAACAGATAGTTTTGCTAGTACAAGGGACCAAAACCCTGTCGATGGAATGGTTGTCTATCATGGAATTATTCAGGATATCATTGAGATTGATTATTGGGGTTGTTTTAGTGTAGTACTATTCAAATGTGATTGGTTTCATAATGAAATCGATGAATATGGTTTGACTCGCGTATACTTTAACAAAAAATGTAGTACAGATGATCGTTTTGTATTAGCATCTCAGGTGTATCAAGTATTTTATGTTGAAGATCCAATTGAGAAAAATATTTACTATGCGATAAATAAGGTTCCTGCTGATTTATATGATTTGGAGGAAGAGAATTGTCCTAATATTGAAGAAACATTTTGGAGGGAGACTAATCATGATATTGGTTCATCAGAAAGATTAATTGATATTGATGATGTGAGATGGTCGAGAGAAGATCTCCCTGTAGATATCATTGATATGCCTTCCGTTGCACAACATTTACAAGATGTACCTACGGAAACATCGGAAGAGGAGGATGACTTTGATGATACTGATTGGGATTGGATGGAGGCAGATGATTGACAAAGGATTTTACGAACTTATTCAAATATGTAGTCTTCTTTTTTGGGTGGTAAGTTCTAATAAATTCGTTTTTGAGTTGCAGCATAGCAATGTGAACAGCTGATTGCCTTCTAATTTTATCTCTTTTTGTTAATTTCTATATGAATGTGCTTGTTTTTCATTTTAGCTAAAAGAAGTACTTTTGCTTTTCGTGTCCTTCTAAATTATCATTTGTGGCTATATAGTAGACCTCTTCTTAGAATCTACCATGTGATTCTGAACTAAAGTAACCTCTAGTATCATGTTGTATGCACCAAGTAATCCTAAAAGCTGCTGCCTTGAAGTTGAATTTGGGTTTCTTGTAAATGTTAAGAAAATGTGGGTCTATTTCTTGTACTCCTCAATATATATGAGCTGGCTTTGTCTTTGTGTACCACCAGCAGAACTGAAATTGATGTCTGATTCTTGAAAAGGTATTAGCAAGGTATTGACTTTATTTCTGCTGTCTGATTGTTGTCTGATTGCTGTCCGATTCTTGAAAAGGTATGTGTTGTCTGATTATTGTCTGGTGTTTTGCATTTGCTCCAAGTTGCTGTCTGTTTTGCATTTGCTGTCTGTTTGCTGTCTGTTTTGCATTTGCTGTCTGAGACTTGGCAAGTTCAAGAACACAAACAATGGTCTTGTTTTGCATTTGCTGTCTGATTGTTGTTCTATGACTACTACAACTACAACTACAACATTGGTTTATGTACTATGGGTGGAGACTTAGAAATTTTGGTCATTGTTTGCCAAGTCTGGTTGCCTCATTGACTTTTTGACTGATTTTGTCTTATTTTTTTTACAGATTCAGACAGTCATGAGTCAACAAGAGCCTTCAAAAGGAAATAAAAAAGCCAAAAATAAGACATTTGCTAAACCTGGGTCATTATCATTCTTGGTGAATAATAAACGACGGGTTTTGACAACAAATGATATTGTTGAAGCTATACAATCAGAGAAAGGGCATCTGCTAAAATTGATTGAGGAGCAACAAACAGTAGCACTAGAATCTGAAGCTGATGGACAATCAATAGAGGAGCAGACGCTAGAGGAGCAAGTTGTAGAGGTGCAACATCAAATGAATTCTGTCGCTCCTCCAGTAAATGAACAATCAGCAGAACAAGGTAATATATAAGCTTAAACACAAACATGGGATGCATCTTCGATTTCTTATTCCCTCTATTTTTTTTTTATAGATGAAGGCATTTCCATTAAGAAGACAAGAGGTATAACGCAAATGCCTAAGGTACATGCCCGAAAAGAGCGTAAACTGATCACAATCAATGCCCAAAATCAGCCCGTTGGTCCTACTGATGAAGTTGTAATAGAGTTAAGTAGCTTCCTAGGTACATTGGCAAGAACTGCGACTCTTTGCCCATTTGATGTATTTGACTGGAAGAACATGAAGACGAAAAAGGATTTATGGGCTTATACGAAGGACTGGAATTTTCAATTTTTAATTCTTTGTTATAGTTTTTTACACTTAATTAGTAGCTAACTGAAAGATACTTAATTGTAGGAGAAATACATTATTCCTGAAGCTGCAAAACCATGGACTTTGGCTACAATTCAAGAGGCTTGGAGAAGGCATAGAAAACAGCTGAAGTTACATCATTATGACCCATATGACAATGATGAAGTTATCATGTCAAAGAAACCGGCTCATATTCCAGAATGTCAGTTTAGAGAGCTTCTCAAATATTGGAAGTCTGACAAATTCAAGGTAAAATGTATTTCGACTATTATAGTTGCAACTTATTATAGTCATATACTTTCAGTTATGAAGACTGTACTGAAGTTACTATAACACCCATATACTTTCAGTAAACATTGTTGATTTATATATTTTTGCAGAAAATGTCCGAAACTAATACTAAGAATCGAAAGAAGCTGTTGAATCCACACACTGCCGGCAAAAAGAGTTTTGCTTTAGTTCGTAATAAATTGGTGTGTTCTTTTATTTATTGTGAAGTTGTTAGCTGTCATTTATGTAATTCTTACTATATATTTTTATGTGAATAGGAAAAAGAGAAGGAAGTTATGTCACAGAAGGAGGTCTTTGTTGCTACAAGAACAAGAAAATCTGGACGTTCGTACAAGGCCTCGAATGAAAACACAATAAGTAAAATTGTATGATTGCTGATGACTTCAATCTTTAATTGACATCATTATTTATTGTAAATTTTATTTACATGGTTTTGCTTGTTGATGTACTTTCATTTTTTAGGCTGAAATGGAGAAAATTGAAAAAGAAATGAGTGTGAATGGTCAGTCCGGTGATGCATTTTCAGTCGTCATGGGCCCTGAACATCCGGGTCGTCTCAGGCTATATGGATTGGGGGTTACAAAAAGCAGTTTGAAAAAAAATGACAATTCCACACCAACTTTAGATGCAACAAATGATGTGGTACAACAAATGCAAGAAAGGATGCAAAAAATGGAGAAACAAATGGAGGAACAAAGGAGAACTATGCGACAAGAAATAATAACAGATGTAGTTGCACAACTTCAGCGTGCAGGATTAATTGATCCAATCATATTAGCAGCGTTATCTGTTCCTTCACCAGCAGAAGGAACATCTGGACAAGCGGCTGATCAAGGTTATTCTTTGTCTATTTCAAATTTTCTTCTTCTTTTCTTGTTGATGCTTCTTCCTCTTCTTGTGCTGCTACTGTTGCTTCTGCTTCTTCTTCATCATCTTCTTCTGCTTCTGCTTCTGCTGCTACTGTTCCTCTTCTTCCTCTTCTTTTGTTCTTTGTTGCTTCTGCTTCTTCTTTTGGTTCTCTGCTGAACTGATTGTATTGTTGTGAATGAGTCAAATTTCCAGTAGTGAATGAGTAACTTTCACTCTATGAGAATTAGGAAGATTAACCATAATAGATTTAGATAAAGGTTTGAAACTGGAGAAGAAACTTCTATCAAAAGTCATGTGCTCAGATACTCTTCATTCTTCTACTTCAGTTTTTGCAGAAGCTGTAGGATTTATGCTACATTCTCCTCACTTAGAGACATAGCATTTGCAGGATTATCCACTGCTTGTTGACTTCCTTCAACTGGCTGAAAGTGATTGTTAACCATAGCTCCTTTGTGGTACCTTTTGACTTTAGTGAATTTGAAATCTTCTGTCTATCTTTAGTTTTCCAGCATACTTTGTCTTCTTTCTTTTTGGCATCTTTTCCTTAAACTGATAGTCTATCGGAAATAATATCTCTGTCTTTAGGATAAGGTTTGTGTACACTAGTGGGATTACATTGAGTACGTTGTTGTTGTTGCGCATCATCTCATTTGCTACCAAAAGAGTTGCCTTTTCATCACTTAGATATGACAAGGAGATTCAAACTCAAGCTCTCTATGCCTTCTTTTCGCTTTTGTCGATCCAAAAAAGCTTCTTTTTTGCCTAAAAGTCCAAAGCCAATTTCAGTATACAAATTTTCCCATTCCAATGTTCATGATAATTTCCCTGTTCCTGTACCTTCCTCAACCCCAAATCACCCTTACATAATCAGAAAAGCTCACAACTTGGCAAATAAAATGTGCAATTCGCCGAGTTCTGAATATTCTGATCATGACAATAACAACATGAGAAGGGGGAAAAGTAGATTGAATATGAGTTTTTCCTCTGTTGATAGTGGCTGGTTCAGTTTCAGTAGTGAATGTGGTGATGAAAAGCCTAAAGATGAAACTCAAAGCCTTATTTCTTCGCCAATTTTTGAATCTTCATTCGATGTAGATCATCCGATAGACCCTTTAACAGAGTCCAGAAGTAGGAAAAAGACTAATAACACGAAAGTAAGGACTGAGTTCTTGAAATCAGTAGCACCATTTTGGCTCAATTTCTACACAGGAAAATAAATTAGACTTAATGACAAGTAATGAAGTTCATATTTTAACTTGGAAAATAAAGATCAAACTGATATGTTTTCAATTGTTAGATGAGGTCTTGAAAAATCGGAACATCACTGGTACTTGAGATTTTAAGAAAACATCATTTGCTAGCTATATCAGAGATAGCAGGTTAGTTATGATCTTTTCTTTGGTTGTTTAACCTCCAATATACCAGTTATATCGAAAATAACATACCTCATCAGCATCATTTTTCAAAGAGCTGGTTCGATAGGCTTCAAAGAGTAATTTGTCTTCTACCATATCCTTCATGGCCTTCAATTCATTCATAAGCTTCAATGCTAGAGATTCAATATCTTGCATCTGTCGCTGTGAAAATGCTATAGCACTTTCTGAAAGTATAATTGAGGTCCCGGTGCTAAGCTGAGGTAAAGAACGAGATAGACGAGGACCTTCTAGACTGCCCTTCAGAGGGCTGCTTCTTCGTTTTCCTAGATTGGCTTTTGGATAGCTGTAGTTTTTAGGAAAAAAGGTCAGTCCAGAGACTTTTCATTTTTGTGAAATAGGCATAAATGCTTGTATTGTTGTTGTTTAGCTATATTCACATATAGGTTGCTAAACAAGTATTGCTCATGAACTGATATTTCTGCTTCTGATCTGCTGCTACTGATATTGCTGAACTAATAATATTAGTGCAATATTGAATCTATTGCTTAGAACTTCTGCTGCTACTGATATTGCTGCTACTGTTCCTCTTCTTCCTCTTCTTTTGTTCTCTGCTTCTTCTTTTGGTTCTCTGCTGAACTGATATTGCTGCTACTGTTCCTCTTATTCTTTTGTTCTTTTGTTTTTGATCCTAGCAAGGACACTAGTGCCAAGGAACTTCTGTTACATTTTTATTTAATCAAGACTAGGTTGTCTGGCATCACAATGTGATTATTAATTATATTGCATTTTCATTATTTTTAGGTGATGAAATTGAAGGGGATGAAAGCAACACGGAAGCTTGACCTAGGAGATGGATTGGGTTCATGGTGATCACAACGTACATTATTCTAGAAACATTATATTGTATATTTATTTGAGAATTTAAAGCTATGGTGTGTTCACCCTTTTTGGCATATGCATGTATATTTAACTTTATCGATACTATTAGCTAATCAATTACCAAATGATCGATCAGTATGTGAATCTTCATGAATTGTAATTTTCGTAATAATGAATAGGTATATATTATTTAATTTTGTGATCAATTTTAAATTACTGTTACATGAAATTATTATATTATAGCATGACTTTATTTGTTGCAACTGATGATTAAGCCTATTTATTTGTTGCAACTGATGATTAAGAAAAATTGTTGTAATAGGTAAAAAACCGTTGCATTACTGTTGAAATAACTGTAGCACTACAAGTCTATTGCTACGGTTCCCAATTGTTGCAAATGAAACCAAACCGTGGGATATTCTTAAAGGAGAAACCGTTGCATTAGTGTTGAAATAACTGTAGCACGAGAGTTCTATTGCTACGGTTCGTAATTGTTGCAAATAAAAACTTAACCATTGGATTCGCTTAAAGTAGGAACCGTAGCAATAGGGTACCTCAATTGCTACGGTTAGAACAACCGTAGGACTAACCGTAGCAATAGAGCTATTGCTACGCCAGCTAATGTAGTGATTAGTTGAACCGTGGCAATAGACCTACGGCGACGAGAAGGGGGCCTGTAGCAACGGTTTTGAACCGTTGCCATATACCAAATTTCTAGTAGTGAGCTTCAGGGAAGCATCATGGCTGAGTTCATGATAATCAAATGGTTCAAACCCCAATGGTTCCTGCACCAGCTATTGGGGCACAAACCACTCCAGAGGCAGTTTTGGCAGCAGATGATCAGCTTAGTTATGAAAGATTTCTAAAGATGAAAACACCTCAATTTCAGGGTGGTAGGAGCGAGGAGGCTCACGAGTTTTTGACCTTATGCCATGAGATGCTAGAGGAAGTGGGTACGTTTGATTAACGTGGTGTCTGTTTTGTTGCACTCCAGCTCCGTGGACCAACTAGGGAGTGGTGGAGGACTTATGTGAGATCCAGACTAGTTGGATCTCCTCTAGTGGATTGGAGTGTGTTCTCTAGTGCTTTTCAGGATCATTTCATTCCTTGGAGTGTAAGAGAGGAGAGCCGATTGAGGTTTGAGGACTTGAGGAAGGGTTGTATGATTTTTACTGAGTATGAGGCTCATTTTTGTCAGTTATCTCAACATGCCTTAGCTATAATTCTAAATGAGGTGGAGAGAGTCCACAGGTTTATGAGGGGTTTGAACTTCTCCATTAGATCTTATGTATTCAGAGCATCTCGTGAGGGGGCTTCCTTTCAGTCTATTGTGAGCATTTCCAAGGAGGCAGAGTTGCTGGGTCGAGAGGAGTTTGGGGACCCTAAGAGGGTTTGTACCACGGGTTAGTATTCTGGTACTTCATTAGGAGCTAGAGGTTCGCATAGGAGTGGTGGACCTTTCAGGTGACAGGGTCCTATGCATGCATCTATGCCAGCAGCTGAGGGTGGATAGATATCTTGAGGGTCCCACAGTTTCACCCGTGGTAGCCATAGTAGTTCATTTGGTGGACAACAGTCTTCTACATCGAGGTCTTGCTTTGGGTGTGGGGATCCAGGCCACTTGATTCAACACTCTCCCTTTAGATTCATTCGTGACCTCATCGTACTTATTCGGCAGCTTCAATTAGAAATTTGGCTCCACTGGCCACGGGTCGGGGCAAGGGTCAAACTACTAGAGGTGGAAGGTTTTCAGATAGTGGTGCCTTGGTTTCACATGGTGGAGATTGAGGTGTTGCTCATACCGGGGCTGGCAAAGGAGCTTAGTGCTATGCTTTTCCTGGGAGACCCGAGGCTGAGGCTTCAGACGCAGTTATTACAAGTATTGTTCCAATCTGTCATCGACTTGCATTTATGCTATTTGATCTTGGATCTACCTATTCTTATGTGTCTACATACTTTTCGTCTGGTTTGATTTATTATTTGATCGGATGTCAGTGCACGTGCATATTTCTAAACCAGTAGGTGAGCCTTTAGTGGTGGATCGAGTGTATCGATCCTGTCTTATTTCTCTGCCTAGGTATGATACTTGGGTAGATATGATTATTCAGGAGGTGGTAGACTTTGATGTTATCTTGGGGATGGATTGACTCTCTCCTTATCATGCTATTCTGGATTGCTATGCAAAAACTGTGACCTTAGCCATGTCCGGTGTACCAAAGATTGAGTGGAAGGGTGATAGTGGTTCTTATCCTAGCAAAGTTATCTCCTACCTTCATGCTCAGAAATTGATTGATAGAGGGTGTTTGTGTTAGCTTTCATTTGAGATACTAGTATTGAACCACCTTCTATGGAGTCTCTTCCTGTGGTTCAGGAGTTTTTCAATGTGTTTCCTACTGACCTTCTAGTGTTCCTCCCGATAGAGATATTGACTTTCCTATTGATCTAGAGCCAGGCACTAAGCCCATCTCAATCCCTCCGTATCGAATGGCTCCAGCTGAGTTGAAAGAATTAAAGGAGCAACTTCAAGATTCGCTGAGCAAAGGGTTTATTCGTCCTAGTATATCACCTTGGGGTACCCCAGTCTTATTTGTGAAAAAGAAAGATGGGTCTATGAGGATGTGTGTTGTTTACAGGCACTTGAACAAGGTGACTATCAAGAACAAGTACCCTCTTCCCCGTATTGATGACTTGTTTGATCAGCTTCATGGAGTAGCTTGTTTTCTAAGATTGACTTGAGATCTGGTTATCATCAGCTGAGGATTAGAGCATCAGATATCTCTAAGACAGCTTTTCGAACCCGTTATGGCCACTATGAATTTTTGGTGATGTCATTTGGGATGACTAACGCCCCTGCAGCGTTCATGGAGTTAATCAATAGGGTGTTTCGTCCGTACCTAGATTCTTTTGTAATAGTATTCATTGATAACATATTGGTGTATTCCAAGATTGGGGCTGATCATGTTCGTTACTTGAGGATAGTGCTACAGAGGTTGACTGAGGAAAAGTTATATGCAAAATTCTCCAAGTGTGAGTTTTGACTTGATTCGGTGGTATACTTAGGGCATGTGGTGTCCAAGGAGGGGATTAGAGTGGATCCGGCTAAGGTTGAGGCAGTTAGAGGTTGGACACGGCCTACTTCAGCTACTGAGATTCGCAGTTTTGTGGGGTTAGCTGGGTATTATCGATGGTTCATATTTGGTTTTTCTTCCATTGCAGCCCCATTGACTAGATTAACTCAGAAGAATGTAGCTTTTCATTGGTCCGAGGAGCGTGAAGCGAGCTTCCAAAAGCTCAAGACTTTGTTGACCTCAGCTCCTATTTTGACACTACCTGAGGCAGGTGTAGACTTCACGGTGTATTGTGATGCTTCAGGAGTTGGTTTAGGTGGTGTGTTGATGCAAAAGGGGAAAGTAATTGCTTATGCTTCTAGACAGTTGAAGGTTCATGAGAAGAACTATCCTACCCATGACTTAGAGCTAGCGATTGTGGTTTTTGTGCTTAAGTTGTGGTGTCATTACTTATATGGGGTACATTGTGAGGTCTTCACTGATCATATGATTTTTAATATATATTCAGTAAAAAATATCTGAACTTGAGGCAGCATAGGTGGATTGAGTTGCTAAAGGACTATGATTTGACCATCTTATATCATCTAGGGAAGGCTAATGTGGTGGTCGATGCCCTGAGTAGAACGATTTCTAACATGGGGAGTCTAGCCACCATTCGATTTGAGGAGCGGCCTTTGGCCAGGGATGTTCAGCGTCTAGCTAATGGCCTAGTCAGGTTACAACTTTTTGATGTGGGTGGTGTACTTACTTTCATTGAGGCTCGTTCTTCCTTGATGGACCATATTCGAGAGCGCCAGTGTGAGGATGAAAAGTTATGCCTCATCAGAGACAAAAGGGCTAGAGGAAAGGCTAAGGAAGCGATGCTTGATCCTGATGGTGTTTTGAGGATTGGGGGTCAAATTTGTGTGCCTAAGGTGGGTGACTTGATTAGATTGATTTTTGAGGAGGCTCATTGTGCCCTTTATTCTATTCATCCAGGAGAAGGGAATATGTATCATGATCGGAGTCAACATTACTAGTGGTGTGGCATGAAAAAGGACATCTCAAACTTTGTGTCTAGGTGTTTAATTTGTCAGCAGGTTAAGTATGAACACCAACGACCTGGAGGTGAGTTCAGAGGATGCCCATTCCTACATGGAAGCGGGAGCGTATCACCATGGATTTTGTGGTGGGTTTGCCCACTACTGTGGGTGGTTATGACTCTATCAGGGTAGTTATGGATCAATTGACTATGTTTGCCCATTTCATTCCTGTCAAGGTTAAGTATATAGTAGAGAAGTTAGTTAAGCTTTACATCGGTCAAATAGTTAGCTTGCATGGTGTGCCTATTTCTATCATTTCTGACTGTGGTTCACTCTTCACTTCCCATTTTTGGAGGGCATTGTAGCATGGTCTGGGTACTCGGTTAGATATGAGTTCAACCTTTCATCCTTAGACAAACAAACAGTCTGAGAGAAAGATTCAGGTGTTGGAGGATATGCTTCAAGCGTGTGTTATCGATTTTGGTTCCCGTTTGGACCAGCACTTCTCCTTAGCAGAGTTTTCCTATCATAATAGTTATCACTATAGTATTCAAATGGCTCCATCCGAAGCTTTGTATGGTAGACGGTGTAGATCTCCGATTGGTTGGTTCGATTCTGGTGAGATGGACTTATTAGATGCAGATTTTCTTAAGGATGCTATGGAGTAGTTTCATATGATTTAGGGTAGGTTGTTGACTGCTCAGAATCAACAGAAGAGTTATGCAGATAGAAGGGTTCAAGCCCTAGAGTTTATGGTAGGCAATCATGTTTGGCTTAGGGTGTCACCTATGAAGGGTGTTATGCAGTTCGATAAGAAGGGAAAGCTTAGCCCTAGATTCATTGGCCTATTTGAGATTTTAGAGCGAGCTGGAGAGGTGGCCTATAGACTAGCTTTGCCACCTAACTTGTCATCCGTGCATCCTGTGTTTCATGTCTCCATGCTCCGAAAATATGTGCCCAATGAGTCTCATATACTTTCATTTTATTCAGTGGTGTTATGTCCTGACTTGTCATTTGAGGAGAAGCCTATGGGTATTTTGGATAGACAGGTTCGAAAGCTTAGAAACAAAGAGATTGTTTCCATGACAGTGCAATGGAAGAATCAACCAGTTAGAGAGGCGACTTGGGAGACGGTGACTGAAATGCTTGCTAAATATCCTCATCTTTTTTAAGCTTCAGGTACTTTGTTCTACCTTATGTTCGAGCACGAACATGATTTTTAGTGGTGGGTAATGCAATGACCCATGATATCATTTCTAGAATTAGTCCTCTTGATTTCATAAAAATATCCCCCTCGTAAAAAATTTAGTAGGTACTTTGGACTATTCGATAACTAAGACTATTTGATTTATGGGTCTGTTTAAATAATTACTATAAGTGGTGGACTAAATGTTAATTTGTTTAAGAGCCTATACCACTTGATCTATGTATTAAATTAGATTAGTGGGATTTATCAGTTTCAGAAGAAAAATAAATAAAACAAGGAGGGACGAAAACTCATCTGTATAACTTAAAGAACGCTGCCACTGTCAGGTGAGACTCTCAATTTTCACATTGTCACAGTGATGTGTAGGATTGATTAGTTAAGAGTATATATGCAATGCTAATTACCATTATTGTGTCCTTTTAAGTAGAAAAAGGGAATGGAAATTGAAATTATATACTACACGTTTCTTGAGAAAGTCGGGGGAAGGTGGGGGAGGGAGGGGGAGGACAAGATATGGATTCTAGTGATGCCATTGGGCAATCACCAAAGCCATTAATAATAGACATTATATGTTCATGAGGTAGTTATGTTCTAATGGAATTGATAACTTTTATTTTATAAAAATAATTTGGAATTAAGAAGTGTTCCAAGTACTTGTATTTTCTTTTCCCTCATCTGCGCAACACTTCTGCCAGGGCTTTTGATTCTTCGTTTAGGTGAACATGTCACTGGTTTATGCACCTTCGGATGTATACATATATGTATACATTTTTTTTGTATTAATATTGGAGAAATTGAAACTTAACCCTAGGCTTGAAATTTAGAAATTGATTCTAGAATTGAATAATTTTTTTGACTAGATCGTGGCGCTACAGATTCTATTCGAAAGAGAAAGGCTCAAGTATTTGATTGGTCGTGATTCGACTAAGACAAGTGAACTTTCAATACCTTGTAATTCTCATATAATTCTCAAATTATCCTTTCTTCTATGTGTGATTAATGAAGTATTTCAATATTATAAAAATGAGGTGATTAAATATAAATGTGAGTTGGTGTGGTGTGGTGACACTTGAATTGAAAATATGGCTAAGTGATGAAAATTCTATTTTTGAGATATATTGTTGTGGTTGGTGATTATGAGTGGATTTGTTTGTAGACTTCATCTCATTTTCATTCATTCTATGTCACACACATTTGTATTGGTTTTGAATATTGATATGAGTGAGATGGTAAAAGTTGGGGCCGAGGTCTTTACTGGTCGAGATGTGATGCTGAGGTCTTTGCCGGCGAGATTGTGATGTTGAGATCTTTACTAGTCATATTGTGATGTCGAGGTCTTTACCGGCAATGTTGTGATGTGGAGGTATTTTTCAGGGATGTTATGATGCCAAGGTCATTGCTGGCGATTATTTCATATGCATTGCATCTCATCCTTGCATATTCTTGTGTGGTATGATGTTATTTTTGTGATTGATTGTATTATCACTTGTGAGTTGTGGCTTATTTGATATTTGTGATATACTGAAAAACTATTTCTAGTATGTATTATGTGTTGCTGGGCTAGGCTGATTTTCTGTGCAAGTTGTAGTAGTGGAGGTCGGTAGGGATGAAAGAAGTTTGTGTATTCTATTGGACTTATTATGTTTTGTTAGTTGACTTGTTGGGTACCGCGTTATTTTGGTACTCACTCTATCTTCTACACTTGTGTAGGTTTTGAGCCCGGACAATGAGTAGTAATTTTTCCTTGATCATCCAAGGCTTCCCAGGAGATTTAGAGAGGTAGCTATTGTCATTTGGCTGACTCTCTTGTTCCTGTTTCTTTTCTGCTTTTTCTATTTGAACAGAAAGACAGTATCAAACTTGTAATTCTTTTGATTTATTTTATCATGCTTTTAAGTTAGACTAGACTAGTTTTTTATTTTGAACTCGGTAGCCATGGATCTGTCATTGACACCATTTGATTAGTGATAGAGGCTTCATAGATGATAGTCGAACGTTGATGTGAAGATTGTGAGCTAATTCTTTCTACCAGCCTTCTATTATATATTATTTGAGATATTAGATGAGATGAGTCCATTTTACTTGTTTTTACTTCCGCTGATCTATAGAGTTGTTGAATTGAATAGATGTGACAGGGTCAAGGTCAAGTAGTTCGCTTGGGGACTAGCAATAGTCTCTAGGTGTTGGCCACATCTTAGATACCCTCCTAGGGCATGACAAACTTGGTATCAAAGCACAGAGTTCAAGTGTCTTAGGGAGTCTATGAAGCCGTGTCTAGTAGAGTCATTATTGGTGTGAAGAGCTCCACATCCATAATTTGGAGGCTATAGGACATTTAGGAATTGTTTCACTTATTTCATGTTCTAAATAGTGTGATAGAGTTATACTCTATGAAAGGTTCTTCTCTAATCCGTGCTCTACGCGTTACAGAGTTGTGATCATGCCTTCTAGAAGAGCCGTCAGAGGTAGGAGACGTCCCCCCCGGCAAAATGTTAACCCACCTGAGCCTCAAGGACACGAGGAGCCTACTGACCAAGGTTTCCCAGTTGAGAAGACCCCGCAAGATGAGGCCTCCAATGCTGAGCTATGCCATGCTATTCAAACTCTATCCCAGGCTGTCACAACACCTGGCGAGACAAGGAGCGGGTAGACAGGATTCCCATGACACATTTAGAGTCCGGGAATTCTTGAGGATGAATCCGCGCGAGTTCACAGGGTCTGCATCCATTAAAGATCCTGAAAACTGTGTGGAGGAGCTTTAGAAGGTGTTCCAAGTAATGCATGTAGCTGATGTGGATAGAGTTGAACTGGCTGCTTACCAACTCAAGGGTGTGGACAGACTATGGTTCGACCCGTGGAAGAAAGGTATAGGAGAGTATGCCCCATTATTAACTTGGGCAGTGTTCGAGGAAGCCTTCTTGGGACGCTTCTTCCTAAGAGAACGAAGAAAGGCTAAAGTGAGAGAGTTCTTGAATCTCAAACAGGGCTCGATGATTGTGCAAGAGTATGGGTTGAAGTTCACACAACTATCTCGTTATGCTCTGTACATGGTTGCTAACATGAGGGGAAGAATGGGGATGTATGTTGATGGGTTGAATAGAGGACCCAAGAGAGATGGGAGGGGTGCAATGCTTATGAGTGATATGGATATTGGAAGATTGATGACATTCGTGCAACAAGCTGATGAGGAGAGACAACAAGATAAGGAAGAGTTCAGACGTAAGAGAGCAAAGACATCCAGCCATGAGGTTGGGAGAGAAGGTAATGGTGACCGATTCCCAGCACCATCATCTGCTAGTGCACTTACGCCTAGAGGCAGAGATGAGTAGAGGTCTCAGAATGTTGGAACCCGTGGATCTCAGTCACAAGCTAGTGTGGCTCAAGGTTCACAGGGTAAACCACCATAGGGTAAGTGTGACAAAATGCACTTAGGGAGATATCGTGAAGGGAATGATGTATGCTACAAATGTGGCCAAGCGGGTCACTTCCAAAAGGACTGTCCAAAGTGGGCTGACTGGGCTCAATCTTTTGCACCAGCCCCGCCAGCTAGAGGAAACCAGAGGGCCACTACGTCAGGCGCAAGTGGAGCAACAAACCACTTGTATGCCATGGGTAGTCGCCAAGATCAGGAGAACTCCCAGATGTTGTGACGAGTATGATTCGAGTCTTTACTTTTAATTATTATGTTTTGATGTATTCAGGTGCCACATTGTCCTTTGTAACTCCTTATGTGGCCAGTAGATTTGATAGAACCCCTGAGAGTCTTCTTGAACCCTTTGATGTTTCTACTACAGTAGGTTAGTCTATTCGAGTTGAGAGAATCTATAGAGCTTGTGTAGTGTCCATCCATCATAGGGATACTCTTGTTGATTTGGTTGAGTTGGAGATGATTGATTTTGATTTGGTCCTTGGCATGGATTACCTTCACGCCTGTTATGCCTCCGTTGATTATAGATCCCGAAGTTCCGAATTCCGAATGAACCGGTTCTTGAGTGGAAGGGTGATTCTGTTACACCTAGGGGAAAGTTTATCTCATACCTTAGGGCCAGAAAGCTGATGATGTTGAGTCTCTTACTCTTGAGCCAGTCCCGATTGTGAATGAGTTTCTTGAAGTGTTTCCTGATGATCTACATAGAGTCCCTCCTGATAGGGAGATTGACTTTGGGGTTGATGTTCTTCCCAATACCCAGCCTATCTCAATTCCACCTTATAGGATGGTCCCCACTGAGTTGAAAGAACAGTTGAAAGATCTGTTAGATAAGGGCTTCATAAGGCCGAGTGTTTCTCCTTGGGGTGCCCCTGTCCTATTTATGTGAAAGAAAGATGGATCCCTCAGAATGTATAATGACTACAGGCAACTGAATAAGGTCACCATAAAGAATAAGTATCCTCTTCCAAGGATAGATGATTTGTTTGACCAACTTCAGGGTGCCTCTTGTTTCTCAAAGATAGACCTAGATATGGCTACCATCAGTTGAAAGTGAGGGAATGTGATATTTCAAAGCCATTTTGAGTTCTTAGTTATGTCCTCTGGGTTGACGAATGCACCTGCAGCCTTTATGGACTTGATGAATAGAGTATTCAGACAAAATCTGAATATGTTTGTGATTGTATTCATCGATGATATTATGGTATACTTGAGAGATGAGGAGAAGCATGTTAATCACCTCAAAGGTGTCCTCCAAGCACTTAAGGACCATGAGCTATATGCGAAATTCTCGAAGTGCGAACTCTGGCTTAAATCAGTGGCTTTCCTAGGCCACATGGTTTCTAGGGATGGTATACGAGTGGATACCCAAAATATTGAAGCCATTAAGAACTGGCCCAAACTGACCTCTCCAACTGACGTAAGAAGTTTCTTGGGGTTGGCAGGCTACTATCGCAGATTTGTTGATGGATTTTCTTCTTTATCCACACCATTGACTAAATTGACTCAGAAAAAGGTCAAGTTTCAATGGTCCGACGAATGTGAGAAGAGTTTCCAAGAGTTAAAGATGATATTGACTACTGCATCGGTTCTAACCTTACTCGACGGGACAAAGGATTTTGTAATTTATTGTGATGCTTCGAGGGTTGTATTGAGATGTGTGCTTATGCAGAAGGGGAAAGTGATAGCCTATGCTTCCCGGCAGCTCAAGGTTCATAAGAGGAACTATCCAACCCATGATCTTGAGTTGGCAGCAGTGGTGTTTGTACTTAAAATCTGGCGCCACTACTTATATAGAGTGCATGTGGATGTGTTCATTGACAATAAGAGCTTGCAGTATGTCTTCAGTCAGAAAGATCTCAACCTACAACAGAGGAGATGGTTGGAGTTGCTCAAGGATTATGATATGAGCATTCTCTACCACCCAGGTAAAGCTAATGTTGTTGTTGACACTCTTAGTAGGTTTTAAATGGGTAGCACCACCCATATTGAGGAAGGAAAGAAGGAGTTGGCCAAAGAAGTGCATCGATTGGCTTGATTAGGAGTATAACTTGAGGAGAATAATGAGGGAGGAGTTAATGTTTAAAATGAGTATTCTTCATCCTTAGTTGCAGAGGTTAAGGAAAAGCAAGACCAAGATCCTGTCATACTCCAATTGAAGGAGGTTGTCCATAAACAGAAAGTGATGGTTTTCTCCAAAGGGGGAGATGGAGTGTTGAGATACCAGAGTAGATTGTGTGTTCCAGATGTTGATGGTATTCGAGATAGAATCATGGCTGAAACCCATAGCACTAGATATTCTATTCATCCTGACTCTACCAAGATGTACCACGACTTGAGAGAAGTCTATTGGTGGAGTAGAATGAAGAGGGATATTGCTGAATTCGTTTCAAAGTGTCTGAATTGCTAGCAAGTGAGAGTTGAGCATCAAAGGCCATGTGGATTGGCTCAGAACTTTGAGATCCTTGAATGGAAGTAGGAGATGATTAATATGGACTTCATCACTAGCCTACCAAGGTCTCGAAAACAACATGATTCGATATGGGTTATTGTAGACCGGATGACTAAACCGGCTTACTTCTTAGCAGTCAAGACAACCAACACTGTGGAGAAGTATGCCAATTTGTACATCCAGGAGATTGTGAGGTTGCATGGAGTTCCCTTGTCTATCATTTCGGACAAAGGATCTCAATTCACCTCCCAATTTCGGAGATTATTCTAGAAAGGATTGGGTACTAAAGTGAACCTGAGTACAACCTTTCATCAACAGATAGATGGTGAGGCAGAACGTACAATTCAGACATTAGAAGATATGTTGAGAGCCTAGGTTCTTGATTTTAAAGGAAGTTGGGATAATCACCTACTATTAATTGAATTTGCATATAACAACAATTATCATGCAAGCATTCAAATGGCTCCCTATGAAGCCTCGTATGGAAGGAGATGTAGGTCACCAATTGGGTGGTTTGAGGTTAGAGAAGTAGAACTGATTGGGCCTGATCTTGTCCACCAATCGATGGAGAAGGTTAAGTTCATTAGAGAGAGATTAAAGACTGCCCAAAGTCACCAAAAATCTAATATCGATGTGAGGAGAAGAGACTTAGAGTTCGAGGTGAATGATTGGGTGTACTTGGAAGTGTCACCTATGAAGGTTGTCATAAGATTTGGGAAGAAGGGAAAGTTGATTCCATGCTATGTTTGACCCTACCAGATTGTAAAGAGGATTGGGTAGGTTGCTTATGAATTAGAGTTGCCTTCCGAGTTAGATGGAGTTCATCCGATATTCCATGTATCGATATTGAAGAAGTGCTTGGGAGATCCTGCCTTGGTGATCCATGTTGAGAGTATTGAAGTGAAGGATAGCTTGTCCTATGAAGAGGTTCCGGTCCAAATCCTTGATTGACATATTCGTAAGCTGAGAAACAAAGAGATAGCCTCAGTCAAAGTCCCGTGGAGAAATCAATTCATTGAGGAAGCCACATGGGAAGTTGAGGCAGAGATGAAGCTAAATATCCTCACCTATTCGTGCCAAATGATGAGAACGTCGAAGGTACATTTCCTACCCTTAACTAAATTGATTGATCTATTCTTGAGTTGATTGTCTATTCCCGAGTCCGAATAGAATCGATTGAGATTTATGAGAAAGAAGAGAGTTTGATTGGTTGAGTTGAATGTTGAGATGAGTCTTGAGTCTATTCGTGCCTTGATATCCACCTTTACTCGTCATTCGAGGACGAATGATCCCAAAGGGGAGATAATGTAACGTCCGGTAAAATTATCAAAATACCTCTAGAGGAGAGGTATGCATAACGCATCTTTTAATGCTCATATGGAAAATCCGAGGCCGAATTTGTGATCAGCAAGAAAAATTGAGTGAGAAAATGGTCTCGGTCGATTTTTAGAGCGATCGGATCAAAAGATAATTTTTCAACTCGAAAACAAAAATAGTGAGAGTGCACGACGGAGGCGCTTCGCGCCTCTGTAGCGGACCCACACTTATGTTTTTTCAAAAATTTTCGATGGGATTGGGAAGAATTCGTTCAGAAATGTTTTGGAGAAAATACACTGCCCCGCGACCAGTCAACGTCGTGGATTGGGCTATTTCGAGGCTGAAATTTTTTATAAATCTTGTGAGGGGCATTTCGATCAATTCCCAACCCCTCCTAAACTCTATGCATGGTTTAATTTGGTCGTTTTGACGTTAAAAAGGTCTAAAACACCATTCTAAGTCCTTTTCTAATAATTGGAAAAGATTAGGACTTGAGGAAAGAGGAGAAGAACTTGAGATTGAGGAATTCAAGAGGGATTCTTGAAGGTGATTGTTGATAACTTCATCCCAGGTATGTAATGATAAACTAAAAGCATGAGATTGTCCTCTCATGTGCCCCGTAGAAAGTCATAGATGAGTTGAAAGTCTATTGAGTCTACATACATAATTCATGATTTTTTTTGTAGAAAATCTTATTTAATTCATATAGTTTTCTATGTTGATGATCATCATAAACTTGTTTTCTTGACTTGAATATTTCCATGAGAATTTGCATAACCCTACATAACTATTTTGAAAGCATATACAAATGAACTTAAGAATTGAGTCTAGAGCTTTGATCGGATGATGTCGATTGTGATTGTGATTGTGATTGTGATGAGAGAATGATGATAAGTTCATAGAACTTGATAGTCCTGTGAGTCTCCATAAATGAACTCCACTGAATTGTCTATTCGATTGTCCCCTTACGATTGTTCTAAATCTTGAGTCGTTGATTGAAATGTTCCCTAATGGGAGGGTTAAAGCCCCTATGTGATTGATTGATGGGAGGGTTAAACCCCCTATGAGATTGATTGATGAAAGGGTTAAATCCCCTATGAGATTGATTGATGATAGGGTTAAAAGTCACTAATGATTGGATTGATTGTCTTATGAGCATTGAGTCATGGGAGGAGTATCGAGCACCGAAAGAGTAAGAGTTAGTCCGACTTGCACTCGTCAAACTACGTCGCCAAACGTAGGTGAGGATTAGAACCATCACACTATATTGTGGTTCCCTCTTGATTAGAAGTCCCTGAAAGCAATAGAGGACTTAGTTGATTGTTGTTTCCCTTAGTGGATTCGATTCGTTGCCTACCTGGCAAGTTTGGAACGGTTGTGGCAACAACATCTTGACTGTTGTACATTCTCTGGCTCATAAGTGATTGTTGTCGGATAAGAGAAACTCCCAAAAAGTTCCTACCTTGATTACTCTGAGTCGAGATGAGATGAGTTCCATTGAGTTGAGTTGAGTTGAGTTGATTTGATTGATAAGGTTGATTGGTTGATGGGTCACTTGTCTACTCTTTATTCTTGCATAGATAGACATTTGACGATTTGATTTGATTTGATGATTGTTCTGAGTCGATAATTGTTTCATATTATTCTATCGGTTTCTGTTTCATTCAACTATTTTATATACCGTACATTCCATGTACTGACGTCACTCGGCACTGCATCGTTTTATGATGCAAATACAGGGATTAGGGATCGCCAGGCGCATCATTGAAGATCCAGGACGTTCAGCTGATTGGTGAGCCTCCCCTACTCCAAAGGATCCACTATTATTTATTTTATCATTCTTTTGAGTTAGACTAGACTAGTCTTTTATTTTGAACTCAATAGTCATGGATCTGTCATTGATACCATTTGATTAGTGATAGAGGCTTCATAAATGATAGTCGAACATTGATGTGAAGATTGTGAGGTAGTTCTTTCTACTAGCCTTCTATTATATATATATTATTTGAGACATTAGATAAGATGAGCCCATTTACTTGCTTTTACTTCCGCTGATTTATAGAGTTGTTGAATTGAATAGATGTGATGGGGCCAACTGGTTCGCTTGGGGACTAGCAATAGTCTCTAGGTGTCAGCTATGTCTTGAGTACCCTCCCGGAGCGTGACATGAGGTACTTTCTCCTCCAATTACTGGATTGGGTGCAACACCTGAGGTATTTTGTTCAGTAGCTGATCGACTGGGTGCAGCAGTTGAAGAACTTTGTCTAGCAGCTGCTAGACTAGCACCAGCTGCAGCCTGAGCACTGAGTTCTTCAATAAAATGTGTCAACTGTTGCTGTGACTGATCATCATCTAGTTCATCTTTCGATATAATGAGCCTCCTTGAACGTCTAAAAGAAGCATTGTCGGGTCCAAGATTTTTTCTTTTTGGTCTAATCATTTAAGTAGATAGTCCTGTCACAAAATAGAGATTATCTATTAGTTTGGTTCAATCACTCTCAATAAGCACAAGAAAAATCAATGCGTAACAACCTCTTTAGATGAACAATATGTGTTCTATTTTCACAAAAAAGGTACAACAACAACCAAACAACCCACATCCCCGAAAGTGTATCCTCAAAGAATCCAACAAATCAAACAACACCAACAAAAACATAACAACCAAAATCAAACAAAAACAACAACCACATCATTTATTCTAGTTAATTCAATAGTTGCTGCCAATACTTTAAAATCGACCAATATTTTTTCTCAAAAAGTACTACAACAACAAAAATCAAACAACAAACAACACCCATACCCAGTTATGCAGTTGTTGTAATACTTTAACAATTTCTGTGAACCTTACTCGAAATCAACCTAACCAACCCAACATTTTGCTTGCAACGACTACAACAATAAAAATCAAACAACAACAACAACACCCATACCCTTCAATCACCCAACCAATTTTCAACTTTCAACAAAAATCAAACAACACCAATAACACAAAACCCACATCCAAAATCAACCAACCAACCCAACATTCAACAAAAATCAAACAACAACACCGAAATCAACCAATAAACTAAACATATTTCTCAAAATGACTACAAAAACAACAACACCCATAATTAAAATTGTCTTCTTCAAAGAGTACAACAACAAATCAAACAACACCAACTTGAAATTAGAGTATGCAATAACAAAATACATACCTTTTCATCTTCCCAAAACTTAAATAATTATTTGTACAATAAAAAACAAAAGCATAGCAGTGAAAAAATAAACAAAATCTTACCAACGACGGCCGAGAACAATGGCAGTAAAGGTACGACGATGAAGAAAAAAAAATGAAAGGGACGAAGAAGAAGAAGAGCTCGACCTTTCTATGAAAATCCTATTTTTTTGCGCTTAGAAGAAGATGAAGAAAGAAAAGAAAGAGGTGAGGGGAAAAAGAAGAAGTGAAGTGATTAATTTGATTTTGAATTGAAAGTTTTTAAATTTTACTTTTAAATTATATAAGTTTAGTTGCCAAATTTTAAAAATATTCCCTTCGATCCCTTGTTAAATTAATCAACATTAATTTTTAATTAGTGACAAATTTGACCTAACATCTCTTCATATTCAAGCCCCAAATTTGTGGTAGAAACCCTAGAAAACTCTCTGATGTAGTGCAGATTATGAGATTGAAGTCATTCAAAGTGCTCCCTCTTTGTCTGTAGCTGCCACAATTTGAAGTACGAAGACAGAGAAGGTATGCATGTGGCTGCATTGGCTCCTACTTATATTCCGAGCTGCATCAGTCTTTTATAGTTATATAACTGATTGATTGATCGACTTTACTTTGTTATTGGAGTAGGAATGGCTGATGTGCCAGAGAGATGGTGTGTGGTGACTGGAGGAAGAGGCTTCGCTGCTCGGCATTTGGTGGAAATGCTGATCCGATACGAAATGTTTCATGTTCGAATTGCAGATTTAGGTCCAGACATTAAGCTGGAGCCTGACGAGGAGGAAGGCACAGTTGGAAAAGCCATGCGATCAGGCCGTGCTAAGTATGTATCCATGGATCTTCGTGACAAGTCCCAAGTACTCAAAGGTCTTCTCGCCTCTAAATATTTTATTCCCCCCTCCCCTTTTTTTTGGATAATTGTGGTATCCTGGTCAGCTTGTGTGAACCTCCACTCGTTACACGGATACATGGTACCTTCAACAGCACATAGATAGATGAGAAGAGATCATCTATAGTAGTTTTCCCGCTAATATTTTATGAGAACTCTCAACCCACTTCATTGATTATTAGGTCACACCCACTCTCAACCCACTCTTAACCCAGTTTCAACCCAGTTTTATGACCTACCCATTTAGTGTGGGATTGAAGTGTAGTGGTAGTTACCATTGTTGGTTTTTATTTTGTCTTAAAAAAATTGTTTAGTTAGCTTATCTGTGATGTTCTTTTAGTTTATCCATTGTATAAAATGTAAGAGCTATAGAGGTCAAAGCTTTGTCAAAGCAGATCATAGTGTTAGCAGGTCTATCTGCTGCCAGTAACGCATGATTTTGGTGTACGAGAAGACTAATTAAATCTTCCGTACAGCACTTTTGTCTTAATCATAGAACATGAGCATTTGTCCATATTGATTATAAACAGATGTAAGCTAAAGTAGCGAGAAAACTATTTGTTGTATACCAGATTCCTGAGAAAATTAGCAGCTTATTTCTTATTGACTAGCATTTGTTCCTGTTTTCAGCTTTTTGGCTAGAAGAGTAAAACATGTGGAATTTCCATATGTACATCGCATATATGCTATTCCTGCATTCTCATATTGATTCAATTAGAGTAACATATGCCAATTAATGTTTCCCTGTAAATGCAGTTTAGTATCTATATTAGCAATTTTTTGATGGGTAAAGTGTAACTTGTATTTGTAGAACCAACATACATGTTAGTGATACATCTGTTTTTTTGATAAGTAAGGTGTAGCTTTTATTTATACAACCAGCATAAATGTCAGCAATACATTTGTAGATTCCATCTAGTGCTAGCATTTTTTAAAAAAGGTGTCTATGCTTAGCAATAGATTACAAATTTATTAGAGAGCCATTGAATTTGCTGACCTCGATAACTTGGTCTCTAACTAAAAGTTGAAAAATGTAGTTTATCAAGGGTATAAGTTTTGAAGGAGGTAGGCGGTGCTTCCAATTATGGTTTGTGATACTTTATACACCTTTAAATGACATTCCATGTACTTTTAACCATAGTATGAAGCAAAAATGTGAATTTCCACATTTAGACCGTTACTAATAATATTAGACTGGTATCAAGCATGTTGCCAATTATGACACAAATTGTCCAAGACCATGTTCTTTAGGTTGAAATATTCAATTCTCAATGTGGCTTTTGTTAAGTTATGGAGTGTCATAAATCTTCAATTGATAACTTGCAGCATGTGAAGGAGCCGAGGTTGTCTTCCACATGGCTGCTCCAGATTCATCCGTCAACAACCACCAGCTTCATCATTCTGTTAATGTGCTAGGTATTGTTCACAATTAGGAAAATCTTTAATTGTCAGAAATTTGACTTGATATTTTTTTCTTGTTTGGCTTTCTATTTCCTGTATGGGAGTTTTACTCTCCTCATTTCTGTTGAACAAATATAAAGGAACCAAGAATGTCATTGATGCTTGTGTTGAGCTAAAAGTGAAGAGACTTATTTATACCAGCTCCCCCAGTGTGGTGTTTGATGGAGTTCATGGTATTATCAATGGGGATGAATCATTACCATATCCTTCCAAGGTATAGACTTTATTTCCTGTTTATTATCCAAATGAATCTTTGTCAGATTGTCTATAAACATACTTTGTTACTGATAATGTTTTCAGCATAATGATTCCTATTCTGCAACTAAAGCTGAAGGAGAGGCACTAGTTATCAAGTCAAATGATACTAAAGGGCTCCTAACCTGCTGCATTAGACCTAGCAGTATTTTTGGCCCTGGCGACAGGTTGTTAGTTCCATCACTAGTTGCAGCTGCAAGGGCTGGAAAATCTAAGGTGATTATATAATAGGTCATATTTATTGTTCAGTAGAGTTCTGTTTTAAATGTGAGAAAGGGATTTAGGGATACAAAAATAGATACAAGTTCTTTATACAAAGTATTAATATAGATACAAGTTTTTAGAGAAAATCGTCTTCAAAAGGAGATGTGCGGGGCTGTTCCTGCGGGTAGCCAACTCATTACAGTGTTTTGCAGTTACAAAGGGTGTTTGGATGGGCTTAAAAGCTGGTCAAACTTGCTTTTAAGCTCTTTTTAGCTTTTGAAAGTGTTCGGTAAATTCTAAAATGATTTAAAATAAGTTAAAATGGCTTAAAAAAGTCAAAACTTAAAAGTTGGTTCCCCCCTACTTTTTTCATTTTGGCTTAAAAGCCATTTATGTTTGATGAACAATTTTACCATTTTATCCCTAATATTTGTTTATAATTTCTATATTACTTTGCTCCTACCTTTTTTTCCTATTTTTTTCTTTGTTTTTTAAAGTTTTGCTCTTTCCTTTTTTTCCTTCTTGCAATTTTTTTCTTTTTTCTGTTTCTTCTTCTTTTTCTTGATCTTTTTTTTTCTCTTCTAAATTATTTTCTCCTTTTATTTTTTCTTTATAAATTATCTATGATGAAGAAGAAATACAGTCATTGCTTATTATAAACATCATTAAAAAATATCAATATTTCATGTGTTTTATCAAAATTATATATGTTAAAATAAAAATAACTTAGACATATAAATTAACTTATATAATCAATTTATATTGAAGTTGAATTTAATTAAATTAATTTTAATTTAATTTAATTTAGAAATAAAAACTTAGCGTAATAATTAACATTTTATAATGTGTAACAGCTTAAAAGTATTTCAGATATTTTGATGAAAAAAGTGCTTAACAACACTTTTGTACCAAATACATTAACACCTTTTTTCAGCTTAAGCACCTTTATCCAAACACTTAACAACTTATTTTTAGAATAAGTTTCAGCACTTTAAAAAGTGCTTTTGAAGTACTTAAAAGCGACTTTTTTTCAGCCCATCCAAATGGGCTCATAGTGTGGGGGGGAAGCTTAGTTGCCTAATATATGGAAAAGGCATAATGGAGAAGGGTCTAAAATTCCCTCGACCTATTGGAAATGGTACAAAAATGCCCTCTATAACCCTCAGAGGTTGGCCTGGTGGTAATTGACTTGAGCCTTGGGGTTTGCTCCCTTTCAAGGTCTCAAGTTCGAAACCCACTGGGTGCAAACAATTTTTGAGAGCCATCGAACTGGGTAAAACCTGAATTAACCGTGGTGCACTTGCGGGAAACTCCTTGCCGAGGGCCTGTGCACCCCCCGGGATTTAGTCGGGGCTCAAAGAGACTTGGACACCTAGTGCAAATAAAAAAAAATGCCCTCCATCCACGTATTGAGCCTAAAATGCCCCTATCATCTATCTTTGGGTCCAACAATGCCCTTCATTCACCTTTTTGACTCACTTATACCCTTGAAACTAACAACCCTCTCTTTTTTTTCTTTATTATGTTTCAGTTTCTTATGGAATAAAGTAAACCTCCATTTTCAATTCTTTTTTTTTCAAAAAAAAAAGAAGAAAAATTTCTTATAATTTTTTTCTATTTTTTAAAGTTTGTTTTGGGTTATGAAGAAAGATATTATTTTGAATTGAATATATGAAAAATATGGAAAAAAAAATAACTAGTAGTTTTATTGTAGTTTTTTCAAAATTTTTTTTAGGGCCACGAAGAAGGTATATTTTTTTGGATTTAATAAATTATGAGAAAAAATCTTTAGAAAAAACTCTCTTAAAAAATTAAGTTACAACAATACATATTTTGAAAATTCTAAAAAAAATCTGCGCATACTTGTATTTTATGTAGACAAAATAATTAACCTTTGAAGGATCAAAGCGATTTATTAAAATCGATTTAGCTTTCTTTAATTTTTTATTTCAGCAAACTTGAATAGTTTTTCGTTATTTTTAATACAACATTAAAAAAAACAAAAACTTACTCTTTAGATAAATTTAAAACTCACTTTTTCATTAACTTTTACAATATTTTTAAAAAGTTTTCTTGTTTAGAAAGCTAAATCGGTTAATTATTTTAATAAATCACTTTTAAAAAAAATCAATTTGATCCTTAAAGATATATATTACTTCGATTTGGATAAATTATGAAAAAAAATCTGATGAAGATGGAGATTTATTTTATTCCAGAAGAAAATAAAAATAATAAATATTAAAAAAGAAAAAGAAAAAAGAGAGAGTGGTTAGGTCCAAGGGTATATGTGGCCCAAAAAGTTTGACGAAGAGCATTTTTGGACCCAAAGGTGGATGGCAGAGGCATTTTAGGCCCAATAGGTGAATGAAGGGTATTTTTGTACCATTTTCAATAGTTTGAGGGCATTTTAGGCCCTTTTCCGAAGGCGTAGTGTAAGAAAGCTTCCGGTAAAATAAGAGAAACTATGTGCTGTTGGACAAAAAAGGAAGAGAAACAATAGGTTCTACTCTTTTAGAAACAGTGATCAGTTTACTTTTTACTATTGGTTTTAATGCTAGATTGTGGCCTATTTTCTATATGGTGTTTATTTTGTTTCGATTATCATACTATTTTGCTATTGTTATACTCTCTTCATTGTTTTCTTCTTCTTTTTACTTGAGTTTGATTCACTTGACCCGAGAGTCTTTTGGAAACAACCTCTCTACCTCCACGAGGCACTAGTAAGATTTGCATACATTCTACCCACCCCAGACCCCACCTAGTGAGATTTCACTCGGTATGTCGTCATTGTTGTTGTTACTAGAAAATGTGTCTTGAGGAACTTTCTACTAGTTCACTATTGATTTATTTGCTTGTCCAAATTATATGTAATGGTGAAAGAGTGATGGATTTTAGATGTCTTCTATTCTCTATCCACAAATTTGTTTGATTTTTGACAACTTGTTTGATTCTTAATTGTTCCAGTTCATTATTGGTGATGGCAACAACATGTATGATTTCACATACGTAGAGAATGTTGCACATGCTCATGTATGTGCTGAAAGAGCTCTTGCATCAGGGGGTGCAGTTGCAGAAAAAGCGTCTGGCCAGGTAACATTTTGAATTTTATTAATTTCTGTGTTCTGTATAAGCTTCTACTATGATTTCATGCTTTGCCATATGCTTTCAATCTAATGTGTCCTATGACGTTTTGACTCTTCAAAAATGTTAACAGCTACATTTTAGATCCTCCAAAGGTAGTGCATTTTTGGAGTCCATAGCAATTGAGTATAAGTTTTGACCTGTGAAGTTGTAGCCAGCATATGGAAGTACCCAGAATTATGCAATGTAATACATATTATTGGGTTACACCAATAGAAAAAAGAAGAAAGTCTTTGAATCACCATTAGAGTCCCATTAATTTTTGTACTTGCCCTCATTGCGACATGTGTTTAATGTCACAATAATATCAAGATGAATATTATATCTTGCAGCAACAAAAGTTGAGCTATCAATCATTGGTTTTTCATCGAAAGATCTCAAATCAGGGTTTCACAAATTTTTGTACTGCGTCATACAATTCCATTAATTATGGTGAAGCTCATTACTTTCCTTTAGGTCCGTGTAGTTTCTGGTTTGCTTTTTTCGCTTAACATCTAACTTATTTATTGGTGTTTTCCACTAAGGACTGAATGCCTAGGTCATTTAACTATTTAAGGGTTATTGGTTGTTCTGTGGTAATATATTTGTGATACTTCTTTGGCAAGCAGACCCTGCAGAGGTTTCCTCATCGTCTCACTTATCTTAATATTGTTCTTTGCTTGTCTAACAATGCATTTGAAGAGTACAGACTTAGCAGGTTGCTGGTTATGTGGAACTATTATAAAACTTTATTGGGTAACAGAGATTATGCTGGTCGTTGTGGTTGACAACACTTGTGCTTCCATTATTATCTAGCTTACAGTTTCAACAATCAAATAGGAGACCTTGCTTGTAGTTATTTTCCTTAGCTGTTTAGGGAGCTTCTATAATTGGTTTAAGTCATAATGTTTGCCTTTCCCCTCCTCGCTGTCAATCATTCAGTAAACGGTCAAATAAGAGCACCTTTATCGTCTTCCTTTTCTCTAGCAAGTTTGGGAACTTCTACCCTAAGTCACAATTGTCTTACTCCCTTCTCTATGTTATCATGGTTAACAACTCTATGTGAGGTAATGTTAGATATGAAAATGGTCATATTGTCCATGCCGACTTATGAGTAAATAATGCTTTCTATATTATCGAATTTCCTCCGCGAGGTACATAGTAGGAGTTCTTTTGCTATTTTTCCAATGTTAGCTCTATCAAATAATAACACCTTGATAAAAAATGCTGTTGGCAGGCGTATTTTGTCACAAATATGGAGCCAATAAAATTTTGGGAGTTTGTTGCACTTATTCTTGAAGGTCTTGGCTACGAAAGGTATTCTTATTTTGTGGCTCTGGCTATGTCAGAGATTTTTCCCTACACAATTCTTGTCTTTATCTGTTTTTGTTGGATCACTTTGTGGTCTTATTATGAAAAGCACTCCAAAGCTTCTTCTAGTATTATTCCTACTTTGCAGATGTCTGGACTTTTATCCTATGTTGCATGGATCCTTCATTTGTCTTGACATGCCAGTGTCTAAACTCTTAAAGGGTCTGATAAGGGTGTGGGTACTTCATATGATGTCTGCAAAATATACTGGAAATTAGCAAAATAAGTTGCCGTATAAGATACTTCCATGCAATGTGCTGAGTACTTACCTGTTAAAAAGTCTGAGAAGCATAGATTTTACCTGCTTTATATTTCTTGTGATTTGGAGATCAGTTATACCCAAAAAGTTCAAGTGTACATAAACAGTGGAGAAGGCATCTTCTATCACATAGAACTAGGGAGAGACGCTGTTTTTGAAAAGCTTTTAAGTTCTTGCTGTTCATGCATGTCTCACAAAATTAAGTAATTACAGAAATCACTTTCTGGAACCTATTGAAACCTAGTTTTGATTGTTCACAACTTACAGAGCAGAAACTCTATTATGCTTAAAGTTGTCTTACTAGATGTCTGGGCCATAGTAGAGGGGTTCATCAAATTATGGTGGTATACTTCTGGTGCCATTTATTGTTTGTCATAAAAAAGAAAAACAAATTATGGTGGTATACTTAGTTTTGATTCTGACTGCTAAGTATGAGGGCGTCTTAATTTTGTACATTGAAAGAAATAGGTCAGTTTTAGTATATGGTTTGCTATGTTTGGTTTTACTACTGATAACAAAAGGTAGATATTCCCTCCGTTCCTTTTATGTGGCACTTTTGGACTTAGTATGGTGTTTAAGAAAAAAAGAAGACTTCTGAAACTTGTGGTCTAAAACAATCCTTAGTTATTTGTGTAGCTGAGAATCATTTCATTAAGGGTAAAATAAAATTCTAAAGTTATATTGTTTCCAATTAGAGTAAGGTGACATTCTTTTTGGGACAGACTAAAAAGGAAAGGGTGTCACATAATGGGACAGAGGGAGTACTAAATTGTTAAATGGCCTATTTCTGAGGGAAAGAAGTTATTTCTTCTAGGTACTTAGCTTGATAATGAAATATAACTTGTATAATCTGATATGCAAGCTAATTGAAAACAATCAACCTGTCGAACACATAAAAAAAAGACTATTTTGTGTGAAAGGTCCACGTTCTGAAACAGTAAAAGGCAAACCCTCTATTAGAATAGTAATAGGAATATATAATCCTACTTAGAATAGGAATAGGAATAATATGTAGTTTCCTACTTGTTAAAGGATTATATTGTAGTGTCTATAAATAGGGTCTTTATGTAATAATGTTCTCACACAATTCAATAATATTTTTCTCCAATATTTCTCACATGGTATCAGAGCATCAGTGAGGAAAAAAAATTCACCGTGCATCGATTTCTGGTGGCTGTTTTGGGGCTGATTTGTGTGACTTTCGTTCGGTGGGTGTTGTGCGAAAACCAACACCATCACTAGGCTCGGGAAGCTTGGGCGACCAAACCCCACAAAAAACCACCGGAAAACAGCCCGACGTGCCGCTCGAAGGTGGGAATTTTCTGGTGAGATCCAAGATTCGCTCTGCCAGGGTTGGCCAGTAATTTCGACCAAACCCCAGTCACTTTTGTCCGGATCTCGATGACCTTTTCGGTGATTCCTGGCAGTTTTCCAAACCACTCTAGGCAGATTTCGTCGAATTTCTTACTGCTTTCAACTTACATTTTGGAAAAAAAGTCTTTTGGATGTGATGTTTTTGGCTCCAAAAATATAGGGATTGGAAGTTCAAGCCCTATGATCACTTCAGAGCCATTCCTAGGAAGTTCAAACTATTCAGCTTGAGCTTCCTCGATTGAGTTGTGGTGCAAGGGTCAAGGTATTCAAGATCAAATAACAAACAATGCTTGTGGGGTAGATGAAAAGGGAAAGTCTAGTGAGGAAGGTGCAAAGGCCACATCACAATAGGAGAAAGTGGATGCTCAAATGTAGGGGTGGCAACGGGGCAGGGCGGGAACAGGGTGGATTTAGAGCTATGCGGGTGGGGGGCAGGTTGAAATAGCTATTTTTTAAACTAATACAGGGCAGGGCGGGGCGGGGCAAGTTGCGGGTTTTAAAAACTAAATAGGAATTTGAAGAAATTAAATTTTTGTAATTAGTGAGAATCAAAGATATAAACTTTTTATATTAGATATTGACTTTAATTTTATTTTTTTCTAAAATTTAAACTAGACATGTCCTGTAAAGTTTTAGTTGTTAAAATGTTAATTAGAAATTTTTAAGTAACGATTCAGAAATAACTGTTAAAATGTCAACTAAAAATAGTTAATTAGTTGTTGAGACGTTAATTAGCGAAAAAAACTAAATTCAATTAAAATAGAAAAGAATTTTAAGATTTATGCGGGGCGGGTTTATGCGGGGCAGGGCGAGGCGTGTTGAAAATGAAAAAAGTCATCATGCGGGGCGGGGCGATTTAAAAAATTTGCGGGTTGAGCTCAACCCGCCCCATTACCATCCCTACTCAAATGTGTCTCCTATGGTGCTCTATTGAATCCAAGTTGATTCCCTTGTTTCGCCTATTTCACAACATGTTATTCAGTTTGGAAAAAAGTACGTGCTTTGTACACTAATGACATATCACGATTCTATGATGTGATATCTCGAACGACCAACTTAAAGAATTAGAATTCGATATGTCTACTTACTTGGGACAGGTATAGGCAGTCATGGAGGAATTCGAAACGTTGATGCCAATCACTACAAAACGTGGAAAAGCAACAAAAGCACATGCAGACATTGTTTCTAGTTCTTACACTTGCAGGACTCCCTACTGACCATGTCTCGGTGCGTTACCAGATTTTAGCTAGTCCAATGATTCTTACAATTGATGAGTTATTTTCTCGTCTACTTCTTGCTGCACCTCCCTGTCACAGTAGTTTCATCACCCACCGTTGACTCCTCTATTCTTGCATCTCAAATTGTAGAAAACGAACATATCAGCCTACGGACAATCGGCGAGGAGGACGCTTTAGGGAACTTTGATCCAAGTGTAGTTATTGTCATAAGCCTGGACACACTCGTGACATGGTCATATTTTGCATAGTCCATCGCCTAGTTATGATCTTGCTGCTATAAAAGAATATAATGAGTCCCTTCAAAATCGCGCAAGTAAGCAAACAACTCTACAAGTAGCTTCGGTTGCACAACCTGGTGTTTCTGTTGCGGATAATTCTTTTGCTTGTGTCTCATAGTCTAGTACTCTTGGATTGTGGGTCATGGACTCGGGCGCTTCTGGTCATGTTTGTGGTGACAAATCACTTTTGTCTAATATTGTTTATTCATAATCTCTTCCTGCTATTACTTTAGCCAATTGTCCATACGCTTCTTAGCAAAATGGTGTAGCAGAACGAAAGAATAGGCATCTTATTGAGACTGCTCACACACTTCTCACTGAATCCCATGTTCCACTGCGTTTTTGGGGCGACCCAGTCCTTGCATCTTGTTATTTAATAAATCAAATGCCCTCATCTTCTATTCAGAATCAGGTTCCACATTCCTTACTATTTCCTGAGTCCAATCTCTACTCGATTCCCCTTCGTGTCTTTGGGAGCACATGTTCTGTACATAACTTTGCTCCTGGAAAAGATAAATTAGCCCCTCATTTTCTTAAATGTGTCTTTCTTGGTTACTCTCAACTTCAATAAGTGTATCGTTGCTATTCACCTAATCTCCATCGATACCTTATGTCCGCCGATGTTACATTCTTTGAATTTCAACCCTACTATACATCTTCTAATCCTCCTGATATCTCTGAGGTCTTACCTTACCACAAGTCTTACCTATCCCAACTTTTGAGGAACCTACCACTGCATCTACATCTCTACCAATCCTTATCATCATTGTTCGCGTCCAACACCAGTTCCAGATGATTCATGTCCTGCGCCAGACCCTGCTCCTAATGCGATAAATTGCACTTGTAAAAGGTATATGATCCACTCGAAATGCTACCCCACATTATACTTTCTTGAGTTATCATCGTCTCTCATCACCCCACTATCATTTTATATCATCTTTGTCTTCTATTTCTATTCCTGAGACAACAAGTTAAGCACTTGCTCATTTTGGATGGAGACAGGCTATGATTGATGAGTTGTTTGCTTTGCATACGAGTGGTACTTGGGAGCTTATCCCCTTTTGTGCAGGTAAATCTATTGTTGATTATCGTTGGGTTTATGCAGTCCAAATTGGTTCAGGCAGTCAGGTTGATAGGCTTAAGGCTCGCTTTGTCGCCATAGGATATACTCAGATATTTGGGCTCGATTGTAGTGATATTTTCGCTCTCGTGGCTAAAATAGCATCTGTCGGTGTTTTCCTATCTATGGCTGCCGTTCGATATTGGCCTCTTTATCAATTGGATATTAAGAATGCTTTTCTTCATGGTGATCTTGCAGAAGAAGTCTATATAGAGAAACCACCTGCTTTTGTTGCTCGGGGGGAGTTAGTAGTCTTGAGTGTCGATTGCGTAAGTCACTTTATGGTCTAAAACAATCCCCACGAGTCTAATTTGGAAAGTTTAGCACAGTAATTCATGAGTTTGGCATGACTCATAGTGGAGCTAATCACTCTGTGTTTTATCGGCATTCTGCACCTAATCTTTGTATTTATTTGGTTGTTTAGTTATGTTGAATCAAGATGGTATCACTAATTTGAAGCAACATCTCTTTAAACATTTCTAGACTAAAGACCTCCGGCAGGCTAAAGTATTTTCTAGGTATTGAGGTTGCTCAGTCTAGATTAGGTATTGTTATTTCTTAACGGAAGTATGCCTTAGACATTCTTGAGGAGACAGGGATGATGGGATGTAGACCCATTGACACTCCTATGGATCCAAATGTTAAACTTCTTCTTGGGACATGGGGAGCCACTCGGTAATCCTGAAAGGTATCGATAGTTGGTTGGAAAATTGAATTATCTCACAGTGACTAGACCTGACATCTCTTTTGCTGTGAGTGTTGTAAGTCAATTTATGACTTCCCCTTGTGCAAGTCATTGGATGCAATTGCTCGTATGCTAAGGTATATAAAGTCAACTCTTGGTAAAGGACTACTCTTCGAGGATCAAGGCAATGAGCATATCATTGGATATACTGATGCTGATTGAGCTAGATCACCCTCTGATAGACGTTCTACGTCCTGATATTATGTTTTAGTTGGACGTAATTTGGTTTTATGGAAGAGTAAGAAACAGAGTGTTGGTTGCTCGATCTAGCGTAGAAGTAGAATATCGAGCAATGGCTGCAGCAACATGTGAGCTAGTTTGGATCAAACAACTACTAAGAGAGCTACAATTTGGAGAAATTGGTCAAATGGAACTTGTGTGTGATAACTAAGCAACCTTTCATATTGCATCAAATCCTGTGTCTCATGAAAGGACTAAACATATTGAGATCGATTGTCACTTTGTTTGAGAAAAGATACTCTCAAAAGATATTGTTACAAAATTTGTGAAGTCAAGTGACCAACTTGCAGATATCTTCACCAAGTCCCTCACAGGTAGGGGTGGTAATTGGGTGGGTTGGGTCAAATTTGAGCGGGTTATAATGGGTCAAGACCCAACCCAACCCAACCCAACCTAACCCAACCCAACCCAACCCAACCCAAATTTTCTTGGGTCAAAATGGGTTGAGTGATGGGCTATAGAGCGGTCAAGACTCAACTTTTACTGAGTTTTACTTATTTTATTTGTTCTTTTTCGATATTTTAGTATTTGATTAAATTATATTTTTTGTTATTATGGCTATATAAATGTATCAAATTAAAAATAAAGTAGTTAAAAAATATTTTGATAAGATTTCTCTCGAGTCAATTTGGGTTGTATATCAATCCAATTTCAAATGGGTTGAAATAGGTTGGGTTGAGATGAGTTGAGCTAATAAATGGGCTAACGAGTTGGGCGGGTTGGGTTTAATTTTGCCACCCCTACTCACAGGCCCTCGTATTAATTACATTTTTAACAAGCTAGGTGCATATGATTTGTACGCACCAGCTTGAGGAGGAGTATTAGAATAGGAATAGGAATATATAATCCTACTTAGAATAAGAATATGAATAATATGTAGTTTCCTACTTGTCAAAGGATTGTATTGTAGTGTCTATAAATAGAGTCTCTATGTAATAATGTTCTCACACAATTCAATAATATTTTTCCCCAATATTTCTCACATCCTCTGCTCAATGTTATAGATTGAGTCATTACCATAAAACATGCCTATTCCTAATTTTTCATTGCATAAAAATATATATCAACACTCACTCAGGAGAATTTGATGAAGAGAGGGGTACAGCTGAGTCCAAGATATTTTTTTTGTGAACAACAGGCAGAGACAATGAACCATCTGTTCCTTCACTGTAAGATGACCAGGCAATTGTGGAACCTCTTCACTAGTCTCCGAGGCATAGCCTGGACTATGCCAGGCAAAACAGAGCAGGCTATAGTGAGCAGGAACTATGAAGGCAAGGATTGCTCAGACAAGACCAGATGGAGAATTGTCCCAGCAGTAATTTGGTGGACTATGGAAGGAGAGGAATATGAGATGTTTTGAGAACACTAGTAGTCCTTTTCATAGGGTAAAAATGAACTGTATTATCTATTTTTGTTATTGGTGCAGTTCCAAATATGTTAATGACCCTATAGCTATAGTAAATATCTTAGGTTCTTTGTAAGTAGAAGCAAGCTGTTATGAGACAGCATTTGTTGATAGCTTTTGATGTATATCTGGTTTCCAGCCTTTAGTGCTGATGATTAATATACAAACTTGTTACCTTTGTCAAAATATATATATATATATATATATATATATATACATCAATTTTAGACTAATCACAACATTTGAGAAAACAAAATCGTCTCTTAAACCACTGTAGAGAGACTGAAACTTTGGCAGATCTTCATCAGTCTTAGAGGCATTAGCTGGACTATGCGAAGTAATACAAAGGAAGCTTTACCCTCTTGGAACAGGGATGGAAATCAGTCAGGGAGAGAGAGATGGAAGATTGTCCCAACTTGTATTTGATGGACTATTTGGCTAGAAAAGAACCACAGATGTTCTGAAAACAAGGGCTGCTCTATTGAGAAAATGAAGATGAATAGTATTATTCTTTTCTATTTTTGGTGTAAGCATGAATATCCTCAAGAAGAAGATATTCCTAGTATTTTCGACTACTTATGAGATTATAGGAGGCTATTCTTCACACTTCTGTGATCATTGTTTTGTAAGTATTACTTGAGTACTCCTGGACTATCCATCAGTTGATAACAATACAAAACCAAGAAGAAGGGGATTTCACCAATGTTTTCGTGCTAAGCCCCACATCCAATCCATTTCCCGCTGTCCATGATCTATTTGCTTGCTTGGCATTGCAAATCTAGAAAGCTTTATTCAGTAATACAAGAAAGATATCACTTAGCAAACTTAACCCAAATGCGATGAATCCAGGCCTACTTGCACGCACCTCAATCATTAAAAGAAATCAACAACATACTAGTGTATTCTCACAAAGTGAGGTCTGGAGAGAGTAGAGTGTATATATACCTTACCTCTACTTTAGTGGTGCGATAGGGAGACTGTTTTCGATAGACCCTTGGCTGAAGACAAAAACAAATGATGTAATGGAAGTTAAAAAATAGATAGTAACAAAACAACAAGTAGTAGCTAAACAATATTACAACTAAAAAAAACTACCATTGAACTGCACGAAACAATATATATCAACAAAAACTAAAGAACAAGAAAGTACAAGCACAACATTATGACTAGTAGTAAGGGCTTCAGGACAATGGACTCCTACCTACTATCATGGATGCACTCTTACCTACTAATCTTCTACCTTAATTTGCGTCATCCACATCATCCTATCTAAGATCATGTCCTCGATAAACCACTATTATGCCATGCCCTTTCTAATCACCTCTTCCCAATACTTCTTCATCTACCTCTAGTTCTCCTATAATCATCCGTAACCAACCTCTCACACCTCCGCACTGGAGCATCCGTGCATTGTCTCATCACATGCCTAAACTATCTCAACCTCGCTTCCTGCATTTTGTCTTTTATCGAAGTGACTCCTGCCTTGTCTCAAATATCTTCATTTGTATCCTATCTCTCCTAGTAAAACCTGCACATCCATAGCAATATTTTCATCTCTACCATCTTCATCTTCTGAATGTGAGAGCTTTTGATTGGCCAACACTTCGCCACATACAACATAGCTGGTCTAACAACCACTTCGTAGAACTTGCATTTATATTTAGGTTGCATGTTCTTATCACTGAACACTTTGAATGCAAGCCTCCATTCATCATCTTTGCACCAATATAGTGAACAACATCCTTGTCTATCTCTTCATCTCACTGGATTATAGACCCAAGATATTTAAAACTACCTCTCTTTTGGATGGCTTGTTTATCAAGCCTCACTTCCACATTAGCCTCATGCATCACCTCACTAAACTTGTTCGTTACGTATTCAATATTTGTCCTGCTCAACCTAAACCTTTTAGACTCCAGGGTCTACTCTTTACTCCTAACTTAGCATTGATCTCCTTTGTGAGTGTCTTCAATCAAAACTATGTTATCTGCAAATAACATACACCCTAAGTTGCACGAACTCGGGTGCGGGTATCCGAGACAAGTGCAAACCCGAGAGATGGCAAAATCTAAATTTCAAGATTCAGGGTACGAATCCGTGTATGGATACAAGTGCGGTGATTCGGCTAAATAAATTCAATATTATAAAAATATCTGTAAAAAGATATTCTAGATTGTTAAAGATTTGGCATACTAATCAACTTAAAAGTTATAACTCATTTTATAAGAAAGTAATAGTTATAAATAGCATAGCCTGAATATTGTATAGAATTTGATTATTACGTGTCAGTGTCACAAACTCAGAAAAATAAAAGGGACATATGAAGTGAACATGGTACAATGTATAATTAAAGTTATCTGTTCGTCTTTTTCTTCTTCCAAGAAATCTGTCCTCTCAGAAACCTCTTTCACTCTTCTCTAGTCACTACTTTTCCTAAAACAATTTATAATTTTGTTTATTTCTTCTTCCAAGATATCTTTCTTCTCTTTCTTCTTCCAAGAAACTTCTTTCACTCCTCTAGGGCCTTTGCAACTCTATAAGCTGTTCATTTATTAGCTTCATGAATAAATTTCGTCAACTTTCAGCGTCTTTTCCCTTAAATTTGTTTGACTTTGGTCAAAGTAGCCGGAGGGGTTGACCGAATTTGACATGCACCCTGCACTTGCACCTGTGTCGTGTCAAGACGGGTTTGGTGGCAAAACCGAATAGTCTGTGTGACAAACACCTTACCTTGAATTAGTCGTGTCAATACATCCATCGCCAATCAAATAAATACAGGCTAAGGGTGATTTGAGGACAACCCTAATACAGAGAAGTTTTTTGATTCTCCTCACGTTGTTTTTACTTGGGGATTATTGAAAGAAATCACCTAACAATTTTCATCTTTGCGAAGATTTGAACTCTGATCTCCCATAGTCTACCCCCCACTTTGTTGATTGCTAGGTCACACCTCGGATGTTGGCTAAGGGCTTAAGGGTCTAAAAGCTGGTGACATACAATATAAAATATAAATCAGGGATATGTGAAACAATGTGGGCAAAATCAAGTATAGAATGTCCTAGGAGGGCATTGTTGAATGAATCAACTTATGTTTGATTTCTTGTAACACAAGCAAATAATAGAATTAATAATAGATTAAATAGAGACCACACTCATGAGATAGTTTTAAGCTCTTTTTTCTTTTGCTAACGGTGATGTTCGAGCTAGCTTGCGCACACCTTGACTAATTCCATGAGGTACCTCTTACCTTGCACTAACATCAGTACTGGATAACTCTACCCACCAAAACACATATAGGAAAAAAATCACCTTGTGTTTTTTGTGTCCTCTAAGATTTGATTTGAGACCTCATGGTTCTTAACCCACTTCATTGGTAATTAGGTCATATCCGTGAGTGCAGTTTTGAACACATTAACTCTTTTGGAGAGCTAATTATGGGTGAAACCCATGTTCAACCCTTTTTGTAATACTAATCGCCCAAATTGCTGAACTATGGGGGATCTTTACATAAATAGCCGGTTGGATTCAATGTTCATTTTTCCTAACTGGTATACATAGATTATACACCGATTATACGTGGATTGTAATACACATATTAAATATGGATTATACATACATTATACAGCAAATGAAAATTTTTTGTTTAAGCATTGACGGAGCAGCTATTTAGATTAGTTCTTCAAATATGGATGGTTTTGGTGACTTTAAAAAATTTGGGTTGAGATGGCCATTGTTAATTTCTTTGTTGTAAAACTATATGAATGAGTTGATCTAAAGAAGCCTGTGCTTCCACGGTCTATATTAAGGTTAAGTAGTGAATCATTTTTCCATTTATGTTCCACAAATAGAACTATCCACACAAACAATCAACAAGCAAAACTATCAACGTAGAGGGGAAAATCTGATTTTGGTTGAAAGATCATGTATACGTGCATAAGCATGTATTTTAGTGTAAGGGGTGGCTTGCTATGGTGGATGTTGTACATTGTCCTAAGCCAATTTGGGAGGGATTATATCTTAGGTGCTGTTTGGTTAGTGTTTTAAGAGAGTTATGTAAATTCTTGAAAATAGAGAGTATGTAAATAGATCAACACAATGTCGTACATTGTTTGGTTGGTGATTTTAGTAGAGTTAATCTTTGTGATTTTAGCATAGCATATGTAGTGTTTGGTTAGCTTTTTATAATATTTTATGCATAATACCCACATAAGTTAATGAGGGAATTTATCTGTTATTTTGAGCGGGCAGGATATTGAATAAGAATATACATGAATTAGACCATGAAATGACTAAATAAACTATACACTGTTTATTATTTTGTAACATATCAAACTAAATATCCAGCAAGAGATAAATCCCTACATCACAGTCTTTGCATTGCTAATACATGCATTACTAGTCCCTACATTTCTAAACCAAATGACCCCTTAGTATGTCCTCCTTTTGCTTCATGCATCTGATAAAGATGTCCTTTTGGCGGGAATCAAGAATAGTGTGTTTAACTTGATTTCTTCATGTACAATTTAGTTTTATTCTTTCACTTATGCTGTTTAGATGGTTGAGCTGGTTGTAGCTTTGAGATCGGTTATCAATCATTATCATCTCTATTTTGTGATAGGACCAAGTGTCACTGTGTGATTTGACTCTAATCTGGAGTTGCTTATGAAAACGATGAAGATATATGTAACGCATTAAGTTAAATGGATTTTGACAAGTTCAGAATTGTGTTTTTCCTTTCTTTTTTCTATTTGGTCAGATTACTCAACATTTGTCAGCATGTTTATATATGAGAGACTCTGTGTGTGTGTGTTTTCTTGGTTATCTGTTGCCTGTAAAACTTACTCACTGTTATTCCTAGCCAACTGAAGCTGTCTGTGATGCCCATTGACATTTTCAGATGCAATTGAATAACAGACTTGATTTTATCTTGTACATTCATGAAAAGGAACTATGGCTTCTTTGTTATTTCTAGGCAGTTTTTGTTTGCTTCACATTCTAGTAGATACTCTTGGTCTTTTCTGCTTTTCGTCTACCTCATTTCTTGCAATGTGTATTATCTTTATTTCTGATTGTTCATAGTATGCAGGCCAAGAATTAAAATTCCTGCTTCTGTTATGATGCCAATTGCACATTTGGTGGAGTTGACTTATAAGCTGTTGGCAGCATATGGAATGAAAGTCCCACAGTTGACTCCGTCAAGAATCCGACTCCTATCTCGTAGCAGAACATTTAGTTGTTCAAAAGCAAATGATCGCCTCGGCTACACACCAATTGTCCCACTTCAGGTTCCCATACTTCCCATTAAATTGATCTATTAGGTCTTGTAATTCCACATATAAACCCTTGTTCCTGCACTTTCCTTGAAATTGACCTATTGGATCTGGTAATTCCACAAATAAACCATACATGCCATGCTGTCTCTCACTCTCGGAAGTGTTAGGGTTGTTTGATATGGGGAAGGGATAAACAAAGTTATTCCACCAAACGACCCCTTAAGGTATTCGATTCATAATCTTCTGCATGACTAGTCCTTATTAACTTTTATGGATGCTTTCATTTCTTATGTGATCAGCGTTTTCGGATAAACCATATTCTTGGACTTTTGGTGCTTTGAGTTTGAACTTTCTATAGATATTTATTACTTCACAGATGCATCAGTCTGAACTTTCACTATGAAAGGAATTATGGAATTAGATTATATTTATACCTGGATTTTAAGTGTAAGAATTTTATTGTAGGCGCTCGTTTGATAACATTAGTATAAATGATTATTCATTTCCACATTTTCTTTGGCTTTTGTTCTGATAATGTACCCAGTGCCTGATGCAATTCTAATTCTTTAGGAGGGCCTAAGGAGGACAATTGAATCATATCCGCATTTGAGAGCTGTACAGAGGCCAAAAAGGGAAGGCCCTTCTAAAGCTTTTCTGTTTCTCGGAAGTGGGAGAGGTATGCATTTGACCTCTTTCTCATAACTCGAGTCTCTTGTCTCCCCCATCTGAAATTTAACAATTTTTACTTGTCTGATGGATTATTTAATTCTATAGCCAATTTGTTGCATCTATCTATGAGATCTCGCAGAGGATAGGCCTTCCAAAATTTATTACGTAGTATTTTTCTTGTAGAACATCTCATTCAGGTCAAGAAATTGAACGTGACATGTCTGAGTAAATGCACTGATTAAATTTTTCAGAGTAATTCAATTGCCAGGGCAAACACATAACCTTGAAGTGATCCCATATTTTACATTGTTTTATGTCAAATTAAATGTACGGGGAGCAAAAGCTTGTATATACGTCTTGCCTTATTACATTATCACACTTATTTACCATGTTTGAAGAATGAACAGAAAGACATCCAGAACCAGTAGTCGGTGAATGTTGAGTTGAATAGAGAAATGTTTGTATGATACCCATCTCTTTTTTTGCCTTCTTGCATAATGCTTTTTAAAAAGCTTTTTAGCTCTGATGCTGACCATAGCAGTGCCTGCAATTTTGTAAAATTTTAAGCCTACGAAGTGGTTTCTCCTTTGTCAGCATCAATTTGATTTCTGTTTCAGTGGTGAATGATTAGTTTTGGTGAGTTGAATATGAATTAGTCATCAGGATGAAACTGGAGGCTTACAAACTAAGCATCTGGAGACAGTTGCTTGGTTCTCTGCAATGAATAAAGTACAAACTTTACATGTGGGAGGTATTAGGGCCCATTTGGACATAAGGCATGGAATCATGATTTGAAATCAAATTGATTCGAAGTTGAAATTTTATTTGGATATACAGGTTGGATTTTTTAAGTTGTAATTTTTATTATAAAGATGAAAACCCCATAAGTTGTGAAAACTATCAAAATTTTCCTAATTCTTATACAGTCTTACCAAATGAGCAAACCATAGTTCATAAACATGATATCGGAATATTCTAAGTCACCACATTGATAAATCATATACCTTCATGTTCTTTTTATATAAATGTTTGCGATTACAAACTTCCAAATCCACATAATTTTGGTAAAGATCCACTAGTTAACAATGGTAGTAACAAGTTACTCTTTAGTATAATCCTTTCTCGTGGTATGGACAATCTCTTCACGTCAAGCATGAGTCTTTCTTTTTTTTGTTGCAAAATTTAAAATGATTGTGTTTGTTTTACAAAATATAAACTTATGGATTAAGTTTTCTACATTCTAAAAAAATTTGAAATCATGAGTTGGAATCCCAAATATGCTTTTTGGAGAATTTGGGATATGAAATCATGATTTCAAATCGCACATCCAAACACAGATTTGAAATCATGATATGGAATTGCATGTCCAAATACAAGCTTACTGCAATATTAAACTGGCTTTCGCCTTGTTCAGTCTGTTTGTCCAGTTATCTTGGAAACATGGATCAATATGCTTCACTTATTTATCTGCGTAGTGAGCATAATATCAACATTTTGACACTTCTTAGTTATGTTGCATGTTGTAGAAGATTTTGTGTGTTTAATGTGATAAACTGTGAATGGCAAAGACTTGTATTCTATTTTAAGAGAAAAAACAAAGATTCTGACTCAACCTGTGTGCCTATATTTTGCAGTTGCTGACACCCTTCTTTGGAGGAATAAGAAACAGACACTAACAGCAGCATTAGTTCTAGCTGCAATTTATTTCAATTTCATAGCTTCTGGCTTCACCATAGTAACCTCTATATCAACAATTCTGTTGGTGGCATCGATTTTCTTGTTCATCCACGGGAGACTGCCTCCGAGAATGTATTCATCTGTACTCTCTCTCTCTCTCCCCCCATGTCCGTCTTATGCTTGTCTGTGCAGCAGGCCTCTATATAAATTGGTATCGTACTATTGTTGAAATTTGTTTCACTTACTGCAGTAATGTTTTAGCATAGTAAGTTGCTTAGGGTGAGGATGAATATACTTTTTTGTATTTTGAATTTGTAGTAGATTTTGTGTAGTTTGTTGAGATATATTATTTTTAAAATTTTGTTATGCATAATTTCTTCAAATTATGTTTTCAAGTTGGCTTTTTTAAACCCTCAATGCTTAATAAAATTACTGAGATACATTTTTAGTCACACTTTAAACATCTTTGTTGCACCATCTTTTAACAACCAACAACGGTATCAGAGCTTTATTGGTTTCATCTAAAGAACCTTCTTTTTTTTTTCTCCTAAAAAAGCCTTTTGGACTTTTCAAACCCTTTCAACCAATTCCAATTTTAACCTAGTTTTCAAACATGGCAAGTAACATTCTCTCTTTGCATGCACCATAAATTTCCTGTGGTAAAAACCATCAACAGTTTTTTGCAAATCCTACAATTGTCCAAATTAAAGAACTTTTGAAAGAGCTTTTAAACTAGACAGGGTTATTGAGGGTTCCTTTTTTTGCACAAAAGCAAAAGAAGAAAAAGAAAAAGAAGAAGAAAGAGCAATGTTACAAAAGTCTGTAGGTTCAAAGATGCTCAAAACAATCCTCAAGCACAAACAGTAGAAGCAGAATTTGAGGATCAACATCTTTTAAATTGCAGCTACTAACACAAAGGAGGAGTGTTGGAATTTGTTTTAGTTACTAAAGTAATTCTTTAACATAATAAATTGATTAGATTTAGGATGAATCTACTTGTTGAATTTTAAATCTCTAGTAGATTTTGTTTAGTTTATTGAGATTTTTTAGTTTTCTGAGTTTTTGTTGTGCATAATTTCTGCTGATTATGTTTTCAAGTTGTCTATATAAAGCCCTCTATGCTTGATGAAATTATTGAGAGACATTTTTAATCATTCATCAAACCATTTTTGCTGCACCATCTTTCACAAAACCAACAACTATCATGGTGAGAAATATTCTTTTGTACTTTTGCTTGGTAAACCAAACTTTTTTCCCTCTTCTTTCTATCTCTACTCTTGACTAATGATGGTTGTTAACTCGATGGCTTTTTTCTATAGCCACAATTCTTTGATAATTATACATTTTCTCAGTGCAAGCTATTGATCATTTAGTTCTAGATGTAGGAAAGTTTATCTGTTCAGTTGATTTCTAATGGCTTGTAGAAATTATTCAGCATTATGCTCATAGTCATTCTTAAATATAAATGTTGATAAAGGTGCAGACTATTGCATATGTATTTTAACTGGAGTAGCCAGGGAGCTGGCATTGGTCAGTTTAAGGAGTGATGATATGTACTTTTCTTTTCTGGCACAGAATGGGTTATAAAATTGATAAAGTCTCTGTATCATCCTTCCACGTATCGGAAGAGACATCGCACCAAGTTGCTTTGTCAGTGGTCTCAGCGTGGAATTCTGCTGTGACGGGTTTAAAATCTCTTTGTAAAGGGGCTGATTGCATGTTCTTCCTTAAGGTAATTGCTAACACATGCAATGTATTTCTTTTTTTTTTCTTGTTTTTATTAAATAAGTTCACCAAGTCAGTGCTATATTGGCTTTATAAAAAGAGTTAAGACTTCGAGTGAGTACAGTAATACATCCTTGCCGTTAACATCTTCCTATTTATATAATAACACAAAATCTGTAGGGGCTACAATCTGTTTCTTTAAAGTGATAAACTTTGATCAAAATGTGTACAGTATTATTTTGTACCAAAAGTGATGTAATGTTTCACTTATATTTGGCTGGCTATAAAGTTGGTTATTAAATCTTTGTTATTTGATCAAAACATGTCCCAATAAGCAGCCTCTCTACTTCTATGAGGCAGTGGTAAGGTATACATTCTACCCTCCTCAGACACCACTTGTGGGATACCACTGGATATGTTGTTGTTGTATTTGATCAAAACATGTAGAGTGTTATTTAGTACTATAAGTGATGCAATGTTTCACGTATATTTGGCTGGCTATAAATTGGTTATGAAATCTTTGTTTGCTTTTTGATACATACGTATATTATGCATTCTTTTTCTGGAACACATGACAGTGTTAGTAGCGCACACTCAGGGAAATCAGTAATTGTTATTTCAAGAAGCTCAATTGAAGGTAGAAAAAGAGTGAACAGAACCGTGGACACTGCAGTTTGGTCCATCTGGAATCGGAAAATCACCTAAAAGCTTTACAGCACAATGTGTTAAAACTTTGAAGTGTTCAACAAATTGATTAAGATAACAATAAGAAAACAAGTAGCCTATTTAGAAATGAATAAGTCCCATTCAGTGGACTAGATACATCCTTTGGCACTAGAAAAACAAAGCAATAGTTACTCATGAGTTGTTTCACCTATGTATAAGTAAGACAGGAGGAAGCCCGGAGGAGCATTAGTCGCCATGGAGGTATCCAATTGGTTTAGAAAAGCTAAGTTGCTCGGACTCCTCACTTTTGGTGCCACACCCATCTCGACATGACATAGGTGTGGGATCCGTTCCGATTTGGTCAACTGATATTGAGTACTTTGACCAAAATCGATGGAGAAAGTTTGGATGATTTTAACTATTTTTGTAATCATATAAAAGCTAAGGTGAAATTGAAGAAAATGGAATACCTTTTATATAGAAATTTCTATGTCATGCCTTTTTCTTTAATCTCCTTTCAGAATTTTCTTCAAATTCTTCATATAATTTTTCATAATTTAGGTTTTATCACTCTATTTTTAGCTATTTTGATTATTTTTAGGCGAATCCCTGCACCCCTATCCATACATGGATCCATATCCCCGAATCTTAAAAATTAGATCATGAAGGATCCTACTTCTAGATCTGCACCCGTATCGGACACCCGCACCCCAGTCCGAGCAACTTAGCAAAAAAGTATCTTGATGATGACTCACCACTTGAGAATTCGTCTTGAAGGTTTTGTAAGTTAAAAAAGAATTGAGGACCGGTGAAGGGTTGGAAGAATGACTTTCAGGGTAACATCTTCTTCGTCATAATGTAGAGTTAAGAGGGATGTAAATTTTAATTTCCTTCTTGAATTATGACTCTATGAAGCCGAAAGCAAAAGACGAGCAGGTTATAAAAAATATTTGACTTCCAATTATTCCCTCTGTCCCATTTTATGTGGCATCCTTTCCTTTTTGGTCCGTCCTAAAAAAATGTCACCTTACTCTAATTGAAAATAATTTACCTTTTATAATTCTTTTTTTACTTTTAATGAAATGATTCTCAGCCACACAAATATCTAAGAATGATTTTAGACCACAAGTTTTAAAGGTCTTCCTTTTTTTCTTAAACAACCGTGCTAAGTCGAAGGATGCCACATAAAATTGGACGGAGGGAGTACAATGTATGCAAGGCTATGGAACTTTGACATTCATAGAAAATGAAAAGGTTATAAGATGCCATTAAGGCACTAGAAAAGGGGGATTGTGTGCTTAGGGAAGTAATATCTCACTATAATTGGTGAGAGAACTATGGGGAGTAGATGGATAGTTTAGCTTTGATGCTGCATATGTGAGATGGGGGAGGCATCCTGTTAAGTTGGAAGAGTGTACTGTCCTGCAGTGTTTTAATGATCGTTGGGTGTGTATCTTCATAAAAAATGTTCTTTGTGTGTATCTTCATAAGAAAAAAGTTCTGTGTGAGGATCATTAGATTGAATTTATGTGTTGCAGTAGGAAATTGTGGGAGGGTTAACAGCAATCCATTGGTTGTACTTGTTCCTTTTTGTGTGTGTGTTTGTGGTGGTGGTGGTGGGGGGGGGGGGGGTATGTTTCTGTTCAAATAGATGAGGTTTCTTCTTCAAGTTGCATATTTAGGAAAAAGGATTCTGCTTTTTCTTTTTGGATCATTTAGGTTTCTTTTTCGTTGCCTCATTTTCAAAAGTAACAAGGAGCACAGGTTTTTTATGTTGTCGGTGCTATGTTTTAGTTGGGATTTTCTGAATTCCCCTTGACTGCCTCTGTAACAATAATTTACATTTACCTATTTAGGAAACCCCAACAAAACGAAAAACATGTAGAATGAGCATCTTTTGTTTCACTGAATTTGAAAAATTCTGACGACATTGGATGCAAAAGGATAGGACTTTCTAGGCCATCTTGCTTCTGTTCGCCAAAACAAGTAATTATATATACACCTACTGTTACTGGAACTTCCATCTATTAGTTTGTGAAATTTTTCATTTTGATGATGAAACAGGTGGCTCTCTCTCTATTGATTCTAAGTATCCTTGGAACCATCTCTCTGCAGAGTTTGTTTGCCATAGGTAAGTGGTCTCTCTTACCTACTCACTTATCCTTGAGCCTGCATGGTAACAACTCATCTGCATCCAGAATTTGTTATACTTTTTCCTAAATCATGCAAATAGCAGCTCGAGCTGTGCAAGTAAAATATCGTATATGGGTGCTTTGACCGTCTTATTTCTACTGCAGGAATCCCCGGTGCCTTTACTTTGTTTTTCATATATGAGAAAAAAGAGGAAGAAATAGATCATCTACTTCAAGAGATTGTCTCATTTACATGGAAATTGAAGTCTGATATTTCTGGGAGAATTTTCAGCTCTGCAAAAGACTGATAATAGGCGTCAATGACCTGATCGAGCTTCTTCCTTATCTTGAGAAACTTTCTTAAGCAGGTTCTTGAAGTTCAAGGACTTAACACTTATCCTTATGTGTAACATATTCATGGTTGGGAACCTTTCTGAAAGCCAGTTTTCTGTCTGTTCTCATATCAGGTTGCCATGTGTCAAGGCATTGTCTTTTGTTTGCTCTTCTCATTTCTTTCCGTTGTCCTTCTTTTGCCAAATATTGCTAGAGGATGTTTGGATCTCGCTGCATTGGTGTGAATGCTGGTGTTCTTGTCCTTTATATGTTGGGGCAGAGATGGAGATAGAAACAAATTATAGTGTCTACTGTGATAATGTGTAATTTTGCTGCTCGTTAAGAATGTGGTTGTTTTTGTGTCAGGGCAGCTCTCCTCTTATTTGACATCAAAGTTAAAAGCAAGCATCTTAGATGTCATCTTCTATGATGGTCTGAACAGTGTTATCTAAAAGTGCTCACTTCAATGCTTGCTTCAGCACTTAAAGCATGCGTTAAAGAGAACTGAGGGCCCAATGCTTATTCTTGTTGAAGCGCGAAGCAGTGGAAAAAGCATGCGCTTCAGAGGTAGAAGCATGAACACGTTCTGTTGAAGTGACAAAAGCATCGCTTAAGCCCTGTTTAGGGTTTTTTTTTTTTTTTTTTTTATATTTTAAAAATAGTTAAGAGTTTAAATTACCAAAATATTTAGCAATCTTTTGTAAGTGTGAGTCTATGACTGCTGCGAGCCTGCACTCCCAGAGTCTCTTATTTGAAGACTTCAGTCCAGTCTCCAGGTAAGTTCTACTCCTCTTCTCCTCTTTCTTCTCTTTTTCTCAGTTCTTTTTCTGCAGTTCTGCCAGGGTTTTCTGTGATAAGTTCTTTTCAGTTGTTCTGTGCTGCTGTAACAGAAGTTCTGTTTATATTTTATGGTGCTCTGCTTTATTTTTTTAAAAATTTTTGCTGCTCTATTTTTTGTTGCTTTGTTTTCTTCTTTTAAAAAAAATTGAGTGTAATTACTTTTAAAAAGTGTTACATGCAATTTGATCATCTATCTACTTTTTAATCTAAGTTGAAACTTGAAAGATTTGCTGAATATGTTACCTCTATTGAGTTCTGGATGATTTATCTATATATATTTAATATTTTTTATTTTTATTTACAGTGTTTTACTTGAAAAAAGCGTGCGCTTCGCTTTACACTTCCGCTTCTCACTTCTCAAAACACTGGGTCTGAATGCATAGGAATAGGCAGAGCTATTATATGTCGTGTGTAAATTTTCTAGTCCCTCAATATTGTAGTAAAGGTAGATCATGGATGGATGCTTCCTTTTTTTGGCGTCTTGATGTTTATCTATTTCCATACCGATAATTTTATTGGTGGGACCTTAACGGATTGTTTGGTTTGGATATGGGTTATGATAAGATTAGTTATGCTGGGATAAGTTATAATGAGATTAACTATCATCTTATTTAACTTTAAAATAAAACTTTCTATCTTATTTAGCTTTAAATAAATTTTTCATCTTATTTAACTTAAAAAAAATAAAATTTTCCTCTTATTTAGCTTAAAAATAATACTTCCGTTTTGCTTAGCTCAAAAATAAAACTTTCAATTTAAATTTACTACAAGCCAAAGATATTGTTAAAATAATTTATATTTTAATTTATATATATAATATAATTTTTAAATGAGTAACAAAATATTTAAGTTATAATATATAATTTAGTAGTGAAGTGAGTATTTTAAGAAAAATCAAAATATAAATAAATATAAGTATTAGACAAATGTAATTCAACTTACAATATATTCATACATAGAAGTTGCATTTACAAAATATAATTTTTTTTAACAAAAAAATATTTAAAAGTAACAATTAATCAAAGTAGTGAATATTATTAAAAAATATAATATACATAAAATGTAAAACTGGTGTATAAAAGTGAGTTAAAAAGGGGTATTTTTGTTATTTCACATATTTTATCTTAGGATAAATTATTTTGGGATTATTATTCCACCCAAGATAACTTATCCTAGACTAATGGCTAATTTTGGGATAAGTTATCCCATTCTGTGCAACCAAATAAGCAATTAAACAACAACAACAACAACATACCCAGTGAAATCCCACAAGTGGGGTCTGGGGAGGGTAAGATGTACGCAGACCTTACCACTACCACATAGGTAGAGAGGCTGTTTCCTGGAAACCCTCGTCACAAAAACCCATCAGCAGAACACGCTAGATACGATACACAGGCAAAAAGAGAAGAGCACATAATAATACCTAGATACAAGATAGTAAACATATAAAGGCAGATAAATAACATATAAAAGACAGACAATTACCACTCCTTCCTATCCTCCCTATTAGCCTGCTACTCTAATTCTCGACCTCCACTCTTTCCTATCTAAGGTCATGTCCTTGGTGAGATCAAGTTTCACCATATCGTTTCTAATCACCTCCCCCCAATACTTTTTTGGTCTACCTCTACCCCTACGTATAGCTCCCAAATCTAATCTCTCACACCTTCTAACAGGGGCATCAGTACTCCTTCTCTGTACATGTCCAAACCATCGCAGTCTCGCTTCCCTCATCTTGTCAGCTACAGGGGCCACCTCTAGCTTCTCCCGAATGACCTCGTTCCTAATCTTGTCGCTCCTGGTGTGACCACACATCCATCGTAACATCCTCATTTCTGCGACCTGCATTTTCTGAACATGTACATTCTTTATTGGCCAACACTCCACCCCATACAACAAAGCAGGTCTAACCACCATTCTGTAGAACTTACCTTTGAGTTTAGATGGTATCTTCTTATCACACAATACTCCAGAGGCCAACCTCCATTTTGTCCAAGCCGCCCCAATACGATGTGTGACATCATCGTCGATATCCCCACTACTCTGGATGATAGACCCCAGATACTTGAAGCTTTCCTTCTTGGGGATAAGGTGAGCTGCAAGTCTCACATCAATGTCTGCTTCCTCCCTCGCTACACTGAATTTGCACTCCAAGTATTCTGTTTTGGTCCTGCTCAGTTTAAATCCTTTGGTCTCCAAAGCGTGTCTCCAAACCTCCAACCTATCATTAACTTTGGTCCGGGTCTCATCAATCAGTACTATGTCATCTGCAAATAACATACACCATGGGACTCCCTCCTGGATAGATCGCGTCAGCTCATCCAACACCAAAGAAAATAAAAAAGGGCTTAGCACAGATCCTTGGTGAAGTCCCATCTGAACAGGAAAATATTCAGAATCTCTTCCCACCGTTCTTACCCGAGTTATGGCCCCGTCATACATGTCCTTTATCACTCTAATATATGCCATTGGGACGCCTTTCATCTCCAAACACCTCCATAGGACATCCCTCGGGACTTTGTCATAGGCCTTCTCAAGATCAATGAACACCATATGAAGGTCCTTCTTACTTTCCCTGTATTTCTCCACTAATCTCCGAACAAGGTGGATCGCTTCAGTAGTCGACCGTCCTGGCATGAATCCAAACTGGTTTTCTGAGATAGAAACTACTTTTCTCACCCTCATCTCCACCACTCTCTCCCATGCCTTCATAGTATGACTCAACAACTTGATACCCCTGTAATTATTACAACTTTGAATATCACCTTTGTTCTTGTACAGTGGGACCATTGTACTCCTCCTCCATTCCTCCGGCATCTTAGCCGTCTTCATGATAGTATTGAACAGTCTAGTCAGCCACTCTATGCCATCCTTGACCATGCTCTTCCAAAAATCTATCGGAATCTCATCCGGTCCGAGCGCCCTCCCTCTCTTCATCCTACTAATAGCCCTTCTAACCTCCTCAACTCTGAACCGCCTGCAATAACCAAAGTCTCGATGACTTTCGGAATATGCTAACTCGCCCAGCTCAATATCACTATCTCCTTTTTCATTTAAAAGTTTATAAAAGTAAGCTTGCCACCTTTGTTTAATAGAAGTCACATCCACTAACACTTCCCCCTCCTCATCCTTGATGCACTTCACTTGATCCAAGTCGCGAGCTTTCCTTTCTCTCGCTTTAGTAAGCCTATACATTCGCTTGTCCGCGCCTTTATCACTTAACTCCTCATATAGGCGCTCAAACGCTGCTGTCTTAGCACTCGTCACCGCCATCTTTGCTTCTGACTTAGCCGTCTTATAAATCTCCTTAAGCCTTTGTTTTTCATCCTCCTCCCTACACTCCAACCACTTTGTATAGGCCACCTTCTTAGCTTTTACTTTGTCTTGAATTTCTTCATTCCACCACCAATCACCTCGACGTCCCCCAAAGGTTCCTCTCGAAACCCCTAGTACCTCAGAGGCTACCTTTCGAATGTAACCAGCAGTATTGTCCCACATATTATTCACATCTCCACTACTACTCCAGGCCTCTAAATCTCTCAACTTCCCTTCCATCTCAAGCGAGAGGGCAGGAGTTAGACCCCCCCATCTAATCCTCGGTTGGGCATAGACAATCTTCCTCTTCTTTTCTCTCTTAATCTCTATGTCCATCACTAGAAGCCTATGTTGAGTGGAAATACTCTCACTCGGAATAACTTTGCAATTCTTACAAAAGCTTCTATCAAATAAGCAATTAAAGCCTCCTAAAAAATTATCCTAGGATTATCTTTCTTTATCCATCAGAGCAAATTACCCCTAAATGTTTACGACTTAAAAGAGGATAATTGTCTATTTTTGTCGGGAGATGTTTTGTTCTTTTAAGAGGCTTGTTTTAGTAATTGTGTTTCTCAAATGATTAGCAAGCTAAGTGAGTGTTTATTCCTGGCGGAATAAGTATGAATTTCCCAAATTCGTACTATTTGAATATCCTAGTTAGAAGGGATAACTGGAACCTTGAATAATTTGTGTGCGCACCAAATAAACGAGGCTGAATGTGAGAGGTTTTAGGTATTTTTTCATGTCTTACTGCTTAACCAAAATAAACAAAAAGTGAATTGTTCAGGAAACACGAAAGTGAAAAGGACTATGAAAATTGTCCTTTAGTATTTGGAATTGGTGTAATTATTAAGATATTTAATTATCAAGTAATTATTGTGACTTGTTTGTGTGTGTATTACAATATAATTATAACTGTGTTGTTTGGATATACAAGTATAATTATAAGGTTATATTAAATTTTAATAATAAAACATAATTATTTAAAATTAAAAATTAATATTTGAGAAAGAAGGGTATTTATAAATGCCATTATACTAAATTAAACATGTATTGTTTTTTAAAAATATATTAATTAGTTAGCATATGTTTTGGACTAGTTTTATATACTAGTTAGCATATCTAGTATATATTTTTTTATATATATTTGATTCGTACACAACGATTACTGGCCATCTGCTACATATGTATAATTTGTACATTTTTAATGTGTAGTATCTTTTGTTCAGTGGTAATGATTGATGAATCTATTAGACTAAATATAGTCATTGTATCATAGTTAATGATTCGTGCATAGAGCATGAAACAGTTGGATGTATCACACAATACAATACACGTTGTTATGAATCATGTCAATTTTTTTTAATAATGTATAGTGTGTAAATATTCTGCCTAATTCATAAGTATGATGTGATGAGTTATAATATAACATGTATTTAGTTTTTTTTTTTTTGCAAAGTTGATTCACATTTAAAAGTATTAATTGGGGCATATGATACATATTTATATTGTTTGTATTTTGTTGTGTGTCACCTTATGCTGACTAGTATGAATTTGTGTATATATATATATATATATATAAATATGGAATTCAAAGATGTGTGTTCATGATACATTGAAAATTTGTAGAGCACAAATGTCATAATCACCACTCGTTCAATGTTGACGAAAATGACGTCGCCAGATTCGGAAGCAACGGTAGCCATTATGGTGTTGCCAATTTGTTGATTGTTTGAATCTAGGACGATTTGAGAGAGATGTGAGAGAAGAAAATTTGAAATTTGAATTGTTTAGAGTTGTTTATGATTCGGGAGGAATTGAAATTAACGTGATTTGCGTAATTTGTGGGATTCCATATTAATATTTATATTTTGTTTTCTTTTTAATCATAACAAAATAATTAATTGATATTTCACTTATGATGTGTCACGTGTGTTGGGATGTATTTGGATTGCTCATATTTTAGGAGATTTTTGTATATTAGAAAAAGATAGGGATAAAATGTAATTTGTTTTACACTAAGAGATTTGTGTACGTTTTACTAATAAAATATCATGATTCAAAATCGAGGTGATGACACTTGCCATAACCCACAAAGACAAGTCAGCCTAAATCATAATATAACACAATGAGGAATATAAAACAAAATAACAATCTATATATTTGATAAGAACATGCGGGAAATGTCATAGTTTAAAATTATCCCAAGACTGGTGTGCTATGCTTAAGCATATAATACAACTGGAATTTGAAAGAAAATTTACAAGTCTCGGTTTGATTCAAAAATAAAACAAAATAACTTTAAGTAAAAAAAAGCCTTGATAGTGTGCTGAAATGGATAAGCTGCTACCACTCTGTTTATCCAGTAGCTTGGTACAAGAGTATGAATGGTACATCAGGTAGAATTGCGCTCATAACTGATAAGAAAGTGTGGAAGCAAAGGTAAGTACCGAGCAACACGATACCTAACAAGAAGATTTTATACACAAGTAGAGAGTAAAGAACACGATACTCTAATCACACCAACCAAACCTCCAAAACTACAACCTATATTCAGGAAAGTCAACATACATAAAATACAATGTATAACCCAAGTAACACAGTACGTACAATAAAACATATAGAACAATTCACTATACAAAAGTAAAATCATCAACACAAAACTTCATACTAATATCCACATTAATAGCATGAAATGAGGTGCAAGATTATGCAATGTAACGTCAAGTATCTGTGGTGCATATTTATCCTACAATACACATCCACTGATATTATTAGATCAAAACCCATGCGGGCCACATATTGATCATGTATCAATATACTCACGAAAGGAGACCTTGGCCATCTAAAAAGACCTCTGCAATCAATGGACTTGTCAAAAGAGACCTCGACCATCGAAAAAGACCTTGACAATCAATACACTCACCTGAGAAGACTTCAGTCGTCAAAAAGACCTCGACAATTGATACATTCACCAAAAGATACCTCGATTGCTAAAAAAGACCTTGGCAATCAATACATTCACTAGGAAATAGTTCAGTCATCGAAAAGGGCCTCAACAATCAACACTGCCTAGTAAAGACCTCGACTCCTTTATTCAATAACTTACTCAATCAAGCCATAACCATTTCTAATTGACTTTCATCAAATAGTGGAATTCAGTCAAGTTTTCAATATAACACAAGTAAGCACTTTCAGGTAGAACATAATGTATGCAATTAGTTCATGCAATTCATATAAACACCCCAAGACAATCACTACCATCATTTTCTTTAATAGTAATATCATTATCATCAATCAAATTCTTCAATGATGGGCTCAACCTCATTATTCAATCTTTTTCATAAATTGATATGTCATTTTCAATCAAGATTTTTTAACAATGAGTCACATTCTTTATAAAGTTTCTTTAATAAATTAATCATCAATATCATCAAAATTATTCCACAAGTGAATCAATATAACAATCATAATATCTCCATAATCATATCAACAATTTCCTCAACGTTTAATCAATACTTGAATCCATAATCACAATTTTTTCCATCAACCGGGGAAACATCATCACTCAATTATCTTAATATAAAGATCAATACCATTAATCAAATACTTAGCATCACTCAAGTCAACATCAACAATCATAGTTCTCAGTAATGAATTAAGTTGGAACAAGCAAACGGTTAGCCATTTTATTATCCCATTGTTATTTATTAAATAATTTTCATGGATAATTCACCCATTTTAAAATCCCCATTACTTCCCAACATACAAAGAAGAAAAATATAAAGTTTAATAATCTCAACAATGGTTTAGAAATCTACTTGCCACGATAAATCAAGTAATCACCCCAACACTTGATCCTTCTTTTTCTTAATAGTATTTGAAACATAATAATCTATTCAAATAATGATTCACAATTAAATTTTAAGACTAACAAACCCAAAATCATGAAATTTCAAAAAATGTTTAAAATGGCTCAAAAATTCAATATCAGGAAATAGAGTTGAAATCTTAAAATTTTTGCACGAAACTGTTTCTCAAGGTAATAGGAACACATTAGCAAAAATCATTTCAAAAATTGAGTTAGAACTAACTCAAAATCATTGTTTTTGTAAAGCTTGAGTTCATTAAAAATTCTCCAATTGAAATTCACTAATTTGACATTAAAAACAGGATATAATCAATAGGTAATGAAGATTTTAACTCAAAGTAACTTACCCAACAAAATTCTCACGAAAAATCACCCTCTTGAGTTTCGAAGGTCAAAAAATGGTGAAAATATGCAAAAATTTGACTTTTGTAAAGTCTCTTTTTAGGAAAAAAAAAATACTCTCCGCGATCATTGCCTAGTGCCCACGAACGTAGAGATCAACAATCAGTATTCTCCATAATTTTCTAGGAGCTTCAAGCACGTAGAGGTCAACCCACTTGATCCTCCGTGATCACGGCCCTAGGCTTCACGAATGCTATTCACATAGGGATGTACCTTCGCGAATATGGGAGGGGGCTCCATGAATGTAAAAAAAGATTCGTGTGCCAAATATCAACAATTTACAAGGCATAAATTCACAGAATAGACCCTCAAAATTCATTTAAAAAAACGAACATACAAACCATATATGCATTCCTACGACATTTGACGTTCTAAACTCAATGAAAATCAAATTTGAGGTCAAGGTAGGTTTCTTTGACTTGAAATCCAATTCCCAATTAGCACAACTTAATATACTAACATACCAAAATGCTATTGGAACACCCGAAGATTATAAGCTCGTTCTAGAGCTAAACTTAACTCATAAATCTAGCAAATTATCAGAAATTCAATTTAAGCATCGAAACTTAAAAGGTTGCCCAAAGTCAAACCTTTGTCAATTTCAACTCAATTTTCAACTTCGAACCTCAAATCAACAAAACAACTCTAAATCTGATTACAACAACTCTCTTTGACTGATTTCAACATTAAGAAACTAATGAAATTGACGAAATTTCATTCCGAAACTCAAAACTCCAAAAACACCAAAAAACAATATTAACCAACTTAAGCTTTTGAAATTCCACACTTGACCAAAATCTCACTTTTTTTACAGAATTTTCAAAACAAATATCATAACATATCAAATTTGAATTGGGGCAACTATTGAGAAGGGTAAAATAATAATTTTCTCAAAATATAAAAAATGACATTCAAAGTCATTACATCATCCACCACAAAAAATATATTCGTCTCAAACATGGAACTTACCTGAAGCTTCAATTAGATGAGGATAATGGGACCTCATGTCAAACATGATCTCCCAACTCGCTTCTCTCACGAGTCAATGACGCCATTAAACCTTCATTGAAGCAATATATTTAGTCCGGAGCTTACATGTCTGTCTGTCTAGAATGACCACTGGCTCCTCCTCATAAATCAAATTCTGACCCAACTCTACCGAATCAAAAGAGATCACATGAGACTCATAAGGTACATATCACTGAAGCATAGAAACATAAAATACTGAATGCACAGATGTAGACTAGGTAGAAAAGAATATCTATAGGCCACCTCTTCCACTCGACTCAGAATCTCAAAAGGGCTTATGAATCTAGGGTTAAGCTTGCCCTTCTTCCTAAATTTCATGACACAATACATGGGCGAGACTCTCAACCATACATGGTCACCATCTACAAAATCTAAGGGTCAAAGCCTTCTATTGGTATAACTCTTTTGGCGACTCTTGATTGTCAGTAATAAACTCTGAACCAATTGTACATGCTAAGAAAATCAGTATCTATGGTGTCTGATGTGCTATCAAAATACAACACTTTTGATGCTTAAAACTTGAAATTTTGTGTGTTCTCAATGCGATGTTAGTTGGTTTTAGGTGTTTTTGTGTTATGTTTGCAGGATTTCTGGTTCAGCCTTGATTTTGGGAAGAAATACAAAAGTTGCTAACTTTTGCGAAAATACGAGACCTTTTACGGGCCGTAGATGATTCTACGAGTCGTGAAGTGGGTTTTCTGGACAATTCCAGTGAGAGGCTATTTTCTGAAGTTGCTTCTACGAATATGCAGACGAGTTGTGAAATAATTTATGAGTCGTAGAAGATGGTTCGTGACCTGAGGATCAGAGATTGAGACTTTTTGAAGATTCATCAAATGAAATTGCCTTATGGGTCATAAACTACTTTATGAGTCATAGAGGAGTGTCATAAACTTGAAGTCCAAATTTCCAGCAGCTTCGTACGAGACCTTGGTTACGGGCCGTGGAATGCAATACGGCTCGTAAACCCCTTTCATGTAGAGTTCCGACCAGTTATTCTATTTTGTTTAGGAAATGTATTTTACTTATAATAAATAGGTTTTTCAGGTTATTTTTTATAAGTTTTGCAGACATTATTCAGAGAACTCAGTAACTAGAGAGAGAACATAATGAGATTACATTGGAGAGTTTTTTAGAACACTTGTACTTTAGTTCCATCTTTAAGCTTGTGATTCTCATTGAAGTTGGATTGGCTTGTTCTTAATTCTATTGTGTAAGTATTTGATTATGTTTTTCTAATTCATGATTCTTGCATCTGCACATAGCATGAGTAGCTAAATCCACAACTAGGGTTGTGGCAACCATGAATAACTACCAAGGTAATACCGGATAATTCATAATTCTTGAAAAGTGTGCATGCATGTATTAATTAACTCTCTTCGTTTAGCATGTTTTCTAATGGTGGACAACATTAGAACTCACCTAGTGTTATTGACTGGACCAAGATAGTAATGAATAGGAAAAGATATTAATTAACAAGATTCGGTTGATGTGTTCTCGTCTAATCAACCAAGCTGGGCCAAGGGGAGGTTGTACTGGGATTAATAAGTAAGGGTTACTAATGCACACTATGGAGATGGGTCAAGTCACATAGTGAAATTCGCCTCTCTCTTTTGACCAGAGGTCTTGGTGAACTTAACTTACTGTCCTACATGCTACACACTAGAAAAGAATTAGGTTATCTGGTGATGCTAAGTTAGGGAATCATGGGGAACACAAAACCCTAGTTTCTCTCCATAATTGATTTCACTCTTGTAGTTAGTTTATTTTCCATTGATTATTGCAAACTCGCGCCCCTTGGAGAAGTAAGTTGGTTAACTACTCGAATTGCAATCATTGAATTCTCTTGAGTCTACGTATTCCTTTGGATTTGACCCTAACCTTGGTTAAGTTCTATTTCTTGACAACGACCGCTTTATCCTGTAAAAGGAGGTATAACTTGACGGACATCAAGATTTTGGCGCCGTTTCCAGGTAATACGGCTAGACTTAGTTAATTCATAGTGATTTGAGTGTTAATCCTTATTTCCTAAATTTTATGTTTTGTTTTTGTTTTTGTCTTTTTCAGGGTATAAGTGTAGTTTATGCCTAACATTCGGAGTCAAGGCAATCCCTTAACTCCGTTTGATCCAGAAATCTAGAGAACAATGAGGAGAATGACCCACGGTAACACCAACAACATGGCCAATATAGCTCTAAACACAAATGACGATGAAAATGCTGGACATGAAAACCCACCTCCTCTTGAGGACATCACTCCACAGCCACAGGATTTTAATGCCAATTCTTACCAGTGGAATCAGTATAGGCTAGATTCGATGGCTATGGAGGTGACTGGAGCTATTGTGTTACCACCACTACTGGCAGACACAAAGTTTGTAGTCTCGAGTGGGTTGCTTCAGATGCTGCAGAATCGTGGACTATTTGCGTGCTTACTATCGGAGGATCCACATAGCCTCCTACACAATGTTACATTCGTCTGTAAGAGTGTGATGGGAACACATAATCTGTCTATAGATGTTGTGGGACTTCGTGTCTTCCAATTATCTCTTATTGGCAATGCAACACTTTGGTTATCTGAGCTCCTGCAGAGTTCGATGACCAGTTGGGCAGATTTGCAGAGGCCTTTTTGGAGAGGTACTTCCCTAGATCGAAGAAGCTCAAGTTGACAGACCAGATCAACAACCTTGAGCAACTTCCTGGTGATTCGATCAGTACTACTTGAGAACGGTTCACCAAATGTTAGAGGAGTGTCCCAAATCAAAAGATAGTTAATGATGCCTTATTGGAGATCTTCTACCGGGGGCATGTTTTTAGATCAACTTTTCGTAAGGATAGCAGAATGGATGGAGAGAGTGGTCAAGACTAATTGTGAATGGAACAGAGCATCCACCAAAAGTTGTGCACTGTCAGTGTTGGTTCAGAGAAAGCAAAGATTAATGAGGAAATTATGTAATAGCTTGCCCGAATATGCACAGATATGGAGGTTATGATGAAGCAGAACCAGGAGTGAGTCAATGCAGTGGTTTATCAACCTCCACGTGCACCAATGTACGATGAGCCTTATTATGAGGAGGACACATGTTTTGTTGCTGATCAGACGAGGGGTTCTGGACCAACGCCAAAGGGTTCAACCAGGACTATTAGCGCTAAGGTCAAGGAAACCAAGGTTGGAACTTCAATAGAGATGGAGCTTTCAAGGATAAGCGGGGAGGATGTTATGATAGGAACAGGGGTCCAAAGAGAGGTGCAGATTAGGGTCGCAGAGATGGCTTTAGAAATGGCCCCTATGTGCCACCACATAACCGCGACGCAGGTGCAAGTAGTTCCAAAATTAAGGAGATGTTTGATCGCTTGTTGAAGAAAGTTGAGATACAGGATGAGACTCTGAGGGGCATGAAATCTGAGATTTCCAGCATTAATCAGAAAATAGAGTCTCATTCCATGGCTATCAAACAACTTGAACAACAGTCTGGTCAAGTGTCAACTCAACTAAATCAGCATCAGAGGGGTACACTGCCTAGCAACACCGTTCAAAACCCTAAAAATGAAGGGCAGTGTATGGTGGTCACTGCTCGGTGTGGCAAGAGCACTATTGATCCTTCCATCCTATTTGATGAGGATGATGTTCGAGAGGGGATAGTTGCGACCAAGGATGAAGATGTAGGAGATGATCGTGGCAAGGATGGGGTGAGTGAAGCTGCTGATGCACCACAGAAGTTGAAGACCATTCCCAGGCTTCCTCCTCCCTTCCCTTAAAGAATCAGAAAGAGGGAGGAGGAAGGCAAGTTTAAGCACTTTCTCTCCATGTTGAAACAACTCTGCATCAGCATCCCTCTCATCGAGGCGTTGGAGAAGATGCCAAGGTATGGAAAGTACATGAAGGACCTAGTCACTAATAAGTGCACTATAAGTTAGGAGCTCTCACAAGAGCTTCAGCATTACAATGCTACTGCTACAAGGTCCTTGGTTTAGAAGAGAGAAGATCCCGGTGCTTTCACCATAACTTGCACCATTGGAGATGTGGAGTTCTCAAGGGCACTCTATGATCTAGGTGCAAGCATTAATTTGATGCCCCTTGCGGTCTTCAATAATCTTGGATTGGGAGCCCCTACTCCGACGAGCATGCAGTTATTGATGGCTGACCACACGGTGAAGAAGCCTGTGGGGATACTGGATGATGTGCTGGTCAAAGTTGAGAAGTTTATATTACCCATAGACTTCGTGATCCTAGATTGTGAAGTTGACTCCAATTGAGACTTGCAGAAAATTCATCAGACGAAACCCCCTTTACGGGTCACACATCATTTTACAAGTCGCAGAGGGGTGTCGTAGAAGAGAAGTCTGAAATTCCAGCAGTTGAATACGAGACCCCAATTACGAGCCATAGAGTACAATAAGCGTCGTAAAGACCTTTCGTATGGCATGCTGACCAGTTTCCCTAATTTATTTAGAACTTGTTCTTAATTGTTATAAATAGTTTTTTAGGTTATTTTTTTATAAGTTCTCATTAGTTTTGTTTAGTTTTGACCTAGTACTCAGAGAACTCAATATTTTTAGAGAGAAAATTGTGAGAGAGTCTTTGAAAACACTTGTGGTGTAATTTGATCTTCAAGCTTGTGATTTTCATTGACTTTGGATTTGTTTATTCTTAATTTAATTGTGTAAGTGTTTAATTATGTTTTCTAAATTCATAATCTCTTCATCTACACATAACATGAGTAGTTAAATTCATAACTAGGGTTGTGGGAACCATGAAGAACTAACAAAGTATAACCAGATAATTCACAATTCATGGAAGGTGTATATGCATGCATTAACTAACTCTCTTCATTTTGCATGTTTTCTAGTGGTGGCCAGCATTAGAACCCGCCTAGTGTTACTGACTAGACCAAGGTATTAATGAATATAAAAAAAATTAATTAACTAGATTCGATTGATGTATTCTCATCTAATTGACCAAATTGGACCAAGGGGAGGTTGTGCTGGGACTTATAGGTAATGGTTAGTAATACACGCTATGGAGATGGGCCAAGTCGCATAGTGAAATTCACCTCTCACCTTTGACCAAAGGACTTGGTGAACTTAAATTATCGTCCTGCATGCTATACACACTAGACAAGAATTAGGTTATCCGGTGATACTGAGTTGGGTAATCATGGAGAACATAATAGCCTAATTCTCCATTATTGATTTTTCTCTCGTGATAGTTTTATTTTCTCATTGATTATTGCAACCCCCCCCTTTTTTGGGGAATTGAGTTGGTTAATTACTCGCATTGCATATTGGTGAATTTTCTTGAGTGTACATATTCCCTGTGGGATCGACCCTAACCTTGGTTAGGTTCTTTATCTTGAAAATGACCACTTTATCCTCTAAAAAGGAGGTGTAACTTGGGCGACATCAAGATTTTGGCGCCAAATACGGCTAAACTTAGTGAATTCATTAGTAATTCGAACGTTAATCCTTATTTCCCACATTTTATGTTTTTTTTGTTCTTCTTCTATTTTTTTCTTATTAATATGACACCCTCTATTGAAGAAATATTGGATGATTGTAGTATTGGGATGAGAGGGGTTGTACATAATTTTTTGAATCACAATGTGTAGTTCTTGAAAATATTAGAAAATCTCGACTTAGACAACTATGTGCTTTTGTCATATGTTCATCAATTTGGCTTGGATGTGCACATTTTAAGTAGTGACTTGAGCGTAAAAGTTGATGTATTTGATACTCAACAAGCTAGTTATGAATTGTGTAAGGAAGAAAAAATGCTTATAAGCCAACTTGAAGAGCTAAAGTTGGATGGCCAACTTCTTGATCATACTATTATTGATGTTGTCACTGTTGAGAAAAGTACACGAGAGTTATGTGAAGAAGTAGATAATATTAGCTTTAAAAACTCTAGTGTGTGTAAACATGAGAATGTAAATAATAACATAATTCATGAATTAGGACGCATTGGACCTCATTCCAATTATTTTTCTACATTATGTTTAGAGGATGAGGTATTAATCGAATCATCTGAGTATATGGATGAATGTAAGGAGGAGGAAGAATATAATTATATTCTTGAATTTATTGGGCACAAATAAAAAAATTACATTCCCCATTTAAAGGCCAAGAAGTACAACATGCGACCTCTATTGTTTGCTTCCCTTATTTTTGTACCACCACCCTTTGAGCATAATAAAAAATTGGAAAAGCAATTAGGGGTACAATTCATAAGTTCAAGGTGGAAGAAGTGGAAGGTCTCCATCTAGTAGTGTAACTTCTTATTTTCTTTTTTTGTTATAGCCCTTTTGTTTTTACTTTTGTGTCAATTTTATTTTTGAAGATTTAGGGGAAGTATGAGTACCCAAATTTAAAATCGGGAGTTGACCCAAGGAACACTGGCGCTAAGGTACCCATGTATGTTTTTTGACCCCTTATGATCTATTTTGTATTGATTTTGTGCATTGGGGATAATTCACATCTTTTTCGATGGGGTGTGGGTAGTTATGGGCTTCAGTGAAGTTTGAGTAGCTTGGGTCCATAACTACCCCAACTTTTTATCCCGAAGTTTTCTTGGCTATGTTCTTTTTCCCTGTGGATATTTAATATATGTCGAACTGACACGTTTAGGATGTTTAGATAATATTTGTAGTATATAGTACCAATACTTGTAGCCTATAACATGTTTTTGTGTTTTGTTTGAAAAACGATACCCACCAAAATTTTTGATTGAGTAGTCAGATAACAACTATGCATGTTTAGGTGTGTGACAATATCTATTCTGATAAGTGAGGGTACATTGAGATAAGAAGCATGAGTTGTGAGTCTTTTTGCTGATAATGCAGGCAGTGCCATGTGAGTGTGAGCTTTTATTTGGCAGATTCATGTATTTTGTGCTAATTCAAAACTTGCCTTGTTATTCTAAGTTAGACTGTAAATTAATTATATTAGCAAATGATCTTAGGCCAATTTTCTTAAATAAGTCCACTTTAGCCTAAAAATAACCAACCAAATCGATGATATATCCCTTGTTCCTAATGTTTGAGCCTAACATGTGCGTATTCTTTGAAAACACCTGATTAACCTAGCCTTGTCTAGTGAAAAATCTTAAAATTGGCCCTGGTCTTTCCTTGAACATTGTATACCTTGACTGAGGCAAAAAGCTTAAGTTGAGAATAGCTACCAAAAGTTGCCTGGTTTGGGGGGATATTATGCACCTCAACACAAGCTAAAAGCCTAAGTTGAGGATGGCTAGTGTAAGGGTAAAACACAAATACAAGGGAGATGAGTTAGGAATACTAAGAAAGAAGGGAAAAATCATGTACCGGGTGCAAGAAAAATGAAAGATGCCCTAGATGTGAGCTAAAAAGCAAAATGAAGTGTAAAAACAAGGCAAAAAGCTGAAAAAAATGAAAAGAAAGCACCCAGAAAAGCTTGAAATAGAAAAAAGGGAGAATAAGGTGAAAGTAGCTAAGTTGGTAGGGCAAAAGTGTAGAAAAACACAGTTTCAAGAAGGGCCTTTAGTCACTATTTTCTAAAACTATCATACCAAAGCCCCCTGAGCCTATGTTACAAGCCTAGAAAGTCTTAAAGTGATTCTAGTCCAATTAGTTAAAGGTCTGAGTCATGAGTATAGGGGCAATCCTATGGTATTAGTTATCATGCATGAATATTTTTTGTGAGAGTGAGTGTTGTTACATAGTCCCAAGGTTAAACATGAAAATATCATTGAGAGCTTAGATATGTGACTTCTTTCTGTGAGGGTACTTGTATTGCATTGTTAGCATTTGACTTGTTCAGTGATTGTGGACTGTTGATAATCCCTTGCTTATCATAGTTGTTGTCACATGCACCAGTTTGCATTGGTTTGCTAAATAGCTATCTGACCCTATTATGAAAATTTGGTGTGGGTATCTGAGCTTGAGATTTATGTGATGTATGCAAGTAAGTTGAAGTTTGTGTGTTACTGTATTGTCTATATAGACTGAGTTCGTCGCTTGAGGAGAAAGAACAATTTTAAGTTGAGGGTGTTGGTGTGCTACCAAAATACAATACTTTTGATGGTTAATACTTAGGATTTTGTGTGTTCTCAATGCGATATTTGTTGGTTTTATGTGTTTTTGTGTTTAGATTTGCAGGATTATAGGTTGGCCATGATTTTGGAGAAAAGTGCAGAAGTTGTTGGTTTTTGCTGTTGTACGAGACCATCTACGAGTCGTAGTCCATTTTACGAGTCGTAAAAAGGTTTCGTGAAGATTTCCTATGAGGGGCTATTTGTTGAAGTTAATTTCTACGAACATGCAGGCGAGTCTTGGAGGAGTTTACGAGTCATAGAAGTGGTTTCGTTCCCTGAGGATCAGAGACTTGGACTTACAGGAAATTCATCAGATGAAACCCCCTTTATGAGTCGTAAATCACTTTACGATTCATAGAGGGGTGTCATAGAAGAGAAGTCTAAAATTCCAGCAGCTGAATACGAGAACCCAATTACGAGCCGTAGAGTACAATACAGGTCATAAAGTACCTTTCGTATGGCGTGCTGACCAGTTTTCCTAATTTGTTTAGGACTTATTCTTAATTGTTATAAATAGGTTTTTAGGTTATTTTTATAAGTTCTCTTCAGTTTTTTTAGTTTTGACCTAGTAATCAAAGAACTCAATATTTTTAGAGAGAAAATTGTGAGAGAGTCTTTGAGAACACTTGTGGTGTAATTTGATCTTCAAGCTTGTGATTTTCATTGACTTTGGATTTGCTTGTTCTTAATTCAATTGTGTAAGTGTGTAATTATGTTTTCTCAATTCATAATCTCTTCATCTACACATAGAATGAGTAGTCAAATCCACAACTAGGGTTGTGGAACTATGAAGAACTAACAAAGTAGAATTGGATAATTCATAATTCTTGGAAGGTATATGCATGTATTAATTAACTTTCTTCGTTTTGCATGTTTTCTAGTCGTTGCCAATATTAGAACCCGCCTACTATTACTGACTGGATCAAGGTAGTAATGAATATGAAAAAAGATTGATTAACAGGATTCGATTGATGTGTTCTCGTCTAATCAACCAAACTTGGCCAAGGGGAGGTTGTACTGGGACTTATAGATAATGATTAATATTGCTCACTATGGAGATAGGCCAAGTCACATAGTGAAATTCACCTCCCACCTTTGTCCAAAGGGCTTGGTGAACTTAAATTACCATCCTACATGCTATACACTAGACACGAGTTAGGTTATCCGGTGATATTGAGTTAGGGAATCATGGGGAACACAATACCTTAATTTCTCTCCATGATTGATATTTCTCTCGTGATAGTTTGTTTTATTTTCTCATTGATTACTACAAAACCCCCTTTGGGGAATTGAGTTGGTTAATTACTCGCATTGCATATTGGTGAATTTTCTTGAGTCTACGTATTCCTTGTGGGATCGACCCTAACCTTGGTTAGGTTCTTTATCTTGACAACGACCATTTTATCCTCTAAAAAGAAGGTGTAACTTGGGCGACATCATCGATTCGGACCCAGAGGTAGCTAGACCACAGACCCGAGCTACTGCCAGAGCTAGGCACACTCAGGCTCTTGTTGTCCGCACTCCCCAGTTTGATGAGAGAGGAAACGATGGGAGTGATGTACCCTAGATGACTCCATCCAGAGGGGAGTTCAGCTCTGCGTCAGGCTTAGAAGATGGATCAGAGATAGAGTCTTCCATATTACCTCGACCATCACCTCCAGATGCTCTCATCAATCAGTGGTGTGTTGAGGGAATATGGGAAATACATGTGGAGGGCATGCAACAGACAGAGTAGGGTAAGCCAGCTCGCTCCATTTATGAGGACCCTATTTCATACCAAATAGACTCGACAATGTCCCCAGCCTCAGGACATGATGACTAGGTCCAGGCTCAAATGGATGATACATGCACTCGAGCGATACTCTCCGACTATGGTGAGGGAGTTCTATGCTTCATACGCAGCAACGATACACAACACTCTTCCCAAAGGGAAGAAGCCCCTCGCTCAACCCAGACTGATCGATATGAGAGTGAGGGGCTGGCAGGTGGATATATCAGAGACTATTATTCACCATATACTTTTTGGACTAGAGTTCCCTGGCCCTAGATCCATCGCAGAGTTTGACTACAGAGTGGGGAAGACGAGGGACCCACTGGTGATGAGAGATCCGGAGCGATGAGCCATCTCGATGAGATGGGTGGCTGGTTATATTGTTGAGCAAGGTCTGGAACCTGCATAGGTCACCACTCACTCAGAGCCTACTGTCAAGGGTTCGCTCAATTTCCCCGCCAAGTTTTGGTGTGTGGTTGTTCGATCATGCATTCGGCCTACTCTTACGGATAATATTTTGACGCTGGAGCGTATGGTACTGGTTGCCAACATCTTGGATGGTTATGATATTGATTGGGCCCGCCTCATCACTGAGTAGATTCATGAGGCCACACTGAAGAGGTTCCCCTCCATCCCGTTCCCTTGCTTGATACACAGGCTTTGTCTAGAGTCGAGGGTGGAGAGTTAGCACCAGCTGGACTAGTTGATTGAGGCCCAGTATACCTTGGATGCTAGCCTTATTAAGGATGCAGAGAACCCGGTGGCACTTTGGCAAGCATAGCACTAGCCTGCTTGTATGCTAGAGATATTCGCCCCAGCGCCACTACCTGAGGGTTCACAAACTACCGCCACTACTGCTACTGTTGAGGATAGGCCCCCACAATAGGCAGTTGAGGAAAGAGGGCCCACCACTTCCATTTCTACACCATATGCCACGTCATCATAGTCTACTCCCACGGGCAAGGTCTATGTGCCCGCCATATCTATATAGGCAATGGCACAGAGGTTATCTCATGCTGAGTCAAAGTTGACTCAACTTGTTCAACAGATTAGGCCATGGGTCTGCCAGGCCATTTCAGACTTGGAGGGTCACATGCAGGCATTCACGGTTGCTACTATTCAGGAACGTCTCTCCACCGTGGATGCTGGCATTAACGCCTTCGAGGAGATGGTACAATAGAGCTTGAGTGAGGCCCGAGCATCAGACTCAATGTCCATCCAGATGGAGATCCTACAACTTTGGGCTGACATGACAGAAACACTCCCGGCACCGATGACAATACTAGAGACCATACTCTCGGTGCTGGTGGTTGATCGTTTTTCTCCTAATGAGCCTATCCAGTCTTCCCATGGGAAGAGACCCCGCCCGAATGATGATCCAGATGTCGTACGCTCACGTGCGGGGCTTACTGAGCAGGAGGAGCTCGAGCTTGTCCCGAGGGAGTCCAGACGAGAGGCAGAGATGCGACGAGCTCGTGAGAAAGAGTAGGTGAGGGGTGCTGGTCTCTCCAGATAGGGTGCTACTGCTGAGGAGACCACCCCACAGTATGAGAGTGGCCAGACTCAACCACACACTGTCGCTTAGGCACTCAAGTATGATTTTTTATCCCTTTTATATTTTATTTTTCTTTGATAATGTGCATTGGGGACAATACAAAATTTTTTCGATGGGGTGTGGGTAGTTATGGGCCTTAAGGAAGTCTAAGTAGCTTGGGTCCATAACTACACCAATTTTTTATCTCGGGGTTTTCTTGCCTATGTTTTTTTCCCATGGATATTTATTTTCTGTTGAACTGACACATTTAAGATGTTTAGGTAGTATTTGTAGCATATAGTACTAAATACCTGTGGCATATAACATGTTTTTGTGTTTTGTTTGAAAAATGGTACCCACCAAAAATTTTGATTAGTAGTCTAGATAGCAACCATGCATGTTTAGGTATGTTGACAATGTTGTTTTGATAAGTGAGCATAAGTTGAGATAAAAAGCATGATCTAAGAAGTCTTTTGTTGATAATGTAGTCAGTGCCATGTGAGTGTGAGCTTAACTTGCTAAATTCATGTGTTTTGTTCTAATTCAGAGCTTGCCCTGTTACTCTAAGTTGGACTGTAGATTAGTTGGATTAGGAAAGAATTATTGACATTTGTTCTTAATAGCCCACTTAGCCTAAATAACCAATCAAAATGGTAACATATCCCTTGCTCCTAATGTTTGAGCCTAACATGTACCTAATCTTTGAAAACACCTAATTAACCTAGTTAGTTTTAAAATTCTAAAATTGGCCCTGGTCCTTCCTTGAACATTGTGCACCTTGATTGAGGTAAAAGTCTAAATTGAGGGTGGCTACCAAAGGTGGCCATGGTTCGGAGGATGGATATTGTGCACCTCAACACAGGTCAAAAGCCTAAGTTGAAGGTGTCTGGTGTAAGGGTGAAACACAAATATAAGGAAGGAAGTTAGTGATATAGAGAAAAAGGGAAGAATCATGTACTAGGTGCAAGAAAAATAAGTGATGCCTTAGTTGTGAGCTAAAAAGAAAAATTAAAGTGTGAAAGCAAGGAGAAAGGCTGAAAAATGAAAAAAAGGCACCCAGAAAAGCTTGAAATAGGAGAAGGGGGAATGAGATGAAAATAATAGAGTTGGTAGGGGCAAAAGTGTAGAAAAACGCAGTATCAAGGAGGGACTTTAGTCACTATGTTACCAAAATTCCATACCAATCCCCTTGAGCCTACGTTATAAGCCTAGAAAGTCCTAAAGTGATCCTAGTCCGAGTAGTTAAAGGTCTTAGTCATGAGTATAGGGGAAGGCTAATGATATTAGGCATGACACATGAATATCTTTTATGAGAATGAGCGATTTTCCATAGTCCCAAGGTTATACATGGAAACATCATTGACTATCAGATATGAGACTTCTTTTGGTGAGGGCACTTGTATGAAATTGTTAGCATTAGACTTGTTCAGTGGTTATGGATTATTGATAGTACCTCACTTGTTATAGTTTTGTTGTCACATGCACTAGATTGTGTTGGTTCGCTAGATGGCTATTTGAGTCTGTTTTGAAAAGGTGGTGTGGGTATCTGAATTTGGAATTTATGTGATGTATTCCATTGGGTTATGGTCTGTGTATTACTGTATTATCTATATAGATTGAGCCCGTTGCTTGAGGACAAGCAATACTTTAAGTTGAGGGCGTTGATATTCTATCAAAATGCACCACTTTTGATGCTTAAAACTTAAAACTTTGTGTGTTCTCAATGCGATGTTAGTTGGTTCAGGTGTTTTTGTGTTATGTTTGCAGGATTTTAGGTTTGGCCTTGATTTTGGGAAGAAATACAAATTTGCTAAATTTTGAGGAAATACGAGACCTTTTATGGGCCATGGATGATTCTATGGGTCGTGAAGTGGGTTTTGTGGACAATTCCAATGAGGGACTATTTTCTGAAGTTGATTCTACGAACATGCAGATGAATCGTGGAATGATTTATGAGTCATAGAAGATGGTTTGTGCCCTGAGGATCAGAGATTGGGGCTTTGTGAAGATTCATCAGATGAAATCCCTTTACGGGTTGTAAACTACTTTACGAGTTGTAGAGGGGTATTGTAAACTTGAAGTCCAAATTTCCAGCAGCTTTATACGAAAACCTGGTTACAGGCCATGGAATGCTATATGGCCCGTAAACCCCTTTCATGTGGCGTGCCGATCAGTTATCCTATTTCATTTAGGACATGTATTTCTCTTATAATAAATAGGTTTTCTAGGTTTTTCTTTAATAATTTTTGTAGACATTATTCAAAGAACTCAGTAATTAGAGAGAGAAAATAGTAAGATTACGTTGGAGAGGTTTTGAGAATACTTGTACTTTAATTCCATCTTTAAGCTTATGATTTTCATTGAAGTTGGATTGACTTGTTCTTAATTCTATTGTGTAAATGTTTGATTATTGTTTTTCAATTCATGATTCATGCATCTACACATAGCATAAGTAGCTAAATTCATAACTAGGGTTGTGGGAACCATGAAGAACTAACAAGGTAAAATCGGAAAATTCACAATTCTTGGAAGATGTATATGCATGTATTAATTTACTCTAGTCGTTTTGCATGTTTCTAATGGTGGCCAACATTAGAATCCACCTAGTATTACTTACTGGACGAAGATAGTAATGAATAGGAAAAAAGATTAATTAACAGGATTCGATTGATGTGTTCTCGTCTAATCAACCAAATTGGGCCAAGGGAAGGTTGTACTAGGATTAATAGGTAAGGGTTAGTAATGCACACTATGGAGATGGGTCAAGTCACAAAGGTTAAATTCATCTCTCACCTTTGACCAAAGGGCTTGGTGAACTTAACTTACCGTCCTGTATGCTACACACTAGAAAAGAATTAAGTTATCCAGTGATGCTAAGTTAGGGAATCTTGGAAAACACAAAACCCTTGTTTCTCTCCATAATTGATTTCACTATTGTAGTAGTTAGTTTATTTTACCATTGATTATTGCAAACCCTCCCCCCTTTTGGGGAAGTAAGTTGGTTAATTACTCGAATTGGAATCATTGAATTTTCTTGAGTCTACTATTTCCTTGGGTTCGACCCTAACCTTGGTTAGATTCTATTTCTTGATAGTGACCATTTTATCCTCTAAAATGAGGTGTTACTTACGCGACATCAGTGTCTAACGCAATTGAATCAAACCAATTGATAGGAAATCTATATCTCTGGCCATATAAGGCCTAAAAAGGGCCATTCGGATATTGGAACGGTAACTATTATTGTAGTCAAACTCGGGTAAAAGAAACTATTGATCCCATTTGGCACTAAAATCAATCACACACGCCCAAAGCATGTCCTCTAACACCTGAATGGTCCTTTCAGACTAACCATCTATTTGGGGTGAAATGTTGTACTCATATCCAATAAACTACCCAACCCATGTTGTAAGGCCTTCTAAAAATAGAAAGTAAATAATTAACTTCAGTTAGAAATAATAAAAACAAGCACCCTATAAAGTCTAACAATCTAACTAATACAAAGATGAGCCAACTTCTCTTCCGTATATTTAACCTTTACCAAAATGAAATAAGCGAACTTAGTCAATCGATCCACAATAACTCAAATAGAGTCATAACTAGCCATAGTAGTGGGAGAACCCACTACAAAATCCTAGCAATTCACTCCCACTTTTATGTAGGAATGCACATTCTCCAAAACTCATGACCAAGCCTCAAGTGCTTACATTTAACCTACTAACATGTCAAACACTTAAACACAAACTTAGATATATCCCTTTTCATGCAACACCACCAATAACGTTGAATTAGGTCATGATACATCTTTATTGCCCCTTGGTGGAGAGAATAATGAGTCCAATGAGCCTCCTCGAGAACCAATCTGATAAAGTCACCCACCTTAGGTATATAAATCTGGCCTCGATCCTCAAAACATCTAGTACTACTTCCTTAGCCTCCCCTCTAGATACTTTGTCTCGAATGACACATAATTTCTTATCCCTAAACTGTCGAAGCACAAATCTGATCCATCAATGAATAACGAGCCTCAAGAAAAGTAAGTACACCACCCTTGTCCAAAAGTTGTAATCTTACCAAGCTATTAGCTAGCCCCTGAACATTCCTAGAAAAAGTCGCTCCTTTACACAAATAGCTGCAAGACTCTTCATGCTAGAAGCCTTCCTACTCAAAGCATTGACCACAACATTGGCCTTTCCTGAATGGTATAGAATAGTCAAATCATACTTCTTTAGAAGCTTAATCCACTTCCTCTATCTCAAATTTAAGTCTCTTTGGCTTAAAATATACTATAAACTCTAATGGCCAGTGAAGATCTCACAACGAACCAACTCTATGTCATGAGTAGGGTAGCTCTTCTCATGTGCCTTGAATTGCCTAGAGGCATAGACATAGTTCTTCTCATGTGCTTTGAACTTCCTTGAGGCATAGACAATCACCTTCACTTTATGCATCAAGACACCACCTAACTCGACTCTCGATGCATCACAATATACGGTGAAACCAACGCTCTCCTCAGTCAAGGTCAAGATAGGTAAAGTAGTCAATAACACTTAGAGATTTTGGAAGCTTTCTTCACACTCATTAGACCAATAATTTTAATATTCTTCTAAATAAGCCTGGTCAATGGAGCTGCTATGGTGGAAAACCCTTGAACAAAACATCGATAATATCTAGCCAAACCTGTAAAGCTATGAATCTCTAAAATTAAAATCAACTTACTCTATCCTCAGACGGTCTCAATCATGGCTATAACTACTATGATGACCTCCGTGGACACCACGAGTCCTAAATATGCTACCGAATTAAGCTAAAATTCATATTTAGAAAACATAGCACATAATTTCTCCTCTCTCAACTACCAAAGCCCAATTCTCAAATGTTTGTCGTGATTGGACTTAGTCTTGGAGTAGATGAAAATGTCATCAATGAAAACAAGAACAAATAAAACTAGATATAGTCAAAATATTCTGTTCATCAACTCCATAAACATTGTAGGGGCATTGGTCAGCCCCAAAGACATCACTAGAAACTCATAATGGCTATATTCGGTCCGTGAGGCAATCTTAGAAATATCAATTGCCTTGATCCTCAGATGATATTACTAGAACTTAACTCAATCTTAGAAAATAGAGCCTCTCCCCGAAGCTAGTCAAATAAATCATTGATAGAAGGGAGAAAGTACTTTTTCTTGATAGTTACCTTATTTAATTGCCTATAATCAATAAAAATTCTAATCAAACCATCCTTTTTCTTCAGAAACGATATCGGGAACCCCACAGTGATACGCTATGGTGGATAAACCCTTTACATAACAAGTCTTGAAGTTGCTCCTTAAATTCTTTAAACTCAACTAGAACCACACGATAAGATTGAACAAATATGGGGTTAGTTCCTAGCTCTACATCAATGGTAAAATCAATGTCTCAATTAGGAGGAACTCTTGTAAGGTCAATAGGAAACACATCGATAAACTCCCATACTAGGGGAATGGAAACCATAGTTGGTGGCTCAATATTAGTATCCCCAATTAAAGGCAAGTTAGAAAACAACCTCTATCAATCAATTTCTAAGCTCAAATATAGGAAATAACCTCTTTAGGATAGGAACCACTAAAATCTCTCCACTCGAGCCTCGACATTCCAGGCATCGCTAAAGTCATTATCTTAACATAATAATAAAGAATAGCATGATATATCATTGCATATGCAATCATATTAATTCACAAATAACAATCAATAATAACCCTTTTATGGATTCACACCAAAACTGTTAGTATGTCGGAATGTGACACCAATCTAATAGTTAGCATGTAAAAATGTGACATCAGATCCAATAATATGTATGAATGTAACATGTAATCCAATAATGTATCAAAACATAACACTTAATCCAATAATATGTCGAAACATGACACTCGATTTAATATATGTCAGAACATGACACTAAATCTAATATGTGTTTGAACGTGACATCCTATCCACAAATACAAGCACAACTACAGTCATAATCACATCCCCAATGAATAATGCACAACAGACTAAATTCGGATAATAGGTTCATTGCATGCAATAAGATTATGAGAGGTTATCAATTAACTTAATTCATCATTCCCATTTTCACATACATGAAAGAACTACTCTGAAGTAGTTAACATGTATATATCACACGAATAAGAATATCAAACCATCACCTATAATGCAATCACCCTGGTTGAAGCCACAAATAAATCAACAGGTTCATTGTATGATATTGCCTATATAAAGTCCTTTTATATTAAATGTATTTTTATGAACATGAATATGCATTAATTTGTATTTTACAGGGAATAATGAATATGAACGCGCACACATATATAAAGACATATCAATAGTCTACAATCGACCCTTTTAATTATCACAAACCTCTGGATCTAGCGATAGCCTAACAATTTCTTTACATACAAACTTCATAAGAATCATACATCATCTCAACAAGAAGTATTAAGGACAATCAAGAACTAGGCCATCACTATTAGTCATAGAATCACAATCTACATAATATATTCCTATCCTACTACACATTTAACCATCAAAACTCCATGCTCGGAGGTCTAGGCATGATCTCTTTCATCAATTTAACTAATACCATATAATGGAAATAGATTTATAACTACTCAGTTAAGAAGCCAAGCCTACTTGAACACTATGCTAATAGACTTCATGTGTATCCCAAGTTGTTGTGTGAATCCTTTAAAGTGTCTACCCCTGTTGGTAAGTCTATTATTTCTAAAAGAGTTTATTGGAGTTGTCTCATTTCTATTTTGTATAAAGTCTTGCCTTGTGATTTTGTTGAACTTGACATGGTAGATTTTGAAATCATTCTTGGGATGGATTTGTTACATGCATATCATGCTTCTATAGATTGTAGAACCCCTAAGGTTATATTCCAATTTCCTAATGAACCTGGCCTTGAGTGTGTAGGTCATGATTCGGTTGTTAAGGATAGGCTCATCTCTTGTCTTAAGACTCGAGAGTTGATTTCTAAGGGTTGCATATACCATCTTGTAAGGGTTGAGGATGTTGAGTCTAAAGTCCCTCCTATTGAGTTGGTTCTGGCGGTTAATGAGTCTCTTGATGTCTTTCCCAATGAACATCCCCATGTCCCTCCCGAAAGGAAGATAGATTCAATATAGAACTCCTCCCCGATACATAACCGATTTTTGTTCCTTCTTACCGTATAGCCTTGATGGAGTTGAAGGACTAATTAAAAGATTTGTTGAAGAAGGGTTGTGGTGTATTATGATACTTCGAGGATTGGTTTGGGGTGTGTATTAATGCAAAATGGTAAAGTCATTGCCTATGATTTTTGGCAACTAAAGGTGCATGAGAGTAATTACTCCACCCATAATCTTGAATTGGCGTTCGTGGTATTTTCCTTAAAGATACAATGTCATTATTTATATGGGGTTCATGTAGATATATTCACCACCATAAGAGCCTTCAATATGTGTTCAAACAAAGAGATCTGAACTTAAGACAAAGGAGGTGGTTGGAACTCCTTAAAGATTATGATATGAGTGTGCACTATCATTTGGGCAAAGCAAATATTGTGGTCGATGCCCTAAGTTGGGTGTCCATGGGGAGTACGACTCATGTTGATGATCGCAAGAAAGAACTGGCAAGAGAAGTTCACTGGTTGGCTAGGTTGGGAGTTAGGTTGGATGAGGTCGAACATGGAGGCGTGGAGATATTGGATGGTTCTAAGTCCTCCTTGATTGAAGAGGTCTAAAACAAACAAGACCTTGACCCCATATTGTCAGAATTGAAAGCTTTGGTGAAGGATGGAATGGTGGAGGTTTCTCACAAAGGAATTATGGTGTCCTTAGATACCAAGGTACGTTATGTGTTTCCAATGTCGACGGCTTGAGAGACCGGCTTGAGAGACTTGATCTTGAATGATGCTCATAAGTCATCTTACTCTATTCACCTCAGTTCTACCAAGATGTATATGGATTTGAGAGAAGTGTATTATAGGGTGGCATGAATAAAGATATCGCCAAGTTTGTAGCAGGTTCCCATAATTGTCAACAAGTCAAAGCCGAACACCAAAGGTTGGGTGGCCTATCCCAATATATAGAGATTTCTACTTGGAAGTGGGAAGAAATCAACATGGATTTTGTGACTGGGTTACCAAAAACCAGGAAGCACTTGGATTTCGTTTGGGTTATTATTGATAGAATGATGAAGTTGGATCACTTCCTACTTGGTTAATACGACTTATGGTGATGAATATTATGCCAAGTTATACATTCATGAGTTGGTTAGGTTACATGGGGACCCATTGCCCATTATTTCAGATCGTGATTCTCAATTTACTTTGTATCTTTAGAGATCTTTTCAAAAGGTCCTTGGTACTAAAGTTATGATTAGCACGAGGTTTCACCCCCAAATGGATGGTCAAGCCGAGAGGACTATTCAGACTCTTGAGGATATGCTTAAGGCTTGTGTATTGGAGTTTAAAAGTAGTTGGGATGAGCACCTTCCACTCATAGAGTTTGCTTATAACAATAACTATCACTCTAGTATTGGAATAACTCCCTTTGAAGCTCTATATGGGAGGCATTATGGATCTCCAGTTGGGTGGTTTGAAGTGGGGGAGATGGCTTTGTTAGGTCCGAATTTGGTTATGGAATCTTTAGAGAAGGTGAGGATGATAATGGAAAGATTGAAGACAACCCAGGAGAGACTTGAATTTGAAGTTGATGATTTGGTGTACTTGAGGGTTTCACCAATGAAAGGTGTAGTTCGATTTTGGCAAGCAAGGAAACTTAAGCCCTAGGTATGTAATCCCTTAAGCTGAATCTTGACACGTGTTGGTAAATTTGCATATGAATTAGTGTTACCTATAGAAATGAGCGATTCATCGAATCTTCCATATATCCATGTTGAGGAAGTGTGTTTGTGACCCTAATTCCATCGTGCCCTAAGAGGTGGTTAATGTTGAAGAGAATTTGGCTTATGATGAAGTTTCGATAGAAATATATGATAGGCAAGGGAAAAGGTTGAGAAATAAAGATTTTGCATTGGCCAAAGTCCTTTGGAGGAACCAATAAGTCGAAAGTGCCACTTAGGAAGCCAAAGTCAATTTGAAAAAGTGATACCCTTATCTCTTCCATTCTAATCAAGCTGGAGGTACTAAGACCTTCCTATTTAGGAACACTCCTTGCATGACATGTTCATGTTATCTATGCATAAGTATGTGATTTTAAAGTTACATTATAAATATTATTTGAAACATGATTTGAAATTTTTCATGATACATATGTTGCATTTTTGTATGTGGTGCATGTATTCCGTTCCTTAGAGCTTGCCTTTAGTACACTGGGTACGAATGTTCCAAAGGGGAAGATATTGTAAGGCCTCACTTGTGGATAGTATGAAAGTACCAAATGAAATGAGTTTTGAAAATTTTATGAGTAACTGTGGTTCCCATGAGAAATCTTATAGGCCGTATGTGGATGTACGAGCCGTACATTGGCTCGTGGGCCCTAAGTGTGCATTTCCAATAGCTCAAGTTTGGAGGCCATCTATGTACAAAGTGATCTACGGACCGTAACTTAATCCAGGGGTTGTATCCTTTGTTTGTGGAATGAGGGCCAAACTTCGTAAAAATATGAATTTTTTAGATTGGAAGTATGAACTATTGGACGACGCACAGATGGATGTATGAGCTATAAGTCTTGTTGTATGTTGAGGATTAGAGAGGTTTTCTGAGGTTCCAAATCTTATCAGAGGAAACCCCCTCTCCTATGGTCCATAAACTGGACCACGACCCGTAAACGAGGTCTCGTGGTCCCGACCGACAGGAAATTTTAAGGGGAAAATTTGACTTTTTCTATTACCTTGATGTTATACTATGTCATTTATACTTCAAAAAGACCCTCTTATCATCTCTATACAACCCTAATTCACTCTATTCCAACTCATTCTAAAAAATAATCTAAGTCTATCCTTTCCCAATTTCTCTCAACCTCATCAAGACATTCAAGAAAAGTGTGGCAGCTAGGGTTTTCAACAAGATTTTCCATCTCTCAATAATCAAGGTATGTGGGTTTGATTATGAAAACATTTTTTCCATAAGTCTAACCATTCTTCCACTTCAATTACATCAAATTTATTGATATTTATAGATGTTTTTGTGAACTCTTTTATATGATAATATTATGAAGAGACTTATAATGTTTTACCTTTGTAATTATGCATTGAAAAGCCATATGAGATTGATGGATTTTTATGAGGGTTTGATGATACCCTAACTAAGTCTTGTTATGCTATTGGTAGGTTATTTGGAATAATGTTCAACTAGTTCTATCTTACTCTTCTCAAGTCATTTACTTTTGAATTGCATGATTTTAAACCTATGCATATGTATCCATCATTATTTGATTAAAGTTGTATGCCAAGCTTCTATGATATTGAGGGCCTTATGGCAAGGTCATGCAAACTATGAATGGTATGAATTTTGTCAGGGTTATTATGCATGTTATGAGGCATAAGAATATTATGAAAAGTTATGAAGCCCTATTTTGATGTTGCGAAACTTTAGTTTTGATGAGCTACTCTATGAAAATATTATGATATTATGATGATCTACACATTATGGATATAAATATGATTTGAAGATTCTTTAGGATTGTGACCTAGCACCATTGTTCCATAACTATGTTGCCACCATAGGTTGTGAATTAACTAATGGATTCATATAACTCATGTTACATGATTAACCAAAAGGGGGGTGTTCTCGTATGGTACATGTTAGTTAAATACTGAAATGGGTGGTGCTCCCGTAAGATTGCTATTATAAGTTAATAAAAAAGGTTGGTGTTTATGAAGCACTTTCTGAAATTGGGGAGTCTTCATAAGGTGAGTGTTTGGTTTACCTTGGCAAAGTACACCACTCCTAGTCTGGTGTAAAGTGAATATCGAGATTCCAAGTAGTAGCTCACTTGGTCTTATATGTCGGTTATGGTCCCTTCCTATCTATGTATGATATGTTATATGATTTGATGATTCCTCATGCATATTTGACTAGGGCTTTTGATCATTCATGACATATTGAGCTTATATCTATTGATTATGATTATCCATATTGCTTAATTATGACTTGTGTTTCTTTGTTGTATTGCACCCCGCATACTTGGTACATTCGAAGTACTAACGCATACTTTTTGCCTACATGATCTAAGCATGTAGGGACCAAAGCTCCTATCCATCGTCCTCCTTCACGTGGCTGGACGATTCGGTTGAAGACCACTTTTGGTGAGCCCTATACTTCGGAGACAATAGCCATTTACTTTCTTGCCTTACTAAGACTTGTAATTTTATGGATATTATCTTTTGAGGGTGAGCCGGGGAGATGTCTTGGCCCCTATTCCATTCACATTAGAGGTGTTGTTGGATATTTGTATATGTATGTATTGAGCTTGACTCTAATCATGTTATGTAATATAAAAAACTCCCTTAGTCCTTTATTCCCTCTTATATGTTGAATGCTTGTTGTATGGATGAGATGGAAGTCCTAAGACCCTAATTGCACCCATAGCGTGAGTCATACTTAAATGCCTTTAGTTTTTATTTGTTATGTGATCCATGCTAATCCTCTTCCCTACAATACCCCATAGTGTGAGTTTAAAGTCCTGTTCCCTCTAGAAATTATTGTGTTTTTGCTTTGATTTTTTCTTCTGCAACCAAGGATGCGCTACGCATGCTTAAAAGGCTTGTTTGGGGTTTCTTTAGGTTCTCCATTCGCTGTGTTATGCCTAAGCCCTAGGCTTGGGTCGTGACACACTATCACCTTGTAGTCTCTTAAGCGAGAGAAAGTTGTTGATCCTTTCAGCCATGCGCTTGGAGCAACTACTATCTATGAACCAACAATTACTTCTTCCTCTAGACTTCACCTGTACAAAGGATCATTTGTTAGCCTCAGGAAACTATTTGAGCTTGAGCTCCCAAAATGTAGACAAGGTATAACCAGTGCTTGCTTAGTCCAAGAAGGTAGATTTTTCTTCCCATTTCTGATGTTCGGACCATATCCCTTCTTCAGATGCTCTTTCTGTTTGGGGTACCTTGAAAAATTCTTCTCACTTCTTTGAAAGCCTGACAACCCCTCTTAAAGTATCCATTTCACCACAATGAATGCACAACAAGTTATCAAACACATACTACCGATGAGGATTTAAGAAAGATTCTAGTTTTGAGCATCCAAGACCTTTTCCATCATTTTGTCCCTAATTATTCAGATTTTTCAACAATTTTGAAGAGTTGGCCCATTTCAGGCACTGTCTAACTTTTGTTTGATTTGAACCAGGTCCCTTTTTAATTGAAGATTTCTCTTCAGTGACAAGGCTAGTTTCAATTTGGAGCTTTTCAAATATTCTTCAAGTTCCAGCTCAAACTATGTTAGCCTTACCCTTTATCTTGATATCGGTTACAAGATCTTTGTTCAATATTTCACTGAGATGACTATTTTCAACAACTAACAAAATAATATTCTTTCAACTCTGTAAATTGACTTACCAATGTAATTTTCTCATCTTGAAATATGTCAATGCCATTATTCAAAAAATCTTTTTCGGTAGTTAACTCACAAAGTGAGTCAATCAAGACACTAACCAATTTTTTAACCTTCTTGATGGAGTAGAAGTCAAGATCTTTTTTTTATGTCAAGCAACATTACCTCTTCATTAGCTTTATCTTTAGATTTTTCCATAAAGGTAAACATGTTATCAAGCACATCTTTAAACTTCAGATTCTTCATAGTCACTTGAGAAATTTCTCCAAAAAGCTAGAGTCTTTTTCATTACATAATCAGCAACTACCTTCCTTCTATACTTCTTAGGGACCTAGTCCCTTTGCTTGTTCTCATCTCCTCCTAATTTGACATATTCCTCTAACTTATACGTAGGGCATTCTCTGATGAAATGCCTAGGCTCTTCGCGCTTATGACATAAATCAATACCATTTACTGACCGACTAGTATTTCCTTTATTCAAATTGAGTGGAATAGCCATTTTTCTACATGAATCTTTCTTGGTGTTAACCAATTAGAGAATTTTTCCCTAATGCCAATTGTCAGAATGTATGTGAACACTACAGTCAGATACTTATCCCTCGACATAGTAATAATATTATAAGAACAAGCAAAATGCAGGCAGTAAGGACACAAAATTTTACATGAAAAAACTTCTTGCTCAAGGAAGAAACAATCACGACATGTCTCACGGGATTTTTCAGCCAATATTTATTAAGATGTAAAGAGAAAAGTCTTTTATTACAACATCACGTAACCTAGACACTAAACTCCCCTACCCTTTCCCTTGTAATAACTCTATTACAAGAATAATCCTAAGCAATAGCTCTATTGTCCACTACACTAACTAACTCTAATTAATGTTGACTTCAACATTTTCTTCAAGGCTAACTATAGCCAATGATTGGTCAGCTCAAAAATAACAAAAAATAATCAATATGTTTTTATAAAATTGGATCTAATCTTACAATTTTTAGAACATAAGATACAACATCAAAACAGAGAAACTTGAAATTCTTCTTGATTGACTCCATCAGGTTCCTTCACTGTGTTAAAGTTGTTCTTCCTTGAGAGAATGACCTTTACTTGGAATATTCTTGATTTGCAAAAGCATAATATTTTTAGTCAACAAGTTTCCTTCAAAAGAAAGGCAAAAGTGAAACTAGAAGTCACGCCATTGGTCAAAGTCTGCTGACTTTTTGTGCCTCTATTGCAGCACCCACCAACTGCTGCAGCTTTACAACTATAACCATTGTCTTGTCTATAGTTCAGAAACTTATGGAGCAGGTCCCCTGAGGTCCATTCGTTATTTATTTGATTCCTCAAAATATTTGTCAAAACATCAAAATAATGCATAGTACTGCAACGTCTATGTTTCAACAATCCCCGAGAAATATAGTTATAATGTTCTAAATCTTGTTAGCCAATATATGAATTATTATTCTGGCGGTAGTGGGTAGTTCCATGAAATAGGATGTGGTTTTTGTCTAGTCCTACATGCAAGAAATAATGATTGTCGCCTCCTTTATCTTCATATACTTGGGAGTAGGTTTTTCAAACTTTTTTTGTTTACTTAGCCAATATTATATTTTTGTCGTACCACACAAATCTTAGAACCAATAACTCTTGTTTCCTCACCATGGAAAAAATAGAATGTTATATATTATTTAAGTATGGTACATAGAAAACACATGTGAATGACTATAAAGAATAATTACAACATGGTAAGTATAACAATTAAAGTTTAAGGAAGTACATTGAAAGAGGGATCCTATAAAGCTTTAACATAAAAATAATACAACAACAACATACCCAGTGGAATCCACAAGTGAGGTCTAGGGAGGGTAGAATGTACCCAGACCTTATCATTACCTCATAGAGGTGGAGAGGTTGTTTCCTAGGAAACCTCATCTCAAAAATCCATAAGCATAATAAACTAGATATGGAAAAAAGGAAAGGAAAAGAAAGGGATAAAAAAGAGTGGCTAATAAGGAAAAGCACATGATAATATGCAAATACGATAAAGTTAACATATAAATATGGATAATGATAATACAAGATATAAATGCAATATAAATACACTAAAAGTAAGTAAATATAGGACTAATAATGATAACATATGATGCAAAGACATCTCTACTCCTACTAACCTACTATATCACTAAGTCATACATCGACCTACCCCTACTAACCTATTAGCCCTCTACTCTAATATACGACCTCCACTCTTTTCTATCTAAGGTCATGTCCTTGGTGAGACAAAGTTTCTCCATATCTTGTCTGATCACCTCCCCCCAATACTTCTTCGGTCTATCTCTACCCCTTCGTGTAACTCCTAAATCCAACCTCTTGCACCTCCTAACAGGAGCATCGATACTCCTTCTCTGCACATGTCTAAACCAACACAGTCTCGCTTCCTTCATCTTGTCCGCCACAGAGGCCACCTCTAACTTCTCATGGATGATCTCATTTCTAATCCTATCACTCCTGGTATGTCCACACATCCATCTCAACATCCTCTCTTCGCAACCTGCATCTTCTGAACATGTGAATTTTTGATTGGCCAATACTCCACCCCATATAGCAAAGATGGTCTAACCACTGTTTCATAAAACTTGCCTTTAAGCTTAGGTGGTATCTTTTTATCACACAATACTCCTGAGGTAAGCCTCCATTTCTTCCATGCTACCCCAATACAATGTGTAACATCATCACTGATATCGCCACTACTCTGGATGATGGATCCAAATTACTTAAAGCTTTGTCTCTTTGAAATAGATTGAGTGGCAAGCTTCAAATCAATGTCTGCTTCATCTCTAGCAACACTAAATTTACACTCCAAGTATTTTGTTTTGGTTCTGCTCAATTTGAATCCTTTGGATTCCAAAGCATATCTCCAAACCTCCAATTTATCATTAACTTTAGCCCGAGTCTCATTAATCGGTACCATGTCATCTGCAAATAGCATACACCATGGCATCCCCTTCTAGATAGACCGTGTAAGCTCATCTATTACCAAAGCAAAAATAAAAGGGATCAACACAGATCCTTGATGGAGTCCCATCTCAACAGGAAAATACTCTGAGTCTCCTCTTACCGTTCTTATTCGAGTTCTGGCTTCGTCATATATATCCTTTATCACCCTAATATACACCATTGGAACACCTTTTTCCTATAGACATCTCCATAAGACATCCCTCAGAACTTTGTAATTGGCCTTTTCAAGGTCGATGAACACCATAAGAATGTCCCTCATTCTCTCTCTATATTTTTCTACTAATCTCCGAATAAGATGGATTGCTTCAGTAGTTGATCATCTCAGCATAAATCTTAAGTGGTTCTCAGAATTAGACACTAATTTTCTCATCCTCATCTCTACACTCTTTTCCAAACCTTCATAGTGTAGCTTAACAATCTGATACCCCTGTAATTGTTACAACTTTGAATATCACCCTTGTTCTTATACAATGAAACTATTGTACTCCTTCTCCATCCATCAGGCATCTTAGCGATCTTTATAATAGCGTTAAACAACCTAATCAACTACTCAATACCCTCCTTGACCATGCTCTTCCATAAATCCACCAGATTTCATCGGGTCCAATCGCTCTCTCTCAGTTCATCTTACTAATAGCACATCTAACTTCCTCAACTCTAAAATGCCTACAATAACCAAAATCTCGATAACTATCAAAGTGCGCCAAATCACCCTGTCCTGCCCCTGGAGGGTACCTTAGATGTGGCCAATACCCAAAGACTATTTCTAGACACCAAGCGAACCACTTGGCCTCATTAAGTTCATTCAACCAACAATTATCATATCAACAGAAGACTAAAGATCAATAAAGGTGGACAATCTCAAATAATGATTATAATAACAAATCAACAAGACCAGTGTAAAAGAAACTAGTCAGACAATATCCAAATCATCAATCCCATATCTAGTCTATGAAGCCTCTAACTAAACTGTCTAGATGGTACCATGACAAACTTGGCTACCAAATCAAAGTTAATAAAGTATTAACTCAAGCTAGATGAAATCTAAATGAGCATCCTCTGGAAGTAGGGGAGGGCTCACTAATCAACTGGATGCGAGTATATCCTCAACGATCCGCCTGTTAATGATCTCTAACACCCGTCGTTGCATCACAAAAAATGCAGGCTCAAATGGACGTCAATACGTGAAATGTACGAGCATGTAAAATAGTTGAGTAAAACAAATATAGATTAATAACAAGACTCAAAGATTCTCAATTAAGATGGCATATGTCTATCTAAATCAAGAATAAAGAATAGACAATGACCCATCAATACCAATCCAAATCAATCCGATCCAATCAAGTTAGAGTGTTATTAGTTTGAAACCTATTTGGTAGTTTGTCTTATCCAATAACAATCACTTATGAGCCAATGATTATACAACAATCTCGCTGATGTTTCCACAGCCGTTCAATACTTGTCGGGTAAAGAACGAACTGAATTCATAATGAATCTAGTCAATCAAGTCTGCTATTCTTTTAAGGACTTCCAATCAAGAGGAAACAACTGATATAATAGTTCAATCCTCACCTATGTTTGGCTATGTAGTTAATGAGTTTGAGTTGGGTTTACTCTTACTCATTTTGATGCTTGATACTCCTCTCAAGACTCAATGCTCATAAGACAACCATTCTCAATCAACTAGTCTCATCTGGACATCTATCAACTCAAATCATCAAAATCGACTATCGACTCTTTGGTCTCATTCGTTTAAGGTTCAACTCTTGACTCATAGAGACTATCATGCATCATTCTAACTCATGACATATAGGAAATAAAAGAGGAATCAAAGCATTTAGGGATTTCATAGGCTCTCTAGACTCAAATCATACTCATGCATGCTCAATTAAATGCAATTTGTAAAAATATTAAGAATTCATGCTAGGGTTCATGTAATATGGCAAAATCATCTATTTTAAGTGTTTAATGCATTAATCATACAAGATTATGTAGAAGTACATTAGAATTTAAGAAAAAACCTTAAAGAAACATGCATTGGAAACACAACTCACTCACAACTCAATAAATTTGGATTATGGGGCACATGGAAGAGCATACCTGGAAATAGAAGAACAATCAACTTCTCAAGGAATCTCGACTCACATGCTTGGAACCTAGCTCTTTCCCCCTTCTTCGTTGCTCTCTAGAGTTTCTAATATTTTTGAGGTGTAATACCCTAAGGGTACTGATAAGGGGTCTAAAACAAGCCTAAAATATCATGGGTTTTAATTAAAAAGATGATAAAAGATAAAATTACCCCCTAAAAAATATGTCGTCTGAGTCTACAAGACCCCGTCTACGGTTCTTAGACCATTCTACGAGTTGTAAATGACCTCTCGTAAACAAGGGGTCCTGAAATTTGGGTTACAAAATTTATCACAAAACCCCTCTCTATGAGCCATAAAACGTTCTACGGGTCGTCTGCTAACTCGTATTCAAGATACTGAAAAGTTGATATTTTGACCATCAATTTACGAAACCAATCTATGAGTCATGGATTTCTTTACGGATCGTATACTATCTCGTATATAGGCCTCAGACTTAGAAAATTTCACTAAGTGCAGAATATTTTACTAAGTCATCTGGGGGTTTTACGAGACCTATTCTACGAGTTGTAGATCTGTCTATGGGCTATAAATGGCCCTCATGAATCCTTTTTCAGTAGTTTTTCTTTGTCTTTTCTCAGCATCCTTTGTGCATCTACCCTAGATTAGGTAGAAGTATTAAAGGGTGTTACATTATCTTCCCCTTGGGATCATTCATCCTCGAATGAAAAGTAAGGATAAACTTAAGGCACGAATAACAATCAAGACTCCTCTTAATACCCAATCAACCAATCAAACTATCAACCAATCAACAATCTAGACAATCGTTATTCAAACTCAAGAAATGAATAAATCAACTCATGTTAAGAGTAGGATATTACCTTCAACATTCTCATCATTAGGCACGAATAGATGTGGGTATCTAGCCTTCATATCCTGTTCAGCTTCCCATATAGCCTCTTCAATAGATTGACTTCTCCACAACACTTTGACAGAAGCAAACTCTTTAGTTATCCACTTGCAAACTTGATGATCCAAAATTTGGACTGAGATCTCTTCATAACTCAAACTATCTTTCACTCCAATGCTTTAAACAGGCACAACCAAGGACAGATCTCCCAAACACTTCTTAAACATAGAAATGTGAAAGACCGGATAGATGGCTGCCGACCCTTGTGGTAGATCCAATTCGTCAGCCATTTTTCCCACTCTCTTTAGAATTCGGTAAGGACCAATGTATCGAGGAGTTAACTTTCCCTTCTTCTCGAATCTCATTACATCCTTCATGGGTGACACTTTCAAGTATACCCAATCATTCACTTCGAATCCTAGGTCCCTTCTTCTAACATCAATGTAGGCTTTCTGGTGACTCTGTGTAGCTCTCAATCTTTCTTGGATAATCTTCACCTTCTTCATAGCCTGGAGTACTAAGTCCGGCCCAATCAACCCTGCTTCACCTACCTCAAACCACCCAGTCGGTGATCTACATCTTCTACCATAGAAGGCCTCATAAAGAGCCATTTGGATGCTTAAATAGAAACTGTTATTGTAGGCAAACTTAATCAAAGGCAAGTGGTCATCCCAATTACCTTTAAAGTCAATGATGCAATCTCTCAACATATCCTATAAGGTCTGAATTGTCCTCTCTTCTTGGCCATCAGTTTAAGGGTGAAAAGAAGTGCTAAGATTCACCTTTGAGCCTAAGCCTCTCTAGAAGGACTTCCAAAACTGAGCAGTGAATTGAGCTCCTCTGTCTAAGATAATAGACAAGGGGACTCCATGCAATGTAACAATCTCTCTTAGGTACAGTCGGGCATAATCCTCTACAGTGTTAGTCATCTTTACTACCAAGAAGTGAGCATATTTTGTCATATGATCAACTATTACCCAAATCAGATTATGCTGTCTGTGAGACCTCGGTCGACTTGTGATGAAGTCTATGTTTATCATCTCCTACTTCCACTCTTGAATCTCAAAGTTTGGGGCTACTTCGCAGGGCCTCTGATGCTAAACCTTTACTTTTTGAAAATTCGGGCACTTGAGACAAACTCAACAGTGTCTTTCTTCATCCAACTCCACTAATAAATGTCCCTCAAGTCATGGTACATCTTAGTTGACCCTGAGTGAATTGAATATCCTGAATTATGCACCTCTGCCATGATCCTCTATCTAACACCATTAACATATGGAACGCACAATCTACCTTAGTACCTTAACACTCCATCTCCCCATTTGGCGAAAGCCATTACTTTCTGCTTATATGCATCTTCCTTAAATTGGAGTAAGATGGGATCTTGGTCTTGCTTCTCTTTTACCTCTACCACAAGGGATGATGTAGACCTATTATGCATGAGTATCCTACCTTCACTAGATTCATCGAGTTGAACTCCCAATAGTGCCAGTCTGTGCACCTCTTTAGCCAACTTTTTTTTCTCCTCATTAACATGGGAGGTGCTTCACATAGACAACCTGCTAAGAGCATCAACAACTACATTAGCTTTACCTGGATGGTAGAGGATGCTCATGACATAGTCCTTGAGTAACTCAAGCCATCTCATATTAAGCTCCTTCTAGGTAAAGACATATTATAGGCTCTTGTGTTCTATGAATACATCTACATGTGCTCTATATAAGTAGTGGCCCCATAGTTTGAGAGCAAACACCACCGCCGGCAACTCTAAGTCGTGGGTGGCATAATTCTTCTCATGCAATTTGAGTTTCCTAGAAGCATAAGCAATAAATTTACCCTTCTACATCAATATGCATCCCAATCCCACTCTTGAGCCATCATAATAAATAACAAACCCATTAGCTCCTTTGGGCGAGGTCAATACTGGGGCAGTAGTCAACCTTGTTTTCAACTCTTGGAAACTCTTCTCTTACTCATCATACCATTGAAACTTATCCTTCTTCTGAGTCATTCTAGTCAATGGTGTGGATATGAAAGAAAATCCTTCAACAAATCTGCGGTAGTAACCAACCAGACCCAAGAAGCTTCTTATGTTAATCAGAGAGGTAGGTCTTGGCCAATTCTTGACCGCCTCAATCTTTTGAATGTCCAACCATATACCATCACCTGAGATCACATGGCCTAGGAATGCCACGGATTTAAGCCAAAACTCACACTTTGAAAAATTTGCATATAACTCATTTTCCTTGAGCATCTACAAAGCGATCCTAAGGTGATTAGCATGCTCCTTCTCATCTTTGGAATACATTAGAATATCATCAATAAAAATGATCACGAACATATCAAGATACTGTCTAAATACCTTGTTCACCAAATCTATGAAGGCTTTAGGTGCATTTGTCAACCCAAAGGACATCACCGAAAACTCAAAGTGACCCTATCGATTCGAAAGGCCGTCTTCGGGATGTCACATTTTATCACTCTCAACAAGTGATAGCCTGATCTAAGGTCTATCTTGGAGAAAACATTGGCACCCTGAAGTTGGTCGAACAAGTCATCAATCCTCGGAAGGGGATACTTATTCTTACTGGTCACCTTATTCAATTGGCGATAATCTATGCACATTCTGAAGGACCTATCTTTTTTCGAACGAATAGGACACGAGCACCCAATAGAGAGACACTCGGCCAAATAAAGCTTTTTTTAAGCAACTCTTTCAACTGATCTTTCAACTCTTTCAACTCTGTGGGAGCCATTCTATATGACGGAATAGAGATAGGCTGGGTGTTGAGAAGAACATCAATTTCGAAATCAATCTCCCTATCGGGAGGGGCTCCAAGCAGATCCTCAGGAAATACTTCAGGAAACTCATTCACAATCAGAACAGACTCAAGGGTAGGAGACTCGACATCTTCAGACTTGACTAACACGAGGTGGTGGATACATCTCTTTGAGATTAACCTTCTGGCCTTGAGGTAGGAAATAAACTCACCCTTAGGCGCAATAGAATTACCCTTCCACTCTAGGACAAGCTCATTTGGAAATTGAAATTTGACAATTCGGGTCCTACAATCAACAAAGGCATAATAGACGTGAAGCTAATCCATGTCAAAAATCACATCAAAGTCGACCATCTCTAACTCAAAAATCAGCAAGAGTATCCTTATGATGGATGGACACTACACAGTCTTTATAGATTCTTTCAGGTAGAATAGACTCACCAATTGGAGTAGAAACTTCAAAGGGTTCAAGAAGACACTCTGGAGTTCTATCAAATCTACGAGCCACATAAGGAGACACAAACGATAATGTGGCACAGGATCCATCAAAACATAATAATCAATAGTAAAGACTTGAATCATACCCGTCACAACATTTGGGGAGTTCTCCTGATCTTGGCGACTACCCATGGCATACAAATGGTTTGTAGATCTACTTGCGCCTGTCGTAGCACCTTTCTGGTTTCCCTTAGTTGGTGGAGCTGGTGTAGAAGATTGGGCATTGCTATCCCACCTTGGACAATCTCTTTGAAAATGACCCATTTGGCCACACTTATAGCATGCATCACCTCCCTTACGGCATCTCCTAAGGTGTAGTTTACCACACTTGGCACATTGTGGCTTACCTTGTGTTCCTAAAGTCACACTAGCCAGTGATTGGGACCCTTGAGCTCTGAAATTCTGCGGCCTCTGCTCATTCCAATTTCTGGGTGCTGGTGCACTGGTAGATGAAGGTGCTAGCTCGGACTGAAACTTGCTTCCATTCCCATTTCCTCTCCTACAAACCTCATAGATGGAGGTTTTATCTCTCTTATTCTTGATCTCCTCCCTATCTTATTGTCTCCTCATCAACTTTCTGCACATTGACCATCAATCTGCCATTGTCCATGTCGCTCACAAGCATAGCTCCTCTCTCATCTTTCTTTGGCCACTTGTTCAACCCATCAACGTATAGACCCATCCTGCTTCTCATGTTCGCAACCATCTTGGGAGCATAGCGAGGCAATTGCATGAACTTAAGACCATATTCCTTCACTGTCATAGAGCCTTATTTCAAATTCAAGAACTCTTGCCTTGCCTCCCTTGGCTCTCTCAGAACGAAGCGCCCCAAGAAAGCTTCCTCGAACATTGTCCAAGTCAGAACTAGGGCACTCTCTCCTCGGTTTATCTTCCAATGATCATACCACAAGATGGCAACACCCTTGAGCTGGTAGGTAGCTAACTCCATCTTATCAGCTTCAGTCACATACATCACCTGGAACACCTTTTGTAGCTCATCAATGTAGTTCTCAAGATCCTCTTTGGGCGCAAACCTTATGAACTCGGGTGGGTTCAACCTCAAGAATTTCCGAACTCTGGATGTGTCCTGCGCATCCTATCTACCCGCTCCTTGTTTAGCAGCAAGTGCTGTCAAAGCCTATGCCAAGGTCTAGATGGCCTGACGGAGTTTAGCATTCTTGATGTCAACCTGTGGGGGCTGTTCAGGGAAGTCTGGGGTATGGGTTCATCCTGATTCTGGGGCTTAGGTTGGTTAACATTCTGCCTAGTCGGCCGTCCTCTTCCTCTAAAAGCTCTTCTTGGAGGCATGGTCATAATTCTGCAAATGCGTAAGCATGAGTTAGATAGGACTTGTGTAGAGTTTCAACTCTATCGCGCGAACTCAAAACACAAGAAAGGGTAACAATTCTTAATGTCCTATAACAAATCAAAGCACCACACTTCATAAGCAACTCTATTTCAATTCTACTAGACTATTGCTAGTCTGTGCTCTGATTTGAGTTGCTCTTATATCAACTCAGAGACTATTACCAACTCATACCAACTCTGTGCTTTGATATCAACTCAAATCATCACATCGACTATCGACTCTTTGGTCATATTCATTTAAGGTTCAACTCTTGACTCATAGAGACTCTATCATGCATCATTCTAACTCATGAGATCCAAGAAATAAAAGAGAAATCAAAGCATTTAGGGATTTCATAGGCTCTCTAGACTCGAATCATACTCATGCATGCTCAATTAAATGCAATTTGTAAAAATATTGAGAATTCATGCTAGGGTAAATGTAATATGGCAAAATCATCTATTTCAAGTGTTTAATGCATTAAAGTAGCAATTCATGCAAGATTATGCAGAAGTATATCAGAATTGAAGAAAAAACCTTAAACATTGGAGACACAACTCACTCACAACTCAATCAATTTGGAGTATAGGGCACATGGAAGAGCATATTCCATGTTTTGGGTAGCCTTACATACCTAAAAATAGAAGAACAATCAACTTCTCAAGGAATCTCTACCCACGTGCTTGGAACCCTAGCTTTTTCCCCCTTCTTTGATGCTCTCTGGAGTTTCTAAGTATTTTTGAGAAGTAATACCCTTAGGATACTGATAAGGGGTCTAAAATAGGCCTAAAACATCATGGATTTTAATTAAAAAGGATGGGAAAAGACAAAATTTCCTCTCAAAAAACTTATCTTCTGAGTCTACGAGACCCTGTCTACGGGGGCCGTAGACCATTCTACGATTCGTAGGAGACCTCTCATAAACAAGGGGTCCTAAAATTTTAGTTACTGGAATTTATAACGAAACCCCTCTCTACGAGTTGTAAAATGTTCCATGGGTCGTTTGCTAACTCGTATTCAAGATACTGAAAAGTTGATATTTTGACCATCAATTTATGAGACCAATCTACAAGTCGTAGATTTCTTTACGGATCATATACTTTCTCTTATATAGGCCTCAGACTTAGAAAATTTCACTAAGTCATCTGGGGGTTTTACGAGACCCATTCTACGAGTCGTAAATCTGTCTACAGGCTATAAATGTCCCTCATGAATCCTTCTTCAATAGGTTTTCTCAGTCTTCTCTTAGTATCCTCTATGCATCAGCTCCAGATTAGGTAGAAGGAATTAGAGGGTGTTACACACCCAACTCAATATCTCTGTCCCCTTTTTCGTTTAAGAGTTTATGAAAATAAGCTTGCCACCTTATCTTAATGGAACTCTCATCCACCAACACCTCACCCTTCTCATTCTTAATGCACTTCACTTGATCCAAGTCATGAGCTTTTCTCTCTCTCTCACCTGCACAAGCCTATACAATCTCTTGTCCCTGCCTTTTTCACCTAATCAACATACAACCGCTCAAATGTTGTTGTCTTAGCACTCGTCACTGCCATCTTCGCCTCTACCTTTGATGTCTTATAAATATCTCTAAGCCTTATTTTTTTCATCATCATCCCGACTTTCTAACCATTTTGTGTAGGCAATCTTCTTGGCTTTCACTTTGCATTGAACTTCTTCACTCCACCACCAACCACCTTGACGTCCACCAAAGGTCCCTCTCGAAACCCTAGCACCTTGGTGGCAACCCTCTTAATATAACCAGCCGTGGTATGCCACATAGTGTTCACATCTCCGCTACTACTCCAAGCCCCCAAATTACTAAACTTTTCCCCTATCTCTCGAGAAAGAGCAGGAGGCAGGCTACCTTATCTATTCCTCGGTTAGGCATATGTAATCCTTTTCCTCTTACCCATATTAATCTCCAAGTCTATTACTAGAAGCCTATGTTGAGTGAAAATATTTTCACTCGTAATTACCTTGCAATTCCTACAAAGGTTTCTATCACCCTTTCGGAGGAGTAAGTAGTCAATTTAGGTCTTAACTACCATAATATGAAAGGTAACCAAGTGATTTTCTCTCTTCGGGAAACATGAGTTAGCAATAACCAACTCGAAGTCTTTAGCAAAGTTTAAAAGAGACGTCCCACCTATATTCCTCTCCCCAAAACTAAAGCCTCCATGGACATCGTCAAAACCACTAGAAATGGCACCAATATACCCATTAAAATCTCCCCCGATGAAAATCATTTTTGTGGCTGGTATACCCCTCACAACCTTATCTAAATCTTCTTAAAAGAGAATTTTGACTTCATCATCTAGGCACACTTGGGGTGCATAGGCACTAACTATATTCTTAATATGACTACCGACCACAAGTTTAATAGACATCATTCTATCATTAGTCCTCATGACCTCCACGACATACTCCCTAAGGTTTTTATCTACTAAGATGCCTACTCCGTTCCTATCCCTAGAACCACCCGAGTACCATAATTTAAACTCGTCTACGTCTCATGCTTTAGGACCTACCCATCTGGTCTCTTGAACAAATGCTATATTAATCTGTCTCTTCTTAAGGCTCTCCACTAAGTTTATAGACTTCCCTGTAAGTGATCCTATGTTCCACGTCCCTACTTTCAACCTAAGTAGGCTTGTTTCGATTTTACCACTACTACCCCTAGCCTTCGAGCCCAACCAACAACATGACCCTAATCCACCATCAAACCCCAATGCTACTAAACTTCACTAAGAACTATTAGTTCAACAAACTATAAACGATACAGGATCAACAATCTCACGAAACAATAATGCAAAATACAAAACAGTTAAAGCTAAACTATAATTTATAATCCTATAACCCTATAAAATACACGAGGGCCACAACGAAAAGCAATAACCACAATATGTAACAGACAACCCACAATACCAAGATGCACAAAGTATGAGAAACAATCGCAATATGTATGATTAACAAAAAAAAATAAATGTATATGTCTGAATTTAAGCAAACTGATAGCAAAAGGAGTTGAGGCTAATTGTTCACAAGGAAAGAAAAATTGGAGTCTATGCGAATTTAGTAGAATCTTGGCACTATGGATGTAGAGTAGAGAACTTGTAGCAAAAATCGTATGAGAATTTATAGTTAATTCGCAAGTGCATGTAACTATGAAATTGTAAGAAGATACTATTGTGAAGTAGCATTCAAACTTTCAATTTCCAGAGTAGATGAAATTATATTAGGAATTTCCATCAACAGATTTAATTTTAAAGAGGCTGAATATGAATAGAGATATTAGGTGCATAGATGTGAAAGAGGCCAGCATTTTATAGAGGACAAAAAATGAACACGAGAGCATCCAAGTTTATATACGTTGGTTGGCATGTAGTTAATTCACTATTTACCTATTTAAAAAGAAAAAAACACGCAAAAGCTAGTTATGTTATTTTATGGCGGAATGATCTGACAAACCCTTGTACTTGTATGTGATTGTATTTTGGACCCTTTTACTTTGTTCTTTACCAACTAAACTCTTTAACTTGATTAAATTGAAACTTTTAAAATCCCCCTCCCCAACCCATCATTGACCAAGCTTATGTGGCAGCTTAATTGTTAACTTGGCATAATTGCATGATTTCACACACAAAAGGAGAGTGAGATGTTATGTAAAAAAATGATTATAAAAAATGAAATAGAATAAAAAGATTAAAAAAAATTCAAATTAATTTCACCTCCTTCTTCGTTTCCCCACCCTCCTCATTTCTATTTCTCTTTCTAAAACCACCCTCCCCATTCTTGCCTGCAACCCAACTTCCTTACAAATTCCTTTTAGTAATAGTGGGCTTCTTGTTGTAACGAGGCAATCTAGAAGCTTCCTGAGCCAGCTTATAAAAAATGTCATTGATGAAGCTATTCATGATTTCCATAGTCTTGCTTGAAATCCCAATAACTCACAACTTTATCACAATAAGCAAAATCTGAAGGAGTAACTGTAAATTCACATTCTTGAGCAATTGCTTTAATATTCAACTGCGGCAGCAAAAGGTCTTTGAGAAAAATCGCCGAAAACCCCAATCCTAAAGCACTTAGGGTTTTTCTTCTACTGAACGAAAATGGCAATGGGAAAATTATTTTTTTGAGTCTATTCACATATTTCGAAGAAGAAGAAGAAGAACAGAGTGTTGCGATTTTGATAAAATGTGAAATTGGGTTACTTGTTGTTTGGGAATTTCTAGTACAGAGTAACAATGTCTGCTTCATCGGAATGCGTGTTTTGATTGAGAACGGAACATAATTCATTTCCACCAAACAAAGTAGTTCAGATTTGTTAGTGAAAAGTCATTTTAGAAATACTTCATTTTTTAAAAAGGAGAAAATTTTGTTATTTTTTGCTATTTATTTAACTTTGTTAATTAATAGTTAAAAATAATTGTGAGGATATTATGACATGTCATTAATATATGTGACGTGGATATGACATGGCATTTATGTAAGTGAGAGTGAGCTACACACATGGTTGAACGGGTTTAAAAGTCTCATTTTAATCGAGTATAAGTGTTCAGTTGGCAAAGGACCAAGTAAAAGGGTCCAAAATACAATCACATACAAGTACAAAGGTCTATCAAATCATTCCACCTTATTTTATTATTAATAGAAACAGTAGATTCATAATTTCCTATTTATGAGTCTTAACCATAATCATATTTGGTTATAAGATTTTATATATATATATATATATACTAAATATATATTTATAGAATTTGAACCGAAGTTAATAATTTCTGTGAAACGCATTATACTGATGGCTCTGCTTCTTATCAGTACTGCATTAAACTTTTGACAGTACTAATCTATATTATCTTAAAATCATGATGTAACCACCCTCAAAGTTATTTTTAGAATTTAAAAAAAAAAATATTTTACCCCATTTGATAGCTATTTCGGATCATGTTTGATCAGTTTATGGGTCTGATTTTAGAATCTTCTTGAAAAATTAAGAAATTTTGATGTTCTTGAGTTTTGGAGGCTTAAGTCATTAAAAAATAATTTTTAGTACCAATCAGAGTTACGAGTGTCGAAATAAAATTTTGTTAGTTTTATTAGCTCCAGGAAGTAGAATGTAGTCTAGGAAAGTCATCATTTCTGAATTTGGAGTTCTTTCGTGTATTTGAGGTCTTGAGTTGAAAGTTTGAGTTATTTAGACTAAGATTTAATTTTGGTCAACATTCGATGTTCAGAAGCTTGGATTAAATTTTTGATAATTTTGTTGGAAATCAGCATTTGAGCGCCTATATATGGAGCTAAGTGATAAAAACAAGGACAAGAGATTGTATAGGCTTGCCAAAGAGAGGGAAAGTAAAGCTCACGACTTGAACCAAGTGAAGTGCATCAAGGATGAAAAGGGTGAGGTGTTGGTGGATGAGACTTCCATTAAGCGGTGGCAAGCTTACTTTCATAAACTCTTGAACGAAAAAGGAGATAGAGATATTGAGCTAGGTAAGTTGGCACACTCCGAAAGTCATCGAGATTTTGGTTATTGTAGGTGGTTCAGAGTTGAGGAGGTTAGAAGGGCTATGAATAAGATGAAGAGACGGAGGACGATCAGATCAGATGAGATTCCGGTAGATTTTTGGAAGAACTTGGTCAAGGATGGCATAGAGTGGTTGACTAGACTGTTCAATGTTATTATGAAGATGACCAAGATGCCTAATGAATGGAGGAGGAGTACAATGGTTCCATTTTACAAGAACAAGGGAGATATTCAAAACTATAACAATTACAGGGGCATGAAGTTGTTAAGTCACACTATGAAGGTCAGGGAGAGAGCGGTGGAGATGAGGGTGAGAAAGTAGTGTCTATTTCGAAGATTCTGTTTGGATTCATGTCGGGATGGTCGACTACTGAAGCAATCCATCTTGTTCGGAGATTAGTGAGAAATATAGGGAAAGAAAGAAGGACCTTCATATGGTGTTCATTAATCTCCAGAAGGCCTATGACAAAGTTTGGAAGGATGTCCTATGGAGGTGTATAGAGGTGAAAGGTGTCCCAATGACATATATTAGGGTGATAATGGACATGTACGACAGATTCAAAACTCGAGTAAGAATGGTGGGAGGAGACTCGGAGTATTTTCCTGTTGAGATAGGACTTCATCAAGGATCTGTGTTGAACCCTTTTCTGTTTGCCTTGGTGATGGATGAGCTGATGCGACTATCCAGGAGGAGGTTCCATAGTGTATGTTGTTTGCAGATGACATAGTATTGATTGATGAGACTCGGACTAAAGTTAATGATAGGTTGGAGGCTTGGAGACACGCCTTGGAGTCCAAACGATTCAAATTGAGCAGGATCAAAATAAAATACTTGGAGGGCAAATTCAATGTTGCGAGGGATGAAACAGACATTGATGTGAGGCTTGCTACTCAACCTATCCCTAAGAGGTAAAAATTTAAGTATCTAGGGTCCATTATCTAGAGTAGTGGCGATATCAATGATGAATTCACACATCGTATTGGGGAAGTATGGAAAAAATAGATGCTTGCTTCTGGAGTATTATGTGATAAGAAGATACCACCTAAACTCAAAGATAAGTTTTACAGAATGGGGTTAGACCATCTTTGTTGTGTGGGGTGGAGTATTAGCCAATCAAAAATGCACATGTTCAAAAGATTCAGGTTGCAGAGATGAGGATGTTGAGATGGATGTGTGGTCACACTAGGAGTTATAAGATTAGGAATGAGACCATTCGGGAGAAGCTAGAGGTGGCCCCTGTAGCTGATAAGATGAGGGAAGCGAGACTACGATGGTCTGGACATGTGTAGAGAAGGAGTATTGATGCTCATATTAGAAGGTGCAAGAGGCTGGATTTGAGAGTTACACAGAGGGGTAGAGGTAGATGGAACAAGTATTGGGGGGAGGTGATCAAACAAGATATGGTAAATCTTGATCTCACCGAGGACATGACCTTAGATAGCTAAGGAGTGAAGATCGCAAATTAGAGTAACAGGTTAATAGGTTAGTAGGTTGATGTCTGGCTATGGGGTATAGTACGGTAGTAGGAGTTGTCTGGTGTTGTCTTTATCTGCCTTATATATGTTAATTGTCTCGTAGTTACTTGCTATGATGTGCTTTTTGTTACTAGTCACTCTTTCTGTTCACTTTCTCTTTCTCTTTCTCTTCCTTACCTGTTATCCATATCTAGTTTATTCTGCTTATGGATTTTTGTGACGAGGATTCCCAGGAAACAACCTCTCTACCTCTATGAGGTAATCGTTAGGTCTGCGTACATTCTACTTTCCCCAAACCCCACTTGTGAGATTCCACTGGGTATGTTGTTGTTGTTGGATTCAGGAGGCAATTTTAGGCCTAAAAAAGTTTTGATGTATTTTTCAAAAGTTTCCAAGAATATTTTGGTATTTTTGAGCCTTAAGATGGTTTAGTTGCGACTAAATGGATTCTGTGTTAAAGAGATCTCAGATCCATGTTTTGACAATTCCATTGAGTTTGATATATCACTTTCAAGTGATAAGCATATTTGATTTGTGTTCGGTAAGTCCCAAATGAACTTTCGGTGAGTTTTAGAACTTCTTAGATATGCTTTGGTGCTGTCAGCAAATTGCGGCACCTAAAAGGTTCATTATTAGTTTTAAAGATCGATTTTTTTTCATAATTTCTAAAATTTTGAACTTGAATTATAGGGCCGATCTACAAAGTTTGGTGCATTTTTGCTTAGCGAGATTGAACTTTTATCACAAAATATGAAATAATTTACCGAGCAAAAATGATATTTTATTGGGCAAATGAGTACGAAATTGAGTTTCAATAAATGAGAAGGTTTGTATCATTATTTAAGACATCTAGAAAAAAAGATTGGATCATTTCGCGATCTATGAGAAAGTTACGGCTGTTTTAGTAAAAATCTGATTTTTAGTTCTAATGCAAAAACACTGTTGTTCAACTATTTTTAATTTCAAACTGTATTCATTTGGTATTTTGAGCATACTGGAGTTCTAGAACTTACGATACAGTGATTCTCCCGGAATTCTTCTCGATTTAATGTAGGGTTTAGTTTTCAATCCTCATTTCAACATTCTCTCTTGATTTCTTCGTCTTTGTTCTTTCCTTATCCTTGAATGTTTTTGGAGGAAATAGGAGTTTTAGCCATTTGAATTATATTTTTTTATGAAAAATATATATTTAGGATCCTTATATTATGGGTAAATTGATTTGGTATAAACATGTTAATTCACCAATTATTTTCAATAACCATGTAAAATTTGGATTTTTTAGGGTAAAGCTAAAAGTTGAAAAATTGGGGATTTCAAGGTCGATTTTAACCTTTTTTTTTATAAAAATTTTGTATTTGAACTTTTCTAAGCACGAGTAAGGTATTCTTTAAGAAATATTTCAGATTTGAGTCAGGACTTCAAACTAAGTACTTGGTATTTTTCTCAATAATGTCAGATTTTGATAAATTGATGATTATGGACTGATTTCAACTTTATTTTTAAAATAATTGTCATCGTTGATTTTCAAGTGCTTTAGGTAACGTATTTATATATTAATTTTTAATTGTTACCCTACTTTATTGGAATCAAACTCTTGGGTTATTTTGAATTCGATATTGAAAATTAATCATTTGATTGTCATTTTTCTCGTATTCTTATTGTAATTTTATTTTCGAATAGACTTTGTCGAATTGGAGGCCCGACGGAAGGAAAAGCTTAAGTTTCGGAGTAGTTCCTTAGTTAAATTAAGGTAAGTAGACTTTTTGACCTTTTGTTAAGTGTATCGAACCTTGTCCTTGTATTTCTCTACATGTTATTAGAGAGCATTGGGAATTGATAGTTTTTTATTTAGTTGTCACATTTTACATGTTAAATGGTTTCAAAGATAAAAATGGGATAATAAAAGAAAATTTTGTTGATGAATTAATAAAATAAGATGTTGTAAAGGTCTTGAATTGTTATTATGAGATCCTTAATGATATACGTGATCATTTGATGAGGAATTTATCATTTTCCTTCTCATGCTATTGATCATGTCTATATGGATTGGTTCTATGATATTGTGATTATGAAATGAGAACACAAGGATTCTACTATATTATACAAGGGAAGTACCATACGTTGCATTAATATATTATACTAGAGACGTGCCACATACTGTGACAATATATTATATGAGGGACATCTCACATGCCATGGTAATATATCATACAAGGGACATGCTACATACCATGATAATATATAAGGATCATGCCACATGTTGTGACAGTTGCATGGACTAATAAATCCCCTACGGGGTTCGATCAGAGAGTCAGCGGATATGTAACACTAGAACAGATGCATCACCCTTTATATGACATTGCATTGCATTGCACTTCATCATTTTAACTTAGTCGTATTAGAAACATGAGCTTGTTGATGTCGCCCAAGATACATCTCCTTTTTGAAGGTTAAAATGGTTGTTATCAAGTTACCGAGGTTAGGGTCGATCCCACAGGGAATATGGCAGACTCAGAGTAATTTCAAGCAGTTAGAGTTAATTAACCTACTTATCTCTTGAAAATGGGGGGGTTTGTAATTTGCAGAAAGAAATCCTAAACTAAAACAAGTGTGTGAAACAGTGAGAAGAGTAACTAGGGTATTGCGTTCCCCGTGATTTCCTAACTTGGTATTACCAAATAATCACATTCTTTTCCAGTGTGTTGCATGCAGAACGATAAGTTAAGTTTACCTGTCACACCCCGGGAGGGTACCCTTGGCGTGGCCGACACTCAAAGACTATTGCTAGTCCCCAGGCGAACCACTTAGCCTCGTCACATCATTCAATCAAATAAACTCTACTGAATAGCGGAAAATATAAGTAAGTAGTGGACACATCTTATCTAAAGTCTCAATAGAATATATATAGCTCCCAATCTCAACATCAATGCTCGACCATCATCTATGAAGCCTCTATCACTAATCATGTGGTGCCAATGACAAATCCATGGCTACCCAAATCAAATTAAAAGAAATAGTTTAATCCCTAACTCTAAAGCAAGATGAATATATCATAGTGGGTCCTCCGAAATAGGGAAGGCTCACCAAATCAGCTGCAATCTCGGATATTCAACGGAGCGCCTGTTGACGATCTCTAGTACTTGCCTCTGCATCATAAAACGATGCAGTCCAGAGTGGACATCAGTACGTGAAATGTACTGGTATGTGAAATAGCTGAGTGAAACAGAAACAGGTAGAACAATATGGAAACAATATCAACTCAACATGAACATCAAATCACATCAAATAGTTAAATGTCTATCTATGCAAGAATAAAGAGTAGACAAGTGACCTATCAACATCTCAGAACTCATCAATCATCTCAGACTCATCTCAAAGGGAGCTCACCTCCCCTCATCTCATCTCATCTCATCTCAAAGGAGCTCACCTCCTCTCATCTCATCTAGACTCGGAGTACTCACGGTAGGAAATTTATGGGAGTTTCTCTTATCTGACAACAATCACTTATGAGCCAGTGAATGTACAACAGTCACGTTGATGTTGCCACAGCCGTTCCAAACTTGCCAGGTAGGGAACGAATCGAAACCATATCAGCTCACCTAATATGGAGTCAGTCGTCAATAAGTCCTCTGTTGTTTCAGGGACTTCTAATTAAAAGGGAACCATAATATATGTGAGGGTTCCAAGCCTCATCTATGTATGGAAACGTAGTTAATGAGTTCAAGTGGGACTCACTCTTACTCATTTCGGTGCTCGATACTCCTCCCGTGACTCAATGCTCATAAAATCATTAATCCAATCAGACCAATCTCATAGGGACTTCAACCCCCTCAATGATCGGTATTTCATAGGGACTTTAACCCTATCATCAATCAATCTCATAGGGATTTTCACCCTCTCATCAATCAATCTTATAGGGACTTTAACTCTCTCATCAATCAATCTCATCAATGACTCAAGATTTAGAACAATCATTAGGAATCAATTGAATAGACGCATCAGTAGAGTTCATTTGTAGAGACTCATAAGACAATCAAACTCTATCAACTCATCATCATTCTCTCATCACAATCACAATCACCATCAACAATCATAATCACAATTCAAGGCTTTAGACTCAATCCTCAAGTTCATTATGCATGCTTTTCAAGTTAATCATGTAGGGTTATGCAAATTCTCATGAAAATATTCAACTTAAGAAAACAAATAGTATGATGATCATCAACATAGAAAACATGTAATTTCAAATATAATTTTCAGGAAAAAACCATCAAAGAATCATGCATGTAGACTCTTCAATCATCAACTCATCTATGACCTCTATGGGGCACATGAGTGAACAATCCCATGTTTTAGTTTAGCCTTACATACCTGGGATGCAGCTATCAACCGAGTACGTCAAGGATCCCTTCTCGAATGTCTCAACTCAAGCCCTTGTCTTCTCTCCTCAAGCCCTAGCCTTGTTAGATTATGTAATAGGACTTAGAATGGGGATTTTTGACCTTTTTCACGTCAAAACGGCCTTATTAGCTGAGTATTAGAGTTCAGGAGGGGTGGAAAATTAACCGAAATGCCCCTCATAATTATTTAGAAATTTTCAGCTCGGAAAGAACACGGTCCGCGACGTTGACTAGTCGCGAACAGTGTATTTTCATAAAAGAGTTTTTGAACGAGTTTGCCTCATCCCGTCGAAAAATTTGAAAAAGACACAAGTGTCCCTCCGCGACAGGTGCGTGACGCGCCTCTGTTGCGCACCGCCACTGTTTTTCATTTTGGATCGAAAAATTATCTTTTGATCGGGTCGCTCTAAAAATTGACCGAGACCATTTTCTCACTCAATTTTTCATGCTGATTACAAATCCGGCCTCGAATTTGCCATATGAGCATCGGAAGACGTGTTACGCACATACCCTCACTCTAGGGGTATTTTGATAATTTTATCGGACGTTACATTACCAAACCCTCTGATCTAGGTGAGAGGTAAATTTCACTACATGATTTGATCTATTCTCATAGTGTGACATTACTAACCCTTACCTATTGTCCTAGTACAACCTCCCCTTGATCCAATGTGGTTGATTAGACGAGAAAACATCAATCGAATTTTGTTAGTTAATCTCTTTTTTCATTTGTTACTACCTTGATCCAGTCAGTAACAACTAGGCGAGTTCTAACATCGGCTACCATTAAAAAGCAATCAAAATGAAGAGAATTAATTAATACATGCATGCACACTTTTCAAGAATCATGATGTAGAATAACATAATTGAGCACTTACAAGAATGAAATTAAGAACAAGAAATCCAAGCTCTTCAATGGAAATCACAAAGTATGAATTGAAATCACAAAATAATGTTTCAAGTGTTTCTCTCAAGTACACGTTCTCTCCTAAAAATAATCTAAAAACCTATTTATAGTGTTTAAAATACAAATCCAAAACAATATAGGAGAACTGAATTTCACAGGCAGTACGAGCAAGTCTACGGGCCATACTAAGTTCTATGGCCCATATCGGGGCTTCGTGGACATCATTCTTCAATTCTTGGTTCAGCTTCTACGTGATCTTTCTACAGGTCGTATTCAGACTTACAGCTCGTATAGGGTTTCGTCTGATGACTTTTCGTAAACTCCCAATCTTTTAATTCTCAAGGTACGGAACCTCATCTACGAGTCATACAAATTTTCATGACTCGTCTATTAGTTTGTAGATGCAACTTTAAAAAATCACCCCTTCAGTGGATTTTACTATGAACCCCTCTACAGCTCGTGAAAACTTCCACGGCCTATAAAGGATGTCATAGAACAGCCAAAATAGCAGCAATTGCACACTTAGCCCAAAATCATTCCATATCTTGAAATCCTGAAAAACAAACATAAAAACACATCAAACTCACTAATATTGCTTTAAGAACACACAAATTTTCAAGTTTTAAGCATTAAAAGTGATGTAATTTGACAGCACATCACTTGTGTCTTTTATTGTGCTAGATGTAATTGAAGTTACTTGATGATTTTGATTTTTTTTGGTTCCTTACATTGTCTCTCATATGTTATTTTTTACTATCTGTGAGGTTAAACCAACTTTCTCTTGCAGGTTGTAGTTATGGAGGTTCAGATGAATTGTAATGGAATACTTGAGTTCGGTATAGCTTCAGTTAGAGTGAATAGGTCTACTTGCTAATTACTGTATTATTTGGTACTCACCCCTTGCTTCTACATTTATGTAGATTGTGAGCTCAAACTCTGTTGATTGCTTTCTTTCTTATTTCAGTCTGAGGTAGCTGGTGGAAGGGCATATGTAGATGCTACTCACTTTGGTGGACTCTCATATTCCCTTTTTTATGTTCTTGACGTTAGAAATATAAAAATATTGAGACCTATAACTCCACGTTTCTTAACTTAGTTGCTACTTGCTCTTTCTTTCTATTTTATTTCTATTTTTTATAGGTTGACTTGTCTTGATAGGTTAGGGCAAATGCTATTACACTCAATTTTTGAATCGTGATAAAAACTTTCCTAACATGAAAGATAAATTACTAATGCCCTTCTTATTTCTAAAACTTAATTACTTGCTTATCAAAAGATAAAAAAGTGTGCAAAACGGCACAACTATGCCCAACGCACAATTCATCCGACCTCTTTCAATTTTACATACACAACCATTCTTTTACCAACCATTCATTCGACTATACCAAAACTAATTTTTAACGACAACTCTAAATATATATAGAGGGGGGGGGGGGGGGGGGGCGCAAATCAAAGTTTAGCACTCTTTGTAAATGTCAAAGCCTATAGCGTCAGTGGATCTAATGGCAGTTAAGTAATGTCGATAAAGACTTTAAGCTCTTTATTAATGTGCATATTTATTGCCGCTGAAAGTTAATTGGTATAGTGATTCAACATAAGTAAGAGTTGCTATATCTTTTTGTGTTAAATTATTTATTCAAAACTTTGCTAATTTGTTTTTTGAAATTGTTTTCTTTTATTTGAAACTATAATTACGTCATTATTATTTTATAAGAATATATATTTTCAGACTCCGCAATGTATGTGGAGTGAGATAAAATTATTGTTGACTGATCCACATTTACCATTCACAGAAGGATGAGTAATATTATATCACGTCCCTTCCTACTCCCACATTTTGAATGAATCTCAACTCTTGACTGTTTTCTGTTTAAAATAAAGGAAAAGTAATAGGATCCTATGAAGTATTTGTTTTTGAGTATATATGTTTGTTACAAGTCACAACTCTTGCCCTTCACTTTCTTTGTGTTTGAGTAGATATGTTTGTTACAAGTCACAAACAATATAACACGAATTCACAAGTCACAACCATTAATGTTTTTTGCTATACTGATGTTACAAGTTACACCTCTTTGCTATTGTAACTCATTTCAGTATAATGGTTAAATATATTTCAGTATTCCAACTGTTCAACTCCATTAATGTTTTTCTCTATAATGGTTCGATATAACAATTTTTTGTGTTATGACTTATTTTTAGGCGTATAATTGTGCACAAGTCACAATCATTAATTAACCACAAGCATCACTTTATATTCTTCTACAGTCATTGGTTCCATACTTTCCCATGTTACTACAGTTTCTAAAAGTTTTGTGTTTGTTACCATCATACTATATGATGCAATCTGTCACTCTCTCTTTTAATTAACTTGTTATTATAAGAACAGAAATTTGATGATTAACTTTTCAAAATTATGGAAAAGACAAATCTAATTTATTCCTATTTTATGGTCTGTACAGCATAACAAAAAATGGAGGCACACGTGTCTTCTGTACTGTTTATTGATTTAAAAATTTTCCCAAGTAGACATACAACAAAAAGAAAAAGTGGATCAAGTATTAATTCTCTTATTGTACCAGCATGCCTCTAACAACTAATTAACGGTATGGTTCAGAAATTCATTTGCAGTTGCAGCCTACAAATAAAGACATTATAAATTAAATTTAAAATATGATTCACTATCTCTAATTCTTTTCATTGTGTTTTATTGAATTCAATTGATATAAACATCGAGAGTAGGTGGCATATTTTTATGATGATTTAGGAATAATATTTCTGTGGTATGCTTATAAAAATTTGCTATTCCCTGTTAAATTTAAAAGCATTACCCTCATAAGTATATGGTTATTTGTTTTCTATGGGGAAAGAAATAACAAAACAGAAATTATTGTAGATGATCTTGGACTAGGATTTGTTTATCTATTAGTTTTGGAAATTCTATAGGATACTTCATTAATTTAGCAAGAACTGGTGCAGCTGACATTTAATTATGATGCCCAAAAAAAAAAAAGGAGAGTATTGATGTAACAACATGGTGCAAGTTCACGTTTTAGTTGTTGAACAATTGATTTGCTTCTTCAAAAAAAAATTAAGTCATAAGCGGGCATAACATATCATGTTGGTATAATTCCTTCTGAAAAAATAAAGTGATATATTTCAGAAGAAACTATTTAAAAAAGTGCATGAAGAAGAAGAAGATTAAGTTTAAAAATTATCATCATCAGGAATTTGTTTGCTTTCCATATTTGAATCTTATCCATCAGAAATTTTATTTGCTTTTCATATATGAATCTTATCCTTGCCATGGTGAAAATAATTTGAAAAATTAGTAACAAATTGCTCATTACTTTTGAAATGTATAAAATAATTTATTTTAGACGGTTGTCCGGACCCTGCGCATAGCGGGAGCTTTTGTGCACTAAATTTAACCTTTATTTTTTTTTACTGAACACTAAGTTGCAACATGCAATAGATTTGCAAAAATAGGTTTAATCGATGCTTGAATTGAAAAAATGTTTGATTACAATTTTTTTGCGATATGATATATAATATACACGTGCAACGCACGTGCGAAGTGAACTCTAATAAGGAAAAATAATTATGTTTGATGCACTTTAATCCAAAAAATATTAAATTATATTCATCATCGTCTTCTTGGATTTGCAATATTATGCTAGGACAGAGTTTTATTTTAATAAAATATTAAATGAAGAATCTATAATGATGTATGTATGTACATAAAAGAAGCGACCCCTGGAAAACATAATTAAATGTGTTTTCCCAAGTTATAAGAATGGATTAGGCGGAGTTTTATTCGTTTGTCATCTCATGCATGGGGAATGACAAATTTACTAGGCTAGTTTGTCCACTTCATATAAATGTCTTCTTTTTTTTTTTTTGAGTTTATGCACTTGAATACTAAATAGATTACTTATATAAGAGGTCAAATAATTTTACCATATGGCTAAAACAATAAGAGAGTGTGGAATAAGTAGAATTTCATCATGCTTAATCATATTCGCTATGACAATAACATCATTCTTCTTCTTCTTCTTTGCGTACCCAAACATATGTTCTAGGTGAAAATCGTATATATTGAATACGTATTTCATAACTTGTTAATCCTACGGTTTAATTCGTGAGTCTAGATTTTGATGAATAAGTGTGTCACTACTTGGTTGTGATTAGGTAATATCCCTTTTATATCTTTAATGAACTCATTTGGATTTCCCTTGTTTATAGACTTCTCCCTTGGATTTGATTATGCATTCTTTCTACTATTTTCTGTTTCACCATTGTCTAACTTCTTGTGTCATCCTCTTTTGTCTTACTATCTGATTTATTTGCTCCACTATATTTGAGTTCATATAAATTTGTAACTAAACATGTTTGCCGCCTTCAGTTTCTCTGGGAACCCCTTGCTACACAAAAATGAATCAGCTGGTCAAGTGAGTCACCTTTGCCATATCAACTGTTAGTTACTGGTTGTTGAATTAGTTAGAAGCAGTTAGCAAATCAGAGTTTTTCTCCTTTCTATAAAAGGCATTGTATCAAATCATCAATTAAATACTACGCACAGTTACTACGGAAATTCTATTCATCTTGTATATTTTCATCCTCCATAGCTGAATAACTAGAGCTTCTCCACTAAGCTCCTAAAAACTCGGTTTCTATCTCGAATCAGAAGCACCCCTTTACGAGTCTAACGGGCCATATTTTGCAACAAAACTTGGTTGAGCTCTACACAACCTAAAATAGACATGTAAGAAATTTTCTTTTTTAGTTCTACACTTCAGGTGAACCTCAAAGAACAAGAATGTTTTACGGAATCTTAGGTATCAACCAAAAGAGGGATAGAGAAGTGATAATGCAGTGAGAAAGGGGGAGTTACATGTGTTTCCGGTCTCAAACCACATAGAGAGAAGAGTAGACATGGATAAAGCTGTATGATATGTTCAGTTGCTCCAACTCGCCGTGTGCATAAGCAACATAAAGTACTCAACAAAGGGGGCAAAGAGGAAACACTTTTGTATCAGTCCCATTACTAACTAGGCTTCATCCACGACTAATATTAACATGGATTAACTAACTTCATAACAAAAAAGTGAATTGAACCGGAATGCAACAATCGACAAGTAAAACATATATCACATCATCCATTTACCCCTTTGTCTCTTTCCTAAAATTTTTCTTTTCAAAATATGTGTGCATGGAACTACTTCCTCATCTGCGTGAAGAGTTGAGAAGGTGGTCTTGCAGTAGATGAACTCCCACCAAATGCAGGGAAGCCACTACCACCACTTTGTTGGCTGCTAAAAGCTCCAAAGCCACTGCCTTCAAAATTTAGCAGACCAGAAATAATCAAGTCAAAGAGGGTATCCTTACCATGTTAGTAAGCTAAATAAAAAATTATTAGGTAATATTTCAAGTCGCACAGACTAAGTATAATTGTGTGTACCACAGATAAAAGAGAGAACAATACTCCGTCACTTTCCAAAAGAAAAACACCGTTAAAACAGTTTCATCACTTTTTCACAAGATTCTTCCTAATTAAGAGTGGACTCACTTCTCTTTGCTGCTTTAAAACTTCACATTTCACTTAAATGTCAACCAAATAGGACTGATTTGGTCGAAATAGAGCAGACTACATACCTGAAAAGCCTGAACCAACAGCAGTTGGAGCAGCAAATCCACCACCAGGTGCAGCAGCAGCTCCGAATCCACCGGCAGGTCCGGCAGCAGCTGCAAATCCACCAGCAGAGGTGGCAGCGGCTGCAAATCCACCAGCAGATGTGGCAGCTGGTGCAAATCCACCAGCAGATGTGGCAGCGGCTGCAAATCCACCAACAGATGAGGCGGCAGCAGCAAATCCACCAGCTCCTGAGGCGGCGGCAGCAAATCCACCACTGGGTGCAGCAGAAGCACCAAATCCAACACTACCAGAACCAAGACTGGCAAACCCACCACCAGTAGAAGAAACTCCAGCAAACCCGCCTCCAAAACCACCAGCAGTGCTATTGCTCATAAAACCTCCCCCAAAAGAGCTAGCAGATCCCACACCAGTTCCGGGTAAACCAGCACCAAGCTGCCTTGATTGTCCAAAAGTACCAAGAACTGAACCTAAAGCATGCTGCCCTTTTCCAACCTGAGCCGGCTGGCCAAACCCACTCACTGCTGGAGCCTGACTCGTGGAAGTGAGGCTGAAGCTCCCAGGAAAGGCACCAAAATTTGCAGGTGCTGATGGTTGGGGTGGCTGTATCGGTTGAAAACTAAATGATGCTGGTCGAAATAACTCACTGCCAGAAGCTGTACTTGTAAATAAGGAGTTTGCTGGAGATGAAGCTTTATTCAGTGACGTTGCACCAAATGGATTAGGCTTCGTAGAAACTGGGGTAGCTGGAGTAGCGGGTGTTCCAATACCAAACCCAGCCAGGTTACCCAGTGCATTCTCTGTCATCTCATTATTCTCAGGGGCTTCTTCTTCCATCTCATCCTCATGGGAGACAACATCTGAATAACCACTGTTCACTGATGGTGGAACGGCAGAAGCAGAAAACGGCTGTCCAGGTATAGAATTCAAGCCAACATTTGAGATTTGACTTGATTCACCACGAGGATTAACCTCACTTGCAGATTTCAAACTGGCTGACTGTTCATCTGTGGAATTTGATGGGACCAACGATCCAGCTTGTAATTTAGACACACTGAAAGATACCACAGGCTGCGAAGCTGAATCTTGTGCTGTATCTATCTTCGTACTTAGATTCGCAAGTGAAGCTGGTCTATCTGAAGTTGTATCAGCCTTTCTATCAAGTATGGCAACCGAAGGCTGAGACAGGATTGTTGGGGACTCAGACTTTGTACTATCTGAGGAAGGCGTAATGAGTAAGGATTCCAACTTTTGAGTGCTTGGAAGAGATGAAGACTGTGTCAAAGAAGCTTCTGATGATTGAGAGACCTTTTGGTTAGAAACCGTATTGACTTTAGAAACAGATTCAAATGATGTCCGCGTGGATGATATTGGTGACAACATTGGCTCTTGTGAAGAAGACAAAGATGCTGATGGCATTATTTTTGCTTGCGACGAGGAACTGTGTTTTGATTCTTGGGAAGATAATGAAATCTCACTACCTTGGCTTTTATTCACAACTTCTGAGTGTATGACCTTCGCAGCCAGAGTGAAGGCAGAATTAGACGCAGCAGCAGTTGGTAAGGAATAGTTAGGACTACTGTTGGATTCAAACGGTGTGCTTCCACTAGTCACCGAAGCATTCTTCCAATCTCTGACAGGTTTGGTGATTCCAGGTTTACCATCAGCATTTGAAGTCTCAATTGTAAACTTGATAGGGGTCAATGTCTGTGCAGGAGGACTTGACGAGTTTGGCTGCTGCATTCTGTTCCCTGATTGCTGAATGGCCTCTGGTCCACCTGTTTGTAGAATATCTTTAAGTGGTATTGTGCTTCTACTTGATCTTGTCGTAGCAAAATTATGCGTATCTACTAAACCATATTGGCTAGTGACTGCACTCAGCTGTGATTCATGCTGCGGTAAAGACACTGGAGAACTCATTGGTGGCGTTTCAGCTGCATGTCTTGGAAGTCCATCTGCCCATTGGAAAAAAAGCATTTTTAGTGGACTGTTTTCCCGGTGTATCATGAAGACCTACATATTTTTCAGCAAAATATATTCAAATTGCATAACATCCATTAACTGAACATACATTCAGCATATTTGTTGCTTCTAACTTGCTGTGGAGATGTGGAAGAGGCATTAAAGATACTCGATTGAGCAGACGCTGATCTCTCGCGTGTCTTAGTCTGGTGATGTTTCTTATCCAGTGACAAAGACCTATTTGAAGTTTCCTTCTGGCGATCTTCATGAAGAACAATCCTTTTCACAGTGGTTTTGGGAGTTTCAAAGCTAGCCCAATTCTGCCAAAGGTCAAAAAAGATGCTGCAAGTTAAGCTCAATACAAAATGAATGACAAAATCACCACTTGATTATCTAGACATGAAAATGCTTAATATTAATTATAGCTCTGATGATACCAATTTAAGGAATGCAACAAGAGAAGCTTTAGCTCAGGAATAATGAAGCTCTGTCTATGAAAATAGGACAAAATATCATCTTCCAATAGGAAAACAACTTGAATAGATGCTTAAGTTTGTCCTCTTAATTGCACATTCGCAACTACATACTCCACACCAACCTGCATAATTTACTTAAGGGATTAACAGTCGGCAAAACTAACTCTTTTTACTTTTGTGCTTTACTATGCAATCTAATATTCAGATTACCAGACTACTTTTGTCTTTATTTGCTTAGCAAAATAATTGTAAGTATGTATACCATTGTACTCCCAAAACTGCTGAAAGATGTCACTGACAGTACCTACTTTTAACCAATTACTCTTTAGATTATCAACGTAAGTTTAAGTTAATACCCACTTCCGACAACCCAGTGAAGGTCCCTGCAATTCCCTACAGGTTATGTGTGGTATGTACAACAACATACCCAGTGATGTGTGGTATGTACAAAGCCCAAAATGTTCCGTTTTTCATTTTGTTTCAAAAACATGTACTCCTCCTATCCCAATTTATGTGACTTCCCTTTTTAATCAGTCCCAAAGGGAATGACATATTTCCTTATTTGACAAACGTTTAATGACGCTATCAACATCTTACCCATGTTGCGTCCCACTTATTGGCAAAAAGGTTCACAACGGTGTACTCATCTATTAATAATTCATTTATTTAAGGTTAGTTTTGAAACATATCAAAGTCTTCCCATGTTTCTTAAATTCTGAGCCCAGTCAAGCCAAATCTGACTTGTAAAAAGTCTGCATGCGTCATTGAATAGATAGGCCACAACATCTTGTTACATGTCCAGCGCATGTCATATCCTATGCAGTTGATATTCCCCAACCACTAGGCCAATTCGAAATTCAAAATACAAGTCTAATTAATCATGTTGATAATGCCACAAACAGCTAAAAATTGAGGAACTGGCCAACTGCAGAGGCATGTGCACGGCACACACAAGCAACCTTCAAATCTGGCGCCCAGCTTCGTGCCTTGCCACATGCCTATCTTGTACGCAGGTTCTCCAATTGTTATGCAGCCAACTTCTCCTTGTTCGACTACACACAGTAGTTACGCACCTATGACTTAGCCCTCTTCTTTTTCCATCAGTTTACGTCAACACTAAGATTATCTATAGCATATGAAATCACAACACAAGACACGTGCAGGAATCGCTTCCCAACAATGTATTTAACTCCAGCCAAAAAGCAGAACACAAAACTCAGTCTTACAAAGTTCAGCCAACAAAGCCAAATCTGGCCTGTGACATTAAATAGGCCACAATACCTTGTCACACACCAGGCACATGTCTTATCCTCTATGCAGTTGGGCGTCCCCAAACTGCTAGACTAATTCATAATACAAGTCTAACTAAATCTACAGCATTAAAGTCTGGAAACAAAACAACTACGCAACTACTGAAGCATGTGCACGGCACACGTGGTGCCAAATGTCGCTCTGGCACCTTGCCCATGTGCCTACCTTATGTGCAGTTCTTCCCCGCACAGCTTGTCATTGATACCCAATCCCCCTAGTCATCTCCCTTGCCCAAGCCATCCACACAACTTTGTATTACTCTGGTAGAATCTGTCGGATAGGCTAAAGATACATCCCACCTTCCATGTGAATATTCTGAAGTTATTTCATGAAGATGTTGGGGATCTAGCAAGGTCGGCATCTAGACATGTCTCTCCTGTTGTGAGGAAGCAATATGAGGAAGAGATACATCGGCGGATAGAATTCCTGGTTCAATGGAAGGGCAAACTAGTGTCAGCGTGTGATGGTCCAGGTCATAGTCCACAAACTTGTCTTAGCCATGGCATAGCTTGCCTTGCCCAGCTGCTGTCATGCCTTAGTCACGCCACAGTCAAGGTCTTGTTAGACCTGCAGACATTCTTGCCTCAAGTAAAGTTGATCTTAACTGAAGTAATTTTGTCATGGCTAGGTTCATCAGTAAAATCATTAGCCATCGAGCTAAGTGTCTAACAAACCTCCCCAACTAGATGAGCTCGTCACCTCAACGAGGCAAAATCTACATACACCTTGACTTCGTCTTTAAACTGCCACAACGGTCCTTCCTCCGAAGTAACATCACATACTGGTTTGCCCTTCCATGGAACCAGAAATTGTACATGCCGATTCTTCTTGCTATCACCCAAAGTTTGGTGATCCAAGATCTTCTAAGTCATTTCCTCATATTGCTTCCACACAACAGGAAGGACCCGACTTTGCTGGATCCCCAGCAGCTTCACGAAATGAATTTTAAAAACTCACATGGAAGGTGGGGTGTATCTTTAGCCTATCCAACATATTCGACCAGAGTCATAGGTGTGTGACTTCCACGTGGAGTTGAACCAGGAAATGTTGAGCCCATAATAACTGGAGAACCTGCGCACAAGGCAGACATGTGGGCAAGGCATGAAGCTGAGCACCAGCGTAGGCATTTGGTGCCATATTAGAAGATTGCCTGCTGTGTGTCACACACATGCATCAACAGTTGGGAAGTTCCGTGATTTCCATCCGTTTGTGGCCTTTTCAAAAAGATAAGTTACACTTGTATTTTGAATTTTAAATTGGCCTAGCAGTCTGGGGATGTCAATTGCATAAGATAAGACATGTGTCTGACATGAGACAAGGTGTTGTGGCCTATTTAATGGCACAGGCAAACTTGTCACGAGCCTGATGTAGCTTGTTGGGTGCATTTTGTAAGGGTAAGTCTTGCGTACTTTTACATGGCAGGAGTCAATACAAACTTAGAAGCATTTCATGTATGTACCTTGTGCACATCACATAAATGGGACAAAAGGATTATATTCCAACAATGATAGGTAGAAAAAGAAAAAGATAAGAGTACGTAGTAAGACTTGACAATGTGCTCTAAGAGCACCAAATCCTCTATTGATAAATTTTTCACCTTTTGCACCCAACTAACATCTTTTTCAAGTTTTAGTAAGGAGATTTTGCACCTCCACATCCTCGTATCAGCTACTAAAGCTCCTAAATAGGATGGGAAGATTTACTAACAAAGGCCCTAAATAGGTCATGGAAAGATTGACCAACTCTGCATCCATATATTTGAGCCGTTTTATCAAACCCCTACACTGATATGACTCAAACAAATACACATTACTGCTCACTAAATTTAGAATCTCAAAGTGTTTACGTTGTTCGACGTGTTTCAGATTGGACAAATATCATTTGTAATGTATTCAACACCTATAAAACAGTGTTACTGTCCCTACCATACAACTCAATTTCAAAGCACTTTAGATGCAGCATTTCACTATTCCTACAATTATTTCGACTACAATGCAACTCTCTTCTGTTTACACTACCGGCCCACCATGCTTTTCCTGTGACTGTTTCAACAACAAAAAGGGAAACCCAATGCACCAAGTATCCTATGTTCATACCGGACCTACGAAACTAAACAACCACCACCATCACTAAAAGGGCTGTGATGTAGGAGTCTACTATGACGTAAGTACCAATAACAGTTTCAACAACACCGATCCTTTTCCAGTGACTATTTAGGAAACAGTCTTTTTCGACCAGCATTCCAACTTTTTTTCCACACTCTATCCGTCCATTTCTCCAACCACTTCTTCAGCAACTGGAATTTCTGATCTTTGGCCATACTGGCCCTCAAGCATCAACATTAAAAATTAAAGGATGCATACAGCACAAACAATGCTTTAGTAGCGGTTGAACAGTGAGATTTTATAGTAAATCCAGTAACAAGTAACTAATTTTTTTCCCTGGTACATGTTTAGATACACCATTAGGCGGATTTTTTTATGACTGTTCACTATTCCAGACCATATAGTTATCTTATTTTAAGGAAGAAAAAAAAAACTCAAGTCTGTTGAATTTTCCACCTTTACTTCGAGAAAACGTGTTAAAATATTAGAAAGTGTTATGTTCTAAAATAGTTATTTAAGCACATTAACCTAATATCATATCTTTGATACATGTAAAGAGAGAGATTTTGTATTTATCAAATTATTAATTTATAAATAAATCTTGGTCTACTCATATCTCCCGATACACAATCTATGTCAAGTTTTTAACCATACAGTTGAAATTTACATAAAGGCGTTCGTGTAGTTTGCAACCATAGGCTTCTTTGAACAGAGTAATGGATCTTAGTTGTTGAGCCAGGGGCCTGCTCTATACAAAAGTGTGCTAAGCACCTCTTAAGTTTTTCACAGAATTGCATTTTGGCCTCAAAAGTGAGTACAAAAATTCCTTTTAAACCAAACCTCTTTCCAGAAAAAAAAAAAAGATTTTAGAAATATGTTTAGTAGTATCCACAGATGTTTAATTAATTTAGCTATTAATTTCAGCCTTATAAAAACTTCAAAAGAATTTCATAAGAACTATATTGAATTTTTACAGCATGAATGAAAAAATATATTGATCTGAGAGACATTTAGAATTGAGAACATATTCATAGAGTTAACCAGCAGTAAACTGGCGATGGAGTTGGCCGGGAAATCAATTTTATAGTGGGCCCATGATGATGGTATTTTCATATTTGGTCTCACGATGGTGGAGACAAAGGTGTGCTAGGCTTTTTTATTATGTTTATGGATCTCTGGCACAGCTAACGAGGAAGGAAGTTGTTGACTATGGTGTTTTCTTACAGGTGGCGATGAACCTTTTTGGGGTGGGTTGAGTTGAAGGATTTTCTGATGGTTATTGATTGACTGTGTAGAGATGATATTAAAGAAGAAGAAAGGTTTCTTTTTGGGTGTTGAAGGAAAGTACAGGGAAGATGAACTTATGCTTGATTTTTCAGGTGAATTTCTTTTCCCTTTTCTGGCAAAGACTTTGGAGTGGGCTTTCGGTGGTTGAAGATGGGATTTTTGGGAGAAAGCAGTCATTGGAAGATTGAGATTATTAAACAACAAAAACATACCCAGTAGAATCCCACAAGTGGGGTCTGGGGAGGGTAGAATGTACACAGACCTTACCACTACCTCATAGAAGTAGAGAGGCTGTTAAGACTCTGATTTCCTTTTTAATAAGAGATGATGTTTTATGAACTAGACAGTGAAGATGGTAAACCGGTGGAGAGATGGTGGTGAAGGATGAGAAAATTGAATCATACACATCGTATAGAGGCAAAATTGAATCATATGCATAGTGTAAGGATAAATCTAACACACTTTGGTTAATTAGGTCATGTGGCATATAATTTGATTAAAATTTTAAAAGTTCAATAAATAGGGTTTATTAGTCAAAAAGGAAAATTTCTAGCCACTTTGGTAATGATGAGGATAGATTTGGGACATGGCATCTCGAGAGAAGGTTGATAAGTTACCCGATCAAGTGAGTCACGGCGTCTCCTTGCTGTCTCTGGTTCAGAACTCTTCACAGGACTTGGCTTCTTTCTCCTGGATCGTTCTTTAACGGCAAGAAAGACTGATAACTCCTGGTTAAAAGGTGTATTATCAGCCTTTTCCCTAGCAGGAGACTTGCAAGAGGCACCATCATAGGATAGACCAATTGTTTCAAACAACTCCTTCCTAACACTCTGACCTTTTGCAGGAGAATCTATGCTCAAATCAGTCATTAGTTTCGAGAGACTTTCAGAAAGCTGCTCTGCTACTGCTAGCTGTGTAGTCATTGTATTACGTAAATTGTGCAAGGACTGGGAGTGCCTGAAATGCAAATAGCTTCAATATTCACCCTAACTTTAACCATTAAAGATGAAAAAAACAAGGTTCTGGTACAGAAGGGATGCAGTTTGAAGAAGCAAATTAGTTATTCTCAGGAAAAGAAAGCTGGAAACCATAGATGCAATGATATTGAAGAGTTGGTAAAAAATAGACAATCATAACTCAGATAAGCCTAATTGTGTAGCCAAAGACAATGGGAAAACACCAATACCTGGGTTGTCCAGGCCTGCTCTGGAAACCTCTTTTACTTGTTTGTATCCCGTCAGTGTCACCAAACTTATTCAACTCGAGAGTGTTGAAATGTCTCTCCAATTCAATCAGCTGGCTGGTTAAGCTCTACAAAAAGTAGAAAATAAGAAGTGATGAGGAAACCAATCAAACCATTAGGAAAAGAAGGAACAAAAGCATTAACATTGATCATTCTGATGGCACCTTATTAACTTCATTTATATGTTGCCTCTTTAACTCCAGTTCAGAACATAATTTCTGGCGATTCCAGAGATCCCAATACCGTTCATCAGTAGCTTGCTTAAATATTCCTTCCATATATACTTTCCTTGCCAAAACTGGAAAAATAAAGAAGGGAAGAGGATACATCATAATGACGAAATCACCGTCATCAACAGTAATAACTACGCCTCAGATCCAAATAAGTTGGGATTTGGAATAGACTATATGAATCTCCACTTCTTGTCATTTCATATCACCATCATACTAAATAAAATAAAAGTGAAAAGTTATACATATCATTTCATTACTAATAAGTGGCCAAAAAGCAGAAAAATGTCCGTCAACATGCCTGCTTCTAACCAAGGGTAATTCAATTCTTTCTTACTTTTTTGAGACTGTTATTTATTTAAAATTATGTAAAAATAAATACTATAAATCACAATAATTCACAACTAAAAATATTTAAAAGATACCAAAAAAAATGGTTGACTCTTGAAATTTGATCAATGCCACATTAATTGGGATAGAGAATGTAACATATATTATTTTAACATGAGGTTAAAAGTACTATAAATCACAATAATTAACAACTTAAAAACCATATGAAAAATTTGGTTAACTCTTCATACTCTATCTATGTCACATAAATCGATAAATTGAAACAGATGAAGTAACATATATTGAGCTCGTCCTGGCAATATAGTTATAATAATAAGGGAAAAGGCTCAAATATTCCATCACACGTTAAGAAAAGGCTCATTTATGCTATTTGTTAAAAGTTTGACTCATCTATTCCATTGTGGTTCGAAAACAGGCTCATCCATGCTATTGTTTTTCAACTCCAAGTTTTAAAATCATCTTTAGACATCGCCAATTATAATTTGATCATGTCATTGATTTTTTATTTTTTATTTTTTGAAAAAAAAAAGCGAAATTCTAAAATCATTTGTGGAATTAAGAAAACCAACCCATACTAAAAAAATATATATTCTAAGAAAAAGGAAAAACAGTGCCAAAATTTCATAAATCTGCTTTAGTTTGTGCTTGTTTTATTGTTTCTGATACTAGATCCTTTTCTTGGTATTTTTTATTTTATGTTCAAAATTTCAAGTGATCTGGAGTTATAGCAAAAATACTACCATAAAAAATTGTTAATGTTATGAAACTTTGGAGAAATTTCAAGTGGATCTTATAGAGTTAGATTGAATTCTAGCTCAAAAGATATTGGATTTGCTGTCTTGCTTAGAAAGAAGCTATTCTTGAAACTTGAAGTGATTATGAAGAAATTCAAAATTTAAGAGTTCTTAGTGTTCTTCACGTGATCTCGGTGATCTTAAGGAAGAAGAAGCAAAAAGAGTACATTTGATCCTTGGGGTTTGCTCCCTTTCAAGCTCTCAAGATCGAAACCAATTGGGTGCAAACAATTTCTGAGGGCCATCGGACTGGGTAAAACCTGAATTTAACTGTAGTGCACTTGCGGGAAACTCCTTGCTGAGGGCCTGTGCACCCCCGTGATTAGTCGGGGCTCAAAGAGACTCACACACCCGGTGCAAGTCAAAAAAAAAATTCTCTTCTATTTTCATCGAATCTAAGAAAATAATGATATTTTTTCACATGTAAGACAAATATATGCAAAGTACAAAATTATTATTTTAGATGAGCAGTGGTGATAGACTAAATAGTTTCCGAAATTGTTAGACGAAAACCAATATGATTGAGTTCTTGGATGGAAGTAGGGACTAATGCCACATTGACAAATAAAACAAAAAAAGTACTATATTAGGTAGAAATTCAAGACCGAAATACACAAGTAGGGTGAAATAGACAACTGCATGTAAGAACTCTCCATACTCACCGAAAAAACTACAATATCTCACTGCCTCAACAAACTACTAGAGCCTCCAATTTAATTAATATTGTTTATTAATGGATAATGTATGTGATATGACTTTCAAGAAATATATTCTTTAACCTTCACTATTTTCACCTTCACAGTATTTGGTTATTTTGAAATTGTTGAAATCACCTTTCTAAGGTATTTAGCACCAGATGTGAGAAAAGAACCCTGGGAGACTTTCTAAGGGACGCAGAATGGAAGAAAGTTGAAGAATTGGTTTATGGTAATTAGGTTTTAGTTCATAGATATGGGTCTATTTAGACTGGATTTTCAACCCGCAACTTCTGTGCCAGCCTAACTTTCTGTAAAAATTGTGAAAACCAGCTCCCACCAGCCCTCGCCCTCCCCTCCCCGCATTTATATTTCCCTACACCCGCCCTGCTTTGCCCAAACTTACCCCTCCCCGCCCCATTTCCATCCCTTGTCAAGATTTTCAAATTCTCAAACAGTTAGATTCACAGTTTCTCACCCTGTGCATTAAGAATGCATGATTTCTGTAATATTGGTGCATTCTCCTTTGTTGCCTGGCTGATGTATGGAGAGGGGAAATACATGACCTCATATACTCATACAAGGCATACAAAAAGATATTTTTCTGCCCACTCACCAAACTTTCAGAAGTATGCCATCTCTGATTCTCTTTGTCCTGAGAAGGACCCTCTAACTAACCAAAAGAAAAGCAGTATCTTTTCTCCAGAGGAAGAAATAAGAAATAAAAACCCCACATGAAATTTGATGTTTTAATGCAAACACTAATCTTCAGAACGTTACCTTCGGAAAGGTTAAAACTGAAATTATGAAGCAGAACTGAAAAATAAAATAAATGAGGTATTCCACATGGTGGGGCAGGGGGTTATTTAAAAGCCAAACCCTACTTCTTGGTGAAGTAATTAAATGATATTAGATAGCATCAAGAAGATGCAAAGTTATAAAGCACAATGTGCGAGAAAAGCTGCTCCAAACAGAGATAAATGGGGCTAGCTTGGCAAAAACTTGCGAAACAGTCAAAAGGGAACCCTACTACTCGGTTGCACTAGAAATAGGGAACTAACAAAATCCAAAAATGTCTTCTAGAGCACCAAAAATAATAAAATATGTTTACACCAAAAGTAAAATAAAGCTAAACACTTCATTTTGACATCCTGAAGACTGTTTTGTACATTTTCAAACCTCCTATTGTTCCTCTGTTTCCAGATTGACCACCAAATGCATGCTAGGATACTCTTCCATCTCTCCTTCTTTGTGACATTTCCATCACTGTTCCAGCTAGCTACTAAAGTACTCCTCTAATACATTCTGGTTTCACCCACCTGAAACCGTTCAGGCTAGTGAACATTCATTCTGTCCATTTGCAAAGAAAAGATGGTTAACTGTCTCGGCTTGTTCCCCACACAAATCACACCTAGAGGCCAACTGATAACCTCTCTTATTCAGGTTCTCATGTGTTAGAACAGCTTCTTTTGCCAAGAGCCAAGTAAACAGTTCACTTTGTAAGGCACTTTAGGCTTCCATATCATCTTTCATGGCCAGTCTTTCTCCTGTCCTCCTGAGGGCCTTATAGGCAGACTTGACTGAGAAGCATTTGCTGTCCTCCTGCCATAATAGCACATCACTTTCCTCGGCAAAGGTTGTGTGAACTGCTAAGTGGCTGGAGCAGTTCTGTCACGTTTACAATCTCCCACTCGTTTAGATGTCTTCTTAGGCCTAGGTTCCAACCATTGGCATAGTAAAAAAAAGGACAGGATGTGCTTGTCTCAAAACTACTGTGCCATTCCACTCGTCTGCCCAGAAGGTCTTCCTACCATTTCCCACCTTCACTTTGGTTCTTGCTTGTATCACTGGCCATAGATTTCTGATGGCCCTCCATACAGTGCAGTTATATGGAGTAGTTACTTGTGTTGTCATCCACTTGTCCTCCAACCCATATTCAGCAGTAATCACATCCTTCCAGAGCATGCCATCTTCATTGGCAAACTTCCATAACCATTTCAGCATCAAGCTTTGGTTTTCTTTCTTAAGGTTCTTGATACTCAGGCCCCCTGTTTCCTTTCTCACTATTAATTCCTCCCACTTGACTAAGTGAAACTTTTCCTTGTCTTCACTACCTTGCCATAGGATATTTCCTCCTCAGAGCATCAATACATTTGGAGACACTAGCTGGCATAGGAAACGCAGACATCATATAAGAGGGGATTGCATCAAGTACACTATTAACTAGAGTCAATTTGCCTCCTAATGATAAGTATTGGCATTTCCAATTGGTAAGCCTCTTCTCACACTTCTCCAATACTCCCTGATCCCTTCTGATTTGCTTTTAGCCCCCAGAGGCATGCCTAGATAGGTAGTTGGAAGAACGCCAACCTCTCCACCTAAAGTATTACTAGGCTTTCAGCATTCACTGTGTTGATAGGATAGACAACTTTTTTCCCAATTAATGCGCAGCCCTGACACTGCTTCAAATATGACAAAGATCACCCTTAGCATCCTGATTTGGTCATGTGCTGTCTCACAAAATATTAAGGTGTCATTTGCAAACTGAAGATGTGTAATCTCCATATTGTATAAGCCACCAACTTGGAAGCCCCTGATCCACTTATTCTCTTTTGCTGTGTTAATTTAACTGCTCATGCCCTCCATTGCAATAATGAATAGAAATGGAGATAAAGGATCTCCCTGCCTGAGGCCTCTTTGAGAGGGAAAAAAAGACTAAGAGATCTATTGATTAGAATAGAGAACTTAACAGTACTAATACAGTATTTAATCCAGCCAATCCACTTGCTTCCAAATCCCATTCTACCAAGCATCTGGATGAGGTAATTCCAGTTTAGATGATCATATGCTTTTTGGATATCTAGTGCAAACAATCCCAAGTTTGAAACTTCTCTACCTTGATTCTATACATTCATTTGCTATCAATACAGCTTTCATAATATGTCTCCCTTTGATGAAGGCCATTTGTAGTCTATCCACTAGACCATGGATCACCTTCGTCAATCTTTCTGGCAGGATCTTAGCTATAATTTGGTATATTCCCCCAATCGGGCTAATGGGTCTAAAGTCAGTCAATTCTATTGCTCCCACTTTTTTGGTATTAGTGCCACAAAAGTAGAATTTAAGCTTATTTCAAAAATAGCTTCTTTATGGAAGTTCTGAATAGTTGCTACCAGTTCCACCTTGATGATGTCCCAACATTGTTTAAAAAACTCCATTGTGTAACCATCTGGACCTGGAGCCTTGTCCCCAGCACATGCATTGATGCCTTCCAGTATCTCCTAGGGCTCAAAAGGGGCCTCCAACATATGATTCTCTTTCAGTAATCTTAGGGAAATTTATCATCACTAGTTGTGGTCTCCACTCCTCAGGCTCTACATATTGATTCTCATAGAAGGACATTATTTCTCTCTTTATCTCCTTTGGATCCTCCATCATCACCGCTTTCACTTTCAGCTTATCAATGGTGTTGGATCTTTTATGTGCATTAGCAGTTTTATGGAAGAATCTAGTGTTTTTGTCTCCCTCTTTCAACCAGATAGCCCTAGATCTTTGTCTCCAAGCAACCTCCCCTTTTATAGAAATCTCTTCAAATTCATTGGTGAGAGTCAATTTGGATGCTCTTTCCTCCTCATGTAAAGGCTTTGTGCTCCTGCATTTCTTCTAGAGTAGCTAGTTATTTCAACGCACTATGTTTCTGCAATCCTAAGTTCCCTTGAACAGACTTCCCCATTCCTTGAGTTTTGTCTTCAAAGCTTTCATCTTTGTCATAAGCACAAAATCTGGGTTGCCAGTACTGTGGAAAGAATCTCACCAATTCTTAATCTTTTCCTTGAACCCCTCTGTTTGCAACCACCAGTTCTCAAACTTGAGGTAGGATTTTGAATTTTCCCGGTCCCCATATTGAAGCATAATAGGTGAGTGGTCTGAAGTTACTTTCGGAAGAATACTCTACTTTATGTTCCTGAAATAGCTATCAAGGTCTTCTGAAATGAGAATTCTATCCAGTAATGCCTATCCCCTTTTCTCCCGATATACTTGCCCCCTTCCATATCCAAATCCATCAGCTCCATGTCCTCTATGAACTCTAATAAGTCAGACATTGCTTTACTGATTCTGTGGCAGGTTTTCCATCTCTGAAGGATGTCTAGCTGTGTTAAAGTCACCACACAGAACCCAAGGTGCTGTCATTACACCCCTAGCAGCCCCTATCTCCCCCAAGTCTCTGTACTCTCCACTCTACCATTAGGAGAGTAAGCCACTATTAAATGTCAGTCAAAAACTTATTTTTTCGTGTGAAGTTGCAAGACACAGAGTACATGCCAACACTACTAACTAATCCTTCCCAGTCCCTCTTATCCCACATAATGATAATCCCTCCCCTAGTTCCACTTGCCTCCAATTGCACAAAATTGACCCACCTGTTCCCTTAAACTTCTTTCACCAACACTGCTATGTTCCTCTGTACCTTTGTCTCTTGGAGGCATACAATGTTTCTCTTCCAAGTTCTAAGGATGTTCCTTACCAGTTCCCTCTTCTTCCTACAATTTAACCCCCCTCATGTTCCAAGAAACAATTTTCAAATTTATTGATCTTTAATTGGAAGGTATCTCCCCTACTTCTAGACCCATAGCTCCAGAATTTGTTATCTAATTCTAGTCTCTTTAGTTCATTAAACCCCTTTTTTAGCAATCACTTGTGTATTCCCATTCTGTTGTTTATTGCTATCAATCTTTTTAAATAACTCTTTCGCCTTCTCCTCACAGCCTTTGAAGTCAACACCCAAACTTTGCACTTTAACTTCATATGTACTGCTGAATCCATTCAGACGTGTTCACTTCCTGGTTGCTATCTTCTGTTGGCATTTTCATGTTTGTTAACGCAGCTGCCTCTTTTATTCAATTCTTGGAATTGATTGTCTGGATGCAGCGTAATTAGCTTGCCTTCACTTGCTTGCATTGTTTCTCTAATGTCCAGAAGCATCGAGAATTGTTCTAGCTGTGGATTCGATCTTTCCTTTGCAGTCTGGGTATCCTGCAATTTGTCGTGGCTGTTGGGTAGGTGGATTTAGCAATATTGGCTTGAATTTCTGCCTCCTTAGTACTATCCTCCCGCTGGGCCTTTTTATTGGTTTCTGGCATTTGAAAAACTTTTGGGCTATTTAAACACTTCTGCCACTTTTCCAATTTGCCCCGCTACGGCCCATAACGGGTCCTTTTCTTTTAATAGCCTTCCACGTATTCTTAATTTGAATTCTCCCCTTACTCCGCTGATCCCACGTGACTACCCTTATCGATACCCAAGTCTTTCACCATATTGGGTATCTGTCCCAACTTTGGCCTCTGCAGTGTATTATCCATAGATCCTTGACCTAAATCTCCGCCCTGACAGTAATCAGAGCCTCCACCCATATCAGAATTGTGTACACAAGTCCCGGCACTGGTCACTTCTATTTCTCATGGAACAAGCTTGCCATCTCCTCTCACTTTGATCCGGGCCCAGTGTAGGTGATTTTTCAGCATTGCTTCCTCCTGTGTCTCTATAAAATCACCGCACTGATCTCCAATCTGTTTGAGAATCTTTTGGGACAAAATATTTAGTGGGAGCCCTATAATTCTGACCCATACCTAATCTCTATTTATTTCTGCTGGCCAGCAACCCGTAGTGGGTTTCCACCATTCCAGCATTGTCTTCATCTTCCTCCACTCCCAAACACTATTGAGTACATGCTTTGCAATTTTCCTCGATGGTAACTCGAAAAGAAAGAGGCCTTCAGTCATCGTGTGAACATTGACACTCTCAACTGATTTCTATGAGTTGTTTGCCCATCTCCTTGCATCGTCCAGGATTGAAGGTTCCTGTGATTAGAACTTACCAACTAAGCATCTTCCGAGCAGATCTATTTCAGATATTGTCATGTCTCCAATAATTTCTATGCCTGGCACCGTTTATCTGAATCTCCGCCTTCTTTGAAGCTACCATTTTTACCATCTATTGGTCTTGCAAGCCTCTTTGAAGATCGTCTCGAGTTTGCTTGCAGTGGTCGTTTGAGGTTGCTTCTCCCTTTCTAGTTCATAAATAAATCTTGTTATTTTGTGGGCCATGTTTGCCCACCCCCTTCCGTGTGTACTCTCTGGTGAGATAATAATAGAATTATTTTGGCCTTGCTAGGCGATGAAACTGATGTACCTACCATTCTCGTTGTATATGAGAGTGAAAAGTTCTCTGAGAAATGGTCCTTTGTTCTCCATCTTCTAACTGCATTCCCTCTACTTTTGTAGCTTCAATAAATACAGAAACTAGCGATTTCAATACTTTATGGCTGATTTTAACTCTCCTCGTTAAATTTCTGCTGCGATCAGACCATCATACCAAGACTCTGCTTCTGAGTGACACTTAAAACCAGCATTGTAGTAAATGGTGCTCTCCCTTGATCTGTTAGTTTTGTCCATGTTGCCGGAAATTGACCCCAGCAAAGAAAATAGAACTTACAGGCTGTCTAGAAAAAGTTGACCTCGGTATAAGAGCCTGGGAGCATTTTTTTAAAGAGAGAAAATTGTTTTCATATGTTTCTTTTAAGATCCAAAAAAATTTGAGATACTGATGAAAGGATATTTTGAAGATATTCCCATGATGTAACGTTATGTGTGCAACCATGTCAACCCCAATCCTCATCGCAATTCCCTAGCCATTTGTCTTGCCAGAATCAGATCTTGAAGCCCATTACCAGCCTTGAAGGATACTTCCCAAAAGAAATCATCTTGGATTACTGATTGTGTTTCCAGACCCCAAAACCATGGGGTTCAGTGCTTTTCTTTGGACAACAGTGACCTTGCATGCGATATTTAGCCTTGATGGTGTCTCTCCAAAACCCAACCTTAGTTAGTCCATATACCTCTAGAGCCACTTCATGAGTAGGTAACTGTCGTGGAATTTGAGATTCCTAATTCCCAAGCCTCCTTGAGTCTAAGGCTGAGTAACTGAGTTCCATTTGACAAGAGAGTCCTTGTGGGTAAGACTGTTGCCTTCCCACAGAAATCTCCTTCTGAGCCTATCTATATGTTAGAATTGGAACTGCTATTAGAATAGATACATACAGTATGTAGGAATACCGTCCAAGACACTGTTGATGAAAGTGAGTTTACCTCCCACGGAGAGGTATTGCATTTTCCATGTGGCTAGTCTTCTTTTCGTTTTTTCAGAAACGTCATTCCAGATTCTAGAAGATTTGAAACTTGCCCCAAGGCCTAGATAGGTGATGGGTAAGGACCCAATTTTGCAACTAAGTACACCAGTAAGTTTCTCTAGATTGACCACTTATTTACCTAATATATAACCATTTTGAGCATGTTAATATGGAGTCCAAAGATGACTTCAAAAACTATCAGAGTGATGTTGAGATGGGAGAGAGTTCATAAAAAATGAGTGTCATCCACAGAGTAGGTGAGAGACACTGACAGAGGTAGTTGGATTGCTGACTACTTGGAATCCTTGAATCCACTGGAATTCTTCAGCCTTAGCTAACAACTGAGCCGGGATGAATAGAAAAGGAGAAAGTGGAACCCCCTACCTCCACCCCTTCTGAGTGGAGAAAAATCCAATTGGACTTCTGTTGATCAGAACTGAGAACTTCACCGTTGAAATGCAAAAGAATATCCCTTTTATCCACCTATCACAAAGCCCATTTGTTTCGCAATGTTGGTTAGGTAAGCCCAATTGAGCTGTTCAAAGGCTATCTGTGTCCAATTTTCATAAGATCCCAGAATTACCACTTCTCATTCTCCAGTCTAGCACTTCATTAGCAATCTAGGATTGCATCAGTTATCCATCTGTTCTTTAGGAATGCACTTTGTTATCATGTGAGATGAGAATCTGTCACATTTTTAATCCTCTCTGCTAGGATTTTAGCTAACAACTTATATACACTACCTGTGAGGCTTATATGCTTGTAGTCTCTAAGCTCCACGACACCTCCTTTCAAATTAGAGAAATTAAAGAAGCATTAAAAGATCTCACCATTTGGCAATTCTAGTGAAAGAAATTGAGTGTTGCTAGCACACCTTCTTTGATGAAGCACCACATTTTTTGGATGAAAGCCATGGTAACCATCAGGCCCAGGGCTTTTTAGGGGTACAAGCCATAAGAGCATTAGAAATCTCCAATTCAATGAAAGGAAGCTCAAGCTCCTCTTTTTCTTCTATGCTGAGGGTGGACAGGTTCTCAAAAACAGTTGAAGTATCCATGATTCAGCTTCTTTGTAGATTTCTTGACAATACCCCAGAATGCCATCCTTTATCCTTCCTTTGTCTTCAATCAGTTCATCCCCAATTCTTAGTCTGTCAATGGAGTTACCCCTTCAATGTAAATTGTCCATTCTCTGGAAGAATATTGCGTTTTTATCCCCCACTTTAAGTCACACGCATCTAGACTTTTGCCTCCATGAAATCTCTTCAGCTATTGCAATTTGTAGCTGCAGTTTCAGACGCTTTCTCTTGAGTTGAAAGGGTTCAGAGTTCAGCTAGTTGATCTAACTTCTCCAGCTCTAAAAGAGGCTTAGGTTTTTTGTGCTTCAATATTCCCATACACCTCCCTGTCCCATTTAGAAATATCTTTTTTTTGGTTTCTGAGTGTCTGCAGTAACAAAAACTCCAAGCTACCCTACATAACAGAGAAATGCCACTTGTATCACGTCAATGAAGCCTTCTGCTTAGAGCCATATGTTCTCAAATTTGAAGTAGAATGGTGATGCCTCCCAATCTCCATTTTCCAGGATGATGGGTTAATGATCTGAAATTAGTCTAGGCACTGTGTATTGTCTGATAGCCTTGAATATCGCACTCCATTTTGATGAATAAAGGAACCTATCAATTCTTGAGGCTTGGAATGTCTCCTTGCCCCCTTGACCAGGTGCACTGTGCTCCTTGGAGAGGAGGATCCATCAGTTCAAGGTCCAAAATGGTATCAGAGAATCCCTGCATAGCTCTGGATCTTATAGTACAATCTATCCTTTCACCCTCAAATCAACATATGTTGAAGCCTCCTTCTACGACCCACAAATCAGACCACAGTCCCTTGATTGATGCTAATTCCAACCAGAGGTCCTCCCTTTCTAGATTGGTATGAGGTCCATATACTCCAGTGAAAACCCATTTGAAGTTTTCAAAGGTGCTCTCAAATCTACGAGATAGGGAGAAGGCCCCTACCTCTGACTCAACACAACTCAAGCTCTTTTGTCCCATAAAGTAAATATCCCACCTTTGGTGCCAATTGCTTGGACTTCTGCCAGGAAAGCCATCTATTCCCCCTTATTGTCTGATTAGAGATGGATTCCAAGACTCTATTTTGGTTTCCTGTAAACAAACAATGTCTGCACCCCACTTTTAGATAAGAGATCTCAAAGTGCTTCTCTTATCTTTATTATTGAGACCCTTTATATTCCACTTGAGTATTTTAACCCTCAACTTGAATGAGCCTTGTGGTACCTGTCCGTCTTTCTTTCCACTTCCATCTTGGAGATCTCAAGCAAGTTCTTTCAGTTTGTTTGTTGTTTTGCTCTTCCCCTTTTTCGCGTCTCCAGACTTCTTCCCCTGTTCAAGAATCTGAGCTTTCCTCTTTTCCTCCATTCTTAGTATAATATCCAGGATTTCGTGCTCGAAACCGGAAACATTCACCCCCAGCACTTAGCAAGCCTTCAACATGCTAAATTTTATCCATTTTGATGTTTCCACCGCAGCCGTGGAATCAATAATTCCTGGTCAAAGATCATTATGCCACGGTAGAGGGAGAAAACTGTTGAAATACTGAGAAGAGAGACAGGAATCAGAGTTATACCCTGAGGAGTGAGGTGGGAATTAGATTAATACGTACATGTACCCAAATATGGAACTGGATTTTCTGCTTCATCATCTGCTTCAAGCTCAGAGAAGTCCCCTGCCTTATGCTCCAATTTACAATGATAAGAGGCTTGAATTTCCAGTTCTAAAGGATCAAAGGAAGCTGCACTGAAGGAACTCGAAGGTCTGAAACTGCATGGGTCTGCTTTGGCAATGGAGGCTCTCCAGACTTGTAATTGTATGAGTTGAACATGGTTGAGACTTTGATCTCGTTGTCTTAATTTCTCGGCCAGCTATTTGAAGTGCTTTATCTAGACTTATCTTAATTCCTCGGCTAGCTTTTGAAGTGCTTTATCTAGACTTATGTAAGCACTATGCATCATGATTATTTTTCTAAAAAAAAAAGATAAAAAAAGGCATCATTATTTATTCAATCAATTTTAGCCAGGTACAAGTCTCAATGATGGACAGCAGCATTTGGAGCCCGACTACTGTAGTTTATCGATCAATTTTCGCCAAGCTGAGATCCTTAACAAAGATAAAGCTTTCAAGAGGCCTGCTATATCCTTCTCTTCCTACATAACCCACCTAGCCAAAGACAGGAATAGAACAACAATATAGCCAGTGAAATACCACTAATCCAATGCTTGCAAATAAGCATTACAGAAATTATCTCTACACAATCCCACCAGCATTGCTAAGCATGGAAGAGAATATGCATCTGACTTCTAGAGGGAATACCTAAAGCAACAAGAAATTAGATCCTGGAAAACCCTTCATGGATGCATGGCAATAAATCTCGCATACCATTACAATTACCAAACTTGTAAGTTGCAAATTTGATAACACCGATTGACTTTTTCCTCCAAAACTTGAGATAAAATCTGTCTATACTTCAACTATATTTGGTTCTTTTATCCTAAGTTGACAGACTCTTCACTTTTGGTGTCACGCCTGTGTCAACATGATGTGGGTGTTTGTGTGGGTGTGGGATCCCAAAATTTGGTCAACTGATTTGATTCTTTGACCAAAATCAACGGAGGAATCCGTGACAGATGCAATGAATTTCTAATCAAAACAAAAAACCATGGCGAAATTGAAGAGATTGGAATAGCATGTATATAGAAATTTCTTTGTCAATCCTTTTCCTTTTATCACGTTATGGGATTCTCCTCTTAATCAATATTTTTTCTCGGAATACCTTGTATTTTCCACATAATGTCTAATAATTTAGTCATATAACTCTATATTTAGTTACTTGAATTATTTTTAGCCAAATTCCTGCACCTGCTTACATACCTGGATCCATACCCTTGAATCTTAAAGTTTAGATCATGAAAGATCCAACCTCTAGATCCGCAATAATATCGGACATCCACAACTGAGTCCGAGCAACTTAGCTTCTCTCCACTCACGGACATGGCATGAAGCTAGAAGAAAGTCCGCATAAAAACGCGATTTCCTAACTTTTTGAGGTGTAAATTGAAATGCAAAGATGACAATTCACAACTTTTTAGATGTGTAACACTCCATTTCCAGATCTTGGAATGATTGAACACACAATAGGAGTAAGAAGAACGTTTTATTTATTTGTCTTGTTAAAGCTTTGCTTCATCAATTTTTTGTCGTAATTATGATGTCTACATCAAATAAATGATTAATAATAAATAGGAATCATGGGAATAACACATCAGCCTATTTCATGTAGTTGACAGGATCCACGATATACCTTGTATTGTCTTATCAAGGAGAAGCTGGACCTCCCCAAGTTGCTTATCCATTACTGCCTGCAATTAGAAGAAGGAATAATTCTTAAACTCATGCAGCTGTAGTTCTGTTAGGAAGCGAAAATACACAGACAATCCATCCATCTATTGCATAGAGGCTCCTGAAACTTTCTCCAATTGACGAAGATGCTGCTAACAACTTGGATACTTGCTGATTGACAAAACACTAAACTCAAATAACAAGAAGATGCATTCCAGAACAATTTCCCTCTTTCTTACTGAAAAAGAAAAACGAAGAAGAAAGAAGAGTTTGAAATAAGACACATCATTCACCCACAGCATCTCAAACTTGGTTTTATGGGCTTCAATTCTTCTCACATACTCCTTTTTTTTTCCTGATTTAGAGACTATTAGGGAGAATAACAAGGGAAAAAAGACACCCAAGGAGGAAGTAGAGTAAGAAGAGATAAACTACTATTGAGAGGGAATGGAGATGCATAACCACCACAGTATCAAGAGAATTTTCACAACATATTGATAAAAGCAGTAGTCCTCATTAATTTGTGACTTGTTCACTTCCTTTGCAACCATACAAAGTGCTCTTTTCTTCCCACAACTTGACTTGTTTATTATTTTATATCTGGCACTAATTTTTTATGACCATAATTTCTTAAAAGAATGTTCAATACATTTCAATTTGGGCATTGATTATTGGTACAAGTTATACTTCTGCTATTTAAATAGCAGTTATGTTTTACCAAAAACTAGATGTCCAAAATGAGGACCAATCATTGATCGAATACCCTTGGTAGTTGATAAGGCAAGCTTATTAGTACAGATTTTGCAACTAGTTAAGAGAGATTTTCAACAGTACATTATCAGAACCTTTAGAGATTCCAGACATTAACAGAACCTTTAGAGATTCCAGTTTCTGTGAGCAAAACACTTTAACATCACCTTTAGAGATTCTGATTTCTGTGAGCAAAACACCTTTGAGGAAATTTCTCCAAATTCAGAAAATGACATATCTAGACTGCCAATGTACAGAGTCCACTAATTTTATGTAACCAAACTTTCGATAGCAATAATAAGGCATGAACAACAAGCACCTTCAACCTAGCATCAACTTTTGCCAACTAGGCAACAACAGAATTTTCAAGAAACAAGGTTCTAAGTGTGGATAGAAATTAGAAGCAAACAAGATCATCAACTACAACAAAGCAACAGTAGCAGTGCCTTCAACTGTTCTTATGCCAGAGTTCCAGGTTTAAGCCAGTTTAGGACTTTCATGATTATATTTTATTGGATTAAGTACTTGATTGTTTCAGATATATGCAACTAATAGCAAGATTAGCAAAAAAGCTATATGTTAAGTGAATAAACCTCCAACAAGTTAGTCATGAAAAAATAATAAAGGAGAATTACAGGAAAAACCATCAAGCCAGGGAGAATAGCAAGGAGTGGCATTAAGAAACATGGCATCATACAAGATATCAGATGAAATAGACAATGAATATGAAAGCTTACTCTCCATATCCTGCATTTCTCTGAAACACTCTCTATACCTTCCTCCAATGCCAAAACTGAACTCCTTTGAGCACTAATGGAAGCATCTCTAAACCCACCTTCACCTTCTATACCTTCTAGAAGACTATCCAATTTCCTGGCCATCTCTTCAACCTTGAAGGAAATCAAAAATATGACATGATTAAGCATGTTCCAATATATTGTACAAAAGCGGCAGACAAACTACTTCGTAAATATAAGCCATTTCAAGTATACTCATCAAATCAACAACAACAACATTCCCAGTGTATTTAAAAAATGCATCCAACCATGTACATTTGAGAAACTACACAGGATATATCATTAAATTCTCCTGATAAAAAAACACAAAATTGGGGAAATGCAAATTAATCACAGGAGGATCATATGCTAGCATATACGAATATCCAGGTTCAATTAGGATTATATCATTCCAATAATGCATAACCAATTAGTTCAACTATATTGGAAGAAATTGAGGAAACTAGCTTACTGCTAAAAGTTGAGAAATTAACAATCCTATCATACCAAAAGGACCTGACTTAAAAAAATAAGTCAGGCAGGAGACTTCCCAGAATAGATATAAGAATGCTTTAAGATTCCAACCAAAAATGATGATAAATGAAATATAACCTGATGAAATAAAGAGCATGTTGATATGTTGATACAGGATACACAGACACACGCACAAGCACACTCTGCCTTTACAATTCATCCAAGATAAAACTTACATCGTGGAACTGCTTTACTGGAATTCCCTCACAAGTCTCCCTGGTGAAGTGAGGCTTCGAAGGCTCAGACTGAAAACCTTTCTGTGATGGCAACCTTGAGTCTGGAAAAGCAGGTAATGATTCAGTACTCCCTGCTCCCGCCATGGCTCTTTGCTTGTAAGAACCAATTGATACTGAAGTTCCAGCTTTCTCATTTGCGCTAGAAGAATTTTTATTAGAAGAATCAAAATGTCTTCTTGGAACACCACTGAATGGTGTGGATGAGAGTGTTTCATCACTTTTTGAAGAAATGTGAAGTTTGCTCGAGTGTGATGAAGCAGTAGTAAAACCTGTTGACATTGTCTTTACAGGTAACTCCATGATACCGCCAGTTCCAGAACTTGGCCCAATTGAACGGATGGAAAAATTACCTAAGGAACTTCCTGAGAAAGAAATTGTACCAGGTTTAACTTCAGCTACTTTTTCAGTTTCTTGTGTTCTAAAATTATTCACACCTCCAGCATCCACGGGTACAAATGTTTTGGATGCAGACTGCTCCAAATTTGCACCTTGATTCTGTAAAAAGTTAAAGAACGTTTAGACTCTTCCCAAGATTAATTATCAAAGAAGATATCCTTGTTTCTTGCTGCTTATAGCTTTCCCACTGATGAGAGAGGTTCAGTTACCTGATTTGTGGTTTTAATCACTTCTTCTGAGCTAAATTTCTGTGCAGCAGATGATTGAGCACTTGTGGAAAGAATTTTGTGACCTCTGTCTATTTCATGGGGTTGCAGTGAATCAACTTGGTTGATTTGCTTCCTAGCACTGGATGATTTAACAAGCAAATCTTGTGATGATGCGACGATAGAAGTATCATTTTTCACTTCAAACTCAGTAGATTGGGGTGATAATGAAGCAGCAGTAGCACTACAAAGACATTTACATTCAGAAAAGATGATCAATGTCGGACATAAAAAACAGTTCAAAGCGTTGAAAATAACCTCATCTAGGTTCAAATAGCTGGGGAATTACCTAGCAAAATGGAAAATGGAAAGCCTTCCATCATTGGTAAGGCAAAGGAGAAGGCAACATGGTGAAACTTCTTTTTCTTCTTCACCAAGCAATAGTTTAATTTCCCCATTTAGGGAAACTTTATCGATGGCAAGTCCCACTATCAAGATATCATCACCACTGTCTGAAACCAAGACAAAATATTGTATTGTTTTACTCGTATAAAGAGAAACAAACGGATTTTGCCAAGCATAACAAAGCAGGCTTATACAAGATGAGGTGGAACTGAAAGAGAGCTTAGATCACCTTGAGCCTCAATCTTTGGAGACCAATTATCATTCAAAATTTCAATAATTGCAGCTTCATTCTTTGTATCACCAACTGACCATCCAAACAGTGAAATGTGTTGATCCAAATTCTTCCTATTAGCAACAAATGCCAGCTGACTGTAATTGAATAGCAAAGAAGACTTGATCAAGAATCCCCTTAAAAGAAGGTCGAAAGGAAAATTGAATAGTGATACATTACTCAGCAATCAACAGAAGACACTGGAAAGTGAAATTCAGTATAAGATAACATTTATAAAAGATGAGGTAACTGAGTATAAACAGTGTGAATTGAAAAGAAAATTGAAAAGTGATTTGCATTACTCAGCGAACAACAAAATACACTGGAAAGTGAAATTTGAAATGCACACTTCAATAAAATCCAGATGCAGAAAACCTATAATAAAGGCAAAATAACGATACGTACTATTGATCCAAATAGCTTGAGAAGAGATGAGGTCCACTACATGAAGGAACTGCATCATAACGGAAGTCAAGAAATACATCCCTGAAGGACCTTACAACTGGCTTAGCTGAAGGCTGCAAATGGAAAAAAAATAAATTAACTGACAAAAAGAGACATAGCAAGTAAGCATGTAACAAATTGCCAATGGTACAAGCATAAGAGATCATTCTAACAATTCAATGAAAGCCTAGAGGAAACAAATCTCAACAGTAAAATACAACCCCTTCACTCTGACAGAAATTGTTACCAGATCGAGATATGTGTTTTTGCCTGAAGGAAACAAATCTTAATCATAAACTCCCTCTGGGGTATTTTCTATCAACTACAGTAGCACTTGAGGTAGAGAAGAGGTACCAATGCTCCTGTAAGGAGGTGCGAGAGGTTGGACTTAGGAGGCATTGGGAGAAGTAGAGGTAGACCGAAGAAGTACTGGGGAGAGGTGATTAGACAAGATATGGCGAGACTTGATCTCACCGAGGACATGACCTTAGATAGGAACAAGTGGAGATCGCGAATTAGAGGAGAAGGCTAATAGGTTAGCAGGGGTAGCCGTGGGGTATTGTAGGGTGTTGTCTTTATATGTATTATGTGTGTTATATTTAACGTATTTACATAGTATTATGTGTTTTTCATTAGTAATCGCTCTTCTTATTCCTTTCTTGTCCTTTCTTTTTTGTCATATCTAAGTTTATTCCGTCTATGGGTTGTTGAGACCAGGGTTCCCAGGAAACAGCCTCTCTACTTCTTTGAGGTAGTGGTAAGGTCTACGTACATTATACCTTCCCCAGACCCCACTTGTGGGATTCCACTGGTTATGTTGTTGTTGTTGTTGTTGTTGGTCAGTAACACTTGAGGGTGGAGATTAAGAGCATCAACACCACATGGTCTCGATTGTCAAGGTCATCGCCTAGTATCTGATCTTCGAAAACTAAGATGTTGCAGATACATCCACCATTGTGGCAGCATGTGAGCTCTCTTGCTCTTCTAAGCAATTAAGAACTTTGTATGTTCTTTTTCTTATATATCTTTTTTAAGGGGGCATTGGAATCCTACTTTAGCTTCCTTTTCTCTTTGTTCTTGCTTCATTTGTCAAACCTTTTTGCTTTGAAACACCATCCCAGTATAGCTGGACAGTACTATAAACGAAAAACTCATGAAGAATGATCATAAACTAAAGTTTTAGGTGAACATGATCTGACGTTATAACATTTCCATTTCAACAATAGACATATTTGAACTTGAATCATGCCAGGAAAAGGCCACAGTTGTGCCAGGATTTTCTAGGACAACAAATATCTGGTGTAGGAAAAGGCCATTTCATGCTTAAACTAACATAACATATAACCTTGAGATTTCCAGAACTTTTGGAGAGCTCTATAATGCTCACCATTCTCTCCAAATTGCTCAAATTTATCTAAAATGAAGTGTTGTGAATTGATGGAGGAGAACAAGTACAATTTCAAAAGTAAATAAATCATGGAACTACTACCCTTTTTCTATACCATGATGTCTAGGCTAGCCAGTTGCGCGGACTCTTCACTTTCAATGCCGCACTCGTGTCCGATTCTCCGAGAATATACTACTTTTAGCGAATCAGACATGCATCCGCTGACACTTTTGAAGAGTCCGAGCAACATAGCCAGCCTGTGGGGCGGGGTGGGGCGGGGTGAAGTAACTATTTTTTAAAATTAATGCGGGGCGGGGCGGGTTGCGAGTTTAAAAAACCAAATAGGAATTTGAAGAAAATTAAATCTTTGTAATTATTAAAAATCAAAGATATAAAATTTTTATATTAAACAGTGACTTTAATTTCTAATTTTTTCTAAATTTTAAACTAGACATGTTCGGTAAATTGTTAGTTGTTAAAATGTTAATTAGAAACTTATATTTAACGATTAAGAAACAATTGTTGAAATGTCAACTAAAAATAGGTAATTAGTTGTTGAGATGTTAATTAGCGAAAAATTTAAAAAAAAAATTATGAATTTTTATTTTTCATATTAAATCAATAAAAAAAAAACTTAAAAATTTAAGTGGGGCGAAGCGGGTTGAAAATGAAAAAAAAATATCATGCGGAGCGGGGCGGGGCGGGGCGGGTGGTTTAAACGAATTGCAGGCTGAGCTCAACCCGCCCCACCCCACCTCAACTAGTTTCACGGGGTACGCTGTCCATCAAGGCTTGGACAGATCAGTGCCTGTGTCGGGAATTAACCTGATGATTACTACCCAATTTTATTATATAAAACTCCTCCATCAGCAGACAGCTAAAGAACAAATATAATAACAACATCATCTAGGTATTAAAAAACTAGAACCCAAGTGTTGAGCATAAAATAGGACATGCCCTACTCCAAAGACATCTTTGCTCACCAATCTGAAGCCGCAGCAGCAAACACACCATAACAGGCCTCCTAGGAAAAAGCTCATCTCGCCAATTACTTTTTTTCTTATAGGTACTCGTCTAGCCTTCTCCAAAAAAATAGGTACTCATCTAGCCAATCACATAAGAGATATTTTGATAAATCTCTCACCTAGGATTGCTAAAAATGTACCACAGCTCAGACACATAATATAAGAGACTCTTCTACTTAAAAATGTAAATCAAAATATGAACAAGGAAATACAACAGTAACTCCAATTAGATTCTCTGCAATTCAAATCATCCACTTACATTAGTTATTCTTCCATTCTCACTTGTGATGACTTGCACCGCATAATTTTCCTCCTCTTCATTGTCATCATTAACTTGAAGACACCCAATTATTATACAATCATGACGAATCCATCTGACAACATCCACTAATTGAAACAACAGTCAGTTAACATGTAAAACATCTACAGATAGGTTAATGGATTAAAAAGTTGACTAACTGATGCAAAATTGGCAGAAATTCATCAGCAACAACCAAGAAAAATAAAATTACTCATCAGATGCAATTTTTAAACGAGAAATAAAACCTAAGAAGCTGAGGCTTTTCAACTATTTTGAAAATTTAATCAGTTTGAAGTTAGCAAAGCGAGACTCTGGAAGATGTTATACCAAGCATGCATGTGGCATAAGCCCTAAGGGGCAAGGCATAGACCCCCAAAAGGTTAACTCTATAAGCAAAATACAAAAGAGTGAAAAGACATTACAAATAGCAAAAATTCAAAAACATTGCAGACAGTACAGGAAAAATAAAATGAATTTACCACAAAAGTAGTAATCTAATTATGAAAGATACAGAAGTAACAAACCATCATGAGAGATAAGTACATAAACATCATAACAGCATAAATTGTACAAGATTTTAGAACATCAATAGAACAAACCTACTTTTTTATTTAAAATACTCCAGTCACCTCCCTTATTTGGACTATTTAACGACAAAATATTTTGCACACTCATTAGCTAATGCAAAAATTTAGTTATTTGTCTAATCTTTCCTTCTTTAGATTTTTTAAGTTTACTTCACATTTAATAAAAAAATAATTGATAAAGGTAAGAGGGAATGCTGGCAACCAACAAAAAGGTTTACATCAGTAGCCCAACAAAAAAAGACTTAAGAATTGCTGCTACTCAGCTTACAAGTAGGAAAAAAAATCTAAGATATGTCCAGCATCTTCTATACCCTCCTCTTTACACCAAAAAAAGAAAGTCTTCATATAAAATTATTTAGTCTTTTGTACTTATTTTGCAGTGTTTTCCATGCACCTCTTGTTTCTTTCTCTCCAAATAATCCACCATATACAAGAAGGTATCATGCTTCACCATTTCTTCTGGCTCTTACTCCCCCCTCTCCTCACCCAGCAACTAAGAAGGTCAGTTGTGTGTTCTGGCATTGTCCAATTTGTATTTGTTCTTCATAGGAAAATGGCCCATAGTTGAGTAGTGAAATTGCAATGAAGAATAGATGGCTATCGGTATCATGTGTCTCATTGCACAATGAACAACAGGAAGCTATTTGGAAGCCTCTTCTTTGTAGCTTCTCATGAGTTGGGCATGCTCTTCAAGCCACAAGCCAGTTTCTTAGCTTTTTTAATTATACCATCCCATATCACTAGCTCTTTGTGATTACTTCCAAGCGGCATACCTAGATAAACAGTTGAAAGTTTTTCAATTCTGCGTCCCAAGATGTTAGCCAGGGCTTGGATCTGTGTAACCTCCTTAATAGGATATATACAACTCTTCCTCCAATCGACTGCCAAGCCTGAGACAGCCTCAAAAACTACCAGGATCATTCTGACAATTCTAATTTGCTCTTCTTTAGCTTCACAAAATATAACAATGTCATCAGCATATAACAAATGACAAATCTGCATATCTACCCCTGAGGAACTTCCAATCTTGAATTCTTGCAGCCATGAATTTTGGATAGCCACCCCCATCATGCTACCCAATCCTTCCATAACTAAGATGAAGAGAAAAGGAGACAAAGGATCTCCTTGTCTGAGACCTCTTTCTGATGGAAAAAAACCAGCAGGTTCTCCGTTTATCAAAATGGAGAACCTAACGGTTTTTATACATACCTCAATCCATTTCAACCACCTCTCACCAAACCCCATTTGTCTTAAAGTATTGAGCAGAAATTCCCAGTTAACATGATCATATATCTTCTCAATGTCTAGCTTGCACATAACTCCAGGATTAGCCCCTCTAATTCTAGTATCCACAAATTCACTAGCAATAAGAGCAGCATCCATGATATGTCTGCCTTTTATGAATGCAACCTGATGCTTGTTAACCAGTTTGTTGATTATTTTCTTCAACCTCTCAGCTAGCAGCTTTGCTATGATCTCGTAAACCCCACCTATCAAACTTATAGGTCTGAAATCCCTAAGCTCAACTGCCTCTATCTTCATGGGGATGAGAGACACAAATGTGGCATTCAAGCTCTTCTCATAGACCTGGTGTTGGAAGTGTCCGATGGTGTTCATGATATCTACCTTGAGCATCTCCCAAAAATTTTGGTAAAAAACTCATAGGAAAACCATCAGGGCCAGGGGCCTTGCCACTAGCACATAATTTGATTCCTTCTACAACCTCTTCTTCCTCAAATTATCTTTGTAACTAGTCCTTCTCCTCCAAGCTGACACTTTCAATGCCTTATAAATTGAGACCAAGCCTCCGGTGCTCAGTTTCTTTGTATAGATTCTGATAGAAATCAGTGATCTCTGCTTTGATTTCATCAGTATCTGTCACCTCCCTGCGATTAACTTCTACAACAACAACAACATACCCAGTGAAATCCCACAAGTGGGGTCTGCGGAGGGTAAGATGTACGCAGAACTTACCACTACCACATAGGTAGAGAGGCTGTTTCCTGCGATTAACTTCTAATTTTTCAATTGAGTTCCATCTTTTGTGTGTTGTGGCCATTCTATGGAAGTACTTGGTTTTCTTTTCTCCCCGTTTAAGCCATTATATTCTTAACCTTTGTCTCCGAGCTATCTCTTCATTCCAGGATACTTCGTCAAACTCCCTAGAAAAATGAACCTTTTGTAGAAGTTCATCCTTAGTCAATGTTCTACGCTCTTGTATTTGTTCCAGACTAGCAATTTGGTTAAGTACCCCTCCTTTTGTTACCAGTTCACTCTGTTCTCATGACCCCATTGCTTTAACTTCCCTTTCGGTAACTTCAGTTTGGTAGCTAAGATAAAGGAAGGGGTCCCATTTACTAAGAAGGAGCACCACCATTCCTTTACCTTCTCCTTAAAACCTTCTACTTGCATCCACCATTGTTCAAACTTGAAATAGGATTTCTTCAAGTTTAGCTCCCCACACGTTAGCATCACTGGGTTATGGCCAGACTCCAGTCTTGGTAGAAGATTTTGTTTAATTTATGAGAAAGTTTCATCCCAATGATGAGAGTAAAGAAATTTGTCCAATCTAGACGCAATCAAATGATTTTCACCCCTTCTCCAGGTATACAGCCCACCAAATAAGGGAGGGTCAATTAGCTCCATTTCATTAATCTAATTTGTGAATTCCGACATAGCCCCTGTCAACCTCTGTCCAGTTGATCTTCCCGAGGGATATCTTGCCACATTGAAATCCCCACAAAATAACCAAGGACCTGTGCATTTTTCCTTTAGATTGATTAGATCCCTCAACAATTCCCTTATGATAACTTTGTTGCAGTCAGCATAAATTGAACTTAGAAACCAGCTAAAGTTCATATTACTGCCTTCAAATCTGCAGGTTATCGCTTGCCTAGAAGCCTCCACCAGTTCACCCTTCCACATTCTCCTGTCCCATAGCACTCTATACCCCCACTTCTCCCCTCAGCCTCTAGATGTCATTCCCCCATCCATCTGTTGAACCATAGCTGTTTGATCAACTTTGTATCTGCTCTTGCCAATTTTGTTTCCACCAGGATGTATACATCTGCACCCCATTGTTGAAGAAGACTTCTAATTATTCTTCTTTTATTCTCGATGTTTACCCCCCTTACATTCCATGTCACAACTTCAATCATTGACGACTGGAAGCTGAATCTCCCCCTGCTTCTTGGCTATTCATCTTTAAAGCTCACATTGAAAGCCATATTCCTCACCTCCTTTGGGATAACATTGGAGTATTTTCATCCTTGTGTTTCCCATACTTTGCTTGAAAAGCTCCCTCTTTTGATCAATTTTCAGAAATAATTTAAAGGAATAAATGTCTTCTTTACCCAAAAAACTCTCTTTTTTCAAAAAAGCTGGCATTAAAAGATGATGCGTATGATCCTCTTAGCTATTTTCACTGCGGCAATTACTATTCCTCCACTTCTTTGTAGATGAAAACATAAAGAACTAAATCAAGATGAGGAATCCTTTACCAAAGAATCAAAGAGACCTTCAAGAAGATATGTTACAATACATGCACTGGGTTTTTTTTTAAAAAAAAAAAAAGGCATGTTTAAACTTGCAAGCAGCAAACTGGATATGTGCTCTTGAGAGCAAAGAACCAAATAGTTACAAATTCTTCAGAAATTTATCGCTTCCAGTAGAGAGTATTTTCTAAATGAACATCAGAGCAGTGATACCTTTTCAGCATTTTAATGACACTGTCATCAAATATTTCTTTGCGTTTGCTTCATCAAAATACATGAGATTGAACAGATTGCAACTAATAATACAGTAATAGTAAGAGACCTTCACTATAATTAACATAGAGGCTCAATCTGCATGACTTGATTCTGAAGGTTATCACTTATCATCTTTATATTATAAAACAAATACCCTTTTCAAAAAACCTATGACTTTAGATTTGCAGAAGATACATAAATTCCAATAAACAAGGAAATGCATCAGCATCAATGAAGAACATAATGATATGATACCATAAGCTATAGACTGAAAGTCTGTACTGACGAAAGCAACAATATTGTATCCATAACAAATTGTTGTGCTTTTCTTGACAGACTTTTGCAAACGAATCAGCAGAAATAGTTAAGATAAATGCTCCCAGGCACTTTTCCGAGATTTTTTTGATAACCATGGTGTCTAGACCAACTTGCACGCACCTCGACTAATTCCATCGGATACCCATCATCTCCCACTAGCAACAGTTACCAGGTAACTCTATCCACTAAGGCTAGGACAGAGGAAGAGATCACCTAGTTTTTTTGGGGATTTGAACTTGAGACTCATGGTTCTCAACCACTTCATTGACCACTAGGCCATATCCTTGGGTGCAATCCTGAAATATTTCTCTTACCTACTTCCTAGGTTAGCAGATCTCCTTTTCCGGTGGTTTCCTCATCGGAATCCCCCGCCCCCCAAAATCTTATGGGGAGAATATCCTTCTTCATTTCCGGGGAAAAATCATTTGAACCTATAGAAGATAGTGAGAGTATTGATAGACGATTTTTGTGGATTGATTATGAAGAAGATTTTCAAGTTAGGATTGATGAAGATAACTTGAGATGGGTGTGTGAGCAAATGCAACAAGCTTCACGGGGATATGGGAATCTGTATAGACAATTTGGGTTGTGGTGATTGTGGTTGGGCGTGGGGGAAGCAATTATACATACACTGGGTATATCAAAAACTTTAGAGCTATGTCAGATTTACATAGTTGAAACTTAGATAGTGGACAGGAGGAAAGCTATTATCTTTCCATAAGCTGTTTACTACCAGGGATGGGGAGCAATTGCAGGGAAGATTTTACAATTTATGGGGGAAGCTTCAAATTACAAATACAAGATGATTACGGACTTGGAAAAGGAAAAAAATCCCTTCTAACAGCCGTTGAAATCTCCAAATGGTCATTGCATCAAGAGGAAGCAGAAGCGCCTACAGCAATCTCTTAAACAAATGTTTGGTAGGATGTTTTAATGATCCCTTCCACTCCAACTCTAATATTGAAATCATTCACAAATGGTTTTTCTCGCACTGCCAAGTGATGGCAAACTGAAGACCACCCCCATGACTTACAACAGGTTTCTCTTTGAACTCCCATCCAGAGGAGCTAGCTCGTATCTTAGCGAGGGATTGGTTCTGGAATGGGAGACATCTATCCCTGGAATGGTGCTCACTGGAGTCAGGTTCCTCCCTGCAAAGCCTGACACAAGTTCTAGATGGATTAAAGTTTTCGACTTACCACTTCATGGCTGGACAGAGAAATCTTTCAGTCATATTTCTATCATATCAGAGACCAGTGTGGTGGCTTTATAATATTGATGAATACACATGACACAGAATTCACTTTTATTGGGCTCGAACTTGTGTCCAAAATAGACCACAAAATCCCCTGAAAAGTCTGACATTGAAGATGGGGAGCTTGAACTACAAAGTTCTGATTCTGGAGGACCAATTTGTTCTAATCGCCAACACTGATGATGATAATGCAGTGGCCAAAGACAAGATAGTGGCAAAAGGACTGAAAGTTGCATCGTACATCCCAAAAATGATCCAGTCAAAAGGGCCAAAGGAAAATTCTACGATACATAAACCAAGCGAACAGCCAATGAAGCTACTTCAGTTCAAGTGGAAGTAAAGGGGGACAACCTGTGAACTGAGGTCTGCCACCTGCATGAGCTAAAAGGGTTGAAAAGGAGAAGGGGAAAGAGGTTGTCAAAGATATGGGTCGCAAGATGGACCAGGCTTATTACAATAAAGGCCCGACATACAGACTTAAAAACAGGGGAAATTTTATCAGGAAGTCCAAATCTACCATCTCATGTCGATTCTAAATGTTTTTTTTTTGGAGAGGAGTTAGAGACTATTCCACATCTCCTTTTGCACGGCAAAGTGAATTTACAATTATGAAGATATTTCTCAGCCTTCAGGGAATAAGTTGGGCTAAGCCTAGGAATATTGTGGATGTTCTAGTAAGTCGGCACAGAGAGGGGACCAACTCAAACCAGAAGGAGAGATGGAAGGTCATTCTAGACTACTGGTGGATAATATGGGAAGAAAGAAACAAAAGGTGCTTCGAAGATAAATCAAGTCATATCCAGAAGATAAAGTTGAAGTGTTTGGTATTTTTGTATTTTTGATGTAAAGGAACATATACAAAAGATCATGATTCATTTTTGATGTTTTAGACTCCTTGTACACAATAGAGGAGATGTAAGTCTGGTCTTTTTACAGTCCTGTAATTATGGATGACTGAACAGTCTTTCTATAGTCTTACTACGAAAGTTTGAAAGAGTAGTGAAGATGAGGATGAGAAAGAGTGTCCGTTTTCGAGAATCAATTCGAATTCATGCTACGGCGATCAACCACAGAAGCCATCCATCTTGTGAGGAGAGTAATGGAGAAGTATCATGAAAAGAAAAGACTTACATATAGTATTCATTGACCTGGAGAAAGCCTACGACAAAGTCCGAGGAACGTCTTGTGGCAATCCCAGGAGGCAAGAGGTGTATAGGTGGTTTATATTAGGGGAAATACGAAGAACTAAAATGTGGGTAAGAACAATGAGAGGAGAATCGGAGCACTCCCCGTAGAGATGGGGCTACATCAATGATCAACTCTTAGTCCGTTTCTATTTGCCTTGGCGGTAAATGAATTGACATTAGACCTTCAAGAAAGGTGCTTTGATATATGTTATTTGTGGATGACATAGTACTGATTGTGAGATGCGTAATAGAATTAATGTTAAACTAGAGGTATGGACAAACTTTGGAGAGTAAAAGGTTTAGGTTGAGCAAGACAAGATAAGAGTATGTGGTGTAAATTTAGTGAGGCAATGCATGTGGAAGGCATGCATGTGAGGCTTGACACATGAAATATCCCCGAGAAAAGACAGATTCAAGTGCCTTCGGTGTATAATTCAGGGGAGTGGAGACATTGACGAGGATATCACACATTGCATTGGAGCGGTGTTGATGAAGTAGAGGCTTGACTCTAGAGTCTTGTGTAATAAAAGGTAGCATCGAAACTCAAAGGTAAGTTTTATAGAGTGGTGGATTTGCCGACGTTATTGTATGGAGCGAAGTGCTAGACAGTCAAGAGCCCTCATGTTCAGCAGATGCATGTTATGGGGATGAGAATGCTAAAAAAGATGTGTCATCATACTAAGAGCGATAAGATAAGAAACGAAGATATGCTTTAGATAAGATAAGAAATGAAGATATGCAAAATAAAGCGGGAGTGGCATCTGTGGTGGATAAGATGAGAGAAGTGAGACTGAGATAGTATGGACATGTGAAGAGAAGATGTGTGGATGCACTAGTGAGAAGGTGAGAGAGGTTGATTATAGAGGGTACACGGAGCAGCATGGATAGATTGAAAAAGTATTGGGGGGAGATGATAAAACAAGATGTGATGTTGCTTCAATTACCGAAGATATGGCCTTTGATAGGAAAGTGTGGAGGACACGTATTCGGGTAGAATGTTGGTAGGTATGTAGTGTTATCTTGCTTAAGGTAGTTGGTGTTTTCTAGTATACTAGTTGTATTATTGTAGCTCTTGTCTTTTATATCCATCAATGCTTATTATTGTTTTCAACAATTTATCCTAGTCTATTTTTGCTCCGGATGCTGCACTATTTTATTGTTGTTGTTGTTCCCTTCTGGTAGACTATGCACTGTTTTATTGTGATCTACTATATTTTCTTCGTTATATCTAGAATAGCTACATTTGGGCTGAGGATATTTTGAAAATAGCCTCTCTACCCCCACGCGGTAGTGGTAAGGTTCGAGTACATTCTACTCTCCCCAGACCACACTTGTGGAATTTCACGAGATATGCCGGCATTGTTGTATAATCTTACTGTTTATATAAAATATACTATATGTTTCAAAAAGAACGACCTATATAGAAAAATTTTGACCCACTCTCAGTAGAAATAGAAGATGTGCAAGGGCTGCTTATAGGAGCAGAAGACAAGTGATTTCTCTCTAGACTACCTATCAAATGCAAATGACAAAGCTGACAATTGAAGTTATTCCCAAATAGTTACTCCTGAATCAATTCAAAATAGTTAGTTAAAAGATAAGAGTCTCCTCTTGTAACACTCTATCCGTGTCATGGCATGAATAGGGCTCCTCAAGCATGCAAAAATTAGCTCTCCTACGATCATTGAAACCTCAAGGTGAACTAAGTATCAAAGTAGTGGGTTTTGAGCATGAAATTTCGGGGATAGTCTTGGGCATGGAAAAAGGAAGACATGAGAAAAACCATAATCAAAAATCATCCACCAAGACAAATTCAAGAGGGAAGAAAAAGCAATCACTAGAATTACAAAGATTACGTGGGGACTGAATTCAGATAGCAATAAGGCAATAATTATGGGCAAGTATTACAGAGTTTTTTTCAGATGAAGATCAAATTTCTAAGTTGGAAGGCGTGGGGGATCAGAGAAGCAGCTAAGAGGAAAACTATTAAATCAATGATACTCAAATGGAGAGAAGATATAGTACCAATGGATTAAATATTCCTTATAGTGTGGGTCTGGCAAACTATTAGAAATCAGTGGCCAAGAATGTCGGGTAACTCTATTATCAGTGTAGAAAACTGTAGAAAGATCTTGTTCTGGGATGATATATGGGTGGGACAAACACCTCTGAGGCAACAGTTCCCAGACACGTACAACCTCAATCAACAAAAACTGGTTATTTCTTTCTTTTCAAACAAGTCCAACTTTTTAACATATAAATAGACAACCTTAAACGAACAAAGGTTAGCTCTATCCTAGACCAAAAGTTTTCATGGCAATAGTAAATCTACAAAGCTAGAAATCTAGAGAAACTAGAACCTCAAACATGTCTTACAAAAAACATTACATCTACAACAACAACAACAACATACCCAGTAAAATCCCACAAGTGGGGTTTGGGGAGGGTAGAATGTACGCAGACCTTACCACTACCTCATAGAGGTAGAGAAGCTGTTTCCTGGGAACCCTCGTCACAAAACACAAAAAACATTATATCTATTCAGCAAAAATAAATAGTTTCCAGATGAACAACTGTCATCGCTCATCTCGCAACCTAGACCACCAGAAAGAATTTTCTGTATTCAGTTGTATTTTCTTGCAGATGTTTCATACCTAATTCTTTTTAAATATAAGAAGCTAAAAAGCAACATAATAGCAGAAGCTTACAACTGAAATATATGAAGCAAGAGCATTATACAAGAATTGGATGCAAAAGTTAAAACTTGAAAAGATTTCATTTGTATTTAACTCACTGAAATACCTGAAATAACATGCCAAAAGCACAAAAATATATACCTTTGATGATGTATTTGACATTAGAATCATCAAGCAGCGACTTAAATGATAGTAATATGCTGAACTTTTCCTCAAACTTTGACGTCAGAATGTTAACCAAATTCTTCCTTGCTATGGCAATAAACTCACCATCCGGACTCCACCCAACTATACGACATAATGAAGCTAAATAAGTACAAGCTCAATGCACAAAGAATTCAATAGATGTAACTTGTTAATCAGATCATAAGTAGTTGAAAGTTTGAATGTATAGCTTATCAAGCATGTTCCCTGCCACCTAAAAGATAAAAACAAAAACACCCATCAAGTCACTTCATCATTCTTGCTCTATACTGTATGATACCTACAGAGAAAGGTGATTGAAGCTACTACTTCAGGAAAAAATAGAACTCCCCTGTCACAATTTATGTGGCAGTATTTGACTGGGTATGAAGTTTAAGAGAGAAAGGAAGATTTTTGCGACTTGTGTCTAAAAGAAGTCATAGACATTTGTATGACTATAATCATCTTATTGACAGTAAAATGGAAAATTTAAAGTTGAATTATTCCTAAATAAGGAAGTACAACATTTTTTAGGACAGACTAAAAAAGAATATATGCAACATATATTGGGACAGAGGAGTATAAAAAGGGCCAATATACACAATCACTTAAAAATTGCCACCACTTTACATTTAGACGTCTCAACTAAGGCATTTACCAATTGGACACTTCAATCTTAGTCAATGTGCGATCCAGCTAATTACATTATTCAACATGGTAAATCAAAAAAGTTCTAAATTGAATCTCACTGTCACGACTCAATAAAAATTGGCGTGTTTTGACTCAATAAAAGAGTCACATTGCAGGTAAGGGAGTAAAAAAAATTCAAATGACATGATCAGATCATGAGGAAGTGTATCTAAAAGCGAAAAAAGGTTAGACCAGAGAGCAAGTAATCAACATTAGTTCATCTAGCCAACATTGAGAATCTGCTGATGCCTCTTCTATTTAAAGAAGACCAGAACCGGTGGGATGGAGATGATGGAATTATTAGGGTGGGGTGAGTGAAGAAGATAAAACAGGGGATTAAAAGTACTCTCCATTTCCCAATCATTCAGATGAATTCTAAAGTGCAGATTCCATGCTTGGCCAGTCCACATTTTAGCAATTGTCGCCTGTTATATTTGGCAAAGGGAATAAAGATCAGGGACTCAGGATAAAGTTGTTTCAGGGAGGTTTTCCCTATCCAATTATCATTCCAAAAGGAGAGCTTCAACCCATTTCCAACCTTGAACCTGATTCTGGATTGCATTAATCGCCACAAGTTCCTGATTGTTCTCCACACAGTGCATTCAGATGGTGTTATTACCATGTTTGTCAACCAATTGTCTTCCATTCCATATATAGCTATAATAACATCTTCCAAAGCATGTTTTCACTAGATGTAAACTTCAAAGCCACTTCATCATCAAACTCTGATTCTGCTTCTTTAAATTTCTGATCGCCATACTCATTTTCCTTTGAACACTGTTAATTCCACCCATTTAACCAGGTGGAACTTTTTCTTATCTTCACTACCCTTCTACAGAAAATTCCTTCTCACTGCATCCAGCCTCTTGATCACATTAGCAGAAACTGGAAAATGGACATCATATAGGAGGGAAGTGCATCCAGTACACTGTTTATAAGAGTCTACTTTTCTCCCGTAAACAAATATTGACTCTTCCATTTTGTTAGCTTCTTTCCACATTTCTCCAACATTCCATTGTGAATCCCTTTTGATTTGTTTTTGGCACCCAGGGGCATGCCAAGGTAAACGGCTGGAAGTTCACCTAAGTTCTCTGCCAGGAACTCTAGTTGAGCTACTTCGTTAATGGGGCATATGAAGCTCTTTCTCCGCTTGGAGTCCGGACACTGCTTGAAAACTGATGAATATCACCCTCAGCATCAGAATCTGTTCCTCCCCTACTTCACAAAAAGCGTAAGTGTCATCTGCATACTGTAGATGTGTTATCTCCTGACTGTCTTCCATACCCTGCTTGGAATCCTTATATCGAACCCCTTAATTTTGTTGTGTTAAGTATGTTGTTCATTCCTTCCATTGCTAAAATAAATAGGAAAGGAGATAGGGGGGTTCCCTGCATCAGTCCCCTCTGAGAAGGAATGGGAAAGTTCTGGTTCAAGTGACCATATGTTTTCCGCATATCCAGTTTGCATAAGATATCTGGCTTTAGACTTCTTTGTCTGCTTTCCACACACTCATTGGCAGTAAGGATTGCATCCATAATTTGCCTCCCCCTTGATAAATGTTATCTGCTGCATATCCTCTAGTCTGTGAATGACCTTCTGAACCTCTCTCCCAATAGTCTAGCAATGATCTCATAGACTCCCCCAATAAGACTACAACATATCCAATGAAGTCCCACAAGACCCCCAACACCCCACCCCCAAAATTAGGCTAACTGGTCTAAATTATTTAATTCCACTGCTCCCAGCTTCTTGGGAATTAAAGCCACAAAGGTTGCATTTATGCTTTTTTCAAAGAAACCTGCTTCAAGAAAATTCTTAATTGCAGCAACCGAATCTCCCCTGATGTTTCTGAACTTCATCAAACAACGGTGTTTCTCTGATAATAATTTAATTGGAACTAAAACCTAGTGATGTGGTGACAAGAAGTGCTAACCAACTAAATCAATTAGAGTTACGAATGAAAACAAAAACTTATTTTTAGGCCAGAGGACTCATTCAACCTAATAGTCATGAAGTGTGATGTGATGGAAAGAACTTTGTTTATAGACCAAAGGTTGATAACAAAAACATGTTCTTGAAATGAAAATCCTCATTTTAGCACTTCATAAGAATAAGCACAATATGCAATCATAGGGAAAATACAATCAACTAAATGAGTACGACACACTACAAACTTTCAGTATATACGAAGGGTTCATTAGAATTTCTTTATGTTTTTTGATTTTTTATTTTTATGTAGTTACTTTTTTATGTTTTTTGATAGGCAAGGTTCATTAGAATATAATTGGTGTGGACAGGGGGAGATGTCAGTGATTACACCTGAACACAGCCAAGATACAGGTTGGCCGTACATTGCTAACAAGATATTGGAACTAATAGAAAATGAGTCCAGCAAAGGTAAGACCCCACCCTTCAACTAGGTGAATAAGAGTCACGCAAAGATGCAACGGTAGGAAAACGGGCAGAAGTTGAAGCAAACATTTTGTGAAGTATAAGGTTTGATAAACATAGATTTATTGGTGGAAAATATTAGCTGAAGGAGAGTAACAATTATTTAAGCAGATGCTATATCGCATCTTAAATCCCTGATTGACAGTGATCCAAACATGGACTCGGCCGGAAAGTTTCAACAAGAACTAAAACCCGTTTAGACATTATTTTAAATCTCAGTGATTTGAAATCGTGTTAATTTGAAGTTGAAATCTTGTTTGGACATGCAATTTAGATCTCTTAAGTTGTATTTATCCCCATAAACGTAAAAGCCCACCATTTGTGAAAGTTATGAAGAGCTTGTTTGGATGGGATTATAGCTATTGGCTTATTTTTGTCTTTTTGACTTTAAAAAAGTGCTTCAAAGCACATTTTTGTTCTTCCCAAATACTAAAAAAGTGCTTAAAAACTATGTCTTAAAAGCACTTAAAATGAATCAATCCAAACCAGCTCTAAAACATCCCCAACTCTTATAGAATCTTATCAAAAAGGCAAATTATAGTTCCTAAATAAGGTATAGGAATATCCTAAAGCACCGCTATAATAAATCACATATCTCTATGTTCCTTTTATAAATAAATGCTTGTGATTACAGGCTTTTAAAACTCCAAATACAACAACAACAACATACCCAGTGGAAACCCACAAGTGAGGTCTGAGGAGGGTAGAATGTACGCAGACCTTACCGCTACCTCATAGAAGTAGAGAGGTTGTTTCCTGGGAACCATCGTCTCAACAACCCATAAGCAAAATACTAGATATGACGAAACGAAAAGGAAAAGAAATGCATAGCAAGAACGACTACTAATGCAAAACACATGATAGTATGTAAATATAATAAATTTAGCACACATGATACAGATAAAGACACCACAAGATATACAGACTCGACACAACACCGCCTACAATATCCCACGGCTAGACATCAGCCTAACCTATTAACCTTCTACTCTAATTCGCGCTCTCCACTCCTTCCTCTCTAAGGTCATGTCCTCGGTGAGATCAAGTCTCGCCATATCCTGTCTAATCACCTCTCCCTAGTACTTTTTCGGTCTATCTCTACTTCTCCTAATGACTCCTAAATCCAACCTCTCGCAACTCCTTATAGGAGCATTGGTACCTCTTCTCTGCACATGTCCAAACCATCGTAGTCTCGCTTCCCTCATCTTGTCAGCCACCGGGGCCACCTCTAGCTTCTCCCGAATGGTGTCATTCCTAATCTTATCCCTCCTTGTGTGCCCACGCATCCATCTCAGCATCCTCATCTGCGACGTGCATCTTCTGAACATGTGCATTTTTTATTGGCCAACACTCCACCCCATACAGCAAAGATGGTCTAACCGTAAAACTTACCTTTGAGTTTAGGTGGTATCTTCTTTGTCACACAATATTCCAGAGGCAAGCCTCCATTTAGACCATGCTGCCCCAATACGATGTGTGACATCATCGTCGATATCGCCACTACTCTGGATGATGGACCCCAGGTACTTATAGTTTTCCCTCTTGGGGATAGGTTGAGTGGCTAGCCTCACATCAATGCCTGCTTCATCCTTCGCAACACTGAATTTGCACTCCAAGTATTCTGTTTTGGTCCTGTTTGAATCCTTTAGACTCCAGGACGTGTCTCCATGCCTCCAACCTATCATTAACTTTAGTCCGAGTCTCATCAATCAATACTATGTCATCTGCAAATAGCATACACCATGGAACCTCCTCCTGGATAGATCGCGTCAGCTCATCCATCACTAGGGCAAACAGGAACGGGCTCAACAGATCCGTGATGGAGTCCCATCTCAACAGGAAAGTATCCTGAGTCTCCTCCCACCGTTCTCACCCGAGTTTTGGCTCCATCATACATGTCCTTAATCGCCCTGATATATGTCATTGGGACACGTTTCACTTCTAGGCACCTCCATAGGACATCCCTTGACACTTTGTCATAGGCCTTCTCGAGATCAATGAACACCATATGAAGGTCCTTCTTTCTTTCCCTATATTTCTCCACTAATCTCCGAAAAAGGTGAATTGCTTCAGTAGTCGACCGCCTCGGCATGAATCCAAACTGATTCTCCAAAATAGACACTACCTTTCTCACCCTCATCTCCACTGCTCTCTCTCAGACCTTCATAGAGTGACTTAACAACTTGATACCCCTGTAATTATTACAGTTCTGAATATCCCCTTTGTTCTTGTACAATGGAACCATTGTACTCCTCCTTCATTCATCAGGCATCTTGGCAGTCTTCATAATAGCATTGAATAGTCTAGTCAACCACTCTATGTCATCCTTGACCATGTTCTTCCAAAAATCTACCGGAATCTCATCGGGTCCAACTGCTCTCCCTCTCTTCATCCTACTGATCGCCCTTCTAACCTCCTCAGCTCCGAATCGCCTACAATAATCGAAATTACGATGACTTTTGGAGTGTGTCAACTCACCCAGCTCGATGATTCTATCGCTTTTTTCATTTAAGAGTTTATGAAAATAAGTTTGCCACCTTATTTTAATGGAAGTATCATCCACCAACACCACACCCTCCTCATCCTTGATGCACTTCACTTGGTCACGGTCACGAGCTCTCCCTTCTCTCACTTTAACGAGCCTATACAATCTCTTGTCCCCACCTTTATCACTTAGCTCCTCATACAAGCGCTCAAAAGCTGCTGTCTTAGCACTCGTCACCGCTATCTTTGCTTCTGACTTAGTCGTCTTATACATCTCCTTAAGCATTCGCTTTTCATTTTCATCCCTACACTCCAACCACTTCGTGTAAGCAACCTTCTTATTTTTCACTTTGGCCTGAACTTCTTCATTCCACCACCAGTCACCCTGACGTCCACAAAAGGCCCCTCTCGAGACCCCTAGTACCTCGGCAGCTACCTTTCCAATGCAACCAGCAGTAGTATCCCACATATTGTTCACATTTTCGCCACTACTCCACGCCTTTAAGTCTCTCAACTTATCTTCCATCTCTCGGGAGAGGGCAGGAGTAAGGCATCCCCATCTAATCCTTGGTTGGGCATAAATAACCTTCTTCTTCTTTTCTCTCTTGATCTTTAAATCCATCACTAGAAGTCTATGTTGAGTGGAAATATTTTCACTCGGAATAACCTTGCAATTCTTACATAGACTTCTATCGCCCTTCCGTAGAAGCAGGTAATCTATCTGAGTCTTAGCTACCGTACTACAGAATGTAATCAAGTGGTTTTCCCTCTTCAGAAAACATGAGTTAGCAATAACTAATTCAAAGGCTTTGGCAAAATCCAAGAGAGACGTCCTCCCTCCATTCCTCTCCCCAAAACCAAAGCCTCCATGAACATCCTCAAACCCGCTACTGGTTGCCCCGATATGCCCATTGAAGTCGCCTCCTGTGAAGATTTTTTCTGTCTCTGGTATACCTCGCACAACCTCATCCAGATCTTCCCAAAAGAGCCTTTTGACTTCCTCATCTAGGCCTACTTGGGGCGCATAAGCACTAACAACGTTCACTACATGCCTACCAACCACGAGTTTGATAAGCATCATCCTATCATTAACCCTCCTAACCTCAACCACATAATCCTTAAGGTCCTAGGTTACTAGGATACCTACACCATTTCTATCCCTAGACCCACCCGAATACCACAACTTAAACCCATCCACATTCCGAGCTTTGGTACCTACCCATTTGGTCTCCTGAACACACGCTATATGAATACGCCTCCTGTTAAGACATTTCACTAGCTCTATGGATTTTCCTGTTAATGATCCTATATTCCACGACCCTATCCTTAACTTACAAAAGCTCGTGACCCTCTCTCCACCCCTGCCCCTTACCCCCGACCCTACCCCAAACCGATGACATGACCCTAGTCTATCATTCGATCTTGAAGCCACTAAACTTAAGGAGTAATAAAACTCTAACTACACATAATATTACAAAGATCTACTAATCAACAACAGCAATAACTAGTAATTAGCTATTCTATAATATAATGTTTCCACAAGGAATAGATAACCTCTTCACATTTTGGTTTTTTTTTAAAATTTTTTTTGCAAAATTTAAAATGATAGGCTTTTTTTACAAAATATAAACTCACGTTTAAAAAAAATTTGAAATCTCAATCTGGAATTTAAATCCTACTTTTTGGAGACTGAGAGATTTGAATTGGTCAAAATTTTGTGCAAATTTCATTAAAAATATTGATTTCAAATTAAAACTTGAAATTCGGAATCCAAATCCTATGGCCAAATGCCTACTAGGTGACAAATATGAACATGTAATCCCCGTTTGAGCTTCAATCTAGAGATAATGATATTGAAAGTCACAAGAATGTTTTCTAGATTGGTGGTCACTGTTAATTGCATTTCAGTATAAGAAACGCAGACCCTGACATTTTATCGGGTTTTCCTCTCCATTTATAGTTGAATCATTCAAGACCATACAAGACATTTGTGGAGGCTTCCTAAAACAAGATGAATATATGTGAAATTTTCCTCATCAAATTATTTCACAAAGACTTAAGGTAACGAAAGAAAGAGCGACGGAAAAGTACACTAGGAGAAGTGGAATACAACCAACAGTTGTATGTCATGTTAAAAATCTCCTAATGTTTGGACCTAAGTCAAGAATGATCAAGCCACAATAGGGAAAAATTAGAAGAAGCGTCTGAAAGGACACGAGCAAAACGCCCAACCCATTAATATTTGATCTAGCAAAGAGGGATCAAATCAATCAAGTTCTTTTACAAACTTAAGGTTCTTGGAGTAATTGAAGTCTATAAATGATATAAATGTTCTCATGGAGTTCATTAGCACCCTAAGCCCTACATAACCAAGGAAACCATATTCTTAAGTGTGTCTGTATACTTGTAAAACTAAGGGGAACACACTCATATGTGCTTACGTATATCAAACCACAATTGGCGTTTATTTATGCAAATAAAATAATCAAATACAGAGTAACTTTGTGCCTTCATCGACTTCACAAGCCCACGTGGAATATTACGGACCAAAACAACTCAATCAATTCTAAGAAGTTGTATGTCATGTTAAAAATCTCCTAATGTTTGGACCTAAGTCCAGAATGATCAAGCCACAACAAGGAAAAATTAGAAGAAGCATCTGACAGGACATGAGCAAAACGCCCAACCCATTAATATTTGATCTAGCAAAGAGGGATCAAATCAGTCAAGTTCTTTTACAAACTTAAGGTTCTTGGAGTAATTGAAGTCTATAAATGATATAAATGTTCTCATGGAGTTCATTAGCACCCTAAGCCCTACATAACCAAGGGAACCATATTCTTAAGTGTCTGTATACTTGTAAAAACTAAGGGGAACACACTCATATGTGCTTACGTATATCAAACCACAATTGGTGTTTATTTATGCAAATAAAATAATCAAATACAGATTAGCTTTGTGCCTTCATCGACATCACAAGCCCACAGGGAATACTACGGACCAAAAAACCTCAATCAATTCTAAGAAATTTCTAATTGGAAACTTGCCTAAATAGCATTATCTCAATTTACTAGAGACTTTGACAGCTCCTAGACCTTTTACTGAAAAAGCTAAGCAAAAGATATCACACAAACATCTCATGTGTGGTTTGCAAGCTATTGCATAGTAGCAGGGATTTACCCTGTACGCACCCAAAGGGTAGCAGCTATTGGTTCCCCTTGTCATCAATAAAAGATACCACACAAACAAACAAACAAACAAAAAGGATACCACACAACAGAGATAGAAAGGCCCTCAATATAATCAAGGGGTTTAGGGATAAAGGAAACATACAAGCATCAGCATCATCCATAACTTCTTTAATGGGGCTTTGACCAACCCCGCTATACAACTTCCCATCACTTGATAGAACAGCATAAACCTTTTCTGCCTTTTTAGCCCATTGCATATCCTTGATGATACTTGAATTGTTGAGAGTATGAGAAAATGCTGGTGCTTGGTCCTATTATTTGGCAATACAAACAAGATTGAAGGACATCAAATTTTCATTACTGCTAAACTGATACTGAGTCATAGAAGTTATTTTTATACATCAATAAAAGGAACATGTATCCAAATTAATTGCAGGTATGACAGTACAATGAGCATATCGCGAGAGGCATTTATCTAGGAATGTCAGGGACAAGAGATTGTAGAGTGTTGATGTTACAAGACTAAGTGTTCCAACTAAGTAGTAGTTTCAAATGAAATTAAAATACTACCTTGTAAAGAAGGGCGCTAACGGGGAAGAAATGGATTGTATTGGCAACACAAGCGGCAAGCAAGGAGTCATCGCCAGACAATGCAAGTAGGGAGATTTTTCCGATAGTAACATCGACAACACTCAATTGCTGTATAGAGGGACCAGTGCCTTTCTCTTTAATCTCTTCTGCAGATGCCATAACCTCCTTTGTTCTCGCAACACAAAATCCTGTCAAAAAAAGAAAAAGAAACTTAAGTGATTCTTCTGAGCAATACTGAAACCAAGTTATAAAGAAAATGGAGAGACCATTGGAGTGTGCAATGAAGAGAAGGCGAAAGCGTTCGGAGACAACTAAAGGTTGCAGAGGAGGACATTCATTTTCGATATCAAAGGAAGAATCTTCTCCGGATTTTATAGGGACGGGCGTTCCGACTCTGGAGAAACGATAATTTTTGGAGCCAATTTGGTCTCCTTCAATCTCTTCCTCCAATTGAATGGAAGCAGCAGACATTCCTGAATATCGGTGATTTGTGACTTGTGAGAAACTGGGAATGGCAGAACGCAAATTGAGTTTACAAATTAAAATGGGCACAACTCTTTCAGAACTAGGAACTCGGAAGCATTAACAATAGGTTTTACAAGCTTGAGCTTGAGTGGGCTTGTAGCATTTCTCTAACAGCTTGTTTGGATGGTATGGTGTACCATAGGGCTTGTTATTGTTTAATAATAATATTTTGTTATTTGATTTGACTGTGGTAATGTATTATAATTTATAAATTTATAAAAATATTTTTAATTATTATAAATATTAAATTTATTAATAGTTTTTTAATAACTTTTTAAAAATATAAATACATGGAATCGAGTAGGGAAACATACAAGCTAATATATTTTCATTCTATACAAACAATACTAGAAAATAAAAAAAGTAAGAACTTTTAAATAAACGAACCTCAAAAAATATACTAAAACGTGAAAGAAAAGACGAGAGGTGGAAAAGAAGTTTCAAGAGTTGATGCGGAGAAAGTAATAAAATACACATACTAAGGTAAAGTTTAATAAAGAATAAAGGATAAATTATAATTATTTAAATTTAAATAACGGTATAATTGGAAGAAAAAATAAAAGAACCATGGGATACCACCAAATTGGTGGTTTAAAAAAGTGAGGTTTTCACGGTTACAGAACCATGAAACCATACCATACCATATAATTAATGAAACAATCAAAATAAACATTATTCTTTTAATAACTATACCATACCATACTACGGAAAACCACCATCCAGACAAGCTGTAAGTTAAAAAAAGAAAATGGGAAAAGTGCACCAATTAGACTTATTAAGCAAAATATTTACACAAATTAGACCTCTCCTAACTTAATTATCCAAATTGGACCTTAATCTAAAATATTTACATTATGAATCATTTGTTGAATAATACATATATATTCACGCAATCCATTAATTAGTTGAGGCCAAATTCACCCTCTTTTCCACTTGGACAAATTCATGTAGCATTAGAAGTGGCCCAATCTAAATCTCTCTTTTCATGTGAATATTTTTACGCTTTTTGTATGATTTTTTCTTAAAATACTGGGCATTTTGGAAATTCAATCAACTTCTATTGGCGCGCTTCATGAAGTAAATCCATTAGTGGGTATATACATTTCTCTACCTTTTCTTAGATTTTTTAAGTTTTTTTGCCGTATATGTTGTTAGAATTACAAATTTTGAAAGTTTTTTTTTTTGGAAATCTCTGCTACAATAATTCGTATTTTTTATTGTTGATTTTGTTCTATGATCGTAAACACGTTGCTAATCGTTGGTGGGCATGGCACATTTACTAATTCTTTGTATATTGATGATGTAGTTGAAGTTGAAGAAGGGTTTGTTCCTTCAGATGTGTGGAGTTGTCCAAATTTTAATTTGATTGGGGATGATTCGCTATCTTCCGATGCTTCTAGTGTGAACCCAAAAGTTGGGGAAAATGTTGAGGGTGAACATGGAAATGCCCTTAATGTTTGTGTAGGGTTAGATAAGGGTGATTGTTATGTCGGAAAATGACTTTCGGTTTAAAAATTCGACTAAGACTTAATTAATTTAAGTAAATCGAATCTTCAAAACTTTTTAGAGTCGCCACTTAATTTTTAGAAAATTAAGAAAACCGATTATTTTAAAAGACCTAAAGAGGAAATCTTTTAAAAATCCAAAGAAAACAAGTTCGGGTTCATATTTCTATTTCGGGAAGGTTTTACGCACCCGAAATATCCGCTAACGTGCGATTATCCAACGATTAAATATTTTGACTAACTTTGAAATAATATAATTTTATATTATTAATTTTGAAAAGTTTAAATAGAATATTTTAAGAGTAGGAAATGGATATTTATATTTTTTACTTATATTTCAGTCAATTAGAATAATTAGGTGAACTAGTTAAAGAAAATCTAATATTAAAATCTAACTAATTTTATTTAATTAAAAGAGTTGATGAATTTAACCAACTAATTGGAATTTTGAAATCTACTAAACTCTAAGTATTTAAAAGAAAGAGATGTATATATACTTTTCAAAAATATTTTAAGGAAAAAGGTACTTGAAATATTTTAAAAAAAACTTAATTTCCTAAAAGTGGTTCTTATAGTCAAGATTAAAAATCATAACACAACGTAGATGGCTAACTTGGAGGAAACTTAATTAGATTAAAACATAACAAAACAACATGAATTAAAGTTAATGGTAAAGATAATCAAATAATTATTTCAAGCAAAATAATATAAACAAAGTAAACAAGATAAATTAAATAGAATTGGGCTTTGGCAGGCCCAATTCTCAAAAGCCTGCAATAATTTAAATATTGGGCCTGCCAAGCCTCTCAGATTTGCTGCTGCCAATTGGGCTCAGGCCCAATATTATTTGCTGCACATTCAATCTGAGGGTGGGCCGAACTGCCCCCCCGCTGACCATTTGGGCTTTTGGCCCCTATTCTATATAAACAATCTTTGTATACAGAAAGTGTATACAGCGTATATAGGTGCGTTGCCGCCTCGAAAATAAAATCCGACAGTTTCGAGTAGCTGGACATAGGCCGAGATTGACCCGACACTCAACGAAATGCAAAGAGGAGTCCAAAATAGACTCGGATTAACATCGCATGCAAAGAAAACCATGGATTAATCAACTACTCAAAGAAAAAAAAGAAAATTCAAATTGACACCATGAAGTAGCATATGATTAGCTAAAAAAGACCATTTCAACATAGAGGATAAACATGCTATCTCATAGAAAACAAATACACTATCCCACAACTCAAGGTGCCTCAAACAAAGAAGAAAAGTGTATCTAAAGCATGTATTTCATGTTCAAGCTAAAGCATATATCTCTTGACATAGACTAAAAGAGGAAAATTATCAATATCACAATGTTGAGATATTGTCAAAATAAAAGAGATCCTTTAAGCTTATTTATGCACATGTATATTATATATATAGATATACACATGTATACATGGAAGCACAAGCAACGTTACATGACAATATAATCCAACAACTTTCAAGTTCTATAAATACGTGTGTATATATGCATTTGTGTATATATGTATATACGTATATATAAATACATATACATTGCGATACCACCATATAATCAAACAAACTAACAAACTTTGACTTATAAATACTTATATACCTACATGTAGAAATACACATATATGTATATACGTACATAATATGGCAGCCCCAATCAATATATCCGGACAACATTCAAATTGTAGATACATGCTTATATATATATTTATATATATATATATATATATATATATATATGTAGATATTCATGTATGTATGCGTGTATACAACTGCATATACACTGTGATACGACTATACCACAGTATAACCAAACAACTTTTCAAGTTTTATGCATACATATACGTATATACACCTTCATATACAGAGATATACAGCCATCCAAACTAATATATACTCAGCCATTCTTCAAGTTTTATACATACATACGCATATATAGTCTTATATACATGGATACACAGAAAACCAGCCATTCACAACCAACAAGTATTCAGCCACTGTTCAAGCTTACACATACATGCGCATATATATCTTTATATATACATACATATACAAATATGTGTACCAACAATGTCACACTAACAACATACTTCGAAATGGTTTCAACACTCGCATTCAAACACATATATTAACTCGAGATGAAGAGTAACGAGTATTACCTTTTCCGGGGCAGCGAAAACTGGAACTACGAACGAGAATCAACTCCGATCCTAGACCCTTTGAGCTTAAAAATTTCAAGCTAAGCTTCCAGTAAATCGAAGGCTTTTTCGGATATTTTTCACAGTGAACTAATTGCTTTCACAATTTCAGAAACAAGAAGACTATTACTGGAAATCAACAAACCCGAAATCCCCAAAATTTCAGAAACCGAAAATCCCCCCAAAAAAAAAAATTCAGAATCCAAAATCCTCCTCAATCAGTGTTGAACACTGATTATATAGCCAAAAACCAGGGGTAGAAGGGGAAAATCTCCAAAACGAATTCAAAATTCGAGACCACTTTACAAGTCTCACGTCTCAACCATCGATTTGAATCGATGGTTCAGATGTGAGACACGTAAGGGGGTCTCTCTGGCGTGCAAGGACAAAGGGAAGAAGGGAGGAGTACGAATTTGACCAAAGATGGCCAAAATGGCCACTGTACCGGCTCCTTTTCTGATTTCGTGGCTGAGTTCTTTTGTTTTCTTTTCGATTTCGGGAGAGATACGGGTTTGGGGGGAAAGGAACGCGTGAGAGGGATTAATTATGTTTGGCATTATGCCATTTTTGGGACTGGAAAGGCTGGTTTTCGGCTGCTCTTTTCTGGTTTTTCGATTTTGGATGGGGAAGAAGAAGACAAGGAGGGGGCTGCGGGTCTAGGGTTTTTTTAAAAAAAAGAGCGGGTCGGGTCGGGGATTGGGTAGTGGGTCGGGTAGGGATTAAAGAAAGAATTGGGCTAGGTCTGTAGGATATTTTGGGTTGGGCTAGGGAAAATATTGGGCTGGGGTAATTGTGTCAAGGATTTAAGTAAAAAAGGTTACAAGAACAAAAAGAAGGCTTGCAAAATTAGCCACTTAAATTATGAATGTGACCAATTTGAAATCAATTGATTAATTCGACCACGAAATGAATTAATATAAATTAATTAAGGAGCTTTTAAATATTAACGACTTAAGAACAAAGTAAAGTATTTAAAGATAAAATCTATTTAAGAAAAAATATTTTAAACATGACTAAAATTAAAAGATTTATATAATACGCAATATATAGAAACATGAAAATATATAATACAAAAAAAGTAAAGTAAAGTAATACGCAATAATATAATACGAAAAAGTGAAATAAGGTACTTTAAGATAAATATATGTAATAAACAATATATAAATCTAATAATTAAAATTCAAAGATTCAAACCTAAACTACTTGAAAGAATATTTCTTGCATTTTTTGAAAGCCAATTAATTCAAATCATTAAAATTAATAGCTCGATGATTAATTTGTACTGTGGAGGGTAAAAATTGGGTGTCAACAGTTGTCCCTTTCTTTGGGCATGATCGATGAAAGCGATCGTGGACAAAGAAACTTGACCAATCCAATTTTGAGCCGACCACATATTCATCTCATGGAAGGGTCTTGGCACGGGCTATAGGAAATTGTGGCTGAACCCCAGTTTCGGGTTTCCTACATATCTCAGGTTATATGAGAATTCAGGCCACTTGTAGGTCAAAACGCTTGATTTTACGCACGATCTTGAAAAATTCAAAAGCTATCCAATATCGAATTATGGAGAAATTGGAATGCTTGGGATGAGTTTTTGAGGGTAAATGTTAGAATACAGCCGAGTTTTCAAAATTGAGCCCGCCTACATATCCTTGGACTTAGGAATCAGGCTGTTTGTAGTTCGACTCTATCGGTTGAAAAGGAAATCTCTTATTCTGAGATAACCTTTGGTTTAGGATGAGTGACAAACAAGTCGAATTATGAAAAAGAGGCTTGCAACCTCTTAACCATAAATGTGGTGCACTTCACACCCATAATTAAGAACTTACATGGACATAATTTTCAAAACTCTTGGTATATTGTCACTCGGATTAGAGAAGACTGCTTCCGATGAGAATTGAGATCACCTGGATGCGAGACTGAAGACTACGGACTCAAAGAACAATACCCACATGCCTTCTGATAGGGGTGTGATTTGATTGTGGTGATAGTCGTTTCTTAGCTTGCGTCCGAAGAGTTTGACGCCCCTCTTCAGACTATGTCCCAGTTCGCTGCTAAGACAAAGTTCCACGTTGTGCTGCCTCCTAGTTGATGACGTCCACACCTGTGGTTTGTTTTGAGAATTCATCCTTTTGGATGCTCCCGATACAACTTAGACAAAATCGTTAGTAAATAATCATAAATACAAAGATGATGTCTTTTACCATGTTTGACATGTTCTTCTTTTCAATCGTGATAGATAATGAGTTGATGCGGGGTGGTATGGTGATGGCCTTCTTGGCAATAAATAATGTAATCGCCCTCTCGGCGATGAATATGTGATGGCCTTCTCGGCGATAAATATGCGATGGCCCTCTCGGCAACTTGGAAAATAGCATTCTTGGTGACGAATATGCAATGGCCCTCTCGGCATCTTGAAAAATAAAATGGCCCTCTCGGCGATGAATATGTAATGGCCCTCTCGGCAGATTTGAAGATGTAATAGCCCTCTCGGCGATCAATATATGTGATGGCCCTCTCGGCGATTAATATAGCAATGATAAGGAGTATGTGATGGCCCTCTCGGCGATAAATATACAATGGCCCTCTCGGCGTTGAATATGCAATGGCCCCCTTGGCGATTTGAAAATATGATGGCCCTCTCGGTGACTTGGAAATAAAATGGCCTTCTCAGCGTTGAATATGCAATGGCCCTCTCGGCGATTTGAAGATGTAATGGCCCTCTCGGTGATTAATATATGCGATGGCCCTCTTGGCGACTTAAAAATAAAATAGCCTTCTTGGCTTTGAATATGCAATGGCCCTCTCGGCGATTTGAAGATGTAATGGCCCTCTCGGCGATTTGAAGATGTAATGGCCCTCTCGGTGATTAATATATGCGATGGCCCTCTCGGCGATGAATATATGCGATGGCCCTCTTGGCGACTTGAAAATAAAATAGCCTTCTTGGCAATAGATATGGAACGGCCTTCTTGGCGGTTTGAAATAAATAAAAAAATAAAAAATAAGATAAAATAACCTTCTTGACAAACCGGAAAATAAAGCGCGATGAATCATTGGTGACTCGAGCGTGATAGAGTTGTTGATGTCCCGGTGGTTTCCTTATGAATAATACCTGCAATATTTCCCTGCATCCACAGAAAATTCCTTAGTTTTAAAATGAATTGATCTGTGTTGATCTTCCGATTGTCCGTTCTCCGCCTTGTCTTTGTCGGACCGCTCCGATCTCCCACCTCTTGGTAGACAGGAAAAATAAAATATACACTTGACAAGATGTTTGACAAACAAAACTTTTAAAACGACAAAGTTAGAAAAGAATTCTTTGGAAGAAAATGTCATTGCCAAATTGTCATGTCATGAAAATCTTAGACGAACACATTCAGTTTCTGACACGGCCCTTGTGACGTATCACAATCGTCTTTGAATTTTCGATCAGGTTGAGACTTCCAAGGTTGCTCTCGAATTTCTAACGACATTCAATGAAATTTTTGAGGATGATCTCAAAATTTTTTGTCCCAGTTACATGTCATACCAAATCACTAAATTGTTAGGAAAGCCCAGAGAATCTTTGAGATCTTCCAAAAAATTCTGTCCAGTTGAAATTTCTGATGCTTTAAATTCTGACTTGTTAGAGGTGGGTCTTATGGCTTAGAATTTTTGAATTCCTTTCAAAAATTCTGTCCCAGTTTTCTTTATGGGAATATGAGCGAACCGTTGTGGCGCCTACGTATCCCGTTGAGGCAGGAATCAGGTCAAACGTAGTTCCCTTCTCGGGAAATAGAGAAAAATACAAATTTTAATAAGGAAATGACCGAGGCCGACATAGGCCGCCTACGTATCTCATTCTTGAGAATTTAGGTCAAACGTAGTTCAAATACAAAAGGGGAAAAATAAAAAGGGATAAGGGGATGACCGAGGCCGACATTAGGCTGCCTACGTATCTCATTCTTGAGAACTCAGGTCAAACGTAGTTCATTACAAAGGGATGAATATCTTCAGACTAAACACAGAAACGAATACAAGTAAAATAGTACGATTACAGGGAAAGAAACAGAAAATTCTACATCTTCAAACGTAGTATCTTTTGACGGCGTCTGAATTGATTGGTTTCGGCCACTCTTGACCATCCATCTCTGACAAGATTAATGCTCCTCCTGACAGAACTTTGCGTACATGTACGGCCCTTGCCAATTAGGCGAGAATTTTCCTTTGTACTCATCTTGGTTAGGAAAGATACGCTTGAGAACTAGTTGCCCTACCTTGAATGTTCGTGGTCTTACTCTTTTGTTGAAAGCACGAAGCATTCTCTGTTGATATAATTGACCGTGACAAACAGCTGTCATCCTCTTCTCGTCGATCAAGGCCAAATGTTTGATCCGATTACGGACCCAGTCGGCATTACTCAACTCAGCTTCCTGAATAATTCTCAATGATGGTATTTCAACTTCAGCAGGTATTACTGCTTCCGTTCCATATACCAACAAATACGGAGTTGCCCCAATTGATGTTCTGACGGTCGTGCGATAACCCAATAGAGCATAGGGTAACATCTCATGCCATCCTCGATGCTTGTCAATCATTTTCCTTAAAATCTTCTTGATATTCTTATTGGCGGCTTCTACAGCTCCATTCATTTGAGGACGATATGCTGTTGAATTTCTATGAGTAATCTGGAATTACTCACATACCTCTTTCAGCAAATTACTATTAAGATTTGTCCCATTATTGGTGATGATAGAATCTGCTATCCCAAATCGGCATATTAGGTTGTCACGCACAAAATCGGCTACCACTTTCTTTGTCATGGACTTGTAGGAAGACGTCTCTACCCACTTAGTAAAGTAATCGATTGCGACCAAAATAAATCTGTGACCATTAGAGGCCGCCGGCTCTATCGGGCCAATAACATCCATGCCCCAAGCTACGAATGGCCAAGGAGAGCCCATGGCCTTGAGTTCGTGAGGAGGGACACGAATCAAATCACCATGTATCTGGCACTTATGGCATCTCTGCACAAATTTGCAACAGTCGTGTTCCATGGTCATCCAGAAATAACCGGCTCGGAGAGTCTTCTTTGCCAAGGTGAGACCATTCATATGGGTACCACAGACTCCAGCATGTACTTGTTCGAGAAGTTTCATAGCTTCTGCGGTATCGACGCATCTAAGGAGGCTCAGATCCGGGGTCCTTCTATAAAGAATTTCCCCGCTTGGAAAAAAGTTGTTGGCCATTCGGCGTATAGCTTTCTTCTGATTGGAAGTGGCATTTTCGGGATAAGTCCCAGTCTCCAAATACTTCTTTATGTCAAAGTACCATGATTTTCCTTCTGGTTCTATCTCGACGTGAGAACAATGAGCAGGTTGCTTCTTCAACTCTATCTCCAAGGAATTAATATACACTGTGTCCGGATGTTGAATCATTGAGGAAATGGTGGCAAGGGCATCGGCGAACTCATTCTGTACCCTTGGCGTGTGTTTGAACTCGATCTTTCAAAATCTTTTACACAACCTCTGCACTAGTTGCACATACGGTACGATCTTTGGATTTTTTACCGCCCATTCTCCTTGGACCTGATGAATCAATAAATCTGAATCCCCAATAACCAGAAGCTCTTGGACATCCATATCTATGGCCACTTTTATGCCCAAAATGCAAGCTTCATACTCAGCCATGTTGTTAGTGCAATGAAACCGAAGTTTTGCTGACACCGGATAGTGCTGACCTGATTCTGATATCAAAACCGCTCCAATACCGCTACCTTGGCTATTCACAGCTCCATCGAAAAACATTCGCCAACCAGGGTATGCTTCGGAGATGTCTTCTCCCGCAAAGGAGATCTCTTCATCTGGAAAGTAGGTCTTAAGTGGTTCATAACCATCGTCAATCGGATTTTCTGCGAGATGATCAGCTAAAGCCTGTCCTTTGATTGCTTTCTGAGTTACATATACAATGTCGAACTCGCTCAACAACATTTGCCATTTAGCTAACTTCCCAGTGGGCATTGCTTTCTGAAAAATGTACCTCAACGTGTCCATCTTCGAAATGAGGTACGTAGTGTACGAAGACAGATAATGCCTCAACTTTTGAGAAACCCAAGTCAAAGCACAACAAGTTTTCTCCAAATAAGTATGTCGGGCTTCATACGGAGTGAACTTTTTACTCAAATAGTAAATTGCTCGCTCTTTCTTCCCGGTCTCATCATGTTGGCCTAACACACACCCGAATGCATTGTCAGAGACAGACAAGTATAACAATAGCGGACTTCTTTCTCGTGGAGGGACTAATATAGGTGGATTAGACAAATAACTCTTGATGGTGTCGAAAGCATTTTGACATTCTTCTGTCCATTTGGTCATTGCGTCCTTCCTCAACAACTTAAAGATAGGATCACAAATCAACGTAGATTGAGCTATGAATCGACTGATGTAATTCAACCTTCCTAAGAAACTCATGACCTCTTTCTTCGTCTTTAGAGGAGGCAAATCCTGAATTGCTTTGATCTTAGAAGGGTCTAGCTCGATACCTCTTCTACTGACAATGAATCCCAACAATTTACCGGCCGGCACCCCGAAAGCACATTTAGCGGGATTCAATTTTAGATTATATCGGCGTAGACGATCGAAGAACTTCCTCAAATGAGTCAAATGATCCGAACTCTCGCGGCACTTGATGATGACATCATCCACATACACCTCGATCTCTTTGTGAATCATGTCGTGAAAGAGAGTCGTCATGGCTCTCATATAAGTAGCCCCAGCGTTCTTGAGACCAAATGGCATCACCCGATAATGATACACACCCTAGGGCGTGATGAAGGCTGTCTTTTCTGCATCTTCTCTATCCATTAGTATTTGATGATATCCGGCGAAGCAATCCACGAACGACTGTATTTCATGCTTGGCACAATTATCAATGAGGATATGAATGTTCGGCAATGGAAAATCATCCTTAGGGCTAGCTTTGTTGAGATCTCTGTAATCGACGCAGATTCTGATCTTTCCATCCTTCTTAGGTACTGGAACGATGTTGGCTAACCAAGTGGGATATTGCGTTACCTCCACCACCTTAGATTGTATCTGCTTAGTAACTTCTTCTTTGATCTTCAGACTCAACTCTGGCTTAAACTTCCTCGTTTTCTGTTTCACCGGACTGAACTCTGGATTGATTGGCAATTTGTGAGAGACGATGTCCGTACTCAAATCGGGCATATCTTCATAAGACCATGCGAATACGTCCACGTACTCTTTGAGCAAGCTGGTGAATTCTCCTTTCTGAGTCTCTGTCAGATGGGCACTGATTCTAGTCTCTTTGACACATTCTTCGTCTCCCTGATTCACTACTTTCGTCTCATCCAGATTAGGCTTATCCCGATTCTCAAATTGTCTCAGTTCCTCGGCAAGATGTTCGTGGACCAAGGTTCTTTCGTCACAGATACCAAGTTCACTGTCATCCACTTCATTTTGTTCGTCCAGCTTTTGACATGACATGATGTTGGCAAATTTAAATTTATTTATACTGGGATCATAAACAAACAGTTAGAATTCATAAAAAATAATTTGATAAAAGCAATTGAAATGATGAAATAACCAGCGAGTGCAATATGAAAAATAAAAATGGAGGCTTTCATTCAACTTAAAGAAAAATGCAAACTTTGGCCATGACCCAGGGTCACTCTGCCTTTCCGACATCACAAGGGAAATTCAAACAAGATTAAACATGGATAAAAATAAACAAAATAAAACAAGGGTGGGTTTCGGGCCTCCGCCGAGCCGTCACCACTTCAAAAACCAATAGTTTTCCATCTACCAAGATGGATGGGAGATGAATAGCCGGGTAGTTATCTTTTCTGGCACTGGTTCTGCATCATTATCATCGACCGCATCAACTTCCTCGAACAAAACCCAGATTCCTTCCCCAAGGCCATCGACATTGACATGTTCTCGTACTGGAAATGACTAATATAGGTGCTGTATAGGTCGAGCTAGTGTCCAATCACCCTTCTGCCTCGGAGTCTGCCACTCGTCTTCTTCCCGGACGGCGTACCCTAAACCATACCTTGACTGCTTCGTTGGCAACGGAATGGGCTCAACTATACCCTGCAAATGCTTTCCTAGCCCATAACCTGGCTCAAAACCATTTCTTATCATAACCGTAGCCATCATCTTGTAAACAGTAGGCATAGGAGGTCCAGACATCCTACCATCTTCTGTGGCGTTCACTATCTCAACTGTGTAGAAATCAGACCCTCTGGTGACGTTGTCAACAATAGGTGCATGCACGTTCAAATGGCTTCCCTCGCCATAAATAACAACTTCTCGTTCATTCCAAATGAACTTCATCATCTGGTGGAGGGTAGACGGTACATCTCCTGCCATATGAATCCAAGGCCTTCCCAATAGCATGTTGTAACTGGTAGTGATATCCATTACTTGAAACTCGACCAGGAACTCAGCGGGCCCTACCTGAATCCCTAGATTCACCGATCCTAGGGTGTCTCTCCGACTGCCGTCAAACGCTCTTACATTGACTTGACTCTGACAAATTTTTCCGACATCAAAATTCAACTGTCTGAGAGTAGACAACGGACATATGTTCAAACCCGACCCATCATCAATCAACACGCGGTTCACAATTATGTCCCGACACTTAATAGTAACATGAAGTGCCTTGTTATGCATTGACCCCTCAAATGGCAACTCGTCGTCACCAAAACTGATGCGGTGTCCCTGGGTAACCCGGCTTACCATAGCCACAAAATCATCACTGTTGGTTCCCATCGGCACATACGTGTCCTCCAACGCTCCCATTAATGCTTGTCTATGACGCTGCGAATTCATCAATAATGCCCACACTAAGATCTGCGCAGGTGTTTTTTCCAAGTGCTTCACAATGGAGTACTCTTCCAGCATTCTCCTCCAGAATTCTTCCGCCTCGGCTTCACTTATCTGCCTCTTGCCCTGATCTCTTTTGTTCACACCTTGGACTGGTCCCTCGGTACCGATAGTTATGATTACGACCTTGTTAGCGGAGACTCTTTTCGGCACTGCAGCGACCACCTCGAGAGGCGTCAAAAGGACAACTTTTGGCTTTTCGGTGATGCTCAAAGATGCCACACTTTTCTCCAAACAAGAAGCGCTGTCCGGGACTATCATTTTGGGTGCACACCAGTCTTCCTCTTTTTCAATCATGTGGGCACTATTCTCTCCATGGTTCGGCAAAGGGTTGCTGCTAACATTAGGAGTGACAGTCTGGAGAACGACCATATCGCGATCAATTAGATCCTGGATCTTATGCTTCAAGTTTATGCACTCTTCAGTGTTATGTACGACACCGTTGGAGTGAGTTTGATCACTCCTGTAGAAGCGAGAACTAACATCCACTACTTTCGGAGGAACAGGCTGGATCAACCCTGCAGCGGATAACCTTTCAAACAGCTTCGTCCGGCTTTCAGCAAGTGGTGTGAACACCCTGGGAGGTTTCTTATCTAAGCTTGGACGGGGAGGGTTGTAGCTGTTTTGTGGAGGTGGAGGTACTTGATGGTAGGTTGGAGGGTTTTGGCGAAGAGGTGTAGGAATTCGGGGTCTTGGGTATGAGGGGGTATGATAGCTTGGAGATGGATTTTGGTAGCTAGTAGGCGGAGTCTGATGGACCGGTTGGATGTAGGCACAACTCGGAGGCTGGGGTTGGTAATTTGGATGGACACTCGGGTATTGGGGAGTGTGATATTGAGGGGAAGGAGTTTGGTAGTTTAGGGATGAAGTTTGGGTGTGGTATATTGGGTGTGGACTCGGGGTGAATTGGGGGTGATTTTGAGGAGGTGTGGTTTTTCTAGGGTTGTAAGCGGGTGTTCTCCTCTTGTCTGAAAAGCCGGAGATAGCTGACACATCTTCTCTTCTCTTTTTCACTAACCCTGAAGACCCGACCGAACTCATCACACGGGTCACTTTTCCTGTCTTGAGGCCATCCTCGATGGTCTCACCAATCCTGACAATGTCTGCAAATTTTGCTCCGATGAGCAGTATCATTCTTTCGTAGAACTCTTGCTCTTGCGAGCGCACAAATACTTCAACGATTTCTTTTTCTGACATAGGAGGTTGGACCTTGGCCGCCTCCTTTCTCCACCGATAGGCATACTCGCGATAACTCTCTGTGGATCTTTGCCTTATCTTTTCCAGCGAGTATCGATCTGGAACAACCTCTACGTTGTAAGCGAATCTTTCCATGAAATCCTTAGCCATTGCGTTCCATCCGACCCATTGGCTCACTTCCTGTGATGTGAACCAATATAAGGCCTCTCCACTCAGGCTCCGGCTAAAAAGTCTCATCAACAAAGCTTCGTTTCTCCCGACACCCATGAGCTGGTCGCAGTAAGCCCTTAGATGGGCTAAGGGGTTTCCGGTCCCGGCAAAGGTGTCAAATTTCGGGACCTTAAATCCCTCCGGAAGGTCCAGGTCGGGGCGAATGCACAACTCCTCATAGCTTAAACCGACGATGTCTGGAGTGATATGGTACTGCTTCAACGCCTTCGCTACTTCTTCCTTTATCCCTTGTTTGGCTATTTCCTCTCGAGCCCTCCATTCCCTTTCCTTCTCCTCATAGTGGTCTATTTCGGAATATGTAGTATGGGGAATCTGGGGTTTTGTAAGAACCGGGACATGGAAGGGAACTTTGGGGAGTGAAGTTTGGACCGTGGGCAAGTTGTATGGTTCTGGAGCGTGGATCTCTGGATGGATTGTTTGAGGGTAGGCGTTGTTAGGGACAGGAGAGGAGCTAAAGGCTTGGACGTTGTTGGCATTTGAGTTTTGCAGTGGAGGGGGGGCTAGATGTGATGAATTGGACTGAACGACGTTTGGGGTAGTGAGATCAATACCAGGGGCAGTTTGGATAGGGGTGACAGGTGGGTTGGTTGATAGAGGAATAGGTTGGTGTGACGAATGAGGAGTAGGCAAGTGGAACGGAGGTCTCCCGTCGTCATGACCAGGAAGATTGGTAGCGATGGCCAGATTAGCCAAGTCCTGGGTCTTTTTCATCTCCATTTTCATTTCCCCGATTTGCTGCATCAACTGCGCGATCAACTTATTTTGCTCAGTAATGACCGAATCCGTAATTGGGACCTCATCCAGGCTCATATCATCACGATTTTCTGCCATAGTACCTGCACTATTTAAACGGCTTTGACTGGGGAAGGAATCTTTGTGGGCTTTAGATCTGGTGAAGTAGGGATGATCGACCAGTTTATCAACACAGACCAATTCTTATCACCTGTACGAGAATTACTCAAAGGCAAAAATATTAGTGTTCCCAGATTAACAAGTAATACAAGATATCACATACAAGTTAACAAGCAAACAGTTGTTGTTTTAATCGGAAAAGACTAACCCACTGGTCATACGAGCAAGATTTTGTCTATATGATTTTGGAAATGATGTATCTCAGTATTCCGGGTTTTTCTTTTGTCTGTGTGATTTTTCTGAGCTGGGAAAGATAAGATTCCGGAGGTATTTGAAGTTGGACTTTGTCGAGAAATTGAGACTTGAAGAATATTTGGTTGTATTTTTGGCAGTGATCGGGGTTCGTTTTCGGCAGCTTATTTGATATACATATTTATTTTGGTAAGAAGTGGGCTAGAATTTTCCGAATAAACAACATTATCACATAGATCGAATAAATAACAAATATCACAGAAACAATTATTGCGCGTCCTAGAGAGCGTGTGACCCTTTTATGCCAAGGGTTGGCCTATCGATTTGAAGGATGTATACGTCATTTTAAATATTTCATTGTTCCCCCGAAATAAATTTCATAAATAGATAAAATATATTACAAACATTAATCAATAAGGGATACATTTTTCGGGGAAAAAGGGGAAAAATGTGAAATGTGAAAAGTACAAAAACTTCCCACGCAGGGGATAGACTAAATAGAAGGGGGTCCCGTTGAACTCTGGCTTTGTCCACTTCTCCTCGGATTTGGCGTTGGTGCAGCATCAAGAAAGGTTCCGCGAGTAGGGCCCGACCGGAAACTGGTGTTTGCTGAAGAGTGTTAATCTGCCTTTCTAAGTTCTGATCTAACTGAACCAAGCATGCTCTCACGTCGGCTAGTTCTTGTGTCCGAGAGGCCATTACTCTATAAAGCTCGTACTCCCTTTGTTGGAATTCTTGCTCCCTTTGTAGATAGTGATGCTCCCTTTGCCGGAATTCTTGTTCCCTTTGTTGGAATTCCCGCTCCCTATCATCCCACTGTTGTTGGAAAAGACGCCTTTGGACCTGGACCCTCGCTTCTATATCTTCTACTCGGGGATTAAGGTGGGGCCCTGGAATGATCTCTCTGCTTAAATCGGCCTTCAACCACTCTTTATACCCTTCCTCGTAGCCCGCATCATACCTATCTTCGGCAATACTTTCCTTTTTCAAGAAACTACACGCGGACCATTCCTTGAGAATGTCATCCACGAAGAGTACCTTTTCTCGATCCTCGTAGTCGACAATATACTGACTAGTATCCCCGGTCTTCGGCTCGACTTGCTTCCTCCCAAAATGTCTCATTACCCGATTCGGAGAGTAAGGTCTCATACCCCGAATACCCATAAGGACCAAAAAGGGAAACCGCCTTCCTTGTATCGCCACCCTTTCAAACATAAAGTCGTCGAACATCCACGAAATGTTATCCTCCTTCAAATCATAGAGGACCTGTGCCCATCCTTCTTTTGACCTTCTCATTTTGAAGTTCCGAATAGTCAACAGAAGTTCGTGGTGGGCCAAGGCATTTCTTCCATCATGTCGTCTCAAATCTTGCTTCCACTTCTCGATTTTCGTGGCCAAGTGTAATGACATCCACCATTGTAACAGCAAATTACACCCTTGGAAAAATCCATACCCATTCTTGCACATCCCAAGAGACCGGTAGATATCGGCTAAGATGACCGGTGCCAAATCACAATACTTCTTTTGGCCGTCCCTACCAAGGCCGTAGAAGATAGTGTGGGTAACCATGACAACTCGGGAATCTATGGTATTTGTCTGGTCGTGGGGAAATACCATGGTTCCTAAAAGGCATATGGAAAAGGCTAGGGCTTGGGTGCTAATCCAAGTGCCGTAATCATGAAACTCGTTAGGGAAGTTTCCAAAATAACTCTTATGCCCCCAACGTTCAAAGAATCTTAAAAATGGGATCCTCGGGGTATCGAACCACTCGGCTTGCACTAGGAAAAGCATATCCTTCATTTTCTTACTGGTCGGTCTGCTTGGCACCAAAATATTGTGGTCGGGGTATTTCTTCCTCTTTTCATATAACCCCTTAGACTCTAGGCAATCCCGAATCTCTTCGATCGTAGGTGTCAACTCGACATCCCCAAATCGGCACCATCCTATTATCATCCCAGAATCGTGTAATAACTTTAATAAATGCAGGGTATGCCTGAAATTCCATTAGTGAAGGTAGATGCCCTAGGTGTGTCGTGACTTGATCCTGTGCGTATTCACTAAGATTATTCCACCATACACGGAGAAGATCCGGAGTCTTGGTAACCATGTCAAATTCTGGAAATTGAGTAGTCATCTACAAGAAGAAACTGCATTTTAGAAAAATAAAAACAACTCCCGGGCCCATGAACAACGATTTATTTAAAAAACGTATACATCCTTCAAAAACAGACAAAATGATCGTTCAATTGGGCCGGAGGCCACTTTGAACTCAAGGTGGGCTACTAATGGGCCCGATACCCTTGGGGTATCGGGTCGACCTAGGCCAATGCACCTACAGGGTTTTTGGTTTCGTTCTATCCTAGGTATCTAAGAGTGGATTTATTTTTGACTATGGAAAGGTGACCCGAGCGGACAACCGGGGCTGGGGAAATTAACGACCGTTGACCCCGCATGATCGACTCAATTCGTCAGGGTACCCCGATGGAAAAATTTAAACTAAACGGCTGCGACCCGCATAACCGTCGTTTTATGAAAAATAAAAAAATGCCAAGTGGCGGAAAATGCTATGCATGTATGACAGTTTAATAATTTAAATTAAAACAAACAAACAAAAAATACGGACAAATAATGATAAATAAAACCGATTAACAAAATTAGTCAAAAATTCAATCTTTTGGTTTGAACCTAATTAAATATTCCCCAGCAGAGTCGCCATTTCTGTTATGTCGAAAAATGACTTTCGGTTTAAAAATTCGACTAAGACTTAATTAATTTAAGTAAATCGAATCTTCAAAACTTTTTAGAGTCGCCACTTAATTTTTAAGAAATTAAGAAAACCGATTATTTTAAAAGACCTAACAGAGGAAATCTTTTAAAAATCCAAAGAAAACAGGTTCGGATTCATATTTCTATTTCGGGAAGGTTTTACGCACCCGAAATATCCGCTAACGTGCGGTTATCGGACGATTAAATATTTTGACTAACTTTGAAATAATATAATTTTATATTATTAATTTTGAAAAGTGTAAATAGAATATTTTAAGAGTAGGAAATGGAATATTTACATTTTTTACTTATATTTCAGTCAGTTAGAATTAATTAGGTGAACTAGTTAAAGAATATCTAATATTAAAATCTAACTAATTTTATTTAATTAAAAGAGTTGATGAATTTAACCAACTAATTAGAATTTTGAAATCTACTAAACTCTAAGTATTTAAAAGAAAGAGATGTATATATACTTTTCAAAAATATTTTAAGGAAAAAGGTACTTGAAATATTTTAAGAAGTATTTTAAAAAAAACTTAATTTCCTAAAAGTGGTTCTTATAGTCAAGATTAAAAATCATAACACAACGTAGATGGCTAACTTGGAGGAAACTTAATTAGATTAAAACACAACAAAACAACATGAATTAAAGTTAATGGTAAAGATAATCAAATAATTATTTCATGCAAAATAATATAAACAAAGTAAACAAGATAAATTAAATAAAATTGGGCTTTGGCAGGCCCAATTCTCAAAAGCCTGCAATAATTTAAATATTGGGCCTGCCAAGCCTCTCAGATTTGCTGCTGCCAATTGGGCTCAGGCCCAATATTATTTGCTGCACATTCAATCTGAGGGTGGGCCGAACCCCCCCCCCCCCATTTGGGCTTTTGGCCCCTATTCTGTGTAAACAATTCTTTGTATACAGAAAGTGTATACCAGCGTGTATAGGTGCGTTGCCGCCTCGAAAATAAAATCCGACAGTTCCGAGTAGCTGGACATAAGCCGAGATTGACCCGACACTCAACGAAATGCAAAGAGGAGTCCAAAATACACTTGGATTAACATCACATGCAAAGAAAACCATGGATTAATCAACTACTCAAAGAAAAAAAAAGAAAATTCAAATTGACACCATGAAGTAGCATGTGATTAGCTAAAAAAGACCATTTCAACATAGAGGATAAACATGCTATCTCATAGAAAACAAATACACTATCCCACAACTCAAGGTGCCTCAAACAAAGAAGAAAAGTGTATCTAAAGCATGTATTTCATGTTCAAGCTAAAGCATATATCTCTTGACATAGAATAAAAGAGGAAAATTATCAATATCACAATGTTGAAATATTGTCAAAATAAAAGAGATCCTTTAAGCTTATTTATGCACATGTATATTATATATATATAGATATACACATGTATACATGGAAGCACAAGCAACGTTACATGACAATATAATCCAACAACTTTCAAGTTCTATAAATACATGTGTATATATGCATTTGTGTATATATGTATATACGTATATATAAATACATATACATTGCAATACCACCATATAATCAAACAAACTAACAAACTTTGACTTATAAATACTTATACACCTACATGTAGAAATACACATATATGTATATACGTACATAATATGGCAGCCCAATCAATATATCCGGACAACATTCAAATTGTAGATACATACATACATACATACATACATATATATATATATATATATATTCATGTATGTATGCGTGTATACAACTGCATATACACTGTGATACGACTATACCATAGTATAACCAAACAACTTTTCAAGTTTTATGCATGCATATACGTATATACACAGATATACAGAGATATATAGCCATCCAAACTAATATATACTCAGCATACTTCAAGTTTTATACATACATACGCATATATAGTCTTATATACATGGATACACAGAAAACCAGCCATTCAAAACCAACAAGTATTCATCCACTGTTCAAGCTTACACATACATGCGCATATATATCTTTATATATACATACATATACAAATATGTGTACCAACAATGTCACACTAACAACATACTTCGAAATGGTTTCAACACTCGCATTCAAATACATATATTAACTCGAGATGAAGAGTAACGAGTATTACCTTTTCCGGGGCAGCGAAAACTGGAACTACGATCGAGAATCAACTCCGATCCTAGACCCTTTGAGCTCAAAAATTTCAAGCTAAGCTTCCAGTAAATCGAAGGCTTTTTCGGATATTTTTCACAGTGAATTAATTGCTTTCACAATATCAGAAACAAGAAGACTATTACTGGAAATCAACAAACCCGAAATCCCCAAAATTTCAGAAACCGAAAATCCCCAAAAAAAAAAATTCAGAATCCAAAATCCCCCTCAATCGGTGTTGAACACTGATTATATAGCCAAAAACCAGGGGTAGAAGGGGAAAATCTCCAAAACGAATTCAAAATTCGAGACCACTTTACAAGTCTCACATCTCAACCATCGATTTGAATCGATGGTTTAGATGTGAGACACGTAAGGGGGTCTCTCTGGCGTGCAAGGACAAGGGGAAGAAGGGAGGAGTACGAATTTGACCAAAGATGGCCAAAATGGCCACTGTACCGGCTCCTTTTCTGATTTCGTGGCTGAGTTCTTTTGTTTTCTTTTCGGTTTCGGGAGAGATACAGGTTTGGGGGGAAGGGAACGCGTGAGAGGGATTAATTATGTTTGGCATTATGCCATTTTTGGGACTGGAAAGGCTGGTTTTCGGCGGCTCTTTTCTGGTTTTTCGATTTTGGATGGGGAAGAAGAAGACAAGGAGGGGGCTGCGGGTCTAGGGTTTTTTTTTTAAAAAAGGAGCGGGTCGGGGATTGGGTAGTGGGTCGGGTAGGGATTAAAGAAAGAATTGGGCTAGGTCTGTGGGATATTTCGGGTTGGGCTAGGGAAAATATTGGGCTGGGGTAATTGTGTCAAGGATTTAAGTAAAAAAGGTTACAAGAACAAAAAAAAGGCTTGCAAAATTAGCCACTTAAATTACGAATGTGACCAATTTGAAATCAATTGATTAATTCGACCAGGAAATGAATTAATATAAATTAATTAAGGAGCTTTTAAATATTAACGACTTAAGAACAAAGTAAAGTATTTAAAGATAAAATCTATTTAAGAAAAAATATTTTAAACATGACTAAAATTAAAAGATTTATATAATACGCAATATATATAAACATGAAAATATATAATACGAAAAAAGTAAAGTAAAGTAATACGCAATAATATAATACGAAAAAGTGAAATAAGGTACTTTAAGATAAATATATGTAATAAACAATATATAAATCTAATAATTAAAATTCAAAGATTCAAACCTAAGCTACTTGAAAGAATATTTCTTGCATTTTTTGAAAGCCAATTAATTCAAATCATTAAAATTAATAGCTCGATGATTAATTTGTACTGTGGAGGATAAAAATTGGGTGTCAACAGTGATCGTGAAGGAAAATGAAAAGTTGGTGAAATTGCAGGCAAATTCTCGGGAAATGATGAAATCCATACTAGAAAAAGAAATGCTACAACTGATCCTGCTAATCTTGTAGATGAATCAGTCCCCCGTCATGATAGTGGAACTCAAAGTGTTGATCCTACGGCTGAAAGCAATTTTGTTGATAAAAGAAATTTTCATGTAAGTTTTTGTTTCAATTATGTGTGTTCTTTTATTATTCTTTCTTTGAATTCTCTAGTTGCAAAAAAAATCTATATAAAGCATGTTAACAATCTCAATGATACTTATGGAGTTTACATATACTCCGAGAGTATCACTGAATAGTGAGTATTTTGAAACATTGAATTTTAATGATACTATCAGATTATATGAGTATATTGTGTTGGTGTTCTTTATGATTTTTATGCCTACTTATTTTTGTTTGTACATATGTATATATGTGAAACTTTAATGATATTACCATAGTATATGCTTAATATAATAGTATATAACTACAATATATAGATATATTTTCATGATGGCATTAAGGATTTTTATACTATAAGTAAGCGTTTATATAGACAGTGTAATTTAAATGCAAGTTTTTATTTTAATCATGTGTATTTTTTATTATTCTTTGTTTGGATTCTCTAGGTGCATGAAATATGTATATGAAGCATGTTAAAAAAACCTATGATACTTAGTGAGTTTACATATATTCTAAGAGTATCACTGGATAATGAGTATTTTGTGAACATTGAACTTTTAATGATACCATCAGATTATATAACTATATTGTGTTTGTATCTTTTAGGATTTTTATACCTATTTATATATGCATATGTGAAGCCTTAATGATGTTACCATGTATATAAAGCATGTTAAAGAACTTTATAATACTTAGAGAGTTTACATATAATTTTAGAGTATCACTAGATAGTGAGTACTTTGTGAACATTACATTTTTAATTATACCCTCAGGATATATGAGTATATTGTGTTGGTGTACTTAAGAATTTTTATCCTAAGCTAATGCTTCTCATGGCTAAATAGCTAAACCCTCCTTTGTGCTACCATTCTCTTAGGCTGCAGGTTTCTGCCAAGTGAAGCTCATAATTTCCTTCTCCTACCCTTGTCTATTTTTGTTGCATATAATGTAGTATTTATGTTACATGGATGTTTCACTTTGAATTTACGAACAATGCATAATAACTACCTGACAAATAAAGATGAAGAAACCAGAGTGAAAGGGAGATGAAATTCTCGATAGCTGAACAAAATAAAAGAAGACAAAACAAGAGAAACAATAGATCTTTGCTTCACAACAACTTTTCAATTAATGGAGAAGAAGTTGCAAACTTATGTAAAGGTCATGAACTATTCATAGAAGAAGTAATCAAGGATGTATAGTTGCAATTCACCACATACAAAAGAAGTTTTCAATATCACTAGCACATATTCAAGAACTTATACTTGGAAGTTTACAACCATCAACTTACCCTATAAAATAGCTGGTAGAGAATCATTGGTTGACTTAATTTAGCCTCTATAACACATTTTGCAAGAATCGAAAGATTGATAAATAACCATCCCATCTTACCAGCTCTAACAAAGAAAAATCTACACTAGGAAGTTCGTCATTAAGCAGAGAAATCAAAAGAAATAACCAAATAGCCTTGATTAAAGCTGACAATCATTATAACAAATATAGATATGCTGACCTCTCAAAATCTCTTTGACTGGGAATTTAACTATGCTTAGAGGTTCCTGGAAAATGAGTTTTGGATAATGAGTATATGAAACATGTTAAAAGACTTAACGATACTTAGGGAGTTTACATATAATATGAGAGTATTACTGGATAGTGAGTGTTTTGTGAATATTACATTTTTAATTATCCCCTCAGGATATATGAGTATATTGTTGGTATATTTAAGAATTTTTATGCCTAATTAATTTATTTGTACATATATATATATGAGAAACCTTAATGATATTAATGTAGTATATACTTTATATAATAGTATCATTAAAATATATGAATATAGTCTCATGATATCATTAAGGATTTTTATGTCTTAAGATGGTGTAATTGTGTAATTTGAATGTAAGTTTTTGTTTTAATTATGTGTATTTTATTATTATTCTTTGTTTTGGATTCTATTGTTTCATGAAACATGTATATGAAGTATGTTAAAAACGTTAATGATACTTAGGGAGTATATATATACTCTGAGAATATCATTGGATATTGAATATTTTGTGAACATTGAAACGTTAATGATACCATCAGAGTATATGCGTATACTGTTTTGGCATCAGTAAGATTTTGTATTCTAATTAATTTGTTTGTCCATATATGTATATGAGAAACCTTTAATGATGTTAACTAGTATATACTTAATATAATATTATCACTATAGTATATGTATATACTCTCATGGTATCATTAAGTATTTTCATGCTCTAATTAAGTATTTATATAGACCATATAATAGTATAAATTGAATGTTAGTTTTTGTTTATTGCATGAAGCATGTATGATGGAACATGTTAAAAACACTAATGATACTTAGGGAATTTACATATATTGTGAGTGTATCAGTGGATAGTGAAAATTTTGTGAGTATACTATGTATTAGTATAGCATATGGATATACTCTCATGGTATAATTAAGTATTTTCATGCTTTAATTATCATTAGTTTGAATACAAATCTATGGTATTATTGTCCTTGATACCATCAGAGTTTATATATACAAAGATGGTATCAAGTAATATATTATTAGCTTGCCAATAAAGGTATCTCTATTTGTCCTCGATGTCATTACAATATATGTCAACTATTATGCCATCACGGGCACAAACAAATGCAATAATTTTTTCTTCTTGATCCCATAAGAGTATGCATATACTTTGAAAGTATCCAATAATAATTAAAATATTTTTATAGTGGATGTCTTGATTTTCCTCTTTGATACCATCAGAGTTTATATGTACGAATATGGTATAAAGTAAAAACACTCCTTAATAAAGTGTTTATATAGACCGTGTGATAGTATAATTTGAATTTAAGTTTTTGTTTGTTGCATGAAGCATATATAATGAAGCATGTGAAAAACGTTAATGATACTTAGGGAGTTTACATATACTATGAGTGTATCAGTGCATAATGAATATTTTTATGAGTATACAGTGTATCAGTATAGCATATGTATACACTTTTATTGTATCATTAAGCATCTATATAGACATTTTAATAGTATAATTTGATTGTAAGTTATTGCTTCAAATATGTGTATTTTTTTATTCGTTGTTAAATTTTGTGGTTGGATATATATAATGTGATTGTGCCATATAATAACTGATTATTATACACGAAACATGTTAATGTTACTTTGAGAGTTTATATGAGTATACCGTGTTTGCATACTCAAGAGTTTTATATTCTTACTCATCATTAAGTTATTTTATGCTAATTAAGAAATTATATAGACAATGTAATTGTGCAATTTAGATATACTGTCATAATATATATATATATATATATATATGTTTGGAAGATTTGGCAGTTCTATATTGAAAATCTTCTACAATAGTCAGCTAGCACAAGGTCCCAGTAAGTGACTATTGTATTTCTTTTTCTTTTTTTATTTTTGTTGTTTTATTTATATAATTGCATTTTCCTGTGCATGTTGGTGATTATTATGTTAAAATGGATATTGATTACAAATAAAAAATTGATTGCTCGACCAATTGTAATGTAATTCAAGATTTGTATAATAAGTTGTCCGCTGGCCAAATAGAATTGTTTAGACAAACCTGCTTTAGTAAATATCTGGATATGCCTCCTCTTATGTTTGAAGGGCTTGTTGCGCATAATTTGTTGATAAGGGAAGTGCATTGTGATGAGGAGAATGTGATGCAGTTTTTGATAAATGGTCTACGTCTTTGTTTTGAATTGAGTGAGTTCGTAATTGTTACTGGATTAAAATGCAAGGGTAATACAAACATCATAAGATTATCAAATGGAAATAGATTGTTGAGGAGGTACTTTAATTGTGCTACCACTGTCACATGGGCTGAGATGAATTATTGTTTTAAGAATATAAAATTCAAAAAAGATGTTAATACTGTTAAAATGATAGTTTTTTATTTTGTCAACACGTTTCTCTTTTATGCTTGGAAAAGTAAAATACTTGATATGTCGTATTTTGATCTAGTTGAGGGTAGAGATTTTAATTCTTATTTGTGGGAAGTTGATGTATTTCAATCAACGTATAGTAATTGTTCTGATAAGTTGAAGTCAAAATCGAGATTTTATAGGCATGGGGATTTTCATTGGCATTACAGATTTGGTTTTATGAATGTTGTGAGGTGTTCAATGATCGGTTTGCTTTTCGTAATGGTTCTCAAATCTCCTGTATATTGAATTGGACTATTGATAGACAAGTAACTCATGAGAGTATTTGTTTATTGATATACAATTTACATCCTACTCAGGTATTATCTTTTTTTTTAATTTTGTATTTTTTTCATTTTTGACTTTACTTACATTATATTTTATTATGTTTACAGTTGAGGAACATTTTACCAAGTGATGATAAGAAGCTTATATTAGAATTAGAAGATTGTGTTTGAAAGTTGTCCTGTGGGTACACAATCTCAACAAATCAGTGATGAATTTTTTTGCACACAAGCGTCAAAGGCAAACATTAGTCAGAGTTGTGGTTCTGATACTGTCCCCAACAACGTTGATTTGAAGAATGAGATCAGTGATCTTTGAAAGCATGTTGATTTGAAATTTGATGAGGTTCTTCAAGCTTTGAAATATCTCCGTGGTAAATTTGAGGTAATTTTGTAGCAATGATAATATTTTTGTGTTACCTTGTGAAGTTTTTGTATTACAAACACACATATACTTGAACACAGTGAGTTTGACCAAATCTTATGTTACAAGCCTTCTTTGTCAAGCAACACAAGTCGTGCTTGCAAGAGAGAACGCTTTCTTGTTTGTTATATTACAAATCTAATGTATTTTTAATGTATTTTAGGTGACAAAAAGGATGAATTTGCACACTTTGAGAAAGAGCATATAAATTTGGACGGAGATAGTTATGAGAATATTCCAGATAATGTCCCCAATGTATATGACGTTAGCGTGGGTGGTGAGAAAAATGCTAAAGGTAAGTCTATTGGTGAGAGTAGTAAAAGTATTAATGTTAATGATGGTAGCTCCCAGTTTGTGTTTGTTTCTATGCGCAATTCTAATATTGCTGCTATTACTCAAGATTATTATAAAAGAAAAGAAGAAAGTGCAAAGAATCTTTGACTAGTGCAAAGTTGAATTTTGATCCTTTATTGGATAACAATTTTTTTGTGGATTTAAGTGAGACAGATTTAGTAGCAATAACTCAATTTGTTGTTCGTCTAGGTACTGATGTTGATAAATCTGAAAATGATCAAGTTGGTGGGGATGGTGGTGTTGAACATCAAATTGCTGGCATTGAGGGAAATGAAAATGAGGGCATGATGAATCTGTAGAAGAAGTTGTTTCTGAGGAAATTGAGCATTTTAGGTATAGTTCTTCTATAAAAGATCCTAGACATAATGGAAAAGATGTACCGGATTTGGTGGATGATAGAGTTAGGGATAGTGTTGCTAGGGGTAACAGTCCTGAAATTGATGTTCTTTGTGAGGACCTAGTTGGTACGTCTGATGTTAGTGACACAAATGTAGTTGATGTACCTGTAAAAGATGATGTGGCTAGTGATGCTGACTTAGAACAAACTGGTTCTGTTATTCCTGAAGGCACTCCAGTAATTAAGATAGATGATTTTGAAACACCTCAAGTTTATTGGAGGCAAAGGAACAGAAAGCCTAGTCAAGCACAACAACCTTTTTTTGTTGCTGGTTCTGGCCTTAGCGAAGATGGTTTAGCATCTCTTACACCAGTTAAAGGCAGATCTCCATTGATGCCAAGCATTATTGTCCATGTAGAGTATAATCTTATGGTAGAGTTCTCATCTTTTGTTAATAAAAATATGATCACAAAAATGTATGTGTTTTTTATTTAGTTATTATGTATTTTTAAAATTTACAATGATTAATAAATCTATGTTATTGGATGCTTTATTGTGTAGACGAAGTCTGGTTGTTTACTCTCATGCTAATGACTACTTAGATCCTTCGTACGACTTTGAGGTTTATTCTGTATCATCAAAAACCTGATTTCTCATGTTGAACTATTCTGGGAAAGCAATTTCTTGTTCTGTATGTATTCTTTAAAGTCTCTTTCACAATTTTATTATTTTTAATTTTTTTTAGAGAAAATTTGTGTTGTTGTTCATTGATATCATTGTAGTATATATATAGAACACTTATATTGAAGTTGGTATTATCAATTTGCAGAGATTTCTTTTATTTTTATAGTGATTTTCATATCGAAAATCATGCCCAGGAATGCTACTTATCAAACACTATATATTGCTTCTATCGCATTTGAGATAGACTGTGACTGAAAAACGATGATGGTTTGGTGTATAGTATAGTATATGTTCTTGCTATCAGTATAGTATCTAGTTACTGTTATGGTGTCATAGATTAATACAGAATTTCCCATGCTTGTTGTGCTTTACTTATACATTATTTTTTGTTTGGTCTCTTCTAATGTAGCACATTGATGTGATTTTCTACTACCTGAGAAAGAAGTCCAAGTACGGAAATATGCCAAAAAGGGTGGTAACAGCTGATAATTTCTTTAGTAATTGCATTTCAAAGTTATATAAAAAATTTAAGAGTGGGAGAAATGAGTCTAATTTGATTCGAAGGCAAGTGGCATACTTGAGTATATGTATTGGTATCAGCTGTTTTGCAATACTGCGTGGATTGAGATTGATCATGTGCTTTTCCCTATTCACTTGAGGAGTAGAAAGTGCTATTGAATTTTAGGTGTTTTATCATTTCATGATAGGTGTTTCTATGTTTATGATTCTCTGCGTAGCCCATACAATACGGTAGTTGTACAGCAGGCCATAGAATTGTTTGTTGTGTTGTTGCCATTGTTCTTGGTTGAAATTGATTTTTACAAAAAAGATATGACATTGATTTGGTGAATGGTCTTCATAAGAGTCATCAATTATGTGATGCATTTGATGTTGTATTGGTTCAGAATCTGCCAACACAAAAAATATGTACGCATCAATATTAAATTATCTAGTATGATCACTGTTTTATTTTTTCTTTAAACTTGTTTGTTGTTTTTTTTACAGTGATTATGGTGTTTTTGTTTCATGCTTTGCTGAGTATTTTATGAGGATGTTCAAATTCCTCTAGATGACTTTAATGTAGATTTGCTGCAATCGAGATATGGTTTTTATTGTGGCATTATAGTCGGCAAAAGCAGATAGTCGGCAAAAGCAGCTGAATGGTGAATGTAGTGATTTTGAAAATCCTGTACGGTGGGCGAAGCAAAACTGTACAACAAATCACAGTATTTAGTAGTGTTCTTTGGGTTATATTTTATTTTGAATATATAGATTTTTATATAAAAGGACACTAACAACTGTCTATATAAAAACACACTAACATATTTTTGTAGTGGATGTCTTGTTTTTCCTTGATACCTTCAAAGTTTATATATACACAAATGGTATCAACTTAAAATTAATTAGATTTGTAGTAAAGGTCCACTTATTCCTCATGGATGGCATGACAATATATATATATATATATATACACTTTTATGATATCAAGGGAGGAAGAAATACAATGAGTTTTCCTTCTTGATGCCATCGGAGTATACATATTCTTTGAAGGTATCTAGTAAATAATTGATATCTATTTGTCGTGGATGTGTTATTTTTTTCTCTTTTGATACCATCAGAGTTTATATATATATATATATATATATATATATATATATATATATATATATATATATATATATATATATATATATATATATATATATATACTTGTATGCAATAAAGGACCCTCTATTGGTCCTTTATGTTATTACAATATATGTATACTCTTATGACATCGAGGGAGAACAAATGAAGTGATTTTTCCTTCTTGATACCATAGGAGTATACATATACTTAAAATTAATTAGATTTGTAGTAAAGGTCCACTTATTCCTCATGGATGACATGACAATATATATACTTTTATGATATCAAGGGAGGAAGAAATACAATGAGTTTTCCTTCTTGATGCCATCGGAGTATACATATTCTTTGAAGGTATCTAGTAAATAATTGATATCTATTTGTCGTGGATGTGTTATTTTTTTCTCTTTTGATACCATCAGAGTTTATATATATATATATATATATATATATATATATATATATACACTTGTATGCAATAAAGGACCCTCTATTGGTCCTTTATGTTATTACAATATATATATACTCTTATGATATCGAGGGAGAACAAATGAAGTGATTTTTCCTTCTTGATACCATAGGAGTATACATATACTTTGAAAATATCCACTAATAAATATCTTGTTTTTCCTCCTTGATACCATCAGTGTTTATATATACATATATCGTATAAAGTAATAATTAATCATATCTGCAATAAAGGATCACTTATTGTTCTTCGATGTTATTACAATATATGTATAATCTTATAACATCAAGGAAGAATAAATAGAGTGATTTTTCTTTCTTGATATTATAAGAGTATACAAATACTTCAAAAGTATGCTGTAATAATTGATATTCTTTTGTAGTACATGCCTTGTTTTTTTCTTGATACCTTCAAAGTTTATATATACACAAATTGTATCAATTTAAAATTAATTAGGTTTGTAGTAAAGGTCCACTTATTCCTCCTGGATGGCATGATGGTACAAGGAGGAATAAATCAATGATTTTTCCTTCTTGATGCCATTAGAGTATACATATTCTTTGAAGGTATCCACTAATAATTGATATTTATTTGTATTGGATATGTTTTTTTTTCCTTGATACCATTAGAATTTATATATAAGTATACACAATAAAGGATCCCCTATTGGTTCTTGATGTTATCACAACATATGTATACTTTTATGACATCAAGGAAGAACAAATGAAGTGATTTTTTCCTTCTTGATACTACAAGAGTATACAGATATTTTGAAAATATCCAATAATAATTGATAGTCTTTGTACTGGTTGACTTATTTTTTGTTCTTGATACCATCAGAATTTATATATATGAAGAAGGTATCAAGTAATATATAATTATCTTGGCAATAAAGGTCTCTCTATTTGTCCTCGATGTCATTGGAATGTATGTCAACTAAATAATGCCATCAAGGGCACAAACAAATGTAGCGACTTTTCCTTATTGATGGTATGAGAGTATACGTATAATTTCAAGGTATCTAGTAATAATTTGTAGTGGATATCTTGTTTTTTCTCCTTGATACCATTAGAGTTATGGCATCAAGTAATAATTAATTTATTTTGCAATAAAGAATTTTCTATTGATGCTAGATGTCATGACTGCATATGTATACTCTTATGACATCAAGGAGAACAAATGGATTGATTTTTCCTTCTTGATACCATTAGAGTATACATATACTTTGAAAATATCCAATAATCAATGTCTTGTTTTTTCTCCTTGATGCCATAAGAGTTTATACATACGTATATAGTATAAAGTAATAATTAATTATCTCTGCAATAAAGGATCACCTATTGCTCTTTGATGTTATTACATTATATATATACTCTTATAACATCAAGGTAGAACAAATGGAGTGGTTTTTCCTTCTTGATACCATAAGAGTATGCATACACTTTGAAAGTATGCAGTAACAATTGATATCCTTTTGTAGTGCATGTCTTGTTTTTTCCGTGATACCTTCAAAGTTTATATATACACAAATGGTATCAATTTACAATTAATTAGGTTTGTAGTAAAGGTCCACTTATTCATCCTGGATGGTATGACAGTATAAATATGCTTTTATGACATCAAAGGAGGAACAAATATAATAATATTTCCTTGTTGATACCATCAGAGTATGCATATTCTTTGAAGGTATCTAGTAATAATTGATATATATTTATAGTGGATGTGTTATTTTTTCTCCTTGATACCATAAGAGTTTATACATCCTATATGCAATAAAGGATCTCCTATCCTTGATGTTATTACAGTATATATATACTCTTATGACATCAAGGGAGAACAACAAGAGTGATTTTTCCTTCTTGATACCATAAGAGTATACATATACTTTGAAATATCCAATAATAATTGATAGTCTTTTGTACTGGTTGACTTATTTTTTTGTCTTTGATACCATTAATGTTTATATATATGAAGATGGTATCGAGTAATATATAATTAGCTTGGCAATAAAGGTCTCTCTGTTTGTCTTCGATGCCATTGGAGTATTTGTCAACTATTATGCCATCAAGTGCACAAACAAATGCAATGACTTTTTTTTTGTTTATAGTATGAGAGTATACAAATAATTTCAAGGTATCTAATAATAATTCGTCATGGATGTCTTGTTTTTTCTCCTTGATATCATCAGAGTTTATATATACATATATGGTATAAAGTAATAATTAATTATCTATGCAACATAGGATCACCTATTGCGCTTTGATGTTATTACAATATATGTTAACTCTTATAACATCAAAGGAGAACAAATAGAGTGATTTTTCCTTCTTGATACCATAAGAGTATACATATATTTTGAAAGTATGAAGTAATAATAGAAAATCATTTGTAATGGCTGCTTTTTTTTCTCCTTGATACCATCAGAGTTTATATATACCCAGATGGTATAAATTAATAATTAATTTATTTTGCAATAAAGGATTCCCTATTAATGCTAGATGCCTTGACAATATATGTATACTCTGATGACATGATGATAACTTTGTAGTAAAGGATCCTCTCTCTCTCTCTATATATATACATACTCTTACAATATCAAGGAGGAAAAAAATGCATTGTTATTCCTTCTTGATACCATTAGAGTATATATATAATTTGAAGATATCAAATGGATATACTTTTGCAGCATAAATAGTATAAACAAGTAGTTGTTTTAAATAAGACAAGCTAACACATTAATGAAAATTATATATATATATATATATATACACACACACACACACACACACACACACACACACACACATACTCTTACAATATCAAGGAGGAAAAAATGGTATTGTTATTCCTTCTTGATACCATCCGAGTATATATATAATTTGAAGATATCAAACATATATACTTTTGCAGCATAAATAGTATAAACAAGTAGCTGTTTTAAATAAGAAAAGCTAACACATTAACAAATGTATGTATGTACATATATATATATATATATATATACATACATACTCTTACAATATCAAGGAGGAAAAAAATGCATTGTTATTCCTTCTTGATACCATCAGAGTATATATATAATTTGAAGATATCAAACGGATATACTTTTGCAGCATAAATAGTATAAACAAGTAGCTGTTTTAAATAAAACAAGCTAACACATTAATGAAAATTTGTTTTGGGATTTGAATTTGCTAAAAACATTAAAAGTATATTACAAAGTTTTTATAATGCATGATTATAAAAAAATAACAAACACTTTAATTTTTTCTTTGGAATCTTTTACAGGTCCTTCGATTGTGTCCTTGACCTCTACATCGATCCACATGTTATTTTTGTTACAGGAAAGCATGAATCAAATGCTTTTTTCCCTCTCTGTTTTTTAGGCCTTCCTATTAGAATTTTGGCATTTGGTGGTAGCACCTGATGTGATGACACATTATCAGGAATTTCACACATGCTTTTGTCAGGTAAAGGATGTACTGGTGCATTATATGCTCTTTTTAAGAATAATAAGGGGTGCAATACGTGTATTCATTAAGATGGAATTTTGTCACCTCTGCCATTGCATGTGCACACGGAAATTCCTCTATTTAAAAATTTCAACATGTGCAAATCTTATCATGAAGGGACACAATGTGTTTGATTTGACCATCCATTACGAAATGAACAAATTGAGTTAAAAGGGTAACTTGTTATTATAAGAAAAAAGTATAAGTTAGTGATTGATTGAAATTATAATGATAAACAAGTTTTATACTATATGCAAATTATTTACCATCATTGTTTGTGCTTTAATTTTTGCATATTTCAACAAGGCTTCATACTTTTTGGTTAATATGCTATTTTCAAATTTGGCAGCATTGCCATTTGTGTAATTCCACTTCTGTATCAAATTTGTCATAAAATCTAACAAATCTATAACGTGAAGTTCTCTTGCATACTTGTTTGCTAAATTTACTGATTCAAGTATATTTGATGTCATTGCTGTTGTTCGATTTGCTGAATCTTTCAAATAAGGTTGTAATCTAGGATCAAAACAACTAATTCTTTCATAAGACCATTAAATTCCTGAACATTGTACGCTCTTAATAATGCATAGTAGATGTCCTTGATATGTTTTGTAACACCCCAAAAATTGTTAAGTGAAACATGTCCTCAGACCTGGTTCTACGAGAGGGCTTACGAGCCGAAGACTAGAATACGGCTTGTAGACCGGGTTGTATGTCCTAGAGTTGAAAGTTTTTGGCTAAGTATGGAAGGGAGTGTACGAGATGGAACAAAACCTGTAACATGTTCCATGAGTTATCTGTCAAGTCGTGGAACAAGATTCAGAAACCTGTAGTTTTGGTCCAGGTTTTATGAGCGGTAATACGATTCATAATATGTTCTATGAGTTGTATGATGGGTCGTAGAATGAGAATCATAAATCGATAATTTTGATGTACCTTCCACGAGAGAGGACCACGACCTGTAATCTGTTTCATGGGCTGTAAAAGGGGTTTTGTGGTCTACTTTGACAGTTTTTCTTGAGGGATAATTTTGTCTTTTCCTATCCTTTTTAATTAAAACCATGATGTTTTTGACTTATTTTAGACCCCTTATCAGTACCCTAAAGGTATTACTCCTCAAAACTACATAGAAAATCTAGAGAGCATCGAAGGAAGGGAAAAAGTTGGGGTTCCAAGTGATACGCCCAAATTTATACTCCAAAAGGAACAGTAAAGCGGTCGTTGATCAAATATAGAACTCAACAAGAGCTAAGGCCAATCCCACAAGGAACACATGAGAATAAATCTATTAGCATCCTTTTTCAGATGTAATTTCTATTCCCAAAATAAACATGCATATAGTAAATGTTTTTTTTGATATTTTAAACTAAATTCCTAAAGTAAAGTAACTAATGCGTGCGATGACTATTAGATTTCCAACAATTTATGAGAAGCTAGGGTTGTGTTCCCCATGACATCTAATACGATAGCTAAATTTGTGTAGTAAACCTATTCATGATTACGTATACAAGATCAAACAAGTTATATAATACCTAGTTCACCTTCCGGTCCTTCTTAGATGTATTTCACTCCTCACCTTTCATTCTTAGAATGTGTATAATTTTAACCCTTGTTCTAGATCTCAGAATACTCTTACCTTCTGGTCTCAAGTACTTAGAGTAGGTCAAAACCCCAAATTTTTATTGTAGAATTCTTTTCTTAATCACTACATCCCTCCCAGGCATGTAACAAATACAGGCTTATCCTAACATGTTGACTCATTAAGGAAGAAGTTCAAGCCAAGAATACTACAATGTATACGATAATCAATCCTAAGGTTCACCCTCAAATTTGTTATCTTATTGATTTTTCATGGTTCCCACAACCTAGTTATGGGTTTAGCCTAGCATATTCAAAATAAATCGCCCACAACAATATAAAGGAATCATTATAAAGAATTTACTATTGATAAGGTAACTAATCCACATGTTACAATCTCTAAAAAAATGATTTCTATCTAAGAATTCAATGTGAATTAGTGTAAAATAACATTCTCCTCCTGTTCTCTACCTCTAGCCGTATAATCATAATGAAAGAAGAACAAAAATAATATATATATCTATATATAAGGAAAAACATAATCCAACTTAAAATAGGAAAATAGACGTCGGCATGGGTACGAGTCACTACACAGACAGTGAGGGTCCAAATGGACCGTGAGTCCATACTTGCGTGTGTCCCAATGTGTGTTGGCATGACCCATGTGAGGGTTCACGGTCCGTGAAATGGCCCGTGACCCTTGCCTTAGTGATTTCCATGCAAGCAATTTGGTCCTTCAGTTTCACGGCCCATGTCATGGTCCGTGGTTGGTCACACGGCCCGTGATGGGCCCCGTCTCTCTCCACTTGTACAATTTTTGTTATTTTTGATGGTGACTCTTCAACTTACATCACTTTCATGATGAGGGACATGGTCCATGTCAACTCCCACGGCCTGCGAAAGGGATCATGAGAGTTGCCTTGGCTTCTTTGCTCTATCCGCAGTTTAGCACACTAAGTGTGGGGATACAGTGCACCACACGACCCATCTCATGTTGCACGGGCCATATGGATGCTCGTGCTCCTTCACTTAGCTCCATTCTTGACTCCTTCGCTCAGGATAGTCCCACGTGGCCTCTCACGATCCATGTAATGTTAAACGACCTGTGGAGGTCTCCACATGGTGACCCTTGTGCCTTTTTCCTCAATCATTTTCTTATACTTTGCCCCTTACTCCATTCCTTCACCATGTTCCTAAAAAATAATAAAAACACACACATCAAACTAACAAATTTGCTTGAGAACGTGCAAAATCCTATGTTTAAAGCATTACAAGAGTCGTATTTTCACGACTCATCAACACCCTCAACTTAGAATGATTGCTTGTCCTCAAGCAACGACGACTCAACCAAACAAAGAATAAATATAAGTGTCTCATCAGAACTATGGATAACCCTTCGATATCAAAACATATGCTTAGAAAACATTCTTAAAATGTGCTCACACCCATGGCAGACTCACACAAATTTAGAAAACATCACACCTATACGGTCAGCTTGCATAAGCTCGGAAACAAAGATGAACCAGTCGTATTAGCAACTAATGAATGCAAGGTTGGAACCCTCGCTACAAAGAAGTCTTGCACACACCATATCAATGTAAAATAGAGAGCGGAATGTAGACACTCACTCTCATAAGTGATTTTCAGTGGACACACAAGTATCGACTATATGCTTGCCGTTATTTTCGCCACCTCAACTCTCGAAAAACCTTTTTAGGATCATATTAGGACTTTTGTGGCTTGTAATGTAGGCTCGGGCTAGGGTGGAGTATATTTAGGATCAAGTGACTAATTAGCGCCTCCAAGACACTACTTTAACTTAGCCATCTGCTCTCGACTTTCTGCTTCTATTGCCTCTATTTTTCACTTTCTTTGCATTGGGTGTAATTTCCGTGTTCATTTATTATCTTTCTTTCTTTTCTTTTCTCTCTCTTTCTTTCACTCACGGTCACACCCCCAATTTTCTTTTCCTATTATCATTTGGCTCTTTTTCTCACTTATTTTTCTGTTTTTCCTGTAGTAGCAACCCTCAACTTAGGCTTTTGGCATAGACTGAGGTTCACAATATCTTTTTGAAAGGACTAAGGCCAGTATAAGCCACCCTCAACTTAGTCCTTTGGCTTAGGCTGAGGTTCACAATGTCCTTGGAGAGACCAGGGCCAAAGTAAAAATCCGCAGACAGATAGGGGAGGTGAGTTGGGTGATTACAAAGAAAAGGTCTATTCAGGCTCAACTTTTGGTTCAAAGAAGGCAATTTCATTTGGTCGGTAACCTTTTAGGCTAAGTGACTAGTCAATAAAAATGACCTAAGATCACATCCTAATTCAGTCATTCCATTGTTTTGGTGGGTCTAATCAAGCAAGTTCTAGCTTACGAGTGCATCGACTGAATTAAAAAAATACGCTCATACACACGTGGCACATCTCCTACACTAATTAGCATTAACCAACATAGTCATGCTTCATTCATCAAGATGCCAACCATACAATGTATATCATGCTTTCTAGAAATCATACCGGTTAGTCAAGATGGGATGCATGCACATACAAGCTTTTGGAAACATTTTTAAGTTGAGGCATTTTTCACAGATCAAAACATGGGTTACCCTAGACTTCTATAAGCACTTGTATCTACACAAACATCACAGACTAAACATGCCAGTTTTACTAGATAGTACACTTGAGAGAAAAGAAATCTGGCAAGAAAAACTCTCAAGTGGCAGGATGACCCCACCCCTTCCAAAAAAGATGGTGCAATGCCCTCATTGCGCCATAGCCAGAAATAACACAGAAAATGGGAATGAAGCATACCTGGGACGCCCTAGGCGTCAATCAAACTGTTAGGATCAAACCCACCGGTAGGGTCCCTGTCATCAAAAGTCGCACCCGATCCAAAGGTGCTCCCAGAGGCTCCTATCCTTACTGCCTCTTGTGCCAGCCGCTCCCTTTCTTCTCGTTCGGTGGTTGCTCAGCGCTGGGTTCTCATAGCCTTGCACAACCTCTTCTCCTTCACGAGATGCAGATCTTGTAGGGGGCTGCTGCAGTGGCTACGTCTCTTGCCTTTGTCCTTTTTCATGGATACATCTATAAAAGCCATCGGTGATGCAATTAGAGCGAGTAGAGTGCCCCATGTGTCATCTAAAACTGGTGCCACAGGGGCATTGAAAAGAGACATCCAAGATTCTAGAGGTGAGGTCGATGCAATACGGTTGTACTGAGTCGTTAGCTATGCAATTTGGTCCCTCTCACTGTCTGCACAAATTTCGCCATTTCGTCCCCGGACATACTTTCGAACATATCATGGAAGTACCTCTCCAAAGTGTTGACATGATTCTGCAAGCTGCTGATTTTACCTAGTAGCTCAGCCCAGAGTCGATCCTCTGCTTGTTGGACATGAGAGTAGACCATTTGAGGCATCCTCTCAACTATTTGATCAACAATTGCTTGTGTCTACCATTGGTCTGTCACTAATCTGGCCAGGAACTTATATGGTACATATGCATCCCCTTGTTGCACCGGAGGCGCTGCACCACTCCCCTCGGGATGCTTAGAAGCCTCGCTTGACTATGGGGCGGTGGTGTAACCCTCAAATAACAATGGTTGTTGTGGGGCCGCTTGGGGAAACATCGCCGAGCCCCCCCAACTTGCATGATCTAATGCGCATCAGAGGATTGTGGACATCCTTAATTAGGGCAACATTAATCATGCCTTTTGGAGCTATCTTCCGGTCCAGAAAATGCGTGGTAGGGACACGAACCCATTTGCAAAGTGCCCGGATCAGGCATGGAAAGGGCATGCCAGGTTTGTTTGATAAATCTTGGTCCCGTATTTCTATTGCAATAATCCGTCCCACATTTACTTTGTACTTAGCCATCAAACACGCTACCAATGAGGCATGTGAAGGTTGAAGTTTGTTGTCATTACCCATGGGTCGTAGCCTGGCCCACACCACTGACCACCATAATTTTGCCACAAAAATTAGGGATGCCTTGGCAATAGGAACCCTGGGGTTTGTAACCCTATCAACATCAGCCCCCTGTATAGCGATCTGCTTTGCAATCCATTTTAACAGTGTGGCCCGCGAAGTCAGATTGGACATTTGCCCCTTATCGGTGATCTTTACATGTTTGTCAATAAATAGGCCATCCAGAGGGGCCCAGTAATCTGGACCAAAGAGGAATCTGTTGATGGTGGTCTAAAAAATGTCCACCCATTCACCACGTACCATGACATAATCCTGCGGGGACAATTTAAAAGCTAGCTGCTTCTTCACTTTCTTGGACTGGCTACTCTGTATGGAATCCAATAGACCTGCAGCGTATCTGAAATAAAACTCAGCAATAAGCTCTGGCCCATAATAGCCAGGTGTTTGTGCCACCCAACCAAACTGATACAATTCAAACACATCCCTGATATTCGGGACCTCATCTAATTGATTTGGGATGACCCGAACCTTAGGGATGATGGCTAGACGCTGGTATCCCCAAAGTCTTTAGTCAGCCCCTGAATATAAATCTCCTTAGCGTCTGGGATAGTCCAACAACCATGCAAAAACACAATAAGCCACCTTGTGGTTTCAAGATTTGTCGTCTGAGAAACTGCATAATGTGTGGCTTCATCATCACTATGTCGGAGAGAAATCTTGTCATCCTCAACAATGGTGTGGTGCTGGTCCGCCTTCGGGGTGTGTGCACGTTCCTCCTGTTTCGGGGCATCATCCTCCTTCTCAACTCCCGCCTCAGGAACCCCCTCTCAGATTGGAGGGCTATAGTTCGGCCCACTGTGCGAGTCCTTGTAGTGCGAGGGGAGTGAGGAGATACATTGCTGGTGAATCGGACCTCAGACCCCCCGAGGAGTCATCGCGTGAGTCACTCCCATGTTGATGAATATATGATACAGTAAGAGAATCATGGAGATGTGACCCAAGCTCCTCCCTAGGTTGGTTTGACTTTCGGCGTGGACCCATGGTACCTGCAAGTGTCACAAATGAATAAAATGGTTAGAAATGATGGAACGAGTAGGTCGATGCACTAACGGGTACTTAAACTTCCCCTGTGCTATGAAAGTGACAATAACCCTTAAGTTTTGTGTCACCCGGTCTATCATAGGGAAATTGCACTTGAGTTTGGTAAAATTACGGATACATATATTCAATAACCTTAGTGTGCAAAAGTTTCCCCTTGGGCGGGACACCCACACAGGCCGTGAAGAGGTACACAGACTATATGATAGCCCGTCCTTAGGGACTTAGGAAGTTGGATGATGAGGCAACCCAGACAGAAGCCACACACAATCCATGATATAGGGCATGATCCGTGTGGGCCCCCGTGAGAGTGTACTTGGGCGCTAGCATGCGAAGGGCCCAAAACGGTCACCCACGCGGACCATATGGGATTCAACGGGCCGTGCCGGGTTTCGTGATGAGCCCATTCAACAACAAGCCATCTTCCCCAAACATATCAAGTATAATTTCGCACTTCAAAAATACCTAATGTTAACTCACATACAAAAAGAGCGAAAACTCAAAGTTTTACAAAGAGAAAATAGCCTAAAGGACGCGAAACACACTAGACTCCATGGAAATCACCACAAGCACTCAACAATGGTGGTTGGCACCACCTACTACAAAACCCAACACCAAAGACAAGAAGTTTGCCACTCTAGACAAAGAAAAACTTAATTGCAAACAAGATTTAACACTTTTAAACTAGCAAACACAGAAGAAGAAGAAGGAGGAGGAGGAGGAGATTGCGCACTTTATGAAGAACTCAAGGAGGGTGATGAATTTCTTAAACTATGAAGACCCACACGAAGATGTATGTTACGAATTATGAGATTGACTCACTAACCATGATAAAGAAGATAGAATCTTCGGGGGATTTTAGAGAGGGGCGTGAGAGAGAAGGGCGTGAGGGTTGAGAGAGAGTGAAAAATTTGAGAATGAGGCGTGTTGGAACAAAGTGAGGGTTTTAATACCCTTGGTCAACCATGTTGACAATCTCTCTCTCCTCCATTAGCAGCCTCACGACCCGTGTCACGTAGCACAGTCCATTTGCCCAGACTTAGAGAAATTGGAAACCGTACATGGCCCGCGTTGACTGACCCACCTCCATGGATAGTTACACAGCCAGTGATACATTTCACGGTCTATTTGGACCGTCCGTTCGCCTTACCTTGGAATTTTTCATACTTACCTGGGGGACGTGTGTCACACGATCAATGCCACGGGCTGTCCCGTGCTACATGGTCCATGTAGGCGCACGTGATGCTCTCCTTTGCCAAGTTTTGGCCACTTTGTCCTCATGTTACACCTCCCACCACGCGTAAGCTCACTAACTCTAACAATACACTTGTACTTGCCTGGAAACACAAATAAAAAAAAGAAACTACATGACATATAATGAATATTATATATATAAGAAATCTAACTATTACAATGCATAGGTTGCCTCCCATGAAGCGCTAGGTTTAATATCACAGCACCACACAGCTGTGTTGACTACTCAGACTTCATCAAGTTGTATGACCTCAATCACTGAGGCTTCATCTGCAACACCCAAGTTTTGCTTCACTCGTTGCCCATTGACTTTGAATCGATGCCTATATTAAGTTTCTAGCTCACTTTCACCATGTGGGAATACTTGGGCAATTTTATTGACTTTAGCTTACCTGGGAACAACCTCAACCTGGAGTTGTACATCAAAACCTTATCACCAACACTAAAACTTCGTGGTGCAATATGCTTGTCGTGATGGGACTTCATTCTTTCTTTGTACAGTGCCGCATTCTCATAAGCCTGGACGCAAAACTCATCCAACTCATTGAGCTGATCAAGCCTCAAATTGGCAGCCTCATCTGAATTCATATTTAGGGTCTTAGAGCCCAGAGTGCCTTATGCTCCAATTCCATAGGTAGATGGTAGGCCTTACCAAACACCAATTGATATGGGGACATACTAATGGGGGTCTTGTAAGCCGTCCTGTAAGCCCACAATGCATCATTTAGTTTCCGGGCCCAATCAGTTCTAGTTGCATTCACAAACTTGGTCAGGATCTCCTTGATCTCCCTATTTGACCTTTCAACCTGCACACTCGTCTGCAGATGATAGGGTGTGATGACCTTGTGTTGTCGTACACCATACTTAGCTAGCACAATGCAGAAGGTTTTGTTGTAGAAATGGGATCCCCCATCACTAATGATAGTTCTGGGTGTCCCAAACCTAGAGAAAATGTTTTGCCTAAAAAATTGGACCACATTCTTGCTTTCGTTATTTGACAATGCAAACGCCTCCACCCATTTGGAGACATAGTCCACCGTCACTAAGACGTACTTGATGCCATAGGAGCTCACAAATGGGCCCATGAAGTCAATGCCACATACGTCGAACAATTCTATTTCAAGGATAGGGATCACGGGTAGCTCCTAATGCCTAGAGATATTGCCTTGGCTGATCACACCCTCGTGCCATGTCTTAGGCATCTTTGTAGATAGTGGGCTAGTAGTACCTACATTGCAATATTTTCTTCACTATCCTGGCCCCACCATGATGGCCCCCCATTGGGGACAACTGTCAGGCCTCCATAATGCTCGCCATCTCTGCTTCTATGACACCATCTGCACATGTTCTGAATAAGTATAGGTCATCCCAAAAGTATCCACGCACATCATGAAGAAACATTTTTCTATGGTGAGAGTTATGGCCCTCAGGCATGATGCACTTACCAGAAAGTTAGCAAACCAAGGGGTTAGGTCAACAGAAGCTGCCAATACCTGCTCATTGGGAAAGGAATCATTAATGTTCAACCAATACTTAGCTCTAGAGTCATCCTCTAACTTGGACAAGTGGTCTACTACCTGGTTCTTAGATCCTTTCCGATCATGAACCTCAAAGTCGAACTCTTGTAGCAATAGTACCCATCTAATTAGCCTCGGCTTAGCATATTTCTTTGCCATTAAGTACCTCAATGCAACATGGTCTGTGTGCACGATCACCTTTGTGCCCAATAGGTAGGCTCGAAACTTGTCAAACGCGTACACCACAACTAGCAACTCTTGCTCAGTCACTGTAAAATTCCTTTGTGCATCATTTAAGGTCTTGCTAGCATAGTAGATAGGATGAAAAATCGTGTTGTGCTTCTGCTCCAGCACAACACCGACAACAATCCCACTCGCATCACACATAACCTCAAAAGGGGCAGCCTAGTCAGGTGCAACTACCACAGGTGCAGAGATCAACTTTTGCTTCAGGGTTTCAAAGGCATGCCGACAACTGTCATCAAACTAAAACTTGGCATCTTTCTCCAATAGTTTGCATAGTGGGTGTGCGATCTTGGAGAAATCTTTTAGGAATCAGTGGTAGAATCCCACATGCCCAAGAAAACTCCAGACCCCTTTTACCGATATGGGAGGTGGAAACTTCTCAATAACCTCATTCTTTTCCTTATCCACCTCTATGCCCTTATCAGAAATCTTGTGGCCAAGGACTATCCCCTCCTTGACCATGAAATGACATTTCTCTCAGTTCAACGCCAAGTTTGCTTCCTTGCAACATTGTATTTCCCTACTAAGATTCAACAGACAATCGTCAATGGAATCACCCACTACAGAGAAATCATCCATAAATACCTCAAGGGTGTCTTCGACCATGTCAAAAAAGATTGACATCATACATCACTGGAAAGTGGTTGGGGCATTATAGAGCCCGAATGGCATCATCCTGAAAGCAAAATTCCCATAAGGGCAAGTGAAGGTAGTTTTTTCCTGATTCTCCGGGGCTATGGATATTTGATTATAACCCGAATGCCCATCCAAGAAGCAATACCACCCTCTACTTGCCAAACTATCTAACATTTAGTCCATGAAGTGCATGGGGAAGTGATCCTTCATATTCCATCTATTCAACTTCCAATAGTCCATGCACACTCGCCACCCTATGATAGGTCGCAAGGGGGCAAGTTCATTTTTCTCATTGGCCACAACTGTTATGCCCCTTTTTTCGGAACACATTGCACTGGACTAACCCATTTCCTGTCGGAGATGGGGTATACCACCCCAGCATCCAACCACTTGATAATCTCTTTTTTTACTACCTCTTGCATGGGTGGATTCAGCCTGCGCTGGTGCTCGATACTGGGCACACAACTATCCTCCAACTTAATCTTGTGTGTGCATATCCTTGGAGGAATCCCTATAATATCTGCAATGGTCCAACCAATAACATTTTTGAACTTTTGGAGAACCCCCAACAATGCGTTCACCTGGTCTTCCTGAAGATCTGCAGCCATAATCACAGAAAGAGTGTTATTAGTGCCCAAAAATGCATACCTTAAGTGTTGGGGCAACTCCTTGAGCTTCACAGTAGGAGGCTCCTCAATAGAAGGTTTAACTGGTGGCGTCGGTCTATTTTGTAGGTCCAAGTCCAGCTTCGTAGGGACAAATGGTCTGGTTCCCCTACCCTGTAAAGCATACACAGTGTCATTGTAACCATTGACACCATCCTCTGGGAAGTTCATTAATACTGTTGCTAGTGTGTCCACACTCATATTTTCTTTGAGTAGAAATCTCAGAAAAACAATAATCCTCCACATCCATGACAGACATCACAACTACCTCTTTGGGTCTCTTCATTGAAGCATACACGCTGAATTTTACCTCCTTAGTGTTCAACCTAAAGGTAAGTTCTCCACGATCCACATCTATTAGTGCCCTGCCAGTCACCAGAAATGGTCTCCCGAGGATGATGGGGACGTCAAAATCTACTTTATAGTCCAGAATGACAAAGTTTGCAGGAAAGATAAACCTGCCTACGTAGACTAGCACATTGCACAAATCCCCATGGGCCGCTTCACTGATATATCTGCCATAAGTAGCCGCATGGTAGTGGGTGTGGGGGCTCGTAAGCCCAACTGCTGATACACTACCAGTGACATCAAGTTGATGCTGGTGCCTAGGTCAGAGAGGGCTCCTTCAAAGCCATAAGCTCCAATAGTGCACAGGATAGTGAAAGCTCCCACATCACCCTTCTTCTTAACCAGGGATCTTGTAGCAATGGCACTATAGTGATGAAGATTGTTTGCCGGCTCGATTATGGCCATCCTCTTCTTAGTGACTAAGTCTTTCATGAACTTAGTGTAGCCTGGCATATGCTCGAGTGCTTCCACTAGAGGAATGTTCCCTGAAAGCTCCTTCAGTATATACAAGAATTTTTGAAACTTGCCATCTTCAACCTTCTTCCTCAACCTCTGTGGGAATGGCGGTGGTGGCTTTGGGATGACTGGCAGAGAATGAGTAGTGGGTTTGTCTAACTCTTTGGCATCTTTAGAAACTTCGAGCTCCGTTGGTGCTGCCTCAATCTCGTCACTCATGTTCTCATCATGTACCTCCACGGGGTGAGGTACCTTGCCATCAACTCTATCAAGGCCTGCATCACGAATTACAACAGGGTCAGAAAATACCTTACCGCTCCTCGTGGTCACAACCATGCAGTGGCCATCATTTTTTGGGTTCTGAATAGTATCACTGGGAAGTGACCCAGCTTTCCTCTGATTAATTGAAGCTGACAGTTGTCCCAATTGTTGCTTGAGTTATTTGATCGAGGTGGGATGCGAGTCGACCAATTGTCGAACATTGGACATCCTTTTATATATCGCGTTCCTGCCTCGGTGGACTCCAACTTGTCAAGAACCTTTGCCATTATTTCCTCTAGTTTTAAGTTTCCACTACCCTTATTTTGGCACTCACGATTTCTATAGCCATCTCTATTTTGCCAGTTCCCTTGGTAGTTATCACGACCATAGTTTCGACCTTGGTTACTGGAGTTGGCTGCCCGGTAACCCCCCTAACTGCTGAAGAAGTGAGCCTCTTCATCGTAGTTATAGCCTTGATCATGATACTTGGGCAGTGTGTCCATGGATTTTACCTTTTGTAAGCCTCCACCTAGCAACCTCTTTGTCAGAAAGTCCATCTGGGTCCGTATGTGGGCCTTGTCCTGATCTCGCTCTTCCTTTTTTTTTTTGTTGCTCTGCATCATCTCGAAGATAATCCCAGAGCAGTCTCCATCTGTGGTATACCATTCCCTGTTGTTCTTAGCTACCTGATCCAAGATCACTACGATGCCTAGGAACGTTCTGGACATGTATGATCCTCCACATGCCACATTAATGATAGGTTTAGTCATAAAGTTGCAATGCCTGTAGAAGACCGCTTTCATGTGCTCATCCGTGAGATGGTGGTTGGGGCATCGCTTGAGTTTCTGCCTGAATCTCTCCCACGATTCATGTAGTGCTTCATTCAGCAGCTATTTGTGAGATCCAATCTCGTCTTTGATCTTCAGCTGCCTCGACGCAAGGAAGAACCTCTCCAAGATGGCTTCTTTTAACTCTTCCCAAGTATGGATGAAATCACGAGGCAGCTCGTTGAGCTACTTCGTCGCCTACCCCGAAAGAGACAATGGGAATAGCCTCAACCTAAATGCTTGCTGACTGACCCCTGGAATTTCAGACAATTGACATATTGCCAAGAAGTTCATTACATGTTGATTTGCGTCCTCATTTACGGCTCCGCTCAACAATCCTTTCAACTAGAGCATTTGTAGCATAGTGCTAGTGGTGGTGAACTTGACACCAACAGGCAGTGGGAGCAACACTACTACCCCAGTGGTCCCAACACCTTCATCATCTTCTTTCACTACTTAGGGATGCTAGGGCCCATGAGGTCTCAAAACGGGTTACTACTGTGGTGGTGGCACAAGTGATACCTGTCAAAGTGGTGATGTAGGTGGTACCCTATTACCAGCAAGGTCATCTTTACGCAGACCGTCATTTCCCTTATCTGTAGGATTCAAACCTAACTCTTTCAGCCTTGCTGCTTCGCGGTCCTGGGCGTCCATTTTGCAGATCAACTTAGTGAGTTCGGGGTCGTAGGGAATAAGCGCTTCACCTTTACTTCAGGTGTTTGGTATGCAACACTGGTTCCCTACAAAGATCTAAATCAAGAAATAAAGGTAAAATTAGGGACTAGTATTAAACACTGAAAGTAGCAACTAATAGACTATTACTTCGCCGTATTTCCCCTTAACGACGCCAAAATTTGATACGCCAAAATTTACACTCCAAAAGGAACAGTAAAGCGGTCGTTGATCAAATATAGAACTCAACAAGAGTTGAGGTCGATCCCACAGGGAATACGTAAGAATAAATCTATTAGCACCCTTTTCAAGATGTAAGTTCTATTCCCAAAATAAATATGCATAACGTAAATAGGTGTTTTTGGTATTTTAAACTAAATTCCTAAAGTAAAGTAACTAATATGTGTGATGGCTATTGGATTTCCAAAAATTTATGAGAAGCTAAGGTTGTATTCCCCATGATGTCTAATACGATAGCCAAATTTATGTGGTAAAACCATTCATGATTACATATACAAGATCAAACAAGTTATATAATACCTAGCTCCCCTTCAGCTCCTTCTTAGATGTATTTCACTTATCACTTTCCGATCTAAGAATGTGTACAATTTAACCCTTGTTCTAGATCTTGAAATAGTCTCAACTTCAGATCTCAAGTACCTAGACTAGTTTAAAACCCCAAATTTCTGTTGTAGAATTCTTTTTCTAATCACTATATCCCTCCCGGGCATGTAACAAATACAGGCTTATCCTAACACATCGACTCATTAAGAAAGAAGTTCAAGTGAAGAATACTACAATGTATATGATAATCAATCCCAAGGTTCACCCCCAAATTTGTTATCTTATTGATTTTTCATGGTTCCGACAACCCTAGTTGTGTGTTTAGCCTAGCATATTCAAAATAAATCGCCCACAACAATACAAATGAATCATGATAAAGAACTTACTTTTGATAAGGTAATTAATCCACATGTTACAATCTCTAAACAGATGATTTCAATCCAAGAATTCAATGTGAATTAGTGTAAAATAGCATTCTCCTCTTGTTCTGTATCTCCATCCGTCCAATCACAATGAAAGCAGAATAAGAAAATAATTAATATATATATATATATATATATATATATATATATATATACACGGAAAAACCTAATCCAACTTAAAGTAGGACACTAAATGTCGGCATGGGTATGGGTCACTACACTGACCGTGAGGGTCCAAATGGATCGTCAAATGGTGTGTGAGTCCATACTTTTGTGCGTCCCCACGTGCATTGGAATGACCTATGTGAGTGTTCATGGTCCGTGAAACGGCCCATGACCCTTGCCTTAGTGATTTCCATGCAAGCAATTCGGTCCTTCAGCTTCATGGTCCATGTCACGATCTGTGGTTTGTCACATGGCTTGTGACGGGCCTCGTCACTCTCCACTTGTACAATTTTTGTTATTTTCGTTGCTGACTTTTCAACATATGTCACTTTCATGATGAAGGAGATGGTCCGTGTCAACTCTCACGGCCGGTGAAAGGGATTGTGAGAGGTTCCTTGGCTTCTTTGCTCAATCCGCACTTTAGCACGCTAAGTGTGGGGCTACGGTGCACCATACAGTTCATCTCGTGTTACACGGGCCGTGTGGACGCTCGTGCTCCTTCACTTAGCTCCATTCTTGACTCTTTCACTCAGGCCAGTCCCACGTGGCCTCTCATGGTTTGTGTAATGTTGCATGGCCCGTGGAGGTCTCCGCATAGTGACCCTTGTGCCGTTTTCCTCAATCATTTTCTTGTACTCTACCCCTTACTCCATGCCTTCTCCATGTTCCTGAAAAATAATTAAGACACACACATCAAACTAACAAATTTGCTTGAGAACGCGTAAAAATCCTGTGTTTAAAGCGTTACAAGAGTCGTATTTCCACGACTCTTCACCAAGCACGTGAGTATAGATTCTTTGAGAAGTTGATTGTTCTTCTATTTCCAAGCATGTTAGGCTAACCACAATATGGAATATATTCTTCCATGTGCCCCATACCTCGAATTGATTGACTTGTGAGTAAATTGAGTCACTAATGCATATTTCTGTAATGTTTTTCCTAAATTTTACTATACTTCTACACTATCTTGCATGAATTATTATTTTTATAAATTGAATACTTGAAAAAGATAATTTTTCCATACTACACAAAACCTAGCATGAAATCTTATAATTTTTACAAATTTTCTTTAATTGAGCATGCATGAGTATGATATGGGTCTATAGAGCCTATGAAATCCCTAGATGCTTTAACTCCACTTTTGTTTCCTGAATGATATGAGTTAGAATGATGTATCATGGGGTCTCTATGAGTCAAGAGTTGAACCTTAAATGAATGTAACCAAAGAATCGATAGTTGATGTGATGATTTAAGTTGATAGATGTCCTTATAAGACTAGTTGATTGAGAATGACTGTATTTTGAGTATTGAGTCTTGGGAGGAGTATCGAGCACAAAAATGAGTTAGAGTAAACCCAACTCAAACTCATTAACTACATTGCCAAACGTAGGATAGGATTGAAACTGCTAAGTCGGATGTTCCTCATGATGGTCCCTGAAAGAATAGAGGACTTGGTTGATTGGGATCCACTATGGATCGATTTATTCTTTACCCTAGCAAGTACTAAACGGCTGTGGAAACATCAGTGAGATTGTTGTACAATCACTAGCTCATAAGTGATTGTTGTCAGATAAGAGAAACTTCTAGATAGGTTCCGAACTGATAGTACTCTGACTTGATTGGATTAGATTGATTTGGATTAGTATTGATGGGTTATTGTCTATTCTTTATTCTTGCTTTAGATAGACATTTGACAATTTGATTGAGCATCTTTGAATTTGTTATTCTATCTATATTTGTTTCACTTAGCTATTTTACATGCTTGTACGTTCCATGTACTAATGTCCCTTTGGGCCTGTATCTTTTCATGATGCAGAGACAGGTGTTAGAGATCATCAGCAGGCGCATCGTTGAGGATCTAATCATATCTAGTTGATTGGTGAGTCCTCCCCTACTTCTGGAGGGTGCTCATTTAGATTTCATCTAGCTTGAGTTAGTACTTTATTTCCTTTGATTTGGGTAGCCGTGGCCTATTATTGTATCGTCTAGACAACTTTTAGAGGCTTTATAGACTAGATTTGGGATTGATGATTTGGATATTATTTGACAAGTTTCTTTTACACTACTCCCGTTGATTCGTTATTATGAGTTTTATTGATTGTCTACCTTTATTCATTCATCTTTGGTCTTCCGTTGATATGATAATTGTTGATTAAACGAATGTGATGAGGCCAAGTGGTTTGCTTGGGGATTAGTAATAGTCTCTGAGTGACATCCACGTCTAGGGTACCCTTTCGGGGCGTGATAAACTTAGTATCAAGCATAGAGTTCAAGTGTCCTAGGGAGTGTATGAAGCCGTGTCTAGTAGAGGCTTGTTTATGGATGTATTGTGCACCACACTTCATAAGTAGGAGGCTATAGAACATTGGGAAAGTTACACTTCTCACGTATTTTGACTCGTGCTAAACAATTAAAATCTATGAAAGCTCTCTTCTAATCCATACGTTATGCATTTGTAGAATTACGACCATGCCTCCAAGAAGAACTGTTAGAGGAAGAGGGCGTCTGGCTAGACAGAATGTTAACAAACCTGAGCCCCAGCACCAGGATGAACCCATAGGCTAGGCCGTCCTTGAACAACTCCTCAGGCAAACATCTCAAATGCTGAACCCCGTCAAGCCATCCAAACCTTAGCCTAGGCTGTGACAACACTTGCCGCTAGACAAGAAGCAGGTAGACAGGTTAAGCAGGAGACATCTAGAGTCCAACAATTCTTGAAGCTGAACCTACCCGAGTTCACAAGGTCTTCACCTACTGAGGATCCTGAGAACTACATTGATGAACTATAGAGGTGTTCCAGGTGATGCATATGACTAAAGCTGATAGGGTGGAGTTGGTTGCCTACCAGCTCAAGGGTGTTGCGAGGCTGTGGTATGATCATTGGAAGAAGAACCAAGGAGAGGGTGCCCTAGTTTTGACTTGGACAATGTTTGAGGAAGCTTTCTTGGGGTGTTTATTTCTAAGAGAGTTGAGGGAGCCCAAGGTAAGAGAGTTCTTAAATTTGAAACAGGGTTCTATGACGGTAAAGGAGTACGATCTTAAGTTCATGCAACTGTCTTGCTATACTCCTGAGATGGTCATGGACATGAGAAGCTAGATGGGTCTCTACGTTGATGGGTTGAACAAATGGCCAAATAAAGATGGGAGAGGAGCTATGCTTGTGAGTGACATGGACATAGGCAGATTGATGACCTATGCATAGCAGGCTGATGAGAAAAGACAACAAGATAGGGAGGAGGTCAAGAATAAGATGGTTAAAACCTTTGACAATGAGGTTGGGAAGAGAGAGAATGGTAGCAAGTTTTAATATGGGCCAACACCTGCATCGACTAGTGCACCAGTACTAGATATTGGAATGAGCAGAGGCCACAAAATTTCAGAGCCCAAGGGTCTCGGTCATAGACTAGTGTGACTTTACGCATATAAGGTAAGCCACCATGTGTCAAGTGCGGTAAACTACACTTGGGAAGATGCCATGAGAGAGGTGATGCATGCTATAAGCTTGACCAAATGGGTCATTTCCAAAGAGATTGTACAATGTGGGCTGACAAGGCATAATCTTCTGCACCAGTGGCACTAGCTAAAGGGAATCAGAGAGGTGCTACTTCTAGCGTAAGCAGGCCCACAAACCATTTGTATGTTATGGGTAGTCGCCAAGATCAGGAAAAATCCCCAGATGTTGTGATGGGAATGATTTGAGTCTTTACTCTTGATAGCTATGGTTTGATGGATCCTGGTGCCACATAAGGAGAGATTTGATAAAATCCTAAGTGTCTTCTTGAACCCTTTGATGTTTCTACTCTGGTTGGTGAGTCTATTCTAGCTGAAAGAATCTATAGAGACTGTGTAGTGTCTGTCCGTCATAAGGATACTTTTGCTGATTTGATTGGGTTAGAGATGGTTGACTTTGATATGAGTCTTGGCATGGACTGGCTTTATGCCTGTTATGCCTCTGTTGATTATAGAAATCAAATTGTCAAATTCTAGTTTCCAAATGAGCCTGTTATAGAGTGGAGGGGTGATTTTATTACGCCTAAGGGTAAGTTTATTTCCTACCTTAAGCTTGAAGGTTAATTTCAAGGCGATGTACCTACCGCCTCGTGCGAGTTAAGTCTGACAATATTGAGTCCCCAACCCTTTAGTCTATTCCAATTGTGAATGAGTTTCCTGAAGTATTCCTAAGGATCTACATGGAGTCCCTCTCGATAGGGAGATTGACTTCGTAATTGATGTTCTTCCCGACCCAACCTATCTCTATTCACCATATAGAATGGCTCCCACAGAGTTGAAAGAATTGAAAGAGCAGCTGAAAGATTTGTTAGAAAAGGGCTATATTAGGTCGAGTGTCTCTTCGTGGGGCGTTCCCTGTCCTATTCGTTTGAAAGAAAGACGGTTCCCTCAGAATGTGCATAGATTATCGCCAATTGTATAAGGTAACCATTAAGAATAAATATCCCCTTTGGAGGATTGATGACTTGTTCGACCAACTTCAGGGTGCCAGTGTTTTATCTAAGATAGACCTCAAATCAAGGTATCATCAATTGAGAGTGAGAGAATGTGACATCCCGAAGACGGCTTTTCGAACTCGACATGGTCACTTTGAACTCTTGGTAATATCTTTCAGATTGACAAATGTCCCTGCCGCTTTCATGGACTTGATGAATAGAGTATTTAGATAGTATCTTGATATCTTTGTGATCATGTTTATTAATGATATTCTGGTATATTCCCGAGATAAGGAGGAGCATGCCAATCACCTCAGATTCGCTTTGCAAACACTCAAGGATAATGAGTTATATGCGAAGTTTTCAAAGTGTGACTTTTGGCTCAAATCTGTGGCATTCTTAAGCCATACAATTTTGGGCAATGACATTCGAGTGGATACTCAAAAGATTGAGATGGTCAAGAATTGGCTCAGTCCCACCTCTCTGACTAAAATAAGAAGCTTTTTGGGTTTGGCTGGTTACTACCGCTGATTTGTTGAAGGAATTCCTTCCGTATCTGCACCGTTGACTAGACTAACTCAGAAGAAGGTCAAGATTCAATAGTCTGATAAGTGTGAGAAGAGTTTCTAATAGTTGAAAACAAGGTTGACTACTGTCCTAGTGTTGACCTTGCCCGAAGGAGCTGATGGGTCTGTTATTTATTGTGATGCCTCAAGAGTGGGGTTGGGAGCTTGAGTTACTCAAAGACTATGACATGAGCATCCTCTACCACCAAGGTAAAGCTAATGTGGTTGCTGATGCTCTTAGCAGGTTTTCTATGGGGAGCATCGCTCATGTGGATAAAGGAAAGAAGGAGTTGGCTAAAGAGGTGCACAAACTAGCGTGATTGGAGTACAACTCAATATATCTGGTGAAGGTGGGATAATTGTGCATAATAGGTCTACATCTTCCTTTGTGGTAGAGGTATAGGAGAAGAAAGACCAAGATCCCGTCTTACTTCAATTGAAGAAAAATGTACATAAGCAGAAAGTAATGTCTTTCGCCAAAGGGGAAGATGGAGTAATGAGGTACCAAGGCAGATTATCTGTCCCAAATGTTGATGATTTTAGACAAAAGATCATGGCTGAGGCCCACAACTTAAGATATTCCACTCACACGAGCTCAACCAAGATATTCCATGACTTGAGGGAAATTTGGTGGAGTGGGATGAAGAAGGACATTGCTGAGTTTATCTCCAAGTGCCCGACTTGCCAACAAGTGAAAGTAGAGCACCAAAGCCATGTGGAATATCTCATAACTTTGCGATTCCAGAGTGGAAGTGAGTGGTGATCAACATTGTGGCCTACCGAGGTCTCGCAAACAACATGAATCGATTTGGGTAATAGTTGATCGGATGACAAAATCTTCTCACTTCTTGGCAGTAAAGACGACTGATACTGTGGATGATTATGCCCAATTGTACATAAGAGACATTATTAGATTGCATGGAGTCCCTTTGTCTATCATCTCAGATTGAGTAGCTCAATACACTGCTCAGTTTTTGAAGTTTTTCCAGAAAGGCTTGGGCTCAAAGATAAATCTTAGCATAGCTTTCCACCCTCAAATTGATGGCCAAGTAGAGCGAACAATTCAGACCTTGGAGGTTATGTTGAGAAATCAATTCAAAGGTAATTGGGATGACCATTTGCCATTGATTGAGTTTTCCTACAATAATAGCTTCCATTCAAACATCCAAATTGCTCCTTATGAGGCCCTCTCGGTAGAAGATGTAGATTACCGATTGAATGGTTCGAGGTAGGTGAAGTAGGGTTAATTAGGACAGACCTAGTACACTAGACTGTGGAGAAGGTAAAGATCATCCAAGAAAGATTAAGAGCTGTACAGAGTCATCAGAAGTCCTACACTGATGTTAGAAGAAGGGACTTAGAGTTCGAAGTGAACAATTGGGTATACTTGATTGTGTTACCCATGAAGGGTGTAATGAGATTTGGGAAGAAGGGAAAGTTTAGTCCTCGATACATTGGTCCCGACCAAATTGTGAAGAGAATAGGAAACATAGCTTGTAAGTTAGAGCTACCACAAGAGTTAGTAGCCATCCATCTGGTCTTTCATATTTTTATGCTTAAGAAGTGTTTGGGAGATCCGTCCTTGGTTGTGCCTATAGAAAGCATTGGGGTAAAAGATAGTTTGAGTTATGAAGAGATCCCTATCCAAATTCTTGATCTTCAAGTTCGCAAGTTGAGATCTTAAGAGACTACTTCTGTTAAAGTGTTGTGGAGAAGTCAATTCGTTGAAGAGGCTATATGGGAAGCTGAAGAGGATATGAAGGCTAGATACCTACATCTATTCGTGCCTAATGATGAGAATGTTTGAAGGTAATATCCTACTCTTAACTTAAGTTGATTTATTCATTTCTTGAGTCGAAATAGTGATTGTCTAGATTGTTGATTGATTCATAGTTTGATTGGTTGATTGAGTATTTAGAGGAGTCTTGATTGTTATTCATGCCTTGAGTCTATCCTTACTCTTCATTTGAGGATAAATGATCCCAAGGAGGAGATAATGTAACACCCCAGAAATTTTAAAGTGAAATAGGTCTTCAAACCTGGTTCTACGAGAGGGCTTACGAGCTGTAGACCAGGTCATGAAAGGTGTCCCAGAGTTGAAAGTTTTTGGCTAAGTATGGAAGGGAGTCTACGAGATGGAATACGACCCATAACATGTTTCACGAGTCGTATGTCAAGTCGTGGAACAAGATTCAGAAACCTGTAATTTTGGTCCAGGTTCTACGAGAGGTAATATGACTTATAATATGTTCTACGAGTCATATGATAGATCGTGGAATGAGAATAAGAAACTGATAATTTTGATCTACTTTCCACGAGAGGAGACCACAACCCGTAAAAGGGGTTTCATAGTCCACTTTGGCTGTTTTTCATGAGGGGTAATTTTGTCTTTTCCCATCCTTTTAATTAAACCCACGACATTTTGGACTTATTTTAGAGTCCTTATCAGTACCCAAAACTACTAAGAAAATCTAGAGAGCATCGAAGGAAGGAAAAAAGTTAGGGTTCCAAGCACGTGAGTAGAGATGCTTTGAGAAGTTGATTGTTCTTCTATTTCTAGGTATGTAAATCTAACCAAAACATGGAATATGTTCTTCCATGTGCCCCATACCTCGAATCGATTTAGTTGTGAGTGAATTGAGTCTCCAATGCATGTTTTTTTAAGGTTTTTCCTAAATTCTAATGTACTTCTACATCATCTTGCATGAATTACTATTTTTATGAATTGAATACTGTAAATAGATAATTTTCCCATACTACACGAAACCTAGCATGAAATCTTATTATTTTTACAATTTTTCTTTAATTGTGCATACATGAGTATAATTTGGGCCTAGAGAGCCTATGAAATCTCTAGATGCTTTAACTCCACTTTTATTTCCTGAATGCTATGAGTTAGAATAATGTATGATGGAGTCTCTATGAGTCAAGAGTTGAACATTAAATGAATATAACCAAAGAGTCGATAGTTGATGTGTTGATTTGAGTTGATAGATTTCCAAATGAGACTAGTGATTATCTTATGAGTATTGAGTCTTAGGAGGAGTATCGAGCATGGAAATTAGTGAGAGTAATCCCAACTTAAACTCGTTAACTACATTGCCAAGCATAGGAGAGGATTGAACCATTAAGTCAGACGTTCATCATGATAGGTCCCTGAAAGAATAGAGGACTTGGTTGATTTGGATCACCTACGAATTGATTCGTTCTTTACCCTGACAAGTACTAAATGGCTGTGGCAACATCAGCGAGATTGTTGTACAATCACTGGCTCATAAGTATTGTTGTCAGATAAGAGAAACTCCCAGGTAGGTTCCAAACTGATAGTACTCTAACTTGATTGGATCGGATTGATTTGGATTGGTATTGATGGGTTATTGTTTTTTCTTTATTCTTTCTTTAGATAGACATTTGACAGTTTAATTGAGCATCTTTGAGTTTTGTTTTTCTATCTATGTCTGTTTCACTCAACTATTTTACATGCTTGTACATTCCACATACTGATGGCCATTTGGGCCTGCATCTTTTCATGATGCAGAGAAAGGTGTTAGAGATCATCAGCAGGTGCGTCGTTTAGGATCTAATTGCATCCAATTGATTGGTGAGTCCTCCCCTACTTTCAGAGGATGCTCATTTAGATTTCATCTAGTTGAGTTAGTACTTTATTTCCTTTGATTTGGTAGTCATAGCCCGTCATGGTACCATCTAGACATCTTAGTTAGAGGCTTCATAGACTAGATTTGGGTTTGATGATTTGGATATTCTCTGACTAGTTTCTTTACACTAGTCCTGTTGATTCGTTATTACGGGTTTTATTGATTGTCCACCTTTATTCATCTATAGTCTTCCACTGATATGATAATTGTTGATTGAACGAATGTGATGAGGCCAAGTGGTTCTCTTGGGGGCTAGCAATAGTCTCTGAGTTCCAGCCCGTCTAAGGTATCCTCTAGGGTGACAGTTTTACATTCTTTTTGAACTTTTCGTTGACGTTGTTCCACAAATGAGACATACAAACACAAAGAGAGACTGCTGAATATACTGTTGCAGCTGCTTTAGCTATACTTTCAGGTCTATATGAGACAATGCACATTCCTCTCTTTATTGTATATATTTCTTTCAAACATTTAAAGAACCATTGCCAAGATGCATCATTTTTCAAGTCAACAATACTATTAAGCAAGCGGTATAATTTGTCATATGTGAAGCAGTATGTTAATATAAACAAAAATTTGAGTTAATATGTAATGATACTATATTAATATATATATATATTCAACATGAATCATATACTTGAAAAATAATAGTAAACCAAACATATCACTATTATCTTGACCATCTTGTGTTACCACTGTAAGCATTGTACCCCTGTATGTTGCTTTTAAAAATGTACTATCAACCATTAATGTAGGTTTGCAATATTTTCATCCTTGAATAGCTATATTTACTGCTATAAAGAGATACAAGAAAGAGCTATCATTTTCAATGTCTTGCCTTGTAACTGTACCCGGATTTGAGTATTCCAACATATATTGGTATGTGGGTAATTGTGCATATAAATCTATTTGGTTGCCCCTTAACAGTGTAATGCCTTTTTCCTTTGTTCGCGATGCTTACATATATGTCAAATTAATACCATGTACTTTGTTGATATTTTTTCGTATATCTGTTGGTGTGTAGATTATTTTGGATCATTTAGCATTTCTCGTAGGACATTGGTAACAAATAGTCCAATGGCAGTTCGCTCTGCACAAGATCTTTCATGTTCTGGGCAGGTGTGGACATTATTGAAATATGTCACTCGAAAGAATCTTGATTTTTCTATACTTCTTGCCTTGAGACTCCATTTACATGTTTCTTGTAGTCTATAGACAAACAACTGTATACCTGCACATGAAATATGTTAACATTAATGATGCCTAGGGAATTTGCATATACTCTGAAAGTATCATTGTGTCACGCCCCGGGTACCCAAGACGTGGCCGGTACCAAGAGACTATTGCTAGTCCCCATGCGAGTGCGTCCTCAACTAATTGAGCATAAGGATCCCTTCGCAGTTTTTTAGGGTTTTCACTCGCAGAAAAAGATTGTTGACTTTCGTTGAGATCTTTCCCCGTCCGCGCGTCAAAGTGCTTAAGCCGCCGGCGCCGGGGGTTCCTTGCTCTTGGTCGGCCTTGCCTCCTCGTTCCCTTTTACCTATGCTATGATGCTCATGGGCAGCTTATCTCTAATTGGATTTCCTTATCTTTCTTCTTCAAATTACGAGTTGAGATTTGGGGAGAGTGGATAGGACAGGGTGGTGGATGACGTAAAGGAAGGGACTTGGCTTCATCACATCCATTCAATCCAACAACTCTACAGATAAATGTAAGTAAATAAAAGTAAATGGGCTCATCTCATCAAATCTGTCAAATAATTAATAGGTTAATAAAAAAGGCTAGTGGGAAGAACTAGCTCACAATCTCAACATCAACGTCCGACTATCATCTATGAATCCTCTATCACTAATCAAGTGGTGCCAATGACAGACCCATGGCTACCTAAATCAAAATATAAGACTAGTCTAGTTTAACTCAAAAACATGATAAAATAAAGATAGTGAACCAAACCCTCTGGAGTAGGGAAGGCTCACCAATTAGCTAAATGTCTCGGATCCTCAACGGTGCGCCTGTTGACGATCTCTAATCCCTGTATCAAGCATCATAAAATGATGCAACACCGAGTGGCGTCAGTACATGGAATGTACATTATGTAAAATAGCTGAATCAAACAGAAACTGGTAGAATAATATAGAACAACATCAACTCAGAAATAGTATATAATCAACATGTCAACTGTCTATCTAAAGCAAGAATAAAGAGTAGACAAGTGACCCATTAACCAATCAACCTCATCAATCAAATCAGACTCGTCTCGAAGGAACTCATCTCATCACATCTCATCTCATCTCGACTCAGAGTACTCAAGGTAGGAATTTTCTCGGAGTTTCTCTTATCTGACAATAATAACTTATGAGCCAATAATAGTACAACATCCCGCCGGTGTTGCCATGGCCGTTCCATACTTTCCAAGTAAGGAACGAATCGAATCCACTAAAGGAAACTGCAATCAACTAGTCCTCTATCATGTCAGGGACTCTCTCAAGAGGGAACCATAAAGTAATGTGATGGTTCTAATCCTCACCTATGTTTGGTTATGTAGTTTGACGAGTGCGAGTTGGACTAACTTTTACTCTTTCAATGCTCGATACTCCTCCATGGCTCAATGCTCATAAGACAATAAATCCAATCAAATCATGGGGACTTTAACCCTCTCATCTTTTGAGCATCTACTCGAATACCATTATCAGAAACCACGTGGCCTAGAAAAAACGCTGATTTAAGCCATAATTCACACTTCGAGAATTTCGCATACAACTTATGGTCCTTAAGTGTTTGGAAGACATCTCTGAGGTGATTAGCATGCTCTTCCTCATTTTTCGAATATACCAAAATGTCGTCGATAAACACAATCACAAACATATCATGATATTGTCTTAATACTCTATTCATCAAGTCCATAAAGGCTGCAGGTGCATTCGTCAACCCAAAGGACATGACCAAGAACTCAAAATGATCATATCTGGTCCTAAAGGCTGTCTTTGGAATATCACATTCCCTCACTTTCAACTGATGGTATCCAGATCTGAGGTCTATCTTTGAGTAACAAGAGGCACCTTAAAGTTGGTCAAATAAATCATCTATCATCGAAAGAGGATATTTATTCTTTATCGTGACCTTTTTCAATTACCTATAGTTAATACACATTTTGAGGGATCCATCGTTCTTTCGCATGAATAGGACAGGGGCACCCTAAGGAGAAACACTCGGCCTAATGAAGCCTTTCTCTAGCAAATCTTTTAATTGCTCTTTCAACTCTTTCAACTCAGAGGGGGACATCCTATAAGGTGGAATCGAAATAGGATGGGTATTGGGATGGACATCAATCCCAAAGTCAATCACCCTATCAGGAGGGACTCCAGGCAGATCCTTAGGAAACACTTCTGGAAACTCATTCACAATCAGGACTGACTCAATTGTTGGGGAGTCAACATCATCAGATTTCACTTGCACAAGGTGAGATACAACCTTTGGAAATCAACTTTCTGGCTCTAAGATATGAGATAAACTTTCCTCTAGGCGCAACAGAATCACCCTTCCACTCTGGAATTGGTTCATTTAGGAATTAGAACTTAACAGTTTGGGATCGACAGTCAATAGAGGCATAACAGGCGTGAAGCCAATCCATGCCAAGGAGCAAATCAAAATCAACTATCTCCAACTCAACCAAATCAACAAGAGTATCCTTATGAGGGATGGACACTACACAAGCTCTATAGATTCTCTCAGGTCGAATAGACTCACCCACTAGAGTAGAAACATCAAAGGGTTCAAGAAGACTCTCAAGGGTTTTATCAAATCTACTGGCCACATAAGAAGTTACAAATGACAATGTGGCACTAGGATCAATTAAAATATAACAATCAAAAGTAAAGACTCGAATCATACCCATCACAACATCTGGGAAGTTCTCCTGATCTTGGCGACTACCCATGGCATACAAACAGTTTGTAGCTTCGCTTGCGCCTGACGTAGAACCCCTCTTGTTCCCTCTAGCTCGTGGAGGTGGTGTAGAAGGTTGAGCCTGATCAGTCCACTTTGGAAACTCTCTCTTGTAGTGACCTGCTTGGCCACATTTGTAGCATACATTATCCCCTTCACGACATCTCCCCAAGTGCAATTTTCCGCACTTACCACACAGTGGTTTACCCTGTGAACCTTGAGCGCACACTAGCTTGTGACTGAGATCCTTGGGTTCCAACATTCTGAGACCTCTGATCATTCATACCTCTAGGCACAGGTGCACTAGTAGATGATGATGCTACAAATCAATTACCATTCCCTTTTCTTCCAACCTCATGGCTAGATGTCTTAACCTTCTTATTTCTGAACTCCTCTCTATCCCATTGTCTCTCCTCATCAGCTTGTTGCACAAATGTCATCAATCGCCCAATGTACATATCCTTCACAAGCATTGCTCCCCTCCCATCTCTCTTGGGTCCTTTATTTAACCCATCAACATGCATCCCCATTCTTCCCCTTATATCAGCAACCATGTCCGTAGCATAGCGAAATAGTGGTGTGAACTTCAAACCATACTCTTGCACAGTCATAGAGCCCTGTTTCAGATCTAGGAACTCTCTTACCTTGGCCTCTCTTCGTTCCCTTTGAAAGAAACGCCCCAATAATGCTTCCTTGAACATTGCCCAAGTAAACAATGGGGCACCTCTCCTCTACCTTTCTTCCATTAGTCGAACCATAATCTGGCCACACCCTTGAGCTAGTAAGCAGCCAGTTCAATGCTGTCAGCCTCAGCCACATGCATCACTTGGAACACTTTTTGGAGCTCCTCCACATAGTTCTCAAGATCTTCAGTAGATGTAGACCTAGTGAACTCAAGCGGATTCATCCTAAAGAATTCCTGGTCTCTAGACGTGTCATGGGAATCCCGTCTACCCTCTCGTTCTCTCACAGTAGGTGATGTGACAGCCTGGGCGAGAGTTTGAATAGCCTAGCGTAGCTCATCATTGGAGACCTCATCTTACGGGGGCTGCTCATCAGGGAAAGCTTGGTCCGCAGGCTCCTCATGTCCTTGAGGCTCAGGTGGGTTAACATTTTGCCTGGCAGGATGTCCCCTACCTCTGACGGTTCTTCTGGGAGGCATGATCACAACTCTACAACGCGTAGAATATGAATCTGAAGAGAATCTTTCATAGACCATAACTCTATCACACGACTTAGAACATGAAAAAAGTGAAACAATTCCTAAATGTCCTATAGCCTCCATATTATGGACGTGGAACTCTTCATACCAATAATAAGGGCTCTACTAGACACCACTTCATAGACTCGTTAGGATTCTTGAAACCTGGCTCTGATGCCAAGTTTGTCATGCCCCGGGAGGGTACCCAAGACGTGGCCGACACCTAGAGACTATTTCTAGTCCCCAAGCGAACCACTTGGCCTCATCACATTCATTCAATCCAATAACTCTACAGATCAGCGGAAGTAAGTCGGCTCATCTCACCTAATGTCTCAAATAATAATAGATTAATAATAAAGGCTAGTAGGAAGAACTAGCTCACAATCTCAACATCAATGTCTGATTATCATCTATGAAGCCTCTATCACTAATCAAGTGGTGCCAATGATAGACCCATGGCTACCGAAATTAAAATATAAGAATAGTCTAGTCTAACTCAAAAGCATGATAAAATAAAGATAGTGAACCCTCCGGAGTAGGGAAGACTCACCAATCAGCTGAATGTCTTGGATCCTCAATGGTGCACCTGTTGATGATCTCTAATCCTTGTATCTGTATCATAAAATGATGTAGCACCGAGTGGCATTAGTTTGTGGAATGCACGGTATGTAAAATAACTGAATGTAATAAAACAGGTAGAATAATATGGAACAACATCAACTCAGAAATAGTAAATAATCAACATGTCAAATGTCTATCTAAATTAATAATAAAGAGTAAACTAGTGACCCATCAACCAATCAACCTCATCAATCAAATCAAACTCATCTCAAAGGAAATCATCTCATCACATATCATCTCATCTCGACTCAGAGTACTCAAGGTAGGAACTTTCTGGGAGTTTCTCTCATCAGACAACAATCACTTATGAGCCAGTGATAGTACAACATCCCGCCAGTATTGCCACGACCATTCCATACTTTCTAGGTAGGGAACGAATCGAATCCACTAAAGGAAACCGCAATCAACTAGTCCTCTATTGTTTCAGGGACTCTCTCAAGAGGGAACCATAATGTAATGTGATAGTTTTAATCCTCACCTACATTTCGCTACGTAGTTTGACGAGTGCGAGTTGGACTAACTCTTACTCTTTCAGTGCTCGATACTCCTCCCATGATTCAATGCTCATAAGACAATCAATCCAATCAAATCATGGGGACTTTAACCATCTCATCAATCAGTTTCATAGGGACTTTAACCCTCTCATCTATTAGTCTCATAGGGACTTTAACCCTCTCATCAATCAACATCTCATGGGGATTTTAACCCTCTCTTCAATCAACATCTCATGGGAATTTTAACCCTCTCATCAATCAACATCTCAATCAATTGCTTAGGGCTTAGAACAATCGTTAGCGAACAATCGAATAGACAATCATTGGAGTTCATTTATGGAGACTCATGGGATTATTAAGTTCTGTCAACTAATCATCATTCTTTTATCGCAATCACAATCACAATTGACATTCTCATATCAAGGAACTCGATCCCTTGGTACATTCATGCATGCTTTCAAAGTTAACATGTAGGGTTAAACAATTTTTCATGAAAAATATTCAATTCAAGAAAATAAGTTTATGATGATCATCAACGTAGGAAAATGAATGGAATTAATATAATTTTCAAGAAAAACCATCAAGAATCATGCATGTAGACTCATTAGACCGTCAACGCATCTATGATCATCTACGGGGCACATGAGAGAACAATCTCATGCTTTTAGTTTATCCTTACATACCTGTGATGAAGTTCTCAACAATGACTTCAAGGATTTCCTCTTGAATTCTTCAATCTCTAGCTCTTTTCCTCTTTCCTCAAGCCCTAGTCTAGTTAGATTGTTAGAAAGGGACTTAGAATGGAGTCTTAGACCCTTTTTACGTCAAAACGACTTACCTAGATCGTGTATTGAGTTTAGAGGGGTTGGGAATTAATCGGAATGCCTCTCACAAAATTTAGAAAATTTTCAACTTCGGAATAACCCAGTCCGCGATGCAAATTGGTCGGGTACAATGTATTTTTCTCCAAAAAGTTTCTAAATGAATTTTTCCAATCCCATCAAATTTTTTTGAAAAAATATAAGCATGGGTCCGCTACAGAGGCACGACGCACCTCCATCGCGCACCGACACTATTTTGATTTTTGGGTCAAAAAATTATCTTTTGTTCCGGTCACTCGGTATTTTGATAATTTTACTGGCATTACACATTGGCTACTGATTATTTTCTGAATGATGAAATATGAATGATACCATCAAAGTATATAAATATACTGCGATAGTATCCTTAAGGATTTTTTATGCCTAATCAATTTGTTTTTATATATACATATGTAAGAATCCTTAATGATACCAATATAGTATATACGTATATCACTATATCATATGAATATGCTTTCATGGTATCATTAAGCATTTTTATGCTCTAATTACGAGATCATATACACAATTCAATACTGTAATTTGAATATACTATTATAGTATATACCTGTTTTTTGCAAGATTTAACAATTCTACATTCAAATCCTTCAACAACTGAATGTCGTTTTACAACTTGTGCTAGAGTGAATTTGCTATTGTGTATTTGAGAAACTTGAGATAGTTGTTGAATGCATTTCTTTAGCAACAATTTCAATCGCAACATCAATATTATATGATGTAGCTGTTATTTTTTCAAAAATTACTAATTCTGAATTTTGTCTAGATGTTCGTAGATGATCGACCATTGGTATCATTGCTTCAATTGTTATGTGATCCCAGGATATCACTAGTGGATAAACAGTAATTTTAGGATTCTTCTTTTTCAAGTCGATATAAACTTTGATTCCCATATCGTTAGGTATTTTCAATGGCGGAAATCCAGGTGAAATTGAATACTTGATGTTGATAACTTCACCAATCATTAATTTTCAGTTGATTTGAAATCTGAGTGACAAAATCAGTAAAATTTATGATAGCTTTTACCATAATAGCTCCAACATGAAAGTGGGTTCCAAATTCCACCATGTTGTAGAAGAATCGTTATTTCCTGCATTGGTTGAGAGAGAGTTTCATTGAATTGACTGTAAAATTGAGAGCTAATTGAATATGGGTAGAAGGAAAGTTATGGTAAAAAAAGGAGAAGGAGAATTTGAAGAAGGAGCAAAGTGTTCCTTTTTTGAGCGACATTCATATGGAAAATATTAAATATATAGTTGAAGAAATATTAACTAGGGGATCAGTCAGTTGTGGGCATTGAGTGTAATTAATTAAAGGGGCATAAGATTGTAAATACTTTTGATAGAAGGTGCACAAGCTTAGTTATCCCCTAAAAAATTGAGAAAAGTTACACTTTGTTTGGATAGTTGCAATGTATTGTTTATAATGTACTGTATTATATTGTAATGTGTTGTGCAGTATCGTATCGTATCGTATTGTTCTAATGAATACAATGTTTAGATAAATTATATTGTTCTTCGTCATTACATAATGTCATATATTCATGATTTGAATGATAAACCTACAAGAAATTGTAGGATATGTGGTAGATATGATGAAAAGATAGAGTGAATGATAAAATAGAATTATTAGATAATAGATAAAGTAAAAAATGAGAAGAAAATATTAAAGTAAAAACACAATCACATCAAATCGGTCCCTAGACAATGTGAATTTTTTTGTCGTTACCTAATGAATTTAAACGATACAATACAATAGAATTTAAGTAACAACCAAAATAAATATTGTATTTAAACTAACAATACAATACAATACGACAAGTAACAACCATCCAAACTTAGTAATTCTAATTTAAGGACTAAGTCAATTTTCTCTCATAAATAAAGTATTTCCTTCATATCATGAATATTAAGTCAATTTTCTCTCATAAATAAAGTATTTCCTTCATATCATGAATATTCTTTTACAGGAGTAAGAAGTCTTCTCTTTTTCTTCTATTTTATTATTCGTATTAATATTAGTCACCTTGAACAAAATACTTTAAAAAGTGTCAGAGATGAAATTCTCAAAGTTAATCTAATGTAAGATAAGTATAACTATAATCTTTCATTTTGTCATAATTATAATTATGATATTGATTTCATCACTATCATATTTGAAATTTGAACATGTCACGTGGTGTCTTATTAAAAATTAATCAATGTTTTTTTCCTAATTTATTGATGGCTGTTTGTTGTGAAAATTAGAAGTGTGTAACTATCAATCAAAACATATTACTCCAGAGGAGTCATGGTAACTAGAGCCTTAAATTAATAGGCAAATTAATTATTTTATGATAAGTTATTATCTTTTATCTTTTTTATTGCAATTATATTGTTAGTCATCAAAAACGGTAATATTATTATAGACTTGTGATTACAATCATTTATATATATATATAAAAGAGGATTGTAGACCAGCTGAGGTGGCATTCTCTAGATTTTTCTCTTTTCCCAGTTTAAAAAGAAAAAAGAAAAAAGAGTAACTCTTGACAAATAGCCAAACGACACTTTTTTTCCTTCCCAAACAATGTTAACCGTCACATTCTTACAAACTATTAAATAGTTTTTTCAAACCCATTTCTTCATTAACAACCACAATAATTTTTTTCTTCACCAGGATGATTCACTATTCCTTGAATGCAGAAACTATAGGCTTCAATTGAACGTTCCACCAATTTCTTCTTCTTCTTGATTATTGCTCGGTTGAAAGGACACTTTTTTTCCCTTCTCAAACAGTGTGAACCATCACAATCTTTCAAACTCTTAGTTAGCTTTTCCGAACACATTTCTTCATTAATCGGCACAGTAATTTTTTCTTCACCATGATGATTCTCTGTTCATTGAATGTAGAAAATATAGGCTTCAATCGAATGTTCCACCAATTCCTCCTTCTTCCCGATTATTGCTTGCTTGAAACCATTTTAGTGACTTCGCTTTCTTGGAATCATAAATCATATCTTTAAATCGGTGAACAATGATGACATTAAAAGATATGATCAGACATTGTTTACGATCAAAGGAACAAGAAACTTTCATTTGGCACATTGAAACAACTCTGTTATTTTTTCTTTTATTTGCAGTGGCTCATGATTCATGAAGTTCCATATAAAGAATTTCTTTGAAAGAAATTCTTTGGCGTTTAGAATACTGCTTTTCATATATATATATATATATATATATATATATGAAAAGTTATTTTTGTGAAGGTACTTAGGATACTGTTCCTAAAATATAGGGATTAAGAATTTATATATAAATTAAAAGCACACGTTTTTATCCAAATCAGTTAACGAAACTATTTTTGTGGGGTTATAGATGCTCCTACAGGATAACTCCAACTATAAATAACATTGCTAAAATTTAGGAAGTACTAGCTTTTTTATATAATTCGAAAAGCACATGTTTTTTTTAATACAATCAGTTTGTGAGTTTTTTTTGTGCGACTCTTTTTTCACAAAATATTCTTATTATTATGTACATACAACTTTTTTTGAAAAAATATATTTATATTGTTTACATCTACTCAACTTTTTTAGTAATCTTATTTTTTTAGAATTTATCCATCTGAATTTGAATTAACTGAAAAGCGGTTGCATATAAAATAAACAAACAACTGCACTCCCCCACTTCCCTAATTCCCTCAATTGTATTTAGCAGACCATATATATATATATATATATATATATATATATATATAAAAGAAGATTTTCAACTCGTTTAGGTGGAACTCTTAGAAAAAGAGAAATGTATTTGTATTTAAAAACAAAAAACATACCAAGAAAATAGTGAAACACCTATTCTAATTTTACATTATTAAAAAACATTTAGAATATTAATTTTTTTTCAAAAAGAGAAACTCAAAAGTCATCATTCTAATTTCTTAAACGGTGTGTGGAAACGACCCATACATTCAGATTCACTATCAAAGTGATGCTTCACAAGAGAATATTAACTAACATCCAATGTGTCTTTCTTTATTTAATTTCTTCCTTTTTGACTTCATATTCCCACCCTAATTTTTAAATTTGTGAATATTAATTGGAATTTAGGTGTGGTGAAATATCAATTGGACACTGTTTCTTCGTCTCACATATATTATTCTTTGTTTATCTTTAGTATTGCATCTAACATTTCGGCCAGCATTAATCTCCATGCCTTCAAAAAGGTGGGGAGTTTTTCACTCTTTAAGTTCAATAATGATTAGGTATTAAATTTTCTTTTCAAAATGATAAATTTAAAAAACTACTCACGACAACAACATCTGCCTTTAATCTACAAGAAAACCTGCAGTTATCTTCTTGACAAATTATCAAATGTAAGTCCTACCGCATAAGCAACAGAGGCACAAAAAATGCTCCCTTGACTTACGATATAGAAAATTGTCGGTAGAAAATAATAAGCAAAGACCATTTTTCTTCACTTATTGACGAGTACATCTAGAAGGTTTGGTAAGACTAACAAAGAGAATGAACATCAATAAGTATGATAATCAATTAGCATGTATATCTAGCAAAAAAAAAAAAAAGAAGATTTTTATTCGTAATTAATTTAATGATTATGGCTTAATTTTCACTAAATATTCTTTTACAGACAATTTTCACTTTTTGTAAATGTTCCTAAAACCTATAGCCATATTGAAACGAATGACAATTAATTAAACTAATGCCGATGACAACTTTAATACTCTTTTTAATGAACATATTCATTGCCGCTAAAGTTATTTTTGTTGTAGTGACATAAAACAATATCAATAATCCAGTGTAATCCCATAAGTATAATCTGGGGAAGATAGAGGAGCGTCCGCATATCCTACTTTTACTTTGAGAAGATAGGAAAAAATGTTTTCGAATGTCACTTGGATGAACAAACAGTGAAATAGAAGTCCATATATATAGTGCAAATCCATATAAATGCACTTTAAAGGAAAGCCAAAATGCATCAATAAGTATAATCACCTAATTCAATAAAGGATTAGTAAAATTTATTAAGAATATAAAAAAATTGGGTTAATAGTAGAATTTTAGTGAAAATTTTATTGGTACATAATTTTTGAATAGTTATTTAGCATGATATAATGACTTTTAAACTCCCCTGCAATACCTTGATACGCCTTCTTTTGATTTTCTTTTCAGTCAAAGCCTACACACTCAAAATTTTTTCATTTATAACCATTATGATTATGTTATTTTTGCATCTTTGTTTGTTTCAAAATTTTGGTGATTCAGAGTATTAGTTTTCATATTTCTAATTGTTATCTTATTCGCCACTTATGTAATTCTAATTGATAAAATTTCATTCTGATATTACAGATACCTTTTTAATTGGTTGATTGACTACTTTTAATGCATGAGAATTAACGAAGGAATGTCTTTAAAGTAGTTCTTTTCTATTTGTGTTGTTGGATTTAAATTTGTTTATTTATCATCAAAGAGATTCATGTATTGAAGTTATTGCTTTATATTTCTTTAATCCATCTATTTTTAAAAAATATGCTTATGAAATATGTAATTAATTCAAAATCTATTTCTAATAAAATTAATTATCATGTGTTTATAGGGGTTTTGAAATCTATTTTATCATGAATAAGTTTTAAAACAATATTAAATATTCTAAAATTGCTAATAATGCCGTTCAAATACAAATCAATTTAAAAATATATTTTAAATATTATAGATTATTTAGGTTGTTTAACCATGCGAAGCGCGAGTCATTTTACTAGTACTAATGTATATGAGTCTATTTGCTTCATTTCTTATGTGAATGTGGCAGCACTGGATAATATATCTAAAAGAATGCAAATGACTAAATAATGCACATGAACGGAAAATGAGGACTAAGTTATCATAATTTGATTATATACTCAGCTGATTGTGTTTCATTCATCAAGAATGAGAACTTTTGATAAATATTATAGATATAGATTCATTTTCCGAAGTGAATGTGCTAATATTAATAAAATTTACAATAAAGACAAGTACTTTATCGTGATAGGATCATGACTCACCTCCAAAAAAGGTAGAGTGATTGAGAAGAAATAAATATAAAATTTATTCTCTGAGTAATAAATCTAAAATTTGTTCATATCATAGTAAATCAAGAATTTACTAAAGTAAAAGGCACATGTCATGATAAACTTGGTGTTTACTTATTGGACATATATTGAAGAAATAAAAGACTTTTCAAATTATTACTTATTCTCAAGATAAGTTAATTGGATAAACTACCATTGAGATTGAATCCCCTTAATTCTAAAAGTATAAAATATGAATATGGACTTGTTCGCTCATTGTATTATATGTAAACTAGATAATCTATAAGATAATCACTTACGTATTATTGTCAACCTACAGTCTAACATTCATCAAATTGTTTATGTAAAATAATTGAGTAAAGAATACAATTTTCAAAATATGTAATCAAGACATTTTATCTTGATATTATTGATAAATATGCAAGCTAATGTATATTAAATGTCTTAGTTAAATAGTCAATCATTACTTATGAAAATGAATTCATGATCTGAAATATGACAAAGTTGTGTACAAAAATATGCATCAAACTAATAAATTATGATCAATTTCCTTTTCGATTGATTTTTAATGCCCGGTAAAATTATAAAAATACCCCTAGAAGAAAAGTGGCGCTTAGTGCATCTTATGATGTCTGGATGAAAAATCTGAGGACGGATTCGTGATCAGCACAAAAATTGAGTGGGGAAGAGGTCTCGGCCAATTTTTGAAGCGACCGAGTCAAAAGATAATTTTTCGTTCCAAAACGAGAAACAGTGAGAGTTCGCGACAGAGCCGCATCGCAGACCCATCGCGAAGGATGACTTATGTTTTTCCTGAATTTTTTGATGGGGTTGAGAAAACTCATTCAGGAAAGTTTTTTTGCCAAAAATGAGTTATACACGACTAGTCTGCGTCGAGGACTGGGTTACTTCGCTGTTGAAAAAATTTCTAAAGTTTCGGGGGACATTCTAGTCCATTCCTAACATCTTCTAAATTCCATACACGACCAATATAGTTTATTTTCACGAAGAAAAGGCCTAAAACATCATTCTGAACCCTCTTCCTAACTACGCTAATATGCTAGAGCCTGAGGAGAGTAGAGGAGAGACAAGATTGAGGAGAACAGAGGAAGTTCCAAGGGAGTTGTATCGATAACAATCCTCCCAGGCATGTAAGGCTAACCTAAAGCATGAGATTTTTCTTCCATGTGCCTCCTTTGGGTAAATTGAGTCCATAATTGAAGATGATGAGTTACATGTGAAAATCCTTGAGTATTCTACTGAGATTCTTCTTAATTCATGTATTTTTATTAAATTGATGGTCATCATTAACTTGATTGACTGCATAAGTTGTTTTCATGAATGATTCTTACAAAATTCTATGTCTATTTTACTGAGGAATGCAAGAATAAACTTAGGGAATAAGTCTAGAGCCTTGACGATGATGATGTTTGTGATGTTATGATTGTGGTCCAAATTGTTGAGAGTCTTGATGATGATGTTGATTTGAATGATGTTCATGAGTCTTAAAAACTTGAAACTAAATTCAAAAAGAATGTTTCGAGTTCATGAGTTGATGTTGATGATACGAGTTGATATTAATGTACTATATCCCTATGGGACCGATGATGATGATGTTGATATACTATATCCCTATGGGACCGAGGATGAGAAGGTTTATGAGCATGTTAAGTTCTGGGAGGAGTATTGAGCACTGAAATGGGTGAGAGTGAGTCCAACTTGAACTCATTAACTACGTGGCCCGTGTAGGAGAGAGGATTGAACCGCAATGCGGATGGCTCCTTGTCCCAATAGAGGACTGATGTTTTTCTTTCTTGTAAATCCACTGAGTTGATGTCTTTTACCTTGGGCAGGGTACTGGATGGATGTGGCAACGGCATCGCTTTATTGTATCATCACCGGGTCATAGGTGATGTTTGTAAGTTAGATAAACTCCCAGCTAGGTTCTGGTTGATAGAACTCTGATGTTGATGTGATGGTATGAGTCTTGATAGACGTCGATGTTTCACGACCTACTCTTTATCCTTGTCCTAAACGGGCATGAGTCCTTTAAGTTGAGTCAAGTTTCCTTGAGATGAGTCTGATGTATTGATGATGTTGAGATGAGACATTGATGAATCATTTGTCTACTCTAATTTCTTACCTTAGATAAACATTTGCTCTTCTGATGAAGTATGATGTTGAGTTGATGTTATCCCTATACTGTTGTACTTGTATTGTTACATTCAGCCATTTTACATACTGTATATTCCACATACTAACGTCATTCGGTGCTGCATCATTTCAAGATGCAGATACAAGAGTTAGAGGACTTTAGCAAATGCATCGTTGAAGTCAGATTTCGAGTTCAGTTAGTGGTGAACCTCCTTGTTATTCGGAGGAGGTTGTTGAGATAGGTAGCTATGGCCTATCATGGTACCCTCTTAGATTGTCTAGTTGAGTTAGAGGCTTCATAGACATGAGTTGAGATTTTATGTGGGGTGTTTCCATTTTAGAGTTGAGATAGTAATATTGTTCACTTATCTTCGATGTTGAGATAGAGTTTATTGGCCATTGGCCCTTCTTATTAATGTAGCCCACTATCTTATTATATTGTTTCTGCTATATTTGATGTTGGATGATTGTCTTGAGATCGAGTGGTTCGCTCGGGAATAACAATAGTCTCTTGATGCCAACCACGCCAAGGGTACCCTACCGGGGCTTGATAGATTTATGATCAGGGACCACTTAATTTTATTTAATAATATTAATATGTGATATATAATCATAAATATACTGATGCATAAAAGTGAATTCTCCAAAATAGATTGGGATATATGTTAGTTTGTCTAACATAAGAGAGAGATAACAAGCAGCTAAGAATTAAAAATGCTTTTATTGAATGTCCCTAATGCAAAGTCTACAACATGTATGAAGCACGATGAACCAATTGATTATAATAAAATATATTTGAAAAAAGGGAGGTGTCGCGCCCCATTTTTCCTCGCGGAGAAACGGGAACCTGGACGACGTCGCGGCAACGACTCTTTTGGGATTTTTGATTAAGGAGAGTCGCCACCTAATGATTGGGTGCATTAGGACACCATTCTAGCCTAAGGGTCGAAGTTAACCAGAGAGAGGGTAAGGGCTCAAATTACCTCGAAAGGAAGGTGTTAAGCACCCTTCGAGGTCCGCAAATGCGGGTCCCGATCGTGTCTCGTATTTTATGTGGGGGTTGCAAATAACAAGCAAGGTCTTTATTTTAAAATTTCCTAAATTGATTCTAAGTGATAAAATCATTCATTTTATTTATTAAATAGGTGACAAAAATAACGGAAGTGTAATTGAACAAGTAATTAACTCTAGGTGATGCATTGAAATAATTTGGTTAATTAAAGTTAATAAATAGACTTGATTATTAACTCTAATCAGATCATCAAGTAATTATAGAACACAATTTTTTATCTTTTTTTAAAAATAAAATCTAAGTAATAACGTAATAAGCTATTAATCTTAATCTAAGTGATCAAATAAATCTCATTTTTTATGTTATTCTTAAGGTTAAGGAGAACAAATAATATTACGCAGAAAATAAACAAATCAAATAATCTAAACTACCCCAAAAAAAACCATGAAATAAAGATTTCCCTTGATTTCAAGAGAGAAATAAAAAATGTTTGTTTCTTTGTAGGTACGAAACTATGATATTTAGTTATCATAGCTCCTTCACCTAGAAACATTTTTATTTGAGATCGGTCTTAGAAAAATTATATTTAATTTTGTGTTTTTAAAAAGAGTAAAAAAAAAAAACTTTGATACAATATATATATGCACATAATTATTTAAGTATAGATACACATAATCTCTTTCTTTGTTTTTTTTTTTTAAAGAAATTGGGTAGGTGGTATTTTCGGGGACGTGTCTGTTATTATAAAATTTTGGAATTAGATCTCGTAATTCCTTTTGACTTCCTCACTAACTATAGGTTAGGAGATAGTCTTTTTCCGCATTGTCTAGCCCAAGCTGAAAAGAGGCTAGACAATGAACTTTTTAGAAGAAAATATTTTAGTGAAATCTTGTTTAAAAGATTAAAAATAAAAGAAAAGAAAAAGAAATATAACACTTATTTCCCCGCCCCCCTTTTTAAAACTAGATCCCCAAGTTGTTTATTGTTACAATATTGCAAAATAAAGAAGGAAATAATAATCCTAATGCTACTAACAGTAAAGAAGATATCTATATTAATAGTGAAAGCTTCAAGGCCATGTTCCTATTTCAATTTTAACCCGTGAAGGGCAACGCTCCAATTTATAATAAGAAGACCTGCAGCACTCACAACGACTAGCAATAATAGTAACGCAACAGCAGTAATAAACACATAATGTAAATGTTTTATTCTAACATGTCATAGAAGAGGAACAAACTAGCAACACGGTAGTCATGACAATCAAGCACGTAAAGGAACTTATTCTTACATAATATAAATAGAGAACAAACCAGTTACGAATTAATGCCAAGAAAAGGATGAAGTTGAAAAGATTATTGTAATCCTCTTAGTGTAATGTCTCCTCCTTTCTTTTCTTTTTTTTTTTCACTAAAAAAGTACTAAACAAAATAGTGTGTATCTGAAAAGAGAGAATATGCTTTTTTTTCATGTCCTGAGGAGTGGGAGATGGAATGCTTATATAGGATAGAGAAAAGAAATTTAAAAGGCAAGAGGATAAAAATATATTGTTACCATAAAGGAGTGAATCCAATTAATTAGGCAGAAAATCTCTTAATGACCAATCATCCCCACTTATAAGGAAAGAAATAATCAGAATTCAAATCACAATCCATAATTGATTAAATTCAAAATATAATATCAATCAATTTGATTCGATTATATTTATCCTAAAATAAATCGATTAACTTACCTTATTCAAAAATATATTTTCCATAAATGAGGATATTTAAACTGATTTGCACGGATTCAGTTAACCAAAACCAAGATTCTTGCCATACTAGGAGTAAGTAAAAAACATCCGGTTAATTTAAAAGAAGGAAAATAATCACATAAAAGAATTCTTGCCATACTAAGAGAAAGTAAAAAATATTCGGTAAATTTGAAAGAATGAAACAATCATTAGGAGAGGATTTTTTTTTTGGGAGGGAGAAAATATATTCTTCCATCTGAAGGAAATACATATTTAGGAGGATTTTTTAAATATGAAAAGATTTGACTAAGTTTAAAATTTGAATATAATTGAGGCTAAATCAAATTTCATCAAAATACATATAAATAACTACTACGTAATAAATTTTATTAAATCACTAATTATTTTTATTATAAAAAAATAGATCAATGTTATTTACGATAAATTAATAACTTAAAATTTTCTCATTGAAACATTTATAAAATAATACAAAAGATAAATTTCAAAAGTGAGTAAATAATAATAATAGTAATAACAATAATTTTGTAAATTATGAATGCAAAAAATATACAATTGTTTGGGTAGAAAAAGATAATTAAAATATAAATTTATACAAAAAAATATTTTTTAAAATACTTAAATATTCGAATAACATAAAAAACAGGGTTAAGGTGGGTCAAAATTGGGTGTCAACAGCTGCCCCTTCTTTGCTCGGGAATGAGGGATAAATTGTTGAGCAAAGAAAGTTGACGGAGTAGCCAATTTTGTCCGACCGATGAAATATTATCGGGGAAAAAACAAGACATGAGGGGTTGTGAAAATATTACGGCCGAGACTTCGATTTCAAGTTGCCTACATATCTCTGGTTATACGAGAAACAGGCCGTGTGTAGTTCTAGATTTAGGAACGGATAAAATTCCTAAAACTAAAATTAACGGTGCAGATCTTGAAGTAGGTACGATAGTAGCTTGAATTGGAAAGATAAGATGGTACGAAAAGTGAGAATACATGATATGGTTCGGATGGTAGTAGAACAGTGAGAGCAAGGGATGGTACGGACAGTGTTAAAAATATGTCGAGGATTTGTTGCGAGAGGCATGTCTCCGAACCGAGTAGCATAATATATAAAGCTCCGGAAAATCCGAAATCTGTAACTTTAAAACACTAGGTAAAACGGTTAGAACATATATATTAGACAGTGAAATGAATTCATAAATATGATGCAAGTTCCCACTTAGACCATGAGATTTGCCATAAAACGATAAGGATGACGTTTTAGGCTATGATGTCTTGGGCCATGCTAAACATAAATTATATCCTCGAGTCATGAAATGATGTCCGTAGGCCATGAAGGATGGTGCCTTTGGACGATGACACCCTCGGATCATGCTAAACATAAATTAAATCCCTAGGCCATGAAATGATGTCCTTAGGCCATGAAAATGATGCCTTTGGACTATGACGCCTTAAGGGTATGCCATTTTTATGCGATTTTTCAGGCCAATGTAAAATTTTCAAAAGGAGGCCATGCAATTTCTGTAGGCAAAATGTAGTGTCAGAAGGCTGTATAAAAGAAATTTTCTTATTTAAATATAAATGTGATTTCAGTAGGCCATGCAAAGTTTTCAAAGAAGGCCACGTAGTAGGCCAAAAGTGATGTCATGCAATTTTCAATGCGTTCTTGGTAGGCCAAATATGAAATCTTATTCGCTAGAAATGTCATTTTATGCAAAATGCAATTTCGTGTGATTTTAGCAGGCCGATGCAAAATGCAATTTCAGCAAGTTTAGTAGGCAAGTGCGAAATATGCGATTTTCAGTAGGCTTAGTAGGCCAATGCAATTTCAGTAAGTCTAGTAGGCAAGTGCAGAATATGCGATTTTTAGTAGGCTTAGTAGGCCAATGTAACAGTATAATACCACGTCATTTAAGATGCAATTTTCAGTAGGCCAATATAAAAGAGAAAATGCAATTTCATGCGAATTTAGTAGGCCGATGCAGAATGTAATTTCATGTGAAATTAGTAGGCCCATGCAAAAATGCAATTTTCATGCGAGTTTAGTAGGCCAATGCAGAATGTAATTTCATGCAAATTTAGTAGGCCCATGCAAAAATGCAATTTTTAATAATTTTAGTAGGCCAATGCAGAGATGCAATTTTCAGTAATATTAGTAGGCCAATGTAAAAGTGCAATTTTCAATAATTTTTTAGTAGGCCAATGTCAAAATGCAAAGTTCAGTAGGCCAATGTAGAATGCAAAGTTCAGTAGGCCAATGTAAAATGTAATTTCATATAATTTTAGTAGGCCAATGTAGAAAAAGTAATTTCACGCCATTTAAGTAGGTCGATGCAAAAATGAAATTTTCAGTAGGCCAATGTAAAAAAAAATATATATATATATTTTTCAGTAGGCTAATGTAAATTTTTATTTTTTATGCAACTTTTTAGTAGGCCAATGCAAAAATGCAGTCAATGCAATTTTCAGTAATTTTAGCAAGTCAATGCAAAATGCAATGTTCAGTAGACTATAAAAAGCTTTCAAAGAGGGCGGTGTAATTTCATGTATTTTTTTAATGCAATTCTTGTAGGCCAAGTGCAATTTCAGTAAGTAACGAAAAGTAGACTGATATAAAAAGGAATAAAATAACTTAACCTTCGCCCGTTGTGAGAAATTGTCGATCTCTTTGCATGATACGAAGAGGTTATTCCAAACATGTATACCAGTCTACATTCAAAGAAAAATCATTAGTTTGAAAAAAGGGAGTTTGATATGTAGCCATGCCTCGGCGCACACGTCTTTTATTGATATCTCGCCTTTCGTCTTGATGTCCTCGTTGTTGGTTTTCATTTTGAAATTTTTGAGAGCTGCTAAAAAATTTCTGCCCCAGTTTGTAGAAAATGATCTAAAAGAATTTTTGAGATCCTCTCAATAATTCTGCCCCAGTCTGCGGTCAAGTGGGAAATAAAATTTTTATTATGGTAAGACCAAACTCCATAAGAGCGCCTACGTATCCCTCTTAAACGGGAATCAGGTCAAACGTAGTTCAGGATACAAGGATGAAAGAGAATCAAATAGAACACTTGAAATAGAAAGAGGCTAGATTTCCTGGGTTATCATGCTCACTGATGATTGGGCAGTGGATTTTTGGATGTATTTGGTGTAGGATCCTTCAAATGTATGACCTTAGTATCAATCAAGTCTTGAACCTTATCCTTCAATGCGCGACATGCATCAGTTGTGTGTCCCTTTATTCCTGAGTGGTATGCGCAAACTTTATTTGGATCATACCATTTGGATTGAGTGTCTGGATTCAAAGCAGGAATAGGGGTGATGTAGCCAGCCTCTTTTAGCCTCTCGTAGAGTTGGGCTATGGGTTCAGCCAGAGGAGTGTAGCTTTTAGTAGGTTTTCTTTCAAAGTTGGGACGGTTTCTGTAATTCGGTCGTTGAGGAGGTGGAGGTGGAGGTGTTTGAAAGTACTTTGGTTGGGTATGATAAACGGGGTATGCAGGCTGTTGATATGAAGCGGAAGGAGTTTGATAAGGAGTAGATGGTGGATAAAAGGGGGGAGGTGTGATGTATGAAGACGTAGGATAGTGGGGAAGTGGTGGAGCCCAGATTTGATGTCTTGCGGGAGCTTTATGTGCCATCATTACCGAACCCACCTCTTTCTTCTTTCGAATATCAGGCACACCTCCAGACTGCAAGGCTTTGTTAGTAGCTTGTAAAGCCTCTAGGTTGATAATTGTGCCATTTTTTATACCCTCCTCAATTCTTTCGCCCAACTTGATTATGTCTGCAAAGCTCTTTTCCGCCACAAGCATCATTCTATCGTAATATTGGGGCTCTTGGGCGCGAATGAAATAGTCTTTCATTTGAGATTCCTCCATGGGAGGTTTAGCTCTAGCAGCTTCAGACCTCCATCTTATAGCGTAATCTCGAAATGACTCACTTGGCTTCTTCTTCAGGTTTTGAATATAGAACCAGTCTGGTGCATTTTCGATGTTGAACCCAAACCTATCCATGAAATTGGAAGCCAGATCCTCCCATCTTGTCCACTTTCGCGAGTCTTGTTCTATATACCATGTCAAAGCTTCCCCTGTGAGGCTTCTGATGAACAGTTTCATTCTAATCTTTTCATCCTTACCTACTCCTACCAGTTTATCACAATACATGCGCAGATGAGCCTTAGGATCTCCAATACCATTGTACAGTTCAAATTTTGGAGGTTTGTATCCTTCTGGTAACTCGACATCTGGGTGCATGCACAGATCTTCATAACTCAAGCCAATTACCCCTTTATTTTCTTCTACATGTCGCATTCGATTGCTCAGACTATCCAATCTCTCAGTTAGGGATTTAATCAACATATCCTTTTGAGAGGATTCTGATTCATGGTAGTTGTGGACAAAAGGGGATGTCTCGACATATATAGGATTGTGAGTGTGAGTTCCAGAGGCATGGGCTTTTAAGATGTTGGCAGTGGACTTGGGAGGCATATCTTGAACGTAGGTAGGGTTTTGTGGATACTATGTTGGTTCATAAGTGCTTAGTTGATGTGGGTTTGGATGATTGCTTAAAGAGGGTATATAAGTGGGGTTGGACTGGATTTGGGAGGTTGGATGAGTTGGTGGAAGATGATTTGAGAAGGTGGTTTGAGTTGTAGTGACTGGGTCATCCATGTGTTCTCCAAAAGGAGTGCCGAGAGAAATGGATAGTCTGGCCAAGTTGCGCATGCTGGCCATTTCACCCTCCAATTCTTGAATTTTCCTTTCCAGCCTTAGAGTTAGATCATCTGGTTGAACTCCCCTTTCAGAAGACTCTACTCTTTCGATGGCATTATTGTCAGTCATTTTATCCCTTCTTTGGTGACTCAAACTTGGAGGAGTAGGTGGAGGACCTTTCGATCGTGTATGGTAGGCCAGAGTGCGCACACAGATCAACCTTGGGAGGGGAAAAAACAAAGCAACAAAACCAGCAAAGCCTTGTTAGAGGTTAGGGTAATAATAATGGTAAATATGTAATTTAACAAATAATCGTCCTAAAATGCAAGGGACCTCATTGGGCCAGAGGTAGGCCTAATACGACAAGCAGGTGATTCTTAATAATTAATTCAAGCCCTTGATTTGTTAATTGGAGTTTAGTGTTTAGAAAATACAGAATAATGATTAAAAAAAATAATTATTTTATTAATAACAACTATTACAATCTTTAAATGGTAGAATATATACAAAATCTAACAAATGGAAATAAATCTTTAAACTATATAAACCTAAGGAATAAATCTTAAGCTCCCTTTTAACAATATTTTAGGCTTGAATTGATTATCGTGATCACATAGACACATAGTATGCATCACTTCGTCTCGGAGGGTGATTGGACCCTCTAGACTTAATAGGGCGGCTACTATTACGTAGATTGACCCCCTTAGGGTCAAACTACCTAAGGCTTATGCATGCGTGATCTTAATTTTTTGGGGTGGATAGCTCTAACCTAAGTTTTCTAAAGAGTGGGTTTAGACACGGACTGGGTATTCTTATGCGAGAAGCACGTGGTCCAACGGTAGTAAGACTATCCGCCATTCATCACGCAAGCGCTTACTCTCTAAATTTTGGTTTGAAAAGAGTAGGGAGAAGTGCAAAGGCACGACATCACCTTAAAGAGAAATTAAGAGGGTCCCAAGTGGGGGAGTTTTATGAACGGAATGCCAATTTAATATTAAATGTAAACAATTAGCAAATAGCAGTGTTATATATAAATTAAAGCAGTAAATAAGAAAAAGGGAGGGGAAAGGGACTAAAGGGAAAGAGGGAGGGAGTTAGAGGGACAGGGAAAAGGAGTTGGAGGGGTAGGGGGAAGGGAGTTAAAGGGATAAGGAAGGGAAAGTTAGAGGGGGTAGGGAAAAAGGACAAAGAAAATAAGTCAGTAATATAATAAAAGCAATATAAGGAAAGCATAAAACCCACATAAAGAGACACGTAATGGTTAGAACCTAATATTTCCCCAGCGGAGTCGCCATTCTGTCGCGCCCCATTTTTCCTCGCGGAGAAACGGGAACCTGGACGACGTCGCGGCAACGACTCTTTTGGGATTTTTGATTAAGGAGAGTCGCCACCTAATGATTGGGTGCATTAGGACACCATTCTAGCCTAAGGGTCGAAGTTAACCAGAGAGAGGGTAAGGGCTCAAATTACCTCGAAAGGAAGGTGTTAAGCACCCTTCGAGGTCCGCAAATGCGAGTCCCGATCGTGTCTCGTATTTTATGTGGGGGTTGCAAATAACAAGCAAGGTCTTTATTTTAAAATTTCCTAAATTGATTCTAAGTGATAAAATCATTCATTTTATTTATTAAATAGGTGACAAAAATAACGGAAGTGTAATTGAACAAGTAATTAACTCTAGGTGATGCATTGAAATAATTTGGTTAATTAAAGTTAATAAATAGACTTGATTATTAACTCTAATCAGATCATCAAGTAATTATAGAACACAATTTTTTTATCTTTTTTTAAAAATAAAATCTAAGTAATAACGTAATAAGCTATTAATCTTAATCTAAGTGATCACATAAATCTCATTTTTTATGTTATTCTTAAGGTTAAGGAGAACAAATAATATTACGCAGAAAATAAACAAATCAAATAATCTAAACTACCCCCCAAAAAAAAACCATGAAATAAAGATTTCCCTTGATTTCAAGAGAGAAATAAAAAATGTTTGTTTCTTTGTAGGTACGAAACTATGATATTTAGTTATCATAGCTCCTTCACCTAGAAACATTTTTATTTGAGATCGGTCTTAGAAAAATTATATTTAATTTTGTGTTTTTAAAAAGAGTAAAAAAAAAAAAAACTTTGATACAATATATATATGCACATAATTATTTAAGTATAGATACACATAATCTCTTTCTTTGTTTTTTTTTTAAAGAAATTGGGTAGGTGGTATTTTCGGGGACGCGTCTGTTATTATAAAATTTTGGAATTAGATCTCGTAATTCCTTTTGACTTCCTCACTAACTATAGGTTAGGAGATAGTCTTTTTCCGCATTGTCTAGCCCAAGCTGAAAAGAGGCTAGACAATGAACTTTTTAGAAGAAAATATTTTAGTGAAATCTTGTTTAAAAGATTAAAAATAAAAGAAAAGAAAAAGAAATATAACACTTATTTCCCCGCCCCCCTTTTTAAAACTAGATCCCCAAGTTGTTTATTGTTACAATATTGCAAAATAAAGAAGGAAATAATAATCTTAATGCTACTAACAGTAAAGAAGATATCTATATTAATAGTGAAAGCTTCAAGGCCATGTTCCTATTTCAATTTTAACCCGTGAAGGGCAACGCTCCAATTTATAATAAGAAGACCTGCAGCACTCACAACGACTAGCAATAATAGTAACGCAACAACAGTAATAAACACATAATGTAAATGTTTTATTCTAACATGTCATAGAAGAGGAACAAACCAGCAACACGGTAGTCATGACAATCAAGCACGTAAAGGAACTTATTCTTACATAATATAAATAGAGAACAAACCAGTTACGAATTAATGCCAAGAAAAGGATGAAGTTGAAAAGATTATTGTAATCCTCTTAGTGTAATGTCTCCTCCTTTCTTTTCTTTTTTTTTTCACTAAAGAAAGTACTAAACAAAATAGTGTGTATCTGAAAAGAGAGAATATGCTTTTTTTTCATGTCCTGAGGAGTGGGAGATGAAATGCTTTTATAGGATAGAGAAAAGAAATTTAAAAGGCAAGAGGATAAAAATATATTGTTACCATAAAGGAGTGAATCCAATTAATTAGGCAGAAAATCTCTTAATGACCAATCATCCCCACTTATAAGGAAAGAAATAATCAGAATTCAAATCACAATCCATAATTGATTAAATTCAAAATATAATATCAATCAATTTGATTCGATTATATTTATCCTAAAATAAATCGATTAACTTACCTTATTCAAAAATATATTTTCCATAAATGAGGATATTTAAACTGATTTGCACGGATTCAGTTAACCAAAACCAAGATTCTTTCCATACTAGGAGTAAGTAAAAAACATCCGGTTAATTTAAAAGAAGGAAAATAATCACATAAAAGAATTCTTGCCATACTAAGAGAAAGTAAAAAATATTCGGTAAATTTGAAAGAAGGAAACAATCATTAGGAGAGGATTTTTTTTTTGGAGGGAGAAAATATATTCTTCCATCTGAAGGAAATACATATTTAGGAGGATTTTTTAAATATGAAAAGATTTGACTAAGTTTAAAATTTGAATATAATTGAGGCTAAATCAAATTTCATCAAAATACATATATAAATAACTACTAAATTACTACGTAATAAATTTTATTAAATCACTAATTATTTTTATTATAAAAAAATAGATCAATGTTATTTACGATAAATTAATAACTTAAAATTTTCTCATTGAAACATTTATAAAATAATACAAAAGATAAATTTCAAAAGTGAGTAAATAATAATAATAGTAATAACAATAATTTTGTAAATTATGAATGCAAAAAATATACAATTGTTTGGGTAGAAAAAGATAATTAAAATATAAATTTATACAAAAAAAATATTTTTTAAAATACTTAAATATTCGAATAATATAAAAAACAGGGTTAAGGTGGGTCAAAATTGGGTGTCAACAGGAGGAACGAATGATCAAAGGGATCATAATAAAAAGGTAATGTGATCTTAAAGAGCCTACTATATTAAACTTCATGGAAACTCATGAGAGGGATACTTACTTGAAAATAATGACTTGATGAGATCTCAATAAGTTATGTCACATTGTGAATCAATACAAAATGATTTACCATAGATGATACCTTTGATACAATAGTGCACAGTTTCACAAAAGATTATAAGGATCTAAATTTTATGATCTGTTAATGTGACGACATGATCTCATCATTATGGGTTGGGTAATGGGAAAATAAGTTGGGCCAGAAACTTTGAGTAGTGAATTAAAAATTATGAGCCTAGGCTAGTTTCAGATAAAATCTTAGTCATATGAGGTCTAGGGCAATGTTGTAATAGATTAAGGGTTTGATTATAAGTTTGGTTATTTGAGTTGATAGACAAGAAAATAAGAAGCCTATATGACTTTAAGAAACTGAATTCGGGTGAGTAGAACTCCAAAAATTAATTTAGGCACAAGGGTAAATAATTTGACGTCATATTTTGAGAGTGTGGTATAAAAAGAGGATTGGGACGAGGGTTACAAAATTTTTGTCTTTGTATAACCTGCTATGGTGGGATTATTTATGCTATTATAGAATTATTTCTACTATGATGGTGCTATCATGGCGAGACAAACACGGATTTAAGTAAAAGAAAGTCTCAAATGCATTCTTATTTCTTCCACTTCATTCTTGATAGACTAGAAATGACCTAGGGCTATTTCTCCCTATTTTCCACCAATTACGTTGCTAAAGGTAAGTTAATCATTTTTATAACTAATAATTTGGTTCCTAGACATTAGATTCTAGGGTGAATTGATATAGGGAAATATTTAAACCTGTAATAATGGTGGGTAAAAATCCCTAGTTGGGGAGATGATCATGAAAGTTTTCAAGGTTAGGATTTTGTTATGATCTGTGTAAATTGGGTCATTATTGTTGACTATATGTACTTACTTGATTGTTTATAAATCAAGAACAAGCTAGGACATTAGAAAAAAAAAATTTCGATTCTATAGTGTTTAAGGCTTGAATTTTCATTTGTGTGATAACTGTATATTAACTGCTCCACAGTACTTTTTGCATGTATGTCAAAAAGTAAATGATGATATACACTAATTGATAACCTCTCATAATCTAATTAAATGCAATGAACATATTACTTGAATTTGACCAGTCCTGTATTATTCATTATGGATGTGATTATGACTGTGATTGTGTTTGTGGATCAAGTGTCATACTCTGACATATTATTGGATCAGGTATCATATTCTGACGCATAACTTGCTTGGATTTAGGTTTAAGATAATTGTTGTTGGAATTGCTTTGAGTGGATAATTTAAGACTGGTAGATGAATATGAATTGTGAACATCATATATTTTTCAGTATATGTATAATCTATTGTGCTTTAGTTTCTTGTTATATAATTTACTTATTGAAATAGCCACATGATCCTACCAATACACAATTTTATGTGTATTGATATTACACTTGTTCTTTTGTTATTGAGTACAAGCATCTTCAGGCGGCTGCAGACAAACCTTAATTGATAGATCGCCGATTCAAGGATTCAAGGGTGAGCAAGAACCTTTCGAGCTACCAAGGATTCTTATCTTATCTTGATCCACTTTTTCCAAACTCAAACATTTACTTATTGATTATTTAATTTTTGAGATTGCATCCCCACATGTTAGATACTTAGATAGAGTTGTGGTACAATGAATTTTAAATTTTGGAAATTATTTATTATTTTATTAGATTTTTTCTTGAATGGGAATTCAACTTGTTTTGCTTATTAAAACTTGCTTACTTTAAATTTTCTAAATTGTGCTAGATCAGTTAGTTGGGTTAGAGTATTGATTCTCCCATCGAAGGGTTAGTGTGGGTTCCACGCACGACCCATTCTAAGTTGTGATAAAGTTTATATCAGAGCTTTGGTTCGTTGATTTCAATGTACCAAAATGAGTCTTGTAGAGTCTTGTGAAATGGTACATAGACGTTTGTACTTTTCTTTGAGAGGCTACCAGATTTTAGGAAATCTCTCCTTTATTCTCTTTCTCTTTTCTTTTTGTGCTACGATTTCATTCCAGTTGGTATATGGTGATCCAAATTGGTACCTAATCTCTTTTCCCCCCTTTCAAAAGCCAACGTAGGTCTTAGGTGTGACAAAGGATTGAAATTCCTAAAGAAATCCCACAAGCCTTTCAGCATAGCATACACATGAATAAGGTAAAAGCATCAATCTAACTCTAGAAGAAAGCGGAAACAAGCCTCAATTAACAGCCTAATAGCAAGGAGTAAACAAGGTAAATGAGAAACAACATAGATTCCTCACATAATCTAATATAGGTGGGGGCTAAGATATGTCCCTAGCTCTCCCTCAAAGGAAAGTAATACAATAAGTAGTCTCATAGTATCCCAAAACCTAAAACTAAAGTGGTAGAGTAATGCTAGGCTTGCCCTCGAAGCATAAGGACTCATACAAGTCTTCAAAGTAAGTGTCAGAATTAGCCACGAAAGTGAAGTAAGAAATGACTGTCCATCCCTTACATTTGTAATATAATACAGCCATTGAGTATGTGTTCATATATTTGAAGATACTATGTAGATAATGTAATGAAATAAAAATTATATTCTGCAATGACCAATTTACATGGCATGACATGAAAAAATATTTAAAACATAAGCAGACATGAAAGGATCAAAGCAATAGTAAATCATAAGAGTATCATGTGGAAATAAGGATTATAAATAGTCATGTGAAGCATCATAGAGAATCATACATGTAACACCCCCCAAATTCCTTGAAACGCCCAGTAAAATTACCGAAATACCCCTAGAGTGAGGGTATGCACGTAATGCATCTTTCAATACTCGTATGGAAATTTCAAGGTCGGCTTTATTACCAACAAGAAAAATTGAGTGGGAAAATGATTTCTGTCGATTTTTAGAGAGACCCGATCAAAAGATAATTTTTGATCCGAAGCGCAAAAAAGAGTTAGTGTGTGATAGGAGCGCGTCACGCCTCCATCGCGGACCAACACTTATATTGTATTGAAAATTTTCAACGAGATCGAGAAAATTCATTCAGAAATATTTTCTAAAAATACACTATACGCGACCAGTCCGCGTCGTGGACTGGGTCTTTTTCGAGCTGAAAATTTTTAATTTTTACGAGGGGCATTCCGGTCAATGCCCAACCCCTCCTAAATTCTTTACATGATCTAATAAGGTCATTTTGATGTAAAAAGGATCTAAAACCCCCATTCTAAGTCCTATTCCGTAATCTATTAAGGCTAGGGCTTGAGGAAAGAGGATAAGGTCTTGAGTTTGAGAAATTTGAGAAGAAATCCTTGATGTGATTGGCTGATAACTTTATCCTATGTATGTAAGGCTAAACTAAAAGCGTGGGATCGTTCTCCCATGTTCCCCATAGGAGGTCATAGATGAGTTGATTGTTCAAAAGTCTACATACATGAATACTTGATGGTTTTTCTAGAAAAATTGATTTAATTTACATGTTTTCCTATGATTATCATAAACTTATTTTTTTGAATTGAACATTTTTGTGAGAATTTGCATAACCCTACTTGACTATTTTGAAAAGCATGCATAATGAACTTGAGAATGGAGTCTAGGGCCTTGAGTTGAGATTGTTGATTGTGACGAGAGAATGATGATAAGTTGATAAAATTTGATTATCTTATAAGTCTTTATAAATCAACTCTACCGATGTGTCTATTTGATTCTTTCCTAATGACTATCACAATATTAAGCCATTGATGAGATTGATTGATGAAAGGGTTAGAGTCCCTATGAGCTTGATTGATGAAAGGGTTAGAGTCCCTATGAGTTAATTGTGATAGGGTTAGAGTCCCTATCAGATACCGATTGATGACGGGGTTTGAGTGCCTATGAGAATGGTTGAGATGGAGGTTTTATGAGCATTGAGTCATGGGAGGAGTATCGAGCACCAAAAGAGTGAGATTTAGTCCGACTCAAACTCGTCAAACTACATCCCCAAATGTAGGTGAGGCTTAGAACCATCACATACATATTATGGTTCCCTCGTGAGTAACAATCCTAACAGAACTATTGAGTACTGACTCCATATTGGGTGAGCTGATATGGTTTTGATCGTTCCCTACCTATCAAGTTTGGAATGACTGTGGCAACATCAATGAGATTGTTGTACATTCACTGGCTCATAAGTGATTGTTGTTAGATAAGAGAAACTCCCATAAATTTCCTACCTTGAGTACTCTGAGACGAGATAAGATGAGATGAAAGGAGGTGAGCTCCTTTGCGATGAGATCATATGAGAGGAGGTGAGCTCCTTTGAGATGAGTCTGAGACGATTGATGAGTTTGAGTTGTTGACAGGTCACTTGTCTACTCTCTATTCTTGCATAGGTAGACATTTGACGATTTGTTATTATTTGACGATTATTTTGAGTTGATCTTGTTTCCATATTATTCTACCTATTTCTGTTTCACCCAGCTGTTTCACATACCAGTACATTCCAAATACTGATGTCCCTTTTGGACTGTATAGTTTTATGATACAAAGGCAGGTACTAGGAATCGTCAACAGATGCTCCATTGTAGATCCGAGATTCACAGCTAATTGGTGAGCCTCCCATATTTTGGAGGATCCACTACTTTTATTTCATCATGTTTTAGATTTAGATTGGACTACTTCTTTTATTTTGATTGGGTAGCCATGGGTCTGTCATTGGCACCACATGAGTAGTGATAGATACTTCATAGACGATGGTTGAATGTTGATGTTGAGATTGTGAGCTAGTACTTTCCACTAGCCTTCATTATTATCTATATCATTTTGAGACATTAGATAAGATGTGCCCATTTACTTACTTTTATTTCTGCTGTTTAGCAGAATTATTTGATTGAATGAATGTGACGAGGCTAAGTGGTTCGCTTGGGGACTAGCAATAGTCTCTAGGTACCGGCCACACCAAGGATACCCTCCCAGGGCGTGACAAACTTTGTATCAGAGCACAAATTTCAAGTGTCTTAGGGAGTCTATGAAGCCATGTCTAGTAGAGTCTTGTTTATGGGTGTGTTGTCGACCATATTTCATAAGCAGGAGGCTATAGGACATTAGGAATAGTTACACTTTTCTTCTCATTCCAATTCGTGCGATAGAGTTAAGCTCTATGACAACTCTCTTCTAATTCATGCTCTATACATGCAGAATTGATATCATGCCTCCCTGAAGAGCTGTCAGACGAAGGGGATGTCCTGCCAGACAAGATGCTAACCCACCTGTGCCTCAAGTACACGAGGAGCCTATGGGCCAAGCTGTTCCTGTTGAACAACCCCTTCACGATGAGCTCTCCAATGCTGAGCTACGCTAGGCTATTCAAGCTCTAGCCCAAGCTATCGCAGAACTTGCCATAAGACAAGGAGCGGGTAGACAAGATGCTCATGAAACCTCTAGAGTTCAAGAATTTTTGAGGATGAATCCGCCTGAGTTTACAGGGTCTGCATCCATTGAAGATCCTGAGAACTATGTGGAGGAACTTGAAAGGTGCTCCAAGTGATGCATGTGGTTGATGCTGATAGGGTTCAACTGGCTGCTTACCAACTCAAGGGTGTGGCCAGGCTGTGGTTCTACTAATGGAAGGAAGGAAGAGGGAATGATGCTTCATGTTTGACTTGGGCAGTGTTCGAGGAAGCCTTCTTGGGACGCTTCTTCCCAAGAGAGAGAAAATAAGCTAAGGTAAGAGAGTTCCTGAATCTGAAGTAGAGCTCTATGACTATGCAAGAGTATGGGTTGAAGTTCACACAACTATCTCACTATGCTCTCGACATGGTTCCTGACATGAAGGGAAGGATGGGAATGTATGTTGATGGGTTGAATAGGGGACCCAAGAGAGATAGAAGGGGAGCAATGCTTGTGAGTGATATGGAACTTGGGAGACTGATGATATTTGTGCAACAAGCTGACGAGGAGAGACAACATGAAAATGAAGAGTTCAAGGGTAAGAAAGCTAAGACATCCAGCCATGAGGTCGGAAGGAAAGGCAATTGCAACCAATTTCCAGCACCATCAACTGCTAGTGCATCAAGCAAGTATGATCAGAGATCTGAAAATATTGGAGATCATGGACCTCGATCGCAAGCTAGCGTGGCTCAAGGTTCGCAAGGTAAGCCACTGTGTAATAAGTGTGGCAAGATACACTTGGGGAGATGTCGTGATAGGAATGATGTGTGCTACAAATGTGATCAAGCAGGTCACTACCAGAGAGATTGTCCAAAGTGGGTAAGCAGGCTCAATCTACTACACCAGCCCCATCAGTTAGAGGAAACCAGAGGGGTACTACGTCAGGCGCAGGTAGAGCAATAAACTACTTGTATGCCATGGGTAGTTGCCAAGATCAGGAGAACTCCCCAGATGTTGTGATGGGTATAATTCAAGTCTTTACTTTACATTGTTATGTTTTGATGGATCTGGGTGCCACATTGTTGTTTATATCTCCTTATGTGGCCAGTAGATTTGATAGAACCCTGAGAGTCTTCTTGAACCCTTTAATGTTTCTACTCCAGTAGGTGAATCTATTCGAGCTGATAGAATCTATAGAGCTTGTGTAGTGTCCATCCACTATAGGGATACTCTTGTTGATTTGATTGAGTTGGAGATGGTTGATTTTGATTTGATTCTTGGCATGGATTGGCTTCACGCCTGTTATGCCTTCGTTGATTGTATATCCCGAACTGTTAATTTCCAATTTTCTAATGAATCAGTTCTAGAGTGGAAGGGTGATTTTGTTGCACCTAGAGGAAAGTTTAGCTCATATCTTAGAGCCAAAAAGTTGATTTCCAGAGGTTGTATCTTTCACCTCATGCGAGTGAAATCTGATAATGTTGAGTCCCCAACTCTTGAGTCAGTCTTGATTGTTAATGAGTTTTCGAAAGTATTTCCTGATGATCTTCCTGGAGTCCCTCCTGATAGGGAGATTGACATTAGGATTGATGTTCTTCCCGACATCCAGCCTATTTTGATTCCACCTTATGGAATGGACCCCGCTGAGTTGAAAAAGTTAAAAGAGCAATTGAAAGATTTGCTAGAGAAGGGCTTCATTAGGCCAAGTGTTTCACCTTGGGATGTCCCTGTTCTATTCGTGCGAAAGAAAGATGGGTCTCTCAGAATGTATATTGACTATAGTCAACTGATCAAGGTTACGATAAAGAATAAATATCCCCTCCCAAGGATAGATGATTGGTTTGACCAACTTCAGCGTGCCTCTTGTTTCTCAAAGATAGACCTTAGATCTGGCTACTATCAGTTGAAGGTGAGGGAATGTCACATTCTAAAAACAACCTTTAGGACTAGGTATGACCATTTTGAGTTCTTGGTTATTTCCTTTGGGTTGACGAACGCACCTGCACCTTTTATGGTCTTGATGAATAGAGTATTTAGATAATATCTTGATATGTTTGTGATGTGTTCATCGACAATAATTTGGTGTATTCGAGAATTGAGGAGGAGCATGCTAATCATCTCAGAGTTGTCCTTCAAACTTTTAAGGTCCATGAGTTGTATGCAAAACTCTCAAAGTGTTAGTTCTGGCTTAAGTCAGCGGCCTTCCTAGGCCATGTTGTTTCCTACGATGGTATTCGAGTGGATGCCCAAAAGATTGAAGTGGTTAAGAACTAGCCCAGACCGACCACCCCAATTGACATAAGAAGTTTCTTGGGGTTAGGAGGCTAGTACTGCAGGTTTGTTGAGGGATTTTCTTCCCTATCCACACCATTGACTAAATTGACTCAGAAAAAGGTCAAGTTTCAGTGGTCCAATGAATATGAGAAGAGTTTCTAAGAGTTGAAGACGAGGTTGACTACTGTATCGGTCTTAACCTTACCCAATGGGACAAAGGGTTTTGTAATTTATTGTGATGCTTCGAGAGTTGGATTGGGATGTGTACTGATGCAAAGAGGGAAGGTGATAGCATATGCTTCCAGGCAATTCAAGGTTTATGAGAGTAACTATCCAACCCATGATCTTGAGTTGGCAGCAGTGGTGTTTGTACTTAAAATCCAGCGCCACTATTTGTATAGAGTGCATGTGGATGTGTTCACTGACCACAAGAGCTTGTAGTATGTCTTCAATCAAAAAAAGCTTAACGCGCGATAGAGGAGATAGTTGGAGTTGCTCAAGGATTATCACATGAGCATTCTTTACAGCCCAGGTAAAGCTAACATTGTCGCTGATGCTCTTAGCAGGTTATTGATAGGTAGCACAACCAATGTGGGGGAAAGAATGAAGGAGGTAGCCAAGGAAGTGCATCGATTGGCTCGATTGGGAGTTCAACTTGAGGAGAATAATGAGGGAGGAGTGAATGTTCAAAGTGGGTTTGCTTCATCCTTTGTGGCATAGGTGAAGGAAAAGCAAGACCAAGATCCTTTCATACTCCAATTGAAGGAGGCTATCCACAAAATAAAGTGATGGTTTCTCCAAAGGGGGTGATGGATTGAAGAACCAAAGTAGATTGTGTGTTCCAAATGTTGATGGCATTCGAGACAGAATCATGGCGGAAGCCCAAAACACAAGGTATTCTATTCATCCTGGCTCTACCAAGATGTGCCACGACTTGAGAGAAGTCTATTGGTGGAGTGGAATGAAGAGGGATATTGTTGAGTTCGTTTCAAAGTGCCCGAATTTTTCTAATAAGTGAAAGTTGAGTATCAACGGCCATGTGGATTGGCTCAGAACTTTGAGATTCCGAAATGGATGTGGGAGATGATTAATATGGACTTCATAGCTGGTTTACCAAGGTCTCGAAGGTAACATGCTTCGATATGGGTGATTGTGGATAGGATGACTAAATTGGCTCTCTTCTTGGCAGTTAAGACAACCAACACTGCAGAGGAGTATGCTAAGTTATATATCCAGGAGATTGTGAGGTTGCATGGAGTTCCCTTGTCCATCATCTTCGATAGAGGAGCTCAATTTACCTCCTAATTTTGGAGATCATTCCAGAAAAGATTGGTTACTAAAGTGAACTTGAGCACGACCTTTCATCCAAAAACAGATGGTCAGGTAGAGCGCACAATCCAGACACTAGAGGATATGTTGAGAGTTTGTGTTCTTGATTTCAAGGGGAATTGGGTTGATCACCTACCATTAATTGAATTTGCATATAACAGTAGTTACCATGCAAGCATTCAAATGGCTCCCTATGAAGCCTTGTATGGGAGGAGATGTAGATCACCAATTGGGTGGTTAGAGACTGGAGAAGCGAAGTTGATTGGGCCTGATCTTGTCCACCAATCAATGGAGAAGATCAAGGTTATTAGAGAGAGATTAAAGACTGCCAGAGTCACTAAAAATCTTATATCAACGTGAGAAGAAGAGACCTAAAGTTCGAGGTAGATGATTGGGTGTATTTGAAAATGTCACCTATGAAGGGTGTCATAAGATTTGGGAAGAAGGGAAAGTTGAGTCCATGCTATGTTGGACCATATCACATTGTAAAGAGCTTGGGGAAGGTTGCTTATGAGTTAGAGATGCCTTCCGAGTTGGATGGAGTTCATCCGGTATTCTATGTGTCGATGTTGAAGAAATGCTTGGGAGACCCTGCCTTGGTAATCCCTGTTGATAGCATTGGAGTGAAAGATACCCTGGTTTTATGAAGAGGTTCTGGTCAAATCCTTGATCGTCAGATTCGTAAGTTGAGGAACAAAGAGATAGCCTCAGTCAAAATTCTGTGGAGAAATCAATTCGTTGAGGAAGCCACATGGGAAGTTGTGGAAGAGATGAAGGCCATATATCTGCACCTATTCGTACCAAATGATAAGAGTGTTGACGGTAAATTTCTTACCCTTCACTAAATTGATTTATCTATTGATGATGTGACTTTCTATTCTTAACTCTGAGTAGTACTGATTAAGGTCAAGGAAAATTCGAGAGTCATATTGATTTAGTTGAGTATTGAGATGATTTTTGAGTCTATTTGTGCCTTAATATCCACCTATACTTATCATTCGAGGACGAATGATCCCAAGGGGGAGATGATGTAGCGCCTAGTAAAATTACTAAAATACACCTAGAGTGTGGGTATGCACGTAACACATCTTCTAATATTTATATCGAAAATTCGAGGCCAGATTTTTGACAAGCACAAAAAATTGAGTGGGAAAATGGTCAGCTGATTTTTAGAGAGACCCGATCAAAAGATTATTTTTTGATCCGTAGCGCTAAATAGTGTTGGTGCGCAATAGGAGCGCGTCGTGCCTCTATTGCGGACCAGCACTTATATCTTTTTGAAAATTTTCGATGGGATGGAGAAAACTCGTTCAGAAGATTTTTCTAAAAATATACTTTACGGACCAGTCAGTGTCACAGACTGGGTCTTTTCCGAGCTGAAAATTTCTAATTTTTACAAAAGGCATTCCGATTAATCCCCAACCCCTCCTAAACTCTAATAAGGTTGTTTTGATGTAAAAAGGGTCAAAAACCTCCATTTTAAGTCCTATTCCATAATCTAACAAGGCTAGGGCTTGAGGAAAGAGGAAAAGAGCTTGAGTTTGAGAAATTTGAGAAGAAATCCTTGACGTGACTTGCTGATAGCTTCATCCTAGGTACGTAAGGCTAAACTAAAAGCGTGAGATTGTTCATTCATGTTCCCCATAGGAGGTAATAGATGAGTTGATGGTTCAAGAATCTACATACATGAATACTTGATGGGGTTTCTTGAAAGTTGATTTAATTTACATATTTTCCTATGTTAATGATCATCATAAACTTATTTTCTTGAATTGAACATTTTCATGAGAATTTGCATAACCCTACTTGACTATTTTGAAAAGCATGCATAATGAACTTGAGAATTGAGCCTAGGGACTTGAGTTGAGATTGTTGATTGTGATGATGAGTTGATAAAATTTGATTATCTTATGAGTCTCTGTAAATGAACTCTATTAATGTGTCTATTCGATTGTTTCCTAATGATTGTCTAAATCTCGAGTCATTGATGAGATTGATTGATGAAAGGGTTAGAGTCCATATTAGTTTATTTAATGAAAGGGTTAGAGTCCCTATGAGTTTAATGATTATAGGGTTCGAGTCCCTATCAGATACCGATCAATGAAGGGGTTCGAGTCCTTATGAAATTGGTTGAGATGGAGGTTTTATGAGCATTGACTCATGGGAGGAGTATCGAGCACTGAAAGAGTGAGAGTTAATCCAACTCAAAATCATTAAACTACGTCAGCAAACATAGGTGAGGCTTAGAACCATCACATACATATTATGGTTCCCTCGTGAGTAACAGTCCCTGAAAGCAATAGTGGACCTCTTGAGTACTAACTCCATATTGGGTGAGCTGATATGGTTTTGATCGTTCCCTCCCTGCAGGTATGGAACATCTATGGCAACATCAATGAGATTTTTGTTCATTCACTAGCTCATAAGTGATTTTTGTCGGATAAGAGAAACACCCATAAATTTCCTACCTTGAGTACTCTGAGACAAGACGAGATCATATGGCATGTGAGGAGGTGAGCTCATTTGAGATGAGTGTGAGACGATTGATGAGTTTGAGTTGTTGACGGGTCACTTGGCTACTCTTTATTCTTGCGTAGGTAGACATTTGACGATTTGATGTTATTTGACAATTATTTTGAGTTGATGTTGTTTCCATATTATTCTACCTGTTTTTGTTTCACTCAAATATTTTACAAATTAGTACATTCCAAGTACTGATGTCCCTTTTGGATTGCATTATTTTATGACGTAGAGGCAGGTACTAGAGATCGTGAACATGCACTCCGTTGAAGATTCGAGATTCACAGCTAATTGGTAAGCCTCCCCTATTTCGGAGGATCCACTACTTTTATTTTATCATGCTTTAGAGTTAGATTGGACAATTTATTTTATTTTTATTTGGATAACCATGGCTTTGTCATTGGCACCACATGATTAGTGATAGAGGCTTCATAGACGATGGTTGAACGTTGATGTTGAGATTGTTAGCTAGTTCTTTCTACTAGCCTTCACTATTTTCTATATCATTTTGAGACATTAGATGAGATGTGCCTATTTACTTACTTTTATTTCCGCTATTCAGTAGAGTTATTGATTGAATGAACGTGACGAGGCTATGTGGTTTGCTTGGGGAGTAGCAATAGCCTCTAGGTGCCGGCCATGCTAAGGGTACCCTCTTGGGGCATGACATTCCTTCTACCTAACCTGGAGTGGATGCACAGAGGATGCTGAGAAAAGACTGAGAAAAACTACAAGAGAAGGTTCACGAGGGCCACTTATGACTCATAAAACCCCCTAGATGACTTGGTGAAATGTCCTAAGTATGAGGTCTATATATGAGACGATATACGACCCATAAATTATTCTACGGCTCGTAAAGGAGGTTTCATGAAAATTTTTAATAAGTCAAAATTCAGAACCCCTTATTTACAAGAGTTAGCTTATGACCCATAAAACATTTTACGACTTGTAGAAGAGGTCTTGTGCCAAATCCCCTTATCTCAGATTTTCTGACCTCTCATACACAAGAGGCTGTATACGGCTCATAGAATGCTCTACGACCGGTATACAGGGTCTCGTAGACTCAGACGACAATTTTCAAGAGGGTTTTTTGTGCATTCCAACCCCTATTTAATTAAATCTTTGGTTGTTTTTGGCTTAACTAAAGCCTTAAAACAGAACCCTAGGTGTACTATTCACTATTGTTCACATTCAAGGGTTTCTTGAGAGCACTAGAGGATAATGTAGACCGTGGGTACTAATTCCAGCGTAAGGATCTACTGGAGCTTGATTGTTCCTTCCTCTCCCAAGTATGTAAGGCTACCTAAAACGTTGGACTATGTTCATTTACGCGTCCCTTCGTCTACTTGAGATAAGATTATAAGTATTAATTGTGTATTCTCTACCCTGTGAATCTTGAGTCCCAAATTCTTGTACATGTCTAAGTTTCCTGAATATATTTGAGTTATATTATGAGTTGAATCATTATTACCATGAAGTATGAATGCATTTCTAATGCCTGATACCCTAACCCTAAACTTAGTATTTTCTTTGCTTACTAAATTGAAATTATCAACCTAACCTTATAAACCAAGTAAGTTGAACCTGAGAAGTATGTTTCCTTGTTTCATATATATATGTAATAAATATCTATTATGTCTTATGTGCTGAGCATGGATGATATGATGTCACTTGACCGTAATTCTTGAGTTGAGCATATCACGATTTTTGAACTGAGTTGCATTAAAAATGAGTCAAATTTTAAAGCATGATTTCAAACTTTAAACTTGCATCATTTATTTGAGTTGAGATATGAGATGAGGAGTTGAGCCTCGAGTCGAGTCGGTTGATTGAGTTTTAGCCTTACTTGTTTCTTGAGCCATTTTACATGCCGTACATTTCACGTACTAAAGGTGCATTAGCGGTTAATACGTTGTAGTTGTATAAGTTATTAGGAATATAATGGAATGAAAGACCAAGGAAAGAAAGAAGAATACACTAAAATGCAAGTGTTGCACCAAACACTGGTGGTTGTTTCTTGTTGTAAGTGAATGCAACGAAAAGAACCAGAAATAACGAATAATGAAACAATTCATATATTGACATTTTGTGTCGAGCTAGTCCCCAAAAATGCCCCGTCCATAAGTTCCTTTGTTGTTGGAGAAAAGAAGAAAGATATTTTTTTGAGAAAAGAAATTCTTCCTTCTTGAGAAAGTCTTTTTTTCCTTGTAAATGCATTTTTTTCTATTTAGAGAGAGGGGGCTTCAAGTTCTTAGGAAGAGCCGTACGAGATCAAAAAGACTTCCCCAGTTTAGATTGATTTTTTATTAGTTAAGCGCTGCTGGCTGTGAAAACATCGCCCACGCAATGTAACAAACATGGGCAATAAAAGAAGTATCGATAGTAGCATTAGAAACATTGCAACTTTCATTACTATGGTAGATCAAACCTATCGCTTCGGGTCAAAGCCGGGTTTCATTCGAGAGGGGATGCCACTCGTGTAGCATTGTTTCATGATGCAGATACAAATGATGGAGGACTTTAGTAGGCGCATTGTTGAGGTTCAAAGTTCTTGAGTTCCAGACTTGGTGAGCCCTTCTGTCCATTCAGAGGAGCCTTCTTTTATTTAACTGTTATTGATATTTTCATTGAGTTGGGTAGCCATGGCTTGTCATGGTACCATCTAGACATTCAGAGTAGAGGCTTCATAGACCTTGAATATAATATTGTTGAGTATTTCATTTTCTAGACTTGGTCTATTTTGGAGACTAATTTATGAGATCTTTATCTTTCCCCTAATGCTTTTATTGAGTACTCTTTCAATGTTAAGTAAGATGTGACAATGAGGCCAGGTGATATTCTTGGGGAATTAACAATGGTTCTTCAAGTGTCAGCCATGCTAAGGGTACCTTTTTGGGACATTACAAACATGGTATCAGAGCATAAAGTTCAAGTGCCAAAGGGAGTATGAAGCTGTATCTAGTAGAGTCTTGTTTATGGGTGTGTTGTGCACCACACTTCATAAGCATGAGGCTATAGGACACTAGGAGTGGTTACACTTTTTTTGCATTCTAAGTTCGTGCAATAAAGTTTGACTCTATAAGATTCTTTTCTAATTTGTGTGTTACACGTTTGCTGATCATGCCTCATAAGTGTACAACTGCACAATGAGATGCTCGAGCCCCAAACACTGAGAATCATCCACCAGAGGTTCCTACTTAGATAGGGAAGAGAGGACAGGGTCGACCTGCTAGGACCACTGGAGTCCCACAAACACCTCCTGCTCAGCCAACCTCTATCTCAGAGGCAAACTTTAGAGGAGCCATTACGATGCTCACCCAGCTAGCGGCCTCCTAGAATAGCAGCCGAGGTCCCCAAGCCCCTAAGTCTATCTCTCAAGAGCCCACTGCTCCAACTAGGCTCAGAGACTTCTTGAGAATGAACCCGCCAGTCTACACAGGGTCGAAAGTTGAGGAGGATCCACAGAGTTTCATTGACGAGATGTGCAAGGTGTTGAGGGCTATGCATACGACTAAGGTTGAAGGAGTTGAACTTGCCTCCTATCAGCTCAAGGATGTGGTGAACGTATGGTATAACCAATGGGAAGATAGTCGAGGTGAGGATGCTGAACCTGCTAAGAGGGGTGAGTTTGAGAGTGCTTTCCTTGAACACTTTTTTCCCCAAGAGTTGAAGGGAGGCAAAGGTTGAAGAGTTCGTGAACCTAAAGCAAGGGGGAGTAAACATCAAAGAGTACAACCTCAAGTTTATTAAGCTGTCCAAGTATGCTCTAGAGATGGTCCAGGACATGAGGGAAAGGATGAGAAAGTTCGTGTCCAGGTTGTGTAAATAGGTGAAAAGGGAGTGCAAGGCAACATTATTATCCTAGGCATGGATATCTCTAAAATCATGATTTATGCCCAACAAATCGAGGAGCATAAGAAGAAAGATAGAGAAGAGTACCTGAGTAAGAAAGCCAAGTCCACAGGGCACTAGCCAAGCCAACACAAGTAGGATAAGGAAGATAGATTTTACTTTCAAAAGAGGCATTCAGGGTATGCACCGTCATAAGCTAGTGCACCAACTCCAAATATCAGGTATGATCAAAGAACTCAAGGGTAGTCGAACATTAGAGCACAAGATTCGCAGGCCAGTGTGACCCTTGGCTCGAGAGGGAAAACCCCTTGTGGGAAGTATGGCAGGATGCACTTACGATAATGCAAGGAGAGAGGAAATGACTGCTACAAGTGTGGCCAGACAGGTCACTTCCTGAGAGAATGTCCACTTTGCGGTAATAAGACGCAATCTTCTACTACAATGCCACCACCCAAGGGTAACCAAAAAGGTGCTACACCAGGGACAAGTGGAGGAATGAACCGTCTGTATATAATAGGGAATCGATAGGACTAAAAGGTTGCACCAGATGTCGTGACAGCTATGCTTCGAGTCTTTACCTTCAATTGTTATGCTTTGCTTGATCCAGGGGCAATAGTGTCCTTTGTGACGCCATATGTGGCTAGCAAATTTGAGAATTCTCCTGAGTGTTTACTTGAGCCTTTCCTTGTTTCTACACCTGTTGGCGAGTCTATCATTGCTAAAAGAGTCTATAGGGATTGCGTAGTGTTTATCTACCATAGGGATACTCTTGCTGATTTGGTTGAGTTGGAGATGATTGACTTTGATGTAATCCTTGGTATGGACCGGCTTCATGCCTACTATGCCTCTATTGACTGCAGAACCCGAACCATCAAATTTCAGTTTCCAAATGAGCCTGTTATAGAATGGAGGGGAGATTCTGCCGCACCTAAGGGGAAGTTTATTTCTTACCTTAGAGCTAGAAAGTTTATCTCTAAGGGGTGCATCTACCATCTCGTGCGAATCAAGTCTGATGATGTTGAGCCTCCTACTCTTGAGTTAGTCCCAATTATGAGTGAGTTCCCCAACGTATTTCTAGAGGATCTGTTTGGAGTCCTCTTGATAGAAAGATTGACTTTGAAATTGATGTTCTTCCTGACACCTATCTTATTTCTATTCCGCCATATAGAATGGCCCCCGTTGAGTTGGAAGAGTTTAAAGAGCAGTTAACATACTTGTTAGAGAAGGGCTTTATTAGGCCGAGTGTTTCTCCTGTTTCTCAGAATGTGCATAAATTATAGACAACTGAACAAGGTCATGATCAAGAATAAATATCCTCTCCCAAGGATAGATGATCTGTTTGACCAACTTCAAGGAATCTCTTGTTTCTCAAAGATAGACCTCAGATCTGGCTACCATCAGTTGAAAGTGAGGGAATGTGACATTCCAAAGAAACCTTTATGACTTGATATGGCCACTTTGAGTTCTTGGTCATGTCCTTTGGGTTGACAAATGCACCTGCAACCTTCATGGATTTGATGAATAGAGTGTTCAGACCATATCTTGACATGTTTGTAATCATGTTCATCGATGACATTTTGGTGTATTCGAAAGGTGAGGAGGAGCATGCCAACCACCTCAGAGTTGTCCTTCAAAGTTTTAAGGACCATGAGTTGTATACAAAGTTCTTGAAATGTGAGTTTTGGCTCAAGTCAGTGGCCTTTCTAGGCCATGTTGTTTCAGGTGATGGTATTTGAGTAGATTCCCAGAAGATTAAAGTGGTTAAGAACTGGCCCAGACCAACCTCTCCAACTGTCATGTGAAGTTTCTTGGGGTTGGCAAGCTACTACTGCAGATCTGTTGACGGATTTTCTTCCCTATTTGCACCATTGACCAAATTGACTCAGAAAAAGGTCAAATTTTAGTGGTCTGAGGAATGTGAGAAAAGCTTCCAAGAGTTGAAGACTAGATTGACTACAACACATGTTTTGACTTTGCCCGATGCGACGGAGGATTTTGTAATATATTGTGATGCGTTGAAAGTTGGGTTGGGTTGTGTGTTGTTGTAGAGGGAGAAGTGATAGTCTATGCTTCCAGGCCACTTAAGGTTCATGAAAGAAAATATCCGACCTATGATCTTGAGTTGGCGGCGGTGGTGATTGCACTTAAAATCTGGCACCACTACTTGTACGAAGTGTATGTGGATGTGTTCATTGACCACAAAAGCTTGTAGTACGTCTTCAATCAGAGCGAGCTCAGCTTTCGACAGAGGAGATAGTTGGAGTTGCTCAAGGATTATGACATGAGCATCCTCAACCACCCAGGTAAAGCTAACATTGTTGCTAACACTCTTAGCAGGTTGCCAATGGGTAGCACGACCCATGTTGAGGAAGGAAAGAAAGAGTTAGTGAAAGAAGTGCATAGATTGGCTCGATTGGGAGTTTAACTTGAGAAGAATAACGAGGGAGGAGTAAATGTTTAGAGCGGGTCTGCATCATCTCTAGTGGCAGAGGTAAAGGAGAACCAAGATTGAGATCCTGTCATACTCCAATTGAAAGAGGCTGTCCACATACAAAAAGTGATGGTCTTTTCCAAAGGGGGAGGTGAGGGGTTGAGATACCTAAGTAGGTTATGTGTTCTCGATGTTGATGGTATTCGAGAGAGAATCCTGGCTGAATCTCACAGCTCTAGGTATTCCATTCATCCTAGCTCTACTAAGATGTACCACGACTTGAGGGAAGTCTATTGGTGGAGTTGAATGAAAAGGGATATTGCTGAGTTTGTTTTTACATGCCCGAATTTGTTAGCAAGTCAAATTGGAGCATCAAATGCCATGTGGACTGGCATAGAACTTTGAGATTCCAAAATGGAAGTGGGAGATGATCAACATCTACTTCATTACCAGCCTATCGAGGTCCCGAAGGCAGCATGATTCAATCTTGGTGATTGTGGATAGGATGACTAAATCAGCTCACTTCTTGGCACTCAAGACAACTAATACTGCGGAAGAGTATGCCAAGTTGTACATCCAAGAGATTGTGAGGTTGCATGGAGTTTCCTTGTCCATCATCTCAAAAAAAGGAGCTCAATTCACCTCCCAATTTTGGAGATTGTTCCCAAAGGGGTTGGGTACAAAGGTAAATCTGAGTACAACCTTTCATCCATCAACAAATGGCTAGACATAGTGTATTATTCAGACATTATAAGATATGTTGAGAGCCTGTGTCCTTGACTTCAAAGGGAACTGGGATGACCACTGATCATTGATTGAATTTGCATATAACAATAGTTATCATGCAAGCATTTAAATGGCCCCTTATGAGGCCTTGTATGGGAGGAGATGTAGATCACCTATTAGGTGGTTTGGGATTGGGGAAGCCGAGCTGATTGTACTTGATCTTGTTTACCAAACGGATGGGTAAGGTAAAGGTAATCAAAGAGAGATTGAAGACTTCACAGAGCCGCCAAAAGTCTTACACCGATGTGAGGAGAAGAGACTTAGAGTTTGAGGTAAGTAATTGGGTGTACTTGACAGTGTCACCTATGAAGGGTGTCATTAGGTTTGGGAAAAAGGGGAAATTGAGTCCTCGCTATATTGGACCCTATCATATTGTGAGGAGAATTTGGTAGGTTGTATATGAGTTAGAGTTGCCTTCTGAGTTAGACGCAATTCATCCGGTATTTCACGTTTCGATGCTAAAGAAGTTCTTACGATATCGTGCCCTGGTGATCCCCGTTGAGAACATTAGAGTAAAGGATAACTTGTCCGATGAGGAGATTCTAGTACAAATCCTTGATCGTCAGATTCGTAAGTTAAGAACCAAAGAGATTGCTTCTGTCAAAGTATTATACAGGAACTAGTTTGTAGTAAAAGCTACGTAGGAGGTGGAGGAGGATATGAGGGCCAAATACCCTCATTTATTCTTACCTGCTGATGATGAGAGAGTTGATGGTAATGAATTCCCTCTGAATTCTTAAATTTCCATTACTTGAGTTCTTTTTAAATCTCACTATGATAGACGACAGAGTTTTAGATTCCGAGTGAGGATTGATGTGATGTATTGACTGTTTGATTATTTTACTTGCTGAATTTCTTCATTAATAATTGCATGAGTGAGATGAGGGCTGGTTGATTGTTAGAGTCCATAGGGATATTCGTGCCTTGACTTGAATCCCTAGCTTTCTCTTTATTCGAGCATGAATGATCCTATGGGGGCGATAATGTAATAACCCCCCTAATTCCTTTTACCTGACCTAGAGTGGATGCACAAAGGATTCTAAGAAAAGAATGAGAAAAACTGTAGGAGAAGGTTCACGAGGGCCACTTACGACTCGTAGAATAGGTCTCGTAAACCCCCCAGATGACTTGGTGAAATTTCCTAAGTCTGAGGTCTATATACGAAATGGTATACGACCCATAAAGTATTCTACGACTTGTAGAGGAGGTTTCGTGATAAATTCCAGTAACTCAAAATTTAGAACCCCTTATTTATGAGAGTAAGTTTATGACCTATAAAACATGTTACGGCTCGTAGTAGAGGTCTTATACCAATTCTCAGTAACTCAGATTTTTAGACCCCTCATTCACGAGAGGCTGTCTATGGCCTGTAGAATGCTCTACGTAGACTGGGTCTCGTAGACTCAAACGATAGTTTTAAGAGGGGTATTTTTATCTATTCCAATCCCTATTTAATTAATTCCTTGTTCATTTCAGGCTTGAATAAAGGCTTAAAACAGAACCCTAGGTGTATTATTCACCATTGTTCACATTCAAGGGTTTCTTCAGAGCACTAGAGGAGAAATAAGAGTGTGGGTTATAATTCAAGCCCAAGGATCTACTGGAGTTTGACTGGTCCTCTCTCTCCCAAGTATGTAAGGCTACCTAAAGCATGGGATTATGTTCATCCACGCGCCCCTTCGTCTACTTGAGATAAGATTATGAGTATTAATTGCACATTCTCAATCTTGTGAATCTTGAGTCCCAAATTCTTGTACATGTCTGAGTTTCCTGAATATATTTGAGTTAAATTATGAGGTGCATCATTATAACCATGACTTATGAATGTATTTCAAATGCCTGATACCCTAACCCTAAACTTAGTATTTTCTTTGCTTACTAAATTGAAATTATGAACCTAACCTTCTAAACCAAGTAAGTTGAGCCTCAAAAGTATGTTACCTTGTTTCATATATGCATGTAATGAATATCTATTATGTCTTATGTGCTGAGCATAGATGATATGATGTTACTTGACTATAATTCATGAGATTCTTGCATGATGTGAGTCAGAGTCTTGTGTTGCATTGCATGAATGATGGTCCTAAGTTATTGAGTTGTTAAGAGATTGAGTTGAGTTACTGAGAACTGAGTTGAGCTTGAGTAAATTTTCATGAAACGTTTTAGTCATGGAAGGAGTATTGAGCATCGAGCCGGGTGATTAAGGAGCACACCAGAACTACGTTGCTCGCGTAGGATAGTCATACCATTAACTCTGGTGGCTCACGTCCCAATAGATGGAAATTCTCTTTAGATCCAAGAGAGAGAGGTAGAGGTTGACGTCCTATTCCTTGGCAAGATTAGGAGGAGCATCACAATGGCATCATTTCATTGTACATCACCAAAACTCATGGTGGGGTGGAAAGTTATGTCAGTTAGAGAAATTTCGAAGCAACACTTGAGTTGAGCATATCATGATTTTCGAACTGAGTTGCATTAAACACTGAGTCAAATTTTAAAGCATGATTTCAAACTTTAAACTTGAATCATTTATTTAAGTTTAGATAAGAGATAAGGAGTTGAGCCTAGAGTCGAGTCGAGTCAATTGATTGAGTATGAGCTTTACTTGTTTCTTCAGCCATTTTACATGTCGTATATTCCACGTATTGATGCCACTCGGTGCTACATTATTTCATGATGCAGATACAGGTGATAGAGGACTTCAGCAGGCGCACCATTGAGGTTTAAAGCTCTTGAGTTTCAGACTTGGTGAGCCCTCCTTGCCATTTGGAGGAGCCTTTTTTTATTTCACTTTTATTGCTACTTTCTTTGAGTTGGGTAGCCATGGCTTGTCATGGTACCATCTAGACGTTCAGATTATAGGCTTCATAGACCTTTAGTAGAGTGTTATTAAGTATTTCATTTTCTAGACTTGGTCTATTTTGAAGACTATTTTATGAGATCTTTATCTTTCCTCTAATGCCTTTATTGAGTATTCTTCTGCTGTTGAGTAAGATGTGACATGAGGCCAGGTGGTTCTCTTGGGGAATAGACAATGGTTCTTCAAGTGCTGGCCAAGCCAGGGGTACTTTCCCGGGGCATGACAATACATATGTGGGATATAATCATAACTGACAATAAGACCATATGAGTTATAATATGGAACTTGATGTCTCCACAGACTACAAAAAGAGAGAAATTTACTTGTCAAGATAGACTCAACTCCGCTAAGCAGTTAACCATAAACATGTGGTGTATATGGAATTACTAGATATGCTATATTGACAAATAATTCTACGACAGTGACATAGTTATGGGACTAGCAATTGCTACAAAGAACCACTTGGGTCGGGTTCCCACCTCAAAGTTCATTCGGTGCTAAGTCAAAAGCCTATGGAGTACTTGTCATAAAAGTCATATTCATCATGAATTTATAAGCTTGTTGTAAATCATAGTTCATAATTTTCATAAACCTGTCAGGTAGGAAATATAATTTCATATCAACCAATCCAATTCATTAAATCTTATTTATGGAGTAGTCATTTTCATGTTATTCATATAATGTGGGTGTAAGTCTTCCATTGTTACTAATCTTTTCTCATAAGAGTATATTAGGGTCTTGAGTCATCCTCTATCATAAATTTTCTTGAACACTTGAATTTTTCATAATCACGTCTTGTAATTAAAGTAGGGTAAAAGTATTGGTTCTCATATAATTAACTTGAAATCATGAAACAAGGCTGAAGATATGTGTGATCATGTAAAATAATAATAATTGAATCAAAACAAAGAGAACCCATTAATGATTTCGCAAGCGTTAGATAGCATGTAATAGAACTCACTTGAAAATTATATAAATCATACAATTTATAGAAATTCATGTATGGTTAAATAAATAATCGTTACGCGGTTCATTATTCATATAATTAGAAGTAGACATTGATGTGAGGCTTACCACTCAACTTATCCCTAAGAGGAAAAACTTTAAGTATCTAGGGTCCATCATCCAAAGTAGTGATGATATCGATGATGATGTCAAACATCGTATTGGGGAAGCATGGACTAAATGGAGGCTTGCCTTTGGAGTATTGTGTGACAAGAAGGTACCACCTAAACTCAAAGGTACGTTTTACAGAATGGTGGTTAGACCATCTTTGCTGTATGGGGTGGAGTGTTGGCCAATAAAAAATGCACATGTTCAAAGGATGTATATCATAGAGATGAGGATGTTGAGATGGATGTGTGGTCACACAAGGAGGGATAAGATTAGGAATGAGACCATTGGGAAGAAGCTAGAGGTGGCCCCGATGGATGATAAGATGAGGGAAGCGAGAGTGTGATGGTTTGGACATGTGCAGAGATGAAATACTGCTGCTCCTGTTAGGAGGTGCGAGAGGTTGGTTTTGGGACTACATGGAGGGGTAGAGGTAGACTGAAGAAGTATTGGGGGGAGGTGATCTATAAAAAAATATGGCAAAACTGGATCCCACCAAAGATATGACCTTAGATAGAAAGGAGTGGAGGTCGCGAAATAGAGTAGCAGACTAATTGGTTAGTAGGGTTAGGTGGAGGTATAGTAACATAGCAGGAGTAGGAATGTTTTATATTTGTCGTATGTGTGTTAATTCTATCAAATTTACATATTGACATGTGCTTTTTATCATATCTAGTTTATTCTGCTTATGGGTTTTCGAGATGAGGGTTCCTAGAAAACAACCTCTCTACTTCTATGAGGTAGTGGTAGGGTCTCCGTACATTCTACCCTCCCTAGACCTCCACTTGTGGGATTCCACTAGGTATGTTGTTGTTGGTGGTGGTGTTGAGATCATAAAAATCCTTAAAATACATATTTGAATTTGGATGAAAAAAGAGAAACTAACTGATCACCATAGACAAAAGGGACCCATGAAGAATACCCACATATCTTGGTTAGAAACCTATTTTGAAACCTTGATTTTAAAGGTAAAACCTACAAAGAACCCCAACTACCTTTCTTTGAGCTTGAGAGAAAATTGCGGAAGAGGACTTAGGTGGCTTTGTGAGGAATTAGGAAAATAATTGGATTTGGGGTGAAGTAATAGCATAAAAATGATTATATGTGATTTAATAGGAACAAAATAACATAGTTTAGGAGTTAGGGGATAGAAAATACCAAAATCACCCTTCATTAATTTCTACCAGGATAAACCACAAGAGGAGTCGACCGGTCATAGAGCGATGTAGGACGTATGGAAATGGTTTCATGGAAATCAAACACAATGTCATTGTTTCTGAAGTTGGTCTATGGAACCCCCTACTACGGCCCGTCATTTGATCCACAACCTATAGAAGGGTCTCGTCCCTTGCCTTGGGCCAAATTCCTAAAACTTGAAATTCTTATACCAAAACCATGACCAAAAACTGCAACTCATATTTCCTAACACGAGTCATAGACCACCTTGTAATATCACCAAATACTTAGCGAAATTCCATCCTTCACTGCTCCATCTATGAGACATATGTACGACATGTACATCCTTGTATAACTCATGAAACTTGTGCACCAAAGTCTTAGGTACTGAAAATTACAGCTCCACCTACAAACTCGATTTACGATCCATATTATTTTCTATGGCTCATTAATTGACCTTGTTGTTCCTTTCAATACTTGGTCCAATTTTAAATTTTAGTTACCCATTTATGAGCCCAGTCTATGATTATTGTTGGGTGAAATCTTCAAGTTGATTCAATTATCCACATACAATTCAATTTTTCTTCTTCTTATATCCGAATATGACTTTTACTTAGCACAACCTTTAACCTTTCTCTTATCAACCTCACCTTTTTCATAGAATCAAAAACCAACTCGGGACCTATCAAGGCTACTTTGCCTACTTCAAACCATACCACGAAGACCTACATCTTCTATCATACAAAGTTTCAAAAGGTGCAATTTGCATGCTAATATGATAACTATTGTTGCATGTAAATTCAATAAACGGTAAGTGGTCATCCCATTTTCTTTGAAATTAACACTTGCCTTCAGCATATCTTCAAAGATTTGAATCATTCTCTTAGCTTGCCTATCGATTTAAGGGTGAAAAATGGTGCTTAGCTTAACCTTGGTACCTAGATCCTTTTTAAAAAATTTCCAAAAATGTGAAGTGAATTAAGTACCATGATCCAAAATAATAGACAAAATACACCATTTAAGTTTCACCAATTCTCGAATACACATCTTTTCATAATACCAGTGCTATAGAAAGTCTTATCTTGTAGAAAAGAAGTTGATTTAGTCACTTTATCTAGAACTACCCAAATTGAGTCATGTAGCTTATGGGTATGAGGAAAGACCATTATGAAATCCATACTCACATCTTTTTACTTTCAAGTAGGAATTTCAATATCTTGGTCTATACTTCCCGATCTTTGGTGTTCAACCTTCTCTTATTGGCGATTCAAAAACTCCACCACATTTTTTTCTATGTCCTTCATACCATTTCACCAGTACACTTTCCTTAAGTCCCTAATATTTTGGTGGATCCAGGATCAATGAAATATCAAGAGTTATGAGCCTTACCTATAGTCATATCCCTTAAGCCACCAACATTTAGAACACATAAACAACCTTGGTAATGAAGTACTCTATCTCCTCCTTATGAAAAGACCTCAACCTTTTTATTAACTACTAACTTTTTCAACTCAACTAAGGTTGGATCCAAGTCTTACTTTACCTTTACATCCGCTACCAATGATGACTCTGAGCCATTATGAACAAGAATACCACCCTCATTAGAGTCACTTAATCTCACACCCAAACAAGCCAATCAGTGAACAACTTTAACTAGTCTCCATTCATCTTGAACATAACCAATGCTACCCATCAACATCTGACCAAGGGAATTGGCCACTACATTCACTTTTCTCAAATGGTATAACACACTTATATATTATAGTCCTTTAATAATTTAAGTCACCTTCTTTTTCTAAGGTTCAAGTCCCTTTGACGAAATACATATTGCATGCTTTGTGGTTGGTGAATATATCAATATGCACCCCATAAAGATAGTGATGCCAAATCTTCAAGGAAAATACAATCACCACCAATTCAAGATCAAAATTGCATAGTTTCGTTCATGCGAATTAAACTGTCTAGAAGCATATGATATAACCTTTCCATGTTGTATCAATTCACAATCCAATCCAATGCATGAGGTATCACAATAAACAACAAATTTATTTGTACCTTTTGATAACATCAAAATATTGGCTGAAGTAAGATGATCCTGCAACATTTGAATTTTTTTTACACTCATCTGACCATTGAAACTTCATCTTTTTTTGGATCAACTTGGTCAAAGGTTAACCAATTGATGAAATTTTTTCTGTAAATTTTCTACAGTAACCGGCCAATTCCAAAAAGCTCTGGATATCTGAATGAGACAACTCTCTAGGATAATTTTTCACTACCTTGATTTTCTTTGGATCAACCATGATGCCATCACATAAAATAATATGACCAAGAAAGGCCACCTCCCTCAACCAATTTTCGTACTTGCTTAATTTGGCAAATAATTGCTTATCCCTCAAAATTTGCAATACAATTCTCAAAGTGACCTATATGTTCTTCTTAACTTCGGGAATAAACTAGCATGTCATCAATAAACACCATTATTGCAAAATAGGTACTGACCTTTTTGAGTGGGTTGGTTGGTTTTGGAGCTATTCCGTAGTGCTTGTCACCTAAGCTTTAGTTGCTCATCCTGTTGCAGTTGCAACCCTTAATATAGGGGAGACTTTAGGTGATGATGCAATCTTTCACCCCTTTTTGGGCCTAGTAATGATAAGTATAGAGCATGAGATGTCAGAAAAATTTCTAAATCTCAAGCCGCCAGTGCTCCAAGGTATATAGAGTGAGGATATTTACTAATTCATTCTAGATGCCGCAAGTGTTCCAAGGTATAGAGAGTGAAGTCGCTTACAAATTCATTCTCGATTGTTATGAGAGACTGCATAAATTAGGTAATGTGCACCAACATGGTGTGGAGTATGCCACCTTCTAGAATCAAAGTAAGGCCAAGCAATAGTGCAAAGCTTTTGTGGAATACTGATCATCTCTCTTGCCTCCACTTACATGGACCCAGTTTCATTTACTATTTTAAAAGAAGTCTGTGCCCTGGACTTTGAGGGATCGTAAGAAAGATGAGTTCATGACACTTGAGCAGGGTAGCATGACTGAAGCCTCAATAAGGTTAAGTTTTATGATTTATTAAGATATTCCACCCAATTGGTGACTATAAAGGAAAAGAGGATTCAACTGTTTATTAAAGGTTTGAATTTTGAGTTGCAAGTTTTATCTTTTCATATATATGACTAATGCAGGGAAGTGTTTCAATGAGGTGACTGATTTTGTCAAGAAGATTGAGGGAGTGAGGAAAGTTGGGTAGGCTAATGCTTTAGCTAAGAGGCACAAGAGTTTAGGTGATTTTTAAGGTTCTAATTCTCGTGGTTCAAGTAAGTTGGCCATAGCATTCCAGACAATATAGTTAGTCATTCCTCCTTTTATAGGGGATTATTCTAGAACTTCACAGCAAGTTGTCAGTTGTGATGATCAGGGAGCTTCTTCTACACTAGGTACTTAACCTTCTTTTGATTACAATTGCTTTAATTGTAGGGATCCTTGACATATACGAAGAGAGTAAGCCCACCCCCATTTGACTAACCTAGTACAATAACAAACTAAGGTTATAGTGTCTGCAAGTCGACGTAATAATAGTAGAGGGTGTCTATATGGTAGGTGAGGAGAAAATTTAAGAGGCCACGACAGATGAGGTAATGGTAATATTGGTAGGGGAGCAATACATGAAGGCAAGAAGGTTGTCCATCAGGATGATAGGGCCTAATTTTATGCTTTTTTAGGCATGACAAAGATTGAGGGTTCAGATGCAACGATCATATGTACTATTCTTGTCTATGACCAGATAACTACTATTTTCTTTGAACTAGGCTCTACTTATTCTTATGTATCGATGAATTTCGCCTTTGTTTTTAAAGAAATTTGTGATTTTCCAGACATTCGATACATGTTTCCACCCCTATTGAAGAGTCTGTCATAGTCATCTATGTTTATCATGCTTGCTTTATTTTGTTTATGGGATTTCAAACTTGGGGTGACTTTGTGATTCTGGATGTGACTGATTTTGATATGACTTTAGGCATGACGGTTATCTCCCTATCATGCAATACTTAATTTTCAAGCTAGGATTATTACTCTAGAGATCCCAGGTAAGGAGAGATTAAAGTGAGAAGGGTGTACAAGCCTAAGCCAACTAAAATTATGCATTCGAACTAGGAAAATGGTGGGGCAAGCTTGTCTTGCATATTTGGCTCACGTTAGGGATGTTAAGGAAGAATCCCCTCTATTGATTCCAGTCTTGTAGTATCCGAGTTTGAGGAAGTCTTTCCTAAAGATTTTCGTAACGTGCTTCCTGATAAAGATATAGGTTTCTGCATTGATTTAGAGCACAACGCTCATTCTATCTCTGCCCCTCCTTATTGCATGCCCCAAGAGAGTTAAGAGAGCTTAATATTCAGATTTAAGAACTCTTTGATAAGGATATCATCCATCCTAGTGCTTCACCGTGAAGTTCTTTTATCTTGTTTGTTAAGAAAACAAAATGATAATATGAGAATTTTCATAGACTTTTGACAATTAAATAAGGTCACTATTTGAGTTAACTATCTGTTTCCCCATATTAATGATCTCTTCGACTAGTTGCAAGATGTATCAGTGTTTTTAAAAATTGACTTCAGGTCTGGCTATCACTAGTTAATAATTAGGTTTGAAGATGTGCCCAAAATTGTCTTTAGAATATGATATGGGCATTATAAATTCTTGGTGATGACTTTTGGTTGACCAATACTTGTGCGACTTTTATGAGTTTGATGAAGGGAGTGTTTAAGCCATTCCTGGATTCTTTTGTTATTGTATTCATTAATGATGTATTAGTTTATTCTAGGAGTAAGAAAGAGCTTACAGAACATATTCACATTGTTCTAGGTGTTTTGGGGAAACTAAAACTGTATGCAAATTTTTCCATATATGAATTTCGGTTGTCTTGTGTTGCCTTCTTAAGACATGTTTTTTCAACAAAATGGGTGATGGTGGATCCCTAAAAGATTGAAGTGGTTAAAAATAGTGTTCGGCTGAGTTAAGTCACTAAGGTGAGAATTTTAATAGGACTCGCTAGCTACTATCGACGATTTGTGAAAAACTTTCCTTCTATTGCTATATATTTGACATGGTTGATCCAAAAAGATGTATCACTTGAGTGGACTGACAAGTGTAAGGAGAGCTTCCAAAAGTGTAAGACTTTTTTGACCATAGCCCAAATCTTGATGTTGTTGGTAGAAGGTAAAACTTTTATTATTTATTATGATACCTCATGTATAGGTTTGTATGAGGCCCCATCCACCTCCGTCAACGGGTAGTTCCCCGCCACAGATACAAGGCCAACAATTTGATCATTATATTCACTCAGGTCTAGGGCAAAGTTCACGCCAGCTTGAGAGCCGTTGATAGGAGCGCTCTGCACAAATGAGATAATCTACTCCTCCATGTGCAAAATTTGGTAAGCTTCATAGTGGATAGTGTAGAAAGGGTTAAGGTGCATGTTACCATTGTGGGCAGATAAGACATTATATTAGTCAGTGCCTAGGGTTAGGTAGAGGTATAACATCTCACCCTTTAGGATCTACTACATCCTCTTCATCCCCAGTACGTGCTCCCTGACCAGATCCACAACCTACTCAGGGTCGTGGTGAAGGGAGAGGTAGAGGAGATATTTCAGGTTCTACTGGTGGCCAGAATCACTTTTATGCACTCACAGGCCAACAAGATTCAGAGGCATCTCCAAATATGATCCTAGGTATATCGATGATACATTCTCATGGTGTTTATGCACTGATAGATCCTGGCTCTACATTTGCATATATTGCCCCATTAATTGTTGGTAAGCTTGATATGAGACCTGAGTTATTGCTGGGGTTAATTAGTGTATCTATGCCAGTTGGTGACTCAATTGTAGTCAATCATGTATATTGAGGTTGTACAGTGTTAATTAATGTGCTTCTAACCTCTACTGATTTAATTGAATTGATTATGCTAGATTTTGATGTTGTTATGGGTATGGATTAGTTGGCAGCTTGTTATGCTAATATTGACTGTCGAGCAAAGCTAGTCCACTTCCATTTTCCAGGTGAGTCGGACATTGAATGGAAAGGTAATGTTGCCTCGCCCAAGGGTAAGTTTATTTCATACCTAAGGGCTCGGAAGCTGATCGCTAAAGGTTGTATATACCATTTGATTCATACTCGGGATATTGATAAGGAGTCGGTGACCTTTCAGTCAGTCCCTATTGTGAATGAATTCTCGATAGTATTCCCTGATGAGCTTCCAGAGATTCCCCCCAAAAGGGAAATTCATTTTGCTATAGATTTTCTCCAGAATACGCAACCTATATCTATATCTCCCTACAGAATGGCTCCTGCAGGGCTAAGGGAATTGAAGGAACAACTGACGGACTTACTTAATAAAGGCTTTATTAGGCAGAGTACATGTCCATGGGGTGCTCCAGTGCTCTTTATTTGAAAGAAAGATGGCTTCTTACAGATGTGTATTGATTATAGACACCTAAATAAAAATACTATCAAGAATAAGTATCCTCTTCCGTGGATTGATGCCTTATTCGACTAGTTGCAGGGTGCCAAATGCTTTTCAAAGATTGACTTGGATTCGGGTGCCACCAGTCAGGGATGCTGATATTCCAAAGACAATATTTAGGATGAGGCATGAACATTTTGAGTTCCTTGTCATGTCTTTTTGGCTTACAAATGCTCCAACATCTTTTATAGACGTGATGAATCGAGTCTCTAAACCTTTCTTGGATGAATTTGTGATCATGTTTATTGACGACATCTTGGTATATTCATGGTCAGAAGTTGAGCATGCAGATCACTTGCAAGCTATATATTGCAAACTCTCCAGGACAACAGGTTATATGCTAAATTCTCTAAATGTGAGTTTTGGTTAACTTCTACAGCTTTTCTTGGCCATGTTATTACAAGTGATGGTGTCAAGGTCGATGGACAGAAGATTGAAGTAGTAATGGCCTGGCCGTGATCATTATATCTGACTGAGGTCTATAGCTTTTTAGGCTTGGCCGGATATTATAGGAGGTTTGTTGAGAGATTCTGCTCTATCTCTGCACACTAACAAGATTGACACATAAAGTAGCTAAGTTTCAATAGGCTGAAGCATGCGAACAGAGTTTTCAAGAGTTAAAGAAAAGGCTTACCACCACATCTATCTTGGCTGTTCCGGATGGAACCAAAGGCTACATTGTATATTGTGATGCCTCGAGAATTTGGTAGGTTGTGTTCTTATGCAGCATGGTAGAGTTATTGCATATGCTTCCAGACAGTTGTGAAAGCATGAACAAAACTATCCTATCCATGATCTTGAGCTCGCTGTAGTTGTATTTGCCCTAAAGATTTGGCGACATTATCTATACGGAGTTCATGTTGATGTTTTTATCGACCACTAGAGCCTTCAATATTTATTTAAGAAAAAAGAGTTAAACCTACGATGAAGGAGGTGGCTAGAATTACTAAAAGATTATGATGTTGACATTTTATGCCATCCCGATAAAGCTAATGTGTTTGCTGATGCACTTAGCTAAAAGTCCATTGGAAGTCTAGGCCATGTTGAAGCTGATAACGTTGAAATGACAAAAGACGCTATGTCAGTTAGCTAGTTTGCAGGTGCGATTGGTAGATACAGAGGATGGAGGTGTAATTGTTCAAAATACAACAGAATCTTCTATTGTTACTGACATAAAAGAGCGACAACGCGAGGATCGTGAGCTTAGAACACTGAGGGAGAGAATTCCACAACAACAACATCGTTCATTTGAGCTAACTATAGATGGAGTCCTTAGGTACCTAGGCCGCTTATGGGTGCCAGATATAGGAGGACTTCATGCTAAGATTCTTTCTGAGGCCCATTATTTAGATATTCAACCCACCTTGGAGCAACAAAAATGTATCGGGACCTTCGACAAATATATTGGTGGAATGGCATGAAAAAGGATGTCGCATAGATGGTAGCCCAATGTCCCAATTACTAGCAAGTTAAATCTGAACATCAGAGACCTGGAGGCCTAGCTCAGTATATTGAGTTTCTGCTATGGAAATAGGACATGATAAATATGGATTTCATTACTGGTTTGCCTCGCACTCCATGCAGGTATGATTCTATTTGGGTAATCATTGATAGGTTGATGAAATCTGCCTATTTCTTGGCAGAGAGAATGACATATTCATCGAAGGATTATGCTAAGCTTTATATTCAAGAGATTGTTTGCCTTCATGGAGTTCCATTGTCTATTATCTCTGATCGAGGGGCTCCATAAATCGCACATTTTTGGAAGTCTTTTCAAAAGGGTCTAGGCACTCAGGTAAATCTCAATACTGCTTTTCATCCACAAACTGATGGGCAAGCAGAGCATACCATTTAGACTGTTAAGGATATGTTGCGTGCCTGTGTATTGGACTTTAAAGGAAGTTGGGATGATCATTTACGTCTTATTGAGTTTGCTTATAACAACAACTTCCAAGCTAGTATTCAAATGGCGCCTTATGAAGCACTATATGGGTGAAGATGTAGGTCGCCGATCGGTTGGTTTGAGGTTGGGGAGGCAAAGTTGCTAGGACCTAATCTAGTTCAGCAAGAGATGGGCAAAATGAGACTTATTAAAGACCGATTACAAATAGCCCTGAGTTGGCAGAAGTCTTATACAGATGTTCGACAACGAGACTTAGAGTTTGACGTAGAAGACTGGGTCTTCTTGAAAGTATCACCTATGAAGGGAATTTTGTGGTTTGGGAAGATAGGATAGCTCAGTCCTAGATATGTTGGACCGTATAAGATTATTTGAAAGATTGGCAAGGTCACATACGAGCTTGATTTGCCTCCAGAATTGGGGGTAGTCAATCCGGTGTTTCATGTATCGATGTTGCGGAAGTACATTGGAGATCCTTCGCGTATTACTCACATTGAGGATATCCACAATGCTGAACACTCGTCTTATGATGAGGTGCCAGTGGCTATTTTAGATCGACAAGTGAGAAAACTTTGGAATAAAAAAGTGGCCTCGGTGAAAGTATTGTGGCGGAACAACAATATTGACGAAATAACTTGGGAAGCGGAAGAGGAAATGATGAAGAATCACATCCAGCTATTTACAAATTAAAGTGAGTCATATTTTAAAAGTTGACAGTCATCTTTCTTCAGTACATTAAATTTTAAATGAGTCGGGAATATAGTTTATATGGGTCATCACGGGATAAGCTATACAAAGCTTAGTAATTACAATTTTTTTCAAAGTTGATTTATGGATCGGAGGGATAAAAGGTATATCCCCAAAATTAACATTTTAAGACATAGTAGTGCAACCAAGACATTGTCTAGATACATTCACGGATGAATGTTCTTAAGGGGGTAGACCACAAGACCTCATGTTACTCGTCTTCCATATATATACATAGGGTGGCGTGTCATATAAGACATGTATGATTATGATAGAACCTAAGAATAGTCAGGTTGCCAATAAGTGGTAATGTCAAGTACCTAAAGTTTTAAGCCAAAAGAATACCCTAAATACATATTCAGGATTAAAGAAATGTCCGAGTGGCACCTCGCCCTTTTTGGTAGGTTTAAATTAGGTTTCACATCCTGGATGGGACTAAAAGTATAATTTGCTAATAATGGATTTTTTAAAGATTATTTTAATAGAAAAAATTTCATACATTAAGTTTTGGAATCAAGAAAGTGCAAGATAAAGGTTGGGCAAAGCTACCGTAAGTTTCTTTAATAAATCCTTCTTAAATTTGGGTCACATGTATCAGGCCATATTTCCCAAAATATAAGGAGTTAAAAGGTCTATAACCTATCAAATTGAAGATTTATGAGTCAAGTTTGCAACGCACAAAACCGCGTATCAAGCCGACCTTAGAATAAAAAGTCATGACAGTTTTACTATGACTGTCCGAGCAGGAAATTGGGTCATGGGTGAGGTCGGGTCAACCCACCTAGATGTCGCCTAATTTGAGCTTTTTAAAGCTCAAATCAGTTCTATTTCGTCCCAAAAAACATATAAACTGAAGATAACGTTTCTGTAAGGTACCAAAGTGATTTAGGTAAGTTTTTCGCGTTTCTACCGTTAAAATTCGTACCTGTGCCTAGACGTGCCTTACGCTATGCAATTGTTTTTCTCTCTTATTAGCTGTATTTGGGCTGTAAAAGAGTGCTTTTTCCTACTAGTTATTCTTGGTTTGCAGCTTGTGTGTTCAGGTAATAATCTTGGGGCTCCTTTATGGTTAGTTTTATGAAGTTTTAGGGATATTTCCTCACGTAAATACTATTTACCTAATCTGGTCATTAATGCTAAATTTTGAACTATTTATGGGTGTCTTTGAGCTGCGTATATATAGTCTTTGCAAAGCTTAAAATTTATGAAACAACTCTCGTGAAGAAACTTTGGAAAATAGGACATCCGTTGGGAAGGTATGTTAAGGCTAAGCTTCGTCCCTTCTTTTAGCACGAAATTTGAAAAGTTTCCCAAAACATCAAAAATGTGATGATATCTTACTATTCTGTTGCTATAAAGACCTTTAGTGAAAGACATTGGGATTGCAGCTGAGTTATCTTCATGATGGTATTAGGTTGAAATTCCATTCGTTCGCTTAAACTGGACATTCAATATCTACATATCATATTGTCAGTTTTCCTAACTACCTATCCATATGTTCGTGATGTTTCTCTTTTTGGTGTAGTGCTATCAAAATAAATGTAGATTAAAAAGGGAATATAGTATTCATAATTAGTCCTTCTTCCATACAAATGTATAATTGAAACATTTAACAAGTAACATGTTAGATTCCAATAATGTTTAGCGTAATGCCCTTACGTAAACTACTAAGACACTTGATGCTGTTTAAATACTTTCTTTTACTAATTGACATGGGACCAAGTATAATCATTATATAAAGAACCTTTATGAACACTTTTAGAGTTAAGGCCTCATCCTAAATGTTGATTTAAGTTGTCAAACTTATTCACAAGACATGTAAGATCCCGTGAGTCATGTGTATATGCTATGACAATGATTGTGATGTTATGAGGATAAGTGTACCAATGAACCAAGATTGGCTAAATTTATGCTATGGCCTACTATATGCATTCAATATTTATATCATACATGACACGTTATGCATGGACTTCGAGCTATAATCAAAGGTATGAGGTCTATTTTCCCAAATGATTATATATATATGTATATGGTACAGATAGCCATAGGTTGGAAAATATGAGGTCGGTCAGCTACCAGAAAGGACCACCATTGCTAGCATTTGGTTGGGTATATCATGCATTTTCATCTGTGTATATGTATTCATGACATGCAATGCTAGAGCATACCATGCATATTTGATCACAAGGAGGTTGATTATTGGCTATTAAAGTTACTTGAGTGTTGGTTACAAGTGGTATTTCTATTACCCTTTTACTACTATTATCTATGCTTTTACATTCTGCCTTACATATCAGTAGATGTTTATTCGTACTGACATCCTGTTGCTTGGGGACGCCGCATTTTGTCTTGTGCTTTCAGGTTCAGGTAGGGACTCTAATCGACCCCTCCACTAGGATCCCAGTTCAGCTGTGAGTTGGTAAGCTCTAATTTTTCTTGAAGCTTCCACACGATGCTTACTTTTTTCTTGTATAGTTGGGTATAGTCGGGCCCTGTCCCGACAGTATTAGTGGTTCTCTTAGATGCTATTGTGGACATGTTATTGTGGTTTGGTTCTTTTATGTCTTTAAGTCTACAGTCATAAGATTGGCATGTACATATAGTGTGTGCCTGTACCTCTTTTGTTGCAGCCTTGTCGGCTAGCTAGTACTTGACCATTTTGGTTTACTTATCTTGATGTACATGATTTGCTCTTGACCAGGTCATGACCTAAACGCTTAGTTTTTTTTAAACATTATGCTGCCCAATTTTTTTCTGGTCCCTAGTCCAGTTAACTAGCATGTTTAGTGTCTTACCCAGCCAATAATGGTATCGAGTGCCAGTCGCGTCTCCCTTCTTTTTAGGGTGTGAATGTTTGGTGTTTTGTTGATGAAAGATAAGAATGTCATAGTGTAACGACCCTCAGTTTAGAAGCCAAGGCTGCAGAAAAGTTGGCCTAAAAAATGACCTGTCGCCTTGTTCACGAGGACAACTTATGGCTCATAGGTGTATTTACGGCCCGTAGGATTGACCCTTAAACATGAGACTTTAGGAAAGGAAAAAGTTTCCTAGTACAATGTAACTTACAAATATAGTGACAACTCGTAGAATACCTTATGACTTGTAGGAAGAGTTGTGAGTGAGAGTATCAGATTGAAGAAAATTTGGAATTTGCTGGAAGGTGACTTACGTGTTACCAAACGACTTGTAAGACAGTATGCGACCCGTAGGGTGGTTCATGAAATAAGATCTAGAAAAGTAAGAAAAATGGCTAAGTATGGAAGGAATCTATGAGTCCAACCATGACCCCTAGGTGTTTACACGGCCCATAACAAGTGTTCGTGATTTTGGGTCCAACAAAGTTAGTTTTCAAGGATTTCAGATGTGTTACCAGATGAAAGGGACCTACAACCCGTGGTTTGGCTTACGACCTGTAAGTGGGGTTTCATAGATTTAATCCAATAATTTTAATAAGAGGCAGTTTTGTCATTTCTGTCAATCCTATTCCTAAACTACGTTTTAAGAATGAAAAAGGGACCTAAATAAGTCTTAAATCCCTAAGACCCTACTCTTTCCTTCATTCTTTCAATTCCCAAATTCTCTAAGGAAAAAAACTCTAAAGAACAAGCTAGGGCAAAAGCTAGGGTTCCAAGTTTTCTTCTTCAAAGCTTCAGGTTCATTTCCCCCAAGTTTTCCCAAGGTATGTAAGTTAATTTATGGGTATCCTTTTACCCGTTAATTTATGGGTATCCTTTTACCCATAAAGTTCCTTTCTAAAGTACTTTACATTTTCTTTAAGTTCCTTAAGTTGATGTGCATGCTTATGATGATTTTATATATTTGTGTTATTAATGCTAATTATGATATCCTACAATTATTTTGATAAGTATATATGCATGTTTGAACTCTTGATGATGACTCTATTATGGGTCTCGATGTCGAGAAAGGTTGGGCATTTTCGATGTTCTTAAAAGAGAAATTTCCTTATGACTTACGCAATTTATGATTATTCCATTAAAAATCCTAGTCCATCTAATTTTCAAGTAAGCTTTATGATATATGATGATGATTAGGGCACTAAAATTAAGTTTTGGGTAATGATTTGTCAAAGATATAAGCATGTTGACAATTTCCTAAAAGATGTTTTAGAAAGGTCCTCAAGATGAAAGGACAATTCTCACTTAATAATTCCTAATGTTTGAGTTGCTCCTATTATTGCTACTTATGACTCTACATTGTATTTTAAAGAATTATGTGGGACGACTTAGCACCAAGTGAACTTGAGGTCGGGTCCCATCCCGTTAGTTGAGGCATGATTTATAAAAGTAAAATCTCAATGTCCCTAATTATGTGACACCATAGGAGTTCTTGTAGGCTAGGCTAGTGGATCTACATAGGCTATTTTTGTTATTATGATGCATGCAAAGTTGACGGAGTTCCACCCGGCAAGTGGTCTCCCCATGCTAACGTAAGGGGGTTATGATGGATTCCATATAGCAGGTCAAATGATCGTAAATGTCGGTTAATGTCTACTCCCACAAGCTTGTAATTCTTTGTTATATTTTCATTGAATGTTATTTATCATACATTGATTCTTATCCATATTGAACCATATTCCTTGTGCATGCTTTATCTCACTTTATGTATCTCTTATGTCTTATATGTTTATAAGTTATTAATATCTCCCAACTTAGTATTACCAAATAACCATAATCTTTTCGAGTGCATAACATGCAAAATAGTAAGTTAAGTTTACCAAACCCTTTGATCCAAGCGAGAGGTAAATTTCACTACGTGATTTGATCCATCCCCGCAGTGTGACAATACTAACCCTTACCTTTTATTCTAGTACATCCTCCTCATGATCCAGTTTGGTTGATTAGACGAGAGGATCACATCAAATCTTGTTATGTATTACTATCTTGATCCAATCAGTAAGAATTAGACAGATTTTAATATTGGCTAGCATTACAAAGTATTCATAGCACAGAGAATTAATTAATATATGCATGCACACTTTTCAAGAATTACAGATTATCCGATTTTACCTATTAGTTTTTCATGGTTCCCACAACCCTAGTTGTGGATTTAGCTATGCATACTCATTGTAGATGAAAGAATCATGTTATGGAATAGCATAATTGAACATTCAAAATGATGAAATTAAGAACAAGAAATCCAAAGTTCTCCATAAGAAATCACAATGTAATGTTTTCAATGTAAATATCACAAAATATGAAGTCCCAAAAGTGTTTCTCTGTTCTCTCGTGCGTCTTTCTATCAAAAGACCTAAAAAATCTATTTATACTAAGTAACATAAAAATCCAAAACAAAATAAAAAAATTGGATTCGGCAGCTTATACGGGTAGTGTTAAGGTCCATATAAAGATCTACGACCCATACCTGGGGTTTGTACTCTACATTTTCCAATAATTGGCTTCCAATCCATGAGACCTTCTAATAGGCCATCTTCAGACTTACAACCTATAGAGGGTTTCGTCTGACAACTCTTTAGATACTCTTCAAACTCTGATCCTCCAAGCACGAAACTAATCCACGGCTTGTGAAAACTTCTATGGCTCACCTAACAATTTGTTGATGCCACATCTGAAACTAAACCCTTCACTAGATTTCACTCACAAAACCTCTCCATGGCTCGTGAAATAATCCATGGCTCGTAGAGTAGCCCGTAAGTCTTCAAAATCTTAACTACTGTAGAATTTTGACCGAAATCATGCCAAATCCTGTAATCCTACAAAATAAACATAAAGACACATCAAACCCACTAACATCGCTTTGAGAACACACAAAATTCCAAGTTTTAAGCATCAAAAGTGCTGTAGTCTAACAACACATCAACACTCTCAACTTAAAATTGTTGCTTGTGCTCAAGCGACAGACTAAATCTATATAAATAATATAACAATGCATAGACCTCAATCTAATGGCATACATTATCTCTAAATCAAGCAAAAATACCTACACTAACTTATCAATACATATCAGATAGTCATCAAATAAACCAATGCAGATCAATATATGTGACAGTGCAACTATGAAAAGCAAGGTAACCACATGCAAGCAACAATCATTGGAATATCCTAGAATAAACAGTGTAATTCAAGTGCCCTCATAAAAAGAAGTCCCATATCTCATTCATGATAATATTTTTAGATTTGATGCTTGGGACTAAACAGATTCACTCAGTCTCCAAACAAATATTCAAACACTGTGCTCAATACCATATGCTTTCCCTTATACGCACAATTATGACCTTCGACTACTTGAACTAGGATCATTATAGGACTTTCTTGGCTTGTAAAGTAGGCTCAGAGGACTTTGGTATGATGTTTTAGGAACATAGTGACTAATGGCGCTCCTTGACACTACGTTATTCTACACTCTTGCCCTACCAACAATGTTATTTTCAAACCACTTCCCTTCTCCTATTTCTAACCTTTCTGGGTGCCTTACTCACATTTTTAAGCTCATTGCCTTTTATTTTCAGATTCATTTTCTTTTTAGCTCATTATTTAAGCATCTACTCATTTTTCTTGCACCCATAACACATTTTCCCTTTTTAGGCATTACTGGCTTCTATCTCATTTAATATGATTTCCCTTACACTATTCACCCTCAACTTAGGATTTTGGCCCGAGGAGTGGTGCAAAATATCCAACCTATGAACCAAGGCTACTTTTAGTAGCCACCCTCAACTTAGGCTTTTTGCCTCAGTCAAGGTGCACAATATTCAAGGAAGGACCTGGGCCAAATTCAAGATTTCACATTCATCAAGGTTTTATTACTTAGGTGTTTACAAAAAAAAGGGTTCATGTAAAGCTCAAACATTAGGATCAAGGGATATATAAAGAATTTGATTTGTCATTAAGGCTAAGTGGACTAATATGAACAATGACCTAAGATCCTTTCCTAACCAACTAACTTATAGTCTTAGTTAGAGTAACAGGGAAATGTCTAAATTGAAATACAATATAAGAATTATGCAAAGAACCTCACACACACTTGGCGCTGACTGCAATATCAATCATAGACTCTCATATCATGCTATTCATCAAAATTAAACCTCACTTATCAGAAAAAGCACAATCAATCATCAATTTCACATGATTGTTATCACAACTACCTAACACAAAAATTTGATGAGTATCATTTTTCTACGAAACTAATATGTGCCACAAACTTTAGTACAATATGCTACTAATACTACTTACACATCCTAAACATTGAGTTTAATAGAAAATAAATGACTTAGAGAAACAACACAAGCAAGAAAACCCTTCGGACTCAAAATTTGGGACATTTTTAGGCCATGGTTACTCAAACTTCATCGAGACCTATAACTACCCACACCCTATCAAAAAAGAATTTGCATTGTACTCAATGCAACAAAATATAACCAAATCAAAGCATAGAGGTCAAAAGGAACATACCTAGGTGCCTAAGAACCAGTCTCCACCTTGGGTTACCTCCGAAGCAGCGCCTTATAGAATGTTGTGGCATAACTTAGACAACTTGGTACTCAGACTTCACCAAATGTCCATGCTTTCACTGTCCACACTTTTTCAACATTGCCAAGATATAATTTGAATCTTTGGCCATTTACTTTTAATTTTTTGCCATTTCTCTTTTCCAACTCAACATCCCCATGGTTGAAAATATGTGAAACTTTGAAAGGTCCCAAGCATCTAGACTTGAGTTTCCAGAGAATAAGTTCAGTCTAGAGTTATATAACAGGATCGAAACTCCTAGGTGGATTCTCAATATGATGATCATGCTGCAACTTCATTATTCACTTATACAAGGCTGAGATGTCATATGCTTTCAAATGGAACTCATCAAGCTCGTTGAGTTGGCTCAGCTTTGAGTTTACGGCATTAATCCAATCCACATTCAACTTTTTAAGGGCCCACATCACCTTGTGCTCAAGATCTACCGATAAGTGACAAGATTTACTAAAAACAAGTTTGTAAGGAGACATACCTATGGGAGTATTGAATGCAAATCAATATGCCCATAATGCATCATCAAGCTTTTCTGACCAGCCAGTCTGATTTGCATTCATAGTCGTGGACAGAATCTGTTAGATTTCCCTGTTGGACACCTCAATTTGCCCACTCGTTTGTGGATGGTAGGGTGTTTCCACCCGATACTTTATTCCATACTTTTCAAGAAAAGCTTTTAACAACCAATTAATTTGAACCTCCATTGCTGATGATTGCCTAAAGGGTACCAAACCTTGAGAAGATATTTCTTTTTCAGGAATGTTGTGACACTCTTTCCTTCATTATTGGGAAGTGCCACTGCCTCCACCCTTTTTGATACATAGTCTGCAGTCACTAGAATATACTTGTTCCCATGAGAGATGAAAAACAGGCCCATGAAATCTATCCCCCAAACATCAAATAATGCAATCCCCATAATGGAGTTTAGAGGGAGCTCATGCTTACGAGAAATACCACTTTCTCTCTAGCATCTGTTATAAGCCTTGGCATAGTCATGGGCATCTTGGTGGATGCTTGGCTAAATAGTAGCCACACTACAAGATCTGGTGTGCCGTCCTAACTCCATTATGATTCCCACCCGGCCACCAAGGATGGGTAGTACACCTCCAAAATATTCATAATTTTAGCTTCAAGAACACAATAATGAATAATACCATCTACACAGACGTGAAACAAATACGAAAAATCCCAAAAATATTCCCCACATCAGACAAACCTATAGTGCTGGTGAGTAGTTTAGTCCGATAACACAATATCACTAACCAAATAGTTTGCATAATCGGAAAACCATGGTATCAAGTCATGAGATGCTTCTAGTACTCTCTTATAAGGAAATGAATCATCAATTTTCACCCCATCTCCAAACTCTTCCATGGCCTCATCCTCTACTCTAAATAGGTGGTCTGCAACCTGATTGCCAGTTCCATTCCTGTCAATCACATCGAAGTCAAACTCTTGAAGAAGAAGTATTTATCTAGTCAATCTAAATTTCACATCCTTCTTCATCGTTAAGTATCATAATGTTGAATGTTCTATATGTACAATGACTTTGGTTCCCAAAAGATAAGATCGAACTTCTCGAATGCAAAGACCACTGCTAGTAACTCTTGTCCATGACAGTGTAGTTTTTCTGTGCTGTATTTATGGCTTTGCTGGAATAACAGATGGAATATGAAATCTTCTCTCTGTGTTGTCCCAACACCACACCAAGTGCAACCCCGCTTGCATCACACATAATGTCGAAGGGCTTTGACCAATCTGGAGAAACTATAATAGGTGCCAATATCAACTGATGCCTCAATCTATCAAAGGCTTTCAAAAATGCATTATTAAACACGAACTTAGCATCCTTCTTAAGTAGTTTGCACAAAAGGTGTGCAATCTTTGAGAAGTCCTTTATAAAGCGCCTATAAAAACTTGCACGGCCTAGGAAACTTCTCACACCTTTATAGAGATAGGTGGAGGAAGTTTCTCAATCACCTTTACTTTAGCTCTATTTACCTCGATTCCGTTGATGGAGATTTTGTGCCCTAACACAATGCCTTCATTTATCATGAAATGACACTTTTCCTAATTAAGAACTAGATGACATTCTTCACATCTCAGAAGCACCGCATACAAATGCTTTAAGCAATCTTTGAATGAGTCTTCAACCGAACTAAAGTTATCAATGAACACCTCGATAATGTCTTTCACAATGTCTAAGAAAATGGACATTATGCATCTTTGGAATATCGTTGGTGCATTATAAAACACGAATGACATCCTTTTAAATACAAAGGTGCCTTAGGGACACGTGAAAGTTGTTTTCTCTTGGTCTTATAGAGAAATATCTGATTGTAGCTCGAGTAACCATAAAGAAAACAATACCAACCTTTCCCTTCTAAGTGATCTTGAATCTGGTCCATGAATGGCATAGGGAAGTGGTCTTTTTCAGTTGATGCATTGAACTTCCTATTGTCCTTGCAAATCCTCCAACTTGTGACTGGTCTCATGGAGATCAACGCATTGCTATAATTTGGAACCACGGTGATACCTTCCTTCTTCGGAACACACAGGACCAGGCTCCCCCATTCACTATCAGCAATCGGATATATCACACCTGCATCCAATCACTTAATTATTTCTTTGCGCATGGCCTCTTGCATAGGTGGGTTGAGGCACCTTTGGTATTCAATACTCGATTTGTAGTCTTTGACCAATTGAATCTTATGAGTGCACGATCTAAGTCAGATGCCAATGATGTCAACAATTGTCTATCTACTAGCCTTTTAAAATTGTTTGAGTACCATGATCAATGCACTCACCTGTTCATCTTTAAGATTTGCAGCAACAATGACAAGAAAAGTATTGTTAGTACCCAAAAACACATACCTTAGATGGGTTGGAAGAGCCTTTAATTCCAACACTGGTGGCTCCTCGGTGGATGGTCTAGTAGGTAGCGACTCTCAATTTTCAAGTCTAATTCAAGTTTAGCTTGATGTCTAGTGAAGCCAGATACTCCCAAGGCTTTTACAGTCTCCTCATAGTCTGGGATGCCATCACTCTCAAAGTTCATTAACACTGTTTCTAGAGTTTTGATATCCAACCTTTCTTGCATTGGTACCTTTAGTTTCACCTCATCAACACTTTTAATGACAGAGACTACTTTCAGATCATTAGTCTTCTTTATATGCTGGCAGACATTGAAGATGACCTCATTATTACCCAGTCTGTATTTGAGTTGATACAAATTCATGTTCACTATTGCTCGTCCAGTGGCTAGAAAGGGCCTTCCCAAGATAATTGGGACTTTGAAGCCAACCTCACAATTAATAATCACGAAGTTTGTGGGGAAGATGGATTTTCCCACTTTGATAAGAACATCATACAATATCCCCACAAGCTTCTTCGTCGTCCTGTCCACCATCAACAACCACATATTTGTTGGAGTATGAGCTCTTAAGCCTAACTTCTTGAATACTGCAAGGGGCATTAAATTGATGTTGGTTCCTAAATCACATAATGTCTTTGCAAGTTCGACATCTCCAATGACGCATGGTATGGTAAATGTGCCGGGATCCTTGTTTTTTAACACTAAGGACCTTATTGCTATCACACTGCAGGGTTGAAGCTCTTGAGAGAGCTCTTGCCTTACAGTCCTCTTTTTCGTCACCAAGTCCTTCATGAATTTTGCATACCCAAGTATCTTCTCCAATGCTTCAATGAGAGGGATGTTGATAGAGAGTTGCTTCAGCATAGAGATGAAGTGCTGGAATTTACCTTCCTCCTCTTTTTTTTCGAGTCCCTGAGGGAAAGGAGGGGGAGGTCTAAGTATGGGCTTCAACTTCTATGGTGTTACTACTGCATCACTCACCCCATCCTTGGCACTAGCATCTCCGGTCTCTGAATCCTTGCTCTCAACCATCTTCTCGCGAACCTCATCATCATCAACTGACTTTGGTGGGTCAATGATCTACTTTCCACCATGTGTCGTATACTACCCCTCATTCTATGGATTTTGCACTGTATTATTAGGCGATATACCTTTCGGATGCTGGTTCAACTGAGTCGCCATCTAACCAAACTCTTGCTCCAGTTACTTGGTAGCAACAAAATAAGACTTAATTTTCTGAGTAATGCTGGAGATGTCAGATTTCATCGCCTTAAAGGTCTCATAATGAGCATCAGCCTTCTTCGACAATCAGTCCAATATCTCCTCAATTCGAGAGCTACTAACACTATAGTCATAATTATGTGGTGACACATACGAATCATTTCTATAACCATCTCTGTATCCCCAGTCAGCACCTCTGTCTTAGCCCCTATTCCTGTCATAGTAACATCCTTGATTATTGTCTCCAAAAGTACCATCTCTCTTAAAGTTTCGACCTTGGTGCCAATAGTCTTGATTGGACCCTTGGGCGTTGGTTTGAAAACCCCCCATCTGATTAGTGGCAAAGCAAGTGTCCACCTCATAGTAAGGCTCCTCATACATGGGTTCATGGAGGCTAATAATTTATTGCATTCAAGTGCTCCTGACTTTGCTTCATCAACAACCCCATATTAGTACTAATCTGAGCTAGCTCCTGCATCATCTCCTCATTCATTTTTGCCTACTCAAAATTAGTACTAACTGAGAAAGAGCTCTTAGTAGTTGACTTGTCTCTCATCCCTGCATGCATGGTTCATCTTGACCACTCTCTCCAATCGCTCAGCCATAATTAAGAAGGGATAATATAAAGATAAGCATCCTCTGATAGTGTCAGCAACAACTTGGCTATTTTTATGCAGGACTCGATAGAAGATTTTCACCAAGGCATCATCAACAATCTTGTGGTCAGGGATACTCCTTGGGCACTTGGTAAATGTAACGACCTGGCCCAACACTGTGAAGTATTGTCCGCTCTTGGGCCTAACCCATCATGAATTTGTGCCTTTGGGCTCACCCCAAAAGGCGCCTCACAGTATATAGACCAGTTATTTACTTATATACCCAGTATCTCTCATGTGTTTTACCGATGTGGGACATCTCATCTCAATATGGGTTGTTAAATACAATCCCTCTATGGATTCAGCGTCCTCGCTCAGGTTTGTCCTACCGCATGGGATTCACCTAAACTTAGTATTGAGGTTTGCCCTGCCTCACCAGAATTTACCTAAACTCAATTAAACTCTATCCCCACATCGACAAAGCTGACATAAGAGTGGCTCTGATACCATCTGTAACGACCTGGACCAACACTGTGAATTATTATCAGCTCTTGGGCCTAACCCATCACGGATTTGTGCCTTTGGACTCACCCCAAAAGGCGCCTCACAGTATATAGACCAATCCTTTACTTATATATCCAGTATCTCTCCTGTGTTTTACCGATGTGGGACATGTCATCTCAATATGGGATGTTATAGTAAACTTCTCCTACGTAGTGGTGATTGAATCACCAAGCAATTGCTCAAAGTTGTTGATCTGATCCTTCACTTTAGCTTCTTTGACGCAGGAAAGAACCTCTCTATAAAGGCCTTATATTTTTTTCCCAACTGGTGATTGAACTTTGTGGGAGCTCGGATAACTATAGTGTTGCTTCACCTGTTAGAGACAATGGGAAGACACGGAGCCCAACGACATCCATGGACAGATTCTGACTTCCCATCATACTCTTGCAGACGAAGCTAATGTTATCTAGATGGTTATGCGGATTCTCTGATGGTAAGCCCACGAACAATCCTCTATTTTACAGAATTTAAAGTAACCCACTTGAATCTACAAAATTTGTGTCATCCAGTAATGTAGGAAGCACAATAGCTCCAGTGAAATCTATTGCCATAGGTTAAGCCTGTATTGATTCCATGTGTTAGCTGCGACATAAAGATCCTGTGGTGGTGGATTAGCATCCTCAAGTGGTAGTGGGTTATTATTGTTATTATTTGTTTTCAATGTTGCATTCACGATATCATTTGCAACGATGTTCACATTGTTTTGGGTCATACTTCCCAGTGTTTTCTAGATCTCAGGGTCAAATAAAGTCATGGGATTGCCTCGACTACGAGTGTTGTGCATACACTACACCTGTATGCTGAAACAAAACAAAAATGACAGGAAATATGAAATAAGCGAAATAAGAATTAACTCTTGAATCACTCAAATTAAACCAGTATAAAAGTTGTATTCCTTGGCAACGATGCCAAAATTTTTATGTTGCCCAAACTATACCTCTTTTTTGAAGGCATAAACATTCGTTGTTAAAATATATAACCTAACCAAGGTTAGGTCGAACCCATAAGGAATATGGTCTAGACTTGGAGTAATTACGAGTAAGTCAAATGAATTAGCCTACTTATCTCCCGAAAGGGGTGAGGGATTTGTAACTGTAAGAAATAAACCTAACTAGAAACAAGTGTTGCAAAATCAGTAAGAGAAGTAACGAGGATATTGTGTTCCCCATGAATTCCTAACATAGTATCACCAGATTAGCGTAATCTTTTCTAGTGTGTAATAAGCTTGGCAATGCACCAGACTGGAGAAAATCGGACCGGTTTTATTAGAATCAGAACTGGTATCAATTCTGTCAACCCCCTAAAATTTTGAAACCAGGTCTATTAGAACCGGGTCTAGCGGATTTCTAAGTGTGTTCTGGCCCGGTCGTATAGTTATTAGGTTGGAATTTGATCGGACCAGTACCCGAACCGGAACCTTACTGATTTTTTTTACTTTAAGTTATTAACTTGTATTATATATATTATATATATTTTTAATATTATTTGAATATTCATTATATTATTACTATAAAAAGTTATTAACTTTTAATAATATAATTATTATCAAAAGTTATAAAATAATAAAAACTTTAAACGTTCAACTTTGAGTTTGAATTTTGAAACTTGAAACTTGAAAATTGTAAGTTTTAATTAAAACTTATAAGTTATAAGTTAAATAAGAAATTATAACTTACAACTAAAAGTTATATAAATTTAAGAAATTTCTAATTTTTTTTAATTTTACATTATTAACTTGTATTTTATATCTTTGTTCATTTATAACTTTTTAATGTTAAGTTATTAACTTGTATTATGTATATTATTTCTTATATTTACTAACTGATTATTACTATAAAAGTCATAAACTTTAAATAATATAATTGTTATAAAATGTTATAAAATAATAAAACATTTAACTTTCAATTTAAAAGAAAAGCCATATACTTATTTAAAATTTTAAATAAATAAAATTGTACATTTCAAATAATAAAAGAGTTACAGTACCTAGTCTACACACCCACCTTCCAGGAATGGTTCTATTTGAACTAGGTATCTAATATTATACTAATATCTGTAATTGTAACGTGCAAACATTTTTTGTCATAAACTATCTATCATTTCTTGAGAAAGATTTTTCAGAAGTTGCATTTGTCATTGTTCCTCCATTGCTTTCATGCCATCATCACTATTCTCTCCAAATATTTCATCAATTTCATCTTCCACTTGCGGGGATAATTTTGGCAATCCAAAACTCCTTCTTTTGGCATTGATCCAATCCCTAAACAACACCGATATTTCTAAACTATCCTTTGCTAGTGAGTAACGATAATCTCCAATTTGATATTTCGTCGCACCAAAACTTTGCTCCAAAGCTACCAATGATGCTTGAATTGCTAGCACATCTTGAACAACCCTGCAAGTTTCAAAAATTGTTCTCAATGATTCTTCCACCACAACAATAATTGAGGTTTTCCATTCTTATCCCTAACCTTTTCCAATCTCTGGTTAAACATATTCAATAAAATTATTATTACTAGAAGTATCAAGACCAAGATAATCATCCATCATATCATCTAATTCATTTTTTCTATGTTTACGAGGTGGAGGTGCAACTGGGGGAACATTTCTTTCCATGGATGTATATGCATCATATAATTTTTAGCTTTTGGTATTATGCTACTCTTACAATCATCAAGACTAGGAAATTCATCAGGTTTAATTTCTAAATTAGCATAAAATTTTCCAACCATTTTTAAACACTTTTTAATTTGTAAGAGGGATTAAACAAAGTAGTAGTCAAATAAATTCGAGGAGTAGGAAAATAATATTTTTTTAAATTTTTCAATCATAAAATATATTGCTCCTCTAAACTTATCTTTTTTTATGTTTTGCAAATTGAGATAAAGTAGCACAAATATTTACTAAAACAAAAGAAACATTAGGATAATATTGACCAGAAATAACATTTGTAGCAATATAAAAAACTCTTAAAAATTCAATAAGATCTTTTGTCCCATCCCAATCTTCTTTACAAAGCCATAAATTACTATCCGGATTATGAGCATTAAAAACCTTTTGTATAGGATCTTGATAAACATACACAACTTCAAACATTTCAAATAAAGAATTCCATCTAATAGAAACTTCTCTTAGAACTTTTCTACATTCAAGTTGATCTTCTTTACAACGATTTTTAAATTTTATAAGTTTAGATTTTATTTTAGATTTGAAAATCCAATTACAAGCAAGTCTAATTTTTTCACAAGAATTTTCAAAATTAAGAACACCATCTTTTACTACCAAATTATAAATATGTGCTACATATTTAATATGGAAAATATCGTCATCAATTGGAAGAATTCTCGGTTTTAAAAAATCAACAGCTCTCAAACTATTTGAAGCATTTTCTAAAGTACAACTAATTATTTTATCACATAATCCAAAACAATTCAAAATAGAACCTATAGTTGAGGCTATATAAGAACCAGTTTTAGTCTCTTCAACATATGTATAGCCTATTTCTCTTTTTTGCATGTTCCAATCATGATCAATCCAATGAACATTAATAGTAAAATAAGCATTACCATTAATACTACAATCCATATCAGACGTAATAGAAAATTTACCATCAAAATAAGCAAATAAGCAACGAAGATAATGACAATGTTCAGCTTGACATTGAAAAATAACATTTTAAATTGTATTCCTTGAAAACCTTCAAAAGATGGGTTATATACTTCTCGAATATAATGAATAAAACCAGGATGCGAAGAAAAACTATAAGGCAAACCACAAACAGTAACCATTTTTGCTAATTCTTCAAGATCTTTTTCTTGATTATACGTGGGGTTTGCTTGGACCAGGAAGATTAGACATATTAAAAACACTTTGAACCATATTTGAACTTCCATGATTGGTTAACCTCTTTTTTAAGCCCTATTGACAGCTTCTAGACGAGCAAATTCTGGATTATATTTTCTCAAATGTGAAGTTAGCTGTCCCATCCCTCCATGTGACCTAGTAGTCAAATGATTCAGTAAGTTTTTACATTTATACATTGAACAATAGTTTTTTTCCTCATTTTGTTCTAAAAATTACCACACTAAAGATCTTTTAGGACGTTCGGCTTTACTAGTTTTAGTAAATGTAGGTGTGGGGGGGGGGGGGGGGGAGACATGGAGACATCATCTTGATGGGGGGGGGATTTTTTTGCGAGACTAGTAGGGGTGTCATCTTCTTCATAATTTTCTATTTCTACTTCGTCATTCAAATCTTCCTCAAAATTAAAACATCTATTTAATGTTTTATGGTCTATTTGATTTTGAGAATTAAATTCTATAACATTAGGACGTGACATAAAAGAAGCTTCATCGACATGAGTAAAATCATCAGTATTAATTATAAATCTAGGCAGCAATTTTCTTGTAGAACTACTTTCACCCCTATTTTTTTTGGACATTTGTCTTTTCCCAAGATTTCTTTATGAATCCATATTTAAAATTTAAAATAATAAAAATATAATTCAAACAAGCAAGATGAATATAAAAAAGAAATAGTAACTTAGTAAATAAATAAATAATAAGAATAAAGTTGGAACAATTATACCGAATGTCTGCATAAAAGTAGACGTAAAACCAAAACTCAAAATTGAGAGATTCCAATTGAAGCTTTCCAATTACTTAAAAAAAAACTCCAAACTCCAACTAATCAATATCACAAAAATAAAATTTAAATGAATAAAAGAGATTAAGAATTGTTGAGGGTTGAGATAAATTGTAAGAGAAAAGATTGAACTTGTGGGAAAAATTGAAGAAAATGAGTTATATTTATAGTGTTAAGGTGGTAATGGGGTAGGGGTGTAAAGGGGGTGAGGGGAGGCCACATAGCCATTAGTGCTCCCCCCCCCCAATGTTCACAAAGTGGTTGAACGACTATATAGCCATTGGAAAAAATGGGACCGTTAAATTGGTCTGGAATTGGTTCAAAACTGGATTTATTGGAATCAGCTCCACCAGTCAAGAAACCTTGTCCATTCTGGTACATGTTTTGGTACCATATATTACTGGTTCCTTACCGGTTCAATTGGAATCAGATTGGACTGGACTGAGAATCAGACCAGAATCAGTCCGGACTGAAGAAAAATTGATCCCTTGCCACCCTTAGTGTGTAGCATGCAAAACAATAAGTTAAGCTTACCAAACCCTTTGATCCAAGTGAGAGGTAAATTTCACTACGTGATTTGATCCATCCCCACTCATGAGGCTTGATTCTTGAGACGAGAGTTTCCCAGAAGCAACCTCTCTATCTCTATGAGGTTGTGGTAAGGTTTGCGTACATTTTACCCTCCCCAAAGCCCACCTATGGGATTCCACTGGGTGTGTTGTTGTTGTTGATTTGATCCATCTCTCCAGTGTGACAATACTTTCCCTTACCTTTTGTTCTAGTACATCCTCCCCTTGATCCAGTTTAGTTTAGACGGGAAGGATAACATTGAATCCTATTAATTAATATATTTTTCTATTCTTTACTACTTTGATCTAGTCAGTAAGAATTAGGTAGTATCTAATGTTGGAGGTCGTTAAAAATCATTCATAATAAAGAGAATTAATAAATACATGCTTTTCAAGAATTATGAATTATCCAATTTTACCTTGTTAGTTCTTCATGGTTCCGACAACCCTAGTTGTGGATTTAGCTATGCATACTCATTGTAGATGAAAGAGTTATGTTATGGAATAACATAATTGAACACTTGTAATGATGAAATTAATAACAAGAAATCCAAAGTTCTCTACAAGAAATCACAATATAATGTTTTTAATGTTAAAATCACAAAACATGAAGTCCCAAAAGTGTTTCTCTATTCTCTCGTGCATGTCAAACAGACCTAAAAAAACCTTTTTATAGCAAGTAAAATAAAAATTCAAAATGGAATAGGAAAACTGGATTAGGCATCTTCTATGGGTTGGGTTATGATTCGTATAAAAGATTCATAGCCTGTACTTGGGCTTCGTACTCTGCATCTTCTAAAAATTGGCTTCTAATCCATGAAATCTTCTTACGGGCCATCTTCAAACTTACGACCCGTAGAGGGTTTCATCTGACAGCTCTTTTCATCTGACAGCTCTTCAAACTTCCAAGCACGAAACCAATCCACGACCTATGAAAACTTCTATGGCTCATCAGACAGTTCATGGATGCAACATCTGAAACTAGGACCTTCATTGAATCTCACTTATGAAACCTCTCGACGGCTTTTGAAATAATCCACGGCCCATAGAGTAGCTCGTAACTTCTCAAAAACTTAACTTCTACAGAATTTTGCCCAAAATCACGCCAAATCTTGTAATCTTGTAAAATAAACATGAAAACACATCAAACCCACTAACATCACTTTGAGAACACACAAAATCCTAAGTTTTAAGCATCAAAAGTGTTGTATTTTGATAGCACATTAGTTATATTTATGAATGATGTCATTTCTATTTCATACATACATTGCATCTCACATACCTAGTACATTTCAATGTACTAATGCATATTTTTTCTGCATGATTTAACCATATAGGGATAGGCACTCCTCCATAGGCTCATGGCTAGTATTCAACTTCAAGACTAGCTTTGTTATTTATGTGAGCCCTTAGTTCGGAACTCTTCTAGCTTTCATTCTATCATGTATCTTAGTTTTATTTTGAGATGATATATTTGTATCCTTTTTGAGGCGTTTACTTTCTATGTTGCAATATTATGGATTTCTTTCTATTTGATGGAGACTGACCGTTACCGGTCTTATCTGTTAATGATGTAGTTTGTATGCTTATGGACATAAATGATTGTTAGTTTATTTTCACTGCTTTTTAATGTTGCTTCACTGCTTGAATGGCCCATAGTCTCTTTTCATTAGTTTTCCACAAATTATTTTTGTTAAAAGCTTAAGATGCTTGAGATAGCTTAGGTTAGGTGCCTTCGGCTATCTCTTCACCATGTAATGATTAGGACCCTAGGTTGGGTCATTACAAACTTTCTAATAGAGCATGAGGTATTAAATGTTCCTCAGATATCCATGCATACCCCGTAGCATAGAGTTTCATTCAAGATTGTGAAGTACACCAATATCTTGAGTGAGAGGCTATGGGATAGTTTAGGAAAGTCTTCCCTTATTTTTTATTCATGTTGTGCCTTAGAGTTGCATAAGGTTTTCCGTAACTAATGATAGGCTTTTGTTTGTTTCTGGATCATGTCGCTATGAAGAGCTTCCTATCAGTGAGGCACTTCTGAACAACAAGTACCTCCATTCCAACAGGATGATGGAGTTTCTCATGCGGAGTTTCGAGCCCCATTTACCTTATTGGCCAATCAAGCTAATCGAGAGATATCTGTACCTCCCCAAGTTCCTACCCTGGTCGCCGGAGTACATGACTTCATGTGGATAAACCTGTTGGAATTCCATGGGTCTAAGATAGATGAGGACCCTATTGACTTCATTGAAAAGGCTTACCAGGTAGTTGCGGTGATTGGCATTCCATCCGAAGAAAAATACAAGTTGGTGGCCTGCCAACTCAAAAGAGTCGACTAGATTTGGTATGAGTTACGGGCAAACGAAAGGGGCCAAGTAGTAGGTCCTATCGGTTGAGAGGAATTTAAATGTGCCTTCTTGTACCTGTTCTTCTCAATTGATCTTAGGGAAGCAAAGGTCCAAGAGTTTATCAACTTGAAGCAAGGGACTATAAGTGTGAGGGGGTATGCTCTTGAAGCAAGTTTATTTCTGGCGTCTTCAAGTTGGTGTCTAAGGAAAAGATGACCATGTTGGTCAAGGAGATGGACATTTCCCACTTGATAACATACGCAGAGCAAATTGAAGAGGATAAGCTTTGTGAGAGGGAAAGAGAGTTCAAGAGAGCTCAAGTTGAAGGTGGGAGTTATTCTTACCAAAGGGACAATGGTCACAAATTCCAAGGTGGCTAAAAGCAAAGTGGGCAAGGATCCCCCAACACGCCTTCTCCTCGAACTATAAAGGACAAAGGGGTGACTCCTACGCCCTTAAGTCTAAATTTCCCCATGTACGAGAGGCCCCATAAAGAAGAATGTCTAGCTGGGTCAAATGCTTCCTTCACTTATAGGAAGCCATGACACCATGCCTAGGACTATAGGAGCAGAGGGACAAGGCCCCACGGCCAAAGGGATCAAGCCCAAGGCACCCAAAGTACCAACTAATTTTATGCTCTTCATGGTAGCCAAGAGGTCGAAGAAGCTCTGGACATGGTCACTGGTATGTGAAGAGTTTTTTATTATGATGCATATACACTTTTAGATCCAGGAGAAAATTTATATTTTGTGACCCAATTTCTTGCTTATAAATGTCAAGCATGTCTCGAAGTCCTCCATGAGCCCTATGAGATAAGTAACATCATAGGTGAGTCCATCATAGACCTCATGAATAGGGTGTCCAAGCCCTACCTCGACATGTTCATCATCGTGTTTATTGATGACATCCCTATCTACTCTTGAGGTGAGCAAGAGCATATGGAACACTTGAGGGTAGCATTGCAAACCCTGAGTGGAGCAGATGTTTTATACAAAGTTTGAAAAATGTGAGTTTTGGGTAGATGAGGTTGCCTTTCTTAGGTATTTGGTATCTAGTAAGGGTATCAAATTTGGTCCTAAGAAGACTGAAGTAGTGCGAAATTGGCCAAGGCCACTGAATCCTATTGAAATAAGGAGTTTCTTGGGCCTAGCCGATTACTACAGAAGGTTTGTGCAACATTCTCCACTATTTTGTCCCCAATTACCAAGTTTACTCAAAAGAAAGCTATGTTTGTATGGACGGCGAGTTTCCAAACTTTTAATGATCGATTGACTTCAGCCCCCATATTGACATTGCTAGAAGGGAATGATCGGTTCATCATGTATTGTAATGCATCAAGGATTGGATTAGGTTGTGTGATAATGCAAAATGGTAAAGTGATTGCCTATGCTTCAAGGCAGTTGAAAGTTCATCAGAAGAATTACCTGACTCATGATCTTGAGCTTGCGGCGGTGGTGTTTGCCTTAAAAATTTGGCGATATTACTTGTACAGAGTTTATATGGATGTTTTCACTGACCACAAGAGACTCTAACATATGTTTACCCAAAAGGACCTCAATTTTAGGCAACAAAGGTGGTTAGATCTACACAAATATTACGACATGAGTATGAAGTATCACCCTAGAAAGGCCAATGTGGTAGCTAACGCACTTAGTAGAGTTTCCATGGATAGTGTGTCTCATATTGAAGATGATGAAAAAAAGGGAGTTAGCCAAATATGTTCATAGGTTGGCTAGACTAGGAGTGAAATTAAGTACGTCTGGAAATGGTGGTGCAATGGTTCTTCATAGGACTGCATCTTCTATGGTTGATAAGGTTGAGTCTAAGTAAGACCTTTACCCCACCCTTGGTTGAGTTGAAAACCTTAGTAAAAGAGGGAAAGAAAGAAGTTTTCTCATAAGTGGGAGATGTTGTACTCCGACATCAAAGGAGGTTGTGTGTGCCCGGTGATAGTGAGTTGAAAGGGTTGAACATGCAAGAAGCCCATAACTCTTCATACTCTGTTCATCCCTGCACTACTAAAATGTATAAAGACTAGAGGGAAATTTATTGGTGGAATGGAATGACGAAGGACATTGTTCAATTTGTGCCCGAGTGTGCTAATTGTAAACAGGTGAAAGTTGAACACCAAAGGTCGGGTCGCCTAGCACAAGACATTGATATTCCTACCTAGAAGACCAAAAAGCATTTTGACTCCATATAGGTGATAGTTTGAATTTTAAATTACGAAAAAAATAGAAAGTTGATTAGTTCATGAATCATGACAAATATTTGATCTCTCTAAATAGAAATCAAAATTAAATTATAGGAAAGAAAGAATAAGAACAAAAAAAGAAAAAGGAAGAAAAAACAATAGTATTACAATCAACATTTCAGAATAGTTAAAATTTTTTATCTCTTCGTCATTTAGAAAATCGAAGAAGGAATCATTGATAATTCATCAGATCATTGATACAAAAATATCCAAATACCAAATCCAACTTCTATATACTCCCCACAAACTAGACGAAGCTCGTGGGAAGGTCAAAGAAAGAAGTTGTTTTTCTGACGGACCTATGCTACGAGCTTCCAGAATAGAATGGGATCTTCGTAAAGTTGATCATTATGAGTCTTACGATGAATTTGATTGGCAGGTTCAATGAAAACGAGAAGGGGATTCATTAGCTCGTTATTCAGTACAAATTATTGAAATGACAAAATCCATAAAGATTATTCAACGGGCTCTGGAAGGAATTCCAGGAGGACCTTACAAAGATTTAGAAATCTGATGTTTATCTTGACGAAATGGGCGGAATAGCTATTCCAATGCAAAAAATGTTCAGGATGTTTAGTAGCTTTTCGACGGCTTCCCTTGCATTACCAGGTATGAGTGGTTTTATTGCCGAATTGCTAGTATTTTTTGGAATAATTATCGGTAAAAAATATCCATTCCTTAGCCGGAAAGATATGTGGCCATGAAAGAAGGATTAAGTGGAACAGAATTGACTGGGTGGTAGAGTTGTGAAAATGCTTGTTTGTTCCATATTTTGGACCTTAGCTCCATGGAAGAATATGTTACTACTGAAACACGTGACAATATTGATGCTAGTGTTGATATCAATCTTGACCTTGATACGGAGCTGGAACTGCTAACTAGGATGAATGGGCTAACTATGGATATGATGCTAGAAATAGACCAATTTTATATCACCCTTCAACTCGAATTAGAAAAAGCAATGTCTCCTTGCATAATATGGATTCCAAACATTCATGATCTGGATGTCTTGGACAGGTAAGAAAATTTCTTGTTGAGCTATGTACTTACTTAAAAACTACTAAACCTGAGTTCCAAGAAATCATATCTTCTACCAAGACATCTACCGAGGTAGCAGAAGTCCTTTTGAAGGAAGCTATTCAGGAACAAATAGACCGTCTAGGTGTTTAGAAACAAACAAGTATTAACAGTTTGCTTTCTCTGCTTCTACTGGTGAATCATTCGGCTTGTTATATCAACAGAAGATAAAAAGAGATTACCAGTTTTTTGTTGATCAGGCGACACCGGGATTTGAATTGGGGAAAAAAGGATTTGCAGTCCTCTACCTTACCACTCGGCCATGTCGCAAAAATGCTACAAATACAGTTTCTTTGGGCCACTGGCCATCTGTCGGGAGTTTCGGTATTTCTAACCATTGGGAAGATTTATCCTATATTATTTCAGCAAATAGCAGAATCGTGGCTAGGGTATACTAGCGACCTACTCAATTTATTGTAGAAATTTTCGCGATCAATGATTGGACCATGCAAACTAGAAATGCTTTTTCTTGGCTAAAGAAACAGATTACTTGATCTATTTCCGTATCGCTCATGATATATATCTTAACTCGGACATCCATTTCAAGTGCATATCCCATTTTTGCACAACAGGGTTATGAAAATCCAAAATTACAATTAAAGTATGATACTTTTCTGATATCTGATAATTTTATATTGGGAACATATATAAATAATATATATTTGTCTAACAATTTATCTTGGGGGATTTACATATACTCATAATTGTTGTTATAATTATTATTAATAATGAAAATTGAGAGGGATTTTTTTCATATTAGAACTCATTAAAGCTCGATTCGCATCATTATGTTCGATAAAAGGAATGAGGGAAGCTCCCATAGAAAAATATTGAAAAGAAAAAATACTTCGAAGATGAACCTGTTCCCATGCAATAGTCAAGAATTTTTTACGGTATCGAGCTGGAACAACTTGTTCTTCCTGAATATCTCGATTTAAGGCTAAAGAATTTCTTGCTGCTACCATATAGTATTCATCATTACCTGGTGATAAATAAAGCATCCGTACCCTGGCCCCCAAATACTAGTTTCAACGGATATGGAATAGAAAGTTGGAAATTTATTAAGTTCTGATCCCATCTTCTCGGAAAATCAGAAAGCTCTTATTTGTGGCGATAATACCAAAATATCAAGTTGGCACAATCATCTTTATCTTTATTTTGATACTTATGGGCCTCTTGAAATTCTCTTTTTCCCTATTTCTTTGTAGAGTTTGTGGAATATGGATTTTATTATCTATTTTCTTTATTATTGATAGGAATTCTCTTGTTAAGACCCTATGAATCGAATTAAACTTCAGATTCATACTAGAACCACAATGATTTCATAAAAAACCTAACCTAAATGAAATCAAGAATTCCCTGAGTAAGAATCCTCGGATCATCACTTACAAGCACTTAGATGTAAATTGTTAGGCCCTAGCCTGAAATTCTTACTTCATTCATCACAGTTAGTTCTAATATTTCTCTTCTTTCTTATTTCACTTATTTCAATGATAATATTATTTCGATTATTATTTCAAAGATATGAAGTCAAAATTAGAATTTTTGTGTGAAATGAAATAAAAAAAGATATAGTATCATTAGCAATAAGAGGAACACCATATGAATAAGCTCATACTAACCCGTCAATTTGGGATCCAAATTAGAGATTTTTCTTGGGAGGTATCAGGAAAGATTTGGAATGGAATAATATCTATTCATACAAAAGAAAAGGTTCTCTATTGATTCAAACACTATACCTATGGGATAGGGATCGAGGAAGGGGAAAAATCAAAGATTTCACATGGTACTTTTATCCTGAGTAAATTTAGCTAGTCCTCTTATCCCACCAACGAAAAATCTTGTATAAAAGACATCTACGTAAGCACGATTATATGACCAATTATATATTCCATTTAGAAATTTGTCCCACAAAATTCTCTTAGGACCCTTTTTAACAAAAGAGTTAATGAACTCCAAATTTTTTAAAGAAGAATAAATGGGTTTATACAAAAAGGATGTTATAAATATTTCGAAAGAAGCTATACTGACTAAAAGAACTGCATCCTTTAAAAATTCATTCCAAGATGGAAAAAATTGCAGAAAACCAAACAATTATACAATATTTGCCTTATATAACACGTTGGGATTATTTAGCTATTATGTTCACAGAAGCAATAACCATCAATGGACCCGAACAATTAGTCAATACTCAAGTACGTAAAAAGGCTAGCTATATAAGAGTCATTATGTTGGAGTTGAGTCGGATAGCTTCTCATTTGTTATGGCTCGATCCTTTTACGGCAGATATTGGTGCGCAGACCCCTTTTTTCTATGTTCACATGACAAAGTCGGGTTATTTCTTACTGGTAAAGAGTACATTTAGTGCCAAGGACTATATACACTTGTATATCTAAGATTTAATGAGGTTGTATGGCATTCCATTTTCTATCATATTGGATCGTGGAATTCAATTCACTTCTCATTTTTGGAAGTCTTCTCAAAGGGGACTTTGCACTAAGGTGAAGTTGAGTACTTCCATTCATCCCCAAACTAATGGGCAAGCCGAAAGGACTATTCAGATGTTGGAAGACATGCTGAGAGCTTATGTGTTGGAGTTTAAGAGGAGTTGGGATGATCATTTGCCACTTATCGAGTTTGCGTACAACAATAGCTTTCACATAAGTATGGCGATAACACCGTTTGAAGTGTTGTATGGTACACAATTTATATCATCCATGAGGTGATTCGAAATTGGTGAGATGGCATTAATTGGATTGAACTTGGTGATGATTACTATCGAAAAAATCAAAATTATAAGAGAGAAATTCCAAATAGCCCAAAGCCGACAAAAGTCCTACTCCAATGTGAAAAGAAGGGAACTTGAGTTCCAAGTTGGTGATTGTGTCTACTTAAAGGTGTCTCCAATGAAAGGTATGATCTAGTTTGGTAAGAAAGGGAAGTTGATCCCTAGGTACATGGTACCTTAAAAGGTGGTGAGAAGAGTGAAAAAAGTGGCACATGAGTTAGATCTACTTAATGAGTTGCATTTGATTCATCTAGTCTTTCATGTGTCGATGTTGAGAAAATTCATAGGTGGTCCAAGTTTTATAGTTCCTTTGCATGATGTGAACAATGAAGTGGATTTGAGGTTATGAAGAAGTACTAGTTGAAATCCTAGACCGGCAAGTAAAAAGCTAAGGAACAAGGAAGGTATGTACATGAAAGTGCTTTAGAGAAACTAACAAGTTGCGGGTGTTAAATGGAAGCAAAAGAGGATATGATGAAGCGTTATCCACATCTATTCAACTCTATAAAAGCCTAAGGTAATAAGAAATTCTTTCTAAAACCTCAAATTCCATGCATTTTAGTTATTCATGATGTATGTATTCATTTTGATGTTTATGGACTATTTTGGACATGTTTTAAGTATGAATTCTGAAAATTTTGAGAAATGATGTTTAACTTGAATTTTTGCATGCCTATTGGGTTGTTATTTACTAGTTTACTACTTAGAACCTGCCTTTAAGTACATTTTGGGATGAATGTTTCCAAGGGGGAAGTTATTGTAACGACCCCCAGTTAGGAGCCCTGAGTGCAAAAAAGTTGGCTTGAAAAGACCTGAAGCCTAGTTTATGAGGGTAACTTAATGACCCATAGGTGTACCCGTAGGTAGACTAACTCACAAACCAAGTGATGACCCGTAGAAAACATTATGGCCCATAGAAAGGGTCGTGAGTGAGACTATCTAACATGAAGGAAATTTGAAGTTTGCTAGAAGGTGACCTAAGTGATACTAGATGGCCCATAAAACTATAACACCCAGCAAAATCACCAAATTACTCCTAAAAGAGAGATGTGCACATAACGCGTCTTCCCATGGTCCAATGGCAAATTCGAGGCTGGATTTGCAATCAGCATGAAAAATTGAATGGAAAAATGGTCTCATTTGAAGTTAAAGCAACCGGATCAAAAGATAATTTTTTGATGCAAAAACGCGAATCAGCGTAGGTGTGTGACAGTGTCGCGATGTGCCACCATCGCGAACCAACACTTGGTTTTATTCTAAAAATTTTCCATGGGATAAGAAACCTTGTTCGGAGAATTTTTAGTAAAAAATACTGAAAATAAATCTAGTCCGTGTCACGGACCCCTTGTCCCGAGACAAATATTTTTTTGAATTTTATTTTTGGGCATTCTAGATCTTTTCGAACCGCTCCTGGACTTAATATACGATAAAAATAGGTCGTTTTAAGTATAAAAAAGTTTTAAGCCCTACTCTAAATCCTTTCAAAGCCTCTAAAAAAAGACCTAGGGCTAAACAGAGGAGAGAAGAGACAAGATTCGAGGAATTCAAGCCATATTCGTGCCAAGTTGATCATCTACCTTCATCCCAGGTATGTAAGGCTAAACTAAAAGAATGAGATTGTTCTTTCATGCGCCCCATAGATGGTCATAGAAGAGTTGAGAGTCTAAGGAGTCTACATACATGATTCTTGATTGTTTTTCTTAAAAATTATATTAATTAGATGTATTTTCCTACATTGATGATCATCATAAACTTATTTTCTTGAATTGAATACTTTTCATGAGATATTGTATAACTCTACATGACTATTTTTGAAAGCATGCATAAATGAACTTAGGGATTGAGTCAAAAGCCTTGATTTGAGAATGTCGATTGTGATTGTGATGTGAGATTAATGATCAATTGATAGAACTTGATAGCCCTGTGAGTCTCCATAAATGAACTCTCACAAATTGTCTATTCGATTGTTGCCTAATGATTGTTCCAAGCCTTGAGCTATTGATTGAGATGTTTATTGATGAGATGATTAGAGTCTCTATGAGAATGATTTAATGATAATGCCTCCACAAGGCTGATCGAATGATTTGATTGAGATGGATTGTCTTATGAGCATTGAGTCTTGGAAGGAGTATCGAGCCCCGGAAGAGTAAGAGTTAAACCAACTCGCACTCGTCAAACTATATAACCAAGCATAGGATAGGATTAGAACCATCATATTACATTATGGGTTCCCTCTTGAGAGAGTCCCCTAAAATAATAGAGGACTTGTTGATTTCCATCTCTATTTTGGATTATCCCTTAAGGTTTCGGTTTGTTCCCTACCTTGCAAGTACGGAACGACTGTGGCAATAACAACAGCTTGTTGTACAATCACTGGCTCATAAGTGATTATTGTCGGATAAGAGAAACTCCTAAAAGTTCCCACAATGAGTACTCTGAGTCGAGATGAGATGAGATGAGTTGAGCTTAGATCCTTTGAGATGAGTCTAATTTGATTGATGAGGGTGATTGGTTGATTAGTCACTTATCTACTATTTATTCTTGCTTTAGATAGACATTTTGATTGGTTATTATTCTAAGCTGATATTGTTCCATGTTATTCTACCTATTTCTATTTCATTCAGCTATTTTACATTACACGTACTGGTGCCACTCACCACTGCATTGTTTCATGATGCAGATATAAGATCTAGAGATCATCAACAAGTGCATCATTCAAGATATATCGCAGTCAGCAGAGTTGGTGAGACTCCTTTACTTCGGAGGACCATTATGTACTTTTGTCTAGCTACGTAGCTTTACTATTCCTTGAGTTGAGGTCGCCATGGGTCTGTCATTGGCACCACTTGATAGTGATAGAGGCTTCATAGGCTAGAGTCAAGTGTTGATGATAAGACTTGTTGAGCTAGTTCTTTCCACTAGCCTTTTATTTATAATATTATTTTGAGACTAGATGAGATGTGCCTATTACTCTCTTTTTTCTTCCGCTAATTGTCTTGAATTATTGATTAAATAAATGTGATGATGCCAAGTGGTTCACTTAGGGATTAGCAATAGTCTTTGGGTGCCGGCCACGCCAAAGGTACCCTCCTGGGGTGTGACAAACTTGGTGTCAGAGCACGAGTTCAAGTTTCCTAGGGAGTCTATGAAGCCGTGTGTAGTAGAGTCTTTTTTATAGGTGTATTGTCGACCAGGCTTCATAAGGAGGAGGCTATAGGACACTTGGAACTGTTAAACTTCTTTCTTATTCCAAATTTGTGCGATAGAGTTAAACTCTAAGAAAGCTCTCTTCTAATTCGTGCGTTACGCGTTTTTAGAATTATGACCATGTTTCTAAGAAGAGCTAATGAAGTGAATGGGAGCCCAGCTAGATGGAACGCTATCCAACCCAAGCCCCAGGATCAGGATGAACCCATAGGCGCAGCCGTCCCTGCCGTGCAGCCACCATAGGTTGACATCAGCAATGCTGAGCTTTGCCTGGCCCTCCGGACTTTGGACCAGGCTGTGACAAGACTGGTTGATAGACATGGAGCAGGAAGGTGCGTTGTTCCAAATACATTCGAAAATCGTGAGTTCTTGAGGGTGAACCCACCTGAGTTTAAGAGGTCGAGGAGGAATAGGAATATGAGTCACATTTAAGAAAAGCCTCATAACTTTAGAGCTTAGAAATCTAAGTCACAAGCTAGTGCGGTTCAAGGTCCCCGAGGCAAGCCACCTTGTGGCATGGGTGGAAAATGTCACCTGGGAGAATGTCATAAGGGAAGTGATGGATGTTACAAGTATGGCCAAATGTGTCACTTCCAGAGGAATTTTCCTAAGTTGGCCAAAAGAGCCCAAGCTTCTATCCCAGTACCCACATTTAGAGAGGATCATGAAAGTTCTCCAGATGTCATGACGGGTATGATTCAAGTCTTTACTTATGTTTGATGTTATCCATGAGAGAGAAACTTATGTCTCTAAAGGATTTAGCGTTACCACCTAAGAGTTAGATGTGAAGTCTTATACCACCCTAAGAAGAGCTGTCATTCCAGAGCTAGAATGATGATGATAGAAAGGAAAGGACGAGATAGTGAGAGTGATAGTTGATTGAGGCTTGTAGTTAGAGTTATATACCTATTTGGTAAGTAATGAGATGACGAGTCGATTGCCATAAGCTTGATGAAAGAGTGGTGAGTAACTTATAATTATCATGATGAGGTATATAGAGGGAGTTAATGTTAGAACGTGTTAGAGCATGCTCAAAAGTAGAAAGAGTTCTATGTTTACATATCCCGATATTTTTATTGTGAGGGTAAGATGTGGATGCTGAATAAAGGGACGGAGCGCTTTCAATGTGATAGATCTATGTTAGGCTTATAATTATGAAGAAAGAGCCCATGAGGTTCATATAATTATAAGCTTAGCTAGGTAAGGGGGTATAGTGAGTGGAGGAATGGTACTTGAGTTGCAAAGAGGGAGTGTGTTGAGTGAATACCTTCTATGAGATTTTAGTGCGCTTATGCTCCGAAATTTACCTAGTCCTCATAAGTTGGTATGATGTTAGAGAGGTATGTGATAGATGTTTGTGTTAGTATTAGACTCTAAGCTTGAATTGCTAGGAATAGTGGTAAATAGGAGACAACATTGTGATAGTGATAGTTTTAGTTGGAGATTCGCCCTAAGAGGTTTACCATAGTGTGTGTTTGAGATTAAGGTGTTGGTTTGCAAGGAGTGTGATGTTATGAGTATGGTATTGGTGCTCTTAGATGGAAAGAGAGAATTGAGGAAGAAACAATTGATAGGAGAGGTTAGATTGTAAGAGTTGTGGGAAGTGGTTATGTACTCCATTAGAGTAGCAAATATAGAGAGATTTCCCTAGCGATAGGAAGAAGCTAAGAGTGGTATCTTTGAAGAGAGTCTTAGTGGCTATTTTATATATTCGACTATAGTATTATAGAAGATGTTAAAGATGCCTATTCTCATGGATAGTGATTCCTCGACTATGTGGAGGTATATGCTTATAGCCTAGTAGGGGAAATTGATTCGCAAAACTTGAGAGATGACCCTTGAGCTGGGGGGAGACAATGATGTGATAGATTGAAGTAGATCTTGAGTTTTTTATGGTGATAGGCTGTTTGGATGAGGCGTCAATTCTTTGTCATCTCGTATATTCCTTATACTTTAGTGCAAATGATACTCTATTCTCGTCTAGTATACGATTGTCATGCCCATGGCCTAGTCCCATATACCACTTTTTAACTATTATTCATGTTGAGTTGTGAGGATGGAAAGCGATGAATTTATTCATTAATTTTGATCTTACCCCATGGATTTAAGAGTTTCCACTTCTATGATAAATGAGATGTGACCTGAGTTTTATACTACGGATAGTTTTGTGAACCCAAAATGAGTCTCGATAGATGGGGGAGATTGTACTTCATTATGAACGCTCTCAAATAAGATTTCTCTATTGAGTCATGCCAATGATCTTCGTTCTAAGTTCATTGAGTGATCATGTCTTCCCAGTCTTGATGGATACGTTGATGAGAATAGAGGAGTGATGGTTGATCAGAGAGAGTAAGGATTCTTTATTCTGATGTGATCTTACGCATGCCCGATCTTCAGTACATTATGCCATTGTTAATGATAGGATATAGAGTATCAAGTTTTAGATGTAGAATCGTGCTTATTTGTCATGAGGAGGTAGTATTTGGGGTTTCGCCAAGGGGGAGATGACGAGTCCCTCTAGGCCAAAGTAGTGATGCTGATATTAATAGACGAGAGTGAGGGTAGATGAGGAGGAGTGAATGTATCCTTATTATGACATTAGTGTTGTACTTGTGTCATGTAGGGATATAGATAGGGAGGAGCGGAGAGATGAGACATTATGATATACAACATATAGATAAGAGTATGTTGGAGTGTCTTTGAGTGGGAGCTCATTGAATGGCAAAGGTAGAAGTGCTTAATATGCTCGAAATTTCTTAGATACAGTTGAAGTGGTTAGATTGATAGGCTTGAATATGTGGTTGTTATTATGTGAGTATTGATGATAAACTTTTGAAGACTTCGTGATGAGGGTTTCAAGTAAGGATAGTGGGGTAGTGAAGAGGACTAGTGATATTTTAGGGAAAGTCACTGTGAGAGTATAGGGATTGAGTATTGAAGGTTTGCCTTGTACGGATATGATCATCTTAACAATAGCACCGTGAGGCTCAGAAGTAGGCTTGAATGAAATAAGAGGATCTGGATAGGTAGGGAGTTTAATAGGAACTATAAGTTTAAGTTAATGGAGTAGAGTGCCATGAAAGGGAGCACAATTGAGGTGGAGCGTTGAGCTTGAGAATGCCCGCAGAGTCTTGTATATCAGATGGTCCCCTTTCTCGATTAGAGTTGATGACTTCCTTCTTGAGTTTAAACAACTGACTGATGAAGAGTTTAAATGATTCGAATTGATTAAGTTTCGATGTTCTATTCGTGCATGGTGATGAGACTGTTGAAGGTAATGTTCTTACCTTCGATTCAATTGATGTTTCTATCCTTGAGTTGATATGTCTATTCTTGAGTCTGAATAGAGTGGATTGAGATTGATGAAGAGTGAAGATTTTGATTGATGGACGTGAGTATTGAGATGAGTCTTGATACTATTCGTGCCTTGATATCCACCTTTACTCATCATTCGAGGATAAGATAAATGATCCCAAGGGGGAGATAATGTAACACCCGGCTAAATTACCAAAATACTCCTATAAAAGAGATGTGTGCATAACGTATCTTCCCATGCTTCGATGGAAAATCTGAGGCTGGATTTGCGATTAGCATGAACAATTGAGTGGAGAAAGGGTCTCGGTTGATTTTTAGAGCAATCGGATCAAAAGATGAATTTTTGATGCAAAAAAGTGAACCAGTGTAGGTATTTGGCAGGGCCGCGATGCGCCACCATCACGGACCAACACTTGATTTTATCCTAAAAAATTTCTACGGGATTAGAAACTTTGTTTGGAAAATATTTGGTGAAAAATACCCAAAATAAACCCAGTCCGCATCGAGGACCCCATGTCCCGAGACGGACATTTTTTCGAATTTTATGAGGGGCATTCTAGACCTTTCTAAACCCACCCTGGACTTAATATATGATAAAAATAGGTCGTCTTAAGTATAAAAAGGAATTTAAACCCTATTCTAAATCCTTTCAAAGCCTCTAACAAAGGACTTAGGGCTAAAGAGAAGAAAGAAGACTAAGGATTCGAGGAATTCAAGTCGTATTCGTGCCAAGTTGATCATCTACCTTCATCCCAGGTATGTAAGGCTATACTAAAAACATGAGATTGTTCTCTCATGCGCCCCATAGATGGTTATAAAAGAGTTGAGAGTCTAAAGAGTCCACATGCATGATTCTTGATAGTTTTTCTTGCAAATTATATTAATTGCATGTGTTTTACTATGTTGGTGATCATCATAAACTTGTTTTCTTGAATTAAATACTTTTCATGAGATATTGTATAACCCAACATGATTATTTTTGAAAGTATGCTTGAATGAACTTAGGGATTGAGTCTAATGCCTTGGTTTGAAAATGTCAATTGTGATTGTGATGTGAGGAAGATGATGAATTGATAGAACTTGATAGTCCTGTGAGTCTCCATAAATGAACTCTCATGAATTTTCTATTCGATTTTTCCCTAATGATCGTTCTAATCCTTGAGCTATTGATTTAGATGTTGATTGATGAGACGATCTGAGTCTTTATGAGACTGATTGAATGATAGTTCCTCCACGAGGCTGATAGAATGATTTAATTGAGATGGATTGTCTTATAAGCATTGAGTCTTCGGAGGAGTATCAAGCGTCAAAATAGTAAGAGTTAATCCAACTCACACTCGTCAAACTACGTGGCCAAGCGTAGGAGGGATTAGAACCATCACATTACATTGTGGGTTCCTTCTTAAGAGAGTCCCTGAAACAATAGAGGATTTATTGATTCCCGTCTCCATTTTTGATTATCCATTATGATTTTGAATCGTTTCCTACCTGGCCAGTATAGGATGGCGGTGGCAATAACGACAACTTGTTATACAATCACTGGCACATAAGTAATTGTTGTCAGATAAGAGAAACTCCCCGAAAGTTCCCATACTGAGTACTCTGAGTCGAGATGAGATGATATGTGGTGAGATGAGTTAAGCTGAGATCCTTTGAGTTTTTTCTAATTTGATTGATGAGGGTGATTGGTTGATGGGTCACTTGTCTACTCTTTATTTTTGCTTTAGATAGACATTTGATATTTTAATTGGTTATTATTCTGAGCTAATATTATTCCATGTTATTCTACTTGTTTCTGGTTCATTTAGCTATTTTACATACCGTACATTCCACGAATTGTCGCCACTTGTTGTTTCATCATTTCATGATCCAAATACAAGATTTAGAGATCGTCAACAGGTGCATTGTTCAAGATCTATCGCAGTAAGCAGAGTTGGTGAGCTCCCTTACTTCGGAAGACCATTATGTACTTTCAGTTAGCTATTAGAGTCAGACTTTTAGAGTAGCTTTACTATTCCTTGAGTTGAGGTAGCCATGGGTCTGTCATTGGCACCACTTGATAGTGATAGAGGCTTCATAGACTAGAGTCAGGTGTTGATGATAAGACTTATTGAGCTAGTTTCTTTCCACTAGCCTTTTATTTATAATATTATTTTGAGACTAGATGAGATATGTCCATTACTCTTCTTTATCTTCCTCTTATTGTCTTGAATTATTGATTAAATAAATGTGATGAGGCCAAGTGATTCGCTTGGGGACTAGCAATAGTCTCTAGGTGCCGGCCACACCTAGGGTACCCTCTCGAGGTGTCACAAAAATAGTATACAACCCTAGGGTGCTTCGTGGAATAAGACCCAACAATGTAAGAAATATTGCTAAGTGTGGAAGGAGTCTACGAGTCCAACCACGACTCATTGGTGTTTACACGGCCCGTAACAAGTGTTTATGGTTTTGGGTTCAACAAAGTCTATTTTTAGGGATTTCAAATGTGTTACCAGACAAAAGAGACCTATGACCTGTGGTTTGACTTTCGACCTGTAAGTGGGGTTTCGTAGGTTGAATTTGGTAGTTTTAATAAGGGACAACTTTGTCATTTCTATTAATCCTATTCCTAAACTATGTTGTTATGGGAACAAAAAAGGGACCTAAATCAGCCTTAAAGCCCTCAGGCCCCACTCTTTCCTTCACTCTTTCAATTCTCAAATTCTTTAAGGCAAAAGACTCTCAAGAACAAGCTAGGGCAAAGTCTAGGGTTCCAAGGTTTCTTCTTCAAAGTTTCAAGATCATTTCCCCAAGATATATGAGTTGATTTATGGGATCCTTTCACCCATAAAGTTCCTTTCTAAGTATTTTAGCTTTTCTTTACATTCCTTAAGTTAATATGCATGTTTATGATGATTTCATGATATTTTTGTTATCGAATTCTACTTATAATATCTTATAACTATTTCAATAAATATATATGCATGTTTGAACTCTTGATGATGACTCCATGATGGGTCTCGATGTTGATAAAGGTTGAGCCTTTTTTATGTTCCTCAAAAAGAAATTTCCTGACTTACGCGATTTATGATTGTTCCATTAAAAGCCTACCCCATCTAATTATCAAGTAAAACTTTTTGATATATTATGATGATTAGGGAACTAAACTTAAGTTTTAGGTAATAATTTGTCAAAGATATAAGCATGTAGAGAATTGCACTAAAAGATATTTTAGAAAGGTCCTCAAGATTAAAGGACAATTCTCATTAAGTAGTTCCTAATGTTCAAGCTACTCCTATTATTGCTATTTATGATTCTATGTTGTATTTTAAAGAATTATGTGGGATGACTTCACACCGAGTGGACTTGAGGTTGGGTTTCATCCCGTTAGTTGAGGCATGATCCTAAAAGTTAAATCTCAATTTCCCTAACCATGAGCCACCATAGGAGATCTTGTAGGCTAGGCTAGTGGATCTAAATAGGCTATTTTTGTTATTATGATGCATGCAAATTTGACGGAGTTCTACCTGGCAAGTGGTCTCCCTGTGCCAACGTAAGGTGGTTATGTTTGATTCCATGTGGTAGCTCACATGGTCTTAAATGTCGGTTAAGGTCTACTCCCATAAGTTTATGATTCTATGTTATGTTTTCAGTACATGTTATTTCTCATGTATTGATTCTTATCCATATTGCTACATATTCATTGTGCATGCTTTAGCTCATATTATGTATCTCTTATCTCTTATATATTTATAAGTTATATTTATGAATGATTACATTACAATTTCATAAATACATTGCATCTTACATACTTAGTACACTCTAATGTACTAATGTATATTTTACCTGCATGGTTTAACCATGTAGGAACAGACACTCCTCCACCGGCTCGTAGCTAGTATTCAACGTTTGAGACTAGCTTTTTTATTTATGTTGAGCCCTTAGTTTTGGACTCTTTCATTTTTCACTCTATCATATATCTTAGTTTTGTTTTGACACGTTGTATTTGTATCCTTTTTGAGGCATTTTGTCATGCCTCGGGAGGGTACCCTTGGCGTGGCCGGCACTCAGAGACTATTGCTAGTCTCCAAGCGAACCACTTAGCTTCATCACATCATTCAATCAAATAAACTCTACTGAACAGTGAAAAATATAAGTAATGGACACATCTCATCTAAAGTCTCAAAAAAATATATAAAATAATGAAGGCTAGTACAAAGAAATAGCTCACAATCTCAACATCAACATTCAACTATCGTCTATGAAGCCTCTATCACTAATCATGTGGTGCCAATGACAGATCCATGGCCACCCAAATCAAAATAAAAGAAATAGTCAAATCTAACTCTAAAGCATGATGAAATAAAAGTAATGGATCCTCCGGAGTAGGGGAGGCTAACCAATTAGCTGCGAATCTTGGATCTTCAACGGAACGCTTGTTGACGATCTCCAGTACCTGCCTCTGTATCATAAAATGATGTAGTCTAGAGTGGACATCAGTACTTGGAATGTACTAGTATGTAAAATAGCTGAGTGAAATAGAAACCAGTAGAATAATATGGAAACAATATCAACTCAAAATAAACATCAAACCACATCAAATCATTAAATGTCCATCTTTGAAATAATAAAGAGTGGACAAGTGACACATCAATAACTCAAACTCATCAATAGTCTCAAACTCATCTCAAAGGAGCTCACCTCCTCTCATCTCATCTCATCTCATCTCAAAGGAGCTCACCTTCTCTCATCTCATCTCAGAGGAGCTCACCCTCTCTCATCTCATCTAGACTCGGAGTACTCAAGGTAGGAAATTTATGGGAGTTTCACTTATCCAATAACACTCACTTATGAGCCAGTGAATGTACGACAATCACCCTGATGTTGCCACAGTGGTTCCAAACTTGCTAGGTAGGAACGCTCAAAAACCATATCAGCTCACCCAATATGGAGTCAAACTCAATAGGTCCTCTATTGCTTTTAGGGACCGTTACTCTCGAGGGAACCATAATATATGTGATGGTTTTATGTCTCTCCTACATTTGGCGACGTAGTTTGACTAGTTCGAGTCGGACTAACTCTCACTCTTTCATTGCTCGATACTCCTCCCATGACTCAATGCTCATAAAACCTCCATCTCAACCAATCTCATAGGGACTCACTCCCCGTCAATGATCGGTATCTGAAAAGGGACTTTAATCCTCTCATCAATCAATCTCATCAATGATTCAAAATTTATAACAATCATTAGGAAGCAAGTGAATAGACAAATCAGTACATTTCATTTATAGGGACTCATAAAACAATCAAAACTCCATCAACTCATCATCACAAACAACAATCTCAACTCAAGGCTCTAGACTCAATTATCAAGTGTATTATGTATCTTTTCATGATGAATCTTGAAAGCTATCGCTATTTAATGATTTTCTTGATGATTCTTGAGCATTTATGTTTAGGAGTAAAAGAGAGAGTTTTAATTATGAAAACTTATGTTTTATGCATTTTTGGACCTTAAATGGACCCCCAAAGGTTTTAGGATAAAATTAACCTAAAAATAAAATAAAAGAATGTCATTTATCTTATCCAGAAAGGGTTCGTGATAGGTACCTACACAGAGCTATCGCGGATCTTCAGACAGCTCTGCAGGTTTTCAGTAAAATGGTCATAACTTTCTACTCCAAACTCTGATTAAGGCGAAATAAGATGCGCTGGAAAGCTAGTTAAAAGATATTTAATTTGGTATATTATGGGTCACCTAACACATTATACATTATGATATATGGTCATTTTAAATTGACCCTTCTATCTACTCAAACAAAAACTTAGTCGGTAGAAATTCTTTGGACTTGACTTGATGTAAAAGATACCTTATGACTCTAAATAACATCTAATATACTTTAAATACTTAGGAATTGATCCTATCATGTATATACATGTCACGACCCAAAAATGGACGTGATGACACTCACCTAACCCACCAAGGCGAGTCAGCCCAATACCTACTGATCCAAACATAACAATACAAGCGAAAGAAAAAATAGTCTAATATGACAAATAATCATAGGAAGACCAAACTACAACCATCCCAGAACTGGTGTCACGTGTACAAGCCTCTATATACATAGTACTCGAATAAAATAAATGTCTCAAATGTCTAGTCCTCAAATAGAACGTAACATAATAATGGATTCCTTGAAGGTCCACAGATGACATAAGTAGCTACCTTAAGGATAATCCGGAAGCTCGGTCTTGCAATGAGAAAATTCTAACTAGAGGGACCGGGCTCGCAACCTACAAAAATGTAGCAAGGGAATGAGTACCAAAAACAACATGGTACTCAGCAAATGGAACTAACCTAGAGTATAACAATGAAGAACCAAGTAACTCCCTCACACCCAACCACATACCGCCGAACTACAAACTTGCATTCGGAAAAGTTCCAGCCCAGCAATACATAATACACAATAAAGATAGTTTTTCAGTATATCACAATTATCAAATCACAAGTCATAACTCACAAGTGATAACATAATCAATCACATGAATAACACCATGCCACATAATAATATGCAAGGATGAGATGCAATGTCGTGCAATGCAAGGTGGTATCAAGACTGTCGCACAACCTTTCGTATATACCCCCGTCGAGCTAAGGCTCCAAAACTAAAGGGACCCATGAGGACCTCGCAGGCCATATACCTCAATCACAATATATCAACTACCTTGCCACCCAAGTGCTCGTGGTCAAGGACTCATGATAAGAATCTCGATGTATCAGCTACCTTGCTACCTAGGTGCTCATGGTCAAAGACTCATGATACGAATCTCAATGTATCAACTTCCTTGCCACCCAAGTTCTCGTGGTCAAGGACTCATGATACGAATCTCAATGTATCAACTACCTTGCCACCCAAGTGCTCGTGGTCAAGGACTCATGATAAGAATCTCAATGTATCAACTACCTTGCCACCCAAGTGCTCGTGGTCAAGGACTCATGATACGAATCACCATTAACAACTTCTCAAAATTTCATGAGTATGAGGATGCATGCAATCAAGACACAATTATAGAAGCAATATTCCTCTCAATAAGTACAATAAATATCAAAGTTCTCAATGTTTAACCATTATAATATTCACCCTCTTTTATACATATTTGGGTACAATTCTCTTTTAAGATATTTCACCCCATTTTAGTAACTTTATTTCCTCAAACAACCCATGATCCTCAGTATATATCACGATTATCTCCCTTTCCCAATTTGTCATGTTCACACTATTCTCAATTTAGGATTCGCATGCTCTCGAAGCAACACATACACAATTAAAGCCCTCATACTAGCATCACAATAAGAATTATCAACCCAACACATGATACGATCTCATCCCATAGATTATAGCATAAGAGACCATACGAGGTTCAACATATTTAACAAAAGTTTAGAATCCACTTGCCTCAATTAATAGAATCACACTCCAAATCTTGGGTCTTTCGTAACGCTTTCAGATGATCAAAATCTATTCAAATACATAATCTATATAAGAATACGAATCTAATGACACCCATATTGCTACATTTATTTTTGGCTCAAAAATTGGGTCAAAAAGTCACCCCGAACCCTTAAATTCGAATCTGAAAATTTCTTTCACATTATGTTTACTCATAATAAATTAAACGTATAGGTCAAATTTCAGCTAAAACGGATCGTTATTCGACCCCTAAATCAAAATTGTATTCTAAGAACCCTAAGGTTATATTTTCTTAATTTAACATAAATTATACATGTTACTACCTAAATATTTATTCATAATCTCATGAAAACTTAATAGAAAGGATAGGAATAATTACCTTGATGTTTGGAATGAAAATCACAATTTTTCTCTATCTTTTTTTCTTTCTTTTTCCTTCCCGAAATTGTTTCTTCTCTGTGCATAGTTCCGCCCGTTTTGCTTTCTGCTTCTTTTGTGTATAGGGCTGCGTACGCAGCAGCCCTTTTCATCTTAACTTCTTTTTCTTTAATTTTCTTTCTTTCTTTCTTTTATTTATTTATTTGTTTATTTCTAAATTAATTAACTATTACAAGTGATTAATTTTATTAATTTTTTTAATTTTTATTTTAACATATGTAGAATAAACAGTATAGGATATTAATTAAAAATATTATTTTAATCCATCAATTAAATTAATTATCTAAAATTATCCGTCAATTGAATGACCGTAATTATCGAATAGTCCAAAATTTTTAATTTAAATTTATGAAAAGCATCTTTTATGAAAAAAGAGAGTATTAATTTTCAAAATGACCTAATGGGTCATTACATTATCCACCACCAAATTTCATGTTCGTCCTCGAACATAAAGAAGGAGAAGGAAGAATAATGGACATTACCAAAATCCAAAATTATGATCTTCCAAAGTCAGTATTTCATCTCTCCAAGTAAGCTCCTCCTTTAAGACCATTCCATCAAAATCTTCTAATGCACAAACCCTCATAGATTTTGTTAAGAATTACATTCTCACAATCAAATCTTCCCATGATCTTAAGTTATAAAATGCGATCTTTAGACATTGAGCACTCATCATAGAGAATCAAATTCTTTTCCGACCCAACGAAGGAAAGGATCAACAACTTAGCGAACGATTCATTCAAACATACAAAATCTTTAACAACACTATCATGAATACTATATCAATAGCAGTGATTATAAACAACCCTTAAGAGTGGTAGAGCTAGACCCAATATGCCTCACATTCATTCATACATAGCCAAAACATAACCTCAACGACAAGATGAGCTTTAAAACAGCTGGACAACTATAAATATTTATGGTAGCTCTTTTATAAATTCACATAAACAAAGTTGTGTGTGTAGAACCACTTGTATGCCTCAACTGTCCCAAGTAATACTAAATATGTCAACATTGAAATAATCAGGTCTGCATAAGCATCCTATCTCACTAAGAGAAAAATACAGGATCGGTTCACCCAATCCACCACTAAGGATCTGTCTACAAAAGTGAAGATACGAGTGGAAATCGATAGGTATTCCCATAAAAACTAGGTAGCCACACCAAAATGCACGGAATGAAGGTCGAATAATACAAGATACTCCTTTCATAGTGCCTATCAAACATTTCCATTCATCTGACCCTATCTTTTTTTTTTGTTCCATTTTTAGCTGCACATAATCAACCTGTCTGGTCCCAATACAATCGTACACATACTTAATTTATCAAACTTCATATACTCTTCACAGTACTGCATCAAAGACAACGCTCTTAATACTAACAGAATATCATAGCCATACTTGTCATTTATTATTCTCTCAAATTGTTACTAGTATTAAAGTCTTCTTAGCTACACATTATCGCCTTCAAATATCTCATACTAAGGTTTCCTCTTTTTTTATTTAAGTAATTTTTTTGACATAAATCACACACAAAGCTGATAGCGTTAATTTTAAATTTGATAATACTTTTCTCATCGAGGTAAGATTATTTAATTGTACCTAAAGTCAATTTCATGCAATCTTTCACATACCGAATTTCAACTACTATTCAAAACATCATATACCTCATCCCAAAACTTAGAGCTACAAAACCTATAGTCATCACAATAATCTATGTAATCCCATTAACAGAGTAATTTCAAACCCCTCAATATTCTCAATAAGTGTGTAGAGCTATAGATTTATATCTCAGTGCCCTCATGAGTCATCTATCATAATTGGACAATCTAGACCAATATAAAAATGTAGCATATTTCAAACATCATCATTTGTCACTCGAATCACAGCTCAGTCTTCATAAAAGTCACGAGTACATCCTAGAAAATCTGTGCTAAACAAGCACGCATTGCGTTATCATGTTTGAGCTCAAAGGTAAAATAAGTAAAACCTTTAATTCCGATCCAAGGCTTCATCCAGGAGGTCTTATTCCTTCACTTTCTTAAATTCTTCCTATGACACAAATTTCAGATACCCTGAACTCTTCAACATATTAGATTCTCATTCCATCACTAACTCACTTATAAATTTTATTTTTTTGACCAATAAGACATGATGTTTTACCTCCTACTTTAATCCAAAACTTTAAGTAGAGCACTTCTTAAGGTCATTCGACGATCAAAAGGAACTAAATTTATGGTTCAACCCATGAGAGAGTCATTTCAAATGCTAAATACTCGATGCTATCAATTATTTCTTATCTTACCAATTCATATCTTGACAAAATATACTACCAAAAAATGTAAACTAACAATGAAAAACTTGAATCTTTATTTCAACTTGTACCCCAATTCCTTTATCTATCGGTATTAGGTCATAGCTTGAGATCTTTATGAATTCATGTATCTTAACTTAATATTGATCATCTCTTTAGTGACATTACCATATCCTTTATAAAAATTTCAATATACTAATTACCATACTCAAAATCACAACCGAGATTATCACCATAGTCTGGCCCGACATTGTAGATTTTTATTTTCCTAAATATTATCCAACAGTTTCTAGCCAAGACCAATGATACTTAATACTATCACCATAACTAAAGCAAAATAAATAAAACTGGGTGGCTTTAAATTCAATTCTCTGCTCAGGATATATATATATATATATATATTTTATTTTTACCTTTACCATCAAAGTGAATATCCATACATCTCACTAATTTATTCATTTATGACTCTAGCTCATTTTAATTCTATTGAAGCAGTATCTCAACACATTTTACATCTTTCTTATGATCATGTTACTCATCAAATAGTAGCAAATGTAACTTTTGACACCTGCAGATTGTGTATACCATACTGAATTCACGCAATAAAAAATTCTCATCATATGATTGCATCTTGATCATAACCCATCACAAACTTTTATTACCATTATGCTCTATAGCCATTACCATCATCTCAAGGTTACCCTCATCATCGATATGACACCAAAACTATATCGGTCAAATATAAAGGACTAACTCCCTTGGATCTTATTATGGAGTAATAGTCCACATTTAGAATCCCCCCAATACACCTCACAACTTAAATACGTTAATAGTACCAAAGATCCACCACTAAAATTTTTCTTATAAATAATACTTAACCCAAGCATCCAAAGTAGTAAAGTAGTTGATTTCTCGAATATGAGTACGTCGTTAAACCTTATTAAATGAGCCTATGATACACTAATAATTTCTAAAATAGTTTGTATTCACGCTTGACAATTGACATATCTGTTTTCTTATACCACTAATCCATTAGATCCACCACTAGGACATATCATACCTATCATGAAAGTAGTATCAAACTCGCCCGCATACTTCTACCCATCAAGTAGTTGTAAAATATTATTAAATCCATCATGACTCTATCCTAAGTAACACACATTTTTTTTCATAAATTCAACCGCTAGCAAAAGTAACATACTACATAACTCTAATCAAGTAAGCAGTGGTGTCGTGGTGATAGTTGTGTCATGACACTCCTTAATATCCACTCGATATATGAAACCATAATAGAGATTTTGACCTCAATTGGCACAAGATCATTCTTATCATTATCTAAGCAATCCATACATATTATGTAAACTTTAGTAGTATTAGCTTACAAAACAAAATTTATGATCCACCTATCCTTTTAACATTCCACCTTAAATTGTTGAACCATTTTCGATATCATATATACCCCATTAACATTGTTTATGTTGCTAGATAACCAACCCCCAAAAGGATAACACATTCATAAAATCCCTCAATCCACTGTTTGACCTTATTACTCCAACATCCTCAAAGTTTATCGTCAAGTTATCACCTTACTCAACCTCTTCTAATTATTGAATCTTTTAAATATAACCACACATCTTTTTCACAAGTATGCCACTTACACTTTAATACTAGATCTAACATTCAAGTCTATATACAACCCACTAACTACTCATATAATGAATCACACACGAATCATCTCTATAAGTGAGAGGTAATGGAATAAAGCGGTAAGAATCACACCAAACCACAGACGCACGATAGAGAAAGAATAAACAAAAGAATGTTTCCTAATAGTCTTCATAGCCTCTCGAAGATAAATATTGACTTCTCCATACTGATCCTTGAGACTCTACTAGACTCGGCTTGTACACACGCGAGACCTATGAACCAGGCTCTGGCACCAACTGTCACGATCCGAAAATGGACGTGATGGAACTCACCTAACCCACCAAGGCGAGTCAGCCCAATACCTACTGATCCAAACATAACAATAATAGCGAAAGAGAAAATAGTCTAATATGACAAATAATCATAGGAAGACCAAACTACAACCATTCCAGAACTGGTGTCATGTGTACAAGCCTCTAAATACATAGTACTCGAATAAAATAAATGTTTCAAATGTCTAGTCCTCAAATAGAACGTAACATAATAATGATTTCCTTGAAGGTCCACAGATTAAGGATAATCTGGAAGCTCGGTCTTGCAATGAGAAAATTCTAACTAGAGGGACCGGGCTCACAACCTACAACAATGTAGCAAGGGAGTGAGTACCAAAAACAACACGGTATTCAGCAAATGGAACTAACCTACAGTAAAACAATGAAGAACCAAGTAACTCCCTCACACCCAACCACATACCGCCGAACTACAAACCTGTATTTGGAAAAGTCCCAGCCCAGCAATACATAATACACAATAAAGATAGTTTTTCAGTATATCACAATTATCAAATCACAAGTCATAACTCACTAGTGATAACATAATCAATCACATGAATAACACCATGCCACATAATAATATGCAAGGATGAGATGCAATGTCATGCAATGCAAGGTAGTATCAAGACCGTCGCACAACCTTTCGTATATACCCCCGTCGAGCTAAGGCTCATAGACTAAGGGGACCCATGGGGACCTCGCAGGCCATATACCTCAATCACAATATATCAACTACCTTGCCACCCAAGTGCTCGTGATCAAGGACTCATGATAAGAATCTCGATGTATCAACTACTTTGCCACCCAGGTGCTCGTGGTCAAGGACTCATGATACGAATCTCAATGTATCAACTACTTGCCACCCAATTTCTCGTGGTCAAAAACTCATGATACGAATCTCAATGTATCAACTACCTTGCCACCCAAGTGCTTGTGGTCAAGGACTCATGATAAGAATCTCAATGTATCAACTACCTTGCCACCCAAGTGCTTGTGGTCAAGGACTCATGATACGAATCACCTTTAACAACTTCTCAAAATGTCATGAGTATGAGGATGCATGCAATCAAGACACAATTATAGAAGCAATATTCCTCTTAATAAGTACAATAAATATTAAAGTTCTCAATGTTTAGCAATTATAATATTCACTCTCTAATTCTCTTTTAAGATATTTCACCCCATTTTAGTAACTTTATTTCCTCAAACAACCCATGATCCTCAGTATATATCACGATTATCTCCCTTTCCCAATATGTCATGTTCAAACTATTCTCAATTTGGGATTCGCATGCTCTCAAAGCAACACATACACAATTAAAGCCCTCACACTAGCATCACAAAGTGTATTATCAACCCAACACATGATACGATCTCATCACATAGATTATAGCATAAGAGAGCATACGAGGTTCAACATATTTAACAAAAGTTTAGAAATCTACTTGCCTCAATTAATAGAATCACACTCCGAATATTGAGTCTTTCGTAACGCTTTCAGATGATCAAAATCTGTTCAAAATACATAATCTACATAAGAATACGAATCTAATGACACCCATATTGCTACATTTATTTTTTACTCAAAAATCGGGTCAAAAAGTCACCTCGAGCCCTTAAATTCAAATATGGAAATTTCTTTTAGATTATGTTTACCCATAATAAACTAAATATATACGTCAAATTTCAGCTAAAACGGATCGTTATTCGACTCCCAAATCAAAATTTTATTCTAAGAACCCTAGGGCTATATTTTCTTAATTTAACATAAATTATACATGTTTCTACCTAAAAATTTATTCATAATCTCATGAAAACTTAATAGAAAGGATGAGAATAATTACCTTGATGTTTCGGAATGAAAATCACAATTTTTCTCTATCCTTTTATCTTTCTTTTTCCTTCCGGAAATGTTTTCTTCTCTGTGCGTAGTTCCGCCCGTTTTGCTTTCTGCTTCTTTTGTATATAGGGCTGCGTACGCAGCAGCCCTTTTCATCTTAACTTCTTTTTTTTTTAATTTTCTTTCTTTCTTTCTTTCTTTTATTTATTTATTTGTTTATTTCTAAATTAATTAACTATTAAAAGTGATTACTTTTATTAATTTTTTTATGTTTATTATAACATATATAGAATAAACAGTATAGGATATTAATTAAAAATATTATTTTAATCCACCAATTAAATTAATTATCTAAAATTATCCGTCAACTGAATGACTGTTATTATCGAATAGTCCAAAATTTTCAATTTGAATTTACAAAAAGAATCTTTTATGAAAGAGAGAGTATTAATTTTCAAAATGACCTAACGGGTCATTACAATACAACCGAAAACTCACTGGTCCATATAGCTCTTATAAAATCTTACATTAGAAGTGCAACTTTTTATCATCTCCAATTCTATTCCACACTAAGAAATTGCCTTTAACATTTGTGCTCAATTAAGAATCATCAATTAAAATCCTTATATAATATGAAGGATGACTCAGTCTTAACTTACAAAAAATTGAGGTGTTACACATTTACTTTATATGTTGCACTATTATGGATTTCTTTCTATTTGTGAAAGATCGACCATTATTGGTCCTGTCTGTCGATGATGTAGTTGGTATGCTTATGGAAAACAATTATTGTTAGTTATTTCCACTACTTTTTAATATTGCTTCACTACTTAAATGGCCCATAGTCTCTTTCCTTTAGTTTTTCGCAAATTTTTTTATTAAATGCCTATGAATTCTTAAGATGCTTGATATAGCTTGGGTGAGGTGTCTTCGGGTTTCTTATTCGCCGTGTGGTCATTATAACTTTACGTGAAGTTAAGGTTCATGAGAGGAGTTACCCAATACATGATATGAAATTAGCAGTAGTGGTGTTTTCTTTAAAGATCTGGTGAAATTATCTGTACAGATTGCAGGTTCCAACTCGCCTGTATGAAGCCAGAATCTCTAGTAATCGTCGTCCAGCCATACTACAATGAATTAGTTCCCAGGCCTTGGACATACCACCCATCACACTATGGGAGCTGGTTATGCCCGAAGTCATTACCTTAATCGCAAGGAGGGGGATGCCGAAGGCAGGGCTAGTGACTGGAGTGAAGTCGTAACAAGGTAGTCGTACTAGAAGGTGTGGCTGGATCACCTCCTTTTCAGGGAGAGCTAATGCTTGTCGGATATTTTGGTTTGACACTTCTTCAAACCCCCAAGTTTTATGAGAAGAATTACCCAACACATGATATGAAATTAGCAGCAGTGGTATTTGCTCTAAAGATCTGGTGAAATTATCTATATGGGGCTAAATTTGAGATGTTTACTAACAATCACAATCTACAACATATGTTCACTCAAAAGGACTTGAACTTGATACAATAGAGGTGGATGGAGCTATAAGGACTATGATGTCACTATCAAATGTCACATGGTAAGGCTATTAGGGTGGCAGACACATTTAGCTCAAATCAATAAGTATGGGTAGTCTAGCCTGGATGAGTGCGGCAGTATGACCTTTAGCTAAAGAAATTCAGGCATTGATGACCAAATTCATAAAGCTAAGGATCTCAGAGAAAGGTGGGTGTTGGTTGATGTGTCGTGAAAATATGACATTTATAATGCTCAAAATATAGAATTATTGTGAGTTCTTAAGAGAGTTTTGTTAGTTTGATATGTATTTTTGTGTTGTTTTTCATGAAAATGAGATGTACATAAACTAATAGATAGTGGACTGATTTTGCATTAAAGTTCGGTGGAGCTTGGAATGAAATATTCACCAACGAACTTTGACGTGCCAGTGAGAATTTTGTACGTAAGATGTGAAGGCTGGACAATGATGTTTGGAACAAGGTTACATACCACGAGTCCCTTTAAGAGTCGTGGTGTATTGGACAAGGGGTGGCTTGTCAGGGAGGTTGCTCGTGAAAGAGGCTAGGAGAAGAAAGCCAACAATATTTCTAAGGGATATTCCACGAGCTTTTGCATGACTCGTAGTGCACACCATGAGGCGTAAAGGTCCTAGTGAAGTGCATATGAAGTGTTGCTCAGACAGTTTCAAGAGAAGACATACACCATGAATCCTCTCACGAGTCGTGGTTCCCTTCATGACTCGTGAAGGTGTTCTGATGTGTTGTCAAAATACAGTCAAAATACAACACCATTTGATGCTCAAAACTTATAATTTTTTGTGTTCTCATAGCGATGTTAGTAGATTTGATGTGTTTGTGTATAGACCCCAAGGATACTATTGTTCCATACGATTATGGAAGAAGATCCGGGCAAGATATGCACCTCTTGAGGAATGAAAAAAAAATCAATCTACTTTCATTTGGTATTTTGGCCTAAATTCCTTGGCTGCTCAATACCCAATCAAATCCTCTTTTTTGGTGACTGAATGCATTTCTATAGTCCCATTTTGTAGGATTACAGGGTTGACGTGATTTTTAGGCTAAGTGTGCAAAAGTTGCAGAAAATGCTGACATACAAGACCTTTTACGAGCCATGGAAAACTCCACGGGCTGTAGAGTTGGTTTTGTACCAAAATCTAGTGAAGGGTAATTTTTTTGAAGTTGAGTCTACGAACATGCAGATGAGTTGGAAAAGTTTCTACGAGTCGTAGACTTGGTGTCATACCCCGAGGATCTGAAAGTGAAGAGTTACAAAAAAGTCATCAGATGAAACCCTTTATGGGCCGTAGAACTTTATACGGTCTGTAAATGGGTCTTGTAAAATTCATCCCCATATTTTGAAGGAATCCACGAAGCCCCGACTACCGGCCGTAAAACTTTATACGGTCTGTAGAAGTGATCGTAGAGCCTGCAAACCCAGTTATCCTATATTGTTTTGGTTTTTTATTTTAAATACTATAAATAGGTTTTTTACAATTATTTTGTGAACAGTAGAAAATAGTATAGAGCTTGGAATAAACATTTTGAGACTCTTGTGAAATATTATTCTGTGTGCTTAATTCAATCTTATGATTCTTGGTGAAGAGCTTAGATTTATTGTTCTTAAATTCTACTGTGTAAGTGCTCCATTATGTTATTCAAAGTCACGATTCTTGCATCTACATTGATAATGAGTAGCTAAATGCACAACTAGAGTTTTGCGAATCATGAAGAACTAACAAGGTAAAATCGGATAATTTGTAATTCTTGGAAAGTGTGCATGCATGTATTAATTAATTCTCTTCAATTTGAATGCTTTTTTACAGTGGCCAAAGTTAGAACTCACCTAGTGTTACTGACTAGATCAAAGTAGTAATAAATAGGAAAAGAGATTAATTAACAGGATTCGATTGACATTTCTCGTCTAATCACCCAAACTGGATCAAGGGGAGGTTGTATTGGAACAATAGGTAAGGGTTAGTAATGTCATACTGTGGGGATGGATAAAATCACGTAGTAAAATTTACCTCTCGACTGGGTCAAAGGGTTTGGTAAACTTAACTTACTATTCTATATGCGACACACTAGAGAAGAATTCGATTATCTAGTAATACTGAGTTATGGAATCATGGGGAACACAATACCCTAGTTACTCTTCATAATTAATATCACACTTGTCCTCGTTTAGGGTTACTTTCAATAAGTTTTACAAAACCCCCTTTGGAAGATAAGTAGGTTAATACACCTGAATTGCTTAAAATTTTACTAAGTCTACCATAGTCCCAGTAGGATTGGCTCCAACCTTGGTTAGGTTATATATCTTGACAACAACCACTTTAACCTTTAAAAAAGGGGTGTAGCTTGGGCGACATCAAGATTTAGTCGTTATTGCCAAGGAATACGGATAGACTTCTTTTATTTGGGTAGTTCGGGAATTAATCCTTATTTCCCTCATTTTACATTTTTGTGCTTTTGTTTTGTTTCAGCGTACAAGGTAGTTTATGCACAACACGTGAAGTTGAGGCATTCCTTTGACTCCGTTTGACCTAGAGATCTAGAGAACATTGAGAAGGATGACCCAAGATAATGCCAATAACACAGTTAATGCAGCTCTGAATCAGAAATAGAATGAAGATGAGAATGGGGATAACCTACCTCTGCTTGATGATATTGATCAACAACCACAGGATCTCAATATCGAAGCTTATCAATGGAATGAATATCGGCTAAATCTCATGGATTTGGATGTTACTGGAGCTATTGTGTTACCATCACTACCAGATGACACAAAGTTCATTGTTTCGAGTGGCTACTTCAGATGCTACAGAATCATGGGTTATTCGCGGGCCTACCATCAGAGGAACCATATAGAAATCTACACAACATTGTGTTTGTTTGTAAGAGTGTAATGGGAACTAAAAATTGATCTATAGATGTTGTTGGGCTTCGTGTCTTCCCATCATCTCTAATAGGCAATGCAACGTTATGTATATCTAAGCTCCCACATAGTTTGATCACCAGTTAGGCTGGATAACAGAAGGCCTTTTTGGAGAGGTTCTTCCCAAGATCAAAGAAGCCCAAGTTGAAGGATCAAATCAACAACTTTGAGCAGCTTCCTGGTGACTCGATTAATATCACATAGGAGAGGTTCACAAAGTGTCTGAGAGGTATCACCAACCACAAGATAGTTGATGATGTCCTGGTGGAGATCTTCTATCGCACCCTAGATGAGAATAGCTAAACATGTGCTGATATCATCATCGGTGGCATGTTTTTAGATCAACTATTTGCAAGGTTTGCTGAGAAGCTAGAAAAGGTGGTCAAGACAAATAGTGCATGGGGGCCGAGAAATAGGTCTTCTACTATGAGCTTGTATGCAGTCAGTATTAGTTCAGAGCAAGCTAAAATAAATGAGGAGATGATGTAAGAGCTTACCTAGATTAGTACCAACATGGAGTTATTGATAAAGTAGAATCAGGAATGAGTTAATGCAGTTGCTCATCAGCCTCTGCGAGCACCCATGTATGAGGAGCCTTATTATGATGAGGACACTTGCTTCATTGCTGATCAAATGGGGGTTTCCGGACCAATGCCCAAAAATCTAACAGGATTACTGGCACCAAGCTCAATTAAATTGAGGTCAAAACTATAATAGAGATGATGCCTTCAGAAATAATAATCGTGAAGGTTACTATGACAGAAATAGGGTACCAAGATAGAGATGTTGATTGGGGTTACATAGATGGTTACAGGAATGGTCCATATGTGCCACCACATAATCGTGATATAAGTGCTGGTAGTTCCAGATTTGAGAAAATGTTTGATGGACTGTTGAAGAAAGCTGAGACAAGGGATGAGACCTTGAGGAGGATGAAGTCTGACATCTCCAGCATTAATTACAAGATCGAGTCTCATTCTGTTGTGATCAAAGAACTCGAGCAACAGTTTGGTCAATTATCAACCTAACTCAACTAGTGATAAAGATGTACATTGCCTAGAAACACAATTCAGAATCCAAAGAATAAGGGGCAGTGTATGACGGTAACTACTCGTGGGGGTAAGCAGACCATTGATCCTCCTATGTCGGTCGATGATGATGATGTTCGAGAGGAGACAATTGAAGTCAAAGATGCTAAAATCGGAGATCGTCATGCCAAAGATGGGGTGAGTGATGTTGTAGAGGTGCCACAGAAGTTGAAGCCCATTCCTAGACCTCCTTCTCCCTTTCCTCAAAGAATCAAGAAAAAGGAGGAGGAGGGTAAGTTCAAGCATTTTCTCTCCAGGGTGGAACAACTCTCCATCAACATTCCTCTTATTGAGGCATTGGAGAAGATGCCAGGATATACAAAGTTCATGAAGGACTTGGTCACAAAGAAGTGGACTGTGAGTTAGGAGCTCTTCCAAGAGCTTCAACATTGCAGTGCAATCGCTACAAGTTCCTTGGTGCAAAAGCGAAAAGATCCCGATGCATTTACCATACCCTGCACTATTGGAGATGTGGAGTTTTCAAGGGCATTATGTGACCTTAGTCCAAGCATAAATCTGACGCCCTTTGGTGTCTTCAAGAAACTAGGACTAAGAGCCCCTACTCTAACGAGCATGTGATGTTGATGGCTGAATGCACGGTGAAGAATCTTGTGGGGATACTTTATGACATCCTCGTCAAAGTAGAGAAATTCATATTTCCCATAGACTTTGTGATCTTTGATTGTGAAGTCGACTTTAAAGTCCCAATCATCTTGGGAAGGCCCTTCCTAGCTAGTGGTCGAGCACTAGTTGATATAGAAGTGGACCAACTCAAGTTTCAATTGAATGATGACGAAGTTTTCTTCAATATCTATCAGCCAGTGAAGAGACCAGACAAATTGAAGTAGGATGTTTGGGCACTTGGTGAAGTCTGAGTAACCAATTTGTCCAAGTCGTGCCGCGATAATAAATCAGGCACTACTTGGGAGGCAACCCAAGATATTTGATGTAATAGTTGTAGTTTAGTCTTGTTTTTAGTTTTTGGATTTGTAGGTAGTTAAAGTTTTAGTGTTTTGGTTGTAATTTATAAAGATTGGACTGGTTGCATATAGGGTAAATATGTGTTCTGTGAAGAATGTGCAGGTACATGACCAAGTCAGCAATTTTTGGCTGAAAAGGAATCAAGAAGTGTTTCCACGACTAGTTCTATGGGTCGTATGTAAAACCAAGACCCATACACTTTCTCGTAGAATACTTCCAGTAAGCAAAAATTTTGCACTCTAATCCCCGAGCCAACTTTACGGCCTATAGATAAAACTAAGGGCTGTGAATGGGGCTCGTGCGCCCCAGGTAAGTTTTTCTATTTTTGCCTAAGTTTGGAGGTTTCTATGACCAAATCTATGAGTTGTATCTAATTCTATGGCTCGTACACTGGTCTGAGAGAACTACTCTCCGAAATTAGGGTCTTGGTATTCCACAATATCATGATCTACGGGCCATAAAAGCTTTTATAGCTCGTAATGGGGGTTTCGTAGAGCCTAGGCCTAACAATTTTGGCTGACCTAATCAACTTATAAATAGAAGGGGTCAAATAAGTTTGACCCCATTCTTCCTCAAAATTACACAAACCAACCGGCACCATATCCTAGTTTTTCTGACCACTTATAACCGGCCACCTCCCATGTTTTGATGATTTTTTCGACCACCTCGGACAAACCTAAGGTTCTCTCTATTTGGCTCCTCCTTTAACTTATAGCATTTTTTTACTCAATTCGGTACGTTTTTGGTCCTAAAATTCTTTTAATACCGAACTTGTTATGATTAAGTTGAAATAAATTGACGGGAATGGTAATCCGATTAGTGTGAGTGTGAATCCATGTTTGCCATTGAATGTGCTTAAAAGTCAATTATAAATCATATGTGTCGATGCTTGAATAGTATTAAAAATCAGAAAATATGTGTAAGTGGCCATGTTTTTGTATGAATGATGTTATATGAATAACATTTTGTCACATATCATCTGAATTGAATAGGTTGTGTTATTTGAAAATTGATATGTGATAACACGTGTGTGAATTGATATTTATACATTCAAACTGGGTCAGTTTACTTAGGAAAAACATGTAAAATGAAATTCGATGGGGTTGTAAGTAAACACTGCATGTGGGGTAATGGGTATTTGTTTAAATCATGTGGGAGTGTGGCATGTTTTGCTTCAATGTTGGTTTAAGTGTTAAAAATGTTTTTTCTGATCCGTTTTGCTGGACTTAGAAAATCAAAGTTCTGGTTTTTTTATCTACGCGGGCCTTCTACGGCCCATGGAATATTCCACGAGCCGTAGTTGTCCCTCTTATGAAAATTTAGAAACTTGAAGTTTTTGAGACCCCATCATATGAGACCTTCTACGAGTCGTAGATTATTCCACCACTCATAGATAGGTCTTATAGATACCTGGCAGTAAAAATTCAACACTAAACTACATCTACGACCCAGTCTACAACTCATAGAATCTTCTACAAGTCATACCTGGTCTCATAGATGCAATTCTAGTAACAAATATTTATGCACTCTATTTCTACGAGGGCTTTCTACGGCTCATATTTATCACTGCGGCCTATAGAAGTGCCTTCATAGACCCATTTGTAACTATGTCTGATATGTTTTTACTTTTCGTTCCTTAAATTGAGAAGCTAACCATGTTTGCTAAATGTGCACTTTTCAAGTACTATGGCCCCAAAGGCAACACAAGAGGAGATTAAGGGCCTGTAGAGGAGATTGAGAGATGAGCCTTCGGGGGATCAGGACACCCCCGAGGTCAGTTGGTTGATTTAGGAGCTCAGTGTCCGGCCTAACTCGGGTGCTGAGCGACTACAAACACAGGCTTCCACAAGAGTTGGGCATGCCCAGACCCAAGCTATCATTGTTCGCTCTCCCTAGTCTGGAAAAGGAGGTGACAAAGATAGCAGTTTCATCCAGATAACTCCTTTTCGAGAGGCGTCAGAGTCAAAGACAGGTGACAATTCGGAGATGAAGTCCTCTACTACACTATCTTGAGCATTACCATCACCTCTAGATTCTCTATCGAGTAGGTTGTGTGTTAAGGGCATGCAGGCTATCTACTCAAAAGGTGTATAGAGAAATGAGTGGGGCCGACCAGCTCATTCTATTTTTGAGGAGCCCCAGATCATTATTTCGGGATTGGACAGTATCCCAGGCCTACATGACACTATTAGCAGATATAGGCTCCAGTGGCTTGCTAGATCATCGGGGAAGTACTCCCCAGCCATGGTTCGTGAGTTCTATGCTTCATATGCCGCCACAGTTCTCAGCACTCATCCCAAGTGGAAGAAGCCCCTCGCTCAGCGTAGACTAACACATACTAGAGTGAGGGGTCAACAGGTGGACATCTTCGAGACTATTTGGCCTAAGTTTCAATCCCCCAGATAGACAGTAGAGTACGAACGCATATTGGGGAACACCAGGGATAAGGCCCTAATACGAGATCAGTCTCAAGGCCAGTTTGATGAGATGGGTCGCTAATTAGATTGCAGAGCTGGGCTTAGGCTCTACATGGATAGCTACATCGATAGAACACATTATGAAGGCCTCACTTAGCTTTCCTCCTAAATTTTGGTGGGTTGTGGTGAGATCATAGATCAAACACACACTTGGCAATAATACTTTGACATCAGATTGTACAGTGTTTGTTGCTATTATGTTGGCCGGCTATGAGATCAACTAGGCCAGCCTCATTGCGGAGCAGATACACGAGGAGACCATGAAGAGGTCCACCTCTATCCCCTTCCCACGCTTGATCTATTGACTTTGTATAGAGTCGAGGATGGAGAAACTACACCATTTGGAATCACTAATAGAGGTCCAACATACTTTGGATATCAGCTTGATCAAGGCTGATGATAATCTGGTAGCCCTCTAGTGAGCACCGTGCCCTCCAGCACAGATGACAGAGATGTTTGCGGCGGCACCACCGTCTGAGACTCTATCCACCACCACATCGGCTGTAAATACTGATGAGAGGCCCTACAGCTAAGGTTGATGTGGAGAGAGGGCCTACTACTACTACTACTACTACTTCTACCCAGAGGTCGTGCTCACATTGACAACACCCGCTGGCATGGTGTATATGTCAGCAGCATCTATTCAGGCCATGGAACAGATACTGATCCAAACTGATTCCCAGCTAACTCAATTAGTACATCAGATCAAGTACTGAGTTCGTTAAGCCATTTCAGTGTCCAAGGCTCATATGAAGGCATACACGATTCCCACTATTAATGACAAACTCATGACTGTGGATGCCCGCACAGATGCTTTTGAGAGGCAGGCCTGGTAGAGCCTTAGAACAACATGACCGGTAGATATGACGACCCTTCAGTAAGAGATCCAACAGTTCTGGGTCGACATGATGGCAACATTGGCTACATAATTAGTATTGTCACAGAATGCGCTCTCAGTACCAATAGTTGATTTATTTGCTCCAAAGAACTCATCACAAACTTTCCTCAGGAAGAGGCGCTGCATTGATGATGATCCAAACATAGTGACACTGCAGGAGGGGATGATAGAGGAGCAGGGATTAGAGCTTGCCAGGATACACCTAAGGCTGGATGAGGAGTTAAGGTGGACTCATGAGCTTGAGAGCGTGAGGGGTGCTATCCCCTCTAGACATGCTACTACTATTAAGGAGGCCATTAAAAAGGTTGAGAGTGGCCAAACTCAGCCAGATTCCGACGCTTAGGTGCCCAGGTATGCCCCTTGTTGACCCCTATATTGTATTATTCTGTTTTGTGCATTAAGGACAATGCAAGTCTTTTTTATGGGGGTGTCGGTAGTTATAGGCCCTCAATGAAGTCTCAGTGGGTTTGGCCTATGACTATCCCAAATTTTGAATCCTAGGAGTTTTCTTGCTTGTTTTCCTTTTCCCCAAAGATATTTAATTTCTATTCAACCGACATATTTAGGATGTAGGAAATATTAGTAGCATGTAGTACTAATATCTATGGCATATGTTTGTTTTTGTGTCTTTCTATGAAAAATGATACCCACCATTTTTTTGTTAGTTAGTCTTGATAGCAACCATACATATTTGATTGTTTTCATAGTGTTTATTCTGATAAGTGAGGATAAATTGTTATGAAAAGCATGATATGAGAACCTTTGTTAATAGTGTAATCAGTTCCACGTGTGCCTGAGCTTTCTTTACTAAATTCATATGCTATGTTTCACTTCAGAACTTTCCCCATTACTCTAACTTAGATTGTAGGTTAGTTGGTTAGGAAAAGATCTTAGGTCGTTGTTCATAATAGTCCACTTAGCCTAAATAACCAACCAAATGTGTAAAGTATCCCTTGATCCCAATATTTGAGCCTTGCATGTACCCTTTTCTTTGTAAAAACTGAAGTTACCTAGCCTTGTTAGATGTAAAATCCTGAAATTAGCCCTACTCCTTCCTTGAACATTGTGCAACTTGACTGAGGAAAAAATCTTAAGTTGAGGGTGGCTACCAAAAGTGGTCTTGGTTCCTAGGTTTGATATTGTGCACCTCGACTCAGGCCAAAAGCCTAAGTTGATGGTGGTTGGTGTAAGGGTAAAGACAAAATGAGGGAGAAGCTAGTGATACATGGAAAAAGGGATTAGTATGTATTCTAGGTGTAGGAAAAATTAGTAGATGCCTAAGCAATGAGCAAAAAAGAAAAATAATGCACAAACAAAAGGCAAAACCTACAAAATGAGAATAAGGCACCCAGGATAGTTTGAAAAGGAGAAAGGGAGAATGAAGTTAAAAATGATAGAGTTGGTAGGCAAAGGTGTAAAAAATGCAATATCAAGGAGGACCTTTAGTGACTATGTTTCCAAAACATCATATCAAAGCCTCCTGGGCCTATGCTACAAGCCAATAAAGTTCTAAAGTGATCCTAGTCCAAGTAGTCAAAGGTCATAGCCGAGAGCATAGGGGCAAGCATATGGTATTGACCATGGTATGTGAATATCTTTTATGAGAGTGAGTAATTTTGTATAGTCCCAAACATTGTATCTAAAAATATCATCATGAGAGGGATACCAGACTTCTTTTTGTGAGGGCACTTGCATTGCATTGTTGATATTAGATTATCACAGTGAATGTCGCTTATTGATAATTGTCTTTCTTGTCATAGTTGCACTGTCACATGTGTTGATCTATGTTTGTTTGCTTTATAGCTATCTGATGTGCTTTTGAAAGTGGTATGGGTATGTGCTTGAGTTTGATATAAAGTATGCCATTAGATTGAGGTATGTGTGTTACAATATTATTTATGTAGATTGAGTCCATCACTTGAGGAAAATCAACAATTTTAAGTTGAGGGTATTGATGTGATGTCAAAATACAACAAATTTGATATTTAAAACTTAGAATTTTGTGTGTTCTCATAGCAATGTAGTAGATTTGACATGTTTTTATCTTTGTTTCGCAGGATTACAGGGTTGGCATGATTTTTGGGCTATGTGTGCAAAAATTGCAGAAAGTGCTGATATATGAGACCCTTAACGGGCCATAGAGATGGTTTCGTACCAAAACCAGTGAAGGGTGATTTTTTTGAATTTGAGTCTACAAACATACGGATGAGCCATAAAAGTTTCTATGAGTCATAGACTTGGTGTCGTACCCTGAGAATCTGAAAGTAGGGAGTTGCTAAAAAGTCATCAGACGAAACCCTTTATGGGCCATAGAACTTTAAACGGCCTATAGATAGGTCTTTTAGAATTCATCCCCCGATTTGCTGAAGGAATCAATGAAGCCCCGACTATGGGCCGTAAAACTTTATACGGCCCGTAGAGCCTGCCGACGCAGTTATCCTATTTCACTTTAGTTTTGTATTTTAAATACTATAAATAGGATTTTTAGGTTATTTTCATATAAAACAATAGATAATAGTATAAAGCTTGAGAGAAACTTTGTGAGACTCTTGTGAAATATTATTTTGTGTGCTCAATTCAATCTTGTTATTCTTGGTGAAGAACTTAGATTTATTGTTCTTAATTCTATTACGTAAGTGCTCAATTATGTTATTCAAAGTCACGATTCTTGCATCTACACTGATAATACGTAACTAAATCCACAACTAGAGATGTGGGAACCATGAAGAACTAACAAGGTAAAATCGGATAACTTGTAATTCTTAGAAAGTGTGCATGCATGTATTAATTAATTCTCTTCAATTTGAATGCTTTTTGGTGGTGTCCAATGTTAGACCTCGCTTAGTGTTACTGACCGGATCAAGGTAGTAATAAATAGGAAAAGAGATTGATTAACAAAATTCGATTGATATTTCTCTTCTAATCAACAAAAATAGATCAAAGAGAGGTTGTACTGGGACAATCAGTAAGGGTTAGTAAAATCACACTGTGGGGGTAGATCAAATCATATATTAAAATTTGCCTCTCGCCTAGATTAAAGGGTTTGGTAAACTTAGCTTACACACTAGAAAAAAATTTGATTATTTGGTAATGCTGAGTAAGGGAATCATGGGGAACACAATACCCTAGTTACTCTTCATAACTAATTTCACACTTGTCTTAGTTTAAGATTAATTTCTATAAGTTTTACAAAACCTCTCCTTGGGACGTAAGTAGGTTAATCTACCCAAATTGCTTGAAATTCTTCTAAGTCTACTATATTCCTTGTGGGATCGACCCTAACATCAGTTAGGTTATATATCTTGATAACAACCACTTTAGCCTTAAAAAATGAGGTGTAGGTTGGGCAACATCATCTTCGTCCGGAAATTAATCCACAAGGAAACCAAGACAAGGCTCTACGATTACCACCATATACCATGGAGCACACCATGAGCCCTGGTGGTGCAACTTGGCCAAACTTTGCAGGTTTTCCTACTTGGTTTAGGAATAGTGTAAAGGATCTATAAATAGTTCTTTTATTTTATTTTATTCTTAAGACATGTTTTAGAGGGGCATAATACATGCCTCAATAGGAATTACTCCATTAGTTTTTACACCGGTTTATCGTCAAAAGGGATGGCTAGATAGTTTGTAGAAGAAGAACTACCAACTAATTCATGATTTTGATTCGTGTTTCAAGGATTAATCTAGATTTCATTACTCATTTATTCGTGTGATCAAAGTCCTGGAAACCTTTTCTTGTAAGTTAGTTTCGGAATAAAGAAAATTAGTCTAGGAGAGTTGAAGAATTAGATTTGGTGTTGTTATGTGGATTTTTCATCCAAAGTTGAAAGTTGAGTTTGGTGTGACTTTGGTTAGCGTTTTAAGTTTTAGTACTCGAATCAATTTTCTAATTGATCCGATAGTCTCGAGAGGTAATTTTAGTACTAAAAATAGTTTTGTCAAAAAATTTTAGCGCCCAAATGTTGTTTTGATGTTTCAAGTTGCCCTAGAATTAAGGCTCCTAATCGGGTTTCGGGTCATGGAGGCCTCGCATTTGATTTCTGAATTGATTTCAGAACATTGAATTTAGTACGGTTACATATATGTTTTGTGTGCATGGGATTTCGAATGAATCTCAAGGGTCGATTTTGAGTCTTGAATTGTTGAAATAGTATTTTTGATGTGGTCATTCTATTGAGGAAATTAAGGATTTTCATGAACTTTGACATTTTTACAGAATTGATGGTTATGACCACATTTCAACACTAATTTCAAATTGATTTTCACTGGTGGTTTTCTAATCATAAGAGGAATATTTTCATCTAAAACTTTCTATATTTCTCCTTAGATTTCAAGAATTTTCGGATGATTTTTCCCTTTTCCCTGAGTTGCTTGATTTTAGTGATATTATGATTGTGAATTCATTTTCAAGTAGATTTTGGTGAATCGTATTCAATACGAAAGGGGAAGGTATTGTTATTGTACTGATTTATTCACTAAATTGAGGTAAGTGAATTCTAATCCTTGTTGAGTTTATTGAACTTTGTATTTCCTTTCAATGTGAAACTTACGTGTTAGTAAATAATTCTAGTAAATATGACTCGAGTAATAAAAAGGTTGAAACGATCACATGCATGACTTAAATTATGAGATAACATCTGTTTTTGTTGATTTAGACTTGTGAGATGATATCATGAAATGAGTTTGTGATGCCATTATTTTTAATGTGAAAGTGTTCATGATGTGCTAATAATTTTGAACCTTGAATCATGTTACAGAATATTATCTATTTAATCTCTTTATACAAAATGTTGAACTAAATGCGTACATTGAGATATTATTTGAAATGGTGATATTAAATGCTTGTAAAACATGGGCTCAAATGATGAATTGTCCTAAGTTATGATGACTAAAGGTTATTGAAGGGTTGAACTATGTTTTTATGTAATTATCATATAATGTATTGATGAGGACTCAAACATTGAAAGACAATAAAAATAATTGATGAATTATAAATAAATGATGTCATATGGACATCTTGCCTATTTCTATACTTGTGAAAGTGATTATTATGCCATGATGACATCAACTTCTTTATGTTTCATTTGTGATGAAAGTCGATGAAAAATGGTTCTGACTATTTGATAATGAGATTGAGTACCTCATTATGAGCAATTGAAAAATATAGACATCTTGTATGCACTCGTAATTATGAAAGTGAAACTTGTGTTGTGATGATGATGATATATATATATATATATATATATATATATATATGCTTGATGTCCCATTGATGATGAAAATTCGAAGGAAAATGGTTCTGGTTAGTTGATAATGAAAAAGGAATATTGTTATATGAGACCGAGATTGTTGTTGATTGAGGTTGTTGAGAGAGATATTGATATATGGAGCTGAGGTTTCTACAGGTAATGATATTTTTCGAGGTCATTTTTGGCGTGTATTTGTTATGTCGAGGCCATGTCAGCTTGATTATTATGTCAAGGTCATTTTCGGTGGATACATAATCCATCCGTGGCACCCATAGGTTCCTGTTTAGTTACACCAATGAATATGTATCGCTGGACAGACATGCATCATGGTTACTTGACATTGCATCTCATTGATTATATTTGATAGTATTTATTTCATTTCATATCACTTTTTCTTGAAATTGATATACGTTCTGAATGTGATGTATTGAATGATTTGAACCTCGTGCGTTGTTGAGATTGAACTATTGATAGGTTGTGTTATATGTTGAATAGCTTGAGCTTTATGTATAGTGAAGTTGGGCTCGTCTGACACTATAATATGAGATTGTGGCTATATATTGCCTATATTGTATATACTGGCCTTTCCTGCGTGCAGGTTTTGCAGTCCAGAGGTATGTGATTGGGATGGAAAGAGTGCTTAGTTTTTATTCTCTACCTATGATTAGGTCTACTTGTTACTCACCCTTGTTTTCTACACGTGTGTGTATGTAGAGAGCCTAAATCCTATTGATGTTCTTCTTCATCTCCTTCTTGAGGATCGAGCTACTGACAGTTCAGAGATAGTTGCTTGTTGCTCTAGAATACTCTAAAGGCTGACGGATATTGCTACTTGTTTTTCTTGATTGCGAGACAAATACTACTGAGTTTTGTACCTTTCTTTCTTATTCTAATATAATAGATGCTTATACCTTGTGATAACCAGCTTTGGGATGGTTTCTAGTTTGGATTATGCAATATGACTTAAAGTCTTGTTATTCATGTGGTTATCTTTATTTAGCTTTTATGTTATTTTATATCATGTTGTTGTGATTAGGTCATGACAGGAACCATCAGAATTTCAATCCGAGCATCCAAACTCAAAATATTGACTAAAGTCAAATCTTTATCAAATATCTACTAAATTTCCATCTTAGAACCTCAAATCCACAAAAAAAACACCAAATCTTATTTCGAAAACTATCTAAGACAAATTTTCCACATTCTAAAGTTGTTTGAACTGATGGAGTTCTATTTTGAGACTCAAAACTTTTAATGGTACCAAAATCCACTTTTTGAACAACTTAAGCCTTAAAACACAGAAACTCCTACAACCCCCTAAATTTTTAATGAAATGCCAAAATTAGTCATGAAAATGGGCTAAATAAGACCCAGAGTTACTAATGGAAGGGGTAAAGCAATAATTGCTCAAGAATTTTCAAAAATGGTTGTTAATTTCATAATATCATCTACCACTAAAAATCATGTTAATCCTCAAACATAAAGTAAAGAAAAGTACTTGGTTTCCTAAGAAAGATAGGGATATCTGGCATGCATGTCTGACTTTGTCTCCCAAGTCACCTCTTCCATGGGTCGATGTTACCACTAAACCTTCAATGAAACGATCTTCTTGGTCTTAAGCTTCTTGAGTTGTCTATCAAGTATAGCCACTAGTTTTTCCTCATCTCTCATATGTGGACCCAACTCTACTGAATCATAAGAATCATATGAGACTCATCTGGTATGTATCTACAAAGCATGGAGACATGGAATATAGGATGAGCCACTCAAGGTGTGGTTGGAAAAACCAGCTTATAAGCCACCACTCCCCTCTCCTCAGAATCTCGGATGGGCTAATAAGCATCACGCTAAGCTTTCCCATCTTCCCAAATCTCATTACACCCTTGTTGGGTGATACCTTAGGCCACACCCCGTCTCCCCCCCCCCCCTATAAACTCTAACAGCTGAACCCTCCTATCTACATAACTCTCCTAACGTCTCTACGTTATCAACAATTAACCCTGAATCAATCAAATTCGCTTCATACATCCCTAAGAAATTCAATATCCAAAGATCCTACTGCAAGAGAATCAAACCATCCAATAGTCAATCACCCTCTTCGGCCAGACAATGCCTCAAATGTTGCCAGTTGAATGCTTAAATGATAACTATTGATGTATGCAAACTACACCAAGGGCAAGTAAGGATTCCATCGGCCCCAAAATCTATAATGCATGCCTGTAGCATATCTTTTAACACCTGAATAGTACAGTTATACTAATCAATAGTCTAGGTATGAAAGGCTTAACTCAAATCCAATCGAGTACCCAACCCATGTTGTAAGGCCTTTTAAAAGTGAGAAGTGAATAAGGACCCTCTATTTGACATAATAGAAATGGGAAATACCACGTAACCTGACAATTTTGCAAATATAGATCCTGGCTATATAGCTGGTCTTTGCCGAAAGTATATGAGGTTATTTGGTCAAATGGTCCACTATTACTTAAACTGAATCATACTTACCCAATGCCAACGGTAGCCCATTTATAACATCCATGATGATACACTCACGCTTCTACTAGAGAATGGGCATCCTATGCATCGAACCTCCAAATCTCTAATAACATTCAAATATACTTCTTTAAAGAATAATATACAATCATTAGCAATATATTTCCTAACTAAGAGTCCAGGCCGATCATACAGGGAATAGGTTGAAATAACCCTACTAGTTATCTTATCTTAGTCTTTTGGCTCTATTTTAAGGAAACAAACAATAAAAAAAGGTAAAAGTGGGGGGTTTTAAACTAAGTAAGAACCTATATATGATTTTGAATGTGAATTCAAACTAGAGCTTAGATAGTGTAAAAGAGACTAGGGTTGTGATCCCCATAAGGTATAACTCAATAAGAATTTAACATTGGTAATATTGTTCAATGTGTTTGCATGTAAAACCCAGCAAGTTGGGCAATATCTTGTTCACCACTCGGTCCTTTCTAGATATCTTTTATTCATTACCTCTCGATCTCAAAATGTGTGCATACTAATGCTTGCTCATTGGTCTTGGATTTACTCTCCCCTCTCAAGCTCAAGTATTTTAGATACAAGTTAATCCCTAATCCTAAGTATACCATCCCTCTCGGGCTCAAGCGACTCAAACCTAGGTTAATTGCTTCTATCTATTGTTATAATTCCCTTTTTCTAATCATTACTTTCCTCTCGGGCATAAAATAAATACGGATAAGTTCTTAATATGTGCACTCATCGAGAAAGACTTTAAGATGAAGAAAACTATAATAAATTCAATACAAATCCCAAATTAAAACCCTATATTTCCTACTTTGTCATAGTGTCATGGTTCCCACAACCCTAGTTGTGGGTTTAATTATATGAACTTGTAAGAACTGAAACATAAATCATCGTATCATTCATGTTCAAATCACTTACAAGGAAGAAATAATCCAAGTCTTGTATCACACGAATAAATGGAGAACAATAATTATACCCAAATACTCCAAAAGATCATCAAAACCACAACTATAATTTTTCTTCTTCAACCCATTGTCCAGGAGCAATGTTAAGGAGAAAATCACTGGAAAAACTTATGAACTCGGGCTATGCTTTTCATGGTTTCCCAGCCCAAAGTGTGGAGATTAATCTTTCCCATAATGAAAATAAATATAACCTTATGTAATACTTAAGACTTAAGCCTAAACCAAGTAGGAAAAACTATCCTTGTCAAACTAGGAAACATTGAAAACTGGGTGACTTTGCTCTTCACAGAACTGACCATGCCTCTTGGTCGTTTTCATGACAATCTTGGCTCCTTCATAGTGAGTTACTTGGTGTTGGAAGTCTGAAAAAATATTGCCTTGGACGGAGGCTCTTCACGAGCTATGAAACACAACACGAGTCGTGAATGACCTCGCGGTAGTTGCCTTGCCTTTGTCGCTTTGTGTGGACTACCTAGGCACTTCACGACCACCTCCATGCCTCGTGGAGTGCACCAAGGGACGTGAAGGGGCTCATGGTGGGTGCCTTGGTGCTGAAAAATGGCTTCTTTGGTCAGTGTCACTTCACGAAGTACCTTCCACTTACTGCCTCCTCCGTCAAGTGGACCATAAGCTGTGAATTGCTCCGTGGTGCGCAACATTGTTTCCAAGCCTTATTTTTTTCATTATGTGTAGTCCTTGAACCTTGAATATTCTCCTGACCAGCCTCCGAATGTATAATTCCAGCCCCGTCTCTTGTAAGTCTAACCAACCTCAATTCAAATGGTTACAAATGAATCCAACATCAAATTTCCGTAGCTTTATCAAGTTGTCCAGCTTCCATATCACACCAAACATTTCTCACGGAATCTTGAAATTTAATCATGAATGGCTCCTTGAATTCTCAATACCAAAATGCAAAGGAAATCAGTCTACTAACAATTATGTCCGTGAAATCATCATTTCCTAAAAAGTAAACATTAAACACGTCCCAGAGATCGCAATAGTTCTATGTTTTAAGTGTCATAAAAGTCGTATTTCACGACTCACCAATACCCTCAACTTAGAATCATTGTTTTTCCTCAAAATATAATTAAAAATAAACTAAACAATGTGCAATACAAGTATCCATCAGGAATCATATAGTAACTCCTTAATCATCAAACATATGCCCAAAAAGCAAGTTTGTAATGTAATTCCACCCTAACAAACTTACAAATATCAAATTAAGCATTTTATCATACATAGTTGACAAAATAAGCTCAAGAACAAAGATGAATTACTTAGTTTAGCAACCAAATAGTGCAAAGATTAGAGGCCTCGCTACAAATGAAGTATGACACACAGTAAATAAATGCAAAACAGAGACTGATATGTAGATATTTGCACTCACAAAAGACATTCAATCAATACACAAGTACAAATCATATGTTTGCCCTTATTTTCACCACTTTGACTCTTGAATGACATTTTTAGGATTATATTAGGACTTTTGCAACTTGTAAGACTGGCTCAGACTAAGGAAGGATACATTTAAGATCAAAGTGGTTGTTCTGTGCCTCCAAGATGCTACTTTGTCTTAGTCATCTACTTTCAGCCCCCAAACTCATATTGTCCCTAAGATCCCACTTTCTTTGCTCTTAGGAATGGTTTCCACTTTCATTCATTCTTTTTCTTTCTTTTCTTTTTTGCTCTTTTGTTTTACTCATGGTCACACCCCAAGATTTTTTTTCTCTCATCACTTGACCCTTTTCATACATTAATCTTTCATTCCGTTAAGCTATACCTTGCCTTGAACCAGACCTCGTGCTTGCCCTAGCAAGTCTTTTCTGCTTTTCCTACAATAGCCATCCACAACTTAGGAATTTGGCCTGAGTTGAGGTGCACAATGCCTGTGAAAGGACCAGGGCTAGTATAAGACACCCTCAACTTAGGGTTTTGGCCTAGGTTGAGGTTCACAATGTCCTTGGAGAAACCAGGGCTAAAGTAAAGATCTATAGACAGACAAGGAAGATGAGTTGGTTGATTACAAAGAAAAGGTCTATTTAGGCTCATTTTTTAGTTCAAGGGGAATGATTTCATTTGTTGGCCGAATTTAGGCTAAGTGACTTATCAATAAAAATGTCCTAAGATCCTATTTTAATCCAATCATTCAATTATTTTGATGGGACTAGCCAAGCAAGTTCTAGCTTACAAGTGCATTAGTCGAATTAAACAATAAGCTCACACACACATGACACCTATCCTACACTATTCAGTACTAACCAACACAGTCATGCTTCATTAAATGAGATGCCAACTAGACAACGTATAGAATGCTTTATAAAGACCAAAGCAAGCTAGTAAGGTTGGGAAACATGCACATACAAACTTTTTGAAAAAAATTAAATTGGGGCATTTTTCACAAAAGTCATGGGTTACTATAGATCCTACCAACACTTAGATTTACACAGACAAAATGACCTAAACATGCTAGTTCTGCTAGATAATACACCTTTAGAGAAAAGAAACATAGCAAGAAAAACTCCTTAGGGTTCAAAATGCCCTACTCCCTACCAAAATTTATACATTGTCCCTAATGTATGTCAATATCGAGTAGAAGACAAAACAAGATATCACACCTGTGATGCCCTAGGCATCAGTAGTAGTGTACCTGATTACTCAAACTTCGTCAAGTATCCTCATAGGTTACCTCCTATGCAATGCCTGATTTATTATCGAGGCACAATACACCCAAAGCTGAAATCACTATTCTGTTTGAGGATTTTGAACAGTGTCACTTGGGTAGTGCACCATTCTTCATCCGATTCACTACTACTAAAAATTGGCCCATTTACTGCTCCAAGTGATTGATTGAGGTCAAGTGTGACTCAACCACTTGATTTATTCTGTATACATCACTCCTCAACTCTTTAATTCCAGCTTCAATTGAGTCTACTTTTTGGAGCATCTTTACCACTATCTCCTCAATCCTTGAGTAGCTTGATCCCATTTCAACCCAATATCTATTTCTAAGATGTACATATGCACTATTTCGATCAATTTTGTAGTTGTCTCTTTGTTGCTAGTTTCCTTGATCACATTCTTCTCCTCTGTCATAGTACTCATCTCGGTAATAGATCCGTCCTTGCTTCCTAGAGTTGTAAGTCTAAAACCTCTTTGATTGTTCACAAACTTGGAATCCTCATGAAGGACAAGGGCATGATCATCATACAAATTTCCGTTGTTTGTAGCCTTGACCTTTTCAATCCCCCCAAACAACAAGCTTTTGGTTAGTAAGCCCATATGGGTATTGATGTGGGCCATGTCCTGATCTCGCTCCTCCTCTCTCTAATTTTGTTCTACTGTCATCTCAAAGATGAAATAGTGATGTCAAAATCTCTTATGTACCATGCCCGATTATTCTTTGAGACTTGATCTAGAATTGTTGAGGCTTCCTGGAATATCTTGGCCGTGAATGACCCCTCACAGGCTACATCAACATCTGGTTTAGTAATGAAATTGCATGATCTATAAAATACCTCTTTTAAGGTTATGGTTTGGGCACTACTTCAATTTCGACCTAAACCTCTCCCAAGTCTCATGTAGGGCCTCAGATAGCTTCTACTCATGAGCATTTATCTCATCTTTGAGTTGTAGTTTTCTGCATGGTGGAAAGAACCTCTCCAAAAAGGCTTCTTTTTAACTCTCTTCAGCATGTGATAAAATCATGTGGAAACTCATTAAGCCACTTCATTGCCTCCCAAGGTATAGACAGTGAAAATAAATGCATGCAGATGAATGGTTGACGTACCCTCAGAATCACTAATGACTTGCATGAGGCAACAAAGCTCATCAAATGTTGGTTTTCATCCTATCTAGATGCTCCAATAAATAGACACTTTAGGTTCGACATTTGTAACATAGTGCTTGTGATAGTGAACTTCACACCGTGAGGAAGTGGAGAAAGTACTACCACACTAGTAGCACCTGCACTATCCAAGTCAACATCATTATCTTCATATGCAAAATTCATAGGCACCTGATCTTGGCCTCGCAGTGTTGTCTGATATGGTTGTAGAGGTATGACTCCCTCATCTAATACATATTTTTCATCATTATCTTGGGTGGATCGTCACCCAGCTCTTTTATTCTTTATGCCTCACATTCTTGTGTGTTTATCCTCCTAAAGACTTTTCCGCTCAGGGTCGTAGGGAATCAAAGATGTACCCATACTCTAGGTGTTTGGCATACACAACCTATTATCTACAAAGAAACAAACAAAGATAAAAGATAAAACTAGGAAATAGAACTACAACTAAAAATAGAAAACTAGTAGAATATTTCAAAGTCGTAGTCCCAGCAATGGTATCATTTTTATAACGTTAAAATATACTTCTCAAAAGAATTATAGACGATCATTAGAGATATATTTACCCAATTAAGAGTTGGTGTCGATCCCACAGGGAATAGGTTGAACAACTCTGCTAGTTATCCTATCTCAATTGTTGATTCTATTTTCAAGAAAAAAACAATATGAAAAGGTAAACATTTGGGGTTTTGAACTAAGTAAGATCCTGCCTACGATTTCAAATGCAAATTTAAACTAGTGCTTAGACAGTGTAATAAAAACTAAGATTGTGCTCCCCATAACGTATGGCTCAATAAGCATTTAACATTGATAATATTGTTCATGGTGTTTGCATGTAACAACCTAGCAAGTTAGGTAATATTTAATTCAGCTCATCATTTTATTCATCACCTTTGGATCTCAGAATGTGTGAATACTAACCCTTGCTCATTGGTCTCGTACTTACTATCCCCTCTCGGGCTCAAATGTTTTAGATATAAGTTGATCCCCAAGCCTAAGTTTATCATCCTCTCTGTAAGGATCCAAATGTTGTACGACCTTATTGGAGCTTGAAAATTTTAGTTTCGGAAAATTTTGGACCAAGGTGATGCTCCATGGGAGCCCTGACGGTCCGTATAAGGCTACACGGATCATATGAAGACTCAATGAATTGTCCTTTGCCTTATGAGGAGTGTTTTCCCTTAAACATGGAGTTTTAAACTAAGTCACACCACACATGGAACTCCACACGTGTCGTGTGACACCTCACAGATCGTGTGGTGGGTCATGTAGTGGCCTTGGTCTTGAAATCCTACCGTTTGGGACCAACTATAGTGGTACGGCCAAGTATATGGTCTGTACAAGGTTGTATAGTCCGTATGGCCTCTCGAATGGCTTTCGGAGTCAGATTTTATAAGTATAGAATCACCATCTTGAAACTTTATCGTAGAAGATATTTCTAAAGGATGTGGTACAGGCAGTCACAAGGCCCGTGTAGCCTTGTACGGCTCGTGTGGCCCTCTGTATAAGTGATTTCGTTGAAAAATTCTAAGTATGGAATTACCATTTTGAACCTTCGTCAAGTGAAGTTTTCCCAAATGTTGGATCACGGACAAGTATAAGGTTCGTAAAACATGTCACGGACCGTATACTCCTCTATGAGGCGACATTTGTCAATTTTTCAACTCATTTCATTAATGGCACTTTTGTAATTATAGATTATCCTTAGGGTCTTTTGTGGATTCATATTCTACCTAAAGACTTCCTAATGACCTAAATGTTATTCCTCTCATTCAATTTCATTCCTCACATTTAAATTCTCTCAAGTCTCTCTCAAAGAACTGTTGTGGGAGTTAATCTTGGTAATCAAGCAAAGGCTCATTCTTCTTCAAATTTCTTCTTGAATCCTCTTCATTATCTAAGGTATGTAGTTTGATTCTTGGTCTCTTCAAACCAAGAAGATCCAAACTCTTTTACTTGAATTTCATGGAATTTTAGCTATTTTAAATTTGAGTTTTCAATATTATTGTTTATTAAAATCAATTGAAGTATGGGCTATGCTTTATATATGATTTTAAATTGATTTAAGCCTATATCTGATGATTTGCGTTAAAATCATAAAGTTACGAATATGAATGTCCCCTTGAAAGTTTGATTTGTACATGAGTAGTCTATATTATGATTTAAATGTAAATTTTACTTATGTATCTACTTGAATTTCATAATGAATTGTTAATTTAAGTTTGAATATGTATTACCCATGCCATTCTCACATCATTCATGACATATGTATTCATTAGCATTGGATATTATGAAAATTATGAAGTGGGTTAAGCCCAATTATGTTTATGTATATGATTTTGATAAGATATTGGTTATGACAAGAATGTGATCACATACATGTCTATTGTTATTGGCTCTTTGAGAGTATTGGGTGCTTGCACCATATTGTTTAATGAACGAGCTATTCCTACGCATGAGTATCATGATTATGAATTATGATTTGTCTTTTAAGCCTAAATGCGAATTGAGAGGATTTGAAATGACTATTGCCTTTTTTGAAAGCAGGTATATGTATAAGTATTTTGTGGGATGTTTTGACTTAGCATCGATAGATTGGGAGTGTCAGCGCTATCCCCAAGGGTCCTCTCCCTTTTCTTGAACTATGTGCCAGCATAAAAATAGTAGCATCACAAAAATGACCGGATCGTAAGGGATGGTTATTCATTTATTGATATGATATGATATTGGAAATCCTTCTGAAAAGACTGGGTAGTAAGGAAGGTGTCCATCCACAAAAATGAATGGGTCGTAAGGTGTGGTGTAGATTACCCTTGGCAAGTAATCTTCTCCTACCGATGGGAGGTCTTTATAAGACTAACTCATGTAATAGCTCGTATGGGTTTGATTTGTCGGTTATATTCCTTCCCCACTATATATGAGAATTTGTGCATTTCGTGCATCATTGGTTTCATAGCATATTGTATACTATATCTCTTGCTATATATCTCTTTCTATATTATGTGCCCTTGTCATCTAACATTAATTGCAGATTCGGTAAGTCATACGCATTGCATGCCCGCATACTTGGTACATTCAAATGTATTAACGCTTACTTTCACCTACATGATCTAACCGTGTAGGGACCGAGGACTACATTCATCCACCGTAAGACGTCTAGCTTGGATCTTGAGATTTGCTTGTTATGGTGAGTCCTATCTTCCAAAAACAAACCACCATTCCTCTACCTATAGTGTTTTATTTATGTTAATTACTTTGAGGGTGAGCCCGGGGTATGTCTTGGCCCCCATCCTATCTTAACACTAAAGGCATTGTTGGACATCTTGTAACTTTATTTACATTTATTTGCTAAGTGTTGTAATTAGAGATTCTACTTATGGATATGGCTACTTATTGGTTATCGTTATGTTGATTGGTGATGAGCTTTATAGTATGGTTATTTGTTATGGTGTAAAGGGTCCTAAGTCCCGAATTGCCCCCATAGAGTGAGTCATGCTTACCTACTCCTTAGTATATATGTGCTATGTGTTATGTGGAACCATGTTACTCTCTTTCTCTATGACATCCCCATAGTGTGAGTCCAACTTTCCTGTCCCTTTGAACTATGTGTTTACTATTCATATGCGCTTTCGAACCGATGATGTGAATATGGATACTTTGAGGCTTGTTTTGGGACTCTCGGGTTCCCATTTGCCATGTCACTCTTAGGCCCTAGGTCTGGGTCATGAAAAGCTTGGTATCAGAGCTCTAGGTTAGTAAATGATCCTCGGAGTCCAATATGTTGTGTTGAGTAGGGTCCTGTTCATGGGTGTGATGTGCACCATGCCTATGAGTGGGAGATTATGATGACGTTCTAGGAATTGTCTCCCTTTTTTTGCCTTATGTTGTGCTATGGATCGTATGTTTGGTTTCTTTATCTTGATGGTTTCCTTGCTCCATTACAGAAGATTCCTCAAAGAAGAGCTCTCCTACTAAGACCGGCCCTCGCCAATGAGAGTCAAGCACCTCAAAGGCCTATGGAAGAACCCATCTCTAATGGTGAATTTTGTACGACAATTGCTATGCTTGCCCTGGTGGTGACTTCTCAAACTAGGCAGGCTAATCTTCCTCGGGATCCCTCCTCGTCTTCTAGGGTGAGGGATTTCACCCAGATGAATCCTCCGGAGTTTTATAGGTCAAAATATCATGAGGATGCTCAAGAGTTCATTGATAAGATCACCAATGACTGTCATGAGGGTCACTTCTAAAGAGAAAGCTGAGTTAGCTGCTTATCAGTTGGAAGATGTGGCTCAGGTGTGGTACACCCAATGGTTGATAGAGACGGTTGTGGTAATGCTGTTAATTGGGAAGAGTTCAAGTTTGTCTTTCCGGATCATTTCATTCCACTTGAGCTTAGGGAAGCCAAGATTATTGATTTTATCAACCTCAAACAGGAGGTATGTGTGTGAGGGACTATGCCATCAAGCTCACCAAGCTCTCGAGGTATTCTCCTATGCTTGTGGCTGACCCCCGTGCAAGAATGCACAAGTTTATTTTTGGTATCACTAATTTGGTTGTGAAAGAATGTCGTATGACTATGCTTATTTAGGATATGGACATCTCCAGGCTTATGGTATATGCTGAACAGACTGAAGAGGAAAAACTTTAGGAGAATAGGTGCATGATCCTATGAGGGGTAGCTATAATGGTGGTTTTTCCGACTCCAAAGGTGGTGTTATAATCGCTTCCAACAGGGCCAAGGTTCTAATGCTCGGGTTGTAAATACTAGAGTGCCTCCTCCTAGGACATCGGTTGGTAGTGGGCCATTGTTTCCTTGGTGTGACAAGTGTGGGAAAAATCACTTGGGTGCTTGTTGGAAAGAGTTGGGTGCATGTTATAGGTGTGGTGATAAGAACCACAAGGTTGTAGATTTTTTCTAAGAATGCTCAAAGAGGTCAAGGTCAGGTGGCTCAAGGTGGGCAAGGCCAACAAAGGGCTCCACAAGGCGTTTCCCCAAGGAACAACAGGTTCTACACTCTTCATGCTCGCAGGAAGTTGAGGAGGCTCTGGATGTTGTAACTGGTATGTTAAAAGTCTTTGATTTTGATGTTTATGCTTTACTTGACCTAGGTGTAAATTTATCTTTTGTAACTCCTCTGTTGGTTGTTAAGTGTGGTATGAGTCCAAAAATTTTGAGGGACCCTTTTCAATTTATACCCCCGTGGATGAATTTTTTATTGCTCATAGAGTTTATCGAGGTTGTGCGATTTTTGTGTTGTATAAAGTCTTTTTGTGTGATCTTGTGGAACTTGAGATGTTTGAATTTGATATGACTTTCGGGGTGTATTAGTTGCATGCTTCGTATGCCTCTATAGATTGTAGAACCCGAAAACTCAAGTTCCAACTTTCGGATGAGCCCGTCCTTGAATGAAAGGGTAGTGACTCCATTGTTAAGGTCGGTTTATTTCCTACCTCAAAGCCAGAAAGATGATTTCTAAGGGGTGTATATATCATATGTAAGGGTCAAGAATGTGGAGTTCGAGTCACCTACTCTTGAATAGGTTCCGGTGGTGAATGAGTTTTCGGATGTGTTCCTCAAAGATTTACATGGTATTCCTTCCGAAAGAGAAGTAAACTTTGGCATAGATCTTCTCCCAGATACTCAACCTATCTCTATTTCTCCTTATCATATGGCACCGGCTGAGTTGAAAGAGTTGAAGGATTAGTTGAATGATTTGTTGGAGAAAGATTTGATTAGGCCAAGTATGTCTCCATGGGGTGCTCCTGTGTTATTTGTAAGAAAGAAAGATGGATCTTTTCGAATGTGCATTGATTATAAGCAACTAAATAACGTAACCATCAAGAATAACTATTCGTTGCCTAGAATTGACGACTTGTTTGATCAACTTCAAGGGGTTACCCATTTCTCAAATATTGACCTTCGTTTCGGTTATCATCAGTTGAAGGTTAGGGAGTGTGATATTCCCAAGACGTCTTTTCAAACAAGGCATGGGCACTTTGAATTTGTGGTGATGTCATTTGGTTTGACTATTGCTCCAGCCGCGTTTATGGATCTTATGAATCTGGAGTTCAAGCCATTCATTGATAGTTTTGTGGTTGTCTTTATTGATGATATTCTTATTTATTCCCGAAGTGAGCGGGAGCATATGGGTCATTTAACGTTGGCTCTTCAAACTTTAAGAGAGAAGAAATTGTATGATAAGTTTAGCAAATGTGAGTTTTGGTTGGGTGAAGTAGCTTTTCTTGGTCATATGGTGTCTAGTGATGGTATAAAGGTTGACCCAAATAAGACTGAGGTCGTGAAGAATTGGCCTAGACTATTAACTCCTTTAGATATTCAGAGTTCTCTTCGGTTGGCTGGCTATTATAGGAGATTTGTTGAAGGGTTCTCATCTATTGCATCTCCGTTTACTAAGTTGACCTAAAAGAAGGTTAAGTTTGTGTGGTCGGATGAATGTGAAAAGATTTTTCAAACTTCGAAGGATCGGCTTACAACGGCTCCTATTTTGACTTTACCGAGTGGCTTAGATAAGTTTGTGGTGTATTATGATGCTTCTCAGATTGGGTTGGGATGTGTGTTTATGTAACATGGTAAGGTGATATCTTATGAATCAAGGCAATTGAAGGTGCATGAGCATAATTACCCGACTCATGAACTTGAGTTAGCGGCAGTGGTATTTGTTTTGAAAGTTTGGAGACACTATTTGTATGAGCTACATGTTGATGTTTTCACCAATCACAAGAGTTTGCAATATGTGTTCACTCAAAGGGATCTTAACTTGAGGCAAAGAAGATGGTTGGAACTCCTTAAGGACTACAACATGAGTGTACAATATCATGTCGGCAAGGCGAATGTTATAGACGATGCTCTTAGTAGGTTATCTATGGGAAGTGTGGCTCATATTGAGGAGGAGAAGAAGGAGTTGGCAAAGGATGTTCACTATTTGGCTAGATTAGATGTTAGGTTGGCCGACTTTAATGATGTGGTATTCATGTTCAAAATGGGGCCGAATCTTAATGGTTGTTGATGTAAGGCTAAGCAAGATCTAGATCCATTATTGGTTGAATTGAAGAAATTAGTTGCCGAAAAAAATAGAAGTATTCTCCCAAGGGCGAGACGGTGTGCTTCGGTATCAAGATCTGTTAAGTGTTCTGGAGGTGGATGATCTTAGGAGGGTGCTTATGAGTGAAGCCCACAACTCTCATTATTTCATTCATCTATGATCTACTAAGTTGTATCGGGATTTGAGGGAGGTGTATTGGTGGCATGGTATGAAGAAGGATATCGCCAAATTTGTATCTGATGCCCTAATTGTCAACAAGTGAAAGTAGAACACGAAAGGCCAGTTGGTTTGACCCAAGATATCGAGATTCCCACTTGAAAGTAGGAGGATGTGAACATGGACTTTGTGGTTGGTTTGCCTCGGACCCGAAGGCAATTTGACTCCATTTGGGTTATCGTTGACTAGATGACAAGTCGGCTCATTTACTACCAGTCAAGACTACTTTTGGTTCCAAATATTATGCAAGGTTGTACATCCAAGAGTTGGTGAAGTTGTATGGTGTGCCTAGGTCTATCATATCGGATCATGGTACCAAATTTACTTCTCACTTATGGAGGTTGTTTCAAAGAGAATTTGGTACTAAGGTGAAGTTGAGCACCGATTTTCATCCTTAAACTGATCGACAAGCCGAGAGGACAATTCTAACTTTGGAAGACAAGTTGAGGGCTTGTGTATTGGAATTCACGGGTGATTGGAATGACCATCTTCAACTCATCTAGTTTGCTTATAATAATAATAATAGCTCTTATGCTAGCATTGACATGGCACTATTTGAGGCTTTGTATGGTAGGAGATGTCGATCTCTTGTAGGGTGGTTTGAGTTGAAAGAGAAGGCTTTGATTGGCCCGAATTTGGTGTTGGAGGCTATGGAGAAAGTGAAGTTGATTAGGGAGAGGTTGAAGATGGCCCAAAGTCGCCAAAAATCCTATTCGAATATTAGGAAGAGGGACCTTGAGTTTTATGTTGATGATTGGGTATATGTGAAGGTGTCACCTATGAAGGGTGTAATGCGTTTTGGCAAGAAGGGAAAGCTAAGTCCCCAGTATATAGGCCCTTATGAGGTTGTTGAGCGAATTGGGGATGTGGCTTATAGGTTGGAGTTTCCTCCGGATTTGAGCTCTATTCACTCGGTCTTCTATTTGTCTATGTTGAGGATGTTGGTTGGTGATCCTAGTACTATTGTGCCTTTGGAAAGTGTTGAGGTTGATTTATGAGGAAGTTTCGGTGGAAATTTTGGATAGGAAAGTGAAGCGACTTCGTAACAAGGATGTGGCTTCGGTTAGGGTACTTTGGAGAAATCAACATGTGGAGAGTCCTACATGGGAGGCGGAGTTGGACATGATGAAATGATATTCCCATCTTTTCCAATCTACTCAATCCTACGGTATTAGGTTCTTCCTTTTCCAAGTGGCCCCGACTCCTTCACTCTTGAGTTTCATGACATGACATGTATACATGTGCACCAAATGATTTTTATGATGTTTTGAAAGATTTCAATACGTTTTAGTATGAGTTTAAATGACCTTATGATTTTCAAGTAATGAAAATACAATGTTTTTTGTTATTGAATGTTTCATGTTCTAAGTCAAGGGAGAGAGAATGTAAGGACCCAGACATTGTATGACCTCATTGGAGCTTGAAAATTTTGGTTTCGGGAAGTTTTGGACCAAGGTAACGCTCCATGGGAGCCCTCACGACCCGTGTAAGGCTATACAAACCGTGTGGAGCCTCCATGGAGTGGTCCTTGGCCTTATGAGGAGTGTTGGCCCTTAAACGTGGAGTTTTGAGCTAAGGCACACCATACGTGGACCCCACACGGACCGTGTGACACCTTACGGACCGTCTGGTGGGTCATGTGGTGGCCTTAGTCTAGAAATCCCACAGTTTGGGACCAAGTATAGTGGTACAGCCAAGTATACAGTCCGTACAAGGTGGTACAGTCCGTATGGCCTCCCATATGTCTTCCAAAGTGAAATTTTTCCAAGTATGGAATCACCGTCTCAAAAATTTATCGTGGAAGATTTTTCTAAAGGAGGTGGTACGGGCAGTCACACTGCCTGTGTAGCCTGGTGCGGCTCGTGTGGCCCTCTATATGAGTGGTTTTTTTGAAAAATTCTAAGTATGGAATTACCATTTTGGACCTTCGTCAAGTGAATTTTTCCTTAGTGTTGGATCACGGATAAGTCCACAGTCCGTGTAACATGTCACGGACCTTATAGTCCTTTATGAGGCAACGTTTTTCAATTTTACTCATTTTACTAATGGCATTTTTGTAATTACGGATTATCCTCAGGGTCTTTTATGACTTTCTATGCCACCTAAAGGCTTCCTAATGACCTAAACGTTATTCCTCTCATTTAAATTCATGACTCACACTTAAAATTCTCTCAAGTCTATCTTAAAGAATTCTAGTAGGAGTTAAGCTTGGGAATCAAGGGAAGGCTCATTCTTCTTCAAATTTCTTCTTGAATCTTCTTCATTAGCTAAGGTATGTGGGTTTGATTCTTGGTGCCTTCCAACCAAGAAGACCCAAATTCTTTTACTTGAATTTCATGGAATTTTAGCTACTTTAAATTTGGGTTTCTATATTATTGTTTATTAAATTCAATTGAAGTATGGGTTGTACTTTGTAAATGATTTTAAGTTGATTTAAGCCTTAATATGATGGTTTGCATTGAAATTATGAATTTATGAATATGCATGTCCACTTTAAAGCTTGATTTGTGAATGGGTAGTCTATATTATGATTTAAATGTAAATTTTACTTATGTCTCTACTTGAATTTCATAATGTATTGTTGATTTAAGTTTGAATTTATATTACCCATGTTATTCCCACATCATTCATGACACATGCATTCATGAGCATTGGATTTTATGAAAATTATGAAGTGGTTTAAGCCCAATTATATTTATGTATATGATTTTGATAAGATATTAGTTATGACAAGAATGTGATCATATACATGTCTATTGTTATTGGCTCTTTGAGCGTATTGGGTACTTGCACCATATTGTTTAATAAATGAGCTATTCATATGCATGAGTATCATGATTATGAATTATGGTTTGGCTTTTGAGCCTAAAAGCGCATTGAAGGGATTTGAAATGACTATTGCCTCTTTTGAAAGCATGTATATGTATAAGTATTCTCGTGGGATGTTTTGACTTAAAACTGATGGATTGGGGGCGTCAAGGCTATCCCCAAGGGTCTCTCCCTTTCCTTGAACTTTGTGTCAATATAGGAATGGTAGCCATTACTAAAATGATCTGGTTGTCGGGGATGGTTATTCATTTATTGATATGATATGATATTGGAAATCCATCTGAAAAGATTGGGTCATGAAGAAGGTGTCCATCCATCGAAATGACTGGGTCATAAGGTATGGTATAGATTACCCTTGGCAAGTAATCTTCTCCTACCGATGGTTGATCTTCATCGGACTAACTCATGTAATAGCTTGCAAGGGCTTGATTTGTTGGTTATATTCCATCCCTACTATATATGAGTATTTGTACATTTCATGCATTATTAGTTTCATGGGATATTATATACTATATCTCCTTCTATATTATGTGTCGTTGTCATTTAACATTGAATGTAGGTTTGATAAGTCATACGCATTGCATGCTTGCATACTAAGTACATTCAGACATACTAACGCTTACATTTTCCTACATGATCTAACCATGTAGGGACCGAGGACTACATTCATCCACCATATGACATATGGCTTGAATCTTGAGATTTGCTTGTTGTGGAGAGTCCTATCTTCCAAGGATAAACCACCATTCCTCTACCTTTAGTGTTTTATTCATTTATGTTAGTTACTTAGAGGGTGAGCCCGGGGTATGTCTTGGCCCCTGTCCTATCTTATGACTAGAGGCATTGTTGGACATCTTGTAACCTCCTTTTCATTTATTTGCTAAAAAGGTTTGCTTTTTACTAATATAGTCTAGCCTCTCTTCTTCTTTAGATCCCTTGTTTCACTCCGATAGTAGTATTGATCGTGTCAATGCAGAGGAAATAAATACATTTACATACTATTAAATCTTATATACAAGTGAATTAGATAAATACGGTATCTTGATTCCGTGTTATCTAGTTCACTTATACCGGATCTTATGGAGCCTGCTCATGTACAACGTGATTCGGATCATAGAAAAGTTTCTATTTAAGAGAACCAGTAATTGGAGATTCTACTTATAGATATGGGCTACTTATTGGTTATCTTTATGTTGATTGGTTATGATCTTTATAGTATGGTTATGTGTTATGGTAATGCCAAATTGTCCTCATATAGTGAGTCATACTTACCCACCCCTTAGTATATATGTTCATGTGTTATGGGGAACCATGTTACTCCCTTTCCCTGTGACATCCCCATAGCATGAGTCCTACTTTTCCGTCTCTTAGAACTATGTGTTTATTATTCATTTCCACTTTCGAACCGGTGATGTGAATATGGATACTTTGAGGCTTATTTGGGGACTCTCGGGTTCTCATTCGTCATGTCACTCCTAGGCCCTAGGTCCGGGTCGTGACACCCTCTCGGGCTCAAGTGACTCAAACTTAGATCAATTTCTTGTATCTACCGTTATAATTGCCTTTTTCCTAATCATTATTTTTCTCTCGAATGAATAATGAATAGGGCGAGTTCTTAATGCATGAACTCATCAAGAAAGAATTTTATATGAAGGAAATTATAATGCATGCAATACAAATCTCAGATAAAAACCTATGTTTGCCTACTTTGTTATAGCGTCATGGTTATCATAACCCTAGTTGTGGGTTTAACTATACGAACTTGTAAGACTTGAAATGTAAATCATCATGTAATTTTTGTTTAAATCACTTACAAGGAAGAAATAATACAATTCTTGTATAATACAATTCTTGTATCACACAAATCAACGGAGAACAATAATTAGAACCAAATATTCCAAACAATCATCAAAACTACAACTAGAATTTTTGGTCTTCAACTCGCTGTCCAGGCGCAATGTTAAGGAGAAAATCACTGGAAAAACTTATGACATCAGTTTGTGTTTTTTATAGTTTCCCAGACCCAAAGCGTGGGAATTAATCTGTCCCATAATGAAAATAAAAATAACCTTATATAATACTTAAGATCTAAGCCTAAACCAAGTAGGAAAAACTATCATAATCAAACTAGGAAACTTGGTAAACTGGGTGACTTTGCTCTTCACGGAACTGACCACGCCTCTGGTGATTTTCACGACCATCTTGGCTCCTTCGTGGTGAGATACTGGGTGTTGGAAGGCTGACAAAATGCTTCCCTGGATGGAGGCTCTTCACATGTCGTGCAACACACCATGAGTCGTGAATGACCTCGCGGTGGTTGCCTTGCCTTTGTGGCTTTGTGTGAGCTGCCTAGGCACTTCATGGCCACCTCCATGCCTCGTGGAGTGCACCATGGGCCGTGGAGGGGCTCGTGGTGGGTTCCTTGGTGCTGGAAACATGGCTTATTTGGTCAGTGGCTCTTGACGAATTGGCTTTCACGAACTGCTTCCTCCGTCAAGCGCACCATGAGACGTGAATGGCTCTGTGGTGTGCAACATTGTTTCCGAACCTTCTTGTTTTCATCATGTGTGGTCCTTGCACCTTGAATATGCTCATGACCAGCCTCCCAATGCATAATTCCAGCCCCATCTCATGCGAATCTGATCAACCTTAACTCAAACGGTTACAAACGAATGCAACATCAAATTTCCGTAGCTTTATCAAGTTGTCCAGCTTCTAGATCAGACCAAACATTTCTCATGGCATCTTGAAATTTACTCATGAATCCTTGAATTTTTGGTATAAAAAATCCAAGGAAATCAGTCTGCTAACCATTAAGTCCATGAAATCATCGTTTTCCTGAAAATAAGCATAAAACACATAGCAAACTAAAAAATGTGCTTAAGAGCTTACAATAATCCTATGTTTTAAGCGTCATAAAAGTGGTACATTCACGACTCATCAGCCTCTGGTGCTCATATTTCACCCGTTGGTAATTTAAACACATAACCACAAACTTTGAAATATCTTCCTTCATCTCACACCACCAATAATGTTATTTCAAATCACGAAATATCTTTGCCACTCTCCGATGAATAGAATATTGTCACAATAAGCCTCTTCCAAGATCATATGCACCCAATCACCTATCTTAGGCACACAAAGGTGCGTATTAATCCTCAATACACCCTCAAAATCAAGCGAAGACGATTTGGTTTTGCCTGCCAATACTTTGTCCCATTCAAACATAGCTTATCATCATGAAATTTGTGAGCACGGATCTGATCTATCAAGGAAGACTTAGCCTCAATGAAGGCCAATACACTGTAAGATGGAGAAATATTAAGTTGAACCATCTATAAGCCGAAGCCAGAGCCTCCAAAGTCAATGGTCTCTCTTCTACCCTCAGGAATGCCAAACTATCCATACTAGAAGCCTTCCAGCTCAATGCATCTGCTACTATGTTGAGCTTGCCCGGATGGTAAAGAATAGAGATTTTATCCTTAAATAACTCCAACCACATACGATGCCTCATGTTCATACCTGAGAGAAGATGTATCTGAGACTACGATGATTGAAAGAAATCTCACAATGCACTCCATAAAGATAGTTCCTTCACAACTACAATACAAACACCACTGCAGCCAACTCTAGATCATGGGTATGGTAGTTCTTCTCATGCACTTTCAACTGGTGGGAAGTATAAGCTATAAATTTTCCCTTCTGCATCAATACACCACCCAAAACCCAAACAGAAGCATCACAATATACCACAAACGTTGTATCCTACTTGGGCAATGTTAGAATAGGTGCTGAAGTTAATAACTCTTTGCACTTTCAGAAGTGTTATTCATGCTCCTCGATCCATTAAAATACTACTGCCCTCTGGGTGAGTCTAGTCAAAGGAGTCGCAATAGTGGAGAACCCTTGAACAAATCATCGGTAATACCCTGCCAACTCAATAGAACTCTAGATCTCTGTTGCAGAAGTGGGTCTCACCCAATCTCGTACATCTGTTATGTTAGTTGGATCAATCATGATTCCATATTGTGTCACCACATGCCCGAAGAAACATACAGACTTGATTCGAAACTCACACTTAGAAAATCTAGCATACAAATTCTCTTCCCTCAATCTCTAAAGTATGACTCTCAAGTATAGATTGCCTCCTTCTTGCAATAAATCAAGATATCATCAGTAAACATGACCACAAAAGAGTCCAAATAAGGCCTTAATACCCGATTCATTAACTCCATGAAAGTAGTTGGTGAATTATCAGTCCAAATGACGTAATCACAAACTTTATTGCCCAACGAGCTCTAAAAGTAGTCTTTTGAACATCAGACTCCCATACTCTCAATTGGTGGTACCTCGACCTCAAATCAATCTTGGAGAACATTGACGCACCCTAAAGTTGGTCGAAGAGATTGTAAATATGGGGGGAGAGGATATTTTTCTTGATAGTCACTTATTCAATTGGCGATAATCAATATATCCTTATTGTACCATCCTTCTTCTTTACAAACAATACTTTTGCACCCCAAGGTGAAACACTAGGTCGAATGAACCCCTTCTCCAACAAATGCTCCAATTGTTCCTTAAGCTCCTTCAATTTTGTGGGAGCTATCTGATAAGGAGATACAGAGATGGGCTTGGTGCTTAAATCTAAATCGATAGCAAAGTCAATCTCATAGTCTGAAAGGACACCAGGAAAATCAGTAGGAAATATGTCCATGAATTCTCTCACTACTCTCGTGGTCTCCGAGGAAGGTAACTCCTTAGAACAGTCCCACACATGAGCCAAATAAGATAAGCAACCTCTATCCATCATATGTCTAACACAAACATAAGAGATTACCCCCTTAGGATATGAACTAGGCGCATCCATCCACACTAATTGAGTCAAACATGGATAAACTAAAGCCATAATTTTTGGATAGCTGCATGATAAGGTGATAACTAATCCATGCCCAAAATCATATCGAAGTCAACTATGTCTAGCAAGATCAAGTCTTCCTGGGTCTAGCCACCTAAAAATGTCACAATACAAGTTCGATACACTCGATGACTTGCCTACTGGATAGAAACACAAATAGGCACATAAAAAGGCTCACATATGTAATCAATATCCGCATCAAAATACGTCAATACATAGGAATAAGTGGATCCTTGAACAAATAATAATGAAATAAAGCAATGACAAACTGGGACAATACCTGTGATCACTTGATCAGAGGCCTCCACTTCATCCCTGCTTGGTATAGCATAACACACCCTGCGATCACCACTAGCCTATGAGCCAACTCAAGAACCACTAGAACACCACCCTTGGCACCCTTGATACCACCTCTAGTACTCTAAGACGCACCTCTCGCTGTTGGAGCTGGCGTGGGATGAGTTGTCTATGTCCCGAGATAGGAGAAAGCAAGAGCACACCTTGGGAAATCTCTGGCCTTGTGGCCAAACTCTTCAAATATAAAACAAACTCGGGGACTGGAACCCTAAGGAGGATGACCTGAAGCACCAATATGTCCTCCTAAACCTACTGAATTGACATAACTATCGTGGTCATATTTGGGTCTATCCATGCTTTTGATACCCTGAATAGCTGTATGAAATGGTCTACTCTAATAGTCCTAGGTGCCCTGACCCTGATGATCTCTACCTCTGGGAGAATGGCCACCAAACTGACCCTGTCGACAGAATTTCCTGACACCACCCTGCCTCTTGTGCCTAATACTCTCAATCATCCTAGCATGATCAATGATACTCTAAAATGATCAGCCGAATAGAACAAGTGAGGTTGTAGCCTTTTTGAAAAAACCTACCAACCTCTTCACTAACCCATAGATTCGCTCAAACTTTGTAGAATACTTGCCATAGCATAATGAGACAACTCATGAAAGTGTGTCTTCTACTCTGACACAATTATAGAACACTACTCAAACCGATCAAACTCATCAGGATGCTACTCATGGAGGCTATAATGTACGAACCTTTTAAGAAATAGCTAAGTAAGCTGGTCCAAGCTCATCATAGGACTATTCGCTGACCTACGGGAAAGAACTGATCTCCACTACTCCTTGAACCCCTATAAGAGATAAGAAGTGTAGGCTACTCTATGAGCCTCTAAGATGCCCAAATTGAGTCGATCCTAGCACTTTGATAAAAAAATCAGAAGCTTCATCTCAATAGGTACCATCAAATCGGGGAGAAGCTATCTAACAAACCTCTTGAAGCTCTTCTGCTTCACCATAGACATGGCCGCAGTAGCAACAACACGAGGAGCTGTAAACTTGGGAGGTGCAATAAACGGTGTTAAACATGACCTAGGAGTATGGAATCCATATTCCATCCATGAATGGTTGGGAAGGTTCAATAGTCATAATGGAACATGTAGTGCTTGGAAGGACTTAAGAAGTAGAAGCACTATCCAACCTTGCTAGCAATCGTACAAGCAGATCCTAAAGCCCTGATGCACTAGCTAGACTGTAGAAGGCTCCTCAATCTACTCCTCTAAAACCTCACCAGTCTCATAAGGGGCTCTAGTGAAGCCTCCCTAGCTCATCCTCGAGATATTGTTGACCCTCTAGCCCGACCTCATCCTCGATCTCTACCTCTAGCTCTAACACGACCTTGGCCTCACCCTCGAACTGTGGATTGAGTAGCAGGTATGGGCGCACACCTCAGTTGTAGTCCTATCCATCTACACAGAAAAAATAGATTAGAGACATTCAACACCCTAATATGAAAGAAATGCATGAAAGGAACCAAAAAGGATTTTTTTTTTCTCCTAATATGTATTATGTAGCCTCTCAAAGATAGCGACAAACATATACGTATCAATCCAGAAGACTCTACTGCATACCTTGCTCTTTAACTCTTAGATAGGTAAACCTAGTTTTTTATACTAACTTATCACGACCCAGAATTTGTGGTTATGATGGCACATATCTACAACGCCCAACCTGATGTGTCATCCAAAAAGTAAAAACACACGAGACTCCTAAATAAGAAGTCAAGCCACAATTGAAAGAAAGTAACACAACAACATGTGAATTCTCAAAATCTGGTGTTATGAGTGTAAAGGGCATTTAATACAATGTCTAATTTAGTACATATGAATTAGTCTTTGATGTAAAATGAAGACTATAAAATAAAGAAAGTATCTAGCGATAGTACGGAACCTGAATCTCACTAACAGATCTTGAATACACAACTGCTAGAGGGATCAACCGCCACGTAAAAGTCGCTGACTGGAATCCACATCCAAGGGGACATAGAAGTAGGAGTGAGTACAATGCACATGTACCTAGTAGGTTAGACTGACTTGATATTAAGAATTGACTAAATCATGTAATAGACTAGGAATGCCTCACCTGCATACAGGAAAACTAGTTCAGTATCAATGCCACCAATTTATATAATACGATGTGAATAAAGTAAACACATAAGTACCGACACCACACATTACTATCAATAACTCACATACAAGGCACATTATTATGCTTGCAATGGTATGGAATATATGCAGTGCATTGGTGGTGTTCATGGTATTGGCAATATCACGTTGTATCCATTACTTTGCCACCTTAAGGACTCATGATACAAGTGTGAATCACAATGTATTAATTACCCTGCCACCTCAAGGATTCATGATAGGAATATCAATCACCATCTATGCAATACCTTGCCAGTTCAGGGACTCAAGATACTGTTGTCTATCACAATGTATTCACTACCCTGCTATCTACCTCGTGGTCAGGGACTCAAGATACAAAAGATTTTAAAGATGTCTCATTTTCTCAACAAAGAGGTGTTGCCACAATTTTACTTTTTATGTTTCATGATATGAATATATGAAGATGAATGTATGTTAATACACAAATTGAGGATTACAATCAACTTAATTCAAGCCTCAGAGTGATAAAGTACTCAAAAGCCCCAGATTTATGATAAATACCCTCTTAAAAATCAATGGGAAGAAAATTCTTTTAAAACAACAATTCTTTGAAAAAAAAATCTCTTTAGTTTTCTAAATATGTCACAGACCACAATTTTTCACAAGTATATCATCTCTCAAATCATTTCATGCCCCACCACATTTCATTTCACAATAGATCACAATTCTCAATTCACTTCATGCCTCAACGAATCTCATTTCGCAATGTATATCACATTTCTCAAATCATTTCACAAGTATCTCAGTTCTCAAAAGATAAGTTACAAATCATCAATATGGAATAATTTCACGACCAAACACAATAGCAAGTAAAATTATCCACACGGATATCACAATACAACCATAATCCATGAAGTGTTTTCTTTTAGGAGGACTCGAACACGAGACATCTAGTTAAGAGTAAAACAATCTCATTGCTATACCACAAACCCATATTGATATAGACTTTTGCTTGAAAATTTTTACAATAATTGAAATTGATGTGATTATCAAGATAGTAATTATATAATTTAGTAGTTGTAAGAAAAAAGTGTTTATTTATTGATCTATGATTATGTCAAGTGGCAATATTTTTAAGATACATTAGGAAATAATCAATTAATTTTTAATTTATTTTTTACAATAAATATAAATCCAAAGTTTCAATAATAGTTTTCTTCACATTTGAAAAAAAAAAAAAGTTCTTTTAGGTTCATTTTTTTTAGAAATAGCAAATTTTAACAATGTTGTACATATGATAATGATTATCTATTTTGAGTCGAATTTGAGTTCTTATTTACGTGAGAATTTATATCATCATATATTACTAAAAGTGGAATATCTAAAGTGAAAAATTGAATTACCATAATACTCTTCAAGTTAAAACATTTCTACAATATTTATTTACTAAAAAATAAACTTATATTACAATAAATATTTTTAGAACATTGAATCTTTTACCATGAATTACTTAATTGAGAAACTAATAAAATTAATTTTCAGTTACATGAATTGGAAACGGATAATTTGAAAGAGGAGCATAGTACTTTAGTACTCACACTAAATGCAATCAATCAGGGTTGAGGACATTCATATTCTCCTTTATTTATAGCTCATAAAATATTTTCTTTCCCTTTCTGGTTTAGTATTATTTTTTATATTAAAATTTTGATCATCATCATATCATATACTTTTATATTAAATTTTGATTATCATCACATCATATCATATCGCCTTTACATTAGCATATCGTATACTATATTTTATATCATACTTATTTTAAAAGTGAAAGTTTGAATTATCAAATCGTCCATTAAAAGTTAAATGATTATTTCATCCTTCAAAAAACTATATATCATTTAAAAGAAAATTTAATATAAAAATATAAACACACACAAAGAAAATATTTGTATAATTAACAAAGATAATGATCATTATTTTGTATGGAATGTTGGTGGTTCAAATTGATTATTACAGCAATCAATTGCTAACCTTTCATTGCTATAGAAAGTGCAGAGAAGCTGAAAAGTTGAATTGAATATTAATGAGTAAGTTAATTCAATTAGTACATGTTTTTAAGGATATCCCAAAGAACTAGAAAAGAACATTATATAAAGACAAGCTGGGGTTACTAATTTCTCATCTCCCTCTTTGTAACTGTTAATCATATAAATGAGGTCCCAACGAGTGACGTGTTTAGCAACAAAAACAGCACTGATTATGTCTGCTGAAGAAATTGAATCTTTCATGGAAAGTTTCGATTTTACCTTACTGATTATGAGCTCATGACGCATTATTTGGAGCGGAAGATTGATAATTTGCCTTAGGAACCTAATAAGATTTACGTCATATTCAATTTTCGCTATTCTATAAGAACAACAATCTCTCCTCATGTTTGATTATTAGTATTACAATATTTTGGTGATAGCCAATCTAGCCGGAATGTGTCGATGTTGAGAGGTTGATTTCTCAAGAAGGCTAATAAATATATAATTAACATTAACAAATTCATTAAAATGCAAAGATAATATTGCAACTAAAGAAAGGTATTGTTTGAAAGTATTGATTGGGGCTCCTCCTCTTCCTACATATCACTGGCTACCTTTTACGATCATTGCAACTTTCAACTCTAAGAAGATATTACTTAGAACTCATTAATCCTTTTGTCTATGTGACATATTTGGTTAATTAGAATTACAATACTTCAGGGCAGAGTTACATTCACCCAAGGATAGTCAGATGGACACTCTTCGTCGGAAGATTTTTTCGAAGATATAAGTTAAATATATATATTTTGATATATATCAATTGTTGAATACCCTTGATATAAAAATCACCCACTCATCTAAAAGTATGAACACCGAAATGTTGGCTCTGTCATTGCATTACTTTCAATGTTGCCAAAAATATATTTTATGGCCAATGTGATTTCACATGCATTAGAATTCCATTCGCTTGGGGGCTTTTGTTTCCGTGCATAGCTGTTAGATTGTAAGTAAGAATTAGTATTCTTAATTAATATTTCAGATTCGTTGTCTTACTATGTGGTATGGGTATTACTATTCATTATTACATGGATTATTGTATCACAAAACTTGATTTGTAACGCTTCTACACTTTTGAAATTACTTATTTTGAATTATTAAGTAATAGGGCCGTAATATATATACAGCTAGCTTCCACAATAAACGGTATGCTTATAATAGAGCAATTGGAACATAGTTGAATCATACACAATGAATTTGTTTGCAAGTATTCGTCATACAGTGACTCATTATACATCTTACTTAGTTATTCAATTTTGCAATTCATAGAAAATTAACCATTTATCGCCTAACAAAGAAGTCATTCAAAATGGATGAATATTTATCAATTTCGCTTGTACTTCTAAATTTTTTCTTTTTGTTGACAATTACACAATGATGTTAATATAACTCATATCGCATATATTACGTCTTAAGACACGCGTTGCACGCAAGTCTCCAGTGCAACTCTCCAGCGACTAGTATCTTATAATGCATCATCTTCATTCTGCATAAATCATTTTTAATTTATTTAACTATTTAAGTATGATTTAAAATTTTAAAAATAACTTAGAAATTCACAAGCCAATATCTTTAACACATGAATAGCAGTGCATGCACACTAGATGTTTTTTTGACTAAAATATAAAAACAAAAAACATCATATAATATAAAAACTAAAAGCATCATACAATATGAAGCAGAGCGAGTAATAGGGGAGCAAGATTAGTGAGTGAAGTCAGAAATGAAGTTAGATTTCATCACTAAACAAACTTAAATGCGTTTTACGAAATATCAGCTTTAGAAACTTTGTGATTGCAGCAATGTCATAACATTTATGTCTAATTCTTACTGCTCATTCAAATCAAACGGTTTCAGTTAAAATTCATCATTTGGGGATTTTATATATATTTAGACATTCCTTCTACTACTGAAGTTAATATGACCATGGGCTATGCTTTCGCAACTGGATCTTTATGCACAGCAGTGTTAACCTGTTTGGAAAGGTAAGCTTCATAGATTTCTACAACTAGCCTGGGATCCTTGTCCACGAGTTCTTTGTATTCTTCTCGCTTGCTTAGCTTGTCCATGTTTTCCATGATCAATGACAGTGCTGCATCAAGCAACTTCTTTGCATTGTGCTGGTGAGCAAATCCATAACTAGGAAGCGAGTTCTCCCAGTTTAATTTGGAAATTAGAAACTTCTCACAATACGTCTTCAGATGATTCACTTGGTATTTTTCTGCCAAAATCAGAAGGTCACAAGCCATAAGTTCATCCAGGCATGCATCAGCGGTGTATAAATAGGTTACAAAGGCACGAAGTGCATCATATGACACATCACTGATTTTAATCGTGCCGCTGAGGCTTTCTTCCATCTCATTTTCAAGCATAGCTCTGAACACCGGGGAACGACTGGCCTGCATGGGAATATCAAAATTCAAAAAAAAAAATAGAAGTGCAAAAACTATTTCAGATGGATTGGCATTAAACCACTTAAGTGAAAAATAACAATTAAAACAGTAGAGGAATCGCATATTAAAGACTAGTGGTGAAGGCCGGTGCCAATATAAATTATTTTTTAGTCTCGATTTATGGAACATCGATAGATTTTTCCTATATATTTTAGAAGATATTATAAAATTATAATTAAAGCAACTAAAGAAATATTATGAAGTCGTTGAAGCAGACACGTCAATACACAGCTGCCTTGAAAAGATTAAATTGAAAAGTCCACAAATTATTTTTTGTTGGCTCATCGGAAGCTGCAATATAAATTATTTTTTAGTCTCGATTTATGTGACATCGATAGATTTTTCCTATATATTTTAGAAAATACTGTAAAATTATAATTGAAACAGCTAAAGAAATATTATGAAGTCGTCGAAGTAGACATGTCAATACACAGCTGCCCTGAAAAGATTAAATTAAAAAGCCCACAAATTATTTTTTGTTGGTTCACCGAAAGCTGCTCAAGTAAGCAGTCAATATAAATTATTTTTTAGTCTCGATTTATGTGACATCGATAGATTTTTTATCTATATTTCAAAAATTATTGTAAAATTATAATGAAGCAGCTAAAGAAATATTATGAAGTAACTGAAGCAGACACGTCAATACGCAGCTGCCTTGAGAAGATTAAATTAAAACGTCCACGAAATATTTTGTATTGGCCATGTAATAAAGGCGAAGAAGCAGGTAGCTGAAGCAGGCAGGACATCCGGAAGCTGCCAAGCAGGCAATTGTGACCGGAAGCTGCTGCCTTAATTTCTTATATATAAGTAGTAATGTAAAGAAAGAGGAGACTGTCTTTCTAGTTCCTATGTTTTCCAAACACTCAGACCATATCTAAGCAGAAAATATAAAGACATAACAATAACTATGCTACTGTTGCAGAGCTCCATAGTGATGATTGAGAGGAATAAAGAACTCCAAAGCCAGAAGAATACCAAACATGACCATGCAAAAAGTGTCCCTAACATGTGAATAAGCTTTTGGCAATTTGCAAAATTGTTCAATGTGGCATATCTTAGAGCTATATTGACAGAGATTGCACATATTGCACCAAACTGTCTATATCATTGTGTTTTCTTTTTGTGTATAGAAGTTCAAGCTACAAGCAATTTGCTTCCCCTCTTTCTTAGGGATCAGTTTAACACCAGATTCCTCAGTATGCTAAAGTGAATCATGCTAGTACGCTACAAAAATATTTCTGCTGGGTTAGAATAGAAAGATAAACTGGTAAAGATAAATATGATCTTTAATGTTTTTTACAGAAGTACCATGGATCTTGACCTAGCCATGTAGTATGCAGTAGGTTATAATTTACAATATAAAGTGATGTTAAAAGAACCAACGGAGTGAACCCATATCCCACATGCCACAGCCGTCATGACTGAAGCTTACTCACTTTGCGAGTAACCTATATTCTACCCATATTTTACCCATGATTTACCCACTTTTAAGTGGGCTAAATATGGGTCTAGCCCATATTTAACCATCTCTCAGCGCCACTCACCCAACCCATTCAAATATGGATTGGTAGGTTAGCACTAGTCAAAAGTAACCAGCATGAGTCTAGATAACATTTTATGGCATGATTCACATTGTAGATCAGCTATTAAAATATTTCAGAAAGAACATCCAACATGGAGTAAGTTTGAAAATTGAAATGCTGTATAGCTGAAGAATACTGATGTTAAAGGCTCTCTTGAAATGCACCTAAACTTTGAAGCTCCGTAAATTACGTTTGCTAAGGTAGATAACCAACGCACTAAGGTATGCACTTCGTCTTTCTCATACTAAGACAGTAAGAGGGTAGCAGTAGAAAATAGACATAGTTGAGGATGTGACACTAGTAGTTAAGAATCTATCATGAATATTTTTTGATGAAGAATATCATGAATAATTAGTTAGAGATCAGAATGAGATTAACACTGCATCTTTCTATCTAAATCGGAAATTTAAAATGGTTCATGAACTTGGTTGAGTCTAAACATTTTGATTGGTTGTAGCTTTGTCAATTCAGTTGCTTGAATGCTATTGTTTGTTTTTATAGTTATTTTTATTGCATCAGCACTTTTTTACTCACCATGGCCCACGCTTTTAATTGCGCTTAATGCCCCAGCAGACCTTAGTGGCTTTCTATGTTTTTGCCTTAGACAACTCTGATGGAGCGCATAGAAACTTAGTCCATCAACTGCAGCTTTTCATATGTTCTGGCCTTTGAGCAGTAAAACTATAAGTCGTACTATGAGTTTCTTCACAGACTTACTCAACTTACAACAGCCAATGCACTACCGATCTTGCAGATTTTGTGCAACTTTAAAACAAAACACCTAACAGAAAACAACTCCAGATAACTTTAGCCTCCCACCCACTAATAATAGTTATAAATAGTGGCAACCAAGCCCACAATTTACATTCCAATACATACAGCCAAGTTCCGCTCCAGGTCTAACTAAAATCACCAGTAGTCCAACACTTTGTTCCTTTGAAAAAGCACTTGATCGACGAAATGCCATACCCTAACAACTTCTTCAACACTTTTTCCTTATTTTGTTTACAAGGGGCCACAATATGAAAAAAAACTCACCTTTGCTCATCTAAAATGAGTGCACTGTTATAGTTTTAACATTTGTAAAATTTAGTGTGTGGCTTGGATTTTCCCTAAGTTCTTGTCATTGACAATTCCATCTAATCATTTCCTAATGAAAGGAGTAATTATACTACAATTTTCTATCCTGTTGATCTCAGCATCTCAATTAACTACTCCTTACAACAGCATATCTATCACAAATGGTGTCCGGAGAGTGCAGAGTGGAGGAGAGTTATTTTTGAAAGACCCTCGGCTCAAATCAATCAACTATTCCTAAATTCAAAAATTAATCGGACTAGTTTTGCACTGGCTATTGACCTACCAACCCTAACTTCTTTATCCACCTGCAATTAATATCAATTAACTAAAACTAATCCGAGTCGACTATATGAATCCTCTTTTATAACAAAAATTGTTGAATCAATGTGGGTACTCATTATATATTGATCAAACAGGTACTGACCAGAAGAGCGCGATTTGCAGGAACGGGAACAGGGTGAGAGGTGGACTTGCCGGATTCATCATGAGAAGCGACCAAAACGACGTCGGAGAAGAAGGGTACAGTTCGTTGTTGTTGGTGGGATGGACCCCAGAAACGGAGGAAGTTGACTTTGGCTTTAAGGTCTTCGATCTCACGCTTCAGCTCTTCCTCAGTCTCGCTAGCTTCTTCGTAACACTCCCTGCAAGTGCCGGCGTTACGGGAGCTGTAATCCTCCTTGCATGAAACGCACTTCATTTGAGCTTCCGATGATGTTTCGTCTTCATCGTCTATCCCAAAGTCAACTGACGGCGTCGATGATCGCCGCCGGTGATGCCCCCGTCTCATCTTCTGTTTCTTTTATCTTATGTTTGAGCTTTACCCTCTGCTCGTTTCTGCTGCTGCACCACTTTTTAAGAATGGAGCTCTATAGAATAATACAAATTCAATTTCTAGTACCCAAAGTCCATAGTTTCTTACATTATTAAGTCATATAAAAACTTATAACAATACAAAGTCCATTAGTTTGCCTAATTACATGCCTTCCCATGAATTATTAAAATTATTTTTCATGCCAAATTTTGATCCCTGAATACATATATTTGAAACATCCAGTATCTAAAATATATAAGCTCAAAATTAAATATAATTTATTTCAATACATTATATTTAAGTGTGAATTTATATATATTTGGCATATATTAACTATCTCGCTCGTCTCTCTCATCTGACCCTCTCTCTTTTCTTGCTTGCCTCTCTCCCTATGTATATGCATTTTAGAATGTATTTGGTATCCCAAATACATGTATCTGATGCAATTCACATATTTTGAGATAAACTGATTCTCTTGCCCGCCTACCTCTTTATGTATCTTTATTTAGAGTATATCTGATAGCAAAAATACATGTATCTAGGTGTATTTGACTTAAAATTTATTGTGAAATTATTAATTAGTGAAACAATATAAAATTATTTCAAATTATAAGGAGAACCAATAAAAAATGATAAAAATATTTGTATAATTAGATAATTTCGAAAACTTATTGCACATGTTAAAATATCATATTATTTCTATGGATTTATAAACCTGTTGTTAGGATAAATATTAATTTTGCATCTCAATTTACGTGACAATTGTCTGTATAGTTAGTTTAAAAAATAAATCTAATATATTTTTATATTTAATAATAAATTAATTTTTAATTACTTATTTTATTTTAATGAGATAATTTATAATCATATAAATATGTAATAACTTATTCGGAAATACATAAAATACCCCAAAACTTGATAGTTGTAATAACATTACTGGTCATTTTTTAGCTTCTTTGTGAAAATTACTGTTTTGCCCTTTCATAAGTTACTTTGGACCTATTTTTCCCTATCTGTGTAGTTAGAACTGAGATCTTGTGTTTTAAAAGTGAAAAATATGAGTTTTGACATTTTAGGAAGCTTAAATTATTGAAAAAGTGAGTTTTTGTATCATTCTGAGTTTCGGGGGTCTGATCGAAAATCCATCAATTTCATTAGCTCTAGAACGTCGAATTTGGTCTAGGAAAAGTTATGGAACTGAATTTGGAGTTAAAATAGAGAATTCTGGATCCAAAATTGCATTTCATTTGATTTCGAAGCCTAAATTTGGCTTTGGTCAACATTCGGAGTTTGAAAGCTCTAATCAAAATTCCGACAGTTTCATATTACTGGATGATGAAACTAATGCTAGAAATGATCTCGTTGTAATTTTTAGAGTTTCCAACGGCAATTCTGGTATTTTGAGTTTTAAACTAGTTTTAACGAGCTTTATCGGTAATTGGGATGGGGAGAGCTCAGAATCAAATTCTGATAATGTCGTTGAGTCCAGATCAATGTTTCTGGTAGGGGTGCATGTCTTGTTTGTGTATTTTGGTTTTCAAATGGAGCTCGAGGGTCCATTTCGAGTGAAAATTATAACTGGCCTAGAGAAATCTGGTGCGGGTCCCTCTCTTCCCTGCATTCGCGGGATCGATCTATGCATTCACGTAGGTTAGTATTTCCCTTCTCCGCGTTCACAAAAATCGGTTTGATGGACCCTCCACATTCGTGGAGCTTCATTAAAGTTTCCCCTTCGTATTTGTGGGCACCATTCTGCATTCCCCATTACTAAAAAACTGTGTTTAGTGACAGATGAGATCCGTCGCGAATAAGTTAAAATCCGTTACTAAATATGTTTAGCGATGGATTACTAATGGATTACCGACCGTTATAATTCTGCTCGTTGCTAAAGCTTTAGCAATGGAAAAATAGATTTCGTAGCACATTTAGCGACTATCTAGCGACAAAATGATATCTGTAGCAAACTTTAGCAACAAAATATTTCGTCACCATGTTTGTATATTTTGTTGCTAATTACATAGAGCATTTGGTCATCTTATAACATAGCAACGAAATATGTTGTCGCTAATCCCATGCTATTTTATTTATTTATTTGTGCTCAGCTTGTAGCAACAAAACATTATTTGTCATAATCCATCGCAATTTTTTTAGCACGTAAAATTTGTCACAAATATTATTTTTTCTATAGCATATCAAATATAATAAATGTGAATTATTTAGTACCTTGAAAAACAACTAACATTCATAATAAATAATATTTATATAAAGTTCAAAAGATAGCAAAATCCAAAATCACATAATTAAGTTAAGACATCACTCCAAACATCTAACAACTACTAATAATTTCATATCCATCAATATTTTGTTAACAAACACCAAACGAAATGAAAAACTAATGTTTCAAAGAAGAACTACTGTCATTAGCATCAATATTAGTAAAAGGAGACGCTATAGGTCCCCTAAATGATGGGTCACCAGTAGGAGTAATTGGCTGATCTGATGGTGAAGAAATCACACCGCATATGCGCTCAACCAATATAGGAAGCAAGTGATTAGATAGTGAAGGAATCAATCGCATCCAATTTTTCCACACATTATCAATTATATATCCTAGATTAGTTCTCTTCTTTTTTATTTTGGAGACAAAATCCCTATACTTTGTTGCTGCCTTAATTTCCCATTGTCTCCTCACTGCATTTTCATTAGTGGAAGAGTCCCAACAGTATTCCTTTTGAAATAGGTTTTGAAAGTAATAAACTTAATATTCTATCCATAAAAAAAAAATTAAACTCAACTATGATGAAACCTTGAATTCTCCAAAATAAAGATCTCTTACAGGTTGCGAGACACCTTTCCAATAGATTCCATTGGGATCGATTTTATTTCTGAAAGGCTTGTGTATGAAAGTAGAACATATTGAAGAGGGTTCCAACCTGTATAATGAAGACAATATTTGAAGGTCTATCATAAATCAAAATAATATATAAGAATGATACTACAAACATTGACTACCCTGTAGGAGTAAGAGTAATAAGTTTGCAAGATGCCCACGAGCACTGGACTCACCTTCGTCAACTATGTTGCTCTGACTACTATCACCTATTGGGTTGCTCTGATTTGGGGGAACAGGAGATGGTTCAGCGATGGATGGGGTACTAGTGTGACCTGATATTTGAACGGGTAGTACACTACTTGTAACAGATGTTTGAACTTGATTTATACAATCTAGCCCATTTATGGAACTTGTACCATCTTGTTGGGGGCTAATTGTGGTGGGAATGGGAATGGTAGGCATGTTTATGTTCATGACAGAATTACCCCTAACTGAGGATTTCCCTACATGATTTGTGCTACCTCGACCTCTACCTCGAGTCATATCTACAAAACATACAAGTATTTTTGGACCATCACTTATACAAAATCTAATTAACAAAGCAAAGGATAAGGAAATATAAAACATTAGAGCTATTCTATCACAGTAGTAATTAAAGTAGAAGAGGAATCACTACAAATATCCAATAACTTTGGTGTCTGCAATAGCCATATAGCTTACAAGTACCTCGTAATCCATTCTTTTTATGGGCTTTGATTGTTGTTATAAGCAAACCATATGGTTCAAAATCAGACAAATGGACTAAAGACAAGACAATGATTCTTATCTACATCCCATATGATGATGTGAGGAAGTGTGGATATAATGGTTCTACCCTTAGTGGTCCTTGTTCTGTTTAATTTATAGATGAGTTTTGGACAAAATCTGGAAAGAAAGAAGCTTATGGAAAAAACCAAATCAAGTCCAAATGCAGCAGATTAAGGATAAAAACAAAAAAAATTGAGGGCATTCTCAACGTGTCTTCGAATACGGTTAGGATCCTGAAAATTAGCAATTACTCGCCATATGCCATATGAGATTTGGACGAATCATGTGTTAGTAAGTTAGCTAGATGAGTAGAAGTATGTGTGCACGTTTAGCTAACATATTATTTTCAATATTTTATGAAAAAAGAAAGGAAAAAAATACACAACCAAGTACAGATACAAGAGGATTCAACACTTTGACTTGTAGAGACATTTAGAAAGTCATTTGCTGCAGGGGTGTGTGGTAAACAGTACCATGCTTGTTTCCCTACAACGATCAAATGAAGCAGCTGGAGTGGGTAAAGAACTTGTGTCTTGTGATGACTATGAGGGTATTGGTCTAGGCATGCTTAGGTAATGTTCCTGAGGTAGAAGTTGTAACAATCCATCTTGAGATGAGAAGTCCTACACCGGCAAAATATAAGAGAGATGTTGGGTATATAAGTAAAGAACTGGTCTATATACTGTGAGACTCCTTTTGAGGTGAGCCCAAAGGGACAAATCCGTGATGGGTTAAGCCCAAGAGTGGACAATATTTCACAGTGTTGAGCCATGTCGTTATAGGTGATATCAGAGCCACTCTTGTGTTAGACTTATTGATGTGGGTCAGAGTTCAACTGAATTTAGGCGAATCCCAGTGAGGTGGGGAAAACCTTACTACTGAGTCTAAGCAAATCCCATACGATGGGGCAAACCTCAGCGAGGACGCTGAGTCCATAGAGAGGGTGTACGTAACAACCCATCTTGAGATGAGCAGTCCCACATCGACAAAACATAAGAGAGATGCTAGGTATATAAGTAAAAGACTGGTCTATATACTGTGAGATGCCTTTTGGAGAGACTGGTCTATAATGATAACAATACTAACTCATACCCTTACAAAATCCACCAATTTCTTCTTTTGCTCGTTGTCAAAATTTCTCCAATCATCTACATATAGAGGTGTTAATTCTGGAGTTCTTGCAACAACTCCTAAAAAGCTAGCAAGCTTTCGTCCCTCTTTTCCAATAGGTTGGTTACGACTGTTAAATGGCACATCAATTGTCTTTTCCGGAGGAAGTTTTCAAACATCTTTTAGTAAAGTAGGACCACGAGGCTTTCTTGTCACCAAGTTACCTAGAATGAAAAAAGATTTAAACTAATCAAACGACAAAACATATATGGTTAACCACATGAATGATAATTCAAAATTTGAATGTTGACAAGTTCTCCCTTCGGTCAACTATCTTTAGTGGTATGACATACCATGTTTCGTATTTAGAATATTATCATCTAACCAAAATATTAAAGATACAAATAAAGTAACCAGGACCAACATAAATGACTTAGTGAACTCTTACAAATCAATATGGATATCTTGTCATCTGGTAGAACAAAATTCATTAGCTGCCAGGAAGTGAAAACAAGTGCGATGCTGAAATTTACCATTTTCAGTAGCATAACAGATTGTAATGATGTTTTTTTTCCGTACCTATTCCATCTAGCAGATAGTACAACTACACACCTAGTAGAATGCATAGTGAATGTTCTTGTCTTAATGACAAAATCTGTAACTAACTAAATATAGACAGAACAATATTTTAAGTTCCATAGTAGTATATTTCACATTCAATTAACTAATACATACTCATATATTCCATATTTTCTCTATAGAAAAAGAGATATCGATAATATAACCATACCTAACAACTAAGATATCAAAACAAGACGGGGAAAAATAGTGTTACCTGATTCAGCATTAGGTTGAACCTCAGTGCCACAAACAGAACTATTTATTTCATTAGCTTTATCATCATGCACTTGGGCTACAGAATTGTTTTGATTATCTATCAATTGTTCGAGATAAAGTTGGGTTGCAGGGTTATCTTGACTATCCATCAACCTCTCAATATAATGTCGCACATCTTCATCATGTTGTTTAATAACCAATCTGTTGCAACCTCTAGTCTGCATAATTTCTTCTTCAAGTGAAGAAACTACCTTGTTGCATTAAGTCCAGTAAGCCCAACCATATATATCAAGCCATATAAAAATAGGAAGAAGCTTCATCATCTCAAGCAATGGAAACATATGACTAGTTTTTTTATGCACATAAACAAAGCTTCGTGACAAAGATAATTTTAATTATAAGAGAAGTTAGTATATAAGAAAAAATATTTCTCCAGTGATAAGAACATCTTATCTTATTACAATCCACGAGCTACAATCAACAACACATAAGCAAAGGCAATCACATAAAATGCACTTAAATATTCAAATATAAACCAATACAAACATGGACAATTGGTAATTGACTAATACACATCGTTCAATTAAATGACTTAAATTAAAAAGAAAAAAAAAGATATTTTATCAAATTTCTAATTGAAAAGTAATAATTTTGTAGAAGTTCTTAAATAAAAGTAGCAAAAAACAAAAATACATTTGACCATTTAAACATGCATTTTGTACGATAGATATGTAATAAAAAGGATAATTTGCTAAATTTCCTGCATCCAGGATATAATTCTTCATTTGCCTCCTTTATGAGTCGTTCAAATTTATCCACCTCTACATAAGATTGTATTCCAGATACATTAACAACATTTTCATGTAGGTTTGGCTCCATGTCACCTCTTTCATTGATGTCACTATCTATGAACTGTGTAAAACCTCCAAAGGCATCATGTATCATTCCTCTCATATCATCACCTCGTACAATTGCCTGCCTCTCATTATTTACTTCAGTATAGTTTGATCCTCTTAGAGACTCTCCATGACAAAACCAATTATCATATGATTGCATAATACCATTAACCACAAGATGATCATAAGCTGTAGCCCGATTTACTTGATGGATAAGTACACATTCAATACAAGGACATGAAATTTTCGCTCCTTCGTATATTTTAGAAAATGCATGATTTAAAAAATCTTCAAATCCATCCAAGTATTCTTTACTACGTCTATCAAATGACATCCACCTTTTATTTGTAGAATTGTTCATGATGTTGAAGATATTATCTTATTTTCTACAATTATTGTAGGAGCTAAAAATATATTAGTAAAAAAGAGAGAAAATTAATCAAAAATATATTTCAAATAAAATGCTCATCCTCTTAGTATGAACTTTGTTTCGACAAAGATACCATTTTAACAATTAAATTGTACATTAAATTTGAATGATAGAGATTCCATATGTCACGCCCCAAAAAGAGGGGAGGCGCGACTGGCACCCAATACCGTTATTGGCCGGGTAAGCCACTAAACATACTAGTTAACTAACCTTTGGACCAGAAGAAAATCGGGCAGCATAATGTTTAGAAAAACAAGAAACTAAGTCGGGACCATTTAGGTCATGACCTGGTCAACAACAGATTATGTACATTAAGAGAAATAAGCCAAAATAATAAAGTACTGGCTAGCCGGCAAGGCTGCCACAACAGAGGTATAGACACACACTATATATACATGCCAATCTGATGACCGGAGACTGAAGGGTACAAAAGGACCAGCCCATAATAACATGTCCACAATAGCCTCTAAGAGAACTACTAATATTGTCGGGACAGGGCCCCGACTATACCCAGCTGTACAACAAAAAGCAAGTATCCTATGAAAGCTCCAGGAAGAGGTGGAGCTTACCAACTCACAGCTGACCAGGGCTCCTAGTGAAGGGGTCAATCAGAGTCCTTACCTGAACCTGCACGCACGAAATAAAATGCAGCGTCCCCAGGCAAAGGGACGTCAGTACGAATAAACATGTACTGGTATGTAAGGCAGGAAGTAAAATCATGGATAACCATAGTAAAAAGGTTAATAGAAATACCACCTGTAACTAAAACTCAAGTAGCCTCAATGGCTAATAAGCCACCTCCTAATGATAAAAAAATGCATGGTATGCTCGAGTATCATATGTCGTGAATACATATATATAGATGCAAATGCATGACATACCCAACCAAATGCTAGCACTGATGGTCCTTTTCGGTAGCTAACCGGCATCATATCTGCCAACCTGTGGCCATCTGTACCATATACATATATAGTTGGGCAAATAGGCCCCATACCTTCGATTATAGCTCGAAGTCCATGCATAACGTGCAATGTATGATATGAATGTTGAATGCACATAGTAAGCCATAGCAAGAACTTAGAAAATCTTGGCTCTTTGGTACACTTATTCACATAGCATCACAGTCATTGTCATTTAGCCAATCTTGGCTCATTGATATATTTATTCTCATAACATCATAATCGTTGTCACAACATATACATATGGCTCGTGGAATTATACATGTCCTTTTTAACAAGTTTTCCCTTGCATTCTACATTTATTTTAGTGACACTACACCAAGAAGAGAAACGCCTCTAACCTATGAATAGGTAGCTGGAAGACCGACAAAATGATATATAGAAATTGAATGTTCGGTTTAAATGAACGAATGGAATTTCAACCTAATACCACCGTGAAAATAACTCAGCTGTAATCCCAGTGCCTTTCACAGAAGGTCTTTCTAACAACAGAATAGTAAGATATCGCATTTGACATTTTGGGAAACTTCCCAGATTTCGTGCTAAAAGGAGGGACGGAGCTTAGCCTTAACATACCTCTCCAACGAACGTTCGATTGCCAAAAGTTCCTTCACCAAAGTTGTTCCTTACGTCCTAAGCTTCGCAACGACTATATATACGCAGCTTAAAGACACCTATAAACAGTCAAAAATTCAGCATTAATGACCAGATTCGGCAAGGAGCATTTACGCGAGGAAATGTCCGTAAAACTTCGTAAAATTAACGGAAAAGAGCTCCACAATTATAACCTAAACACACCAGCTGCAAACCAACAATACCAGCAAGAACACCACTTTTTTTACAGCCCAAGAACAGCTCCAAACACAGCTAATATGAGGGAAAAATAATTCCAAAGCTTAAGGCACGCATTTCTAGGCACGGAGACGAATTTTAACGGTAAAAATGCGAAAAACTTACCTAAATCGCTTAGAGAACCCTTGGGAGCTTTCTCTTCTGTTGTAAACTTGTTTGGGACGAAAATGGCTCAATTTTGAGCCTTAAAGAGTCAAAATAGCCGACATTTAAGTCGGGTCAACCCGACCCGACACATGACCCGGTTTCCAGTTCGGGCAGTCTCGGTAAAATGGTCATAACTCTTTATTCTGAGGTCGGTTTGATGCGCGGTTTTGTGCGTTGCAAACTAGACTCATAGATCTTCAATTTGATAGGTTATGGACCTTCTAACTCCTTATAGTTAGGGAGATATGACCCAATACATTTGACCCAAATTTAAGAAGGATTTCTTAAAGAAAGTTACAGTAACTTTGGCCAACCTTTATCTTGCAACTTTCTTGATTCCAAAACTTAATGTATGACCTTTGTGCTATTAAAATAACTTAAAGAAATCCATAATTAGCAAATTATAAACTTTTAATTCCATCTGAAAAGTGAAACCTAATTTAGACCTTCCGAAAAGGGCGAGGTGCCACTTGGGTCATTTCTTTAATCCCGAATATGCATTTAGGGTATTCCTTTGGCTTAAAACTTTAGGTCTTTGACATTACCACTTATTGACAACCTTATTATCCTTAGGTTCTATACAAATTCATGTATGTCTTATATGACACACCACCCTATGTATATATAGAAGACGAGGAGCACGGGGTTTCACAGTCTCCCCCCCTTAAGAACATTCGACCGCGAATGTATCTAAACAACGGCTTGGTTGCACTATTAACTCTTGAAATGTGACTTTTGAGGATATACTTTTTTTTTTCCATTCCATAAATCAATTTTGAAAGAAAAAGAGAATTCTAATTATAAGCTTTGTATAGCTATCTCCTGACGATCCATATAAAGTATGCCCCCAACTCATTTAAAACTTAAGTTACTGTAGAAAGATGACTGCCAACTTTTAAAATATGACTTACCTTAATTTGTAAATAGCTGGGGGTGCCTCTTCTTCATTTCCTCTTCTGCTTCCCAAGTCATTTCCTCAATATTGTTGTTCCGCCACAATACTTTCACGGAGGCCACTTCTTTATTCCGAAGCTTTCTTACTTGTCGGTCTAAAATAGCCACTGGCACCTCATCATAAGACAAGTCTTCATTAATGTGGACATTTTCAATATTGGTAATACGTGATGGATCTCCAATGCACTTCCGTAACATCGATACATGAAACACCGGATGGACTGCCCCCAATTCTGAAGGCAAATCAAGCTCGTATGCGACCTTGCCAATCTTTCGAATAATCTTATACGGTCCAACATATCTAGGACTGAGCTTTCCTGTCTTCCCGAACCGCATGATTCCCTTCATGGGTGATACCTTCAAGAAAACCCAATCTTCTACATCAAATTCTAAGTCTCGTCGTCGAACACCTGTATAAGACTTTTGTCGACTCTGGGCAGTTTGCAATCGGTCTCTAATACGTCTCACTTTGTCCATCGCTTGCTGAACTAGATTAGGGCCTACCAATTTTGCCTCCCCAACCTCAAACCAACCGATCGGCGACCTACATCTTCTCCCATATAGTGCTTCATAAGGCGCCATTTGAATACTAGCTTGGAAGCTATTATTATAAGCAAATTCAATAAGAGGTAGATGGTCATCCCAGCTTCCTTTAAAGTCCAGCACACAAGCACGTAACATATCCTCGACGGTCTGGATGGTACGCTCTGCTTGCCCATCAGTTTGTGGATGAAAAGCGGTGCTGAGATTCACCTGAGTGCCCAGACCCTTCTGAAAAGACTTCCAAAAATAAGTCGTAAATTGAGCCCCTCGATCAGATATAATAGACAATGGAACTCCATGAAGGCGAACAATCTCTTGAATGTAAAGCTTAGCATAATCCTCCGCTGAATATGTCGTTCTTACTGGCAAGAAATGAGCAGATTTTGTCAACCTATCAATGATTACCCAAATAGAATCATACCTGCGTGAAGTACGAGGCAAACCCGTGATGAAGTCCATATTTACCATGTCCCATTTCCATAGCGAAAGCTCAATATACTGAGCTAGGCCTCCAGGTCTCTGATGTTCTGCTTTAACTTGCTGACAATTGGGACATTGGGCTACCATCTATGCAATATCCCTTTTCATGCCATTCCAGCAATAGATTTTTCGAAGGTCCCGATACATTTTTGTTGCTCCAGGGTGGGTTGAATATCTAGAATAATGGGCCTCAGAAAGAATCCTGGCACGGAGTCCTCCGATATCTGGCACACATAAGCGGCCTTGGTACCTAAGGACTCCCTCTCTGGTCAGCTCAAATGGAGGATGTTGTTGTTGTGAAATGCTCTCCCTCAGTGTCCTAAGCTCAGGATCCTCGCGCTGTCGCTCTTTTACTTCATTAACAATGGAAGATTCTGCTGTATTTTGAACAATTACACCTCCTTCCTCTGTATCTACCAATCGCACCTGCAAACTAGCTAGCTGGCACAGGTCTTTTGTCATTTCAACCTTATCAGCATCAACATGGCTTAGACTTCCCATGGACTTCCGGCTAAGTGCATCAGCAACAACATTAGCTTTACCAGGATGGTACAAAATGACCACATCATAATCTTTTAGTAATTCTAGCCATCTCCTTTGTCGTAAGTTCAACTCCTTTTGCTTAAATAAATATTGAAGGCTCTGGTGGTCGGTAAAAATATCAACATGGACTCCATATAGATAATGTCGCCAAATCTTTAGAGCAAATACAACCGCAGCTCAAGATCATGGGTGGGATAGTTTTGTTCATGCTTTCGCAACTGTCTAGAAGCATATGCAATAACTCTACCATGCTGCATAAGTACACAACCTAGGCCAATTCTCGAGGCATCACAATATACAACGTAGCCTTCAGCTCCATCTGGAAGAGCCAAGATAGTTGCGGTGGTAAGCCTTTTCTTTAACTCTTGAAAACTCTGCTCACATGCTTCAGTCCATTGAAACTTAGTTGCTTTATGTGTCAATCTCGTTAGCGGTGCAGAGATAGAGGAGAATCCCTCAACAAACTTCCTATAATATCCTGCCAAGCCTAAAAAGCTACGGACCTCGATCGGATTCAATGGTCTCGGCCAGGCCATTACTGCTTCAATCTTCTGGCCATCGACCTTGATAACATCACCTGTAATAACGTGGCCAAGAAAAGCTACAGAATTTAACCAAAACTCACATTTAGAGAATTTAGCATATAACCTATTGTCTTGGAGAGTCTGTAATATGGTTCGCAAGTGATTTGCATGCTCAGCTTCTGACCGTGAATATATCAGGATGTCGTCAATAAACACGATCACAAATTCATCCAAGAATGGTTTAAACACTCGATTCATCAGGTCCATAAAAGTTGCTGGGGCATTTGTAAGCCCAAAAGACATGACAAGGAACTCAAAATGTCCATACCTCGTCCTAAATGCTATCTTTGTTTGTAATATCAACATCCCTGACTCGCAACTGGTGGTACCCGGATCTTAAGTCAATTTTTGAAAAACATTTGGCACCCTGCAACTGGTCGAATAAGTCATCAATCCGCGGGAGAGGATACTTATTCTTGATGGTGACTTTATTTAGCTGTCTGTAATCAATACACATCCGTAAGGAGCCATCTTTCTTTTGAACAAAGAGCACTGGAGCACCCCATGGAGATGTACTTGGCCTAATAAAGCCTTTATCAAGTAAATCCTTCAGTTGTTCCTTCAATTCCCTTAGCTCTGCAGGAGCCATTCTGTAGGGAGGAATGGATATAGGCTGCGTGTTCGGGAGCAAATCTATAGCAAAATCAATTTCCCTTTCGGGGGGAATCCCTGGAAGCTCATCAGGGAATACCATCGGAAATTCATTCACAATAGGGACTGACTGAAGGGTCATCGACTCCTTATCAATATCCCTAGTATGAATCAAATGGTATATACAACCTTTAGAGATTAGTTTTCGAGCCCTAAGGTATGAAATAAACTTACCTTTGGGCGAGGCAACATTGCCTTTCCATTCATTGACCGGCTCACCTGGAAAATGGAAGTGGACTAGCTTTGCTCGACAATCAATATTAGCCTAACAAGTTGCTAACCAATCCATACCCATAACAACATCAAAATCTAGCATAATCAATTCAATTAAATCAGCAGAGGTTGGACGCTCATTAATTAACACTGTACAACATCGATAGACATAACTAGCTATAATTGAGTCACCAATTGGCGTAGATACCCTAACTGACCCCGGCAATAGTTCAGGTCTCATATCAAGCTTACCAGCAATGAATGGAGTAATATATGAAAATGTAGAGCCAGGATCTATCAGTGCATAAACAGCATGAGAATGTACCATCAATATACCTGTGATCACATCTGGAGATGCCTCTGAATCCTGTCGGCCTGTAAGTGCATAAAAGCGATTTTGTCCACTAGTAGAATCTAAATTGTCTCCTCTACCTCTCCCCCTACCATGGCCCTGAGTAAGCTGTGGATCTGGTCGGGGAGCACGTACTGGGGATGAAGAGGCTGCAGTGGATCTAGAAAGGTGAGTTGTTGTACCTCTACCTAACCTCGGGCACTGGCTAATATAATGTCCTGTCTGTCCACAATGGTAACATGCACCTGAACCCTTTTTACACTGCCCACTATGAAGCTTACCGCATTTTGCACATGGAGGAGTAGGTTGTCTCATTGGTGCAAATCGTTCCTGTCGATAGCTCTCAGGCTGGCGTGAACTCTGCCTCGGACCTGACTGAATATAACGATCAAGTCGCTGGTCCTGTATCTGTGGCGGGGAACTACCCACTGACGGAGGTGGATATCAGTGAAAAGGAGGCCTAAAATCAACTTGTGGCTCCCTATAAGACCCCATAGTACGAGCCCTCTTATTCTTCTCCCTATCTCTACGGGTATCCCGAATCCAACGAGAAAGATCCTCTGTAGTCTGAGCAAAAGCCTGAATACGGGAAATATCTACACCATCCTGCAAAGAGGCTATCCTGCAGTCTCTGATCAAATGATCCCCCAAACCACCCACATAACGATGAACTCTGGCACTCATGGTACGTACAATATCTGGTGCATACCTAGCCAAAGAATTAAACCTAAGGCTATACTCCCTTACACTCATATCCCCCTGCCTCAAGCTGATAAACTGGTCAAGACGAGCCTCCCGCACCTCCTGTGGTAAGTAATGGGCTAAAAATGCCTCAGAGAAGCCCTCCCATTCTGCTGGCGGAGCATTAGGACCTCTGGATCTCTCCCACGCTTCGTACCACAAGATGGCAACATCACGTAGTCGAAAAGAAGCTAACTCTACGGCTTTAGTGACAGAGGCATGCATCACCCTCAATATTCTATGAATATGGTCTATAAAGTCCTGTGGATCCTCTGTGGGGCTGGACCCTGTGAATACTGGAGGAGCCAAGTGAAGAAACTCTCGCACCTTTGAGCTTTCTGTTTGATCTCTTCTGATGTCTGATCTCGCCTCCAGTTATCTCTCATGAATGGAAACCATCCTAGTCAGTAGCTGAACCGCCTCTCTCATACCCTGCTCCCTAGTCTCTGGTAGGATTGGGGGTACTGGACCTCCTTGGCCCTCAATAGGTGCTGGTGAATCTGGTACTGTAGATACTGGAGGCTCTCTGCGTGCCTCAACAGGGAGTGTATCTGCCTGACCCGGTAAAGAACAACTGGTACCTTCTCTCGGATCCATATCTACCCCACGTTGTGCCATCCCTTGAATATAGACAGCCTGACAAATAAAACAAACCACAAAGCACGATTAAGATTTCATATGTCCCTATAACTTTGCTCTATAGCACGATCTATTAAGTGAAAGAAAGGTAACCAATCCTAAATGCCTTATAGCCTCCTGATTATAAGTGTGGTGCACAACACACCCATAATCAAGACTCTACTCGACACGGCATTGTGGACTCCCTAGGACACGACCTGCTCTGATACCATGTTTGTCACGCCCCAAAAAGAGGGGAGGCGCGACTGGCACCCGATACCGTTATTGGCCGGGTAAGCCACTAAACATACTAGTTAACTAACCTTTGGACCAGAAGAAAATCGGGCAGCATAATGTTTAAAAAAACAAGAAACTAAGTCGGGACCATTTAGGTCATGACCTGGTCAACAACAGATTATGTACATTAAGAGAAATAAGCCAAAATAATAAAGTACTGGCTAGCCGGCAAGGCTGCCACAACAGAGGTATAGACACACACTATATATACATGCCAATCTGATGACCGGAGACTGAAGGGTACAAAAGGACAAGCCCATAATAACATGTCCACAATAGCCTCTAAGAGAACTACTAATATTGTCGGGACAGGGCCCCGACTATACCCAGCTGTACAACAAAAAGCAAGTATCCTATGAAAGCTCCAGGAAGAGGTGGAGCTTACCAACTCACAGCTGACCAGGGCTCCTAGTGAAGGGGTCAATCAGAGTCCTTACCTGAACCTGCACGCACGAAATAAAATGCAGCGTCCCCAGGCAAAGGGACGTCAGTACGAATAAACATGTACTGGTATGTAAGGCAGGAAGTAAAATCATGGATAACCATAGTAAAAAGGTTAATAGAAATACCACCTGTAACTAAAACTCAAGTAGCCTTAATGGCTAATAAGCCACCTCCTAATGATAAAAAAATGCATGGTATGCTCGAGTATCGTATGTCGTGAATACATATATATAGATGCAAATGCATGACATACCCAACCAAATGCTAGCACTGGTGGTCCTTTCCGGTAGCTAACCGGCATCATATCTGCCAACCTGTGGCCATCTGTACCATATACATATATAGTTGGGCAAATAGGCCCCATACCTTCGATTATAGCTCGAAGTCCATGCATAACGTGCAATGTATGATATGAATGTTGAATGCACATAGTAAGCCATAGCAAGAACTTAGAAAATCTTGGCTCTTTGGTACACTTATTCTCATAGCATCACAGTCATTGTCATTTAGCCAATCTTGGCTCATTGATACATTTATTCTCATAACATCATAATCGTTGTCACAACATATACATATGGCTCGTGGAATTATACATGTCCTTTTTAACAAGTTTTTCCTTGCATTCTACATTTATTTTAGCGACACTACACCAAGAAGAGAAATGCCTCTAACCTATGAATAGGTAGCCGGAAGATCGACAAAATGATATATAGAAATTGAATGTTCGGTTTAAATGAACGAATGGAATTTCAACCTAATACCACCGTGAAAATAACTCAGCTGTAATCCCAGTGCCTTTCACAGAAGGTCTTTCTAACAACAGAATAGTAAGATATCGCATTTGACATTTTGGGAAACTTCCCATATTTCGTGCTAAAAGGAGGGACGGAGCTTAGCCTTAACATACCTCTCCAACGAACGTTCGATTGCCAAAAGTTCCTTCACCAAAGTTGTTCCTTACGTCCTAAGCTTCACAACGACTATATATACGCAGCTTAAAGACACCTATAAACAGTAAAAAATTCAGCATTAATGACCAGATTCGGCAAGGAGCATTTACGCGAGGAAATGTCCGTAAAACTTCGTAAAATTAACGGAAAAGAGCTCCACAATTATAACCTAAACACACCAGATGCAAACCAACAATACTAGCAAGAACACCACTTTTTTTACAGCCCAAGAACAGCTCCAAACACAGCTAATATGAGGGAAAAATAATTCCAAAGCTTAAGGCACGCATTTCTAGGCACAGAGACGAATTTTAATGGTAAAAATGCGAAAAACTTACCTAAATCTCTTAGAGAACCCTTGGGAGCTTTCTCTTCTGTTGTAAACTTTTTTGGGACGAAAATGGCTCAATTTTGAGCCTTAAAGAGTCAAAATAGCCGACATTTAAGTCGGGTCAACCCGACCCGACACATGACCCGGTTTCCAGTTCGGGCAGTCTCAGTAAAATGGTCATAACTCTTTATTCTGAGGTCGGTTTGATGCGCGGTTTTGTGCGTTGCAAACTAGACTCATTGATCTTCAATTTGATAGGTCATGGACCTTCTAACTCCTTATAGTTTGGGATATATGACCCAATACATTTGACCCAAATTTAAGAAGGATTTCTTAAGGAAAGTTACGGTAACTTTGTCCAACCTTTATCTTACAACTTTCTTGATTCCAAAACTTAATGTATGACCTTTGTGCTATTAAAATAACTTAAAGAAATCCATAATTAGCAAATTATAAACTTTTAATTCCATTTGAAAAGTGAAACCTAATTTAGACCTTCCGAAAAGGGCGAGGTGCCACTTGGGTCATTTCTTTAATCCCGAATATGCATTTAGGGTATTCGTTTGGCTTAAAACTTTAGGTCCTTGACATTACCACTTATTGACAACCTTATTATCCTTAGGTTCTATACAAATTCATGTATGTCTTATATGACACACCACCCTATGTATATATAGAAGACGAGGAGCACGGGGTTTCACACCATAGTTGCATTTTTAGTTCTTCAAAGTTCAAAATTCCAAGTTCTCCGGCCGTTTTGAGTTTTGAGCGTCGGAATTAGATTCTGTTGAATCCACTAGCTCCGAAATGCTGAAACTAGTCTAGGAGAACTTGCAGAACTGAATATGGAATTAAATTGGAGATTTTAGGTCCATAGTTGCATTTTTAGTTATTTAAAGTTGAAAATTTCGAGTTTTCTAGTCATTTTGAGTTCTGAGCATCGGAGTTCAATTCTGTCAAATCCATCATCTCAGAAATGCTGAATCTAGGCTAGGAGAACTTGCAGAACTGAATATGGCATTAAATTGGAGATTTTAGGTCCATAGTTGCATTTTTAGTTCTTTAAAGTTGAAAATTTGGAGTTTTCTAGCCGTTTTGAATTCTGAGCGTCGGAATTCGATTCTGTCAAATCCATCAGCTCCAAAATGCTGAATCTAGGCTAGGAGAACTTGCAAAACTGAATATGGCATTAAATTGGAGATTTTAGGTCCATAGTTGCATTTTTAGTTCTTTAAAGTTGAAAATTTCGAGTTTTCGAGCCGTTTTGAGTTCTGAGCATTGGAATTCGATTATGTCAAATCCATCAACTCAAAAATCCTGAATCTAGGCTAGGAGGACTTGCAGAATTGAATATGGCATTAAATTGGAGATTTTAGGTCCGTGGTTGCATTTTTAGTTCTTTAAAGTTGAAAATTTTGAGCTTTCTAGCCGTTTTGAGTTCTGAGCATCAGAATTCAATTCTGTCGAATCCATCAGCTCAATAAATCTAGATTAGGAGAACTTGCAGAACTGAATATGGCATTAAATTAGAGATTTTAGGTCCATAGTTGCATTTTTAGTTCTTTAAAGTTGAAAATTTTGAGTTTTCGAGCCGTTTTGAGTTCTGAGCGTCGGAATTCGATTCAATCAAATCCATCAGCTCCAAAACACTGAATCTAGGCTAGGAGAACTTGCAGATCTGAATATGGCATTAAATTGGATATTTTAGGTCCATAGTTGCATTTTTAGTTCTTTAAAGTTGAAAATTTTGAGTTTTTCTAGCCGTTTTGAATTCTGAGCATCGAAATTCGAATTTGTCAAATCTATCAGCTCTGAAATGCTGAATATTTGCTAGGATTACTTGCAGAACTGAATATTGTATTAAATTAGAGATTTTAGGTCCATCGTTGCATTTTTAGTTCTTTTAAGTTGAAAATTTCGAGTTTTCTAGCCGTTTTGAGTACTGAGCGTCGGAATTTGATTCTGTCAAATCCATCAGCTCCAAAATGCTGAATTTAGGCTAGGAGAACTTGCAGAACTTAATATGGAATTAAATTGGAGATTTTAGGTCCATAGTTGCATTTTTAGTTCCTTAAAGTTGAAAATTTCGAGTCCTCTAGCCGTTTTGAGTTCTGAGCGTCGAAATATAATTTTTTCGAATCCATCAGCTCCGAAATGCTGAATCTAGGCTAGGAGAACTTGCAAAACTGAATATTGCATTAAATTGGAGATTTTAGGTCCATAGTTGCATTTTTAGTTCTTTAAGTTGAAAATTTCGAGTTTTTAGCCGTTTTGAGTTTTGAGCATCGGAATTCGATTCTATCGAATCCATCAGTTTCGAAATGCTGAATCTAGGCTAGGAAAACTTGCAGAACTGAATATGGCATTAAATTTGAGATTTTAGGTCCATAGTTGCATTTTTAGTTCTTTAAAGTTGAAAATTGTGAGTTTTCTAGCCCTTTTTAGTTTTAAGCGTCAGAATTCGATTGTGTCAAATCCATCAGCTCCGAAATGCTGAATCTAGGCTAGGAAAACTTTTAGAACTGAATATGGTATTACATTGGAGATTTTAGGGCCATAGTTGCATTTTTAGTTCTTTATCGTTGAAAATTTTGAGTTTTCTAGACATTTTGAGTTTTGAGCGTCGAAATTCGATTCTGTCGAATCCATCAGCTCTGAAATGCTGAATGTAGGCTAGGAGAATTTGCAGAATTGAATATGGCATTAAATTGGAGATTTTAGGTCCATAGTTGCATTTTTAGTTCTTTAAAGTTGAAAATTTCGAGTTCTCTAGCCGTTTTGAGTTCTGAGCATCGGAATTTGATTTTGTCGAATCCATCAGCTCCGAAATGCTGAATCTAGGCTAGGAGAACTTGCAGAACTGAATATGGCATTAAATTGGAGATTTTAGGTCCATAGTTGCATTTTTAGTTCTTTAAAGTTGAAAATTTTGAGTTCTCTATCCGTTTTGAGTTTTGAGCGTCAGAATTCGATTCTGTCGAATCCATCAGCTCCAAAATGCTGAATCTAGGCTAGGAGAACTTGCAGAACTGAATATGGCATTAAATTTGTGATTTTAGGTCCATAGTTGCATTTTTAGTTCTTTAAAGTTGAAAATTTTGAGTTTTCTAGCCCTTTTTAGTTTTGAGCATTGGAATTCGATTCTGTCGAATCCATTAGCTCCGAAATGCTGAATCTCATCTAAGAGAACTTGCAAAACTGAATATGGAGTTAAATTGGAGATTTTAGGTCTATAGTTACATTTTTAGTTCTTTAAAGTTGAAAATTTCGAGTTATCTAGCCGTTTTTAGTTCTGAGCGTCAGAATTCAATTCTGTCAAATCCATCAGCTCCAAAATGCTGAATCTAGGCTAGGAAAACTTGCAGAACTAATTATGGAGTTAAATTGGAGATTTTATGTCCATAGTTGCATTTTTAGTTCTTTAAAGTTGAAAATTTTAAGTTTTCTAGCTGTTTTGAGTTCTGAGCGTCGGAATTCGATTCTGTTGAATCCATTAGCTCCGGAATGACAATTGGGAGTCGTTGAAAATCCCTAAAGACATGAGTTTTGGTAACAAATGGATTAACTGGACAGGATTTTGTATATCTTATGTCAAATTCTAGTATTTATTATTGTTGGGCCTGAATTTTTTTAACCAAGGAAATGGGAGAGGAAAGCAACATCTTTTGTCAAATTAGAAGCATTAAAGGAAAGATGTAAATTTGTAGACAGAATTATGTAGAAAATACATGATAACAAGACCTTAATCAAGGAAGCAAAAATTAATCAAATAGGAAGGAGATAAAGGAATGGATAGAAAGGGAATTCTCAAGGGAAGAAGTTTGGAAAGGAGCTAAGATTGTGCTGGAAATAAAGCTTCAAGATCAGATGACTTCATGTTGATCTTCTTCAAGAGTGATAAACACTTTTATAGTGGAAATGGGATGCAGGACTTTCAACAAACACTTTATGAGAATGACCATTCAAAGCTAAATTAACTACTGCAAGAAAAAGAATTCAACCTTAATTGTGAAGCTAATGGCGAGGTACACACCCGATCAAACTTACACAATCAAAATCAATTTTTTAACTAAATAGAAAGAACATAACAGAGTGCCCCTATTGTTGTCAACAGAGAAACAAAGATTTCCTACTAAACATATATTTATGTTTTCAAATAACCATCAGAAATCTAAAACAATAGTGTGCCTAATGTTGTCAATTTAAGTCAATTGATATTCAACAATTACCATTGAAAAAAATTTGAACAATCAGGAGAATTGAATATATAAATAGAAACCTTAACAAAAGAATGTGCTACCCATAAAATTAATAGCAGATTATAATCACATAATATACTTAAAAAATACAAAAAAAAGTATTACTCTAACAAAATAAAAAATCAGATGTGTACCTGGAAGTGAAGGGTAAGATGAATCCTATTAAACCTACAAGAAAACATAGAATTATGAAATCTCTAAACTTCAAAGGTTTCACAAAATTTATTCTTGTTCAATCAATTAACAAATCTTAACCAAAAACACAATCTCTACCTAAATTCTACAATCTGAAAAATGGGTATTTGTATAAATGTGAGATCTTGAAGATAGAGACCATGAAAGTTAAAGATAAAAGTGAGCACCAGAACATACCTATGAATCTCCTTGCTCAAGCAATGGGTTGAGAGGGAGAACTTACGTTGAAATCTGATGGTTAAGTGCAGTTGAGGGAGAGAACTTATGTTGAAATCTGATGTTTAACTGCAAAATAGGGTTTTTCTAAAAAGAATTATTTTCTTATTAATATATATCGGAGGAAATTGTTAATTGTAGTAGAAACTTTTTTTGGAGGGAAAAATAAAAGGATGGAAATTGTGTTATAATTAATGACTTTTACTGGCAACTTATTTTAATTGCCAATAAAAGACAGCCTTTTAGAGGCTATTGCTCATATGCCGCTAATATTTTAGCTAAAAGAATTAATTAGTGCAATTGATTAATTGCAGCTAAATAATTGTCGCGAAAAGCCTGATTTGTAGTAGTGTTATACCTCCTATTAGTTCACTGGATTAGCCAAGGAGTGGTATAGGTCAGTGTTGGCTTGTAGGCCGATTGGATCACCAGCTATGACTTGGGACCGGTTTACTGAGGGGTTCCTAGAGTCATTCGAGCCTTATAGCCTATAAGACATCCAACGAGATAAGTTTGAAAGGCTTCAATCGGGGTCTATGTCAGTATATGATTATGAGGCAAGATTTCATGAGTTGTCCGAGTATGCCTTGTCTAGTATTCCTATAGAGTTTGAGAGGATTCAACACTTCGCCAAGGGATTGATGGGGTATCTTCAGGAAGCCAAAACTTCTTTGGTTCTGGCCAGGGGCACTTTCCAGAGTATGGTGGTCCATGTACCCATGATTGAGCATATTTGTAACACCCCACATCTTACATGTACTAGTCCTAAGCATATGAAATATGATAGGGCGGGGTCAAATCAACACATATTTTTAAAAGTGCTTGTATTTTAGATTAGAGGCCTATATGTGCGTCTAACGCTTAAGAGGACCAAGTGTATATAAGTTTTAAGTCATATTGAGGAGGTTGTAGCCTTAAATGAAGTGAAAGAAATGAGGTGCTTGTGGGACTTAGGAAGCTAGCAGGTGAGTCACCTATGTGCTTAGCTTAAATAGGCTAGGTAGACGGAGACGAGGCCCAACACCGAATTTGTTCAAGTCCGATAAAGAATAAACCCCGAGTTAATGGAGTAATATTTGGGCCCATCGTTTAGCATTATAAAGGGATAATATATGCAGCCCAAGATGAATAGGAAAAGGGACAAATTACATCCACAACCTAATTCACAATTAGGGCCCAAATAAAGTGGATGTAAAAGAGAAATATTTGCAGCAAAGCCCATCCAATTAAAACACAATAAAGCCCAATTGAAAGGTCCAAGTAGGTGCATCATCACCTTGACAAAATGTGGCTGAAAACAAAGTGAAAGTCGGCCAAAAGTGGCCCTTTAAAAGGGGTAAAAATCCAGCAACTTTAAATCATTTTTACTTAGCCGAAAATTAGAGTTCTTTTAAAGTTTCTCCTTGCTCTTTATTCACTTTGTAAAGAAGCCAAGTCACACCTTTAGGGTTCTTGAAGAGCATCTAATCCTTGAGGGATAAGGTAAATAAAAATACCTATGATTTAGTACAAAGTTTCTATGAAAAACATGAGGAATATGCTAGTTGTACTTGTTCAGAAATTTTGGACAGCATATGTTCCAAAGATTGTTGTACAACTTTCTTGTTTATTAAGAGGTTTTTCTCTTGTTGGTTGGCTGGATGATGAAGTAATACATATGTTTTTAACAAGGATTGGTTTTGTAGTGATGAAAGAAGGCTGCCACACCATTTTTTTATCTTCCGCAAAAATGAGTTCTTGGATGCTATCTTCATGCTGCTCTTAGTAGGAACTTGTGGGCGGATAATTGGTGATTGTTGTCTCACGTTTTCCATCTACTTTGGGACTGTTTTTGGAATTTTTTAAGACTGCCTTTATATATAAATAAGTTTAGAATAGTTTGGTTGAGGTTGAAATAAATTTGGAATGGTTGATGTCATAATGTAGCGAAAGGACGTAATGTTACGTTGCATACTTGCGTGTTGTGTAGAGTTGTTTTATGTTGTAATTGATGAGCTGTTGTTAGCCTGTTATGTGACTAAAACAGGCTGGATGTAACATGTATATGACAGTGTGTGCTAAACAAAAATATGATTAGAGGTGGAAAGGTTGAAAGAATACTCGTGGATTGATAGTTACCAACTTGCTGGCCGAGTGTTTGTTTTTATGAGATTGGACTGCCAAGATGTGTTTATTAGCTGCTAATACTAGTTTTATCACCTACTATATGGTAGATAAGTATTTGGAGGAAAAGGATACTACTCTGAGGTAATAACGACATAGTACAATGAGGTATGTAAAGCTACTTGATTTCCTATTACTCGGCATGAAATCTAAGTTCTTTCTTGTCACAAAAAGGCACTTAACAACTCCGACATAACTAATAACTGTGTCTCCACTCGTTACCATGTTCATATGTTTTCATACATAGCCATAATCAAATCTGCATACATACTTGGATACCAAAGATACATGAGTTCCTTTTTACCAAGTAGAGTCCATGTGTTGTTTAATCTCCTACACATTTCTTTAGTTGTGTAACTCTCTTTTCATTGTGGTATTATCTTGTATAGTTGTTTATATGTCACATGTCATGTCTATCTTCCTACAACTCTAAATGTTATGACCACCAAAAGAATCATCTCAAAAGTAAATAAAAGATTAATAAAAAGTTGTTTATTGATGGGAGGTATCCCAAGGGTGGAAGAATCACCTAGCATGGGTCGATCCCATATTACGGGGGGTATCCTAGGGGTAAAAAGGAAGCCTAGCATGGGTCGATTCCGATATTGATTTACCACTGATCAGTTGGTCATTTACGTGATATATTGTGCACAGATTATACAGTAAAGAAAGGTAAAGTAATAAAAAGACATAAAGTACATGATTCCACAGTATAACTAAAGGTGGTCTTTTTATCCTTACACACCAGTGTGTGATTTCATTTGAGTTCTTATTTCATATACAGTATTTTCTCCCTTACATATTCAGTACATTATCTTGTACTGATGTCTCTTATAAGGCACCTGCATTTCATGTTGCAGGTACGGGAGCTACTATATCTCCCTAGTAGGAGTACAGGACTTCCAATTGTTGTTACTGAGCTCCAGGTTGCTTCGCAGCTTTATGTGTCTAGAGCTTATATTTTGTATTGTATAGTTGGTCATGAGGCGGGGCCTGTCCTGATCCATGTAGATATTGTTCCTTACCTAGAGGCTTTGTAGACTATGTAAAGTAAAATGTGGTCAAGTATCATACTTTAGACATCGTGGCTCCAACGGCCTAGTCATATGCATTTCCTTTTGGCTTGTTAATATTGTCTTATTCTTTTTTAAGCATGTCGAATATGGAAACCTCTTATAGGGTTCATAGCAAGTGCATAGTTATATGTTGGTTCTCCTGTGCCTTGTCGGCAACGGTGCCAGTCCGCCTTAATGGGACTTTGGGTGTGACAAAAGTGGTATTAAAGCGGGTCGTCCTAGGGAGTCTACAAAGCTATGTCTGTGTAGAGTTTTGTTTATGGATCTGTTGTGCACCACATTTATAAGAAGGAGGCTACATGACATTTAGAAATTGTCTCTTTTATTTCATTTCCTAGATCGTGCCATAGAGCCATTATCGTAGGTGGATTATATCTAACCCCCTAAATTATTTGTGCTTATATATAGCAAAAGATGTCTTTCACAAGGAAAAGAAGTACAGGTAAGCAGATAGATTTTTGAAAAGGGACGAGTCAATCACGAGCTAGGCCTAACCAAAGTGAAATTCCAGATGAGTCCTTATCACTGAGTTCCCCAACTCCTATACCTCCAGAGGAGCTAATGAGGGAAGCAGCACCTCAAGAACCTCCTATTTAATGCTACTGAGCAAGATTTAAGAAATGTGGTCCAATTATTGACTTGGATAGTTGCTGGCTAAGGTCAAAGATAAGAAGGCTCAGTTATAGGTGCAGGTGGTGCGAATAGGGAAGCTAGCACAAGAATATGGGATTTCCTTAATTTAGACCCTCCATATTTTACTAGGTCAGATCCTAATGAAGATCCACAAGACTTTATCGATCAAATTTCAACGCACTTTGGATGTTATGCACGTAAGTGGTACGAAAGTTGTGGAGCTTGAAACATATAGATTGAAGGGTGTGGCTATATTGTGGCGTAAAGCTTGGAAGCAATCTAAGGGTATAGATGCACCTCCAACTACCTAGAAGGAGTTCAAAGAGGCATTTCTTGACCATTACTTGCCATTAGAGATCCGAGAGGCCCGTGCAGATCGGTTTCTGAATCTCCACCAAGGAAATATGAGCGTGAGGGAGTATAGCCTTCAATTTAATTCCCTGGCCAGGTATACTCCTAATGTAGTCGCTACTATGGCAGATAGAGTTCATCGATATGTAGATAGGTTGGATTCGTATATGGTCAGAGACTGTATCATTGCTTCATTGAATAAAGACATGGATATAGCGAGGATGCAAGCATTTGCACAAAAACTAGAGGATCAAAGGCAAAGAAGAAGGACACAAGATTTAGAAAGGAGGCAGTCCAAGAAGGACAGATCTACAGGGCAGTTTATACCATCCCAAGGTGAGTTTAGGCCTCAATTTTCTAATAGGCCACCTAGGCCATCATCCTGCTACTCTGCAGTTAGTGCTCCACCACAATTTCAAGGGTCTAAAGGTAATCAGTTTAGTCAAAGAAGTGAGGTCCAAGGTGCACAGACAACAAGATATTCGGCAAGCCAACAAATTCCTCCTAGGCAACCTTGCAAACAATGTGGGAGGAGTCATTTAGGTACATGTCGTGTTCGGACAGATGCTTGTTATTGGTGATGTGTACCAGGGCATATGATGAGAGATTGCCCGAGAAGACGTATGGGTGATATAGCACAACCTACTAGGTCAGATGTTGCATCATGATCATCAATTCCTCCATTAGGTAGGGGTCAGCAAACACCTGCTGGTCGTGATAGAGGTGGTAGAGGGGCAGCTAGCTCTAGAGGAGCCCTAAATCGCACTTACGCTCTGGGGAGTCGGCAAAATCTGGAAGCTTCACACGATATGGTCACAAGTATACTGTCCATCTTTTCACATAATATGTATGCATTAATTGATCCTGGTTCTACACTATCATACATCACTCCACTAGTTGTTGGGAATCTTAAAAGAACACCTAAATTATTGAACAAACCATTTGAAATGTTTACACCAATCGGTGATTCTATTATAGCTAGAAGGATCTATTATAACTATGTAGTAACTGTTTGTGACCGTAACACTTTGGCTGACCTTATTGAGTTAGAAATAGTGGAATTTGATGTTATAATGGGTATGGATTGGTTTGCTTCTTGCTATGTCACTGTGCGGAACTAAGAGGGTATATTTCAACTTTTCAAATGAGGCGGTCTTTGAATGGGAAGGCAATGTTAGGGTACCAAAGAGTAAGTTTGTTTCCTATTTTAAGGCAAGGAAGATGATGTCAAAGGGATATGTATGTCATCTAGTTAGAGTGAGAGATATGGAGGCAGAATCACCAACTCTTCAATCTGTTCCAATAGTGAATGAATTTGCTAATGTGTTTCCTAGAGAGCTTCCAGGTTTACCTCCAGAACGATGAGTACATTTTGGTATTGACTTACTTCCAAGAACTCAACCTATTTCTATCTTTGCATATAGAATAGCCCTAGCAGAATTACGTGAATTAAAGGAGAAATTAAAAGACTTGCTAGAGAAGGGTTTTATAAGACCTAGTGTGTCCCCTTGAGGTGCACCGGCGTTATTTGTACGTAAAAAGGTTGGCACCTTGAGAATATGTATTGACTACCGACAATTGAATAGGGTGAAAACTAAGAACAAATACCCCCTCCCCAGGATTGATGATTTATTTGATCAGTTACAGGGTCCAAATGCTTCTCGAAAATTGACTTGAGATTAGGTTATCACCAAGTGAGAGTGAAGGAGAAAGATACACCCAAGGCAACCTTTAGGACACGCTATGGTCACTTTGAATTTCTTGTTATGTCATTTGAGCTGACAAATGCACCAGCAGTTTTTATGGATTTAATGGACAGGGTATTCAAGCCATTCTTGGATGTATTTGTGATAGTATTTATAGATGATATTTGGTATATTAAAGATCAGAAGAGGACCATGCAAATCACTTACGACAGGTATTACAAGTTCTTCGTGATTGGCAATAGTACGCCAATTTTCCAAATGTGAATTTTGGTTAAAATCAATGGCATTCTTGGGTCATATTGTATCTGATGAAGGAATACGGGTTGATTCACAAAAGTAGAGGCGGTGAGAGATTGGCCAAGTCAAACAACACCCACAAAAGTTAGAAGCTTCCTAGGGTTGGTAGATTATTACAAAAGGTTTGTTGAGGGTTTTCTTCTATTTCTGCACCTCTAACAAAGTTGACACATAAGGCGACCAAATTCCAATGGAATGATGCATGTGAAAGGAGTTTCCAAGAGTTGAAAAAGCAAGCTAACTTCTGCACTTGCGCTAGTACTTCCAGAAGGCACAGAGGGGTATGCGGTGTATTGTAATGCTTCAGAGGTTGACTTATGGTGTGTACTGACACAACATGGTAGGGTAATTACTTATGCCTCGAGACAACTGCGTCCGCATGAGAAAAACTACCCAACACATGACCTTGAGCTAGCAGCTATTGTGTTTGCCTTGAAAATATGGCGCCCCTATTTGTATGAAGTTCATGTTGACATATATACTGATCATAAGAGGCTTCAGTATATCTTTAAGCAGAAAGTCCTAAATTTAAGACAACGGAGATGGCTGGAGCTAATAAAGGATTACGACATTGATATACTATACCATCCAGGGAAAGCAAATGTGGTAACCGATGCTCTGAGTCGTAAGGAAATTGTGAATATTGGTGATCAGACCGTGGTAAGTCAAGGAGTGGCTAAGGATCTACGTCAACTAGCTAATTTGGGAGTTTGCCTCATTGAAACTCCGAAGGAAGGGGTTGTTGTGCATAATGTTGCAGAGTCTTCATTGGTAATGGAGGTAAGAGAAAAGCAGTTCAAGGATCCTGTTCTACGATGACTAAAGGAGAACGTGGGTCAAGTTACGATGAAAGGCTTTGAACTTGCACAAAATGGAGTACTTTATTGCCAAAATAGATCATGTGTTCCTAATATTAATGGACTCTGAAGGAGGATAATGGAAGAAGCCATCATTTTGTCAAATTAGTTGGGTGACTAAGTGGCTCAGCATGGGCCACTACACGGGTCGTTTAGCATGACAGGTCCGTGGAAGGGCCCGTGAGAGGTACTCAATATCTATGTAACTAAGTGACTCGGTAAGGTCCACCAAACGGTCTATGTAGTGTGACATGGTCTGTACAATGCACCGTGAATAGCCCCGTCACCCCATTCATCCCAAAGCATAAAACACCCACACTCATTCATGCATATCCGCACTACTACACGTAGATCTACCACATACTCGTTTAAAGATCACAAGAACATACTATTTCACATATAGAACCCCTAAAATCACAAAATTTCCATGTTTAAGTGTACAAGTTTTAACAATGGTGGTTAGTATACCCTAACACAATATCCACATAAATTTTATACTGTAGTGTCTTCTAAACAGCGAAAGGAACCATATTTAGGCATGGATTCACACATGTATATAAAAAATCTACTAAAAGAAAAGAAATGCATGCGAATAAATCTAGTAGCACCCTTTTTCAGATGTAAGTTATGTTCCCAAGATAAAGATGCATGAAGTAAATGGGGGGTTTATGAGAAAGAAAACTGTGCGTGAGAGGTGTGAGGTTGAAAGTAAAAAGAAAGTGAGAGTGGAGTATAGAGGTTATAAATACCTGTACTTGACGGTTCGCCTCCACGGAGTTCCATACGGCCCCTGTCACGTGGCATGGTCCATTTGGACGAACCATCTGCCTAGACTTAGAGAATTTGGAAAACGTACCTGGTACAAACACCCCCACGGACAGCTACACGGTCCGTGACATGTTTCACGGTCTGTTGTGACAATTCGTGTGCCCAGCCTTAGAATTTAAGATAAAGCTTACCTGGGCCACGCATCACACGGTCATTGGCACGGCTCGTATGGAGTTACACGGGCCATGTAGACGCACATGTGGCTCTCCTTTGCCAGTTTTGGCCACCGAGTTTTCGTGTCATTCCTCCAACCACGCGTATGCTCATGCCCCTTACCAAAGTGCTTATACCTCCCTGGAAACACAAATCAAAAACAAGAAAATGGATGACAAAATCTTTTTTTAAATGGGTTGCCTCCCATGAAGTGCTTGGTTTAACATCACGGCTCGACGTAGCTGTGTTGACTACTCAGACTTCATCAAGGTGTACGACCTTAATCATTAAGGTTTCATTTGCAGCACTCAAATACTTTTTCACTCGCTACCTATTGACTTTGAAACGATGCCCTTTGTCAATTTCTAACTCGACTACACCATGCGAAAATACCTGGGCAATTTTGTACGGGCCAGACCACATAGATTTGAGCTTACCTGGAAATAGCCTCAACCTAGAGTTTTACAGCAGAACCTTGTCACCAATACCAAAACTTCTTGGTGCAATATGATTGTCAGATGGGACTTCATTTTGTCTTTGTAGAGGGCTGCACTCTTACAAGCTTGAAGGCAAAATTCATCCAACTCATTTAGCTGATTAAGCCTCACATTGGCGGCCTCATCCCACATCATGTTTAGGGTCTTCAGAGCCCAAATCGCCTTGTGCTCCAATTCCACGGGTAGATGGCAAGCCTTACCAAACACAAATTGATATAGAGACATACCAATGGGGGTCTTGTAAGCCATCCTGTAAGCCCATAGTGCATCTTTTAATTTCTAAGCCCAATCAGTTCTTGTGGCATTTACAGACTTAGTCAGGATCTCCTTGATCTCCCTGTTTGACACTTTAACATGCCCACTCATCTGCGGATGATAAGGTGTTACGACCTTATGTTGTCAAACACCGTACTAAGCTAGTACAATATAGAAGGTTTTGTTGCAGAAATGGGAGCCCCCATCACTAATGATAGTTTTGGGTGTCCTAAACCTGGAGAAAATGTTTCGCCTCAGAAACTGGACCAAGTACTTGCTTTCATTGTTTGGCAATGCCATTGCCTCCACCTATTTGGAGACGTAGTCCACCACTACTAAGATGTACTTCATACCATAGGAGCTTATAAATGGGCCCATAAAATCAATGCCCCATACGTCGAACAATTCTATTTCAAGGATAGGGGTTATGGGTAGCTCTTGGCGCCTAGAGATGTTGCCTTGTCGCTGACACTTATCATAACCTCGCACCATGTCATGGGCATCTTTGTAGATGGTGGGCTAATAGTATCCACATTGTTAGATCTTTTTCGCTATTCTGGCACCACCATGATGGACCCCCACTGGGGAAGAGTGACAGGCTTCCATGATGCTCATCATCTCTGTTTCCGGTATGCATCGCCTAATGACCTCATCCGCACATGTTTTGAACAAGTATGGGTCATCCCAAAAGTAGCTGCAAAAATCATGAAGAAACTTTTTTCTCTGGTGAGTCTTAAGGCCCTTAGGCATAATGTCACTCACCAGAAAGTTAGCAAAATCAGCAAACCAAGGGATTAAGTTAACAGAAGCTGTCAATACCTGCTCATTCGAGAAGGAATCATTGATGTTCAACCAATCCTTAGCTCTTGACTCATTTTCTAACTTGCAAAGGTGTTCTGCCACCTGGTTTTCCGTGTCTTTTTGGTCGTGAACCTCAACGTCGAACTCTTGCAGCAAGAGTACCCATCTGATTAGTCTCGGCTTAGCATCTTTCTTAGCCATGAGATACCTTAGCACTGCATGGTCTGTGTGCACAATCACCTTTGTGCCCAATAGGTAGGCCCAAAACTTGTCAAATGCGTACACCACAACCAGTAACTCCATCTCAATCACTGTATAATTTCTTTGAGTGTCATTTAAGGTCTTGCTGGCATAGTAGATGGGATGAAAGATCTTTTTGCGCTTCCATCCCATCACAACACCTATAGCGATCCCGCTCGCATCACACATCACCTCAAAAAGGGAAGCCCAGTCAGGTGCAAATACCACAGGCGCAGAGATCAACTTTTGCTTCAGAGTCTCAAAGGCATGCCAACAGGTGTCATCAAATTAAAACTTACCATCTTTCTCCAATAGTTTGTACAGTGGGTGTGCAATCTTGCAGAATTCGTTTATGAACTAGCGGTAGAAGCCTGTATGCCCAAGAAAACTCCGGACCCCCTTCACCGATATGGGAGGTGGAAACTTCTCAATAACCTTAATCTTCGCCTTATCAACCTCTATGCCCTTATCAGAAATCATATGGCCAAGGATTATCCCCTCCTTGACCATTAAATGGCATTTCTCCTAGTTAAACACCAAGCTTGCTTCCACGCAGCGTTGTAATGTCCTGCTAAGATTCAACAAACAGCCATCAAAGGAATCATCCACTACAGAGAAGTCAACCATAAATACCTCGAGGGTGTCTTCGACCATGTCAGAAAAGATCGACATCATATATCGGTAGAAAGTGGTTGGGGCATTACAAAGCCTGAATGGCATCCGCCTGAAAGCAAACGTCCCATAAGGGCAAGTGAAGGTAGTCTTCACCTGATCCTCCGGGGCTATGGATATTTGATTGTAGCCCGAATACCCGTCCAAGAAGTAATACTACCCTCCAACTGCCAACTTTTCAAGCATCTGGTCCATGAAGGGCATGGGGAAGTGATCCTTCAAAGTCTATCTATTCAGCTTTCAATAGTCCATCCACACTCGCCAGCCCATGACAGGTCACAAAGGGACAAGTTAATTTTTCTCGTTGGCCACCACTATCATGCCCGTTTCTTTGGGACACATTGCACTGGACTAACCCATTTGCTGTCGGAGATGGGGTATACCACCTCAGCATCTAGCCACTTGATAATCTCCTTTTTAACCACCTCTTGCATGGGTTGATTAAGCTTTCGCTGGTGCTCGATACTGGGAATACAGTTGTCCTCCAATCTGATCTTGTGCTTGCATATCCCTGGAGGAATCCCTATAATGTCTACAATAGTCCAACCAATAGCTCTTTTGAACTTTTGGAGAACCCCCAACAATGCGTTCACCTGGTTATCCTGAAGAGCTGCAACCAGAATCATAGGAAGAGTGTTATTAGTGCCCAAAAATGCATACCTTAAGTGTTTGGGTAGCTCCTTTAGCTCACCATTAGGAGGCTCCTCAATACACGGTTTGGCTGGTAGTGCCGGCCTATTTTGTAGGTCCAAGTCTAGCTTCTTGGGGACAAATGGTCTAGTCCCTTTTTCCCTGTAAAGCATACACAGTGTCATTATACCCATTGACACCATCATCTGGGAAGTTCATTAATACTACAGGAAGCGTGTCCACGATTATCTTTTCCTCAAGTGGGATCTTAGAAAAACAATCATCCTCTACATCCATGACAGACATCACGGCTACCTCTTTAGGTCTCTCCATTGTAGCACACATACTAAATTTTACCTCCTCAGTGTTCAGAAAGGTAAGTTCTCCATGCTTCACATCTACTAGTGCCCTGCCAGTTGCCAAAAATGGTCTCTCGGGGATGATAGGAACCTCAAAATCCACTTTACAGTCCAGGATGACAAAGCCTGCAGGGAAAATGAACCTGCCAACATGGACCAGCACGTCGCACAAAATCCCCACAAGCCTCTTCACTAATTCGTCTGCCATATGTAGCCGCATGGTAGTGGGTGTGGGGGATCCTAAACCCAACTTCTGGTACACTGCTAGCGGCATAAAGTTGATGCTAGCACCCAGGTCACAGAGGGCCCGTGCAAAATCATAAGCTCTAATAGTGCACAAGATAGTGAAAGCTCCCGAATCACTCTTCTTCTCGACCAGGGATCTTATAGCAATGGCACTACAATGATAAAGATTGTTTGTCGGCTCGATTATGGCTGTCCTCTTCTTTGTAACTAAATCTTTCATAAACTTGGCGTAGCCTAGCATATGCTCAAGTTCTTCCACTAGAGAGATGTTTACGGAAAACTCCTTCAGCATGGACAAGAATTTCTAAAACTTTCCATCTTCAGTCTCCTTTCTCAACCTTTGTGGGAATGGCAGTGGTGGCTTTGGGATGGCCGGAAAGCACGGAGTAGTGGGTTGGTCCAACTCTTTTGCCTTTTTAGCAACTTCAGGTTCCATTAGTGTTGCGTCAATCTCGTCACACCCATCATCATCGTGCACCTCCATGGGGTGAGGTACCTTACCATCTGCTTTATCAAGACCTGCATCATGAGCAACAATAGGTTCAGAATGTACCTTACTACTTCTCATAGTGATCGTCATGTAGTGGCCATCATTTCTCGGGTTCTGCACAGTATCACTAGGAAGTGACCCAGCCTTCCTTTGATTCAATGAAGCTGACAGTTGCCCCAATTGTTGCTCCAGTTCTTGATCAAGGTTGAATGCAAGTCGACCAATTGTCGAACATTGGACATTTCTCCTTCCACATCTCGCACCCCTGCCACGGTAGACTCCACCTTGTAAAGAACCTTTGCTATCATCTCCTCTAGTCTCGAGTTTCCGCCACCCTCATTTTGGCACTCATGATTTCTGTAGCCATCTATATTTTGCCAGTTCCTTTAGTAGTTGTCACGACCATAGTTTTGACCTTGGTTCCCGGAGTTGAATGCCTCGTAACCCCCTGACTTCCCAAGAAGTGATCCTCTTCATCATAATTGTAGCTTTGATCTTCATACCTGGGTAGTGTTTCCATAGCTTTTACTTTTTCAAGGCCTCCACCAAGTAGCCTCTTTGACAACGAATCGATCTAGGTCCGCATATTGGCCATGTCTTGATCCTGCTCTTCCTTCTTTTTTCGTTGCTATGCAGACATCTTGAAAACCACCCCAGAGCAGTCTCCATCTCTAATATACCATGCCCTGTTGTTCTTGGCTACTTTATCCAAGATCACCACGATGTATGGGAATGTTCTAGACATGTACGACCCCCCACATGCTGCATCAATGATAGGTTTGGTCACAAAGTTGCAGGACCTGTAGAAAACTGCTTTCAAGTGCTCATCTATGAGATAATGGTTGGGGCATTGCTTGAGTTTCTGCCTGAATCTCTTCCAAGATTGATACAATGCTTCATTTGGCAGTTGTTTGTGAGATCCAATCTCGTCTTTGATCTTCAGTTGCCTCGGTGCAGGGAAGAATCTCTCTAGGAAAGCTTCTTTTAACTCTCCCCAACTACGGATAGAATCATGAGGAAGCTCATTCATCCACTTTATCGCCTCACCTCAAAGAGACAACGGGAATAACCTCAACCTTAGCGCTTGTTGATTAACTCCTGGAATTTTAGATAATCGGCATGTCGCCAAGAAATTCATAACATGTTCATTTGTGTCCTCAGTTACGGCTCTGCTGACTAGCCCTTTCAATTGCAACATTTGCAGCATAGTGCTAGTGATAGTGAATTTGACACCTGCAAGTAGAGGTGGCAGCACTATTTCCCAGTGGTCCCAGCACCCTCATCATCGTCATTCACTACTTGGAGAAACTAGGGCCCTTGAGGCCTCAAAATAGGTTGGTGCTGCTGTGATGGAATAAGTGGCACATGTCGAAGTGGTGCCGCTGGTGGCACCACATTACAAACGAGGTCATCTTCACCCAAACTGTCATTTCCCCTGTCTGCAGGATTCACTGCTAACTCTCTTAGCCTTGATGCTTCGAGGTCGTGGGCGTTCATTTTGCGAATCGACTTGGTGAGTTCGGGGTCGTAGAGAATAATTGCTTCACCCTTGCTTCGGGTGTTTGGCATGCAATGTTGGTTCCCCACAATAAGCAAAACAAGAAATAAAATTAAAATTAGGGACTAGAATTACACACTAAAAGTAGCAATTAATAGACTATTACTTCGTCGCGGTCCCCGGCAACAGCGCCAAAATTTGATACGCCCAAATTTTCACTCCAAAAGGAATAGTAAAGTGGTCGTTGATCAAATATAGAACTCAACAAGAGTTGAGGTCGATCCCACAAGGAATGTGTGAGAATAAATCTATTAGCACCCTTTTTCATATGTAATTTCTGTTCCCAAGATAAAGATGCATGAAGTAAATGGGGGTTTATGATGCTTAAACTAACTTCCTAAAGTAAAGTAACTAATGTGTATGTTGACTACTGGATTTTAAACAGTTAATGAGAAACTAGGGTTGTGTTTCCCATGACGTCTAATACGATAACCAAATTGGTATAGTAAACCCATTCGTGATTGCGCATACAAGATTAAACAAGTTAGATAACACCTAGTTCACCTTCTGGTCCTTCCTAGATATATTTTACTCATCACCTTTCGGTCTCAAAATGTGTACAATTGTAACCTTTGTTATAGATCTCAAAATACTCTCACCTTCTGGTCTCAAGTACTTAGACTAGGTTGAAAACCCCAAATTTCCGTTGTAGAATTCTTTTCCTAATCACTACATCCCTCCCGGGCATGGAACAAATACAGGTTTACCCTAACGTGTCGACTCATTAGGGAAGAAGTTAAAGTGAAGAATACTACAATGTATATGATGATCAATCCCAAGAGTTCACCCCCAAATTTTGTTATCTTATTGAATTGCCATGGTTTCCACAACCCTAGTTGTGGGTTTAGCCTAGCATATTCAAAACAAATTGCCCACGACAATACAAAGGAATCATAATAAATAACTTACTATTGATAGAATGATGAATCTACGTGTTACAATCTCTAAAGAGATGATCACAACCCAAGAATTCAATGTAAATTGGCACACAATAGTGTTCTCTGTGTTCTCTAACTCCAATGTCCAATAATAATAAAAATGAAATAAAACAAATAAATAAATATATATAAGAAAAAACCTACTCCCACTTAACATAGAAAAATAGACGTCGGCATGGGTACAAGTCACTACACGGACCATAAGGCTTCACTGCATTGCGATCCCACGTGTATTAGCATGGTCCGTGTAGGGATTCACGGACAATGTAATGGCCCGTGAACCTTTTCCTTAGTGAATTCCCAGCAGCACTTTGATCCTCCATCTTCACGGCTCATGTCACGGTCCGTAGTTAGTCATACAGCCCGTAACGGGCCCCGTGTCTCTCCACTTATAGAATTTTTGTTATTTTCGATGGTGATCCTTCCAAATTATGTCAACTCCACGACACGCAACATGGCCTGTATCAATCCCCACAACTCGTGAAAGGCCTCGTGGGATGTGTCTTAGTCTCCTTCACCCAGCTCCTTTGTTCCTCACGCCAAGTGTGAGACCACGGCGGGCCTCATGGTCTGTTGAGTGACATATGGACCGTGAAGGCACCTGTGGTCCTTCACTTGGTTTAATTTCCTGCTTCCTTTGTTTGGTCCAACCCACGTACCCTCTCACGATCCGTGTGAGGCTACACGGGCCATAAGGGCCTCCATCTGCCAACACTTCAGCTTTTTCTTGCTTTTTTTCTCACACTTCACTCATTGTTCCATGCCATAACCATTTTCTTGGAAAATAATGAAATACACACATCAAACCAACAAATTTGCTTGAGAACATGCAAAAAAATTCTATGTTCAAAGCGTTACAAGAGTCGTATTTTCACGACTCATCAATAAATTGATCCATAAATGAGTTTGAGGAATATTGAGTTGACTATGTGAGCAACTGAGCTTGGATATGTGATGATCGAAAAAGTGCAAGTGTGTTTCCATTGTTAAATGTGAAGTCATTTTGCCAATGTGGGATTAGTTATTTTGTTGAAATGCTTATTTCGCAACATCTAGAACTTGCCCGATTTGTTTTGAGGAGTAACTTGGTTAATTCCATATTAGGAGAGGACCTTAGGCCTTCTTTGGTTCCACTTAGTTGGGGGTGTTAGTAGAAAGAAGAGGGTTTCTCTCATAAAAGAGTAAAAAAAGAGGGACAAGAATGAAAGAAAGATAGTGAGAAGTCCTAGAAATGAATGAAAGAAAAATTGAAAAAAAATGCTTGTAAATTAATGACCCTCCAAAAAATATTTATGAAAATGAGTGCAAAAGGAAAAAAATGAGAGACACTTTGGATGATAAATCAAAAGCAAAAGAGATGTCAACAAGGAGATGAATGAAAGGAGGACCAAAAGAACCTTTAATCCTGAAAAGAACATGTAGAGTTTAAGGAGGGATGAGCCACTACTGACCATATGTTATCCTACCTGACCTTTACCCTAATTACAGTCCTAGAAAGGTCCTGTGGGATCATAGTGCGGAAGAAGGTCAAGTGAACTCTGATTGAGAATAAGAGCAAGCCTATGGGTTGAAGCTTATATGCTATTTCTTATTTGGGAGAGTGAAAGTTGAAGAGATCCTTTGAAAGCAATGTCATAATCTTGAGTGTTAAGGATCTTCTATGGCGTGAGGGCGAAAAGTGATGCTTTTAGGCAGTGATTAGTAGCTACATGAGCAATTGTGAGCATATCCATGTTTTGATTACTCTTTAGTCATCTTTCAAGGCTTCAAAGTCACGTACGTAGTTTGTGGAAGTTCGAGAAGGGATGAAAAATGTGAAAATATATGTGTTGCTCCCTGTGGCCCTGTTTGCAAGCTCTAAATTGGATAGATTGATATTTGATTTTCTTGAGGGCAAGCAAAGGCTTAAGTTGGGGGTATTGATGAGTCCATATTTCAGACTCATTTTGGCAATAGATTGCAAAGAAACATTGTCCTTAGTATGTTATAATTTTCAACTTCTAATAAATAAGCATGTGTTATGACAGGAAATAGGATTAAAAGTGCACAAATGAACAATAGTTGGTAAAATTTTGGAAAGGGAGCAAAAGTGCAGGAAGGTGGTATTGGCAACATACTCGACGATCGGTCGAACACTCAAAGAGATTGCCTTTCATTGCAGCAACCAAGGTTCTAGATCAAGTCAAGAAGGTGGTCAGATTCAATATCACAAAGCATGTTCGGTGCACCGCCAAATTGCACAAAAGGTCATCTAAAGTTGCAGCACTCAAAGCCCCAAAACACTAACAAGAAGGCGATATGATGGGTATTTCATTGCATCACCGAATTGGATCGGCAGAACAAAGAATCATCACCTAATGCTGCAGAAGAGGAAGCCTTTTTAATATGCAGAGGAAAGCGGTCAAGTGCATATTTGGCGTATCGCCAGAGTGCTCAGCGATGGTCAACCTTATCCGCGGCATTTCGCAACACAAACTTTCATATATTTGCACGGAGTATATAAGCAATTTTAGAAAGGACATTGTAGATATCAGTTCATACCGTGTCAAAACAATTAGTCTTTTTAGTAGTACATAGAACTTTCCTCCCAGAGCACAAAAGGGACTGAGGGTGTTGAAGATTTTGGGGAGCAAATTGGAGAAGATTGGCTAGTGATAATTAACTAATTTTGATTCAATCTTGTTACCCATGACTGTTGTTGCTATATTTGGTATCAAATCTTTAATTTCTAACATGTATAGCTATAACCCCCATGTTGAAGGAGTACTATTGATATGGGTTTTTGATTTATTTATCGGGTCTTTGATATTGTGACTTATTTGTAGTTGATTTGAGTGAATATATGTCCATTCTTATGTTTAATCTATAATTTCAAGGTTGCAAACTTAGGGTTTACTTTAGATCTCTGATTGTTGCTTTAGTCAGAATGATTAGAGTATGAAATGGATATAATGGTTGGAATCCTCTGGGGTTTCAGTTGAAGTCCACAACCATGGATTCAATGGCCAAGGTATTAGGGGTTTCACTAAGACTTCTTAGGCCAAGTGTTTCCTCAGTAGTTCGCGTATATGATTTCTTAGTTGATTCATGCAAAACACCCTTTGTATCTAGCTGGTATGGATTACAAGTAACCTAGCCTATTCACTCAATATCAACTCATTTAGTCAAATATTTAGACCCAGCTGGTAGATCGATTCCCATATTCGCACATCTCCAACATCTTCCCTTAATTGTTGTTTTAAATCGTTAATTAGAACTTGTTCAGCTCAATCACTATTTTGGTTATGGCAACCCCCCAGATCCTATAACTACTTAGCCCAATGAGTCGCTTCTACCTTGAATAATGATCCCCTGTGGGATCGACCCAAACCTCTAAAGTTGAATTATTATGCTGATGATGGACATGCCTATTTTCTTTGAGTAGCCGAGTTGAGCGATATCACTTAGTATCACCAGATAATTGTAATCTTTTCTTGTGTGTAATATGCAAAAAGGTAAGTTAAGTTTACCAAACCCTTTGATCTAGGCGATAGGTAAATTTCACTATGTGATTTGATCCATCCCCGTAGTGTGGCATTACTAACTCTTACCTTTTGTTCCTGTACAACCTCCCCTTAATCAAGTTTGGTTGATTAGACGACAAGGATCACATCAAATCCTGTTAATTAATGTCTTTTCCTATTCATTACTAACTTGATCCAGTCAGTAAGAATTAGTCAGGTTCTAACGTTGGCCACCAATGAAAAGAATTCATAACAAAGAGAATTAATTAATACACGCATGCACACTTTCCAAGAATTACGAATTATCCAATTTTACCTTGTTAGTTATTCATGATTCCCATAACCCTAGTTGTGGATTTAGCCTGCATAATTATTGTAGATGAAAGAATCATGATATAGAATAGCATAATTGAACACTTACAATGATGAAATTAAGAACAAGTAATCCAAAGTTCTCCACAAGAAATCACAATGTATTATTTTTCAATGTAAAATCACAAATTATGAAGTCATTAAAGTGTTTCTCTATTCTCTCGTGCATGTCAAAAAGATCTAAAAAAAACTATTTATAATAATATACAAATCCAAAATGGAATAGAAATCTTCTACGGACTAAGTTATGGGTCGTACAAAGATCCACGGCCTGTACCTAGGCTTCATACTGTGCATTCTTCAAAAATTGGCTTCCAATCTACGAAACCTTCCTAAGGGTCGTGTTCAGACTTACGGGGCTGTATAGGGTTTCGTCTGAAAACTTTTTAGAAACTTTTCAAACTCTGATCCTTTAGACACGAAATCAATCCACGATTCGTGAAAACTTTTATGGCACATCTGACAGTTCATGATTGCAACTTTTGAAACTAGGCCCTTCACTGGATCTCACCCACGAAACCTCCCTATGGCTCGTGGAAGTATCCACGACCTATAGGGTGTCTCGTAAGTCCTTAAAAACTTAAGTTATGCAAACGTTTTCCTAAAATCAAGCCAAATCCTGTAATACTACAAAATAGACATAAAACACATCAAATCTACTAACATGCTTTGAGAACACACAAAAATTCAAGTTTTTTAGGCATCAAAAGTGTTGTATTTTGATAGCACATCAACACCCTCAACTTAAAATTGTTGCTTATCCTCAAGCGATGGACTCAATCTACATAAGCAATATAGCAACACACAGACCTCAATCCAATGGCATACATTATTTCTAAATCATTCACAGATACCCACACTAACTCATCAATACATATCAGATAGTTATCAAACAAACCAATGCAAATCAATATATGTGACAATGTAACTATGACAAGTAAGGTAACCACATATAAGCAACAATCACTGAAATAGCCTAGAATCAAGAGTGTAACTCAACTGCCCTCACAAAAAGAAGTCTCATATCCCACTCGTGATAGTATTTTCATATTTGATTCTTGGGACTAAACAAAATCACTCAACTCATAACAGATATTCAAACATTGTGCTTAATACCATATGCTTTCTTCTATACTCACAACTATGACCGTCGACTACTTGGAGTAGGATCAATATAGGACTTTCTTGGCTTGTAATGTAGGCTCAGGGGGCTTTGGTATGATGTTTACGAACATAGTGACTAATGACGCTCCTTGACACTGCGTTATTCTACATTTTTTCCCTACCAACACTGTTATTTTCAACTCATTCTTTCCTTCTCCTATTTTAAACTTTTCAGGGTTCCTTACTCACATTTTTAGCTCATTGCCTCCTATTTTCACATTCTTTTTCTTTTTAGCTCAAGATTTAGACATCTATTCATCTTTCTTGCACCTATAACACATTTTTACCTTTTTTTCATGTATCACTAGCTTCCACCCCATTTAGTATAATTTCCCTTATACCGGCCACCCTGAACTTAGGCATTTGGCCTGAGTTGAGGTGCACAATACCCAACCTATGAACCAGGGCCACTTTTGGTAGCCATCCTCAACTTAGGCTTTTTGCCTCAGTCAAAGTGCACAATGTTCAAAGAAGGACCAAGACCAAACTCAGGATTTCACATTTAATAAGGCTCGGTTACTTAGGTGTTTACAAATAAAAGGGTATATGCAAAGCTAACATTAGGATCAAGGGATACATCAAATATTTGGTTGGTTATTTAGGCTAAGTGGGTTAATACGACCAATAGCCTAAGATACTTTCCTAACCCACTAACCTACAGTCTTATTCAGAGTAACAGGGCTAGTTCCGAATTGAAACATAGTATAAAATTATGCAAAGAAGCTCACACACACTTGGCACTGATTACATCATCAACAGAAAATAAATGTCCTTAGGGAAAGAGCACAGGCAAGAAAACCCCTCGAACTCAAAATTTGGGATAGTTATAGGCCATGGTTACTCAGACTTACCCACACCCATCAAAAAGAGTTTGAATTATCCTCAATGCAACAAAATATAACTAAATCAAAGCATAGAGGTAAAAAAAATGTACCTGGACACCTAAATGCTTTTCTCTGGCTGTGTTTGACCACCCTCAACCTGCCTAGTGTTCTCCTTAGTGGAGAAAACATGTCTGTAGGGTCCAGCACCCCTCATCCACTCTAGCTTAGGTGTTTGTTGTGGCTCTTCATTTGCCATGGAGCGAAGTCTCACAACCCTAAACTGCTTCATCTCTGTCAACTCCGCCTCTTGCCTCGCAGCATCTGGATCATTACTCTCTAGGAGAGGCCTCTTCTCGAGGTGGGAGGTGGTGTCTCCTTGGGGAGAAATAGATCAACAACGACCTCACTAGTATCAGACAGAGGAAGCACAAGCAGTGCTCGCTTCCCTAATCTCATAATGGAGTTGCTGCATCTTCGCCAGAATGGCTATCAAGTCAGTAGACTGGGCTGAACTGAGGCTCTGCTCCACTCGACTCTCAAATGCATAAATACGGTTATTTACTGGTTCAAGCCTCTCAGTAAGTGCAGCCACAAAGTGTGAATTTACTCGAGCCTCAGCCTCTAAAATGGACTGGCAAACCCAAGGCCTAATCTGCTGCAGCAACTAAGTAAATTAGGACTCAGTGTGTACTTGTCACTGCGCCAGGGCCTGGATAGATGCCGCTTACACATATACCATGCCAACAGGTGAAGGTTGTGTAGGCACAGTCTCTAGTGCAGGAGTAGAAGTGGTAGTGGGCCCCCTTTCTATCAGCCTCAATCTGCGAGGGCCCCTTAATGGTCGGAGCAGCAGTAGTGGAAGATGATGGAAGCTCAGACGGTGGTGCTGCAGCGAACATCTTTGGCATGTGGACTGGAGGCTGTGGTGCTTTGGAGGGCCATTGGATTCTCATCAGCCTTTATTAGGCTGGCATTCAGTGTTATTTGAACCTCTATCATGGTGTCCAGATGGTGAAGAATCTCCACCACCGCTGCTTTACACAGGCGATATATCAAGCACGGGAAGGGGATGGAAGGCCCACAAAGTATGGTATTGATGTCTTTATTCCACCACATGTGTTTCATTTTTTCAATACTTTTACTTCATATTGAACGTTATTCCTTGTGCATGCTTAAGCTCATAAATGATGATTTTTCCTTCCTATGCTTTGATGTTTTTAATTCATGAATGATGGCATTACAATTTCATACTTGCATTGCATCTCACATGCTTAGTACATTTCGACGTACTAACATATATTTTGCCTACATGATATCACCATGTAGGGATCGCTCCTTCTCCCCCGGCTCGTGGCTAGTTATTGACGTTGAAGGCTAATGTTTATGGTGAGACCTTAGTTCAGGACTCTACCTATTTTCTTTCATGCTATGTACTATTTGGATGATGTATATTTTTGGCTTTTTAAGAACTGGACCTTATACTTTGTAATTTATCTCAGTATCTTTTCTATTTAAGGAAAATCGAATCCGTGCAAAGATGGTAAGCTTTTGGATGATGATGTATGTTTTGGGATGTTTTTTTTGTATATTTCAAATGATTTCCCTTAGTCCCTTTCCCATTTATTTCTGCATAATGAATGTATTTATCTATGAATGCTTGACATGCTAAGATGGTTTAGATGAGGTGCCTAGAGGTGTCTCATTCGTCGTGTTACGGCTAGTCCCTAGGCTCGAGTTGTGATGCAAAAGTTGGAAATTGAAAAAGTTGCAAAAATTTAAATTTTGGTCAAGTGAGTATAAGCCTATCTACAACTCGTGATTGATTCACGGGTCGTAGATAGACCTTGTGGTTTGGACTGTGACTTGAAAAAATTTTGAAATTTGAAATTCAAACTATGAAGGATTTTTATGAACCATGAATCGAAGCACAGGTCATGAAAAGGTATCATAGATGAGGTCCTGAAAGTTGAAAATTTGACTAAGTGTTGTTGAGCATACGAGAGACTTTCACGGATCGTTTTTTCATTTATGGATCGTGAATCGAGCTTGTAGTCTGGGCTCAAAGATGAAAAAGATTTCTAAGTATGGAAGGATTCCACGAGTGGCCTTTATGATCCAACAATTGATCAATGAGCCGTAATTGGCTTTTGTGGTTTGGGTCTTGAGAAGATAGAATTTTTCTAAGTCTGGAATGATTTTACGAGGGGTACATATAACCCATAAAATTATAGAAGTAGTTCGTAAATGAGGATTAGAGACCAATTTCAGAAGCTCAAAAGTGTAATTAGGACGAAACCCCTGGTCTACGAGCCGTAGTTTAGTCTACGACCCATAGATTGGGCTCATGGACTGAGTCTGACAGTTCTTAATTAATGATTTTTTTTATCATTTCCTACCCATTTAATCTCTAAACTACATCATTTTGACCCTATAAATACCCCTAACCACCTTAAATCTAATAAAATCATTCACATTCTCATTCAATTCCAAAAATCTCCTAAAATCGTTTAAGGGCTTTTCTCTCAAAGATTCTCCATTGAAGCAAGCTAGAGCTCCAAGTCTCCCAAGGAAAGCAAGGTCAATCTCTCCTAATTTTCTTCATTTTCTTCAACTAGGTATGTGGGTCTTCATCCATGGATCAATTCCATCCATGGAGCCCAAATCAAATTCACCTTTCTTTCAGAGTTTCAAGCATGAACTTATGGGTTTTCATGATTTTACTTTTATTGCTTGAACAATGATAACTACTTTATTAATTTACTCAGTTACATATGAATTACTATGATTTACATGAATTGCATGATTTCTAATTGAATTTCATCCACGTGTATTTAGGGTTTGTCACATTAATATGAGTTCTTTTAATTATGATTCAATTTGATTTTCAATTGCATGATTTTATATGAATTTCATTCAATTCCATGATTTTTTATTCAATTGACCATGAACCTATATTTTTTTTCTAATTTCTATTTTAAGCTATGATTTATGAATAAAATTTCAACTATACAAGTATGACTATGAACAAGATTATGAAGGGTGACTCAAGACCCTATTTTTATGCAAGTTGACAAGTTAGAAAATGGTACTCATATTTCATGCAAGTTAGGAACAAGGGATATTCTTATGATTTAAATTGATTTACTTGGTTATGATACCTACCTTATAAGTTATGAGATTTTGACTACTATGAATTATGAATTGTAATGTTGATTACTATATTGCATGTATATGTATTCCATGGGGTTTGACTTAGCATCGAATGAGGCTTGAGGAGTGGGCTCGACCCAAGTGGTCCTTATATAAAGTCTTAAGTCTCATAACTACGTGCCACCATAGGTTTATGTTACTGAAAATGCTTAGCTAGTGGATCCACATGTAGCATCATGTTCATGACACCCACCTAGTGGGGTAGAGTTATACCTTGACAAGTAGACTCCTCTTTCTCCGGTGTAGAGGCAATATGGGGATTTCGTGTAATATTTTACCTGGTCTTATTGTCGGCTATGGTACTATTCCCAATAAGTATGTATATTATGGTTTGAATTATTTATTTATGCTTCTATTTATGGTTTAAAGATACATTGATTATTTGATATAATTATATATATTGCTTATTATGATATGACGCTTTTCTGTTGTATCGCATGCCTATATACTTAGTACATTCTAATATACTAACATATAATTTTTGTCTACATTATATAACAATGTAGGGCGGACGACAATACCATTCCTCTGTACCATGGCTAGATCCAAACACTATATTTGAAGACTTTGTTGAGTTCCCGTGCTTTAGGAACAAGCTTTTACATTCATGTTTTATGTTGCTATGATTGAGACTCTTTGTATATTCTTTATTTAGTTGAGGGTGATTTAGTGGTATGTTCCCATCCCCGCCAAGATCTAGACACGTAGAGACGTGTTTTGGACAAAGTTGATGTAACTCTTTTAATAGGATATTTTTTATTCCTATGCTTAGCTTGATTTTAAGACTTATTTCTACTTGTTTTACTTATGTCATTGCTTAATTACTTTATGTATGCTTATGATATGTCAAGAGGCTTGGATGGGGCACTTTCAAGTTCCACATTCGTCGCGTTACGACTAAGTCCTAGGCTTGGATCATGACAAAAATATTTATTAGTGTGAGATGACCTATGAAACCTCATCTATGACCCATCATTTGTTCTACGAACCGTAGATGGTTCTTGTCGAACCTACACTAAAATTTTATTCTTTGCACTTTCATCCTTGTTCGGACTTTTCAACTTGCGGGGTATTATAACTCTATTGTATGATTTTTGAGTTTTGATTGGTTATTTATCTAATGTATGAATAAAATAATTATTCTCTCTGTCCAATAATATAGTTGTACAGTATTGACTTGACACAAAGATTAAGAAGAAGTAAATAATATGGTTGATTTGATCAAATTATTCTTATTAAATATAAGCCATCTATAATTGAAAAATTATTACTACTTAATAACAAATATAAAACATATACAAAAAAGATAAATTATTTATTAACTTTATTAGTTGAATAAGTATCGTTGGTAATCTTAAAATATTATAGTGGATAATTTAAAATGGACAGATGAGTAATCTTTAAGGAGCTTATTAAGTAGTTACTTCATTCTGTCCAGATTACATAGTATTTCTTACTCTTACATTTAATTCAAAATATATAAATGATTTTTTTCCGAATCAAGTAGTATTTAATTTTTTTAAACATAGATTTGCCTCTTTTGGTTAGCGAATTTTATATAACCAAGAAATATATTCTCTCCCTTCATTATTAGATGTCAAAAAAAATTTAATTTGATTTTTATTTTTATTTGTCATTTTAGAGAAATCAAAATAGGTTTTTTTTTTTTACCTATTTTACCCCCAGTTTACTCTCAAAGTTAGTGTTTTTGAAAAATGTAGAATTTCTTGAAAAATCTTCAATGATCAATTCATGCTTAGATTACCTAGACAATATTTCTTGAAAAAAAATAAAAATATTATTAAATCAAGAAACACTTTCACTTATCATTGTGTTGATAGTGTTAAATGTATTAGAATCTGAATTATGGCTTTTATCAATTAATAGAGGTAAATTGATAATCTCACTATATTAATCATTATTTTCTTGATAGATATGCCAAACTAAAATTTTACATGTAATAGTGAATATTACATAGGGACTACTATTTAGTTGAGAGTAATTTAATCAAAATGGAAATACGCTGTGTGAAAGAATTTTTCAAAGTGCTCAAGCTAAAAATATTATATAATATGGATGAGGAAGAAAAAGTAAGAGAGACATTAATAATAACATGAAATATGGATAAAATTGAAAGATGACAATGTTTGATCAGGAGGATGATGAAACAACATCGATGGCGCAGCCCAAGGGCCAAGCTGCTCCAACAATATAATTCTTGTATTTAACATCATGCACCACTGTGATCTCTTGTTTGGGATGCAGACCTGTAAATCAATTTTAGGTAAAGTTAAATCTTATGCATGAGAGAGTTCAAATTTATTGAAGTCCCACGCCAGTTCCATTCAACTGATGTGGAACACACATGATCAACATAATCACCCCTGCATGAGTACCAAGTACCTCATAGGTCATGACTGACTTCACCCCTTTCGAAAGGCCACCCTTGCCCCCATGCGATGGGGGCGGTGATTGACATTTATTACATGTAATAATTTCAAATTTAACTCACACCTCAAAATAGTTAGTTACCACATTCGGCCAAAGCGGGACACAGTAGAACAACAATTGTTAATTCAAAATACATTAAGAATTAACTTACCAAATCCATCAACAAGCAAAGTGTACTCATATACCAAGTCCATGCAGATAAAAGGTATGTTTCTCTCATCAATATCAGGAAATACTGATTTGATGTCTTTGACTTTGGTGTTGCAAGCAAGCTTTGCTGCATTTAGGTATTGAATTGGTTTAGCTCTTCCAGATGGCTTTTTGGGATCAATTATACCAACCTGCACACACAAAAAAAACAATTTAAATGTCTGATTGTGACATATATAGTTTTGAAAAACAAATGGTAACCAAATTAACAAATAAGACAAGTAAAAGGTTGGTACCGTAGCTGCATAATCATAGAAGAAAGAAGCAGCATAGAGATTCTTGAATCCATTTCCACCTCCACCATTCCAAATCCCACCAAATGTACAGTTTTTGTGCTTGCATGGTGCCCTAATGTTGAGTGCTTTTTTAGCCAATGTCCTGCATTTCTTCAAGCTTGAACCTTGTTTGGGTGATGATGCTTTGTAAGCCACTCCGTTGTAATTGTAATAACCTTTAAGCAAATCATTATTTATTTTAAACATTAATAACTAATAATAAGATAAAAAATGAGGATTAGAGACTACTAATCTTACCATTATAACCTCCCAAAATACATGGACTAGATGATGAATTTCCAGAAGCTTTGAAAATCTCAGTTCTAGCTGCTAACTGACCATAATTTAAATAGCTGTTGCACATTAATGATTATTTTAGTCAACCATATAATATTAACCAAAAATAAAAAAGTAATAAACATATTAAAGTCATTATTTACTAGAGTTACCTGTGAACATAGATGTTGTAATTAGTTCCTAAAAGAGATTTACTAAGGACATATGGCTCTCCATTTGATACTTTAGGAGCCTTTAGAGCAATTTCCTTTGAGATGGCATATGTCATTTGCACTGATCCACCTCCTAGGTCGATTGTAGCTACTGTTTTTTCATATTTTTTACCCAAATTTCCTAATAAGTAGTTCAATGCTACCTGCATCCCACAAAAATAAATAAAATTAAAGATTCTATTCAACGTTTAGGAGCGCAAGACAACATAGATAATACTCAGAACTTAATAGAAGAGAATTAGAGTCAAGGTGCTTTACTTTTCGACTTGGCTTTCTACAAAATGGCAAGATTACATGATTATTTATAGGTGAATTCATCCATGTATCTAGTCTAGCATATATGCATCACAATTAATACTTTCACACTTCACATCCTCCAAATTTATAAATAAAACTAACTAGACTTAATTTAGAATTTTTCCTTAAATTATGTATGTCCGAATACATTAATCTACTAGTTGATGAACTAATTAAATATAATATAAACAAACTAAAGAATGTGAACAAGTTTATTTTTCAATAGAATCGTGTAATTTTAGTGGCAATAGTTTTTTCTTTTAGCAACAATATGTATTGCCCAAAAACTTTTGGCGATAATTGAGTTATAATGTCATTGCATTCAAAGTGACCAAAATTTTAAGCGGCATTTGTATAAAAGATTGGATATAAGTACTCATACTATATTATTGTCACTAAATAATTATCTAAAAATCCTCTATTTGTTGCACTAAACTAACCAAAGTGAGTGACTTTTTAGATTTTTTTTTCATGACATATTATGTGTGACTTACCCAAAAATATGAACCTTCTTGTGTACCATCAAGGACTGAAACCCATTCTGCCTTGTAATTAAGACTAGTTTCATTGTTGAATAAATCCCTCACCTTAACAATACATACAAAAAAATAAAAATCTTAAATAGAGTAATAATATAATGGAGGACTAATATAATATTTCTGAAGATTTATTTTTTAAGATTTGTAAGAAGGCTGTCGATGTATATACCGCTTGCAATATTTTTATAGCAGCATCACCTTTTAATAACCTCAAACCAGCAGTTGCCTGTATTTATATTCAGACATTAATATTTCATGTAATTAATTATGGAAATTAAAAAAAAAATTAAAGAAAAGAAGTTAGCTTATTTAAGAAAAATTTAAAATGAAACAAAATGCTTTTAAATTGGAAAAAATAAATAAGAAGAATTTAATTAGTTACCCCAAGTTTAAGGGGTGCTTTAGGCTGCAAATCTTTTGGAACCACAGCTTCAGCTTTGTCCAAAAGAGGTTTTAGAGAAAGTGCTCCAGTTTTAGGATCATTTGCATATGAACTTAGACCTGGATTTATCTGTCCAAAACAATTAATTAATTATGAGAATCACAAATATATCAAATATAAATATGCTACAAACTAAGGATTAAATAAAAATTCAACATGAACGTTCTACTACTGTATAACATATTATCCATACTGACATACAATAGGGTATGTATCAATCACATAAATACACTGAAGCCTAGCTAATTTGGATTATTTTTTTTAAAATTGTCTTTAAGCTTGCGTTTCATTGCAAATTTTGAAGTATAAACTAGAAAATTTGGGATTTTAAAGTCGTAATTTTTGGAATTTTAAGTTCATATATTTTACTAAAAAAAAATTGAATTTTTTTTTGAGTGGAAGTCTCAAAATCCCGAAAAGTTAAAGGACTTGAAATTTTTTAGAAATAGATTTTCAAAATATGATCGAAGATCTATGTCCAAACACATATTTGAGAATAAAATTTCAAAATCCATACTAAAATTTATGATAAGGTGCTAGCTTAAAGTTTGAATTAAATACCTAAGTTATTTCAAACTTTAATTACGGAGTTGTTTGGGAGCTGGTTAACAAACAAGTTATTTATGCATTAATTCACGTATAACTTATACTATGTCTAATGGGCGGATTGAAAATAAGTTATTCATGTTCGAAATTAATACAATTTTTTTAGTTGACAATTTAGAAATTTGTATAACTCATACATGTATAACTAATACTTCCTCTGTTCATCTTTACTTGTCTATTATACTATTTTGGGATATCCAACAATACTTGTCTACTTTATGAAATCAAAAGATAATTTTACGTTTAGTTCCTAATTTATAACTTATCATTGCTTATAGTAATTTTCCTATTGTACTTTCAAGGCATTGTATTTATCATATTCAAAGTTTAAAATTATCCCTATCATTTACTGCTTTTTAATTTATGTGCCAAGTCAATAAGAGACAAGTAAAAATGAACGGAGGAAATATATGAATAATTAATACCTATATATTACTACTATATAGAAGAGTGTTAAAGTAGACATCTCATGGTCGACATGCCTGCTTCAGTTGTCTGCTTAAGTAGATAGCTCTCGATTGACGTACCTTCTCCAACTGTTTGATTTTATTATGTGTTAGCACCTAAATTTTTACCAAACTTAAGTTATGTATTTTTTAGTATTTAATATTTTTTTTGAATCTAAATTAGATGTTTTTATTTTTATACAATTTAGAATAATTTGAAAACAACAAAAATAGAGTTTCACTTTAGTGTAAGTTTTGTTTTAAATAAGATAATTTCTACAAAAAAATATATGTTTTCTTTTAATTTTGATTCTAATAAACAATCTAGATATTGTTAGTGTTTTCTTAATTGTATCTTAGTTTTAGCTAGTTAACTTTTCTATATATTTTTTAATTGAAAATAGTTTTCTAACATTTTTATTTTTTTCTTTTCAAAACAAAAACAAATCAAACTAAAAGAAAAAAAAAACCTAAACTACCTAAGCCACTAACCCCATTTATCCAACCAATTCCAAACTCCCACACATGTTCCCCCACCTTTCTTCACTTCCAAACCCCATTACACTATAACATATATACAAAATACTCCACTCTACAAGAGAAAAAAAACATTCTTTTTTTTCCCACATACACAAACATACCTAGAAAAAGACTACATTTCTTTTTCACACACACTTCATACACACAAGAAAAAAAAAACCTGCACAAAACCAGGAAAAAAAAATCCTCAAAAACACACTTAAAAAAAAGTACTACATTTTATCCTTCACACCCATCTCATACACTCCAAAAAATAAAGTCTCTACAAAAATATGCACACATAAAGAAAAAAATTTCAAAAAATGCAACTAGAAAAAGAGAGAGTTTGGGTTTGCTTTCATAGTTTCGGGTTCGTGGTTCCTATCGTTGTCTATTTTTTGTAAATTAGTTCTCGCAAGAGGTACCATTTGATCTTTCTTGTGTAGTTTAATATGATTGCAATACATTGGAGTTATCAGATTTTATTTGTATTTAACCCATTAATATTCTTTGATGTGTTAATATGAAGTATATATGTTCAAAACTTTCATCTCAACTTCATGCCCATATCTTTTATATTGTTTAATATAGTCTAAAATTATTATAACAACATGTAGTTTATTTTATGTTTAAACAACCCAAAATTTGTTCCATGTTAAGTAAATATATTGTCCAAATTTATTCTTATTTTTATATTTTAATATTTTTTTCATGATGATATGTGTATTTAATAAACTAAAATGAAAAAAAATAGTGACATGAATTCATTGCGTAAAATATTGCTTTCAGTTTGTAGGTTCTTCTTTTCATTTTAATGATTAAAATAAAGGAAAGAAAAGACTTTAGGTGTTCATAATTTCTAACATGCAAAATGTGTAAAACTTTTATAAAAATGTATTGGGGCGTTCTTACTAATATTGTGCTCACTTTTTCTTAGAGACAAACATAAAATAAAAAACAAAAATGAAAATGAAAAGTTTGTAACTTTTTTACATCTCATTTAAGTAAAGACTTTTTCTAGAATACTATTAATAGTTTTATGTTGATCCATGGTATTAATACTGAATTGTTAAATTATGCTTCTTGTAAGTCTTATTGACTAAAAATAAAATTTTTGGACTTACTAAAAAGAATCTGATTTTTAAATGATTTTGGTAATTAAATTTCTTTAAATTGAATCTAGGAGCATGATTAGCCCGATAAACAACGATAGGCAAACATTGGGATTTAAATAACATTAAACAAATGTATTAAAAAAGACGAATAAATGAATAATTTATGGCAAGATTGGAAAGCGCTGCTACCATTTTCAACCACATTAATAAAAATAAGATAGTTTTAAACAAGTTTAAAATAAATAAAAGAAGGAGGGTAAATGACTTTTTTGTAAAACTTATAAATCCAATATGTTCAAAATTAAGTTAAGCCATAAACTAGTCAATGAAATGACCGTGCTGGAACCACGGGACTCGAGAGGTGCCTAATACCTTCCCTCGGTCAACAGAATTCCTTACTCGATCTTTGTTTTCGCAGACCAAAAAATAAAGAGTCATTTCTTTTTTATTAAAGATTTAAATTAGGTGACTTGGAACACCAAAACTTAATTCCAAGTGGCGACTCTGAATAAATAAAACAATCCCTTTTTCAAAATGTCACTTTAATCGGAGAAACTCTATTTTTCAAAACACCACGCGGGGAAAAAATAGGGGTGTGACACTATGTCATTTACTCATTTCTATTAGTTATTTCTTAAGCAGTTGCAATTATGATTTTACAATATTACTCCCAATCAATTACTTTTTCTTAAAGGCGGCTGTTGCTTAATGTGTCTGCATCAACTATTTGATTTTACTACGACGTTTTTATTAATTATTTCTTCTACTATTTCAACTATGAATTTACAATATTACCCCTAATAAATCTTTTTTCCGGCTATTTTAGCTATTAAATATTTAAAAATTTTAAAAAATAAATATAAATTTTGATTGACTGTCAAAATTTTATACGTGCAACATAAAGTAGAACAAAATAAGTAACATATATTATTTAAAAATAATATTATATGTGATATAAGTCGCAATAACTAACAACTTAAAATTTTAAAATATATATACAAAAAATATATCGATATCACATAAATCAAGACCAAAAAATAATGTGTAGCCAGCACGGGCTCTTGTGACTAGTGTGTATCATATTTAAGAAGTAAGAATAAGAACACAGCTTAGCATCAACAATGTGTTATTATTATAATACTAAAATTATTTTAAAAAAAAAAAATTAAATTATTATAATAAAATACTATAAAGTTAATATTTTTGTTAGGCCGTTGGGCCCGTGCTAAGCGCAACTAGTGTATATATATCAAATAATATTACTCTGTCTCTAAAGCTTTATATAGATAATTGATCAATAGATATGATAGGTGTAACAAATGCAAATATTATACACTATAGCAAATACAGTCTGTATAAATATAAATATAATATAGACACACTTTTTAAGTAGGCCAGTAAGTGCATAATTTGGAAGCATCATTAGGCCTCTGATGGTTTCTTTTTTAAATTTAAACTTTCAATACTCAACCCCACTTTTTTTTTTGTAAAAAAAAAAAGGTATTACAGAGAAAAAACTATACAGGTGAAAACAACAGTGCTAATAATAAGAGATCTAAGATACTTTATTGTTGTTAATCTTAATTGAAGCATGTGACGTTTGAACTGTTCGTATGCAGAATTCAATATGCCTTTCATAATTATCTACTAAAGTAGTTCATTTTTTATTCCCAACTCGTGTAATATGTGTTTTTAAGATAATTATTAATTCTATTTTGCGTCAAAAGTTACATTTAAAAAAAAAAAACTTTGCCTTTTATGAGCCAAACCCGACCACAAGTTCATATTTTCCAAAGATAAAAAATAACTACTCTTTATTTTTTACTTAAAAAAGGGAATTACTTATAACCCCTTCTTGAAAAAATTAATTGTTGCTGCTTGTATCTTTGGGTTTAAGAAATAATTTTGCCCCTATATTAAAAACTTTAATTATATTAAGAGGTTATAAACAATTCATAATCCACCCTTAATTAACTCGATATATCTATGAAATATACATTGCAATTCGTAGTATTTTTATATGATTTTTAAATATCTAAATAATTAATTTAAGATATTAATTAGTACAATTTAATTTAACTTTAAAAAATATATCAACGTGACTATTGAAAATGAAAGAAAGGAGTATTAAGGAGTGTTTCCCATTAGATAAATGATCCTTGCATGACACAAATCCAATTTAGTTGAATCGAACATGAGATAAAAAATAAAATAAAATAAATTATAACAGTTTCATACACATAACAATTCTACCCCCACCCTCCAAAAAGTTTTATTGAATTTGCATGTATAATTTTTGAACGAAGGTTATTTAATTGAACCCTGGTCCTGAATCTAGCTATCACCTTAATTTGCTATGACACTCATTTAAAGTTTTGTGTTCTTTAAAAATTTTCTTTGACAAAAAAAAAAGCATATTAAATTTAATAAGCTTTAGGTTATCAAAAAGAATAATAAGTGTGGTACGCACCGCAAGGAAGTATTCAATGTGATTGCCAATGGGAAGTAGATCCAATTTATTGTCAAAACGAAAGACATGAACTCTACTTCCTGTGCTTCCAGCATCAAATATGACTGCATAGTGCTCTGATTCATGGCTCAGAAGTAACCTTCTCACATGGGATGAAGCACAACAGTATTCACAAAACACTAAGAACATAACTAATATCAAGTGAAGAGGAAAACTGTTTTGCCTCTTCATCTTTTCCTCACTTTACCTCTCTCTTAACCTAATACAAGTTGTCTTTATATAATAAAAGAAATGTGCAATTGCCCTTTTACACCAATCAGTCATTATATTATTGATTTAAATATTTTAAACGGTACTTAAATTTTATTATTTAAATTCATTGTTAGATAACGATGAAAAGTCTCATTTTGTATGAACGAATTATTACTTTAATATTTTTTTTCATTTTATCTTTACTTAATATTTAATAATTACTATATTTTAACCTTACCTTATATTTATATAGTATCTCAACCTAGAATATGAATTTTAACATTAACCCAAGCCCCAAATTAAAACTTGATCATAACACCAACCCCCAAACTTGACCTGAGACCCGATTCTCAATGTTGACTCTAACCTAGCACTCAACACCTAACCTCGATCATGAGACTAAGCTTCTCACCTCGACTTCTAGCAAGGACAAAACTACATATCTCATACCCTGACTTAATATATGAATCAAACCCACTCCCAACTTGAAGCTTGACCAACTTTTGACTCACGCTCAGACTTCAGGTCAGTGTTAAAGATAGAGATTCGAATTTGATGTTGTAGTATTTGCTTGAATTACATTACATGTTTTTTGGGACACTATTTTCTTTTTACTAATCAAACACTAGAAAATAAATAAAAAAATTACTTATTTTAAAAAAAAAATTCGTAAAAAATATTTTTCGTCGTACCTAACTCATCTGAAGAGATAGATGATTTATCAATTATTCCCTATTAAATGCTTAATATTAGGGGAGTCTTATTCCATAATTTTCGCTCTTTAAGGTAAAATCTTGCTTAGGGATGGCAATGGGGTGGGCGAGCGGGCGTGAGGCGGGTTGAGCTTAACCCGTAAATTTTTTAAACCGCTCCGCCCCACTTCGTATGATTTTTTTTCATTTTCAACTCGCCCCGACCTGCATTGACCTGCACCGCATAAACTCGCCCCGCTAAAATTGTAAGTTCTTTTTTTTCTTAATTGAATTTAATATGACAATATAAAAATTCATAATTTTTTCTAATTTTTCACAAATTAACATCTCAACAACTAATTGACTATTTTTAGTTGACATTTCAACAATTATTTCTTAATCGTTGATTAAAAGCCTCTAATTAATATTTCAACAACTAACATTTTAGCGGACATGTCTAATTTAAATTTTAAAAAAAAAATTGAAGTCAATCTTTAATATAAAAAATTTAAATCTTTGATTTTTACTAATTACAAAGAGTGAATTTTCTTCGAATTCCTATTTAGTTCTTTAAACCCGCAACCCGCCCGCCTCGTATTAGTCTTTAAAATAGTAACGCGCCTTGCACTCACTCCGCCTTGCATAGCTCTAAACCCACCCCGCCCTAATGAATAGTAATTGTCATCCCTAATCTTGCTACGTATTTTAATATAAATGTCACGCCCCGGGAGGGTTACCCTTGACGTGGCCGACACTCAGAGACTATTGCTAGTCCCCAAGCAAACCACTTGGCCTAATCACATCATTCAGTCAAATAAACACTACTAAGCAACGGAAAGTATAAGTAAGTAAATGGCCACATCTCATCTAAAGTCTCAAAAGAATATATAAAATAATGAAGGCTAGTAGTAAGAACTAGCTCACAATCTTAACATCAACGTTCAACCATCGCCTATGAAACCTCTATCACTACTCATGCGGTGCCAATGATAGACTCATGGCTACCCAAATCAAAATAAAAGAAATAGTCCAATCTAACTCTAAAGCATGATGAAATAAAAGTAGTGGATCCTTCGGAGTACGGGACGCTCACTAATCAGCTGAGAATCTCGGATCTTCAACGAAGTGTCTGTTGACGATCTCTTGTACCCACCTCTGCATCATAAAATGATGTAGTCCAGAGTGGACATCAGTACTTGGAATGTACTAGTATGTAAAATAGCTGTGTGAAACAAAAACCGGTAGAATAATATGAAAACGACATCGACTCAAAATAAACATCAAATCACATCAAATAGTCAAATGTCTATCTATGCAAGAATAAAGAGTAGACAAGTGACACATCAATAACTCAAACTCATCAATAGTCTCAACTCATCTCAAAGGAGCTCACCTCCACTCCTCTCATCTCATCTCATCTCAGAGGAGCTCACCTCCTCTCATCTCATCTCATCTCAACTCAAAGTACTCAAGTTAAGAAATTTATGGGAGTTTCTCTTATCCGACAACACTCACTTATGAGCCAGTGAATGTACAACAATCACACCGATGTTGCCACAACCGTTCCAAACTTGCCAGGTAGGGAACGCTCTGAAACCATATCAGCTCACCCAATATGGAGTCAATGCTCAACAGATTTGTTATTTCTTTCAGGGATTGTTACTCTCGAGGGAACCATAATGTCACGCCCCGGGAGGGCACCCTAAACGTGGCCGGCACCCAGAGACTATTGCTAGCCCCTGAACGAACCACTCAGCCTCATCACATCGCTCAACATCAACACAGCGGAGAAACATCATAATATGAGAACCATAGAAAAGGGCCAAATGGCCAATCATCAATCTTAACATCAAAGGATTAAGCAAAATACTCTCTTAGTACATCAGGAAAAACATCAACATCAACTTCGAGACCATGTCTACGAAGCCTCTAACCTGACTCAACTGTCTAAGAGGGGTACCATGACATGTCATGGCTACCGACTCAATGAAATAAAGGAAATAACATAGAAGGGTTTCCTCCGGATAGCAAGGAGGCTCACCAAAATCTGAACTTGAAACCTTGGACTTCAACGGTGCGCCTGCTGAAATCTTCGAACTCTTGTATCTGCATCATAAAATGATGCAGCGCCAAATGGCGTCAGTACGTGGAATGTACTGGCATGTAAAATATCTGAGTAAACAGGGTAAGTACACAACAATAAAAAAACATCGACTCCACATCATACTCCATCAGAAATATCAAAAGTCTATCTAAGGCAAGAGATTAGATTAGACAATTGACTCATCAACCTCTCATCAATCATCAACATCATAGCAAGCTCATCTCAAGGAACCTCAACATCAACTCACATCAAAAGAACATCACATCGACTCAAGGAAACATCACATCGACTCAAGGACTCAACTCAAACATCACGTCAACATCAACATCAGAGTTCTATCAAAGTAACCTAACTAGGAGTTTCTCTAACCGACAACCATCACTTATGAGCCAGTGATGATACAACGAAGCGATGCCGTTGCCACATCCATCCAATACCCTGCCCGGGGTAAAGGACATCACATCAGTGGATCCACAAGAAAACATCAAACATCAGTCCTCTTTTGGGACAAGATAGGAGCCATCCGCATTGCGGTTCAATCCTCTCTTCCTACGCGGGCCACGTAGTTAATGGGTTTGATTGGGACTCACTCTCTACCCATTTCGGTGCTCAATACTCCTTCCAGAACTCGACATGCTCATAAACATCATCCTCATCAGTCCCATAAGGACCTAATACATCATTGTCAGTCACATAAGGACATGATATGGTACCTCAACATCAACATCGGTCCCAGGGGGACATAGTACATCAACTCATAACATCGACATCAACATCAAAACTCAAGAGACATCATTTAGCAACTATGTTTTAATGCTAAGACCTCGTTAAACATCATGCTCATCAACATCATCACATCATCATCAATACCTCATCATAACATCATCATCACTCTAGATATGTTCCCTAACTTCATTATGCATGCTCCTTTTCAAACACAAGAATTATAGGGTTTTAAAATGCACTTATAAAACGGATTATAATAGAAAGCAAAATAGTGATGATCATCAGTTTATGTAAAAAAAAAAACTTCTCATACATAAGATAAAGTAAATTTTCTTCATGCATCAACTCTTCATATTAACTTTATCACATCAAGATATGAAATTCAACATTTAGGAGGACACAAAGGAGGACATTCCCATGCTTTAGATTAGCCTTACATACCAGGGATGTTTTGCTAACAAAATTGTACAACACCTCCGCTTGATTTCTTCAACTCACTTCCCTTCAAGCCCTAACTTTGGTGACCTTTAGGAAGAATACACTTCAAAATTTGGGGTGTTTGAAACCCTTTTCTTAGAAACTGACGTTTATTAGTCGTAGGGGAATATTTAGGAATTATAGGAATGGACCAAATTGCCCTTCGTAATTTAAAATAATTTATCCCCGTCCTGAAATAACACAATCCGCGACGCGGACCTGTTGCGGACAGTGTATTTTCGGAAATTCAACTCCGTCGAAAAATTTACAGAAAACATAAGTGTGGCTCCGCGACCGGTCCGCGACGCGGTCCTATCGCGCAGGCACACTGTTTTTCATTTTGGAACGAAAAATTATTTTCCGACTCGATCGCTCTAAAAATCGACCGAGACCCTCTTCCCACTCCATTTTCAGATCACGAATCCACTCTCAGATTTTCAATCCGAGCATCGGAAGATGCGTTTTCTGCCCACCTCTTCCCTAGGGGTATTTTTATAATTTACAGGGTGTTACATTATCTCCCCCTTGGGATCATTCGTCCTCGAATGATGAGTGGGAACGGTACATGGCACGAATAGACTCAAGACTCACTTCGACACTCGATTAGTAGCATCACCACTTCAATTTCTCATCGACCTCATTATCAAGTAAATGTACACATACATCAATGCCACAAACAAACATCACCTCATGGTAAGAACATCAATTTACATAGAGGTAGGAATGTTACCTTCCACACTTTCATCACCCTCAAGCACAAACAGGTGCGGGTACTTAGATTTCATCTCTTCCTCATCTTCCCATGTGGCTTCCTCAACAAATTGATTCCTCCACAGGACTTTGATAGAGGCTATCTCTTTGTTCCTCAGTTTGCGAACCTGTCGATCAAGGATCTGGACTGGAATTTCCTCATAAGACAAGCTGTCTCTGACTCCCGTGCTCTCCACAGGAATTACCAAGGCAGGATCTCCTAAACATTTCTTCAACATCGAAATGTGGAACACCGGATGGATTCCATCTAGCTCAGAAGGTAAATCTATCTCATAAGCAACCTTCCCAATCCTTCGTACGATCTGATAGGGGCCAATATAGCGAGGGCTTAATTTTCCCTTTTTCCCAAATCTCATGACACCCTTCATGGGTGATACCTTCAAGTAAACCCAATCGCTTACCTCAAACTCTAGGTCTCTTCTCCTCACATCTGTGTAAGATTTCTGACGGCTTTGGGCAGTCTTCAATCTTTCCCGAATATTTTTCACCTTCTCCATGGACTGGTGAACAAGATCAGGACCGATCAACTCTGCCTCTCCAATTTCAAACCACCCAATAGGTGATCTACATCTCCTCCCATACAATGCCTCATAAGGGGCCATTTGGATACTCGCATGATAACTGTTGTTATATGCGAATTCAATCAATGGCAAATAATCATCCCAATTTCCTTTGAAATCAAGGACGCAGGCCCTCAACATGTCCTCCACCGTTTGCTGCCTGACCATCCGTCTGTGGATGAAAGGTTGTGCTCAAACTCACTTTGGTACCCAATCCTTTCTGGAAGGACTTCCAGAACTGAGAGGTAAATTGGGCTCCTCGGTCCGAGATAATGGACAAGGGAACTCCATGCAACCTCACAATCTCTTGAATATACATCTTGGTATATTTCTCTGCTGTGTTGGTCGTCTTGACCGCCAGGAAGTGCGCTGACTTTGTCATTCTATCCACAATCACCCATATTGAATCATGTTGTCTCCTCGATCTCAGTAGGCCAGGGATAAAATCCATGTTAATCATCTCCCACTTCCATTCTGGAATCTCAAAGTTTTGGGCCAAGCCAATTGGCCTTTGATGCTCAACCTTTACTTGTTGACAATTTGGGCATCTCGAAACAAACTCCGCAATATCCCGCTTCATTCCACTCCACCAATAGACCTCTCTCAAGTCGTGATGCATCTTGGTGGAGCCCGGATAAATGGAGTATCTAGTGTTATGGGCCTCAGCCAGAATCCTCTCTCGGACACCATCAACATCGGGGACACATAGTCTATTCTGGTATCTTAATACCCCATCTCCCCCTTTGGAGAAGACCATCACTTTTTGCTTTTGAACATCCTCCTTCAATTGAAGTATAATAGGATCTCGATCCTGCTACTCTTTTACCTTAGTCACTAGGGACGATGCAGACCCATTTTGAACATTAATTCCTCCCTCGTCGTTCTCCTCAAGCTGGACTCTCAATTGAGCCAACCTATGCACTTCCTTCACTAACTCCTTCTTTTCTCCTTCAACATGGGCTGTGCTACCCATAGACAACCTGCTAAGAGCATCAACAACAACATTAGCTTTACCTGGGTGGTACATGATGCTCATATCATAGTCCTTGAGCAATTCCAACCACCTCCTCTGTCGCAGGTTGAGCTCTCTCTGACTGAAGACATACTGTCAGCTCTTGTGGTCCGTGAACACATCCACATGTACTCCATACAAGTAGTGACGCCAAATTTTGAGTGCGAACACCACTGCCGCCAACTCAAGATCATGGGTCGGATAGTTCTTCTCATGAACTTTGAGCTGCCTGGAAGCGTAAGCCACCACTTTACCTCTTTGCATTAACACATACCCCAATCCAACTCTTGACGCATCACAGTATATTACAAAACCTTCTGTCCCGTCAGGCAAGGTCAAGACAGGTGCAGTAGTCAACCTAGTCTTTAGCGCCTGGAAACTCTTCTCGCATTCTTCAGACCACTCAAACATGACCTTTTTCTGGGTCAGTTTGGTCAATGGGGCGGATAGAGAAGAAAATCCCTCAACGAATCTGCGATAGTAGCCTGCCAACCCCAAGAAACTCCTTATGTCAGTTGGAGAAGTCGGTCTTGGCCAACTGGAAACCGCTTCAATCTTTTGACCATCTACTCGGATCCCATCACCTGAAACCACATGACCTAGGAAGGCCACTGATTTGAGCCAAAATTCACATTTGGAGAACTTCGCATACAACTCGTGGTCCTTAAGAGTTTGAAGTACGACTCTAAGATGTTTAGCGTGCTCTTCCTCACTCCTCGAATATACCAGAATATCATCAATGAACACAATCACGAACATATCAAGGTAGGGCCTGAACACCCTATTCATCAAATCCATAAAAGTTGCAGGTGTATTCGTCAACCCAAAGGACATGACCAAAAACTCAAAGTGGCCATATCTTGTCCTGAAAGCTGTCTTTGGGATATCACATTCTCTCACCTTTAACTGGTGGTAGCTCGATCTGAGGTCTATCTTCGAAAAGCATGAGGCACCTTGAAGTTGGTCAAACAAGTCATCTATCCTGGGAAGAGGATATTTATTCTTGACTGTGACCTTGTTCAATTGCCTATAATCTATGCACATTCTCAGTGACCCATCCTTCTTTCGTACAAACAGAACGGGAGCGCCCCAAGGAGAAACACTGGGTCTAATAAAACCTTTTTCTAACAGATCCTTCAACTGCTCCTTCAACTCTTTCAACTCAGCAGGGGCCATTCTATATGGTGGAATCGAAATAGGCTGTGTCTCAGGAAGTACATCAATACCGAAGTCGATCTCCCTATCAGGAGGGACTCCAGGTAAATCCTCAGGGAACACCTCAGGGAATTCATTCACAATTGGGACCGACTCAAGAGTAGGGGACTCAACATCATCAGATTTAACCCGTACAAGGTGATAGATACACCCTTTTGAGATTAATCTCCTCGCCCTCAAATAAATTTACCCTTGGGTGCAACATAACTTCCCTTCCACTCTAGGACCAGTTCATTAGGAAAATGAAATTTAATGACTCGGGTCCTATAGTCTATGGATGCATGACAAGCATGGAGCCAGTCCATACCAAGGATCATATCAAAGTCAACCATCTCCAACTCCACCAAATTGGCCAAAGTGTCCCTATGATAGATAGACACTATACAGTCTCTATAGATCCTCTTAGCCAGAATTGACTCACCAGTAGGAGTCGAAACAGTGTAAGGCTCAAGCAAACACTCAGGAAGAATCTCAAACCTATTAGCCACATAGGGTGTCACTAAAGATAAGGTGGCGCCCGGGTCAAGTAATGTATAACAATCATAAGAAAAGATTCGGAGCATACCCGTAACAACATCTGGAGCAACCTCTTGATCCCGTCGATTTCCCATCGTATACAGACGGTTCGTCCCTCCTTCTGCATTTGTAGTAGTAGCCTTCTGATGATTACCCTGGGGGCGCTGTAGAAGACTGAGCTCGATTACCTCTATCACTCCACCTCTGATTTCTCATAGGGCACTCATTCTGGAAGTGACCAGGCTGTCCACAGGTAAAGCAAATACTAGTGCCATCATGGCACGCGCCAAGATGCAACTTACCACATCTGCTACAAGGGGGCTTTTCTCTCGGACCTTGAGCAAGACTGGCTTGGGACTGAGGTCCCTGTGCTCTGAAGTTCTGATGGCCATAGGATCTCTGATCATACCTGTTTTGCTGAACAGGTGCACTCGCCACCGAAGGTGCATGGCTAGAAGACTTCTTTTGAAAGAAGGTCCTATCACCTTTGTTCTGTTTCTGCTGATTAGGCTCATGCCCTGCCGATTTAGCTTTCTTCTTCTGCTGCTCTTCTCTGTCCCTCTTTTTGTCCTCCTCAGTCTGCTGAGCATAGACCATAAGTCTAGCAATATCCATGTCTGGAATTAGCAACGCTGCCTTGCACTCCCTCTTCACATGCCTGCCCAACCCAAACACATACTTCCTCATTCTTGCCCTCATATCCAGGACCATCTCTGGAGCGTACCTAGACAGCTGGATGAACTTCAAGTTGTACTCCTTGACCGTCAATTTCTCTTGTTTCAGATTCACGAACTCCTCGACTTTTGCCTCCCTCAACTCTTGGGGAAAGAAGTGATCGAGAAAGGCACTTTCGAACTCCTCCCACTCAGCCGGTTCAGCATCCTCACCTCTAACATCCTCCCACTGGTTATACCAGACATTGGCAACATCCTTAAGCTGATAAGAGACCAGCTCAACTCCCTCCACCTCAGTCACATGCATAGCCCTCAAGATTCTACGCATCTCATCAATGAAGTTTCGTGGGTCCTCCTCAACCTTTGACCCCGTATAGACTGGTGGGTTCATCCTCAAGAAATCTCTGAGCCTAGTTGCAGCTGTAGGCTCTTAGGAACTGGAATCTAGGGGCCTGGGGACCGCGGCTGTTACTCTGAGAGGCCACTAACTGGGTAAGCATAGCAATAGCTCCCCTGAAGTCTGCTTCCGAAGTGGAGGCTGACTGAACAGGAGGTGCTGGCGGAGCCTCAGTAGCTCTATCAGGTCGTCCCCGTCTCCTTGTCCCATGCTGATTTGGGGCCTCGGGTAAAGGATTCTCAATATCAGGGACTGAGGCATCTCTTTGAGCAGCAGTACGTTTAGGAGGCATTATCTGCAAACGCGTAACGCACGAATTAGAAAGGGCTTCATAGAGCCAAGCTCTAACGCACGAACTCAGAACATCAAAGAAGGGTAACCATTTCCTAAATGCCCTGTAGCATCCTGTTTATGAAGTGTGGTGCACAACACACGCTAAACGGGACTCTACTAGACACAGCTTCATAGACTCCCTAGGACTCTTGAACTCTGTGCTCTGATACCAAGTTTGTCATGTCCCGGGAGGGTACCCTAGACGTGGCCGGCACCCAGAGACTAGTGCTAGCCCCTGAGCGAACCACTCAGCCTCATCACATCGCTCAACATCAACACAACGGAGAAACATCATAATATGAGAACCATAGAAAAGGGTTAAATGGCCAATCATCAATCTTAACATCAAAGGATTAAGAAAAATACTCTCTTAGTATATCAGGAAAAACATCAACATCAACTTCGACACCATGTCTACGAAGCCTCTAACCTGACTCAACTGTCTAAGAGGGGTGCCATGATATGTCATGGCTACCGACTCAATGAAATAAAGGAAATAACATAGAAGGGTCTCCTCCGGATAGCAAGGAGGCTCACCAAAATCTGAACTTGAAACCTTGGACTTCAACGGTGCGCCTGCTGAAATCCTCGAACTCCTGTATCTGCATCATAAAACGATGCAGCGCCAAATGGCGTCAGTACGTGGAATGTACTGGCATGTAAAATAGCTGAGTAAACAGGGTAAGTACACAACAATAAAGAAACATCGACTCCACATCATACTCCATCAGAAATATCAAAAGTCTATCTAAGGCAAGAGATTAGATTAGACAATTGACTCATCAACTTCTCATCAATCATCAACATCATAGCAAGCTCATCTCAAGGAACCTCAACATCAACTCACATCAAGAGAACATCACATTGACTCAAGGAAACATCACATCGACTCAAGGACTCAACTCAAACATCACGTCAACATCAACATCAGAGTTCTATCAAAGGAACCTAACTGGGAGTTTTTCTAACCGACAACCATCACTTATGAGCCAGTGATGATACAACGAAGCGATGCCGTTGCCACATCCATCCAATACCCTGCCCGGGGTAAAGGACATCACATCAGTGGATCCACAAGAAAACATCAAACATCAGCCCTCTTTTGGGACATGATAGGAGTCATCGGCATTGCGGTTCAATCCTCTCTTCCTACGCAGGCCACGTAGTTAATGGGTTTGAGTGGGACTCACTCTCTACCCATTTCGGTGCTCAATACTCCTTCCAGAACTCGACATGCTCATAAACATCATCCTCATCAGTCCCATAAGGACCTAATACATCATCGTCAGTCACATAAGGACATGATATGGTACCTCAACATCAACATCGGTCCCAGGGGGACATAGTACATCAACTCATAACATCGACATCAACATCAAAACTCAAGAGACATCATTTAGCAACTATGTTTTAATGCTAAGACCTCGTTAAACATCATGCTCATCAATATCATCACATCATCTTCAATACCTCATCATAAACATCATCATAACATCATCATCACTCTAGATATGTTCCCTAACTTCATTATGCATGCTCCTTTTCAAACACAAGAATTATAGGGTTTTAAAATGCACTTATAAAACGGATTATAATAGAAAGCAAAATAGTGATGATCATCAGTTTATGTAAAAAAAAACTTCTCATACATAAGATAAAGTAAATTTTCTTCATGCATCAACTCTTCATATTAACTTTATCACATCAACATATGATATTCAACATTTAGGAGGGCACATGGGAGGACATTCCCATGCTTTAGATTAGCCTTACATACCAGGAATGTTTTGCTGACAAAATTGTACAACACCTCCTCTTGATTTCTTCAACTCATTTCCCTTCAAGCCCTAACTTTGGTGACCTTTAGGAAGAATACGCTTCAAAATTTGGGGTGTTTGAAACCCTGTTCTTAGAAACTGACGTTTATTAGTCGTAGAGGAATATTTAGGAATTATAGGAATGGACCAAATTGCCCTTCGTAATTTAAAATAATTTATCCCCGTCCTGAAATAACACAGTCCGCGACGCGGACCTGTCGCGGACAGTGTATTTTCGGAAATTCAACTCCGTCGAAAAATATACAGAAAACATAAGTGTGGCTCCGCGACCGGTCCGCGACGCGGTCCTGTCGCGCAGGCACACTGTTTTTCGTTTTGGAATGAAAAATTATCTTCCGACTCGATCGCTCTAAAAATCGACCGAGACCCTCTTCCCACTCCATTTTCAGTGCTGATCATGAATCCACTCTCGGATTTTCAATCCGAGCATAGGGAGACGCGTTTTCCGCCCACCTCTTCCCTAGGGGTATTTTTGTAATTTACCGGGTGTTACACATAATATCTGATGGTTTTATGCCCTACCTACGTTTGGCAACGTAGTTAATGAGTTCGAGTGGGACTCACTCTTACCCATTTGGTGCTCGATACTCCTCCCGTGATTCAATGCTCATAAAACCTCTTCTCAACCAATCTCCTAGGGACTCGAACCCCATCAACGATCCGTATCTCATACGGACTCGAATCCTATCATCATTAAACTCATAGGGACTTTAACCCTCTCATCAATCAATCTCATTAATGACTCAAGATTTAGAACAATTATTAGGAAGCAATTGAATAGACACATCGGTAGAGTTCATTTATAGAGACTCATAAGACAATCAAAGTTTATCAACTCACCATCATTCTCTTATCGCAATCAACAACCTCAACTCAAGGCTCTAGACTCAATTCTCAAGTTCAATATGCATGCTTTTCAAATTAGTCATGTAGGATTATGCAAATTCTCATGAAAATATTCAATTTAAGAAAACAAATAGCATGATGATCATCAACATAGAAAACATATAATTTCAAATTAATTTTTCAAGAAAAACCCTCAAGTATTCATGCATGTAGACTCTTCAACCATCAACTCATCTATGACCATCTATAATGCACATGAGAGAACAATTTCATGCTTTTAGTTTAGTCTTACATACCTGGAAAGTTGATATTACAATAGAAATTTTGATGAATGTTAGTCTTCTTGAAAAAATCCTCAATCTAGGTAGTTCTTTTAGAATGGAAGTACTTGGAAAGACATTGCTTGAAGGGCTTATCTTTGATTCTTGAATTTTTGACTTAGAATCTTTAGAGTTGTTGATGAAGAACCCTAATTCTTGAAAAAGAAGAATCAAGGAATCCTTTCTTTGAATTCTTGAATTCGTTTTTCTTGATAGCCTAGGTTATGATTTAAGACTCTATTAGAAATTCATGAATAGATGAAGAAATTTTGGTTGGGTAGATTAAAATTTATGAATAATAGCTTACCTTGATGATGAATCTTGAAAGTTATCCTTAACTTGATGATTTCCTTGATGATTCTTGAGCGTTTATGTTTAGGAGTGAAGGAGAGGGTTTTAATCATGGAAACTCACATTTTATGCGTTTTCGGACCTTAAATAAACCCCCAAAGGTTTTAGGATAAAAATACCCTCAAAATAAAATAATAGGACGTCATTTAACTTATCCAGAAAGGGTACGCGATAGGTTCGCGACGCGGAGCTGTCGCGGATCTTCAGATAGCTCTGCAGGTCTTTAGTAAAATGGTCATAACTTTCTACTATAAACTCTGATTAAGGAGAAATAAGATTCGTTGAAAAGCTAATTCATAAATCTTTAATTTGATAAATTATGGGCCACCCAACTCATTATACTTTAGGAGATATGGTCATTTTAAGTTGACCTTTCTATCAACTCATACGAAAACTTAGTCGGTAGAAATTCTTTGGACTTGACTTGATGTAAAAGATCTCTTATGACTCTAAATCACATCTAATATACTTAAATACTTAGGAATTGATCCTAGCATGTATATATAACCTAAAATTCATTGGTCCATATAACTTTTATAAAATCTTACATTAGAACTGCGACCTTTAATTATCTCCAATTCTATTCCCACACTAAGAAATTGTCTTTAACATCTATGCTCAATTAAGAATCATCAACTAAAATCTTATATCATATGAAGGATGACTCAGTCTTAGCTTAGAAAAAAATTGGAGTGTTACAGTAAACAAACTACCCCAATGAATAGTAGTTAAGCTGTATAAGTAGGTAATCACCCCATTAAAATATTCTATAAAATATCTTTCTAAAAAGTTTTTTTTAATAAAAATTTCTTATTGGTCACTTTGAATTATATATTTGCCTAGTTTTTAATGAATTAAAATAAATTAGATTAATAAATGAATGAATCAATAATCAATTCAAACTTAGATGGATAAGGTGCGGAGGCGTGATGTGAGGTCAAAAATATATATTTTTAGTCATTATTTACCTCGTATTTAATACTTTTATTTATCCATTTTGAGTATAAATTTTATGAATTATGCTAAATTGTGTATTTTATTTGTATGATTAAATTGACGCGAAAATAAAAAGATTTGGAGCTCAAACGAATTAAAAAGGAAAGATTATAGAAGAAAAATCAAGCAGGCAGCTTAATGAATTTAATAGAATATAATAATATATATTATTTGCGCCTGACATATTGCAATTCAATTGCAATTTGTATGAAATTTGATGGAAGCTGTCACATGGCAGCTAATAAATGGCAGCAACCTACGGGCATACCGTAGGAGTTCGCGTGAAGGCCAAATTTCTTTTGGTTTTAGGTTTCTCAATTTGTTTTGGACTTAATTATTTTATTTGGGGTTTTTTTCTTATACTTATAAATATTTCATAGAATTAGGTTTTACATAACTTTGACCTAGAGAGCAGTAGGAGCCGTCGTGGAGGTCGGAGAATTTTGGTTTCATCTTTTCTTCTCCATTAATATTTATTTTTATATTTTATCTTTGAATGATTTGTGGTAATTTCTTCATGTCTATGTGGAGCTAAATTCCCGTTCTAAGATTACGGTAGCTAATAAGATGATTGGTTAGTCATTATTAATTCAAAATATTTGTTTATCATATTAGTTGTTCTTATATTGCTTTTATCTATACTTCATAGCCTGATCAACTAAGGGGTAAATTAGTTGTTCATTCTAGATTCGAAAGATGCTGGAATGAATAAAATACAGAAGTATAGGAAGCTTGTTCAACTAGGAAACTAGATTGATTCGTGTAAGGGAGACCCGTGACAACTACCCTTACACCTCGCTTGGTTCAAAATACAGGAAGATAACGTTAAAGCATTTTTATTGATGTGTCTATCCCCGCTCAACGATGTAGTTAGGCAGTCAATAAAGATAGGCCAGCAGAGGCGTGCAACCCTGTTTAGGTAATTTAAACCCTGTGAATCATCAACTAGATAATCAAATAATTTGATGAAATTAAGGTCAAACATGATTATTAGTTAAACCATAATTTTAGATCGATTCAGTCATTGATGGTGTAAAAATATCTCTTTTGGTTAATTATTCACCGCTTGAATAAATAATTAGAATTAATATAATTTAGTAAATAATTAATCGACAAGTCCTTTGGGTTCGACATCCGGCTTCTGAAAAGAGCCACTATATTACTTGGGTTGATCACGTACACTTGCATGTGTTAGGGAAGCAACAAGGCGAACCTACCCTATGGGTAGGAGGGTCACGGACATCTGATAACTTTGAACGTGTGTGTATTTTAATAGTATATATATCTGTGTTGACACTTCTAGCAACAAAATTTAGAGAATGTCTGAATAGACTTTTTTAAAATTTATTTAAAAGCTAAAAATCAAAAATAAAAAAGGAGTATCTATCTTTAAACTTTTTTCTTTCAACTTTTTAAGGCTAAATTAACACCTCTTTAAGTGGCTCCTCTGGTTGATTGGGGGTTCAGAGGTAGATAATTGATGGGTTCACCGCAATTTGATATCCTCTTTAGCATGTTCCAAAATCCAAATGTGTAGTAGTGACAAATCAATTTTTTCTCTTTTGGATTTTTTATTTTTTTAAGTTTTCAGAAAATTTCATCCCAAATTTTGTAATAAGTAATTAACTGATCTATGTTATTTACAATTTTTCAAAAACATATTTATATTAAAGATTGTGATATCCTAACATTTTCATTACTTTGGAATGCCTTTGATGTGTTATATTTTAATGAATTAATTTTATTATATCGAAGTGAGAGTGAACAGGTGATGACTTTCTTCTTCTCGATATTAGAGGAAAAAAAAGAGAGAGAACATTTGCCTTTTATTCGATGTCGTTTTTGGCAGTCTATTCCAAATATTCCTTGGGACACCTTCAAATCTTCAATTGGGATTATTAAGATAGGGAAAATAATTGAAAGCATGAAAGTAAGTCCAATTATATATCTTTTTTAAAGCCAATAATTCTATATTAAAAAAAAGCTTCTTGCTTTGGATTCTATATTCTATTAGTTAATGAATTAATAAATAAAGTACCGGTTCTATATTAGTATATTTTATTTAGGTTGCTTTTCATCATTTCATATCTTCTCTCATGCAAGCATAAATTATCCTATTCCTGTCATAAAGGGCATTTAACATTTTATAATAATTGGAAATATTCCTTTGCCTTAATATTTTATTTAACTAGGTGTACAATAAGTAATTATCAACAATATATGGTGGTTCGATGAATTTAAAACCGGAGATTTCGTTTTTCCAATTCAACATGAGATCACACGACAAAATATTGTTTCTCCCACGTAATTAATTACGTACATTAAGAAATAAAGTAGTATATATAGTAATATATTTACCACTCATGCCAACAAGTAAGAAAGAAAGATATTAAACTTTTGGTTGTTATTTAATTTTAATAATAATTAATCACTCATCCAACTTTGAAGCTAAATTTTGTTTGTGATTATAGTAAGACTATGAAGGAGGGAAGTCATGAAAACTGTATTGGCCTACCTCTAAATGAGGTATAACTTCAAATTTATATCAACGATACAATCATTTTTTTAAAAAAGAAATATGTGTGAATTTATGCTTTCAACCCTTACGAGGAATTGAGAAACTATTTTTATCAAAAAAGTCATAATTGTTCTTCTCATTCCTAAGAGAATATTCTTTGGAGTTCTCTCATTATTTAACAATATAATAAGTGGAACTTTGGTTGGCCGACCAATGACACTTCCGTAATTCTTTTGTTCTTCTGGGGCATTATGGCGTCATGGCAGTTTCGTAATTTCTTGGTTTTTCCACTGCCTGACGGTCAGTGGCATTTACGTAATACCTTTGCCTTCCGAGGGCATTTAAATGCCGCCTACACTGCCGAATGATGTCTGCTCTTTTCCACTGCCCGTACGCAACCTTCTCCCCAGGGCATTAAGAGCTCTTAATACATGGGTTTCTGTCTTCCTCCGCCTTTTACTGTTTCTTCTTCAAGCGTTGCTCTCAGACACGGTTGATAAATAGGGGAGACTGATCTCTTATTGCTAATTGGGTTCTTTTTGCTCGACGGAGAAGACCGACTTCGGCCACTCTCAGGTAATGAGAATTTGAGCAACTTCGGATTTCCCGCTTAACTTCTTTTTTATTTCAACTGAGGAACGTCGGATACCCCGATTTTCTTCTTACTTATTTCTTCCCAAAAAAATCTAAAAAAATCTTGCAGATTCAGCCTTTCTTAGTTTCTGTAATGTATATGTGTATGTTTTGGCTTTCTATAATCTGCTGAATTTTGTAACTACGATTTCAGCATGTCTGCGCCCCAAATTTTTATAATTGAGTTTTGCATGTACGTTGTTTGATAATATGTCTCAGCATAATATGATTGCTCTATCTTAGTTTTTAAATTTTTGATCTGTATATTTTAGCTTTCTAATCTGCTGAATTTTTAAATTTTTATAACTGATTGGTGCATGCAAGCTGTTTGGTAATTCGTCTCAGCATAATATGATTTGTGTATGTTGTTATTGTTCTTAAGTTCTACATGCATGTTACTCACTGGTTGACCTTCTCCACTAAGTGTCGATTTTTGTATGTTTTAACAAAGGAACTCATTATATGCTCCTTCTTAATTTCCATGCATCTTACTTATTGGTTGTTGTGATCCACCAAGTTTGGATTTCGTGTAGTTTTCCATGTGCAAGTGTTTGTTGCTGCATTCAATGGCTACTATATATGACGTAAAAATAATTTTAACCTTAAGGGAATTTGGATGAACCCCCTTGCGCCCGTGCATATAGCCAATCAATATGCATGGGATTAGAAAATAGATCATTTATAAATTGGTCGTTTGATTGATTGCATCATCTCTGTTGTTCCTGTAGTTAAATTGTTATCTTTTTTCTTGTGTCCTCCTCCCCATCTTGTCATGTACTTGTGCTACCTCACTTTTTTGAGGGATTCTTTTGTAGCTTATGGTATTTGTAGTATTAGTTTATTGAGTTTAACCCGGGACTTGGAATATTTCTAGAAAATATCAAGCAGTTTATAGTTGTCTAATTGTGTTTAATGTTATGGGGGATCAACAATGGTCTCCTCCAAACGATTGGAAAATAAAGAAATGTGATGCCACTTTCAGGTGCACCAGCATGAATTGTTGGGTGGCGTGATCCCGGATTCGTCCATAACAGTTTCCTAAAAGAATTGTGGCCGAACACACGGTAAAATTTCTAGCCGTGTGTGAGAGAACTGTGTACAGATTGGCATGGATGTCTTCATTCTTTCACAGAACATTGGGAATTATTTTGGGGCATGTGTACTTCAATTAGAGTAGCTTTGGTTTTCACTTAACATTCCTAAACTCAATGTTAAGATGTACTTTTAAAACGAAAATTAACTTGCATTATATTTATAGATGAGTTCGACTTAGTAACTTTTATAGAACTGTGGAATCTTATATTTTTCTTCAGTTGGTGAAATTCTGGATCATGCAGCATCTTGGTCTTTGCAGGTATACCTACAATATTGGTCATAGATTCTTAAATGGGACACATATATGGAATCAGAGGTATCAATTTTAAATCATCTCCTTATCCTGGTCAAAACTCTCTACAACGTGTTGTCATTTTCGGGAACATGGGAAAGGTTTGTAATCTCTTCAGATTCAATTAGATTTCTAGAAGTTTTATTCTTCCCTTGATCCTGACAGTGTTCACTTATCTGGAAAGCTCACCATATGCTTTCACTATTCTTTTGTATTCCTTGGTTATGACTTATGAATTATCATGGATTTTCTTTCTTTTGTGATGCTTCATGTTATTTGATTACCTATTGTAAAGATTTTGTTATCTTTCCATATGGATTATCAAGCTCATGGGGGAGGTGAGCCAGGAAAAAGCTTTTATCAAACAACAGAGCATCGTAAGAGTGCAAATAGTAAACTATTTTGTGAATAAGTACCTTTCTGAAGAAGGTAAGAGAATTAGGGGAAAGCAAATGACAATATGTTGCACTGGTCAATTGGTTTGGTACTTATAGAAGCGGACAGGTTTTGTGCAACTCCACATTTGATGATTTGATCCAACTGCCTTTTTCGGACTCAAGGTGGCTAGATCAATTAGCTGAGACAGAAAGTTCTTATTGTCATTGTTTGTGATAGCAATTCACATGTGGGCGTCATTCTTATTCTGGTGCATTCGAGCCAATCGCCTATGAACCATTCCTTGGACGATTAAAGTCACTTTGGTAATAGGTATGCTGCACTTTGGTAATAGGTATTACATCATGCATGGTCCAGCCAATTATCTTCCCTCCTCTCCATGTGTCTGTTGCGGCTTCTTCTCCAACAACGAAAGTACAACTACCTCTTTATCCCTGTTGATTATTGTTAATCACTATCTTCTCTACATCCTCCTCTCCATTCCCTGTGTTGCTACTTTGTCCCAGTTCTTCAGGAATCCTCCCTGCCTCCCAATCAATATAATGCCTTTCGGTGTGATTGCTTAACTGATCCTTCCATATCAGTAAGAACACCCTCTAAGAAAGAAAATTTCTACATATCCCGCTTCACATGTTCCGAAATTCTTAGGTACTGATATAGGAGAAAGTCCACGGGGCATGGAAGTGAGTGCTTAGAATTCCTATGTTCTTGCTGCATTTACTTCCCGAATCAAAAAATCTATTGTCGCATTTATCTATCTACTGTCCCAATTTCTACAGTTAGTTTGAATGTTGAACGCTCCGAGTTTCCTAGGCAATGAAGATTATCCATAATGCCAGCACAAACTGATGAAAGTTTAGAGTTGATTCGTACCCTGGCTTGACAATTTCAATGAGACGGTCTTACAAGGCAACTGTTGTTTGTAGCCAGGGTACCATTCAGACTCTGCTCTTCCTTCTCTATGATTAATGCGGCAAAAATCTGAGTCTTATTCTTAACTTTATTCATTTAGTTTTTCCTTCTGTTATCTGCTTGGAAAAAATTTAACGCTTCAACATATTTGCACACCGCTTCCATTCTGCTTCATTGTTTCCGACTTAAACAACAATCAACTACTTCGTTTTGGAAAAGCATGAAATTTGGTTGTGCTGGTGATTTTCCACTTTCCCATCACACTAGATAAACTTTGAATTTCTCCAGCTACTTATGCTCTTACCTATGGAACAGATTCTCCGCAGCTGTGCTAACGGTGATCGATCTTCTTGCTGAGAAAACAAGGAAACTTTCCCCGCCGCTCCATCTCCCAGGTAAATATCTACAGTCTTTTCCTTTTCATTAGTTCTTTTCTGTCCAGAAATTACTGCGAGATACTCCATCACTTAGGTTTTTCGGTACTTTGTAGAATATTACAATTTTTGTATGGTCTCGCATGGAATTTGATCAGCTATGCATTGATTACTATGCATATACATATTACTGTTCTGAATAAGTGTACGAGTAAAAACATATGTATTTTAGGAAAACCAAATACCTTGTTCGCCCAAAAAAGGGGGAATCTAATGTCTACGAGTGACGGACGGTGCTTTCTGCTGGTCTGCATCTTGGACTTCGGATGTAACAGGCTAAAAAAATTGTTAATTCCAACTAAAAAAAAATAAAATTTTTGTTAATATTTTATTGTTATGGTACCAACCTTAATTGTGCTTGAGCTGCCTATATTAGTTGGAACGTGTTGTCTCTCTGTTGCAGGTGTCACAAGGTCAAACACAATGTGTTTGTTTATGCCCAGATCCACCTGGATAATATACACTATTAGTTACTAATTATATAGGTATCAATGATATCTACTGCATCAAAAATAAGTATCTTTTCAATGTTCTAACTATGCAATGACTATATATGAACATGTATGAATCAACTATGCATGATAATTTTGCATTGTACAAATAAAATAGGAAAATTTACAGAGAAATAAGCATGTCAAACCAAAGCAATGCATGTTAAATTTCCAGAAAACAAAAAGAATAAGAAAAATTATATTGAGTAATAGGGGAACTCACAGTAAAAAAAACATGTTAAAATCCTTTTGAAAAGTATCAAAAATAGTAAAATGAATGTTACTGTTCCAGAAATCTGAAAAAATGGGGAAATTCATATAGAAAGCATGATACACCACCTCAGCTGATTTGCTAATATCCTTTTCACTGGTAAGGATTGTTTTGCTAACATCTGGAATGGATGAGTCATGGGATGCCTGCATATAACAAAGAAGACGATACAAGTTAAAAACGAAAAACAATGGTCCTAATGGGCATATTAGTTCAGATGATAGCACACCATATTGACTCCATGACCCATCGTTTGCTCTGGTTGACCATCCGAGTGAATGACAGATGCCTCCTTTCTTAAGGAATTCACCTCATCTTTTATAGCTTTCAATGTGTCGTTGTGGTGTGATTTCATCAACTGTTCAATGGAATTGAACCTGCGGCCAACTTATAAAAACAATTGAATTGTGTTTCAGTATCATTAGATACAAGCATAATTTCGCTTGAGTCCTTTTATATCTTCGCTGAAACTATAACCTGAAACCAAATCAAGCAAAAAAATTAACAAACATAACTTGAAACTTACATAATCTGTGAGAAATTTCTTGAGTCCTTTTATATCTTCGCTTGACATGTGTTTTTCATCGAATGATGCATCATACAGGGGAACATTAGAACTGGCACGTATCGGTGTGTTTACAGTATTCCTCGGAGTCTGCAATTTTTTTCAGGGATGGTTGGTCCAGTTGGCCTGGCTTTGGTTGGCGTCACTACCCTGCGCTTGGTAGGTAGAGTTGGAGATGAAGTAACACAAGTACGCTTTGACTTTCTGAGCAGTGTTTCTGGTGGTGCAGATGTGAAGTCTTCAAAGCTAGCTTGTTTACGAATTCGGTTTCTAGTAGTCTGACCAGAAGATGAATTTGGGGCAGTTGACAAATAAGGAACTGATGATGGGATGACATTTGGCACCACTGGTAAATCGAGTGTAGCAATTTCTTCATCTGAAGGAACAATATTGGAGCAATTAATCTGCGAAAAAAAACACAAAGAATAAATGACTGATAAAATAAAAAAATATTGGTATCTGTACATAATTTAACATTGTAAGCAGGATACCTCGCTAAAAATAGATGACATGAAATACTCGTATTTTGGCCTAAGACCAACAACTTTCCAATTCAAGATCCTGGGGATATAATTCCCAACTCTAACTGCAACATCTTCCGGGACTCTTGATGCACACTCATAAATCCATACATTGAGAATGTATGGCATTCCCGATAGCCGATACAACTGTTTTGCCCCTTTGGAGTGTTGTCTAAAGCTCTGTATCAGTTTAGAAAATGATGCTTTTCCCCATGGAAAGTTTACATATCTCCCGTCTTCAACCATTCGAAAATGGTCAGCCGAAATATGACAGTCAGTCGTTTGGGAAAACACGAACGTGTGGATGAAATAAATAATCGCCATTTGAACAACATCTTGAACTGTGTCCCAGTTGCCAAGCAAGAAACGTTCCACTAGACGGCCTTTGCTGATTCCATGAAATGCACCAGGAAAATACTTTTCGATGAATCTACTGAGTGTCGAATCTGAATACGTAAAATCTTCATCGGTTTCAATGCACTTGAGACCAGTAATCATAGCAAATTCTTTGATGGAGAATCTGAGAACCTTTCCCTTTATGTGCCATATATGCATCTCATTACTTTTCTATTGTTTCAGTTCAAGAAGCATGAGACACTTGATGTTTTGTCCTTGAAAATTGCACTTGAGAATGTTTAGACAATGATAAAAAATTGTTTCCTTAAACATAGCTACACCATCATCACCAATGGACAACTTTATATCAGCCACAAAATTTGAGTTGTATGAAGAACCAAATCTAACACACCCTCTGGGAATAACTTTAATAACATAGTTAAAACCCTGATAAAAATGATATCCAAATAACAATTAGAATAGGTGATTATCAGGTGTTCACGGCTGTAAATGCTATCCAAATAACATTTATATTAAATAAGCATCAAGTAGCACTGATATGTGCAGGTAGCCATTATTTTGTATCTAAATAACATCTCTAAATGTTTTATCAAGTATCACTGATGCGGTGAGTGTATCACTGTTATTGTGATGGTATCACTGATATGGGCCAAATAAATGTGCTAAACATCACTGATATTTCTAACACATTTTTTCCAGGTATCACTGACTCAATGAAGGTATCATTGATATATTCCAACAATATTTAAAGCATTCAGGTATCATCCATATGTGCAAAATATATTGAAATTCATTGAAATGTGACAAATGCACCGGTATCACTGATATGTCACAAATTTATGAACAAAACAATGATATGTGCATGTGTCACTGTATATTTAGTTACTAATTATGTAGGTATCAACGATATCTACTGCATGTGTAAGTATGTCTCATTCATATGTTCTGGTGTATCAAAAATAAGCATCTTTTCTATGTTCCAACTATGCAATGACTATATATGCACATCTATAAATCAAGTATGCATGAAAATTTTACAGTATACAAAAAAAAGGGAAAAATTTACAGAGAAATAAGCATGTCAACCTAATGCAATGCATGTTACATTTCCAGAAAAACAAAAAAAATAAGAAAAATTACATTGAGTATCAAATATATCAAAAAATTAAAAAATCATAACAATTTTACATTAAATCAAGAAATATAGGAACTCACAGAGAAACAAACATGTCAAAATAAGGAAAATTACATTGAGTATCAACTCTCTTAAATACATCAAAATATTAAAAAATTATGACAATTTTACATTAAATCAAGAAAATAGAGGAACTCACAGAGAAAGAATCATGTTAAAATCCTTTAGGAAAACATCCAAAATAAGGAAATAAATGTTAATTTTCCAAAAATCTGAAAAATTGGGTAATTTACATATGAAGCTTGATACACATTTTAGATACATCAAAATAGGGGAATGCATGTTGGAAATCATTTCTTATTAGTTGATTTATGAAAATACCAAATTAATTTAAAGTATATACGGAAGAATTACACAAGATCTATGAACGAAATAGGGTTAGAATAACAAACTTTTCTCAATGAAGGACGAACAATAAGGGGTTCCCCTTTTTTCTTCTTCTTTGCATGCGTTTTTTGGGTTGAATGTTTGGAACTTGAACCAGAATCCTTCATAACCACCATTTCTTCTTCAGTTACTTCATCAACCAAGTCGGTCGGATGAACTTGGTTCGTCGCATCTGCAGAAAATATAGGTACATTGTCCTTATCAGCCACTTGTTGAGTTAGTCCAAGACTAAAAGAAGGAGATGAATCCATGGGTTGAGAGAAAAAATGGAGAAAATTGAAAGAGGGGGCGGTTTCGTGTTCGTGCGGAGAAGAAGAACTGCAACTTGCAGTTTCTTTGGTTTTCCAAAAGTAAAATTCAAAAATGATAATTAATGGAGGTTAATTAACAAGGAAAGTAATTATTAACTGATTGACTTTGATTGGACTCATTGTAATAAAAAAGGCATAAAAAAAGATGGTATAAAAAAATAGAAATGTTTAAGTATCAGTAAATAATTATCAAAACTGAAAAAAGTGAGATTTTAGTAATTAATTTAAAAGGGAGGGAATAATGGAGATTTGGCTAAAATAAATCGTGTATTTTTGTAAATTATAGTTTAAAAAAAGAAAAAGGAAGAATGGGCTTGGGGAGTGGCAATTTGGTCGGGTAGGATTGGGCCTAGGGAATGGATTGGGCTAGGATTAGTATTTTAAAAAAGGAAAAAAGAAGTAATATTTATAAAATTACACAACTTTATTTATTCAAATCTTTAATATTCTCTACCTTTTTTATAAATTACAAAAATCCCAACTTTTTATCATTATCCATTTATTTTTGATACTTAAAGAATCTATATTTGGTGTAGAAGTCTAATTAATGTCAATCACTATTTAAATTATAATTTTTTTCATTTTTAAAGCCGTTTCTTAATTTATTTATTTTTTAGTATTTTCTCTCTCTTACAGTTACCATGTTTAACATTAATTTGTTTTTTAGATTAGAAACTCCTTTTCTCTGTTTCGAGGAACCGTTTCTCAGTTCCTCTCCAGCCCGACCTCCATTATCAGAAACTTCCTTTCATTGTCTTTCAATCAACAATGGAACCCCTCCCTTCTTTTAGTCTGGGCCTTACACAAGACGAGTTTGAAAATGGCAAATTTATCTCCTTTTTTATAAATCAACAATGGAACCACTGTCTTCTTTTTGGGGCTATGGTATTGTTTGTTGATACCTAACAAATAATGTACTCTTGATAGTTAAGTAAAAGTGACTTATGGAACTAAGTGCTGATATCTATTTATTAGAGTAATTTTTGATACCTAATACGAGTTATGGATCTAACGGGTGATACTTATTTTTCCTATTGATTTAATGTTTGATACTCTATAGTTGTGTGTATCTGACTGATTCTCTTTTTTGATATTGATACCTGATTGGTTATACTTGTATTCTCACCTACAACAATTCCATCACTTTTATAACCACTGTACAATACATCAGATTCCCATGTTCCATTGTGACGTATCAAAATCGAAATATTCAGCTTCGACGACCTAGTTTTTTTTTTCTACGCAGAGCACCTTCAATGGCGGCTCTGATTTTTTTTCTTGTTTGTTGAAACATCGTCCGTTTTGTTTGAAATTCAAATTACACTGCCTTTAACATTTTTTTATGGGATAATTGCATAATTTGTAACAGTTAAGCCGCCAATCAAGGGATCTACATAGTTGGCACTAAATTTTTTTCCTTATTAAGCGTAACAACAGTAATTTCGGTTACAATTTCGTAGGTATCAAGGTGGCGTTTGCAGGTATCAAAATCATAGAAAAAGTCGGTATTTTTAGTAATTAGGGAAAGAGTCGGGACTTTTGGGGATTTTTGAAAACCAGAATGGGATTCCTAAAAATTATACAAAAAAGAATTAAGGAAAAAGATTTACAAATTAGCCACTTACAAATGTGATCAATTTGAATCGATTGATTAATTCGACCACGAGATGAATTACAATAAATTAATTAAAGAGCTTTTTTTTTAAATAGCAACAACCTAGAATAACTAAATTAACTACGGGGTAATTAATCCTAAAAATAGTTAAAGTAAAAGTGAATAAAGATAAAATCTATTTGAGAATTTTTGAAAATTAACGAAAATATAATACTTAACTATTAATACTTGAAATAAATATATATAATACACAATATATAAACGTAACTGAAATTAAAAGATTTGAACTTTTTTTTTTTAAACAAAATTTATAAATTAAAAACAAAGAGTCTGAGGTGACACCAAAAAAACTAATCTTGTCTTTGAATTTCACAAAAGCTCGAAAAGGATCACTAGCTCATAAACAGAGTAAAATTGATAGCCTCCCTTCAAATCATTGACCACATCATATGGTATGGGGGTAACCGTCTCCAATGTAGCGCCTTCAACCATGAATCCTGGTTTGGGTCCTAAAGGTTGTCTTTTTGTGCTGATGACCTCTCCTCTAGCCTTGGCCTCGACATTTAGCTGGTCGTTCTTCTTGATTCTTTCTTTGGCTTCTTCGGTGCATCGGGAAGCCTGAACATGTTCAATCCTAACATGGATCCTCTTCCTTAGAATACGATTACCAACCTGCTTGTTAACTTCGACATCGACGGCGCGTTTGTTGACCTTCCAGATACGTCCAGTACGACCGTGTTAGAATTTATGCGGCATTCCCTTGTGAATTGCACCGTTCACTTTGACATCAACATAATCACCGATTTTGAAGGTCCTCAGGTAGGTTGAAAGGGGAATTGTACCCTTCTTTCTGAATGCACGAGAAAATGAATCTCGCGTACGAGACCTCAGTCCATGACCGGCCGGCATTTTCCTCCGCCTTTCTCTGGTGAGTGTGTGTGTGACTGTGTGCGGGGGAAGGAAGCGACTGAAACCCTCGATTTGAACCTAAAGATCACTTAAATTTTTTTTTTTGTATTTTGAAAGCTAGTTATTCCGAATTGTTAAAATTAAAAGCTCGATGATTAATTTATATTGCGGAGGGTAAAAAATGTGTGTCAACAGACATCTCGATGGATTTTTTGAGATCAGACTTGCACAAAAAATGAGATAATTTACTACCATACAAATATATATTATAATTTATTTTGGAATAAAAATTTAAAATTATTTAATTATCAAATTTAAAATTATTTAATTATCAAATTTAAAATTAATCAATATTAATAATATTTATTAATATTTATTTTACACTTAATAAAATAATTTAATAATATTTAATTATATTATTAAAAAATAAATTTGTGAATAATTATTGGACTCGTGCATTGCACGAATCTTCATAACTGGTAAACATAAGAGGAAGTTAAAAGGACGAAGTAGGCATGTCATCATCCACGTTTCTACTTTAATCTCAATTTTCTTTTTTGAAAAAGAAATTGTTTTTTCTTTATTCTAATTTTATTTAACTAATATAATTTTTTTAAATTGTGAGACCACTTTTATTGCGTTTTTAGTTTAAAATTTATATTTTTTAATTATAGCTTTATTATTTCGAATATTGTTGATATTTGTACAATTAATTTCTTATAGTAAAAAGAAAAAACTCAATCAATAAAGAAAAATAGTACACCTCAATGAATCCTCTTCAATTATGTTCATCTCAATGAACCCCCTCAAAATTATGTTCTTGATTAAAAAAGAACGGGATAATATACGATCACACAAATCATATAATTAATTGTAAAATAAAAATTAAAATCATTGAATTAACACTATTTAAAATTTATTAATATTAATAATATTTATGAGATGTTCATTTTACATTCAATAAATAAAAATGATTTAATTAAAATTATTTTAAAAATTTTATAAATAAATATTAAATCTATGCACCGCACGAAATTTTCCTTACTGGTAAACTTTAAAAATACCAAGAGAATGAACTTGACGTGTAAAAGTGCTCACTTCACGTTAATTATTAGTATTTTCATTTCATAGTATACCAATACATTCTATTTATGCGCTGGCTAAAAAATTATTAATGAATTGATTAGTTTTATTATTTGGTTCGTTGTTCATATAAATGCACATAAAAATAAGTTAAAGAATATTCATAAAGTAAAGAAATAATAAATTAGTCTCTCGAAAAAACTTATTAAATTTTTGAAAATTTATTTAAATTTTCAAAAGCCATATTAATTATAACTAAAATAAAAAAATTAATTAATTTTATCTTAATTTAATAAGTGATAAATAATACGGGACAATTATTTTTACTAAATGTCTATTTAACATGGGATGGCGGAAGTACTCTTCTAGTCTATTTTAAGTTGATTATTAGGATATGACGATTCTTTAAGAAAAAAATCAAATATTACTTTCTACTATTCTTCTAGAAACATAAAATAGTTATGGACCTCATTTAATGACAGATAAATATGAAAAGAGATCTCACCAATTCTTTTTGAACCTAAATAATAACTAGTTTAGTGTACGAACTTTGAACGTAAGTTTTGTGTCAATCAAAAAAATTATATATAAATAGTATGTCATTAAAATAAATACAATGTTTATATAAATAAAATCAAACAAATGTTATTAATTTAATATAATGGTTTATCTGTTATGAATGAACAAAAATGAGACTATTGCTTATAATATAAAGATATGCTAATAGCTCATGAATACATATAGTAATAATTTAGAAGTTGAATAATTAATTGATTGAAATTTAATTTTAAATATAGAAGGAGTAATTTCATGTTTTAACATAATTTTAATTACTTTTTAAATTTTTTATTTTGCTATATTAAATACTTTTATTAATAAAATATTTGATAATCAAAATTTTAGTTAGTTTCAAAGTCTTATATTAGAAATGATAATAATATTTTTCTTTTTTCCTTTGTAGCCTAGACAATGAGTTATATAGAACTAGTTTAGTGTACATGCTTTACACGTATGTGTTGTGTCAATCTAAAAATTATATATAAGCAGTATTTATCATTAAAATAAATACAATATTCATATAAACAAAATTTAACAAATACTATTAATTTGATGCAATAGTTTAATCTTATATTTTATAAAGATGTGTTAATAGTTTATGAATACATAAAATAATAATTTGAAGTTACACAGTTGAAAGTTAAATAATTAATTGATTAAAATTTAATTTAAAAAAACTCTTAAATATGAAAAAGTAATTTAATATTTCAAGGTAATATAAAATTCAATTTATACTGAAATAAAAAATTATAATATAAAATTAAAATTCTAACATTGAAATCAAAGTGATGTACATGAGAATACACTACTCCAATAAACTTTAGCTACATATAAAAGATAATATTTGAGAAATTGACAAAAGAATTTTTTTTAAAAGTTATAATAGAATAATATCAAAATCAACGGCTAGAACTTTATTTATGGTTGATAAATCCCAAATTTAAAAGAATTATTGTTATTCATTTAAAGTTCTAGATATGACAATTTTTCAAATATAAAAACATTGTCTTCTTATGTGCTTTGAAAGTTGAAAGTCCTGATGTGAATTTTCAATACTCTTTTCTAAACACTATATAAACGTTCTTTTTTTTTAATTATTTATTAAAATATGATATGTCACATAATTCAAATAGTAAAATATTAATTATAAGAAAATAATTCTTACATCTTATTTAGTAAAAATTAAATAACTTTAATTTTGATTAAATTTAAAATTCTAAATATTAAATAATAATTATTTGAGGAAAATAGTCACAGTTTTTTTCCGAAAGTTTTTAAGGTTACAAAACTTGTCCTTTTATGCAGTCATGTTCAAAATTTGCCACTTTGGATTCTAGAGTTAAAATTCAATCAACTTTTTGAGTTTCATGTTTTTAATATAATATAAATTAAAAACATGTTAATATTATATCAATATTAACAAATATTTGATTTGTATTAGGACTCTATAACCAAAAGAAGTGTCCTATAGAGTTGAGGTTTTGTTTTGCCCAAATATTTATAGCAAAAAAAAGCTACGATGATTTAAAATTTCTCAAAATAAGAAAGTTTCTTTTAATTTGGGATTTTTCCACGGTATATAATTTGACAAATATAGCACCAATTTTTACTTTTCAAAAACAATACAATTTCTATTAATTTTATTTTTTAAAAATAAATTGTACTTTGCTTTAAACTCAAAGGTAAATTTTACAGAATGGTGGTTAGACCATATTTGTTGTATGGGATGGAGTGTTGGCCAATAAAGAATGTACATGTTCATAAGATGCAGGTAGCAGAAATGAGGATGTTAAGATGGATGTGTGGTCACAGCAGGAGTGATAAGATTAGGAACGAGGTCATTTGGGAGAAGTTAGAGGTGGCCCCTGTAGCTGACAAGATGAGAGAATCGAGACTGCGATGGTTCGTACATGTGCAAAGAAGGAGTACCGATGCCCCTGTTAGGAGGTGTGAGAGGCTAGATTTGGGAGCTACACAGAGGGGTAGAGGTAGACCAAAGAAATATTGGGGAAAGTGATTAGACATGATATGGTGAAACTCGATCTCACCAAGGACATGACCTTAGATAGGAAGGAGTGGAAGTCGAGAATTAGAGTAGCAGGCTAATAGGGTAGATAGGAAGGAATGGTTAATTGTCTGCCTTTTATATGTTATTTATCTGCCTTTATATGTTAACTATCCTGTATCAACGTATTATCATCATATCTAGCTTATTCTGCTAATAGGGTTCCCAGGAAACAATCTCTCTACCTATGTGGTAGTGGTAAGGTCTGCGTACATCTTACTCTCCCCAGACCCCACTTGTGGGATTTTACTGGGTATGTTATTGTTGTTGTAAATTGTACTTTGCTTTAGCTACAAACAACAGTTTTAATTACAGATTCCCTCGTCATCAATATGGAAATAATTATTGCTGGGATTATAAAACAACTATGACATGTCAAAAATATATACGGTTTATTAAGTAATACGATTCAATAATTAAAATTCTAATGAATTTTTAAAATACTAAATGAAAAACTTATCCTAAATCTCATGTAAATATGTTTTTTCAATCACACATTATTAATTCTTTTAAAAAAAACTCAATTAGAAATTGTCTATCAAGAATAATTGATAGTTAATTATTATATGCATAGGGAATATACTAAGATTTTAGAAAACTTATCTCCTGTGCATAAACACTATCAAGATTTCACAAAAAAACTTCTTAATTATTACTGTCTATCAAGAATATATGATAATTTGTTATTGTAAACTTTAAGAATATACTAAAATTTTAGAAACTTACATCAAACCACAAGCAATTTTATCTTTTTGATCATATATACTAAAAAAATTTGGGCTGTTTTCACAAATATACAAGTTTGGGGATAAAATTACATGCCCTACCGAACTCATTGAAAAATATCATGTAAAATACCAACTTTATTTACAAATTTAGGAGAGAGAGTGTTTTGAGTGTGATTATTGTGGTGTGTGGTGTGATATAATAGTGTTGGAAAATGAAAAAAAGTGCGCTTTTTTGGGTATTTTGATAAATAAATTTTAAAGTGTAATTTATGGGGAGAAAGTTGTATATTTGTGTAAAAGTTTCAAAAAATTTCAATTGAAAAGAAATATTTATATCTCACTTGTTTTTCTTAAAATCTTTTTAATTAAGAATTGTCTATTAAATTTATTATTGTAAACTTTAAAATCATACAAAAATCATAAATAAAACTTCATAATTAATAATTATCCACCATGAATACATGTTATTGTAAATATCAATAACATACCAAAATTAAAATGTTGAAACAAAAGAAGTTATCAAAAGTGTCAATTCCCTTTTTCAGATATTCAACAATATCATTGTTTAGTATGTTTCTTCCTGATTTTATATTTTGTGGGTGTACCCTTTTCATTTTGCACAACAACATATATAGATTGGTAATAATATTTCTTGAAAATTACAAAAAAATGCATTCTTCAGCAATTATTCATAATTATTAATTTTCTTAATAATTCTTATAATATATTTTATGATTGATTATCATCATATATTTTAGAACTTTTTAATTATTAAAACTTATCATATTTTTGAGGATTTCTTACTTTAAAATATTAAAAAAAATAAATTTAATGAATAATAAAAAAATCAAATAACATTATTAAGAATCTTCAACATTTGAGTCATAAGTTAGTATTTTATTAGGTTTTCCCATAGATGTGCAATATTTTCCATATATAAACAATAAATGACGCAAACTTTTCCGGATAATTAGAACTCTAATTATTTTATGATTCCTTCTTCTCCTCATTACGTGACTATATAACTAAATATAATATAGATAAAATAAATTGAAAAAAATGAAAAAAATGATATTGTCTAAAAGAGAGTCTTTTAATGAGGACAAAAAATTCAATAAATATTTCTAAGGACCTTATTCATGCTTTTAATATATACATACTTTGCACGTGTTATTATATTGAGATAATTTAAAATATTTTTAAAAAACTAATAATGGTTATCGTATCAAGTTAGAATATGTTATGTACAATTATATTACTTGAATTAAAAATGGTCGAGTTAGAGGTTGTTTGAGTTTATATTTACTTTAACATGTTTTCTATATAAACATATAATAGAAAAACAAATACTATACAACAACAACTATAATAACAATACTTACCTAGCGTAGTTTCATAAAGTTCGATCTAGGGAGGATAGAGTATACATAAATCTTACCCCTACTTCAGAGATAGAGCGAGGTTTTTCTATTAGATAACCGATTTAAGAAACAATCACAAAAAAGTAATAAAAGTACAAAAAAGAACATATAACAACAAATAATAACAAAATAACAAATAATAACATAACAGAAACTATAATAAGACAATAAAAAGCCTATGAACCAATCGAAATTTATGAAAAACCTAGCTTCAACGGAAGAAATAAATATAGACCCAAAATTAATGGAGAAGAGAAACCCCTGTAGACTCAAATCCCTCTCACTTTGAGAATGAATAGAGGAAGATGACTTGAATCAATAAAATCAAAATATCTAAATAATTAAAAAAAAATAGAAGTAGAATAAGTTATGTTTTTGTCACGATCCAGTCACGGTCATGATGACGCCTGTTAGATCCCACCTACATGCAAGCCAATTACCCAATCTCAGGGTACCTTTCCTAAATCTCTAGTCTCAAATATAGTAGATACAATAGTATAAATCAACCCAACCTACCCAAAACCTGGAAGTCAACTGTACAGGGCTACGATAGACACACACACGCTCTTATATATATATATATATATATATATATATATATATATATATATATATATATATATATATATATATATATATATATATAGACATACATAATAATAAGGTACATAACCAAGAATGCTCCTACATATACAAGCTACTACACTATACAAGTCCAATGTCTGGATACAGAAGACGAGTGTCTAGAGCTACTGATGCTCACTAATGTCTTCTGAAATGCTCACGAACTACCAACTCAGCAATCGTGGCCAGTACCTAAACCTGCACTATGGGAAGATGCGGAGATATTGGGGTGAGTACCGGTAATAGGCACCCAGTAGGCATCATCGACCGACTGAGTGAAATACAATAAATCCAAAAGACTCAAATATAAAGAACTACAATAAGTCTAGCCAATCGAAACTTAGATCAAGGAAATAACATGTTTGGAAAATTCTCAAACCCTCAGGTGAACCAACCCAAATAATGAACAATGATAAATTGAACCAAACCAAGTGATGAACAATGATAAACTGATGAAACTGAGTAGGCTCATATCATCACTATCAACTGAGATGTAGCATTGTACGGGAGGTCCTAATATCTATGCATGTATGCCAATTGGGCACCCACAAGCCCAGAAGGTACACCCGTGCATAATCTGGTCACCGAATCACAACAAAATCCAACTCCCCATATCACATGATCACAAATCGGATGTACGTGGGTGTAAGGCCCTAATATCTAAGTCTGAATGCCCCTGAGCACCCATAAGCCCGGGGGTACACCCACGCACAATCATGGTATGGATAGGTGTGTGGATCCATAGGTAATCAGCTGGGTCCTCGACCTAAAATACCATATAACCATCGGATCCTTGACCCAGAATACCACATAACCACTGGGTCCTCGACCCAAAATAATATAACGGTGGGACGAATCCCCCTAACATAATCAACTAGATCTTAGACCCAAAGCAATTGGTGTGTCAAATCTCTTTGAACAAGTAACAATATCTTAGACCCAAAATGTAGCCAACGGGGTCCCCCACCCAGATTATCAATAGTTGCTCAGATCTTAGAGTCGACACTTAAGTCTTAGAAACTTAGACGTGGCCATTAGAGACTCAGACTATAGGGGCGTCACCTAAGGTCTTAAACACTCGGACGTGGCCACTGCAGACTCAGACCGTAGGGAGCATCATCCAGGTCTCGGAGCATAGGAATAGTCAGTTCCTCCCTAGTCTATTCGGATTCGAATCTCCAAAGTTATACCATCCCTCAAGGAAAGAACCATACAACCCAATCGAGCATAACCATCACCTCTCTCAGATCATAACAGATAACCCTAGCCTCAAGTAAGAAGAAGAAGAACTAGTGCACAACGACTAACAACAATATAGCAGAGTGTATATGTCACAAATCAATATAGAGTCATGCCTAACAAGGCCAAGTATGCCACCATCCAGCCAACCACAAGTCATAAGAGTAAAGCATGGGAACGACAGTCCTATCACAAGTATCAAAATAATCAAGCCATACAGAGTCAAATCTATACCATAATCTGGCCACAGTATGGGATATAATCAATAAATAGCCTCACAGCCAACATATCGCAGTAGTATCGGGCTACACGCTCATACAGATAAGAGTTAAGTCAGAATACATACTTATCCCATAGCCTTAGCCTATATTTGACCCTTACCAGACCTTTCTCCATGTAAGACAACTCATAGGGTGGCGTCGGTATAACCTAAGCTAAGGCCCAAGAGGCTAGACAATCAGAATAAGATCTCCTACCCCAAATCATATCGCAGCCTAGTTGCTACGAAGGATATCGACTAAGGCAAACAAGTGCCAACCCACTGATAATGTGCCCCTCTCTAAAGAGGGTGCCAGTCCTCAGACTAACCCACATAGATAGTGTCTCATCACAGATAGGCTCAAGAAGCTCGTAAGATATAGCCTACATCTCGCTAACAGGGTCACACTCCTATCTCTAACCTGCTAGTGGCTCAGTCTTGTATCATAGGTCACAAGGCTCCCGTAGGAGTACATCTATAACTGTTCCTAGAACATGGTATGTTTCTCCCCTCACTTGCCAGTAGCACACACACATAACACATAGTAGCGGTATGTAGGATCATATAAGTCACAGGGAAGCATAGAAGCATGCCTAATCAGGAAAATCTACCACAATCTAGGCAGCCACAAATACACAGAACAAATATAGATAGCCGCCCTCTTATATAATCAAGCGTTAAGCTCAGTGTACATACCTGTCACATTTCCTCAACCCAAACCACACGTTCACGCCCTTTCGTAGACAAATAGTGTCAAAAATCAGCTAATATAGCAGCTACAGCTAACACAACCCTCAGTACAACAACTGTCATCCCATCATCATATATAACTCATAAAGATCACAACCAACTATATACGACACATACTCCACAACTCAACTTATAAGTAGTGCATTTTTACACATTCCAACTTACATACACATACATTTCAACACAGTCTAGGGTGTAGAGAAACCCTAGCCTACCTAGCGGACAATTTCTCACATCTTGAGTCAATCCACCTGAGCCTTTCCCCTTCGAATCGTTTTTTGATGCTGCTCGACTATCAAAATATAACTCACAAGGTTAACACGGTCACATTGGTTGTAATATTTTAAGAAATGGGAAAAATTACATCAATTACAACTAAAATGGGGAAAATGGGGCCCATGCTTGAAACGCCAAACCAACCCCCACAAAATGATCCCTACTTCACCTTGAATCCATAATTGAGCCCAAATCAGATCGCAAAAGACAAAGAAATGACTCAAAAATGAAGTTGCATTTCTTATCGAAAAAGACTTCTTACATAAATTCTCGGTCAAATTCTGGAAAAGTACAGCTAGATTATCATGATCCAAGCATACTAAAACGTTCCTCTAAAAAATTAGAACAATGCAGACACAAATATCACTTAATTCCATTGAGAAATGAACGAGATATCGCAATATAAAGTTTTCACTCATTTCTGATACACAACCAGCCAAAAATAGATATTTTACCTCGAAATACATGCCAAAAACCAAATTTCGACACCACCATGGCATTCCTCGTGAAAATCCATACAACTTAGCTTTTTGAATCACTCAAATTCGGATATAAAATACCAAAGTTATTGTCGGATGAAGTTGAGAGAAAAATATATATATACTTTCCTGGAAAATCCCCTTATACACATGGCCTGGTGGCACACCCCTAACACGTGGCAGTTCCAACTCACGCCATATGTCAGGGCTGGGGCTGGCCACGTCGCCCCCTATAATTCAACAACCATTCAATCTCTTTTTTCATTGTTTCGGGATAAGCTATGTAACCATATGAATTTTGACATTCTGGGTCTAACGATGTAGTCAGAATTCAAATAGAGCTTCCCACGATAAAGTGAGGGTCCCACTTCTTTATTTGTAACTTTTAACGGAAGGTTCCCAGAGGGTCAAATCGCATCCAAATACCCCCGATATTAAACGACGGGTCGTTCTAGAACCAAGATCGACATTCTGGAGCTAACTGCGCTATCAAAATTCTCATTCAGGGCACGGTTCCCAAGAGCATTGACTGGGTCAACTATTAACCAATTCTAGCTGCTAAATTTGCAAACCACGATATAACTGCACCGGACATGCTCCTTACCTAATTCGACCATTTTGGAGCTAATGCAATCGTCAAAATTTTGCTTCGAGGTTGTTTACTAGGACTTTATCCGAAAACTTATTTTACAGGTATAACTTCTCAATTAACTCAAAAATTCACATAAGTCCCAAATAACCCAATCGATAACCACCCCAATAGTCCCAATAAATCACTAATGGCCCGAGGTCACTATATATTTTCTCAAATCAACAAAATAACTCCAAAACCATAGAAATGACCAGCAGGGTCATTACGACATCCTCCACTAATAAGAGTTTCCTTCGCGAAAGTACGAATACAAGCGTACCTGGTGACTCCAACTTAAACCAAATAAGGATCATTACCGTGAACTTACAACAACCAATTAATACAATAATCATAAGCATGCTTAGCATCCAACACCAGTTCTCGTTATCTCAACTTACCAGAAGCACAATAACCCATCTATCTGTAATAGAAAATCAATGTAGCAATCTCTAAGGGATCCTCAATGATCAATAACTCACCCCTTTAACTCAGTCAACTAGCATGTACTAGGAAATCAACAGGCTAGGTATACCTGCCCTCAACACGTTATCAGATATCTGAATAAGCATAGTTGTTTATAATTGTAACCGTGTTTTAGATATATGACTTCCACTCCCTTTTTGGTCCCTTATACAAGCAATTCCCACAAATCAACCATAATAGCTCACAGGCTAGCCAAATAATTGCGGACAATAGCTAATATACCCACACTCACACATAGGGTTTAAACCCTTTTCCCTTGCTGCTCAATCCACCATGCTCGACAACCACAATAGTCACTAGTGTAACAAGTAGTCAGGACACCCTCTTAATATAATAGGTTACTGACGCAACAGTTGTACATAGTCCCATCATGACAACAGAGACTCAGAAATAGAATAAATAATCAATATGCCACTCATCTGTAGACTCCCTGTACCTTTCTCGTACCCCGCGACACATATATCGCTACCCAATCATGGTCCTCAGTAATTATTATCGTTCAATCATATATGGAGTACAATGGATAATAAAGGTAAAGTACTCCTAGTTACCACCCGTTGGCCTCAAACCAAATAACTAGAACTATCGCGAGTTAACAGTATATGGTTCATACCTGGTCTCCATAACCCTACCTAGCACATATCGCCTCAACTCCAAAAATCCCACAATTCTAACATTTAACAAATCAATCACAGTCCAGTAGTACTGCACAAATCAACCTTTAGTAGTAAGATCGTCAATGGGTTACCACAACATACAACCGATACGTACAAGTAATCAAGTCCATGCTACAATAGGGCATTAGTCAGCCTAATGAACACAATCAGCCACTCACAATGGCCATAATAGATTTCGATACAACCTCCAAAATGTCCTCTACTAAAACCTCTCTTAACAATATTAGACAATCATCCAACTCAATGAAATCATACTGGGGTACATGAAACTCATCACGAATACACCAGCCCAATATCGATACGTAGGAGACAAGGTGTACAACAGAACAAGCTAGAGGTAGGGCTAACCCAGATACAACCAGCTCAACCCCTCTCAGAACCTCAAAAGGCTAATATTTCGAGGCTACGCTTACCCCCACCTTCCAACCTGTATGACTCCTCTCAGGGGAGACGCCCTCATAACCATTCTATCTCACATCTCAAACTATACAAATTGGCATCCATGGTCGGTATAACCCCGGGGTGCCGACTCTGAGCTATCCTCAGTCTATACCGAATACCCCGGACCCTGGCTAAGGCATCTTGCAATAAATCTACACTACACGGGCTCAGTGCTATAGACTCAAACCACCAAACTAGAGTACGACATTGACGACCAAATAGTGCCTCAATTATCATACCATAGGCATGGACATGTATACCTAACTTGTGATCGGTCTAATCTCTGAACCTGTATATATGAAAAAATGCCAACCACTACCTCCACTAAGGAATCTCTACCATGCTACTGGAGACATATCAAGTATAGCCAGGGTAACAATCCAACCTCATTCATCTACCACAACATAATAAGAAGAAGTCAACCTCCCCTAGGGCAATATTAAGACCAAGCCCACCCGGCACTATCACTCTACCCGCGTATCACAATTATTGAGAGTCACCATACCTAATCCCCCACTAATAAAAGGGACCTTCTACTACATCGGTACTTGACCTAGGGTAAAAGAAGCTCGAAACCCATATTCGAGCGACAATAAGCTAAGTAATGCAGCTAACAACTGTAACAAGTCCCCAGGGCAAGTTGACATATAACTCAACTGATAAGGCAACAATACACCAACTGATAGTAGACAACCCAACTAAACCCCCGGGAATAACATTCATATCACAGTCTAGTCACCAAAGAATCAGGAGAATCGTATATCGATAGAATCACCGCAACATAATTGTAACCATAGAGCACAAGGTGTAACCAGGGGTATAATTTACAACCCGTCTCTCAAATACTATGCAACACCAGTATCAGACTACCCACTCTAGTAGCCGAGTATCGAATGATTATATGTACAAATCATAGGGTATAGGCTTACATTTAGCCTTTAACAGGGTATAGTCATAACATAAGTGACAAGTAACTAGAATCATACCAGGTATAGCATATTCAACAGTATCAGGAAGCCCAACAAGGCAAGCCAGTAGTTAAACAATCTAATATATGTGTATAGGTAGCATCAAATCAGCCACAACCTCTCTTACCTTTATAATATTTATCAGGAGTGATCATAGTCCATATAACCTTTAAACAACAACTAATATACAGATATCAGTGTTACAGAGTCCCATCCTAACTAAAATATCCCATGGTACAATACATAGTCACCATCAAACAAGTAACTGATCACGAAGCCTATATCCGAGGCTCCCACAATCTTAATGCCTGTAGGCTTTCTATCTAGCTGTCAAAACTCGTGGGAATTCGATTGCTTCTCTACGGGATCTAGAGGCTGCTCCCTATTTGGGACTGACAATGAAGCCCTAACCTGGCCTAGAGTCTGACCTCTATGCAACATACGCATGAGCGGGCGAATTAAATTAGATTTTATGTAGTCAACGGACTATTGAGAATATCACACGACCAAAATCAATAACACATGAAGTTTCCTAAACATCCTGTAGTCTCCTGGAGATAAGTCACATATGTCTCCGCATCCATCCACAGGACTCTACTAGACTGTAGCTCTCTATATATGAGACTAGTGAACCTTAAGCTCTAATACAACCTTGTCACGACCCAGTCCTAGTCATGATGGCACCTGTAAGATCCCACCTACAGGTAAGCCAATTATCCAACCCCAGGGTACCTGTCCTAAATCTCTAGTCTCAACTATAATAAATACAATAGTATATAACAACATAACCAGAACCTGGAAGTTAACTGTACAGATCTACGATAGATATATGCACATGCTAAAATATATATATATATATATACATAATAATAAGGTACATAACTAGGAATGCTCCTACATATACAAGCTATTACACTGTACAAGGACAATGTTAAGATACAAAAGGTGTCCATCAAAAGGGAAGGAGACTGCCAAGTGTCTAGAGCTGCTGATGCTTACCATTGTCTCTCGAAATTCTCATAAACTCCCAACTCAACAATCGCGGACAATACCTAGACCTGTATCATGGGAAGATGTAGAGATGTAAGGGTGAGTCTCGATAATAGGCACCCATAGGCATCATTTACTGACTAAGCGAAATATAGTAAATCTAAAAGACTTAAATATAAAGAACTACAAAAAAATCTAGCCAATCGAAACTTAGATCAAGGAAATAACATATCTAAAAAATTCTCAAACCCTCACCTGAACTAACCCAAGTGATGAACAATGATAAACTAACGAAGATAGAGTAGGCTCATACCATCATTGTCCCCTACTGAAATGTAGCGTTGTACACAGGTGCAAGGCCCTAATATCTATGCCTTTACACAACCTAAGCCTCCATAAGATGAGAAGGTACACCCATGCATAATCTGGTCAACTAAATCACAACAAAACCCAACTCATCATATCACATGATCATAATCACAGATCAGTTGTACGTGGGTGTAAGGCCCTAATATTGTCACGACCTGGGCCTAGGGCTTAGGAATTACATGATGAATGGGAACCTGAGAGTCCCCTAACAAGCCTCATAGCATCCATATACATGGCATCAATTTGGAAGCGCATAATCGAACAACAAACCCATAGTTCTAAGGGCCGGGGAAGTATGACTCACACTATGGGGATGCCATAGGGATAGAGAGTTGCATGGATTCACATAACACATGATACATAGGAACTAAGGGGTGGGTAAGTATGACTCAAGCTGTGGGGATAGAAGAGACTTAAGGCTTTCCATATTTCTACCTCTCATCATGAATATATCATCACAACATCAACAACATGAGATAGATATAATCATAGTCTCCATAAGAAAATAGAATAACACATAATAAGCCCGTACATGGAGTTTGCATGGTTTTCAACGATGCCTATAAGTCATAGAATAGGACGGGGGCTAAGACACGTCCCGGGCTCACCCTTAAAGTAAAGACGTAAGTGGGAATGACATAATAGGTAGACAAAAGGCGGGCCTTTTCCTTGAAGTAAAGGACTCACCACTAACAAGTCTTACAATCCAAGCTAACCATTAAGAGGTGGATGAAGATAGTCTTTGGTCCCTATTTGGTTAGATCATGTAGGCAAAAGTATGTGTTAGTATGTTTGAATATACTAAATATGCGGGCATGCAAATGTTAATGAACTCATTAACCTGCAATCAATGTTTGATGAAAAATGCATATATATAGCAAGAAGTATATAGGAAAGAATATAATATCAATATGCCATGAAATCTATGATGCATGAATACCAAAAGTACTTTGTACATAACAGGTTTGTGACCTCAACCGATATAAGACCAAGTGAGCTATAACTTGGAATTCCATTGTTCTTTTCACAGAAAATAAAGAGGTGACCTATTTGCCAAAGATAGATGCTTGTCATAATCATCCCATAAAGGGGCATAAACATAAACCTATGCTAGGTACATAGTTATGAGAAGGAAGATTTTATATAAGGACCCCTTGGGTCGAGCCCCCACCTCTAATCCCATTCGGTGTCAAGTCAACAACCCACGAGAATACATATACATATACATGCTTGAAAAAGAGGCATAAGTCTTTTCAAATCATATTTATGCATACTTAGGCTTAAAAGCCAAAGATACTTCAGAATCATGCATACTTGGCTGAAAAGCCAAATCATACTTCATGTCATACTTTCATGCATAGGAATAACTCCTTTATACTTATACATAATAGTGTAAACACACCCACGAGACTCTTGAGCCATATCATAGACATTATGTAATCACATTCTTGTCATACCCATACTTCTCTTAAAAACAAAGTCATAAACATAATTGGATCTTGATCCACATCATAAATCTCATGAAAATCAATGTTCATGCATGCATATGCCACGGGGAATGAGTGAATAGCGTGGGTACCAGGAGTTAATAGTTAAATCATCATAATATAATAAAATCATAGTAAATTCATGACGAAATCATCAATCAAAGCATACTTGAAATTACCTATGCATAGATTCAACATTTAAATGGACATGCATATTCAAACCTTTATAATAACAATGCAATTAAACATAATAGGGATTAGATCACTTTAAAAACATCTGTTAAGTACAACCATATCTTAATTTTATCAAATCAACACTAATTGAAAAGATCCATATTCAAAGTAAGCTTAAAATTGATAAATTAGAAGTAAGAAGTCTTTGGGGTCTTCATGATTGAAAGAGATAATGAATCAATCCCACATACCTTAGATAACTAGAAGAATTAAGAGGAATTTGATTTGAGAAGAAGACCCTCCTTGATTTCCCAATTGAATCTTCAATGTCACACCTGAAAGGAGTTCTTAGAAGAGAGAAATTTCTAGATTTCTGAGTGTAATGAATGAAATTGAATAAGGTTGAAAGAGTATAGGTCCTTTCACGTGTTTAGGATAGGTTAGAAAGTCACAAACAACCCTTAAAAGTAACTAAAATTATGAGAAAGTCATTAATGAAGCGAGCACTAAAAGTCCCTAGGGATCTCGTGGTAGGGCACCATGGCCCGTACAAGGATCCGTGGTAAGGGTCCTGTAATAATTAGAAAAATTTTCAGACTAAGGACATTTCTACTGAAGGATTTATGATTCATTCGATGGTTCACTGATTGTACAATGGTCCATACAAATGACTCAAGTTCCGAGGTGATAATTTTATACTTAGAATTATGTTTTGGGAAGAGGCCTTCACGAGATACCCCACCCATGGCTCGTGGAAGGTTGCAACAGACCCCACCATCGCTCGTGGTGGGTTGTACGACCCGTACAGGGTCTCTTGGTGGCTTCCTTAGCCAATTTCTTAGCTTGAAGGCTAGGGCACCTTTTAAGAGCCCCTCTTACGGCCAGGGGTGAGGACCACGACTCGTGGGAGGTACTATGGAGGGCCACCAAGCCTAAAACTCCTTCTTAAGACACACAAAGCTATACACAAGCACCCCATGGGTCACAAACCTCCCAAAACTTGATTCTAAGCATGGATAAGATCTCATGAGGTTCGAGTCTTTACATCATCTCCCCCTTGGGAACATTCGTCCTTTAATGAGAAACAAACTAGCTTGAAAGGCTTGATTTGGACATAAGGCATTTCAACATGGGAACATAATGCATAACACATTTCTTGAAAATCATAAAATCATTAAAACTCATGCCAAAACATCCTTTAAATTATTTTCGTGCACATGTATGCATGTCATATCATGAAACATAAGAGTGAAAGAATTAGGACCATTTAGAATAGGAAGAACCTAATACCTTAGGCTTGAGTAGAATGGAAAAGATGGGGGTATCTCCTCATAATGTTTGTATCTACCTCCCATGTAGCACTCTCCATAGATTGATTCCTCCAAAGCACTTTAACCAAAGCCACATCCTTATTGGGAGCCATGTCACTTGCCTGTCCAAAATTTCAATCGGAACCTCTTCATAGGATAAGTTCTCTTCAACCTCCATACCTTCCAAGGGCACAATCGAACTAGGTTCAATAATCAACTTTCTCAACATTGACACATGGAAAAGCGGGTGAATAAAACTCATATCCAATCTATAGGCCACCTTGCCAATACGCTTAACTATCTCATAAGGACCTACATACCGGGGGCTTAAATTTCCCTTTTTGCTGAAACACATCACACCCTTCATAGGTGAAACCTTCACATACATCTAATCACTAACAAGAAACTCAAGATCTCTGTTTTCTTATTATCCGAATATGACTTTTGGCACTTTGAGTCGTCTTCAACCTTTCTCTAATCAACTTCACCTTCTCCATGGCCTCCAACACCAAATTGTGCCCAAGCAATGCCATCTCTTCCAACTCAAACTATCCCATCGGGAATCTATACCTTCTCCCATATAAAGCGTCAAGTAGTGCCATACCAATGCTAGTATAAAAACTATTATTATAGACAAACTTGATAAGTGGTACATGATCATTTCAATTACCTTTGAATTCTAAGACACAAGCCCTCAACATGTCTTCCCAAGTTTGAATTGTTCTTTCGGCTTGTCCATCGGTTTGAGGATGAAATGCAGTACTCAATTTCACCTTGGTGCCAAGCCCTCTCTGAAATGATTTCCAGAAGTGAGAAGTAAATTAAGTACCACGATCCGATATAATAGACAAAGGCATACCATGCAATCTAACCAACTCTTGGAAATACAACCTTGCATAATCTTTGGCCTTGAAAGTAGTCTTGGCCTGTAGAAAATGAGCCAATTTAGTCATCCTATCAACAATAACCCGAATAGAATTAAATTTCTTTCAGGCACGTGGCAAACCAACCACAGAGTCAATATTCACATCTTCCCACTTCCAAGTAGGAAGCTCAATATCTTGATCCAAACCACCGGGCCTTTGATGTTCCACCTTCACTTTTTGACAATTATGACACTCGGATACAAACTTGGCTATGTCTTTCTTCATACCATGCGACCAATATACTTCCCTCAAGTCTCGATACATTTTGGTAGATCCTAGATGTATAAGAGTTATGGGATTCACTCATGATCACTTCTCTAAGACCATCAACATCTGGAACACACAATCGATCTTGATACCGAAACACACCATCTCCCCCTTGGAAGAAAACCTCAACCTTCTTTTTTGCAACCAACTTCTTCAACTCAACTAAAGATGAATCCAGGTCTTGTTTTGCCTTGACATCAACAACCATAGAAGACTCGGCCCCATTCTGAACATGCATGCCACCATCATTAGAGTTAGCCAACCTAACACCCAACCTAGCCAGGCTATGAATATCTCTTACCAATTATTTCTTTCTCTGATTAACATTCTCCACACTACCCATAGATATCCTATTAAGACCATTGACTATTCGAGGATGATATTAAACACACATGTCATAATTTTAAGAAGTTCTAACCACCTTCTTTACCTCGAGTTAAGATCTCATTTGGGTGAACACATATTGCAAACTCTTGTGATTGGTGAACACATCGACATGAACCCCATTTAAATAATGTCTCAAAATTTTCAAAGCAAACACCATGGCCGCTAGCTCAAGATCATGAGTCAGATAATTTTATTCATGCACCTTCAGTTGCCATGGTCGCCAACTCAAGATCATGAGTCGGATAATTTTATTCATGCACCTTTAGTTGGCTCGATGCATAAGCTATCACCTTACCATGTTGCATGAGAACACAACCCAACCTAATTTGAGAGGATTCACAATACACCACAAACCCATATAAGTCGTCCGGTAAAGTCAAAACAGGAGCCGATTTAAGCCGATCCTTCAAAGTCTAAAAACTCTTGTGTGTGGAGTTGCTTAGGGAGTTGACATAACATTGGGAAAGTAGCATGGTAAGACCAACTTTTATGTCAGACAAATAGATATCTTTGACATAATTCTTGGATAGGAGTTCTTTCAAAGGTTCTACGCGGTGACCAACCCCTATCTCCAACAACTTGTGGTCATGGAGAAAGGAGGTTCCTGCATGGTACCCTTAGGCAAGGTGCCAAGTTACAGGGACAAGCTCAACTATCAGCCTCGCAGCTTGTGGAAGGGTTCAAGGATGAAAATCCATTGCCGTGATCCACACCAGCTAGGAGGAAAGGTCGTCGAAGGGGAAGTCGACGAAGGAGGTCAAGCGGAAATAAGAATGACCAACCGCAACAGTGTTCCTCGGGCATTGAAAAAAGCAAATGATACGCCCAAATTTACACTCCAAACGGAAGAGTAAAGCGGTCATTGGTCAAATATAGAACTCAAGAGTTGAGGTCGATTCCACAAGGAATACGTAAGAATGAATCTATTAGTACCGCCTTTCAGATGTAAATGCTATTCGCAAGATAAAATTGCATAAAGTAAATAGGGGGTTGCGTTGTTCAATTTAAATTCCTATGTAACATAACTAATAGAGACATTGATACTGGTTTTCAAATAAGTAGAGAGAAGCTAGGGTTGTGTTCCCCATGACATCTAATACGACAACTAAACTGGCTTGATAAACTCGTTCTTGATTGTGCATACAAGATCAAACAAATTAGCTAATACCTAGTTCACCTTTCGGTCCTTCCCAGCTATATTTCACTCATCTCCTTTTGGTCTCAGAGTGTATGTAGTTTTGACCTTTGTTTTCGATCTCAAAATACCCTCACTTTTCGGTCTCAGGTACTTAGACTAGGTTAAAAACCCCAAATCTCTGTTGTAGAACCCTTTTCCTAATCACTACATCCCTCTCAGGCATGTAACGAATATGTGCTTGCCCTAATGCGTCAACTCATTAAGGAGAAATAAAGCGAAGAGTTCTACAATAAATGCACCGATCAATCCCTCGAATCTACCTCAGTCTGTGTTATCTTTATTGTAGTGTCATGGTTCCCACAACCCTAGTTGTGGGGTTAGCCTAGCATGTTCAATATAACTTGCCCACAACAGTGGAATGAAAGCATAGTAATTGACTTATAATTGAAAGAACAATGAATCCGTATTACAATCTTCAAAGCGATGATCACAATCCACGAATCAGATGTAAAATAAAATCAAACTATTGTTTTCTCTCTTGTTTTCCGACTCCAGTCGTCAACAACGTGGCAGACGAAATAAAATAAAATACTATATATATAAGGAAAAACTAATCCAATAAAAAATAGGAAAATTAAACTTCGGCATGGACACGGTTCATTACATGGGCCGTGTGAGACCAAACGGACCGTCACACGGTCCATATGTTGTCATCCTCTGCTTGGTCGCGAGCACTGACACGGCCCATGTCGCGTCTCACGGTCCGTGAGTCTTCACTTGCACAATTTCCCTTATTTTCGATGATGATCCTGTCAACTTCACGTCAACTTCATGGTACCTGGTATAGTCCATGGCATCTTTGATGGTCCGTGTACTCCTATCGTGCGATATTCCTTGGCTTCATTCTATTTTCACTCCCAAGTGCGGGGACACGGTCGGTCACACGGTCCGTGTACTGCGACACGGCCCGTGAGGACCGCCGTGGTCCCTCACTTGGCTCTATTTTCCAGCCTCTCTATGTTGGTCACTTCAAGCACCCTCTCACGGTCCTTGTGATGTTACATGCCCTGTGAGATGGTCCGTATGTCAACACTTCACCGCAATTTTTTATTCTTTTTCTTACAATTTCTCTGTCAGTCCATGCCTTCGTCATTTTCCTGCAAAGTACCAAAACACACATATCAAACCAACATATTTGCTTGCGAACATGCAAAAATCCTTTGCTAAAAGCATCGTAAGAGTCATATTTCTACGAATCATCAACACCCTCAACTTAGAACATTTGCTTGTCCTCAAGAAATGACAACACACACAAACAACTTATAAATATAAGTTCCTAATTAATCTTGTGGGTAACCCTTCCATTTTACGATGTATGCTCAAAACCATGCCCTACATATGCTCACACCCCACACCGACCTGCATAGATTCAGGTAGGCAACTTGCATGTATAGTCAGCTCCCATATGACCCAGGACAAAGATGAACCAGTTGTATAAGCGACTAATTAGTGCAAAGCTAGTGCCCTCACAACAAACAAGTCTCACACACAGTGTACAAATGTAACTAAAGAGACTGGAATGTAGACACTTGTACTCAGAACAAAGCTTACCACCGACACACAAGTATGGACCATATGCTTGCCCTTATTTTCACCACCGTACTCTCAAACGACCTTTTTAGGATCACTTTAGGACTTTTACAGCTTGTAATGTAGGCTCGGGCTAGGGTGAGGTAAATTTAGGATTAAAGTGACTACTTTTCCTCTCCTAGACACTGTTGTGAGCTCAACTCTATTTTTCGGCCTCTAGATGTTTCTATTGCTCCTATCTTTCCAACTTTCTATGCAGTTGGGGGGGTTTTTTGTGACCTTACTGCTCTTTTTTTTCCAGTTCACTCATTCATTCATTTCTTGTCATACCCCCAAACTTCCCTTCTCCTTTTGTCACTTGACTCGTTCCCATACTTACTTTCCTGTTCTTCCTATGATAGCCACCCTCAACTTAGGCTTTTTGCCTAGATCGAGGTTCACAGTGTCCTTAGAGAGACCAGGGCCAAAGTAAAGATTCACAGATAGGTTAGGACGGTGAGTTAGGTGATTAGAAAGAAAGGGATTATTAAGGCTCAACTTTTGGTTCAACGGAAGCAATTTCATTTGGTTGGTTGATTTTAGGATGACTTCACAAAAAAATGGCCTAAGATTCTCTCCTAATCCAATCATTTAATTGTTTTAGTGGGACTAACTAGGCAAGTTCTAGCATACAAGTGCGCCGCTGGATTTTTCACAAGCATGCTCACGCACACACGGCACATCCCTTACGCTAATTGGGGCAAATCAACCTAGTCACACTTCATTGGTCAATGAGCCACATATCATGCATAACATGCTTTCCGCCAATGCACAACAGTTTGTCAGGATAGGATATATGCACATATAAGCCTTTTTCAACATTGTTAATGCTACTACTCAAAATAAGGATCACCCTAAACAAATTTAAGTACATGTATTTACAAGAACATAAAACATTACGACCTAAACATGCCAGTTCTACTAGATAATACACCTTCAGAGAAAAGAAACATGACAAGAAAAACTCCTCAGGATTCAGGAAGCCCCACCCCCGTCATAAATACTTTGCAATACCCTCATTGCACCATAAGTAATACTAAAGAAAAAAGTGGGGGCAGAACATACCTGGGACGCTCTAGGCGTCAGTCGGACCGTCGTGATCGGATCCACCCGTTGGGTCTGTGCCAGCTACATTTTCATCCGGTCTGACAGCGCTCCCGGAGGCTCCTGCCTGGGCTGCCTCATAGGCTAGTTGCTCCTGCTTTTCCTGGGCTGCAGCTTCTCGGCGCTGGGCTCGCATGGCCTTTCACAACCTCCTTACTTCCTCACGCTGTGGGTCCTCCGGAGGGCTGCTGCAATGGCTGCTACGCTTACCTTTGTCTTTTTCTTTGGGGGCTTCGAAGGGTTGCACCTGGACAACAACTGGCACGAGCGGAACACCCCAACCCTCGGTTAGACTCGGCTCCACCGGGGTAGTGAACAGTGACATCAAAGAATCTGGCGGTGGAGCTGGAGCCGGAGCCGGCACGGGCACCATGCTGTTATACTGGGCTGTCAGCTCGGCAATTTTTGCCTTCATATCCTGCACAGTTTGCACCAAATCGGAAATACTTCCAAACATGCTGTGGAAGTAGCCCTCCAAGGTGTTGACCTGTTCTTGCAAGCTGCTTATCTAGCCCAATAACTCTGCGCGGTGGCGATCCTCTGCTTGCTGAACGTGAGCCTGCACCACCCGAGGCACCCAAACTACCATCTGTTCAACAATCACCCGTGTCTGCCGCAGCTCTATCACTACTCGGGCTAGAAAGTCGTAAGGGACATAAGTGTACCCTTGCTGTACCTGTGGACCTGTACCCTACCCTCGGGTTGCTCAAAAGCCATACCTGAATGTGGGGTGGTGGTGTGCTCCTCAAAAGATAATGGCTGTTGCGGGGGTGCCCGAGGAAGCTGTGCAGGCAGTCCAAGCCAACACGCTCTACTGTGGAGTAGCGGGTTATCAATATCTTTAATCATAGCGATGTTGACCACGCCCGTTGGAGCCATCTTTCGATCCAGGAAATGGGTGGTGGGGACACGGGCCTGCCTGCAAAGTGCCCGAATCAAGCACGGGAAGGACATACCTGCTCTGTCTGATAGGGCGCGGTCCTTCATCTCCATGGCAATGACCCAGCCCACATTTATACCATAACGTGCGACTAAGCATGCTACCAACGAAGCATGGGAGGGTTGGAACGTGTTGTTATTAGCAGTGGGCCGTAGTCGGGCCTGCACCACCGACCACCAGAACTTTGTGACAAAGGTGAGGGATGCCTTGGTAAGAGGAATCTTGGGGTTGGACACCCAAGCTGCCTCAGCTCCTTGCACTGCGATCTGCTCAGCAACCCACCTTAGCTGGGTGGCCCGTGAAGTGGGGTCAGACATTTGGACCTCATCAGTAATGTGCACATTCTTGGTGATGAATAATCCATCCGGTGGGGCACGATAGTTTGGCCCAAAGAGGAACTTATTGATGGTGTCTGCTGAAATATCTACCTCCGTCTCTCGAATTGTGACATAGTCCTGTGGGGACAATTTAAAGGCCTGCCGCTTTTTCACTCTTTTGGACTGGTTACCCTCAATAGCGGCTAGTAGGCTGGCAGCATAACTGGAGTAGAATTCAGCAATCATGTCTGGCCCGTAGTAGCTGGGAGGGCTCGCCATCCACCCAAACTGGTAGCCCTCAAATGGATCTCGTATCTCTGGGATCGCATCTAGTTTATCGGTCAAGACCCGCATCTCAGGGATGATTGGCCTCCCCTGGTAACCCCCGGAGCCTTTAGTAATGCCGTTTACATATATTTCCTTGGCCCCGGGGACTGTCCATCGTCTGCGCAGGAACATGAGAAGCCACTTTGCCATTTCAGGGTCAGATGTCCTAGCAATCGCTTGATGTGTGGCTTCATCATCGCTGTCTCGAAGAATCAAAATCTCGTCCTCATCCCCTACATTGTGCTCAGCGATCTCCGGGGTGCCGACCTCTTCCTCCTGTTTCAGGGCCACCTCTTCCCCCTCTACTCCCACCTCAGGAACTCCCTCCTTAGACTGGGGAGCTATATGGTGGCCCCCTGCACGGGCCCTGGTAGCACGAGGGGAGGGGGGGGGGGGGACATTGCCAGTGAATTGCACATCGGACACTCCCGAGGAGTCATCACCTCAGTCACTCTCCTGGTGCTGACTTGAGGATTCAGTGATAGAATCCCGTAGACGTAACTCATGCTCGTCCCTAGGCTGGCGTGATCTTAGACGAGTACCCATTTAAAGAATAAAATAGTTAGTCACGTCGGAGTACGCAGGATGACACACCAACGGGAACTCAGACTTCCCCTGTGTTATCAAAGTGACAAAAACCCTTAAGAGTGGAGTCACCCGATCTATCATAGAGAATGTTGCACTAGGATGCATATAGGAATTAACGCGGGTCAATACAGTGCCGCACATCGGGGCAAAGTGTTCTGAAATGGGGGGCTTCACACGGGCCGTGTACCATTACACGGTCCGTGACTTAGCCCGTGTGAGTAACCTTGGGGATTTTCTGTGTGAAGTGATCTGACACAGACGACCATACGACCCGTGTAGAGTCACACAATCCGTGAGAGGTGCTTCCACGCGGGGACAACAAGTGATTCCACACGGACCAATACACGGCCCGTGTCGTACCACACGATCCGTGTAATGGCCCATGCATTCGTCGTCGTCCCCAGTTAAGCCCAAAGTCTTGAAGGGACACACACCTACAAGAAATTCAGCATATATAACACTAGAACGACCATTACACTTTGCTTACCGTATAAAAGACGTCGTTAATCTCTTCTAAAAGCCCTAAAATCACAAAAACCCCCATGTGCAAGAAGCAAAGGTTCAACAATGGTGGTTTAAGTCAACCCACACCAAATCCTCAAGAATTCGTACACTACGAGGTCATGGACATGCAATGGACAAAGGGGAAGACATGGGTTCACACATAGACTAAAAACTAGAGAACAATTCAAACTAAAAAGAGAGAGGAAAAGACAAATAAATAAAACTTATTTGACAAAAGAGAGGTGGGATTAGAACAAGAAAATTTGCCCAAGGAAAGTGCTATGGATCGTGAGAGCGTTCTTCAAATCGTACAAAAGGAGATAGGATTTTCGTGGTTGTGAAAGGGAGGGGAAACCGTGTTAAGAGTGAGAGAGAGGGCGAATGTAAAAGTGAAAGTGGGAAAAAGGGTATAAATACCCGACCACACGCGTTCCAAGATGGTCTGGGAAATGGGCCGTGTTGCGTGACACGGTCCGTGCAACGTGCCGTATGCTCAGCCTTGGCACATGCCTTGGGCCACGCGCCAAACGGACCATTAAACGGTCCGTCTAGAGATAAACGAGCCGTTTAGATCACCGTTTGACCCTCCTTGAGTGCTGAGTTGTCGCAGCCCTTAGACGGTTGGGTAAACGGTCCGTGTCGTGTGACACGGTCCGTGGACCCTACCGTGTGCTTAGCCTTCAACTCGAGGCAATACTTACCTGGGGGCCACGTGTCGAATAGACTATTAGACGGTTTGTCTGGCTCTACACGGGCCGTGTGGGGCTCCGTGTGACCTCTCTTTGCCAATTTGGTTGCTGTTATTACACCCTTTTTCGCATATCTGCTCCCGCCTTTCTTCACCGTGCTCATCCTTCCCTGGGCAAAAAGAAACAAAAATAATGCAAGTCATAATATATATATATATATATATATATATATATATATATTTGATGGGTTGCCTCCCATTAAGCGCTTGGTTTAACGTCACGGCTCGACGTTGTTGTGTTGACTACTCAGACTTCCGCAAGATGTAAGACCTCAATCACAGAGGTTTCATCTGCAGCACCCAAATACTTTTTCACTCGCTGCCCATTAACCTTAAAGCGGTGCCCTTCGTCCGTTTCCAACTCAACTGTACCATGAGGGAATACCTGAGCGATCTTGTATGGACCAGACCACCTCGATTTCAGCTTTCCTGGAAACAACCTCAACCTTGAGTTGTATAGCAGAACCTTGTCACCCACATCAAAACTCCTTGGTGCAATAAGTTTATCATGGTGGGACTTCATTTTGTCCTTGTACAGTTCTGAACTCTCATAAGCCTGGAGGCGAAATTCATCCAGCTCATTTAACTGATCTAGCCTCGTATTGGCTGCCTCATTCCAGTTCATGTTCAGGGCCTTATGAGCCCAAAGTGCCTTGTCCTCCAATTCTACCGGCAGATGACAGGCCTTACCAAACACCGACTGATATGGGGACATACCAATGGGCGTCTTGTACGCCGTTCTGCAAGCCCATAGTGCATCATCTAGCTTCCGAGCCCAGTCCATTCTTGTGGCATTCACAAACTTAGTTAGGATCTCCTTGATTTCCCTGTTGGACACTTCAACCTGCCAACTTGTTTGTGGATGATAAGGCGTGGCGACCTTGTATTGTTGCACCCCGTACTTAGCAAGTATAACCCGGAAGGATTTGTTGTAGAAGTGGGAGCCCTCATTACTAATGATAGTTCTAGGTGTCCCAAACCTGGCGAAAATGTTCTGCCTCAGGAATTGTACCACGCTCTTGCTCTCATTGTTTGGCAATGCTATTGCCTCCACCCATTTGGAGACGTAGTCCACTGCCACCAAGGTGTACTTTTTCCCAAATGAGCTCTCAAACGAACCCATAAAATCAATGCCCTATGTATCGAACAATTCAATTTCAAGGATAGGGGTCATTGGTAACTCTTGCCGCCTCGAAATGTTGCCTTGGTGCTGACACTAGTCACAACTGCACACCATGTCATGGGCATCTTTGTAGATGGTGGGCCAGTAGTATCCACACTGCAGGATCTTCTTCGCTGTCCTGGCACCACCATGATGCCCCTCCCCCCACTGGGAAAGAGTGGCAGGCTTCTAGGATGCTCAACATCTCTGCCTCCGGTATGAATCGTCTGATGACCCTATCTGCGCATGTTCTGAACAAGTATGGGTCATCCCAAAAGTACCTGCGCACATCATAAAGAAACCTTTTTCGCAGGTGAGGGTTAAGGCCCTCAGGCATAATGTCACTCACCCGAAAGTTAGCAAAATCAGCAAACCAAGGGACTAAGTCAGCAGAAGCGGCCAATACCTGTTCATCAGGAAACGAATCATTGATGCTCAACCAATCTTTTGCTCTGGCCGCATCTTCCAACCTTGACAAGTGGTCTGCCACTTGGTTCTCCATGCTTTTTCGGTCCTGTACCTCGAAGTCAAACTCTTGCAGCAAGAGCACCCATCTGATTAACCTCGGCTTAGCTTCCTTCTTGTCCATGAGATACCGTAGTGCTGCATGGTCAGTATGCACAATCACCTTTGTGCCCAATAGATATGCCCGAAACTTGTCAAACGCGAACACCACAACCAGCAACTCCTACTCAGTCACAGTGTAATTTCTTTGAGCATCATTCAAGGTCTTGCTGGCATAATAGATAGGATAAAAGATCTTGTTGCACTTCTGCCCCAGCACAACACCCACAACAACTCCGCTCGCGTCACGCATTACCTCAAATGGGGCACCCCAGTCTGGTGCAACTACTACGGGCACAAAAATCAACTTCTGCTTCAAGGTCTCGAAGGCATGCCGACACGCCTCATCAAACTAAAATTTCACATCCTTCTCCAACAGCTTGCACAATGGGTTTGCAATCTTAGAGAAGTCTTTGATAAACCTGCGGTAGAAGACCGCATGCCCAAGAAAACTCCGGACCCCCTTCATTAAAATGGGAAGTGGCAACTTGTCAATGACCTCAATCTTTGCCTTGTCCACCTCAATGCCCTTATCTGAAACCTTGTGGCCAAGGACTATCCCTTCCTTGACCATAAAATGACATTTTTCCCAATTTAATACCAACTGAGCCTCTTCACAGCGTTGAAGTGCCCTACTTCGATTCCGCAGACAGTTGTTAAAGGAGTCACCCACTACAGAAAAATCATCCATAAATACCTCGAGGGTGTCTTCGACCATGTCCGAAAATATGGACATCATGCAACGCTGGAAAGTGGCCGGGGCATTGCAGAGCCCAAATAGCATCCGTCTGAAGGCAAATGTCCCATAGGGGCAAGTGAAGGTAGTCTTCTCCTGATCCTCCGGGGCAATGAATATTTGGTTGTAACCCGAATACCTATCTAGGAAGAAATACCACCCTCACCCTACTAACCTGTCTAGCATTTGATCCATGAAAGGCATGGGGAAGTGATCCTTCAGAGTCCATTTGTTCAACTTCCTGTAGTCCATGCACACTCGCCATCTGGTGACAGGTCTCAAAGGGACAAGCTCATTCTTGTCATTGGCCACCACTGTCATGCCCCCTTCTTTGGGACACACTGCACTAGGCTTACCCATTTATTGTCCGAGATGGGGTATACCACCCCAGCATCCAGCCACTTGATGATCTCCTTTTTCACCACCTCTTGCATGGGTAGATTCAGCCTTCTCTGGTGCTCAATGCTGGGCACACAGTCGTCCTCCAACTTGATTTTGTGAGTGCAGATTCCTGGAGAAATTTCGATTATGTCCGCAATGGTCCAACCAATAGCTCTCTTGAACTTTTGGAGGACCCCCAATAGTGCCTTCACCTGGTTCTCCTGGAGATCTGCAGCCACAATTATAGGAAGAGTGTTATTGTCGCCCAAAAAGGCATACTTGAGGTGCTGAGGCAACTCCTTGAGCTCCAAAGCAGGGGGCTCCTCGATAGATGGTTTTGCTGGTGGTGTTGGTCTGTTTTTCAAGTCCAAGTCCAGCTTCCGAGGGATAAATGGCCTGGTTCCCATGCCAGTGTGTCTACGGTCATCTTTTCCTCCAGCGAAACCTCAAAGAAACCATCGTCATCAACATCCATGACAGACATCACAGACAACTCCTTGGGCCTCTTCATGGCAGCGCACACACTAAATTTCACCTCCTCGGTGTTTAATCGGAAGGTGAGTTATCCACGCTTTACATCCACTAGTGCCCTGCCAGTTGCTAGAAATGGCCTTCCGAGGATGATTGGCACCTTAAAATCCAGTTTATAGTCAAGGATCATGAAATCGACAGGGAAGATGAACTTGCCAACCCGAACTAAAACATCGCACAGAATCCCCACGGGCCTCTTTACTGATCTATCTGCCATCAGTAGCCGCATGGTAGTGGGTATAGGGGCTCCCAAGCCCAACTGGTGATACACTTCTAGTGGCATTAAATTGATGCTAGCACCCAGGTCACAAAGAGCCCGTGCAAAGTCATAGGCTCCAATAGTGCACGGGATGGTGAAGGCTCTTGGATCTCCCTTCTTTTCGACCAAGGACCTTGTAGCGATGGCGCTACAGTGGTGTAGATTATCAACTGGCTTAATCGTCGCTGTCCTCTTCTTACTGACTAAGTCTTTCATGAACTTAGCGTAGCCTGGCATCTGCTCAAGTGCTTCCACCAAGGGTATGTTCACGGACAACTCCTTCAACATAGACAGAAACTTTTGAAACTTGCCATCCTCAGCCTTCTTTTTCAACCTTTTTGGGAATGGCGGTCGCGGCTTCGGGATTGCTGGCAGACTCAGAGTTGTGGAAGTATCCATATCTATTGCCTACTTGGCAGCCTCTGGCTCTGTCGGTGCTGCATCTATCTCTTTATCTGCACCATCCACAGGAACCCCCATATGGCTAGGCATCTCGCCAACTTCTTTATCCTGATGTGCATTATTGGCAATAACAGGGTTAGAAAGTACCTTACCATTTCTCGTGGTGATCGCCATGCAGTGGCCATCATTCTTCAAGTTTTGTACAGTATCGTTGGGAAGTGACCCAGCCTTCCTTTGATTAAGTGAAACTGAAAGTTGCCCCAGTTGTTGCTCTAGTTGCTTGATCGAGGTAGAGTGCGAGTCTACCAACTGCCTCACATTGGACATTTCGCCTTTCACGTCTCGCACCCCTGCCTCTGTGGCCTCCACCTTGCTAAGAACCTTTGCCATCATATCCTCTAGCCTGGAGTTGCCGCCACCTTCATTCTGGTGTTCTCAGTTTCTATAGCCATCCTTGTTCTGCCAGTTCCCTTGGTAGTTATCACGACCATAGTTCCGACCTTGGTTACTGGAGTTAAAACCCCGGTAATCCCCTTGACTACCCAAAATCTAAGCTTCCTCATCGTAGTCGCTGCCTTGGTCATCATACCTAGGGAGTGTGTCCATCGCTTTCACCTTCTCAGTTCCCCCACCAAGGAACCTCTTTGACAGCAAATCTATCTGTGTTCGCATATGGGCCATATCCTGGTCCCACTCTTCCTCCTTTTTGCGTTGCTCCGCACTCATCTCAAAGACCATCCCAACAGTTCGCATCTCTGGTGTACCATGCCCTGTTGTTCTTTACCACCTGATCCAAGATGACCACTATGTCCGGGAATGTCCTAGACATGTATGACCCTCCATAAGCTGCATCTATGATTGTCTTGGTAACAAAGTTGCAGGACCTGTAAAAGACTGCCTTCAAGTGTTCGTCAGTGAGATGATAGTTTGGGCACTGCTTGAGCTTCTGTCGGAAATAATCTCAACCGTAGTGCTTGCTTCCTCATCGTAGTCGCTGCCTTGGTCATCATACCTAGGGATTGTGTCCATCGCTTTCACCTTCTCAGTTCCCCCACCAAGGAACCTCTTTGACAGCAAATCTATCTGTGTTCGCATATGGGCCATATCCTGGTCCCACTCTTCCTCCTTTTTGCGTTGCTCCGCACTCATCTCAAAGACCATCCCAACAGTTCGCATCTCTGGTGTACCATGCCCTGTTGTTCTTTACCACCTGATCCAAGATGACCACTATGTCCGGGAATGTCCTAGACATGTATGACCCTCCATAAGCTGCATCTATGATTGTCTTGGTAACAAAGTTGCAGGACCTGTAAAAGACTGCCTTCAAGTGTTCGTCAGTGAGATGATAGTTTGGGCACTGCTTGAGCTTCTGTCGGAAATAATCTCAACCGTAGTGCTTGCTTCCTCATCGTAGTCGCTGCCTTGGTCATCATACCTAGGGATTGTGTCCATCGCTTTCACCTTCTCAGTTCCCCCACCAAGGAACCTCTTTGATAGCAAATCTATCTGTGTTCGCATATGGGTCATATCCTGGTCCCACTCTTCCTCTTTTTTGCATTGCTCCGTACTCATCTCAAAGACCATCCCAACAGTTCGCATCTCTGGTGTACCATGCCCTGTTGTTCTTTGCCACCTGATCCAAGATGACCACTATGTCAGGGAATGTCCTAGACATGTACGACCCTCCACAAGCTGCATCTATGATTGGCTTGGTAACAAAGTTGCAGGACCTGTAAAAGACTGCCTTCAAGTGTTCGTCAGTGAAATGATGGTTTGGGCACTGCTTGAGCTTCTGTTGGAATCTCTCCCAAGACTGATACAGTGCTTCATTCGGCATTTGCTTGTGAGACTTGATCTCATCTTTGAGCTTCAGTTGCCTTGAAGCAGTGAAGAGTCTCTCTAAGAAGGCCTCCTTTAGTTCTCCCCATGTACGGATGGAATCATGGGGGAGCTCATTCAGCCACCTTATCGCCTCCCTAGACAGAGACAACAAAAATAATCTCAACCGTAGTGCTTGCTGACTAACTCCTGGGATCTCGGATGACTGGCAGGTCGCCAAGAAATTCATCAGATGTTGGTTTGCGTCCTCGGTAGCAGCTCCGCTGAACAATCCCTTCAACTGTAGCATTTGCAGCATCGTGCTAGTGATAGTGAACTTGACACCAGCAGGCAGAGGTGGCAGCACTATTGCCCCAGTGGTCCCAGCACCCTCATCATCATCATTTACTGCTGGTGGGTACTGAGGTCCTTGAGGTCTCAACGGGGGTTGGTGTTGTTGTGGTGGTACAAGTGGCACCTGGCGAAGTGGTGCTGCTGGTGATACCACATTACCAGCGAGATCATCCTCACCCATCCCATCATGTCCTCTGTCAGCAGGATTCACTGCTAACTCCCTCTACCTTGCTGCTTCGCGGTCCTGGCGTTCATTTTGCGAATTGATTTAGTGAGTTCGGGATTGTAGGGAATAAGTGCTTCACCCTTACTTCGGGTGCTTGGCATACAATGCTGGTTCCCTACAAAGACAAAAACAAGAAATAAAAGTAAAATTAGGGACTATACTTATAAACTGAAAGTAGCAACTAATAGACTAGTTCTTCGCCGCGTTCCCCGCAACGGCGCCAAAATTTGATATGCCCAAATTTACACTCCAAACAGAAGAGTAAAGCGGTCGTTGGTCAAATATAGAACTCAACCAGAGTTGAGGTCGATCCCACAGGGAACACGTAAGAATGAATCTATTAGTACCGACTTTCAGATGTAAATGCTATTCCCAAGATAAAATTGCATAAAGTGAATAGGGGATTGCATTGTTCAATTTAAATTCCTATGTAACATAACTAATAGAGATGTTGATACTAGTTTTCAAACAAGTAGAGAGAAGCTAGTGTTGTGTTCCCTATGACATCTAATACGACAACTAAACCGGCTTGATAAACTCGTTCTTGATTGTGCATACAAGATCAAACATATTAGCTAATACCTAGTCCACCTTTCAGTCCTTCCCAGCTATATTTTACTCATCTCCTTTCGGTCTCAGAGTATATGTAGTTTCGACCTTTGTTTTCGATCTCAAAATACCCTCACCTTTCGGTCTCAGGTACTTAGACTAGGTTAAAAACCCCAAATCTCTGTTGTAGAACCCTTTTCCTAATCACTACATCCCTCTCGGGCATGTAACAAATACGGGCTTGCCCTAATGCGTCAACTCTTTAAGGAGAAATTAAAGCGAAGAGTTCTACAATAAATGCACCGATTAATCCCTCGAATCTACCTCAGTCTGTGTTATCTTTATTATAGTGTCATGGTTCCCACAACCCTAGTTGTGGGGTTAGCCTAGCATGTTCAATATAACTTTCCCACAACAATGGAATGAAAGCATAGTAATTGACTTACAATTGAAAGAACAATGAATCCGTGTTACAATCTTCAAAGCGATGATCACAATCCACGAATCAAACGTAAAATAAAATCAAACTATTTTTTTCTCTCTTGTTCTCTGACTCCAGTCATCAACAACGTGTCAAACGAAATAAAATAAAATACTATATATACAAGGAAAAACTAATCCAATAAAAAATAGGAAAAATAAACTTCGGCATGGACACGGTTCATTACATGGGCCGTATGAGACCAGACAGACCATCACACGGGTCGTATGTCGTCATCCTCTGCTTGGTCACGGGCACTGAAACAACCCATCTCACGTCTCACGGTCCGTTAAACGGTCCGTGAGTCTTCACTTGCACAATTTCCCTTGTTTTCGACGATGATCCTGTTAACTTCATGTCAACTTCACGGTACCTGGTATGGTCCGTGGAATTTTTGATAGCCCGTGTACTCCTATCGTGCAATATTCCTTGGCTTCGTTCCATTTTCACTCCCAAATGCGGGGACATGGTCGGTCACACGGTCCGTGTACTACGATACAGCCTGTGAGGACCGCAGTGGTCCCTCACTTGGCTCCATTTTCCAGCCTCTCTACATTGGCCACTTTATGCACCCTCTCACGGTCCGTGTGATGTTACACGGCCCGTGAAATGGTCCGTATGTCAACACTTCGCCATAATTTTTTATTCATTTTCTTACAATTTCTCCGTCATTCCATGCCTTCGTCATTTTCCTGCAAAGTACCAAAACACACATATCAAACCAACACATTTGCTTGAGAACGTGCAAAAATCCTTTGCTAAAAGCATCGTAAAATTCGTATTTCTACGACTCATCAGCAAACTCCAAAGAAAACCTCATAGGGACGACATAGAGTTTTGTGGCAGTCCGAAGGTGAAAACTGGAGTTCAAGTAGAGTCTAGGAGTTCCTACTACAATATTGCACCGAGGATGTTGCAACATTAGGTGGGAGATAGTGTGACAACCCGCCACTTGATCTTGCAAAAGGTGGAAGAATCTAGAGCCTTTGGGTGGTTTATGAAAAACTCTAAAATTATATAGATATATCTTGTAGTCAGATTTCTTTTAACTTGTGTGAAGAATTCTAGAATAGGGACTAAAGTGTAGATACTTAGGGACTTGTATGTAAATATTAATTACACTTTGATCCCATGTAGGAAGTATAAATAGACGGGGTCACTTGCATTGTTAGTCATATAGAAATCCAAAAATCCAGAAATTATAAGCATTCTTCCAAGTATAATATAAGCCTTCTTTCAAAAGCTCTCGTTGTCTTCTTATACCTAGCGTTCCCTTAACAATCACGAGCAATTGACTTACTTATATTTGTAAGATCATTAAAGAGCCATGAGCAAATTGACAAGTGCCGCACGAGAGTCTTAGCCAGAGTTTTAAGTTTCTGACACTAGGGCCTAGGAGCGACACGGTGATGGGAACCTGAGAGTCCCCAGAAAAGCCTCATAGCATCTATATACACATCATCGGTTTGGAAGCGCATAACCAAACAACAAACACATAGTTCTAAGGGGCGGGTAAGTACGACTCATGCTATGAGGATGCCGTAGGGATAGAGAGTTGCATGAATTCACGTAACACATAACACATAGGAACTACGGGAGGGTAAATATGACTCATGCTATGGGAATAGAAGGGACTTAGGACTTTCCACATTTCCACATCTCATCATGAGCATATCATCATAACATCAACAACATGAGATATATATAATCATAATCTCTATAAGCAAATAGCATAACACATAACAAGCCTGTACATGGATCTTACATGGTGTCCAACAACGCCTCTAATTCATAGAATAGGACGGGGGCCAAGACACGTCTGGGGCTCACCCTTAATGTAAAGACATAAGTGGAAATGACATAACAGGTGGATAGAAGGCGGTTCTTGTCCTTAAAGTAAAGGACTCACCACTAACAAGTCTCACAATCCAAGCTAACCGTCAAGAGGTGGATGAAGATAGCCTCCAGTGTCTACATGGTTATATCATGTAGGCGAAAGTATATGTTATTACGTCTGAATGTACTAAGTATGCAGGCATGCAAATGTTTATGAACTCATTAACCTGCAACCAATGTTAGATGACAAGGGCATATATATGGAAAGAAGTATATAGGAAAGAATATAATATCAATATGTCATGAAATTCATGATGCATGAATGCCAAAAATACTTTGTATATAGCGGGGTTGTGACCTCAACTGACATAAGACCAAGTGAGCTATAACTTGGAACTCCGTTATCTTCCCCATAATAGATAAAGAGGTGATCTATTTACCAAAGGTAGATCCTTGTCATAATCATACCATAAAGGGGCATAAACATGAACCTATGCTCGATAGATAGTTATGAGAAATGAGACTTTATATAAGGACCCCCTGGGTCGAGTCCCCACCTACAATCCCATTCGGTGTCAAGTCAACAACCCACGTGAATACATATACATACACGTTCTTGAAAAAGAGGCATAAGTCTTTTCAAATCATATTTATGCATACTTAGGCTTAAAAGCCAAAGATACTTCATAATCATGCATACTTGGGCTAGAAAGCCAATCATACTTCATGTCATACTTTCATGCATAGGAATAACTCCTTGATACTTGTACATAACGGTGTAAACACACCCATGAGGCTCTTGAGCCATATCATAGACATTATGTGATCACATTCTTGTTATACTCATACTTCTCTTGAAAATAAGGTCATAAACATAATTGGATCTTGATCCACATCATAATCTCATGAAAATCAATTTCATGCACGCATATGCCACGAAGAATGAGTTAATAGCATGGGTACTAGGAGTTCATAGTTAAATCATTATAATATAATGAAATCATAGTCAATTCATGAAGAAATCATCAATCAAAGCATACTTGAAATTACCCATGCATAAAATCAACATTTAAAGGGACATGCATATTCTAATAACAATGCATTAAACATAATAGGGCTTAGATCACTTTAAAACTATCAATTAAATATAGCCCGTATCTCAATATAATTAAGTCAGCACTAATTTAAAAAGCTCATATTCAAAGTAAGCTTAAAATTGATAAATTAGAAATAAGAAGTGGTCTTCATGATTGAAAGAGATCATGAATCAATCCCACATACCTTAGATAACTAGAAGAATTAAGAGGAATTTAATTTGAGAAGAAGAACATCCTTGAATTCCCAGTTGAATCTTCAATGTCATACTTGGAGTTCTTAGAAAAGAAAAATTTCTAGAGGTCTAAGTATAATGAATGAAATTGAATAAGGATGAAGGAGTATAGGTCATTTCAGGGGTTTAGGATAGGTTAGAAAGTCACAAACAACCCTTAAAAGTAATCAAAATTACGAGAAAGCCATTAATGAAGCGAGCATTAATGAAGCCATGAATTAAGATGGGCTAAATTCATGTTATGGCCTACTATGTGCATTCAACATTCATACCATACATTGCACGTTATGCATGGACTTCGAGCTATAATCAGAGGTATGAGGCCTATTTGCCCAAATGATTACATATATGTATATGGTACAGATGGCCACAGGTTGGCAAATATGATGTCGGTAAGCTACCGAAAAGGACCACCATTACTAGCATTTGGTTGGATATGTCATGCATTTGCATCTATATATATGTATTCACGACATGCGATACTCGAGCATATCATACATATTTGATCGCTAGGAGGTTGATTATTGGCTATTAAGGTTACTTGAGTATTGGTTACAGGTGGTATTTCTACGATCCTTTTTACTACTGTTATCTATGGTTTTACATTCTGCCTTACATACCAGTACACGTTCATTCGCACTGACGTCCCATTGCCTAGGGACACTGAATTTTACGTTGTGCATGCAGGTACAGGTAGGGACTCTGATCGTCCCCTCCACTAGGAGCCCAGTTCATTTGTGAGTTGGTAAGCTCCACTTCTTCCTGGAGCTTCCACAATATGCTTACTTTTTGTTGTACAATTGGGTATAGTTGGGGCCCTGTTGTAACACCCCAGTTTTTTTTTCCTAATTTTGAGTCGTCCTTCATATGATATACGATCTTAATTGATAATTCTTAATTGAGCATAGATGTTAAAGTCGATTTCTTAGAGTGGGAATAAAATTGGAGTTGATAAATGATCTTTTGCATCAAGTCAAGTCCAAAAAATTTCTACCGACTAAGTTTTCGTGTGAGTTGATGGAAGAGTCAACTTCAAATGACCATTTCTCCTAAGGTATAATGAGTTAGGTGACCTATAATATATCAAATTAAAGATCTATGAATTAGCTTTCCAACGCATCTTATTTCGTCTTAATCCGAATTCGGAGTAGAGAGTTATGACCATTTTACTGAAGACCTGCAGAGCTGTCTAAAGATCCGCGACGGCTCCGCGTCGCGGACATATCGCGGACCCTCTCTGGATAAGCTAACCGACATTCCTTTATTTTATTTTGAGGGTAATTTTATCCTAAACCCTTTGGGGGTCTATTTAAGGACCCAAAACGCATAAAACGTCAGTTTTCATAATTGAAACTCTCTCCTTCACTCCTAAACAAAATTGCTCAAGAATCATCAAGAAAGTCATCAAGTTAGGATTAACTTTCAAGATTCATCATCAAGGTGAGTTATTCTTCATAAGCTTTAAGTTAATTTCTCTATCTATTCATGAATCCCTAATAGAGTCTTGAATCATAACCTAGGGTTTCAAGAAAACGAATTCAAGAATTCTAAGAGAGGATTCCTTGATTTTTCTTTTTCAAGAATTATGGTTCTTAATCAAGAACTCTAAAGATTCTAAGTCCAGAATCCAAGAATCAAAGATGAACCCTTCAAGCAATGTTTTTCCAAGTTCTTCTACTCTAAAAAGAACTACCGAAATTGAGGATTTTCTCCAAGAAAGCTGGTATTCGTCAAATTTTGATTGTAATATCAAATTTCCAGGTATGTAAGGCTAAACTAAAACATGGGATTGTCCTCTCATGTGCCCTATAGAGGTCATAGATGAGTTGATGATTGAAGAGTCTACATGCATGATTTCTTTGATGGATTTTCTTGAAAATTATGTTTGAAATTACATGTTTTCTATGTTGATGATCATCATACTATTTGTTTTCTTAAATTGAATATTTTCTATGAGAATTTGCATAACCCTACATGACTATTTTGAAAAGCATGCATGATGAACTTGAGGATTGAGTCTAGAGACTAGGATTGTGATTATTGATTGTGATTGTGATTGTGATGAGAGAATGATGAGTCTAGAGCCTTGAGTTAGGATTGTGATTGTTGATTGTGATTGTGATTGTGATGAGAGAATGATGAGTCTAGAGCCTTGAGTTAAGATTGTGATTGTTGATTGTGACTGTGATTGTGATGAGAGAACGATGATGAGTTGATAGAGTATGATTCTTTTGTGAGTCTTTATAAATGAACTCTACCGATGTGTCTATTCACTTGATTCCTAATGATTGATCTAAACCTTGAGTCATTGATGAAATTGATTGATGAGAGGGTCAAAGTCCCTATGAGATTGATTGATGAGAGGGTTAAAGTCCCTATGAGCTTGATTGATGATAGGGTTAAAGTCCCTACGAGATTGGTTTGATTGGATTGATGGTTTTATGAGCATTGAGTCGGGAGGAGTATCGAGCACCGAAATGGGTAAGAGTGAGTCCCACTCGAACCCATTAAACTATGTCGCCAAGCATAGAAGAGGTTTTCCTCTGGAGTTAATGTCCCTGAAATCAATAGCGGACTTTGTTGATTGTTCTGTCTCCATCTTGGATTTATCCATTATGGTTTCGATTCGTCTCTACCTGGCAAGTACGGGACGGCCGTGGCAACACCGGCGGGATTGTTGTACAATCACTGGCTCATAAGTGATTGTTGTCGGTTAAGAGAAACTCCCATAAACTTCTTACCTTATTCTGAGTCTGAAGGAAATGTGATGAGACGAGATGAGATGTGCTAAAATAAGAGGAGGTGAGCTCCCTTGAGAGGAGCCTGAGATGATTGATGAGGTTTGAGTTGTTGATAGGTCACTTGTCTACTCTTTATTCTTGCATAGATAGACATTTGACTAATGATATGATTTGATGTTTATTTTGAGTTGATATTGTTTCCATATTATTCTACCGGTTTCTGTTTCACTCAGCTATTTTACATACCAGTACATTCCAAGTACTGATGTCCACTCTGGACTGCATCGTTTTATGATGTAGAGGCAGGTACTAGAGATCATTGACAGGCGCTCCGTTGAAGATCTGAGATTCGAAGCTGATTTGGTGAGCCTCCCCTACTCCGGAGGATCCACTACTTCTATTTCATCATGCTTTAGAGTTAGATTGGACTATTTCTTTTATTTTTATTTGGGTAGCCATGGATTTGTCATTGGCACCACATGATTTGTGATAGAAGCTTCATAGACGATGGTCGAGTATTGATGTTGAGATTGTAAGCTAGTTCTTTCTACTAGCCTTCATTATTTTATATATATTCTTTTGAGACTTTAGATGAGATGTGTCCATTACTTAATTATATTTTCCGCTGTTCAGTAGAGTTTATTTGATTGAATGATGTGATGAGGCTAAGTGGTTCGCTTGGGGACTACCAATAGTTTCTAAGTGCCGGCCACGCCAAGGGTACCCTCCCGGGGCGTGACAAACTTGGTATCAGAGCACAGAGTTCAAGTGTCTTAGGGAGTCTATGAAGCCGTGTCTAGTAGGGTCCTTGTTATTGGTGTGAAGAGCTCCACATCCATAACTTGGAGGCTATAGGACATTTAGGAAAAGTTTCCCTTCTTTCATATTCTGAATCGTGCAATAGAGCTATCTCCTAAGAAATCTGCGATGCTTCGTGCGTTGTTCTAAACCATTCGACTATGGCTCATCTATGAGGCAACCAGAAGGTAATGTTCAAACTCGTACAAAATGAGATCCTCTGCGATAAAGTAATCATAATGGTAGAGAGACTGCAGCAGGCTTGAGAGAAGCCGACTAGTGTGCGAAGATTGATTGACGAGAAAGAGTGCACTATTACCTATATGAATCGTGCATTTGAGTCAGCTCTGGATGTACCCAGACCATCTTTTTCAAAACTTGCTTCCGACGTGACCCATGAGAGAGGAACGTATTTCTCTAAAGAGTTAATTGTTACCACCTAAGAGTAAGATGTGAGGTCTTTTAAACACTGAGTAGAATTGAATTATCCCAAAGTTAAAAGGATGATGATGGAAAGAAAGGGGCGAGATAGCAAGAGTGATGGCTAATTGAGGCTTATAGTTAGAGTTACGTACCTATTAAGTAAGGAGGTGATGAGTTGATTGGCATAAGTTTGATGAAAGAGTCGTGAGTAGCCTATGATTTTCATGATGAGGTATAGAGGAAGAGTTGTTTTTAGAATGTGGTAGAGCATGTTCAAATTAGAGGGAAATTATGTTGATGTGTTGTAGTATTCACACTATTGAGGGTGAAGTGTAGATGTTGAATGGGGGAAAAGAGTGCTTTCAATGTGATAGATCTAAATTAGGCTTATGATTTTTAATCGAGAGTTAATGAGACTTATCGAGTTATGAGCTTTGTCAGATAGAAGATATGATTAAATAGGTGAATAGCACCGAGTTGTAAGGAAGAGATGTGTGATTGAATACATGTTATGAGATCTTGGTGGGCTTATGTTCCCTAAATTTTTACCTAGTAGTTATAAGAAGGTATTAGAGAGGTACGTGATAGATTCACACATTAGTACTAGACCCTAAGCTTGAATTTTGATTAGTAGTATTTAAGAGGAGACAATATCGTGAGAGTGATAGTCTTGGTTAGAGATTTTCTCTAAGAGGCTTGCCGTTGTGTATGTTCTATGAGGAAGACGTTGATTTGTGAGGAAGTGATGCTATGGGCAGGGTACAATTGCCCCTTAAGTAAGACGAGTGAGACGAAGATTGCTCAATAGATAAGAAGAGGTTTGAGATATGTATCCATGAGTGTGTAAAGATGTGTGAAGCTCTAAGTTATGACTGCTATAATAATCTAGATAGTATATTTGAGTTGTTGATGTGGAGTAGGATGATATAAGCATTCTTTATCATCTCTAGTAATTAAGTTGATCAGGCTTATGGATAGATGATGATGAGTTTTCCATGATAGAATAATCCTTATGCAATTAAATTATGGGAACACTTCTAGCAGGCAAAAGAAGAGGTTAGATTGTAAGAGTTGTGGGAAGTGGTTATGTATGCTATAAGAATAGAAAATATAAAGAGACTTCCACAGAGACTGGAAGGAGCTAAGAGTGATAGCATTGAAAAGAGACTTCCATAGAGACTGAAAGGAGCTAAGAGTGATAGCATCGAAAAGAGTCTAAGTGGATAGTTATATGTATGCGACTATAGCATAACAGAGGAGTTTAAGATATTCTTGTGAATAGTGATTCCTTGACCGTTTGGAGGTATATGCTTATAGCCTAGTAGAGGAAAGTGATTTACAAATCTAGAGCGAGGACCTTGAGAGCTAAGGAGGAGATGACGTAACGCGCGATGAAATTACCAAAATACCCCTAGAGGGAGGATATGCCGTAACGCGTCTTCCAATGCTCGTATGAAAAATTCGAGGCCAGATTTGTGATCAGCACAGAAAATTGAGTGAGAAAATGGTCTCGGTCGATTTTTAGAGCGACCGGATCAAAAGATAATTTTTCGATCCGAGCACCAAAACAGTGTCGGTGCGCGACAGAGGTGCGTCACGCACCTATAGTGGAGTGACACTTGTATTCTTTTCAAATTTTTCGACGGGATTGAGAGAACTCGTTCAGAAACTTTTTCTAAAAGTACACAGTGTGCGACCAGTCCGCGTCGCGGACTGAGCCTTTTCTGACCTGAAAATTTCTAAATTTTCGAGGGGTATTTCGGTCCATTCCTAACACCTTCTAACCTTAGTACACGATCTAATAAGGTCGTTTTGACGTGAAAAGAGTCTAAAACCCTCATCCTAAGTCTTCTTTGAACAATTGAACAAGACTAGGGCTTGAGAGAAGATGAGAACAACTTGATATGGAAGAACCCGAGAGAGAATGAGAGTTCTTAATTCTGATGATGATGTGATGCCAATTCCTTTTTAGGATAGAGATGGGGAGGAGGAAAGAGATGAGATCGTATGATGCGCAATAGATAGGTAAGAGTGTGCTGGTGTGACTTTGAGTGAGAGCTTATTGAATAGTGGAGGTAGAAGTGACAAGTAGGCTTGAAAAATCCTAAGACATATTTAAAGTGGATAAGGTGATAGGCTTGAATGTGTGGTTGTTATGGTGTAAGTATGGATGATAGACTATTAAAGACTTTGTAAGAAGGGTTCCGAACATGGAGTTGAGTATTGAGGATTTGCTTAGTATGAATGTGATCATCTTCGGAATAACACCTTGAGGCATAGAACTAGGCTTGAATGGAAGAAGAAGAGGTGGTTAGGCAGAGGTTTGCATAAGAGCTATGAGCTTGCATTGGTGGAGTAGAGTTCCATGAAAAGGAGCACAATTGAGGTAGGGACTTGAGCATGAGAGTGTCCTTTGAGTCTTGTTTACACGATAGTCCTATTCTTGATTTGAGTTGATGTCTTCTTTGCTGAGTTTGAAAGATTGATTGTCGAGGTTTTCAAATAATTGATATTGATTGAGTTCCAACGTTCCATTCGTGCTTGATGGTGAGAATGTCTAAGATGATATCTTTACTCTTGATCTGAACTGATTTGTCTATTTGAGTTGATGTGTCAATTCCTGAATCTGAATGGAGATGGTTAAAGATTGATGAGAGGTCGAGAGTTTGATTGATTGGGTGAGTTTTGAGAAGAGTTCTGATTCTATTCGTGACTTGATATCTACCTTTACTCATCATTCGAGGACGAATGATCCCAAGGGGGAGATAATGTAACACCCCAGTTTTTTTTTCCTAATTTTGAGTCGTCCTTCATATGATATACGATCTTAATTGATAATTCTTAATTGAGCATAGATGTTAAAGTCGATTTCTTAGAGTGGGAATAAAATTGGAGTTGATAAATGATCTTTTGCATCAAGTCAAGTCCAAAAAATTTCTACCGACTAAGTTTTCGTGTGAGTTGATGGAAGAGTCAACTTCAAATGACCATTTCTCCTAAGGTATAATGAGTTAGGTGACCTATAATATATCAAATTAAAGATCTATGAATTAGCTTTCCAACGCATCTTATTTCGTCTTAATCCGAATTCGGAGTAGAGAGTTATGACCATTTTACTGAAGACCTGCAGAGCTGTCTAAAGATCCGCGACGGCTCCGCGTCGCGGACATATCGCGGACCCTCTCTGGATAAGCTAACCGACATTCCTTTATTTTATTTTGAGGGTAATTTTATCCTAAACCCTTTGGGGGTCTATTTAAGGACCCAAAACGCATAAAACGTCAGTTTTCATAATTGAAACTCTCTCCTTCACTCCTAAACAAAATTGCTCAAGAATCATCAAGAAAGTCATCAAGTTAGGATTAACTTTCAAGATTCATCATCAAGGTGAGTTATTCTTCATAAGCTTTAAGTTAATTTCTCTATCTATTCATGAATCCCTAATAGAGTCTTGAATCATAACCTAGGGTTTCAAGAAAACGAATTCAAGAATTCTAAGAGAGGATTCCTTGATTTTTCTTTTTCAAGAATTATGGTTCTTAATCAAGAACTCTAAAGATTCTAAGTCCAGAATCCAAGAATCAAAGATGAACCCTTCAAGCAATGTTTTTCCAAGTTCTTCTACTCTAAAAAGAACTACCGAAATTGAGGATTTTCTCCAAGAAAGCTGGTATTCGTCAAATTTTGATTGTAATATCAAATTTCCAGGTATGTAAGGCTAAACTAAAACATGGGATTGTCCTCTCATGTGCCCTATAGAGGTCATAGATGAGTTGATGATTGAAGAGTCTACATGCATGATTTCTTTGATGGATTTTCTTGAAAATTATGTTTGAAATTACATGTTTTCTATGTTGATGATCATCATACTATTTGTTTTCTTAAATTGAATATTTTCTATGAGAATTTGCATAACCCTACATGACTATTTTGAAAAGCATGCATGATGAACTTGAGGATTGAGTCTAGAGACTAGGATTGTGATTATTGATTGTGATTGTGATTGTGATGAGAGAATGATGAGTCTAGAGCCTTGAGTTAGGATTGTGATTGTTGATTGTGATTGTGATTGTGATGAGAGAATGATGAGTCTAGAGCCTTGAGTTAAGATTGTGATTGTTGATTGTGACTGTGATTGTGATGAGAAAACGATGATGAGTTGATAGAGTATGATTCTTTTGTGAGTCTTTATAAATGAACTCTACCGATGTGTCTATTCACTTGATTCCTAATGATTGATCTAAACCTTGAGTCATTGATGAAATTGATTGATGAGAGGGTCAAAGTCCCTATGAGATTGATTGATGAGAGGGTTAAAGTCCCTATGAGCTTGATTGATGATAGGGTTAAAGTCCCTACGAGATTGGTTTGATTGGATTGATGGTTTTATGAGCATTGAGTCGGGAGGAGTATCGAGCACCGAAATGGGTAAGAGTGAGTCCCACTCGAACTCATTAAACTATGTCGCCAAGCATAGAAGAGGTTTTCCTCTGGAGTTAATGTCCCTGAAATCAATAGCGGACTTTGTTGATTGTTCTGTCTCCATCTTGGATTTATCCATTATGGTTTCGATTCGTCTCTACCTGGCAAGTACGGGACGGCCGTGGCAACACCGGCGGGATTGTTGTACAATCACTGGCTCATAAGTGATTGTTGTCGGTTAAGAGAAACTCCCATAAACTTCTTACCTTATTCTGAGTCTGAAGGAAATGTGATGAGACGAGATGAGATGTGCTAAAATAAGAGGAGGTGAGCTCCCTTGAGAGGAGCCTGAGATGATTGATGAGGTTTGAGTTGTTGATAGGTCACTTGTCTACTCTTTATTCTTGCATAGATAGACATTTGACTAATGATATGATTTGATGTTTATTTTGAGTTGATATTGTTTCCATATTATTCTACCGGTTTCTGTTTCACTCAGCTATTTTACATACTAGTACATTCCAAGTACTGATGTCCACTCTGGACTGCATCGTTTTATGATGTAGAGGCAGGTACTAGAGATCATTGACAGGCGCTCCGTTGAAGATCTGAGATTCGAAGCTGATTTGGTGAGCCTCCCCTACTCCGGAGGATCCACTACTTCTATTTCATCATGCTTTAGAGTTAGATTGGACTATTTCTTTTATTTTTATTTGGGTAGCCATGGATTTGTCATTGGCACCACATGATTTGTGATAGAAGCTTCATAGACGATGGTCGAGTATTGATGTTGAGATTGTAAGCTAGTTCTTTCTACTAGCCTTTATTATTTTATATATATTCTTTTGAGACTTTAGATGAGATGTGTCCATTACTTAATTATATTTTCCGCTGTTCAGTAGAGTTTATTTGATTGAATGATGTGATGAGGCTAAGTGGTTCGCTTGGGGACTAGCAATAGTTTCTAAGTGCCGGCCACGCCAAGGGTACCCTCCCGGGGCGTGACACCTGTCTTGGTAGTATTAGTGGTTCTCTTAGAGGCTATTGTGGACATGTTATTATGAGTTAGTTTTTTTGTCCCTTTCAGTCTCTAGTCATAGGATCGATATGTACATATAGTGTATGCATGTACATCTGTCGTTGCAGCCTTGTCGGCAAGGTAGTACTTTACGTCTTGGATTACCTATCTTGATGCACATGATTTGTTGTTGACCAGGTCATGACCTAAACAGTCTCGGCGTAGTTTTTCAAACGTTATGCTTCCTGATTTTCTTTTGATCCCTAGTGTAGTTAACTAGCATATTTAGTGGCTTACCTGACCAATAATGGTATCGAGTGTCAATCGTGCCTTCCCTCTTTTTGGGGCGTGACAAACATGGTATCAGAGCAGCTTATGTCCCAGGGAGTCCAAAATGTCCTGTCGAATAGAGTCTTGCTTATGAGTGTGTTGTGCACCACACTTATAATCAGAAGGCTACGAGGCATTTAGGGATGGTTACATTTCTTTCACTTAATATATCGTGCTATAGAGCAATGCTATAGGAACATATTAAATCTAAATCATGCTACATTATTTTTATATAATGGGCTGCCTATGCTCAGGAGATGGCACAACGTGAGATAGGTATAAATATGAGAGAAGGTAGCAGTCATTCCTTGCCAGGGGGATATATTCCCCGTTGAGGCACATAGGGAGTCTCTAGTGCCCATAGTACCAGATTTATCAACACCTATTGAGGCTTAAGGATATCTAGTACCCCCAACTGTACTAGAGACTGGGGAGTAGGGCATCGAAGAAGCTATTCAGCTACTGACTAGGATGGTTTCTATTCTTGAGAGGCAACTAGAGGCGAGAGCAGACATTAAAAGGGATCAAACAGAAAGCTCATGGTACGAGAGTTTCTTCACTTGGCCCTTCCTGTATTTACAGGATCCAGTTCCACTGAGGATCCGCAGGACTTTATAGACCATATGTATAGAGTATTGAGAGTGACACATGCCTCTGTCATCGGAGAAATGGAGTTGGCTTCTTTTCCACTACATGATGTTGCCATCTTGTGGTACGAGGTGTGGGAGAGATCCAAAGGGCCTGATGCTCTGCCAGCAGAGTGGGAGGACTTCTCTGAGGCATGTTTAGCCCATTACTTACCACGGGAGATGCGGGAGGTCCATCTGGACTAGTTTACTAATTTGGGGTAGGGGATATAAGTGTAAGGGAGTATAGCCTCAAGTTTAATTCTTTTGCTAGGTATGCACCAGATATTATATGTACCATGAGTACCAGAGTTCATTATTATGTGGATGGTTTGGGGGATCATTTGATCAGAGACATCAAGATAGCCTCTTTAAAGGATGGTGTAGATATCTCCCATATACAAGCTTTTTCTCAGACCACAAAGGACCCTTCTCGTCGAATTTGAGATACTTGTAGAAATAGGATAAGAATAAGAGGGCTTGTACTATGAGGTCTTATAAAGAACCACTGGGTTATTTTAGGCCCCCACTTCACTGATACCCACCTTCATCAGGAGGTAGTTTCCCCACTATAGCTGCAGGGCTAGAGATTTGATTATTATATTCAGTCAAGACCAAGGCAGAATTTAGATTAGCCTGATAGCCGTCAACAGGAGCATTATGCATAAATGAGACAACCTACTCCCCCATGTACACAATGCGGTAAGCTTTATACTAGGCAGTGTATAAAAGGTTCAAGTGCATGTTATCATTACGGGAAGATATGATATTTAATTAGAAATTGGCCCTTTAGTCAGTCCCTACTATGAATGAATTTATGATAATATTCCCTGATAAACTTCCAGGGATCCCCCGAAAGGGATATTAATTTTGCTATAGATTTTCTTCCTAATATGAAACCTATATCCATTCCTCCCTGTAAAATGGCTCCTATAGAGCTAACAAAATTGAAGGAACAACTGAATATTAGGCCAAACACATCTTCATGGGGTGCTCCCGTGCTCTTTGCTTGAAAGAAAGATGGCTCATTACAGATGTGTATTGGTTACAGATAGCTAAATAAAGTCACTATCAAGAATAAGTATCCTTTTACATGGATTGATAGCTTTTTAAAGATCAACTTGTGACCCAGGTACCACCAACTACATGTCAGGGATGTTGATATTCTAAAGGCAATGTTTAGGATGAGGTATGGAATTTTGAGTTCCTTGTCATGTAGCTTGGGCTTACAAATGCCCCACAAATTTTATAGATCTAATGAATTAAGTATTTAAACCATTCTTGGATGAATTTGTGATCGTGTTTATTGATGACATCTTGATATATTCACGGTCAGAGCTGAGCATGCAGATCACTTGCCAGCCATATTACAAACTCTCCAGGATAATATGTTATATGCTAAATTCTTAAATGTGAGTTTGGGTTAACTTCTGGAGATTTTCTTGGCCATGTTATTACAAACGATGGTATCAAGGTTGACAGCCAGAAGATTGAAATAGTAATGGCCTGGCTGAGACCATTTAATCTGATTAAGGCTCGTAGCTTTTTAAGCTTGGTAGGATATTATAAGAGGTTTATGGAGAGATTTTCTTCTACCTCTGCACCACTCACAAGATTGATACATAAAGCAGTTAAGTTTCAATAGACTGAAGCATGCGAATAGAGTTTTCAAGAGTTAAAAAAGGCTTACTACCGCACCTATTCTGGCTCTTCTGGATGGAACCAAAGGCTACATTGTATATGTGATGCCTCGAAAATCGACCTAGGTTGTGTTCTTATGTAGCATGGTAGAGTTATCACATATGCTTCCAGACAGTTGCGAAAGCATGAACAAAACTATCCAACCCATGATCTTGAGCTCGCTGCAGTTGTATTTGCCCTAAAGATTTGGCGACATTATTTATACGGAGTTCATGTTGATGTTTGTACCGACCACCAGAGCCTTCAATATTTATTTAAGAAGAAATAATTGAACCTATGACAAAGGAGGTAGCTAGAATTACTAAAAGATTATGATATTGACATTTTATACCATCCCAGTAAAGCTAATGTTCTTGCTAATGCACTTAGCTGAAAGTCTATGGGAAGTCTAAGTCATGTTGAAGCTGATAAGGTTGAAATGAAAAAAGACCTATGTTAGCTAGCTAGTTTACAGGTGCGATTGGTAGATATAAAGGATGGAGGTGTAATTGTTCAAAATACAGCAGAATCTTCCATTGTTACTGAAGTAAAAGAGTAACAACGCGAGGATCCTGAGCTTAGAACACTGAGGGAGAGCATTCCACAACATCAATATCCTTTATTTGAGCTAACTGGAGATGGAGTCCTTGGCTACCGGGGCCACTTATGTGTGCCAGATGTTGGAGAACTCTATGCCAAGAATCTTTCTGAGGCCTATTATTCTAGATATTCAACCTACCCTGGAGCAACAAAAATGCATCGGGACCTTTGACAAATCTATTGGTGGAATGACATGAAAAAAGATATTGCAGAGATAGTAGCCCAATGTCCCAATTGCCAGCAAGTTAAAGCAGAACATCAGAGACCTGGAGACGTAGCTCAGTATATTGAGCTTCCACTATGGAATTGGGGCATGATAAATATGGACTTCATTACTAGTTTTCCTCGCCCTCCACACAGGTATGATTCTATTTGGGTAATTATTGATAGGTTGAAAATATCTGCTTATTTCTTGCCATTAAGAACGACATATTCAGGGGAGGATTTTAATAAGCTTTACATTTAAGAGATTATTCGCCTTCAGGGAGTTTCATTGTCTATTATCTCCGATTGAGGGGCTCAAATTACTGCACATTTTTTGGAAGTCTTTTCAGAAGGGTCTGGGCACTCAGGTAAATCTCAACACCGCTTTTCATCCACAAACTGATGGACAGGTAGAGTATACCATCCAGACCATCGAGGATATGTTGCGTGCCTGTGTGATGGAATTTGAAGGAAACTGGGATGATCATCTAGCTCTTATTAAGTTTTCTTATAACAACTTCCAAGCTTATATTCAAATGGTGCCTTATGAAGCACTATATGGGCGAAGATGTAGGTTGACGATCAGTTTGTTTGAGGTTGGAGAGGCAAAGTTGTAAGGCCCTAATCTAGTTCAGCAAGCGATGGACAAAGTTAGACTTATTAGAGACCGATTGCCAACAACCCAGAGTCGACAAAAGTCTTATACAGATATTTAACAATGAGACTTAGAGTTTGATGTAAAAGATTGGGTTTTCTTGAAAGTATTACCTATGAAGGGAATCATGTTGTATGGGAAGACAAGAAAGCTTAGTCCTAGGTATGTTGGACCGTATAAGATTATTCGGAAGATTGGAAAGGTCGCATACGAGTTTGATTTGCCTTCAGAACTGTGGGCAGTCCATTCGGTGTTTCATGTATCGATGTTATGAAAGTGCATTGGAGATCCTTCGTGTATTACTCACATTGAGGATATACACATTGCTAAAGACTTGTCTTATGATAAGGTGCTAGTGGCTATTTTAGATCGACAAGTGAGAAAGCTTCGGAATAAAGAAGTGGCCTCTGTGAAAGTATTATGGATATGTTATTGTGGGTTAGTTCGTTTGTGCCTTTCAATCTCCAGTCATAGGATTGGCAGGTATATATAGTGTATGCCTGTACCTCTGCCATTGCAGCCTTGTCGGCAAGCTAGTACTTTATCATCTTGGCTTATCTATCTTGATGTACATGATTTGCTGTTGTCCAAGTCATGACCTAAACGGTCCTGGCGTAGATTTTCAGACATTATGCTGCTCGATTTTCTTCTTATCCCTAGTCTAGTCAACTAGCATGTTTAGTGGCTCACCCGACAAATAATGGTATCGAGTGCCAGTCGTATCTCCCCTCTTTTTGGAGCGTGATGTAATGCTATAATGAATTGGAAGAAGAATTAACCACACTAATGTGCACTCAGTCCTCCAACGGACAGTGCACTTAGTCTCCAATGGATAGTTAACAAACATAAAAATATGGCAATAAAAAATATATTTTGTAATATTAAAATGCCAAACTAACAATTCCCCTCTCAATTTAGTATTATATAAGAGAGTCTATCAGTTGAAGGAAGATCACTATGCATAATGAAGGTGTGCTCTACATTGAACCTTCACTTAGTGAGACAGTAACTTTTACTCCAGAGTCGTAGTGGTCTCAGACTTGAACTATGACTGCTTAAGGGAAATAAAATATTACTGCTCACACATAATAATCAAGGTGTTGACATGAGCTTTACTAGCCAGCACATTACGACCTTGTGCTATTCTAGTTTCATGAGTGTCTTTGAGAATAAGCCCAATTCTCATAGGAAGCGGCCTACTCCCACACTCACATAGGTGAAATCTGTTAAGAGTGCCCCTGTAAAATTAATACTCCATCTATACAGGCTATAGATTTTTATTAAGAGTTTTTAAAACTCAACCTCCTTAATATATTACAGGAAATAATGCAATCATATCATAGGGAGGGAATAAAAAATAGTGTATTTTTCACAACAAGTCATCATATGATTCGTTTTTCTCATTGAATCTGGTTATAAGATCTTTAGTCCCTAGGTTGGGTTTCCTAATATATAACTTAGGAATTTATAGGCTTCAACCTCATCCCCCTCGATGTGCTCTTAACTTTTCTCTTGTTAAGGCTTTTGTAAGAGGATCTGCAAAATCATCAGAAGATTTAACATAATTAACATTAATGGTACCAGTTATCAAATTGATCTTACATTACTGTGTTTCCTCCTTATAGGTCTGGATTTACCATTGTAATAACGATTTTGAACTCCACCAATTGTAGCGGTGCTATCTAAATGAATTAAAATGGGAGAAATTGAATTTTCAAAATAAGAAATTTGAAATAACAAATCTCTCAACTAATTTGCTTCCTCACTAGTTGAAGCTAAAACAATTATCTCAGCTTCCATGGTAGAGTTTACAATAATAGTTTGCTTTTTTTTATTTCCAACCAGTAGCACCACTACCTAAAGTAAAAATATAATCAGTAGTAGAACAGAAATCACCTGATAAAGTGTTCTACTCTGCATCAGGAAAGCCTTCAAGTACAGTAAGATATTTTTTATAGAACAAACCACAAGTTTTTATCCCAATAATAACTCAAAACTCTCGTTATAGCATGTCAATGTTCATTACCTGGCTTGCTTGTAAATCTGCTAAGTACTGCTACTGCATATGCAATATCAGGCCTAGTGCAATTAGTCACATATCTCAAACTTCCGATTAAGCTAGCATATTCTTTTTGATTTATCACATCATTTTCACTTTGTATAGGAAACAAGTGAACACTTGAATCAAAAGGAGTTAAAACATGCTTGCAATCAAGAAAGCAATATTTTTTCAAAGTTTTCTCAACATAATGTGACTGGTTAAGAAAAATTTCATTATATGTTCTAGTAATTTTTATTCCAAGAATAAAATTTGCCTCACTAAGATCTTTCAGATTAAAATGGCTTCTAAGAATATTTTCTTCTTCATCAATAATATTCATATTAGAGCCAAAGATCAATAAATCATCAATACATAGACAAATAATAACATGTGAATTATTAACAAGACTTATGATATATGCACTTATGACACTCATTTGTTTTGAACCCATTTTCAATCATGCAGGAATCAAACTTTTCGTGCCCATTACTTTGGTGCCTGTTTCAAGCCATATAGGGATTTGGTAAGTTTACACACTTTGCTTTCTTGGCCTCCTTCATCAAAACTCTCGGTTTGTTCCACATAAATCTCTTCATTTACGTCTCCATTAGAAAGTAGTTTTTACATGCATTTTGATGGATTTGCAAATCAAAAATTGCAGCATAGCAATTAAAAGTCTAATGGATGTAAATCTAGTTACGGGAGAAAAAGTGTCAAAAAATTATAGGACTTCTAGTTACTTACAACCTTTAGCAACTAGTCTAGCCTAATTTTTATCAATTGATCCATCCGGTTTCAACTTTTTTCGTAAGATCCATTTGCAACCAATTATTTTGCAACTTGGTGGTAAATCAACTAACTTCCAAGTTTTATTAGAAATTAGTTATTCCATTTCATCATTACAACCTCTTTCCAGAAAATTGTATCATGTGAAGATAAAGCTTCGTCTAAAGTGAGAGGGTCATCTCCAACTTAAAAACATAAAAATTAGGACCAAAATCTTTTTCTACTATAGCTCTTTTACTTCTTCTTAACTCAAAATAATCAATTTCTTTATTTTTTAAAGTATTAGAAGAAGAACTAGGTGGTGACAAAATATTTTGTTCAATCCTTTGACCCCCACTATTTTTAGTTACAAAAGGAAATTTATTCTCATGAAAATAACATCATCTGATTCAACAATAATGTTATCTTCAAGATGAAAAAAATCTATAGGCTGTATTATTTGAAGCATAACCAAGAAAAGCACAAGTAGTAACTTTCTTACCCAACTTTGTAATCTTGGGATCCATTAGCGTCACAAAGGCTAGACAACCCCTAATCTTAGATATCCCCAATTCGGCTTATGACCTTTCCACAAATCAAAAGGTGTTAGTTTGCACTTTTTATGAGGCACACGATTTAACACATAACAAGCATCAAAATAGCTTCACCCCAAAAATTTAAAGGTGCACTTGACTTAATAAGCATGACATTAGTCAAATCAACCAAAGTTTTATTTTTTTCTTTCCGCTACCACATTAGATGAAGAAGAATAAGGAGGAGTAGTTTCATGAATTATTCCCAATGATCTAACAAAATAATTGAACTTGTTTAATTCATATTCACGGCCTCTAGCACTTCTATTTTTTTAATATTCTTCTTCCAATTTGATTTTCAACCTCATGGAGATAAACTTTAAAATACTCAAAAACATTATTTTTATTTTTCAAGTAAACATATGTCAACTTAAAAGAATCACCAACGAAGTAATAAAATATCTATTTCCTCCACAAGTTACAATCCTCCAAGTTTACAAATATCAATGTGAACTAATACTAATAAATAAGTTTTTCTTTCAACTTGAAAAGGAAGCTTGTAGTGATTTTGGATTTACTACAAGCCTCATACTTTTCAAAATTCTTTTTAGTCACTAGAATTTATCCTAAACTACTCATGATTCCAACATAACGATCATTAATATGACACAAACGAGCATGCCAAAAATTAATAGAAGAAAGCATGTAAACGAAGTTAGAAGTTTTATTCATTTTAACATTCATTTTAAACATCTCATCACAACCATACCCCTTTATCACAAAAATACCCTTTTTCACGATTATATATTGATCAAATTCAATAATTTGTTTGAAGCCTACGTTATAAAGAGAAAACTAGACATCAAATTTTTTCTCAAAGAAGGGATAAAAAGTACATCTTTCAAAGTTAATACCCTTCCAGAGGTAAACCATAATTTGATGTTTCCCATTCCAAGTGCTTGAGTAGTGTGAGAATCATCAAGCATGATGGTTTTGGGCTCCTCAAAAGGAGTATATTTTTTAAATCAGTTTTGTCATAACAAACATGATAGTTTGCACTAGAATTAGCCCACCATTCATCAACATTCTCAACCATATTTATGTCTGTAATCATTGCCATAAAAGGCTCTTTGTTAATGTTTGCCTGAGGTGTAGGACTACGTTTCCGAAATTTGCAAAATCGAGCAATATGTCCACACTTACAACAAGCAAAGCACGATCCCTTATCTTGAACTTATTGATTTTGTGCTTGATTATTTTCACCATTATTTTTCTTGGGAGTTCTACCATTCTTTTTCTTAAAATTTTTCTTCTTAGGCTTCACTAAGGTATTTTTGTTAAATTCAGGAGTAGCATTATCCGAAGTAACTAAATTTACCTTCGTTGTGGTATTGCTTTCTTCTAATTGCAAAATTGCATCTTGACCCCTTGCCCCCCCTAAAATTATTGGTGAAAATTACAATTAACAATTGAAAAGTAAAATGAAGAAAACAAATTCTTCAGGTTGAGGTGCGGATATCTCGCTCTTTAAGGAGATTCAAGCTCACTGCAACAAATCTTTTCACCAGTCTAATAGTATTCTTTTTGACTTGTCCCCTCTAGGATATAACAGCCTAATCACAATGTATAACTCAACAAGCTCCGGACAAGAGTTGAGTCTCAAGCTCCACAAAAAGAACACCTCCCTTCAACTAATAAAAACTCTTTTTTTGACAAACTTTATGCACTATATTTTTTCTCTTATGTTGTGTACTCAAAACAAATGAAGACTACTACTATTTATAGTTGAGGAAGTCTTTCATGCCATGAATAGGATGATAACGGAGAAGCTAATAGAGAAAATAAGTGGCCTATGTTAGACCCTAATAAAATTACCAAAATATCCCTGATGATAATGGAGAAGCTAATAGAGAAAATAAGTGGCCTATGTTAGACCCTAATAAAATTACCAAAATATCCATAGATGAGAAAATGCATCTTCCAAAGAATTTTCGGCAAATCCAAGGCCAGAAATGCGATCAACACAAAAAAATGGTATAGGAAAAAGGTTTTGGTTGAATTTTTGAGCAATCAGATCAAAAGATAATTTTGCAGGATAAAAACGCAATTCCAGAAGAGTGTGTGACAGGTCCGCATTGTGGACTTGTCGCAAATTTACACTTAATTGTGGTCCCAATATTTTCTATGAAACATATAATATCAAGGTTTGCTCCCTAAACCAATATTATGAGGGTTCGCTCCCTAAACCAATATTATGAGCGCTCGCTCTCTAAACGAATATTATGAGGGTTCGTGCCCAAACGAATGTTATGAGGGTTCGTGCCCTACACACATATTATCAGGGTTTGCTCCCTAAACCAATATTATGAAGGTTCATGCTCCCTAAACAAATATTATGAGGGTTCGTGCCCTACACACATATTATCCCACCCCTCCTAAACTTAAATCACGATCAATATAGGTCTTTTTTTTGCCTAAAATGGGTTCATAAATCCATTCTAAAGTCCCTTACGCTAAAACTATAGACCTTGAGCGAAGAAGAGGAGAGAAGGCTAGGGTACAAGAGGGTTGAGGTTAATTTCTTGCAAAGTTGATTGTCTGTTTTCATTCCAGGTATGTAAGGCTATACATAGTATTGGATTGAGTTCATCCACGCGCCCTACATGTTGATTCTTTGAAATTGAGTTCGAGTAGAGTTTTACCCTAAATTCTTGAATTGAATTTTTGAGTTTTCTATTGTCTTGTTGAGTTTCTTGTACACGAAAATGTATTGAGGATGTTCATGAGCTGAGTATTTGATAGAATCCATGCTCATGTCTTCAGTCACATGAACCTTGATTGAGGACTATATTTGACTTTATGCATTATTTCGAATTAAGGTTGATAGTCGTTTTGAGTATGCTAAACAAAGATGATTTTGAACATATTTTATTAAGTCTGCATGAACATAAATTTTGAGCATTAATAATGTTTTGAAAAAGAGTCATTGATGAGATGCAGATGACTTTCAAAGCATGTTTTATATAAAAGCACATGATGTTTTGAGGAAATATTTTAAGGATGATGTAAACAAACAATCAAAAATATTAATTGAAGAAAGATGATGATGATGATGATGTTTTGAGATGAGTTGATGTTTAAATTAAAGTCCATGAGACTTAATGAGATGTTTGTGGGTAATCTACTCACTTGATGGATATGAGCACATAATTTGGGAGTAGTATTGAGCACCGATTTGGGTTAGAGTATAGATAACTTCAATCCCCATAAACTATGCGGCTAGCATAGGATGAGAAAGGGGTCCTACCTCTGAAGTCCCTATAGAGGTTTTTATTGGATCCATTGATGGGATGTCCTCTACCTTGACAAGGTATTGGATGGATGTGGCAATGACATCGCTTTGTTGTATCATCACTCGCTCATATGGTGATGATTGTCGGTTAGGAGAAAATCCCACTTGTTGATCAGATGTTTTGGCATGAGTTGCATATTATTGAGTTTACTTTCAAAGTATAACCTTATTTTTAACTTGCATGTTTTACTGAGTTGAGTTCCTTAAATTGAGTGTCTTTGATTATGCCCTTTCCCTTTAGCTATTTTACATACCAGTATATTTCATGTACTAACGTTCATTTGGGCTTGCATCATTAATGATGCAGATACAAGTGATAGAGGCTTTAAGCAAGCGCGTTGTTCAAGTCCAGGTTCTTGATTCCAAACTTGGTGAGCCCTAATTGCTATTCGGAGGAGCCTTTCTCTTTTATCTTGATTGAGTACTATTATTTCATTTGAGGTAGCCCGAGTTTTTTCTTGGCACCTTCTAAATTTTGATAGAGATTTCATATACACTGAGTAGAGATATTTGATGGATGTTTATTTCCAATTCCTTTTTCATTGGAAACTATTATTGGAAGAGATCTATTAATAAATTGATATCAGTGCTTGAGTATTCTTCCGCTGTTTATGAGTGTGATCTGATGATGAGGCCAAAAGGTTCGCTTAGGGACTAGCAATAATCCCTAAGTACCAGCCACGGCAAGAATATCCTCCCGGGGCATAACAGTCTAGTGATCACATATGTTAGAAGTTGTAATAGAGAAATAAAGAGTGAAATAAAATTTTTGACATTACAAAAAGTTTTAATGTAAAAAGTAACATCTTTGGCAAAGAAACCAAGAGTCACCCATTTGCAGCAATAATGAGCAGCATGAATTGCTCTATTCAGTACAAGCACTAACTCCAAAATGTGGAGTAATGCTGTGATCAATTGGAAGAACAATTAATCACACTAATGTGCACTTAGTCCTCCATTGGACAGTGCACTTAGTCTCCAATGGACAGTTAAAAACAATAAAAATATGGCAACAAAAAATATATTTTATAATATTAAAGTTACACACTAACACAAACTTCTATTTTTCATAAGCGCACCATCAAAATATATTTATGAAAAAATATTTTTTTTACAAAAATCTAATCAAAATAGAAAGTTTGAAGGTGTTTATGATAAGTATATAAGTACAATTAAAAAAAAGTTTTTTTAGTTAAATGAGGGTTCAAAGTCCCTTTATTAAGAAAAAAGATGAAAACGAATCTATACATCCAGACAAACACCCGGTCCAAATAGAAAATAAAAAAACACAAATAAATAAATAAATAAAAGATCAAAAAGGAAAGAATATTAAACAGACACACATCAAGAAATATCTGTAGAGACAAGGTTCCAAACTTCACACTCCCCAGATCTATACACTCGTTGATGTCTTCCACCCACAAAAATACAACTGACATCATATTGATCGGCATTGAGCTCATTCATTTTAGCTCAGCAAGTTTCATTTGTCTGTAATGGACCAATGGCCCGTAGGATTGCTCGTAGGTGGATATTCAAAGAGATTGATTGTAGAGTTCAATAGGATGAGTAAGGCCTATGGCTCGTAGAAAGGTCTATGGCGTAAGAGGGGTTCGTGGGATTGGTCTTGGGTTATTATTTTCCGAAGGTGACACACGGACAACTAGGATGGTCCATAGGTCTATAGAGTCACTTTGACATATTTATCTTGGGTATTTAAGTAACTTCTTGTCATGATCCAAGTTTGACTCTAGGTTTGACATGACGATTAGGATCACCAAAGGAATCCCGAACGAGCCTCTTAGCATTTCATACGCATACATAAGGTAAATAATCATCAACACATAACAAAAAAAAGTAGGAGTAAGTCTTAAAAGACAAGTCTAAGATAGAAAGTAAAGCGTTCCTAATTAAATGAGATTACATCAAATTTTGCCCAAACCATCCCTCTACAACTCATTAGGGCAGAGGCTAGAACATGCTACTAGCTTATCCTCAATGTAAATATACTGTCTTAATTTAACAAAAGTAAAAGCAAGAATGTAAAAGCTCATCCCCGAAGCATGAAAACTCACCACAAGTCTTCAAATGTGGAATTCGAATATAGCCACAATAAGGAGGAGTAGAATTATCCTCTGCCTCTATATTGTGATATAATGTAGGGAAAAAGTATGTGTTAGTACATTAGAATGTACTAAGTATGTACGCATGCAAAGTAAAGAAGAAATGAAGAGCAAAAACCAAATAAAGTTCATGATATAGTAAAGGATGTGAGGAAATAATAAAACATCTAAGTGGTTCATGAACAAGAGAATCATGAGTAACATCATGTAATATAGCTTAAAGTATCATACATATGCGGGAGTAGGACTATAACCATTAATAAAACCATGCGAGCTACTATATGAAATCTCAATAATGTCTACCCATACACTGAAGAAAAAAAAGTCTACCTCTCAAGGTAAAACTCTTTCCCACTAAGTAGGTGTCATAAATCATAACAATATAAGTGGATCCATCAGATAGAACATATTGGAAAACATAAACCTACAGTGGCGTGTAGTTAAGAGATTTAGAGACTTTATATAAGGACCCTTTAGGCCGAGCTTCCACCTCAAGCCTTCGGTGTTAAGTCAAATCTCATGGAATACATAATATAGACATGAAATCATATTTGTCATGATTCATGATTCATACTTGTCACATAATCATAAGCTCGATCATAATCTCATGGTTCCTAGTATCATACATAGGAGTACCTCATTTCATATCTAGTATAAAGTGGGAGGTGCACTCCCATCATCATTATACTTATCATATCATACTAGGGTCTTAGTTCACCCTTCATAATCATAAACATGCTTGAACACTTATAACATTCGTCATAGATCATAACTTGAAAAAAAAATTAGGGCAAAGCATGAGGTCATGGTTAATCAAGTTTATAATCACGTGATCAAATGAAATTCATGTATAAACATGTAATTGGAAATCAATTGGATCAATGTTAGAAGAACTCATCACGATTCCATAAGCCCTAGATAGTAAATAGATAAATTTCCTTAAAATTCAATTCAAAATCATGTAAATTATAGTAATTCACATGTAATTAAATTGATAAATCAAGTAAATATCACAATTCATGCCATTAGAAGTGAAATCATGAAAACCAATAAGTTCATGGTTGAATATTAAAAGAAAAGGCTTAAGTTTGATTTGGGCTCGTGATGATATTGATCCATGGATGAAGACCCACATACCTAGATGAAGAAACCCAAAGAATTTAGAAGAAATTGACTTTGAATTCTTGAGAATTTTCTTGAGCTTTAATGGAACTTGACTTGGAGAAGAAGAGAACACTTGGGAGGATTTCTAGAGAGAAGAATTTTTTCCGTCTTAAGAGTAGAATGAGAATAAGGGTCTTTTGGATGCTAAGGTAAGTTAATAAATGAGTATTAGGTCCATGATTCTTTCCAAATACATTATATCCAAGGTGAAAAATTAATCTAGATGCGTGCAGGGCGGCAAATGAAGATTGTATAAAAAACATATATGGTATTAATTAATTTTCAGAATCAATAATGGATTGAGATGCAATTGTGTTTTTTTATAAAAGTTCAAAACGAAGAACTTGAAGATACGTTTGTTATGGTATAAAATCACTAATTACCTATGCTCGAGTAAAACGAGCTTGATATCCCTTCATATTATAGAAAAATCTCAAGCCATGTGAAAAAACAGAAGCGATGCCTGAACTCATTATATAATTTTGTAGAATTTTCTTTGAGGAGTTAGTAATTTGATAGTGAACAAGGTCAAAGATTTATTTCTCTATATAATATCAAAGCAAGGCTTATTTCAAATTAGTCTTATTAATTCATATTAGGTTTCCATATTAAATTGTTCAGACTTCAGACATCTAACTCTGAACGTGCAGTCGGTATTGAAGAGTTCAATATCAATAACAGCCTTATATGATCTTAAGTAATCTATTTTCATGATCTATCTTTGGAAATTTATTTAGCCTTAAAGTTGATTGTTTTACACATATGACCGAGATTAGAAGTTTTTCTTACTTCATTATTTAAATGTTGCTATTGATGATAAATTTTATAACCCTATTATTTCAAAAGGAATTTAGTTTTAGGGAAATTTTCAGGAAAAACAAATTATAGCCCAAATTAGTGTTTCTTGACTATAGTTTCAATGTTTAGGATGCGTCACTACAATTTTCTTTACTATCTATCGAATAATTATATTTTTTTTCATTATTGTTCATATACATACCAATACAAATTTAATAAATTGAGTTTTTTTAGTTCAAAAAGAAGAATGCTTTATTGCATCTGAATAAATAAAGTCCAAAGGGGCCATTCATGTTCACTTTTCTTTACAAGCCCAAATAAAAACTATAAAATGCGCTTAACATCCTAAAAGCTAGAAGGTTCCAAACTTTCCAAAGAGGAAAGAAAGTGACCTTTCCTTTTTCTGTTCCTATATCCCTCCCTCTGATTTCTCTACACATCTCTGCATCTAGATATTTAAAGCTATGCAAATGATGTAAATTGAACCCCTCACTGGTGTTATCAACGAGTATTGAGCTTGGATCGGCTTCGCATGGTGTCAAATCTCTAACTACGCCCTGAAGTCAGAATCGATGAAGACTTCTTTTTCTCAATACCATGATTCTTCCAGTGATCTCTATCTTGTCTTAATGGAAATAAGCAATTTTCCAGTTATCGAAGCTTACCGATGCACACTACTACACATTCTTTAGCTCGTTAACATCCTTGCCCTTTTCAGATAAATATAGTCGTACCCTTTTTTCTGATAAAGTTGATAATACACCGAACTTACCCCTTCTCTGCTTGTCAATAGATTGAGCCCACATGGAGCTGATATCACTGTTCAACCAACAAATTTAGGGCTCGTCTTGTGTATTAGGCACTTCCTCGACTGTCTTTTCTTGATGTTCCATTTTAGCTATTGATAAGACTGAGTTGTGTATGCTGGATTCTGCATTCTTATTATTTGGAGATTTGGTATATGTTCTGCATCTAGGGCCAATAGTGCACGCCCTTGTTTAGGAACCTCATGTGACTGGAATGTGATGCTTTCTGTTCCAGCAAAACAAAAAACTAGGTTAGCAAAATAATTCACCACTTTGTTCCCTTCTTTCCACATGTGCTCAGTTTCAATGCCGTTGTTCCTCTTTATCTCATTATTTCAGTTAATCCTTGACCTAATCCTCAAAGGGACCTCCATTGTCACTAGTAACTAATTTTCCTTGACGCAGAGATTCAAGACTTCCTCTAGAGCCCAAATCTTAGCTTCTAGGCTTGATTTTACCCTCAAACATTGGACGCTGCATAGAAAAAATCCTCCCTCCAATTCCTAACATAAAAGCCACCAGCACGAGGGCTTGGATTACCTTTAGAAGCTCCATCATAATTACACTTAAAACTCCCTTCAATAGGAAGCTTCCAGTAGACTGTTTTGGAGACAATAATTGGCTTATAACCTCCCAAAAAAGAATTAAATCATTCCAACCATCTAGGGTGTTCCTTAAACAAGGATACTTCACTCTTGAAAGTCTATGAATAATCTACTAATCTCCAAAATCATGGCATTTATACTGTAATCATCCCCATGTTTTAACTTATTCCTCTTTTTCCAAATTATCCACAAAATAATAGACGGAATAGCATTAAACAATGGTTTAAGCCTGCTAGAATATTTAACCTTCCACCACTTATAAATTGTCTCTTTTAAATAATTGCATGGACCTTGTATCCTTTCACCCATTGAAAATCATTTCCATACATGATTAGCAGCAGGACATAGTAGAAATAGATGATGGTAAGTTTCTTCCACCATTTGATCACAACAACAATATATAGCTTCTTCCAGCATTCCAATCCTTATCCAAAATTCCCCAATTGGGATTTTTTTTTAAACATCCTCCATACAAACAAGGATATTTTAAAAGTTAGTCCTTTTTCTCATTTTTTCAAAACATTCATGTGAAGCACCTGGAGTCCTCAAAATCTCCTAGGCAGATTTAACTGTGAATTTTCCAGAAGTTGTAGGCATCCACGAAGGAATATCAGAACTTCCTTTAGTTGGATTCACTTTTATAGTTTTGTAAATATGATCCACTATCTCAGTAGGGAATATACCCCTCAACCTAGTCTCATCCCATCTTCCCTCCAGCATTAACACATTGACATCATTTTCCAACACCTCATTAATAGAAGAAACTGGAAGATGAAAGTATAAATCCCCAAGCTGGGTCCAATTATCATATATGATACTTGTGTGCCTAGAACTAATCTGCCACCAAATTTCCTAGTCAAAGAAATTCCTAGCCTTTAGCATATGCTTCCAAGCCAGAGCACCCCTTTACCATTCTACAACTTGTGGTCTATACCTTTTACAATACTTATTCCACAAATAGTTGGACCACATAGTTTTCTAAGTTCTGAAACACCACCAAAGTTTAGCAAACAAGGCTCTAGATACCTCAAATAGGGATCTAAATCCTAGCCCCCCACTTTCTCGGGTAACATACATCTTCCCATGCAACCTAATGTTTATTTTCCTTTTTCTCCTTAAAATTCCATAGAAATCTAGCAAAGATTCTATGAACATCATGAACAACACACTTTGGAGGGATGATTACAGATAATTGATATATGGGAATACTTTGTAAAACACTATTAATCGATACAGTCTTACCACCGAAAGATAGCAACTTTCCTTTCCAAGCCCGCAATTTTGATTGAATCTTTGCATAGCCTACTAGACATCCCAAGTACATCAAAGGGAACTTATCCCTATGAAAACCAGTAACTTCTTCTACCCTCCTAATATCAGCATGAGCAGCCTTGTGATACACATAAAAGGAACTCTTATCTTTGTTGATTTTCTGTCCTGATTGTGCTTCATAGTCCTTCAAAGTTTCCATGAGTAGCTCCAATGTAGAGCTATTTGCTTTAGTAAATATAATGGTGTCATTAGCATAAGACAAATGATTAATTTGTTCACTCCATTTTGGCAAGCCATAACCCTGAAATCCTGCACAATTTAAAAGGTTATTTAAAGCCGTAGATAGAACCTCTGCCATTAGAATAAATAAAGAAGGGGACCTTGTTTAACCCCCCCCCCCCCTCCCCCTTCCCCGATAGAGTGAAAGAAACCACAAGCCTGGCTATTTATCAGTATAGACTACCAATTATTCGTGACCAATCTCCAAACTTTATCTATGAACAACTTATCAAAACTCATTATTGCCAGAACAACCATTAAGAAGGTCCAGTCAACCCTGTTATATGCCTTGGCCATATCCATTTTGATAACAGCATCAACCATCTTACTTCTCTTCTTTATATCCCCAATAATTTCTTGTGCAAGCTAAACATTTTACGCAATACTCCTTCCTTTGACATAGCCGAATTTCTTAGAAGAAATAATATTAGGCAAGAATCCTTCCAATCTATCATATAGGATTCTTGACATAACCTTATTTATAAAACTGCTAAGACTAATAGGCCTAAATTCTGAGAATGATGTCACCCTATCTTTTTTTGGGATCAAAACTAGATTAATATGGGTGATGGATTTTGGTAAAGTCTTCTCCTGAAAGACAGCCATTGTAACGCCCGATAAAATTACCAAAATACCCCTAGAGGGAGGGTATGCACGTAACGCATCTTTCAGTGCTTGTATGACAAATTCGAGTCTGAATTTGTGATCAGCACAAAACGTTAAGTGGGAAAATGGTTTTGGTTGATTTTTAGAGCGACCCGATCAAAAGATAATTTTTTGATCCGAAGCACAAAACAGTGTTGGTATGTGACAGGAGCGGGTCACGCATGTGCCACGGACCAGCACTTATTGACGGGATTGAGAAAACTCGTTCAAAATCTTTTTCTAAAAATACATTGTGCGCAACTAGTCCACATCGCGGACTAGGTCTTTTTCGAGTTGAAAGTTTCTAATTATTGCGAGGGGCATTCCGGTCAATTCTCCACCCGTCCTAGACTCTATACACAATCTAATAAGGTCGTTTGACATAAAAAGGGTCTAAAGCCCCCATTCTATGTCCTATTACATATTCTAACAAGGCTGGGGCTTGAGGAAAGAGGAGAAGAGCTTGAGTTTGAGAGATTTGAGAAGAAATCCTTGATGTGACTGGTTGATAGCTTAATCCTAGGTATGTAAGGCTAAACTAAGAGCATGAGATTGTTTTCTCATGTGCCCCATAGATGGGCATAGATGAGTTAATGATTTAAAGAGTCTACATGCATGAATCCTTGATGGTTTTTCTTAAAATTCTATCTGAAATTACATGTTTCTCTATGTTGATGATCATCATACTATTTGTTTCTTGAATTTAATTTTTTCATGAGAATTTGCGTAAACCTACATAATTATTTGAAAAACATGTATAATGAACCTGAGGATTAAGTATAGAGTCTTGAGTTGAGATTGTTGATTGTGATGAGAGAATGATGATGACTCGATAGAATTTGATTGTCTTATTAGTCTTTATAAATGAACTTTACCGATAGATTCCTAATGATTGTTCTAAATCTTGAGTCATTGATGAGATAGATTGATGAGAGGGTTAAAGTTCCTATGAGATTGATGAAATAGAGAGTCCCTATAATATTGATTGATGAAATGGTTAGAGTCCCTATGAGTCGAATAATGACAGGGTTCAAGTCCCTATCAAATATCAATTGTTGATAGGGTTCGAGTCCCTATGAGATTAGTTGAGATGGAGTTTTTATGAGCATTGAATCATAGGTGGAGAATCGCACACCTAAAGAGTGAGATTTAGTCCAACTTGAAATCGTCAAACTATGTTGCCAAACGTAGGTGAGGTATAGGACCATCACATATATTATAGTTTCCACGTGAGTAACAGTCCCTGAAACAATAGCGGACTTATTGACAATTGAATCCATATTGGGTGAGCGGATGTTGTTTCATAGCATTCCGTACCTGGCAAGTTTAAAATGGTTGTGGCAACATCAGTGAGATTATTCAACATTCACTGGCTCATAAGTCATTGTTGTAGGATAATAGAAACTCTCATAAATTTCCTACCTTGAGTACTCTGAGTTGAGATGAGATAAGATGAGATGAGAGGAGGTGAGCTCCTTTGAGATGAGTCTGAGATGATTGATGAGGTTGAGTTGTTGGTGGGTCATTTGTCTACTCTTTATTCTTGCATGGATAGACATTTGACGATTTGATGTTGATTTGATGATTACTTTGAGTTGATATTATTTCCATATTATTCTACCTGTTTTCTTTTCACTCAGCTATTTTGCATACCAATACATTCTAAGTACTGATGTCCCTTTTGGACTGCATCATTTTATGATGCAAAGGCCGGTACTAGAGATCGTCAACAGACGCTTTGTTGAAGATCTGAAACTCGAAGCTGATTGGTGAGCCTCCCCTACTCTAGAGGATTCACTATGATTATTTCATCTCGCTTTAGAGTTAGATTTTTGAACTATTCTTTTATTTTGATTTAGGTAGCCATGGGTATGTCATTTGCATCACATGATTAGGATAGAGGATTCATAGACAATGGTTGAACGTTGATGTTGAGATTGTGAGCTAGTTCTTTCTACTAGCCTTCATTATTTTATATATTCTTTTGAGACTTTAGATGACTTGGGTCCACTACTTACTTACATTTTCTGCTGTTCAGTGGAGTTTTATTTGATTGAACGATGTGATGAGGCTAAGTGGTTCACTTGGGTGTTAGCAATAGTCTCTAGGTGCCGGCCACGCCAAGGGTACCGTCTCGGGGCATGGCAACTATAACCACTGCTACCACATCAGCTTCCATAATGTCCCAGCATGTTTGATAAAACAACCCAGTTAAACCATCTAGACTACTCGCACTCCCATTGAAAGAAAAAACTACTCTCTTAATCTTCTCCATAGATGGGGCTCCATTTAGTACATCATTATCATCTCCAGTAATTACAACAGATACCAAGTCTACTAATGGAAAACCAGTAGCATGGTTCTCCTGGTGAGTTTCTCCCTGAAAAACTAAACAACATCTACCATCATTTCCGCACCTTCTACCAAGGTCCCATTTTCCTTCATCATTCTGTAAATTTCCAACCTCTTCCTTCTCCCTTTAACCACATTATGAAAGAACCTTGTATTTCTATCTCTTTCGATAAACCATTGCAATCTGACCTTCTGTCTCCAGAAATTTTCCTCCATCTTTAAATACTTTGTAAGTTCAGCATGAGCCTTATTTAAGATGGTTTTATTCTCAGTAGTAGGCATTTCATTAAAAAACATCTTTCACCTTAACCAACTCTTCTCTGATAGCCATTTGTTGAAAGATATCTCCAAAGCTTTCTTTACTCCATCTAGCTAGAGCAGTCTTTGTCTTCTTCATTTTCACTTGGAAGTTAATAAACACATCATCACTCTGAACTGAGCTCCAATTCTGTTGAACAATCTCCCTGAAACCCTCTTTATCTACCTAGAAGTTCAGAAACCTGAATGGTTTATAACCTGGTGCAACCTTAGACCCACATGAGAGCAATAATGGGGCATGATCTGAACTTGATCTTGATAGATGTTCTAATTCCACTTATCTAAGATCATCCATCATCAAGTGATTAATAACAATCCTATCCAGCCTTTTGAAAATACAACCTTCATCAACTCTTCCATTCCACCAAGTGAAAGGACTACCTTTGAAATTGATATCCATCAACTCACAAGAATTTATACAAAATGAAAAATCCTCTACTTCATTAGGATATACAGGAAGCCCCCTAATCTTCTCCTCAGCATCCAAGATGATATTAAAATCCCCCGCACAAACCAAAGCAGATTCATGTCATGTCCAATCTGATATGTATCTTCCAATAGATCCATTCTCTCAAGAGCAGAGCATTTAGCATAGACTAGAGTGCTAATCATTTGATGGCCATTTATGCCTCCCAAAAGAGCTATTAGAGGAAGGGGACGTCCTACCAGGCAAGCTGTTAATCCACCTGAGCCTCAAGTACCTGAGGAGCCTGTGGATCAAGCTGTTCCTATTGAGCAACCCCCTCAAGATGAGGTCTTTAATGCCAAGCTACACCGGGCTATTCAAGCTCTAGACCAGGCCGTCGTAGCACCTGCTGTGAGATAGGGGATGGGTAGACCAAATTCTCATGACACCTCGAGAGTCCGAGAATTTCTAAGGATGAATCCGCCTGAGTTCATTGGGTTTGTACCCACGGAAGATCCTGAGAACTATGTGGAGGAACTTCAAAAGGTGTTCCAAGTGATGCATGTGGCTTATGCTGATAGGGTTGAGTTGGCTGCTTACCAACTCAAGGGTGTGGCCAAACTGTGGTTAGACTAGTGGAAGAAGAGTAGAAGGGATGATGCTCTATGTTTGACTTGGGTAGTATTCGAGGAAGCCTTCTTGGGGCGCTTATTCCTAAGAGAGAAAAGAGACGCTGAGGTATGAAAGTTCCTAAATTTAAAATAGGACTCTATGATCATGCAAGAGTATGGTGTGAAGTTCATGCAACTATCTCACTATACTTCGGACATGGTTGCTGACATGAGGGGAAAAATGGGGATGTATGTTGATGGGTTGAATAGAGGACCCAAGAGAGATGGCAGGGGAGCAATGCTTGAGAGTGATATGGAGATTGGGCGACTAATGACGTTTGTGCAACAAGCTGATGAGGAGTGACAACATGATAAAGAAGAGTTCAAGCGTAAGAAAGCTAAGACATCTAACTATGAGGTTGAGAGGAACGGAAATGGTATCCGGATTCCAGCACCATCATCAGCTAGTTCACCTGTGCCTAGAGGCAGGTATGATCAGAGGTCTCAGAATGTGGGAAATCATGGACCTCAGTCGTAAGCTAGTGTGGCACAAGGCTCGTGGGGTAAACCCCCATGTGATTAGTATAGCAAAATCAGTTGAGAAGATGTTATGACGGGAATGATGTATGCTATAGATGTGGCCAAGCAGGTCACTACCAGAGAGATTGTTCGAAGTGGTCTAATTGAGCTCAATCTACTATACCAGCCCCGCCAGTTAGAGGAAACTAGAGGGCCACTACGTCAGGCACAAGCGGAGCGACAAACCACTTGTATGCCATGGGTAGTCGCCAAGATCAAGAGAACTCCCCAGATTTCGTGACATGTATGATTCGAGTCTTTACCTGTGATTGTTATGTTTTGATGGATTTGGGCATCACATTGTCGTTTGTATCTCCTTATGTGGCCAACAGATTTGATAGAACCCCTAAGAGTCTTCTTGAACCCTTTGATGTTTCTACTCCAGTGGGTGAGTCTATTCGAGCTGAGAGAATCTATAGAGCTTGTGTAGTGTCCATCCATCATAGGGATACTTTTGTTGATTTGGTTGAGTTGGAGATGGTTGATTTTGATTTGATCCTTGACATGGATTGGCTTCACGCCTGTTATGCCTCTGTTGATTGTAGATCCCGAACTGTTAAGTTGCAATTTCCGAATGAACTGATTCTAGAGTGGAAGGGTGACTCTATTGCACCTAGAGGAAAGTTTATCTCATATCTTAGAGCCAAAAAGTTGATTTACAAAGTTTGTATCTATCACCTCGTGTGAGTGAAATCTGATGATGTTGAGTCCCCAACTCTCGAGTCAGTCCCAATTGTTAATAAGTTTCCGAAAGTATTTCCTGATGATCTGCATAGAGTCCCTCCTGATAGGGAGATTGACTTTGCGATTGATGTTCCTTCGATACCCAACCTATTTCAATTTCCACCTTATAGGATGTCCCTCACTGAGTTGAAAGAGTTAAAAGAGCAATTGAAAAATTTGCTAGAGAAGGGCTTTATTAGGACAAGTGTTTCACCTTGGGGTGTTCCTCCATAATTCGTGCGAAAGACAGATGGGTCCCTCAGAATGTGTATTGACTATAGGCAATTGAACAAGGTCACGTTAATAATAAATATCCTCTCCCAAGGATAGATGATCTGTTTGACCAACTTCAGGATGCCTCTTGTTTCTCCAAGATAGACCTTAGATTTGGCTACCACAAGTTAAAGGCAAGGGAATGTGATATTCCACAGACAGCCTTTAGGACTAGATATGGCTATTTTGAGTTCTTGGTCATGTCCTTTGGATTGACGAATGCACTTGCAACCTTTATGGACTTGATGAACAGAGTATTCAGACAATAGCTTGATATGTTTGTGATTGTTTTCATCGACGACATTTGGGTGTATTCGAGATGTGAGGTGGAGCATGCTGACGACCTCAGAGTGGTCCTCCAAACTCTTAAGGACCATGAATTGTATGCAAAATTCTCAACGTGTGAGTTCAGGATTAAGTCAGCGACCTTCCTAGGCCATGTTGTTTCCGACGATGGTATTCGAGTTGTTGCCCAAAAGATTTAAGTGGTTAAGAACTGGCCCAGACTGACCACTCCAACTGACATAAGAAGTTTCTCGGGGTTGGCAGGCTACCATCGCAGATTTGTGGAGGGATTTTTTTCCCTATCCACACTATTGACTAAAGTGACTCAGGAAAAGGTCAAGTTTCAGTGGTCTGAGGAATGTGAGAAGAATTTCCAAGTGTTGAAAACGAGGTTGACTATTGCACTAGTCCTAACCTTACCCGATAGGACGAAGGACTTTGCAATTTACTATGATGCTTCGAGATGTGTACTGATGCAGAGAGGGAAGGTGATAGCCTATGCTTCCAGGAAACTCAAGGTTCATGAGAGGAACTATCCAACCCATGGTCTCGAGTTGGCAGCAGTTGTGTTTGCACTTAAAATCTGGTGCCACTACTTGTATGGAGTGCATGTGGATGTGTTCACTGACCACAAAAGCTTGCAATATGTTTTCAGCCAGAAAGAGCTCAACCTGCAACAGAGGAGATGGTTGGAGGTTCTCAAGGATTATAACATGAGTATCCATTACCACCTAGGTAAAGCTAACGTTGTTGCTGACATTCTTATGAGGTTGTCAATGGGTAGCATAACCCATGTGGAGGAAGGAAAGAAGGGATTAGCCAAGGAAGTGCATCGATTGGTCCTATTAGGAGTTCAACTTGAGAAGAATGATGAAGAAGGAGTTAATGTTTAGAATGGGTGTGCTTCATCCTTAGTGGCGGAGGTAAAAGAAAAGCAGGACCAAGATTCGGTCATACTCTAATTGAAGGAGGTCGTCCACAACCAAAAAGTGATGGTCTTCTCAAAAGGGGGAGATGGAGTGTTGAGGTATCAAAGTAGATTGTGTGTTCCAAATGTTGAAGTCATTTGAGACAGAATCATGGCAGAAGCCCATAGCACTAGATATTCCATTCGTCCTGGCTCTACCAAGATGTACCACAACTTGAGAGAAGTCTATTGGTCGAGTGGAATGATGAGGGATATTGTTGATTTCATTCCAAAATGCTCAAATTGCCAACAAGTGAAGGTTGAGAATCAAAGGCCATGTGGATTAGCTCAAAACTTTGAGATTCCAGAATGGAAATGAGAGATGATTAATATGGACTTTATTACTGGTCTATCGAGGTCTTGAAAGCAACATGATTCGATATGGGTGATTATGGATATGATGACTAGATCAGCTCACTTCTTCGTAGTTTAGACAACAAACACTGCGGAGGAGTACGCCAAGTTGTACATCCAGGAGATTGTGAGGTTGCATGGAGTTCCATTGTCCATCATCTCAGACAAAGGAGCTCAATTTATCTTCCAATTTTGGAGATCATTTCAAAAGGGATTGGGTACTAAGGTGAACCTGAGCACAACCTTTCATCCATAAATATATAGTCAGGTAGAGCGTACAATTTAAACATTAAAGGTATGTTGATCGCTTGTGTTTTTTATTTCAAGGGGAATTGGGATAATCACCTACCATTGATTGAATTTGCATATAATAATAGTTATCATCCAAGCATTCAAATGGCTCCCTACGAAGCCTTGTATCAGAGGAGATGTATATCACCAATTGGATGGTTTGAGGTTGGAGAAGCAGAGTTAATTGGGCCTGATCTTGTCCACCGATCGATGGAAAAGGTCAAGGTCATTAGAGAGAGGTTAAAGACTGCCCAAAGTCGCCAAAAATCTTATACCGATGTGAGGAGAAGAGACTTGGAGTTCGAGGTAGATAATTGGGTATATTTGAAAGTATCACCTATGAAGGGTGTCCTACGATTTGGGAAGAAAGGAAAGTTGAGTCCACGCTATGTTAGACCGTATCAAATTGTAAAGCGGATTGAGAAGGTTGCTTATGAGTTAGAGTTGCCTTCCGAGTTAGATGGAGTCCATCTAGTATTCCATGTGTCGATATTGAAGAAATGCTTGGGAGACCCTGCCTTAGTAATCCCTGTTTATAGCATTGGAGTGAAAGATAGCCTATCTTACGAAGATGTTCTGATTCAAATCCTTGATCATCAGATTCGTAAGCTGAGGAACAAAGAGATAGCCTCAGTCAAAGTCCTGTAGAGAAATTAATTCATTGAGGAAGCCACATTGGAAGCTGAGGAAGAGGTGAAGGCCAAATATCTGCACCTTTTCATGCCAAATGATGAGAGTGTTGAAGGTAAACTTCCACTAAATTGATGTATCTATTCCTGATGTGACTTTCTATTCTTCAGTTGAGAGTTTGATTGATGGAGTTGAGCGTTGAAATGAGTTCTAAGTCTATTCGTGCCTTGATATCTACCTATGCTGATCATTCGAGGGTGAATGATCTCAAGAGGGAGATGATGTAACGCATAGTAAAATTACCAAAATACCCTTAGAGGGAGGGTATGCACGTAACGCATCTTTCAATACTCGTTTGGAAAACCTGAGGCCGGATTTATGATTAGCAGGAAACCTTGAGTGGGGAAATGCTCTCAGTCAATTTTTAGAGTGACACGATCAAAAGATAATTTTTCGATCTAAAGCGCAAAATAGTGTTGGTGCGCGACAAGAGCGCAAGCACTTACATTTTTCTGAAAACTTTCGTCAGGATTGATAAAACTAGTTCAGAAACTTTTTCTAAAAATACAATGTGCGCGACCAGTCCGAGTCACAGAGTGGGTCTTTCCCAAGTTGAAAATTCCTAATTATTGCGAGAGGCATTCCGATCAATTTTCCACCCCTTCTAAACTCCATACATGATCTAATAAGGTTGTTTTGATGTTAAAAGGATCTAAAACCCCCATTCTAAGTCCTATTGCATATTCTAACAAGGATAGGGCTTGAGGAAAGAGGAGAAGAGCTTGGATTTGTGAGATTTGAGAAGGAATTCTTGACGTGACTGATTGATAGCTTCATTCTAGGTATGTAAGGCTAAACTAAAAGCATGAGATTGTTCTCTCATGTGCTCCATAAATGGTAATAGATGAGTTAATGATTTGAAGAGTCTACATACATGAATTCTTGATGGTTTTTCTTAAAATTCTATTTGAAATTACATGTTTTTCTATGCTGATGATCATCATACTATTTGTTTCTTGAATTAAAAATTTTCATGACAATTCGCATAACCCTAGATATTATTTGAAAAGCATGCATAATGAACTTGAGGATTGGGTCTAGAGCCGTGAGTTGAGATTGTTGATTGTCATGAGAGAATGATGGTGAATCAATAGAATTTGATTACCTTATGAGTCTCCATAAATGAACTCTACCAATGTGTCTATTCAATTGATTCCTAATGTTGTTCTAAATCTTGAGTCATTGACGAGATTGATTGATAAGAGGGTTAAAGTCTCTATGAGATTGATGAAAGGGTTAGAGTCCTTATAAGATTGATTGATTAAAGGATTAAAGTCCCTATGAGTCGAATGATGACAGATTTTGAGTCCCTTCAAATACTGATCGTTGACGGGGTTTGAGTCCCTATGAGATTAGTTGAGATGATGGTTTTATGAGCATTGACTCATGGTAGGAGTATTGAGCATTGAAAGAGTGAGAGTTAGTCCGACTTGAACTCGTCAAATTACGTCGCCAAACGTAGGTGAGGTTTAAGACCATCACATATATTATGGTTCCCTCGTGAGTAACAGTCACTGAAACATTAGCAGACTTATTGACGATTGACTCAATATTGGGTGAGCTAATATGATTTCAGAGCGTTCCCCACCTGAAAAGTTTGAAATGGCTATGGCAACAGCAGTGAGATTGTTGTACATTCACTGGATCATAAGTTATTGTTGTTGGATAAGAGAAACTCCCATAAATTTCCTACCTTGAGTACTCTGAGTTGAGATGAGATGAGATGAGATAAGAGGAGGTGAGCTCCTGAGATGATTGATGGTGTTTGGATTTTTGATGGGTCATTTGTCTACTCTTTATTCTTGCATAGATAGATATTTGACGATTTGATGTTATTTTGATGATTACTTTGAGTTGATGTTGTTTTCATATTATTCTACCTGTTTCCGTTTCACTTAGCTATTTTATATATTAGTACATTCCAAGTACTGATATCCGTTTTGAACTGCATCGTTTTATGATGCAGACGCCAGTACTAGAGATCGTCAACAGGCGCTCCGTTGAAGATTTGAGACGCAGAGCTGATTGGTGAGCCTCCCCTACTCCGGAGGATTCACTATGATTATTTCATCTCGCTTTAGAGTTAAATTTTGAAGTATTCTTTTATTTTGATTTGGGTAGCCATGGGTCTGTCATTGGCACCACATGATTAGCGATAGAGGCTTTATAGACGATGGTTGAACGTTAATGTTGAGATTGTGAGCTAGTTCTTTCTACAAGCCTTCATTATTTTTTATATTCTTTTGGGACTTTAGATGAGATGTTTCCACTACTTACTTTCATTTTCTGCTGTTCAGTGGCGTTTTATTTGATTGAACGATGTGATGAGGATAAGTGGTTCGCTTGGGGGTTAGCAATAGTCTCTAGGTGCTGGCCACGCCAAGGGTACCCTCCCAGGGCGTGACAGTTATAATCACTGCTACCACATCAGCTTCCATAATGTCCCAGCATGTTTGATAAAACAACCCAGTTAAACCATTTCGACCACTTACACTCCCATTGAGAGAAAAAACTACGCTCTTAATCTTCTCCACATATGGAGCTCTGTTTAGTACATCATTATCATCTCTAGTAATTGTTGCGAATACCAAGTCCACTAATGGAAAATCAGTAGCATGGTTCTCCCAGTGAGTTTCTCCTTGAAAAACTAAACAACATCTACCATCATTTCTGCCCCTTCTGCCAGGTCCCATTTGCCTTCATCATTCTATAATTTCCAACCTCTTCCTTCTCCCTTTAATCACATTATGAAAGAACCTCGTATTTCTATCTCCTTCGATAAACCATTGCATTCCATCCTTCTGTCTCCAATAATATTTCTCCATCTTTAAACACTTTATCAGTTTAGCATGAGCCTTATTTATGATGGTTCTATTCTCAGTAGTAGGATTTTCTTAAAAAAATTCTTTCACCTTAATTAACTCTTCTTTGATAACCATTTGTTGAAAGATATCTCCAAAGCTTTCTTTAATCCATCTAGCTAGAGCAGTCTTTGTCTTCTTCATTTTCACTTTGAAGTTAACAAATACATCGTCACTCTGAACTAAGCTCCAATTCTGTTGAACAACCTCCCTGAAACCCTCTTTATCTGCCTAGAAGTTCAGAAACCTTAATGGTTTATAACCTTGTGCAACCTTAGACCCATAGGATAGCAATAATGGGTCATGATCTGAACCTGATCTTGATAGATTTTCTAATTCCACTTGTCCATGATCATCCATCATCAAGTGATTAATAACAACCCTATCCAGCCTTTTAAAAATACAACCTTCATCAACTCTTCCATTCCACCAAGTGAAATACCTTTGAAATTGATATCCATCAACTCACAAGAATTTATACAAAATGAAAAATCCTCCACTTCATTAGGATATACAGGAAGGCCCCCAATCTTCTCCTCAACATCCAAAATGATATTAAAATCCCCCGCACAAACCAAAGCAAATTCATGTCATGTCCAATCTGATATATATCTTCCAATAGATCCATTCTCTCAAGAGCAGAGCATTTAGCATAGACTAGAGTGCTAATCATTTGATGGCCATTCTCAAACACCATTATAATAGTTAGTTGCTCCTTAGAATTAGCCATAACCTCCACCTAGATCCCATTATTTGCAAACAACCATATTTTTCCATTCAAATTATTATTTGAATAGTGCATACCAAGTCTTCTCTTGTACTGTTGAACATATCTTGGTTCTTGAAAAGGCTCAAGAAGAGCAATGAGATCAAATTTTTGATGTCTATGAAGTATTTGAATCTATAAAATGAATGATGAGTTCTGACAAATCTTACGTTCCAAATTAAATCTATAAAACTCATTTAAAAGTTCTGCTAGCCCTCACTGGATTAGCCCTAGTTGGCTTTTCTTCAGCCCCTTTTAACTTCTTCTTCTTTGATTTAACTTGTGTGAAATCCTCTACATCCCTTAAAACATGTTCCATATTACTAAAGTTATCTATTTCATCTCTATCTTCGCCCCAAACTTCTATACATTGTTTCACTCTTTCAGTATCCAACACTTCATTTGTTTGTTCCACTTGATATGAAACCAGCCTGTCCAACTCCTTTATTAGGGAACTTTGTTTAATGGGAACATTCATAAATAGTTACCACATTTTGACCCTCCCCTCCATAATTTATTTTTATGATCATAATATCTCTATTATCAATGTTAAAAGTGCTATTTTGGCCCTTCTCCTCTCCAACCATATTACACTTCACCATCTCACACCCTTCCACTACTAAAATTTGTGGCTCTTTCAATTTCACATGCTCCCTTTCCCTACCCTAATCATATAGAACCATAGCTTTACTGCAGACCTCGTCCTCCTTATTTGTTATCTATATTATTGTTAATGCTTGTTGTTGTTGACTAATCTTCTGATTTTTTTGGCGAGTCAGTGTAAACAACCAAAGCTATTGAAGGCTCATTCATTACCAGCTTACCATTCTTACCCGCTGGAGTATCTCTATTTCTTCCTTGATTATCAATAGGTAATGTAGAACTAAAGAAGTTGTAATTGACCCATTGTTTCATAGAAATCTGCTCCCCTACCCCCTCTTTATTAATATTACCATGCTCTTCCTTATTTTCTGCCGCTGGAGCCTCTTCCTCCAATCTCATACCATCAGTTGTAACCTCTTCATTAGCACTTCTAGTAAACCTTTTATTGGTAGGATGCCAACGAGTATCAATATTTTTGGAAGATAGGTTTCTATCCCCTCCCTTACTCCCCTCCACCCCTTTATAAACTTGTCTCCTGAAATTCTGTTGTAGCACTCTGTATTCATCTTCATTATGATGTTGGAGCTTGCATCTCTTACAATATTTCGAAAGAATGTCATATTGAACTCTAATTTTAATCACCCTTGTTGTGACATCCTCTTTATTCTTAATTTCTATCTCTACCAAATTTGGTAAATCACCTAGGAGATCCACCTGAAATTTAACCCTAGCACAACTAGTTCTCATGTTATTAGTCATTGTTGCATCCAAATGAATTAGTTTTCCGATTCCTGCCACCAGCGAAAAAGGTTATCTCCTTGCCAAAGAAAGTAGGGAGATCTAGAACTGATATCTATTCCATGGCTTGTGACGTCTCTGCCTCCACTTTAAATTTCTCATCATAAATTAATGTTCTCATTGGATAATATGCCCTATTTTTGTTCACAATTTGATGAGATGGCTTCGACATCAAAGTAACAAAATCCTCAAAAAGATCACATCTTATTAACACATATCTATGTCGCAGTAATCCAGTTTTGCATTCTCCCTTTACACTGCATTGTTTTGGTAGAATTTTCTTCAGTTCATCTAGATCCGGTCATTCATAAGTAAATTTACAAATCACAACATATTGAAGATTCTCTGCAATATTCATATTATGTACTTCCTCTTCCATCCATGAAACTTAGAGAATACCATTATTGAATGTAGGTTCTTTGACCAAGAGTTGTTTTTGAGGGCTGCTAGTACCACCCGTAGGTTTAAGAAAATCTACATAAGTTCTTCCAGTACCTTTTCCTACTATTGGAAATCCACTCCTTTGTGCAATATTAATGTTGGTTAACGTGGGAAATGTTCCTTGTCAAGTGAAATTTTTTTACTAACCCCAGTGGGCGGCCGGTTCCAGCATGTCAACGAAAAATCAACCAGGATTTTTAAGAGAATTCTGAGTGTGCGAATCTTGCTTGAACCTAATATTAACTAATAATAAATAGAGTAAAATATAAAATATTTTTTTAATATAGTAAATTATCCTAAATCACTCTCTAAATATTAGGCATATTCAATTTGGACTCTAAATTGAGTATGAATCATCATTTTTTGCATAATTCAAATTTTAATACACAAGTTCTCTCACAAATCTGAAGGTCTCATGAAATTCACAAAAAAAAAAAAAAATTGAATAGATTTACTCTTGTCTTCTTCGAGCTATAGTTAATTAATATATTTTATATCTCATATAATTTAATTTCTGAGACACGATTTATGTGACTATGTTATTGTCGTGTTAACTAAATTTTTCATTACTATACAATTTTTTTAGTGTTATGTATTTTGATTCTCCCTTCTTTGCATTTTATTGTAGATTTAAAGTAGGATTGAATCATGAATTTTGAATCTTTGATAGAGTTTTGGACTAAAATCATCCTTCAATTATAGCCCGAATTTAAGATACATACATATATTATAATTGTGATCAAAAAACACCCTTTAACTATCTCAACTTTTGCAAGAAACATCCTTCTGTTAACTTTGGTTAAAAAACTAACGGTAATAAACATGTTCCAAGCACATGACTTTCTCCCCAATCTTCAAATTTTGTCAATTGGTTTCCAACTTCCTTCGAAATCTCCATATTTTGTTGATGATATCTTCTTCCTTTATGAATGATAAGGCTTCTTCGGATCAATAACTGAACTTTCTTTCATGATTTCGGGTAGAAAAATAATCTACTCTAATTGAAAGAGTTATAAACTTTATGAAAGATGAGGATGTTATTTATCATGGAAGAATTATTGTATTTTGTGTAATAGGTTGCCTGTGTCTGGGGCTAAATAGATGATCAGCCAAAACCCCTACACTACTATCCAATACACAGCTAGAAATTGGTTCTAATGTGAATAGAACTCATCCTTCATTGGGGTTAAGCTCACGTAGTAAGAATCCTCTTCAGTTTACCCAACAAACACCTTTTTCAAGCTATCACTTTGTCCAACAACAATAGCGACAACAACAGAGGCAATATCAACTTCAACAACAACAAATGAAGCAACAGGCAGATATGATATATCGGCATAGCAATAGTGGGATTAGACTAAATTTTGATAGCTCTGCATGTACTCCAACCATGTCAGCCACTAAGTCTTTTATCTCCTCATTGAGTATTAATGCAAGTGTTGCTAACATGGATGGTAATGCCTTCCATTTTATTGGGCCTTCTCGCTCTACGAATCAGAGTTCATTTCAACACAAGAAACTATGCTCTAAGAAGGGGAGAGGAGGGAAGTGTGAAATGTAGAAGCAGTGGCAGATATCACTATTCGAAGAAGAGGAAGCACAGGGTAAGGAGGTCAATCAAAGTTCCTACTATAAGTAACAAACTAGCAGATATTCCCTCGAATGAATATTCTTGGTGAAAGTATGGACAGAAACCGATCAAAGATTCTTCGCACCCTAGGGGATACTACAAGTGTAGCAGCATGAGAGGATGTCCTGCCTAGAAACATGTCGAGAGATTCTTGGAAGAACCTTCAATGCTTATTGTCACTTATAAAGGAGAACATAACAATCCTAAGTTGCCATCTTGATCGACCATAACTACATCGTCTAGTGATATCATCCACAACTACACTCTTCTTCAATTCATCTAGATGATGCATGTCTGATGCCTTTTTTGTTTCCCCTTTGTTGCCAAGTATTATAGCAGGATAGTCTGGTTTTGTCACACTAATGCCAGCAGTATATTTTGCAAGTTTACCGTTAGTTGTTTTGTAACATGTGGGATTAACGCATCACTCTAATCCTTGTATATTATTTGTTTGAATAGTTCTCTATTGATAAAAGAGGTATAATGAAAACGATTGTGGAATATATTTGCGAAACCTATGATTTTGTATACTCATCTGTCTTGTCTTAAAGTTGAAAATACGCAAAAGTTAAATTATTTGCATATGGAGGGGGATATCTTTTTCTCATTACTTACTCGTAGAAAAACACACACAACAACAAAAAAATTAAAACAGGTGAAAAATAGGGGGAAAAGCTGGTAAAACAATACAAAAAAATTGGTATAGCAAAAAAAAAGTAAAACAACACTAAACCCAAGCTTGCAGCTATATCAAAAATGGTTCTCAAGACAGAACTTTGTCGATTTAGTGGTGCCAAGATATATCCTGGGAGGGGCATCAAATTTATTCATGTAAATTCTCAGGTGTTCCTATTTGTCAACTCAAAATGCAAACACCACTTTCACAATCGCCTGAAGCCTTCAAAACTTACATGGATAACTATGTATAGGAAGCAACACAAGAAGGATATTGCACAATACGTTGCTAAGAAGAGGCGACACATAACAAAGAAGCCTTACTCCAGGTCCGTTGTGGGTGCAACCTTGGAAGTTATCCAGAAGAAGAGAACTAAGAGGCCAAAAGTTTGTGATGCTGCTAGGGAGGCTGCTCTCCATGAAATAGAGGAAAGGATCAAGAAGACCAAGGATTAGAAGAAATCTAAGAAGGTAGAGGTGCACGCTAAGTCAAAAAAAGCTGGAATTAGGGGTAACATCTCTAGGGATGGATCTAGAGGACCTAAGCTCGGTGGTGGCGGGGAAAAACGTTAAGCGGCATTTTGTTTTCATTACTTGAAAGTCAGTTGAGAGTTCTTTTCACGGTACTATAAGTTGAACCATTTACTAGTAGTATTGTATTCAAAACAGCAGGTAGTAATTTCTCTAAACAAATGGTTTTACATTTAAATATGGCTTTACTCATAAACAGACATCTAAACTTGTCCTCATTTTTCACTTAGACACCTGAACTAAGACAAGTTTCTAATAGACACCTCAACTGCTAAAATTTGATCCCATTAAACACTTTTATCTTACTTGGCACTCTCTATAGTCCTTTTTCATGTTAATTGTACTATTTTTTTTTTTAATTTTTCAGCCAAAAATTAATAGTTGTGGTCCAAAAAAATATTTTTTTTATAAGAGTAGGTTCTCAAAATTCTCAGTTAACCATGTGCAAAAAAATTTTATTTAAAATTACAATAATTTTTTCGCACATGGTTAACGGAGAATTTTGAGAACCTACTTTTATGAAAAAAAAAATTTTTGGATAACTGAGAATTTTGAGAACCTACTTTTATGAAAAAAAATTTTTTTGGACCGCAACTATTTATTTTTGGCTAAAAAATAAAAAAATAATACAATTAACATGAAAAAGGACTGCGGAGAGTGCCAAGTAGGATAAAAGTGTTTATTGGGATCAAATTTTAGCAGTTGAGGTATCTATTAGGAACTTGTCTTAGTTTAGGTGTCTAAGTGAAAAATGAGGACAAGTTTAGGTGTCTATTTATGAGTTAAGCATTTAAATATTGTTATTGATTCATTGATGAGATGCAGTTCTCATCCTCTAACAATATGTTTTTGTATTTTGTTTTATTTCAAATGTGCCATTACTTTGACAGATATTCCTATTTTTGTGTTCTCTTCTCAATCCAAGTGCGTACGGTTATTCAAAAAAAAAACTGAAAGTAGAAATGCAGCAAGAAAATAACGTATGAAACAGTACAAACCCAACAAAAACAGACCGGCAAATCAATAGAAAAACCAATGAACACTAGTAAGAAAGTAACAAGGTTTAGTACCACTAAATTAACAAAACAAATTCATGAACAATAAAAAATAGTGACATATCCTCAGTCCATACACAAGCACAAAAAAACTCAATAAACTAAATGAAATATTTTCTTCAGATCTTCCTGCATTGTAGAGATGACTGGAAAGTGTACCTTTGATGGCCAACTTGAGATTTACCTTTTCTGACCTGAAATAAGAAATAAAATATTATATAAGTATATTTGTTTATCTGTGCTATATTAAAAAAATTAGAAAATTAAACTTTGAATATGAAAAATCTAAATATTCTTACAGGTAGCTTTTCAGTGTTATGATAACTCGATGTTTTATCGATTATGCTGGAGTCCAAACTACAAGGATAGTTCGATGGATGTATTTCAACAACATCATAAAAAAGAGTGCAAGTTCTTCTGTTGTGGCCCGGTCTTCCACATTTCTTACAATCAATTTATTTTTATTTTCTTTTTAACTTCATCCTGCTAGCTCCTGGTTCATCATCTTCTTTTCTTCTAATTTTTGTTTTCCCTCTTTCTTCTTCTTTAAATAAGAAGATGGAAATGGTGTAGAATTTTGTGACTTAGGTCATAAATCAGGACCATTCATAGGCAATATCGGAAATTCATAAATTTGTCGATATGTTTTGACCTTGTAGCAATCATCACATAGTTTAAAATTTCATCATTTTTCAACCAAATGGATGATATAGCATGCTTACAAGGAATTCCCGAAAGTTCTCATTGCCTACAACTACATGTCTTGTTATATAAGTCAATAGCCCAAGCATCACCTTCAACAGGCCCAAGCACTTCATAGTTCCACTTGTTCGACTTTTTAGAAATATAACTGGAAGCATCCTCCATAATTCTTGCCAACATCTTCTTAATAGTAGGACAAATTTCACTCAAGTTCCATTTTTCAGCTTTTTCCCAATTTGAATTAATTCTTGCCATCAGTAAGTGCCTAATGGTCAACAAAAGTTTAACATTTGGTTTATCTCTCGCATCAAGAATGAACTTATTAAACACCTCACATTGATTATTTAAAAGAATGTCACATTTAGGAAGAGGAGAAAAATGTGATCTTGACCATTCACTAGGCAATTTAGTAGAAAGCCATGCATAAGCATCTTTATCTAACTCAAATAAATCAGCCATATAAATATTAAACCTTTCGATAGTTGTTGCTAAAGCTGCCTCAAAAGAGCTTTTCTTGATGTCATTCCACTGAACCCCATTTTCTTGAAATTGCTATGCAAGTGTCGCACACAAAACCTATGAGAAACATCAGGCAACACTAATTCAAAAGCTTTAAGAAGACCTTTTTGCTTGTCTGACATAAAAGTCCACATGTATTGCTCTTCGATTTCAAGATCGTTAATTAAATATGTTAAAACAAACACCATGTTTCTTTGTTTTCCTTCTCAACTATTGCATAAGCTATTGGAAAGATATTGTTATTCCCATCGAAAGTAACTACGGATAATAATTGTGCCCCATACATAGTACCTTTCAGCCAACACCCATCAACTCCAACTATCTTCCTGCAACCAACTTTGAAACCTGCTTTACAAGCTTAAAAGCAAACATAAAATCTCTGAAACCTCATTGGCTTGTCAAGAATCTCATTTGGAGTTAGTTTCATGAAAACAAAAGTCCCAGGATTGGTTCGAACAATTTCCTTGCAATAATTTCATAATATATTAAATTGCTCATTTATAACTCCATTGATTATTGCCATAGCCTTTTCCTTTGCCCTTCTAGCTTGATGGATACTTACATGTAGCTGTAATTCCCTGCTCAATATATCTCTAAATTCTAATATTTTTCAATTTTTATTTGATCTAATCCTATCAACATACCTCTTGGCAATCCAGCTAGAAGAGATACTTTCATTGTTATAATTCCATCCAAAACAAGTATGCTTGGGTCCAAATGTCTTTATTTGAAAAGATCTGTCCCTTTGCATCATGGAGCCCAGTATCTTCCAGTTACATTCAATTTTTCTACATTTGACCCTAGCTCTTTTTTTGTCATCTTTGATCCACTCGATTCACTTTCCTATTTTGACTTGATTTGCAATTACGGCTTCTTTAAGTTCCTTTTTGTTACTGAATATCATTCCCAACTTCAATTTGAGATTAAGGGCATCTATTTTTGGATTGTACTTTGAAAAGTCAGAATCTTCATTTTCAGAATCACAATCACTATTCAAATCCCTTATATCATCAGAATCTACCCAATCTTAATCGCCCTCCACATTCTACATTTTTCTTTGCATCTCTTCACTTACATAATCTTGATTATTAGTAGAAGAATCAATATTTTTAGAAAATAATATATCATCTTCCTCTAGTGAATAATCAGAATCTTCAAAATCATCATCATGAGAATCATCACTATTTGCTTTTGTATCGTCTTTTGACAAAGAATTCATTCTCGTCTTCTTGTGAGATTGATTATTATCATGATAGAAATTCAAATGTTTAAAATATATCTCAATCACTTTGTCCTTTGGAATGTAAGTAGCAACTTTAGCTGCTTCAATATTGCTACCAACTAACCGAACCTTTTCAAGGGTTAAACCATACTTGTACCAGAACACCATAGACTCGTCATAACCACATTTTTCGGCCATATTCTTAAAATCTGATAAACTTATCACTGCCTCATTCATATAGTCAAAAAATTCAATCTTTCCACCTATGTAATCTCTTTTCTGATCACACATAAATGATCCACCATGATGTACTTTAATCGTGAAAAGAGAGGCTTCAAAAATAGGATCTTCAAATAATATCACAAATATAAAAAAAAATTTCTTATATATAATATAACAATGAAATATATAAAGTCAAGAAAGAAGTAAAAGTTCAACATAACTAATATTATAGCATGCATAAAATATTAAAAAGTTGTATTATGATATTAACAAAATGCTTAAAGGTTTTGAATATTAGCAATACTATAATTGGGTGAGGATGATTGACCACTTAAACTGTGAGCCAACATTCTTTCTTGTTGTTTCTGATTCTTCAACCCACAAATCTGTTGTTTTCAAGAGCGAAAAAGAAAGAGATATTTAGTTTGAGAAATAACAAAAACACTACAAATATGAAAAATTCAAAAAAATTCAATATCGGTCATTTCTTTTACCTTATTTGTGAGATGAGGAATGGCAAGCCCCAGCTTCAGTTTTTCTACTAGAAAACAACTTATTTGGTTGCTAAAGTTAAGAAGTACAGAAAGTTTTGTTTCTGAAGCCAAACCTCTGCTAATGTGGAAGATGATCGGGTGGAAATTGACAGCTGGAAACCGATTGACAGAATTTGATGATTTGGGAGAAAGTCATGGGCTTGGCACATGTTCATTACCATTAGTTTTTTTAACCAAATTTAACAGAAGGATGTTTCTTGCAAAAGTTGAGATAGTAAAAGATGTTTTTTGTTCACAATCATAATATAAGGATGTATCTTAAGTTTGAGCAATAGTTGAAGGATGATTTTAGCCCAAAACTCTCTTTTATATCATGCATATATGTAAATACAATTATCTGTCTATTTGAATTCATAATACATTTGAAATACAAAAGTTAAAAACATAAAATATTTTCAGAAAAAAATTGTTTTCGTATCCATTTAAAATTTGAATACAAAAATACAAAAGAAATTTAATTATGTATTATTTTTAGTGTTATGTATTTCGATTCTCCCTTCTTACATTTTATTGTAGATTTAAAGTAGAATTGAATCATGAATTTTTTATCTTTTATATCATGCATATATGTAAATACAATTATGTGTCTATTTGAATTCAAAATACATTTGAAATACAAAAGTTAAAAACATAAAATATTTTCAAAAATATTTGTTGTTGTATGCATTTAAAATTTGAATACAAAAATACAAATAAATTTATTTATGTACCAAATGAATCCATGTACATCTGAATAGACACGTATTATCTGTTATAATGCATATATTTGTAAAATTATGATTGGTGCTTTTCATTCGAACTTTTCTAAAATATCAAATTGTATTTGATACTTATCTTTCAATATAAATACATAAGAATACAAAAAATATATATATAGTTTTAACTGTTTAAGGACTTCTTAACACTTTAAGTGTATTTAATACTTTCCTTTATAAAAATATTATATGAAATCAATATAAATTACTACTTAGGTTTAAATAAAAATACAGTAAATTCAATATATATATGAAACAAAATATGAATACAATTAACAAATTCATTTGGTTTCACTATGCAAAACACACAAAAAAATTGTTACTTCTCCCTCCAAATCTTTAGTTAAATCTTTATCCTTTGTACTTTAATCAGTACTTTAATTCAAGGATTGTCTTGACTTTTCTCTTCTTTTCATTATTGTTTTTCTTTGTTGAATAATTACACGGTTCAATATGAATTTTTTAGAAAAAGAATTTTGAACTTGTTTAAGCGATCACATTCTAATTGGGTCATGTCAATTCTTTGTTTGAATCTCAGCATGTTCCCTAACAACAAGGCATGCCATTTCATCATTATCTTGTGCTATACAAAAAATCAAAAGACAATGGAATACTCAAAGAATGAATATTATATTATATACCTCTGATAAACCTCTCTGTTCCATCATTGAAAAATCAATTTTAGGAGTTCCTTTTAGATTAATTCTGATTGAAATTGAAAAACTTAAATGTAATGGAATGATATATATAAAAAGAAAAATGAGTTTAACTCACAAAATACAAACTTAAGATAAATAAATAGAAGTTATCAGATTAAAAAAAATGCATGTAATGTATTTTACCTTGAAGCTGCAGTTTGGAAAAGGTACGAGAAGCATATGTATTCTAGTTTGATTTGGAATCAAAGCGAGGGAGAAATAATATAGGAGAGAGAAAATAATGAATAAGATTGGTAAGTTAATATGGCAAAAAATCAGTATTGTTGTTAAACTTAACTTTTTGCTATAAAATTGTGATGAGTAATTTTTTTTTTAATTATATCTATATTTTTTAAATATATATTATATGTCTGTCATGTTGTATAGCTTTCCCAATTAAATAACCTAATTGTGTGAATACTTTATAGACTTTTTATGCTTGGAACATAAAACTAAACTAATGATGCATGCACTGTTTCATCACAAGAATTACTATATTCCTCACCCCACAAATCCCTTCTATCTACTATAAAAATGTAACTAATTTTTAAAAGTTCAACCTCACTTTGACTTTCCACATTTTTCAAATCAATTATTTTCCCCTCTTTCATTTTAAAGGAAGAAAATGAGTAGACCATATTATGCATACTCAAAAATAAAAAAAGAAAACCCGCAAAAATCAAATTCTTGGTATTGATCAATATGGTTGAAAATGAAAATAAGTTCAAGATCAAGATTGGAAAATTAAGGAGCATCTTATTAATATTTCCTGCTGCTAATGTTGTGGGCTTCAAGCAATTTATTTCTAGTTGAAACATTTGTTTAAGAGTATACAGGCTATAGTGAATATTCTACCAAAGTTCACTTGAAGTTTCCTTTTTATTCTGAAAAGGAAAGTGGAAACAAAAAGAGATTTGCTTTCCATATTAGTGATATGTTTTGATTGATCAATTATTTTATTGTTTGATCTATAGTTTCCTTTCTTAGTTCTATAATTGTAGAAATAAATTATTTTGCTATCAATAAATTGATTTACATTGTTGTTTTACTTGATTTCATCGATTGATACTGTAATTCAGGAAATTAAATATTATTGTAATATAAGAGGAAGTCTTGATAATATCTCAAAGGAAGAAAAAGAAAACAAAAAGAGGAAGATAACTATGAAGTACAATAAAATTATTCTCAAAGACTAGAAGCAAATTCAGAAGTTAGGTATTATATAATATATTGAATCAAATGTAAACATGGTACTACTTGGCAACCAAAATAGAATAAAATACCTTATCTATTTGATCAACTTTGAGCTCTAGTTCAAATCATTTCTCTGTTTAATTAATTGTATACATATATTGATTGAACGAACAAATATACTAATTATGGTATTTGTTGAAGTATTATAATCTCAAAATCTATATTCAAGACTATATGATATGTTGATAATTGACAATTTATGTAAAAGGATCTATATAAAGATGAGATTCAAATATAAAGATCGAAGTTTCAAGAATCAGGTTCTCACATATCTCCAAGAAGACGTGATGACATTAGCAAAATTGTCCCAAAAACTCATTAGATCATATGTTCCTCTGAGCAGAGATTGAGACTAGGGGTGTCAAACAGGCAGATTGGGTTGAAATTGAGAATGTTAAAATGGGTTGACATAGAAATTGGGTTAGGTTATGACCCACTCAAACTTACTTTGAGCTCATACGGGTTGGGTTCAAATGGGTTAAAATTCGGGTTGGGTCATGACCCGCTCAATCTGAATAATTCTAACATATTATTATTTATTTATTTATTGTAATCACAATTTGAATTTCAACTCAAAAAATAAAATAAAAAGTTACAAATTGATGGATAAATGATAGAAAGTATAAAATAGATAGAAATATACATTACATCAATGCAAGTAAAGAGTCATAGAAAGTGTTCAAATTGAGAATTAAATTGCCCAATTGAGGATTCTTTTGATATGGGTTAAGACTTGAATGGGTTGGGATTGAACCCAATTAAAATTATCCTGAGTCCAATGATGAGTCGTGGAAATACGACTCTTCTAACGCTTTGAACATAAAAATTTTGCACATTTTCAAGCGAATCTGTTTGTTTGATGTCTGTGTTTTATTATTTTTCAGGAAAATGGTTAAGGCATGGAACAATGGGTAAAGTGCGAGAAAAGGAGTGAAAAAAAGTTGAAGTGTGGGCATATGGAGGCCTTCACGGCCCGTGTAGCCTCACATGGACCGTGGGAGGGCACATGGACTGGCCCAGACGAATGAAGCAATAAATTGAACCAAGTGAAGGACCACGGATGCCTTCACAGCCCGTGTGCTACTCAACGGACCATGAGGCCTGTCGTGGCCTCACACTTGGCTTGAAGAACGAAGGTTGGAAGTGTGCCGAAGGAGCTGGAATGAAGGAGACTAAGGCATGTCCCACGAGGCCTTTCACGGGCCATGTCACGGGACATAGAATTGAAGTAAATTGGAAGGATCAACGTCAAAAATAACAAAAATTGTGCAAGTGGAGAGAGACGGGGCCCGTCATGGGCCGTGTGGTCAACTACGGACCGTGACATGGGCCGTGAAGATGGAGGATCAAAATGTTGCTTGGAATTTGCTAAGGTAAGGGTCACAGGCCATTTCACGGTCCGTGAAACCCCTACATAGACCGTGCCGATACACGTAAGTACGCAAGGCAGGAGAGACTCACGAACCGTTTCACGGTCCGTGTGGACCCTCACGGTCCGTACAGAGACCAATACCAATAATGTCGATGTCTATTTTCCTATTTTAAGTTGGATTAGGTTTTTCCTTGTGTATATATGTTAGTTCTATTCCGTTTTTATTATTATTGGACGACTAGAGGTAGAGAACAAAAAGAGAACATTATTGTGCGAAATTTACATTGAATTCTTAGATTTCGATTATCTCTTTCGAGAATGTAACACGTGAATTCATCATTCTATCAATAGTAAGTTATTTACCATGATTCCGTTGTATTGTTATGGGCAAATTATTTTGAATATACTAGGCTAAACCCACAACTAGGGTTGTGGGAACCATGACAATTTAATAAGATAATAAATTTGGGGGTGAACTTTTGGGATTGATCATCGTATACATTGTAGTATTCTTTGGTTTAACTTCTTCGTTGATGAGTCGACAAGTTAGGGGAAGCCTGTATTTGTTAAATGCCCGGGAGGGATATAGTGATCAGGAAAAGAATTCTACAACAGAAATTCAGGATTTTTAATCTAGTCTAAGTACTTGAGACCAAAAGGTGAGAGTAGTCTGAGATCTAGAACAAAGGTTAAAATTATACACATTTTGAGACCGGAAAGTGATGAGGAAAATACATCTAGGAAGGACCAGAAGGTGAACTAGGTATTATTTAATTTGTTTGATCTTGTATACGCGATCATGAACGGGTTTACCGCATCAATTTTGGTTATCGTATTAGACATCATGGGAAACAAAACCCTAGCTTCTCATTAACTGCTTAAAATCTAGTAGTCAACCAACGTATTAGCTACTTTACATCAGGAATTTAGTTGAAACATCATAAACCCCCCGTTTACTTCATGCATCTTTATCTTGGGAATAGAACTTACATATGAAAAAGGGTGCTAATAAATTTATTCTCACGCATTCCCGGTGGGATCGACCTCAACTCTTGTTGAGTTCAATATTTGATCAATGACCGCTTTACTATTCGTTTTAGAGTGTAAATTTAGGCGTATCATCCAACCCATAAAATGTTAGGCGGATTTACCTACATTTGGGCTCATTTTAACACCCTTAATTGAGACTGTCAAAGGTAGAAAATGATGTTGTTCACATATGCACTAGCATTCCTTGGACAAATTATAATTTAATTCAGTTAGAAACTAAATTCTATACATACCATAAAATATGCACATGAAATTGGTCTCAAATAAGGAGAATAAGAAGCTCATACGCTTGAAAATGACCAAGTCAAATTAGGACTAAAACAAGTTGAAAATTGAGTGCCAAAATAGATGGAAGGGCTCAATTTTTTGTCATTTTAATAGCACAAGGGAAGTCTGAGTACCCGGTGGTGTGTCGCCCTGCTTATTCCATTATGTCTAATTGTTTTATTCATTCATGGCAATTGCAGGCACCATGAGTCCACACCAAAGGTCAAGTTAACCTAGGGACGAGCTTGGGTTATGCCTCTATGATTCTCCAACCGTGTCAACTAGTCATCAACAGGGGAATGACTCAGGCGATGACTCCTTAGGAGGGTCCGAGGTCTGCTTTACCGGCAATGTCTCTCTTCACTCCTATCGCACTACAAGAGCTTCTGTAATGGGCCAAACTATAGTCCCCTAGTCTGAGGAGGGGGTTCCTGAGGCGAGAGTTGAAGGGGAGGATGATGTCCTGGAATAGGAAGACCATGCACACACCCTGGAGGTGGATCAACACCACACCAAGCCTGCGGATGACGAGATTACCTTTCGAGACAGTGATGATGAAGCCACACACTATGCAATTTCTCGGATGTCAGATTTTGAAATTGCCACGTGGATTATTGTGTTTCTACGCGGCCGATGGACAGTCCCCGGTGCGAAAAAGATTTATATACAGGGACTAACTAAAGGCTCTAGGGGATACCAGCGGAGGGTCATCGTCCTTGAGGTTCGGGTCATCACGGATAAACTTGATGGGGTTCCGAATATCAGGGATACGTTTGAATCATATCAGTTTGGTTGGATGGCGCAACCACCCGGCTATTACGGGCCCGAGTTGAGTGTTGAATTTTATTCTTGTTATGCTGCCAGCCTATTGGACTCTATACAGGGAAGCCAGTCCAAGAGAGTGAAGAAGCAGCTAGCCTTTAAATTGTCCTCGCAGGAGCATGTCGTGGTGCGTGAGGAATGGGTGAAATATTTTTAGACCACCATCAATAGGTATTTATTTGGTCCAGATTACTGGGCCCCTTCGGATGGCTTATTTATTGATAGACATGTTAAGATTACCGATGAGGGCCGTATGTTTGATCTGACTTCGTGGGCCACACTACTAAAATGGATTTCTAAGCGGATTGCTATACAGGGGGCGGAGGCAGACTGGATTACAAACCCCAGAATTCCTATTGCCAAGGCGTCTCTGATGTTTGCTGCAAAATTTTGGTGGTCGGTGGTGCGTGTCAGGCTAAGACCCACAGCTAATGACAACACGCTTCAACCTTCCCATGCCTTGTTGGTGGCTTGCTTGATTGCTAAGTATGGGATTAATGTGGGTCAGATCATTGAAATGCAGGACCGAGCCTTATCAGATAGAGCTAGTATGTCCTTCCCATACCTGATTCGGTCACTCTGCAAATGGGTTCGCGTCCCCTCCACACACTTTCTGGACCACAAGATAGCTCCCAAAGGCGTGGTTAACATTGCCCTGATTAAGGATGTTCACAAGCCTCCGATGCGCACTAAATCAAGCAGGCTGGGGGTCCGACGATGTTCCCCCAAGCAACTCCACAACAACCCTTGTCATTTGAGGGTTACACCACCACCCCATAGTTAGGTGAGGCTTTTGAGCAGCCCGAGGGTAGTGGTGCAGCGCCTCCGGTGCAACAAGGGTGTGCGTATGTCCCATATGAGTTCCTGGCAAGAGTAGTGACTGACCAGTGGCAAACGCGCGATTGTTGATCAAATAGTCGCACGGATGCCTCAGGTGGTTCAGTCTCACGTCCAACAGGCAGAGGATCGCCTCTGGGCTAAACTACTAGGTCAAATCAGCAGCTTGTAGAATCATGTCAACACTTTGGAGGGGTACTTCCATGATATGTTTGGGAGAATGTCTGGAGATGAAATGACCAAACTTGTGCAGAGAGTGAGTGACATGAAAGACCAAATTGCCCAGTTGACGACTCAGTACAACCCTACTGCTCGGCCCCACCTCCATAGTCTTGGATTTCACTTTTCAATGCCATGGTGGCTCTAGTTTTAGATGGCATATGGGGCATTCTGCCTGCTCTAGCTGCTGCTCCGGTGCTACCCATTTAAAAAATCCAGAAAAAAGGACGAAGATAAGAGACACAGCCAATGCGGCAACCCTCCGCAAGATCCACAACACGCAGAGGAGAAGAAGTTGTGCAAGGCTATGAGAGCCCAGCGTCGAGTAGCCGTAGATCAAGAAGAAAGGGAGCAGCTAGGACAAGAGGCAGCGAGGATAGGAGCCTCCAGGAGCACTTTCAGATCGGGTGCGACTTTTGATGACAGGGATCTTGTCGATGGGTCTGATCTCGATGGTCCGACTGACGCCTAGGGCATCCCAGGTATGTTCAGTTTCCATTTTTTTTTGCTTTATTTATAACTATGGTGCAATGAGGGCATTGCACCTGCTTTTTGGAGGGAGGGAGTATCGTGCCACTTGAGAGTTTTTCTTGCCAAATTTCTTCTCTTAAGTGTATTATCTAGTAGAACTGGCATGTTTAAGTTGTGATGTTTGTGTAAATACATGTGATTTTAGTAGTCTAGGGTAACCCATGTTTTGAGCTTAGTAAAATGCCTTAACTTAAAATTTAAAAAGTTGCCAAAAGCTTGTATGTGCATGCATCCCATCCTGACTAACTATTATGATTTCTGGAAAGCATGTCATGCATTGTATGGTTGGTATATTGATGAATGACGCATGACTATGTTGATTAGTACTCGTATTTGCTTAATTTCAGGCGGCACATTCATAAGCTAGAACTTGCCTGGTTAGTCCCACCAAAACAATGGAATGACTGAATTACGATGTGATATTAGGCCCTTTTTGTTGATTAGTCACTTATCCTAAAAGTTTTACCAACCAAATGAAGTTGCTCTTTTTGAACCAAAGAGTTGAGCCTAAATAGACCCTTTTCTTTGTAATCACCCAACTCATCTCCCCTATCTGTCTGCGAAGTTTTACGTTGGCCCTGGTCTATCCAAGGACATTGTGAACCTCAACCTAGGCCAAAGGCCTAAGTTGAGGGTGGCTTATGCTGGCCCTTGTCCTATAAAGAGACATTATAAACCTCAGCCTAGGCCAAAAGCCTAAGTTAAGGGTGACTACTGTAGAAAAAGCAGAAAAATAAGTGAGGTTAAGAGCCAAACGATAAGAGGAAAAGAAAACAGGGGGTGTGATAGTCAAATAAAAACAATGAGAAAATGATCACGGAAATCACTCCCAAATGGCAAAGATATTGAAAAGTGGGGCAATAGGAACTGAAAACCGAGATCAGATGGCCGAGACAAAGTAGTGTCTTGGAGGGGCCGATTAGTCACTTGATCCTAAATGTACTCCACCCTAACCCGAACCTACATTACAAGCCACAGAAGTCCTAATTTGATCCTAAAAAGGTCATTCGAGAGTTGAGGTGGTGAAAATAAGGGCAAGCATATAGTCGATACTTGTGTGTCCACTGAAAATCATTTGCAAAAGTGAGTGTCTATATTTCAGTCTCTATTCTTCATTGATTTGTTGTGTGGGACAGAATTCTTTATAGTGAGGGTACTATCCTTGCATTGATTGGTTGCTAATACAATTGGTTCATCTTAGTTCCCGATCTTATATGGGCAGACCATACATACAGGATATTTACATAAATATGTGTTGGTTTATTTAGGGTGTAAGCATATTCTAAGCACGTTGTCTGAGCATATATGTTAAAATCGAAGGGTTACCCATAGGTCTGATGAGGCATTTGTATTTATGCATTGTTTGATTGAGTCGTTATTGCTTGAGGATAAGCAAATGTTTTAAGTTGAGGGTGTTGATGAGTTGTGGAAATACGGCTCTTGTAATGCTTACGTACTCAAGCGAATCTGTTGGTTTGATGTGTGTTTTTTCAAGAAAATAGTTAAGGCATGGAAAATGGGTAAAGTGCGAGAAAAGAGCTGAAGTGTGGGCATATGGAGGCCATCAGGGTCCGTGTAGCCTCACACGGACCGTGGGAGGGCATATGGACTGGCCTAGATGAATGAAGCAATAAATTGAACCAAGTGAAGGACCACGGGTGCCTTCACGACCCGTGTGTTACTCAACGGACTGTGAGGCTCGTCGTGGCCTCACACTAGGCTTAAAGAAAAAAGGCTGGAAGTTTGTCGAAGGAGCTGGAACGAAGGAGACTAAGGCATGTCCCACGAGGCCTTTCACTAGCTGTGGAAATTGACAAGGATCCTGTCACGGGCCATAGAATTGACGTAAATTGTAAGGATTACCATTGAAAATAACAATAATCATGCAAGTGGAGAGAGATGGGGCCCGTCATAGGCCGTGTGATCAACTACGAACCGTGAAGATGGAGGATCAAAATATTGCTTGGAATTTGCTAAGGTAAGGGTCACAGGCCATTTCACGGTCGTGAACCCCTACATAGACCGTGCCGATACACGTGGGAACGCAAGGCAGGAAAGACTCACGGACCGTTTCACAGTCCGTGTGGACCCTCACGGTCCATACAGAGACCTGTACCCATGCCGACGTCTATTTTCCTATTTTAAGTTGGATTAGGTTTTTCCTTGTATATATATATTAGTTTTATTCTGTTTTTATTATTATTGGACGACTGGAGTTAGAGAACAAAAAGAGAATACTATTGTGCGCTAATTTACATTGAATTCTTGGATTTTGATATTCTCTTTAAAGATTGTAACACGTGGATTCATCATTCTATCAATAGTAAGTTATTTACCATGATTCCTTTGTATTGTTGTGGGCAAATTATTTTTGAATATGCTAGGCTAAACCCACAACTAGGGTTGTGGGAACCATGACAATTCAATAAGATAACAAATTTGGGGGTGAACTCTTGGGATTAATCATTGTATACGTTGTAGCATTCTTTGTTTAACTTCTTCCTTATTGAGTCAATGCATTAGGGGAAGCCTGTATTTGTTACATGCCCGGGAGGGATGTAGTGATTAGGAAAAGCATTCTACAACGAAAATTTGGGGTTTTTAACCTAGTCTAAGTACTTAAGACCGAAAGGTGAGAGTATTCTGAGATCTAGAACAAAGGTTAAAATTGTACACATTCTGAGATTGGAAGGTGATGAGGGAAATACATCTAGGAAGGACCAGAAGGTGAACTAGGTGTTATATAATTTGTTTGATCTTGTATACGCGATCATGAACGGGTTTACTGTACCAATTTTGGTTATCGTATTAGACGTCGTGGGAAACACTACCCTAGAATCTTATTAACTGTTTGAAATCCAGTAGTCAACAAACGTATTAGCTACTTTACATTAGGAATTTAGTTGAAACATCATAAATCCCCCATTTTCTTCATGCATCTTTATCTTGGGAATAGAACTTACATCTGCAAAAGGGTGCTAATAGATTTATTCTCACGCATTCTCTTTGTGATCGGCCTCAACTCTTGTTGAGTTCTATATTTGATCAACGACCGTTGTACTATTCCTTTTGGAGTGTAAATTTGGACATATCATCCAACCCATAAAATGTTGGGCATATTTGGGCTCATTTTAACACCCTTAATTGATACTGTCAAAGATAGAAGATGATGTGGTTCACATATGCACTAGGATTCCTTGGACAAACTCTAATTTAATTCAGTAAGAAACTAAATTCTATACATACCATAAAATATGCACATGAAATTAGTCTCAAATAAGGAGAATAAGAAGCTCATACGCTTGAAAATGACCAAGTCAAATTTATTCATTTTCTTATTGTATGTTTTTAGAAGAGTGTCGTCATTGCAAAGCTTGAACCAGTTCTAAGTTGGATTTGAGGGGTAGAAGACCTCTACTTACTCCCATAAAGTCAACATGATTTAAACTATGGGGATTGGACAGCACTCCAAAGACAGCCTTCAGAATGTTCTTAGTTATACTCAAAGAGCGTTGGAAAGAAATTGTTGTTGTAACTAATAACTTGTTCCTTCGAAGCTTTATTCATACAGTTATTTAGTTTTTATGTCTAGTTTCTTGGAGTGGTTCTGAGATCAAATCTTGAATTGCAAATTCTCTCTTTATTTCTTCTTAAATTTCTAAGCATTATAACAAACTTATTAAAGTTGTGTATACCAAATATCACTTTTTTTAATCAAATTCTATGATTCTAACTTTTTATCATAATTTAAAGTTTGTAAAAGCATTACATATATTATTATGTTAACAATTCATATAATGATTGACTGATCAACATACTCATGCTTTTAATTTGCATTATAAAAATTTTAAAAATAAATTTTAAATAAATACATATGTAATTTATTTAGATTTTAGGATTCGAACTAAAAATTTTGATAAGCCTCCAATTAGATTGAGCCGCTCCTCTTAGGACTTTTAGTCCCCAAGGACACAACTCCTGCACATATTTTTTTTTTCAAAGTTCTTTTTTTTTTAAGCCTGATACTTTAATTTAGCATATATATCATGTGCCACTTATATATTTTTTTTATAAGTGAACCTTGTTCTACAATTGTCATGTATCAAAACACTTTAGTCAACAATTAGCATCCTTTATAAATCCACGTACTCTTTTAGCTTGTCTAACATGTGATAAATATAAATTGTGGCCCTTCCATAATACCCCACTGCATGGAAAAGTTAGGCCAAAAGAAGGCTAATCTTTTGACCAATGCACTGGTCTTCTTCACATGCTCTTGGATGGACCTGCGGCCTTTGCGCCTGCAATATTTTTTTAGATAGAATGATAATTTTTTATTTTTTTTTTGCATATTTGTTTGACCATTAGGAAATAGCATACTTCCGATTGAAAAAGTACCTTTGGTCATTTATGTGGAAAATGCAAATAAATTGTAACTTCTTTTTCAATTAATATGTAATACATTGCATGCAGGGACAGAGCCAGATAGGGACAATAGGATTTATTCGCGCCTCTTATTTTAATTAATTAATATGTAATATATTGCATGCAGGGGTAGAGCCTGATAGGAACAATAAGATTTATTCGAACCTCTTTTAATAAAAAAATATATTATATATATAAATTAAAATCATTTTTATATATATACATATAATAAATATTGAATTCCCTAATTAGCTTCTTCGTATATTTACTTTTTCAAAATTTTGAACCTTTTTAATAAAATTTTAACTCCATCTACTTGGAATATAATTAAGTACGTAATGTTACTTCTAACAGTTCTTATAGTCTTCAAGTAAATTTTTTTAGATTATTATTCTTTTCTCCTCGATTTTATTTGTGAAATTTACTAAATATATCATTGTTGTCGTCACCTCCTCTATTACGTTTTCAATGTAAGGAAGATTTTTAGGTTGATGAATTTTAAGTCATGGACTCATGGTTGTTGAGTTGTCAAAGCAATTCTTTTCACAAGTCATGACATGCAGTCTAAACATTTGACTTTGTTATCACATGTCATGATATTGTTTTCTTCAAATTCACAAACCGTCAAACAGAATCAATCTTGTGGATTAATCTAACATGCATGTACACACATATTTTCAATTAGTTATAATTGCTATTTCCTATCAGTATGTATATGGTAATAATTTTATCCAACAAAATTTAAATAGACGAGACACAAATGGCCTATGTTTCTTATTTCTGCTGGAATTTATTAAATCCTATTATCTCATTTTATTGATCATTATACTACACTTCTAAATGTTCACAGTGCAAATATACATCTTTTTTTATATAATCTGTTTTGAGTCAAGCAATGTTACATAGAGGAAATACGTGAAATACTTTATAACGCCTTACACTTCATTTTTATTATGGTCAATTATGCCGTTCTCTATAGTTCAAGACTTGACCGCAACCATAAATTAATGTCTTTTGAAGTTCCATCCTTATTTGCCTTGGTAATTTAAAACCATGTCAATCTTGGGATGGAAAAAATATATTGATAGACTAATTTTTATTATTTTTGATAGATCAAGTTCACAATAACACTAGCACCTACGAAAAAGAAGAAAATATGTTTGCTCCGACTCAGCCAGCGACAATCGGTACTGTTGAGGGGATTTGTCCTAGTTAGTACAGCCGTACAGATTTAAAAGCTGGCACTAACTTTAGCCATTAATATCCAACCATTAATTTATTAGTAGCAAAACAAAAAAGAAAAACAATACTCCACGGTTTCAATTTGTTGGTCTTACTTTTTTTTTAATGAATATTCAAAAAAAACTTTTTTTTTTGATAGCTTTTAAATTCTAATTAGTCATTTAACATATTTAAGATTACAAGATTGAAGAACATTTTTATATATTTCACTTATCTTTAATTTAGTATCACAATTCAAAAGTTTTTTTTTTTAATTTCTTAAATTTTGTGCAAAGTTAAGAGAAGACAAATAAATAAAAACGAAGGGAGTACATTGTCCTTGTTATATATTTGCATCATGTATGGTATACTTTTTAATAATATGATTGACACAATGTTGTACCTCTCCCTCATTGACGCGCAACTCTTAGGATGACATCGAAGTGGAGAAGCAAAAGAAGAGTCTCCACCATTTTTTGCATGATTTGTATCAGGCAAGAGTTAGTGAGAAGGAGGGGATGAGAAAGGGAAAAGGAAGAAAGAGGCGAGTAAGAGTTTGAGAGAGATGAAAGATTTGCAATAAAATCTTAAATATAACTAAATAATTATGTAATTCTTATAGATTATAATTCCATACCTTCTACACGTCAAACTTAAAAATAAAAAATTACTACGACAATAATAAGAATTCTATAGAACCTATTTTATTAATTACTCCATAAATAAGTTAATGATACTCTCTTTTACTCCGTTCGTTTACTTTTAAATCAAATACATTTGTTAAGAAAATAATTATTAATAGAGTAAGCTTATCATTTTATCCTTATTAATCGATAGGATCCCATACATATTTACTCATTATATTTTTCAAGGACATTAACTCAATAAAAATAAATCAAGATATGATAGCAAAAAAAATTGTCCTGTCTTGATTTGTCAAAATGACAAGTAACGAAAAATGAAGATCAAATAAGTGAACGGAGGGAGTATATATTTTCACATACATGCAGAAACCTATTGCTTCGAAGTGGAATCTTTTCTATCTATTAGTCTCATAGGATGTGTCATGACCCAAAATCGGATCCAAATTAAAGGAGCAAAAGTAAAATAGAACAACCATAACACTTAGATTCAAAATCTCAAAACCTGGAGTCATGAGTGCAAGTGCTTCTAAATAGTGCAAAAGGGTAAATACAAGGTGTTTGATAAAAGAAGTACAAAGTCTGGAACAACGGTACAACTAGGGAAGAGTGTCAATAGTGCAAGGGAGACTCGATAGGTAAGCCTCATCGCTGTAATCTGGGGAAAGGAAGGAGAACTCCGCTAGAATGAGATCAACCACCATGCAGGAGTCCTCGTGCTCGATCTGCAAGGAGGAAACATAATAGGGGTGAGTACACAAAAGTGTACCCAGTAGGTTCAACTGATTGGGTAAGAGAAATAAAATAAACATATAATAACTAAGAACCCTTTCACCTACAATGATGAGGTTGGTACACAATATATACATAAGAATTAAAGAGATCAAGTATAATTATAATGCAGTGCAGATGAAATGAATGCAATGCATGGGGTGGAATCATGACTGTCGCACAACCGGTGTACTTATCTACCAAGATAAGAATATCAGGTAGAACCCATGGGGGTCTCGCAGACCGCATACAAAAATCTCTCAAACTTCCTACCTGCCCATGGTCAAGGGGTATCACAATATCTCAACCTTGTTATCTATCTGTGCTCAAGGGATTTTAAAAAATCATACAATCTCAACCTTTCCACCTACCCCGTGGTTAAGGGGTTTTAAAAGGGTGTTAAAATATCTCAACCTTTCCACCTGCTTGTGGTCAAGGGGTGGTAGCAATGCAATATGGAATGAATCCATGCCAATGCCACAAATTAATATATATGATAATAATATAATAAGATAATCTATGTAGAATAATCACAAAATCGGAAAGGACATGCCAAATGTCACAACTGATACCTCAAGCCATCAACATATCTCGAATCACCACATTTTCACTAATAACCAAGTATACCGATAACACTGGACTTCGCAAGTTCCAAAATATGCACATAAGTCTTAGAAAGTATCTCAATTAGCATTAATAACCACAATGTTTTTCGAATGATGTCATAGGTCTCATATTACCACATTAACACCCAAACATATCTCGAATATCAAGGATACATCTCAACTTGCCAACAAATTCATAATTTACTCACATTCCAATACAGTTGATTTCACATTTTAACCAAAATACTATTATACCATTCAATTACTCATGAACCAATCCTAGTCTTACAACAATTATCACATAACAAATATTCCAATAACTCAAATCTAGTCCCAAAAGGGGTATCCGAACCTACCTCGATGCCGAAATCGCACTCGAACCAAGCTTCTAGATACTCCAAGTCTGAAAAATGAGTTTGAATCAACCAACCACTATCAAGAGTAATAATACGCGTCAAAAAATTAATTTTGATACCCGTATTGACACGAATCGGACCCAAGGAAAAAATGATCAAAATTAGGGCAAAAAATTCGAGGTTCACAAATCTCAAAATAAACTAGAAATTATGATTCGACATGAGGAAAGGAGTTTGTGGGTGAAAATTTGACTGAAATCCAGCTCAAATTGAAGGAAAAATCAACAATGAAAGATTTCAAAACATAGACATGAAAAATCCAATTTTTAATATTCAAAATCAAGAAATCAAGACAAAAGTACTGGAAATTATCTAGTTTGAGGGTAGAAACACTTACCCAAAAGTTTCCCATGAAAATCCTCTTCGAAAATCGCCCAAGGATGCTTGAGCATTTAAAAATGAGTGAAAATGGTGTTTTACAATATTAAACTAATCAGGCACAAGTTTTACTCCGCGAACACGAAAAAGGGATCCGCAAACGGTCAAGGGATGGCATACCTCCGCAAACGCGAATGTGGCATTCACAAATGTGAAGGTCCCACAAAAACACACTCCATGGACGCGAAGAATGGGTCCGCAAATGCGGAGGTCTCAGCATATTGGCCTCTACGAATGTGGGTCCCAATCTCGCGAACGCAGAGAACAATGGGAGTTGCACCAGATATCAACTATGGAAAATTATCGAAATGGATCCTCCGAGTTCGTTCAGAACCTGATACGCACAAACTAGACATGTAATCCTACCAGAAATGACATTTCAAACTCAATAGAATTATCAGAATTCGATTGTGAGGTCTCTTTGACCCGACACCCGATAAAGCTCATTCAAACTAGTTAAAACTCAAAATATCCAAATTACCCTATGAAATTCTAAAAATTACAATGAAATAATTTCTAGCATTAGTATCACCATCCGGAACCACTGAAATTGTCTGAATTTTGATTAGATATTCTGAACTCGGAATGTTGACCAAAGTTTAACTATGATTCGAAATCAACTAAAAATTTAACTTTGGATTCAAAATCTCCATTTTAACTCCAAATTCAGTTCCTCACTTTTCCTAGACAAAATTCGATGTTCTGAAACTAATGGAATCAACGGATTTCTATTCTGACACTCGAAACTCCAAATGGTACAAAAACTCACTTTTCAACAACTTAAGCTTCCAAAATTGCCAAAATTCACATTTTTCACTTTTTAAATACAAGATCTCAGTTCAAACAACATAGATAGTTCAAAATAGGTCCTAAGCAACTTATGAAAAGGCAAATAGTAATTTTAACAAATAGGCTAAAAATGACTGGCAAGGTCATTACATCATTCATCACTAAAAATAATGTTTGTCCTCGAACATAAGAGAAAAGAAGGTACCTGACGCCTTTTGAAAGGCTGGAATATTTGGCCCGCATGTCTGACCCCAACTCCCAAGTAGCTTCCTCAACGGGATGGTGTCTCTGCTGAACCTTCACTGAAGGTATGTCCTTGGTCCTCAACCTCCAGACCTACCAATTCAAAATAGCTATTGGCTCCTCCTCATATGAAAATTCAGAACCCAACTCAATTGAATCATAGGATATCACATGTGACTCATCTATAATGTACTAGCGGAGCATGGAGACATTAAATACCGAATGAACTGCTGATAGTCTCGGTGGCAATGCTAACTCATAAGCAACCTTACCTATCTTGCTCAAGATTTGAAATGGGCCAATAAACCTAGAACTGAGCTTTCACTTCTTTCCAAATCTCAGCACACCTTTCATTGGTGATATTTTTAGCCACACATTATCTTCAGCCATAAACTCTAGAGGTATATTCCTCTTGTCAACACAACTCTTCTGGAGGCTCTGGTTGTCAACAACCTACTCTATATCAACATGACCCAGCCCATAGCATCTATAAGCAAGTCAACGCCCAATGCATCAGCTGAACCCGAATCAAACCACCCAATAGGTGACCTATACCTTAATGAGTCTTTTGAAGTTTGTACACCCATAGGAGAGTCTATATTGCACAAAGGATATATAGAAATTGCCTTGTGTCCATTTTGTATAAAGTTGTCCCTTGTGACTTGGTAAAACTCTCTATGATTTATTTTAATGTTATACTTGGGATAGATTGGTTGCATGATTCCTACGCTTTTATAGATTGTCGAACTCATAGGATCAAATTTCAATTCCCAAACGAGTCTATTGTTTAGTAAGAGGGTAGTAGTTCCTCATGAAGAGGTCGGTATGTCTCATATCTAAAATCCTGGAAAATGATCTCTAAGAGGTGAATATATCCCTAGTGAGGGTTAGAGATGTCGCTTTTAAAGTCCCTTCTCTTGAGTCAGTTCCTATTGTAGATGAGTTTCCTGATGTCTTTTTGAAAGAGTTACCCGATGTTCCTCCTGAAAGTGAAATAGATTTTGGTATAGACCTCTTGCCCGATGCCTAACCCATCTTCATTCCTCTTTATAGAATGGCTTCGACGGAGTTAAAAGAACAATCAAGGAATTTGTTGGAGAAGGATTTCATTAGACCTAGAAGTTCTCCATGGGATGCCCCGATACTATTTATGAGAAAGAAAAAATGTCACTCCGAATGTGCATAGACTACCAGCAACTCAACAAGGTCACCATTAGAAACAAGTATCCCTTTCCAAGGGTAGATGACCAATTTGATCAACCACAAGGAGCCAAGAACGTTTCTAAGATTAACTTGTGGTCCAGATATCACCAACTTAGGGTGAGGGAGAGTGACATTCCTAGAACAACTTTCTAGACAAGGTATAGATATTTTGGATTTATGGTGATGTCTTTTATCCTAACTAATGCACCGACAATCTTCATGGATCTTATGAATATGATGTTCATTCCTTACCTTGATATGTTCATTGTGTTGTTCAGTGATGATATTCTAATCTATTCCCAAACCTTAACTTGATATGTTCGTTGTGTTGTTCATCGATGATATTCTAATCTATTCCCAAAGTGAGGGAGAACACACAAAGCATTTGAGGGTAGTTTTGCAAATTTTGAGAGATGAAAGGCTATTTGCAAAGTTCAATAAGAGTGAATTTTTTTTGAAAGAGGTTTCCTTCCTTAGGCATGTGGTATTGGGTGATGGGATCAAAGTCGAACCTAAGAAGACAGAGGTGGTGAGAAATTGGCCAAGGCTACTAAATCCTATGGGTATTAGGAGTTTCTTTGGCCTAGCTAGATATTATAGAAGGGTTTATGAAGGCTTTCCTCCATTTCGTAACCATTGACTATGTTGTCCCAAAAGAAAGTGAAGTTCATGTGGACGAATGAGTATGAAAAGCGTTTTCAAATCTTGAAGGATCGATTGACTTTAGCTCCAATCTTGACCTTGCTAGAGGGAAACAATAGGTTTGTTGTTTATTATGATGCCACATGAATTGGTTTGGATTTTGTGTTGATGTAATATGATAAGGTGATTGCCTTTGTCTCAAGGAAATTGATGGTGCATGAGAAGAACTACCCAACACATGATCTTGAACTTGCGACTATGGTGTTTGCATTGAAAATATGGTGTCACTACTTGTATGGGATTCATATGGTTGTTTTCACCGATCACAATAGCCTTCAACATGTGTTCTCCTAAAAGGACCTCAACCTAAGATAACGAAGGTGGTTAGAGATTCTCAAGGATTATGATATGATTGTGAAGTATCACCTTGGTAAGGCTAATGTGGTAGCTGACGTTCTTAGTAGGGTGTCCAAGGGTAGTGTGTCTCATGTAGAAGATGATGGAAAAAGGGAGTTGGCCAAGGAAATCCATAGGTTGGATAGATTGAGATGAAGTTGAATGATACTAGTAGTGGTAGCGTGGTGGTACTACATGGCTCTAATTCTTCATTGATTGATGATTTCAAGTGCAAACATGATCTTGATCCCGCCTTGGTTGAATTGAATGCCTTGGTGAAGGAGAGAAAGATAGAGGTCTTTACATAAGGGAAGATGAGGTACATCATTACCAAGGGAGACTGTGTGTCAAATGATGGGGAACTGAGAAAGTTGATATTGCAAGAAGCTCATAATTCCTCCTATTTCATTCATCCCAGTTTCACAAAGATGTATAGAGACTTAAGAGAAGTTTATTGGTGGAACAAAACAAAGAGGAATATTGCTAAGTTTGTGTCCGAGTGCTCCAATTGCAACAAGTCAAAGTTGAACATCAAAGTCGGCGGCCTAACTCAAGATATTGAAATTCCTACTTGGATGTGGGAGAGCTCAATATAGATTTTGTATTTGGGTTTCCTAATACCAAGAAGCACTTTGACTCTATATGGGTTAATAGTAGATAGAATGATAAAGTCGGCTCATTTCTTATCGGTCCAAAAATATTTAGTGTTGAAGGCTATGCTAAATTGTACATCCGCGAGTTGGTGAGGTTGCATGATATTCATGGTCCATCATATCAGATCATAGAGCCCAATATCAGGGTCCCCCTATTATCCCTTCCACCTTGGGCCTTACGATGAGTGCTCCATAGTGCAGTATGATCAACTACATCCAAAATGAGCGGCCTGTCCAGACTAGGTGTTTTGTATATACCCTCAACTGAAATCTCAATTCACGTACAAAGAATCTAACTCTCTCCTTTTCGATGGGTAAGATAATAGTGGCATATTGAGACAACTAATGAAATTGAGCCTCGTACACTTAGACCGTCATAGCACCCTGCTCCAATCGTGTAAACTGATCTTGAAGGTGATCCTTGATGCTCCAAGGGTTGTACCTAGCTAGGAAAGCCTCAAGAAACTTTGTCCATGATAGTGAGGGCGATCCAACTAGTCGAGTTAGTAGGTAGGAGCGCCATAACTGCCAAGTTGGCCCATGAAACTAGTGGGCGGTGAAGTCGATTTCTCCAGACTTCACAAGGTCCAAAGATTAAAACTGCTCCCGAGAGGTAGTCAGAAACTCCATGGCATACTCATTGGTAGCTCTATAAAATGTCGGCGGTGATAATCTATGGAATATCTCCAACATCATTTGCTCCTGCAGTGACATGGCATCTTATAAGGCTGCTGGTTAGGGTGCAACAAGTGGCGGGGTGGTTGATCCCTAAGAACCGGTGGGGTAGGCTGGTCTTGCTATGCTAGTATATCAGGAACTAGGGTCAGGGTCGGGGTCTGTTGTATGCCCTCTAAGGATGTTAAAAGCTGAAGAATAGCCACCTGTATAACTTGAGGCATGGCTAGTGCTGCTGGGGGATACACTGGGGGTGGCCTTTCTAGCTGTAGAGGAATAGGGGAGCCCCTCTGCATGCTCTGGGGTTGTATCTCTATCAGGTGGTACTGTTGCACTACGTGGTCGGCCTCTTGGCGCCATAACCTACGAAAGAGTGAAACAAGTGAGCTTTCAGAAAACCAATAAGACACATGCTACATGAAGGGTTTCAACATAGAGAATATTTCCTAAACGACATCCTATAGCTTCCCAAGGATAGGTCATGGACATCTCTACACCTTTTCGCAGGAGTCCACTAGATGTTAATTATTTACAAGTGAGACCAATGAACCTCGGGCTCTGATACTAACTTGTCACAAATTGATTTTTTAAGTCGTGATGGTGCCTACCGTACCCATTGATAGGCAACTCAACCAATTACTCGGAAACTGTAAGTAATAGGTATTAAAGGGAAACTAACCGAGTCTAAGCTTACCACAATGATATAGAATAAAAGTGGTGACTAGCAATTTTCAAAATTGCGATTGTGAAACCTATTTGTACTGTGCATTATAAACTGTTAGATTGGTGCATGTTTTAGTTATGGAGGTTCAATTGGGATTAAAGGAGTGTGTATATTCTATTTGACTTGTTTAGTTTTTTTAGTTGGCTTACTGGGTACTGTGTCATTTGGTACTTAACCCTTGCTTATATACTTGTTTAGGTTGTGAGCTCGGTTCTTCTTGTTTTCTCTATTCCATTTTCGGACTGAGCTTCTGGATAAATTAGAAAGTCGGGACTTATCTTTTCAGTGAATGCTCAAGGCTCCTTTTATTTTTGTATTTTATTCTATTTGAGGACTAAGGCATCGAGACTATTATTTCTTTTCGATTTTGTTGAAATTGTAATGTACACGTGACACCAGGTCTTTTGGTTGGTTTTAGAATTATGACTTATGCTTCAACTTGCTTTATTTGAGCTATATCAATTAGGCTAACTTATCATGATGAGCTAATATAGATACCATCACACCCCAATCTGAACGTGACACTAATGTAATTTTTGATTTGGTTTTGGCAATATGATCATCAAACCATGCATCATATATTTCCAACAATGTGAAAACTAACAAAAAATTGAATTTTTAATGGAAGTTTATACATGTATTTTTTTAATGAATATCTATCTTTAGAACCAACATTCATATCTATCCATTTGTAAAATTAATATATAATAAGTTAATTTTTTATTTTAGCTTTATAATTAATTTTTTTAAAAGTGTAAAAAATATTATATATTCCAACAAAAAATATTAATGGATAAATTATCAAGATTATCCTTCTTAGTTATGTACTGCCTTAAGTTTTTTCCAAAAAAAAAAAGCTCTCTAACCTAATGCAAACCCTAGGCGTCATCATAACCCTATTTCGCTGGTCGGCGGTGATGGTCGACCAGATCGGTGGTAGCGTAGGTGGACCACCAGGTTCTTTGTCTTATGCAACACTATTGAAGCAACTAAAAGTACAAGTCGACGTCACTTCCGCTTAAACCAATCACTTTTACCTACATGGGGAACCACAAGTTATATGAGAATAGGAGGAGGTGAATCAAATGATGATTAATGAGAACCTTGAATATGCAGTGATAGGTAAGTTCTCATATAAATGGCCAGTCATTTAGGAATTACGGAGGTTGATACCAAAAAAAAGTGAACTAAAGGGAGAGTGTAAGATTAGACTTTTATGTAATAGGTATATTCTGATTCGTGTATCCTTAATGGAAGACTATGTGCATTTATTGTCCAAGCCGTCTTTTTAATTTCCCATAAGATGGCTTCATACCCAATGAGGACATTTAAATGGGAACCAATGTTTGATCCAGAGGAGGAAACGTCAACGGCTGTGGCATGGATCTCTTCCCATCACTGCCACCAAATTTCTTTGGGAAAGAAACCATTTTTCCCTTGCAACGGCGGCTGGGAAACTCCTGCAAGTTGACATGGCCATGAATAATCAGACAAGGACAAGTTGTGCTCGCGTCAAAATTGAGGTGGATTTATTGCAAGAGTTTTCGAAAAGAATCAAAATAGGAGTCAGGAGGACAGATAGAGAGGTGGGTGAAAAGTGGTCTAATATTAGATATGATTATATTCCCAAATACTGCACTACTTGTATAATACAGGGCCACGATGAAGAACAATGGTATGTTTTTACATCCAAAATTGTATCAGGACAAACGGACCAAGAAGCAAGAAAGTAACGACAATGAAAATAAAGAGGGCAAGCTGGAAGATACTAATAAAAAGGGGAATGCCAAGCAGGATGAGGAGAAGGGGAAGAAGGAGACTGAGCCAAAAGCTAAAAGTTCAAGGAAAGGTGGACGTGACCAGCCAAAGCAACATGTTTGGAATAGAACTGGAGTAATTTTCAAAAATTCATTTGGAGTTCTACAAGATGAGGGCCAGACACAAGATGAAGGAAATCAGAAGGGGCCGGTAAAGCAGGCTGACAACAATGAAGACAATGAGAAAGACATGCCTATAGAGGGGAAGGAGATTATCCCAGTGGAATCACCTAGAATGGATGAAACCTCAGTAAAATCAACAAGGAGTGAGAATAAAGAAACCAAGGGGACTAACTCTAGTCACAACCAAATGCTGAAGAGTGACAATGGAAAACATTTAGGGACAAAGGAGACCAAGGAAATCTAGGGTATGATACAAACTATCTTTGGGGAAAATTTACAAGGGATATGGACAACAAAGATAAAAGTGGGGAGGAGAGCTCTGAAGAGACAATATATGACAAAGGATTACAACAGATTTTTGATGATGAAAATGACAGTCAAATGAGGGATCGAGATGAGGACGAGGACATAGAAGATAATATACAATAGGTGAGTAAAGAAGGTGACATGTCCCCTAGGAGCATGAACAACTTAAAAAATGGATCGGAAAAGGGTAGTCCAATATACCTCTACAAGTCAAGACAAGGGGGAGTAGAGATAAAACAATCAGTGATCAATGATAGAGAAGATGATATTTTGGAATATCAGGTTTGTTAATACTCAAAACTCTTTTGAAGGGTTGATTGACCTTAATAAAAGATATCACTACTCTTTCATTGCATTTATGTAGCCTTTCAAGGAACCATCTCAAATTGAAGACTATAGAAGAAGGCTGGGGTTTAGCTATGCAGAAGCTAATTACTCTAAAAAAATTTGGTATTTTTGGAGAGAGGAATGGGATGCTGTGATATTGCTAGAGTTCATTCAACAGGTCACTGTAAAGTTTGTATATAATGCTAAGACCTTAACTATTTCGGTGGTGTATGTCAGGTGCAGTGCTGTAGAGAGGTTGGAATAATGGGATGAATTGTAGCGCATAAGGGAATATTGTGACAACCCATGGATTAATGGAGGAGATTTTAATGTAATACTGAATGAAGAGGAAAAATGTGGGGGGCTAGAATTTGAACAACATGAGGCTACTGACTTTTCCCTCTTTATCAACAGTTGTGGGCTTAATAAAGTAAAATTTACAGGAAGCAGATTCACATAGTGGAATGGAAGAATCGAGGAAGATTATATATTCAAGAGGCTTTATCAGATGTTGGTTAATAATTCCTTCACGGAGATTTTTGCATCATCAAAGGTGCAGCACCTCATTAGACAAGGTTTAGATCATGCCCTTTTGTACTTTATTTTCAATTCGAAAGAAGCAGTAGTCAAGAAGCTGTTTAGATTCCTCAATTTTCCGACAAAGAACGAGGATTTTAAGGAGGTGAGACAAAACTTGAGCATGGATTTCCTAGGCAATCCATTAATATAGGTACAAGCTAAATTGAAGAGAGTGAGGATGGCTTTAGAAAAATGGAGTAGAGAAACGTATAGTAATATATTTCAGCAAGTAGCTACGTTGGAAGATATTATCAAAGTTAAAGATGTAACACTCCATATCTTACATGTACTAGTCCTATGCATATGAAACATAATAGGGCGGGATCAAATCGGCACACATTTTTAAAAGTGTTTGAATTTCATATTAGAGGGCTATATGTACGTCTAACGCTCAAGAGGACCGAGTGTATATACATTTTAAGCCAAATTGAGGAGGTTGTGTCCTTAAATGAAGTGAAAGAAGTGAGTTGCTTGTGTGACTTAGGAAGCTAGCAGGTGAGTCACCTATGTGCTTAGCTTAAATAGGTTAGGTAGACGGAGACGAGGCCCAACACCAAATTTGTTCAAGTCCGATAAAGAATAAACCCCGAATTAAGGGAGTAATTTGGGCCCATGGTTTAGCATTATAAAGGGACAATATATGCAGTCCAAGATGAATAGGAAAAGGGCCAAATTACAATCACAACCCAATTTACAATTAGGGCCCAAATAAAGTGGATGTAAGAGAGAAATATTTACAGCAAAGCCCATCCAATTAAACCCCAATAAGGCCCAATTGAAATGGCCAAGTAGGTGCATCACCACCTTGACAAAATGTGGTTGAAAATACAAGAGAAAGTCAGCCAAAAATTTCCCTCTGAAAAGGGTTAAAATCCAACAACTTTAAGTCATTTTTACTTGGCCAAAAATCATATATCTTTTAAAATTTCTCCTTACTCTCTCTTCACTTTGTAAAGCAGCCAAGGCACACCTTTAGGGTTCTTGAAGAGAACCTAATCCTTTAGGGCTAAGGTAAATAACAATACATATGGTTTAGTATAAACTTTCCAACAAAAACATGAAGAGTATGCTGATTGTACTTGTGTAGGAATTTTTGAAAACATGTGTTCCAAAGATTGTTGTACACTTTTCTTTATTAATAGGCTTTTCTCTTGTTGGTTGGCTGGATGATGAAGTAATATTTATGTTCTTAACAAGGATTGGTTTTGTAGTGATGAAAGAAGGATGTTGCACCATTTTTATCTTCCACAAAAGTGAGTTTTTGTATGCTATTTTAATGGTGCTCTTAGTAGGAACTTGTGGGCGGATAATTGCTAATTGTTTTCTCACGTTTCTCATCTACTTTGGGACTACTTTTGGACTATTTTAAAATTGTCTTTATATGTAGATAAGTTGAGAATAGTTTGCTTGAGGTTGAAACAAATTTGGAATGGTTGACGATGAAATGTAGCGAAAGGACGTAATGTTACGTTGCCTACTTGCGTGTTGTATAGAGTTGTTGTATGTTGTAATTGATGAGTTGTTGTAAGCCTGTTATGTGACTAAAATAGGCTGGATGTAACATGTATATGACAATGTGTGTTAAATGAAAATATGATTAGAGGTGGAAAGGTTGAAAGAATACTCCTGGATTGATAGTTAAAAGATTGCTGCCCGAGTGTTTGTTTTTATGAGATTGGACTGCCATGATGTGTTTATTAGCAGCTAATACTAGTTTTATCACCTACTATATTGTAGATAATTATTTGGAGGAAAAGGATACTACTCCGAGGTAATAACGACATAGTACAACGAGGTATATAAGGCTACTTGATTTCCTATTACTTGGCATGAAATCTAGGTTCTTCCTTGGCACATAAAGGCGCTTACCAACCACGACATAACTGATAAATGTGTCTCCATTCTTTACCATGTTCATATATTCCCATACATAGCCATTGTCAAATCTGCATACATAGTTGGATACCAAAGATACATGAGTTCCTTTTTACAAGTAGAGTCCATGTGTTGTTTAATCTCCTACTTGTTTCATTAGTTGTGTAACTCTCTTTTCATTATGGTATTATCTTGTATAGTACTTTATATGTCACATGTCATGTCTATGTTCCTGTAGCTCTAAAAGTTATCACTACCAAAAGAATCATCTCAAAAGTAAATAAAAGATTAATTGAAGTTTATTGATTGGTGGTATCCCAGGGGTGGAAGAATCACCTAGCATGGGTCGATCCCATATTATGGGGGTATCCCAAGGGTGAAAGGAAAGTCTAGCATGGGTCAATCCCGATATTGATTTACCACTTATCAGCTGATCATTTACATGATATATTGTGTGAAGATTATACTATAAAGAAAGGTAAAGTAATAAAAAGGCATAAAGTACATGATTCCACAGTATGACTTAAGGTGGTCTTTTTATCCTTACACACCAGTGTGTGATTTCATTTGAGTTCTTATTTCATATACAACACTTCCTGCCTTATATATTCAGTACATTATCCCGTACTGACGTTCCTTATGGGGGACCTGCAATTCATGTTGTAGGTACGGGAGCTACTAGATCTTCCCAGTAGGAGTATAGGACTTCTAGCTGCTATTACTAAGCTCCAGTTTGCTTCGGGACTTTGTGTGTCTAGAGCATATATTTTTGTATTGTATAGTTTGTGATGAGGCGGGGTCTGTCCCGATCCATTTAGATATTTTTCCTTATCTAGAGGCTTTGTGGACTATGTAAAGTAAAGTGTGGTCAAATATCATACTTTAGACATCGTGGCTCCAACGGCCTAGTCATATGCATTTCCTTTTGGCTTGTTATTACTGTCTACCTTTTTTTGAAAGCATGTTGTATATGGAAACCTTTTATAATATTCATAGAAGGTGCTTAGTTATATATGTTGGTTCTCCCGAGCCTTGCCGGCAACGGGTGCCAGGCCGCTTTAATAGGACTAAGGATGTGACAAAAGTGGTATCAGAGCGGGTCATCCAAGGGAGTCTACAAAGCCGTGCTTATGTAGAGTGTTGTTTATGGATGTGTTGTGCACCACATTTATAAGAAGGAGGCTACGTGGAATTTAGGAGTTGTCACTTTCTTTTAATTCCTTGGATCGTGCCATAGAGCCAAGTGTTATAGGTTGATTATTTCTAACCTTTAAATTGTTTTGTCCAGCGAGTACGCCAGAAACAAGGAAAAGTAAAGGCAAAAGGAAGAAAGTATAAGTTGTAGTTGGTTTACCCAGTCAGATGAGACAACGAAATGAGGTCCATGATGAGTCTCTGTCACAAACATCTCTAACTCCTTTAGCTTCTGATGAACCAGGAATTAGTGAAACACCCCCAGAACCACCTACCGATGCTACTACGTAGGATTTGAGAAATGTGGTCCAACTATTGACCTGTGTAGTTGCTGGCCAAGGTCAAAGATAAGAAGGCCCAGTGGTAGGTGTAGGTAGTGCGAATAGGGCAGCTAGCCCGAGGATATGAGATTTCCTTAATTTGGACCCTCCATCTTTAATCAGGTCAGATCCTAATGAAGATCCACAAGACTTCATCGATCAGATTCTACACACTTTAGATATTATGCACATAAGTGGTACAGATATTGTGGAGCTGGCAACATATAGATTGAAGGGTGTGGCTATATTGTGGTATGAAGTTTGGAAGCAATCTAAGGGTGTAGATGCACCTCCAACTACCTGGAAGGATTTCAATGAGGCATTTCTTGACCATTACCTGCCATTAGAGATCCAAGAGGCCCGTGCAGATCAGTTTCTAAATCTCCACCAAGGGAATATGAGCGTGAGAGAGTATGGCCTTCAATTTAATTCCCTGGCCGAGTATGCACCTAATGTAGTCGCTACTATGGAAGATAGAGTTCATCGATATGTGGATAAGTTGGACTCGTATCTGGTCAGAGACTGTATCATTGCTTCTCTGAATAAAGACATGGATATAGAGAGGATGCAAGCATTTGCACAAAAACTGGAGGATCAAAGGCAAAGAAGAAGGACCCAAGAGTTAGAAGGGGGCAGTCCAAGAGGGCCAGATTTACGAGGCAGTTTATACCATTCCAAGGTGTGTTTAGGCCTCGATTTTCTAATAAACCACCTAGGCTATCATCCTCCTACTCTGCAGTTAGTGCTCCACCACAACTTCAAGGGTCTAAAGGTAATCAGTTTAGTCATAGAAGTGAGGGCCAAAGTGCACGGACAACAAGATATTCGGCAAGCCAGCTTATTCCTCCCAGGCAGCCTTGCAAACAATGTGGGAGGAGTCATCTAGGTACATGTTGTGTTAGGATAGATGCTTGTTATTGGTGTGGTGTACCAAGGCATATGATGAGAGATTGCCTGAGAAGACATATGGATGATATAACATAACCTACTGGGTCAGCTGTTGCATCATCATCATCAATTCCTCCATTAGGTAAGGGTCAGCAAACACCTGCAGTTCATGGTAGAGGTGGTAGAGGGGCAGCTAGCTCTAGCGGAGCCCAGAAACGCACTTACGCTCTAGGGAGTCGGCAAAATTTTGAGGCTTCACCCGATATGGTCACAGGTGCATTGTTCATCTTTTGACGTAATGTGTATGCATTAATTGACCTAGGTTCTACATTATCATAAATCACTCCACTAGTTGTTGGCAAGCTTAAAAGAACACCTAAATTATTGAACAAGCCATTTGAAGTGTCTACACCAACCAGTGAATATATTATAGCTAGAAGAGTCTATTATAACTGTGTAGTAACTATTTGTGACCGTGACATATTGGCTGACCTTGTTGAGTTAGAAATGGTGGAATTTGATGTTATAATGGGTATGGATTGGTTAGGTTCTTGCTATACAACTGTGGATTGCCGAACTAAGAGGGTATATTTCAACTTTGCCAATGAGGCGGTCCTTGAATGAGAAGGCAGTGTTGGGGCATCAAAGGGTAAGTTTGTTTCCTATTTTAAGGCAAGGAAGATGATGTCAAAGGGGTATGTATGTTATCTAGTTAGAGTGAGGGATACGGAGGCAGAATCACCAACTCTTCAATCTGTTCCAATAGTGAATGAATTTGCTGATGTGTTTCCTGAAGAGCTTTTAGGTTTACCTCCAGAACGAGAAGTAGATTTTGGTATTGAATTGCTTCCAAGCACTCAACCTATTTCTATTCCTCCATATAGAATGGCCCGACAGAATTACGTGAATTAAAGGAGCAATTAAAAGACTTTCTAGAGAAGGGTTTTATAAGACCTAGTGTGTCCCCTTGGGTTGCACCAGTGTTATTTATACGTAAAAAAGATGGCACCTTGAGAATGTGTATTGACTACCGACCATTGAATAGGGTGACAATTAGGAACAAATACCCCCTCCCAAAGATTGATGATTTATTTGATCAGTTACAAGGTGCCAAATGCTTTTCAAAAATTGATTTGAGATCAGGTTATCACAAAGTGAGGGTGAAGGAGAAAGATATACCCAAGACAACCTTTAGGACACACTATAGTCACTTTGAATTTCTTGTTATGTTATTTGTGCTGATAAATGCACCAGCAGTTTTTATTGATTTAATAAACAGGGTATTCAAGACAATCTTGGATGTGTTTGTCATAGTATTTATGGATGATATTCTGGTATATTCAAGATTAGAAGAGGAACATGCAAATCACTTACGACAAGTATTACAAGTTCTTCGTGATTGTCAATTGTACGCCAAGTTTTCCAAATTTGAATTTTGGTTAAAATCAGTGGCATTCTTGGGTCATATTGTATCCGATGAAGGAATAAGGGTTGATTCACAAAAGATAGAAGAGTGAAAGATTGGCCAAGGCCAACAACACCCACAGAAGTTCGAAGCTTCCTAGGGTTAGCAGGTTATTACATAAGGTTTGTTGAGGGTTTTTCTTCTATTTCTGCACCTCTAACAAAGTTGACACATAAGGCGACCAAATTCCAATGGAATGATGTATGTGAAAGGTGTTTCCAAGAGTTGAAAAACAAGCTAACTTTTACACCTATGCTAGTGCTTCCAGAAGGCATGGAGGGGTATGCGGTGTATTGTAATGCTTCAGGAGTTGGCTTAGGGTGTGTACTGACAAAACATGGTAGGATAATTGCTTATGCATCGAGACAACTGCGAACGCATGAGAGAAACTACCCAACACATGACCTTGAGCTAGCAGCTGTTGTGTTTGCCTTGAAAATATGGTGCCACTATTTATATGGGGTTCATGTTGACATATATACTGATCATAAGAGTCTACAATACATCTTTAAAAGAAGGATCTAAATTTAAGACAACGGAGGTGGCTAGAGCTAATAAAAGGATTACAACGTTGATATACTATACCATCCAGGGAAAGCAAATGTGGTAACCAATGGTCTGAGTCATAAGGCAATCATGAATATTAGTAATCAGTCCATGGTAAGTCAAGGAGTGGCTAAGGATCTATGTTAACTATCCAATTTGGGAGTTCGCCTCCTTGAAACTCTAAAGGAAGGGGTTGTTATGCATAATGCTGCAGAGTCTTCATTGGTAATGGAGGTAAGAGAAAAACAGTTCGACGATCCTGTTCTACGGCGACTTAAGGGGAAGGTGAGTCAAGGTACGATGAAGGGATTTGAACTTACACAAAATGGAGTACTTTATTATTAGAATAGATTATGTCTTCCTAATATTAATGGACTAAGAAGAAGGATAATGGAAGAAGCCTATCAATCACGATATTCCATCCATCCAGGAACAACTAAAGGTGTATCATGACCTGAAGGGAATATTTTGGTGGGGAGGCATGAAAAATGACCTTGATGAATTTGTGGCTCAATGTCCGAATTGCCAACAAGTCAAGGTAGAGCACAAAAAACCAGAAGATTATATGCAATGTATAGAGCTTCCAACGTGGAAGTGGGATATGATGAATATGGATTTTATTACTGGGTTGCCTCGCTCATTGAAGAAGTTTGACTCCATATAGGTGATAGTTGATAGGCTCACAAAGTTAGCACACTTCTTGCCAGTTAAGAGTGAATATATGGCTGAAGAATATGCAAAGTTATACCTCAAAGAGATAATTAGGCTACATGGGGTCCCAATCTCTATTATATCTGATCGGGGAGCTCAATTCACTGCAAAGTTTTGAAAATCCTTCCAAAGGAGCTTAGGAACACCAGTGAATTTAAGTACAACCTTCTACCCTCAGACAGATGGTCAAGAAGAATGCACCATTCAAACACTTGAAGATATATTGCGGGCTTGTGCATTGGACTTCAAAGGTAGTTGGGTGGACCATTTTTCACTTATTGAATATGCCTATAATAATAGCTACCATTCAAGCATCAAGATGGCGCCTTATGAAGCTTTGTATGGAAGGAAATGTATATCACCAATCAGATGGTTTGAAGTGGGTGAAGCCACGTTGCTTTGTCCGGATCTAGTCCAACAAGCCATAGAAAAAGTCAAGGTAATACGACAATGGCTAAAAGCAGCCCAAAGTCGTTACAAATCATATGTGGATGCTAGAATGAGAGGTTTGGAATTCTCAGTAGGAGATCGGGTATTCTTAAAGGTGTTCCCAATGAAAGGAGTTATGAGGTAAGATTATCAAAAGGTTTGGACAGGTTGAGTATGAATTAGAGCTACCCCAGGAGCTTTCAATGGTTCATCCAGTTTTCCATGTCTCAATGCTTCGAAAATGCATAGGTCACCCATCTCGTATCACTCCTATTAAAGATATGCAGGTTACAGAAAATCTCACCTATGAAGAGGTACCTATTGCTACCCTAGATCGTCAAGTTAGAAAGCTAAGAAATAAGGAAATACCTTCAGTAAAGGTACTTTGGAGGAACCAGCAAGTAGAAGAGATGACGTGGGAGGCTGTGGAAGCAATAAGATCTAAGTACCCTTATTTATTTGAAGCTATAGAGGAAGTCTAAGATGCAGAGTTGGGGGATTTGTAGGTACGTGAATTTGAATTCTTATTATGTTGTCAAAAGTTTGTTTACATGAAAGTTTAAACTTATATGACCTATCCCATTTATGCTAACATTCGGGGACGAGTGTTCCTAAGGGGGGGAGGATGTAACAGCCCACAACTTACATGTACTAGTCCTATGCATATAAAACATGATAGGGCAGGGTCAAATCAACACACATTTTTAAAAGTGCTTGAATTTCAGATTAGAGGGATATATGTACGTCTAACGCTCAAGAGACCGAGTGTATATAGGTTTTAAGCCAAATTGAGGAAGTTGTGGCCTTAAATAAAGTGAAAGAAGTGAGGTGGTTGTGGGGCTTAGGAAGCTAGCAGGTGAATAACCTATGTGCTTAGCTTAAATAGGCTAGGTAGACGGAGACGAGGCCCAACATCGAATTTGTTCAAGTCTGATAAAGAATAAACCCCGAGTTAAGGGAGTAATTTGGGACCATGGTTTAGCATTATAAAGGGACAATATATGCAGCCCAAGATGAATAGGAAAAGGGCCAAATTACATTCATAACCCAATTCACAATTAGGGCCCAAACAAAGTGGATGTAAAAGAGAAATATTTGCAGCAAAGCTCATCCAATTAAAACCCAATAAGGCCCAATTGAAAGGGCGAAGTAGGTGCATCACCACCTTGACAAAATGTGGCTGAAAATACAAGAGAAAGTCAGCCAAAAGTTGCCCTTTAAAGGGGGTTAAAATCTAGCAACTTTAAGTCATTTTTACTTGGCCAAAACTTAGATTTCTTTTAAAGTTTCTCCTTGCTCTCTCTTCACTTTGTAAAGCAGCCAAGGCACACCTTTAGGGTTCATGAAGAGCACCTAATATTTGAGGGCTAAGGTAAGTAAAAATACCTATGGTTTAGTATACATTTTCCGTGAAAAACATGAAGAGTATTCTGGGTGTACTTGTGCAGGAATTTTGAACAGCATGTGTTCTAAAGATTGTTGTACACTTTTCTTGTTTATTAATAGGCTTTTCCCGTGTTGGTTGGCTGGATGATGAAGTAATATTTATATTTTTAACAAGAATTGCTTCTGTAGCGATGAAAGAAAGCTGTTGCACCATTTTTCTCTTCCACAAAAATGAGTTCTTGTATGCTATTTTAATGGTACTCTTAGTAGGAACTTGTGGACGGATAATTGGTGATTGTTGTCTCACATTTCCCATCTACTTTGGGACTATTTTTGGATTGTTTTAAGATTTTCTTTATATGTAGATAAGTTGAGAACAGTTTGGTTGAGGTTGAAACAGATTTAGAATGGTTGACGCTGAAATATAGCGAAAGGACGTAATGTTACGTTGCCTACTTGCGTGTTGTATAGAGTTGTTGTATGTCGTAATTGATGAGCTGTTGTAAGCCTATTATATGACTAAAATAGGCTGGATGTAACATATATATGACAACGTGTGCTAAACATAAATATGATTAGTAGTGGAAAGGTTGAAAGAATACTCGTGGATTGCTAGTTAAAAGCTTGTTGCCCGAGTGTTTGTTTTTATGAGATTGGACTGCCAAGATGTGTTTATTAGCTGCTAATACTAGTTTTATCACGTACTATATTGTAGATAAGTATTTGGAGGAAAAGGATACTACTCTGAGGTAATAACGACATAGTACAACAAGGTATGTAAGGCTACTTGATTTCCTATTACTTGGTATGAAATCTAGATTCTTCCTTGGCACATAAAAGTACTTACCAACTTCGACATTACTGATAACTATTTCTCCACTCTTTACCTTGTTCAATACATAGCCATTGTCAAATCTGCATACATAGTTGGATAACAATGATACATGAGTTCTTTTTTACCAAGTAGAGTCCATGTTTTGTATAATCTCCTACCCGTTTCATTAGTTGTGTAACTCTCTTTTCATTGTGGTATTATCTTATATAGTAGTTTACATGTCACATGTCATGTCTATGTTCCTACAGCTCTATATGTTATGACTACCAAAAGAATCATCTCAAAAGTAAATAAAAGATTAACTAAAGTTGCTTATTGATGGGTGGTATCCCAGGGGTGGAAGAATCACCTAGCATGGGTCGATCCCATAATACGGTGGGTATCCCAGGGGTGAAAGGAAAGCCCAGCATAGGTTGATCCTGATCCTGGTTTACCACTGATCAGCTGGTCATTTACATGATATATTGTGCAAAGATTATACTGCAAAGAAAGGTAAAGTAATAAAAAGACATAAAGTACATGATTCCACAATATGACTAAAGGTGGTCTTTTTATCCTTACACACCAGTGTGTGATTTCATTTGAGTTCTTATTTCATTTACAGTACTTCCTGCCTTACATATTCAATACATTATCTCGTACTGACGTCCTTTACGGGGAACCTACATTTCATGCTGCAGGTACGGGACCTACTAGATCTTCCCAGTAGGAGTACAGGACTTCCAGCTGCTGTTACTGAGCTCCAGGTTGCTTCGGGGCTTTGTGTATGTAGAGCTTATATTTTTGTATTGTATAGTTGGTGATGAGGCGGAGCCTGTCCCGATCCATTTAGATATTGTTCCTTATCTAGAGGCTTTGTGGACTATGTAAAGTAAAATGTGGTCAAATATTGTACTTTAGACATCATGGCTCCAACGGCCTAGTCATATGCATTTCCTTTTGGCTTGTTATTACTGTCTACCTATTTTTTGAAAGCATGTTGTATATGGAAACCTTTTATAATGTTCATAGCAGGTGCATAGTTATATATGTTGTTTCTCCCGAGGCTTGTAGGCAATGGGTGCCAGTCCGCCTTAATATGACTTAGGGCGTAACAAAAGAGACACAAATGGAAGTGCCACCAACACCTCACAATAGGGCTGAACTAAAAAAGCTGAAGTAGATCTTAAAAAATGGCTAAAAGTGGAGGAAGAGTTCTGGCAACAAAAAGCAGGGATGAAGTGGTTGCAAGATGGAGATAGAAACACCAAAAATTTTCACTCTTATGTTAAAAATAGAAGGAAAAAAATTAAATATTAATGAGATCTTTATTGAAGAGGGTGAGAGAATAACTAAAGAAGATTAGATTGGACATACAACAGTTCAATTTTATAGTAGGCAGTTCAAAGAAGAAGGATATGATGGGAATTACAGAATGATAAAAAATTTTCCCAAATTGATTATTGATGAGGAGGATGAACAGATTATCAAGTCACCTCATAAGGATGAATTCAAAGAAGTCTTTGATCTTAATGAGTCTAGTGCTAGTGGATCAGATGGCTTTACAGGGGCTTTTTACAAAAGTTGCTAGGATATCATTGGGGATGATATTACTAAGATAGTGAGAGCCTCATTTTGTGGGCAAGATCCGACTAAGTTCATTTCTCACATTAATCTGATTCTCATTCCTAAAAGGGAGGTAGTGAAGGGATTTTTAGACCTTAGACCAATAAGTCTAAGCTCTTTTTCCAATAAGATCATATCCAGGGTGATTCATGGAAGGCCAGTGAAGGTTCTATCAAAGCTGATATAACAAAATCAGTCTGGTTTTGTCAAGGGAAGGAATATTGCAAAAAATGTGTTACTTGCTCAGGAAATCATCAGAGATACTAACAAGAGAAACAAAAATGTGAATATGGTGGTTAAGTTGGACATGGAGAAACTTATGGTAGAATGTCCCGGATATATCTTACCAAAGTTTTGAGAAACTTTGGTTTTTCAGAGGTATTGATTGATATGATTTGGAGATTGGTTTTCAATAACTGGTATTAAGTGGTATTGAATGAAAAGTCATATGAATTCTTCAAATCATCAAGGGGTTTAAAGCAGGGGGATCCATTGTCCCCCACTTTGTTCATAATGGCAACAAAAGTGCTTTCTAGGGGGCTCAACAACCTAAATGAGGATTGAGTTTGTGGGATATGCGTTACCAAAGTGGAGCCCAAAAATTAATCACATTGCATATGCTAGTGATACCATTTTGTTTGGGTTGGGGGACAGGATTTCCCTGCAGATGATGACAGTTCTAAAAGATTGCGAGGAAGTGGCAGGGCAGAAAATTTACAAAGGTGCCTTTTACCTACATGATAACACCCCTCTCAGTGTAGCAATAAGGCTAAGGAGAATTACTGGAATTAAACAAGGCAATTTTCCATTTATTTATCTGGGATGCCCAATTTACTATGGTAAGGGCAGAATCAGTTACTTTGAAGATATGTTGAGGAAAATATCTTTAAGATTATTGTCTTGCCATAATAAACTCTTATCCTTTGGGAGGAGACATATTTTAATTAGCCATGTTGCAGTCTATCCCAATTTATTTATCATTTGTGATGACCCCCCCTCCCCCCTCCAAAGAAGGTGATGGACAGAATTCACCAATTGTTTGCAAGGTTTTTCTGGAGTAATTCTGGTGGGAATAAAAGCAAACACTGGGTTTTTCTGGAGTAATTCTGGTGGGAATAAAAGCAAACACTGGGTAGTATGGAATGACCCATATTTTCCTAAAGAAGAAGGGGGAAGGGGGGGTTGGTTTTAGGTCATTGTATGATGTAAATAAGGCATTGGTTGCAAAGTTGTGGTGGACATTTGGAACATCTACCTCTTCATTATGAGCTCAATACATGTGAAACAAGTATTGTAAGAAGATGCGCCCTGCTATTGCATGTAATCAAGGGGCTTTCTCTTGTGTGGAGAAACATGACGAAGATAAGGGAAGAGATGAAGCATGAAATATGGTGGCAATCAAAATCTGGAAGTGCAAGCTGAATGCATAGCGCAAAATTAAATCTAGAGAGGATGAAAATTCAAATGGTTACCAGATATTACTGTTGTGAGAAGAAGGAGATGGAAACCATGAATCATTTATTCTTAACAGCTCTCATAGTGCAAAAGCTATGGAAGCAGTTTGCTACATATGCAGGTATTCACATTGAAGGAATGCATCTTCAGCAACTAATATATGCATGGTGGGACTTTCAAGGACCAATCAAGCTAAGGAAGGTGATGCAATCCATACCTGCCATTCTGATGTGGGAACTATGAAAAAGGAGAAATGCACACAAACATGAAAAATACCTATTCCTATTAGTGGATGTATTTTCAATGCCACCAAATGACCTCCCAGTTCATAAGAAATAACTACACTTAGTGGAGGAGGGTACTAGGGCAGTAGGCTGAAACTGTTGACTTTCGGAGTGCATATAGATCAAAACTATATGTACAAAAAGTCTTATGGAGACCCATACAGGAAGGGATTGTAGGTAATACAGATGGTGCTAGTAGAGGAAACCCTGGCCAAAGTGCATATAGTTTTTGCTTAAGAGACTCAAAAGGTAACTTAATCTATACAGAGGCTGACAAAATAGGAATAACCACAAACATGGAGGCTGAGGCAATGGCTATATGGAAAGCAATATCCTATTGCCTAGATAGAAGTCTAGGAAGAGTACAGATACAGACAAAGTCACTTGCTTTGAAGCATATGGTAGTTAGAGAATGGAAATGACCCAGTATTCGATTTTCTCATCAATCCAACCGTTCACGTTTTTTCCTTTTTTTTCTTATTAATGAATAGATCTCTTTACTTGTATGACTTATATGTCTCGTATTTCTCAAAAAAGTGATTCGATTGATGGAATTTGGTATGAGACCGACGATCTTGATGAGATTGATATTCCAATCTTTCTTCTTAGATTGTATTGATTTGACCCAATATCTTTCTATACTCTTGTACCACATTACTATCGGTGATTAGGATATCATCACCTAGTAAGGCATAATCAGAAAATGAGGTTGTTCTATTTGAGTATGCATGCTTTGCTGCCAACCACACTATGTAGTGGTGGGACAACAAAAGAGGGCCCAAGAGCTGTGGTAACCCAAAGGCTATCCAGTAAGAAAGGCTATCTCATGCATTTTCTTAGTAAGAGTTTTTCCTACTAAGAAAGTATTGAGACCTAATGTTGACTATAGAAGGTACGAGTATATCTCCCCAAATACAAGCCATCAGGGAGCATATAATGCTTGATCCTCTTGGATGATAGAGATTGTGGAAGATATACACAAGGTCATGCAACAGATGGAGATATAAGTCAAACATATATTTCGTGAGGCTAATTAGTTTGCGGATTGTATTGTAAAGGAGACATTCAATCAGAACAACAAAAACAGCTACCAAGCACAGCCAGAAAGATCATGAATAAGGACAAGTATCAAGTCCCAGCAGTGAGAGTGCACACAAGGGCTATTAGGCGAGGGGAAACATGTACAACATGACAATTCCAAAAAACACAGTTGTGGATTATATAGGCAACAAGGCATCAGCTAGACCAAAAATCTGTGAAACAAAAAGGCCCCAAACCTTTAAACGGAAGAGATTTACAATTAGGGGTCGGTTGGGAGAACAAAAAGCATCACTAGATCTAATTCTACTTTCAAAACAAAAAGGGGGAGTAGAGTTCACCAAGAGGACAGAGTGGAATCAGCTAGTGCAAGGAGACATGCGCACCTCCAAGGACTTATACAAGAACCCCACTGGCTGGTAGCAAGTAAAAGGAAGACCTTGGTCAGAAAATGAAGGCGAAGCAGTCAAACAGAGTGCTGGGAAGTGCAACTTACAGATTGAGCTTGAAGGATACACACAACTTCTCTTCAACAATGAGTGGTGGAGCCGTCCATGGTGGAGCATAGAAGGAACCCCCGAAGAAGAGGACAGATCAGGAAGATACAAAGTTCACAAAGAATCTAGATCGAGTTACATGAACAAAGCACAGAGAAGAGCGGAGAAAGCAAGCACTTGGAAAAGCCACAAAGGCGCTCTGACATGGAAGAACGGAAGAGTCATCTGGAAGCCTTGAAGAAGAAAGTGACGATTGAACTAGCTTCTAGACTTTCCATCCGATATTTTAGGGCAGCAATTCGGCTTTCGGAGTCGCTTTGTATATTGGACAAAGTTTATATCTGATTATTCAATAAACGAGCATGAGCCCAATATTTAATTAAAAAAAATTATCTTTCTTATTTGTGATTTTTTTTAAAATGTTTAAAGAATAAAATAGACAATTAATATTAGAGGAAGAGAGTACAAATTTCAATAATTCTTTTGTTTCTCTTGAACATCACATAAATTGAAAGGAATGGAGTAATTATTTTAGTCATATATTAGGGGCCAATGGGGTTGACACTACACATGCTGCTTCATCACACACAACTACCCTTCTATCCAGCATATAAATATATCTTTGGTTCAGTCTCACTTTAACTCTCAACAAGCTACACTGTTCTCTCCCCTCCCCCCTTCCTTTTTCCATTAAACAACTTTGTTTCCTAAAGAGAAAAAAATGAATACTCTGATGAGTAGACCATATTATGCTTACTCAAAGATGTGGATGGAAGACCCTGAAGAGGTGCAACATAGAAGAGCACAATTCTTGATTCACAAGTCTCTACAGAAATCAGATTCCATGGGATCTCCGAGAATATGGTTGAAAGTGAAAGTGTGTAAGTTGAAAATCAAGATTGGAAGGAAATTAAAAAGGATGAGGAAAAGCATATTCTCAAGATTTTCTAATTTTAGTTCCAAGTTGAAATTTTGAAAAATAAAGAAGGAAATGAAGAAATTAAATCTCATCTATTTTTTTTTTTTTGTTTCATTTTGTGTGGTCACAAGAGAGAATAATGAGGCATACTATACACATAAACAGATTTTTCTATGCAATTTATAATTAAGGGATTGGCTTATTTTGTTTCCACACTTCATTCCAAATTTCCAATGTCTGTTTCAGTTTTGAGCCATTTTTTGCTCTGATTTCTTCTGGCTAAAATTTTACAATGCTTTGGGATTTTAGATATTGCTGGGCCTAGTTCTTAATTAGATGCGTCAGTCTGGAAATTTAATTTATCTCAGTCCACAAAGATTTATATAGCTGACTCCAATTTTAAGGCTTAGTTGTAGTTCAGCACTATTGATTTCTAGTTGGTTAAAATTTTTGAAAAGCAAGTCTCGTAAGTACCATTTTGAATAGATTTCTCATAAGTCATAACCAATAGTGATTTATCTTAGAAAATTAATTTCTTTGTTCAAGAAAATTTAAATAACATGAAATTTGATTTTTTGAAATAATAAGTCAGTGATGGTATGAGAAACTGATCCATCACGTTTCACTTTTATGCATCTTCCGGTACACCCCAATATTGTTAATTTTCAAAGTATTTATCAACATTATAGATAAATTCATTTGAAATATTATTTTTCTTGCTAACAAACACGTCCTATGAACTTGGAGTGGAATCAAATTTATCAGAACACATGTGAAAGTAAGTGCAATCATAGAGTGGAATATTTGTGCTTGAGTAATATTTTCAAATGTATTTATGGGAAAACTAATTTTTTTCAGCTTATGAAAGTCCAATCTTCTAAAATTAGCACTTGTTTTAATATAAAACAAACATATACTTTCACTTTCCATAAATTTGATCAAATATTGCTATTAGGGGTGGGCAAAGAACAAAATTTAATTCGATAATTTGATTTTTGATTTTTTAAGAATATTTTTATCATATAAATTAATTATTTTGATATTTTGTAGCACGATATATTAATAATCATAGTTTGATCGATTTCAACATATATATACTCATGTAATAAAAAATTATAATTTCACCTTTTCAATTATATTATATTAATACCTTACACATGTGAAAGTATTAAAAAAAATTATAAGTGATTCCATTAGTTACAGTCATGCACCAAAAAAGGACATTGCAATTAATGTAAAGTAGTCAAAATTTAAATAATTAGTTCCGTATTAATAGGATTTTATATATTTGCTAGTATTACAATAAAATGTGATTTTTTTACATGTAACTATATACTTCGATATGGATTGCAGTATATTGATATATATATATATATATCAAAACCAAATATTTTTTGAAATGCCAATATTAGAAAAATATATACCAAATATCAAAATTACGGTACCAAAATTTTAATTATAATACAATATTTTGGCATCTACCGTACCGTTACTATGATTAAAATTTGAGTATATCACCCTCCAACAACAATCTTCAAGACTTGAATCACTAAATCAAAGTGGGGCATGAAGAGTTGATCAGTCAAGTTCACATTATTGTATAATAAAATGAAAAATAAAATCAGAATTTTATTCCAACACATATTAGTTCGTCCTTGTCGGTACAGCCGTACATATTTACAACTAGTACCTAATCCTAAACTTTCATATTCAACCTCATTAAAACTCTTTTTTGACCCTTTGTGAAAAATCCATATTCATTTGTCTACCATGTGCAAGCAATAAGGGATGAAAAATTAATTGCAAGGTTATAACAATAAAGAAACCTAATCATGTACCACATGCATGATCTAGTGAAGCTTTTTTTTTATGTTAACAAGTCATAATGGCTACCGCCCCAAATGATGCAATATCCTTTCTTTTATTATAATTATTTTTTTTAAAAAAGCAAAAAATATGAACTTTTTATTTTTTGGCAAGTCTTTTTTTTTTTTTTTATAGAAAATAAATTATGACTCTAGATTGGTAGATTGTTTATCTCCTCTTTTGGATATAGGTTAATTGACCAAGCTCAGTTAAATTTTTGTCTCTTTTGATATATTTCTTATTTGTCTTTTTACTCATGGTCTTTCGAAATTTTTTTCGCTAGCTTCTACATGAAACTTGATTTTTTCGATCCCAACAATTGCTCCCAAATTCACACATGAGAGTACGTGGTTATACAAATATTTTTACGAGCAATTAAATCAAACCCACAAGAACTTAGCTTTTGATAAACTATCGAATTAATCTATTGTATTTAAAAAGACAAGTTCAACACAAGAAGTTAATTTTGTTGGGATATATACTATTAATCATAGAATATATACTATTAACCATGAGTTTAAATATAGTATTTAGTATAGAATAATTATTCATCCAATTTTAATTAACGTTTTAATAGATCATATAATCGTTTATGTGCCCATTTACTTATATAGTAGATGATTTAGTGTGAGTTTTAACTTATACACAAAGGATTAAATCATTGGTTCTTATAAGTATAAAGTTTTTTCGTTCACAATCTAAGATGGAAATTGGACAAGCCATCGGTATGATTGTAGCACAATTTATCTTGATTATGGGAACAGTGTAGTTCCAACTTCTTGTGCTAGTGCATATTGTTTGTATTGAACGGGACCGAGTAGAGATAGTTGTTTTAGACTGACTAATAAAAACATATTCTCTAAACTGTTAAATGTACTTATATTTTCAATCCTGATATAACTATTATGATTTGTATATATTATTTATCGTTTTGATTTATTAAAAGGTGGGATTCTGAGATAGGTCAATATACCTGGTAGATTGGATGATAATAATATATATTGGTGAAATAATAAGTTAGTTGACGGAATCCATGTCTCGATATAGGGATTGATGATATGCCTTTTGAGAAGCTTATGAGTTTTCATCGTGTCAAACCTTGCAAGTGGATTTATGAATTAAACACATGAAATAAGTTAAGTAGTGCTCTAAAGGAAATAAATCTTTAAATTAAATTTGTTAGTAATTTTATTTATTGATTAGTATCTGCGATCTTAACATGGGGAATGGCATAAGTGTTTAATGGAGAATTTCGAAGTATAAATGGAGGAGTGCATTATGAATTTTTAGTGGAATAATTTGTAATTTATTATAGTAAGAATAATTTAAAATTAATTATTTGAATTATTTCCATAATAGGGAGCCTCAATAATTAATTTTATTGTCCATACAGTGCCCATATTTAACTAGAATTCAGAATCCTATTTCTAATAAAAGAAGAACACATTGGTTTCTTGTTTTTCAAGAAAAGTGGGTTTCCTTCTTCCTTTTGGATTTGGGAAGATCCTCTATAAATAGGTGTTTTCCTAATCTAGAATAAAGGGGGATTTGGATGAAAGGGAATTAAGTTTTCTATACAATGCTTGCCCACCCAAGTATTGAGAGACTTCGGATGTGAACTTGGGATCACGTAGAAGATCGCAGAACTGCAATCCAACTTGTGGATTCGTTTGAAGGTAAATGCTCACGCTTCAAGAGGTATTTATCTAATTAAATTGCATAAAGTTTATGTGTTCTAGCACGATTGATTATTTGTGTTCTAGCATAAACATATGTGTTACCTATTATTCATGGAAGCAGTTCAATCCTTTTATGCTTCCGCGCGCATATGATTTTCCAACAATTGGCATCTAGAGCTTTACTTTGGTTATCTGACTGTATAATTATATGTTATATGACTGTATGTATATTACTTTGGTTTTACCTTTATGTTTGACCACTTGAATATGGAAGGTGCACAATTTTTAAAACATGTAGCCGTGTAACAAGAGAAATTTTAGTTCCCTAAATTTCTTGTAAATTGGAATTTTGGGAAAGCAAAGAAAAAAAAAGTGGTCACACATGGCCATTATGTGATTGGCCAAGGGACATATTGTTTTGGATTTATGTTGCGGTTAAAGAGGCACTATATGATTAAGTTCCAAAACAGTTGATATTTTTTTTTGCTTGGGTTGTTAATCAAGACCATTAAGCAATTTTATATAATTAAAAAGTTGATCATAGCGATGGTTAATTCTTGTTTCAAAAAATTGGTTTCAAGTGCTCATTTTTTTTAATTGGTCAAGAATCAATATGTTTAGTTATATGGCCATAGCTTTTCTTTTCTCACACAAATACATGAACTTGTATACATTAAGAATTTTCTTATAATTAATAATAGTTTCACGACCCGTACCTAGGGCCTAGATGTGACACGATGAATGAAGACCCGAGAGTCCCCAAACAAGCCTCAAAGCAATCAAAACCACATCATCGGTTCGAAAATGCATTCAAAAAATAAACATATAGTTCTACAGGGCGAAAAAATAGGACTCACACTATGGGGTATCATAAGGGAAAGGGGCCTTTCACGCTGAATGCATAAACATACATAATCTCCATAGTCAACCATGATAGTCATAGTCGATAGTCATAGTCAATAGATAGCCGAAATCATAAACTCCGAACACAACATCTCATATATAAGTGCACAAGATTCTACAAGGTGTCCAACAATGTCTCTAGTCAAGATGGATAGGGGACAAGACATGCCCGGGCTCACCCTCAATTACTCAAATAAACATAAAATAACATGGATAGAAGAAAGGTGGCTTGTCCTTGAAAGATAGGACTCACCACAAAGTTAACTTTCTGGATTCGAGCTATTCGTCAAAAGGTGGATGGTCGGGACGCTTGTTCCCTACATGGTAAAATCATGTAGGCATAAAGTATGCATTAGTACATTCGAATGTACTAAGTATGTGGGCATGCTATGCTTATGACTTATCAAACCTGCATTTCAATGTTTGGTGACAAGAGCACATAATATAGGAGTCATATATCTAAAAGAGAATAGTATACAATATGCCATGGAATTCATGATGCATGAAATGCGATAATGCTCATCTATAGTGGGGATGGACTATAACCAATGATTCAAACCCATGCGAGCTATTACACGAATTAGACTGATAGACACCTCCCATCGGTTGGGAGAAGATTACTTGCCAAAGGTAATCTAGATCACACCTTACGGGACCCCCATTTCGGTGGATGGTCACCTTCCTTACGGAACTCACCATTTCGGAAGGATTTTCCAAAATCATATCATGTCAAGACAAAACGAATAACCATTCCTTATGACCCGGTCATTTCGGTAATAACTTCATTCCTATGTTGGCACATAGTTTGAGGAAAGGGAGAGGACCCTTGGGGATAGCCCTGACGCCCCCAATCCTTTGGTGCTAAGTCAAAACATCCTACGAGAATACTTATACATATACGTGCTTTCAAGAGATACAAAGTTCATTTTAAATCCGTTTAGTGCACATTTGGGCTGAAAAGCCAAACCATAAATCAAAATCATGATACTCATGCATAAGAATAGCTCATTCAAATATACAAGATGGTGCAAGCACCCACGATGCTCAAAGAGCCATAATCGTAAAACATATAAGTGATCACATTCTTGTCATAACCATAATCATATCGAAATCATTCCATAAGGCATAATTGGGCTTAACCCATTCAAAATTCTTCATAAAGTTTAGTGCTCATGAATGCAATGCTATGAGTTGGATGTAAATTATATGGGCAATATAGATTCAAGGTTAGATCAATAATACATTTCGAAATTCAGCTGGAAAACATAAATAAAATCAAAATTTAAATCATAGTATGAATTACCCACGCGCAATTCAAGTGTTGAAGGGGACATGCACTTTCATGAATTTATTGTCTCAATATAAAGCATTATAGAAGAGCTTAAAATAGCTTAAAACCATCAAATAAATACAACCAACACTTCAATTGAATTAAATAACCAATAATCCTCAAAACCCATTTGTAAAGTAAGAAAAACCTTACGAAAATTAGATGAAAACGTTTTGGACTCTTCGGTTAAAAAGGGGCCAAGGATCAACCCCACATACCTTAGTATTGGAAGATGAACTTGAGAGGAAATTAGCTTGAAGATGAATCCCAATTTGAATCCCTAGCTTGAGTCTTGAGAGGAGAGCCTAGAGAGGACCTTTAGGAATTTGATTTTTTGGGTAAGAGTGCTTCTAATGAGAATGAGTAAGAATGAAGTAGTCTCAACTAATTTGGGGCTTAGAATAGGCAAATGTTCATAAAACACAATTAAAATAAACCAAAATTATATAAATGACATTAGTGAAACGGATGGAAAAGTTGTGTGTCAAGGCTTCACGGGCGCCTACACGATCCGTTTGGTGCTTCACGGACCGTGAACAATGACCACGGGATGGCACTTAGACAAATTTCGCAATGTTAACACTTAGAATTTTTTCGAAGCTAAGGGGTAACATACGGACGGCCACACGGCCCGTGTGACACTACATGGGTCGTGTTAAGGACCATGAGGCGACACTTAGAAAATTTCGCACGAGAAAGTTACGAGATAGTGATTTTGTACATAGAAAAATTTCGCATTGCGAGCTTATACGGTGGTCTACACAGGCCCGTATCACACCACACGGACCGTGTGGGTGGCCATGTGCCCGCACTTAACTTGAAACTTCCTGTCGAGTCCCTGTAATCGAAATCATGGCCAAGTACCTCTCCATTGGAGGTCATACGGACCGTGTGGCTTCACTGGCCGTGTGTGCCTCCCATGGAGAGACACTTGGTCAAATGTTCTCTCGGGTCAACATTATGAGGTCCGATAAAGTCGCTCGAAATATTCGGGTCCTTACAAATAGTTACCATTTAAGTGGTTTGTTTATTTGAAATTTTTGTAAATTCTTAATATTTTATGTCTGTGAGATTGTGATACATGAATTGAGAATTATGATTAATAAATAGGATTCATGAAAGTGATCATTTATTTGAATCATTAGAATGTGCTCAATGTATTATGTATAAATTGTTCTAGATAAAAGTATACCGGTAAAGGTTTGTTTACTCACAAACTGTTTTACCTTAGATACTAGTAATACTTGATTAATTCATGAGATGAAATATTAAATGTTTTCATCTTTGAACGTGAGAAACATAATATCTTGGATTCTCAGGTACATTAATTAAGAGGACAATTTGATATAAGAAGGTGTTGTGTGTCTTAGTAAAAGAAAGGACACAATTTATGTCTGGTGCGTATGAGATAATAATTAAAGTGAATAAAAATTTGAATCATGTTATTTTAATCTTCAATTATGCTTAAAATAAATATTTTTCAGATTTGGTTATAATTGATGGTCATGAACTTTATGATCTCAGATTGACTTGAAATTTGATGGTTCTATCGAAAATCCTTTTAGATGGATTTTTAGGTTGTTTGTCAGATTAAATTTTCATTTGAATATGATAAGGTCATTCTTCATGTCAGGTATATTTATCTTGAATATAGGACATGATTACAGATAATGATTTAACATAAATTGATATATGATAAGAACATAAATCACATAATATTTTTCCCTAAAGATACTTAAATCATGTGAATTTGAATATGGTCATAGCTTTGGAAATTAAAAAAAATTAAAAAAAAATTTGGCCTCCAATTGACCTGAAATTTGATAAGTTCATTGGAAATGACCTGACTAAAAATACTCATTGCTATGTTATTATGATTTTTTGAGGTCGTTAAGATGATTTTGCAGTTGTTCTTTCGGATTAAAATGTGATTTAGTATGACAAGAATCCTTTATATCAATTTTATTTATGTTAGATATTGTTATGATTACATATGATTATTTAATATGAATTGATATATGATAAGGATAAAGATCTGATATTTTTTTTAAATCGTTTGAATCTGAATTTGATCATAGATTTAGAGATAAATATTAATTTTGAACTCTAATTAATCTGAAATTTGGTAGGTTCATAAGGAAATGATCAAATTAAAAATAATCAATGCTATGCAGTGATTTGACAACTTCATATCATTTTAAATGATTATTTTAGGCGTTTTGTTATGCTTGAAAATTAAATTTAATGAAAAATAACTCAATTATGATATAGTGGTGATAGAGATTGTTCTCTACGACTCTCACGACTAAAGTTTAGTGAAATATTAAGTTCATGTGCTGGCATTAGACCTTCCTCCATAAGGGATGAAATCAATACAAGCCACTAGATTTAATCTGATCTCTAGTTTTTGATAATTCGTATTAGTTGTCCTAAACTGAGTAATATATGATTGGATCAATGGATCTAGGGGTAATGCTATTCACTTGGCTTAAATTACCAGTATACTCTTTGTACGAGTTAGCTCTTGTACTAAATTTATGGAGACAATATCTGACACCACATATATATGTTGTGTAGTAGTTATTTTTCAGCAAATTTATTGTTCAAGATTCATGAACACTTATGACGTGTGTTTTTGAATTTTAATATTCAATGAATACATAAACATGCTGATTTTTTAAAAATAATGCTCAGACAATGAAAATAATTTTAACATTTTGTTCTTTATTCTTGATCCGTGTATCTGTTATACAAATGATATATGTGCTACGAATTATTAAACGGAAAATTTTAAATTCTATTTTGACCAAACAATATTTTCAACCGAATTGATCATAGTTTTAGTACCAAAAAATGGATTCTAATTGATCTGAATTCGATTGGTTCGTACGAATGACTTGATAAGAAATATTTCTTTTCTATTCATATCGTTATATGAGTTTTGGTCATATTTGGTGATACAGATTCTTCCTATGATTGCAAAGATTAAATAGTAGTGAAATATTAATTTCATGTGCTGACATTAGACCTTTCTCCATAATAGATCAATTTGATACAAGTCACTATATATTTAATTGCCAGTTTTGATAATCTGTATTAACTCTCCTAAATTGAGTAATATATGATTGGATCAATGGAACTAGAGTGATTTCCGCTTCACTTAAACTAACAGTAGACTATCCAACTGAGTTGGGTCTGTATAAGTTTATGAAGTGAATAATTGGTCATCGTACATATGTATTGCATGAGTAGTTCTCCAATCCCAATGATTGGCTATTCGAGATGCATGGGTATATATATGTATAATGAATTTTACTATTCAGAATTATTTAATATATACGGATCCTTCCCATGATTACCAGATTAAATAATAGTAAAGTGTTAGTTTCATGTGCTGGTTTAGACCTTCCTCCATAACGGATAAATTTATTGCAAGGCACTATGTATTTAGTCGTTAGTTTTGATAATCTATATTAACTCTTCTAAACTGAGTAATATAAGATTGGATCAATGGAACTAGAGTGATTTTCACTTGACTTAGACAAACAATAGACTCCAAATAAGTCAGGTCTGTATAAGTTTATGGACTGAATAATCGGTCATCGTACATGTATATTGCATGAATAGTTCTCCAATCCCAACGATTGGCTATTCAAGATGCATGAATATATATGTATAAATGAGCTCTGAATTTTATTATTCAGAATTATTTGATATATTATGATCTATTATATCTCAAACTCTCAAAATACTTCACGGACCCACTTAGTACTACTCAAGAAATTTTTTTTGATAAGATATTATTATTAAAGAATGCATTATGTATGAACTTTATATAAAAAGAATTGATTTTCAGTTTCTAATTAAATAAGAGATAAATGCTTAACATATTTTGTAACTCTCCTATTATTTGATAAATATTTTATCTCTTATAGTACATTGGTGCATGAACTTTTTATTAGTATTATCTCTTATGAATTGAATAATATTAATCTATCTTGCAAGAGAAACCATCTTTCAAATCAAATATAACTTATTTGTTTACTAGTGTCTAAAGTTATTTATTCTGAATAGAACTTCAACGTTGGTTAAAGGAGGGACATAATGGTTCATTGAAAGTGAAGTCACTACCAATGTGAGAGTCCTATTTAGAAAGAAAAATGACTTAAAGATCTTTCCTCTTAGAAAGAAAATGGAGGTAGTGATAAGTTAGAATTAATCTATTTTAATTTGTGTGGTAAATGAACATTCATGCAAGAGGTGATTTTAAGTGTTGTAGAATATTCATAAAAGATTACTCGTGATATGAATATATATATATGTGATCAATTGTTTTTTAATAAACTCAAGATATTTAAGACAAAAATAAAGATAGTGTCATGAAAAATATATAAAGTCCCTCCAATCTGATTGTAGTGCGGTATACCTCTTTGCAGAGTTCATTAGTCACTTATTTGATAGAGTAATTGCATTTCAATTATTTACACCAGACACTTTACAATAGATTGGTGTAAAAGAAGAAAGAAAAATAGACTCTTATGGAAATGGTAAGATTAATGATTGACTTATTTGAAGTTGTTTTACTTCTTTTGGAATATATCCTAAGAACAATATGTCACATTCGGAATTTAATTCCTCGCATGTTTGTAACTTTGACAACTATAGAACTAATAAGGATCTGGCATAAGTCTAGTCTGTGTCATGTTCAGACATAGAATTGTCTAGCATGTATACTGAAAGAGAAAACAAACAAGTTGGAATTAATTATGAATGTGTGTGTGTTAACTGGATATTCAAAAGGAATAAAAGAAGGTTTATCTTATTGTCCTGAAGAAAATATGGCTTATTAACACAATTGCCAGATTTTTAGAAAAGGATAATTTAGTAAACCATGTTCCTAGAAGTAGTTTTACAACAAATGAGCACAGAAATAACAAATGAGATAGTCGTAAATTCGGATGCTCAAGAACATCTAATCGGTATGTCAAAACTGATGTTCCATTATATTTAAATAGTGGGAGAAACGTTACTTGACATAAGAAAATATACTACCTCAAGTAGTGAGAGTGATGTTGAGCAAATTAAATAGCACTACATGAATAAGTTGTTAATACTTCAATACCAAAAGGTTTTGAGGAAAATATTAAGACTTAAGAACATGAAAGTATGACTATAGTAGTAGTACTTAGTCGTAGTGGGAGAATCATAATGAAGATTGATTTGTTGTATATTTTTTAGATAGTTTCATGATAGAACTCCTGAAAAGAAGTACACTCTTAAAGATTTTATGATAAGGTCCCTCGAGATCTAGTACCAAATCGATTGTTACGACTAAGCACTACTAGATTGAATTGCATAGGAAAACAACTTGGTAAGATCCTTTTGATAAGTCATTTAAAAGGAATGCATGTGAAAGTTGTAAATGCATAGTTAAAAATCTAAGTGGGAGACTGTTAAGGTATATACTATTAATCGTGGATTTAGACATAGTATTCTAACAATTTCCAGGATTGAATATCTAAGTGGGAGATTGTTAGGGTATATACTATTAACCATGCATTTAGATATAATATATTATAATAATTGTGATGGTTAAAAGTCTAAGTGAGAGATTATTGAGATATATACTATTAACCATGGAATATATACTATTAACCATGAGTTTAAGAATAGCATTTATTATATATGCTTCCATTGCGCATATGATTTTCCAACAGATTTTCTATTTATCTATTTCTAAAATTAATTTCAAACATAAAGCAATGAAAATGATTGATCTTTCAGAGGCTAATTTAGAAAGTATAAAATTCTAGCTCTATGACGTCTATGTAGTATATTAATCCATCATAATTATATTATTGGAGCATGATATTTTAATATGAAATTCTAATATTAAAGTGTATTATTTTAGTAGATATAAATTGATAGGAATGTGATCAATTATTTTTGGTGTAGCTTATGTAATTAATAAGTCATGTTTTACCTCATTATGTCTTGTAATTCATTTAACCTCCAAAGCATAATTCCTTCATTCATTTACCTACATTATTATCCATATTATTCCTATTTAAGAGAATAATGAATTTCTTACCTACAAATAGTGGTGTTTGTTCCTTTCTGAAGAGGATGAAAGAAAAATGAGAAGTGTGGATAAACATTGTAATGTGCAGTGAAAGAGAGAGTTGAGACAAAAAAAAAATAGTCTAAGTTTTCAACTGATTCACTATACCAAAGAAAGTGATTATATATGTTGAAGGAAGGCGTTCTTTTTGTGGAGCTTTGGGCTCTTCAACTAATTCGGAGTTGTTTGAGTCATATGATATTGTTGGGTTGTTGTATCATGGAGCGGACATGTCAAGAGTTATACTGTTAGATTGGTGTAGATTATGTTGCAGTGAGCTTGAACCTCCTTAAAGAAAGTGAGATATTCACATCTTAACCTGGATATATTTTTTAATTCATTTTTGTTATTTACTTTCAACTGTAATTTATTGTATTTGTGGTATATTTGTAAGGACCCAGATTTTTATACAACCTCCATGAAGCATGGAAGTTTGGTTTCAAAAATTCTTTGGACCAAGGTGATGCTTCATGGGAGCCCTCACGGTCTGTGTGAGGTCACACGGCCCGTGTGGAGCCTCCATGGAGTGGTCGTTGGCCTTTGGAGGATGTTTGGCCCTTAAACATGGTGTTTTAAACTAAGGCACACCACACTTGGATCCCTCACGGTCCATGTGACACTTCATGGACCGTGCAGTGGGCCCTGTGGTGGCCTTGGCTTGAAATCCCACAGTTTTGGGACCAAGTATGGTTACACGGCCAAGTTCACGATTCGTGTGGGGTGTCACGGCCCGTGTGGCCATCTGTAAGGCTTTCGAATTTAAATATTTCTAAGTATGGAATCACCATCTCATAACGTGATCATGGAACTTTTCTAAAGAGAGAAGTACGAGCAGTGTCACGGCCCGTGTGGCACTACACAACCCCTGTAACCTCCCGTAAAGGTGACTTCATTGAAAAATTCTAAATATGAGATCTTCAAGCTCAAGCTAAGTTCACTTTCAAGCCCTCGGTTCAAGCTTTATGTTATTTAAGGCCATCATGGGTCTCCTACATCAAGTCAAGTTCAAAGGAATTCCATTGGTTAAGTTTCTCACAAGTACCGATGGAAGGGTCAACTTTAAATGAGCATATCTCTTAGCATAAAAAGAACTGGGTGACCCACGACCTATCAAATTTAATCTCTTTGAACTATCTTTCCAACACATCTAGTTTCATCTCATTCCGAGTTTGGATCAAAAAGTTATGTGCATTTTTGTAAAACCCATCTGTGTAGGGAATCTATGCGGATTTTTAATTCTGTGTCATTAATGGCTCTTACGTAATTTTAGGTTATTTTAAGGGTATTTTATGACCTTTTCTACTATTTTAGACCTCGAAATCAGCTGGTATCCTTTTATTTTAATTTTAGAAATACTCTCACTCTAAAATCAATTCCTAAAAATCCTCTCTAAGTTCTTCTCTCAAGACTCAAGCTAGGGATTCAATTGGGGATTCAACTTTAAGCTAAATTCTTCTCAAATTCATCATCCTAATCAAGGTATGTGGGATTGATTCTTGGTCCCTTTCAACCAAGAAGACCCAACTCCTTTTAGTTGATTTTCATAAATTTTAGCTTACTTTAAATGTGGAATTTCATTGTTTGATTCTATGAAATTCAATTGATGTATGGGTTGTACTTTATTTATGATTTTAAGTTATTTTAATCCCTACTATGATGATTTACATTGAAGTTATGAAGTTATGAAGATGCATGTCCCCTTTAAAGCTTGATTTATGCATGGGTGATTTATATTATGATTTAAATGTGTTTTTAATTATGGATTTACTTCAATTTCACATTGTATTGTCCATTTTAGATTGAATCTCAATTACCCATGCTAATCTCACATCATTCATGGCATATGCATTCATGATCATTGGACTTTATGAAAATTAAGAAGTGGGTTAAGACCCAAATATGTTTAAGTATATGATTTTAATGAAAATATGGTTATGAACAAGAACTGAGTAAGAACCTATATATGAACATGAGCGTTATATAAGTTGAACACCTTTATGATATGAATTAATAGTAATATGAACTTGACTTCTACCTGAATACGAATTATATGAGTGTGCATATGATATGACATCTTGCATGAATATGTAATAACATGGGTGTATTGATGAGGACGGGCACAACCCTCCCTTTACACAATGCATAGATGAGGATAGGTACAACCTTTCTAACTCATATGTATGTATGAGCTAAGTGTGTATTGATGAGAAGGGGCACAACCCTCCCTTACACAATACATAGATGAGGATAGGTACAACTTTCCCTATGCAAATGTATGTATGAGCTAAGTGTGTATTGATGAGGACGGGCACAACCCTCCCTTTACACAATGCATAAATGACGATAGGTACAACCTTTCCTATGCACATGTATGTATGAGCTAAGCGTGTATTGATGAAGATGGGAACAACCCTCCCTTTACACAAGGCATAGATGAGGATAGGTACAACCTTCCCTATGCACATGGTTATATGAGCTAAGTGAGTATTGATGAGGATGGGTACAACCCTCCCTTTACATAATGTATAGATAAGGACAGGCACAACCTTCCCTATACAATATTATGTCAAGAGCTACATGTGTATTGATGAGGATGGGTACAACCCTCCCTTTACACAATTCAGGCAAGGAGTGACTCATTGAGTGCTAGAATATGTGGGTTATGGCTACTCTATGGTTTTCATATGACATATTGTGCAGGTTAACATCATCTTTCTTTCATGTTGTATGCCCGCATACTAGTACATTCAAATGTACTAACGCATACTCTATTCTTATATGATGTAAGGACCCGAAGTTTTGTACGACCTCAAGGAAGCATGAAAATTGGTTTCGGAAAGGTTTTGGACCAAGGTGGCACTTCATGGGAGCCATCACGGTCCGTGTGAGGTAGCACGGCCCGTGAGGTCATCAGTAAAGCTTCCGGAGTGAAATATTTCTAAGTACGGGGCCTTCATGCTCAAGATAAGCTCACTCTAAAGCCTTCATTCAAGCTTATCTGTGTTGTTTAAGATCATCATGGGTCTCCAACATTAAGTCAAGCTCAAAGGAATTCCCTTGGCTAAATTATTCTCTAGTGCCGATAGAAGGGCCAACTTTAAATAGTAATATCTTTCAGCTCAAAATGAACTGGGTGTCCCATGACATATCAAATCGAAGCTCTTTAAATTATATTTCTAACGCATCCGTTCTCACCTCATTCCAAGTTCGGAGTAAGGAGTTATACCTGTTCTTGTAAAACCTATCTGGCTAGACGGGAGCCTTCACGGACCATGAAGAGCTTCACGGACCGTGAAGCCAACCATGTCAAGGCCTTCATGAAACTTAAAGATCCATTTTATTAAGGTGTTTTTGATATTTTGATTCATCCCCAAGGCTTTTTATGACCTTTAAAACCCTTTTTACATTCCTAAACTTCTCCGACACTAAACCCAAAGGTTCTTCATCTGATTCGGTAAAAGGGTCAATTTTAAATGGTCATATCTCTTAGCACAAACTGAAATAGGTGTCCTACAATATATCACATTAAAGCTCTTTGAATTATCTTTCCAACGAACCTAGTTTCACTTAATTCCGAACTCGGACCAAGGAGTTATGCTTGTTTTCGTTCAGCCTATCCGTGCAGGCAAGCCATACGGCCAGCTACACGGACCGTGTGGCAGCACACGGTCCGTGAGGCTGGGGTGGCCTATGATTTTGTTTGTCAAATTGTGTTCTAAGTGTGTCTCTTGCCTTTTTACCTTTATACGGATGTTTGTACGGCCCGTGAAGCATCACACGGTCCATACGACCTTCCGTTGGAAGCCCTTGGCTTGAAACAGTCGCTGAAAATTCGAAGTCCATCACCAAGGCCCTGTAAACGGTCCGTGTGAAGCTACACGGACCTGGAACCCAAATCCAGAGGTAACTCTAACGTGTAAGCCACACCTCCAACCCGCTCAACAATTTCATAAGGACCAACATACCGGGGGCTTAGCTTGCCCTTTTTACCGAATCGCATCACTCCCTTCATAGGAGAGACCTTCACATAAACCCTATCCCCGACATGAAATTCGAGGTCCCTTATCCTACTGTCGGAATGGGACTTTTGACGACTTTGGGCCGCTTTCAATTTCTCCCTAATCACCTTTACCTTCTCCATAGCATCCAACACCAAATCGGGGCCAACTAAGGCCATCTTACCCAATTCAAACCACCCTACCGGGGATCTACACCTCCTCCCATACAAGGCTTCAAACGACGCCATGCCAATGCTAGCATGGAAGCTATTATTATAAGCAAACTCGATGAGTGGAAGATGATCATCCCAATTCCCCTTAAACTCCAACACACATGCCCTCAACATATCCTCCAAGATTTGAATAGTCCTCTCTGCTTGGCCATCGGTTTGAGGATGGAAAGTGGAACTCAAATTAATTTTGGTCCCAAGGCCCTTCATAAAAGATTTCCAAAAGTGGGAAGTGAATTGAGCACCACGATCCGATATGATGGATCTAGGTACGCCATGCATCCTCACAAACTCTTGAATATACAACCTCGCGTAATCCTCGGCACTGTAGGTAGTTTTGACTGGTAAAAAGTAAGCCGATTTCATCATCCGATCCACAACAACCCAAATGGAGTCGAATTGCTTCGCGTCCGAGGAAATCCAACCACAAAGTCCATACTCACATCCTCCCACTTCCACGTGGGAATTTCAATGTCTTGGACCAAACCACCAGGCCTTTGGTGTTCGATCTTCACCTGCTGACAACTCGGGCATTCAAACACGAACTTGGCAATATCCCTCTTCATACCCTTCCACCAATACACCTCTCTCAGATCCCGGTACATCTTAGTAGACCCTGGGTGAATAGAGTAACGAGCGTTATGAGCCTCACTCATAATAACCTTCCTTAGGTCATCTACGTTGGGAACACAAAGCCGGTCTTGGTACCGAAGTACACCATCTCCCCCTTGAGAGAAAACCTCAATCTTCTTTGCAATAATCAACTTCCTCAACTCACATAACGACGGATCTAGATCTTGCTTAGCTTTCACCTTGTTCACCACGGGAGATTCTGCCTCATTCTGAACCAGAATACCACCCTTGTTGGAATCGGTCAACCTGACACCCAACCTAGCTAACCGGTGGGAGGTCCCAATCGGTCCAATTCATGTAATAGCTCGCATGGATTTGGTTTGTTGGTTATAGTCCATCCCTGTTATATGTATATAGGAGCATTATCGCATTTGCATGCATCACGTATTCCACGGTATCTTGTATATTAAAGTCCCTTTGCTTATATGATCCTTGTACATTATGTGCCCTCGTCATCTAACATTGATATGCAAGTTTGGTAAGTCATATGCATTTCATGCCCGCATGCTTAGTACATGCAAACATACTAACACATACTCTATGCCTACATGATTTTACCATGTAGGGACCGAGCAGTTGAGTACCAGCCCCCGAGCGAATAGTCCTTCTTGAAGATATTTTTTTGCGGTGAGCCGCATTTTTTGAGGGAGATCTTTGTTCTTGTGTTCCTTATATATATTTATTTTGTTGAGGGTGAGCCTGAAACTTGTCCTGGCCCCTATTTCTTACCTAGAGGCATGTGTTGGGTGTTTTGTAAAGACCTTGTCATTTTGCTCAATTTATAAAATATGCTCTCTTCTTTTTGGATTTAGATTTCCGTTATTTACTTACTTGTCTTTAAAAGCTCTCGAACCAAGCTTCATAGATTCTGAAATTTTGAGGCTCGTTTGGGAACTTTTGGGTCCCCATTCGCCATGTCACATCAAGGCCCCGACCCCGGGTCGTGATATGATCGTTGATGGGGTTCGAGTCCCTATAAGATTGGTTGAGATGGAGGTTTTATGATTATTGAGTCATGGGAGGAGTATCGAGCACCGAAAGAGTGAGAGTTAGTCCAACTTGAACTTGTTAAACTACGTCGCCAAACGTAGGTGAGGCATAGAACCATCTAAAAAGTAATAGCCCCTGAAACAATAGAGGACTTATTGAGTTTGACTCCATATTGGGTGAGCCGATATGGTTTTTGAGCATTCCCTACCTGGCAAGTTTGGAATGGTTGTGGCAACATCAGCATGATTGTTGTACATTCACTAGCTCATAAGTGATTGTTTTTAGGATAAGAGAAACTCCCATAAGTTTTCTACCTTTAGTACTCCGAGTCGAGCTGAGATGAGATGAGGTGAGATCTTCTGAGATGAGATGAGATGAGAGGAGGTGAGCTCCTTTGAGATGAGTCTAAGATGATTGATGAGTTTGAGTTGATGATGTGTCACTTTTCTACTCTTTATTCTTGTATAGATAGACATTTGACGATTTGATGTTTGTTTTGAGTTGATGTTGTTTCCATATTATTCTACCTGTTTCTGTTTCACTCAGCTATTTTGCATACCAGTACATTCTAAGTACTGATGTGTACTCTAGACTGCATCGTTTTATGATGCAGAGGCAGGTACTAGAGATCGTCAACAGGCGCTCCGTTGAAGATCTGAGATTCTAAGCTGATTTGGTTAGCCTCCCCTACTCCGGAGGATTCCCTACATTTATTTCATCATGCTTTAGGGTTAGATTGGACTAATTCTTATTTTGATTTGGGTAGCCATGGGTCTGTCATTGGCACCACATGAGTAGTGATAGAGGCTTCATAGACAATGGTCGAGCGTTGATGTTGAGATTGTGAGCTAGTTCTATCTACTAGCTGTTATTATTATCTATTTATTTTGAGACTCCAGATGAGATGTGCCCATTTACTTACTTATACTTTCCGTTGTTCAGTAGAGTTTATTGATTGAATGATGTGATGAGGCTAAGTGGTTCTCTTGGGGACTAGCAATAGTCTCCGAGTGCTGGCCATGCCAAGGGTACCCTCCCAGGGTATGACAGTCATGCCTCCTCATTTGAAGTTGTAACCTATTTTCCACGCTAGCCAATTGAATCCATATTTTGAGGACGTGTAAGGCAAGGAATGTGGGCAGTGCAGCTGTGCTCTAATTTCTATGACACCTCCAATGTTAGACAAGTAGATTAAAGCTATCATTGACCACTAATTTGGTCGTAGTAAGGGTTGGAACAATTCGAGTGCTTAATTCCTTGTCCATTCGAAAGGCACGACGCCGAAGTAAATAACATGGGAGAAGTATGAGGACTTGTGGAAAGACAAGGATCAAGTCCACAAATATTTACACTTTTGTGTTTTTTGGTCATCAAAAAATTAGGTGGGGGAGAGTGTGCCGCCCTGCACACATCTACATTAATTATTCATAATTCTGGAGATGAGGCAGATTCATATTTAAATTCCACGAGTCAATTTCATGTTCCAATGTGTTTCTAGCTTTTGAAGATTATTTGGACAAGCATGAAGATCATTTAATGCCCTTAGAGGGTCATTTTAAGAGGAACTGGTGCAGCCCATGAAAGTGACATTTTTGTCATTTCAGTAAACTAGTTGAATTGTTTTATACTCCTTTTCTCCTTTTGTTTAGGTAGCTTGTATAGGATTTTTCAAGGGGTTTTCAATCTTATTATTGCAGGCATCTTTTATGTGTTTATATAAGTATTGCCACCTATTATTGACCGACCTATAACCTCTTTTGTATTGCCATTTGATTAAAATGGGTATTTTTAAATAATTGAGTTTATTTTCAATTTTTATCCAAATAAGCACAAATTTTTAATATATTTTTTTAAAAAAAAAACTTTCAAAATTTGTTGGTTACTTATTTCACTTTTTTTTAAATTTATTTTATTATTATAAATTATTATTATTATTATTATTATTATTATTATTATTATTTAATATAATGTTCAATATTTTTATAACTAATATTATTTATTATTTATTGTTACTTTTGGTATTTATTATTTTTACTTAGTGTTAGTAGTACACTTATTATTATTATTATTATTTAGTGTCATATTTTAAATATAATGTTTACCATTCTATTTTATCAATTTTATATTAAAATAATATTTTAATATGTTCAAATATTTTACACCATTATTCTAGCATATATTGTGTATTTTTTATGTAAATTTATTATTATAAATATGGTATATTTATATTAATGTGGGTATTATAATTATTGATTTGATGAAATACAATTCAATTTCATCCCAATTTGTTCAATATGTAGCATTTCCTACGAAATTCATTTCAATTCTAATCAATTTCTTTGCAATCTATTTAAATTTTAGCTAAATCATTCACATTTTCTTTCAATTTTAGCCTAAATTAAATCTATTTGTGACTTAATTTTAAATGATCAAACTCGGATACCCATGTTTTGACCCAAAATCTGACCCATTTGATTAAAAACTAATCGTGACCGTCCATTTTATTGATCCAAAAGTCCAAAATTATTCACATTGTTATTTTCCATTCCTGATCAAACCCCCAAAACCCTTATGACCTTACCATATTCACACTTTCCCTTTCAACACCACCAACCGCCCAACTCCCTTTCCCTCTTTGCTTCGCACCTTGGGTGAGGTGCCGCCAGTGGGCAACTAGATCGGCGCCCCGCCTCTCTCCCTTCTCCTCCATTTTTCTCTTCTCCCGTCACCACAGCTACCGGCGTCCCCTTTGTTTCTCCCTCTCTCCCTTTTTTTCTCCCTTTCCCCGGCAAAAACCCACTGGCAACCGTACCATACAGCCCCCTAAACGACCTCGTCTCCTCTCCTCTCTTCGCTGGCGAACTCCGATGGAAACCCCACCGTCGGCAACCCTTTTCTCCTTCCCCCCTTTCTCGCCCAGTCACCAACAACCCCTAAAACGACCCCACATCTCCTTTCTCCTTGCCGGATGAAAAACCAAACCTCTCGTCCAAAAAACCCGTCTAGCAACTTCAACAATCCCAAAGCCCATTGGAAACCACCATGCATCCATCGAGCAACCCCTTACCTTTGATAATGAAATTAGTCAAGATAGGAGTTCAATTTTTCGTTTCAACTTAGTTCGGAAAAGATATGTATTAATTTGTTTGTTGTATGTTTTTCTTGACTCTCATTTATTTTCCCACTGCCATTGAATGGATTGATTTTGAGGCATAAATTGTTGTTTTGTTTTACTTGAAGAGTTGATTTGTTTCTCAAGATTTGTATGCTAATTTGCTCTGGGTTCTGTAATTGATTTTGTTTCCTCCTCATCTGATGTTGCTTTCTCTAATTTGATTTTTCTTAATTTAAACTATGTTGATTTATTTTGCATGAGATTGGGTACTGATTTGGTGCAACGTGATTGATTTCATATGCCTTAATTAATTTAGACAGCCTTCTTCGTTTTTTATGATAATCTATATTAAATGATTATATTCTTATGCCCGTATTAGAGTGATTTAGTATCACATTATTTACACGAAAATTTTAGAACATTGACTCATTTTCTAACTCTATAATATATTACTTGCCATTGATTGCCTTATGTTGTGTCATTTGAAGTTTATTTTTCGAATATTTTCGGCAAAATCAAGGCTAATTGATTCAGTACTATATTTTTCCTTGTTTATGATAATCGCGAATCATATCACTAATTTTCTTGCCTTTTTGACAACCTGCTCTCTCCACTATATAAATATATTTCTTTTCACAGCTCTGGACACTTCTTAGAGACACATTTTCCATGGAAAAAAAAAATCTTTCTCTCAGTTTCTACTCTCTAATACACTCTTTTCAGAAATTTAAGTAACAAAAGAACTATTAGCAATTATGATTCGAGTTTACTGCATTCCTTGAACTAGTTTGTTTTCATTCTTTTTCTTGTATTAGTTATGTTCTACGCCTTCTAATAGTTAAATATATTCTGTTATGGGTACTTCTTGTTATCTCTTTTTTATTAGGGTTGCAAGTTTTTTTTAAATCCAGATTTGGAGAGTCGCATGAGAAAGGGGATGGATTCGAAGAAGGAGGATGACTCTGAAGTTTTTTTTTATTTACGTTATATTTTTTTATTTCTCGCAAATTGATATAATAATATAATAAAATTTGGGGACTACGAGAAGTGGAAACTATGTGCTACGTGTTTTTTTTTTAATTTTCTTTTTTTTATGTGAATATGTGATAGAAAACATGTCTATAGGAAGTTACGAATTTAATTAAGTTTAGTTTAAGTTTTGTTAAAAAAAGTTCTTGAAAATGTTTGCTAAAAATAGAATAGGGAGTAGTTTGTTAACTTTGATATTTTAGTATTAATAGATTTTTTTTTTAAAACTCACTAAATATTATTTTAGGATCCATCTTAACTTATAAGAACTAATCAACAATTTGCAATACAGTAGTTCAAGTTCTACTTAGACAGGATAAGTGTTTTATTTAAAAATTATGATTTTATTGGATTACTTAAAAAAATGTTTATAAATTTTAAAAATCATAGGATTGTATGGAATTTATTAATCAAGTTTTTTTATGTTATATTGTTTTAAAAATATATTTACATGTTATTAAACAAAAAAAAATTCAAGTTATAAAATTAGTCTATTTTAAGTTCGTATTTTAATATTTCATGTAATTTAGAAAATTTATTAAGTATCTTAGTATGTCATAATACTTATATATATTCTTTCGAAGTTAAGTGGATTCAACATTCTAAAATATTATTTTTGACATTGACAAATATTTTCATCAATGATCTTGGATTTTCTTTAAAAATTAACCAAGCTTATTTTGTGGCATGCTTATTAATTTTTTAAAACCATTTCACTATTTTTATCTGTTTGTGTTTGGAGGCTTATATGAGACCTTATATGTTAACTACCTGTCCTAATTGCTTTTCTTTGACGCGGAGTCTAATAGGAGCCCCAAATTCGTTTTTTAATCTAGGACCACCAAAGGTTAGAAAGCCCAATGCCTCTTGGACATCAGGAGGGACAATAGGCACTTTCCGAAATGATTTCATTCTCTCTTAGTGAGATTTTAGGTAAATAATAAATTAACTTAAGAAGAGTAGGGGTATATAGGACCCTCAGATAAGATGATCTAAACTCGAGCTTTAATAGGACGAAACTTTGATTTTCGTTCTTTGGATTAAATACGCCATGTGAGCTAAAACTAACAAAATCTAATTATGTCTTCTGAAAAAAAAATGTCACGACCCAGACCTAGGCCTAGAAGTGACACGGCGAATGGGAACCCGAGAATCCCCAAACAAGCCTCAAAGTATCCAAATTCACATCATCGGTTTGGAAGTGCATTCTAGTAGTAAATATATAGTTCTAAGGGATGGGAAAGTTGGACTCACTCTATGGGGGCAATACGGGGCTTAGGATCTTCCATATTTTCACATCAAACATACATACATATCAAAATTCTCATAATCAATCCATGATAGTCGTATCCAATAGATAACTGAAATCATAAGCTTCAAATACAACACATAAAATATAGAATCTATGAGAGTCTACAAGATGTCCAACAATGCCTCTAGTGATAAGATGGGAGGGAGGCCAAGACATGTCCCAGGCTCACCCTCAATTAGGAAAATAAACAGAAAACAACATAGGTAGAAAAAAGGTGGTTTGTCCTTGGAAGATAGGACTCACCACAATGTCAACTCTCCGAATTCGAGCTACCCGTGAAGCGGTGGATGATCGTAACACACGGTCCTTACATGGTAAAATCATGTAGGTCTAGAGTATGCGTTAGTACATTTGAATGTACTAAGTATGTGAGCATGCAATGCATATGATTTATCAACCTGCATTTCAATGTTAGATGACAAGGGCACATAATATAGAAAAACTCATATATCCAAGGAAGAAGTATACAATATGCTATGAAATTCAAGATGCATGAAATGCAATGATGTTCATACTTAGCGGGAATATGACCTCAACCGACATGTGTAAGACCAAGTGAGCTAGTACTTGAAATCCCGATGAAATCCCCTCACTGATATAGAGGTGGTCTGCTTGCCAAAGGTAAACCATACTTTAACGTACGGGAACATATCCCGATATGTCCTTCAAATCCCGATACATCTTAGTGGATCCCAGGTAAATCTAATAATGAGAGTTATGGGCTCCACTCATGATCATTTTCCCCTTAGCTCACCCACGTCCGGAACACATAACTGACCTTGATACCGATACGCACCATCTCCCCCTTGGGAGGAAGCCTCTATCTTATTGTTTTGGAAACCAACCTCTTCAAACCAAGCAATGACAGCTCTAGATCTTCTTTAGCCTTAACATCAACAACCATAAAAGATTCGACCCCATTTTGGACATGAACACCAACATTATTAGAGTCGGTCGACCAAACAATCAATCTAGCCAAATGGTGAAAATCGTTTGCCGACTCTTTCTCCCATTCATTAACACGAGCCACACTCCCCATAGATAGCCTACTCAGAGCACTGGCTATAACATTTGCCTTGCCACAATTGCATTGTACACTCATGTCATAGCCCCTAAGGAGTTCCAACTCTCTTCTTAGTCCCAAGTTAAGATCCCTTGGAGTGAACTCATATTGCAAACTCTTGTGGTCGGTGAAGACATCGGCATGCACCCCATACAAATAGTATCTACCAATCTTCAAGGCAAACACCATCGCCGCTAACTAAAGATTATGAGCCTGGTAGTTACGCCCATGCACCTCTAATTGCCTTGATGTATAAGCTATCACCCTAACATGTTTCATAAATACACAACCCCAACCTAAACCGATAAGCATCAAAATACACCACCAACCTATCTAAGCCATTCGGTAATGCCAAAACCGAAGCCGATGTAAGCCGACCTTTCAAGGTCTAAGAACTCACCTCATACTCATCCGGCCATACAACTTAGCCTTTTTTCTAGTTAACTTGATCAATGGAGATGCAATAGATGAGAAACCTTCAACGAACCTTCCATCATAACCAGCCAACCCGATAAAACATCGAATATCCAAAGGAGCAAGCATGTCAAACAATGCACATCCTTCACCAACTCCCTTTTTTACCTCATCTATAAGATTGCTACAACATCTTCCACCCTTGGATTGCATTACGTTCTCAAAGTAAATCTCCTTATTCGATAGGGAGAGATAGAGATAAGAAATCTTAAGATACGCACCATGGCACGATTAGATTCATGAAAAGTGAAACATTTCCTAAAACACCTTGTAGCATCCTACCCATAGATGTGGCGCACTTCACACCTATGAATAACACTCTACTTGACGCGGCATGTTGGACTCCAAGGACCATTTATAAAACTAGTGCTCTTATACCATCTTTGTCACGACCCGGACCTAAGGCCTAGAAGTGAACGGCAAATGGGAACCCGAGAGTCCCCAAACAAGCCTCAAAGTATTCAAATCCACATCATCAGTTCAGAAGCGCATTCAAATAGTAAACACACGGTTCTAAAGAATGGGAAAGTAGGACTCACTCTATGGGGGCAATACGGGGCTTAGGATCTTCCACATTTCCACATCAAACATACATACATATCATGATTCCCTTAATCAATCCATGATAGCTGCATCCAATAGATAACTGAAATCATAAGCTTCAAATACAATACATAACTTATAGAATCTACGAGAGTTTACAAGATATCCAACAATGCCTCTAGTCATAAGATGGGACGGGGGCCAAGACATGTCCCGGGCTCACCCTCAATTTAGAAGATAAATAGAAAACAATATAGGTAGAAGGAAGGTGGTTTGTCCTTAGAAGATAGGACTCACCACAATATCAACTCTTCAAATTTGAGCTACCCATCGAGCGGTGGATGATCGTAACACACGGTCCCTATATGGTAAAATCATGTAGGCATAGAGTATACGTTAGTATGTTTAAATGTTCTAAGTATGCGGGCATGCAATGCATATGACTTATCAACCTGCATTTCAATGTTATATGACAAGGGCACATAATATAGAAAGAATCATATATCCACGGAAGAAGTATACAATATGCCATGAAATTCATGATGCATGAAATGCAATGATTTTCATACTTAGTGGGGATGTCACCTAAACCGACATGTGTAAGACCAAGTGAGCTAGTACTTGGAATCCCGATGAAATTCCCTCACCGGTACAGAGGTGGTTTACTTGCCAAAGGTAAACCATACTTCACTTTATGGGAACATATCCCATTTCAGAAAGGATTTTTCACATCATATCATGATACTTTACCTTACGGGAATATATCCCATTTCGTATGAAGAATCCTTCCTTACGGGAATATATCCCATTTCAAATAGGATTCTCATAACATATGCTAAGCACATAGTTCGAGGAAAGGGAGAGGACCCTTGGTGATAGCCCTGACGCCCCCAATCCATCGGTGCTAAGTCAACATCCCAAGAGAATACATATAGTATATATATTCATGCTTTCAAACATACAACATTCATTTCAAAACCGTTCAATGCACATTTAGGCTCAAATGTCAAATCATAGCTTGTAGTTATAATATTCATACATAGGACAAGCTCGATTACAAATACAGAATGGTGCAAGTACCCAAAATGCTCAAAAGCTATAATAATTGACATATATGTGATCACATCCTTGTCGTAACCAATATCTTATCAAAATCATTTCATAAAATGTAATTGAGCTTAACTCACTTCATAATTTCCATAGAGATCAATGTTCATGAATGCAAATGTAATGCATGATGTGAGAATAGCATAGGTAACATAGATTCAAGCTAAAATCAATATTATAATATAAAATTAAGTAAAACCATAACTAAATCCACATTTAAAACACAATATAAATCACCCATGCATAATTCAAGCTTTAAAGGGGGACATGCATGTTCATAACTTCGTAACTCAATGTAAATCATCATAATAGGGATTAAAGTAAATTAAAATCATAGATAAATTATAGCCCATACATCAATTGGATTTAATAAGATCAAATAATGAAAACCCACATTTAAAGAACGGTAAAATTCATGAAGTCAATTGAAAAGAGTTTGAGTTTTCTTGGTTGAAAGGGACCAAGAATCAATCCTACATATCTTGATTAGGAAGATGAATTTGAGAAGAATTTTGTTTAAATTTGAAACCCCAATTTAATCCTAGATTGAATCTTGAAGATGAGACTTGGAGAGAATTTTGAGAGTCTAATTCTAGAAACTAAGTGTTAGTCTTGAATGAGAGTTTAAAATTAGTGTAGAAGAAGTTTAGGAATATAAAAAGGGGTTAAAAAGGTCTTAAAAGCCTTGGTGATGGGTTAAAATATCAAAAATACCTCAATAAAATGCCCCTTTAAATTTTAAACTGAGCTTGATATGGTTGGCTTCATAGGTCATGAAGCTCTTCACGGTCCGTGAAGGCTCCCCTTCTAGCTCAGACAGATTCTACAAAAAAAGGCATAACTTCTTGCTCTACACTTGGAATGAGTTGAAACGGGATGCGTTGGAAAGATAATTCAAAGAGATTTAATTTGATAGGTCGTGGGCCACCTAGTTCATTTTGTGCTAAGAGATATGCCTATTTAAAGTTGACTCCTCTATTAGTATTTGTGAAACACTTAGCCAATGAAGTTCCTTTGAAATTAACTTGATGTAGAGGGCCCATGATGACCTTAAATAACATAAATAAACTTGAATTGAAAGCTTGAAAGTGAACTTAGTTTGAGCTTGAAGATCCCATACTTAGAATTTTCAATGAAGTCACCTTCACGGGAGGTTACACGAGCCATCTAGTGTCACACGGGCCGTGACACTGCCCGTACCTCTCTCCTTAGAAAAATTCCACGATCCAATTATGAGACAATGATTCCATACTTAGAAATATTTCACTCCGGAAGTCTTACAGATGGCCTCACGGGCTATGACACCCCACGGGGGCCGTGAACTTGGCCAGGTAACCATACTTGGTCCCAAAACTGTGGGATTTAAAGCCAAGGCCACCACACGGCCCACCACACGGTCCGTGAAGTGTCACACGGACCGTGAGGGTCCAAGTGTGGTGTAACTTAGTTTAAAACACCCGTTTAAGGGTCAAACATCCTACAAAGGCCAAGAGCCACTCCATGGAGGATCCACACGGGTCCTGTGACCTCACACGGACCGTGAGGGCTCCCATAAAGCGTCACCTTGGTCCAAAACATTTATGAAACCAAACTTCCATGCTTCATTGAGGTCATACAAATTCCGGGTCCTTACAACAGAAGCCAAGTAAACTGATCTAAGTGGTATAAATAGTTTAGCTTAATATTTTCCTCTTTTTTTTAAAAAAAAGTATTTATGGTAGATTAGTTATTTAATTGTTTAGTCTTCTTTGTTTAATTTATTGTTTTTTTCACTTAGGTTTTTTTAGGATAATTTTCTTAAAATAAGTGACCTTATTTGCAATTTTCAACACCCACATAAAATACGAGATACGATCGAGACCTGCATTTGTGGACCTTGAAGGTATCCTAACACCTTCCGAGGTAACTTTAACCCTTACTTGTTCTCTGGTGACCTTAGACTTAGAATTAATTAGGTCAGAATGGTGTCCTAATGCACCTTAAAAACATAAGGTGGCAACTCTTCATCTTTATTTCAAATCCCAAAAGAGTTGTGCCACAACGTCATCCAGGTTCCCATTTTCACGAGAAAAATAGGGAACGATAGAATGACGACTCTGCTGGGTATATTAGGTTCTAACCAATATGTGTCACTATTTTATGTGGGTTTTATTTTCCTTTATCCCTATTATTTGCTTTACTTAAATTGCTTTACCTGCCTTACTTATTTAATATTGTTGTTACTATTTCTCCTTACTAAAATTATTTTCTTTTTTCCTTTCCCTCTCCCTTCTAACATCCCCCTTCCTCTCCCTTATCCTCTCTAATATACCTCTTTCTTTCCCTTAGCCCCCACTAACATAACTCCCCTTCCTATTTCCTTTTCTCTCCCCCTTTATTTAATTTATATTACTACTTTAAACCCCTAACCCATAACTTTCAATTTTTTTTCTTATTATTGCTTTAATTAGGTGCTAACTGTTACTATTTTTATTTAACTGTCATTTCGTTCATATCTTCCCCCACTTGGGACCCTCTTGTTTTTTCATTTTCTCATGATGATGTACCTTTGCGCTTCTCACAATATTCTCTTTATAACCCAAAGTCTAAAGAGATGGCATAAGCGTGGTGTAAGCGGATAGTTTTGCTACAGTAGGATCACACACTTTCTCACATAGGAAAAACTCAGTTTGTGTCTAACCCACTCTTGTAGAAACCTAAGATAGAGCTTTATCCACCTCAGAAACTAGGTCATGCATGCATAAGTCTTGGGTAGTATTACCCTTGGGGTCAATCTACATCATAGTAGCCACCCTATTTAGGTCTAAAGGGTCCAATCACCTTATAGGCAAAGAATTGTATATTATGTGCCAATGTGAATCATGATAGCAAGTTCAAGCCTAGATTGTCGTTAATATGAAGTTTAGAAAGTTTTCTAATTTTTTTTGCAGTTTTATGAAGCTGAAGTCATGATATCAGAAGATGTGAAGTCTAGGATTATTCCCTATTTGCTACCCCATCATCCATAGGTTTTATATATGTTATTTATCCTTCAAAAAATTATAATAGTATTATTAATAAAATAGTTCATTCACTTATTTTATTTTTCTAACTCTAAACTCCAATTAACAAATGAAGGCTTGATTTAGTTATCATGAATCACTTATGTGGCGTCTTAGGCCTACCTCTAGCTCAATGAGGTTCCCTTGCATTTTAGGGAGATTTTTTTAAACTATGTGCTATTTGTTATTATTATTCTAACCCCTAACAAGGTTTTGTTGGTTTCGCTTTTCCCCTTTCCAAGGTTGATCTGTACACTATGGCCTACCACACCCTATCAAAAGGGACTCCAACATCTCCTTCAAGCCTGAAGTTCAAAGGAAAGAGAAAAATAATGGATACCAGCAATACTATAGGAAAAGATGAGACTGTTGTGGAGGTACATTCTTTGAATGATTCGATGCTAAGACTGGAGCAGAAAGTAATGAAATTGGAAGAAGAATTGATTAACAAACACAATTGGGCCAAGCTGTCAACGTCTCTCAACTCTTCTCTTGGTACAAGCATTGGTGGTCATCCTAGCCCCAATCAATCCATATTTCCAAATCATCTTCTACCAACTCAATTGACTATCCAAGCTCTGAATCCATCAAATATGCCTTCACTTAACTACCTCAATGCTCCTCAACATCATGCAAACACCTTTAGGCCTATATATCCCACTTTACAACCACAAAGGCTTATCCCTCAACTCACTTGAAATCTAATGACATTATACCCAATGGCACAACCTTGCTATCAAAGCCTAGCTCTATGAAAGATTGAAACAGGATGGCTATATCACCCATATTCCTGGTTTGAATCCAGATACCCAATTCAAATAGTATTTTCCAAATAAAATTTGTGCATATCATTCAGTAATGAAGGGACATGCTATAGATGAATGTCATGCATTGAAAAACAAGATTCAGAGCCTAATCGACAAAAAGTCATAGACTTAAAGGATCATGAGTTTGGTACATTTGACAATCCATCTTCCAGTCATTAGCAAGCATGATGAAAGTTAATAAAGCAATCTCCCATAAAGGCTTACTAAGATTATAATTGCTACGTCTGGGACTCTGAGGAATTAAGCTTAGCTTAACTTTGTCATTTCAATTATTGCGCTTTATTTTATGCTCTTTTACTTTGTAGTTGTAACTACGTCAGACCTGATTCCCATTTAAGAGGGATACGTAGGCGCTCCTATGGAGTTTGATCTTATCATAATAAAAATCTTTGTTTCCCTTTTGACCATGGATTGGGGCGAAACTTTTTAAAGGGTCTAAAAAATTCTTCTAGAAGAGCATATTCCTTATCGAACAAGTATCTGGGACATCATTTTTTAGAAAGATCTCAAAAATTCTAAAATTCTTTTAGAGAATTTTGTACAAAAGAAATTTTTTAGTGTCTCTAAAAAATTTCAAACTGAAGACCGGCTTTTGAAAGGACACCAAGATGAAAGGCTGGATATCAACAACAAGTGGAGCATATTGGTTATGGCCAAGAAATATATCAACCTTCTCCCTTTTATAAACTGACAATTTTTCTTTAAATGTAGAAAAGACAGATGCACATCTCAACATTGCTCGAACAACCGTTATTTCAGTAAGAAAAAATATTACTCTTTTCTTTGCATTGGATGTGCCCAAAAATTGCATTATTTTGGCCCAAAATTGTATGTTCCCGACATTTGTATTGCATGTGCCCAAAAATTGCATTACATTATTTTGGCCAAAAAATTGCATATGTCTGAGATTTGCATTGTATGTGCCCAGAAATTGCATTATTTTGGCCCGAAAATTACATGTGGCCAAGATTTGAATTGCATGTACCAAACATTGCATATACCCGAGATTTGCATTGCATGTGCCCAAAAATTGCATTACTTTGGCTCAAAAATTATATGTGCTTGACATTTGCATTGCATGTGCCTAAAAATTGCATAAAATTGTTTTGGCCCAAAAATTGCATGTGTTCGAGATTTGCATTACATGTACCCAAAAATTGCATTATTTTGGCCCAAAAACTACAAGGCCCGAGATTCGCATTGCATTTGTCCAAAAAATATATTGTTTTGGACCAAAAATTGCATGTGTCTGAGATTTGAATTATATATGCCCAAAACTTGCTTTACATTATTTTGGTCCGAAAATTGCATGTATTCAAAATTGCATTTTTGCACTGGCCCGACGAAAATTTGCACTATGCTCGAAAATAACATTTCTTACATCGGCCCGAAAATTGCATGAAAATGACATACCCTTAAGGTGACATAGTCTAAAGACATTATTGTCATGGCCTAAGGACATTATGTCATGGCTAAGGGATTTAATTTCTGTTTATCATGCTCTTAAGGCGTCATAGTCCAAACGCATCATCTTTCATGGCCTACGAACATCATTTCATGGCCTAGGGATTTAATCTATGATTATCATGCTCCGAAGGTGTCATCATCTAAAGGCATCATTTTTATGCCCTATGGAAATCATTTTATAATCTGCGGATATAATTTGTGATTAGCATGACCCAAGACATCAAAGCCTAAGACGTCATTCTTATCGTCTTATGGAAAATTTCATGGTCTAGGTGGGAATTTGTATCATGTATATGATTTTTTTTTTCTATTTAATATGCGTGCTCTAACCATTTTATTCAGTTTATTGAATTTATAGATTGCAGAAATTCATGAACTCAAAACATGATCATTTTCGCTTATCACTTTGAAGATAACACTTTCGCGTCATGTATCGCAACAATTCTTTTCTTTTTCTATCACATTACCTATATAATTTTTGCCTTTATCTTTTCCATCACTACCTAAATCATTTACTACATCTTCACCCTATTTGTATAATCATATGCTCCAATCCTTCGAATTTAAACCACTATAGTTCCGAGTCCCACATCATTATTTCTATTTTTAGGAATTTCAGTTGTTCCTAAATCTAGAACTACACACGGCCTAATTCTTATATAATTAGAGATATGTAGGCGACTTGAAACTTAAGTCTCAGCCATAATATTTTTCCAAATTCCCTTTTGTCCTATTTGGCCCCTCAGATAATATTTCATCGGTGGGACAAAATCGACTACTCCGTCAACTTTCTTTACTCGACATTTCATCCTTTATTCTCGAGAATAGAAAGAGTGGATGTTGATGTCATGCCCCGGGAGGGTACCCTGGACATGGCTAACACTCAGATTATATTGCTAGTTCTAAATGAACCACATAGCCTCATCAAATTCATTCAATCAATATTTAACAAATCAGCGAAAGACTAAGGATGAAAAATGGTGGACAATCTCAATATATATATATATATATATATATATATATATATATATATATATATATATATATATATATATATATATATATAGAGAGAGAGAGAGAGAGAGAGAGAGAGAGAGAGAGAGGCCATTAGCCAATGATCAAACTTTTATTCTCTGACATAGAAATAGTTCGAAGAAAATCAGTTAAGACATAAAGACCTCAATATCAATTCATTACTATCCAGTCTATGAAGCTTCTAACTCTACTATCTAGAAGGTACCACGATAGGCCATGGCTACCTCAATCAAGGGAAATAAAGTACTAACTCAAGTTAGACAAAAACAAAAATGAGTATCCTTCGAAAGCATGGGAGGACTCAACAATCAGTTGAATGCAAATGGATCCTCAATGATACACCTATTAATGATCCCTAATACTTATATCTGCATCGTGAAATGATACAGTTAAAATGGACGTTAGTATGTGGAATATATGAGTATGTAAAATGGCTAAATGAAACGGATATAGGTAGAATAATCATGAAGGCAGAAATACTCGGTAAAAATGTGAGTAGTCAATCTAAAGCAAGAATTAAGAGCAGACAATGACCCATCATAGGCAATCCAATCATTCAGATCAATCCAATCCAATAAGAGTACTATCAATGTAGAACTTTTATGGGAGTTTCTCTTATCCGACAACAATCATTCATAAGCCAGTGATCGTACAACAATCCCGTTGATGTTGCCACAGCCGTTCAATTCCTTGCTGGGGTAAGAAAAACTCGGATCCATAGTTGATGCTGCTCTCGTGTTCTCTATTGTTTCAAGGATACTTTATCATCAGGAAACAATTGCCTTACCGGTTCAATCCTCTCCTATGTTTGGTGACATAGTTAATGAGTGTGAGTTGGACTTACTCTTACTCATTTCGGTTCTCGATACTCCTCCCAAGAATCAATGCTTATAAGACCATCCATCTCAATCTATCATTTCAATTAGTCTCATAAAGACTCTCATTATTTCATCAGCTCTATCATAATCGAGCCTTCTAGCCTATTATATCAATAATCTCATTAACTCAATTCTCAATCAATCGTTCAAAGGAGATTAGACCAATCATTAGGGGGACAATCAATCAGACCAATCTTTAGAGTTAGATTATGAATGCTCACACAACCATCAAGTTCTATCAACCTATCATCATGCTCATATCACAATCACAATCAACATTCTCAAATCAAGGCTCTAGACTCAATCCCTAGGTTCATTCATGCATTCTTTTACAAAGTAATATATAGGGTTTATGCAATAACTCATGAAAAGCATTTAAATTAGTAATCAAGTTTATGATGATCATCAGCATGTGAAAATACGTAGGATATATAAATATATATATATATATATATATATATATATATATATATATATATATATATATATATATAAGAAAAAAATCCATGAAAGACATGGATAGAGGCTCAATACACTCATCTATCAATTTCTCTCAATCAAGGAGCACATGGAAGGACAATCTCATGTTTTAGTTTAGCCTTACATACCTGATATGGAGTTAGACAATCAATCTTTCTAGAATTCTCCTAAATTCTCCTGAATCCTCACTCTTCTTCTTTTTTCTTTAGCCCTAGTCTTTGTTAGAAGCTTAGAAAGACTTAAGAATTAGTGTTAAAATCCTTTTTACGCTCAAAACAACATATTTTGATCGTGTTTTAAGTTAGGAGGTATTGGAAAAAGTATAGAATTCCCCTCACAAAGAACTGATAAAAAATACACCTTGGGGTACCAAGTACGCATCGCGGACTTGGTTGATTTTCAGGGTTTTCGCCAAAAATTTCTCGATTAAGTTTTCTTATTGCATAGAAAATATTGGGATTATATCCTGGTATAAGTTCGCGACAAGTCCGCTTCGCGGGCCAGTCGCACACTTTCTCTAGAATTGTGTTTTTGCATTGAAAAATTATCTTTTGATCCGGTTGCTATAAAAATCAACTAAGACCATTTTTCCACATAAATTTTCATTCTTATCTTATTTTTGGCCTCAGATTTCCGTTGTTGTTCAGAAAGACACGTTATGCGAGCATCTCTTATCTAGGAGTATTTTGGTAATTTTACTAGGTATTACATTATCTCCCCCTTGGAATCATTCATCTTCGAATGAAGAGTAAAGGTAGATATTAAGGCACGAATAAAAATCAGAATCTCTCTATACTCAATCAACCAAGCAAGCTATCATACCTATTGACCAATCTGGACAATCACAAATCACTCAGAATAGACAAATGAATTCAGATCAGGAGTAGAAACACACTTTATATACTCTCACTATCAGGCACAAATGGAACATTGGAACCCAATCAATTTGAATCATTTCAACACCTTGGAAATCCATTATTCGAACTCAAGAAAGAAGTCATCACCTCTAATCGAGAAGGGGATCATCGTGATCTACAAGACTCTATGGATACTCTCAAGCTTAGCCCTCATTTCAACTACGCTCCTTTTCATGGAACTACACTTAATCAATTTAAGCTCATAGATCCTATTCAAATCTCTGCCTAACCACATTCTCTTATCCCGTTCACGCCCAACTCTAAGTCCTAAGGTGCTAGTCCTAGGATGGTCATACTTACACCAATCTAACCCCCCAAAATCTTTGTTTCATATCCCGATAATGACCTTTTCTTAGAGAATATTGCTTGTTCTCATCACTTTAGTACACTCACATAATAGAAACTACACATTCAAGCCTATCACTCCAACTACTTTAGGGCCTCTTTAAGGTCAACATTACTTGAGAATCTTCAACCCTCCATAGCACATCTACACTCTCAATCGCATGAATTCTTATAATGAGAGGCACTCATATTCTCTTATCTATCTATCACACACATCAAGATTTTTATAACTCCTTTTCCACGTCTATAACCTTAAAAAGAAATGGTATCACATCATTATTTGAATCAAGAACATTCATTCTCTCTTACCAATCATCACTCCTCTACTATCAGCAATATTCCTATCAAGACTAAAAAGCAGGATCGCTGAAAGGGCTTGGAATGAAAGATCATTAGCACGATTCAACCTAGAAATCTTATCTGAGAACCATTGATAACGAAGTTGTAAGGACCTAGTTTTTTTATCATACTGGATCTCTTGGTACTATCCTGAGCGAAACTGCCAGGCATAGCTCCACGGAAGGCCCACACGGGCTGTGTGAAGCCACACGAATCGTGTGGCCTCCCGTGGAGGGACACTTTGTCCAACTCACGACAGGAGAAATTTGAAATGGAGGAGATTTTGGACCAAGTGAGGGCACACGGCCAGTCACACGGTCCTTGTGATGTGTCATGGGTCGTGTGGCCTTTCGTGTAACTCGCTACGTAAAATTTTTCTTAGTATGGAAGTACTGTCTCATAACTTTGTCAGTTGAAAATTATTTCAAGTACTATCACACGGTCCATGTCACGATCTGTGTGGCATCACGGGCTGTATGGCCTTCCGTGTAACTCGCTACGTAAAGTTTTTCTAATTATAGAAGTACCATCTCACAACTTGTCGTGTGAAAATTATTTCAAGTACTATCACACGCTCCATGTCACAGTCCGTGTGACCCCACACGGACTGTGTAGCCATCTTTATGGTACCCCTTGGACTCGAATACATTCCTTGTGTTGACACTATGAAATTTTCTGAGTGACAGTTCACAGTCACTGTTCACGGTGCATGTAATGTCTCACGGATCGTGTAGGCGACCGTATGGACCTGAAGGTTCCAATTTTTTCCTATTTCATTAATACCGTTTATGTAATTTTGGTTTATTTTAATTATGAATTATGACGTTTTTCCTATCCTAAATTCCTAATTCAGCCGATATCCCTCCCCTCTTTTTTTATTCTCCTAAAACCTTCTACCCCTCATAAGATCACCTCCCAAATACTCTCCACTCTCCCCTCTTAAGGTTCAAGGCTAGGGTTAATTGAAGTTCAATTCAAGCTAAGTTCTTCCCCAGATTTAGCTCCTTAATCATGGTATGTGGGATTGATTCTTGGTCCCTTTCAACCAAGATGACCTAAAAATCTTTCAATTGATTTCATGAATTTAGTTTACCTTAAATATGAGTTTCATTACTTGATTTATTTAAATCCAATTGATGTATGGACTGTATTCTACCTATGATTTCAACTCACTTTGATCACTATTATGATGATTTACATTGAGTTATGAAGTTATGAACATGCATGTCCCCTTTTAAGTTGATTTATGCATGGGTGATTATACTATGTTTTAGATGTTGATTTAATTATGGATTTACTTAATTTAATATTAGAATATTGATTTTTAACTTGAATCCATGTTGCTCATGCCAACCTCACATCATACACTGCTTTTGCAATCATGCACATTGGTTTACATGAAAATTATGAAATAAGTTAAGCCCAATTATGTTTTATGAAACAATAGTGATTTGATTTTGGTAAGGTATTGGTTATGACAAGAATGTGATCACATACATGTCAATGATTATGGCTCTTTGAGCATTTTGAGTGCTTGCACTATTCTGTATATGTAGATGAGCTATTCCTTACATGAGCATTATGATTATGATTCATGATTTGGTATTTAAGTCTAAATGTGCATTGAACGGTTTGAAGTGAGCATTATATCTCTTGAAAGCACATATATGTATAAGTATTCATGCAGATGTTATTGACTTAGCACCGATGGATTGGGGGCGTCAAGGCAATCCCCAAGGGTCCTCTCCCTTTCCTTGAACTATGTGCCAATATAGGAACGTTAGCCATTATCGAAAAGACCGGATCGTAAGGAATGGTATTTGTTTATTATTTTTATGATATGATATGATTATGGAAAATCCTTCTGAAAAGCATGGACGTAAGGAAGGTGACCATCCACCAAAAAGCATGGTCGCAAGGTGTGATGTAGATTAGCTTTGACAGGTAAGCTTCTCCTACCGATGGAAAGTCTTTATTGGACTATTGAGTTCCTTTTCATTTGAGGGTGAGCTCGAAACTTGTCATGGACCCCGTTCCATCTTGAATAGAAGCATTCGTTTGACAATGTGTAGACTTTTTTGAAATACGCTTGCTATGCGTGGTATTTGGCTTATGTTTTGTTGGATTGATTTATGGGAGATTCTTACTTGGCTATATGTATATTTTGGTGTGGAGATGTGGAAAGTCCCTAGCCCCGTATTGCCCCAATAGTGTGAGTCCTATTCTCCCGCTCCTTAGAACTATGTGTATCTATTTGTCTGTCCCTCCTGAATCGATGATGTGGATTAAGATACTTGAGGCTTGTTTGGAGACTCACGGGTTCCCATTCACCGTGTCACATCTAGGCCCTAGTCTTGGGTCATGACAGAAGTACGATCTCTCTCGTCTATCAATACTCATTCTAAGTTGACATAACTATACATAATGTAAACTTAGGTCACATCTCATTCAACATAGGACTGGATCTTAGATCCATGAGGTAAAATTAAAATTGTTAAACGAAGTCATTGCCTCTCATCCTCGAAACTCAACATGAATGAGAATCAGCAAGGGGTACATGGGACTAGGCCATGGGCAAGGTGGTCATACACCAGATGGGAATAAAGTTCACCTCACTGAAGAATAAGTAACATATGATATGGCAAGGAATTGATGTCTCATCTTAATCGACCCATCATTATTGAAAACTCAGTATCTACTTCAGTGTATCACCTCATCATCTCTCCCTTAGCTCAAAAGTTATCTCCCTAGATTTACAAATCAATGCCCTTTACTAAGCTATAAGTGCATATCTCTATACGGTCAGGGAATCACTATCCACAAGAACACTATTCTGTTATACTATAGTCACATATATAAAACAGCCACTAAGACTCTCTTCAAAGATACCACTTTAGCTTCCTCTTGTCTCTATAGAACTTTTTTTATATTTGCTGCTCTTAATGCGTACATAGCCACTTTCCACAACTCTTACAATCTAATCTCTTCTTTTTGCCTGCTAACACTCAACTTCTGTGCTCCCATAAATTCATTTGTATAAGACGTAGACTATAATGGAAAATTTATCATCATCTATACATAAGCCCCAATCAACTTAGTTACTTGGGATGATAAAGAATGCTGAAATTAACCTGCTCCACATTGACGACTCAAAATACTATATAGATTCTTATAGAAGTCATAACTTAGAGCTTCACACAACTTTACACTATCATGGATACACATTTTTAAGCCTCTTCTTATCTATTGACCTATCCTCAATTCACTATTTCCATCTAAGGTCACCTACACCATACTCACCGCATCATATTCCTTGCAAGTAAACAGTTTAATCTCACACACATACTATGGCAAATATCTTAGGGAAAATCTCCAACTAAGACTATCAATATCATAATACTATCTCCTCTTCCACACTACTCCTCAAAATTCAAGCTTAGGGTCTAATACTAACATATGCACCACACACTCCTTTCATATCACACCAACTTATAACTACTAGGTATAAATTTGGGAACATACGCCCACTAAAATATCATAGCGAATACTCAATCAACACATCCCATATTCACAACTCGAATATCTCTCACTCGTTCATTATACGTTCTTATTTGGCTAAGCTCATAACTCTATGAATTTCACGGGGCTCTCACTGCAGAATCATAAGCCTAATTTAGATCTATCACATTGAAAACACTATGTTCCCCTATTGAAAATCTATATTTCACCCTCATTAATACGAATACTATAACACATCAACTTAAACCTCTTTCTAGTTTGAACACACTCTAATACATCTGGACAATAACTCTTTCGCTATACCTCATCATGAAAATCAAAGGGTACTTACTACTTTTTCATCAAAATGTATGGAAATCGACTCATCACCCCATTACTTACCTAATAAATAATAATTCTGGTTAAAAACCTCAATCAACTATCACTCTCACTATCTCATCCTTTTCTTTTCGTCATCATCATTCTAGCTCTGGAGTGACATCTCTACTTATGGTTTACAAGACCTTATGTCACACTCTTAGGTGGCAATATTAAACTCTTTAGAGACATGAGTTTCTCTCATGGATATCATAAAAAGCAAGTAAAGACTCAAATCACACCCGTCACGACACCTGGGGAGACATCTGGAGAATCTTTCTGATCTTGAAGACCACCCACAACATACAACTGGTCCATAGCCCTATTCGTGCCAGAAGTAGCACCTTTCTGATCTTCTCTAACTACTGGTAGTGGTGTATAAGCTTGAGCCTTTTGTCCCACTTTAGACATTTTCTCTGGAAATGACCCACTTGGCCACACTTGTAACATCTATCACTTCCTTTACGATATTCTCCCAAGTGAAATTTTCCACACATGCCACAAGGTGGCTTGCCTTGGGAACCTTGAGCCACACTAGCCTGTAACTGAGATCCCTGAGCTCTAAAGTTATGAGGCCCTACTTGAAAGCGACTCCTGTTCCTATTCCTCCTTGGCCTCTTAAACTCAGGCAGATTCATTCTAAAGGATCATGGACCTTGGATGTATTTGGAGCATTATCCGTGCCTGCTCCCTATCTAGCAACAAGTGTTGTCACAGCCTGGGCCAAAGTCTGATGGCCTGGCAAAGCTCAGCTATGTTGATGTCACCCTGTAGCGACTGTACGGCAGGGATGGTTGGGCCTATGGGTTCATCCTGATTCTAGGGATCAGGTTGGTTAGCATTCTGTATGGTCAGATGCCCTCTTCCTTCATCAGCTCTTCTCGGAAGTATGATCATAATTCTATAAACGTGTAATGCACAAATTAGAAGAGAGCTTTCATGGAGTTTAACTCTATCACATGAATTCGAATAAGAAGGAAGTGTAACAATTCCTAATGTCCTATAGCCTCCTGCTTATAAAGTATGGTGCACAACATACTCATAAATAAGACTCTACTAGATACGGCTTCACAGACTCACAAGGACACTCGAACTCCGTGCTCTAATACCGAGTTTTTCATGCCCCGAGAGGGTACCCTAGAGGTGGCCGACACTCAGAGACTATTGCTAAACCCCAAGCGAACCACTTGGCCTCATCATATTCATTCAATCAATATTTAACGAATCAGCAGAATACTAAAGATGAAAAATAGTGGACACTCTAAATAGGTAGCTAGATAGATAGATAGATAGGTAGCTAGATAGGTAGCTTGATAGATAGCTAGATAGATAGCTAGATAGATAGCTAGATAGATAGCTAGATAGATAGCTAGATAGATAGCTAGATAGATAGCTAGATAGATAGATAGATAGATAGATAGATAGATAGATAGATAGATAGATAGATAGATAGATAGATAGATAGATAGATAGAGGATTGAAGAAAATTAGTTAAGGCATAAAGACCTCAACATCAACTCATTACTATATAGAAGGTACCACGACATTCCATGGCTATCTCAATCAAAGGAAATAAAGTACTAACTCAAACTTGACGAAAACAAGAATGAGTATCGTTGGGAAGCAGGGGAGGACTCATGAATTAGTTGAATGCAGATGGATCCTCAATGATGCACTTTTTGATGATCCCTAATACCTATCTCCGTATTATGAAATGATGCAGTCCAGATAGACGTCAGTTGTGGAATGTACGAGTATGTAAAATGGCTGAATGAAACAGATATATATAGAACAATACTCAAGGAAGAAATACTCAATAAAAATGTCAATTTTCTATCTAAACCAAGAATTAAGAGTAGATAATGACCCATTATAGCAGTCTAATCAAACCAATCCAATCAGAGTTCTATCAATATTATCACGACCCGTACCTAGGGTCTAGGAGTAACATGGCGAATGGGGACCCGAGAGTCCCCTAGCAAGGCTCAAAGTATCCCAATTCACATCATCGGTTCGGAAGCATACTCAAATGATAAATACATAATCCTAAGGGACAGGAAAGTAGGACCACGCTATGGGAATATCATAGGGAAAGGGGATTAACATGGATTCACATAGCATATAGTACATAAAGACTAAGAGACGGTTAAGTATGACTCACGCTATGGGGGAAATTTAGGACTTACGACCTTTCGCATCATATCACACCATCAAGTCATAAGACTAATAACCTCACCATATAACAATATTCAATGGGTAATCAAGCCATAACATAAACACCAACATAACACTTAGCATATAAACGTGAAGGAGTTTACAAGATGTCCAACAATGCCTCTAGTCATAAGATGGGATGGGGGCCGCGACGTACCCTAGGCTCACCCTCAAATATAAATATCCTAAACAAAAAACACCATAGGTAGAAGAAAGGTGGTTTGTCCTTGGATGATAGGACTCACCAGAACAAGCAAAACTTGAGAACCGAGGTAAGCACCGTGCGGTGGATAGATGTACTCCTCGGTCCCTACAAGGTGAAATCATGTAGGCAAAAGAATACATTAGTACATTTGAATGTACTAAGTATGCAAGCATGCAATGCATATAACTTGTCAAACTTGTGTTTCAATGTTAGATGATAAGGGCACTTAATATAGGATAAGCATATACCTAAAGAAGAATAGTATAATGTCATGCCATGAAATTCAAGAAGCATGAAATGCAATAATGCTCATATATAGTGGGGATGGACTATAACCAAAAAAATCTAACTTATGTGAGCTACTACATGAATTAGTCCGATAAAGACCTCCCATAGATAGGGGAAGATTGCTTGCAAAAGGTAATCTATATTGCACCTTATGACCTCGTCTTTTCGGTGGATGTCACCTTCCTTATGACCACGCCTTTTCAGAAGGATTTTCATTATCATTTCATATCATATTATATCAATAAATGAAACCATTCCTTACGACCTGGTCTTTTCGGTAACAGCTTCCATTCCTATGTTGGCACATAGTATGAGGAAAGGGAGAGGACCCTCAAGGATAGCTCTGACGCCCCCAATCCATCGAAGCAAAGTCAAAACATTCCACGAGAATACTTATACATATAAGTGCTTTCAAGAGATACAATAGTCATTTCAAGTTTGTTCAATGCACATTTAGGCTCAAAAGCCAAATAATAATTCATAATCATGATATTTATGCATAGGAATAGCTCATGCTCATGCCTATATGTTGCAAGCAACCAAAATGCTCAAAGAGCCATTAACAATAGACATTTATGTGATCACATTCTTGTCATAACCAATACATTATCTAAATCATATCATAAAACATAATTGGGCTTAACTCATTTTATAATTTCCATAAAATCCAATGTTCATTAATGTATAAGCCATGAATGATGTAGGATTAGCATGGGTAATTGAAATTCCATCTAAAATAAACAATATAATATGAAATTAGAGTAAGTCCGGGTCATTACATCATCTCCCCTTTGGGAACATTCGTCCACGAATGTGCAAGAACAAGGCTTGACTTAGAACATGAAACTTTCAAACATAAGATGCAATACATAACCCACTACTTAAAAATCATAAAGTCATTAAAACAAAATACCGAAGCATATTAAAATCATTCAAAATAACATCAAAATATTTTTAATGCACATGTATGCATGTCATATCATGAGACTCAAGAATGAAAGAGTTAGGACCACTTAGAAGAGGAAGAACCTAAAACCTTACGCTTTAGTAGATTGGAAAAGATGGGGATATCGCTTCATCATGTCCAATTTCGCTTCCAATGTAACACTCTCCACATGTTGATTTCTCCAAAGTACTTTCACCGAAGCTACATCCTTGTTATGGAGCCGCTTCACTTGTCTATCAAAAATCTCCAAACATCCTCATAAGATAAGTTCTCCCCAACCTCAACACCTTCCAAAGGTACAATAGTGATAGGATCACTAAATAACTTTCTCAAAATAGACACATGGAAAACCGGGTGAATGGAACTCAAATCTGGAGGCAACTCCAACCTATAAGCCACATCCCTAATCCTCTCACCAATCTCATAAGGGCCAACATACCGGGGACTTAACTTGCCCTTCTTACCATATCGCAACATACTCTTTATAGGTGAAACCTTCACATACACCCAATCACCAACATAAAATTCAAGGTCCCTCCTCCTAACATTCGAATAGGATTTTTGGTGACTTTGGGTCGTCTTCAAGCTCTCCCTAATCAATTTCACCTTCTCCATAGCCTCCAACACTAAGTCCGGGCCAATCAATGCCATTTCTCCCAACTTTAACCACCGCACCGGTGACCTACACTTCCTCCCATACAAGGCCTCAAATAATGACATACCAATGCTAGCATGAAAGCTATTATTATAGGCAAACTCAATGAGTGGGAGGTGGTCATCCTAATTAGCCTTTAAATCCATCACACAAGCCCTCAACATATCCTCCAAGGTTTGAATGTCCTCTCAGCTTGTCCACCGGTTTGAGGATGAAAAGCGGTGCTCAACTTAATCTTAGTACCAAGTCCCTTTTGAAGCGACCTGCAAAAGTGAGAAGTGAATTGGGTGCCATGATCTGATATGATGGACCTAGTCACACCATGTAACCTCACCAACTCTTGGATGTATTACCTTGCATAATCTTCGGCATCTAAAGTCATCTTAACCAGTAGAAAGTGAGCCGACTTTGTAATCCGATCAATGATAACCCAAATGGAGTCAAATTGTCTTCGTGTCCGAGGTAAACCAACCACAAAGTCCATGTTCACATCTTCCCACTTCCAAGTGGGAATCTCAATGTCTTGAGCCAAACCATCGAGCCTTTGGTGTTATACCTTCACTTGCTGACAACTTGGGCATTCGGATACAAACTTGGCTATGTCCTTCTTCATACCATGCCACCAATACAACTCCTTCAAATCCCAATACATCTTAGTAGTTCTCGGATGAATAGAGTAATGAGAGTTTGAGCTTCACTCATGATCATCTTTCTGAGACCATCCATATCCAGAACACATAATTGGTCTTGGTACCAAAGTACATCATCTCCCCCTTGGGAGAACACCTAAATATCTCTTTTGGCAACCAATCTCTTCAATTAAACCAATGATGGATCTAAATCTTGCTTAGCTTTCACATCAACAACCATTAAAGATTCGACCCCATTTTGAATATGAATGCCACCATCATTAGAATCGGCCAACCTAACACCCAACCTATCCAAATGGTGAACATTCTTCGCCAACTCCTTTTTATCCTCCCCAACATAAGCCACACTCCCCATAGATAGCCTACTAAGAGCATCAGCTACAACATTGGCCTTATCGTGGTGTTATTGAACACTCATGTTGTAGTCCTTTAGGAGTTCCAACCATCTTCATTGCCTCATGTTAAGATCCCTTTGAGTGAACACATATTGCAAACTCTTGTGATCGGTGAAAACATCCACATGTACCCCATACAAGTAATACCTCCAAATTTTCAAGGCAAAAACCACCGCCGCTAACTCAAGATCATCCATCGGGTAATTACGCTCATGCACCTTTAATTGCCTTGATGCATATGTAATTACCTTAGCATGTTGCATAAGCACGCAACCCAAACCGATCTGTGAGGCATCACAATACACCATAAATCCCTCCAAGCTATAAGGTAAAGTCAAGACACGTGCCGATGTGAGTCGATCCTTCAAGGTTTGAAAACTCTTTTTGCATTCCTCTAACCACACAAACTTAACCTTCTTTTGGGTCAATTTAGTCAACGGAGATGCATTAGATGAGAGCCCTTCAACAAACCTCCTATAATAGCCAGCCAACCCAAGAAAACTTTGAATATCCGAAGGAGTCAGTGGTCTAGGCCAATTTTTCACAGCCTCGTTCTTCTTTGGTTCGACCTTAATACCATCACTGGACACCACATGACCAAGAAAGCTACTTCATCCAACCAAAATTCACATTTGCTAAACTTGGCATACAACTTCTTCTCCCTCAAGGTTTGTAGAACCAACCTCCAATGATCCATGTGTTCCTGCTCACTTCAGGAATAAATGAGAATATTATCAATGAAGACAACCACAAAACTGTCAAGGAATGGTTTGAACACCCAATTCATAAGATCCATGAACATGGTCGGAGCATTAGTTAAGCTAAACGACATCACCACAAACTCAAAATGCCCATACCTTGTTCGAAAAGTCGTCTTGGGAATATCACACTCTCTAACCTTGAACTGATAATACCCGAAACGGAGGTCAATCTTTGAGAAGTGGGTATCCCCTTGAAGTTGGTCGAATAAGTCATCGATTATAGGCAATGGATACTTATTTTTGATGATCACCTTATTCAGTTGCCTATAATCGATACACATCTAAAGAGATCCATCTTTCTTCGTTACAAATAACACCGGAGCACCCCATGGCGATATACTTGGCCTAATGAAGCCCTTCTCCAACTAGTCTTTCAATTGATCCTTCAACTCTTTCAACTTAGTCAGTGTCATACAATAGGGAGGAATGGAGATAGGTTGAGTATCGGGGAGAAGATCTATGCCAAAGTCTACTTCCTTTTTGGGGGGGAATGTCAGGCAAGTCTTCGAGGGACACATCCAAAAACTCATTCATCACTAGAACTGACTCAAGAGTAGGTGATTCGGACTCCATATCCTTGACCTCAAAATATGATAAATGCACCCCTTGGAGTTCATCTTTCAAGCCTTGAGGTAGGAAATGAACTGACCCTTAATAGTGGAGTCACTACCGTTCCATTCCAGCACAGGCTCACTGGGAGGTTGGAACTTGACCTTTCGGGTTCTACAATCTAATAGAGGCATATGATGCATGCAACCAATCCATCCCTAGAATCACATCAAAATCAAACATCTCAAGTTCCACAAGATTAGAGGGGAAGACTTTATGCAATACACAAACAGGACAACAACGATAAACCCTACGTACAACAACAGATTCACCCATAGGAGTATTTGAGAAAGGATCCTTCAAAATTTTGGACTCAAATTAAACTCAATAGCCAACAGAGAAGTCACAAAAGACAAATTTGCACCCGGGTCAAGCAAAGTATAAGCATAAAAATCAAAGACTTTTAACATACCAGTCACAACATTCAAAGCCTCCTCAACCTCCTGGCATGCGTGAAGAGCATAGAACCTGTTATTCCTCGGGGCAGCGCCTTGTGGATCTTTTTTTGGCCTTGCCCGCCTTGAGCCAGCTGAACTAGACCTCTCTCTGAGCATTCTTGGGACAGTTAGTGACCTTATGGTTCTTATCACAACACCCAAAACATGCACCAAACACCTTCAAACAAGTACCGGTGTGAATCCTCCCACACTTGTCACACTGATGATACCCCTGACCACCACCAACCGGTGCCCTATGAGGGGGAACTCTAGCATTAGCAAACCTAGCACCATAACCTTGGCCCTGTTTGAAGCGAACAAAACTACCACCCCTAGAACCGGAGAATCCACCATCCAAATGGGTCCTCTTAGGATCATGTACTCTCCTCTCGTTGAGCTTCTCCCCTTCGATCTACTCAGCATATACCATGAGTCTAGAAATATCCATATCCCGTATGAGCATGACAATACGACATTCTTTCATAAGTGAGTCAGAGATACCCAAAATGAACTTGTGCGTCCTTGCACGAGGATCAGCCACAAGTGTCAGTGCATACTTGGAAAGCTTAGTGAACTTGAGGGAATAGTCCCTCACACTCATACCCCCTTTCTTGAGGTTGATAAATTCAGTCATCTTAGCCTCCCTAAGCTCGAGTGGAATGAAACGATCTAGGAAGTAAGCTTGAACTCCTCCCAATTGACAACATTACCACAAACCCTCTCCATAGACCATTGGGTGTACCACACCTGAGACACATCTCTTAATTGGTAGGCATACAATTCAGCCTTCTCCTCAGAAGTGATACCCATTACATTCAACACCTTGGTGAGCTCATCAATGAACTCCTGAACATCTTCATCGGCCTTTGACCCATGAAACTCAGGAGGACTCATCTAGTTGAAACCCTTCACCCTAAAGCCGGAGTGGGATCCCATGAAAGATTAGCCTGCCTAGTCTGAGATACCCCCACTTGGGCAAGCATCAAAAGTCGTACGGAATTCACTGTTAGAGATAGGCTCATCCATAGATCCTTGAGGTGCTTAACCCTCATTAGTCGGGGTCGGTCATGGTAAGTGGGGTCTTTTTCGAGGCATCTTTGAAATGGAGAAACGACACCATCAAGATAAGGAAACTAAATATTCGAACCATAACACGGCATAAGGAATGAAGAAGTGAGACAATCCTAGAACTCCTTCATAGCCTCCCACTCAAAGGCATGGTGCACTTCACACCCATGAATAGGACTCTACTTGACGTGGCATATTGGACTCTGAGGATCATTTACAAACCTAGGGCTCTGATACCATCCCCAAACAAGCCTTAAAGTAACCCAATTTACATCATCAGTTCGGAAGCATACTCAAATGATAAACACAAATCCTAAGGGACTATAAAGTAGGACTCATGCTATGGGGATATCATAGAGAAAAGGGATTAACATGGATTCACATAGCACGTAACACATAAATACTAAGGGATAGGTAAGTATGATTCACCCTATGGAGGCAATTTGGGACTTAGGATCTTTCTTATCATATCATACCATCAAGTCATAAGACTCATAACCACACCACATAAAAATATTTAATGGGTAACCAAGCCATAACATAATCACCAACATAACACTTAGCATATAAATGTAAAGGAGTTTAAAAGATGTCCAACAATGCATCTAGTCATAAGATAGGACGGGGACTGAGACATACCCCTGGCTCACCCTAAAATATAAATATCCTAAACAAAAAGCACCATAGGTAGAGGATAGGTGGCTTGTCCTTGGAAGATAAGACTCACCACAACAAGAAGAACTTGTGAACCGAGTTAAGCATCGTGCGGTGGATAGATGTACTCCTCGATCCCTACATGGTGAAATCATGTAGGCAAAAGTATGTGTTAGTACGTTTGAATGTACTAAGTATGCGTCCATGCAATACATATGACTTATCAAACCTTTGTTTCAACTTTAGATTACAAGGGTACATAATATAGGAGAAGCATATATCCAAAGAAGAATAGTATAATGATATGCCATGAAATTCATGATGCATGAAATGCAATAATGCTCATATGTATTGGGGATGGACTATAATCGACAAATCAAACTCATGTGAGCCATTACATAAATTAGTCCGATAAAGACCTCCCAACGATAGGAGAAGATTAATTGTCAAAGGTAATCTACATCGCACCTTACGACCTCATCTTTTCGGTAGATGGTCACCTTCCTTACGACCACGCCTTTTAAGAAGAATTTTCATTATCATTTCATATCATATCGTATCAATAAATGAAACCATTCCCTGTGATCCAATCTTTTCGGTAATGGATTCCATTCCTATATTGGCACATAGTTTGAGGAAAGGGAGAGGACCCTTGGGGATAGCCCTGACGCCCCAAATCAATCGGTGTTAAGTCAAAACATCCCATGAGAATACTTATTCATATGCATGCTTTCAAGAGATATAATAGTCATTTCAAATTCGTTCAATGCATATTTAGGCTCAAAAGCCAAATCATAATTCATAATCATGATACTTATGCATAGGAATAGCTTATGCTCATGCCTATATGATGCCAGCACCCAAAATGCTCAAAGAGCCATTAACAATAAACATTTATGTTATCACATTCTTGTCATAACCAATACATTATCAAAATCATATCATAAAACATAATTGGGCTTAACCCACTTCATAATTTCCATAAAATCCAATGTTCATGAATGCAAATACCATGAATGATGTGAGATTAGCATGGGTAATTGAGATTCAATCTAAAATAAACAATATAATATGAAAATGGAGTAAATCCATAGTTAAATCCATATTTAAATTATAATATAGATCTCCCATGCACAAAAAAAGTTTTAAAGGGGACATGCACCTTCATAACCTCATAATCTCAATGCAAACCATCATATTAGGGCTTAAAGTAACTTAAAATCATAAATAAAGTTCAGCTCATACATCAATTGAATTTTAAATAATAATTCTCAAAACCCATATTTAAAGTAAGCGAAATTCCATGAAAATCAATTGAAAAGAGTTTGGGTCTTCTTGGTTGAAAAGGACTAAGAATCAATCCCACATACCTTGCTTAGGAAGAGGAATTTGAGAAGAATTTAGCTTGAAGTTAGACCCCAATTGAATCCTAACTTGAATCTTGAAGTAAAGACTTGGAGAGAATTTTAAGACAGTTCAAATGTGAGGAGTGAAGCTAGAGTATTAGGAATAGGGTTTAAGTCATTAGGGAGCTCTTAGGTAGCATAGGAAGTCTTAAAAGACCATTAGGATAAACCAAAGTTACAAAAACGTCATTAATGAAACAGATGGAAAAATTGCACGTCGCCACTTCAAGGAGGGGTACACGGCCCGTGTGGCACTCCACAGTCCGTGTACTTGCCCGTGAGCCAACACTTAGGAAAATTTCACTTGACGAAGGTCTAGAATGAAAATCCCATATGTAGAAAAGATTTGACGACATCACCTATGTAGAGGGTTACACAAGCCATATAAAGCTACACAGTCCATGTACCCAACCAAGTCACCTCCCTTAGAAATAAATTCTCACGATGAGTCATGAGATGGTGATTCTATACTTAGAAAATTTTTATTCTGGAAGCTAGACGGTTGGCCATACGGCCCTTGAACCTTCACACAACCTGTGAAGGTTGCCATGTGACCACATTTGGCTCCAAAATTGTGGGACTTCAAGCCAAGGCCACCACACGGCCCACCACATGGTCTGTGAAGTGTCACGGACCGTCAAGGGTCCAAGTGTGGCGTGCCTCAATTTAAAACACTACGTTTAAGGGACAAACATCCTCCAAAGGCCAAGGGCCACTCCATGGAGGCTCCACACAGGCTGTGTGACCTCATACGGTCCGTGAGGGCTCCCATGAAGAGTCAACATGGTCTAAAACTTTTACATAACCAAATTTCCATACTCCATTAAGGTCTTAAAAAGTACGGGTCATTACAAGTATAAAACGTTTGTGGGAGTTTCTCTTATCCGACAACAATCACCTATAAGCCAGTGATCGTACAACTTTTCCGCTGATGTTGCCATAACCATTCAATATATTGCCAGGGTAAGAAAAACTTGGATTCATAGTAGATGTGGATCTCGTGTCCTCTATTGTTTCAGGGATACTTTATCATGAGGAAACATCCACCTTAACGGTTCAATCCTCTCCTACGTTTGACAACGTAGTTAATGAGTGCGAGTTGAACTTACTCTTACTCATTTTAGTGCTCGATACTCCTCCCAAGACTCAATTCTCATAAGATCATCCATCTCAATTTGTTATCTCAATTAGTGTCATAAAGACTCTCATTATTTCATCAGCTCTATTACAATCGGCCCTTCCGACCTATCATATCAATCATCTCATTAACTCAATTCTCAATCAATCTGTCAAAGGAGCTTAGACCATTCATTAGGGGGACAATCAATTAGACCAATCTTAAGAGTTCAATTATGAATACTCACAGGACAATCAAGTTCTATCAACCTATCATCATGTATAGAGGCTTAATACATGCATCTATCAATCTCTCTCAATTAGGGGGCACATGGAAGAACAATCTCATGTTCTAATTTAGCCTTACATACCTGGTAGGATTTGCACAATCAATCTTGCTCGAATTCTCTTGAATCCTCGCTCTTCCTCTCTTCTCCTTGGCCCTAGTCTTTGTTAGAAGCTTAGCAAGACTTAGGAATGGGCGTTAAAACCCTTTTTATGCTCAAAACTACCTATTTTGATCATGTTTTAAGTCTAGAATGCCCCTCATGAAACACTAAAAAAAATACACCTAGGGGTACCAAGTCCGCATTGAGGACTGGGTTGATTTTTGGGGTTTTCGCCAAAAATTTCCGATCGAGTTTTCTAATCCCATAGAAGATATTGGGATCACATCCACGTGTAAGTCCATGTCGCGAGCCTGTCGTGCACTTTCTCTAGAGTTGCGTTTTCACATCGAAAAATCATCTTTTGATTCGTTTGCTCTAAAAATCAATCATGGCCGTTTTCCACATAATTTTTCATGCTAATCGCATCCCGACCTCGGTTTTGCCATTGGAGTTTGGAAAGACACATTATGTGAGCATCTCTAATCTAGGAGTACTTTGGTAATTTACCAGGTGTTACAGTTGACACCAAATTTTAACCGACCTATAACCTCTTTTGTATTGCTCTTTGATTAAAATGGGTATTTTTAATACATGGGTTTTTTTTCAATTTTATCCAAATAACCACGTATTTTTAATATAATTTTAGAAAAACTACTTTCAAAATTTGTTCGTTAATCATTTTGCTTTTTAAAAATTTATTTTGTTATATTAAATCATTATTATTTAATATAATGTTCATTATTTTTATAACTAATAATATTTATTATTTATTGTTACTTTCGGTATTTATTGTTTTTACTTAGTACTAGTAATATGCTTATTATTATTTTTTTAGTGTCATATTTAAAATATAATGTTTACCGTTTTATTTTATCAATTTTTAATTTAAAATAATATTTTAATATGTCCAAATATTTTACACAATTATTTTAGCATCTATTGTGTATTTTCTTTACGTAAATTTATTATTTTGAAATATGACATATTTATATTGATGTGCGTATTATAATTATTAATTAGATGGCAAACAATTCAATTTCATCCCAATTTGTTCAATTTGTATCCTTTCCTACCAAATTCATTTCAATTATAATTAATTACTTTACAATCTATTTAAATTTTAGTTAACTCCTTCACATTTTCTTCCAATTTTAACCTAAAATGAGTTAATGTGTGACTTAATTTTAAATGCCCAATTGAATTTCAATTGAATAAAACACGAATACTCATGTTTTGACCCAAAATCCAACCAATTTGATCAAGAACTAATCGTGGCCGTCCATTTTATTGATCCAACGGTCCAAAGTTATTCACATTTTTATTTTCCTTTCTTGATCAAATAACCCCCAAAACCCTTATGACAATACCATTTTCACATTTTCCTTTTCAACACCACCAGCCGCCCAACTCTCTTTTCCTCTTCACTTCCCGCCTCAGGCGAGATGCCGCCAGTGGGCAACCAAATGCCGTACCTCTCTCCCTTCTCCTCCATTTTTCTATTCTCCCCTCACCACAGCCATCAACGTCCCCTCAGTTTCTCCCTCTCTCCCCACTTTATTTCCTCCCTTTCCCCGCCAGAAATCGGCCCATGCAGCCCCTTAAACGACCTTGTCTTCTCTCCTCTCCTCTCCTCTCCTTACTGCCAAACGCCGACAGAAACCCTACCGCCGGAAACCCTTTTCTTCTTCCTCCCTTTCTCATCTAGTCACCAACATTCCCAAAAATGACCCTGCCTCTTCTCTCTCCTCGTCGGACGGGAAACCAAACCTCGCTGGAAAAATCTATCCAGCAACCTCAAAGATTTCAAAACCCACTGGAAACCACCATGCACCCACCAAAAGCCCCTTACCTTCGATGATGGAATTGGTCAAGATAAAGAGTTCAATTTTTTGTTTCATGTTAGTTTGGAAAAGATATGTATGAATTCGTTGTGGTATATTCTTCTTGACCTTTATTTATTTTCCCACTGCCATTGAATGGATTGATTTAGATGCATAAATTGCAGGTTCTTTTTTTTTTACTCGAAAAAAGTTGATTTGTTTCTTAAGATTTTTATTCTAATGTGCTCACGGTGTTGTAATTGATTTTGTTTTCTCCTAATCTGATGGTTCTTTCTCCATTTTGGTTGTTCCTAATTGACACTGTGTAGATTTATTTTGAATGAGATTGAGTACTGATGTAGTGTAGCGTGATTGATTTCATATGCTTTAATTAATTTAGACAGCCTTTATGTATTCCATGACAAAATCTAGATTGAATAATTATATTCTTATACCTGTATTAGAGTGATTTAGTATCACATTATTTAAACCAAAATTTTAGTACATGGACTCATTTTTAATTCCTAAAATATATTACTTACCATTAATTGTCTTATATTGTGCCATTTGAAGTTTATTTTTGAAATATTTTTGGCCAAATCAAGGATAATTGATTCAATACTACACTTTTTCTCATTTATGATAATCGTGAATCATGTAACTGCTCCCTGCAGGAAACAACTTCTCTGCCTCTATGAGCTAGTGGTAAGGTCTGCGTACATTTTACCTTCCCCAGACCCCACTTGTGGGATTCTACTGGGTATGTTGTTGTTGTTGTTGTTGTTGTTGTTGTGAGTCATGTAACTAATTTTCTTACCTTTTTGACAACAAGTTCTCTCCACTATATAAAAATTTCTTTTTACAACTTTGGACAATTCTTACCGACATGTATTCCACACTTTTCATACGGAGATTCCACAGAAAAAAATTCTTTCTTTTATTTTTTACTCTCTAACACACTCTTTTAAGAAAATTATGTAACAGAAGAACTGTTAGCAATTCTGATTCGAGTTTACTTCTTTCCTTGAACTGGTCTGTTTTTATTTTATTTTTTTGTATTAATTATGTTCTATGCCTGTTAATAATTATATATATTCTATTGTGGGTCCTGCTAGTTCTCTTTTTTTAGTGTTGCAGGTTCTTTTTTTTAAAGCAAGATTTGAAGAGTCACTTGGGGAAGGGGATGAATTCGAAGGAGGAGGACGACTCAGAAGTTTTTATTTATTTATGTTGTAGTTTTTTTTATTTTTTTGCAAAATGATGTAACAATATAATAAAATTTAGGGACTAGGGGAAGGGGAAAATATGTGCTACTTGTCTTTTTTTTTTTTAATTTTCTTTTTTTAATGTGAATGTGATAGAAAACATGCATATAGGAAGTCACAAATTTAATCACGTTTAGTTTAACTTTTTTAAAAAAAATGTTCTTGAAAATGTTTGCTAAAAAATGGAATAGAGTGTCACGACCCAAACCTAGGGTTTAGGAGTGACATGGCGAATGGGACCCGAGAGTCCCCAAACAAGCCTCAAAGTATCCCAATTCACATCATCGGTTCGAAAGCGTACTCAAATGGTAAACATATAGTTCTAAGAGACGGGAAAGTAGGACTCACACTATGGGGATATCATAGGGAAAGGGGATTAACATGGATTCACATAGCACGTAGTACATAAAGAATAAGGGACATATAAGTATGACTCATGCTATGGGGGCAATTCGGGACGTAGGATCTTTCGCATGATATCATACCATCAAGTCACAAGACTCATAACCAAAACACATAACAATATTCAGTGGGTAATCAAGCCATAACATAATCTCCAACATAGCACTTAGTATATAATTGTAAAGGGATTTACAAGATGTCCAACAATGCCTCTAGTCATAAGATAGGACGGGGACCAAGACATAACCTGAGCTCCCCCTCAATTATAAATAACCTAACAAAAACACCCTAGGTAGAGAATAAATGGCTTGTCCTTGGAAGATAGGACTTACCACAACAAACAAACTCGAGATCCGAGCTAAACGTTGTGCGCTAGATAGATGTACTCCTCGCTCCCTACATGGTGAGATCATATAGGAAAACGTATGCGTTAGTACGTTTGAATGTACTAAGTACGCGGGCATGCAATGCGTATGACTTACCAAACCTGCGTTAAATGTTGGATGATAAGGGCATACAACATAGAAAGAATCATATATCCAAAGAAGAGTAGTATACAATATTCCATGAAGTCAATGATGCATGAAATGCCATAATGCTCATATATAGTGGGGATGGACTATAACGGACAAATCAAACTCATATGAGCTATTACATGAATTAGTCCGATAAAAATCCCCCATCGGTAGGAGAAAATTACTTGCCAAAAGTAATCTACATCACACCTTACGACCTCATCTTTTCGATGGATGGTCACCTTCCTTATGATCACGCCTTTTCACAAGGATTTTCATTATCATTGCATATCATATCATATCATATCAATAAATTAAACCATTCCTTACGAACCGATCTTTTTGATAATGGCTTCCATTTCTATGTTGGCACATAGTTCGAGAAAAGGGAGAGGACCCTTGGGGATAGCCCTCATGTCCCCAATCCATTGGTGCTAAGTCAAAACATCCCTTGAGAATACTTATACATATACGTGCTTTCAAGAGATACAATAGTCATTTCAAATCCGTTCAATGCACATTTAGGCTCAAAACCCAAACCATGATTCATAATCATGATACTTATGCATAGGAATAGCTCATGTTCATGCCGATATGGTGCAAGCACCCAAAATACTCAAAGAGCCATTAACAATAGACATTATCAAAATCATATCATAAAACATAATTGGGCTTAACCCACTTCATAATTTCCACTAAATTCAATGTTCATGAATGCATATGCCACGAATGAGGTGGGAATAGCATGGTAATTAAGATTCAATCTAAAATTAATAATAAAATATGAAATTCAAGTAAATTTATAATTAAATTCACATTTAAATCATAATATAAATCACCTATGCATAAATCAACCTTTGAAGGGGACATACATGTTTATAACTTTAATGTAAATCATCATAATATGGCTTAAAGTAACTTAAAATCATAAATAAAGTACTGCTCATACATCAACTGAATTTATTAAACAATAATTCTCAAAACCCATATTTAAAGTAAACAAAACTCCATGAAAATCAATTGAAAAGCGTTTGGGTCTTCTTGGTTGAAACGGACCAAGAATCAATCCCACATACCTTACTTAGGAAGAGGAGTTTGAGAAGAATTTAGATTGAAGTTGAAACCCCAATTGAATCCTAGCTTGAATCTTGAAACTAAGACTTGGAGAGAATTTTGAGAGTCTAATTTTCTGGAAACTAAGTGTTAGTCTTGAATGAGGGTTTAGAATTAGTGTAGGAAAGTTTAGGAATGTAAGGGGGGGGGGGTGTTAAAAGGTCTTAAAACCTTGGGGATGGGTCAAAATATTAAAAACACCTCAATAAAATGTCCCTTTAAATTTTATCCGGAAGTTGGCACAGTTGGCTTCACTAGTCGTGAGGCTCTTCACGGTCCGTAAAGGCTTCGCATCTAGCCCAGATAGATTCTATGAAAAAGGGCATAACGTCTTGCTCTGAACTCAGAATGAGGTGAAACCGGATGCGTTGAAGAGCTAATTCAAAGGGATTTGATTTGATATGTTGTGGGCCATCCATTGCTTTTTTTGCTAAGATATATGACCATTTAAAGTTGACCCTTCTATCGGTACTTGTGAAAAACTTAACCAATGGAACTCTTTTGAACTTGACTTGATGTAGAAGACTCATGATGGTCTTCAACAACATAAATAAGCTTGAATTGAAGGTTTGAAAGTGAACTTAGCTTGAGCTTGAAGATCCCCTACTTAGAATTTTTTAACGAAGTCACCTTCACGGGAGGCCATACGGGCCGTGACGGGTCGTACCCCTCTCCTTATAAAAATTCCAAGATCGAGTTATGAGTCGGTGATTCCATACTTAGAAAATTTTCACTCCAGAGCTCTTACAGGTGGCCATACGGGCCGTGACACCCCGCATGAGTCGTAAACTTAGCCGTGCGACCATACTTGGTCCCAAAATCATGGGATTTCGAGCCAAGGCTACCACACGGTACATGAAGTGTCACACGGACCGTGAGGGATCCAAGTATGGTGTGCGTTAGTTTAAAACACCACGTTTAAGGGACAAACATCCTCCAAAGGCCAAGGGCCATTCCCTGGAGGCTCCACACGGTCTGCGTAACCTCACACGGCCTGTGAGGGCTCCCATGAAGCGTCACCTTCGTCCAAAACTTTTCCGAAATCAAATTTCCATGCTACATTGAGGTCGTACAAAGTCCGGGGTCTTTACATAGGGAGTTAGTTTGTTAATTTTGATATTTTAGTATTAATAGATTGTTTTTTAAAAAAAAACTCGCTAAATATTATTTTAGGATTCATCTTAACTTTTAAGGTCTAATCAACAATTTTCAATACATTAGTTCATGTTTCACTTAGATGGGATAAGTGTTTTATTTAAAAAATTATGATTTTATTGAATTACTTAAAAAAATGTTTATAGATTTTAAAAATCATAGGATTTTATAGAATCTTATTAATAAAGGTTTTTATTTATAGTATATTGTTTTAATATTTATTTACAAGTTATTAAACAAAACAAAATTGAAGTTATAAAATTATTCTATTTTAAGTTTGTATTTAATATTTCATGTAATTTAGAAAATTTGTTAAGTATCTTAGTATGTCATAATACTTATATATATTCTTTGGAAATTAAGGGCATTTAGCATTTTAAAATATTATTTTTGACTTTGACAAATATATTCATCAATAATCTAGGATTTTCTTTAAAAAATTAACCAAGCTTATTTTGTGGCACGCTTATTAATTTTTTAAAACCCTTGCACTATTTTTATTTGTTTGTGTTTTGAGGTTTATATGAGACCTTATATGTTAACTGTTTATCCTAGTTGCTTTTATTTGACGCGGAGTCTAATAGGAGCCTTAAATTCTTTTTTTAGTCTAAAACCACCAAAGGTAAGAAAGTCCAATGCCTCTTGGACATTAGGGGGAACGATAGACACTTTAGGAAACGATTAGAATTTTTTTTTATTTTCTCTTTGTGCGCTTTTATGTAAATAATAAATCTACTTAGGAGGGGTAGGGATATCTTGGACCCTCGGAAAAGATGATCTAAACTCGAGCTTTAATAGGATGAAACTTTGATTTTCGTCCTTTGGCCTAAATAAGCCATGCGAGCTAAAACTGACAAAATATAATTTTGTCTTCCGAAAACAAAAGCCGAGTAAACTGATCCAAGTAGTATAAATTGTTTGGCTTAATATTTTTCTCTTTTTTTGTAAGTATTTGGGGTAGATTAGTTGTTTAATTGTTAAGTCTCCTTTGTTTAATTTATTTATTTTTTTGTTACTTGGGCTTTTTTAGGATAATTTTCTTAAAATAAGTGATTTTATTTGCAATTTTCAACCCCCACATAAAATACGAGATACGGCGAGGACCATATTTGTGGACCTCGAAGGGTGCCTAACACCTTCCCTTTCAGGTAACTTTAACCCTTGCCCATTCTCTGGTGACCTTAGACTTAGAATTAATTAGATAGAATGGTGTCCTAATGCACCTTAAAAACATTAAGTGGTGACTCTTCTTCTTTATTTTAAATTCCAAAAGAGTTATGTCACGATGTCATCCAAGTTTCTGTTTTTCACGAAAAAAATGGAGCGCGATAAAAAGTCCTTATAGACAGCAGACATTGTAATTTACACGTGGAATGCAAATCAGAAAATTGACACTTACCTTAATGTTCTCCCTTGTTTTCTTGCCTTTGTGGACTGCCTTGTTCCAACACATTATTGCTATTTTATTATTGAAGGAATGAAGCATTTGAGGAGCATTGTTTGCTTAAGCGGCTATCCCGCGCACCTAAAAAAAATTAGGCCCGTGACAACATATCTTCATTATATATATTAGTCTCTCTCTAAATAAATAATTGTGAAGTGCTCTCTTATTTACATATTAAAATGAATGGAGGAATATTGGAGCATGATATTTTAAAATCAAAGTGTATTATTTTAGTGGATATATATTGATAAGAATGTGGTCAATTATTTTTAGTGTAACTTTAGTAACCACTAAGTCATATTTTACCTCATTATGTCTTGTAATTTATGTAACCTCCAAGGCATAATTCCTCCGATCATTTTCCCACATTATTATCTGCATTATTCCTATCAAAGAAAATGATGGATTTCTCGCTTATAAATAGTGGTGTTTCTTCTTAATTAAGTGAAGAGAATGAACGAAAGAAGAGAAGTGTGGATGAATATTGTAGTATGTAGTAGGTTAGTGTAGTGAAAGAGAGAGCTGAGACAAAGAAAAATATTCTAAGTCTTCAGCTAATTCACTGTACAAAAGAAAGTAATCATATATGTTAAATGAAGGTTTCTTTTTGTGGAGCTTTGGACCCTTCAACTAATCCAGAGTTTTTTGAGCCATACGATGTTGTTGGATTGTTGTATTCCCGAGGAGACAAGTCAAGAGTTATACTACTGTATCGGTGTAGATTATGTCGTATTAGACTTGTATCTATTTAAAGAGAGCGAGATATCTATGTCTTAGCCTGAATATATACTTTTAATTCATTTTTGTTACTTAGTTTTAGCTTCAATTTATTATATTTGTCATATATTACACCAACAATTGCATTAATTGCCAGGCTTATTTCTACTGATCTACTGATTCGTTGTTTCACAAGATTGATATTATAGTTATGGTCTCGTGAACCTCCAATAGACTATCCAGATTAGCTGCATACCTGTATTATTAAGTGATTATAATTATATAAACCCAGATGCATTTATATATCCTACATGGAAGGCATATAGGACAAATTAGATATGATAATTTCCATCGTTGCCGCATAGCCGTTTTGTAAAACATATCCTACTCCTAAAACCCACGTTCTATTTCTAACTTTTCTCGTTTCATTAGTGATTATGTATTTATCCTATTGGTAGAATAGTAAAATAAGATCAAAAGAACATTTTCTTACGGTAAAAAAGCAATAACCACTTTTAAATAATACAACATTAATATCTGGCCATGACGTACCCTAGAAAGAAGGAGGTTAGCCGCTTATAATTTGATTATGAGCTTAGGAATGCAAAGTAAAACAAAGAATTAAGATGGTAAGAGTCCAGAAGGAAGAATCCTAAGAAGAATAGTGTATTTTCCTTTGTGTATTCTTTTCACAATGATCAACTTATGATTAAAAATGACTAAGAGCGAGCTTGTATTATGTGGGAACGTCTAAGAAGGTCCACCAAGTCAAACTAGGACAAGGCCAAAACTTGGCCCAAGTCTGTTGTGCCGAAAGCTGGCCTTGGCGCTAGGAGGCCTTTCTCCTCTCCTAGGGTTGCTTTGTGCAGGGTTCAAACTTCATCGGAGGGTCAAAAATTCCACACGCACACCCCTTCACTTTTCGCTTCATCCTGTGATCGTATTTGCCTTGGTGAGGCAGTGCAGTCAAAATATTAATCTTTCAGCTAAAATGAACAAAACACACTGCATAGTTCCAAAACATGCTAATGTGTAAAAGTTAGGAGTATTTAGCTAAATTATCCCCAAAAACAGGATATACATGGCAAAGAATGGCTAAAAAACTATGCAAATACAAGTAACATCACCATCCACATTTCAACCTTGAATCTAGCTACGACAATCAAACAAGTCTACTCATCTTAAATCATCAAGAAAATATAAATATCAGACAACCTTCAACTACTATGTACTTGTAGCAATATAATACAATGACAATTTTAACAAGATCACGTAACCTATTAGAACCAGCATAATATTTAGGGCAAAAACAAACATATTATCAAGGAGTGCACCGAGCGTCGCCATTTGTGTGCCCTTATTTTTCAAGAGAGATGCCCCTCATATAATCATATAAGTCACACTAATTTATGGGCATGTAAGAAAAAATACTCATAAAAATAATTTTATCCTTACAAGATATACCACAGACATGCCCTTAATGTTATACTCTACTAATAAAAACAATCAGTTCATAAGATCAAAAGGATTAATTTTTTAATTGTAACATCGGTTAGAGGATGAGTAGAAAATATTTGGGAAAATAGTGACTACTTACCCTAGAAGCGTTGGAAAATTCAAATTTCAAAAAGTATTGTTAAATTAAATGGGTGTTTGTGCAATATTGGTTTGGAAACATCTTTGGTAAGTTAAATCTGAAATGTGAGCTCATGCAGAGAAAAATTATACTCCCTTCTTCCTATTTTTATGATATCGTTTGATTTCGCACGGTATTTAAGAAAAAAAAGAAAGATTTCTAAAAATAGTTTATCCAAAATAATTTTTAGATATATAAAGTTATAAATTATTTCATTAAAGGTAAAAAAAGCTTTAAAGTTAAATTATTTTTAATTATAATTAAGTAATATATTAGACGGACTAAAAAAAAAAATGTGCCACGTAAAATGGAACAAAATAAATAGTAGTATTGGTCACATTTTCGTAGTTATGGTGGTTTCATATACGTGTATATATCTCCATGTATCCAATGTATATCGAGTGTATCATGATATCGATTTACATCCTTGAAATTGTGTCTGGTCGATCGCAATATACATAAATAATATACATTGTCGAGGAGATATTTTTCAAGCTGATTCCAAATTGAAATTTAATTCCATACATCAAAATAACATCCATCATCCTGAAATTTTGTACAATGGTTTCAATATTTTACACAGTTTAGCAATAAATAACTGAAAAGATTTTTATGGTAATACCAGACAAATTTGGTGATTTCAGAGGTGTGAAGAGACGATGGAGAACCAAAGCAACCAATCTGGGTAGTGATAGGTGCAAAACTCACATTTTATTAGTTATATAGAAAGGCAATTTAAGCTGCTCAAGCAGGTCGACATGCCTGTTTAGGTAGCTTGAGGGTATATTCGTAATTTTTTATGGTTCTTTCGTTATAATTTGTTGTCTTATTTTTAGTGTTAAAAAATATTGCAAGTCGACATGGCTGCTTGAGTAGTTTGAGGGTATATTCGTAATTTTTTATGGTTCTTTCGTTGTAATCTGCTTGTCTTATTTGTAGTATTAAATAATGCTACTAATCGTGATAACTAAAGTTGCTCAAGTAGGCAGCAGGTCGACATGCTTGCTTGAGCGGCTTGAGGATATATTCATAACATTTTATGGTTCTTCTGTTGTAATTTGTTTGTCTTATTTTTAGTGTTAAAAAATGCTACTAATCATGAAAATGAAAGCTGCTCAAGTAGGCAACAAGTCGACATGCCTGCTTAAGCAGCTTGAAAGTATATCCATAATTTTTTATGATTCTTCTTTTGTAATTTGTTTGCCTTATTTTTAGTATTAAAAAATGTTACTAATCATGATAATAATGACTTAAAATATTTCTAAAAACATGTCACGTCACAATATTAATAATTTCAAACATTTAAAATCATATTAAAATTTTTAATTAACTCTCTAAATTCTATCTATATCACTTAAATTAAAACAAAAAAATAATAGATACTGGGTCTGCGCTAGCGCGAGGACGGATGTCTAGTAATGTTGGTGCAATATACCATAAATGCAATAAATTACAGTTGAAAAAATAAAAAAAGACAAAATTGAAGAAAAACTCATTCAGGCTGAGGCGCAGATATCCCGCTCTCTTTAAGAAGATTCAAGCCCACTATGACATAATTTACACCGATCCAGTAGTACATCTCTAGACTTGTTCCCTCCAGGATACAACGACCCAACAACGTTGTATGACTCAAACAACTCCGGATTAGTTGAAGAGTCCAAAGCTCCACTCAAAAACACTTTCCTTCAACATATAAATTACTCTCTTTTGTATAGTGAATATAGTTGAAAATTTAGAATATTTTCTTTGTCTCAACTCTCTCTTTCACTATTGCACACTTCACTACACTGCAATATTTTATCCACACTTCACATTTTTTCTCTCCATGTTGCCTCTTCTTTCAAAAATAAAGAAAGATTACCACTATTTATAGGTGAGGAATTCTTCCTTGTCTTGAATAAGAATGAAGTGGATAATAATGTAAGTAAATGAATGAATGTATTGTGTCTTGGAGGTTACATAAGTCACAAGACACTAATGGGGTAGAACATGGGTTAGTGGTTATAAGAGTTACAAAAATAAGGTCGAATAATGGACAAATAAAGAGTTAGAGGTTATAGGAATTACATAGAAACTTATTGCCACATTCTACCACTAACTCATGATACAAATTAATATTTTTAATATTAAAATGTATTTTGCACCAACATTCCCCCCACTCATTTTACTATTAAAATAAGAGAGTTCTTCACCAATTTAGTTGAAGGTAGACTATTATGCATAACGATGGCAACGGAACCGCTAGGTACCAGTTCCGGTACCGGTACAGTGCCGGTCCGGTCCCGGTACTATACTGGTTCCTACCGGTAAGGGGGGTACCGGGAAGGGACGGGTTTTTTTACCGGTAAGTACCGGTACCGGTTTACTGGTTCCGGTCCGGTACCGGACCGGTAATACTGGTCCAAATTATTTTTTTTCTTTTAATTATGTTACAATTGGGGTGGGGCCCACCAACGGTAATAATTTTTTCCAGCCGTTTTTGACCGTTTTTGGTCAAATTGTTTTTCCAAAATTCAATAATTTCTCAACTATAAATACCCCTAAATCTTTCATAATTTTTCACTTCAATTCTCTCAATTCAATCCAATTCTCTCCACTTACTATTACAAATTTATAATTATATACATATTACATACTACTCTCAAATATTATATATTATATATTAATTATCTATACTCTCAATTATTATTTAAAAATATTATTTAGTTTGGTTATTCAATTCATAATTGCAAGTTGGAACAAATTTTGGTGGATCAATTTGGAGCATATTCAAGTTTCAACTTTCATCAATTTCGGCTTCTACGTCTGTTTTTACACAGACGTTTGGTACCTTCATTCCTAAATCCTACTTATTTGTTCTTCTAATTATTTATTTGATTACTTTTACTTGTTGTCTCCTTGAATTAATTTTTTTACATTCATAAACTTGAATTTTTGCATATAATCGTTATTTGTTTAATTAAATTTAACATGGATTCCGGTGGAAAAGGAAAGGGAAAAAGTACATTTTTTGGTGGAATAAAAAAAGCTTTAACCAGTAAAAAAATCCGGTGGTAGTTCGTCTAAATCTACAAGACAACCACCACTTAGATTAAATATCGAAGATTTTACTCACATAGACAACACGTGTTTAAATATTGACTCTAACACGGAATTAGACCATGAATTTCTTGAACATAGATTTGGTTTTAATGAAGATTTACCGGAAGATGATTTTGAAATTAATGAAAACGAAGATATTTTTTATGAGGATGAAACTCAACCCCCATATACTGCTACTACTCCCCCCCCCTCCCGCTCCCCCCCGTACAACCTTTGTCATCTAATAGGCCTAAGACGGAACGCGCAAAAAAATCTGTTGTTTGGCAATTTTTAACTCAAAATGAAGATAAAACAAAAGCAATTTGTAACAAATGTAAACACGTTTTAAACCATAAAACTTCGGGAAAGGGGGGCGGGACAGGTCATTTGAAAAATCACCTTAGGCATTGTTGTAAATTGAAATTTTTGCATGCCCAAGCTGTTGCGGACGCCAAAAAATTTGGAACTCCCATTCCCGATGAATCGGTGAGAGGTTCAAATATGGTACAATCGCAACTAAACCCTAGTAATATTTTCGGTCCTAGTACACATAGACCTTATAGTAGACAACATGACCTAGATGAGCTTTCTAAAATGATTGTTGTTACTAGTTTGTCTTTTAGTTTTGCTGAAAATTCAGGTTTTGTCCATTATATTCAAATTGTTTATAACCCGTCTTTTAATAATTTTTCTAGAAATACAATTAAAATGTTGTTTTTAATTTTCAAGCACGGCATGTACAGTACCTTAGATGTCTATTTGCTTATAATAATTGTAGGCTAGCAATAACTTCTGATATGGGACGTAGTGTAACCGGTAACGATTACTTTACAATTACTGTCCACTGGATAGATGAAAACTGGAATATGCAATGAAGAATTTAGGATATAAAAGTTATGAATTACGCAAAACAGGTTCTTATATTTCGCAAACTATTCTTGATGTTTTACAATTTTTTGGTATAACTAGAAAAATAATTAGTGTAACTTTAGATAACACTAGTAGTAATAAACGTGATGTAGATTTTTTAAAAGCTGTTATTTGTCCAACTTATGAAGATGGTTTCCATATCAAATGTGCTGCTCATATTTATAATTTAATTGTTAGAGATGATGTTTCTTTATTTGAAAACGGATGTAATAAAGTAGAAGCCGCATGCCACTTTATTTTTAAATGTCAAGTAACGGCTAGGCGTAAGGAATTTGAGCAGCGTTGCATTGAATGTAATTTGCCTATTCGAAAAATTCCTAAAACCGTAGTAACTAGGTAGAATTCATTGTACGAAATGTTAAAAGTAGCTTGCGAATATAGGAGACCGCTTACAATGGTCTGGAATGCACATAATTCAGATTCCACCTACCGGCTAGATGAAAAACTGGATTGATATTAAAGATTTAATTGAATTTTTAAAAGTTTTTTATTTAGCAACTAAACAAATATCCGGTCTTTACTATCCTACTATGTATTCTATGTTGTTCAATATTTGTGCTATTTGTAATAAATTTGCTTTGTTTAAAAATAATACAAATTTTAGTGAACCTGTTAAAAAATGATTGAAAAATTTAGGAAATATTTTTTTCCAATCCCTCAGATTTATTTAACTGCTTGTTTATTTAATCCTGCTTACAAAGAATTCGGTGTATCTAGAATGGTAGTTAATATATATACAGACTTAGAAATAGAATACGATGAACAAAATCAATCACATAATTTAGACGCAGTTCTAAGTAACATTAGATCAGAAGCTAAAAAACTATATGATTTAGAACAATATAATTAAGTACAAAATGTACAATACCAACCACAACCTACTAGACCTAGATACGATGATGATATTGACGCAATGTTAGAATTTCAGCTTGGACTAAAAGCTAACAAAAACAACAATTTTAATGAATATCTCAACCAAACACCAGAAAGCATCAAGGATGCAGAGGGGAAGCCGCAACTTTTGGCGTGGTGGAATAATCGTGGAAAAACGTTTCCAAGACTTCAGCGGGTGGTTCGTGATGTCCTGGCAATTCAAGCTTCTTCAGTGGCTTCGGAAGGCTTTTTTAGTGCTGCTAGGTTCCAATTAGGAGACTTTCACTACTAAAAAAGCAGGAAAAACCGACCACGAAATACCGACTTCCGGAGGTCGGTATTACTGTAATTACCGTCGCTTTTTCATACCGACTTCTGGAGGTCGGTATTTACCGACCTCGTCCGACTTCACGAAGTCGTTTATATTTTTAAGTCGAAAAATTAGTAATTTTATTTTTTTAAATATTTTTCGACTTCAGGAGGTCACTATAGTGTATATGTTTTTTTCTAATTTTTAATATTTTCAACCTCCTGAGGTCGTATAAAGAGGTCGGTATTTTATATTTTTATTATTATAATTGTTTAATATTTTCGACCTCCTGAGGTCGTTTAAATAATAGTATTGATGCCGACTACAAGAGGTCGGTATTATTTATTTTAATTTTAATTTTTTTGTTGAATTTTTGACCTACTGAGGTCGGTATATTTATTTTTATTTTAATTTTTTTGTTGAATTTCCGACCTACTGAGGTTGGTATTATTGATTTATATAAAAAAATTTTTTGATATTCCGACCCACTGAGGTCGGTATTTAATTTATTTTTATTATTTTTATTTACTGCAAAATTGACCTCTTTGCGACTTCCAAAGGTCGATATTAATTTATTTTTATTATTTTTATTTTCTGCGAAACTGACCTCTTTGCGACTTCCAGAGGTCGGTTTTCTGGAAACAACATTGGCAGCACACTGCTGCATATTTCTTGCCCACCTGGAAACAGAATTGGCAGCACACTGCTGCAAATGTTTTGCTCACCTGTATGCATAATTGACCAACCTCAACAGAATTCCAACAGAGCAGTTTTAATATTTCTATTACACAATTTTAGATTAACTAATTAAACCTTGAATCCATTCAAATAAAATCAAAATACCATCAAAGTATTAGTACAAAACGTGAAATATTTACTAAATAGAACTATGCTTCATCACTCTCCTCTTCACTTTCCTCTTCACTCTCATCCCCAAAAGGTCGACTGGCCGGAGGAATGATTTTTCCTGAATCAAAAAGAGAATTTAGTTGGGCCCGAAGCTCCATATACCTTTGTCTATCTACTGCAGGTTGCTCCTCTCTCTTCTTCTCTACTGCAACAAGTTCGGCAGTGAGCAAAGATATCTTATCCTCCATTCTAGATATTGTCGCTTTATCCACACTATCAATGCTTGAAGAGGATGCACAATAAAACCAACTCTTCTTCTCATGATAGGCCTTTTCTGTGTAACCATAGACTACCCCTCTAACCGGTTCACCTGCACTCTCTCACCACAACTGCTCGGTAATTTCTTGTGACAGTGGTGCATCTTGACTTTCCACAGGTAGGGTACTACGATACTCCTGTAGTTTTTGCGTAAACCTCTCCTATAATTTAAATGAAAAACTATTAGAATAAAATTATTACATCAAGCAAATTAGTTACATCAAGCAAAGTAGTTATGGAATTTTAAATCCGATTTGAAAATTAATAATCACACACAGAATAACTAAATTATAATTAAAATAGACTACCATTCCAAAAAATAAATAATTCTAATGATCTGACATCTTATTACTATATAACAACAGTATCTCATCACCACACAAAATTAAGATTCGAGATGGTCTGAATTACAAAAACTATTTCTCTTTACTGGATGAAAATATGTTGTTTGCAGTACTTGCTAGCTTATTGAATTATCAAAATATATCCAGGATGTAAACCAAAGTTATTATCAAAACCTTAACTGATGCACCACATCAAAATATTTATTTTATTTTCTCTGATCAGTACATGTACCGAATAACTTTACTCAAGTTTAGGCCGAACATATACTCACAATTTCACTTCAACCCAACCTTAAAGACAACTATATGTAAAACATGTACATTATCACCAAATAAATAGCTAAGTGCTGTCACTTATGCAAAACAAACATATTATCACAAAGTAAAAACTAAGTATTGTCACTTATGCGAAACAAACACATTATCACAAAATGTACTGTCACAAACGTGATTAATTTTCTTAAACTACCAAAATGAATGAAGCCAATAATACATTAATTATACACTTCAAATCCACCCATTACTACCAATATCCCTTACCTTATCTTGAACAACAATATTTATGAAGTACTTATAACATGAAAGAGTCAATCTAGCTAGTAGTACTATCTTGATACGCTATGTTTACATTTTCAACTCATGTTAATAACATTCATCAGAGACATCTATAATAAGTAGTGAAGCATCAAACTTGCAAAAAAAATCAATTTTGTCATCAATAGGATCAACTAATGTTAACACTAGGTGGACACAAATTGATTTTGCAAGAAAATCAATTTTGTCATCAATACGATCAACTAGTGTTAACAATAGGTGGACACAAATTGATATTGCAAGAATTTAATTTTGTCATCAATATGATCAACTAGTGTCAACGCTTATGCCTAAACAAACATATTATCACTACTAAAGCTGACTCTAAAAAATTAAACCAAACGTAAAAAAAATGCAAGTATATTGAATTAAAAAGATAATCGTGTATACATTATATAATGACTAAGATTTTTGTAAAAACAATACCTCTTGAGATGAAGGGGTTGGTGATAGTAAGCTCAACGACGTAGAATTTCGGAACCTTTAATTGAATGGTATTTCTGCACTTACAAAATGTTCACTGCACATCAAATTTATACAACTTTATGTTAAAATTTGCATTAACAACAACAACAATAATAAATGAGAAGTTGGGCACAAGCAATCTCCTATAACTTCATTCAACAAGTTGGAAGTTGTCCACTTGGAGTTAATTAAATATATACATTGAAGACATTTTTGAGGATCAAACTCTGATCAATAATACCATGTTATATGCACGCAGTTGCAGATGTGGTCAATCTAGGTTTCTTTGCTTTGGCCAGTTAAATACATAATTCCAGCAAAAGGATGTTCCAAAGCCTAGAAGCTCATGCACGAATTTCACAAGAAAATATTTTTAACCCATAAATCGCACTTGATCGTAATATGAAAAAAGTAGGTTTGTTTTCTTTACTTTATAAACCAAAATGAACCAACTAACTGGTGGCAGTCAATAGTCAACTAAACCAAATAAGTATGTTTAATATATTAAGTCAAACCTGTCAACATAACCATCAACTCGAGCAGTTGGATTAAGTGAAAACATTGAATTACAGATGAACTCAGAATCAGATGTTAAGACAACAAACCTCATGGCAGAAAACACTGGGAACCACATACGAAATTTGCATAATACCCAAATTCACTAGCTTGGATCAACATTAGTTCAAGGTGCTTTCTGCTAGCAAACAAGCCCACCCACCCATTAGAGGCCCGACTTTTCTAAAAGACAAATTGAAGCATCACCCTTCTAAATCTCTGAAAAAGCAATGCACACATCATTTGTGTTTCACTCTTTATAGAAGACTGTGTGAACACTATTCCCTTTTTCAAGAACTTCCAAAAATTTATGCTTATGTTTTTCAACATACTCCTGGTGCTCCTTAATAATTTCCCTGATAAGTAAATCTTCCACTTTTAGACAACATAAATCAGTGAAAACAATCACAATATATAAGGAGAGGAATCAGAGTAAGCACTGGTAAAAGCGCAAATTTAGCTATCATTTTTCAGAAACATATACACGCGGATGTGCTTATTGCAGATTAAATATAAGGTAATGATTCAAGAGGAAACTTACTTCAAGGATTCGGGCTTAATATTGGATATAGAGAGCTTGTCAATATCACTAGCTACCAAATCTTTTCCGAGGAAAAACAATATCCCATCTGACAAACACATTATCACAAAATAAAAGCTAAGTATTGTCACTTATGCAAAACAAACACATTATCATCAAATTAAGGCAAAATGTTGACCCTAGGTGGACACAAATCAAACTTGCAAAAAAATTAATTTTGTCATCAATAGGATCAACTAATGTTAATAATAGGTGGACACAAATCTATTTTGCAAGAAAATCAATTTTGTCATCAATAGGATCAACTAGTGTTAACAATAGGTGGACACAAATTAATATTGCAAGAATTTAATTTTGTCATCAATATGATCAACTAGTGTCAATCATCATGTTCTATCTGCCAATCACCAGAAAATCTATGGATGTGTGTTATTTGTGGTTCAAGTTCTGACAAATCTGATGTAAAATATACTTGGAACTTTATAAGATTACGAATCTGATGTAAAATGCTGCCAATCACCATTTTCTGGCTAGCCTTTTGCTTTTTGTAGGGCTGAGCCATAAAGCAGTGAAGTTACCCTTTAGATCAGCAAAATTAAAGCAAAGCTTGATTTGATATATGTTTTTGTCTTCTTTGTCGATCACAAATTCAAAAGAAATAGATTATGATTGATATGTCACATTAGTTAACATTCAAGTGCCTTTCCTATGAACATGTGGAGTATTTATTTGCCAAAACAGCCCACACCTATCTAAAATACAAACGAAACTTCCTTCTTAAAATTGCTTCTTCATAAAATGTCACCTAATGTAACATTTAGATTTTAGATTTGATAAATGCACCCAAAAGAAAGATAATGCAATATTTAAAGTTAATAGAAAATGTGATTTTGAGGATGGATAGTACCACAAAAATAAGAGATAAGAAAGAGGGTAGTCCATTTACGACTCTTTCAACTTGATTCAATTTCTAAAAGTTCATAGTTCACAATCTTAGACAGATCGGACAAAGCTGTACCTCTATCAAACTTTTTGTTGTCAATATCAATTCCAATAATTCGTGAAGCACCAGCAGCTTTTGCACCCTCCGCCACCTAACAAGAAAATAGATAGATTGCATAAATACATTGAAGGAGCTTAATTATTTGCCAGAATCAAATTATTAGATACTTACAGCAAGACCAACTGTTCCCAGGCCAAATACAGCAATAATAGAACCTGGTTCAACTTTAGTAGTGTTCCAAACAGCTCCAACGCCTAAACACAGCACAAACAGCTCCTAAAGTCACTGTTCCAAGGCCTAAGCACATCACTGTTCTTTAAAGAAACCAACTGAACAAAAAATTTTAAAGAAAAAAATTTTCAACCAACAGAACAAAAAAACAGAACAAAAAATTTTCAAATTCAACCCGTGTAGCCAACAACAAGACGAAACCGACCCACGAATCAAAAGAAGATGGAACAAAAAATACTCCTAAAGTCAGTCATTACATTAAGAACTAAAGAGACATGAAAAGAAATAGGCTAATTTACCTTTCACAGGGAAGAGAACTTAGAGGAGGAACTCACAAAGATGCTTCAATTCACTCCAAAATTTTGAGACGAAATCTGAAAATAGAAGAAATTAGGTCATTTTTAGAGAAAGAGGGAAAGAAGGGTTTTTTGGAAAGAGAGAAACAGGAATTTTCGACTAGGGGGGAATTATTTGTGCTGGGCGGGTACATATAAAATTATACCGACTTCTGGAAGTCGGTATTTTTATTTAAAAAATTATACCGACTTCTGGAAGTCGGTATTTTTATTTAAAAAAACTCAATTTTACTAATATACATGGTATTAATATACTTTGTATTGTTTTTATTGATTAATATTAAAGTAAATATTTAAAAGATAACAACTTCAAGAAGTTGATATTCTTTAACCAAAGTAATAACTAAAATATTCCGATCTATTGAGATGAAATTTTATTAATTTAATAAAACTATATAATGAATACCGATCTTAAGATGTTGATGAATTAATATTGTATACATATATATATATATATATATATATATATATTATACCTCTTGAAAGTATATTGTTGTCTATATCATTTAACGGGATCCCAGACACCACTTGTGGGATCACACTGGGTATGTTGTTGTATATCATTTAACGGAATAAGATGTTCAAGGTTAATTAGTCGAATAGTTAATTATGCATATAAATTCCATAAATCAATTAAATTTCTTCAATTGATAATGTATTTCATACTCAAACCATTAATACATAACACTTTTTTTATTACACTACTCGACGAGTATATATAACATCCAAACGTATTTCATACATATTCGATGGATATTCTCATTTGCCTTTTGCTTATGATATTACTATACGAGAGATTCATTTAAGTTCAGACACACATACTTTGATATAGTTTATACACACGCACTACTATATATATATATATATATATATCAACAGTATTTCATATTTGTCTATTTCGCGAATTCTATTGTTTTTAATAAAATTATAAAAAGATGTTGCACTTTTAAAAGAATTAATTGTAAGCTTAAAATAATATTATACTAAGTAAGAAAATAATGATTAATAGAAATAATTTTTAAAAAATTGACCTTTGTATGCCAATTTTATTAAAAATAATTAGATAATATATATAGTGTATACCGATCTCCAGTGGTTGGTATCAGATTAAATTAAAATAAAAATAAAATTGAAATTGTTAATACCGACATTCGGAGGTCGGTATTTTATATTAATTTATTTTGCATTTTACATAAAGCCGACTTTTAAAGCCGAATTTTATATCAAATTGCATTCTTAATTTTTTAATTTGGTACCGACCATCGGAGGCCAGTTTGAATTATAATAATTAAAAATGAATAAAAAGAATCAATCTCAGGTGGTCACTATATAATATTTTTAATAAAAATAAAAATTAATTACATAAAATTTAATATTACCGACCTCGGGAGTTTGATATTATTAATTTTTAAATTTTTTATTTTACACAAAATCGCCTCGGTAAATGAAAATTTATTTAAAATATTTTTTTTATATTTAATTGAGATAAAATTAAATATATTTTTTATTTTTTAATAAAATACCGACCACCAGAGGTCAGCTTTTTTAATATTTATTTTTTGCGGGAAATTTTTGGACCTCCGGAGGTCGCTATGTGATTTTCTCGCTTTTTTTAGCCAAAAAGATTGACTTCTTGTAGTCAGTTTCTTAGAAAATTTTCAAGAAATATTAATTTTAACAATACCGACCTCCGAAAGTCGAAAATTACCGACTTCCATTGGAGGTCAGTAATTTGGTGGTCGGTATTCACAGTTTTTTTTAGTAGTGTTTAGGCATTCACTAGCAGCTGATAGCTTGGAAGTTTCAGTCTTATTTCGAGACTGGATAAATGCGGAGTGCAGGAATTTAGGGCGTCCGACATTGCCTTCTTAGTTTGAAGCCGATATCGATAATATTATATCAGAATCAAGCGAAGACGTCATGGAATTTCTAGAAGAACAAGTTCAAGAGCCGATTCCAGAAAATGTCACACTTGAAATGTTAGAAACTCTTAGACAAGAATTTCAAAGTAGTTTAAGATATTAGTGATTAAATTTTATTGTATTACAAATTTACAATAAATAATACCTAATTGACACAGAATCCTTCCTAGAAGGTGGCTGTGTAAATTAGGTTGATTTCTAATATCTTACCTCACTACATTGTACAATTTAAATTTTAAAATTATATAATAAAATTAGAGGCTATTCGCCTTATTTCTTTTTTTAATTTTATTATCTTCACTTAATCTTAATTTAAGTTTTGACTCTTTTTTAATATTTTTGCCCCCTTATTTCTCAAATCTTTATTAACTTTAAAGTTTAAAATATAAAAAAAACATTCAAAATTTAATCTTTAAAAATTAAACTTTATAATATTATATTTAAAAAATCAGAAATTTAAACTTTTATAGTAGAAAGATTGAAAATTTTGATTTTACACTTTAAATGTTTTAGTTATATACTTATATTATATAAAACTTTTATACTTATATTTTATAACAACTTTAAATTCAAACTTCATTTTAAATTTTTAAAAAAAATTTATATAATGATTAATGAATAATAATACTACTATTTTAAAATTTTAATTTAACCTATAACATTTTAAACTTGAATTTAAATTTTTAAATATTAATACTAATTTAACATATAGAAATTACACTTCAAATTGTAAATTTTTAGTATATAATTTTTTTTAATTAATACCGGATTACCGGTCCGATCTGGTCCCGGTTGGTACTGGACCGGTAAGGTAAGGGGGTATTTTTCCGGTACCACCAGTACCTGTTCCGGGAAAATATACCCCCACTTTACCGGTTCCGGTCCCGGCACCAGTAAATGCCGGTTCGGTGGTCCCGATACCGGTTCCGTTGCCTATGTTAATTATGCATAATGAAAGTGTATTCTGCATTGAACTTCCACTTAGTAAAACAATAATCTTTACTCCAGAGTCAGTAGTGGTCTCGGAGTTGAACTATGACCGCTTAAGGAAAATAAAGTATTTTTGCTTACACGCAACAATCAAGGTGTTGACATAAGCTTTAATATCCAACACATTACGGCCTTGTGCTATCCCGATTTTCATGAGTCTTTTTGAAAACAAGCCAATTCTCATAGAAAGTGGTCTACTTTCACACTCACATAGGTGAAATCTGTCAAGGGTGCTCCTATAATTGACATCCCACTCATACGAGATACAAACTTTCATTAAGAGATCATAAACTCATCCTCCACAAATCATTATAAGATAAATGCACTCACATCATATGGATTGAATAAAAATTAATTTTAGTGCATTTCACAACAAGTCATCATATAATTCGTTTTTCCCATTGAACCTGGTTATAGGATCTCTAATCCCCAGGTTGGGTTTCCTCATATATGATTCAGGATTTATGGGCTTCAATTTCATCCCCTTCGATGTGCTTCTGACTCTTATCTTGCTAAGGCTTAGTCTATGAATCTACAAGATTTAACACAATTTGTAAGTGGTATACCATTGATCAATATGATCTCACAATATTATGTTTTCTACTCATGGGTCTAAATTTATCGTTGTAATTATGATTTTTGTACTCTATCAAATTTATTGGTGCTTTCACAATTCAACGAAATGGGAAAAATTAATTTCTCAAAATAAAATGTTTGATATAATAAAATTCATTTTGTCACTACTTGTAGCTAAAAAATATTTTACTTCAACCTCCATGGTAAAGTTAATAAATAATAATTCACTTTTCTCATTTTCACAAATTGCACCAAACTTTTCTCATGTGGTTTGCTTGTACCTATCAAATACTTTTACTGCAAACATAATATCTAGTCAAGTTGTTAGCCACATATCTCAAATTTTCAGGCTAGCAAACTCCTTTATTTGTCACACCATTTTCACACAATTGAATCAAAAGGAGTTGCAAGACTCATACAACCAACAAAGTTGTCTTTCACAGTTTTCTCAACATAATGTGACTTGACAAGAAAATTTTCATCACATGTTTTATGATATTTTTCATTCCAAGAATGAAATTTATTTCACCTAAATATTTCATATCGATATGGCTACTCAATATTTTTTTCTTATCATTTCTCTGATAACATGTTAAAGCCAACATTCACCAAATCATATGAAAAAAATAACATGTGATTTACTCCAAATAAATATATGCACCTATAATACTCTTTTTATAGCCTTTCTCAAAGATGCAAAAATCATAATTTTGCAATGATTTTTTTCATTTCATGAACCCCCACTATTTTTAGAATTTAAATATCAATTGGTGTTCATTAAAAGAAATATCACTTTATTCATATAAAATATTAGGTAAAAAGTTTTTCTTCTTTACCTTTTCTCCGCTTGAATTGAGCAAGTAGAAATATACTTGCCCATAAATCTCTTCTCTTCCATCTTTTGCAGAGAGCGACACTGAAATGGAAGGGTGTTGAATTCTTCTATCTTGATATCCACACTTTTCAAACTGTAACAAAAATATGAATCTCCTTAAAGTTGTTGGTGTAATTTACCACAAATTGTCATGCCCTAGGAGGATATACCCTAGACGTGGCCAACATTCAGAGACTATTGCTAGTCCCTAACGAACCACTTGGCCTAATCACACTCACTCCCTTAATTATAATTAACATATCAGTGGAAGACTATGAAAATCAAGGTGGACACTCTGAGTCTTATATAATCATATCAAATAAACAGGCTAGTACGAAAGAAACTAGCTCAACATAATCTCTAATTAACAACTCGACTCTAGTCTATGAAACCTCTATCACTATAAATTGGTGCCAATGACAGACCCATGACTTCTCAACTCAAAATAAAGCTCGTTTAAAGTATGACTCTAATAGCTAGATGAAAATAAAATGAGGATCCTCCGGAGTAAGGGAGGCTCATCAAATCAGCTGACTGTAATATATCATCAACGGTGCGCTTGTTGACGATCTCTAGTACCTGCCTCTGCATCATAAAATAATGCAGTCCAAATGGATGTTAGTACGTGGAATGTACGAGTATGTAAAATGGCTGAATGAAACAGATATAGGAAGAATAATACAGAATAACATCAACTCCAAAGATACTCAATCAGAATATCAAGTGTCGATCTAAAGCAAGAATAAAGAGTAGACAATGACCAATCTATACCAATCCAACCTCATCTAATCAAATCAACTCAGAGTACTATCAGCATGAGACCTATCTGGGAGTTTCTCTTATCCAACAACAATCACTTATGAGCTAGTGATTGTACAACAATCCACTAATGTTGCCACACCCGTTTTGTACTTGCCAGGTAAAGAACGAATTGGATCCATCAAGGATCTAGTCTCTCAAGTTCTCTATTGCTTTCAGGGACTTCAACTCAAGAGGGAACCTCTGGTGAGATGGTTCACTCCTTGCCTACGCTTGGCGGCGTAGTTAATGAATGCAAGTTGGATTTATTCTTACTCATTTCGATGCTCGATACTCCTCCCAAGACTCAATTCTCATAAGACCATCCATCTCAATCAATCATCTCAATTAGTCTCATAATGACTCTCATACTCTTATTAGCTCTATCTCAATTGGGCCTTCCGGCCTATCATATTAATCATCTCATCAACGCAATTCTTAATTAATCTCTTAATAGCTTAGACCAATCATTAGGGGGGCAATCAATTAAACCAATCTTCAGAGTTCAACTATGAATATTCGCAGAACCATCAAGTTCTAACATCCTATCATCATACTAATATCATCATGACAATCAATATTCTCAAGTCAAGGCTCTAGACTCAATCCCTAGGTTCATTCATGCAATCTTTTATAAAATAACATATAGGATTAATGCAATAACTCATGAAAAGTATTTAATCAGTAAAATCAAGTTTATGATGATCATCAACATATGAAAATACATAGCTTACATATAATTTACAAGAAAACTTTCAAGAAACATGTATGGGGACTCAATACATTCACAATCTCTCTATTACTATCGGGGGTGGGGGGCCCCATGGAAGAACAATTTTATGCTTTAGTTTAGCCTTATATACCAGATATGGAGTTTTGACAATTGATCTCCTAAGAATTCTCCTCAATCCTCTTGAACTCTCACTCCTCCTCTCTTCTCTTTAGCCATATTCTTTTTTTGAAGCTTAGAAAGACTTAGGAACGGGGATTAAAACCCTTTTTGCGCTCAAAATGACCTATTTTGATCGTGTTTTAATTTTAGGAGGGGTTGAGAAAAGTCTGGAATGCGCTTCATGAAAAACTAAAAAAAAGTTCGTCATGGGACACCTAGTCCACGACGCGAACCTGGGTAGTTTTCGGGATTTTTCATCAAAAATATTCCGATCGAGTTTTCTAATCCCGAAAAAAAATTAGGATCACATCCAAGTGTATGTCCGCGATAAGTCTGCGTCGCGGCCCTATCGCACACTTATTCTTGAATTGTGCTTCGTAACGAAAATTATCTTTTGATCTGGTTTCTCTAAAAATCAACCAAGCCAATTTTCCCACATAATTTTCATGTTTATCACATTTCCAGCCTCGGATTTTCCATCGGAGTTTGGGAAGACGCATTATGCACACATCTCTCATCTAGGGGTATTTTAGTAATTTTATCAGGTGTTACATTATCTCCCCCTTGGAATCATTCGTCCTTGAATGAAGAGTAAAGATGGACATCAAGACACGAATAACAATCAAGACTCCTCTCAATACTCAATCAACCAATCAAACTATCGACCCATCGAAATCTAGACAATCTCTATGCAAACTCAGGAATAGACAAATCAATCCAGATCAAGAGTAAGGGCATTACCTTCCGCATTCTCATCATCAGGCACGAATAGATGCGTATATTTTGCTTTCTTATTTTCCTCAACTTCCCATGTGGCTTACCTCAATGAATTGATTTATCCACGGGACTTTGACTGCGGCAATCTCTTTGGTTCTCAATTTTTGAACCTGACGATCAAGAATTTAAACTGGAATGTCTTCATAAGATAAGTTATACTTCACTCCAATATTCTCAATAGGGATTACCAAGGAAGGATCTCTGTAACACCCGGTAAATTACAAAAATACCCCTAGGGAAGAGGTGTGCGGAGAACGCATCTTCCGATGCTCGGATTGAAAATCCGAGAGTGGATTCGTGATCAGCACTGAAAATGGAGTGGGAAGAGGGTCTCGGTCGATTTTTAGAGCGATCGAGTCGGAAGATAATTTTTCGTTCCAAAACGAAAAAAAGTGTGCCTGCGCGATAGGACCGCGTCGCGGATCGGTCGCGGAGCCACACTTATGTTTTCTGTAAAATTTTCGACGGAGTTGAATTTCTGAAAATACACTGTCCGCGACAGGTCCGCGTCGCAGACTGTGTTATTTCAGGACGGGGATAAATTATTTTAAATTACGAAGGGCAATTTGGTCCACTCCTATAATTCCTAAATATTCCCCTACGACTAATAAACGTCAGTTTCTAAGAAAAGGGTTTCAAACACCCAAATTTTGAAGCATATTCTTCCTAAAGGTCACCAAAATTAGGGCTTGAAGGGAAGTGAGTTGAAGAGATCAAGAGGAGGTGTGGTATAATTTCGTTAGCAACACATCCCAGGTATGTAAGGCTAACCTAAAGCATGGGAATGTCCTCCCATGTGCCCTCCTAAATGTTGAATATTATATCTTGATGTGACAAAGTTAATATGAAAAGTTGATGCATGAAGAAAATCTACTTTATCTTATGTATGAGAAGTTTTCCTACATAAACTGATGATCATCACTATTTTGTTTTCTATTATAATCCGTTTTATAAGTGCATTTTAAACCCTATAATTTTTGTGTTTGAAAAGGAGCATGCATAATGAAGTTAGGGAACATATCTAGAACGATGATGATGTTATGATGATGTTGATGAGCATGATGTTTAATGAGGTCTTAGCATTACAATATAGTTGCTAAATGATGTCTCTTGAGTTTTGATGTTGATGTACCATGTCCCTATGGGACTGATGTTGATGATGATGTATTATGTCCCCTTGGGACCGATGTTGATGTTGAGGTATTATATCATGTCCTTATGTGACTGATGATGATGTACTATGTCCCTATGGGACTGATGATGATGATGATGTTTTATGAGCACGTCGAGTTCTGGGAGGAGTATTGAGCACCGAAATGGGTAGAGAGTGAGTCCCACTCGAACCCATTAACTACGTGGCCCGCGTAGGAAGAGGGGATTGAACCGCAATGCGGATGGCACCTTTCTTGTCCCAAATGAGGACTGATGTTTTTTTTCTGATGTGATGTCCTTTACCTCGGGCAGGGTATTGGATGGATGTGGCAACGGCATCGCTTCGTTGTATCATCACTGGCTCATAAGTGATGGTTGTCGGTTAGAGAAACTCCTAGTTAGGTTCCTTTGATAGAACTCTAATGTTGATGTTGACGTGATGTTCGAGTTGAGTCCTTGAGTCGATGTGATGTTCCTTGAGTCGATGTGATGTTCCTTGAAATGAGGTGATGATCCTTTGAAGTCTGAGTCGATGTGATGTTCTCTTGATGTGAGATGATGTTGAGGCTCCTTAAGATGAGCTTGCTATGATGTTGATGATTGATAAGAGGTTGATGAGTCAATTGTCTAATCTAATCTCTTGCCTTAGATAGACTTTTGATATTTCTGATGAAGTATGATGTAGAGTAGATGTTTCTTTATTGTTGTGTACTTACCCTGTTATTCAGCTATTTTACATGCCAGTACATTCCACGTACTGACGCCATTTGGCGCTGCATCGTTTTATGATGCAGATACAGGAGTTCGAGGATTTCAGCAGGCGCATCGTTGAAGTCCAAGGTTTCGAGTTCAGATTTTGGTGAGCCTCCTTGCTATCCGGAGGAGACCCTTCTATGTTATTTCCTTTATTTCATTGAGTCTGTAGCCATGACATGTCATGGCACCCCTCTTAGACAGTTGAGTCAGGTTAGAGGCTTCGTAGACATGGTGCCGAAGTTGATGTTGATGTTTTCCTGATGTACTAAGAGAGTATTTGCTTAATCCTTCGATGTTAAGATTGATGATTGGCCATTTGGCCCTTTCTATGGTTCTTATATTATGATGTTTCTCCGCTGTGTTGATGTTGAGCAATGTGATGAGGCTGAGTGGTTCGCTCAGGGGCTAGCAATAGTCTCTGGGTGCCGGCCACGTCTAGGGTACCCTCCCGGGGCATGACAAACTTGGTATCAAAGCTAGGTTTTCAAGAGTCCTAGGGAGTCTATGAAGCCGTGTCTAGTAGAGTCCCATTTATGCGTGTGTTGTGCACCACACTTCATAAACAGGATGCTACATGGCATTTAGGAAATGGTTACCCTTCTTTGATATTCTGAGTTCGTGCGTTAGAACTTGGCTCTATGAAGCCCTTTCTAATTCGTGCATTACGCGTTTGCAGATAATGCCTCCCAAACGTACTGCTGCCCAAAGAGATGCCTCAGTCCCTGACACTGAGAATCCTCTACCCGCGGCCCCAAATCAGCATGGGACAAGGAGACGGGGACGACCTGATAGAGCTGCTGAGGCTCCGCCAACACCTTCTGTTCAGTCAGCCTCCATTTCGGAAGCATACTTCAGGGGAGCTATTGCTATGCTTACCCAGTTAGTGGCCTCTCAGAGTAGCAGTCGCGGGCCCCAGGCCCCTAGCTCCAGTTCCCAAGAGCCTACGGCTGCAGCCAGGCTCCGAGATTTTCTGAGGATGAACCCACCAGTCTATACAGGGTCGAAGGTTAAGGAGGATCCACGAAACTTCATTGACGAGATGCGTAAAATCTTGAGGGCTATGCATGCGACTGAGGTGGAGGGAGTCGAGTTGGTCTCTTATCAGCTTAAGGATGTTGCCAATGTCTGGTATAACCAGTGGGAGGATGTTAGAGGTGAGGATGCTGAACCGGCTGAGTGGGAGGAGTTCGAGAGTGCATTTCTCGATCACTTCTTTCCCCAAGAGTTGAGGGAGGCAAAAGTTGAGGAGTTCGTGAATCTGAAACAAGAGGAGCTGACGGTCAAGGAGTACAACTTGAAGTTCATCCAGCTGTCCAGGTACGCTCCAGAGATGGTCCTTGATATGAGGGCAAGAATGAGGAAGTATGTGGCTGGGTTGGGCAGGCATGTGAAGAGGGAGTGCAAGGCAGTGTTGCTAATTCCAGACATGGATATTGCTAGACTTATGGTCTATGCTCAGCAGACTGAGGAGGACAAAAAGAGGGACAGAGAAGAGCAGCAGAAGAAGAAAGCTAAATCAGCAGGGCATGAGCCTAATCAGCAGAAACAGAACAAAGGTGATAGGACCTTCTTTCAAAAGAAGTCTTCCAGCCATGCACCTTTGGTGGCAAGTGCACCTGTTCAGCAAAACAGGTATGATCAGCGATCCTATGGCCATCAGAACTTCAGAGCACATGGACCTCAGTCCCAAGCCAGTGTTGCTCAAGGTCCGAGAGGAAAGCCCCCTTATAGCCGATGTGGTAAGTTGCATCTTGGCGCGTGCCGTGATGGCACTAGTATTTGCTTTACCTGTGGACAGCCTGGTCATTTCCAGAATGAGTGTCCTATGAGAAATCAGAGGTGAAGTGATAGAGGTAATCGAGCTCAGTCTTCTACAGCACCCCCCGAGGGTAACCATCAGAAGGCTACTACTGCAAATGCAGGAGGCGGGACGAACCGTCTGTATGTGATGGGAAATCGACGGGATCAAGAGGTTGCTCCTGATGTTGTTACGGGTATGCTCCGAATCTTTTCTTATGATTGTTATGCATTACTTGACCCGAGCGCCACCTTATCTTTTGTGACACCCTATGTGGCCAATAAGTTTGAGATTCTTCCTGAGTGTTTGCTTGAGCCTTACACTGTTTCGACTCCTACTAGTGAGTCAATTCTGGCTAAGAGGATCTATAGAGACTGTATAGTGTCAATCTATCATAGGGACACTTTGGCCAATTTGGTGGAGTTGGAGATGGTTGACTTTGATGTGATCCTTGGTATGGACTGGCTCCATGCTTGTCATGCATCCATAGACTGTAGGACTCGAGTTGTTACATTTCATTTTCCTAATGAACCGGTCCTAGAGTGGAAGGGAGGTTATGTTGCACCCAAGGGTAAATTCATTTCTTACCCGAGGGCGAGGAGATTAATCTCAAAAGGGTGTATCTATCACCTTGTACGGGTTAGATTTGATGATGTTGAGTCCCGTACTCTTGAGTCGGTCTCGATTGTGAATGAATTCCCTGAGGTGTTCCCTGAGGATTTACCTGGAGTCCCTCCTGATAGGGAGATCGACTTCGGTATTGATGTACTTCCTGAGACACAGCCTATTTTGATTCCACCATATAGAATGGCCCCTGCTGAATTGAAAGAATTGAAGGAGCAGTTGAGGGATCTGTTAGAAAAAGGTTTTATTAGACCCAGTGTTTCTCCTTGGGGTGCTCCCGTTCTGTTTGTACGAAAGAAGGATGGGTCACTGAGAATGTGCATAGATTATAGGCAATTGAACAAGGTCACAGTCAAGAATAAATATCCTCTTCCCAGGATAGATGACTTGTTTGACCAACTTCAAGGTGCCTCATGCTTTTCGAAGATAGACCTCAGATCGGGTTACCACCAGTTAAAGGTGAGAGAATGTGATATCCCAAAGACAGCTTTCAGGACAAGATATGGCCACTTCGAGTTTTTGGTCATGTCCTTTGGGTTGACGAATGCACATGCAGCTTTTATGGATTTGATGAATAGGGTGTTCAGGCCCTACCTGGATACGTTCGTGATTGTGTTCATTGATGATATTCTGGTATATTCGAGGAGTGAGGAAGAGCATGCTAAACATCTTAGAGTCGTACTTCAAACTCTTAAGGACCAGGAGTTGTACGCGAAGTTCTCCAAATGTGAATTTTGGCTCAAATCAGTGGCCTTCCTAGGTCATGTGGTTTCAGGTGATGGGATCCGAGTAGATGGTCAAAAGATTGAAGTGGTTGCCAGTTGGCCAAGACCGACCTCTCCAACTGACATAAGGAGTTTCTTGGGGTTGGCAGGCTACTACCGCAGATTTGTTGAGGGTTTTTCTTCTCTATCCGCCCCATTGACCAAACTGACCCAGAAAAAGGTCAAGTTTGAGTGGTCTGTAGAATGCGAGAAGAGTTTCCAGGCACTAAAGACAAGGTTGACTACTGCACCTGTCTTAACCTTGCCTGACGGGACGGAAGGTTTTGTAATATACTGTGATGCGTCAAGAGTTGGATTGGGGTGTGTGTTAATGCAAAGAGGTAAAGTGGTGGCTTATGCTTCCAGGCAGCTCAAAGTTCATGAGAAGAACTATCCGACCCATGATCTTGAGTTGGCGGCAGTGGTGTTCGCACTCAAAATTTGGCGTCACTACTTGTATGGAGTGCATGTGGATGTGTTCACGGACCACAAGAGCTTACAGTATGTCTTCAGTCAGAGGGAGCTCAACCTGCGACAAAGGAGGTGGTTGGAATTGCTCAAGGACTATGACATGAGCATCATGTACCACCCAGTTAAAGCTAATGTTGTTGCTGATGCTCTTAGCAGGTTGTCTATGGGTAGCATAGCCCATGTTGAAGGAGAAAAGAAGGAGTTAGTGAAGGAAGTGCATAGGTTGGCTCGATTGGGAGTCTAGCTTGAGGAGAACGACGAGGGAGGAATTAATGTTCAGAATGGGTCTGCATCGTCCCTAGTGACTGAGGTAAAAGAGAAGCAGGATCGAGATCCTATTATACTTCAACTGAAGGAGGATTTTCAAAAGCAAAAGGTGATGGTCTTCTCCAAAGGGGGAGATGGGGTATTAAGATACCAGAATAGACTATGTGTCCCCGATGTTGATGGTGTCCGAGAGAGGATTCTGGCTGAGGCCCATAGCACTAGATACTCCATTCATCCGGGCTCCACCAAGATGTATCACGACTTGAGAGAGGTTTATTGGTGGAGTGGAATGAAGCGGGATATTGCGGAGTTTGTTTCGAGATGCCCAAATTGTCAAGAAAGTTGAGCATCAAAGGCCAATTGGCTTGGCCCAAAACTTTGAGATTCCAGAATGGAAGTGGGAGATGATTAACATGGATTTTATCACTGGCCTACCGAGATCGAGGAGACAGCATGATTCAATATGGGTGATTGTGGATAGAATGACGAAGTCAGTGCACTTCCTGGCGGTCAAGACGACCAACACGGCAGAGGAGTATGCCAAGATGTATATCAAAGAGATTGTGAGGTTGCATTGAGTTCCCTTGTCCATTATCTCGGACCGAGGAGCCCAATTTACTTCTCAGTTCTGGAAGTCCTTCCAGAAAGGATTGGGTACCAAAGTGAGTTTGAGCACAGCCTTTCATCCACAGACGGATGGTCAGGCAGGCGCACTATTCAGACGGTGGAGGACATGTTGAGGGCTTGCGTCCTTAATTTCAAAGGAAATTGGGATGATCATTTGCCATTGATTGAATTCGCATATAACAACAGTTATCAGGCGAGCATCCAAATGGCCCCTTATGAGGCATTGTATGAGAGGAGATGTAGATCACCTATTGGGTGGTTTGAAATTGGAGAGGCTGAGTTGATTGGTCCTGACCTAATCCACCAGTCCATGGAGAAGGTGAAGATCATTCGGGAAAGATTGAAGACTGCCCAAAGCCGTCAGAAATCTTACACAAATGTGAGGAGAAGAGACCTAGAGTTTGAGGTAAGCGATTGGGTTTACTTGAAGGTATCACCCATGAAGGGTGTCATGAGATTTGGGAAAAAGGGAAAATTAAGCCCTCGCTATATTGGCCCCTATCAAATCGTACGAAGGATTGGGAAGGTTGCTTATGAGCTAGATTTACCTTCCGAGCTAGATGGGATCCATCCGGTGTTCCACATTTCGATGTTGAAGAAATGTTTAGGAGATCCTGCCTTGGTAATTCCTGTGGAGAGCATAGGAGTCAGAAGACAACTTGTCTTATGAGGAAATTCCAGTCCAGATCCTTGATCGACAGGTTCGCAGACTGAGGAACAAAGAGATAGCCTTTGTCAAAGTCCTGTGGAGGAATCAATTTGTTGAGGAAGCCACATGGGAAGCTGAGGAAGAGATGAAATCTAAGTACCCGCACCTGTTCGTGCTCGAGGTCGATGAAAGTGTGGAAGGTAACATTCTTACCTTTATATAAATTGATGTTACTACTATGATGTTGATGTCTGAGTATTTGTAATGAGGTTGATGGTAAGTCGAGATAATGACGTTATTGAGTGAGCATCGAAGTGAGTCTTGAGTCTACTCGTGCCAGATACCGTTCCCACTGATCATTCAAGGACGAATGACCCCAAGGGGGAGATAATGTAACACCCAGTAAATCACAAAAATACCCCTAGGAAAGAGGTGTGCGGAAAACGCATCTTCCGATGCTCGGATTGAAAATCCGAGTGTGGATTCGTGATCAGCACTGAAAATGGAGTGGGAAGAGGGTCTCGGTCGATTTTTAGAGCGATCGAGTCGGAAGATAATTTTTCGTTCCAAAACGAAAAAAAGTGTGCCTGCGCGACAGGACCGCGTCGCGGATCGGTCGCGGAGCCACACTTATGTTTTTTGTAAAATTTTCGACGGAGTTGAATTTCCGAAAATACACTATCCGCGACAGGTCCGCGTCGCGAACTGTGTTATTTCAGGACGGGGATAAATTATTTTAAATTACGAAGGGCAATTTGGTCCACTCCTATAATTCCTAAATATTCCCCTACGACTAATAAACGTCAGTTTCTAAGAAAAGGGTTTCAAACACCCAAATTTTGAAGCATATTCTTCCTAAAGGTCACCATAGTTAGGGCTTGAAGGGAAGTGAGTTGAAGAGATCAAGAGGAGGTGTGGTATAATTTCGTTAGCAACACATCCCAGGTATGTAAGGCTAACCTAAAGCATGGGAATGTCCTCCCATGTGCCCTCCTAAATGTTGAATATCATATCTTGATGTGACAAAGTTAGTATGAAAAGTTGATGCATGAAGAAAATCTACTTTATCTTATGTATGAGAAGTTTTCCTACATAAACTGATGATCATCACTATTTTGTTTTCTATTATAATCCGTTTTATAAGTGCATTTTAAACCCTATAATTTTTGTGTTTGAAAAGGAGCATGCATAATGAAGTTAGGGAACATATCTAGAACGATGATGATGTTATGATGATGTTGATGAGCATGATGTTTAATGAGGTCTTAGCATTACAATATAGTTGCTAAATGATGTCTCTTGAGTTTTGATGTTGATGTACCATGTCCCTATGGGACTGATGTTGATGATGATGTAATATGCCCCCTTGGGACCGATGTTGATGTTGAGGTATTATATCATGTCCTTATGTGACTGATGATGATGTACTATGTCCCTATGGGACTGATGATGATGATGATGTTTTATGAGCACGCCGAGTTCTGGGAGGAGTATTTAGCACCGAAATGAGTAGAGAGTGAGTCCCACTCGAACCCATTAACTACGTGGCCCGCGTAGGAAGAGGGGATTGAACCGCAATGCGGATGGCACCTTTCTTGTCCCAAATGAGGACTGATATTTTTTTTCTGATGTAATGTCCTTTACCCCGGGCAGGGTATTGGATGGATGTGGCAACGGCATCGCTTCGTTGTATCATCACTGGCTCATAAGTGATGGTTGTCGGTTAGAGAAACTCCCAGTTAGGTTCCTTTGATAGAACTCTAATGTTGATGTTGACGTGATGTTCGAGTTGAGTCCTTGAGTCGATGTGATGTTCCTTGAGTCGATGTGATGTTCCTTGAAATGAGGTGATGATCCTTTGAAGTCTGAGTCGATGTGATGTTCTCTTGATGTGAGATGATGTTGAGGCTCCTTAAGATGAGCTTGCTATGATGTTGATGATTGATGAGAGGTTGATGAGTCAATTGTCTAATCTATCTCTTGCCTTAGATAGACTTTTGATATTTCTGATGAAGTATGATATAGAGTCGATGTTTCTTTATTGTTGTGTACTTACCCTGTTATTCAGCTATTTTACATGCCAGTACATTCCACGTACTGACGCCATTTGGCGCTGCATCGTTTTATGATGCAGATACAGGAGTTCGAGGATTTCAGCAGGCGCACCGTTGAAGTCCAAGGTTTCGAGTTCAGATTTTGGTGAGCCTCCTTGCTATTAGGAGGAGACCCTTCTCTGTTATTTCCTTTATTTCATTGAGTCGGTAGCCATGACATGTCATGGCACCCCTCTTAGATAGTTGAGTCAGGTTAGAGGCTTCGTAGACATGGTGTCGAAGTTGATGTTGATGTTTTCCTGATGTACTAAGAGAGTATTTGCTTAATCCTTCGATGTTAAGATTGATGATTGGCCATTTGGCCCTTTTCTATGGTTCTCATATTATGATGTTTCTCCGCTGTGTTGATGTTGAGCGATGTGATAAGGCTGAGTGGTTCGCTCAGGGGCTAGCAATAGTCTCTGGGTGCCGGCCACGTCTAGGGTACCCTCCCGGGGCGTGACAATCTCTTAAGAATTTCTTCAACATCGAGACGTGAAAAATCAGATGAATCATGTCTACCTCTGGAGGTAACTCTAACTCATAACAACCTTCCCAATCCTCTCCGCAAACTGATAGGCACCAATATAGTATGGACTTAGTTTCCCTTTCTTTCCAAATCTCATGACTCCCTTTATGGGTGACACCTTCAAGTATACCCAATCACTTCAAACTCTAGGTCTCTCTTCACATCGGTGTAGGATTTCTGGTGGCTCTGTACGGTCTTCAACCTTTCTTGAATAACTTTCACCTTCTCCATTGATTGATGGACAAGATCAGGTTCAACAAACTTGGCCTCTCCAACCTCAAACCACCCAATTGGTGATCTACATCTTCTTCTATACAAAGCCTCATGAGGGCAATGTGAGTGCTTGCATAATAACTATTATTATATGCAAATTCGATAAATGGTAGTTGGTCATCCCAATTTCCTTTAAAGTCAAGGACATAGGCCCTCAACATGTCCTCTAATGTTTGAATGGTACGTTCTGCTTGGCCATCTGTTTGAGGATGAAAGCCAGTGCTCAGGTTCACCTTAGTACCTAATCCTTTATGAAAAGATCTCCAAAATTGGGATGTGAATTGAGCTCCTCTGTCTAAGATGATGGACAAGGGAATTCCATGCAATCTCACTGATGTACGACTTGGCATACTCTTCTGCAGTGTCGGTCGTCTTAACTGCTAAGAAGTTAGCTAATTTAGTCATTCTATCCACAATCACCTATATCGAATATGTTGTCTTTCTTGATAGATCATAATGAAGTCCATGTTGATCATCTCCTATTTCCATTAAGGAATCTCAAAGTTCTGAGCCAATCCACATGGCCTTTGATGCTCAACTTTAACTTGTTGACATTTCGATCACTTGGAAACAAACTCAGCAATATCCCTCTTCATTCCACTCCACCAATATACTTCTCTCAAGTCATGGTAATTTTATCAGGTGTTACATTATCTCCCCCTTGGAATCATTTGTCCTTGAATGAAGAGTAAAGATGGATATCAAGACACGCCAACTCCCCTTTTGGAAAAAACCATCACCTTCTGTTTGTGGACACCTTTAACTGAAGTAGAACAGGATCTTGGTCTTGCTTTTCTTTCACCTCTACCACTAAAGATGAATCAGACCCATTCTGAATATTGACTCCTCCCTCATCATTCTCTTTGAGCTGAACTCCCAGTCGGGCCAATCTATGCACTTCCTTAGCCAATTCCTTCTTTCCTTCCTCAACATGGGCCATTTTACCCATTGATAACCTGCTAAGAGCGTCAGCAACAATGTTAGCTTTACTTGGATAATAGAGAATGCTCATGTCATAATTCTTGAGCACCTCCAACCATCTCCTCTATCGTAAGTTGAGCTCTTTCTGACTGAAGACATACTGTAGGCTCTTGTGGTCAGTAAACACATCCACATGCACTCCATATAAGTGGTGGCACCAAATCATAAATGCAAATACCACCTTTGCCAACTCAAGATCCTGGGTTTAGTAGTTCCTCTCATGGACCTTAAGTTGTCTGGAAGAATAGGCTATCACTTTCCCCCTCTGCATCAACACACAACCCAGTCCAACTCTAGACACATCATAATATATCACAAAGTCCTCTGTCCCATCAAGCAAGGTTAAAACTGGTGTAGTTGTCAGTCGGTTTTTCAACTCTTGGAAGCTCTTTTCACATTCACCGGACCACTGAAACTTGACCTTCTTCTGAGTCAAATTAGTCAATGGTGAGGATATGGAAGAAAATTCTTCAACGAATCTGTGGTAATAGCCTTCCAACCCCAAGAAACTTCTTATGTCAGTCTGAGAGGTTGGTCTAAGCTAGTTTGTAACCGCTTCAATCTTTTGGGTGTCTACTCAAATACCATCACCCGAAATAATATGGCCTAGGAAAACTAACTTGAGACAAAACTCACACTTCAAAAACTTTGCATACAACTCATGGACTTTGAGAGTTTAGAGGACAATTCTGAGGTGATTAGCATACTCCTCCTCATCTCTCGAATATACCAAAATTTCATCAATGAATACGATCATAAACATATCGAGGTACTGTTTGAACACTCTATTCTTCAAATCCATGAAGGCTGCATGTACATTAGTCAACACAAAGGACATGACCAAGAACTCAAAATGGCCATATCTAGTCCTAAAGGCTGTCTTTGGAATATCACATTACCTTATCTTCAACTAATGATAACCAGATCTGAGGTCTATCGTTGAGAAGCAAGAGGCACCCTGAAGTTGGTCAAACAGATCATCTATCCTAGGGAGAGGATATTTATTCTTTATCATGACCTTGTTCAGTTGCCTATAATCAATACACATTTTGAGAGGAAAATCTTTCTTTTGTACAAATAGGACATGAGTGCCCCAAGGAGAAACACTCGGCCTTATAAAGCCCTTCTCTAAAAAATCTCTTAATTGCTCTTTCGATTCTTGCAACTCAGTGAGGGTCATCCTATAAGGTGAAATTGAGATAGGTTGGGTATCGGGGAGAACATTAACCCTAAAGTCAATCTCCCTATCAAGAGGGACTCCGGCAGATCCTCAAGAAGTACTTTAGGAACCTCATTCACAATTGAGACTGACTCTAGAGTTGGAGGCTCAACATCATCAGACTTGACTCGCACGAGGTGATAGATACAACCTTTTGAGATCAACTTTCTTGCCCTAAAGTAGGAAATAAAATTACCCTTAGGTGCAACAGAATCACCCTTCCACTCTAGGAATAGTTCATTTGGGAATTGGAACTTAACGGTTCAGGCTCTGCAATCAATGGAGGCAAAACAGGTATGAAGCCAATCTATGCCAAGGATCACATCAAAATCAATCATCTCTAACTTAATCAAATCAGCAAGAGTATCCTTATGATGGATATATACTACACAATCTCTATAGATTCTCTCATCTAGAATAGACTCACGAACTGGAGTAGAAATATCAAAGGGTTCAAGAAGACTCTCAGGAGTTCTATCAAATCTACTAGCCACATACGGAGATACAAATGACAATGTGGCACAGGATCCATCAAAACATAGCAATCAAGAGTAAAGACTCGAATCATACCTGTTACAACATTTGGGGAGTTCTCCTGATCTTGGTGACTACCTATGGCATACAAATGATTTGTAGCTCTACTTGCGCATGACGTAGCACCTTTCTGAGTTCCTTTAGCCGGTGGGGCTGGTGCAGAAGATTGAGCCCGGTTAACCTACTTTGGACAATCTCTCTGAAAGTGACCCACTTGGCCACACTTGAATATGCATCACTCCCCTCACGACACCTCACCAAGTGTAATCTGTCTCACTTACCACATGGTGGATTAACCTGCGAACCTTGAGCCACACTAGCCTGTGATTGAGATCCCTGGGCTCTGAAATTCGGAGACCTCTAATCGTTTCCTGTTTCTGGCAGAGGTGCACTAAGAGATGTTTGTGTTGGCACGAACTGAAGCCTGTTACAATTTTATCTAGAAGGACGCCATCCTTCTCTAACAGCTCTTCTTGGAGGCATGACCACAATTCTGCAACCGCGTAACGCACGAATTAGAAAGGAGTTTTATAGAGTTTTAACTCTATCGCGTGAATCAGATCATGAAAGAAGTGTAACATTTCCTAATGTATTATAGCCTACTGCTTATAAAGTGTGGTGCACAACACACCCTTAAACAAGACTCTACTAGACATGACTTCATAGACTCCCTAAGACTCTTGAAGTTTGTGCTCTAATACCAAGTTTGTCATGCTTCGAAAGGGTACCCTAGACGTGGCTGACACTTAGAGATTATTGCTAGTCCCCAAGCGAACCACTTGGCCTCATCACACTCACTCCCTTAATTATAATTAACATATCAGCAGAAGATTATGAAAATAAAGGAGTACAATCTAAGTCTTATATAATCATATCATATAAAGAAGCTAGTATGAAAGAAACTAATCTCTAATCAACAACTCGACTTTAGTCTATGAAGCCTCTATCACTATCAATTGGTGTCAATGACAGACTTATGGCTACCTCATCTCAAAATAAAGCTAATCTAAAGTATGACTCTAATAGCTATATGAAAATACAATGAGGATCCTCTAGAGTAAGGGAAACTCACCAACTCAGCTGACTGCAATAGATCCTCAACAGTGCGCCTGTTGATAATCTCTGGTATCTGTTTCTGCATACTAAATTGATGCAGTCCAAATGGACGATGGTACGTGGAATGTACGAGTATGTAAAATGGCTGAATGAAACCGATATAGGCAAAATAATGCAGAATAACATCAACTCAAAAGATACTCAATTAGAATGTCAAGTGTCTATCTGAAGTAAGAATAAAGAGTAGAAAATGTCCAATCTATACCAATCCAACCTCATCCAATTAAATCAACTCAGAGTACTATCAGTGGGGGACTTATCTTATCTGGGAGTTTCTCTTATCCGACAACAATCACTTATGAGCCAGTGATTGTAAAGCAATCTCGCTGATGTTGGCACAACCGTGCCACACTTGCTAGGTAAAGAACGAATCAGATCCACCAGGGATCTATTTCTCAAGTCCTCTATTGCTTTCATGGACTTCAACTCAAGAGGGAACCTCTGGTAAGATGGTTCAATTGTTGCCTCGCTTGGTGGCATAATTAATTAGTGCAGGTTGGATTTGCTCTTACTCATTTCGGAGCTTGATACTCCTCCCAAGACTCAATTCTCATAAGATCATCCATCTTAATTAGTCTCATAAGGACTCTCATCATCTCATCGTCTCTATATCTATTTAGCCTTCTGGCCTATCATATCAATTATCTCATCCACTCAATTCTCAATTAATCTCTCAAGAGCTCAGACCAATCATTAGGGGGACAATCAATTCGACCAATCTTTAGAGTTCAATTATAAATACTCACAGGACCATCAAGTTCCTACATCCTATCATCATGCTCATATCATCATCACAATCAACATTTTCAATTCAAGGCTCTAGACTCAATCCCTAGGTTCATTCTTGCAATCTTTTATAAAATAACATATAGGGTTTATACAGTAACTTATGAAAAGTATTAATAAGTAAAATCAAGTTTATGATGATTATCAACATATGAAAATACATTGCATATATCTAATTTACAAGAAAATATTCAAGAAACATGCATGAGGGCTCAATAAATTCACAATCTCTCTATTTCCATCAATAGGGGCACATGGAAGAACAGTTCCATGCTTTAGTTTAGCCTTACATACCTGGTATGAAGTTTGACAGTCAATCTCGTAAGAATTCTCCTCAATCCTCTTGAACTCTCGCTCCTCCTCTCTTCTCTTTAGCCTAGTCTTTGTTTCAAGCTTAGAAAGACTTAGTAATGGGGATTAAAACTGTTTTTACGCTCAAATGGACCTATTTTGGTTGTGTTTTAAGTTTAGGAAGGGTTGGAAAAAGTTTGGAATCCCCCTCACAAAAAATTGAAGAAAGTTTGTTGGCACACCTAGTCTGCAATGTGAACCTGGGTAGTTTTCGGGATTTTTCATCAAAAATTTTCCGATCGAGTTCTCTAATCTCATAGACATTGGGATCACATTGAAGTGTAAGTCGCGGGCCTGTCGCACACTTATTTCAGGAATTGCGTTGCACATCGTAAAATTATCTTTTGATTTGGTTGCTCTCAAACTCAACCAAGACCATTTTCCCAACACAATTCTTCATGTTCATCACATTTTTGACCTCGAATTTGCGTCGAAGTTTGAAAAGATATGTTATGCACATATCTCTTATATAGGGGTATTTGGTAATTTTACAAGGGGTTACATAAATCCAATAAATTATAGTTGAAAAAATAAAAATGATAAAATTGAATAAAAATTCATTCAAGCTGAGGCGCGGATATCTCGCAATCTTTAAGGAGATTAAAGCCCACTAAGGCATAATTTACACCGATCTAGCAGTACATCTCTTGACTTGTCCCCTCTAGGATACAATAACCCAACAACGTTGTATGAGTCAAACTACTCCAAATTAGTTAAAGAGTCCAAAGCTCCACTCAAACACACCTTCCTTCAACATATAAATTACTCTCTTTTGTATAGTGCATATAGTTGAAGACTTTGAATATTTTCTTTGTCTCAACTCACTTTTTCACTATTGCACACTTCACCACACTACAATATTTTATCCACACTTCATATTTTTTTCTCTCCATTTTGCCTGTTCTCTCAAAAACAAAGAAAGATCACCACTATTTATAGCTGAGGAATTCTTCCTTGTCTTGAATAAGAATGAAGTGGATAATAATGTAAGCGAATGAATGGAGGAATCATGTACAGGAGGTTACATGAGTTACAAGACACTTATGGGGTAGAACATGAGTTAATGGTTATAAGAGTTACAAGAATAAGGTAAAATAATGGGCAAATAAAGAGTTAGAGGTTATAGGAGTTACATAGAAACTTATTGTCACATTTTACCACCAACTCATGATATAAATAATATTTTTAATATTAAAATGTATTTTGCACCAACAAGTAGTATTACTCAAAGGGGGTCTTTATAGGGCTGGATATAAAATATCAAAAATCGAATCACTGAATCGAATAGAAATTTTTGGTAATTTGGTATTTGATAATTCGATATTTGGTATGGTATTCGGGAGTAAAGCTTTAAAATTAGGTATTTGGTTTGGGATTGATATGAGACATCAATACTATTTGGTGTTTGGTATTTCCAAATTCCAAATTATTTGCTTAATGAATGTCATATATCAACATATATATTACTCATTAATACAAGTCCAAAGAGAAATTTAAATACTAAACATAAATAATCCATATATATGTGTGTGTGTGTGTCTTTTAGTTGTGTCAATTTGCTTATCTTGATGTTTTCTTACTTATTGATTTTCTGTTATATTGCGTCTTCACATAGAAAAATAGAAATAATTGGAGTAATAGTATTAACTTTGTAAGACAATCGGCTAGAATTTTAATATGGTATTATAGAATACCATACCAAATCAAAGTTTGATTACTGATTACTGCATTACTGAATCAAAATTTAAAATTTTGGTAATGAGCTGGGGAAGTTGGCACACTCCGAAAGTTATCGAGATTTTTTTATTGCAGGCAGTTCAAAGTCGAGGATGTTAGACGTGTTGTTAGTATGATGAAGAGAGGGAGGGCGATCACACCAGATGAGATCTCGGTAGAATTTTGGAAGAACATGGTAAAGGCATAGAGTGGTTGACTATACTGTTCAATGCTATTATGAAGACTGCTAAGATACCTGATAAATGGAGGAGGAGTACAATGATTCCATTGTACAAGAACAAGGGTGATATTCAAAACTGTAACGATTACAAGGGTATCAAGTTATTAAGTCACATCATGAAGGTCTGGGAGAGAGTGGTGGAGCTGAGGATGAGAATAGTAACGTCCATCTCTGAGAATCAGTTTAGATTCATGTCGGGACGGTCGACTACTGAAGCAATTCATCTTGTTTGGAGATTAGTGGAGAAATATAGGGAAAGAAAGAAGGGTCTTCATATGGTGTTCATTGATCTCTAAAAGGCCTATGACAAAGTTCCGAAGGAGTCCTATGGAGGTGCCTAGAGGTGAAAGTGTTCCAATGACATATATGAGGGTGATAAAGGACATGTATGATGGAGACAAAACTCGGGTAAGAACAGTGGGAGGAGACTTAGAGTATTTTCCTATTAAGATGGGACTTCATCAAGGATCTGTGTTGAGCCCTCTTTTATTTGCCTTGGTGATGGATGAGCTGACACGGTTTATTCAAGAGGAGGTTCCATGGTGTATGCTATTTGCAAATGACATAGTTCTAATTGATGATACTCGGGCTAAAGTTAACGATAGATTGGAGGTTTGGGGACATGCTTTGGAATCCAAAGGGTTCAAACTGAGCAGGACCAAACTGAATACTTGGAGTGCAAATTCAGTAGTAAGAGGGATGAAGAAGACAATAATGTGAGGATTGACACTCAATCTATTCCCAAGAGAGAAAACTTTAAATATCTTGGGTCTATCATCTAAAGTAGTGCCGATATCGATGACGATGTCATCGTATTCGGGCAGCATGGACAAAATGGAAGCTTGCCTCTAGAGTACTGTGTGATAGGAAGATACCACCTAAACTTAAAGGTAAGTTTTACAGAATGGTAGTTAGACCATCTTTGTTGTTAGGGGTGGAGTATTGGCCAATAAAAAACTCACATGTTCAGAAGATGCAGGTCGCGAAGATGAGGATGTTGAGATGGATGTGTGGACATACTAGGAGCGATAAGATTAGGAATGAGACCATCCAGGAGAAGTTAGGGGTGGCCCCTACGGCTGACAAGATGATGGAAGCGAGACTACGATGGTTTGGACATGTGTAGAGAAGAAGTACTGATGCTCCTGTTAGGAGGTGCGAGAGGTTGGATTTAGGAGCTACACAAAGGAGTATAAGTAGACCAAAGAAGTACTACAGGAATGTGATCAGACATGATATGATGATACTTGATCGTACCGAGGACATGACCTTAGATATAAAGGAGTGGAGGTCGCGTATTAGAGTAGTAGGATAATAGGCTAGTAGGGATAGGTTAGTAGGATTAGTCGGGTCGTTATATCCTGTGGTGTTAGTATTCGTCCTATGTGTGTTAATTTTACTATATTTACTCTCTGTCATTATTTTCGTTATTAGCCGTTCTTCCTTGTTTAGGGGTGGGTTCGATTTTTGCGGTTCGATTTTTCCCTAAAACCAAAGACGGAACGGAAGGTCATTTGGCGGTTCGGTTCGGTTCGGTTCGGTTTTGCCAAAAAAAAAGTAAACCAATCATTTTTCGGTTCGGTTTTTTTCAGTTCAATGTTCGGTTTTTTTCGGTTTTTCGGTTTTTTTTCGGTTGCTCTCTTAGCAAAGATATCAAAGATGGAAGTGGGATCGAAGCAAAATGGTGAAGTCTGTGAGGTTGAGATTATTCCAATGGAGGAGGTTATTGTACAGCATCACAATCTAACAGTTCAAACTTCAAAACCAAAATCTAAAGAATTCACGGAGACAGAAACGTACAGATCCAGTGATGAGTGATCCACAATGCTAAGCATTACATTTACATTTCATAGAAATCTAAGTTTCAATGCTAAAGGACTTTGTTCCAGTAAAGAAGGAGAGTAGTAGCACCATTTATCAGTAAGCTTCCATGAAAATCAGCTCAGAGTTCTACTGGAAAGTGGAAAGCCATAGTTTCCACTGGAAAATTCAAATTTGAATTTGAATAGAGAAATAAAGAAGTGGAAATCCATAGTTTCCACTGCATTAGCAGCTGCCCAGCTGCAGTGATACTCAAACTCAGCAATAAACTAATAAAGCATGATTATCTCCCTCCTCTTAAAAAAAAAAGAAGCATAAATTTCACAAAGAAACAAATGTACAACAGAAATCAAGATAAATAAAAGAGTTCTCTATTGAACTTGCTTACTATCGAAAATTCCACATTTATCAAAACCAAAACAACCTTTAAACCAACACATTTAGCTCGAGGTGTTTTCCACTGCATTAGCTCGATCTAAATCAGAAGCAAGTAAGCAACCTCTAATTGATGAAACCAACCCGAATCAACAAACTTTTTCTTCATCTTGGAACTCTTGGAGGCAATTTAGACCCTTCAACTCCACCACCATTTGCAATTTCTAAAGAAAAAGATTTAGAACGAATCAAAATCTAATAGCAAATTAACGAATAAAAAAAATAAAAGAATAAACAATAGAACAAAGAAATTAACTTAAAAAGATTAATACTTCTCACCTTTCTCAAGTTCTTCATAAAATTCCATTTCTTCAATTGTTGGCTCATGATGTAAAGCAACGTTAGTACTTCGAAGCCAATTTTGTGTGCAAATTAAGGCCTCAACCATTTTGGGACTCAATGAGCTACGAAACGGATCAATCACCCGTCCACTAGTGCTAAAACATGATTCAGATGCAATTGTGGATACAGGAATCGCTAAAATATCTCTTGCAATGCATGCCAAAATTGGGTATTTAGAGACCCCGTTCACTCTCCACCAATTCAGAATGTCAAAGCTTGAGTTATCATCCCCTTCAATTGCATCTAAAAAATATCTATCCACATCGTTGCTTACAACACTAGCTTTTTGTGCTCTCCTTTTTTGCTCCTTTTCCATTAACTTCCTCTCAACTTGTGTCATTGATAAAATAGAAGTTACCTCATGTTGTATTGGAGACTTGTCAACACCACTACAAGCATTCATTTGAGTCGTGTCGGAAGAGAAAGATCCACTTGATGCATATATATTATGTAGAGAAAGCAAAAACTCTTTCACCTCAAAAATAGTGTCTTCAACCCTTTTATCAAACTCCCCATAAATCAACTCTAAATAATCACCAAGTTTCTCAAATTTATAACGTGGGTCAAGAACCATTCCAACCAAAATATAGTCATTCACCTTGGTGATATCCCCCCAATACTTATCATATTTAGCTTGCATGGGTGTTGCAATAAAAGATAAAAGTGTGCTTTCAGGTTCTTTCATGACACCTCCAATTTTAACCAAATCACCCAAGAGGTTTTGAATTGTTGGAGTATTTGAACAACACACTCTTAATGTAACATCATAAAAAGGTCTTAAATAATGTGCAAATACCTCAGCTTTTTCCCAATCATCAGTAGAAGGTGGTCCTTCCCTTGCCTTGTCTTGATTGTCACTTTTAAAATATCCCATGTAGTAACCATCATCCTCTTTCAATCTGTCAAAAGCTTTACGAAACTTCAAAGAAGATTGTAGCATTAAAAATGTAGAGTTCCACCTAGTTGGAACATCCATTATCACAAGCCCCTTGCTCTCAACTTTAACTTTCTCCACACAAACTTTAAACATCTCTAATCTTTGAGGTGATGATCTTGTGTATCTAACAGCATTACGAATGCTTTGAATTGACTTATTCAATAACCCCAAGCCATCATTCACAATCAGATTCAAAATATGTGCCACACATCTCATATGCAAATTCTTACCATTATGCAAAAGTGCATTGTTAATTTTCCAAGAACTTATTTTTTTAATGAGTTCTTTTATGCCAGAATCATTTGAAGAAGCATTATCAACAGTAACAGTCAAAATTTTTTCAATTCCACATTCTAACAAACACTCTTCTAAAAGTCTTGCAATTGAGTCCCCGCTGTGGTTAGGAATCACACAAAAGTTTAAAATTCTTTTATGCAAAATCCAATTCTTATCAATGAAGTGTGCAGTAATAACCATGTAATTGATATTTTGAATAGATGTCCATGTATCAGTTGTAAGAGACACCCTATATCCATTCAAATCATTCTTCAGTTTACTTTTCTCAACGTAAAATAGGTTAAGCACATCTTTTGCCATAGTCTTACGACTTGGCACTCTCCAATGGGGGGACGCAACTCTGCAAAAATATCGAAAACCTTCTCCTTCCACAAAACTAAAAGGTAACTCATCTAGAATTATCATTTGGACACAAGCTTTAGTGATTTCATCTTGAGTACTTCCCCTTACCACCAAATCTTTTGATTTTTCAGAAGTCAATATTTTTTGTTTTTGATTCCACAAATCTTTATTCAGTGGGTACTCTCTACATTTGTCAATATGAGTTTTCAAAGCAGTTGTACCATTCAGTTTGGGGTGAGCAGCAAAACTTTTATGCTTGCAATAATTACAAAACGCTCTAAGTTTACCTGACACAAACTTTCGAGTAAAATGCTCCCAAATATCGGCTCTTTCTTTAGCTTTCAAAGCTGCCAAGTACTCTTCTTCTGTCATTCCACCCAAGTTTGTTGTGTCATCTGAATTTTCACTGCCCGCTGTACATTCCACATTACTATCACTTGTCGTTGATGCTTGAAAAGATGGTATTTCACTTGTGTTTAGTGATTCTGTCTGCATCTGCAAGAATAATATGCAAGGTAGATGAAATTTTGTTAGCAATTTAGGACATTACAATCTTAAGAGAAAACAAATTAAATTAAATAGATGATAACCTGACAATGAGAAGAAGCAGCTTTGGGGACTTTAGGCTTCGCTGATGATGTTGACGATAAATGCCTCTTCATGATTCCTATTCATATAACAAAACCATGCAAGCCAAAGAAAAATTAAGCAAATTTGAATTTGAGAAATTAAGCAACTATACTTCGGCAATTGACTTTAAATTTGAGATTCTTCTATGTTAGCTGATGCTTATGGAAGTTGGAACCATGCATCATCCCTAGTCATCGACAGCTATGTCTTAAGTTCTTGTCATTGGGGTCACATTATTAAGTGTTTGGTTTCTCAATTAGATGTCCTAAAATATAAACTAATTTATGGTTTTTTTCAGAATTAAGTGAAGTCTGCGGATCACAATGAACATGAATAAACATTGACAATGCAAGATATGGACAAAGAATACCATCCAGAAATGGACTTTAAGGACAAAGCAATGACGTGCAACTGCAAAAGGGTCTCATTGAGTCTTTATCTGCATTCTAATGTTTACATTCAAGAATTGAAGTCAAAGGTATCCCATAATTTCTGGATGTTGGATAATGGAGTCACTAGCCCAAACTGAAACTATTTGGCTTTTCTTTTTCAAGTGCATGATAAAGAACAGAGAATATTAGTTTGTTTGCAGTAAGTTCCAGAATATCATTAATATAATGGCATTTACACATGGATTTACCAACAAAGAAAAGAACAAAAACATGTTAACTTCCCACTATGCTAGAATAGCATATATGGACAATCGTCATATCCAGTTATCCACAAAGATTATTCACAATTGCGGGAAACACTTACTTTTATCACAACTGCGGGCTGGCGGAGTGGCAGCTGTGCGACGTGGGTCGTGGGCGACTCACGAGTCACGACTGACGGACTGGGGGTGGCGGGTGCTAACTGGCTGACTGCCGCGGTGCCGCCGTGGCCGGTGGGAACAGGGGTCGGCGTCAGGGACACTGGAGTACACGAGTAGTGGAGTCTGGGAACTAATTTGGGGGAAAAATAAAAATGGGAAATTATTTGGGGGCTGGGGCTAGGGTTTTTAATTTATATATAGGTGGTTCGGTTTTTTTCGGTTCGGTTTGGTTTTTTAAGACCAAAACCGAACCGAACCGCACAGAACCGGTTCGGTTCGGTTTTTTTTTTCGGTTTCGGTTTTTTACGGTGCGGTTTTCTTTTTGGTATTTTTCGATCGGTTTCGGTTCGGTTTTCGGTTTTTGGTTTTACGGACCCACCCCTTATTTCTCTCTTCTTTCTCCTTTTTATGTATCTAGTTTATTCTGCTCATGGGTTTTTGAGAAGTGTGTTCCCCGGAAACAGCATGTCTACCTCTATGAGGTAGTGGTAAGGTCTGCGTACATTTACCCTCCCCAAACCCACTTGTGGGATTCCACTGGGTATGTTGTTGTTGTTGGTATTTGATATCTACCTTTAACTAGCAATTACCAAATTATCAAATTCGAAATTAAAAAATTTCAAACCAAATATTGAATGCTCACCCCTAGGCATTCAGTTATTGCTGCCTTATTTTTCAATGCAGGTGTAAACCTTAATCCTTATCCAAAGATATGTCGATAGCGGTTCAATATTGTTTCTCATATTAGCTTGCGTTTGTCATCCAGCTATGGGAGCCTAGTAGAGTTCATATTGACACATGAATGCAACTTAAATCCCTTTCGTTGGTTCCACTTGACATGGGCCTGAGTCTTTCTGAGCATAGGTTGGTGTAGAATACAATCATTTGGCCTGGGGTCATTTTTTTGGAAAAATGATTTAGACAAGTATTTTTAAATAAATGATTACATATTTTTAGTAATATTTTTTATTTATTATTATTTATAGCGATACTAATAATACTATGATAAAGTTGGACTTGTATTGAAAGTAAATTATGCATGTTATATTTATGTATTACAAGTGTTCAAAAATATATTATTCTTGTTTGGTAAGAAATTGACACAATGTATAGTAAAATGTATGATAAATGTATTATCCATCAATAAAACTTATATTTTATATGTTTTATAAATAGTTTTCTGTAATATATATTAAAATTGTATTATAAAATATACTATAAGTATTCAATGAAAAAAAATTATTAGTGATATTTATAGTAACTTTTTTTTTAATATTGTATGTCCATATAAGTTTTCCATTTTTAGTTTATTTTAATAGGTTTGGTGTTTTATTCTGATTGATAAGTTACACTGCTTTACTTTGCAAAAATAGTTGCTTGCATGTCTGAAAAATGAAGCTCGTGAAAGTGTTAAAAATATTTTTTAAACGTTCTCTGTGGCACAATTTCTTTTTAATTTTTTTAAAAAGTATTTTTTGATTAAAAATAATTAAATTTTAATTTTATCCTTAGGAATTGTTTTGTTTGAAAACAAATTAAGTAGAAACTAGTTATGTAGAGATTAGTTACATAAGAATTAATAATGCATTGTAAAAAGGTTATGTAGATGAGCAAATTTCATGTTTTTCAGCGGTATAAGCAATACATGCATACGTTAATCAATATTCAAGCAAACTTCTAAAATCTTATTTAATCAGTTTGTACGTGCATAATCATATAACTATAGGTCGTTTTATGTGGAGATTATATTTTCTCAAATTCCAAACAATCATACTATTTAATACAAAATTTATGTGCAGAATTAGTTATCCCAAGACCAAACAAGGGATCCTATCAAAATAATATTTATATCCAAACAAAAATCTAAGGTATATTTCATTCCATAATTTTTATAAATTTTATTTAGTTATAAATTATGTCATTAGCTAAATAGTGCCACAAAAATTGAGATGAAGCAAGTATATCAAGAACACCTCACCCCAGCCCCACCTTTTCTGTAGTTTTAATACAATTTTTCAACCATTTAAAGAAATATGTGCCTAGAGATGAAAAGTATGAAAAAAGATATTTTGTTGAAATAAGGACCAAAAGGTATTAATAAATAATGATTACATATGCATTACTCCTATTAATAGTCCACAGTTAGCCATTGAAAAAATAATGTCATTTGATCATTATTAAATTGATATCAATCTTTTTCTATTCATTAAAACAAATCAGAGTATCTAGGTCATGAATATGCTTCTCAATGACTTAACAGTGGCTTTTCACTACTGTCTTGCCACATATTTAATCTATTTTTTGCTTTTTCCACCTGAGAAAAAATAGAAACAAGTTAGTGATCTATCAACATGTTCATTTTCAAACATGTACACAAATAATAGGTATATACATCCTTTTGAACATGCAAACTAGGAACTATTTAGCCAAAAAGAAAAAATAACAAAAATTAGAAAGGCTTGATAATTTATACTTAATCAATATTCATGTAAATTGCAAAAATTTTATTTAATCTTAAAATATTTAAGCTATATGTACTATTGAAACCCTTTTTTATATATATTTGATTATGCAGATAACTAATATGCATAAATTTTGATTAACTTTTCATAGTTGATCAAGGGCTAGATTCAAATCATGATTTGAAACAAATGGTATTAGTAGAAGTTTTTGAAAAAAAATAAAATTACATTTTAGAATATTTTTTGAAAATCAATTTTGAACGAAAGGAAACAGGCATTTGATTGTCATTTTTTGTAAAAGAATCAATTATCAATATATTTCAAGAACTCAAAAGATTTGAAAAATATTCTATTGCACTATAGAGATTATCCAGTTGTTGTTTATGTTAGAAATTGTTAGAGGAGACATGTGATAGTCACATGAATTAGCTAGAGAAGAATCGGTGTAAATCCTCTATAAATACAGGTAGTTATGTGCTGCATAAGACGATAAAAATACTATAATTTTTAGTTTGGTGAGAACACAATTTTACTATTTGTTCAATTAAGATTTAACTTTTGATTTCTCAATTGTAAATAATACAAAAATTTTATAGTATCAAAGTGGTTTGTTACAATCGAGAGCCAGTAGCAAGTTAAAATAGTCATTGAGAGATTATAGAAGCTTCAACAATACTGGGAAATCAAAGAGTAGAAGCAAAAGTTGATCCACAAACAAATCATAATCATTCTCTTCATTTACAAACATTTGATACTTTTGGAGTTGTTTTCATTCTAATATAACTCAGAGATTCAGAGAATTATGGAGTGTGAAGCAGACTGATGCGTTTAGCACTATTAATTAGAAATAAATTAAGATTTGTTGATAAAATATGTACTAAAAATTTGTACAAGGAATATTTGACAATTAGGAAGTGATGTGAAGTGGTTAAATCATCATGAATTAGTGTAGCACTATAATCAGAATTGATGACAAGCATCATATATGCACCAATCTCAATGAAGCACTAGAGTTATTTCAAGAACAAATTTGATAAATCAAATCTGATTAGATTTTTTTCTCTTTGGAAGGAGATTAGTGTGATGAAGGAGGAATTTTTTTTATATTCAGTAACTAAGAAAAGGAGTTTTGAACGTCTTGCCAACTATTATCAACAATTTGTGAAGAACTTTGCTTCTATTGCTATGCACTTGACAAGATTGATCCAGAAGGATATACCCTTTGTATGGACCGACAAGTGTGAGGAGAATTTTCAAAAGCTCAAAACATTCCTGACTATGGCTCCAACTCTCACATTGTTGAATAAAGTAAGAACTTTATTCTTTATCGTGATGCTTCACATTTGAATTTTGGTGTTGTATTGATGCATGATAAGAATGCCATAGCTTTCGACAGTTGAAGGTTCGTGAGAGAAATTATCCAATGCATGACTAGGAGTTGGAAGTGGTAGTGTTTGCTCTCAAGATCTGGTGACATTATCTTATGGTTTTAGGTTTGAAGTGTTTACTGGTCATCACAGTCTACAATATGTGTTTACTCCGAAAGAATTGAATCGAAGAAAGGAAGGTTGATGGAGTTATTTAAGAATTATGATGTCACCATTTAGTATTATCCAAGTAAGGTTAATATGGTGGCAGATGCACTGAGTCAGAACCAATCAGTATGGGTAGTCTAGCTAGTTTGGAGGTATTTAAGCGACCTTTGACTAGAGAGATTCAAACAGCGTAGACCAAGTTCATGAAGTTAGGCATCTTAGAGAAAGGTGGGGTGTTGGTCAATATTGAGGTTAGATTCACTTTCATTGAAAAAATTAAGGTCAAGCAGTTTGAGGATGAGGACTTGAATGAGCTTATGTTGCTCTTGATACCAGTGTTACTTAGTTTTAGGGGAAGGATTCGTGTTCCCCGAGTAAATGACATAATTTAGATGGTATCTGAAGAGGTTTATGGTTTGTGGTATTTCATTTATCAAAGTTTGACCAAGATGTATCAAAATTTGAAGTGTCTTAATTGGTGATCTGATATGAAGAAAGACATAAGTTTGTGGCTAAATGTCAAAATTGTCAATAAGTGAAGTATAAACACCAAAGGTCAACAGATTTACTTCAGAGAATGTTCATTCCTAACATGTCTCTTGGTTAAGGGAACCCACCAGAGCCTTGGGAGAGGATAGCAATGAATTTTGAGGTTGGTCTCCTACTACCTTAGGGAAGTTTAATTCTATTTGAGTTATTGTTGATAGGTTGACGAAATTAGTCCACTTCATTTCGATTAGAATGGATTATAATGATTAGCACTTGGCTAAGATTTATGTGAAAGAGATAATAAGGCTGCATGAGTTGCCTCTTTCTAATCTCATGCTATGGTACATAACTTACATCAAAAATTTGGGAGATATTCATGAAGAGTTGGGCATTCAACTTACCCTCAGCATAACTTTTTATCTACATACTGATGGAAAGTCAGAAAGAATGATTCAAGTCTCGAAAGACATGTTGAGGACATGCGCCAATGATTTTGGAGGTCTTGTGACAAGTTTCTATCACTGTGTGATTTCTTCTACAATAATAGTTATTATTCTAGCATTGACATGAAATCATTTGAGTCACTCTATCGAAGGAGGTGCAAACCTCCCATAAGGTGGTTTGAGGTTGGAGATGTAAAACCTATAGGAGTTAATTTGATAATGGATGATCAGGATAAAGTAAGAAGAATCCAAGCTAAGCTCCTAACAACCCAAAGTTGACAGAAGGAATAAGTAGATCACAAGGTAAGGGATATGACATTTCAGACTGGTGAGCAGGTTCATCTGAAGATATCCCTCATAAAAGGTGTTATGAGATTCAGTTAAAAAAGTTAAGCTTAGTCCTCCCTACATTGGCCCATTCAAGATTCTTGATTCTTTAGAGTAAGTGGTTTATAGGTTAGCCTTATTGCCTAGCCTGTCCAGAGCCCATATCCATGCTAAAAAAAATGCCATAGGGATAAATATTACATCATGAAGTGGGACTCACTGTTATTAGATGAGAATCTCTAATATGAAGAAGAGCCAATTACAATTCTTGATCATGAAGTTTGCAAGTTGAGGACAAAAGAGATTAAGTCAGTAAAGGTCTAATGGAAGCATTTTCTGATTGATGAAGCGACTTGAGATATCGAGGAGGACATGTGAGACAAATATCCTCAGTTGTTTGATGATTTAGGTACTACTCTACTCTTATCTTAGCCTAATTTTTTCTGATTTGATCATTAGGGGATGAGTGATGGGTAGATTGGTATCAATGGATACACAAGGTCTATCCTTGTTATTATATGTAGACTAATAAAGAAATAATTTGGTCTATAAAATTTTCAATTAGTAACTTTAAAATTTTTGTCTATACCAAACTTGGATCGAATCTAAGTCAGGTGAAGTTTAGGGTCATTCGATAATGGATTGAAAGTTGTACTATGAGTTTGATATATTGAGTTGATATCCAAAATAATAAGAAGTTAATACGGCTTTACGAAGTCAAATTCGGGCAGTAGAACTCCCAAAATTGATCTTAATACAAAAGATTATTTTAGAATGCTATAGTTTGATAGTGTGTTTCGAAATAGAGGTTTAAGATGAAAAAAATTCTAAGCTTATGTCTTGGATCCATCATGATTATTTCCTCAATGGCAGGATAAGTGACTACCTCCATGATGGGACAGTTGTGATTTAAGTTAGAGAAGTCCTAAAATTATTTGTATTTCTCCCACTTCATTCTTAAGAGATCAAAAGTAACCTAAGTATATTTTGCTTCAATTTCCACTTGTTTCTTCGGTAAAGATAAGTTAAGCATTCCTTTAATTTGTCATTTAATTCCTAGACCTTAAGAATCTACAGGAATCCTCTTAGGGAAAGCTTTTGACCTAAAATTAATAATCGGGACAAAAATCTTAGTTGGGGGAGATGATCATGAAAGTGGCTAAGGGTTAGGATTTTGATGTAACTCGGATATTGTGGGTTCTTTGTAATTCTTGTTGTTTTTCATACCAACACCGAGCTAAGGCATTGGAAAAGCGAGAAACTCCAATTCTATAATGATTTTTTAGGCTTATTTTGAGGTAGATGATGGTTTGAATTTTCAATTGTGCTATATGTGCTTGTTAATTATGCCATTAGTATTATCTGTATGTATTCAATATGATATGATGGATTTAACTTAATAAAATAACGACTTGTGATCAAATTGCATGCAATGAGTATGTTACTTGATTGTGCAAGTTTGTGAAATATTTATTGTGGTTGCGATTATGATTGTGATTGTGGATCGATTGTCATGTTTTGACATACATTTGGATCGAATAGCATGTTCCAACACATATTTGGATCGGATGTCACATTTTGACACATATTTGAATTTGGTATTATGTTCTGACACATTGTTAGATCGGGTGTCATATTCCGACATACTGATTGTTTGGGTGTGGATTCTATGAGAGGACCATTGTTGACTTTTGTATTAGAGATTAACATTGTCAAACTAATATATCGAGCATGAATTGGTAAATTGTTACTCTTTCTATATATATGTGGTTTTACTATATAGCTTTAGAGGTTAGCTATATATATTTCTCTTATTAGAATAGCCGTGTGATCCTACTAATATACTATTGTATTGCATATTGATACTGCACTGGTTCTTTCTTTGTTAAGTACACGACATCTTCAGGAGGTTATTCACAGACCTTAGCTAGGAGATCGGTGAGCGACCGAATCCAAGGGTGAGCTAGTTTGTTCAGGCTTCTATGGACTCATTTATCATCTTAGTCCTTTTTCATTCAGACTCAGACATGTTAAACAATTATTATTTATGTTTTTCTTGGGTTGTATCCCTTTATTTTTGATTATTAGAAAGGATTTTGATATAATGACTTTCCTCTTCAGGGGGAGAAGAACAAATTCCGCATAGTTTTAGATTTTTTGCTTCAATTTATCGGAACTCAATTTGATCTCTATTAAACTTGTTTTTCATATCTTTAAATTTATATCTTTCAAAATAGTTACTTGTTGGGTTGTTATAATTTTCCCACCGAAAGTTATTGTGAGTGTCAATCACGACAATGGGATCGTGATAGATATCTTCCACCCTACCATCTGAATGAGTATTGAGCTACATAGATTGTCATGCCGTCAACTAGTTATTTCTGTGAGAAGTTGTTAGAGGAGACATATGATTGTCTCATGAGTTTGTTAGAGGCGAGACGGTATAAATCCTCTATAAATATATATTTATTTAGTGCATAATGCAATGAGAATAATGTGATTTTCAGTTCAGTGAGAATGTGATTCTACTACTTATTCAATGTTTTCAATTTTTTGTTTTCTCAGTTTTAGATAGTATAAAAATTATCTAAAAAAGAATAATTGTTTTCAAAAAAACAGCTCAAACAAAACACTCTTTTCAAGAACTCAAAATTTAATAAATTTGGGAATTCTAAAACTCACCTCTTTCTCCCAATCGGTTCGAAAGGTGACCCACAATAAGATGATAGTCTGCATTGCTGTTCCTCCTAACATTCCCAGCCATATTCCCTTCATATTTGAACAAAACAATATTTACATCAGAAATGGCCATAACTAAAATTAACAAGTCTCTTTTTAATTTTTTTTTTATCTAAAAGAAGTATAAATTATAATTGTTTAAAGGTAAAGGGAATATTATACCTTGGCGTCAAGCTTGAAATAAAATCCGAGAATAACACCCAATGGAATGCCAACAACATAGTAACATCCAACGTTAACGTAAGCCACAAACGCTTGCCATCCACACCCAACAGCAACGCCTTCAAATATTTTCATATGTATTACTTTATGCTAATTTTTTATTAATTGATGATGCCAGATGGTGACAAATTAAATTATATTGTTGGGATAGTCATATATATCCTTCACTAAAGAAAAAATTCATTCTTTATGATAATCCAATAAATACGATCATGAACGTACACTAATATAAATTAGAATAATAAATAATATTATAAATAGTTTAAACATGCAAAGAGTTTACCAGCATATTCTGTAGGATTAAATATAATGTAACCTGTTGTTGTGAATTTACATTTCTTTCTCATTATTAAATCAATTGGTCGATTCAGTCAGCAGACAAATCAATTACGTGAACAAAGTCACATGCGTGATCAGTGAATAAAACAACTTATCTAAATAAAAATTTGTCACCAAGTGCACAGAGCACATCAACATTGATGTGGTATAAAGATTCTGATAAATAATTTCCAGCTTTATTTCCAGGTGATTAGAATCCCAAGAGAAAATTAATCAAGTGTTGATTATAACAATACTCAAATATATATACTCTTTCGGTAATACTTTGGGTCCAGTTATACTCCTCCAATGACACGTTATGCTGATTTATTCTTATTTTTAATGGACGAAGATAACGTAATGAATTTAAAAATAAATAATCTATCTCTAATTTTAAATAGATTCATTGTTTAATTTACCAATTTCTTTGGTTATAGTCTAGCAGATTAATGGAAAAAAAAAAATTAAGGATAGAGAGAAGGAAGTATGATAGTTACCAGATAAAACGGGTTGAATTCCATTAAGTAATAGAGATAGAGCCAAAAGTGGGGCAAGTTGTGAGGCTGCTTCAGCAATGAGTTGTCCACCCGTGAAGGCATAGCTCATCACATGGCGGAGTAATAGAACCAAAATGGCAAACACTAAAGAAATCACAAAGGAACTCATTGTCACCATGACAACAGAAAATGCTGCTGATTTTGGATGTCCAGCTCCAAGCTCGTTGCTCACTCTCACACTGACATTTCAAACCATCCACTTTAACTTTTATAACTCATACTACCATTGCTTAAATCTCATTATACAATAATGTTGAAACGTCAGATTTACTGTAAAAATTGTTGTGTGATAATTCAAATTTTAAAATAATTTTAATGACTGTACTCTCATAGTGGTTCAAAATTTGTTTAAACAAATGTAATTACAAGTATATCTCAATGATGTAAGTGTGTTAATAACGAAATAAAAAATGTAACTAATTAAAATAATATGATAGGTTAATTAAAATTTATCCCATTATCATGTGTAGTAACTAAAATATCTTTATATCTAAACATCATTACCAAATGTCTTATTGATGATTGCTGAGAAATGTATGCGAAGTATCAATCATTTGCATTTTTATTTTGGAATTGATGCTTGGGTGGTGGGTCATTCTTTTGTGATTTTGTCCGATATATATTTTGTTATTCTTGATACTTCAATTATTGGTTGTTGGATTTATCGTAATTCTTGATATTTTGTATTATAATTTGTCCGTTATTCCTTTTAAGATGAACATGCATTCGTGGATTTTGGGTGTCCTTAGATTGTGCAGTTTCTTAGATGGTGAGTTGAAACACAAAATCTCTTCCCTCTTAAAGAGAAATGAGGACTTATATTCATTCCTTATCTCATAAATTAAAGAGTTTTTTCAAATAACTTTTTAATGGCTTTTACAAATAAAAATAAAAAGTTAAGGTAAATAGAAAATCATCTACTTTCATAGTCCGACTTCATGTGACAGAGCTATTATATAGCGAGTTAAATAGTTTTTTTTCTTTATCTATTATTTTGTTATATATTTTTAAATATTTTAAATTATTAATTATATTATTGTGATTTATATATTTTTTTTTGTTATTAAATATTTTGAAGTGTTAGTTATTCATGTTTGACAATTTTTACTTTTGATCTAAAAGATCTGCTCATAAGGTAAGTATGGGCAGACGGTTCAAAATCATCCTAGATTAATTTTAGGTACTTAATTTTTAACTTTTTTTAGCTTGTTTAAAACAAAACTAAATTAATTGGGCTTAATACTATTAGTTTCAATTTGAGACACTTAATTTTTTTTTAAAACTTGTTTCAAAAAATAGATCTATATTTATATATTTGATAACTTTCTAGTTAAATTAATATTTTACAAATCATATTTAAAATAAGAAGATTTAATAATTTTTATTTTTTGATATATTAAGCACATCTTTAATCTAAGAGGACAAAATTTAAAATCCCATATAAACCATTGTCTTCTCAATTCTTCTTTTATGTATTATCGACCTAAGTTACTATAACCTATCACTTCTAACTGATATAACATTAACTAAAGGACATGAAACGGAGATCATACTTTCAGGAAAACAGAAAAATGCTTCAAAAGCTAGTATTACTCATTTAGTGTAGGCACCAGCACCAGTCACTAGGACCTTTTAAGTATGAATTTATAAGTTTTAGTAAATTGTATTTACGAGAAAAAATATAATTAATTAAATAATGTGTCAAGATTAGTCCAACAAAATTGGTACTACTCCCTCCGTTTAAAAAAAAATGATCTGATTTGACTTAGTAAGGAGTTTAAGAAAATGAAGAAGACTTTTTTAATATAGTGATTCTAAATTAAAATTATGTAAAATATACACAAATGTTATTTTAGTCTTGTGGTTTTAAAAATGTCACGTGAAAATATGAGATTAAAATTTTGCCATAAAGGAAAAAGGATCATTCTTTTTTAAACATATCAAAAAAGAGAAAATGTTACTCTTCTTGATATAAATAGAATAGTAATTAAAATCGAAGATCATCGTGATAGCAATAAAAAATCTAATTTTGATTATCTTAAAAGACTAACCAATAAATTGGCATAATATATGGTTTCTAAGAGTTATACCATTGACACCCTTATGGTCCAAACATTTGACAACACAAGAAACAATTCCTTGCACATTTATATTTTAATCATGATAAATATGAAGAATATATAATATCAAGCATTAATGACGAACCTTGCTGCTGCATTGAAGCCAACGGATATCATGAACACCCACCCAAGAATTGTCGTACTGCATCATAAATAATATCGTTAAATCAGAAAAGTTCAAGAAGTTAGAAATAAATAAAATTTATATTTTTTCTGTTTCAATTTATATGATTTTTTTTTTCTTCAAATCAGTCCAAAAAAGAATGACATATTTTTATATTTCGTAATAATTTAATTTTTAAATATTTATTATACTTTAATGAAATTATTTATAATCACATATACACATGTATAACTAATTTTAGACCACACTTTTCAAAAGTATATTTTTTTTAAAAAAAATTTATATCAAGTATTGAATTTGCTAAGTAGAGTGGTTTTACCAAACAGCAAGGGAGTCCAGTGCCACTTCAGGATTTGGAAGCAAACCAGCAATTAAAATTAAAATCTGAAAGTACCAAGTCTCTAGACATAACATAACTGCTGAAGCAAGAGACAACTTGAAGAAATCCCACAATCCAAAAAATGCTTGCATGCTAAATCCCGTCCATGTTTTCTTACATCGATCCGTCCACAAAATATATAAAAATTGTGCAATAACAACTATCCACCATGAAATACTCAAAACCAAAGCTCCTCCAAATAATCCCCAATTGAATACGTAAAGCACGAGCCATGTTAAGACAAGGTGAAAAATTAATGTGACGGCAGCTATATATGCACTAGGATTAACAATACTTTGAGCTTGCAAGAATTTTTGGATGGGGAAGTTGGCAGCATAAGCAAATATTTGGGGAATTAGACCATAAACAAATAGTGCTGCTGCAGATGCCACTTTCTTGGATTGTCCTAGTAAAATCAAGATTGGCTTAGAAAATAAGTAAGCCACCATTAGGGGTATTCCTGTCAACATAAGAAGGATGGTTGATCTTTGGAGATATATTCCTAGCATTTCATACTTGTGACCTCCATATGCTTGTCCACATAATGTCTCCACTGCACTTCCCATTCCTAGCTGTTCCCATATGTACATAGTTTCTTGTAAGTATACAATTAAATGAAAAAGGTGTAATCTATAGAACTACTGTAAATTCTTAGTTACTCATTTCATCCAAATGTATGCAAAGTCAGCCAAAATTTGAAATTTATGAGTTAAAATCCTTTTTTTTTTTTTTTGAAAATTATTGGATTCAAAATTAATAATATGTGAATGTTCAATGAACTTACTACAAATTCAGAGTTTGAACCAAAGTTACTAGGTTCGTCAAAATCGGTGATCAACACTCTGTCCCTGAATATGTATGTGCGACATTTTTCATTTTATCCCATAACAAATGTCATATTTCTATAATTAGAAAAAAATTAAATTTTAAATTCTTTTTGAAGTCCTTAATGAAATAATTTATGGTCACACAAATATCTAAAATTTGTTCAGGTCAAAACTTTTTTTCTTTCTTAAATTTAGTTTTTTCTAAGCTAATATAATCACATAAATTGGGGCACTGTAAAAATTTTAAGTTGTCAAACACTATAATGTTCGTGAGGTGAAAGAAAATTACCATGACACCATAGGCCAAAAGCTGAATGCCACTATTACCAAGGGAAGCTGCAGCAAGTTCAAGATTTCCAAGATGGCCACAAAAAATCTGTGTGGACATGGAAGTAACGTTGTTAAGCAAGTAAACAATGATGGCTGGAGCTGCTAGACGGAACAGATTTCTCAATTCCATTACAGAGGCTCTTCTAAACCGCTGAATACGGGACAAGCTTGTGTCGGATAGGATTTCTTCAAGTTCAGAACTAATTTCAGATTCTAGCAAAGGTTCATTTGGCTGGTCCATGGCTCACCAAAATGTTCAAGATTGGAGGAGATATTTCTAAATAGAAGAATTGGTTTTAGATTTTTATAGAGCTAGTTGAAGTGATGAAAAGCATGATGTAAACATGAGTGGAATGGAGTGCAGAATAAATAAAAATAAATATCTTTATTTTTTAAGTAGCCGGAGAGAGAATTATTTTGCTGTCCCTTATGTCTGTTGAATATAGAGCTTCCAAACAAATAGATACTATCAAAAAAGAAAATAACTAATATTATGATATCGCCCTTCCCCACCCTATTATAATTCCTAATATGATTGTCATATCAATTGCGGCCTAATGACGTGTACATCTACTTACCATAGAGAGGCAGTGATGACTAACGATAACTACTTAAATAAGAAAAAGAATTGCACATCCAGCTGGACCATCCGTACGTCGAAACAACACATGCATGTATCTCTAAAGAGCGTTCATTTTGTACTAACTAAATTCAATTATATCTCCATATACACACACGAATACTTAATTGTCCATCATTAAATAAAAAATAAATAATTTAATCTTCGCTTTCATTGATGATTGATTATTAATGTGTAAAAGACTAAAAGATTACAAGTTGAATTTGACTTATCGAACATGTTAACTATAGTAGTTAGTTACAAGCTACTATGGTTAAGAAAGTTACAAGTTTGTTAGAGTGGTTAGGAGTTAGTTGAGCTTGTTAGTCTATGAATAGGTGTCATGCTTAGTATGTGAACATAGATGAACAATGTAATTGCCTTCTTCTTCTTCAAGTTAATGCAAGCTCTCATCTCTTCCTCTCTTCTTCTTCTTTCTTAGCTACTATTACTACTTGTTCAATGCTTCCAGTTGTGAAGTTATCATGGTATCAAATCCACGTCGTTTCTGAGAATTAAGCAAGACAAAGTGTGCTTAGGTTCAACCCTGAAGAATTGTTGAATCGAGATTAAGCAGTCTAGTGAGAATCTGCCAAGTAGACAGAAACTCATAGACAACACAACTGAAATCGCCTCTGATTCAATGGAAACTTGAAATCCAAACTCAAATTCTACACAACTAGCTCATGGAATAACCATCTACTCAACTCCAATTATAGATCATAACCATCCTTTGTACCTTCATCCTAATGATACTCCAGGTAGCTCACTAATCACTGTCCAACTCACTGGTTCTGAGAACTATGCTTTATGGAGTAGATCCATGTGTATAGGACTATTAGGTAAAAGTAAATTGGCATTTGTTGATGGAAAGTTCCCTAAGTCTAGATTTGCACCTGAATTGTTTGATATTTGGGAGAAACGCAATGTTTTAGTTCTGTCCTGGATAATGAATGCAGTCCAACCTAACTTGCTTAGCATCATAGTGTACTGTGGTGATGCTCATAAAAGAGTGATCTAAAGGAAACGTTTGACAAAATCAATGGAGCACATCTGTTTCAGCTGCACAAGGAGATCCATAGCCTAATTCCGGGAACAATGACAGTTATAGATTACTATACCATGCTCAAAAGCTTATGAATGAGCTTGATTCTATCGAGCCTTGTCCAGGATGCTCTTGTGCTGAATCTATGAAGTTCAAGGAGCATAGTGACAATCAAAGGTTACTTGAATTTCTTAAGGGATTAAATGAGTCATATACAACAACAAGAGGACAGATCCTAATGCAGTCACCACTTCCCAATCTAAACAAAGCATTTTCACTCATTGTTGATCATGAAAGTTAGAGAAAATTTAGCATATACAGGTCATGCTATTCCAAGTACTAAGATAGTTGAGAGTACAACTCTGGCTAGTGTAAAAGGAGGATTTGTTCCAAGTCCAGGAAGCGGCAATCATGGACATCAACCTAGTGGTAGAGGAAATCCTAGTAGAGGACACTATGATAGCCAACTCAGACCTACAAAGTCTCAGAAACCTCTCATATAGTGTAAAGTGTGTGGATACAAAGGACATAATAAGGAGCAATGCTACAAAGTTATAGGATATCCTACTGGTTGGAAATCAAAGAGGCAAGGTAACATCTCAAGTTTCTTTTCTAATTGTTACAAAATGTATATAGACATCATTCTTAGCAATATACATAGTCATAATTAGCTAGAAGATCTTTAGGAATCCTTTGTAATTACTAGTTGATCTTTAGGAATCTCTCTTTATTTCTTTCCTAAATTAGCACCTAATGTATTGTATATATATCTTGCTTACCTATTGAAATAAAGCATCAACTTCTATTCGATTACATGGTATCAGAGCCTATAGGCTCCTTGATCCTGTTTTGGCTTTGTTTGAAAAAAAAAAAGGCAGCTCGATCTTGTTTTGCTGTCTTTCGGGATTCAACATCTAGTGTCATCTAGTCAGTTACTACCCCGAGTTTCGTTTGGTTTGATACATTGTTTGGAGAACACTTCATCCCTTTCAGGTTCCTAGGTTTCTGAAAACTACTTCCAGGATCATATTTTTCTTTGTAGCTTCAACGATTCAGATCTAGTTTTCTGTTTGGTGCTGCTGCGATTATCAAGTTCTGTCCAATATTAGTGTTTTGTGGATGTTCTTGATTTTGAGCATCGCCTACAATTATTTTGCTGGGTGAATTGACTTCTACTTTTTCTTGGAATCTAATATTATTGGGGACCTTTTGAAGCTTGGTTATTCTTAAGTTCTTCATTGAGAAGTATGGCTACAAATCAGAAGGGTGAGAAAATTTTGGTTTCGGCGGATGAGTTCGCACAATTCTCTCAGTATCAGAATTCCATTAAAGAATTCACTTCAGTTACTACTCTTGTTGATTCAAGAAAAGCATCTTTGGTCTCCTCTCCGAACAACTGGGTGATTGATTCAGGTGCTACAGATCATATGACAGGTAATCCTAATATATTTTCTACCTTTCGATCACACAAAGCACCCTCTCCTGTCACAGTAGCCAATGGGTCAACATGTAACATTGTGGGATCTGGGACAGTCAAAGCAACCTCCTCCATAACCCTGTCATCTGTATTAAATTTACCGAAGTTGGCCTTCAATTTGATTTCTGTGAGTAAACTTACCAGAGATCTTAACTGTTATATTTCCTTCTTTCCTGATAATTGCTTATTTCGTGATCTTGCGACGCATAAGGTTATTGGTAAAGGGCATGTAATTGATGATCTATATATCCTTGATGAATATGAGCCTCGATTTGTTGCCTGCTCAAGTGTCATCTCTCCATTTGAAGCACATTGTCGATTGGGACATCCTTCTTTACCTTTGTTAAAGAAGCTTTGTCCCCAATTTCAAAACGTTCATTCTTTGGAGTGTGAATCATGCCGATTTGCAAAACATCACCGCATCACATTAGCTCCAAGGGTTAATAAGCGAGTTGGGTCAGCTTTTGAGTTAATTCATTCTGATGTTTGGGGACCATGTCCTGTTGTTTCTAAAAATGGATATAAGTATTTTGTCACTTTTGTGGATGATTTCTCTCGGATGACTTGGATTTATTTTATGAAAAGTCGCTCTGAAGTGTTTACTCACTTTTGTGCCTTTTGTGCTGAAGTCAAAACTCAATTCAATGCTTCAGTGCGTATTTTAAGGAGTGATAATGCAAAAGAATACATGTCAGAGTTGTTTCAATCCTACATGAGACAACATGGTATTCTCCATCAGTCATCATGTATTGATACACCATCTCAAAATGGAGTTGCTGAGAGGAAGAATAGGCATCTACTTGAGACAGCCCGAGCACTTTTGTTCCAAATGAAAGTTCCTAAACAATTTTGGGCCGATGCAGTCTCTACCGCTTGTTTTCTGATTAATCGCATGCCATCGGCAGTGCTTATTAGTAATACACCTTATAATGTTCTTTTTCCAAACAAGACATTATTCCCGGTGGAACCAAAAGTATTCGGAAGCACTTGTTATGTTCGAGATGTACGGCCATCTGTTACTAAGTTGGACCCTAAGGCATTGAAGTGTGTTTTCTTGGGTTATTCTCGTCTTCAAAAGGGGTATCGATGTTATTCTACTGAACTTGGCAAATATCTAGTGTCAAATGATGTGATATTTTCAGAGAGTACACCTTTCTTTTATAACCCTCCTAATTCTACAAGTCAGGGGGAGGAAGATGAGTGGTTAGTTTATCAGGTTACTCGTGTTGAGCAATCAAGTGATGCTACTCTTCCATCTCCTAGTTACTCTATTGAGCACCACTCGACTACTGCGCCTTCAACACCTGTTCCAGCAAGACCACCTATTGTTCAAGTTTATTCGAGGAGACAAGAGACTAATGCTACATGCCCTGCACCAATTCCTCCTTTATCTGATCCTCCTCCTTCAGACCCTCCAGAAAATCTTGACCTTCCTATTGCTCTCCGTAAAGGTACACGGACTTGCAAATCCACATATTCTATTGCTAACTTTGTTTCCTATGATCGCTTGTCTCCTGCATCTAGATCCTTGATTGCTTCTTTAGACTCTGTTTCTACGCCCAAAAGTGTGAAAGAGGCTTTGCATCATCCCGGATGGTCAAATGCGATGCTTGAGGAAATACATGCATTAGAGGAAAATCACACATGGGATTTGGTGGATTTACCAGACGGGAAGAAACCAGTAGGATGTAAGTGGGTGTTCACAGTGAAAGTTAATCCAGATGGTTCCGTGGCAAGACTTAAGGGAAGATATCCCCTCAGAATCACCTCCTGTGATGACGATGTCATCAACATATACAACAAGAAGGATACTGCCAGCTGCAGATAGTCGGTAGAAGACCGAGTGATCACATTTGCTCATTTTCAGCCCAAACTCCTGAACTACCTCGCTAAATTTGCCAAACCAAGCCCGTGGACTCTGCTTCAATCCATACAAGGATTTCTTCAAATGACAGACTTTTCTATACTCCCCCTGAGCAATAAAACCGGGTGGTTGCTCCATATATACTTCCTCTTGAAGATCACCATGAAGAAATGCATTCTTGATATCTAGTTGATGTAAAGGCCAATTCTCAGAAGCAGCTAAAGAAATGAACAAGCGCACAGAAGTGAGTTTGGCAACAGGAGAAAAGGTGTCTGAATAGTCCACTCCATAAGTCTGAGCAACCACCCGGTTTTATTGCTCAGGGGGAGTATAGAAAAGTCTGTCATTTGAAGAAATCCTTGTATGGATTGAAGCAGAGTCCACGGGCTTGGTTTGGCAAATTTAGCGAGGTAGTTCAGGAGTTTGGGCTGAAAATGAGCAAATGTGATCACTCGGTCTTCTACCGACTATCTGCAGCTGGCAGTATCCTTCTTGTTGTATATGTTGATGACATCGTCATCACAGGAGGTGATTCTGAGGGGATATCTTCCCTTAAGTCTTTCTTGCATACTAGGTTCCATACAAAGGACTTAGGCCAGTTGAAATACTTTTTGGGAGTAGAAGTAAATAGAAGCAAGAGGGGAATTCTTCTATCTCAAAGAAAGTATATTCTTGACCTACTTGCAGAAACTGGAAAATTGGCAGCCAAACCTTGCAGTACTCCAATGGTTCCCGGTGTACATCTTATGAAAGATGATAGCGAGCCTTTTGATAACCCAGAGAGATATAGGAGGATAGTTGGAAAGTTAAACTACCTCACAGTGACTCGTCCAGATATTGCTTTTGCGGTAAGTGTCGTTAGTCAATTCATGTCTACACCTACGGTGAAGCATTGGGCAGCTTTGGAACAGATCCTATGTTACTTGAAAGGAGCTCCTGGACTTGGCATACTGTATATCAATCACAACCATACTCGTATTGAGTGTTTTGCAGATGCCGATTGGGCTGGTTCCAAAATTGACAGAAGATCTACTACAGGCTATTGTGTCTTTGTTGGAGGAAACTTAGTATCATGGAGGAGTAAGAAGCAAAGTGTTGTATCTCGATCCAGTGCAGAATCTGAGTATAGAGCTATGTCACAGTCTACGAGTGAAATCATGTGGATACATCATCTTTTAACTGAAATTGGGTTGAAGCATCATATGCCGGCAAAACTTTGGTGTGATAATCAAGCTGCTATTCATATTGCCTCAAACCCAGTGTATCATGAAAGAACTAAACATATTGAAGTTGACTGCCACTTTATTCGTGAGAAGATTCAAGAAAACTTGATTACTACTAGTTATGTGAAGACAGGAGAGCAGGTAGCTGATTTGCTTACAAAGGCAGTGAATGGAACTCAGGTTGATTACCTTTGCAACAAGTTGGGCATGATCAATATCTATGCTCCAACTTGAGGGGGAGTGTTACAAAATGTATATAGACATCATTCTTAGCAATATACATAGTCATAATTAGCTAGAAGATCTTTAGGAATCCTTTGTAATTACTAGTTGATCTTTAGGAATCTCTCTTTATTTCTTTCCTAAATTAGCACCTAATGTATTGTATATATATCTTGCTTACCTATTGAAATAAAGCATCAACTTCTATTCGATTACACTAATCAAGTTGAAACATCTCAGCCTGCAGGTGCATCTTATGCTGGAACACCACTACTAATGTGAAGCCACCAGCTCCTACAACCTTCTTAACACAAGATCAGTTTCATCAGATACTACAATTACTAGCTAAAGGAAATAAGGGTAAAGGAGATCAGTCATCTAAAGCATCTACTGCAGGTAGAGTATTATCTGCTCTTATATCCAAATATGTAAACAAGGAGTGGATAATTGACACTGGTGCTACTGGATCACATGTCATCTAGTTCTAAGATGTTAGATAACTTTAAAAAGGTTCCTATGTCTGAAATGAAACAAGTTCAACTACCTACTGGAAATGTGGTATCAGTTTCACACATTGGCAGCACTAACATAATGTGTGGTCAAGTCATTGAGAATGCTCTGTTTGTTCCAGAAATATAATGTAATCTTTTGTCTATTTGCCAACTCACCAAATAACTCCAGTGTATAGCAACTTTCTTTCCTGACTTCTGTTTTTCCCAGGATCTCTACAGTGGACAGGTCAAGGGGATTGGTAGAGAAGACCAAGGACTCTACATCCTCAAGGAAGGTCTAAACACTATCTCAACTCCTCACTCAACTCTCAGCAATGCTAATACAACTAACTGTTCTGAGTCTATATCTTTGTGGCATTAGAGATTAGGACATGCTCTTGTAGATATAATAAAGAAGTTTCCAAGTCTTAACATCCTAGATTCTGATATCTTACCTACTTGTATTTTTTGTCCTTTAGCTAAACATTCGAAGCTTCCTTTCAGTTCTAGTACTCATTCATCAAAAGCTGTATAACTAATGCATTGTGATATATCGGGTCTTTACAGAGTTCCCACTCATAATGGAATGAAATACTTTGTTACTCTTGTAGATGATTTCTCCAGGTTCACCTGGATCTTTTTAATAGCATCTAAGTCTAATGCAGTGGTAGTACTAAGATATTTCTTTTTTCAAACTCATAACATGTTCGCTACCACTGTTAAGACACTAAGAATAGATAATGGTAGTGAGTTTTTCAGTAACGAGTTTAAGTCCTTGATGGCTACTCTTGGTAGCTTTCATCAGAGCACTTGGTATATACTCCTCAATAAGATAACATTGCAAAGAGAAAACACACAACCATTCTGTAAATGGCTAGAGCTCTTAGGTTTCAGGCCTCAATACCACTAAAGTTTTAGGGTGTCTCATAAACATACTGCCTTCAAAGCTTCTTCACTACAAAACTCATTCTTTTGAATTTCTATACTTACATCCTCCTTATCTGTCTCACATTAACCTTTGGTTGTTTATGCTTGGCAGCTTGTTCTAAAATAGTAGACAAATTCTCTCCTAGAGCCATACTTTCTGTTATGCTAGGCTACTCTTATCTCAGAAGGGGTATGTATTATTCGATCTACACTCAAAGTCTATCTTTGTTAATAGGCATGTCATGTTTGAGGAAGATATTTTTCCATTCAAAGATCTCCAGACCTCTACTAATCCCATCTTTCTAGTTCTCACTATGGAATAGTAAAGCTACTCAAAAAGTCTGACTCTAATAGCTAGATAAAAGTATATAATGGTCCTCCGAAGTAAAGGAGGCTCACCAACTCTGCTGACTAAGGTAGATCTTCAACTATGCGCCTGTTGACGATCTCTAAATCTTGTATCTACATCATGAAACGATGCAGTCCAAAGGGGACATCAGTACATAGAATGTACTGGTATGTAAAATAGCTAAATGAAACAGATGCAGGTAGAATAATGTAGAAACAACATCAACTTAAAATAATACTCAACCAGAATGTCAAATGTCTATCTAAGGCAACATTAAAGAGTAGATAAGTGACCCATCAACCAATCAACCTTATCAATCAACTCAACTCAACTCAACTCAATGGAACTCGACTCAGAGAACTTAAGGTAGGAACCTTATGGGAGTTTCTCTTATCCGACAACAATCACTTATGAGCCAGTGATTGTATAATAATCACTTATGAGCCAGTGATTGTACAACAATCCCATTGATGTTGCCACAATTGTTCCGTACTTGTCAGGTAAGGAACACCAAGGATCCACAAGGGATACGGATAATTAACATATTAAATCCAATTGTTTCAGGATAATAAGGTTAGGACTTGTCTGACTTTAAGGGGCTTAATCCATAGAATGAGAACTTGTCTGACTCTAACAGACTTAACCCTCAAGTGAGAAAATGTGCGACTCTAACGGACTTAGCCCTCAACGTGAGAACTTGTACGACTCTAACAGACTTAGTCCACTCCCACACTTGGAGATGTAGTTAATAAGTGCGAGTTGGACTTGCTCTTACTCTTGCTCTTACTCATTTTGGTGCTCGATACTCCTCCCAAGACTCAATGCTCATAAGACTCCTCATCTTAACTCAATTATCTCAAATTAGCCTTGTAGAGACTCTCATTATCTCATTAACTCAAACTCAAGGTTCCTCTATTATTTTGGGGACTTTAACTCATCTCAGTTAACTTAATTCTTTTAAGAACTCAAGGACTGAGATCATCAATTAGAAGAAATCGTTTAGTCAGAACTCAAAAACTCAATTATGAAGACTCATAAGATCCTCAAACTCAATTAACTCAACCTCATACTCACTTTAAGACTTCACTCAACATACTCAAACCAAGGCTCTAGGCTCCATTCCTAGGTTCATTATGCATGCTTTAACAAATTAACATATAGAGTTTACACAATATCTCATGAAATGTATTCAAATTAAGAAAAAAAGTTTATGATGATCATCAGCATATGAAAATACATGTAATAGGCATAATTTTCAAGAATATACTCAAGAAAGTATTTCAAGAAACATATATGGGGACTCATGGACTCTCAACTCCTTTATTACAGTCTATGGGGCACATGAGAGAACAATCTCACGCTTTTAGTTTTAGCCTTACAAACCTGGATGAAGCTCTCAACAATCACTTCAAGGATTTTCTTTTGAATTCCTCAATCTCAAGCTCTTCTCCTCTTTCCTCAAACCCTAGTCCTTTTCAAGGACTTAGAATGACTTAGAATAGGGTTTTAAAACCTTTTTTATGCTTAAAACAACCTAATTAGATCGTGTATTGAGTTTAAGAGGGGTTAAAAATTGACAATGCCCCTCATAAAATTTGAAAAATTTTCAGGGTCGGAATACCAAGTCCGCGATGCAGCCTGGTTGCGCACCAGTGTATTTTTCTCCGAAAATTTTCTGAACAAGTTTTCCCAATCCCATCAACATTTTTTGAAAAAACAGAAGTGTCCCCCCGCTACAGGTGCGCTACGCGTCTCTGTCGCACACCGACACTATTTCGATTTTCGGATTGATAAAGTATCTTTTGATCCGGTCTCTCTAAAAATCAACCGAGACCAGTTTTTCACTCAACATTTTGTGCTGATGACAAATCCGGCCTCGGATTCACCATATGACCATTGGTAGATGTATACCCTTCTTTAGGGACATTTTGGTAATTTTATTGGGCGTTACATGCTCATTATAAAACTGAAACTTAACCACTCAAGTTCCACAATCAATAGAAGCATCACATGCACGACACCAGTTCATACTAAGGATAACATCAAAATCATTAATATTAAGCTTTACCAGATTACATGAGATGACTATATGCAACACTAAAACTAGATCATTTCTATGCTTTCTTTAACCCAAGACTGAATCACAAATAGTGTACAAACTAAAAAAGGCTCTAACAAAATCTCACGACTAGTATCAAATTCATAGCATGTTAAGGAGTAACATAACATAAATTTTCTCTTAGATCAAGAAAGGCATACTCATCAAAGTGAAAAACTCCTAACATACTAGAAACCATATAGGGGGAACCCTCCCAATCCTGTTGGGTTTGAAGAGCATAAAACCTATTTTGTTGACCAATACCTGAACCCAAAGTAGTTCTTGGCTGAGCCTATCAGCCTATAGTAGTCTGAGTCTAAGTCTGGGACTGTACCTGGATTCGACCACCTCCATCTCTATAATCTCTCACATGATGACCTGGCTTACCACATCTATAACACATACCCAATCCTGCCAAGGATTCTCTTTTATGTTTCTTCTGACACTTCTTGCATGTGGGGTTATCTTGCATACTCAGAATTCCTCCTTGAATCTTAAGGTTAGATACCTTATCCTTTCAAACTTGACCTGTAGCATTTGAATATGTAAGATTAGAGAACTTTTGGCCAAATTGAGGACGATTATTACCACCATCAGACCTTTAGTGAGAAAAACCACCACTATCAACTTAAGCCTCTTAGACTCCCTAGCCCTTTTCTTGTGTTTCTCTTACTCAATTTGCTTAACATGGGCCATCAATAAAAAAATGTCCATTTATTTAATGAGCATATAGTCCTACATACTTTGACAAACCAAATCCAAAACTCTCGAGATGAACTTGCTCGTACGAGCCCGATTGTCATGACCCAAACTTAGGGCATACTCATAACACCACCAATGAAAATTTCGAAGGCACCTCAGTCAAGCCTCTAAGTATACATCAAGCATTTCATAGGAATTGGACATGAATAAAAATGGAATTAAATGGGGGGGGGGGGGGGAATAGGACTAAGGGAGATTAAAAATAAAATCATTACAAAGCTTTAATTGTCAATTTGAGTGTCCAACAGTACCTTCTAATAAATGATTTAGTAGGAGCTAAGACCGGTTCCAAGCTCACCCTCAAGTAAAAAGTAGCAAAAAGGAATACAACTTAATAATTCAAATGTCTTAATACATCAAACTAGAAAGTAAATAGGTCTTGTCCTCAAACTAGAGGACTTACCAATCAACTAGTCTTCAAATGTCCACAACTAGCTACATGTCAGAGGAGAAAAAACACTAGTCCCTACATGATGAAATCATGAAGGCAAAATATACGTTAGTACTTTGAATGTACTAATTATGTGGGATATAATACAACAAGAAGATTATAATATTATATGGGCTATATGCATAATCATAACAAGGGAGTAAAGATTAAGAGAGGATAAATGATCAATGCATCATCTAAAACATGAGTTGGAGCACTATAAACATCTCAAATCATCATACACATATCTACTGTCACGCCGGGAGGGTATCCAAAACATGGCCGGCACCTTGAGACTATTGCTAGTCCCCAAGCAAACCACTATGCCTCATCACATCCATTCAATCTAACAACTCTATAGATCAAGTAAATGAAAGTAAAAGGGCTAATCTCATCATATGTCTCAAATAATAATATATTAATAATAAAGGCTAGTAGGAAGAGCTCGCTCACAACCTCAACATCAACGTTCGACTATCTTCTATGAAGCCTCTATCACTAATCAAGTGGTGCCAATGACAAACCAATGACTACCGAAATAAAAAATATAAGACTAGTCTAGTCTAACTCAAAGCATGATAAAATGAAGCTACTAAACACTCTGGAGTAGGGGAGGCTCACCAATCAGCCGAAAGTCTTGGATACTCAATGGTGCGCCTATTGATGATCTTTAATCCCTGTATCTGCATCATAAAATGATGCGGCACCTAGTGGCGTCAGTACGTGGAATGTACGATATGTAAAACAGTTGAATGAAATAGAAACAAGTAAAATAATGTGGAACAACATCAACTCAGAAATAGAAAACAATCAACATGTCAAATGTCCATCTAAAGCAAGAATAAAGAATAGACAAGCAACCCATCAACCAATCAACCTCATCAATCAAATCCGACTCATCTCAAAGGAACTCATCTCATCACATCTCATCTCGTCTCAAATCAGGTTACTCAAGCTAGAAACTTTCTGGGAGTTTCTCTTATCCGACAACAATCACTTATGAGCCAGTGATTGTACAACATCATGCCAGTATTGCCACGGTCGTTCCATACTTGCCAGGAAGGGAACGAATCGAATCCGCTAAGGGAAACTACAATCAACTAGTCCTCTATTGTTTCAGGGACTCTCGCAAGAGGGAACCACAATGTAGTGTGATGGTTCTAACCCTCATCTACGTTTGGCTGTGTAGTTTGACGAGTGCAAGTTCGACTAACTCTTACTCTTTCAATGCTCGATACTTCTCTCATGAATTAATGCTCATAAGACAATCAATCCGGGGACCTTACCCTCTCATTGATCACTCTGATAGGGACTTTAACCCTCTTATCTATCAGTTCTCATAGGGATTTTAACCCTCTCATCAATCAACATCTCATGAGGACTTTAACCTTCTCATCAATCTATCTCAATCAATAGCTTAAGGCTTGGAATAATCGCTAGGGAACAATCAAATGAACCATCATTAGAGTTCATTTATGGAGACTCATAGGACTATTAAGCTCTATCAACTCATCATCATTCTCTCTCCATAATCACAATCACAATCAACAATCTCACGTCAAGGCTCTAGACTGAACCCCTAGATTCTTCATGCATGCTTCAAAAAGTTTAACATGTAGAGTTAAGCAATTTCAAATGAAAATATCCAATTCAAGAAAATAAGTTCATGATAATCATCAACATACGTAAGTATATGAAAATAGACATAATTTATAAGAAGATATTCAAGAATCAATTTAAGAGCATATATGAGGACTCATGAACACTCAACTCCTTTGTGACCATCTATGGGGCACATGATGGGACAAACTCATGCTTCTAGTTTATCCTTACATACCTGGGATGAAGCTATAAACGATCACCTTCAAGAATTCTCCCTTGAATTCTTCAATCTTGCGTTCTTCTCCTCTTCTCTCAAGCCCTAGTCTTGTCCAATTGTTTAGAAAAGACTTAGAATAGGGTTTTAGACCCTTTTTATGTCAAAAAAAACCTAATTAGATTGTGTATTGAATTTAAAAGGGGTTGAGAATTGATCAGAATGCCCTTCACCAAATTTAGAAATTTTTCAACTTCGAAATAACCCAGTCCGCAATGCTGAATGGTCGCATACCATGTATTTTTCTTCAGAAAAGTTTATGAACGAGTTTTTCCAATCCAGTCAAAAAATTTTGAAAAATAATATAAGTGTGGGTCCACTATAGAGGCGCGACGCACCTTCATTATGCACTGACACTGTTTTGAGTTTTGGGTCAAAAAATTATCTTTTGATCCGATCGCTCTAAAAATCGATCGAGACCATTTTTCCACTCAATATTTCGTGCTGATAACAAATCCGGTCTCGAATTTGGCATACAGGCATTGGAATATGCCTTACGCAAATACCTCCTTTAGGGATATTTTTTTGTAATTTTACCGGGTGTTACATCATTTCCCCCTTGGGATTATTCATCCTCGACTGATGAGTAAAGGTGGATATCAAGGCATGAATAGACTCAAGACTCATCTCAACACTCACCTCAACCAATCAAACTCTCGACTCCTCCTAACCTCAATCAACTCTACTCGGACTCAAGAATAGAGCAATCAATCTGGTCAAGGGTAAGAAATTTACCTTCGATGTTCTCATCATTTGGCATGAATAGGTGCAAATATTTGGGTTTCATCCCTTCCCCAGCTTTCCATGTGGCTTCCTCAACGAATTAATTTCTCCACAGGACTTTGAATGAGGCTATCTCGTTGTTTCTCAACTTACGAATCTGACGACCAAAGATTTGGATGGGAACCTTTTCATAGGACAAGCTATCCTTCACTTGAATGCTATCAATAGGGATAACCAAGGTAGGATCTCTCAAGCACTTCTTCAACATCAAGACATGGAATACCGGATGCATTCATCTAACTCGGAATACAACTCTAACTCATAAGAAACCTTCCCAATTCTCTTCACAATCTGATATAGTCCCACATAGCGTGGACTCAACTTTCCCTTCTTCCCAAATCTCATGACACCCTTCATAGGCGACACTTTCAAGTACAACCAGTCATTCACCTCGAACTCTAAGTCTCTTCTCCTCACGTCGGTATAAGATTACTGGCTACTTTGGCAGTCTTCAATCTCTCTCTAATGACCTTAGCCTTCTCCATCGATTGGTGGAAAATATCTGGCCCAATCAATTTCGCTTCTCCGACATCAAACCACCCAATTGGTGATATACATCTCCTTCCATACAAGGCTTCATAGGGAGCCATTTGAATGCTTGCATGCTCTAATGTCTGAATTGTGTGCTCTGCTTGACCATATGTCTGTAGATGAAAGGTTGTACTCAGGTTCACTTTAGTACCCAATCCTTTCTGGAACAATCTCCAAAATTGGGAGGTGAATTAAGCTCCTCTGTCCGAGATGATGGACAAGGGAACTCCATGCAACCTCACAATCTCCTGGATGTACAACTTGGCATACTCCTCCGCAGTGTTGGTTGTCTTGACTACTAAGAAGTTAGCCAATTTAGTCATCCTGTCTACAATCACTCATATCCAATCATGTTGCTTTTGAGACCTTGGTAGACTAGTAATAAAGTCCATATTAATCATCTTCCACTTCCATTCAGGAATCTCAAAGTTCTGAGCTAATCCACATGGCTTTTGATGCTCAACCTTCACTTGCTTGCAGTTCGAGCACTTTGAAACGAACTCAGTAATATCTCTCTTCATTCCACTCCACCAATAGACTTATCTCAAGACATATTACATCTTGTGGAGCTAGGAAGGATGGAATATCTAGTGCTATGGGCTTCAGCCATGATTCTATTTCGAATGCCATCCACATCCAGAACACACAATTTACTTTAGTATCTCAACACTCTATCTCCCCCTTTGGAGAAAACCATCACGTTTTATTTATGGAAAGCCTCCTTCAATTGGAGTATAATAGGATCTTCTTGCTTTTCTTTCACCTCTGCCACTAAGGATGAACAGAACCGTTCTGAACATTAACTCCTCCTTCATCATTCTTCTCAAGTTGAACTCCCAATTAAGCCAATCGATGCACTTCTTTGTTTGGACCAACTCCTTCTTTCCTTCCTCAACATGGGATGTGCTACCAATTGAAAACCTGCTAAGAGTGTTAGCAACAACGTTAGCTTTACCTGGGTGGTAGTGAATGCTCATATCATAATCCTTGAGCAACTCCAACCATCTCCTTTGTTGCAGGATGAGCTCTTTCTGACTAAAGACATACTGCAAGCTCTTGTGGTAAATGAACACATCCACATGCACATACAAGTAATGGCGCCAGATTTAAGTTCAAACACCACTGCTGCCAACTCGATATCATGGGTTGGATAGTTCCTCTCATGAACCTTAAGCTACCTGGAAGCATAGGCTATCACTTCCCCCCTCTGCATCAGCACATATCCCAATCCAACCCTTGAAGCATCACAACAGATTTCAAAGTCTTCTTTCCCATCGGGTAAGGCTAGGACCGGTGCAGTCGTCAATCCTCTTCTCACATTTGTCGGACCACTAAAACTTGACTTTCTTCTGACTCAATTTAGTCAATGGTGCAGATAGGGAAGAAAATCCATCAACAAATCTGTGGTAGTAGCCCAATAACCCCAAGAAACTTCTTATGTCAGTCGGAGAGGTCGGTCTGGGTTAGTTCTTAACTGCTTCAATCTATTGGGCATCCACTTGAATACCATCACCAGAGATAACATGACCTAGGAAGGCTGCTAATTTAAGCCAGGATTTACACTTCAAGAATTTCACATACAACTCATGGTCTTAAAGTATTTGGAGGACAACACTGAGGATATTAGCATGCTCCTCCTCATTTTTCAAATACACCAAAATGTCGTTGATGAACACAATCACAAACATATCAAGATATTGTCTAAATACTCTATTAATCAAGTCCATAAAGGCTGCAGGTGCATTCGTCAACCCAAAGGACATGACCATGAACTCAAAATGGCCATATCTTGTCCTAAAGGCTGTCTTTGGAATATCACATTCTCTCACTTTCAACTAATGATAGCCAAATCTGAGGTCTATCTTTGAGAAACAAGAGGCACACTGAAGTTGGTCAAACATATCATCTATCCTTGGAAGAGGATACTTATTCTCTATGGTGACCTTATTCAGTTTCCTGTAGTCAATACACATTCTGAGGGATCCATCTTTCTTTTGCACGAATAGCACTGGGCTACCCCAAGGAGAAACACTCAGCCTAATGAAGCCCTTCTCTAGCAAATCTTTTAATTGCTCTTTCAACTCTTTCAACTCAGCGGGGGCCATCCTATAAGGTGGAATCGAAATAGGCTTGGGTATCGGGAAGGACATAAATCCCCAAGTCAATCTCCCTATCAAGAGGAACTTTAGGTAGATCCTTAGGAAACACTTCTGGAAACTCATTCACAATCGGGACTGACTCAATAGCTAGAGACTCAACATCATCAGATTTCACTCGCACAAGGTGATACATACAACCTTTGGAAATCAACTTTCTGGCTCTAAGATATGAGATAAACTTTCCTCTACGGGTAACAGAATCACCCTTCCACTCTAGAACTGGTTTATTCGGAAATTGAAACTTAACAGTTCGGGATTTAACAATTAACAAAGGCATAACAGGCGTGAAGCCAATCCATGCCAAGGATCAAATCAAAATCAACCATCTCCAACTCAACCAAATCAACAAAAGTATCCCTATGAGGGATGGACACTACACAAGCTCTATAGATTCTCTCATCTTGAATAGACTCACCCACTGGAGTACAAACATCAAAGGGTTCAAGAAGACTCTCAGGGGTTCTATCAAATCTACTGGCCACATAAGGAGTTACAAATGACAATGTGGCACCAGGATCCATTAAAACATAACAATTAAAAGTAAAGACTCGAATCATACCCGTCACAACATCTGGGGATCTTGGCGACTACCCATGGCATACAAATGGTTTGTAGCTCCGCTTGCGCCTAACTTAGCACCCCTCTGGTTTTTCTCTGGTTGGCAGGGCTGGTGTAGAAGATTGAGCCCGATCAGCCCACTTTGGACACTCTCTTTGGCAGTGACCCGCTTGGTCATATTTGTATTATACATTATCCCCTTAACGACATTTCCCCAAGTACAAATTGCCATACTTACCACACAGTGGTTTACCCTGTGAACCTTGGGCCACACTATTGTTACTGAGATCCTTGGATTCCAACATTCTGAGCCCTCTAATCATTCCTGCCTCTAGGCACAGGTGACTAGCAGATGATAGTGCTGGAAATCGATCACCATTCCCATTTCTTCCAACCTTATTGCTGGATGTCTTAGCCTTCTTATTTCTTAACTCTTCCCTATTGTGTTGCCTCTCCTCATCAGCCTGTTGCACAAGCGTCATCAATCTCCCAATATCCATATCACTCACAAGCATTGCTCCCATCCCATCTCTCTTTGCCCCCTTCTTCAGCCCATCCACACACATACCCATTCTTCCCCTCATATCAGCAATCATGTCTAGAGCATAGCGAGATAGTTGCGTAAACTTCAACCCATACTCTTGCATAGTCATAGAGCCCTGTTTCAGATTCAAGAACTCTTTCACCTTAGCATCTCTTCGTTCTCTTGGGAAGAAGCATCACAAGAAGGCTTCCTCGAACATTGCTCAAGTCAACAATGGAGCATCATCTCCTCTACCTTTCTTCCATTGGTCGAACTATAGTATGGCCATACCCTTGAGCTGGTAAGTAGCTAGTTCAATCCTGTCAGCATCAGCCACATGCATCACTTGGAACATTTTCTAGAGCTCCTCCACATAGTTCTCAGGATCTTCAGTGAACGCGGACCTTGTGAACTCAGGCGGATTCATCCTCAAGAATTCTTAGACTCTAGAGGTGTCATGCGAATCCTGCCTACCCACTCCTTGTCTCGCAACAGGTGCTGTGACAGCCTGGGCTAGAGTTTGAATAGCCTGGCATAGCTCAACATTGGAGACCTCATCTTGCGGGGGCTGCTCAACTGGGATGGCTTAGTCCGCAGGCTCCTTGTATCCTTGAGGCTCAGGTGGGTTAACATTTTGCCTGGCGGGACGTCCCCTACCTCTGGCGGCTCTTCTAGAAGGCATGATCACAACTCTACAATGCGTAGAGCACGAATTAAAAGAAAACCTTTCATAGAGCATAACTCTATCGCACGACTTAGAACATGAAAGAAGTGAAAAAGTTTCTAAATGTCCTATAGCCTCAATATTATGGATGTGGATCTCTTTACACCAATAATAAGGACTCTACTAGACACGACTTTATAGACTCCTTAAGACACTTGAACTCTGTACTCTGATACCAAGTTTTTCATGCCTCAGGAGGGTACCCAAGACATGGACGACACCTAGAGACTATTGCTAGTCCCCAAGCGAAACACTTGGCCTCATCACATCCATTCAATCCAACAACTCTACAGATCAGCGGAAGTAAATGAAAGTAAATGGGCTCCTCGCATCTAATGTCTCAAATAATAATAGATTAATAATAAAGGCTAGTAGCAAGAACTAGCTCACCATCTCAACATCAACATCCAACTATCATCTATGAAGCCTCTATCGCTAATCAAGTGATTCTAGTGATAGACACATGGCTACCGAAGTCAAAATATAAGACTAGTCTAGTCTAACTCAAAAGCATGATGAAATAAAGGTAGTGAACCTTCTTGAGTAGGGGAGACTCACCAATCAGCTGAATGTCTTGGACCCTCAACGGTGCGCCTGTTGACAATCCTTAATCCCTGTATCTGCATCATCAAATGATAAAGCGCCGAGTGGCATCAATACATAGAATGTATGGTATGTAAAATTGCTGAATGAAATAGAAACAAGTAGAATAATATAGAATAACATCAACTCAGAAATAGAAAACAATCAACATGTCAAATGTCTATCTAAAACAAGAATAAAGAGTAGACAAGTGACCCATCAACCAATCAACCCCATCAATAAAAGGACACTTGTCTCAAAGGAACTTATCTCATCATATCTCATCTCATCTCGACTCTCTGGGATTTTCTCTTATCCGACAACAATCACTTATGAGCCAGTGATTGTACAACATCTCGCCAGTGTTGCCACGACCGTTCTATACTTGCCAAGTAGGGAACGAATCGAATCCACTAAGGAAAACTACAATCAACTAGTCCTCTATTATTTCAGGGACTCTCTCAAGAGGGAACCACAATGTAATATGATGGTTCTAATCCTCACCTACGTTTGGTTATGTAGTTTGACAAGTGCTTGTTGGACTAACTCTTACTCTTTCAGTGCTTGATACTCCTCACATGACTCAATGCTCATAAGACAATCAATCTGATCTTATCAATCAAATCACGGGGACTTTAACCCTCTCATCAATTAGTCTCATAGGTACTTTAACCCTCTCATCTATCAGTTCTCATAGGGATTTTAACCCTCTCATCAATCAACATTTCATGGAGACTTTAGCCCTCTCATTAATCAATTTCAATCAATAGCTCAAGGCTTGGAACAATCGTTAGGGAACAATCGAATAGACCATCATTAGAGTTCATTTACGGAGACTCATAGGGCTATCAAGCTCTATCAACTCATCATCATTCTCTCACCATAATCACAATCACAATCAATAATCTCACATCAAGGCTCTAGACTCAACCTCTAGACTCATCCATGTATGCTTTCAAAAGTTAACATGTATGGTTATGCAATTTCTCATGAAAATATCCAATTCAAGAAAATAAGTTCATGATGATCATCACCATATGGAAGTGCATGAAAATAGACATAATTTATAAGAAAATATTCAAGAATCAATGTAAGAACATGTATGGGGACTCATGAACACTCAACTCCTCTACGACCATCCATGGGGCATATGAGAGGACAATCTCATGCTTCTAGTTTAGTCTTACATACCTGGGATGAAGCTATCAACAATGACCTTCAAGAACTCTCCCTTGAATTCATCAGTCTTGCATTCTTCTTATCTTCTTTGAAGCCCTAGTCTCGTCCAATTGTTTAGAAAGGACTTAAAATGGGGTTTTTGACCTCTTTTATGCCAAAATAGCCTAATTAGATTGTGCATTCAGTTTAGGAGGGGTTTGGAATCGACCGGAACGCCCCTCACAAAAGCTGGAAAATATTCAGCTTCAGAATAACCCAGTCCGTGATGCAGACTGATTGCGTACAATGTATTTTTCTTTGAAAAGTTTCTGAATGAGTTTTTCAAATCCCTTCAAAATATTTTGAAAAAAAATCCAAGTGTGGGTTCGCTACAGAGGTGCGACGCGCCTCCGTCGCGCACCAAAACTATTTCGGATCGCAAAATTATCTTTTGATCCGGTCGCTCTAAAATGAGCGAGACCATTTTTTCACTTAATATATTGTGCTGATCCAAAATTCGGTCTCGAATTTACAATATGAACATTGGAAGACGTGTTATGTGCATACCCCTCCTCGAGGGGTACTTTGGTAATTTTATCGAACGTTACATCTACGTGAGAGGAGATCATAACTGACATTTAAGACCATAAAAATTACTACATAAAATACAACATAACCTCTTACATTGGCACAAAGAGACTATTTGCCAGGTAGAACCCCATAAACTTATGCATACACATCCTTAACTTTAACATTTGCTATTGCGGATCCCTAGCCTTAGCCTACAAGAGCTCCTATGGTGGCACATAGTTAATAATACAGGAGGTTGTTACTAGGATTCCCTTACTGAACGCTACCTTAAGCTCCATTTGGTGCTAAGTCAAGTCCCACAAAATATTTTAAAATATAGTCATAATCATGTTCATTCATAAGCTTTAAAACATAAACATCATCATATTAGGAGGCTTATTTAACTTAGGAATCCCTTTATGTGAAAATTGTCCTTATCACAAGAGGATCCATATTTAGTAGAACTGTCCTTTCACCATCTTTAATAACATCATAAAAAGGACTTCATACAATACTTTATAACTTTCATAAATATTCTTATTAAAGGCCCTTATCATTCGTAGTCATACTTCATTGAATATAGCATAAACCATGGTGAGTTTAATAGATGAGTGTTTTATATCGTGCAATTCAAGAGGAAAATGCATATGACATAGTAAAACTCACTAGTTTAAAACATTCTCAAATCAACCTACCATAAACATTCAAAACCCTCAGTAGCCATTCATGAAAACTTCATGTAAATTATTAACTCTCATAATCATAATATAACATTACATCAACAAAACTTATATGGTTGTAAATGCATCATAATATCATTGTTTAAAGAGATATCACAAACCCTATAAAGAGTTCATAACTTGAAAGCTATGAAAGATAAAGGATATATACTTGAGCTTTGTGGGTGAAAGGAACCCACAAATCAAAACCCACATACTTTAATTAGAGACTAAAATAGAAGCTTTAATTTAGGGAAAAGGACTTGAAAGCCTAATTTTCTTGCCTTTCTTGAGCCTTGAAGAGTTGAGAGACATAGAAAATTTGACGGAATTGGAGTGGGGATGGAATGAGAGTTTATTGAGAAAGAATTTATCAAACATTTGTAAAAATAGGCTTAAAACAAAGTGGTATCGGGATTAAGGTTCGGGAAAATATCAAAATTTCTCTTCATTAAAAATTATCAGACCCCATCTACAAATCCTATTTACGGGTCATAGATCGATTTATGGCTCATAGGTTGGGGGTTTCGTCCTGGTTATATTTTGACCCCTGAAACATGTCTCTAAATCTCATTCGACGGACACCTTCTATGACCAGTAAAACAAATGATGCGTCATCAACCCCCTCGTCGTTTCATCCCATACTTAGAAAATTTTTACCCTCTCAGGACCCAAACCACAAGCCCCATTTACAGCTTGTAAAACCAACCACGACTTCTAAGAGAGCTTTCGTTTGGTGATAACTCCCAAATTTCATAAGCTTGTATTTGACCCTTCATTCCACGACCACTGTACGGGTCGTAAATATTATTCGTACTTCAATTCCCCAACTTCAAAATTTCACCAAGTGTCTGGTGTTAATTGGGAAAATGGTTATTTTAGGAAAAATTGGTTAAAACTTAATTAATTTAAGGAAAACCAATTATTTGAAAAATAAGAAAAAGTCGCCACTTAATTTTTAAAGAAATTAAGAAAATTTAATTTTTAACACTTAACAGAAAAATCCTAAAAAGTTTAGAGAAAATGGGTAAGGGTTCTTTTCCACTTTGAGAATATATTCATCTCTCAAAATGACCGCTAACATGCAGTTGACCAACGATTAAACTTAATTGACTAACTTTTTTTTTAAAAAAAGACCTAAGATTAATAATGTTTAAAAGTATTAAAGTAAAACAACTATTTAAATAATCTAAATGAGTTCAAGGAGAATTCAAAAATTGTCTAACTTTTAAAAGTTGACTTCAAAATAAATGAGTGACTTAAACTTCTAAAAGTTCCAACTAAATAAATTCTACTAAAGTTGACTATGTAAAAAAAAGATAACTTTTAAGGTTCTTTTCCAAAAAAAAAAAAAAAAGCTTGCAATATTTTAAATGGACAAAAATTGTGAAAAACTAACTAAAAAAAGACTTGAAATAGGAGTATTTTGCTTTCTAAAATATAATAATGACCTAATAATTTAAAAAGGACAATATTTGGTAGGACTTTCAAAAGGATTTGAAATTTTAAAGAGAATAATTTTAGAGGAAATCAACAACTTGACCAATTCGGAAAATTTAGAACTTTGTCAAAAAATGTCGAAGTAATAAGACATGCAATCATTTAGAGAGAGAATTAACATAAAAAAGATTTGTCATTTGGAGAATTTAATTAAGTTAAACTATAATTAAGAGTTAGAACTTAACAAATTACAAAAATAATTAAAGAGGTAAGGGAGAGAGAGGTTTTGGGCCCAAGTCTAGTTGTTGTACACCTGTACCAGCCACTTTAGCCTGCATCTTCTGTTTTGGGCATTAAGCCCCATTTTTGTTATGTAATATCATGTATACAACTACTGTATACTTGTTATATGAGTGTATATACACTAATTTTCTTGTATATTTGCTTCCATATAGGCTGCATTTCAACCCTTTTTCGCCTTCACCTTCAAAACATAAACTCTCCTACTCTGTACTCCACTATCGATTAATGAGGTAGACACCAAGATGCATGAAGTTTGGGACTTCATGACCCATCTTGAAAGGCAAGGATAAGACATGGAGCTCGACGGACTCATTGGGAGATAGTTCATATGCAGAAAGGAGAAAATGAGATAAAGATTAATACTAGGCCACGTTCTTGAGCTATCTTAATGGAATGAAGATAGGCAAAAAGGTAAAACCCAACACTAAGTCCTCTAGTGGTCTACATAATAATTAAAGGAAGATGATGCAACAATATGGGTTATGCACTTAGGATCACAGGTAAATTAACTTATGATTCTGTATGACAAAAAACTGCATCATTCAATACATAAAAGTATTACATTTAAACCAAAGTTTTCAACCATTAATAGCTAGAAATTAATCTTAACTGCAAGAAGGGAGTGACTAAGAAAATCTAAGAAAAAGTAGTCAAGCAACTCAAAGCGAATGCAACTAAACAATGACCTTCAAGTTAAGTGAATTGAGATGGAAACTCAATTATTCAAACAAGGAAGTACCACCACAAAATGCTGAAAACTTTATGAACTAAAGAATTATTATTTAATGAATGTCACAATTAAGATCACTATTACACTGCTGGAAATTTGATATATGGCAACGGTTCAAAACCGTTGCCATAGGGTCCATCCTCGTCGCTGTAGGTCTATTGCCACGGTTCAACTAATCGCTACATTAGGTGGCGTAGCAATAGCTCTAATGCTACGGTTAATCCTACGGTTCCTATAACCGTAGCAATTGAGGTAACCTATTGCTACGGTTCCTACTTTAAGAGAATCCAACGGTTAGTTTTTTATTTGCAACAATTGAGAACCGTAGCAATAGAACTGTCGTGCTACAGTTATTTCAAAGCTAATGCAACGGTTCCTCCTTTAAGAATATCCCACGGTTCGGTTTCATTTGCAACAATTCGAAACCGTAGCAATAGACCTGTAGTGCTACAGTTATTTCAACACTAATGCAACGGTTTTGCGTATCTATTCAAATAATCCTTCAGTCTATTGCAACGGTTTTGCGTTCGTAATGCAACGGTTTTTTACCTATTACAACAATTTTTCTTAATCAATTGCAACAAATAAATAGGCTATATTGCATGTCATAATTTTATGGTATTACGTACTACATGCCCAGATAAAGTCATGCTATAATATAATAATTTTATGTAACAGTAATTTAAAATTGATCACAAAATTAAATAATATATACCTATTCATTATGAAAATTACAATTCATGAAGATTCACATACTGATCGATCATTTGGTAATTAATTAGCTAATAGTATCGATAAAGTTAAATATACATGCATATGCCAAAAAGGGTGAACACACCATAGCTTTAAATTCTCAAAAAAATATATAATGTTTCTAGAATAATGTACGTTGTGATCACCATAAACCCAATCCATCTCCTAGGTCAAGCTCCCGTGTTGCTTTCATCCCCTTCAATTTCATCACCTAAAAATAATGAAAATGCAATATAATTAATAATCACATTGTGATGCCAGACAACCTAGACAAATTATATATAGATCAAATAATTTCTGCAGAACAAATTATAGATGGCAGCCCCAGCTCCTTCGGCAAAGCCTTTGAATGTTAAGAGAAGTGGAGCACTTGATGACAATGATCCCTGGGCTGCTATTGCAGCTCCTGTACCAACTACGTACCACAGCAAGACCTTCTATTTTCTATTGCAGCTCTTGTACCAGCTCCTGTTCCATAGCTTTAATTAATATTCCCCTTCTATTTTCCTTCTATATAATGCCTCCAATCCATCTAATATGGATATTATGGAATTTAAGTTGTCAATTGGAATTCACATTACATTAATAGTAGAGAAAAGTATCAGCTAATTGGCAGAGAGAACATCACTCAAACGACTTCAGAATATCAATCACAAGTCCAAAAAGAATTAAGTTCTATATCATATAAGTAACACCTGCCAAATCTTGTCTTAATGCAACTTGGAGCATATTTTCAAGGAAGTTCACATCTAAAAATTAGTCTTGCGAGGGATTCAGCAACCAAAACTGAGTTCATGTTTGGGTTGCTTAAATAAAAATGTAACAGAAGTTCCTTGGCTCTTGAATTCATAAAACTTTTTTGGGTACAAAGTGTCAAAATGCAAACGATTGATCCAGCGAGGAACATTTGGTCCTTTGAAAAAGGTTCAAGATATCAAGAGAGACCCGACATGCAAGGGTAAAAGCCTTCTATTATCACTGTCCACTTAAATTTGTGGATGTCATCAACATTCTTTTCAAGTACCAAAATAAAGATAAAGCATGAACTTCAACGATTGCTGATGTAAGAATCAAACCACAAGGCTTAGGCCACTATCCTAGTGCCCTTGCTAGGATAAAAAACAGATCAAAAACAAAAGAACAAAAGAAGAAGAGGAACAGTAGCAGCAACATCAGTTCAGTAGAGAACCAAAAGAAGAAGCAGAAACAACAGAGAACAAAAGAAGAGGAAGAAGAGGAACAGTAGCAGCAGAAGTTCTAAGCAATAGATTCAATATTGCACTAATATTATTAGTTCAGCAATATCAGTAGCAGCGGAAGCAGAAATATCAGTCATGAGCAATACTTATTTAGCAACCTATATGTGAATATAGCTAAACAACAACAATACAAGCATTTATGCCTATTTCACAAAAATGAAAAGTCTCTGGAATGAGCTGGATGCTTTTAACACTTTTTCTGCTTGCATTTGTGAGTGTGTTGTGGTGCTAAAGAAAAGGCTGTTAAGGCTCATCAAGATGAGAGGTTGCTTCAATTTCTTATGGGTTTGAATGATGCCTTTATAGGGGTTAGAAGTAATATTTTATTGTCTTCCCCTCTTCCTACTATTGGACAAGCTTACTCTCTTATGATTCAAGACGAAAAACAACGAGAAATTCATGTTTCTCCCACTTACCTAGGAGAATCAACATCTTTTCTTGCTAGTAATGAAGGATCTAGGAGGTTTAACGACTATAAGATTCAATATAGCAATCCCACTAAGAAAAACAATCTAGTATGTAACTACTGTAAGAAAATAGGACACATTATTGACCAGTGCTATAAGATTCCTGAGTTTCCAGAAAAGTTCAAATTCACTAAAGTCAAAAGGTACCACAAAGGAGCTATGGTTAACAATCACTTTCAGCCAGTTGAAGGAAGTCAACAAGCAGTGGATAATCCTGCAAATGCTATGTCTCTAAGTGAGGAGAATGTAGCATAAATCCTACAGCTTCTGCGAAAACTGAATTAGAAGAATGAAGAGCCTCATGATGCAAATGCAAATTTAACTTGTGCTGGTATGACTGTGTTCTTTAATGCTTATGCTTATCTGATTAAAGTCGACAATTATTCTTGGATACTTGATAGTGGAGCATCTGAGCACATGACTTTTGATAGAAGTTTCTTCTCCAGTTTCAAACCTTTATCTAAATCTATTATGGTTAATCTTCCTAATTCTCATAGAGTGAAAGTTACTCCACTACTGGAAATTTGATATATGGCAACGGTTCAAAACCGTTGCTATATGTGAATATAGCTAAACAACAACAATACAATCAGTTCAGCAGAGAACCAAAAGAAGAAGCAGAAGCAACAGAGAACAAAAGAAGAGGAAGAAGAGGAACAGTAGCAGCAGAAGCAGAAGAAGATGATGAAGAAGAAGCAGAAGCAACAGTAGCAGCACAAGAAGAGGAAGAAGCATCAACAAGAAAAGAAGAAGAAAATTTGAAATAGACAAAGAATAACCTTGATAAGCCGCTTGTCCAGATGTTCCTTCTGCTGGTGAAGGAACAGATAACGCTGCTAGTATGATTGGATCAATTAATCCTGCACGCTGAAGTTGTGCAACTACATCAGTTATTACTTCTTGTCGTATAGTTCTCCTTTGTTCCTCCATTTGTTTCTCCATTTTTTGCATCCTTTCTTGCATTTGTTGTACCACATCATTTGTTGCATCTAAAGTTGGTGTAAAATTGTCATTTTTTTTCAAACTGCTCTTTGTAACCCCCAATCCATATAGCCTGAGACGACCCGGATGTTCAGGGCCCATGACGACTGAAAATGCATCACCGGACTAACCATTCGCACTCATTTCTTTTTCAATTTTCTCCATTTCAGCCTAAAAAATTAAAGTACATCAAGAAGCACAACCATGTAAATAAAAGTTACAATAAATAATGATGTCAATTAAAGAGTGAAGTCATCAACATTCATACAATTTTACTTATTGTGTTTTCATTTGAGGCCTTGTACGAACGTCCAGATTTTCTTGTTCTTGTAGCAACAAAGACCTCCTTTTGTGACACAACTTCCTTCTCTTTTTCCTATTCACATAAAAATATATAGTAAGAATTACATAAATGACAGCTAACAACTTCACAATAAATAAAAGAACACAGCAATTTATTACGAACTAAAGCAAAACTCCTTTTGCCGGCAGTGTGTGGATTCAACAGCTTCTTTCGATTCTTAGTATTAGTTTCGGACATTTTCTGTAAACATATATAAATCAACAATGTTAACTGAAAGTATATGGGTGTTATAGTAACTACAGTACAGTCTTCATAACTGAAAGTATATGACTATAATAAGTTGCAACTATAATATTCGAAATACATTTTACCTTGAATTTTTTAGACTTCCAATATTTGAGAAGCTCTCTAAACTGACATTCTGGAATATGAGCCGGTTTCTTTGACATGATAACTTCATCATTGTCATATGGGTCATAATGATGTAACTTCAGCTGTCTTCTATGCCTTCTCCAAGCCTCTCGAATTGTTGCCAAAGTCCATGGTTTTGCAGCTTCAGAAATAATGTATTTCTCCTACAATTAAGTATCTTTCAGTTAGCTACTAATTAAGTGTAAAAAACTTTAACAAATAATTAAAAATTGAAAATTCCAGACCTTCGTATAAGCCCATAAATCCTTTTTCATCTTCATGTTCTTCCAGTGAAATACATCAAATGGGCAAAGAGTCGCAGTTCTTGCCAATGTACCAAGGAAGCTACTTAACTCTGTTACAACTTCATCAGTAGGACCAACGGGCTGATTTTGGGCATTGATTGTGATCAGTTTACGCTCTTTTCGGGCATGTACCTTAGGCATTTGCGTTATACCTCTTGTCTTCTTAATGGAAATGCCTTCATCTATAAATAAAATAGAGGGAATAAGAAATCGGAGATGAATCCCATGTTTGTGTCTAAGCTTATATATTACCTTGTTCTGCTGATTGTTCATTTACTGGAGGAGCGACATAATTCATTTGATGTTGCACCTCTACAACTTGCTCCTCTAGCATTTGCCCCTCTATAGATTGTCCATCAGCTTCAGATTCTGGTGCTACTGTTTGTTGCTCCTCAATCAATTTTAGCAGATGCCCTTTCTCTGATTGTATAGCTTCAACAATCTCATTTGTTGTCAAAACCCATCTTTTTTTATTCGCCAAGAATGATAATAACCCAGGTTTAGCATATGTCTTATTTTTGGCTTTTTTATTTCCTTTTGAAGGCTCTTGTTGACTCATGACTGTCTGAATCTGTAAATAAAATAAGACAAAATCAGTCAAAAAGTCAATGAGGCAACCAGTGAAGCAAACAATGACCAAAATTTCTAAGTCTCCACCCATAGTACATAAACCAATGTTGTAGTTGTAGTTGTAGTAGTCATAGAACAACTCTGAAGTTTATAAGTTTGCTGATGAAATGTCCTAAAAGTTGCTACTTTCTCCCATTTCCCTTTTCCCATTTTCAACAAGACCATTGTTTGTGTTCTTGAACTTGCCAAGTCTCAGACAGCAAATACAAAACAGACAGCAAACAGACAGCAAATGCAAAACACCGGACAACAATCAGACAACACATACCTTTTCAAGAATCAGACAGCAATCGGACAACAATCAGACAGCAGAAATAAAGTCAATACCTTGCTCATACCTTTTCAAGAATCAAACATCAATCTCACTTCTGCTGGTGGTATACAAAGACAAAGCCAGCTCATATATATTGAGGAGTACAAGAAATAGACCCACATTTTCTTAACATTTATAAGAAACCCAAATTCAACTTCAAGTCAGCAACTTTTAGGATTACTTGGTGCATACAACATGATACTGTTTCTATCTAAGTACAATCACATGGTAGGCTCTACTCAACAATCCTACAACTACCATCAACTTCCTCATGATACTAGAGGTTACTTTAGTTTAGAATCACATGGTAGATTCTAAGAAGAGGTCTACTATATAGCCACAAATGATAATTTAGAAGGACATGAAAAGCAAAAGTACTTCTTTTAGCTAAACTGAAAAACAAGCACATTCATATAGAAATTAACAAAAAGAGATAAAATTAGAAGGTAATCAGCTGTTCACATTGCTATGCTGCAACTCAGAAACGAATTTATTAGAACTTACCACTCAAAAAAGAAGACTATATATTTAAATAAGTTCGTAAAATCCTTTGTCAATCATCTGCCTCCATCCAATCCCAATTAGTATCATCAAAGTCATCCTCTTCTTCCGATGTTTCCGTAGGTACATCTTGTAAATGTTGTGCAACGGAAGGCATATCAATGATATGTACAGGGAGATCTTCTCTCGACCATCTCACATCATCAATATCAATTAATCTTTCTGATAAACCAATATCATGATTAGTCTCCCTCCAAAATGTTTCTTCAATATAAGGACAATTCTCTTCCTCCAAATCATACAAATCAGCAGGAACCTTATTTATCGCATAGTAAACATTTTTCTCAATTGGATCTTCAACATAAAATACTTGATACACTTGAGATGCTAATGCAAAACGGTCATCTGTACTACATTTTTTGTTAAAGTATACGCGAGTCAAACCATATTCATGGATTTCATTATGAAACCAATCACATTTGAATAGTACTACACTAAAACAACCCCAATAATCGATCTCAATGATATCCTGAATAATTCCATGATAGACAACCATTCCATCGACAGGGTTTTGGTCCCTTGAACTAGAAAAACTATCTGTTGTTGCTGACAAAGTCACTCCACTATTTTGACTCTTACATGGGACATCCCGTGTTTTTGTATGAAATCGATATCCATTAATGAAATATCCAGTATATCTTTTAGCCACAAAGTTAGGCCCTTTGGCTAGCCATCTTAAGTGATTGGACACTTCAATATTTTGAACTTTTTCCCTAAACCAATCACCAAATTCTCTGCTATGGATCTTTGCCTTTACCAATGCATTTCCTCGAGTACGATTATCAAGTAAATTCTTATGTTCCCTGCTAGTATATATTTCTATTTAATTAATATGAATTTATAAATAAAATCTAAAACACATTATCACAACGTATAAATAAAATCCAAATCAAACAACTATTTTATCTTACTTGATGAATGTCTCGACTTGCTCATCTCCAGTATTCAACAAAACATATTGATGTGCTTCAAACCACTCATGATGCTCCATGTTGAAAGTCTTGCCTTTCCTTTTATTATCACTTTCGATTGGATGACCTATCTTAGGAAATAAAGGTGATAAATCATCTCCTTCTGCTTGAGTGTCGTCATCATCCTCAGTTTGATACCTACTGAATCTTGTCTTTACCCAATCAGGTAGGTATCTTGAACAAAAAGTCAAACACTCCACAGCTGAAAATCCCTCTACTATTGATCCTTCTGGATTTTTTCGATTACGAACAAGCCCCTTGAATTCACACATATTTCTTTCAGAAGAATACATCCAACGCAAATGAGTCGGGCCCCCAAGTTTAATTTCATCTACTAAATGGATAGGCAAATGTGTCATTATATCGAAAAAGGAGGGAGGAAAAATCTTTTCAAGCTCACATTCTATATTTATGATTTCAGCCTTCAACTTATCAAGATCACATCTTCTTATAACCTTACTACATATAGCTCTAAAAAAATTTCCCAACCTAATTATAATCAAAGACACATGTTTGGGTAACACTTTCCTGACAGCAACTTGGAGCAAGTAATGCAGTATAAAATGAGCATCATGGCTTTTGTATCCCGATACTTTCATCTCTTCAATTTACACATGATTTGATATATTAGAGGCATACCCTTTTGGTAATTTGGCATCTTTTAAAACGGTGCAAAATGTCTTTTTCTTCTCTGATTTCATGGAAAAGCAAGCTTTAGCAAGATGAATCTTTCCAGTATCATCATCCACTACCGGTTGAAGCTCTTTGCGTATCCCCATCACTTGCAAGTCATAGCGAGAATTTATGTGATCTTTGCACTTTCCAAGTATATCCAATAAAGTTCCAAGAAAACTATCACAAAGATTCTTCTCTATGTGCATCACATCAAGATTGTGCCTCAGTTTGTTGGTTGCCCAATATGGCAATTCAAAAAATATAGACCTCTTTTTCCATGGACCATCATTCTTCCGTTTTCTTTTCTTTTGCTCCTTTCCAAAAACATTATTGAATTCATGAAGTTCTTCAAGCACTTGTATGCCTGATAAGGGAGTAGGTGCAGCTCTATGCTCCTCTTTACCATCAAATGATTTTTTATCTCTTCTATATGGATGATCAAGAGGTAAAAATGCCCGATGGCCCATGTAACACATCTTATGACTATGTTTGAGATATTGAGAAGAAGTATTATAATTACAAGTGGGGCATGCCCATCTCCCCTTGGTGCTCCATCCGGAAAGCATTGCTAAGGCTGGAAAATCACTTATTGTCCACAATAAACCTGCACGCATAGTAAATGATTTGTTAGTTTTGGCATCATACGTTTTGACTCCCACTTTCCATAGTTCCTTCAACTCTTCAATCAATGGTTGTAAGTATACATCTATATCGTTTCCAGGAGATGATGGACCTGGAATAATCATCGATAAAATTATATATTCCGGCTTCATACAAATCCATGGTGACAAATTATAGTTCATTAACATAACCGGCCATGTGCTATGGGAAATGCTCATAGTTCGGAATGGGTTAAAACCATCAGTTGAAAGACCCAATCTAACATTACGAGCATCACGAGCAAAGTCAGGGTGCAAGGAATCAAAATCCTTCCAAGCTTCTCCATCAGCAGGATGTCTTAAATTTTCATCTTTGGGGCGTTCAGTAGCATGCCATCTCATAGCTACAGATGTTTCGGCACACATGAATATCCTCTGAAGCCTAGGCTTTAAAGGGAAGTACCTTAAAACCTTTGCTGGAATTTTAGTGCCCTTATTAGTTAAGCCATCATTAACATTCTTCCATCTTGAAGATCCACACACGGAGTAATTATCTAACTTTGCATTTTCTTTCCAAAATAACATGCAATCATTAGTACATGTATGAATTTTCTCATAATGAAGACCTAAATCTTTTATCATCTTTTTTTCCTTGTAAAAAGACTCAGGTATCTGAGCAAATGGAAATGCCTCTCTTATGAAGTCTAACAAGTCTGAAAAGGCAACATCAGTCAACTTGTGAAGACATTTAAACAAGTATAATCGGATGGTGAAACTCAACTTAGAAAAGTTCTTACACCCTGGATACAACTCTTGTTTTCCTTCCTCAACCAATTTATAAAACTTTTTTGCATCTTCAGATGGTTCCTCCCTCATTCCTTCATGCCCCAAGTCATCTTCTACATTTATAAAAGTATCATTAAGTAGTTTATCAATATCGTCATGCATGTCAGAACTTTCATCATCATTTGTTGGAGATGGCTCTTCTCTTGAGGAAAATCCTTCTCCATGAAAAACCCATTTGGTGTATCCATGAATGAATCCGTGACAAATCAAGTGATCCTCAACCACATTTCTACAATGCCAATAACGATTAAAGCACTTTTTACAAGGGCATAATATTTCATTTCCTTGAGAGGCTCGTTCAAATGCCTTATCAAGAAAATCAGTAACTCCACGAATATATTCAGCGGTGGATCTTCGAAGATCCATCCAACTTTTATCTTTGGTATCCATTGAGCACCCTATGTGACATTACACAAAATATTAAAGCTGATAATTATCTTTAAATGTTTCAAGATATTCTTTTACCTTTTTATTCTAACAAAATCATGATTGTAAATCAACTGACTTACACATTGGGTGAGTAAATTTTAATTACACATTGTATAGATTTTGATGAATTAATTGAGTCACGACAATTAATTTAGATTAGAAGAAGCTTGGGGTAATTGGGTGATGGAAGTTGATTAGAGTATTAGGGGTTACTTCAAATTGCTATTAACACTATTGCAGACCTAACTCTCAAAAGGATTAGATCTCATTTGAGGAGGAAATCTGGTTCCTCAATTTTAATTCCTTAAGTTTCAGCTTGCTAAGTTTACAAAAACCACAGAAAAACATCAATTAGGCAATGATTTCATGCTACAAGAAATGATAAAAGGGGCTGAAAATATTTTGATATTTGTAAACTTAGCAAGCTATGTGGTAGTGGTAAGGTCTGCGTACATCTTACCCTCCCCAGACCCCACTTGTGGGATTTCACTGGGTATGTTGTTGTTGTTGTAAACTTAGCAAGCTGAAACTTCAAATGGAAATTAAACCAAAAGTTATCAAGTTTCATTCAAAATTTCTCAATAAACTGTAAAGCTATGGAACTTCACCTATCCAAAGTAGTACAGTTATTGAAAGCGGAAACTAATGAAGCAACAAAGCAACTATGGATATTAATCATTCCTTATGCTTAACTCAGTCATTTAGAAATGGAAACTAAGTTTAAAAATAAAAACAGAAAGTGAGTCATTTAGTTGCATTCTGAAACATAAAGGGCAACATTTCTATATTCAAACCATAATACATCACAACGAAATAGATTATTACCAACATTATCATATTAAATGTCGTTTAAGCAGAAAAGAAGAGTCCTAGCTCTTTGAAATCAAAGAAAAATAAAAGGGTCATGGAAGCGAAGATCAATCTCGAAACAATCATGTATAGTAGATTGGAGAACTTGTTAAGAATTAAACCAAGGCATGTAATGAGGATCTAAGACTCTAAAATACCTTGATAGGCAACAAACTCGGGAAAAAGATTTTAACGTGTTAGGCAAGAAGTCAGCAGCAACAAACAACAGCTAAAGTTGAACTTAAAATCCACTCGACACTCATAAAGGAGATGACAACATCAATATAGGGATAAACTGAATAAACACACACATTCGAGCAGCGAACAACAGTAGCTAAAAAAAAGTCAACAAGATTAAGAATATGATAACCCAATGAAGTTAAAGAGATCTCAGGATCAGATCACATGATCATGATGTCTAAGCCCCTTCAACTTTTTACTACTCTTTTGCACATTGCTAACCAATGACAAGCTATCATTATAGCTTTACCAACTTGTGATAACATGATATCAAGAACAAAAGCATAATTGAAATAATCAAACCATTATATATACCTCAATGTACAAACAAGTTGTATGTCTAAAGATAGGCTTGGTAGATAGTTCAAGCTTTAGACTTATGTGGATTTGGGGGCTATCAATCCCAAGTACATACCTAAATGTCTTAAATTCGATCTTCCAACTTTACAACTCCTCAATTTCAGTCTCATAAGTCTTGATGGCTGATTTTGAAATGGCTAAAATACAAATATGTTGTAATTTTCAGCCATGACTTGAATAGTAGTCCTCCAATAGGCTATTTGTGCGCTTGTCTTTCTCAAATGGAAATTCAAAAGCATAACGTAACTTTGGCACAAAATATCTAAATGTTCAAGCAAAAGACATTCAATCATTTTCATTACATCAGACAAACTTCTGCAACTACACATAAACCTTGACCTAGTGAAATGTTGAATTCGAAGGAAGAAAAATACAAAATTCACTCAAATAATCTTGTGGCCAAGATTAATTCATAATTCAACACTGGAGAAGAGAGAAAAAGAACATGACGCCTGGAAGGTACCAATCCAACAACAAAACAAAAATCTAAAATAATGACGCCTGGAATAACTTCAAACAGAGCACACATCATCCGTAGCATAAAAATAAAATATAAGGATGAATCAACAAACATAAAGACTTTCAACCAAAAAAAAAAAAAAAGTAATATAGCACATATACTGTTCACAAATCATAATGTATGTAGACTTCATTTCAAACAATCAACAGAGAACTTTGAAAAATTGGCACTAACAATAACAAATAACATAGATTTCAAAAACCCATTTGTTATTCTTTAAGATTTTTCAAAACCCTATACTGAAATTTCAGCATTTGAAAAAATAAAGTACATGCACAACAAATTACACATTGAGGGGACTTAGAAATCAAGAAATACGCAGAGAATGAAGAGTATTTTTTTAAATCGTACCTCTCTGCAAGTTCTAACTTCTCTGTAAAAACAAGACCTTGAAAATTTGAGACGTGTGTTGTAGATGTTTTAGGGATTTGCAGCTCAACGAGGTTGTACCTCCGATAAACCCACCGGAGCTCAACCTTTAACCTGGTTCACCTGAGAGACGAAGATTTTGAGCTTTGGGTGTTTGAGACAACGAAGATGAAATGCCCAAACGAACCTGAACCTGAGATGAGGAGTGAAATAACTCACCTTTTCTCGGGTCTACTGAACTGGAGATGAAGATGAGGAATGCCCCATTGAAGCTTCATCTTCTTCATCTTCATCTTCTTTGTATGACAAACAAAATGACAGAAATTCGGAACTAAAGCCCTAAGAACGAAGAAGATGAGGAATGCCGCCGCCCCTATTGAAGCTCTCTTGTTGGAGAGGAAGAGAACACTACTGAGAGAGAGAGTAAACCTTTTCAGAAAAGGTGCCCCTTGTTTTGGGAGTGGAGCGAAATATAATATATTTCGCGGTTTAATTTTTTTTGGGGCTAATAACCATTGCCATAGGTCTCTATTGCAACACATAAAAAGAACCGTTGCCACATCAAATATATAGCTACGGTTTTAACTCTAATGGCACAGTTTATTTTAACCATATATTGCCACGGTTAAAACCGTAGCTATAAGACATATATTGCTACTGTCTTAGAACCGTTGCCATATAACCGTTGCCGTACATCTAATTTCTAGTAGTGCTATAACCACGCTTCCATACTTGATATTCTAAGATTGAAAGAAGGATGAAGATAGTCTTCAAAAAATCAATACGATTAAGATATCCATATGAAAAGAGGTTAAGCTACAACATGTCTTATAAATTCACAACAACTCAAAACAACACTATGACGAACAAAAGTTTCAAGATTACTCATGGCGAGGTTATTTATCCCAAGAAAGCCATAATAGTAGAGTAATTTATGATGGATAAGATTATTAGTCATAAACATGAACAAAACAAAGAACACTTGAAATTAGGACTAAACATTTCTCATGCAAAGTGGTACAAAACCATAATGATCAACCCAGGAAGGAATAAATAAATATGTAAAAAAATGTGATGACAAATCTACGAAATCATGACAAGAATTTGAACTTCCATCATCTTAAGGATTGAAACCAGATGAGTGCAAAGTCACTTTTGGTGCAAAAATACAATACCAATTTAATAAAAATGATAAATCTAAATGTATATTAAGATGGAAACTAGAGAAATATCATGCCTAATCATCTTTATACAAGATCAAGCTAACATGATTATAAGATATGGTAATGAGCCCCCAATATATACACAGCGAAATGATAAAGAAAAGAAAGGAAAAAAAAATCACCAAAGAAACAAGTTCGGGCAGAATAAACACAACTCAAAATGGAGTTTAGACAAAATATACACAATTTTTGGGATCAGCGTATACTAGAATTATTTATTTATTAACCTTTTTAGGAGCAGCAACTGGAGCTCTACGAGCTAAAAGGCTTTCCACTGCCACTAGGGGTGTGCATCGGTTGGTTCGGTTCGATTTTATACATTATTGGTTCGATTTATCAATTTTCGATTTTTAAATATGCTAAACCAATAACAAACCAATAAAATAATTTTTATCGATTTTTGGTTTATCTATTTTAAGTACTTAATGATTCGATTTTCGATTTATCTGATAAAGATGATAATGAGAATTAGCATTAATAAAATAGATGAAGTTCGAAAGAGTAAAGATTAAAGACTAAATACTAACTAATCATTTAAGTACAATAAAGATTAAAATAGGTAATGTACTATTATAGTGTTAAATTACTAATATTTAATATTTACGAAGGGGGTAAAATAGTGAATTATAATAATCTTATTAGGTTATCGGTTTACCCAATTACCCAATAGTAAAAACTGATATCAAATCGATAACCCAATAATTTTTTTTTCAAAACCATTAAGAACTTTATAACCTAATAATTCAATAACAATAAACCAATGACATTTTTATCAATTTAGTTTATCGGCTGGTTCGATTTTTGCACAACCCTCACTGCCGAGTGAAGAACCCCAATTTGAAGGGCAAAGAATAACAAATAGAATCACTTGCTGTAGACCCTTGTTTTTGAGCTTTTTGAGAATCAGTAATTGGGTATTCTTATGTAAAAATGGCATATTTTAGAGACGGTGCTCTTTTTGTGTTTCTAAAACAATGGAAAATCCCCCTCTAAGCCCTAAAACAAAGAAGGAGGGGTTCTATTTGTAACGCCCGGTAAAATTACTAAAATACCTCTAAAGGAGGAAGGTGCACATAACACATCTTTTGATGCTCGTATGACAAATCTGAGATCAGATTTGTGATCAACACAAAAAATTGAGTGGGGGAAAGGATCTCGTTTGATTTTTAGAGCGACCGAGTCAAAAGGTAAATTTTCGTTTTGAAACGAAATACAGTGGAGGTGCACAACAGAGTCGCATCACACACCTATCGTGGAGAGGGACTTATGTGTTTTTAAAGATTTTTTGACGGGATTGAGAAAACTCGTTCAGAATTGTTTTGCAGAAAATATATTGGTACGCGACTAGTCCGGGTCGCAGATTGAGTCCCTTCGAGTTTGGTAGATTTCTAAAATTTTTGGGGGGCATTCTGGTCCATTCCTAGCACTTTCTAAACTCCATATTCGACTAATATTTCACTTTCATGAAGAAAGGGTTCAAAACCCACTCCTAAATCCTCTTCCTAACAACGTTAACAAGCTAGGGCTTGAGGAGAATAGAGGAGAATTAATATTGAAGAGTTAAAGAAGAGATCCCAAGAGAGATTTTTGTTAGCAATCATCCTAGGTAAGTAAGGCTAACCTAAAGACATGGAATTATTCTTCCATATACCCCCTTTTGATTGAATTGAGTCCATAATCGGAGATAATGAGCCTATATATGAAAATCCTTGAGTATTCTACTGAGATTTTACTTATTCCATGTATTATCTTGAATTGATGATCATCACAAACTTGATTTACTGCATAAATGGTTTTCGTGAATGATTTTACCAAACTCTATGTGTATTTTATTAAAGATTGCAAGAATGAATTTAGGGAATGGGTCTAGAGCCTTGACAATAATGATGTACTTGATGTTTGTGATTATGGTCTGAATGCTGAGAGTGTTAATGATGATGTTGATGAGAATGATGTTTTTGAGTATTAAAAAGCTTGAAACTTAATTCTAAAAGAATGTTTCGAGTCCAAGATTTGATTTTGATTAGACGAATTGACGTACTATGTCCCTATGGGACTGATGATGAGAAATCTTGATATTGATGTTTTTTGAGCATGTCGAGTTCTGGGAGGAGTATTGAGCACCAAAATGTGTAAGAGCGAGTCCCACTCAAACTCATTAACTATGTGGCCAGCGTAGGAGAGGATTGAACCGTAAAATTGATGCTTCCTTTGTCCCAAAAGAGGACTGATGTTATTTACTGTGGATCCACTGATGGTGATGTCCTTTACCCTGGCAAGGTACTGAAACGAAATCACTTCGTTGTATCATCACTGACTCATAGGTGATGGTTGTTGGTTAGAGAAACTCCCAGTTAGGTTCCTTATTGATAGAACTCTGATGTTGATGTGATGGTACGAGTCTTGATGAATGTTGATGATTTATTTTCTACTCTTTATCCTTATTCTAGACGGGCATTGGTCTTTCGAGTTGAGTTGAGTCGAGTTTCCTTGAGACGATGATGTATTGATGATGTTGAGATGAGATGTTGATGAGTCATTTATCTACTGTTTATTCTTGCTTTAGATAGACAATTGACATTCTGATAGAGTATGATGTTGAGTTGATGTTATGCCTATATTATTCTACCTGTGTTTTTATATTCAGCCATCTTACATACTGTACATTTCATGTACCGATGCCACTCGTCGCTGCATCATTTCATGATGCAAATATAGGAGGTAGAGGACTTCAACATACGCATCGTTAAGGTTCCGAGGTTTCTAATTCCAGCCATTGGTGAGCCCTCTTTGCTATCCGGAGGAGCCTTTTTCTTTATCAGTTATTTGATTTTATTAAGCTGGGTAGCCATGGCCTGTCATGGTACCATCTTAGACTGTTGAGTTAAGGTAGAGGCTTCATAGACTAGATTTGAGGATTTGATGTTGGGGGTTTTCCCCTCCTTGAGTTGATTTAGTAATAATATTTACTTATCTTAGATGTTGAGACTGAGGTTGTTGGCCTTTGGCCCCTTTTTATTATGTGGAATTAATCGAGAGGCTCACTACCTTTATTCTTTTATCCTACTACTTTCTGCTATGTTTGATGTTGAATGAATGGATTGAAATCGAGTGGTTCACTGGGAACTAGCAATAGTCTCTGGGTGATGGCTACGCCTAGAGTACCCTCCCGGAGCGTGACAATATTTATAAACCTCCAAATTCTAGGTCTTAAAAAAATTTGAAAAAAACGAATTTCAAATTGAACTTTGGTTTTGTGATTTTGATGGGAAAAGTTAGTAAAGAGAGCCAACGAGGGCTGATGTTACCATTTAAATGAGTTAGGACAAAAATCATTAACTTATTTGCTCGAAATAGCTGGTGATCCCTGAAGGAGGAGAAAGATGTCTGCAGGCAAGGAACTTTGGGTGTGTTCTTTAGTCAAAGAGTGCTGATGTCTACAAGCAAGGAACTTTGGGCGTGTTTGTTGGTCAATAAATACAGATATTTATTAATGAAATTGCTAAAAAAATGGAAAGAAGGCCTGAAGATGATAAAATTATCTGACTTTTGGCCATAGATAATAGGAATTTTGAAATCGAAGAGAGTATAGCTACTTGTGCGTGAATTTGAAGAAGAAGATGAAGTGGATGTAGTATGCTGCATATCAAAGGTGAAAGGGAAGACACGTGAGATGTCTGGAAAAAGGAAAAAAAAGAGAAAAATGGAAAGGGGGGGGCATTGGTAATGGTACGATATAAAGTATATTATGTATATTGAATTAAAGAGGAGGATTAGGTCCGGTCAAAGAAGTTTTGGGCTGATAAAATTGGTTAAAAAGATTTGTGTCCATGTAATGACCTGGCCCAACATTATGAAGTATTGTTCGCTCTTGGGCCTAGCCCATCATGGATTTGCCGCTTTGGGCTCACCCCTAAAGGCGCCTCACAATATTAGGTCCAATCTCTTCCATAAATAGCCCAGAATTCTCCCTCTCTTTTTTGATATGGGATTTGCCTAAGTAATCCAAACGATACGTATCACCTTCCCTGCACTCACCTCCCATAGAGACTCAGTGTTTTCGCTAAGGTTTGCCTTACCACCGTACTATAATGACCTAGCCCAACACTGTGAAGTTTTGTCCGCTCTTGGGTCTAGCCCATGATGGATTTATCCCTTTGGGCTCACCCAAAAGGCGCCTCACAGTATTAGGTCCAATCCTTTACATAAATAGCCCATAACTCTCCCTCTCTTTTCCGATGTGGGATTCGCCTAAGTAATCCAGGCGTTACGTATCGCCTTCCCTAGCAAATCCTACATCGAAAAAGAGAGGGAAAGTTCTAGGCTATTTATGTAAAGGATTGAACCTAATACTGTGAGGGTCTAGGCCCAAGAGCAGACAATACTTCACAGTGCTGGGATGTTATAATGGGTATGGATTGATTAGCCTCTTGCTATGCCACTGTGAATTGCCGAACTAAGAGAGTGTATTTCTACTTTCCAAATGAGGCGGTCCTTGAATGGAAAGGCAATGTTGGGGCACCAAAGTGTAAGTTTGTTTCTTATTTTAAGGCAAGGAAAATGATGTCAAAGGGATATATATGTATCTAATAAGAGTAAGGGATATGGAGGCAGAATCACCAACTCTTTAATCTGTTCCCGTAGTGAATGAATTTGTTGATGTGTTTCCTGAAGATCTTCCGAGCTTACCTCCAGAACGAGAAGTAGATTTTGGTATTGACTTACTTCCAGGCACTCAACCTATTTCTATCCCTCCATATAGAATAGCCCTGGCAGAATTACGTGAATTAAAGGAGCAATTAAAAGACTTGCTAGAGAAGGGTTTTATAAGACCTAGTGCACCCTCTTGGGGGTGCGCCAGTGTTATTTGTATGTAAAAAGGATGACACCTTGTGAATGTATATTGACTACCAACAATTGAATAGGGTGACAATTAAGAACAAATACCCCCTCCCCAGGATTGATGATTTATTTGATCAGTTATAGGTGCCAAATGCTTTTTGAAAATTGATTTGAGATCAGGTTATCACCAAGTGAGGGTGAAGGAGAAAAATACACCCAAGACAACCTTTAGGACAGGCTATGGTCACTTTGAATATCTTGTTATGTCATTTGGGCTGACAAATGAACCAACAATTTTTATAGATTTAATGAACAGGGTATTCAAACCATTTTTGGACGTATTTGTGATAGTATTTATAGATGATACTTTGATATATTCAAGATCAGAAGAGGACCATGTAAATCACTTATGACATGTATTACAAGTTCTTCGTGATCGGCAATTGTACGCCAAGTTTTCAAAATGTGAATTTTAGTTAAAATTAGTGGCATTCTTGGGTCATATTGTATTCGATAATGGAATAAGGGCTGATTCACAAAAGATAGAGGCGGTGAAAGATTGGCCAAGGCCAACAGCACCCACAGAAGTTTGAATCTTCCTAAGGTTGGCAAGTTATTACAAAAGGTTTGTTGAGGGTTTTTCTTCTATCTCTGCACCTCTAACAAATTTGACATATAAGGCGACCAAGTTTCAATGGAATGATGCATGTGAAAGGAGTTTCCAAGAGTTGAAAAGCAGGCTAACTTTTGCACCTGTGCTAGTGCTTCCAGATGGCATAGAGGGGTATGCGGTGTATTGTGATGCTTCAAAAGTTGGCTTAGGGCATGTACTGACACAACATAGTGGGGTAATTGGTTATGCCTTGAGACAACTGCGACCGCATGAGGGAAACTACCCAACACATGACCTTGAGCTAGAAGCTGTTGTGTTTGCCTTGAAAATATTGTGCCACTATTTGTATGGGGTTCATGTTGACATATATACTGATCATAAGAGCCTACAGTACATCTTTAAGTAGAAAGACCTAAATTTAAGACAACGGAGTTGGCTGGAGCTAATAAAGGATTACGACCTTCTTATACTATACCATCTAGGGAAAGCAAATGTGGTAGCCAATGCTCTAAGTCGTATGGCAATCATGAATATTGGTGATCAGACCATGGTAAGTCAAGGAGTGACTAAGGATCTACGTCAACTAGCCAATTTGGGAGTTCGCCTCCTTGAAACTCCAAAGAAAAGGCTTGTGCATAATGCTACAGAGTCTTTATTGGTAATGGAGGTAAGAGAAAAGCAGTTCGAGGATCATGTTCTACGATGACTTAAGGAGAAGGTGAGTCAAGGTATGATGAAGGGCTTTGAACTTATACAAAATGGAGTATTTTATTGCCAAAATAGATTATGTGTTCCTAATATTAAAGGACTAAGAAGAAGGATAATAGAAGAAGCCCATTATTCATGATATTACATCCATCCAGGATCAACTAAGATGTATCATGATCGGAAGGGTATGTTTTAGTGGGGAGGCATGAAAATAGACCTTGCAGAATTTGTGGCTCAATATCTGATTTGTCAACAAGTCAAGGTAGAGCACCAAAAGTCAAAAGCTTATATGTAATGTATAGAGCTTCCAACGTGGAAGTGGGATATGACTAATGTCATGACCCGGGGTCGGGGCATTAATGTGATACGGCGAATGGGGAACCGAGAGTCCCCAAACAAGCCTCAAAATTTTAGAATCTACGAAGCTTGGTTCATGAGATTTTAAAGACAAGTAATTAAATAACGAAAATCTAAATCCCAAAAAAGAAGAAGAGAGCATTGCTTATAAATTTGGCAAAAATGACAAGGTTCATACAAAACACTTAACATATGCATCTAGTTAAGGAACGGGGGCCAAGACAAGTTCCGAGCTCACCCTCAATAAAATAATATACACATAAGGAACACAAGAAACAAAGCTCACCCTCGGAAGATGGGGCTCACTGCAAAAATATCTTCAAGAAGGACTATTCGTCCGGTGGCTGGTACTCAAACGGCTCGTTCCCTACATGGTAAAATCATGTAGGTATAGAGTATTCATTAGTACATTTGAATGTACTAAGTATGCGGTCATGCAATGCATATGACTTACCAAACCTGCATATCAATGTTAGATGACAAGGGCACATAATATACAAGGATCATATAAGCAAAGAAATTTACTATACAAGATGCCATGGAATGCATGATGCGTGCAAATGTGATAATGCTCCTATATATATAAGGGGGATGGACTATAACCGATAACCCAAATCCATGCGAGTTATTACACGAATTGGACTGATTGGGACCTCCCACCGGTTGGGAGAAGATTACTTGCCAAGGGTAATCTACATCACACCTAACGGAACTCACCATTTCGGGGATGGTCACCTTCCTTACGGGGCTCCCCATTTCGGAAGGATTTACGGAATCATATCAAGACATAATAAATGAATAGCCATTCCTTACGACCCAGTCATTTCGGTAATGACAACGTTCTTATGCTGGCATATAGTTCAAGGAAAGGGAGAGAGATCTTGGGGATATCCCTAACGCCCCCAATCTATTGGTGCTAAGTCATACACATCCCACAAGAATACTTATATATATATATATATATATGCTTTCAAGAGAGTCAAATGTCCAATTCAACGTTAAATGCACAAGTAGGCTCAAATGTCAAGTCACAAGGTCAAGATCACATGATTCATGCAAGGAATAACTCATCTACATGTACAAGATGGTGCAAGCACCCAAGATGCTCAAAGAGCCAAGATACAACGTGGTGTAAACACCGAAGTTGCTCCAAGAGCCATAATCATAGACATACCGGTGATCACCTTCTTGTCATACCCCATGTCTTACCAAAAATCATATCACAATTCCCTTTTAGGACAAAGTTGGGCTTAACTCCACATTTCCAAAATTTCCATGTATCAATGCCATGAGTATGATGCAATGTATAATGTAGGGATGACATGGGTAATGTAGAGAGCAGCTAAAATATACAAATATAATGTAAAACTAAGAAATCCATAATAAAATCACTAGAAAATGGTAGTAGATATCACCCATGCAAAATAACATCTCTAAAGGGACATGCATGTTCATAGTTTCATAATCCAAGTAGTTCATCATAATAAAACTTAACATAACTCAAAATTCGGAATATTGTACAACACATGCATTGCTCAAAGGTACCATGATCAAGTAGTAGAATTCACATTTTAAGTAGACAATTTCATAAAGTAGTTTAAAAGGAACTTGGGGTCTTCTTGGTTGAAAGAGACCAAGAATCAAAACCCACATACCTGATTTGAAGACAACACTTGAGGGGAAAAGGACTTCAAATTGTGAGTCTTGCCTTAACAAATCCTAGTGAGAGGTTGGAGAGCTTGAAGGAGTGAATTCTTAGAGAGAGGGGTGAAATGAGAGAAATGGCTAAAATTTGGTGAAGTTTAGCTTATATAGGGAGTTTAGGAGGGGTGGAAAATGACAAAATTTTTATTTGGGACACCTAATATTTCAAAAATGCCATTATTGAAACGGACCTGAAATTGGTCTGTCTGGAGCACGCGGCCGGGTACGCAATCTGTGTAGTATCGACGGACCATTTACTCTGCCGTGGCCCTGGACTTAAAATTCTCAGAGGCGAGATTTTCTGGACTAAGTAGCACCTCACGGACCGGTACACGGACTGTCTATGGTTACACGGTCCGTGACACTGTCTGTGTATAGGTAACCCTCCACAATACACCAAACGGAAGGCCACACGGACCATCTAGAGTCACACGGGCCATGACTTGGTTCGTGTAAAGGCGACTTTATGTAGTACACCATACGGAAGGCCACACAGATCGTGTGGCTTTACATGGACTGTGTGGAGGCCTGTTTACCCTACACTTTCCCAGGCGTCACTCCACGTGAAGCCACACAGACTGTGTGACTCCACACGGGCCATGTAGGCCCTTCTGTGAGGCAATACCTGGTAGAATTTCTGGGAAAGTTTTGTGGACCTCAAAGTGACGTCAATGATCCGGGGCCTTTCAACTAATATGGATTTTGTTACTGGGTTACCTCACTTATTTCAGAATTTTGACTCCGTATGGATAATAGTTGATAGGTTCACAAAGTCAGCACACTTCTTACCATTTAAGAATTATACAACTGAAGAGTATGCAAAGTTGTACCTCAAAGAGATATTTAGGCTACATAAGGTCCCAATCTCCATTATATCTGATTAGGGAGCTCAATTCACTACAGAGTTTTGGAAGTCCTTTTAAAGGAGCTTAGGGACACAAGTGAATTTAAGTACAACCTTACACCCTCAAACAGATGGTCAAGAAGAATGCACTATTCAAACACTTGAAGATATGTTGCGGGCTTGTGCATTGCACTTCAAGGGTAGTTGGGTGGACCATTTTCCACTTATTGAATTTTCCTATAATAATAGCTACCATTCAAGCATCATGAAGCTTTGTACGGAAGGAAATATAGGTCGCCAATAAGATGGTTTGAAGTGGTGAAGCCACCTTGCTTGGGCCAGATCTAGTCTAACAAACCATGGGAAAAGTCAAGGTAATATGACAACGGCTGGAAACAGCCCAAAGTCATCACAAATCATATGCGAATGCTAGGAGGAGGGGACTAGAATTCTTGGTCGGAGATTGGGTATTCTTAAAGGTGTCCCAAATGAAAGGAGTTATGAGATTTGATAATAAAGAAAAACTAAGCCCATGTTACATAAGGCTATATAAAGTTATTAAAAGGTTTGGACAGGTTGCATATGAACTGGAGCTGCCCCAGGAGCTTTCAATGGTTCATCTAGTTTTTCACATCACAATGCTTCAAAAATGCATAGGTGATCCATCTCGTATCACTCCTATTGAAAATGTGCAAGTTATAGAAGATCTTACCTATGAAGAGGTACCTATTGCTATCCTAGATCGCCAAGTTAAAAAGCTAAGAAATAAAGAAATACCTTCAGGCTAGGTACTTTAGAGGAACCAGCAAGTAGAAGAGATAACGTGAGAGGCAGAAGAAGCAATGAGATCGAAGTACCCTTATTTATTTGAAGCTAAAGAGGAATTCCAAGATGTAGAGTTGGGGCGTTAATAAGTATGTGAGTTTAAATTCTTATTACGTTGTCAAAAGTTTGTTTACATGAAAGTTCAAACTTGTATGACCTATCCCATTTATGCTAACATTCGGGGACGAATGTTCCTAAAGGGGGAAGGATGTAACACCCCAAATCTTACATCTACTAGTCCTATGCATATGAAATATGATATGTCGGGGTCAAATCAGCACATTTTAAAAGTGCTTGAGTTTCAGATCAAAGGGCTATATGTATGTCTAACGCTTAAGATGATCGAGTGTATATAAGCTTTAAGTCAAATTGAGGGGATCACGACCTTAAATGAAGTGAAAAAAGTGAGGTGCTTGTGGGACTTAGGAAGCTAGCAGGTGAGTCACCTACGTGCTTAGCTTAAATAGGCTAGGTAGACGAAGATGAGGCCCAACACCGAATTTGTTCAAATCCAATAAGAAATAAACTCCAAGTTAAGGGTGTAATTGGGGCCCATGTTTTAGCATCATAAAGGGATGATATTTTTAGCCCAAGATGAATAGGAAAAAGGACAAAATACATTCACAACCCATTTCACAAATAAGTCCCAAACTAAGTGAAAGGAGAAGATAAATATTGGCAGCAAAGCCCATCAAATTGATATCCAATAAGGCCTAAGTGAAAGGGAAAAGTAGTGGCATCACAACCTTGATAAAATGTGTCTGAAATTTGAGGAGAAATTTGGTCAAGAGTGGCCCTACAAAAAGGGTTAAAAACCAGAGAATTCATGTCATTAAAGATAGACAAAAAAAAAAAAACGTTTTTCCAAAGTTTTCTCCTTGCTCTCTCTTCACTTTGTAAAGTAGCCAAGGCAAACCTTTAGGGTTCTTGAAGAGGACCTGATCCTTGAGGGCTAAGATAAATATAAATACTTATAGTTTAGTATAATTTTTCCATCAAAAACATGGGGAGTATGCTAGTTGTACTTGTGCAGGAATTTGGACAGCATGTGTTCCAAAGATTGTTGTACACTTTTCTTGTTTATTAAGAGGCTTTTCTCTTGCTGGTTAGCTGAATTATAAAGTAAGGTTTATGTTTTTAACAAGGATTAGTTCTGTAGTGATGAAATAAGGCTGGTGCACCATTTTTATCTTCCACAAAAATGAGTTCTTGTTTGATATCTTAAGGGTGCTCTTAGTAGGAATTTATGGGTGGATAATTGGAGATTGTTGCCTCACATTTTCCCTCTACTTTGGGACTATTTTTGGAATGTTTTAAGATGGTAAATATGTTGAGGACAATTTGGTTGGGGTTGAAATAGATTTGGAACTGTTGACGTTAAATGTAGTGAAAGGACGTAACGTTATGTTGCCTACTTGCGTATTGTGTAGAGTTGTTGTATGTTGTACTTTATGAGCTGTTGTAAGCCTGTTATGTGACTAAACCAAGCTGGATATGACATGTATATGAGAATGTGTGCTAAATGAAAATATGATTAGAGGTGGAAAGGTTGAAAGAATACTCATGGATTAATAGTTAAAAGCTTGATGCCCGAGTGTTTTTTTATGAGATTGGACTGCCAAGACATGTTTATTAGCTGCTAACACAAGTTTTATTACCTACTATATTGTAGATAAGTATTTGGAGGAAAAGGAGACTACTTTGAGGTAATAACGACGTAGTACAACAAGGTATGTAAAGCTACTCATTTTCATATAATTTGGCATGAATCTAGGTTCTTCCTTGGCACACAAAGGCATTTACAAACTCCAACATAACTAATAACCGTGTCTCCACTCATTAACGTGTTCATATGCTCCCATACATAACTATTGTCAATTCTGCATACATACTTGGATACCAAAGATACATGAGTTCTTTTTTACTGAGTAAAGTCCATGTGTTGTTTAATCTCCTACCCATTTCATTAGTTGTGTAACTCTTATTTCATTGTGATACTGTCTTGCGTGATCGTTTATATGTCACATGTTATGTCTATAGTCCTACGACTCTAAATGTTATGACCACCAAAAGAATAATCTCAAAAGTAAATAAAAGATAAATCAAAGTTGCTTATTAATGGGTGGTATCCTAGGGGTGGAAGAATCACCTAGCATGGATTGATCCCATATTACGAGGGGTATCCCAGGGGTGAAAGGAAAGCTTAGCATGGTTCAATCCTGATATTGATTTACCATTGATCAACTGGTTATTTATATGATATACTGCGCATAGATTTTACAGTAAAGAAAGGTATTGTAATAAAAAGGACATAAAATACATGATTCCACCAGTGTATAATTTCATTTGAGTTCTTATTTCAATATACAATACTTCCCGCCTTACCTATTCAGTACATTATCTCATACTGACATCCCTTACAGGGGACCTGCATTTCATGCTGCAGGTATAGGAGCTATTAGATCTCCCCAGTAGGAGTACAGGACATCCAGCTGCTGTTACTGATCTCTAGGTTGCTTTGGGGCTTTATGTGTCTAGAGCTTATATTTTTGTATTGTATAGTTGGTCATGAGGCGGGGCCTGTCCCGATCCATATAGACACCGTTCCTTAACTAGAGGCCTTGCAGACTATGTAAAGTAAAGTGTGGTCATGCATCGTACCTTAGACATCGTGGCCCAAACAACCTAGTCGTATGCATTTCCTTTCGGCTTGTTAATTCTGTCTGCTTTCTTGAAAGCATGTTGAATATGGAAATCCCTTTACAATGTTCATAGAAAGTGCATGGGTATATGTTGGTTCTCCCGAGCCTTGTGGGCAACGGGTGCCGGTTCGCCTTAATGGGACTTTGGACGTGATAGTCTAATTGAGTTATAAGTAATTTGAAAAAATGGGTTGAGGGTTGAGGTTTGAGGGAAATTAGTTGCAAATTTGACCATTAAATTTGAAATTATGGCAAATTAAAATATAGTCAAATCCAATTAATTAGTTAATTTGGCTACAAGAAAAATTAATACAAAGTGAAATAATTAACTTGACTATTAACTAATTATGTCTAAAGTAAATCATAATTAAACTAAGATAATTTGACAAAAATAAAATCCTTTGAAAATATTCTTTTTTTGAAAAATTATGAAAAAGTAATAACAAAATACATTGTCGTATGTGTATATATATGATAAAAAAATTACAAGATTAATGCTAAAATATACACTACACACACACCCATACACATACACATATATAAGATTAGCACTAAAATGACTTAGAATAGTTTTTTGAATTTTTCAAAAATAATTAATTCAAATTATTGAAAAATTAAAGAAGCTCGATAATTAATTTATAAAGAGGATGGTAAAAATTGGATATCAATAACTATCCCTTTCTTTGGATATGATCGACGAAAGAGATCGTGGAGAAAGAAAATTGATGAATCCAATTTTAACCGATCAGATATTCATCTTTGGAAAAGTATTTTGGTATGGTCTTAGGGAAATTATGGACGAACCTTGGTTTGAGTTTCCTATATATCCCAGGTTACATGAGAATTCAAGTCAGTTGTAGTTCAAGATGCTTAATTTTATCCACGACTTTAAAAGAATTCATAAGTTATCCCAATATCAGATTATGGAGAAATTGAAATGCTTGGGAATACGATTAAGGATAATCGTTAGAATACAATTGAGTATTCAACATTGAGTCTATCTACATATCCTTGGACATAGGAATCGGCCTGTTTGTAGTTCGACTCAACGGGTCGAAAAGGAAATCTCTTATGCTAAGATAATCCTTGGTTTGGGAAGAGTGACAAATAAGTTGAATTATGAAAAAGAGGCTTGAAACCTCTTAATAGTAAATTGGTGCGCCTCACACCCATAATTAAGAATTTACACAGACATAATTTCCAAAGCTCTTGGTGCATTGTCACTCGGATTGGAAAGATGACTTCTGGTAAGAATTGAGATCACCTAGATGCGAATCTGAAACCAACAAACCCAAGCCACATGCCTTCTGATAGGGTGTGGTTGAAATGTGGTGGATGTCGTTTCTCAGCTTGCATAAAAAAGTTTGACATTCCTTTTCAAACTATGTCCTAGATCGCTGCTAAGAAAAGGTTTTGCGTTGTGCTGCATTCTATTTGATGACATGCATATCTGTGGTTTACTTGAGATTTCATCGTTTCAGATGCTCTCGAAAAAGACTGAGATAAACTCGTTAGTATAAACTGTAACACAAATAGAAATATAGTGTCTTTTACCTCATCGGCACAGTTGTCCCTCTGAGCATTTGAAGTTAACTTTCTCCAGTTTTGACGTAGTAAATGATAATTCAATATTATACAATATACTGATGGCTCTTTTGGCATAATATGATGATGACAACTTCTTTGGCTTCGTCAAGAATGCTATGCTTTGTGAATCAGCTATACGTTTGGTATCTCTATTGGCATTAGTACAAATATGATGTCCCTCTAGGCATATCGACTATGACATGAACCTCTGAACAATTGAACATGTAACATCCCTTTTGAGAAATTAAATATGCAATGATCCTCTTGGCAATTAAACATGAAATGGTCCTCTTGGCAATTGAACATGAAATGGCCCTCTTGGCAAATTAAACATGAAGTGGCTCTCTTGGCAAATTAAATATGACTGCAAGGGGCATCAGATTAATCACATAGTGCCCTTGTGAACTCCACATTTCCAATGGTACAGGGTATGGTGAAAGAACCTAGATCTTCTCTTTTTTGAACTAAGGACTTCGTAGTGACAACATTGCAGTGTTGAAAATCTTGAGAAAGATCCTAACTCATAGTGCACTTTTTGGTGACCAAGTCCTTCATGTATTTCGCATAGTCTAGCATCTTCTCCAAAGCCTCAATGAGGGGGATGTTGATAGAAAGCTGCTTTAGCATGGATAGGAAGTGCTTGAATTTGCCTTACTCCTCCCTCTTTTTGAGTCTCTGAAGGAAGGGAGGAAGAGGAGGCCTAGTGATAGGCTTAAACCTCTATGGTGCTTCGGATGCTTCACTCACCCCATCCTTGCGAAGACCATCTCCTTCATCTGTATCCTTGGCTATAACCATCTCCTCATAAACATCTTCCTCTTAGATCGGCATAGTAGGATCAATGGTGCTATTGCCACCCCAAGAAGTAACCACCATACACTGCCCATCATTCTTAGGATTTTGCACTGTATTATTAGGTAATTTGATAGTGATTCAACTAAGTTGACACTTGACCGAACTATTGTTCCAGCTGTTTGATAGCCATAGAGTGAGACTTTATCCTTTGATTGGTACTAGAGATCTCTGTTTTCATGCCTCTTAGGGTCTCATCCTATGTCTCTTCCTTTTTCAACAAGCAATCAAACATCTCCTCAATTCAAGAATTTCCCGCACCTGCATCACGGTTGTGTGGTGGTATATATGGGCCATTCCTAAAGCCTTCTCTGCTACCCTAATTTGCATCGGGACCCCTGTTTCTATCATAGTAACCACCGTAATTATCTTTATAAGCTCCTTCTCTACCAAAGTTCTGACCTTGGTTTCCATGGCCTTGGCACTAATATCCCTGATTGGACCCTTAGCGTTGGTCTAGAAACCCCCCATCTGATCATTAACAAAGCATGCATCCTTCTTATAGTATGGCTCCTCGTACATGGTTGCACGTGGAGGTTGATTAACCACTGCATTTACTCTCTCCTATTTCTACTTCATCATCACCTCCATACTTGTGTGAATATGAGCAAGCTGTTGCGTGATCTCCTCATTGATTCAAGCTTGCTCTGCACCCACACTGACTAAACATGAACTCTCTATGGAAGCTTTATCCCTCTTCCCCTATGCACGATTCATCTTAACTCTTGCCATGCGTTCAACAATCCTTGCAAATGGTTTATCCAGAAACATACTCCCCATGATAGTGTCAGCATAGGCTCGACTGTTCTCATCAAGAGCACGGTTGAAGATGTCCACCAAGGTGTCATAAACTATCTTATGGTTAGGGACGCTATTCAGATATTTTGTAAACCTCTCCCAAGTAGTGCTTATGGAATCAACAGGAAGCTGCTCGAAGTTGCTGATCTGTTCCTTTAACTTGAGCTTCTTTGATCTAGGGAAGAACCTCTCAAAAAAGGCTTTCTACAAGTCTGCCCAGTTGGTGATTAAACTTTGCGGGAGCTCGAATAGCCATAATGCAGCAATTCCTGTGAGAGACAATAGGAAGACATGAAGTCCCACAACATCCATAGATAGATTTTGTGTTCCCATCACACTCTTATAAAGAAGTGCCACATTATGTAAGTGGCTACGTGGATCCTCTGATGGTAAGCCCACAAATGGCCCACGGTTCTGCAGCATCTGAAGTAACCCACTCGAGACTGTGAACTTTGTATCTGCTAGTAGCGTTAGAAACATAATAGCTCTAGTCACCTCCGTAGCCATGTTATTCAACCAGTACTGATTCCAATGGTAAGCATTGGCGTTGAAGTCTTGAGGTTGTGGAATATCCTCTAAAGGAGGTGGGTTCTCATTTCCATCATCATCATTATTGTTTTGATTCAGAGCTACATTGGCTACGTTGTTGGCGTTATCTCGGGCCATCCTTCTTATCGTTCTGCGGATCTCTGGATCAAATGGAGTAAAGGGATTGCCTTGACTCCAAGTGTTGGGCATACACTACTCGTACACCCTGCAAATAATCAAGAAATAACAAACAAAAGTAAAATAAAGGGAACTAAGGATTAACACTCGAAATACTAATGAATTTACTAAGTCGAGCCTTATTCCCTGACAATAGCGCAAAAATCTTGATGTGGCCCAAGTTACACCTCCTTTTTAGAGGATAAAGCGGTCTCTTTCAAGAAATAAAATCTAACCAAGGTTAAGGTCAACTCCACAGGGACTACGTAGACTCAAGACAAATTCACCAACATGCAATCCGAGTAGTTAATCAACTCAATTCCCCAAAAGGTTTTTTTTTGCAAAAATCAATGAGAAAAATAAACTAACTAACTACCACAAGAGGAAGATCAATAAAGGAGAGCAACTAGGGTATTGTTTTTCCCATAATTCCCCAACTCAGTATCATCGGATAACCTAATTCTTGTCTAGTTTATAACATCCAGGACGGTAATTTAAGTTTACCAAGACCTTTGGTCAAAGGTGAGAGGCGAATTTCACTATGCAACTCTGCCCATCTCCATAGTGTACATTACTAATCATTACCTATAAGTCCCAGTACAACCTCTCTTTGGCCTAGTTTGGTTGATTGGATGAGAGCACATCAATCGAATCCTGTTAATTAATCTCTTTTCCTATTTATTACTACTTTGGTCCAGTCAGTAACACTAGGCAGGTTCTATTGTTGGCCACCATTAGAAAACATGTAAAATGAAGAAAGTAGATTAATACATGCATATATACCTTCTAAAAATCGTATGGTTTTACTTTGTTAGTTCATCATCGTTCCCACAATCCTAGTTGTGGATTTAGCTACTCATGCTTTGTGTAGATGAAAAGATTATGAATTTAGAAGGCATTATGAAGCACTTACACAATATAATTAAGAATAAGCAAATATAATGTCAATAAAAATCACAAGCTTGAAGATTGAATGAAACCACAAGTGTTTTTAAATACTCTCTCACAATTTTCTCTCTAAGAATATTGAATTATCTAAGAACTAACTTATAACTAAGCTAAACTTACGTGAACTTGTGAGAACTTATGAAAAATAACCTAAAAGACCTATTTATAATAATTAAAATTCAAATACTAAACAACTTAAGAGAACTAGTCGGCACACTCTACGACAGCACTTTACGGATCGTATTGAAGTTCATGACCTCTAATCGAGGTCTTGTACATTATTGCTAAAAAACTGGACTGCTCCTTTGTGACACAACTTTACGACTTGTAAAATGGTTTACAACCCATAAAGAGGGTTTCTTTGATGAACTTTTGAAAGTCTTCATTCTTTGACCCTCAGGGTATAAAATCTCTTCTATGACTCATATATTAGTTTACGGATCACCTACATGCTCCTAGAAGTAACTTTAGAAACTTGATCCCTCATTGAAATTCCTCACAAACCCACCTTACGACTCGTAGAATAGCCTACGGCCCGTAAGGTGTCTCGTATAACAACAAATCTGCAGCAACTTTGTAACTTTTCCTAAAATCATTGGCCAACCTGTAACCCTGCAAACATAGACACAAAAAACACATAAAAATAAATAAAGTCGCATTGAGAACACGCAAAATCCTAAGTTTTAAGCATCAAAAGTGCTATATTTTTGCAGCACATTAGTACCATTCTCAGTTTTGAGTGTCAAATCAGGGATCCGTTGATTCCATTAGCTCCAAAATGTCAAAACTGAACTATAGGAAGTTATAGAACTGAATTGAAGTTAAAATGATGTTTTTAGGCCCAAAATTATGGTTTTAGTCATTTCTAGAACCAAAGTTTGTCTTTGGCTAACATTCAGAGTTTGGGAGCTAAGATTAGAATTCTGATAGGTCTAGTAGTTTTGAATGGTGAAACTAATGCTAGAGATGGTCTCGTCATAATTTTTGGAGTTGTCGAGGGCAATTTTAGTATTTTGAGTTTTAAACTAGTTTATTTGACTTGCATTGATAAATTTTTCATGGAGACCTCAACATTTAATTTTGATTATTTCGTTGAGTTCAAACCACCGTTTCTTATGTGGACATATATTTGGTCTTTGAACTTCTGATTTTAAATGAGTTCTGAACGACTATTCCTAGTTTTCATTCTGGTGCATCCCATAATAGTACTCCCCTTTCGCGCCCTAGGCTTCGCCTTCATGGAGGATCACCTGATCCTTATCCATTTTCTTGGAAATGGGCTCCACATTTGTTGAGCATTGTTAGACCCTCACCCTTCGCGTTCATGAGAACCTACCCACGTTTGTGGAGCACATTTTGTTTGAACAGTTTTAAAATCTGAGAATCACTATTTTATTCCATTTTTGAACTTATCAAACGTTTTGGGCAATTTTGAAAAAAGGTTTTTGAAGTTTTGACCGTGATAAGTGTTTCTAACACTAATTTTAATATTTTCCATGAGGTTTATCTCAGTTTTAACTTAAATTTCATAATTTTGAATGTTCAAAATTTGGGATTTTTGATGTTTGATTTTGAAAGTTTAACGTGTGATTTCTCCTTCAATTTGAACTCTATTTCGGTGGGATATTCATCCACGGACTCTATTTCTTGTGTAGAACTTGAATCATATTTGAGAACTTTGAATTTTAGCCCTAATTTTGACCCTAAGTACAATTCATGCCAATATGGGTATCAAAATACACCTCTTGATGTGCAATATCTATTTTTAATAGTGATTGACTGATCCGAGGTTCATTTGGAGGCTTGAGTTGATTGAAAGCTCATATGAATTCAGTTTTGGCATCGAGGTAGGTTTGGCCAACCTTTTTGGGTCTGGATTTGAGTTATTAAGCATGTTTGTGTTATAATTGTGAGATGTAGATTGACTGTTGAGACTATGATGATTGAAATTGAAAGGAATATGATATTTTTTATGCTAAAAATTGAGTAATAGGATGATCCTATAAATGAATTGAGATGGAATCATGAGATCTGAGTTAATTTGGATATCAGTAAGATAATATGAGACTTGAACTAATTTCTGTGGCTAATTGACGATGAATGAGGTGAATTTGAGAATTTGATCCTATTTGAGGTTCTTGGGGTGCCTGTTTCATTGACAACTTAATTATTGATGTGTTTGCAATGATATGAGGTAATGGTGACCTAGTGATAATGATTGCATGCATGGTATAGCTCATTTGATATAATGGCTATTGCACATATTTTATATTCACTAGTTGTATCGATATGCACGTATCTATTACTAGATTAGTTGCATTAGTATCTATGTATCTCTTACTTGATCATCTGAATTGGTATCCACATTTGTTGCATTGACTAGGTATATTGGCATGCATATATCTCTTACTTGATTAGTTGTAGTGTCATGCACATATTTTACATTGAATTAAGTGCATTGATATGCACAAACCTTATTTTTGATCAGGTTGCATCAATCTGCACACATGTTACATATAACTAGTAGCATTGTTATACACACATTTGATATATGATTGGATACATTGTTATGCACATATCTCGTTACATTTACATCATTTGAAATATTATGATCTATGTTGAGACAGTGGTTATGACTTATGATGCCTTGAGACACTCTATTATGAGGCCCATGATGCCTCGAGATACTTATGATTATGGCCTGTGATGCCATGCTATATATTTGCGTGCATGGCCTACAAATACCCCAGGATCTATCTTGTAGCTTTGGCTCGATAAATGTGTATATTGACCCTATGTCGGTCATAATTTCACCTCATACATGGCCTGTGACGCCATTGCATTCATGCATAGCACCGCATTGCATTATTGGATTAGTTCATAGTCTGTATTTGATATTATTCATGATTATATTGTATTATTCATTGACCCTTCTAATGCCGGCAATAGGACTCTACGTTATTTCATACTTGTTCAATTTCTCTTACCCAGTTGGTTGAACCTACTGGGTACATTTTGGTGTACTTATCCCTACTCTATTTCATCCATGCAGATCGAGCACAGGGACCTGCCCAGGGTAGCTAATTCACTCTTTTAGACTTTTTTCATCCATTTTGATCCTACCGGTGAGACTCAGACTTTGGGTCACCGTGGATCGTTTGCATATTCTTTACTTTGCTTTTTAGTCTTTGTATCAAATATTATTCAATCAAAAGGCTTGTATATTATGCTAAGACAACTATATTTAGTCTTCAGTACTATATTAGATGCCCATGCACTCATGACTCTGAGTTTTGGGAGATTGTTATGTTGTATGCAAGTTTAGATTGAATGACGAAGAAGTTGTCTTCAACATCTGTCAATGAAGAGGCCAGACGACCTGAAATGTTTGGGCACTTGGTGAAGTTTGAGTAACCAAGTTGTCCAAGTCGTGTCACAACAATAACTCAGGCGTTACTTGGGAGGAATCCAAAGTTATTTTTTACATAGTGGTTATAATTTGTGGACATTAGTCTTGTTTCATATAGGGTAACAATATGTTCTTTGAAGAATATGCAGGTACACGACTAAGTCAACCACCTTTAGCTGAAAAGGCATCAAGAAGTGTTTCTATGACTAGTTCTACGGGCCGTATGCAACTCTACGACCTGTACACTATCTCGTAGAACACTTCTAGTAAGCAAAAATATGTGACTCTAGTCCACGAGCCAACTTTACAATCCGTAGATAAAACTACGGGCCATGAATGGTGCTTATGGACCCCAGGTAACTATTTCATCTTTTAGATAAGTATGGAGGTTTCTATGACCAACTCTACGAGTCATATTCAATTCTACAGCTTGTGGTCTGGTCCGTGAAATTTAGTCCCCAAAATTAGCGTTTGGGCAACCACAAAACGAAGATTTACGGACTGTAAAATTCTCTATAGCCCCTAATTATGGTTTTGTAGAGCCCAAGCTCATTAATTTTGGACTAACCCGGTCAACCTATAAATAAAAAGGGTCAAATTATTTTTGACCCCATTCTTCTTCAAATTTATCAAAAGAACCTGGCACCCCATACACTTGCTTCTCCAACCATCGACGAATGGCCACACCCATTTTTCCACAATTTTTTCGGCTACTTCTGGCAACCCTAGGGTTCCCCTTCCTTGGCTCCTCCTTCAATTTCTAGCATCTTATTTGCTCAAATTAAGTATTTTCTTGGTCCTAAAACCCTTTTAAAAATCAAACTTATTGTGATTAAGTTGAAATTAATTGTCGGGTATGGTAATCAGATTAGTAAAGGTGTGAACCCATATTTGCCATTGTTTTGCTTAAAATTTAATCATGTTGAATGTATGTACAATGCTTGAAATATGTTAAAAGCCAAAAAATTTTGTGTGTGGCCATGTCTATGTGTTTGAATGTTGTTTTATAAAAACCATGTTGTCATATGTCGTTTGAATTGAGTGCTTGAAAATCGATAGGTGATTACTTGTATGTAATTTGATGTTCATTCATTCAAATGGGGTCAGTTGGCTTGGGAAATGTAAAACGATATTCGATGGGGTTATATGAAAAGAATTGCATGTGGGGTGCTGGTTGTTTGTTAGAATTATGTATAGCTGTGTTATGTATTGCTTCGGTGCTAAAATAATTGTCAAATTGTTGTTTGGAATCTGTTATGATAGGCTTTGAAACTCTGGTTTCTGAAGTTTTCACCTTACGAGGGTCTTCTATAGCCCGTGGAATATCCACGATCTATAGTTGCCCCTCATACGAAGATCCAGAAACTTGAAGTTTCTGAGATCCTATAAGAGAGACCTTCTACGAGTCTTAGAATATTCTATGACTCGCACATAGGTCTTGTAGATCCCTGCCTGTGAAAGATTCAACACTAGAACACTTCTATGACTCATAGAATCTTCTATGAGTTGTACCTGGTCTCGTAGATGTAGTGCCAGTAGCTACAAACATTGTTTCTATGAGGGCCTTTTTCGGCTCGTAGTTTTTACTACGGCCCATAGAAACGCCTTTGTAGTCCCATCTGTAACCAAATATGAAATATTTGTGCTTTACGTTCCTTGACTTGTGGGACTAACCATGTTTACTAAATGTGTACATTTCAGGTACTATTGCTTCAAAGGAAAGACGTGATGAGATTCAAGCCATGTAGAGGATGCCAAGTGATGAGTCCTCGGGGGATCAAGAGAACCCCAGGGTCAGTAATTTGATTAAAGAGCTCGGTGTCAAGCCTAACCCGGACACTGAGCGACCACAGACACGAGCTACCGCCAGACTTAGGCAAGCCAGACACAAGATATCATTGTCCATTCTCTCCAGTCTGAAGAGGGAGACGACAAAGATAACAGCTATATCTAGATGACACCATCCAAGAGGAGTCAAAGTTAGAGTCCAGCGATAAGTCGGAGGCAGAATCTTCTGCTACACCTTCGAAATCACCATCACCTTCAGATGTTCTATCTAGCCGGTGGTGCATGGAGGGCATGCAGGCTATCGACATAGAGGGCATGTAGATGAATGAGTGGGGCCGACCAACTGCTTCATATTCTACCACACTACTTAGCCCTCTTCCAAAGGGGAAGAATCCCCTCGCTCATCTGCCGTCACCGAAGTTGCACCTCCTTTTTAGAGGATAAAATGGTTGTTGTCAAGAAATAGAACCTAACAAAGGTTAGGGTTGAACCCACAAGGAATACGTAGATTCAAGAGAATTCACGGATTTGCAATTCTAAGGGTTAACCAACTTACTTCCCCAAAAGGAGGGGGGGTTTGCAATATTCAATGAGAAAGTAAAACTAAACTAACTATCAAATGAGAGAAGTCAATATGGAGAGAAACTAGTGTATTGTGTTCCCCATGATTCCCCCACTCAGTATCACCAGATAATCTAATTCTTTTCTAGTATATAGCTTGCAAAATGGTAAGTTATATTCACCAAGCCATTTGGTCAAAGGTGAGAGGTGAATTTAACTATGAGACTTGGCCCATCTCCATAGTATGCATTACTAATCCTTACCTATTAATCCCTATACAACCTCCCCTTGGCCCAGTTTGGTTGATTAGACGAGAACATATCAATTGAATTTTGTTTATTAATCTCTTTTCCTATTTATCACTACCTTGGTCCAGTTAGTAACACTAGGCGGGTTCTAATGTTGGCCACCACTACAAAACATGCAAGACGAGGAGAGTTAATTAATACATACATATACACCTTCTAAGAATTATGAATTATCCGATTTTACATTGTTAGTTCTTCATTGTTCCCACAACCCTAGTTGTGGATTTAGCTCTCATGCTATGTGTAGATGCAAAAATTATGGATTGAGAAAACATAATTGAAATTTACACAATAGAATTAACAATGAGCAAATCTAACTTCAATAAGAATCACAAGGTTCAAGACAAAGTTCAAACACAAGTGCTCTCAAAATCTCTGCAATATGATCTTACAATTTTCTCTCTCAAAATACTGCATTCTCTAAGTACTAGCCTAAAACTTCTGAAAAATAACCTGAAAAACCTATTTATAATATTTAGATTATAAGTCCAAAACCATATAGGATAAATAGTCGGCACACCATACGAAGGGTATTTACGGGCCATATTGCATTCCACAGCCCGTAATCGGGGTCTTGTACTCAACTGCTAGAAATCTGGACTTTAACTTTATGACACCCCTCTACGACTCATAAAGTGGTTTTCAACTTGTAAAGGGGGTTTCATCTGATGAAACTTTAGAAAGTCCTACTCACTGATCCTCAAGACACGAACCATTTTCTATGATTCGTAAAACCTGCTACGGCTCATCTACATGTTCGTAGAATACACTTCTGAAAATAGCCCCTCACTAGATTTATGCATGAAACCACCCTACGGCTCATAGAATGATCTACGGCCCGTAAAGGGTCTCGTGTATCAGCAAAAATTAGCAACTTCTGCAATTTCCCAAAAATAAAGGCCAACCTATAATCTTGCAAATAGAAATACAAAAACACATAAAACCAACTAACATCGCATTATGAACACACAAAATTCCAAATTTTAAGTATCAAAAGTTCTTTAATTTGGCAGCACATCAACAACTTCAATTTAAAATTATTCCTTCTCCTCAAGCGACAGAGTCAATATATATAGATAATATAGTAACACACAGACCTCAACCCGGTGGGATACATCACATAAATCTCAAACTCAGACACCCACACCAACTTTTTAAAAATGGATCAGATAGCTATATATCAAGCCAATATAACCTGGTGCATGTGACAATAAAACTATGACCAAAAAGGTATTATCAACAATCCACAATCACTGCACAAGTCTAGTGCTAACAATGCAATATAGGTGCCCTCATAGAAAGAAGTCCCATATCTAACACTCAATGATGTTTTCATGTCTAACCTTGGGACTGTGCAAAATCACTCCCTCTCAGAAACGATATTCATTCATAATGTCTAATACCATAGGCTTGCCCCTATTTTTATGATTTAGACCGACAACTAACTGGACTAAGATCACTTTAGGACTTTGTAGGCTTGTAACGTAGGCTTGGGGGGCTTTTTTTTCATTTTTTTTAGCTTTTTGCCTTGTTTTTACACTTCATTCTGCTTTTTAGTTAACAACTAAGGCATCATTTTTTTTTCTTGCTCCCAGTACATGATTTTTTTCTCTTTTTCCATCTATATCACTAGTTCACCCCCTCATTTTTGTGTTTCACCCTTACACCAACCACCCTCAACTTTGACTTTTGGCCTATACTGAGGTGCACAATATCTTTCATCAGAAGCAAACCATTTTTGGTAGCCACTCTCAACTTAGAATATTTGCATTAGCCAAGGTGCACAATATTCAAGGAAAGATAAGGGCCAATTTCAAGATTTTACAACTAACGAGGGTAGGCTAATAAGGTGTTTTTAAAAAATACATACATGTTAGGCTCAAACATTAGGATCCAGGGCTATATCACAGTTTTTGTTGGTCATTTTAGACTAAGTGGAGTATTTAGAACAATGGCCTAAGATCATTTCCTAATCCAATTAATTTACAGTCTAACTTTGAGTAGCAGGGTAAGTTTTGAATTAGGTTAAAATACATGAATATAGCAAATTAAGCTCACACTCAAATGACACTGCATACATTATCAACAAAAGACACTCAGATCATGTTTCTCATCTCAATTTATCATCACTTATTAGAACATACATTGTCACACACGTAAAAATGCATGGTTGCTATCTAACTACTAATAAAAATTTTTGGTGGGCATATTTTTTCAAATAAAATACAAAAACATGCTATATGCCACAAATATTAGTACTATATGCTACAGATACTATCTAAATATCCTAAACATGCTGGTTCAACAGAAAGAAAATATCCACAGGAAAAAAGAACACAGACAAGAAAACCCTGGGATAAAAAATTAGGGTAGTTATGGACCCAAGCTACTCAGTCTTCACTGAGGTCCATAACTACCCACACCCTATGAAAAAAGATATGCATTGTCTCCAATGCACAAAATCAAAGCAAAATAAAACATAAGGGGTCAAAAAGATACCTGGGAGCCTAAGCACGAGTGTGTGGCCACCCTCTTCTTGCGGGTTGGTCTGCTCAGCAGTATTGCTCTGCTGGAGGGGCCAGCACCCTCACCTTTTCTAACTCCCAAGCTCATCATATATCATCCTCTTATCTCAATCTCCTAAAAAGAAGCTGAGTTCCTCCTCCTCCATCATCCCTGCCTGAAATCGTACAACGTTAGGATTATCTTCTAGGCAGGGTGTCTTCTCGTGGGAAGGCTGAATGGGCTCATAAGGAGAAAATAGATCAACCACCGACACCAAAGGTGTAGTTACTGGTAGTGCAACTGGTGCTGCAAGTGCTGCTGTCATGTCAGCTCAGAGCTGCTGGATATCCATCTGCAGAGCTGATAAATCGAAAGGCCAAGCCTCGCTCATTCTCTGTTGTATCCTCTCCTCAAAGGCATCAATGCAGGCATTCACGGTAGATATACAGTTTGAATAGTCGCCATCATGAATGCCTACATCCGACCCTTCGAGTTTGAAATGGCCTGGCAGACCCATGGCCTGATCTAATGAACAAGCTGAGTCATCTGTGACTTAGCATGTGATAACCTTTGTGCCAAAACCTACATAGACGCAGCGGACACGTAAACCATACCTGTAGTTGGAACCTGTGAAGTCGTGGCCTATGGAGCAGGAATAGAAGTAGGGGCCCTACCCTCCTCATCTTCCTCAGACAACGGGGGTCTCTCTTCAGTGGTAGAAGCCATGGTGGTAGTAGTCTTTGAACCCTCAGGCGTTGGCGCAGGAGCGAACATCTCAGGCATAAAGGGCTGTGCTCGCTATAGTACCATCAGGTTCTCTTTAGTCTTGATCAGGCTGAGATTCAATGTACGCTGGGCCTCAATCAATTAGTCTAACTGGTGTAATATCTCCCCCCCCCGACTCTATACAGAGCCTGTATATCAAGCACAAAAATGGGATACAAGTGGACCTCTTTAGTACGGCCTCATAAATCTTCTCGGCGATGAGGTTGGCCCAATCAATATCATAGCCAGCTAAGATGCTGGCAACCAAAACAGAACACTCCCGCGTTAGGGTATTATCTTCAAGTGTAGGCCAGAGGCGTGAACGAACAACCGCCTATCAAAACTTAGCGGGGAATTGAGCAAAGCCTTGACAATAATCTCCGAATGAATGGTAGCCCATGTAGGTTCCGGAACCTGCTCAGCAATATATCCAGCCACCCATATCATCAAAGTGGCTCGTCACTCTAGACATTTCATCACAAGAGGGTCCCTCGTCCACCCCACCCTATAGTCGAACTCTACGATGGATCTAGGGGCAGGAAACTTCGATCCAAATAGTATCTGATGGATTATGTCCTCTGATATATCCACCTGCCGACCCCTGACTCTCATCTCGGTCAGTCTGGGTTGAGCAAGGGGATTTTTCTCCTTGCAAAGAGTGATCTGGATAGTGGCTGCATATAAGGCATAAAACTCCTTCACTATGGTCAGGGAGTATCAACCGGGTGCATTTGCAAGCCAGGGAAGCCAATACCAAGTCATCGTGTCATGGAGACCGAGGACACTGCTGAGTATGTCTGAGATGACTCGAGGCTCCTCATAGATCGAGCGGGCTGGCTTTCCTCTCTTTATCTATTGCACTCCCTCCACATATATCTCCTGCAAACCCTTAATGCACAACTGATTAGTAAGGGCATCTGGTGTAGATGATGATGATCGGGGTGCAGTAGAGGGCTTTGTCTCTGATCCTTTCTCAGAGCCTCCCTCAAAGCTGGACTCTTCTCTAGATGGAGTCATCTGTGGTAAACCGCTCTCATTGCTGCTTCTCTCCTAAGACTAGGGAGTGCGAGCAACAAGAGCCCGAGTCTGCCCAGCTCTAGCAGTGGCCCTGTTCTGTTGTCGAGCTGCATCTGTGTCAGGACTGACATCCAGCACCTCTAGTGAGCCACTTGGTGTAATGTCCTGCTCATCATCCGAAGGCTCATCTTTGAGCCTCCTATGTAAGGCCCTAATCCCATCGCATTAGGCTTTTGGGCCATAGTACCTTTAACATGAAGATATATGCACCATGGTTAGACCCACAAATCAAAATTGGAAAGCAAAAATCATCTGAATTGAGTTGCAGAAGGGTTCTACAAAAGCAGTTTTACGGGTCGTAGTGGATACTATGAGCTATAAAGAGCTTTCATAAAGCAGTGGTTCAAACAATATTTGTCACTGGAAAAGACTACGAGAGCAGGTATGGCTCGTGAAGTGGTTTACGAGTCATAGACTAGATCATACAGATTTCTAGTGAGTAATTAATTCCAAGAAGGGATTTATGAGACCTATTTACGGACCATAAAGTGATCTACGACTCGTAGAAGGTCTCAACTGGTGGATACTCAGAAACATCAAGTTTCTGGAATCTTGCATGAAGGAAATTATGACTGGTGAAATAATCCACGGGCCATAAACGCCACTTATGGAAAAGAAAACTCAGTCGCTTGAGTTTCTTAGCCCATCAAACGGACCCCAAATGACTTTTTCAATAACACATTACAAGCATCGAAGCATAAACACTAACAGTCACATGATTTCCATACTTCAACGTTTACCCTGAACATGTTCTACACATATATACCCTATTGAAAGTGATTTAAGCATGATTTACCCTATAATTATGACAATTTATGGATGATTTCAACAAGATCACACACCTATGTCATCACCAACCAATTCACAAGCACGATCATTTAATCACACATGGTGAGTGACTCAATAGGCATAAAATAATTATTCCAAACATTCACCCAAGACCAAAGTGCTCAATTCTAGACATAGAAAATAATTGAAATATGTGCAACCTAATTTGAACTAACACAAATTAAATTCAACATGGATTCTATGTCTAAACACAATTCCCAGCACAATTTCCGAGTCAATCATCAAAAAAAAGGAAAATTAGGGGTTCTAATTTAACCGAAAACTTACCAAGATTTGAGATTGAGTTGAAGAAGATAAAGGAGGTGACTTGGTACCAAACCCTAGGCTGCAAGAACCTTGCTAGAAAATGGGTATACGGTGGCCATCAATGGTCGAATTCAAGAGGGGGAGGGGGGGTTGATGTAACACCCCAAATCTTACATGTACTAGTCCAACGCAGATGAAACATGATATGGCGGGGTCAAATTCGCACACATTTTAAAAGTGCGTGAATTCTAGATTAAAGGGGCTATATGTACGTCTAACGCTTAAGATGACCGAGCGTATATAACTTTTAAGTCAAGTTAAGGAGAGTGTGACCTTAAATGAAGTGAAATAATTGAGGTGCTTGTGGGACTTAGGAAGCTAGTAGGTGAGTCACCTACGTGCTTAGCTTAAATAGTCTCGGTAAACGGAGACAAGGCCCAACACCGAATTTGTTCAAGTCCGATAAAGAATAAATCCCGAGTTAAGGATGTCATTTGGGCCCATGTTTTAGCATCATAAGAGGACAACATTTTCAGCCCAAGATGAAATGGAAAAGGTCCAAATTACAATCACAACCCAATTCAAAACTAGGGCCCAAACTATGTGGGCTTAAGGGAGAAATATTTGCAACAAAGCCCATCCCATTTGAAGCCCAATAAGGCCCAAGTGAAAAGGCCAAGCTGCTGCCCCATAACCTTAATAAAATAAGGCTGAAAACCCAAAAGAAAGTCGGCCAAAAGTGGCCTATAAATAGGAGCAACAATCAGCAACTTTTAGTCATTTTCTCAAGCCAAAAAATTCAGATTTCTCTCTAAGTTTCTTCTTTCTCTCTCTTCATTTTCTAAAGCAGCCAAGGCACACCTCTAGGGTTCTTGAAGAGAACCTAATCCTTGAGGGCTAAGGTAAGTAAAAATACCTATGGTTTGGTGTAATCTTTCCATGAAAAACATGAGGAGTATGTTGGTTGTATTGTGCAGGAATTTTGGGACAGCACGTGTTCCAAAGATTGTGGTTCACTTTTCTTGTGTATTAAGAGACTTTTATCTTGTTGGTTGGCTGAGTTATGAAGTAATATGTATGTTTTAACAAGTCTTGGGTCTGTAATGATGTGAGAGGGCTGCTGGACCACTTTTATCTTCCGCAAAAATAAGTTCTTAAATGATATCTTAATTCCGGTTTTTTAGTAAGACTTCGTGGACTGAATATTGGGAATTGTTGTCTCATGTTTTCCATCTACTTAGGGACTATTTTAGGACTGTAATTGTGTGGTAATATGTTGAGGACAGTTTGGTTGAGGTTGAAACGGATTTGGAATGGTTGACGTCAAAATGTAGCGGAAGGACGTCAACGTTGCTTTGTCTACTTGCGTGTTTAGTAGAGTTGATGCATGTTGTACTGTATGAGTTGTTGTAATGCTGTTATGGGACTAAAACTCGCTGGATATGACATGTATATGGGAATGTGTATTAGAAAATACGATTAGGAGTGGAAATGTTGGAAGAATACTCTTTGGTTGCTAATTCCTAGCTTGCTGCCCGGATATTATTTCTGGGTGAAATTGGATTACCAAGATGCGTTTATTAGCTGCTAACACTAGTTTTATCACCTAGTATATTGTAGATAAGTGTTTGGAGGAAAAGGTTACTACTCCGAGGTAATAACGACATAGTACAGCGAGGTATGTAAGACAAATTGATTTCCTATTACTTGGCATAAAATCTAAGTTCTTCCTTAGCACATAAAGGCACATACAAATTCCGACATCACTAATAATTGTGTCTCCACTCTTTACCATGTTCATATGTTCCCATACATAGCCATTGTCAAACCTGCATATGTACTTGAATATCGAAGATACATGAATTCCTTTTTACCAAACAAAGTCCATGTGTTGTTTAATCTCCTATACGGTTCATTAGTTGTGTATCTCTCTTTTCATTGTGGTATTATCTTGTATGGTTGCTCATATGTCATACGTCTATATTCCCATAGTTCTAAAGGTTAAAACCACCAAAAGAACCATCTCAAAGTAAATAAAAGATAACTTACAGTTGCTTATGAATGGGTGGTAACCCGAGGGGTGGAAGAATCACCTAGCCAAGGTCGACCCCATTTACAGGGGGTATCCCAGGGGTGAAAGGAAAGCCTAGCATGGGTCAAACCCATTAAAGATTTACCACTAATGAACTGGTCATTTACATGATATATTGTGCACAAATTATACAGTAAAGAAAGATACAGTAATAAAAAGACATAAAGTACATGATTCCACAGTATGACTAAAGGTGGTCTTTTCATCCTTACACACCAGTGTGTGATTTCATTTGAGTTCTTATTTTATATATAGTATTTCCTGCCTTATATATTCAGTACATTATCTCGTACTGACGTCCTTTACGGGAGACCTGCATTTCATGCTGCAGGTACAGGAGCTACTAGATCTCCCCAGTAAGAGTACAGGAATTCCAACTGCTGTTACTGAGCTCTAGGTTGCTTCGGAGCTTGTGTGTCTAGAGCTTGTATTTTGTATTGTATAGTTGGTCAGGAGGCGGGGCCTGTCCCAACTCATATGGATATTATTCCTTACTTAGAGGCTTTGTAGACAATGTAAATTAATGTGTGGTCAAATAGTGTATTATAGACATCGTGGCTCCAACGGCGTAGTCTTATGCATTTACTTTTGGTGTGTTAGTACAGTTTACTTCCTTTTAACAGCATGTTGAATATGGAAACCTCTTAAATGTTCATAGAAGGTGCATAGTTATATGTTGGTTCTCTCGAGCCTTGTCGACAATGGGTGCCAGTCCGCCTTAATGGGGCTTAGGGCGTGATAGTTGACCGGGTTAATTTCATATATTAGGTCAAGAATGGGGTCAAAATAATTTGATTCCATTATTTATACATTGACTGGGTCAACTAAAAGTTACTGGGCCTGGACTCTACGAAACTTCGATTATGGACCATAGAGTATTTTACGGCCTGTAAACCATGATTTAGTAGAATGTCCAAACCCCAGATTTTAGTAAGAGGATACACGGTCCTGTCTACGAGTTGGGAAGTGTTTTACGGCTCATAGAGTTTGTCGTAGAACCTTAAACACTTAGAAAATTTTTAGGGAACTTACCTGGGGTCCATGAGCCCCATTCACAACCCGTATTTTGATCTACGGATCGTAAAGTTGGCTCATGGACTGGAGTGCATAATGTTTCTGCTCACAGAAAATCTCTATGAGATGGATTATGGGTTGTAAAGTGTTTTACGTCCTGTAGACCTAATTGTAGAGACACTTCTGGATGCTCTTTTCAGCCAACTGGCTAATTTAGTTCGGTACCTGCATGATCTTTATAGAACACATAGTTAGCCTATATGCAACCAACCTAATGTCCAAATTTACAATCAAAATACTAGAAAACAAACTACGTATGAATCTTGAACTGCAAATAACACTATAACAATGATATTACATTAAAAAACCTTGGGTTGCGTCACAAGTAGCACCTGATATATCGTAGCGGCACGACTTGGACAAATTGGTTACTCAGAATTCACCGAATGCCTAGACTTCACTTTTCAAATCATCTGGACACTTCATGGACTGACAAATATTAAAGATGACTTCTTCGTCCTTCAGTTGACCGGCTTCCATATCCACTAATTCTCGCTAATGGCTAGGAAGGTCTTCCCAAGATGATTGGGATGTCAAAGTCAACTTCTCAATCTAGGATCACAAAGTTTTCGGGGAATATAAGCTTTTCAACTTTGAGTAGCACATCATACAACATCCCCACAGGCTTCTTCACCGTGGAATTTGCGATCAACAATTACATGCTCATTAGAGTAGGGGCTCCGAATCCAAGCTTCTTGTAGACCGCAAAGGGCATCAGATTAGTGCTGGCACCTAGATCACATAATACCCTTGCATCTACTTCTCCAATGGTGAAAGGTATGGTAAAATCATCAGGATCTTCTCACTTCTGAAGAAAGGTATGGTAAAATCATCGGGATCTTCTCGCTTCTGAACTAAGGACATCGTTTCAATAGCACTACAATACTGAAGCTCTTAGGAGAGCTCCTGACTCATAGTGTGCTTCTTAGTGACCAAGTCCTTCATATACTTAGCATACCTAGAATCTTCTCCAATGCCTCAATGAGAGGGATGTTAATGAAGAGTTGCTTCAACATGGATAGAATATGCTTGAACTTGCCTTCCTCCTCCCTCTTCTTGATTCTTTGAGGGAAGGAGGGAAGAGGCCTACGAATGGGATTCAACCTCTGAGGTGCATCAACAGCTTCACTCACCCCATCCTTGACATGATCTTCTCCTATCTCAGCATCCTTGGCTGCATCCATCTCCTCTCGAACATCTTCATGACCAACTGGCATGGGAGAATCAATTGTGCTCTTGCTGCCCCGAGTAGTGAAAACCATACACTGCCCTTCATTTTTAGGATTCTAAACTATGTTACTAGGCAGTGTACCCCTTTGATGCTGATTAATTTGAGTCGACACTTGACCAAACTGTTGTTCAATCTGTTTGACAGCCATAGAGTTAGAATCTATTTTCTAATTTATACTTGAAATCTCTAATTTCATGCCCCTCAGATTCTCATGCTATGTCTCAACTTTCTTCAACAGGAGAGATCAAACATCTCCTCAATTCTAGAATTACTTGCACCTGTGTCACAATTATGCGCTGGCACATAAGGACCATTTCTGAAGCCTTCTCTGCAACCCCAATCTGCATCTCTCTTTGGACCATTGTTCCTATTATAGTAACCTCCAAGGTTGTCCCTGTAAGCTCCATATAAATTAAAGTTCCGACCTTGGTTTCCTTGACCTCAATGCCAATAATCCTGATTGGACCCTTGGGCGTTGGTCTGAAAACCCCCCGCCCGATCAATAACAAAACATGCATCCTCATCGTAATATGACTTATCATTTATGGGTGCACGTGGAGGGTGATGAACCCCTGCATTCACTCTCTCTTAGTTCTACTTCATCATCACCTCCATACCCGTGCGAATTTTAGCAAGCTGTTGCATGCTTTCTTCATTGATTTTAGGTTGCTCTGGACCTGCACTAACAACACATGAACTTTTAGTGGATGCTCTGTCTATCTGCCCTCATGCACGATTTGTCTTACCCACTTTTTTCCATTCGCCCAATAATCCTTGCAAATGGCTGATCCTAGAGCATGCCCCTCATGATAGTGTCAACACAGGACTGACTGTTCTCATCATGGGCACGGTAGTAGATCTCTATCAAACCATCATCAACTATCTTGTGGTTACAGGCGCTCCTAAGACATTTGGTAAACCACTCCCAATAAGTGTTGATTGAATCACCAAGAAGTTGCTCAAAGTTGTTTATCTGGTTCTTCCACTTGAGTTTCTTCGATCTAGGGAAATACATCTCCACAAAGGCTTTCTAAGTCTGCCGATCGAACTCTGCGGGAGCTCAGATAGCCATAATGCTGCATTGCCCGTAAGATAGAATGGGAAGACAAGAAGTCCCGCTACATCCATAGACATATTTCGTGTTCCCATCACACGCTTACAAATGAATGCCACAATGTCTAGGTGGCTATGAGAATCCTCCGATGGTAAGACCACAGTTCTGTAGCATCTGAAGCAGCCCACTCAAGACTATGAACTTTGTGTCTTCCAGTAGTGGTGGTAACACAATAGCTTCAGTCACCTCCATAGCCATAGAATTTAGCCTATATTGATTCCGCTGGTAAGCGTTTGCATTGAAATCCTGAGGCTGTGGAGCAATGTCCTCCAGGGAAAGGGGGGGGGTTCTCATTCTCAACATTATCAATGTTATTCCCCTTCAGAGCTGCATTAGTTGCATTGTTGGCGTTATCATGGGCCATCTTCTTAATGTTTTATTAATCTCTAGATCAAATAGAGTTAAGGGATTTCCTTGACTCCGAGTGTTGGGCATACACTAAAATTACACAAGGAAAAAGAACAAAAACAATAAACAAAAGTATAGTAAGGGAACTAAGGATTAACACTCAAATTACTTATGAATTCACTAAGTCTAGTTGTATTCCCTAACAATGGCGCAAAATCTAGATGTCTCCCAAGTTACACCTCTTTTTTAGAGGATAAAGAGGTCACTATCAAGAAATAGAACCTAACAAAGGTTAGAGTCAAACCCAGAGGGAATGCGTAGACTCGTAAATTCAAGGATTTGCAATTCAAACGGTTAACCAACTTACTTCCCCAAAAGAGGGGTGGTTTGCAATATTCAATGAGAAAGTAAAACTAAACTATCATAAGAGAGAAGTCAATATGTAGAGCAACTAGGGTATTGTGTTCTCCATGATTCCCTAACTTAGTATCACTGGATAACCTATTTCTTTTCTAGTGTATAACATGCAGAACGCTAAGTTATGTTGACCGAGCCCTTTGGTCAAAGCTGAGAGGTGAATTTCATTATGACTTGGCCCATCGCCATAGTGTGCATTACTAGACTTTACCTATTAGCCCCAGTACAACCTCTGCTTGGCCCAGTTTGGTTGATTAGGCGAGAGCACATCAATCGAATCTTGTTAATTAATCTATATTCCTATTCATTACTACCTTGGTGCAGCCAGTAACACTAGGCGGGTTCTAATGCTGGCCACTATTAGAAAACACGTAAAATAAAGAGAGTTAATTAACACATTCATATACACCTTCCAAAATTTATGATTTATCCGGTTTTACTTTGTTAGTTCTTCTTGGTTCCCACAAACCTAGTTGTGGATTTAGCTACTCATGCTATGTTTAGATGCAAGAATTATGGATTGAGAAAACATAATTGAACACTTACACAATGGAATTAAGAACGAGCAAATCCAACTTCAATAAGAATTACAAGGTTCAAGATAAAGTTCAAACACAAGTGTTCTCAAAATATCTCTAAGATAATCTTACAATTGTTTCTATCAAAATACTGAGTTCTTTAAGTCCTAGGTGAAAACTTCAAAAAAACAACCTAAAAAAATGATTTATAATAAGTAGAATACAAGTCCTAAACTCAGTAGGAGGACTGGTTGGCACGCTATATAAATGGTATTTACGGGCCGAATTGCATTCTATGGCTCTTAATTGGGGTCTTGTACTCAGCTGCTAGAAAGTTGGACATCAACTCTACGACAACCCTTTACGACTCGTAAAGTTGTTTAAAACACATAAATGGGGTTTCATCGGATGAAACTTTAGAAAGTCTTATTCTCTGATCCTCAAGACATGAACCATTTTCTATGACTCGTAAGGCCTTCTACAACTCATCTACATGTTCGTAGAATACACTTCAGAAAATAGCCCCTCACTAGATTTGTTCACGAAACCACCCTATGACCCGAAGAATGATCTTCTGCCCGTAAATGGTCTCATATAATAACAAAAATTTGCAACTTCTGCAATTTTTCTATAAATCAAGGTCAACCTGTAATAATGCAAATAGAAACACAAAAATACATAAAACCAACTAACATCGATTGAGAAGACACAAAATTCCAAGTTTTAAGTATTAAAAGTGTTGTATTTTGGCAGAATATCATCATCCCAAACTAAACCCCCCTAGAGTGAGGGGACAATAAGTGGACATCTCTGAGACTACCATCTATCGTATGTTGTTCGGGCCTGAGTTCCCACCCCCTAGATTGACAGCAGATTATGACTACAGATTGGGACTGACCTAGGACAAAGCCCTAGTGGGAGATTAGATCCACATGACTGGCTTCATGAGATAGGTTGCTACCCAGATTGCATAGTAGGGTTCGGACCCTACATGGATAGCTACATCTATAGAGCCTATTATAAAGGCCTCACTCTGCTTCCCTACCAAATTTTGGTGGGATGTTGTGAGATCACGGATCTGGCCAACACTTTCAGAAAATACTTTGATACAAGACCATGCTATTTCAGTTGTCAGGAGATTTGTTGGCTATGAGATTAATTGGGCCAGCCTCATCGCAGAGCAGATACACAAGGCAGCCATAAAAAGGTCTACCTTTATCTCCTTTCCATGCTTCATTTATAGACTCTGTATAGAGCCAAGGGTGAAGAGTCTATATCACCTAGACTCACTGATAGAGGTCTCGTACTTCAGTTACCTGCCTAATCAAGGCTAAGTATAATTTGATGGCCCTCCAGCATGCACCACGCCAGCTCGCATAGATGCCAGAGATATTCACAGCGAAGTGACTGTTTGAGACTCCATCCACCACTACTACTATTTATACTACTGAGAAGAGGCTTCGATAGGCTGAGACTGATGTGGAGCAGGGGCCTACTACTATCACTACTCCTGCACCACAGGTTGTTCCTACACTGACATCACCTCTGGTATGGTCTATGTGTCAGCGGTGTCTATTCAAGCCATGGCTCAAAGACTAACCCACACTGAGTCCCAGTTGACTTAGTTATTATAGCAGATCAGGCCCTGCATTTGCCAGGTCATTACAGCATCCGAGGCTCGCATGTAGGCATACACAATAGCTATTATTGAGAATAGACTTATGACTGTGGATGCCCACATAGATGCTTTTGAGAGGTGGGTCCAGCAGAGCCTCAGAATACACGACTAACAGATATGATAGCCCTTCAGAAGGATATCCAGCACCTCTGGCCCTTCTGAGTGAGGGATGATGGCACCTCCGAACATGCTCTTATGACTGAAGAGGACACCAGGCAAGTTGAGGGTGGCCAGACTCAGTCAGAGATTGGCGCTTCGGCATCCAAGTATTTTTTTTACCTCTACTCTTTATATTCCTTTATTATGCATTGAGGACAATACAACTCTTTTTTTATCGGATGTGGGTATTTATAGGCCTCAATGAAGTCTGAGTAATCTTGGACTATAACTATCCTATATTTTAAATCCTAGAGGTTTTGTTGCCTGTGTTCTTTTTCCCCATGGATATTTAATTTTACTTGGACCGGCATGTTTAGCATATGTAGGTAGTACTAGTAGCATGTAGTGCTGATATCTATGGTGTATGTTTGTCTTTGTGTTTTAGTCTGAAAAAATAATACCCACTAAAATTTGTTAGTTAGTCTTGATAGAAACAATACATGTTATATTGTATTGAAAATGTTTGTTTTTATAAGTGAGGATGAACTGAGATAAAAAACATGATATGAGAGACTTTGTTGATAGTATAATCGGTGCCATATGTGTGAGAGCTTTCTTTGCTAAATTCATATACTGTGTTTTAATTCAGAACTTGTGTTGTTACTTTGACTTAGATTGTGGGTTAGTTGGTTAGGAAATGATATTAGGTCATTCATAATAGTCCACTTATACTAAATAACCAACCAAATGTGTGAAATTTCCCTTGACCCTAATATTTGAGCCTTACATATGCCCTTTTCTTTGTAAAAACCCAATTTACCTACCCTTATTCTATGTAAAATCCTTAAATAGGTTATGGTCCTTCCTTGAACATTGTGCACCTTGACTGAGGCAAAAAACCTAAGTTGAGGATGACTACCAAAAGTGGCCCTGGTTCCTAGGTTGGATATTGTACACCTCGACTCAGGCCAAAAGTCTAAGTTGAGGGTGGTTGGTATAAGGGTAAACACTAAATGATAGGGGAGTTAGTGATACATAAAAAGGGATAAGAATGGGTTTCTGGGTGTAAGAAAAATGAGTAATGCCTAATCAGAAAGTAAAAAGAAAAATGATGCGAAAAAAGGGAAAGAGCTAAAAGAATGAGAATAAAACACCCAAAAAAGCTTGAAATAGGAAAAAGGAAAAATGAGGTGAAAAATGACAGTGTTGGTAAGGAAAACGTGTAGAAAAATGCAGTGTCAAGGAGGGCCTCTAGTTACTATATTACAAAATATCATACGAAAGCCCCTGAGCTACGTTACAAGCTAATAAAGTCCTAAGGTAATCCTAGTCCAAGTAGTCAAAGGCCAAAGTCATGAGTATAGGGGCCAACATAAGGTATTGATCGTGTTATTTGGATATCTTTTGTGAGAGTTAGTGATATTGCATAGTCCCAAGCATTAAATCTGTAGAGGGATATGAGACTTCTTTTTGTGAGGGCACTTGTATTCCATTATTGGCATTATAGTAACTCAGTGATTGTTGCTTATTGATAATTGCCTTGTTTGTCATAGTTGCACTGTCACATATGTTGATCTTTATTGGTTATCTCCATAGCTATCTTATGTGCTTTTAAAGTGGTATGGGTTTCGGTACTTGAGTTTGATAGGATGTATGTCATTATATTGCGGTCTATGTGTTACCGTACTGCTTATGTAGATTGAGTCCACCGCTTGAGGCAGGCAAAATTTTTAAGTTGAGGGTGTTGATATGCTTTCAAAATACAACACATTTGATGCTTAAAATTTAGAATTTTGTGTGTTCTCATAGCGATGTTAGTAGATTTGATGTGTTTTTTTGTTTGTTTTTCAGGATTACAAGGTTGGCACAATGTTTGGGCTTAGTGTGTAGATTTTGCTGAAAATGAGGTTTCACGAGAACTTTTACAGGCAATAGGTTAGGTTTCATACAAAATTCCAATGAAGAGTGATTTTCTGAAGTTAAGTCTACGAACATACAGATGAGCCATGGAAAATTTTATGAGTCGTAGACTTTGTATCATGCCCTGAGGATAAAAAATTAGGGTATTGCTGAAAAGTCATCAGATGAAACCCCCTACGAGCCGTAAATCTTTATATGTACGATAGATGGGTGTTGTAGAAGTTGTCCCCAAAATTAAAGATGAAGTCCACGAAGCCCCATCGACGGGTTGTACATTATATGGCCCGAAAAGTGTCCATAGAGCTTGTCGATTCAGCTCTCCTAATTTGCTTTGGTTTTGTATTTTAAATACTGTAAATAGTTTTTTGTAGGTTATTTTTCATAGAGGATGATACATAACTTGCGATAGCAGTAGAAAAACATTGTGAAATATTATTTTACATTTTTAATTCAATCTTGTGATTCTTGGTGAAGAGTTTGGATTTATTGTTCTTAATGCTATTATGTAAGTGTTCAATTATATTATTCAAATTCATGATTCTTGCATCTACAATAATAATGAGTATCTAAATCTACAACTAGGGTTGTGGGAACCATGAAGAACTACCAAGGTAAAACCAGATAATTCATAATTCTTGGAAATTATGCATGCATGTATTAATTGATTCTCTTTGGTTTGAATGCTTTTTAACACTGGCCAACATTAGAAATCATCTAGTGTTATCGACTTGATCAAGATAGTAATGAAAGGAAAATATATTGATGAGTCGTAGATATACGATTCTTACGATGCTTTAAGCAAAGGATTTTTGCACGTTCTCAAGAAAATGTGTTGGTTTAATGTGTGTATTTTGGTACTTTGCAGGAAAATGATGAAGGCATGGACTAATGGAGAAATTGAGAGAAAAAGAATAAAAATTGCAGCGAAGCGATGACACATGGACCATCTCATGGGCCGTGTAGCATCATACGGACCGTGGGAGGGTGCATGAAGTGCCCAACAAAGAGAAGCTGGAAAATGGAGCCAAGTGATGGACCACAGAGGTCTTCACGGGCTGTGTCGCAGTACAAGAACCGTGTGAGCTGCCGTGATCCCCCACTTGGGAGTGAAACTGGAACGAAGCCAAGGCAAGTCACACATGAAGAGCACACAGGCCGTCAAAGATTCCACGGACTGTATCATGCACTGTGAAGTTGACGTGAACTAGAAGGAGCATCATCAAAAATAAGGGAAACTGTGCAAGTGAAGACTCATGGACCGTTAAACGGACCGTGAGACACAACACGGGCTGTGTTAGTGCCCGTGAGGAAGGAGAAGGCAATTACAGATGGACCGTGTGATGGTCCATCTGGACTCACACGAGCCGTGTAACGAACCGTACCCATGCCGAAGTCTATTCTTCCTATTTCTAATTGGACTAGTTTTTCCTTGTATATATATATATTTTATTTTGTTTTTTTTTTGGTGTGTCGACGGCTGGATTCAGAGAACAAGAGAGAAAACAATAGTTTACTTTATTTTACGTGGATTGTGATCATCTCTTTGAAGATGTCACACGGATTCATTGTTCTTTTAATCGTAAGTCAATTACTATGATTTTATTACATTGTTGTGGGCATGTTATATTGAACATGCTAGGCTAAACCCACAACTAGGGTTGTGGGAACCATGACAATTCAATAAGATAACACAAACTGCGGTAAATTCAAGGGATTAATCGTTGCATTTATTATAGAATTCTTCGCTTTAACTTCTCCCTAATGAGTCGACGCATTAGGGAAAGCCTGTATTTGTTACATGCCCGAGAGGGATGTAGTGATTAGGAAAAGAGTTCTACAACAGAAATTCGGGGTTTTTAACCTAGTCTAAGTACGTGAGACCGAAAGGTGAGGGTATTTTGAGATCGAAAACAAAGGTTGAATTTACATACACAAGGAGACCGAAAAGGAGATGAGTGAAATATAGCTAGAAAGGACAGAAAGGTGAACTAGGTATTAGCTAATTTGTTTGATCTTTGATGTGCAGTCAAGAATGAGTTTACCAAGCCAGTTTAGTTATCTTATTGGACGTCATGGGGAACACAACCCTAACTTCTTATTCCTTGTTTGAAACCCAGTATCAACGTCCTTAGTAGTTACTTTACAATAGGAATTTAAATTGAACAACGTAACCCCCTATTTACTTTATACAATTTTATCTTGGGAATAGCATTTACATCTGAAAGCCGGTACTAATAGATTCATTCCTATGAGTTCTCTATGGGATCGACCTCAACATTGGTTGAGTTCTATATTTGACTAATGATCGCTTTACTCTTCCTTTTGGAGTGTAAATTTAGGCATATCATATTTTGGTGCCGTCGCCGGGGAATGCGGCGAAGAAATAGTCTATTAGTTGCTATTTAAGTTTGTAAGTCTAGTCCCTAATTCTACTTTTTTTTCTTGTTTTTGTCTTTTTAGGGAACCAGCATTACATGCCAAGCATCCAAAGTAAGGGTGAAGCACTTATTCCCTATGACCCCGAACTCACTAAATCAATTCGCAGAATGAACGTGCAGGACCGTGAAGCAGCAAGGCAGAGGGAGTTAGCGATGAATCCTGCTGATAGAGGACACGATGGGTTGGGTGAGTATGATCTCGCAGGTAATGTGGTACCACCAGCGGCACCACTTCGTCAGGTGCCACTTTTACCGCCACACCAACACCAATCCCCGTTGAGACCTCAAGGACCTCAGTACCCCCCAGCAGTAAATAATGATGATGAGGGTGCTGGGACCATGGGGGCAATAGTGCTGCCACCTCTGCCTGCTGGTGTCAAGTTCACTATCACTAGCACGATGCTGCAAATACTGCAGTTAAAGGGATTGTTCCGCGTAGCTACCACCGAGGACACAAATCAGCATCTGATGAATTTCATGGCGACCTGCCAGTTGTCCTAGATCCCAGGAGTTAGTCAATAAGCGCTGCGGTTGAGATTATTCCCATTGTCTTTGTCTGGTGAGACGATAAGGTGGCTGAATGAGCTACCCCATGATTCCATCCGTACGTGGGGAGAACTAAAGGAGGCCTTCTTGGAGAGGTTCTTCCCGGCTTCAAGGAACCTGAAGTTCAAAGATGAGATCAGATCTCACAAGAAAATGTTGAATGAAGAACTGTAGCATTCTTGGGAGAGATTCCGACAAAAACTCAAGCAGTGCCCAAACCATTATCTCACAGATGAACACTTGAAGGCAGTCTTTTACAGGTCCTGCAACTTTGTTACCAAGCTAATCATAGATGCAACTTGTGGAGGGTTGTACATGTCTAGGACGTTCCCAGACATAGACCATCTTGGATCAGGTGGCAAAGAATAACATGGTATGGTACACTAGAGATGCAGACTACTCTAGGATGGTCTTTGAGATGAGTATGGAGCAATGCAAAAAGGAGGAAGAGCGGGACCAAGATATGGCCCATATGTGGACACAGATAGATTTTCTATCAAAGAGGTTCCATGGTGGGGGCATTGAGAAGGTGAAAGCGATGGATACAATCCCTAGGTATGATGACCAAGGCGGCGACTACGATGGGGAAGCTCAGTTTGTTGGTAGTCAGAGGGATTACCGGGCTTTAACTCCGATAACCAAGGTCGGAACTATGGTCGTGATAACTACCAAGGGAACTGGCAGAACAGAGAAGACTACAGAAATCAAGAACACCAAAATGAGGGTGGCGGAAACTCCAGGCTAGAAGAGATGATGGAAAAAGTTCTTAGCAAGGTGGAGGCCACAGAGGCAGGGGTGCGAGACGTGAAAGGAGAGATATCCAACGTGAGGCAATTGGTAGACTGCACTCCACCTCAATCAAGTAACTAGAGCAGCAACTGGGGGAACTTTCAGTTTCATTGAATCAAAAGAAGGTTGGGGCACTTCCCAGTAATACTGTGCAGAACCTGAAGAATGATGATCACTGCATGGCGATCACCACAAGAAGTGGTAAGGTACTTTCTAACTCTATTATTGCCAATGATGCATGTTAGGACAAAACAGTTGGCAAGATGCCTAGCCCCATGGGGGTGCCTGTGGATGATGCAGATAGTGAGATTGATGCAGCACCAACAGAGCCAGAGGCTGCCAAACAAGCAATAGATGTGGCTACTCCTACTACTCCAAGCCTGCCAGCCATCCCGAAGCCACTACCGCCATTCTCACAAAGGTTGAAAAAGAAGGCTGAGGATGACAAGTTTCAAAAGTTTCTGTCTATGTTGAAGGAGCTGTCGTTGAACATACCTTCGGTGGAAGCACTTGAGCAGATTCCAGGCTATGCTAAGTTCATGAAAGACTTAGTAACCAAGAAGAGGACAGCCACGATTGAGCCAGCTGATAATCTACACCACTGTAGCCCCATTGCTATAAGGTCCTTGGTTGAGAAGAAGGGAGATCTAGGAGCCTTCACCTTTTCGTGCACCATTGGAGCCTATTATGCACGGGCCCTTTTCCACCTAGTTTCCAGCATAAATCTAATGCCGCTAGCAGTGTATCAGCAGTTGGGCTTGGGAGCCCCCACACCCACTATCATGCGGCTATTAATGGCAGACAAATCAGTGAAGAGGCCCATGGGGATTATGTGTGACGTATTGATTCGGGTTGGCAGATTCATCTTCCCTGCAGATTTTGTGATGCTTGATTGTAAGCCCTGCAGATTTTGTGATGCTTGATTGTAAGGTAGATTTCGAGGTGCCCATCATCCTGGTAAGACCATTTCTGGCAACTGGCAGGGCACTAGTGGATGTAGAGTGTGGAGAACTCACCATCCAATTAAACACCAAGGAGGTAAAATTCAGTGTGTGTGCTACCATGAAGAGGCCTAAGGAGTTTACTATGATGTCTGTCATGGATGTTGACGATGAAGGTTTCTCAGAGATTCCTCTTGAGGAAAAGATGACCGTAGACACACTAGCTGCAGTGCTAATGCACTTCCCAGGAGATGGTGTCGATGGGTACAAAGACACCGTATATGCATTACAGGGCATGGGAACCATACCATTTGTTTCCTGGAAGATGGACCTAGACTTGAAAGGCCAACACCACCAGCAAAACCATCTATCAAGGAGCCTCCTGCTATGGAGCTCAAAAAGTTGCCGCAACATCTCAGGTATGCATTCTTGGGCGACAATAACACTCTTCCTATAATTGTGGCTGCAGATCTTCAAGAGAACCAAGTGAAGGCACTGTTGGAGGTCCTCCAAAAGTTCAAGAGAGCTATTGGTTGGACCATTGTTGACATCATCAGAATTCCTCCGGGAATCTACACTCACAAAATAAAGTTGGAGGACAACTGCGTGCCCAACATCGAGCATCAGAGAAGGCTGAATCCACCCATGCAAGAGGTGGTGAAAAAGGAGATCATCAAGTGGCTAGACAGTTGGGGTGGTATACCCTTTATCAGATAGCAAATGGGTGAGCCCAGTCTAGTGTGTCCCAAAGAAGGGGGACATGACAGTGGTGGCTAATGACAAGAATGAGCTTGTCCCTTTGAGACCTATCATAGGGTGGCGAGTGTGCATGGACTACAGGGAGCTGAACAGATGGACACTGAAGGATCACTTCCCCATGCCCTTCATGGATCAGATACTTGACAGGTTAGCAGGTCGAGGGTGGTATTGCTTCCTAGATGGGTACTCGGGTTACAACCAGATATCCATTGCCTTGGAGGATCAGGAGAAGAATACCTTCACTTTCCCCTATGGGACATTTGCCTTTAGGTGGATGCCATTTGGGCTCTGCAATGCCCCGACCACTTTCCAGTGTTGCATGATGTCCATTTTCTCGGACATGGTCGAAGACATCCTCGAGGTATTCATGGATGATTTTTCTGTGGTAGGTTACTCCTTTGACGACTATTTGTTGAATCTCAGCAGGGCACTTCAACATTGTGAAGAGGCTCAGTTGGTGTTAAACAAGGAAGAATGCCATTTCATGATCGAGGAGGGGATAGTCTTTGGCCACAAGGTCTCCGATAGGGGCATTGAAGTGGATAAGGCGAAGATTCAGGTCATTGAGAAGTTGCCACCTCCCATTTCAACGGAGGGGGTCCGGAGTTTTCTTGGGCATGCGGGCTTCTACCAAAGGTTTATCAAGGACTTCTCCAAGATTGAACACCCATTGTGCAAGCTGTTGGAGAAAGATGTGAAGTTTCAGTTTAATGATGCATGTCGGCATGCCTTCGAGACTTTGAAGCAGAAGTTGATTTCCGCGCCCGTAGTAGTTGCACCAGACTAGGATGCCCCATTTGAAGTGATGTGTGATGCGAGAGGAGTTGCTTTGGGTGCTGTGTTGGGGCAGAAGCGCAATAAGATCTTTCATCCTATCTATTATATCAGCAAGACTTTGAATAACGCGCAACGAAATTACACTGTGACTGAGCAGGAGTTGCTGGCTGTGGTGTTCGCGTTTGACAAGTTTCGGGCATATCTGTTGGGCACAAAAGTGGTTGTGCATACTGATCACGCAGCACTACGGTACCTCATGGCCAAGACTAAGCCAAGGCTAATTCGATTGGTGCTCTTGCTGCAAGAGTTCAACTTCAAGGTGCAAGACCGAAAAGGCACGGAGAACCAAGTGGCAGACCACTTGTCAAGGCTGGAAGATACAGCCAGATCCAATGATTGGTTGACCATCGATGATTTGTTTCCTGATGAACAGGTATTGGCAGCTTCTGCTGACTTAATCACTTACCCTTGGTTTGTTGATTTTGCTAACTTTCTGGTGAGCGACATTATGCCTGAGGGCCTTAACCCTCACCAGAGAAAAACGTTTCTTCATGAAGTGCGCAGGTACTTTTGGGATGACCCATAGTTGTTCAGAACATGCGGAGATGGGGCCATCAGATGGTGCATACCGGAGGCAGAGATGTTGAGCATCCTGGAAGCCTGTCACTCTTCCTCAGTGGGGGGCATCATGGTGGTGCCAGAACAGCAAAGAAGATCCTACAATATGGATACTACTGGCCCACCATCTACAAAGATGCCCATGACATGGTGCCGGGTGTGATCAGTGTCAGCGCCAAGGTAACATTTCGAGGTGTCAAGAGTAACCAATGACCCCTATCCTTGAAATTGAATTGTTCGATGTATGGGGCATTGATTTTATGGGTCTGTTCGTGAGCTCCTTTAGGATGAAGTACATCTTAGTGGCAGTGGTCTATGTCTCTAAATGGGTGGAGGTAATAGCATTGTGAAACAATGAGAGCAAAAGCGTGGTACAGTTCCTGAGGCGGAACATTTTCGCCAGGTTTGGGACACCCAGAACTATCATTAGTTATAGGGGCTCCCACTTCTGCAACAAATCCTTCCGGGCTGTACTTGCTAAGTACGGGGTGTGACAACGCAAGGTCGCCATGCCTTATCATCTGCAGACAAGTGGGCAGGTTGAAGTGTCTAACAGGGAAATCAAGGAGATCCTGACCAAGTCTGTGAATGCCACAAGAACGGACTGGGCTTGGAAGCTAGATGATGCACTATGGGCCTACAGTACGGCGTACAAGACTCCCATTGGTATGTCCCCATATCAGTTGGTGTTTTGTAAGGCATGTCATCTGCCGGTAGAATTGGAGCACAAGGCGCTCTGGGCTCTTAAGGCCCTGATTATGAAGTGGAATAAGGTAGCCAATACGAGGCTAGATCAGTTAAATGAACTGGATGAATTTCACCTCCAGGCCTATGAGAGTGCAGCACTGTACAAGGACAAAATAGAGTCCCATCATGACAAGCTTATTGCACCAAGGAGTTTTGATGTTGGTGACAAGGTTCCGCTGTACAACTCAAGGTTGAGATTGTTTCCAGGAAAGCTGAAATCGAGGTGGTCTGGCCCATACAAGATCGCTCAGGTATTCCCTTATGGTGCAGTCGAGCTGGAAACGGACGAACGACACCGTTTCAAAGTTAACGGGCAATGAGTGAAAAAGTATTTGGGTGCTGCAGATGAAACCTCTGTGATTGAGGTCTTACATCTTGACGAATTCTGAGTAGTCAACACAACCACGTCGAGCCGTGAAGTTAAACCAAGCGCTTAATGGGAGGCAACCCATCAAATAAAAAAAAAGAAAAAGAAAAAAAAGAGAGATATATACATGTTTATTTTATGCATTACATTATTTTGTATTTTTGGCCCAGGGAAGGATGAGCATTGTGAAGAGAGGCGTGAGCATGCGTACGGACGAAGGGTGTGACACAAATGCACAACAACCAAATTGTCAAAGGGGAGTCACATGGAGCCCTAAAGGGCCCGTGTTCCACCAGACGGACCATTTAGCGGTTCATTTGGCGCGTGGCCCTAGGTAAGTGCCAAAGGATGAGGATACCACACGCTTCACGGACCGTGTCACGTGACACGGACCATTTCCTGGACCGTCTTGGGATGCGTGTGGACGGGTATTTATACCCTCTTTCCCACTTTCACTTTTACATTTCCTTTATCTCTCTAACATTCTTCACGCGTTTTTCCCCCTTCACAGCCACAAAAATTCTCTCTCTTTTTGCACGATTTGAGAAATGCTCTCACGATCCATAGCACTTTCCTTGGGAAATTTTCTTGTTCTGATTTTAACTCTCCTTTATCAAGTAAGTTGTTTGTTTATCTTTTCCTTTCTCTTTTTAGTTTTAATCTTCTCTAGTTTTGAGTCTATGTGTGAATCTATGATTCCCCTTTGGTTCATTGAGTGCCATATGACACTTAGGTGTAGAGTTTCTTGAGGATTTGGTGTTGGGTTATCTTAAATCACCATTGTTGAACCCTTGATTCTTGCACATAGGAGTTTTATGATTTTAGGGTTTCTAGAGTTAGATTAATGATGTCTTTTATGCGGTAAGCAAGTATAATGGTCGATCTAGTGTGTTATATGCCAAATTTCAGGTAGGTGTGTGGGTTTCTAAGACTTTGGGGCTGACTGGGGACGACGAGTAGTTTCAAGGTTCATTACACAGACCGTGTAGTGGTTCATATGGAATCACATGTTGCCCCCTAAGACCCCTCTCACGGACTGTCCACAAGGATTGTGTGACTCCACACGGGTCGTATGGCCGTCCATGTAAGGTCACTTGACACATACCATATCACGGGCACTCACAAGGGCCATATCACGGACCGTGTAATGGTATACGGCCCGTGTGAGGCCCTCCATTTCGGACTACTCTGCACCTAATGTGCTTCACTATATTGATCCTCGTTAATTCCTATATGCATCCTAGTGCAAAACTCCCTATGATAGACCGGGTGATGCCACACTTAAGGGTTTTTGTCACTGTAATAACACAGGGGAAGTCTGAGTACTTGTTTGTATGTGTGTCGTCCTGCGTATTTCGACATAACTAACTGTTTTCGCAGGTAAAAATGGGTCCTCATCTAAGATTACGCCAGCCTAGAGACAAGCATTAGTCACGTCTTCGGGATTTTATCACTGAATCCTCTAGTCAGCACCAAGAGAGTAACTGAGGTGATGATTCCTCGAGAGGGTCCGATGTGGAGTTCACCAGCAATGTCTCCCCCCAATCCTCTCGTGCTACAAGAGCTCGTGCAGTGGGCCAACATATAGCTCCCCCCATCGCCGAGAAGCTGCAGCACAGGAAGAGAGAGAGCGACTAGCGTATGAGGTAGCTCGGACGGGAGCCTCCGGGAGCGCCGTCGGACCAAAAGAAAATGTTGTCGACATGGACCCACCTGGTTGATCCGACCACGACGGCCCAATAGACGCCTAGGGCATCTCAGGTATGTTCTACTCCCATTTTTGCTTTAGTGTTAATTATGGTGCAATGAGGGCATTGCACAGTATTTTTGAAGGAGGTGGGGCATCCCGAACCCTGAGGAGTTTTTCTTGCCATGCTTCTTTTCTCTGAAGGTGTATTATCTAGTAGAACTGGCATGTTTAGGTCATAATGTTCTATGTTTTTGTAAATACATGTGCTAACATTTGTTGAGGGTAATCCTTGTTTTGAATATTAGCATTAACAGTGTTTAAAAAAGGCTTATATATGCATATATCCCATCCTGACAAGCTATTATGCATTGGGGAAAGCATGTTATGCATGGTATGGTTAGCTCATCGACGAATGAAGTGTGACTAGGTTGATTTGCCTAATTAGTGTAAGAGATATGCCGCGTGTGTGTGAGTGTATTTGTTGAAACATCCAGCGGCGCACTTGTATGCTAGAACTTGCCTAGTTAGCCCCACTAAAACAATTGAATGATTGGATTAGAATAGGATATTAGGCCATTTTTTTGTGAAGTCACTTAGCTTGAAATCAACCAACCAAATGAAATTGCTCCCGTTGAACCAAAAGTTGAGCCTTAATAGTCCTTTTCTTTCTAATCACCCAATTCACCATCCTAACCTATCTGCAGATCTTTACTTTGGCCCTGGTCTCTCTAAGGACACTATGAACCTCAATCTAGGCCAAGAGCCTAAGTTAAGGGTGGCTTACATTTTCCCTGGTCCGTTAAAAAGACATTGTGAACCTTAACTCAGGCCAAAAGCCTAAGTTGAGGGTGGCTATCATAGGAAAAATAGGAATGTAAATATGGGAACGAGTCAAGTGACAAGAGGAGAAGGGAAGTTTGGGGGTGTGACCATAATATTTTTTTTAAAAAAACAGTGAGGTCGCAAAACCCCCAACTACATAGAAAGTTGGAAAGATAGGAGATATAAAAACGTTTGGAGGCTGAAAAGTAGAGCTGAAGTCACAGCAGTGTCTGGGAGGGGAAAAGTAGTCACTTCGCTCCTAAATTTACCTCACCCTAGCCCGAGCCTACATTACAAGTCGTAAAAGTCCTAAATTGATCCTAAAAAGGTCATTCGAGAGTACGGTGGTGAAAATAAGGGCAAGCATATGGTCCGTACTTGTGTGTCGGTGGAAAGCTTTGTTCTTAGTGCGAGTGTCCACATTCCAGTCTCTTCAATTGCATTTGTACACTGTGTGTGAGACTTCTTTGTAGTGAGGGAACTAGCTTTGCACTAATTGGTCGCTTATACAATCGGTTCACCTTTTTCCTGGATCATATGGAAGTTGACTATATATGCAGGCTACCTACCTGAATCTGTGCAGGTCGGTATGGGGTGTGAGCATATGTAGGGCATGGTTTTGAGTATAAATCATAAAATGAAAGGGTTACCCATAAGATTAATGAGGCACTTGTATTTATAAGTTGTTTGTGTGTGTTGACATTGCTTGAGGACAAGCAAATGTTCTAAGTTGAGGGTATTGATGAGTCGTAGAAATACGACTCTTACGATGCTTTAAGCAAAGGATTTTTTCACGTTCTCAAGCAAATGTGTTGGTTTGATGTGTGTATTTTGGTACTTTGCAGGAAAATGACGAAGGCATTGACTGATGGAGAAATTGGGAGAAAAAGAATAAAAATTGTTGCAAAGTGATGACATACGGACCATCTCACGGACCGTGGGAGGGTGCCTGAAGTGCCTAACGAAGAGAAGCTGGAAAATGGAGCCAAGTGATGGACCACGGAGGTCTTCACGAGCCGTGTCGCAATACACGGACCATGTGACCTATTGTGATCCCGCACTTGGGAGTGAAACTGGAACGAAGCCAAGGTAAGTCGCATAGGAGGAGCACATGGACCGTCAAGGATGCCACGGACCGTATCATGCACCATGAAGTTGATGTGAACTAGAAGGAACATCATCGAAAATATGGGAAACTGTGCAAAAGACTCACGGACCGCTAAACGGACCGTGAGACACAACACGAGCCGTGTCAGTGCCCGTGAGGAAGCGAAAGGCGATGACAGACGTACCGTGTGACGGTCCGTCACGACTCACATGGACTGTGTAATGAACCGTACCCATGCCGAAGTCTATTTTTCCTATTTTTAATTAGATTAGTTTTTCCTTATATGTATATATATTTTATTTTATTTTGTTTTTTGGTGTGTCGATGGCTGGAGTCAGAGAACAAGAGAGAGAACATTAGTTTGACTTTATTTTACGTGGATTGTGATCATTTCTTTGAAGATTGTAACACGGATTCATTGTTTTTTCAATCGTAAGTCAATTACTATGATTTCATTACATTGTTTTGGGCAAGTTATAATGAACATGCTAGGCTAAACCCACAACTAGGGTTGTGGGAACCATGACAATTCAATAAGATAACACAAATTGGGGTAAATTCAAGGGATTAATCGTTGCATTTATTGTATAATTCTTTGTTTTAACTTCTCCCTAATGAGTCAACGCATTAGGGCAAGCCCGTATTTGTTACATGCCCGAGAGGGATGTAGTAATTAGGAAAAGAGTTCTACAACAGAAATTTAGGGTTTTAACCTAGTCTAAGTACCTGAGACCAAAAGGTGAGGGTATTCTGAGATCGAAAACAAAGGTCGAATTTACATACACTCTGAGATCGAAAGGAGATGAGTGAAATATAGCTAGGAAAGACCGAAAGGTGAACTAGGTATTAGCTAATTTGTTTGATCTTGTATGCACAGTTAAGAACGAGTTTACCAAGCAAGTTTAGTTATCTTATCAGACGTCATGGGGAACACAACCCTAGCTTCTCATTCCTTGTTTGAAACCCAATATCAACGTCCTTAGTAGTTACTTTACAATAGGAATTTAAATTGAACAACGTAACCCCCCTATTTACTTTATGCAATTTTATCTTGGGAATAGCATTTACACCTAAAAGTCGGTACTAATAGATTCATTCTTACGCATTTCCTGTTGGATCGATCTCAACTCTGGTTGAGTTCTATATTTGAACAACGACCGCTTTACTCTTCCTTTTGGAGTGTAAATATGGGCGTATCAAATATTAATTAATAGGATTCGATTAATGTTTCTCATCTAATCAACCAAGCTGGGCCAAGTAGAGGTTGTACTGGAACAATAGGTAACGGTTAGTAATGTCACACTGCAGGGATGGATCAAATAACATAGTGAAATTTACCTCTTGCCTGTATCAAAGGATTTGGTAAACTTAACTTACTGTTCTGCATGCTACACACAAAAGAATTTGATAATATGGTAATACCATGTTAGGGACTCATGGGAACAAAATACCCTAGTTATTCTTCATACTAATTTCACACTTGTCTTAGCTTATGAATAATTTTCATAGTTGTTACAAGCCCCCCGGGAAGATAAGTTAGTTAATCCACCCGAATTGCTTTAAATTCTTCTAAGTCTACCATATTCCCTGTGGGAACGACCCTAATCTCGATGAGGTTATATATCTTAACAATGATTGCTTTATCCTTCTAAAAAGAGGTGTAGCTTAGGTGACATCACTTCGCGCCCTGGACTCCGTATTCATGGAGGATCACCTAACCCTTATCAATGTTCGCGAACAAGGGCTCCGTATTTGTGGAGAATTGTTAGACTATCACCCTCCGCGTTCTTGGGACCCTACCTGCGTTCGTGGAGCGCATTTTACCCGAATAGTTTTAAAATCCAAGAATCACCATTTTTGTTTCATTTTTGAACTTATCAAGCTTTTTGGGAGATTTTAAGAAGAGGTTTTCGAAGATTTAACCTAGGTAAGGTTTTCTAACACTAGTTTAGATATTTTCCATGAGTTTTATTATGATTTTGACTTAAATTTCATGATTTTGGATGTTTAAAATTGGAGATCTTTTATGATTGATTTTGAAACTTTAATGTGTGATTTCTGCTTCAATTTGAACTCAATATTTGTGGCATTTTCATCACGGACTCCATGTTTTGTGTAGAACTTAATTTTAAAGTCAATTTTTATACTCAGAAACTTTGAATTTTAGCCGTAATTATTCCTCTAAGCCTAATTCGTCCCAATATAAGCATCCAAATGCACCATAGTATCTATTTTTAATAATGATTAATCGATTCAAGCAGTGTTTTGAGGTTTGAGTTGATCAAAAGCTCGTCCGAGTATGGTTACTACATCGAGAAAGGTTTGGCTAATCTTTTTGGGGCTGAATTTGAGTTATGGAACATGCTTATGTGATAATTATGAGATGTATATTGTATTTTGAGACTATTATTTGATATGATAGCAATTGATGGGAATATAGTATCGATTATGTCAAAAATTGAGTAAAAGGACGATCCTATTGATCAAGAGATAGAATCATGAGATTTGAGATAATTTGGATATCATCAAGATAATATGAGACTTGAGATAACATCTAGATAGTGTTGTGGCTAATTGTTGATGAATGTGTAAATTTCAAAATAATAAGCCTATTTGGGGTTCTTGTGGTGCATGTTTAATTGACATCTTCATTATTGATGAGTTAGCAATAATATGAGGTAATGATGGCCTAGTGATAATGATTGGCATACATGGTATAGCTCGTTCAATATAATGATAGTTGTACCTATCTTATACTAGTTGCATTGGTATGTATATATTACTAGATCAATTGCATAAGTATGCATGTATCTATTACTAGATCAATTGCATTGCTATGCACGTATCTCTTACTTGATTAGCTACATTGGTATGCACATTTCTTATATTTCCTAGACGCATTGGCATACATGTATCACTTACTTGATTAGTTGCATTGTCATGCATATATCTTACACTGAATTGGGTGCATTGGTATCCATAGACCTAATTTCTGACTGGGTTGTATTGATATGCACACATGTTATATATGACTAGTTGCATTGGTATGCGGATATTTGATACATGATTGGATGCATTGTTATGCACATATCTCATTATATTTTTATCATTTAAGACATTATGATCCATGTTAAGACAATGGCTATGACATGTGACGCCTTGAGACACTCAATTAGGAGGCCTGTGATGCCTTGAGATACTTCTCATTATGACCTACGATTTTGTGTTATATATTTGAATACATGACCTGTGATGCCCCCAAGATTTATCTTGTAGATTTGGTTCGATAGATGTGTACATCAGCCCCACAACAGTTATGATTTCACCTCTTAAATGGCCCGGGACGCCATTGTATTCATACATAATATTGCATTGTATAATTGGATTGGTTCATGGTCTGTATTTGTTATTATTCATGATTATATTTTATTGTGCACTGACACTTTTGATGCAGGTGATAGGATTCTTTGTTATTTCATACTTGTTCGTTTTCTCTTACCTAGTCAATTAAACCTACTGGGTACATTTCGGTGTACTCACCCCCTACACTTTTTCATCCCTGCATATCAAGCACAGGCACCCGTCCAGGTTAGCTGATTCACTTTTTTGGACTTTTCTCCATCTATCCTGATCTTACCAGTGAGACTCAGACTTTGGATCACCATGGATCTTTGGGTCTTTTTTTACTTTGCTTTCAATCTTTGTATTAGATATTATTCTATCAGACAAGTTGTATCTTATGCTAAGACAATCGTATTTACTTTCTATACCATATTAGATGCTCTTGTACTCACGTCACTGAGTTTTGGGAGATTCTTATTCTATATGAGTTGCTTCTACTTTATTTTATCTTTTTTTTAGTCATGATCTAATTTTGGGTCATCATACTACCTCAAGCTTTCTCGGTTCTAAGTCAAATCCCATCAAATAATCATGATCAATAACATTGAACATTCATAAACTTGAAAAGCAATAACTCATCACATGATATAGGGTGGCTCATTAAAACACTTGTTGATTTATTCATGTGAGAATTGTCCTTATCATAAGTAAAATTCGTGATTAGGTAAGAAAATTCTTTCACCAACATTCATTCATTCATTAAAGGGACTTTATAAAATATAATTGAATAAATTTCATAAACCTTGAGAGAAGCCCTTATTATTTATGATAATAATATATTGAAAAATAGGATAACTAAGTGGGTTTACCTTAAACAACTTTAAACCATGAAAATTTTAAGGGATCATGCATAATGATGAAGAATTATATCAATTTGAATCATAATCAAAAGAACTCATAATGTACACTCATGAACCTTTTTAGCTTTATAGAGAATTTACTTAAAATAAAAAATCATAAAATTAAATAGATTTCATGCATTGAGTAAACAAACTTTAATTGAAACTTAATTCATGCAACCAAAGAAGAATTAGTCACAATCTCATGAAATTCATACATGAAATTGATTGCAAAGTTGAAGATCTCTTTAGGCTCCATGGGTTAAAGATGCCTATGAACCAATGCTAATATACCTGATTAAGATCTCTTTAGAAGAAATTAGCCTTGGAAGTTGAAAACCTTGTTTTGCTTCTAATGGAATCCTTACTTGATGGGGGGAAAATCATGAGTCTTTGTAGAGAGAAGATTTATGCTTTTGTAAATTGGATAAGAATGACGGACTTTTACGAGGTTAGGGTAGTTAAAAAATTAGTACTTTATCCTAAAAACTATACAGATACATTAAGAATAATTAGATAAAAAGAGTAAAATGACCCTATATAGAAGGTCCTATATAGGTCGTACAAAGCAACACAGATCATATAAGGGTTCGTAGGAGAGACCGACCAAAGGGTCGAAAAAAAAACTAAGGGCTTCCCATGAGTGGGACCATAGGTCGTACAAGGCCATACAGGTCATATAAAGCACCCTGATCCAAGGGGAATTGGGCTTTGACAGTGGAGGTTCCCACGGGGGCAACCACTACTCATGGTGCTTATCATGTGTTATGGGATCTGTCGTGGCCCTTACTCTTTCCTAGTGTATGCTCCAGAAATCACCTACACGGCTAATAGTACTTTGTATGGTCTATAGGGCCTCATGAAGGGAACTTGGTCTGTAAAAATTGAACTTTTCTAGGGAACTTCTTCTTAAACCTCTATTTTCTGACTCTTTAACTTATGGGCTACTACACTAGGGAAATATGATAATAGATTGAGTGTTGAATTGCAAGTTTGATGATTTGAGTTGTATCCATACAATAAGGAGTTGTTACATCTTTATAAAACTTATTTCGAGCAAAAAAAAAACTCTTGAAATTAATCTTGGTGCTAAGAAAATATTTTGAATTGTCATGTTTTGAGAGTGTATTATAAAAAGGGTGTTAGGATGCGAGTTATAATGTTTCTATCGCTAAGAAACCTGCAAATGATAAACCTATTAAATATGATAAGTTATGAATTATTCATTGTGGTTGTGATTATAATTGTGTTTGTGTCTGTGGATTGAGTGCCATACTTTTATACATTATTGGATTAGGTGTCATGTTTAGACACATTATTAGACTAGATGTTACGTTCTGACCTATTATTGGATCAAGTGTCACATTTTGACACATTAATAGATCAGGTGTCATATTTTGACATATAATTGAATCGAGTCTCATGTTCCTACATATAAACTATTTGGTTGTAGACCCCTTGAGTGTACTTTTGTTAGAATTGCATTAAAATTTATAAATATAAAATTGGTATATTGACCATGAATCATGAAAATTAAGGTCTTTTTATAAGATGGTCTACTGTGTTTTAGTTGTTTGTTATATATTTCACCTGTTGGAATAGCTATATAATCCTACTAGTACACTGTTATTATCTGCACTAATACTACACTTGCTTTTGTTGTTGAGTACAGAGCATCTATCGATGGCTGCTAGCAAACCTCAACTAGGTGAGTTTTTATTCAAGAATTCAAGGATGAGTTAACGTCTTTTGGGATACCATGGATTCTTCCACTATCTTAGTTCACTTCTTTTCGGACTTACAATTCTATTTATTGACTGTTTTAATTTTTTGGGGTTGCATTCACTTATATCAAACTAAAAGATAGAGTTTTGGTATAATGACTTTCAGTTCTTCCATTTAAGTTTCTTGGGTACTTGTTTTGCTTATTTAAATGTCTAAATTGTGCTAGTTCAGTTAGTTGGGTTAGAGTATTGGTTCTCCCACTAGAGAGTTAGTACGAGTGCAACTCACGACCCGTTTGAGGTAATAATAAAGTTTGTACAAGAGCCTTTGTTTGTTTATCTCTTTGTATCAAAATAAGTCTAGTAGAGTCTTATCGGATAGTACAGACACATTTGTACTTTTCTTCGAGAGGCTACATGGGTTTAGGAAATTCCTCTTTTGTATTTTTTTCTCTCATCTTTTCATGCTATAAATTGATTCTAATTGGCATCTTGAAATCTAAATTGGTGTCCAACCTCCTTCACTTTTATATTCATATATGGTGAATATGTATTACAATAGTTCTAGACTAGTAGCTCATTTCAATGAGCCCTCAGAGGAGCCTACAACAAGGGGTAAGAGTCGAGAAAGAGAAAAAGATCAAGGCAAAAGAAAGATAGCATCCACCAGGGATGTTGACCAAGCTAAGAAGGCACTGATAAGAGAAGTCCAATCCATACCTTAAGTAGGAATAAAGGATAATGTGGTAGTTGAGGTAAAGGAGAATGCAGAGGTAGAATAGAATGCTCAAACTGAAGGTACAGGGCATCCTTCCTTGGACCCAACATTGCATAAAAAGTACTAACTTAGTGGGTTTGATTGGATATTTAACCATTTCCACAAATACTATTATCTAATTTCCTGCCATCCACCCTTCGTTGCTATGACCTTTAATATGGGAAGAGCTTTGGGTGATAATGCATTTTTCCTTTTTTTGGGCCCAATGATGACTGGCACCGAGTATGCAATATTGATTAATTTATTTTAAGCTGAACCTCTAGGGTTCTAAGATTTAGAGAGTTAGGATGCTTGTGTGTTCATCCTTGATTGGTATAAGAGTCTGCATATGTTGGGGATAGTGCACCAGCATGATGTTGAGTTTGTGACCTTCTAACTTCAACGTGAAGCCATGTAATGGTTGAGATCCTTTGGGGAGTATCGTGGCCAATATTCCCCATCACTTACTTGGCCAATTGTCATGCATTATTTCTGGAGAAATATGTGCCTCAGGTCTTGAGGGACTGCAAAAAAAAAAAAGAATTTATAGCACTTGAGCTGGGTAGCATGATCGTGGCTGCATATGAGGCTCAATTCCATTGTTTTTCTAGATATACTACTCAGTTGATGACCATAGAATAGTAGAGGATATGGTTGTTTGTCAAAGGTTTAAACCTCAAGTTGCAACTTTTATCTGTTCATATGATTATTGCAGGTAAAAGTTTCAATGAGGTGATTGATTTTATCAAGACGGTTAATGGAGTGAGGAATGTTAGGCAAGCCAAAGCCTTGTCTAATAGGCCTAAGAGCATAAGTAATTTTAAAGGTTCCTATTCTTGAGGTTAATGTAAGCTAGCAATTGCAGTCCATCCAATTTAGTTAGTTATGCCTACTTTTACAGTGGTTATTTTTGGTACTTCACAGTAGGCTATTACTCATAATGGCCAAGAAGCTTCTTTGGCACCAGTTAGTCAACCCTCTATTGATCATAATTGTTATAATTATGGTGATCCAAGACATTTGAGAAGGGAGTGTCCCCGCCCTTGTGCGGCCAATGCCATATAGCAGCAGACTCGAGCATGGTGCTTATAGGTGGATGCAAAATAATGGTAGAGGATGCTCACATGATGGGCAAGAGGGAAATTAGAAAGGTCGTGATAAATAAAGAACTGGTAATATAGGTAGGGGATTAGTGCAAATAGGCAAAAAGGTTTCCTGTCACGATGATAGGGCCTAAATTTTATGCCTTTTTAGGTCGGATAAAGGCCAAAGGCATTGGATGCAATGATCACAGGTACTATTCTTTTCTTCATTCAGATGGCTCCTATTTTATTTGACCCAAGATCTACCTATTCTTTTGTGTTAGTATATTTTTGCTTAAGCTTTAATGCAATTTGTGATGTGCTTGATACCCCATGCATGTTTCTACCCCTATTGGAGTGTCCATTATAGTCACCACGTTTATTATGCTTGCTCTATTTTGTTTATGGGATTTGAAACTTAGGCTAACTTGGGGAGTTTGGAGTTGACCAATTTTAATATTATCTTAGGAATGACTTTAGTTTTCTCCTATCATGCAATGCTCAATTTTCATGCTAAGACTATAATTCTAGAGATCCTGGGTAGGGAATGATTAGAGTAAGAAAGAGTGTACAAGCCTAAACCAGCTAAAATTATTTCATGTATTCAAGTTAGAAAAATGGTGTGGCAAGGTTGTATAGCATACATGGCTCATGTTAGGGATGCTAAGGCAAAGTCCATCTCTATTTATTTCATTCATGTAGTGTCTAAGTTTAAGGAAGTCTTCCTTACGAACTTGCTTGGCATGCTTTCTAGTAGAAATATAGATTTTTGCATTGATTTATAGACCGACACTCACCCTCATCTGATTAAATGGTCTTACACTTTCATGATGACTAAGTATGCCTCTACTAATCATGGGCGGGGGCATAAGACATGCTCCTAGATCACCCTCAAGTAAAACTAAAGAAACAGTCTCAAGTATCAATATAAGCTAAAAGATGATTAAGAACGAAATGATAGGCTTGCCTTTAGAACATAAGGACGGACCAATCAATATTCAATAACAACTCCAGTGCTAGCTACATGAATGAGGAGTAGGATGAGCATCCTCTTCTATAATATATAATAATATAGGCAAAAAGTATATGTTAATACTTGGAATATACTTGGTATTTGAGTAATATGCATGAAGTAACATAGATTATAAAACGTGAGATGCAAGGCCAAAATTAATGAGCATATGGAAGAACTCGTTTAAAACATAAGATGAAGGAATAAGTAGAACACAAAGTCAATGCATCAAATCATAGTAAAACTTGAAACTAAACTTAGTCATGTTATGGGATATAAACCTTAACCAACAATCAGACCATGTGATCTATACTAAGAAATATCCATATTAATCCTGCACTAGAAGAAAGGGGAGAGTACTTGCCAAGGTAGACTCTATCATGGTACAAACATAAGATATATCTGGATCCATTAGTTACACCTAAAATCCCCTATAGTGGTATATACTTTGTGGCAAGAGGCTACTACTAGGATTTTTTCGGAAGATAACCTTAACATCTTTTAGACCGAATCCTACCTTAAGCCTTCTAGGTGCAAAGTAAAATCTCAAAGGAATAGTAAATCATAGTATATCAAATCCATGAAAAGCATATCATAATTTGAGTCAATTAAACCTTCATTCATATAGAGTATCTTATTAAAATCTTAGTGATTCATCAATGTGAGAATCGACCTTGTCATATTTAGGATCCATTATTAGGTAAGAAAACCCTTTCATCAACATCCGTTCATTCATTTAGGACTTCCATAAATCATACTTAAGTATTTTCGTGAAACTTGGGTGAAATCGTCTTTTATTTGTGATCATAGTTCATAGTAAGCTTGGGTAATTTTATGGTTTCATCTCAAATAATTCTAAAAATATTTAATTTAATGAAATCATGTGTAATAACAATAGAAATCATCAATTGAAGTCATAATTATAGGAAACTACACTATTGTTCGCGAACCTTTAGAAAGTCATGTAAGAAATCAACGTTTAAAACATCAACACCATGTAATTAATAGCAATTCATGCACAATTACGGTAATAAATGTTAATTGAAATCTAATTCATGCAATTGGAATAGAATTCATCAAAACCCATAAAATTCTATAATTGAAAAATTTGAATTCATAATTATAGGAAACTACACTAATGTTCGTGAACCTTTATAAAGTCTTGTAAGAAATTAACGTTGTAAAATATCAACACCATGTAATTAATAAAAATTCCTGCACAAATGCGGTAATAAATGTTAATTGAAATTTAATTCATGCAATTGGAATAAAATTCATCAAAACTGATAAAATTCTATAATTGAAAATTTGAAAATCTTTTGGGCTCCGTAGATGAAAGGTACCTGTAAATATGCACATACCTTCCAGTTGATTGAGAAAAAAATGAAGAAATCTTGAAAGTTAATGAAGAAATTGAGAAAAATCCTTACCTTGTCTTCAATGAAGATTTGGGAAACTTCTAGAGAGAGAATTTTTGAATTAGGCTGGAAATTTAAAGAATGGAAGGTTAGGTAGATAAAACACTTAATTCCTCATCTAAAATTAGTTAAAATGACTAGTATAAGTGCAAAGGGGGATAGAAATGTCCAGAGTACCCTAAAAACAAATTCTACGAATGAAAAAAAAGGAATGCCTAGGTCCCCGATGTAGAGCTGTTCTCCCATAGTTTATTTCTGAACTAATAAGGTCTAAGAGAAATTTGAACTGAGTTTGGCTAATTCCGCAACACCAGACTTGGTGCAGACTCTAATGTCCCACAAACATTCTCCGAAAATCACATAACCAAAAATCTGATAGCGGACCTAGTTCACTATAGATCATTTTTTCCAAAACTTCTCTTTTTCTTCCGTGTCCTGATTTTTTTAATCTACAAGGTATTATAACCTAAGATGGTTTTAGAACTCGATATAGGCACTATGAATTTCTACTGATGTCTTTTGGTTTGACTAAAGCTCCTCCCGCATTTTTGAGTTTGATGAATGGAGTGTTTAAACCAGTCCTAGAGTCATTTGTAATTGTATTTATTGACATTCTAGTTTATTCAAAGTGCAAGGAAAGCACACATAATATCTTCACATCATTTGGGATATCATGGGAAACAAAAATTGTATGCAAAATTTTTCTAAATGTGAATTTTGGTTGTCTTCTATTGCCCTCTTAGGACATGATAGATTTCCATAAGGTAAAAATATCTAATATTATGGTTCGGCCTAGCCTAAAGATGAGAAGTTCTGTGGGGCTTGCTCGTTACTATAGGTGGTTTATGAAAACTTTTGGTATCATTACTACCCATTTGACAAGGTTGACCAAAAAAGATGTGCTATTTGAGTAGATAGACAAGTGTGAGAAGAGATTCCAAAAGCTCAAAACTCTTCTGACTATAGCCCTAATCCTTATGGTGCCAATGGAAGGTAAGTTTTATCGTTTATTGTAATGCATCACATATTGGTTTGGATGCTATATTGATACAGGATAAGAATTTCATAGCTTATGCTTCACAACAAATAAAGGTTCATGAGTAGAACTATTCAACGCATGACTTAGAGTTGGCAGTCGTGGTGTTTGCTATAAAAATTTGGCAACATTATCTTTATGGTCTAAGTGTGAAGTTATCAATAATTGGACCATGCAAACTACAAATGCTTTTTTCATGGCTATAGAAAGAGATTGACCATCACAGTCTATAATATGTGTGCATTCAAAAAGTCATGAATTTAAGACAACAAAGGTGGATACAATTTCTCAAAGATTATAATGTTATCATACAATACCATCCAAGTAAGGCTAATGTGATGGCAGACACATGGAGTTGAAAACCAATAGATATAGGTAGCCTAGCATGGTTGAGTGTAGCTATGTTACCATTTGCTAAAGTGATTTACGTATTGGAGACCAAATTCATGATGTTAGGTATCTTAGAGAAAGGTGGAGTATTGACTAGTATTGAATTATGACCCACCTTCATTAAGGAGATTTAGGCCAAGCAGTTTAAAGATGAGGCTTTGAATAAGGTTAGAAGTAAAGCAGTGTCTAGTAAAGCACAAGATGCTACTTTAGATGTAGGTGGAGTGTTTTGTTTCAAAGGAATACTTGGTGTTCCCCAAGTAGATAGCATAATCAAGAGGATATTATCAAAAGTTCATGGATTATATTATTCTTTTCATCCCAGTGTGATCAAGATGTATTGAGATTCAAGTCAACTTTACTAATAGCCTAGTATGGAGAAAGACATAGATGAGTTTATCGCTAAGTATCAGTATTTTCAACTAATGAAATATGAGCATCAAAGTCCAGTATACTTATTTTAGAGAATTCTCATTTTTAATAGAAGTGGGAGAGAAAAACCATGAATATTGTTGTGGGTCTCCCCAAGGCCTTGGAAAAATTTGATTCTACCTTACTTGTAGTTGATAGGCTAACAAATTCAACCTATTGCATTTTGGATTATAATGCTCAGGTGAAAATATATGTAAATAAAATAGTGAGACTGCATGAAGTACCCCTCTATATCATCTTAGATTGTGGTACTCATTTTTCATCCATGTTTTGGAGAAATTTATATAAGGAGTTGGGAACATAACTCACTTTTAACACTGCTTTTCATCCACAGACTGATGACAGTTAGAGTTAAATATTCAAATGTTGGAAGACATGTTGAGGGATTGTGTGATAGACCTTGTGTAGTCATTGGGATAAGTTCCTATACTAATGTGAGTTCTCCTATAATAATAGTTATCACACTAGCACTGATATGGCTACTTTTGAAGACCTTTACAGAAGGGTATGTACACCGCCCATAAAATGGTTTAAGCCTGCAGATGTGAAGCCCTTGGGGTTTATTTGTGAAAGTATGTACAAGATAAAGGGAGGAGTATCCAAGATAAGCTCCTAGTAGCCCAGAGTTGATCAAAAGAGTAAGCAAACCTCAGGGTTAGAGACACGACATTTCAGGCTTGTGAGCAGGTTCTATTGAAGGTGTCCCATGAAGAGTATCATGAAATTTAGTAGGAATGGAAGCTTAGTCCTTGAAATAATAATCTATTTATAATCCTTGACCGTGTGAGGATAGTGATTCATAGGTTGGCTCTACCACTTCGGTTATCCGATGTCCATCTAGTGTTCCATGTGTTTATACTGAAAAAGTATCATGGAGATGGACACTACATCATTAAGTGGGCTTAGTGTTGTTAGCAAAGAACCTCTAGTATGAGTAAGAGCCCATTATAATTCTTGATTGGGATGTTCGAAAGTTGATGATCAAGGAAATTATGTTCTTGAAGGTCCAATAGAAGCATCATCCGATTGAGGAAAAAACTTGAGAAATTGAAAAGGATATGCAAGAAAAGTACCCTAAGTTGTTCACCGATTTACGTACTGCTGTATTCTTACCTTAGCCTAGGTTTTTTCTTATTTGAGCACTTGGAGATGAGTGATGAGTAAATTGGTATCTATTGTAGGCATGACCCTATCATTATAGGTGGGTCAGCGGAAAGGGAAATTGAGCTAGGAAAATTCTAAGTAGCAAGTTTACAATTTTGAGCCTAGGCCAGCTATAATAACTCTAAAGGTTATTTTTGATATTTTTGTAAAATTCTCATCTTACCCCTCTCAATAGTAGCCTCAAGTCCAATTTTATTGTTTTATAAAGTAAGTTTTTGAAATTGTTTTGAAAAGTGGACTTTTTGCTAATGAGTTAAGTTTTGAAGGCTTAAGTTGCTTAATTTTAAATTTTTGAGTCACATGAAGATTCGAGTTTCGTAATAGAATTATGTTTATTCCTTCAATTCTGTGATATAAAAATTTGTCTAGGAGAGTGCCGATATCACATTTTAAGTTGTTATATGGATTAGCGGACCAAAGTTGGAAATAGAGTAAAAGTTTGACTTTGTAAGAATTTCATGTTCAGGCATTTAGATTAGATTTCTAATGGTTGTGTTTATTTTGGGAGGTCATTTTTATTCTAGACTCAGCTTCGACATAATTTTTGAGTATTTTGATAGCGTTTTGATATTTCTAGTGCCTTTAAGTTAGTTTAGTGATGATTAATTGAATTCTGGATCAAGGAGACCTTAGATTCAATTTTTGAAAATTCCATCAAGTTTGGAACATCAAATTAGTACGGTAGCAAATATAGTTTGTGTGTACAGATTTTCAAACAAATCTCGAGGGTCCATTCCATGAATTAGTGCTTGATATGTTTGCTGATATCTGTCATCTGAGTACCCTTATTCGTGTTTATGATATTAAGCCCACGATCACAAAAGGTACCTTGTATGTTTTTTGCATTTTCAAGTGATGGGTGACGTTCGGAGAGCATAAGGAAATATTTTCTCCACAATTGCGGAGTGATGCCTATGTTTGCAAAGAGTCTTAAGATTTGGTGATCGCAATCGCAGGCTAAGTGAGTCGCGATCGTGATGAATTCTTTTAAGCCATAAAAGTGACCAACTTGATTTGGGGAATTTTCAAGTACTTTTTCATTGAAATTTCATTGAGTAAGCTATTTTAAACTTATACCTTCACTTTTCATTGATTATTTCTTCTATTTTAACCTCAAATTTAGGGACTTCAATCGTATAATTTTTGGGGGTTTCATGAACTCGAATTTTTGACAAAAGTGGTGATTGAGAATTATTTTAACCTCATTTTTAAAACTATTTTTTCCTTTAGTTTCTAAAATCTTGAGAAAATTTTTATATAAAAATTTATAGATTTTAACTTTATTTTTTATACTAAAATTTTGGACCATTCTACCATTATTTTCCCAAACATCATGATTTTAGTGTCTTTAGCTTCAAATTTTGATCGTGAATTATTATTTTCGTAGTTTATGGTTCTTTGGAGTATATTCAAAAGGAAAAATCTCTAGAAATAGAGTGATTACAATATTTTGCTAAGGCAAGTGGATTTTTAACTCGTAGTTAAGAGTGTATAACCTCATATTTTCTATTTGTGCAATTGAAGTGTATTGGGGAGTGATTTCGGTGCATACTTTGTGATATGGATTAATGATTGGTATGTGGTAATTATACGACTATAGGACTTGAGGTGAAATTTGAATATGAAAAATTCCCTAAGTGTTGTGAATCATTGTGGATGATATATATATATATATATATATATATAGTTATCTTCATTGGACTGTGAAAAATGATAAGAGAAAGATGTTGATGGTTATCTATGAGTTCTGTATCGGTCGGTGTTATTTGCTAAGGTCACTTCCCTCAGCTAAAGACGATGGATACTTGAGGGAAAGGTCTTTATCGGCCTTTGTTATTTTTTGAGGTCTCTTTTGGAAGTTGAGGTTTCTTTCAATAGATACATGGTCTATATGAGACACCTATAAATTTTGCAATAAGTTAATCAATGGATATATATCATTGGATAGACATCCGTCATAATTACTTGACATTACATTGAATCATCTAGTACCTCATTGTCTACTTTCTTTGAGCTATTTATTGGTAGAAAAACTGTTGCTAGTTGTTACATGTTGTCTAAGACATATTGAAACTATTGTAGTACTAAATATATATACACATATAATGTACACTGACTTTTCTACTTGCAAGGTGGTGGTTATGGAGGCATGTGGTTGGAATGATAACAATATTTGTATTCTTCATTGCTTTACTTAAGGTTTAAAATTCATTTGTAGGTGCACTATATTATTAGGTACTCAACCCGTGTTTCTACACTTGTGTAGGTATTGAGCTTGTTACCTCCTGATCTTTTTATTTTCCACGTAGACTGATGTTTTGAGATAGTTCTAGAAGTAGCAGCAGGTCCTTTTCAATGGACCCTTCAAACTTGTATTTACTTACTATTATTGTTCTATTTGGGAATCAAAGGCATTGAGACTTGTATGCATTTCATTTTAAATTCAGTTTTAGTAGAGGCTTCATGTGACACCAGTCTTGGGTTAATTTTTAGATAGTGGATATCCTTTCCTTTATTTCTTATCCATTGTATTTAGACTATTTCTTCCACTTTATTCTATTATATCCTATTTTTGGTGACTTGACTTGGTGGATTAAAAACAAGTGCCCACATTTGATTTTAGATCATCATATGCTAATATGAGAGACTTAGGTTCTTAAGTCTTACATGTATACAAGCCTAGTCTAGTAGAGTCTTGAGGATTGGTGCGTAGATGTCTATTACTTATCCTTGAGAGGTTATAAAGACTATTAGGAAAATTTTCGCTTTTTCATTTAATTTAGTTGTACATGAATTATGGTTTTGAGTGTTGAGTTATCATGTGTTCTTTTAGCGAATAGATATGGATAGAGCTTTAACTGATAGTAGAGGATGGGGAGAAGCTCTCGAGGATTTTGTTTGAGGTCCTAGTTAGAGATAGAGGTCATGCCAAAGGTAAAGGGTGTTCTTGAGGAGCAAAACATGTCATAGATTATGAGAGGGGTGTTTTCTTTAGGTGCCTTCTGAGATTGGGGCTGCAACTTTGTTAGAGGACACCTACTGAGGATGATGGGTATGTTTGAGAGCCTTACAAAGGGTTGTAATATTACTTGTACACAAAGAGTTTTTTGGTCCTAGGTAGGTGGCGGGCTCCTATTGTGCAGGATTTCACAGTTCGTGGTTAAGTGACCTATCCATCTATGGTTCCTGCATCAGTACAGATAGTCTTGAGCTAGTGCTTGCAATAGATGGTTAGCTTAGTTACAGATTTTAGAAGATGAATTTATCTCAGGTCCAGGGTGGTAAGGGTGAGGATGTTAATGAATTTTTGACACTATCCTATGAAATGTTGGAAGTTATGGGCCTGGTTGATCTACAAGGTGTTAGGTTTACTACCCTTTAGCTTTGAGGCGCCGCCAAAGAGAGATGGAAGACTTATATAAAATTGAGACCAATAGAATACCCTCAAATGGAATAGGATGTATTCTTGGATTTCTTTTGGAATCATTTCATACCATAAAGTGTTCGAAAGAAGAGCCGATCATGGTTTGGGAGCTTGACCTAGGGTGGCATGTCTATTGCTGAGTATGAGGGATGTTTTTATCCAATTGTCTCATCATGCTATATCATTGATCCAATAAAGGTGGAGGGGGTCTACAGACTTGTGAAGATTTGGGTGTTCTCTATTAGATCTTATATCTTTAGATGCATAAGGGAGATTCTTTTTTATCTAGTATGCACACAACAAGAAAAAAGACGGAGTTGGTGGCTCATGGGGAGATCAGGGACCCCAAGAGGACCTACTCAACTGGCCGATTCTCAGAGACATCATCTAAAGGTAGAGGTTCTTTCAAGAGGGGTGTTTTTTCTCAACGTCGAGGGCTAGTTCATGTATCATTACCAACATTAGAGGGTAGTATTAGTAGTCACACTAGTTAATCGAGCTCATCACAAGGGTTTATTTATAGGAGATCCTATTTTTGATTGTGGAAATCTAGGATATCATGTGCGGTAGGGTAAAAAAGGGCCTCATCTTAATTCTACAATTGTGGCTAGGGAGTCAGTGTTTGAGACTAGAGGTTGTGGTGGATTTTAGCCTAGTAGAAGTGGTCGTGCTTGTAACACCACAACTTTTTTTACTAAGATTGAGTCATCCTTCATATGACATATGATCTTAATTGATAATTCTTTATTGAGCATAAATTTTAAAGTTAATTCCTTAGAGTGGGAATAGAATTGGAGATTATAAAAGGATCATTTACATTAAGTCAAGTCTAAAGAATTTAACCGACTGAGTTTTTGTATGAGCTGATAGAAGGGTCAACTTCAAATGACCATATCTCCTAAAGTATAATGAGTTAGGTGACTCATAATATATTAAATTGAAGATCTTTTATTTAGCTTTCCAATGCATCTTATTTCGCTTTAGTCATAGTTCAGAGTAGAAAGTTATGACCATTTTACTGGAGACCTACAGAGCTTTCTAAAGAGCCGCGACAACTCCGCATCACGGATTTATCGCGAACCCTTTCTGGATAAGCTAAGCGATGTACCTTTATTTTATTTTGAGGGTACTTTTATCCTAAAACCTTTGGGAGTCTATTTAAGGTCCCAAAACATATAAAACGTCAGTTTTCATAAGTAAAACTCTCTCCTTCATTCCCAAACATAAACACTCAAGAATTATCAAGAAAGTGATCGAGTTGGGATTAACTTTCAAGATTCATCATCAAGGTGAGTGATTCTTCATGAATTTTAAGCTACCTAACCTAAATTTCTTTATCTATTCATGAAGCCCTAATAGAATCTTAAATCATGACCTAGGGTTTCAAGAAGACGTATTCTAAAATCCCAAGAAAGGATTTCTTGATTCTTCTTTTCATGAATTAGGGTTCTTCATCAAGAACTCCAGAGATTCTAAGTCAAGAACTCAAGAATGAAAGAGAAGTCCTTCAAACAATGTCTTTCCAAGTTCTTCCACTCTAAAAGAACTACCGAGATCAAGGATTTCCTCCAGGAAAATGAGTATTCATCAAATTTTGATTGTAATATCAACTTTCCAGGTATGTAAGGCTAAACTAGAAGCATGAGATTCCCCATAGAGTTCATAGATGAGTTGATGTATGAATAGTGTATATGCAAGAATACTTGAAGGTTTTCATTGAAACTTTGATTTGAAATTACATTTTTGCTGTGTTGATAATCATCATATTAATTATTTTCTTGAAGTTAACATTTTTCATGAGATTTTGCGTAGCTCTACATGATTATTTGAAAAACATGCATAATGAACTTAGGGGGATGAGTCTAGAGCCTTGAGGATGATGATGACTGTGATGTTGTGATTGTGTTTCAAATTGATGAGAGTCTTGATAATGATGTTGATGAGAATGATGTTCACGAATCTTAAAATTTGAAACTAAATTCTAAAAAGAATGTTTCGAACCCATGATGTTGATGTTGATATTGATGTTGATGAGATGAGTTGATGTTGATGCTGAGGTACTATGTCCCAATGGGACTGATGATGATGTATTATGTCCCTATGAGACTGATGATGATGTTTTATGAGCATGTCGAGTTCTGGAGGAGTGTTGAGCACCGAAATGGGTGAGAGTGAGTCTCACTTGAACTCATTATCTATGTGGCCCGCGTAGGAAGAGAGGATTGAACCGCAATACGAATTGCTCCTTTCTTGTCCCAATAGAGGACTACGGTTTTTTTCTTGTGGATCCACTGAGGTTGATGTCCTTTACCCCAGGCAGAGTATTGGATAGATGTGGCAACGACATCGCTTCGTTGTGTCATCACTGGCTCATAGGTGATGGTTGTGGGTTAGAGAAACTCCCAGTGATGTCTTACGTTGATAGTACTCTGATGTTGATGTTGATGTGATGGTATAAGTCGAGTTTCCTTGAGTTGAGTTGAGTTGAGTTGAGTCGAGTTTCCTTGAGGTGAGTCTAATGTATTGAGGATGTACTGATGAGATGTTGATGGGCCATTTGTCCACTCTTTATTCTTTCTTTGGATAGACATTTGACATTCTGATGGAGTATGATGTTGAGTTGATGTTATGCCTATATTATTCTGCCTATTTCTTATCCATTCAGCTATTTTACATACCAGTACATTCCACGTACTGATGTCTCCCTTTGGGACTGCATCATTTTATGATGCAGAGGTAGGTATTAGAGATCATCGATAGGCGCTTCGTTCGGGATCTATTCACATTCAGCTGATCGGTGAGACCTCCTTGTTTTCGAAGGATTTCCATATTATTATCATCTAGCTTTAGTAGTGCTTTATTTTCCTTGAGTTGGGTAATTATGGTCTGTCATGGTACCCTCTAGATGTTTGACTTAGAGGCTTCATAGACACTAAGTAGAGGATGTTATGTATTATTTTTTCAACTATTCTTTGTTGGAAATTAAAATTTTATATAAAGACTTGATTACTTTAATTATATTAAAGTCTTTTCCTTGAAGATGTTTCTTCCGTTGTTGAGTATGAGGTGACGATAGGCGAAGTGGTTCGCTCAAAGACTAGCAATAGTCTCTGAGTGCCGGCCACGCCAAGGGTCCCGGGGCGTGACAGTGCTTCATGTAGAAGTGTAAGAAACATTGTAATTCTGCAGGCAAGTGGATATAATTTTCTGGCCAGAGGAGCTTAGTTCTCCGGGAAGATCTAAGACAGAGGTGTCCAGTGCGATTATTACAAGTATTTCTTGATACTATTTTTTATATTCATTATGTTGCTTGACCATGAAGCTACATATCCCTATGTGATACCTATTTTTGTTTTTGGATTGGCTTACTTTGTAATTGTATTACCTAAGCATAAGGGTGTCATTTTTCTGGTAGGTGAGCCTTTCTAAGGTAGGTGAGCCTTTGGTAGTGGATCTGGTGTGCCAATCCTATCATGTCTTTGGTGGGTGTGACCCTTGAGTAGGTATAATTATTTTGTAGATGATGAGATTACTGAGAAATTAATTTCTAATAGACTAAGGCATATGATTTTCATGAATCCTTAAGAAATGAGTTTACGTTAAGATGGTTTTTTTACAGTGTGAATTAGGATTCAGGCTTTCATTGTAGGCTTACATTTGTGATATCTTATTTTGGACATGGTACGGATTTGAAAAGGAATAAAGATGATTAGTTTCATTGGTTTTGAGTGTTAGGGGATCTTGTGCATGGTGCCAATATGAATTTTACCACTTCCTATGATATATTAGCATATTGGCATTACATGTGAATAGAGCCTAAGGTAGAGTGTGCAAGTAGTTTTGTGGCCATTTTGTCATGGCATACATGTTCCAACCATACATGACTGACTTTAACAATCATTGGGCCTAACTTTATTGATTTTATGTCTTGGGTATATTCGCAATTGTCGTCCTACCATACATGACTGACTTTAACAATCATTAGGCCTAGCTTTATTGATTTTATGTATTGGGTATATTCGCAATTGTTGTCCTACCATTCTAATGATGTTATTTAGAGATTCTATGTGTTGAGATGTAACTTTTATTTGGTGGTAACTTGACCATTGATTCTTTGATATCATACTTTTTGAGTTCTTCCTTGATGTGCTAGAGTTTTTCAGGAAAGGTGATTGCCTACGCCTCTAGGCGCCTGAATATACATAAGAAAAATTACCCCATACCTGACTTAGAGTTGCAAGCAGTTATCTTTGTGCTAAAGTTATGGTGACATTACCTTTATGAGGTTCATTATAATATTTTTCACTAACCACCAGAGTTTACAGTATATTTCAACAAAAGAGACTACAATTTAAGGCAGAGGAGGTGGACTGAGCATCTAAAGGATCATGATTTGACTATTCTATACCATTCAAAAAGGCCAATATGGTTGCTAATGCACTAAATTAAAAGGTTTTTAGCATGGGGAGTCTTATAGCTATTCAAGTTAGGAAAGGGCCTTTGGCTAGGGATGTTTAGAGATTAGCTAATGGTTTGGTAAGGCTATAGATTTCGAACGATGGTGATGTGCTTGCTTTCATGGAAGGCCATTCTTCCTTGACGCATCAGATCCGTGAATGATAGTTTGAGGATAAGTAGTTGTGTATCATTTAAGACAATGTATCTAGAGGTGAATTGAAGGAAGTCATGCTTGATTTAGATGTTATTTTGAGGATTAGAGATTCATTTGGGTGCTCAAAGTGGGTTACTTAATCGGATTGATACTTAAAGAGCCTCATTCTACTCATAATCCATCCATCTGGGGGGAAACAAAGATGCTCCATCATCTATGTCAACATTATTGGCGATGTGGCATGAAGAGGGACATCATAGAAGTTGTGTCTAAGTGTTTGATGTACCAGCAGGTGAAATGTGAGCAGTAAAGGCTTGGTGGAGTTTCAATAGATGTCTATTCCTACATGGAAGTGGGAATAGATTACTATGGACTTTGTGGTGGGTTTTCCCACTACCCTGTGTGGTAATGAATCTATTTGTTTTGTTGTTGATTGATTGAGTAAGTCTACTCAGTTCATTTCAGTTAGTTTTAAGTACACAGTGGAGAGGTTGGCTTACTCTATATAAGTCAGATTGTTGAGCTTCATGGGGTGCCTATTCCTATTGTTTAGGATTGAAGATTGTTGTTTACGTCTCATTTTTGGAAAGCTTTATAGCATTACTTGGACATTCAGTTAGACCTGAGTTTATCATTTCAACCCCAGACAGATCGGCGATTTGAGAGGACTATTTAGGTGCTAGAAGATATGTTTCGAGCATTCATGATTGACTTTGGATGTTGGTGGGACTAGCATTTACCGTTGGTGGAGTTTCGCTTATAATGATAGTTACAATTTCAGAATTCAGATGGCTCTTTTTAAGGCCTTGTATGGCAAGAGATATAGACCACTATTGGATGCTTTGACTTTGTGGTGGTAGATAGCCCAGATACTGATTTTCATAGAGATGTCAAGGAGCAAGTTCAGTTAATTTATAGTCAATTGCTGGTAGCATAGAGATTTCAAGAGAGTTATCCTAATACATGGGTTTCACCCTAAGAGTACATGGAGGATGATCATGTATGGTTAAGAATTTGTCCCATAAAGGGTGTCATGATGTTCAAAAAGAATGACAAGCTAAACACTAGGTATATTGTTCCATTTGAGATTCTAAGTCGATTGGGAAAGGTATGCTATAGTTTTCCTTGCCGCCTAGCCTATCTTCTATGCATCCAGTGTTTTATGTTTTGATGTTACGTCAACATGCAATTTTTCTTGATTAAGTAGAGCTGGGTCCAGATTTGACCTATGAGATGAAGCCTGTGGCCATTCTACACAGACAAGTTTATAATTCAAGGACCAAGGAGATAAAATCAGTGAAGGTTCAATGGCAACATCTAGCCATAGTAGAGGCAACTTGGGAGACCAAGTTTTATATGCAGGTCAATTATCCACATCTCTTTGAGGCATCAGTATGTCATTTTCATTATTTTCGAGTACGAATATTGTTTTGAATAATGGATGATGTAATGATCCCGAAGGTTACTTTTGGTTGTTTTGATAAATTATCATGTTGTCCCTCTCGGTAGTAGTTTCAAGTCCTATTTGACTAGTTTTAAAAGTTGATTTCTAAATATTTTGTGAAAAGTGGAGTTTTTGTCAAAGAGTTGAGTTTTGAAGGGTTAAGTTGCTTATTTTTGAATTCTAAAGTCATTTAGAGATTCAAGCCTCAAAATGGAATCCTATCCATTTCTTTAGTTTCAGTATGTGAAAATTGGTCTAAGAGACTGTCAAAATCAAATTTGGAGTTATTATATAAATTTGAGGTTAGCATTAGAAATTGAGTAAAAGTTTAACTTATAATTGATTTTGATCAATATTTTGTGTTCAGGTACTTAAATTAGATGTTTTATGGTTATATTGATTATGGAAGGTGATATCATCTCTAGAGTTGTCTTGACATAATTTTTAAGTGTTCCTGTAGCATTTTAATATTTTTAAGGCCCTATGTTAAAAGGTCAGAAATAGGAAAGAAGTGCATGATTTGGGTCTAGTGCAGGAAGTACAATCCTATGTACGACTCGTGGTTGGAATGATTAGTCATAGATAGGCCTCGTAAAATGTGGTCAAAGATTTAGTGATATTTTAAAGTTTGAGAATTGGATGTACAGAGGGGTTTTATAACCTATAAAGGGGCCTACAAGATGTAGACTTTAGCTCTTAGAGTAGTGTGTCAAAATAAGTTTCTAAATTTGATGAGATGTAACTAGACAAATGGGGTTTATGGACCATGGTTCATTTGATGAATCATGAAAATTGTTTTATGGTTTGGGTCTGAGGTGAGGAATTGTTTCCTAAGTCTAGAATGATTCTATGAAGGGTCTTTATAACTCGAATATTAATTGATGAATCGTAAAAATAAGAGGTTCGTGGATTAGGATTCAGAGATAGATTTCATGGGCTCGGGGTGTCACCAGAAAAAACACCTGACCTATGAGCTGTAAAACAATCTACGACCAATAGATCAAGTTGTAAATAGGGCCCGATGGTTTTTAATAAAAGGTGAATTCGACCTTTCTCCATGCCTAAAGCTTAATACTAATTCGTTTAAGGCCTATTTCTACCCATATCAGTCCGCAACCCTACCATTACCGAAGCATTCACTCTCAACTCTAGTCTCTCAAAAAATCCTTTTAAGGCATTCAACTTCTAAGGCTCAAGAAGACAAAAGGCTAGGGTATCAAGGTTCTCTTCTCCAAAATCAAGTTCCTTTCTTGGACTTCCAATCAAGGTATGTGGGTCTTGATTTGTGGGTTCCTACAACCCCATAAAGCTTAAGTATATATATTTTCTTATTTTACTTATCTTTCAAGTTATTGAAATTTATAATTTGTATGAAAACTCTTTGAATGTTGATATCATGATATATTTATAGCTATATGAGATATATTGATGTGATATTATCATATGATTATGAGAGCCGATGACATACAAAGAGTTTTCATGAAGGGCTAACTAGGATTTTGAATGTTATGATGGGTTGTTTTTATAAATGACTTAAAGTGATGAGTTTCATAAAGATTTAGCACTTCCCTTTTGCATTACATGATTTAAGATTTACATGTATTTAACTCACCAAGTTTTATATTAAGTTCTCTAATGAAATATACTTATGAATGATGAAGGGTTTCACTATTTTCACTACTCGATCCTAGGTACTAGGTGTGTTATAGCCAATGGGGAAACCAAAGTTACTCAAAACAAGCCTCATAACATAACTTAAGCACATCCTTGGTTCAAAATATAAATCAAGCATCGACATATCATTTTAAGGGGATCGGGGCTTATGACTCATGCTATGGGGATAATAAAGGAATAGGAACTTCCACCATCAAATAATAAGGAAAGACTAAAGGGAGGGTAAGTATGACTCAATCTATAGGGAAGAAGGAGATTAGGAAGATCATCATTTTCCAATATCATCTATAACATTATAAAGGGAATATGCCAAGACCCGGACCTAGGGTCTAGGAGTCACATGGCAAATGGGAACCCTAGAGTCCCGAAACAAGCCTCAAAGCATCTGAATTCACATCATCAATTTAGAAGCGTATTCAAATAGTAAACATGTAGTTCTAAGGGACAGAAAAGTAGGACTCATTCTATGGGGATGTCATAGGGAAAGGGGATAACATGAACTCACACAACACATAGCACATAAAGACTAAGTGACGGATATGTATGACTCACTCTATGGGGGAAATTTGTTACTTAGGATCTTTCACATCATAACATGAAGCATATAGTAATACTCAAAATCAACCCACATAACGACATCCAAATGATAGTCATATCCATTGTCAAAATCCCCGAACACAACACTTAGCATATAAACATACAAGAGTCTACAAGATGTCCAACAATTTCTCTAGTCAAAAGATACGACGGGGGCCAAGATATGTCTTGGGCTCACCCTCAAAGTAAATAACACTAACAGAAGCAACATAGGCAGAGGAATGGTGGCTTGTCCTTGGAAGATATGACTCAGCACAACAAATGTCTCAAATCCAATCTAGCGTCAAACAATGGATGAAGGCAATCTCTGGTCTCTACATGGTTAGATCATGTAGGCAAGTACATTTGAATATACTAAGTATGCGAGCATGCAATGCATATGACTTATCAAACCTGCATTTAATGCAAATGTTCATATATAGTAGGAATCAAACCTCAACCGATATGAGTAAGACTAAGCGAGCTATTACTTGGAATCCTAATGAAATTCCCTCACTGGCAAAGAGGTGGTCTACTCTCTAATGGTAATCATACTTCACCTTACAGGTATCCCTATTTCATATGAAGCAACCTTCCTTACGGGCATCCCCATTTCAGATGAGATTTTCACATATAGCATATCATATCATTTTTCCCTCCTTACGGGCATCCCCATTTCGTAGTCAACCTTTCTTACAGACATCCACATTTCATATAGGATTTTCACATATACCTATGAGTGGCACATAGTTCAAGTAAAGAGAGAGACCCTCAATCCATTGGTGCTAAACGATCATCCCACAAGAATACATATATGTATACATACACATGCTTTCAAAAGAGATGCAAGTCTTACAAAATCATTTCAATGCATTCTTAGGGTTAAAAGCCAAACACTATTCATAATAATTCATACTTAGGTAGAAATGCCGAATCACATTTCATATCATACTTTTCATGCGTTGGAATAGCTCATTCATTTATAAAAATATGGTGTAAACACCCATAATGCTCAAACAGATATAATCATAGATATTTATGTGATCACATTCTTGTCATAACCAATATCATATCAAAATCATATACATAAACATAATTGTTCTTAACCCACTTAATAATTTTCATAAAATTTGATGTTCATGAATGTATATGCCATGAATGAGATGATTATAGCATGGGTAATATAAATTCAATCTTAAGTCAACAATTCAATATGAAATTCAACTAAATGCAGAAGTGAAATTAAAATTCAAATCACAATTTAGATTACCCATACTTAAATCAAACATTAAAGGGACAATGCATATTCAAATCTTCATAATACTCACATAATTAAACATATTAGGGCTTAAATCAACTTAAAATTATCAAATAGGCTTAACTCATACTTCAATTGAATTTATTAAATCATAATATTGAAAACTCATATTTAAACTAAGTTAAAGTTCCATAAAATTGATTGTAAAAGAGGTGGGTCTTCTTGGTTGAAAGGGACCAAGAATGAAAACTCACATACCTTACTTAGGAAGATGAATTTGGGAAGAAATTAGCTTGTAGTTGAAACTCCAATAGAATCCTAGCTTGAATCTTGAAGATGAGACTTGGAGAGAATTTCGAGAGTTTGATTCGAGAAACTAAGGGTTAGTCTTGAATGAGGGGTTAGAATTAGTGTAAGAGAGGTTTAGGAATGTAAAGAGGGATTTAAAGGTCTTAAAAATCCTTGGGGATAGGCCAAAATATCAAAAACACTTCAATAAAAATGGCTCTTTAAATTTTATCCATAACTTATCACGACTGGCTTCACGGGTCGTGAAGCTCTTCACGGTCCATGAAGGCACACTGTCCAGCCTAGACCTGATCTATGAAAAAGGGCATAACTTTTTGATCTGAACTCAGAATGAGGTGAAACTAGATGTGTTAGAGCTAATTCAAAGAGATCCAATGTTTTAGTTTGTGGGCTACCAAGATATTTTTGTTGTAAGAGATATGATCATTTAAAGTTGATCCTTCCATCGGTTCTTGTGAAAGGCTTAGCCAATGTAATTTCTTTGAACTTGGCTTGATGTAGGAGACCCATGATGGCCCTAAATAACATAAATAAACTTGAATTGAGGGTTGAAAGTGAAATTAGCTTGAGCTTGAAGATACCACACTTAGAAATGTTCGATGCCAACACCCATACGGAGAGCTTCATGGGCCATACCAAGCCAAATGGTCTGTGTACTCCTCCATCCCACTTTACTTAGAAAATTCTTCATGACAAAGTTCGGATATGGTGGTCCAATACTTAGAAAATTTCCTCTCCAGTACCTATACGGGGTACCTAACAGATCGTAAAGCACCAAATGGTCTGTGAGAGGGGCCGTACCACATGCCTTAGGCTCAAAACTATGAAGTCTCAAGGCCAAGGCTACCATACGGTCCACCACATGGTCCGTATGGATTCACACAGTCCGTATGGGGTCTAAGTGGGGTATGTCTTGGCCTCAAACTCCACACTAAGGCCCTCACGCCCCACACAAGGCCAAGGGCCACATCAGGAGGGTCCATATGGTCCATATAGCACTATACAGACTGTGAAGGCTTCCATGAAGCATCACCTTGGTCTAAAACTTTTAGAAACCAAATATCTAAGTTCCATTAAGGTTGTACAAAGTCTGGGTCCTTACAGAATAGGGACTAAGGGACAAGTCACCATAAAAGCTTAAACAACACATAATTTGTACATAGCATAAGTATCCAGCATCACCTCTAAGTATGAGTAGGATGGAGTCCAAGACGTTTCATGAGCTAACCCTAAAATAAAAAGTAAAGTAATATTGTCTCAACATAACAAGCTAGAGAGGGGTGCTTCCGATGAACTAGAGGACGAACCGCAACAAACGATCCCCAAAGACCAAACTAGCCACGAGGAGGTGGATGTGGAAGCGCTCTCGTCCCTACATGGTTAGATAATATAGACAAAAAGTATGTGTTAGTACTTTGAATGTACAAGTATATGGGATGCAATGTAACAAGCAAACAGGATCCATAACCTAACAAGATGCATAATCATTTACAATGAATATGAGCTCAATATGACATGTATGATCAATGCCTTTGTCAAAACATCCATGAAGATAATCAAACCTTCATAACATAACAAACATATGTGGGAGGAGACCATAACTGACATATAAGACCATGTGAGTTACGACATGAAATCAAACATAATCCCCTATGCTGGAATGGGGAGACTACTTGGTAGGTGGACTTCTCCAACTTGCCTATGTATCTTTAGTGAATAAAATTGCCTCTGTGCATTCACTAGCCTATCCTACAAGGACTCTATGGTGACACAAAGTTGATGAGACATTAGGTTACTTCTAGGATTCCCTTATCGAATCCCACTGCCATGCCCCATTCAGTGATAAGGCATTCCCATGGAATATATTTGAAAACATATGCATAATAATAATCATTCTCGAGCTTGTAAACATAACATCTTCATAAAAAAAATAGCTCATTAAAATATGAGATCTGCCAAGTGAGAATTTTCCTTATCACAAAGGGATCTATCTTTTTTGTGAGAATTTCCCTTCTTACCATCTTGAACATTCGTGAGAGAGATTCATAACTTCATAACTTTTCATAACTTGTAAATGAACCCTCATCATTACAAATCGTACTTCATTAGAAACTCGATATGAAAATTAGATGGGCTAATGCATGAATGCTTTAGATCATGTAACTCAAGAGGACTATGCATCATTTTAGTGAAAATCGTTAGTTAGAATCATTCTTAAACAACCCAGCCAATTATTCACATCATCATTCAAATATATGTATAGTAATATGAAATTCATCTCATAAATTCATCAACTTTATTGTAACTCATGGTACCATCACATTCAAAGCTTTGAATATCATAAAATAGCTTCATAATAAAAAACCTTGATAGTAAATCATGCAGTTTGACTCAATAGATAACAATCCTTAATAGAAATCATGCTTAATAGGAGTAACAAGAAAAAACCATAAGAAATCAACATTGAAACTTAAAGGATTTAGAAAAATAGATTTTGGGAATCCATGAGTAAAAGAACCCATGGATGGAAGACCCACATACCTTATATCCTTGAAATAAATAAAAAAATTGAGGAGGCTTAAAAGAATCACTTGGTTGATTAAACATCAATGGAATCCCTTGAGAAATCATGGAATTGATTGAGGAATTCGGTGAGGGATTGAGAGGGTTTTGAGAGTTGGAGATGGAATTAGGGCTAAAAATGGCTAAATAATGGAGGAATCCCATCTATAAGAATGTTGGCTTATGACCCAAAGGCCTTCACTAGAAAATAGAAAAGTTCAAAGAAATTTACGCTTGCCAGGAGCAAAGACACATCGTGCCCTGGTTCCCCCATAGTGTAATTTATTCTAAGTTCAACTTCTGCTGTTTTGGCCTATGAATGAGTTTAGTCTATTTTTGTACTATAGAGGAACAAGACTGCGACGTGAATTGGTTGCACACCCTTCTAGTTTACGCCAAAATCATCCAAAAAATATTGTTTTGCTACGGGTGACCTAAAAATCAATGGTGACTCTATCTTACACAATTTTGCCTTTTGAAAATGAATACAAATTCGGATTTTCCGAATAATTCATGAATTTTCAGATATTCAAGATTACAGCATAAGGGCATTTTCAAGTCGCATGAAAGGTACTACAACTATATGTTATGAAAGCTTATGAAAGTTTTAAAGTATTTATGAAGCCTTTTTTATGAAAGTATTAAGAATAGTGAAAGGATAATACTTACTAAAGATAGATCCTCTTATGAAGAGGACAATTCTCACTTGAATGGATTCTAAGGAATTATGAGCTACTCCTATTACGATGAAGTTATGTATCAAATCTTAAAATTGTATAGGCATGTGATCATATTATAAATATTTCATGGGACTTGACTTAGCATTGAGAAAGCTTGATGTAGAGTTCGTCAGCTAGGTTTTAATGTTATCCACCTAAGGGAATCCTTGTAGAAACTTCTTGGCCAAAACTATGCTGCCACCATAACGACCCTTGTAGGCTAAGGCTAGTGGATCTACAAAAACATAAAGTTAAAGTTAAAGTTAAAGATGTGCAAGCATAAGTTGATGGAGTTCTACCGGACCAGCAATCTCCCAGAGTCAACATAGGCGGTTATGTTGGATTCCATGTAGTAGTTCACATCGTTTTAAATGTCAGTCACAGTCTCCTCCCACAAACTATGTAGATGATGATTTGAGATATTTATGTTGTTGCAAATCATGTTTTAAGAATGCAATGATCATACATGATCTCTTGAGCTTATTTGTAATGTATTTATGCATATTGCTTACTATGATATTATGATTCCCTTATTGCATTACATCCACATACTTAGTATATTCTAATTATTAATGCATAGTTTTGCCTATATGTAGATCTCACTATGCAGGAACCAACGCTCTTCTTCCTCCAACTTGTGGCTAGCTTAGGATTGTTGAAGACTAGTGTTGGTGAGTTCTCTATTTCAAAGACAATATCCTATTCTCACTCAAGCTTGATTTATTAAGACATTTTGACTATATAGTTATATTGTTTTTGCTACTTTAACTGAGGGTGAGCTAGGAACATGTCTTAACCCCTGCCACCTCTAAGCTAGAGTTATGGTTGGACAATGTATAAAGGTTTATGTTTGATCCTTTTTTGAAGGATTGATCTCCCTTAGTCTTGTTTCCCCTACTTCCTACATTTTTCTTATTGTTCGTTACCTATGAAATGCTTGATGAATGCTAAGAAGTCTTAGGTGTATTTCCTTCAAGTTTCTTATTCGTCGTATCATGACAAAGCCCTAGACTTGGGTCATGATGTATTTCTAGTGTCTTAAGTTAGTTTGGTTGTCACTAATTAAATTTTAGATTGAATATACCTTGAATTCAATTGTCAACGATTCAATTGAGCTGGAACATCAAATTTAGTAAGGTGGCATATATTATTTGTATATGGATTTTTGAAAAACATTTGAGTGATCATTTCATCAATTAGTGCTTGAGGTGTTTGTTGATATCAGCCATCTACTGACCCTTCTTCACATTCGTGACACTATGCCTGCGATCATAGAGGGTACCCTGAATGTTCTCTGCATTCATGAACGGTGGGTTGCATTCACATTGAATTGGGGGACTTTTTCTCCACATTCACTGAGTGATGCCCACATTCATGAAGAATCTTGAGGCTTCATGGAATAAGTGAGCTGTGATTGCGAAGGGTTTTTTTGAGTCCTGAACAGTGACCAACTTCAAATATTGGAGTTTAGTCTTTTCATTATTTTTTGACCTTGGGAGCTTGATTTTGGGAGATTTTCAAGTGATGTTTTATGGAGATTTTTTTGCATAAGCTATTTTAGTTTATATCTTCAAGTGATGTTTTATGGAGATTTTTTTGCATAAGCTATTTTAGTTTATATCTTCACTTTTAATTGATTATTTCTTGATTTTAACAACAATGTTAGGAATTTCAATTGAACAAATTGGGGGTTTTCATGAAATCAAATTTTGGACAAAAATGGAGATTGAAGGCTCATTTTAAACCCATTTTAAAACTATTTTTTTCTTATTCTTATAAAACAAATCTTACGAAATATTTTTATACAAAAATTTGCAGATGTTGCCCTTGTTTTTTTATATTGAATTTTCGGATCATCTTACCCTTTTTCTCCAAACATCATAATTTTGGTGTATTAGGCTTTGAAATTTGATAGTAAATTATTTTTTTGACTAAATTATGGTGTGTTTTCCGCCAATAGATTGATCATGATTTTTGCCAAGATATGTGAATTTCTAACCTATAGTTAAGAGTGTAGAACCATGTATTTTCTATTTTTGTGGTTGGGATCTATTGGGATCTAACCTATAGTTAAGTGTTATGAATCATTTTTTATGAATACACTTACGAAACACATTTCTTACCTACTCATTCCTCATACATATACTTATTTGCATTGCATTGTGGAAAGTGATAAGAGAAAGCTAATGATGCTTGGGGCCGAGGTCTTTACCATTTGGTGTTATTTGATGAGGTCTCTTTCAACAACCAAGGAATATAGATACTTGGGGTAGTGGTCCTTATGAACTAGTGTTATTTGTTGAGGTACATTTCAGTAGACAAAGTTTCTTTCGGCAGATATATAGTCTATGTGAGAACCCAATTGGTTTCGCTCTGAGGTAATTAACAAGTGTGTATCGTAGTACAGGAATGCATCACGATTACTTGACATTGCGTTGCATCATTTGGAATCTCATTCATTTGTTTTGATTACGAGAACATTTTTTGAGCTATTTGTTGTGGAACAATTTGAAGATTAGAAATTGAGGAAGCATGTTAGGGAGTACAAGAGGGCTCGAATTGAAAGTGGTGGATTCTCCTACTAAAGAGCCGAGACTGGTGGAGATGTGAAGATATATGGTGGCCAAAATCAAGTTGATCAAGGTCCAACCAATTTTCCTCTAAGGTTTAACAGAGACAAGGGGTTTAACCTTGGGTTCAAATTACTACGTTACTCCAAGGTGTAAGAAGGGTAGAAGAAGTTACTTTAGTGAGTACTTGGCCTTTACTAATGTATGATATAAGTGTGGCAAGTTTGGTCATCATGCTAAGGATTGTAGAGGCGGTGGTGGTGCTAGGCCTCAAGGACAAGGAGTATAAGGTGGAAAAGTCCAAAGGGGTTCCCAACGCACCAATTGATTCTACGCCTTGCATGTTCGACAAGTGGTGGAAGAAACTCCATATGTTGTCCTGATATATTGAAAGTTTTCAATTTTGATGTGTATGCATTATCAAATTTGGGTGCCAATTTATATTTATTTTATTCCTTGGGAATAGATCAAATGTATGTCCTGAAGTCTTACTTGAACATGTTTTAGTTAGTACTCTTATAGGTGAGTCATTTGAAGGGTCTATAAAAATTGTCCCTTGTCTATCTTACATAATGTTATTGCTTGTCACCTTGTAGAACTCACCATGGTATATTTCGATATAATTCTTAGGATGGATTGGTTGCATGCCTCCATAGATTATATGACCCATAACATTAAATTTCAATTTCCTAATGAGCTCATTCTTGATTGGGAAGGTAGCAATTCATTGTGTAAGGGTAGATTTATTTTTCATCTTAAAGCTTATAAGTGTATATCACCTAGTAATAGTTAAGGATGTTATTTTTGAGGTTTCGTCTCTTAAGTTCGTTCCCATTGCCAATGAGTTCCCAGTGTTCCTTCTGAAAGGGAAATAGATTTTGGCGTTGATCTCCTTCTTGATACCTAACCAATCTCCATTCCTCCATACTGAATAGTTAGTTAAAGGAGCAATTAACAGATTTGTTGGAGAAGGATCTCATTAGAAAAGGTAGGTCTCCATAGATTATCATCAATTGAATAAGGTGATTATAAAGAATAAGTATCCACTTCTGAGGATATATTACTTGTTTGACCAATTGCAGTGGGATCGATACTTCTCCAAGATTGATATTCAGTCCGGCTATCATCAACTAAGGGTGAGGGAGTGTCATATTCCCAAGATGGGTTTTCAGGCAAGGTATAGGAATTTTTAATTCTTTGTAGTGTCATATAGTCTGACTAATGCACTAATGGTATTTATGGATCTAATGAAAATGGTGTTCAAGCCCTATCTTGATGATTTTGTAGTGGTCTGTATAGATGACATCTTGTCGTATTCTCGAAGCAGGGAAGAACATATAGATCATCTTAGGGTTGTTCTTCGAATGTTAAGGGAAAGGTAATTATATGCCAAGTTTATCAAATGTGACATTTTGTTAGAATAAATAGTATTTCTTTGTAACATTATATTGGATGAAGGGATTAAGGTTGATCCTAAGAAGACGGAGGGGGTGAAAAATTTTCCTAGACCATTGTGTCCTTTGGACATTAGGAGCTTTTTGGGACTAGCTGGGTATTATAGAGGTTTTTTGAGTGGTTCACCTCTATTTCTTCGCTAATGACAAAGTTAAATCAAAATAAAGCAAAGTTCGTATGGATGGAAAAGTGTGAAAAACGTTTTCACATATTGAAAGATCGACTAACTTCGGCTATAATTAACCTTGTTGGAGGGTACCAAGGGTTTGTTGTGTATTGTGATGCTTCACGGGTCAGATTGGGGTATGTGTTGATACAACATGGGAAGGTCATAGCCTATCCTTAAGACAATTGATGGTGCTATCTAACACATGATCTTGAGCTCGTACAATTGTCTATGCTTTGAGATTTGATATCATTATCTCTATGGGGTGCATGTGATTGTGTTCATCTACCACAAGAGTCTCAAATATGTGATTGTCCAAAAAGAACCTCAACCTAAGGCAAATGAGATGGTTAGAGATTCTCAAAGACTATGACATGAGTGTGATGTATCATCTGAGTAAGGCTAATGCAGTAGTTGATGCACTTTAATATGGTATCTATGGGTAGTGTGTCTTGTACTGAAGATAGGAAAAAAGAGTTGGTGAAAGATATATACCATTTGGCATATCGGGGGGAGGGGTGAGGTTGAATTGTTCTAACGGAGGTGGCATTTTTGTGCAAAATGGTTTCAAATCATCCTTCATAGTTGATGTTAAGGCCAAGCTAGACTTGGACCCGACAATGGTGGAGTTGAAGAAGTATGTAATAGAGAAGAAAATCGAAGTCATTTCTCAAGGGGGCGATGGTGTCCTTCGTTATCAAGAACAATTATATGTTCTCAATATAGATAGAATAAGGGAGATGATTTTAGATGAGGTTCATAATTCGCAATAATCCATTCACCCAGGATCCATCATGATATGTAAAAACCTAAGAGAGGTGTATTGTTGGAATAGAATGAAGATTCACATAGCAAGGTTCATGGTAGAATATCTTAATTGTCAATACCTAAAAGCCAGACATCAAAGTTCGGGTGGCCTAGCCTAAGACATTAAAGGTCCCACTTGGAAGTGGGCGGATGTGAATATAAATTTAGTAGTAGGATTGCCTCTTACTCAAAAGTAATATGACTCTATTTGGGTGATCGTTGATAAAATGACAAAGCCATCCCATTTTCTATAGGTCAAGACTTCATATAGTGCTCAAGAGCATGTCATGTTATATATCCGTCAGTTGGTGAGGTTGCATAGCATGCCATTATCCATTATATCAGATCATGGTACCCAAATCATTTCTTAATTTTAGAAGTCAATTCAAAGGGGCCTTGGTACCAAGGTGTAATTGAGCATAGCTTTTTATCCTCACATTAATGGGCAAGTCAATGGAAGAATCCAAAAGCTTGAGGACATGTTGAGGGTTTGTGTGTTAGAGTTCAAAGGAAGTTGAGATGACCATATACACTTATTGAGTTTTGATACAAAAATAACTATCATTCCAGCATAGAAGTGGCACCATTTGAAGCTTTGTATGGGAGATGATGTAATCTTCGATAGGCTGGTTTGAGGTTGGTGAAATAGCCTTAATTGGACCCGACCTAATTTTTGATGCTATGGAGAAGGTGAAGCTTATAAGGGAGAAATTGAAGATGACTCAAAATCTCCAAAAGTTGTATTATGGTGTTAGAAAATGAAATCTTGAGTTTAATGTTAATGATTGGGTTTACTTGAAAGTTTCACCCATGAAAGATGTGGTGCAGTTTGGTAAAAAGAGAAAAATAAGCCCTATGTATGTTGGGCCTTATAAAATTCTTAAGCAGATTAGTAAGGTTGCTTATGAATTGGAGTTGCCATTGGGGATAAGTATGATTTATCCGGTTTTCCATATAGCAATGTTTAGAGAGTTCGTGGGTGATCCAAGTTCCATTATGACCTTGGAAGATGTGAGCATTGAAGAAAAGTTGACATATGAAGAGGTTCCAATTGAGATCCTAGACTAGCAAGAGAAAATGTTAAGAAATAAAGAGGTCGCATCCATCAAAGTCCTTTGGAAGAACTAACAAGTTGATAGTGCCACATGGAAAGTGGAAAGTAGAAGTGGATATGATAAAAAATCCTCATCTTTTTCACTCTACTCAAGTCTAAGATACTAAGTTATTCTTGCCAAAGACATTGATTTCCTTGCGTTTTGATTTTTTTGTTACGGTGCATGCCTACATGATTATGAGACTACATTTAAGTGATGTTTAAAGCATGAGTCTGAAATTTCCATGAAAATGATGTTAAGTTGCATTTTGCATTCATGTTGGTTTTTTAAATCTTTCTTTACTCCATTCAAGCGTGATTTTATCACATTTGAGGATGAATATCCCCAAAAAGGAGATATTCTAAGGCCCCCTATGTTAAAAGGTCAAAAACATGAGAGAAGTAAAGAATTCGGGTTTGATATTAGAAGCATGAGCCTATCTATGACTCGTGATTGGGATCATGAGTCGTAGATAGGCCTCGTATAAGAGGGTCAAAGACATGGTAAACTTTTGAAGTTTGAGGGTAAAATTTACAGAGAGGTTTTATAACCCAAAGGGGTCTATGAGATGTAGACTCTATATCATAAACTAGGGGATCAAAATAGGTTTTTGAAGTTGAGGAGGTGTAACCAGATGAAAGGGGTTTATGAACCGTGGTCCATTTGATGGATTATGAACAAGGTTTTGTGGTTTGGGTGTAAGGTGAGGAATTCTTTTCCAAGTGTGGGTTGATTCTACAATAGGTCTTTACAACCCATAGATTGAATGATAGGTCGTAAATAAAAAAAGTTCGTGGATTTGAATTCAGAGACAGATTTTTGGGGCTCAAGGTGTCACTAGATAAAATCCCTAGCCTACAAGTTGTAAAATGATCTCTGACCTGTTGATTAGACTCATATATGAGGCCCAACAATTTTAAAAAGGGAAAATTCAACCTTTTTTCATGTCGTAAGCTTAATACTACGTCATTGAAGGCCTATTCAACCCATATCAGTCTCCAACTGTACCATTATCCTCTCATTCAGTCTCAACTCTAATCTCTTCCACAATCCTCCTAATGCATTCAACGTCTAAGGCTCAAGAAGATAAAAAGATAGGGTTTCAAGGTTCTCTTCCCAAAACTCAAGTTACTTTCATAGGTTTCTAATCAAGGTTTGTGGTTCTTGACTTGTGGGTTTATTTCACCGATAAAGCTCAAGTATATATATTCTTTATTTTGCTTAGGTTTCAAGTTATAGAAATTTTATGAGTGGTATGAAATTTCTTTAAATTTTGATGTATTTATAGCTATATGAGTTATATTGAAATAATGTTATGACATGATTATGAGAGTTGATGACTTAGAAGTAGTTTTTATAAATGGCTAACTGGGTTTTTGAATGATAGGTGGGCTATTTTTACAAAAGGTTTTCAACGAAAAGTTTTATAAAGATTATGCGTTTTCCTCTTGTGTTACGTGATTTAAGGTTTACATGCATTGAACCCACCAAGTTTCATACTAAGTTCTCTAATGAAGAATGTTTATGAATGTTGAAGGATTTCACTATATGTTATGAAAGCTTATGAAAGTTATAAAGTATTTATGAATCTTTTTCTATGAGAGTATTAAAGATGGTAAAAGGACAATTCTCACTAAACATATATCCTTTTGTGATAAGGACAATTCTCGCTTGAATAGATTCGAAAGACTTATGAGCTACTCCTTTTAAGATGAAGTTATATTCCAAAGCTTAAGAATGTATAGGCATATGATCATGTTATAAACATTTTGTGGGACTTGACTTAGCACCGAGAAGGCTTGAGTTGGGATTCATTCAGGTGGTTGTTAAGGTTATCCACCCAAGGGAATCCTATTAGCAACCTCTTCCCAAAACTATGTTGCCATCGTAATAGCCTTTGTAGGCTAAAGCTAGTGGTTCTACAATAGCATAAAGTTAAAGTTAAATATGTGCATGCATAAGTTGACGGAGTTCTATCTGTCAAGTAATCTCCTTGACCCCACATAGGGGGTTATATTATATTCTATGTAATAGCTCACATACTCTTATATGTCGATTATGATATCCTCACACAAAGTATGTATATGATGACTTGAGATGTTTATGTTAATTCAAATCATGCTTTAAAGATGCATATTCATACATTATCCCTTGAGTCTATTTCTCGTGTTATAATTTTATGCATATTGTTTACTGTGATATTATGATTTTGTTGTTGCATTGCATCCCACATACTTAGTACATTTAAAGTACTAATGCGTATTCTTATCTATATGATCTCACCATATAGGGATCGGTGATTCTCCTCCTTTAACCCGTCACTAGCTTTAATTTGTTGAAGTCTAGTGTTGATGAGTCCTCTAGTTTGGGGACAATATCCTATTTTATGTAAAGCTTGATGTATTAAGACATTTTGATCATCTACTTGTATTTTCTTTTGCTACTATAATTGAGGGTGAGCTAGGAACATTTCTTATCCCCCACCTAGTTTAAGCTAGCGGTATTGTTGGACAATTTATGAAGGTGTATGTTTAATCCTTGTTTTATGAATTGATCTCTCTTAGTCTCATTTCCCCAACCTTTCGCATTTTCTTACTGTTCATTACCTATAAAATACTTGTTGAATGCAAAGAAGGCATGGTTGAGGTTCTTTTGGGTTCCTCATTTGTCGTGCTATGATTAGGCCTAGGCTAGGTTCATGACATATTTCTATTAATTTCGAGTCAAAGAGACCTGAAAACATTTTTTGATGATTCTATTGAGTCCAGAACGTCTGTTACGACCAAAAATGGATCGCAACTAAAAGGAGGATAAAATAAATCGAAACCATCTCAACATAACACAACAAATCTCCCAATATTTGGAGTCATGAGTACAAGAACATCTAAAATGACACAGATGTGTAAATACACATTTCATAAATGAAATACAAGGTTGTCTCATAAAATCTAATACAAGTCTGAAAAGAAAATTAAAGGAAATCCCAAGGATCCGTGCGACTCGAAGTCTGAGCCTCACTGGTAAGAACAGGATAGATGGAGAAAAGTCCAAAAAAGTGAATTAGCTATTTTGTGCGGGTCTCTGTGCTCAATCTGCTGTGATGAAATAGAGTAGGGGTGAGTACACCAAAATGTATCTAGTAGGTTCAATCGGCTGGGTAAGAGAAATCGAAATATTCATGTAGTAATGAAGAATTCTATCCGTGCATCCAAAAAGGTTACTGTGCAATACAATATACAAAATAATACTTAGCTAAGATATCCTTAAGAACTCATAAATACCATATAATCATAATGTGAATATGATGCAAAACTCATCAGTCAAAATGTAAAGAGTGTCACGGCCTTTCCACCTGCCCATAGTCAAGGTACTATTAGAATGCCACAATCTTGCCACCTGCCCGTAGTCAAGGAATATCATGATGCCTCGTCCTTGCCACATGCCCGTGGTCAAGGTATATGAAGTATGAATCTCACCTTTGCCTCCTGCCCGGATCAAGGGGGTGGTACCAATGTTGATCATATTACCCTTGCATCCTGTCGGGTCAAAGGATGATATAAGAAACAACAATAGATGTAAACCAATGGTGCACCCAAATATGCGTGTAAACATGTAAAATAGCATTACAACAGGAATATTGATTGATTAAACTCATAATAGTCATAAGTAATCATGGAGTAACTTCAAGTGTCACATCTAATGCCTAAAAGTTATCATGTTTTAGATTATCGTAATTATATTAATAGTTAAGAATATAAAAAAACATCGGACCTTACTGGTCCCAAGTAATCAAGGACATCAATAATACTGGATCTTACTCATCCCAATAATCTCATAAATCTCATTTAGTCACATCTGATCTCAACTCATCATCATTCCATCATATTTCATCTTAGTTCATTAATAGGATTAAAATTACATCACAATTCGGCTCAACTAGAATAATTTTTCCTCATTATTTCAACCCATCAACTCAATAACACGATTGTCCATCTAAGCTCCCAATTATTGCATGAATATGATTAGTAACTCAAATCTAGTCCTAAAAAAGTTAGCCGAACCTAGTTTGATGATGAAACCACACTCGGACAAGTTGCAATCAACTCAAGTCCTCAAAATGATCCCCCAATTTGATCAACCACTACCAACAATAGGTAGTACTCATCAAAAGAAGCATTTTGATACCCATATTGGCATAAATTATGCTTAGGGGGGAAATAGTCAAATATAGCCCTAAAATCCGAAGTTCTCGAATCTGAGAAATAACTTTAAAACCATGTTCTACACGAAAATGGAGTTCATGGCTGAAAATAACATTAATATCAAGTTTAAATTTAATGAGAAATCAATAGTTAAAGTTTGAAAAACATATTCTAAAAATCCCTAATTTTGGGTGCTCGATTTCATGAAATCAAAGACAAAATCAAGATGAAACTCATAGAAAATGATTAGTTTAGTGTTAGAAATTCTTACCCAACAAACATTTTCAAACACCTTTCTTCCATATTTCCCAAAAAGCTTGAAAGTGCGAAAATTAATTAAAATGATATTTTATGACTTCAAAATTATCTCTGTATATAAAATGCTCCGCAATCACAAACATTAAGCCGCGAACGCGAGGATCAAGATAGCCAACCTCCATGAATACGGGCCTGCATCGGCGAACGCGAAGGTCAAAGGGTCTAACCTCCACGATCGCGTGGAGAGAGGCGAGAACGCAGAGGCCCGAGGGTACCTGCATCAGATATTAGTAAAACCAGCAATGTCAAGTCCGATTCCCAACTCAAAACGGATCCCCAAAACTTATCCAAACTCAAAACTTCATGAATCAAATATGTATTCATACCAGAAATAGTGATTTAGACTCAAGGAAATCATCAAAAATCCAATTTATGGCCTCCTTGCCACATTTACCAAAGCAAGTCGATAAAACTAGTTTAAATCTTAAAATACCAAAACTCCCCTTGAAAACTCCAAAAATTATTCTTACACCATTTTTAGTGTTAGTTTCACCATTCAGAACTAGTAGAACTATCGGACCTCCGGTTCGAACTTCCGAACTCCAAATGTTGATCAAAGTCAAACTTTGATTTTGAAAATGACTAAAATTACAACTTCGGCCAAAAAACCTCATTTTTAACTCTGAATTCAATTCTATAACTTCTCATAGTTCAATTTTAATGTTCTAGAGCTAATGGAATGTACGGATCTCTATCTGACACTCAAAACTCAGAATGACATAAAAACTCATATTTCAATAATTTAAGCTTCCAAAAATGCCAAAATTTATATTTTCAATTTTAAAACTCAGGATTTCAATTTCAACTATACAGATAGTTCAAATTAGGTCCGAATTAACTTATAAAAGTATAAAATAGTAATTTTCATGATAAAGCAAAAAATGACCGACCAGGTCATTACATCAAATTTAGTAAGGCAATATATATGATTTGTGTGGAAGCTGTGTTGAACAAACTTTGAGAGATTATTCTATTAGTTAATAATTGAGATATTTGCTGATATATGTCATCTGAAGACCCTTCTCCATATTCGCAACACTATGCACATGATCATGGAGGGTATAGTGTATGTTCTACGCATCTGTGAATGGTGTGTCATATTTGTGGAGCATTATGGGATTTCTTCTCTGCATTAGCAGATTGATATCATCATTCATGAAGAGTTTTGAGGCTTCACGAGCTAAGTGATCTATGATCGCAAAGGATTTTTAAGCGTTGAACAGTTACCGACTTCAAATATCGTGGTTAATCTTTTTCCTTTATTTTTGGAATTTGGAAACTTGATTTAGGCGATTTTTAAGTGGTGTTTCACGGAGATTTTGTTGGGTAAGATATTTTAACTTATATCTTCACTTTTGATGAATTTGTTTTTATTTTAACCTCAAATTTGGGGATTTCGATTGAAAAAATTGAGAATTTTCATATATTCGAATTTAGACAAAAATGGTGGTCGAAGGTTCATTTTAACCCCATTTTTAAAACTACTTTCGCCATTAGTTCTCTAAAATTTTAAGAATCTTTTTTATAAAAGAAACTCCATATCTTAACCTTATTTTTCAATATTAAATTTTTATATTATTTTACCTTTTCTCCAAATATCATAATTTTGGTGTCTTTACCTTCAAAATTTGATTCTGAATTATTATTTGACTAGATTGTGGTGCTTCGAATATATATTCAAAAGGAAAAAGCTCCTGCAATAAAGTGACTGCAATTTTTCACTAAGGTAAGTGAATTTCTAACCAATAATTAAGAATGTAGAATCTTGTATTTTCTATTTCTGTTATTGGGATGTATTGGGGAGTGGTTTGGGTGTATACTTCCTAAAATAGATTAATGAATGAGATGTGGTCATTATATGGCTATGTGAATTGAAACGCTAATGTGAAATTTGAATATGAAAAATTGCATAAGTGTTGTGAATACTTGATGAATGCTAATGTGAGTATTGAGCTATATGACATTGCATTGTGAATCTCATTTCTTACCACTCATTCCTTATACATATGTTTATCTATATTGATTCTGAAAGTGAAAAGAGAAAGATAATGATACTTTGGGCTGAGGTCATCACGTCCGATGATATTTGCCTAGGTCTTCCAGTAGGCAAGAAATATGGATACTTGGAGCTGAGGTCTTTTTCAGCTGGTGTTAGTTGTTGAGGTTATTGATTCTGAATGCTTATTTGGCGTTGCATTGCATCGTCTGGCACCTCATTCACTTGTTTTTATGATGAGTACCTTGTTTGGGCTATTTGTTGATAAAGTAACACTTACTAGTTGTTACCTGGTTACCACAACTTATTGCAACTGTTGTGCTACTTGGAATATATATATATATATATATATATATATGCACACACACTAGTTGGCTTTCTTGTGTGAAGGGTCGTAGTTGTGGAGATATGTGATTGGGATGATAGGAGTACTTGTATTCTTTGTTACTTTATTTAGTGCTTAGAATTCATTTGTTGGATACTATGTTGTTCGGTACTCACCCCTTGCTTCTATACTTGTATAGGTGTTGAGCCCGGTACCTCTTGATCTCTTTATTTTCCATTTGGACCTAGTTTTAAGACATTCTTAGAATTAGTAGCTAATCCTTTTAAATGGACCCTTTGAACTTCTATTTACTTACTATTTTTGTTCTTTTGGGAATCAAAGACATTGAGTTTTTTATTAATTTTCTTTTGAATTTAGTTGTAGTAGAGACTTATACATGTGACACCAATCTTGGGTTGGTGATTAGATTATGGATATCATTTCGTCTTTTGCTTCTCATTTATATTTAGACTTTTTCCGCATTATTCCATTATATCATATTTTGTCTGACTTGTTTCTTTAGATTAAAGGCAAGTTCTATACACTCAATTTTGTTTCGTAACATCACTTTTGAACAAAATCGTACTCATATGAGTTCTAGGATAATCCGATAATAAATTGAGAGGTAAATCATAAGTTGTTTGTTTGAGCGGATAGCGAAGATAATTAGGAGCTAATACGATTTTGCTAAATTTAATTCGCATGAGAAGAACTCTTGAAATTGATCGTGGTGGAAGGGTACATTTTGGAACGTTATAATTTTCACGACCCGAGAATAGGGCCTAGACATGACACAGTGAACGGGAACCTGAGAGTTCCTAGACAAGCCTCAAGTATCTAAATCCACGTTGTCGATTCAGGGAAGACATACAAATAGCAACACATAGTTCTAAGGGGCGGGAGAATAGGACTCATGCTATGGGGGTGATATGGGGCTAGGGACGTTCCACATTTTCACACCAAAACATGCATATAGCCAAATAAGAATATCCCATAAAACACTCTAACAAATACATAAGCTAGATACCATGCATAACAAGCGATTTTCAAAAGAGTCAACATTTTGTCTAACGAATGCCTCTAATCAAGATGGAACGAGGGCTAGGACATGTTTCGGGCTCACCCTCAAATGAAAAAAGAACTCGAAGATAGTAAAGGTAAAGGAAGATGGCTCGTCCTTGGAATATGGGACTCACCACAATACTCTTCTAAATTGGACTACTCGTCAAATAGTTGATACTCGAAGTGCTCGACCACTACAAGGTAAAATCATGTAGGCATAGAGTAGGCATTAGTACATTTCAATGTACTAAGTATGTGGGCATGTAATGTATATGATTTACCAAACCTGCATTTCAATGTTAGATGACAAGGGCATATAATACAGAAAGAATCATATATCCAATGGAAATTTATACAAGATGCCATAAAATTTATGATGCATGAAATGCAACAATGCTCATATATAGTGGGGATGGACTATAACCGATAAATCAAACCCATACGAGCTATTACATGAATTAGTCCAATAAAAACCTCCCATCGGTAGGAGAAGATTACTTGCTAAAGGTAATCTACATCACACCTTACAACCACACTTTTCAGTGGATGGACCTTATGACCATGCTTTTCAGAAGGATTTTCCATAATCATATCATAAACATAATAAATGAACAACCAATCCTTACGACCCAGTGTTTTCGGTAATGGCTAACGTTCTTATGTTGGTACATAGTTCAAGGAAAAGGAGAGGACCCTTGGGGATAGCCCTGACGCTCCCAATCCATCGGTGCTAAGTAAACAACATCCCACTTGAATACTTATACATATACGTGCTTTCAAGAGATACAATGTTCACTTCAAACCGTTCAACGCACATTCATAAATGATAATCATAATGGTCATGCAAGGAATAACTCATTCATATATACAAAATGGTGTGAATGCTCAAAGAGCCATAATCATAGACATGTATGTGATCACATTCTTGTCATAATCAATGCCTTACCAAAATCATATCATAATAGTTTCATAAAACATAGTTGGGCTTGACCCACTTAATAATTTCCATATAAACCAATGAGCATGAATGCAAATGCAATGCATGATGCGAGTTTGGGATAGGTAAGATAGATCCAAGTTAAAATCAATATAATAATGTTAAATTGAGTAAATCTATTATTGAATCAACGTCTAAAACATAGTATAAGTCATCCATGCATAAATCAACTTTAAAAGGGGACATGTATGTTCATATCTTCATAACTCAACGTAAATCATCATAATAGTGGTCAAAGTGATTTGGAAATCATAGGTAGAATAAAACACATGCATCAATTGGATTTAAGTAAATCAAGTAATGAAGATTCATATTTAAAGTAAATTTAATTCACGAAATCAATTGAATAAATTTTGGGTCTTCTTGGTTGAATGGACCAAGAATTAATCCCACATACCTTGATTGAGGAGCTAAATTTTGGGGAAGGATATAGCTTGAATTGAACTATAATTAACCCTAACCTTGAATCTTGAGAGGGGAGAGTAGAGAGGAATTGGGAAGTGATCTTAATGGTCACCTTATTCAGTTGCCTATAATCAATATACATCCGAAGAGATATGTGTTTCTTTCTAACAAACAACACTAGAGCACCCCATGGTGATATACAGAGCCGAATAAAACCCTTTTCCAACAAATCCTTGAACTGCTCTTTTAATTCTTACAACTCCGCCTACACAATACGATATGGAGGAATAGAGATAGGTTGAGTTCCAGAAGAAGATCTACGCCAAAGTCTACCTCTCTTTTAGGAGGAATGCCTTGCAAGTGTTCGGGGAACACATCTGAAAATTCATTCATCATAGGGACCGACTCAAGAGTAGGTACTTTGGACTCCATATCCTTGACCCTCACAATATGATAAATGCACCCCTTAAAAATCATTCTCCGTGCCTTGAGGTAGGAAACAAACCAACCTTTAACAGAGGAGTCACCACCCTTCCATTCAAGAACGGGCTCACCCGGAGGTTGGAACTTGACCTTCCGGGTTCTACAATTTATAGAGGTATATGATGCATGCAACCAATCCATCTCAAGAATCATGTCAAAGTTGAACATCTCAAGTTCTATAAGATCACACGAAAAAATTTTGTGCAACACAGAAACAGGGCAACCATGATAGATTGTATGTGCAACAACAGATTCACCTATGGGAGTTTAAACTGAGAAAGGGTCCCTAAAAACCTTGGGAGTCAAACCAAATTTAACATCCAATAAAGGAGTCATAAAAGACAAATTTGCACTCGGATCAAGCAAAACATAAGCATCAAAATCAAATACTTTTAACATACCTGTCACAACATCTGGAGTTTTCTCGACATCTTGGTGAGCATGGAGTGCATGGAACCGATTGTTCTTTGGGGTGACACCTTGGGGAGCTTTCTGTTGACCTTGTCCACCCTAGACCACCTGATCTTGACCTCTACGGGCATTCCTAGAACAGTCAATAACCTTGTGATTTTTATCACCACACCTATAACAAATACCCAATTCCCTCTAACACACTCCCGGGTGAGGCCTTCCGCACTTGTCACATATAAGATACCCCTGACTGCCACCAACCGATGCCCAGGGAGGAGGTACCCGATAATTAGCAACCCGAGTACTAGAACCTTGGCCCTATTGGAAGCGAAAAAGGACACCACTTCGAGAACCAGGGAATCCACCATCAAAATAGGTTCTCTTGGGATCGTGAACCCTTCTCTCCTTGAGTTTCTCCCCTTCGATTTGTTCTGCAAACACCATGATTTTGGAAATATCCATATCTCGAATGAGTATAGCAGTAAGACATCCCTTTACAAGCAAATAAGATATACCTGAAATAAACTTGTGCATCCTTGCACGGGGATGAGCCACAAGTGACGGAGCATGCTTGGAAAGCTTTGTGAATTTGAGGGCATAGTCCCTCACAATCATACCTCCTTTCTTGAGGTTGATAAACTAAGTCATTCTGTCTTCCCTAAGCTCAAGGGGAATGAAGCGATCAAGGAATGCAAATCTGAACTCTTCCCAATTAACATCACCACCGCAAGCCCTTTACATTGACCATTGAGTATACCACAGCTGAGCCACATCTTTCAGTTGGTAGGCAGCCAATTCAGCCTTTTCTTCAGAAGTGACACCGATGTTGTTCAATATGCTGGTAAGCTCATCAATGAACTCCTATGCATCCTCATCATCCTTTGACCCATGGAACTCCGGAGGATTCATCCGGGTGTAATCCCTCACCCTAGAAGCAGGCAAGGATCTTGTGGCAAGTTTGCCTACCTTGTTAAAGAGGTCACCACCTGGGCAAGCATGGAAAAGGTTGTACAAAACACACCGTTTGAGATAGGTTCAGCCATAGGACCTTGAGGAGCCTGTTCCTCATTAGCCAAAGCCGGACTTGGTTGGAGGGGTCTTCCTCGAGGCATCTTCTAAAATGGAGCAACGATACCGTCAAAATAAGGGAACCAAGTATATAAGCCATAGAACAACATAAGATATGAAGAAGTGAGGCAATTCTTATATCGCCTTCGTAGCCTCCCACTCATAGGCATGATCCATTTTACACCCATGAATAGGACTCTACTTAACGCAGCATATTGGACTTCGAGGACCATTTATAAACCTAGGGCTCTGATACCATCTTTTGTCATAACTCGGGACTAGGGCCTAGATGTGACACGGTGAATGAAAACCCGAGAGTTCCCAAACAAGCCTCAAGTATCTAAATCCACATCATCAGTTTAGGGAAAACATACAAATAGCAACATATAGTTCTAAGGGGCGAGAGAATAGGACTCACACTATGGGGCTAGGGACGTTCCACATTTTCACATCAAAACATGCATATAGCAAAATAAGAATTTTCCATAAAACACTCCCACAAATACATAAGCCAAATACCATGTGTGACAAGTGATTTTCAAAAGAGTCAACATTTTGTCTAACAAACGCCTCTAATCAAGATGGAACGGGGGCCAGACATGTTTCGGGCTCACCCTCAAATGAAAAAGGAACTCGAAGATAGTAAAGGTAAAGGAAGATGGCTCGTCCTTAGAATAAGGGATTCACCAGATTATTCTTCTGAATCGGACTACTTATCAAATGATTGATATTTGAAGTGTTCGGCCCCTACATGGTAAAATCATGTAGGCATAGAGTGTGCATTAGTACATTTAAATGTACTAAGTATACGGGCATGCAATGTATATAACTTACCAAACCTGCATTTCATTGTTAGATGACAAGGGTACATAATATAGAAAGAATCATATATCTAATGGAAATATATACACGATGCCATGAATTTATGATGCATAAAATGCAACAATGCTTATCTATAGTGGAGATGGACTATAACCTCCAAATCAAACGCATTCATGATGCATAAAATGCAACAATGCTTATATATAGTGGAGATGGACTATAACCTCCAAATCAAACTCATGTGAGTTATTATATGAATTAGTCCGATAAAGACCTCCCATCGATAGGAGAAGATTAGTTCTCAAAGGTAATCTACATCACACCTTTGGACCACGCTTTTCGGTGGATGGTCACATTCCTTACGACCACGCTTTTCAGAAGGATTTTCCATAATCATATCATAAACATAACAAATGAACAACCATTCACTACGACCTGGTCTTTTCGGAAATGGCTAACACTCCTATATTAGCACATAGTTCAAGGAAAGGGAGAGGGCCCTTGGGATAGCCCTGATGCCCCCAATCCATCGGTGCTATGTCAATAATATCCCACTTGAATACTTATACATATACGTTCTTTCAAGAGATACAATACTCACTTCAAGCCGTTTAGTGCACATTTAGGCTCAAATGTGAAATCATGAATCATAATCATAATGCTCATGCAAGGAATAGCTCATTCACATATACGGAATGGTGCAAGCACCCGAAATACTCAAAGTGCCATAATGTGATCACATTCTTTTCATAAACATTTCCTTACTAAAATCATATGATAATAGTTTCATAAAACATAATTGGGCTTGACTAACTTCATAATTTCCTTATAAACTAATGTGCATGAATGCAAATGCAATGCATGATGCGAGGTTCGCATGGGTAACATAGATCCAAGTTAAAATCAATATTATAACATTAAATTGAGTAAATCTATAATTAAATCAACGTCTAGAACATAGTATAAGTCACCCACGCATAAATCATTAAAAGGGGACATGTATGTTCATAACTTAATAACTCAATGTAAATCATTATAATAGTGATCAAAGTGATTTGGAAATCATAGGTAGAATACAACCCATGCATCAATTGGATTTAAGTAAATTAAGTAATGAAAATACATATTTAAAATAAACTAAATTCATGAAAGCATTTGAAAGATTTTTGGGTCTTCTTGGTTGAAAGGTACCAAGAATCAATCCTACATCCCACGCAGCTGCAAGCAGTTCCAGAATTGAGGAGATGTTTGATCGCCTATTGAAGAAAGCTGAGACACAAGATGAGACTCTACGAGGCATGAAATCAAAGATTTTTGGTATTAATCAGAAAATAGAGTCTCACTCTGTGGCTATCAAATAGCTGGAACAATAGTTTAGTCAAGTGTCGACTTAACTTAACCAATCTCAGAGCAGTACACTACCTATTAACACAGTTCAAAATCTTAAAAATGAAAGAAAATGTATGGAGGTTACTACTAGGGGTGGAAAGAGCACTATTGATCCTCCCATGCGGATTGATGAGGAAGATATTCGGGAGGAGATATTCATGACATGCGACACTCGAGCATACCATGCGTTTTTTTATCACTAGGAGGTGGCTTATTGGCCATTAAGGCTACTTGAGTTTTGGTTACAGGTAATATTTATATTAACCTTTTTACTATGGTTATCTATGATTTTACTTCCTGCCTTACATACCAGTACATGTTTATTCGTGCTAATGTCCCTTTGCCTGGGGACGCTACATTTTATTTCGTGCGTGCAGGTTCAGGTAGGGGCTCTGATTTACCCCTCCACTAGGAGCCCCATTCAGCTATGAGTTGGTAAGCTCCACCTCTTCCTGGAGCTTTCACAGGATGTTTACTTTTTTTGTATAGTTGGGTATGTCGGGGCCCTGTCCCGACAGTGTTAGTGATTCTCATAGAGGCTATTTTGGACATGTTATTGTGGGTTGGTTTTTTTTGGTGCCTTTCAGTCTTCGGTCATCAGATTGGCATGTATATATAGTGTGTGCTTGTACCTCTATTGTTGTAGCCTTGTCGGCTAACTAGTACCCTGTTGTTCTGGTTTATCTATCTTGTACAGGATTTATTGTTGATCAGGTCATGACCTAGAATGTCCAGGCTTAGTCTTTCAGAGGTTATGCTGCCTGATTTTCTTCTTGTCCTTAGTTAGTTCACTAGCATGTTTAGTGGCTTACCTGGCCAATAACGGTATCGGGTGCCGGTCGCGCCTCCCCTCTCTTTGGGGAATAAAGAAGATGATTATGGCAAGGATAAGGTGAGTGAAGCTGTTGATGTTCCATAGAGGTTGAAACCCATTCATAGGCCTTATCCTCTCTTCCGTCAAAGAATCAAAAAGAGGGAGGAGGAAGGCAAGTTCAAGCATTTTCTCTCTATGATGAAGCAACTCTCCATCAACTCCCTCTCATTGAGGCATTGGAGAAGATGTCAGGGTATGCTAAGTATATGAAGGATTTGGTCACTAAAAAGCGTACTATGAGTGAGCAGCTCTCCCAAGAGCATAAACATTGTAGTGCTAGAGGTGCTTGATTCAGAAGCAAGAAGATCTCTGTGCTTTAACCATGCCCTGCACCATTAGAAATATGGAATTCGCAAGGGCACTATGTGATATAGGTGTCATCATTAATCTGATGCCCCTTGTTGTAACAACAAGCTTGGATTGAGAGCCCCTACTCCGACTACCATGCAGTTGTTGATGTCGGATCACATAGTGAAGAATCTTATGGGGTTACTATACAATGTGTTGGTCAAAGTTGAAAAGTTCACATTCCCCGCAGACTTTGTGATCCTAGATTGCGAAGTTGACTTCGACGTCCCAATCATCTTGGGAAGACCATTCCTAACCACTAGGCGAGCACTAGTGGATATGGAAGTTGGTCAACTTAGGTTTAGATTTGATGACGAAGAATTCATCTTTACTATCTGTCACTCCATGAAGTATCAAGATGATTTGAAGAGAGAAGTTAGGGAAATTGGTGAAGTCTGAGTAATCAATTTGTCCAAGTCATGATGCAACAATAAATGAGGCACTACTTGGGAGGCAACCCAAGGTTTTTCATGTAATAATGTAGTTATAGGTTTACTTTCAGTTTTTGGATTCATAAGTAGTTTGTTTTCGTGTAAATTTGGACAACGGGTTAGTTGCATATAGGGTAACAATGTAATTTATGAAGAGTATGTTGGTACAGGACCAAATCACCAACGTTGGCTGATAAATACGACTGGGTCTATAGGTTGTAAGACATTTTGCGACCTGTACATCATCTTGTTGATATTTCCAATAAGCAGAAAAATTATGCCCTCATGTCCACAAGCCAACTTTACGATCCATATATCAAACTATGGGTCGTGAATGGGGCTCGTGGACCCCAGTAAGATTACTTAAAATTTTGCTAAGTGTTGATGGTTCTACGACCAACTCTATGAGCTGTAAACCACTTTATGGCTCATAGACTCATCCGTGTAACCGAGTCCTAAAAATTAAGGTTTGGATGTTCTACGAAACTATGGTTTGTGGGGCGTAAAACACACTATGGCCCGTAATTGGTGTTTGATAGAGTCCAGGCGCAGTAACTTTTAGTTGACCCGATCGATGTATAAATAGAGGGGACAAATTAGTTTGACCCCATTCTTGACCTAATTTACTAAATTAACCCCAACCAAATTTCCCCCCTCAATTTCCGATCAGCACCGACCACCACACCTCCATTTTGCGGCTAGATTTCATCAGCCTAGTGTTTCAAGCGCAGTCACCTCCTTCATATTCTTCACTTTAATTTCAACTCTTCGTAAGTTTTTGGTTAAATTAAGACCTCAAATTTACCTTGTAGTGGATGATTGATTTGAAAATTATGTGGGGAATAGTGTGTAGATATGAAATCTATGTTGAATTTAATTTGTGATAATTGAAATTAGGTTGTCCATTGTTTGAATTACTGATTAAGTCTGGAATTGGGCACTGCGGCCTTGTGCAAATGTTTTGGAGTGTTGTTTGCGCCTATTGAGTCGCTCACCACGTGTGACTGAATGATTTTGTTTGTGAATTGGTAGGTGATGACATCGGTGTGTAATCTTGTTAAAAATCGAGCATAGGTGGTAAGAATTATAGGATAAAGCATGCTTGGTCTCTTTTGATGGGGTAGATTTGTGTGAAACATGTTGGGGGTAGTAGGTGTGGTATGGAAATCGTGCGAGTACATGTGTATTTGCTTCAATGCTGGTAATGTGTTTGTTGAAGAAGTCTTGTTGGGTCCATGTGATGGGGTTAGAAACTCAGGTGACTAAATGTTCTTGCTCACGAATGGCTTTTATGGCCCGTGAATTATTCCATGAGTTATAATTTCCCCTCGTGAAAGATTTCGGAAACCTGATGTTTCTGAGTATCCATCAAACAAGACCTTTGACGAGTCGTCGATCACTTTACGGCTCGTAGATAGGTCTCGTAAATCTTTGCCTGGAATTGATTACTTAATGGAAATCTCTACAACCTAGTCCATGACTCGTAAAGTACTTTATGAGTCATTCCTGGTCTTGTAGACATTTCTAGTAACAAAATTAGTTTGAACCACCATTTTATAAAAGCTCCTCACAGATTGTAGTATCCATTATGGCCCGTAAAGATGCTTTAGTAGAACCCTTCTGCAACTAAACTCAGATGATTTTTTGCATTTTAATTCTTGATTTGTGGGGCTAACCATGGTGTGTATACGTTAATGTTTTAGGTACTATGGCCCAAAAGCCAAACATGACAGATCCAGGCTACGCAGTGGAGGCTTAGGGATGAGCCTTCGGACGATGAGCAGTCCATTACACTGAGTGGCTCACTAAAGATACTAGACATTAGCCTGGATCCAAATGCAGCTCAACTATAGACTAGAGTCATTGCAAGGGCTAGGCAGACACAGGCTCTTGTTGTTCGCACTCCCTAGTCTGAGGAGGGAGACAGTGATGAGAGAGGGTTACCACATATAACTACATCCAGAGAAGAGTCAAGCTCTGCAGCAGGCTTTGAGGACGGATGAGAGACAGATTCATCCACATTACCTCGGTCATCACCTCCAGATGCTCTCCGTAACCGATGGTGCATCGAGGGCATGTGGAGGATCTACAGAGAGGGAACACAACCGATAGAGCAGGGCAAGCCAACCTATTTCATCTATGAGGAGCCCCAAGTCATCTCAGATAGATTCAGTAGTGTCCCCGGTCTCCATGACACAATGACTCCATATGGGCTTCAGTCGCTCACACATGCACTTGGACAATACTCTTCGACCATGGTGAGGGAGTTTTATGCGTCATATGCAACCACTATCTAGATTACTCTTCCCAAGGGGAAGAACCCGCTCTCTCAGCCTAGACTGATCGAGACGAGAGTGAAAGAGCTGGCAGGTGGATATATTGGAGGCTACCATCCGCGGTATACTACTTAGTCAAGAGTTCCCTGCCCCAGATCTACCACAATGTTTGACTACAGGGTGGGTAGATGAGGAACCCACTTATGATGAAAGATCCAGAGAGATGAGTTGCTTTGATGAGATGGGTGGGCAGTTTTATTGCTGAGCAGGTTCTAGAACCTGCATGGGTCGCCAATCACTCAGAGCCTATTATCAAGGCTTCGCTCAGTTTCCCTTCTACGTTTTGGTGGGCAGTTGTTCGTTCATGCATCCCACAAATACCTGCTAATAATTCTCTAACTCCGGAGAGTGCGGTCTTGGTTGCCAGCATCTTAGCTAGCTATGACATTTACTTGGCCTGCTTCATTGTCGAGCAGTTTCTGAGGCTGCATTAAAGAGGTCCACCTCCATCCCATTTTTGTGCTTGATATACACGCTCTATCTAGAGTTGAGGGTGGAGGTATTTCACTAGCTAGACCAGTTTATTGAGTCCCAACATACTTTGGATCCTAGCTTGATCAAGGCTAAAGAGAACCCGGTGGCACTCCAGTGAGCACAACCTCCACCTATGCGTGAGATGTTCACCCCAGCGCTACCACCTGAGGGTTTACATACTAACACCACTACTGCTGCTGCTACTGAGGAGAGGGCCCCCCAGCGTAAGGAAGATGAGGAGTGCGGGCCCATTATTCTATTCCTGCACCACAGGCCACAACTTCACAGGCTACTACCGCGGGCATGGTCTATGTGTCCGCCGCATCCACCCAGGCCATGGCATAGAGGCTATCATATACTGAGTCACAGCTACCTTAGCTTGTTCATCAAATTAGGCCATAGGTACACCAGGCTATTTTAGACTCGGACTGTCCGTCGCAAGCATCAACGGTCGCTTATGCGATTCAGGACCGTATCTCTACCATGGATGCTTATACTGATGCCTTTGAGGAGACTATATAGCAAAGATTGAGCGAGGCTCGACCTTTAGATTTATCATCCCTAAAGACGGAGATCCAGCAGCTCCAAGCTAACATGACAGCAACACTTGCGGCACCTGTTATAGTTCCAGCGACTACACATCAAGTGCCTATGGTGGATCTATTTTGTCTTGATGAGTCCATAGAGGCTTCCCATATGAAGATACCTCATATAGAGGATGATGATCCAGATGAGATATACATAAGTGTGAGGATGACAGAGGAGGAGGAGCTCAAGCTTGACTTGAGGAGATCGAAAGACGAGGAGGTTAGACGATAAGCTCAATGGCATGAGAGCATGAGGGGTGCTGGCCCCTTCGGATAGAGCATTATTGCTAAGCAAACCACCCCACAGGAGGAGGGTGACCAGAATCAGCCACACACTGGAACTTGGGCGCCCAGGTATTCTTATTGACCCCTTATATGTTATTTTGCTTTAATTTGGTGCATTGGGGACAATGCACATATTTTTCAATGGGGTGTGGGTATTTATGGGCCTTGGTGAAGTCTGAGTAGCTTAGGGTCCATAACTACCCCAACTTTTAATCCTAGAGTTTTCTTGCTGTGTTCTTTTCTCTATGGATATTTACTTTATGTTAAACCAGCAGGTTTAGGATGCTTAGATAATATTTGTAGCATATAGTATAACCACTTGTGGCATATAGCATGTTTTTGTGTTCTGTCTGAAAAATGATACCCACTAAATTTTTCGATTAATACTTAGATAGAAACCATGCATGTTTACGTGAGTGACAATGTCTTTTCCGATAAGTGGGGATAAATTGAGATAAAAAGCATGATCTAAGAGTGTTTTGTGGATTATGTGTGCAGTGTGATGTGAGTGTGAGCTTAATTTGCTAGATTCATGTGTTTTGTGCTAATTCAGAACTTTCCATGTTAATCTAAGATAGATTGTAGATTAACTTGTTTAGGAAAGGATATTGGGTCATTGTTCTTAAATAGTCCACTTAGCGAAAAATAAGCAACCAAAACTATGATATAATACCTTGTTCCTAATAATTAAGCCTAACATGTACCCATTCTTTCAAAACACCTGATTAGTGTAGTCTTGGGTAGTGAAAAATCTTGAAATTGGCCCTGGTCCTTTTTTGAACATTATGCACCTTGACTGAGGCAAAAATCGTTAATTAAGGGTGGCTACGAAAAGTAGCCCTGGTACGAAGGATGGATATTATGCACGTCAACACAGGCTAAAAGCCTAGTTGAGGATGGCTAGTGTAAAGGGGAAACACAAAAATAAGGGGAAATACAAAAATAATGGGGTGAGTCAGTGATACAGATGAACAAGGAAAAATCATGTATCAGGTTCAAAGAAAAATAAGTGATGCCTTAGTTTGAGCTAAAAAGCAAAATAGAGAGTAAAAATAAGGCAAAAAGTTGAAAATTGAAAAGAAAGCACCCAGAAAAGCTTGAACAAAGAAAAAGGTAGAATATGGAGAAAATAACATAGTTGGTAGGGCAAAAGTATATAAAAAGGAGGGCCTTTAGACTATCTTCCCACTATATGATACCAAACCCCCCAAGCCTATGTTACAAGCCGAGAAAGTCCTAAAGTGATCCTAGTCTAGTTAGTTGAAGATTTGAGTCATGAGCGTGGGGGTAAGCCTATGGTATTAGGCATAATACATGAATATCATTTGTGAAAGTGAGTGATTTTGCATAGTCCCAAGGTTAAACATGAAAACATCATTAAGTGTCCGATATGGGACTTCTTTCTGTGAGGGCACTTGTATTGGATTGTTAGCATTAGACTTGTTAATTGATTGTGGGTTGTTGATGATCCCTTGCATGTCATAGTTATGTTGTCATATGCACCAGTTTGTATTTGTTAGCTAGATAGCTATCTGATCCTATTTTGAAAAGTTGGTGTGGGATTCTGAGTCTGAGATTTATGTGATGTATGACATGGGATTGAGGTCTGTGTGTTACTGTATTGTCTATATAGATTGTTGTCGCTTTAGGACAAACAATAATTTAAAGTTGAGGGTGTTGATGTGCTGCAAAAATACAACACTTTTTATGCTTAAAACTTGGAATTTTGTGTGCTCTCAATGCGATTTTAGTTGGCTTTTTATGTTTTTATGTTTATATTTGCAGGATTATAAGTTTGCCATGATTTTAGAGAAAGTTACAGAAGTTGCTGATTTTTGTTGCTGTATGAGACCTTTTATGGGCCGTAGGGTGGTTCCATAAGGAATTCTAATGAGAGGCTGTTTTTTGAAGTATATTCTATGAATATGCGGATGAGTCGTAGAGAGTTTTATGAGTCATAGAATATGGTGAGTGCCTTGAGGGTCAAAGACTTGGACTTTATGGAATTTCATCGGACAAAACCCCTCTTACAGGTCGTAAGATAGTTTACGAGTCGTAGAGGGGTACCATAGAGTGTATTCTAAAATCCCAGCAGCTGAAGTACGAGACCCTGATTATGCGTCGTGGAATGCTATACGGCCCGTAAAGAGCTTCCGTATTGCGTGCCGACCATTTCTCCTATTTTGTTTAGGACTTGAATTTAATTATTATAAATAGGTTTTATAGGGTTATTTTTTAGAAGATTTTGCCTAGTACTTAGAGAACTCACTATTTTGAGAGAGATAATTGTAAGATCATATTGGAGAGTCTTTGAGAACGCTTGTGGTTTAATGTGATCTTGAAGCTTCTGATTCTTATTGAATTTGGATTGCTTGTTCTTAAATCTATTTTGTAAGTGTTCAATTATGTCTTCTCAATTTATAGTTCTTTCATCTACACATAGCATGAGTAGCTAAATTCACAACTGGGGTTGTGGGAACCATGAAGAACTGACAAAGTAAAACTGGATAATTCATAACTTTTGAAAGGTGTATATGCATGAATTATTTAACTCTCTTCGTTTTGAATGTTTTTCAGTGGTGGCCAATATTAGAACTCGCCTAGTGTTATTGATTGGACCTAGGTAGTAATGAATAGGAAAAGAAATTAATTAACAGGATTTGATTAATGTCTTCTGCTCTGATCAACCAAACTGGGCTAAGGGGAGGTTATGCTAGGATTAATAGGTAATGGTTCGTAATGCACACTATAGAGATGGGTCAAGTCGCATAGTGAAATTAGCTCTCACCTTTGACCAAAGGGCTTGGTGAACATAAATTACCGTCCTGCATGTTATATACTAGAAGAGAATTAGGTTATTCGGTGATACTGAGCTAGGGAATCATGGGGAACACAATACCATAGTTTCTCTCCATATTGACTTTTCTCTTATGATATTTCATTTAGTTTTACTTTTTCATTGATTAGTGCAAACCCCACTCACTTTGGTGAAGTAAGTTGGTTAATCATTCGGATTGCAAATTGGTGAATTCTCGTGAGTCTACGTATTCCCTATGGGTTTGACCATAACCTTGGTTAGTTCTATATGTTGATAGCGATTAGTTTACCCTCTAAAAAGGAGGTGTAACTTGGATGACATCAGTGTCAAGGTTAGATCCCATATTGGTTGATTGTGTCCAGGTTCGGCTGTCATAGTCATGTCCTAGGTGTAACACCCATAACTCCTTTTTGAAGATCTGAATTTTTTCGTTGTAATTATAAAGCTTAAGCCTAATGATGTCTTACTTGTCCTTATGTCTTAATGTACATTCCTATATGTAGAAAATGTATTAAAAGTGGTTTAGTGTCATAAGAGATGTGTAGTACTTAGTCGAGTTCAAAAACTCCCTACCGATTAATTTTTTTGCATTAGATTAGGCAAGGGTCAACCTTAAATGATCATATATCTCAACGCATAAAGAATTAGGTGGATTATTGCCTATCAAATTAATGGTCTCTAAGTCTTAAACACAACCAAATTTTCATTATTTTAAGAGTTGTAGTAAAACATTATATCAAATTAAAGGTCTCTGAGTCCTCTATTCAACGCCAACAAGTTTGCTTCATTTCAAATTTAAAGTAAAACGTTAAGACCATTTTACTGCATATTATCAAAGTAGAGTTTTTAAAAGACTGATTCTATGATCCTTACTTACGGGCTGTAGATATGTCTTTGGACGCATACTTGCATCTTGTGAAACAAGTCTTATACGTAAAATTCTGGGTCAAAAATCTTATGAACCTAACTATGAGTTCTAGAAGTTTCTACAGGTCCTATAATAAGTTAAGGACCCTAACATTTACCCAGTTTCTATGAATGGGCTTCTAAGGACCGTAGATGGCCCTGTAAACTGTCTGATTTGTCTTTACGAAAGATTGTTTTAGTCCTTTTTCATTCTTTCTAAGCTTAAACAGTATAGTTTTACACCTAAGTAAGTCACTAAACACAATTATTCCTCCTCATTATGCTAAAAAACATTCTTAACTCTTAGAATATATTTTAAGCGGAGAAAATCTAGGGTTTTCAAGAATCTTATTCAAAATTCTTCAAGAATCTAGTTTTTCCAAGTATGTAAGGCTATTCAGAGTGTTGGACTAAGTTCATCCTCATGCTCTATATCCAAATTTAGTTAGCGTAAGCTTAATGGAGGGTTTTAATCTAATCTTTCTTGAGATTTGAGTTTCTATTATTCTTTATCATTAAATTTGAATCTTTATCATTGTAATTATTATTTCTTACATTAATTTAGTTCTTGGTTACTAGTCATACTTACCTTTCACATGAACTATAGTTAAGTTAAAATAAGATTCTGGTGGATTTTTGAAAGAGCACAGTCAAGAATGGTATGGAGTGGTTGACTAGGTTGTTTAATGTTAATCTAAAGACAGCTAAGATGTCTGTTGAGTGGAGGAGGAGTACAAGGTTCTATTATACAAGAACAAGGATAATATTCAACACTATAACAATTAAAGGGGTATCAAGTTTCTAAGCCACACTATGAAGGTCTGGGAGAATGGTGGACATGAGAGTGAGAAAAACAATGTCTATATCTAAATTCAACTTGTTCAGATACTAGTGCAGAAACATAGGGAAAGAAAGAGAGACCTACATATGGTATTCATTGATCTATAGAAGGCATATGAAAAAGTTCTAAGAGATTTTCTATGAAGGTGTGAAAGGTGTTCTAATAGTATATATTAGCGTGATAAAGGAATTGTATAACGAAGTTAAAATTTGGATAAGAACGGTGGGAGGAGATATAGAGTATTTCTCTATTGAGATGAGACTTCAACAATGATCTGATTTGAGCCCTTTTTGTTTTTCCTTAGTAATGGATGAGCTAGCACAGTCTTTTTAGGATGAGGTCCCATAGTGTATGCTATTTGTGGATGACATAGTACTGATCAATGCGACTAGAGATAAAGTTAATGATAGGTTGGAGGGTTGGAGACAGACTTTGGATTCCAAACAATTCAAATTTAATAGGACCAAAATAGAATACTTTGAGTAAATTAAATATTGTGAGGGATGAAGCAGATATTGAAGTGAGGTTTTTTGCTCAATCTATTCCGAAGAGAGACAAATTTAAATATCTTGCGTCTATACACAAGAGTAGTGGTAATATCAATAATGATGTCACACATCATATTGGGACAACAAACGAATTTGGGGCTTGCCACTAGAGTATTGTGTGATAGGAATATACCACCTAAACTTAAAGGTAAGTTTTACAAAATGGTGGTTAGACCATCGTTGCTATATGGGGTGGGGTGTTGGCCAATAAAAAACTCATTTGTTCAGAAAATATTAGTTCCTGAGATGAGGGTGTTGAGATGGATGTATGGAGAGGGGATAAAATTAGGAATGAGATCATTCGAGAGAAGTTAGGGGTGATCTTTGTGGCAGAAAAAATGAGAGAAACGAGATTGCGATGATTTGGGTATGTACAGAGAAGAAGTAATGATATTCCTATCAGGAGATGGGAGAGGTTGAATGTAGAGGTTACAGGGAGGAGCAAAGGTAGACCAAAAAAGCATTTGGGGAGGTGATTAGATAGGATATGATGCAACTTTACATCACTGAAGACATAACCTAAGATAGAAAGCAGTGAAGGTCGTATATTATGGTAGAATGCGAGATGGCTAATATGGATAGGATGATATTTGACTTGTGATAAAGTAGGTTAGTAGATGTAGTCGTGTCTTTATATATTGTGTTGTTATTGTCCGTCATTCATTTTTTTACTTTTATTGGCTTTACAAATTATTATTTGCTTTTGGTTCTAGTCGTTTGGTTTCATATCTTGTATTTTCTTCTTTTGGGGATGATATTTTGAGATAAGGGTCTTTAGAGAATGACCTCTCTATCTCTATGAGGTAGTGGTAACATCTGCATACATTTTACCCTCCTTAGATCCCACTTGTGGGATTTCACTAGGTGTGTTGTTGTTGTTGTTATAAAAGTATTTTTGAGCTATCAGTAAAAGAAGAGTTTTGAGAAAACTTGAGTATTCCAAGTGCATTACATGATTTTGAAAAGAGCATGGTGATTTCTAAAAGAAGGGATAGCATATTAGTTTTTGGAAGAGATATTCAGTTAATTAAAGTATTTTGTATTACTACCCATTATGTATGACTTTTGGAGTTTAAAGTGAGTTAAAGTATTTTGCATTTAATTGTTTCATGCATTTTCTTGAGTTAGAAGATGATTATTTTCATCAATTTTTTGAATAAGAATTTGAGCATGAGTATAGTTTGAGAAGTCACTTGATTTACCTTTTTAGCATGAATTGAGTAAGAAGTCTTTTAGTCATATTTTGAGCATGCATATGAATAATTTTAAGCATTTATTTTGTAATTGAGTTAAGAAGTAAATTTATGTTTCTATGCGTTCATTGAGTTGAGATCTTATACTTTAAGAATAAAAGTTGAGTTGAGATAAGATAAAGTTGAGCAAAGTCTAAAAGAGTTTAATTGAGTTGAATGAGTAAATCCACTTACTTGAGTTATGTGTATAATAAACTACATTTTTGGGAGTAGTATTAAACACTAATTTGACCGAGTACAGAACAATAAACCATGTGTCTAGCATAGGATAGGATCATTCCGAAATTAGGATGACTCATTACTTGTTTCTGAGAAGGCCTATTAGATGGATCCATAAGTTAAGTTCGTCCTTTACTCTTGCAAGGTATGAGATGGCTCTAGAAATATGGGAAGACATTACATCATCATGAGGCTCATAGTGATTGTTATCTGTTAGAGAAACTCCCGAAAAAAAGTATATTATTTTAGTATTTGATAACATTGCATATCTTAGTTGTGAACTTTTACATGTATTCATTACATTCATGTTTTATTTTCAGTTAAGCTATTTTCTATATTTCTTTTAGCATGAGTATTCAGTTTAGTTATTATTTATTCAATTTTATTATATATCATACATTCTATATACTAAATGATGTGATGTTAAATTACAACATTTTTGTTGCTTAAATCTTGAAATTTTTTGTGTTATCATAGTGATGTTAGTGGATTTGATGTGTTTTTACGTTTGTTTTGCAGGATTATGGGGTTGGCATGATTTTTGGGCTTAGTGTGCAGAAATGGCGAAAGTTGCTGTAATATGACACCCTTTACAGGCTGTGAAAGTTTCCACGGACTGTAAAGTAAGTTTCATAGAAAAATCCATTGAAGGGGAGATTTTTTGAAGTTGAGTCTATAAATATGCAGACAAGTCGTAAAATTTTCTATGAGTCATAGACAAGGTGTCGTACTCTGAGGATTAGAAAGTAGGGAGCTACTGAAAAGTCATCAGACAAACTCTCCATGGGTCGTAGAAGTTTATATGGCCCATAGATGGGTTTCGTAAAAGTCACCCCCAAAGTTGCTTAAGGAATCCACGAAGCCCCAATTACGGGCTGTAAAACTTCATACGACCCGTAGAGTTGTCCATAGAGCCTGCCGACCTAGTTCTCCTATTTCGTGTTGGTGTTGTATTTTAAATACTATAAATGGGTTTTTTTTTGTTAATTTTCGTATGGGACATCAGAGAGTCAGTAAGAATGAGTGAAAAACATTGTGAGACACTTGTGAAACAATATTTTGTGTTCTTTACTTCTTACTTGTGATCTTCATTGAAGAGCTTGGATTTCTTGTTCTTAATTTCATTATGTAAATGCTTAATTATGCTATTCAATATCGTGACTCTTACATCTACACTAATAATGAGTAGCTAAACCAACAACTAGGGTTGTGGGAACCATGAAGAACCAACAAGGTAAAACTAGATAATTTGTAATTCTTCGAAAGTGTCTAGGCATGTATCAATTAATTCTCCTCGGTTTGAATGCTTTTTAACGGTGGCCAACATTAGAACTCGTCTAGTGATACTGACTGGATCAAGGTAGTAATGAATAGGAAAAAAGATTAATTAACAAGATTCCATTGATGTTTCTCATCTAATTAATTAAACTGGATCAAGGGGAGGTTGTAATGGACAATAGGTGTCACACATCATGTAGTGAAATTTACCTCTCGCCTAGATCAAACGGTTTGGTAACTTAACTTTTCATTCTGCATTCTACACATTAGAAAAGAATTCAATTATCTGGTAACACCATGTTAGAGAATCATGGGGAACACAATACCCTAGTTACTCTTTATCCTAATTTTACACTTGTCTTAGTCTAGGATTTATTTCTATAGTTTTTACAAAAAAAACCTTTGGGGAGATAAGTAGGTTAATCCACTTGAACTGCTTGAAACTCTTCTAAGTCTACCATATTCCCTATAGGATCGACCCTAACCTCGGTTAGGTTATATATCTTGACAAAGACCACTTTAACCTTAAAAAAGGAGGTGTAGCTTGGGCGACATCAAGATTTGATGTCTTTGCTGGAGAATACTTCTAGACTTATTTAATATGAGTAGTTTAGAATTTAATCTTTATTTCCCTAATTTTACATTTTTGTTGTTTTTGTTTTTCATTCAGCGTGCAGGTGTAGTGTATGCACAACACGCGAAGTTGAGGCATTCCCTTGACTCCATTTGACCCAGAGATCTAAACAACATTGAGAAGAATGGCCCAAGATAACTAGAAAACACGGTTAATGCATCTCTGTATAAGAACCAAAATTAGAATGATAATAACCCACCTTTAATTGAGGATATTGATCAACAACCACTAGATCTCAATGTCGAATCTTATCAATGGAATCAATATCGGCGATTCTATGACTATGGATGTTACTGGAACTATTATGTTACCGCCACTGCCGGATGACACAAATTTCATAGTTTCGGGCAGGTTACTTCAAATGCTGCAAAATTGTGGGTTATTCACGGGCCTACCATCAAAGGATCCATAGAGCCATCTACATAATGTTGTGTTTGTCTATAAGAGTGTAATGAAAAACCAGAATCTTGCTATGGATGCTATAGAGCTTTCCTGTATTCTCATTGTCTCTAACAGGCAATGCAACGGTATGGTTATCCGAGCTCCCACAGAGTTCGATCATTAGCTGGGTTAAATTGCATAAGGCATTTTTTGAGAGTTTCTTCCTGAGAACGATGAAGCTCAAGTTGAAGGACCAAATCAACAACTTTGAGCAACTTCCTGGTGACTCGATCAGAAAAATATGGGAGAGGTTCACTAAGTGTCTGAGGACCTTGACCACAAGATCATAGATGATGCCTTGCTGGAGATCTTCTACCGCGATCTGGATGAGAATAGCCAAGCATGTGTTGATACTATCATGGGTGGCATATTTTTAGATCAACCATTTTTAGGGGTTGCTGAGAAGTCGGAATGTGTGGTTACGACGAATCCTACATGGGGAACAAGAGATAGGTCCTCTACCAAGCACTCATGTGTAGTCATTCGGATTTAGCTAAAATAAATGAGGAGATGATGCAAGAGCTTTGCCCAAATTAGCACTAACTTGGAGTAGTTGATGAAACATAGTCAGGAACGAGTTAATGCAATCACTCATCAGCCTTCGTGAGCACCCATGTATGAGAAGGCTTACTATAAGGACGACACTTGATTTATTACTTTTGGGAACAATGCCCAAGGGTCCAATCAGGATTATTTGCACCAAGGTCAAGGAAATCAAGGTCAGAACTATGACAGGGATAGCACCTTAAGAGACAACAATCGTGAAGTTTACTATGATAGAAACAGAGGTCAGCATAGAGATGTTGATTAGGGTCGCAGAGATGGTTATATGATGGTCCTTATATGCCACCACATAATCGTGACTCAAGTGCTCGTAGCTCTAGAGTTGAGGAGATGTTTTATTGTCTGTTGAAGAATGCTGACACATAGGATGAGATTTTGAGGGGGATGAAGTCTGACATCTCTAGAATTAATTAGAAGATCTAGTCTCACTCCGTTGCTATCAAACAACTGGAGCAACTGTTCTGTCAAATATTGACTCAACTCAACTAGCGATAGAAAGGTATATTGCCCAGCAACACAGTTCAAAATTCAAAGAATGAGGGGGTAGTGTATGGCAATGACTACTCGTGGTGGTACGTAGACCATTAATCCTCTTATGCTAGTTGACGGTGATGATGTTCAAGAGGAGACAATTAAGGTCAAAGGTATAGAGACTGGAGATGATCGTGCCAAGGATGGGGTGGTGATACTGCAGAGATGCCACAGAAGTTGAAGTCTATTCCTTGACCTCCTCCTCCCTTCACTCGAAGAATAAAAAAGAAGGACGAGGATGGTAAATTCAAGCAATTTCTCTCCATGCTGAAACAACTCTCCATCAACATTCCTCTCATAGATCCATTGAAGAAGATGGCAAGGTATGTGAAGTTCATGAAGGACTTGGTCACAAAAAAATGCACTGTAAGCCAGGAGCTCTCCTAAGAGATTCAACACTGTTGTGTGATTGCTCCAAGGTTCTTGGTGCAGAAGCAAGCAAATCTCAGTGCATTTACCATACCCTACACTATTAGAGATGTGGGGTTCGCAAGGGCATTATGTGATCTTAGTTCCATCATAAATTTGATGCCCCTTGTGGTGTTCAAGAAGCTAGGATTGGGAGTCCCTACTCCGACGAGTATGTGATTGTTGATAGTTGACCGCACGGCGAAGAAGCCTATGGGATACTCTATGACATCCTTGTCAAAATAGAGAAGTTCATATTCATAGCAAACATAGTGATCCTTGATGGCGATGTCAACTTCGAAGTCCCAATCACCTTGGGAAGGCCCTTCCTAGCCATTAGTCGAGCACTAGTAGATATGGAGGCTGGCTAACTTAAGTTTAGATTGAATGACGAATAGGTTGTCTTTAATATCTGTCAGTCGATAATGAGGCCAAATGACTTGAAGATGGATGTCTGGGCACTTAGTGAAGTTTGAGTAACCAAGTTGTCCAAGTCGTTTCGTGACAATAAATTAGGCGCTACTTTGGGGAAACCCAAGATATTTGATATAATAGTGGTAGTTTTGTTTTCTTTTTAGCCTTTGGACTTGTAGGTAGTTTAATTTTTAGCATTTTTGTTGTAACTTTTGGACATTGGACTGGTTGCATATAGGGTAACAGTATGTTCTATGAACAATATGTAGGTACATGACCAAGTCAGCCATTTTTGGATGAAAAGGCATCAAGAAGTGTTTCTGTGACTAGTTCTACAGGACGTATATAAAAATATCACCCATACACTGTCTTGTAGAACACTTCCAAAGAGCGAAAATTCGTGCACTCTAGTCTACAAGCCAGCTTTACGGCCTTTAGAAAAACAAATGGGCCTTGAATGGGGATAGTTGACCCCAAGTAAGCTTTCTACTTTCGACTAAGTGTTGGAGGTTTCTACGACCAACACTATGAGTCGTATTTAATTATACGGCTAGTAAACCAGTTCATGAAACCCATCTCCCAAAACTTGGTTTAAGCAATCTACAAAATTGGGATCTACGGGCCGTAAAATCTTTTATGGCCTGTAATTAGGGTTTCATAGAATCCTGCGCCCAATAATTTTGGCCGACCCGGTCAAAGTACAAATAGAGGGATCAAATAATTTTGACCCCTATTTGTCATGAAAATTACTCAAAATACCTGACCTTTTACCCCAAATATTTTCCGATCACCACCGACAGGCCATCACCCTTTATTCTGGTGGGCTTTTTCCAGCAACCCTTAGGTTCACCCTCCTTGGCTCCCCCTTTAATTCTTAGCCTCTTTTTCACTAAATTCAGTAAGTTCTTAGCCCTAAATTCCTCTAAATGCCCAAATTGTTGTGATTAGGTTGGAATTGGTTGATGTGTGTCGTATTCCAATCCGTATGGATACGAGTCCATGTTTTCCTGTAATACCCCACATCTTGTATGTACTAGTCCAATGCATATGAAACATGATATGGAAAGGTCAAAGCAGCGACATTTTCAAAAGTGCTTGAATTTCAAATTATAGGGCTATATGTACGTCTAATGCTTAAGATGACCGAGTGTATATAAGTTTTAAGTCAAATTGAGGAGAGCGAGGCCTTAAAAAAGTGTAAAGCAGTGAGGTGCTTGTGAGACTTAGGAAGCTAACAGGTGATTCACCTACGTGCTTAGCTTAAATAGGCTAGGTAGACGGAGACGAGGCCCAACACCGAATTTGTTTAAGTCCGAAAAAGAATAAACCCCAAGTCAAGGATGTCATTTGGCCCCATGTTTTAGCATCATAAAGGGACAACATTTGCAGCCCAAGATGAATAGGAAAAGGGCCAAATTACATTCACAACCAATTCACAAATAAGGCCCAAACTAAGTGGGTGTAAAATAGAAATTGCAGCAAAGCCTATCCAATTGAAGCCCAATAAGGCCCAAATGAAAAGGCCAAGTTTCTGCATCACCACCTTAATAAATTAAGGCTTGAAATGCAAAAGAAAGTCAGTCAAAAGTGGCCCTATAAAAGGGATCAAAGCCAGCAATTTCAAGTCATTTATGCAAAGCCAAAAATCATATTTCTTTCCAAGTTTCTCCTTGCTCTCTCTTAACTTTGTAAAGAATCCAAGGCACACCTTTAGGGTTCTTGAAGAGAACCTAATCCTTAAGGGCTAAGGTAAGTAAAAATACCCATGGTTTGGTATAATTCTTCCACAAAAAACATGAAGAGTATGCTGGTTGTACTTGTGCAAGAATTTGGGACAGCATGCGTTCCAAAGATTGTTGTCCACTTTCCTTGTTTATTAAGAGGATTCTCTCTTGTTGGTTGGCTGGATTATGAAGTAATATTTATGTTTTTAACAAGGCTTGGTTCTGTAGTGATGTAAGAAGGCTGCTGGCCCATTCTTATCTTCCGCGAAAATGAGTTCTTATATGATATCTTAACTGCACTCTTAGTAAGAATTTGTGGACTGAAATTTGGGAATTGTCGCCTCATTTTTTCATCTATTTGGGAAATGTTTTAAGAAGGTTTTATGGACTATTTTTATGTGTAAATATGTTGAGGACAGTTTGGTTGAGGATTGAAACAGATTGGGAATGGTTGGCGCCGAAATGTAGCGAAAGGACGTAATGATACGTTGCCTACTTGCGTGTTGTGTAGAATTGTTGTATGTTGTATTTTATGAGCTGTTATAGCACTGTTATGGGACTAAAATAAGCTGAATATGGTATGTATATAAGAATGTGTACTAGAAATACAATTAGAAGTTGAAATGTTGAAAGAATACTCTTTGATTGCTAATTACAAGCTTGCTACTCGGATATTATTTTTGGGTGGAATTGGACTACCAAGATGTGTTTATTAGCTGCTAATACTAGTTTTTTCAGTTATTGTATTGTAGATAAGTATTTGGAGGAAATGGATACTACTCCGAGGTAATAACGACATAGTACAACGAGGTATGTAAGGCTACTTGATTTTCTATTACTTGGCATGAAATCTACGTTCTTCCTTGGTAAATAAAGGCACTTACCGACTCTGACATAACTAATAACTGTGTCTCCACTCCTTACCATGTTCATATGTTCCCATACATAGCCATTGTCTAATCTGCATATGTACTTGGGTACCAAAGATACATGCATTCTTTTTTACCAAATAAAGTCCATGTGTTGTTTAATCTCCTACATGTTTCATTAGTTGTTTAACTCTCTTTACATTGTGGTATTATCTTGTGTGGTTGTTTATATTTCAAATGTCATGTCTATATTCCTACAGCTCTAAATTTTATGACCACCAAAATAAACATCTCAAAAGTAAATAAAAGATAACTCAAAGTTGCTTATTAATGGGTGGTATCCTAGGGGTCGAAGAATCACCTAGCATGGGTCGATCCCATATTACGGGGGTTATCCTAGGGGTGAAAGGAAAGCCTAGCATGGGTCGATCCCGATATTGATTTACTACTGACCAGCTGGTCATTTACATGATATATTGTCCATAGATTATACAGTAAAGAAAGGTAAAGTAATAAAGGGACAAAAAGTACATGATTCCACAGTATGACTAAAGGTGGTCTTTTTTTGTCCTAACACACCAGTGTGTGATTTCATTTGAGTTCTTATTTCATATACGGTATTTTCTTCCTTACATATTCAGTACATTATCTCGTACTGACGTCCCTTACGGGGACCTGCATTTTATGTTGCAGGTACAGGAGCTACTAGATCTCCCAAGTAGGAGTACAGGACTTCCAACTGTTGTTACTAAGCTCCAGGCTGCTTTAGGGCTTTGTGTATCTAGAGCTTATATTTTGTATTGTATAGTTGGTCATGAGGCGGGGCCTGTCCCAACCCATATATATATTGTTCCTTACCTAGAGGCTTTGTAGACTATGTAAAATAAAGTGTGGCCAAGGATCGTACTTTAGACATCGTGGCTCCAACGGCCTGGTCTTATGCATTTCCTTTTTTGGCTTGTTAATACTGTTTACTCCTTTTGAAAGCATGTTGAATATGGAAATCTTTTATAATGTTCATAGTAGGTGCATAGTTATATGTTGGTTCTCCCGAGCCTTGTCAGCGACGGGTGCCAGTCCGCCTTAATGGAACTTAGGGCACGACAGAAGTGGTATCAGAGTGGGTCATCCTAGGAAGTCTACAAAGCAGTGTCTATGTAGAGTCTTGTTTATAGATATGTTGTGCACCACATTTATTAGCAGGAGGCTACGTGGCATTTAGGAGTTGTCAGTTTCTTTTAATTTTTTAGATCATTCCATAGAGCCAAACGTTATAGGTTGATTGTTTCTAACCTCTAAATTGTTTTGTACAGCGAGTATGCCAGAAACAAGGAAAAGTAAAGGCAAAGGGAAGAAAGTAGAAGTGGTAGTTTGTGTACCCAGTCGGGTGAGACAACGAAATGAGGCCCAAGATGAATCTCTATCACAAACATCTCCAACTCCTCCAGCTCCTAATGAACCAGGAAGTAGTAAAACTCCCCTAGAACCTCCTACCAATGCTACCGTACAGGATCTGAGAAATGCGGTCCAATTATTGACTCGTATAGTTGCTGGCCAAAGTCAAAGACAAGAAGGTCCAATTATAGGTGCAGGTGGTGTGAATAGGCCAGCTAGCACGAGGATATGTGACTTCCTTAATTTGGACCCTCCATCTTTTACCGGGTCAGATCTTAATGAAGATCCACAAGACTTCATCGATCAAATCCAACGCACTTTGGATGTTATGCATGTAAGCAGTACAGAAGCTGCGGAGCTGGCAACATATAGATTGAAGAGTGTGGCTATATTGTGCTATGAAGCTTGGAAATAATCTAAGGGTATAGATGCACCTCCAACTACCTGGAAAGAGTTCAAAGAGGCATTTCTTGACCACTACTTGCCACTAGAGATCCGAAAGGCTTGGGCAGATCAGTTTTTGAATCTTCACCAAGGGAATATAAGCGTGAGGGAGTATAACCTTCAATTTAATTCCCTGGCCAGGTATGCTCCTAATGTAGTTGCTACTATGGCAGATAGAGTTCATCGATATGTGGATAGGTTAGATTCGTATCTGGTCAGCGACTGTACCATTGCTTCTTTGAATAAAGACATGGATATAGCGAGGATGCAAGCATTTGCACAAAAACTGGAGGATCATAGGCAAAGAAGAAAGACACAAGAGTTAGAAAGGGGGTAGTCCAAGAGGGCAGATCTACAGGGCAGTTTGTACCATCCCAAGGTGAATTTTGACGTCGATTTCCTAATAAACCACCTAGGCCATCATCCTCCTACTCTGCAGTCAGTGCTCCACCATAACTTCAAGGGTCTAAAGGTAATCAGTTTAGTCAAAGGAGTGAGGGCCAAGGTGCACGGACAACAGGGCATTCGGCCAGCCAGCAAATCCCTCCTAGGCAGCCTTGCAAACAATGTGGGAGGAGTCATTTAGGTACATGTCATGTTGGGACAGATGCTTGTTATTGGTGTGGCGTACCAGGGCATATGATGAGAGATTGCCCAAAAAGACATATGGGTGATATAGCACAACCTACTGGGTCAGTTGTTGCTTCATCATCATCAGTTCCTCCATTAAGTAGGGGTCAACAAACACCTGCAGGTCATGGTAGAGGTTGTAGAGGGGCAGCTAGCTCCAGCAGAGCCCAGAATGGCACTCATGCTCTAGGGAGTCCAAAAAATTTAGAAGCTTCACCCGATGTGGTCACAGTTACATTGTCCATCGTTTCACACAATGTGTATGCATTAACTGACCCTAGTTCTGCATTATCATATATCACTCCACTAGTGGCTGGGAAGCTTAAAGGAACACCTAAATTATTGAACAAGCCATTTGAAGTGTCTACACCAACCGGTGAATCTATTATAGCTAGAAGGGTCTATTATAACTATGTAGTAACTGTTTGTGACCGTGACACATTGGCTGACCTTGTTGAGTTAGAAATGATGGAATTTGATGTTATAATGGGTATAGATTGGTTAGCTTCTTGCTATGCTACTGTGGATTGTCGAACTAAGAGAGTGTATTTCCACTTTCCAAATGAGGCGGTCCTTAAATGGGAAGGCAATGTTAGGGCACCAAAGGGTAAGTTTGTTTCCTATTTTAAGGCAAGGAAGATGATGTCAAAGGGATATATATGTCATCTAGTTAGCGTAAGATTGCCCGAGGGGTGCCAAACCTTGAGAAGATATTCTTTTTTAGAATTGTTATGACACTTGTTTCCTAATTATTAGGTAGAGCCATGGTCTCAACCCACTTCGATACAGAATCCACAGCAACAAGGATGTACTTGTTTCCATGTGAACTAACAAATGATCCCATGAAAGCTTTCCCCTATTCATCAAATAACCCAATCACCACAATGGGGTTTAGAGGGAGTTCATGTTTGCGGGACACACCGCCCTCTCTTTGGCACCTATTACAAGCTTTTGTGTAGTCATGGGAGTCTTGGTTGATAGGGGGCCAATAATACCACACTGGAATATCTTGTGTGTTGTTCGAATTCCACTATGATGCCCACCCATCAAAGATGAGTGGCATGCCTCAAGTATGCTCATCATCTCGACCTCAAGAACACAACGATGAATAATCCCATCGGCATATACATGGAAGAAGTATGGTTCATCCCAAAAGAACTTCATCATATTAAACATATACTTCTGATGCTAATGTGTGTTCAGATCGGGCAGCACAACATCACTTGCCAAATAGTTTGCATAGTCTGCAAACCAAGGTATCAGATCATGAGATCTAGACAACACTCTCTCATCTGGAAAAAAATCATTGATCTGCAATCCATCATCACACATCATCATTGCCCCATCTTCCAACCTGGAAAGGTGATTTGCGACCCGATTCTCTATCCCTTTTTCTGTCGATAACATTAAAGTTGAACTCTTGCAAGAGGAGCACCCATCTCGTCAACCTTGGCTTTGCATCCTTCTTAGCCATCAAGTACCTTAGTGTCGAGTGGTCTGTGTGCACCTCCACTTTGGCCTCCAACAGATATGACCTGAACTTTTCGAATGCTAAGACCACTGCGAGTAACTCTTGCTCAGTGATAGTGTAATTCTTCTGGGTTGTATTTAGGGCTTTGTTGGCATAGTATATGGGATGTAATATCTTCTGGTGGCATTGTCCCAACACTACACCTAGCGCAAACCCACTTGCATCACACATGATCTCAAAGGGCTTGGACCAGTCCGGAGCTACAATGATTGGCGCTGAGATCAACCTTTTCTTCAACTCTTCAAAGGCTTTGAGGCATGCATGATCGAACATGAACTTAGCATCTTTCTCCAAAAACTTGCACAGAGGGTGTGAGTTTTTAGAGAAGTCTTTTATGAACCTTTGATAGACTCCTGCATACCTCAAAAAACTCCTCACACCCTTCACTGAGATGGCCGGTAGAAGCTTCTCGATCACTTCTACTTTGGCTCTATCAACCTCGATCCCCTAGCTAGATATCTTGTGCCCCAACACAGTTCCCTTCTTGACCATGAAATGATACTTTTCCCAATTTTGCACTAAGTGGCTCTCCTCACATATTTGCAAAACAGTACGTAGATGCTTCAAGCAATCCTCAAATGAGTCTCCAACCACACTAAAGTCATCCATGAAGACTTAAATAGTTTCTTCCACCATGTCTGAGAAGATAGACATCATGCATCTCTAGAATCTTGTTGGGGCATGACACAACCCGAATTGCATCCTCATGAATGTGAAGGTGACATAGGGCATGTAAGTGTCGTCTTCTATTGATCCTTTAGAGTATTGGTGATCTGATTGTAGACTGAGTATCTGTTAAGAAAGTAGTACCACCCCTTAACAGCTAAACGATCCAACATCTGATCCATTAATAGCATAGGGAAATGATCTTTTTTTGTCGAAGCATTGAGTTTTTTGTAATCCATGCATACCCTCCATCCTGGGGATCAACTCATTGTTCACATTCGGTACCACTTTGATACCTCCATTCTTTGGAACGCACTGCACCAGACTCACCCATTCACTATCGACAATCGGGTAGATTACTCCTGCATCTAACCATTTTGATGACCTTTTTGCGCACAACTTCTTCCATATGAGGGTTGAGGCATCTTTGGTGCTCAATGCTTGGCTTGTGGTCCTTGACTAGCTTTCTTTTGTGTGTACATACACTGGGAGGGATACCAATGATATCTCCAATCGCCTTCTTGAACTATTTAAGCACCATCACAAGTGCGCTCACTTGCTCCTCATTCGAATCCACAGCAACTATAATTGGAAAAGTGTTGTTAGCTCCCAAAAATACATAACTCAGATGTGCTGGTAGGGCCTTCAATTCTAACACCAGTGGGTCTTCTATAGAGGGCTTTGTGGAGGGTGACTCCCGATTCTACAAATCTAGCTCTAGCTTCATTTGGCGCCTAGGACTGCAAGATACCCCTTGAGCATTCACTGCCTCCTCATAGTACGAGATACCATCACTGTCAAAGTTCATCAGCACTACCTCCAAAGTGTCAACTCCCAATATTACTTCAAGTGGTACCTCTGGTTCAGCATCATCAACAGCCTCAATAACAGCAACCACTCTCAAATCATTATCTTTCTTTCCTTGTTGAAAAATTTTGAACACGACTACATTTTACCCAAATATAAACTTCAGTTGGCTCTTTTCCATATCCACCAAGGTATGTCCAGTGGCTAAGAAGGGCTTCCCCAAGATAATAGGGACTTCAAAATAGACTTCACAATAAAGGATCACCAAGTTTGCGAGGAATATGAATTTCTCCACTTTGACCAGGACATCGTACAGTATCCCTACAGGCTTCTTCACTTCGTGATCTGCCATCAGCAACCGCAGACTCATCCGAGTAAAGGCTCCTAGTTCAAGCTTCTTGAAGAACGCAAGGGGCATCAGATTAATGTTGGCACCTAGATCACATAGTGCCCTTGCGAACTCCACATCTCAAATGGTGTAGGGTATGGTGGAAGCACTAGGATCTTCTTGTTTCTGAACCAAAGACCTCCTAGCAATAGCACTGCAATGCTGAAGCTCTAGGAAGAGCTCCTGACTCACTGTGCACTTTTTAGTGACCAAGTCCTTCATGTACTTGGCATACCCTAGCATCTTCTCTAATGCCTTAATGAGAGGAATGCTGATGGAGAGTTGCTTTAGCATGGAGAGAAAGTTCTTGAATTTTTCTTCCTCCTCCCTCTTTTTGATTCTCTGAGGGAAGGGAGGAGGAGGCCTAGGAATGGGCTTAAACCTCTATGGCACATCAGCATCTTTACTCACCCCATCCTTACCATGATCGTCTCTTTTATCTGTATCCTTGGCTAGAACTATCTCCTCATGAACATCTTCCTCATCTATCGGCATGGGAGAAAAAATGGTGCTCTTGACACCTCGAGAAATAACTTCCATACATTGCCCATCATTTTTAGGATTTTGAATTGTATTGCTAAGTACTGTACCCCTCTGGCGCTGATAAAGTTGAGTCTTCCCTTGACCAAACTGTTGTTCCAGCTGTTTGATAGCTAAAGAGTGAGACTCTATTTTGTAATTAATACTCAAATCTCCGATTTCATGCCTCTTAGAGTCTTATCCCGTGTCTCAACTTTCTTCAACAAGCGATCAAACATCTCCTCATTTCTAAAATTGCTTGCACCTACATCATGATTGTGTGGTGGCACATAAGGACCATTTCTAAAGCCTTCTCTACGACCCCAATCAGCATCTCTCTGTGGACCTCTGTTCCTATCATAGCAACCTCCGCGGTTGTCCCATAAGATCCATCTCTATCAAAGTTCTGATCTTGATTTACTTGAACTTGGCACCAAAAGTCCTGATTGAACCCTTGGGTATTGGTCTGGAAACCCCCCTCCCCCATTTGATCAGTGATACACCAAAATTTATACTCCAAAAAGAAGTGTAAAGCGGTCGTTAGTCAAATATAGAACTCAACTAGAGTTGAGGTTGATCCCACAGGAAATGCGTAAGAATGAATCTATTAGTATCGGCTTTCAGATGTAAATGTTATTCCCAAGATAAAATTGCATAAAGTAAATACGGGGGTTACGTTGTGCAATTTAAATTTCTATTGTAAAGTAACTACTAAGGACGTTGATACTGGGTTTCAAACAGAGAATGAGAAGCTAGGGTTGTGTTCCCTATGATGTTTAATAAGATAACTAAACTGGCTTGGTAAACTCGTTCTTGACTGCGCATACAAGATCAAACAAATTAGTTAATACCTAGTTCACCTTTCGATCCTTCCTAGCTATATTTCACTCATCTCCTTTCGGTCTCAGAGTGTTAGAAATTCGACCTTTGTTTTCGATCTCAGAATACCCTCACATTTCGGTCTCAAGTACTTAGACTAGGTTAAAAAAACCCAAATGTTTATTGTAGAGCCCTTTTCCTAATCACTACATCCCTCTCGGGCATGTAACAAATAAGGGCTTGCCCTAATGCGTCGACTCATTAAGGAGAAGTTAAAGTGAAGAATTCTACAATAAATGCAACAATCAATCCCTCGAATTTACCCCAATTTGTGTTATCCTATTGAATTGTCATGGTTCCCACAACCCTAGTTGTGGGTTTAGCCTAGCATGTTCAATATAACTTGCCCACAACAATGCAATGATATCATAGTAACTGACTTACAATTGAAAGAACAATGAATCTGTGTTACAATCTTCAAAGAGATGATCACAATCCACGTAAAATAAAGCCAAACTATTGTTTTCTCTCTTGTTCACTGACTCTAGCCGTCAACAACTCAAAAACCAAAATAAAATAAAATAAAATATATATATATATATATATATATATATATATATATATATATATATATATATATATATACAAGGAAAAAATAATCCAATTAAAAATAGGAAAAATAGACTTTGGCATGGGTACGATTCGTTACATGGTCCGTGTGAGTCCAAAAGGACCGTCACACGGACCGTCTATCATCGCCTTCTGCTTCCTCACTGGCATTGACACGGCCCGTGTTGTGTCTCACGGTCTATTTAACGGTCCGTGAATCTTCACTTTCACAATTTCCCTTATTTTTTATGATGCTCCTTCTAGTTCACGTCAACTTCACGGTGCACGATACGGTCTGTGGCATCTTTGATGGTCCGTGTACTCCTCCTGTGCGACTTACCTTGGCTTCGTTCCAGTTTCACTCCCAAGTGCGGGATCACGGTAGGTGACACGGTTCGTGTACTACGACACGGCCCGTAAAGACCTCCGTGGTCCATCACTTGGCTCTATTTTTCAGCTTCTTTTCGTTGGGAACTTCATGCACCCTGCCACAGTTTGTGTGATGTTACACGGCCCGTGAGATGATTCGTATCTCACTAATTCGTCACAATTTTTATTCTTTTTTCTCTAAATTTCTCCATCAGTCCATGCCTTCATCATTTTCCTGTAAAGTACCAAAATACACACATCAAACCAACACATTTGCTTGAGAACGTGCAAAAATCCTTTGCTTAAAGCATTGTAAGAGCCGTATTTCTACAACTCATCAATACCCTCAACTTAGAACATTTGCTTGTCCTCAAGCAATGACAACACACACAAACAACTTATAAATATAAGTGCCTCATTAATCTTATGGGTACCCCTTTCATTTTATGATGTATGCTCAAAACCATGCCTACATATGCTCACACCCCACACCGACCTGCATAGATTCAGGTCGGCAGTCTGCATGTATAGTCAGCTTCCATATGATCCAGGTCAAAGATGAACCGGTTGTATAAGTGACCAATTAGTGCAAAGCTAGTGCCCTCACTACAAAGAAGTGTCACACACAGTGTACAAATGCAATTAAAGAGACTAGAATGTAGACACTCGCACTCAGAACAAAGCTTTCCACCGACACACAAGTATGGACCATATGCTTGCCCTTATTTTCACCACCGTACTCTCGAATGACCTTTTTAGGATCACTTTAGGACTTGTACGGCTTGTAATGTAGGCTCGGGCTAGAGTGAGGTAAATTTAGGATTGAAGTGACTACTTTTCCCCTCCCAAACACTGTTGTGACTTCAGCTCTACTTTTCGGCCTCCAAACGTTTTTGTTTCTCCTATCTTTTCAACTTTCTATGTAGTTAGGGGTTTTGAGACCTCACTGTGTTGTTTTTTCCTGTCACACCCCAAACTTCCCTTCTCCTCTCGTCACTTGCCTTGTTCCCATACTTACTTTCTGGTTTTTCCTATGATAGCCACCCTCAACTTAGGCTTTTGGCCTTAGTTAAGGTTCACGATGTCTTTTTAACGGACCAGGGCCAATGTAAGCCACCCTCAACTTAGGCTTTTGTCCTAGATTGAGGTTCACAGTGCTTAGAGAGACCAGGTCCAAAGTAAAGATATGCAGATAGGTTAGGATGGTGAGTTGGGTGATTAGAAAGAAAAGGTCTATTAAGGCTCAACTTTTGGTTTAACGGGAGCAATTTCATTTGGTTGGTTGATTTCAGGCTAAGTGACTTCACAAAATAAATGGCCTAAGATCCTATCCTAATCCAATCATTCAATTGTTTTAGTGGGACTAACTAGGCAAGTTCTAGCATACAACTGCACCACTGGATGTTTCAACAAATACACTCACACACACGGCACATCCCTTACTCTGATTAGTGCAAATCAACCTAGTCACACTTCATTCGTCAATGAGCCAACCATACCATGCATAACATGCTTTCCCCGATGCATAACAGTTTGTTAGGATGGGATATATGCACATATAAGTCTTTTTTCAACATTGTTAATGCTAATACTCAAAAAAAGGATTACCCTAAACAAATGTAAGCACATGTATTTACAAAAACATAAAACATTACGACCTAAACATGCTAGTTCTACTAGATAATACACCTTCAGAGAAAAGAAACATGGCAAGAAAAACTCCTCAGGGTTCAGGATGCCCCACCCATTTCAAAAATACTATGCAATACCCTCATCGCACCATAATTAACACTAAAGAAAAAATGGGAGTAAAACATACCTGGGATGCCCTAAGCGTCAGTCGGGTCGTCATGGTCGGATCCACCAGGTGGGTCTGGGTCAGCAACATTTTCTTCTAGTCCGACGGCGCTCCCGGAGGCTCCTGTCCGAGCTGCCTCATACACTAGTCGCTCCCTCTCTTCTTGTGCTGCAGCTTCTCAGCGCTGAGCTCGCATGGCCTTTCTCAATCTCCTTTCTTTTTCACGCTGCGGATCCTCTAAAGGGTTGTTGCAATGGCTGCGACGCTTCCCTTTTGTCCTTTCTTTTGGGGGCTTTCGAGGGTTGCACCTGGATACCAGTTGGCACGAGTAGAACACCCCAACCCTTAGTTAGACTCGGCTCCATCGGGGCAGTGAAAAGTGACATCAAAGAATCTGGCGGTGGAGCCGGAGCCGACACCGTGCTGTTATACTGGGCTGTCAGCTCGAAAATTTTAGCCTTCATATCCAGCACAGTCTGCACCAAATTTGCCATCTCATCACCGGACATACTTCCAAACATGCTATGGAAGTATCCCTCCAAGGTGTTGACCTATTCTTGCAAGTTGCTTATTTGGCCCAATAATTCTGTGTGGAGACGATCCTCTGCTTGCTGAACGTAGGACTGCACCACTTGAGGCACCCAGAACACCATCTGATCAATAATTGCCCGTGTTTGTCGCAGGTCTATCACCACTCAGGCTAAAAAGTCATATGGGACATAAGCGTACCGTTGATGCATTTGGGGAGCTGTACCACTACCCCCAGGCTGCTCAGAAGCCATACCTGACTATGGGGCGGTGGTGTGCTCCTCAAAAGACAAGGGTTGCTGTGGAGGTGCCCCAGGAAGCTGTGCAGGTAGTCCAAGCCGGCGTGCTTTACTGTAGAGCAGTGGGTTATCAATATCTTTGATCATAGCGATGTTAACCACGCCCGTCGGAGCCATCTTCCGATCCAAGAAATGGGTGGTAGGGACACGGGCCTGCCTGCAAAGCGCTCGAGTCAGGCATGGAAATGACATACCTGCTCTGTCTGATAGGGCGCGGTCCTTTATCTCCATGGCAATGACCCGACACATATTGATACCATATCGCGCGACCAAGCACGCTACCAACGAAGCATGAGAGGGTTGGAGCATGTTGTCATTAGCGGTAGGTCGTAGTCGGGCCCGCACCACCGACCACCAGAACTTTGCAACAAACATGAGTGGTGCCTTGGTAATAGGAATTTTATGTGAGACCCTGTGTTTCTCGTCTTCCATTATATAAATAGTGTGGCGTTGTATAAGGCATATGTGATTTTTGCCAGCACCTTGGACAATAAAGCTGCCAATAAGTGGCAATATCAAGGACCTAAAGTTTTAAGCCAAAGGAAATACCCTAAATGCACGTTCGGGATTAAAGAAATGACCTGAGTGGCACCTCGCCCTTTTTGGAATATTTAAACTAGGTCTAACTTTTCGGATGGAACTAAAAGTGTATACTTTGCTAATAATGGATTTTTAAAAGTTATTTTAATAGCACAAAGGTCATACATTAAGTTTTGAAATCAAGAAAGTTGCAAGATAAAGGTTGGCAAAAGTTACCGTAAGTTTCTTTATGAAATCCTTCTTAAATTTGGGTCAAATGTATCAGGTCCTATCTCCCAAACTATAAAAAGGTAGACGGTGAATGACCTATCAAATTGAAGATCTATGAGTCTAGTTTGCAAAGCACAAAACTTTGCATCAAACCGACCTCAGAATAATGAGTTATGACCGTTTTACCAGGACTGCCCGAGCTGGAAACCGGGTCATGGGTCGGGTCGGGTTGACCCAACTTAATGTCGGCTAATTTGAGCTTTTTAAAGCTCAAATCACTTCCATTTCGTCCCTAACAGCTTAGAAACTGAAGGAAATCTCCCCTCAAGGTTCCAAAGGGATTTGAGTAAGTTTTTCGCATTTTTTACCGATAAAATTTGTCTATGTGCCTAGAAATGTGTGTCTTACACTTTGCAATTGTTTTCCTCTCGTAGTAGCTGTGTTTGGAGCTGTTTTGGGGCTGTAAAAAAATGTGGTGTTCTTGCTGGTATTGTTGGTTTGCAGCTGGTGTGTTTAGGTAAAAATTTTGGGGCTCTTTTACGGTCATTTTTACGAAGTTTTACGGACATTTTCTCACGTAAATACTTCTTGCCGAATCTGGTCATTAATGCTGAATTTTTTATTGTTTATAGGTGTCTTTAAGATACGTATGTATAGTCGTTGCAAAGCTTAGGACGTAAGAAACAACTTCCGTGATGAAACTTTTGGCAATTGGACGTTCGTTGGAGAGGTATGTTAAGGTTAAGCTCCGTCCCTCCTTTTAGCACGAAATCCGGGAAGTTTCCCAAAACGTCAAATGTGATATCTTACTATTCTGTTGTTAAAAAGACCTTCTGTGGAAGGCATTGGGATTGCAGCTGAGTTATATTCATGATAGTATTAGGTTGAAATTCCATTCATTCACTTAAACTAGACATTCAATTTTTATATATCATTTTGGCGGTTTCCCGGCTACCTATTCACATGTCCAAGGTGTTTCTCTTCTTGGTATAGTGCCATTAAAATAAATGTAGAATGCAAAGGGAATGTAGTATTCAAAATCAGTCCTTCTTCCATACAAAAATATAATTGAAGAATTTAACTAGTAACGCGATAGTTTCCAATATTCTCCAGTGAAATGCTCCCGTCTAAACTACTAAGGCGCTTGATCCTGTTTAAATACATTCTTTTACTAATTGACATGGGACCAAATATAATCATTATGTAAATCACCTTTATGAACATTTTCAAAGTTAAGGCTTCACTCTAAATGTTGGGTTAAGTTCCCAAACTTGTTAAAAAGGACATGTATGATTCCACGAGCCATATGTATATGTTGTGACAACAATTATGATGTTATGAGAATAAATGTACCAATGAGCCAAGATTGGCTAAATGACAATGACTATGATGCTATGAGAATAAGTGTACCAATGAGCCAAGATTGTCTAAGTTCTTGTTATGGCTTACTATGTGCATTCAACATTCATATCATACATTTCACGTTATGCATGGACTTCAAGCTATAATCGAAGGTATGGGGCCTATTAGCCCAACTATATATGTATATGGTACAGATGGCCACAGGTTGGCAGATATGATGCCGGTTAGCTACCGAAAAGGACCACCAGTGCTAGCATTTGGTTGGGTATGTCATGCATTTGCATCTATATATATGTATTCAAGACATGCGATACTCGAGCCTACCATGCATTTTTTTTTATCACTAGAAGATGGATTATTGGCCATGAAGGCTACTTGAGTTTTGGTTACAGGTAATATTTCTATTAACCTTTTTACTACGGTTATCTATGATTTTACTTCCTGCCTTATATACCAGTACATGTTTATTCGTACTGACGTCCCTTTGCCTGGGGACGCTACATTTTATTTCGTGCGTCCAGGTTCAGGTAGGGGTTCTGATTTACCTCTCCACTAGGATCCCCATTCAGCTATGACTTGGTAAGCTCCACCTCTTCCTGGAGCTTTCACAGGATGTTTACTTTTTATTGTATAGTTGGGTATGTTGGGGCCCTGTCCCGACGGTGTTAGTGATTCTCATAGAGGCTATTGTGGACATGATATTGTGGGTTGGTCCTTTTGTGTCTTTCAATCTCGAGTCATAAGATTGGCATGTATATATGGTATGTGCTTGTACCTCTGTGTTGGCAGCCTTGTCGTCTAGTTAGTACTTTATCGTTTGGGTTTATTTACCGTGATGTACGTGATTTACAGTTGACCAGGTCATGACTTAAAATGTCTAGGCTTAGTCTTTTAGACGTTATGCTGCCCTTTTCTTCTGGTCCCTAGTTAGTTCACTAGCATGTTTAGTGGCTTACCCGGCCAATAACGATATCGGGTGCCAGTCGCGCCTCGCCTCTCTTTGGGGCATGACATTTTAGGGTTGGACACCCAAGCTTTCTCAGCTCTTTGCACCACGATCTGCTTCACAACCCACTTTAACTGAGTGGCTCGTGAAGTGGGGTAAGACATTTGGACCTCATCAGTAATGTTCACGTACCTGGCGATGAATAACCTATCCGGTGGGGCGCGGTAGTCTAGGCCAAATAGGAACCTGTTGATGGTGTCCGCTGAAATATCTACCTCTGTCTCACGAATTGTGACATAGTCCCAGTGGGGACAATTTATAGGCCAGTCGCTTTTTCACTCTCTTAGACTTGTTACACTCGATAGAAAGCTAGTAAGCTGGCAGCATAACTTGAGTAGAATTCCGCAATCATATCTGGCCCGTAGTAGCCGGGGGGGCTCGCCATCCACCCAAACTGGTAGGCCTCAAATGCATTTCGTATCTCTAGGATCGCATCCAGTTTGTCAGTCTGGACCCGCATCTCAAGAATGATTGGCCTCCCCTGGTAACCCTCGGAGCCTTTAGTAATGTCGTTCACATATATTTTCTTAGCCTCGGGGACTGTCTATCGTCTGCACAGGAACACGAGAAGCCACTTTGCAGTCTCAGGGTCAGATGTCCAAGCAACCGCCTGATGTGTGGCTTCATCGTCGCTGTCTCGGAGGATCAGGATGTCATCCTTATCCCCCGCATTGTGCTCAGTTGTTTCTAGGGTGCCTGCCTCTTCCTCCTATTCTGGGGCCTCATCTTCCCCCTCAACTCCCACCTTTGGAACCCCCTCCTCAGACTGGGGAGCTATATGGTAGCCCACTATATGAGCTCTTGTAGTACGAGGGGAGTGGGGGAGACATTGCCGGTGAACTGCACATCGGACCCTCCCGAGGAGTCATTACCTGAGTCACTCTCCTGGTGCTGACTCGAGGATTCAATGATAGAATCCCAGAGACGTGACTCATGCTCGTCCCTAGGCAGGCGTGATCTTAGACGGGGACCCATTTTTACCTGCGAACACCACAAAGAATAAAATAGTTAGTTATGTCAGAATACGCAGGAGAACACACAAACGGGTACTTAGACTTCCCCTATATTATCAAAGTGACAAAAACCCTTAAGAGTGGCATCACCCGGTCTATCATAGGGAGTTTTGCACTAGGATGCATATAGGAATTAATGAGGATCAATACAGCGAAGCACATTAGGTGCAGAGTAGTCTGAAATGGAGGGCCTCACACGGGTCGTGTACCATTACACGGTCCGTGATATGGCCCGTGTGAGTGCCCTTGGGGATCGGCTGTGTCAAGTGACCTGACACAGAAGGCCACACGGCCTGTGTAGAGTCACACAGTCCGGGTGGATGGTCCGTGAGAGGTGCCTTCTCTCGGGGGCAACAAGTGATTCCACACGAACCACTACACGGCCCTTGTAGTATCACACAGTCCGTGTAATGAACCGTGAAACTAATCGTTGTCCCAGTCAGCCCCAGTCTTAGAAACCCACACACCTACAAGAAATTCAGCATATACACACTAGATCCACCATTATACTTTGCTTACCATATAAAAGACATCATTAATCTAACTCTAGAAACCCTAAAATCACAAAGCCCCTATGTGCAAGAAACAAAGGTTCAACAATGGTGATTTAAGTCAATCCAACACCAAATCTTCAAGAATCCGTACACTATAGTGTCATATAACATGCAATGGGCAAAGGAGAAAACATAGGTTCACACAAAGACTAAAAACTAGAGAAAAATTCAAACTAAAAAGAGAGATGAGGAGATAAACAAACAACTTACTTGATAAGGGAGAGTTGAAATTAGAACAAGAAAATTGCCCAAGGAAAGTGCTATGGATCATGAGAGTGTTACTCAAATCGTGCAAAAAGAGATAGAAATTTTGTGGTTGTGAATGGGAGAAAAACGCATGAAGAATGTTAGAGAGATAAAGTGAATGTAAAAGTGAATGTGGGAAAGAGGGTATAAATACCCATCCACACACGTCCCAAGACGGTCCGGGAAATGGTTTGTGTCGCATGACACGGTCTGTGAAGCGAGCCGTATGCTCATCCTTGGGAACTTAGCTGGGGCTACGCGCCAAACGGACCATTAGACGGTCCGTTTGGGGCCACACGAGCCGTGTAGGTCACCGTGTGACTCTCATTGGGCACTAACCTGTCGCGGCCCTTAGACGGTTGGGTAAACGGTCCGTGTCATATGACACAGTCTGTGGACCCTACCGTGTGCTCAGCCTTCGAAATTGGGGAACACATACCTGGGCCACGCGCCAAACGGAACGTTAAATAGTCTGTTTGGTGGTACACGGGCCATTTAGGGCTCCGTGTGACTCCCCTTTGACAATTTGGTTGTTGCGCGTTTGTGTCACACCCTTCACCCGCACGCATGCTCACACCTCTCTTCACAATGCTCATCCTTCCCTGGGCCAAAAATACAAAACAATGTAATGCATAAAATAAACATATATATATCTCTTTCTTTTTTTTTTTTTTGATTTTATGGGTTGCCTCCCATTAAGCGCTTGGTTTAACGTCATGGCTCGATGTGGTTGTGTTGACTACTCAGACTTCGTCAAGATGTAAGACCTCAATCACAGAGGTTTCATCTGCAGCACTCAAATACTTTTTCACTCGTTGCCCATTAACTTTGAAACGGTGTCCTTCGTCTGTTTTCAGCTCGACCGCACTATGCGGGAATACCTGAGCGATCTTTGTATGGACCAGACCACCTCGATTTCAGCTTTCCTGAAAACAACCTCAACCTTGAGTTGTACAGCAGAACCTTGTCATCAATATCGAAACTCCTTAGTGAAATAAGCTTGTCATAATGGGACTTCATTTTATCCTTGTACAGTGCTGCACTCTCATAGGCCTAGAGGTGAAATTTACCCAGTTGATCTAGCCTCGTATTGGCTGCCTCATTCCACTTCATGTTCAGGGCCTTAAGAGCCCATAGCGCCTTGTGCTCCAATTCTACCGGCAGATGGCAGGCCTTACTAAACACCAACTGATATGGGGACATACCAATGGGCATCTTGTACGCCATTTTGTAGGCCCATAGGGCATCATCTAGCTTCCGAGCCCAGTCTGTTCTTGTGGCATTCACAGATTTGGTTAGGATCTCCATGATTTCCCTGTTGGACACTTTAACCTGCCCACTTATCTGCAGATGATAAGGCGTGGCGACCTTGTGTTATCGCACCCCGTACTTAGCAAGTATAGTCCTGAAGGATTTGTTGCAGAAGTGGGAGCCCCCATCACTAATAATAGTTCTGGGTGTCCCAAACCAGGCAAAAATGTTCCATTTCAGGAACTGTACCACGCTTTTCCACTCATTTGTTGGCAATGCTATTACCTCCACCTATTTGGAGACGTAGTCAACTGCTACCAAGATGTACTTCATCCCAAATGAGTGCACGAACGGACCCATAAAATCAATGCCCCATACATCGAACAATTCAATTTCAAGGATAGGGGTCATTGGTAACTCTTGACGCCTCGAAATGTTGTCTTGCGCTGACACTAATCACACTTGCGCACCATGTCATGGGAATCTTTGTAGATGGTGGGCTAGTATTATCCACATTGCAGGATCTTCTTAGCTGTTCTGGCACCACCATGATGCCCCCCCACTGGGGAAGAGTGGCAGGCTTCCAAGATGCTCAACATCTCTGCCTCCGGTATGCACCATCTGACGACCCCATCTGCGCATGTTCTGAACTAGTATGGGTCATCCTAAAAGTACCTGCGCACATCATGAAGAAACGTTTTTCTTTGGTGAGGGTTAAGGCCCTCAGGCATAATGTCGCTCACCAGAAAGTTAGTAAAATCAGCAAACCAAGGGGTTAAGTTAGCAGAAGCTGCCAATACCTGCTCATCGGGAAATGAATCATCGATGCTCAACCAATCTTTAGCTCTAGCCTCATCTTCTAGCCTTGACAAGTGGTCTGCCACTTGGTTCTCCATGCCTTTTCGGTCCTGCACCTTGAAGTCGAACTCTTGCAGCAAAAGCACCCATTGGATTAGCCTTGGCTTCGCATCCTTCTTAGCTATGAGGTACCGTAGTGCTGTGTGGTCAGTATGCACAATCACCTTTGTGCCCAATAGATATGCCCGAAACTTGTCAAATGCGAACACCACAGCCAGCAACTCCTGCTCAATCACAGTGTAATTCCTTTGAGCATCATTCAAGGTCTTGTTGGCGTAATAGATCAGATAGAAGATCTTGTTGCGCTTCTACCCCAGCAAAACACCCACAACAACTCCGCTCGCGTCACACATCACCTCAAATAGGACAACCCCATCTGGTGCAACTACTACGGGCCCGGAAATTAACTTCTGCTTCAAAGTCTCGAAGGCATGCCGGCACGCATCATTAAACTGAAACTTCCCATCTTTCTCCAACAGCTTGCACAATGGGTGTGCAATCTTGGAGAAGCCCGTGATAAACCTGCGGTCGAAGCCCGCATGCCCAAGAAAACTTCGGACCCCTTTTACTGAAATAGAAGGTGGCAACTTCTCAATGACCTCAATCTTCGCCTTATCCACCTCAATGCCCTTATCAGAAACCTTGTGGCCAAGGACTATCCCCTTGACCATGAAATGGCATTTTTCCCAATTTAACACCAACTGAGCCTCTTCGCAGCGTTGAAGTGCCCTGCTGAGATTCAACAGACAATCGTCAGAGGAGTCACCCACCACAGAAAAATCATCCTTAAATACCTCAAGGGTGTCTTCGACCATGTCCGAAAAGATGGACATCATGCAACACTAGAAAGTGGCCGGGGAATTGCAGAGTCCAAATGGCATCCGCCTGAAGGCAAATGTCCCATAGGGGCAAGTGAAGGTAGTCTTATCCTAAACCTCCAAGGCGATGGATATCTTGTTGTATTTCTGATACCTATCTAGGAAGCAATACCACCCTCAACCTGCTAACCTGTCAAGCATCTGATCCATGTAGGGCAAGGGGAAGTGATCCTTCAGCGTCTATCTGTTCAGCTTCCTGTAGTCCATACACACTTGCCATCCGGTGACAGGTCTCAAAGGAACAAGCTCATTCTTGTCATTAGCCACCACTGTCATGCCCCCTTTCTTTGGGACACACTGCATTGGGCTCACCCATTTGCTATCCGAGATGGGGTATACCACCCCAGCATCGAGCCACTTGATGATCTCCTTTTTCACCACCTCCTGCATGGGTGGATTCAGCCTTCTCTGATGCTCGATGCTGGGCACACAATCGTCCTCCAACTTGATTTTGTGAGTGCAGATTCCTGGAGGAATTCCGATGATGTCAACATTGGTCCAACCAATAGCTCTCTTGAACTTTTGGAGGACCACCAATAGTGCCTTCACTTGGTTCTTTTGAAGATCTGCAGCCACAATTATAGGAAGAGTGTTATTGTCGCCAAAGAATGCATACCTGAGGTACTGAGGCAACTCCTTGAGCTCCACAACAGGAGGGTCCTCGATAGATGGTTTTGCTGGTGGTGTTGGCTTATTTTTCAAGTCCAAGTCCAGCTTTCGGGGAAAAAATTGTCTAGTTCCCATGCCCTGTAATGCATATACGATGTCTTTGTACCTACCGACACCATCTCCTGGGAAGTTCATTGGCACTGCAGCCAGTGTGTCTACGGTCATCTTTTCCTCTAGCGAAATTCTGGAAACCGTCGTCTTCAACAACCATGACAGACATCACAGACAACTCCTTGGGCCTCTTCATGGCAGCGCACACACTGAATTTTACCTCCTCGGTGTTTAATCGGAAGGTGAGTTCTCCACGCTTTACATCCACTAGTGCCTTGCCAGTTGCCAGAAATGGTCTTCCGAGGATGATAGGCACCTCAAAATCCACCTTACAATCAAGGATCACAAAATCTGTAGGGAAGATGAATCTGCCAACCCGAACCAATACGTCGCACAGAATCCCCACGGGCCTCTTCATAGATCTGTCTGCCATTAGTAGCCGCATGGTAGTAGGTGCGGGGGCTCCCAAGCCCAACTACTAATACACTGCTAGCGGCATTATATTTATGCTAGCACCCAAGTCACAGAGGGCCCATGCAAAATCATAGGCTCCAATAGTGCACAGGATGGTGAAGGCATCTCCCTTTTTCTCAACCAAGGACCTTGTAGCATTGGCGCTACAGTGGTGTAGATTATTAGCTGGCTCAATTGTGGCTGTCCTCTTCTTAGTGACTAAGTCTTTCATGAACTTAGTGTAGCTCGGCATCTGCTCATGTGCTTCCACTAAAGGTATGTTCACGGACAGCTCCTTCAACATAGACAGAAACTTTTGAAACTTGCCATCCTCAGCCTTCTTTTTCAACCTTTGTGGAAATAGCGGTAGTGGCTTTGGGATGGCTGGCAGGCTTGGAGTAGTGGGAGTATCCACATCTATTATTTGTTTGGCAGCCTCTGGCTCTGTTGGTGCTGCATCAATCTCATTATTTGCATTATCCACAAGCACCCCCGTGGGGCTAGGTATCTTGCCACCTATTTTATCCTGACCTGCATCATTGGCAATAACAGAGTTAGAAAGTACCTTACCACTTCTCGTGGTGATCACCATGCAGTGGCCATCATTCTTCGGGTTCTGCACAGTATCACTGGGAAGTGACCTAGCCTTCCTTTGATTCAATGAAACTGAAAGTTGCCCCAGTTGCTGCTCTAGTTGCTTGATCGAGGTAGAGAGTGAGTCGACCAATTGCCTCACATTGGACACTTCGTCTTTCACGTCTCGCACCCCTGCCTCTATGGCCTCCACCTTGCTAAGAACCTTTGCCATCATCTCCTCTAGCCTGGAGTTGCCGCCACCCTCATTTTGGCGTTCTCGATTTCTATGGACGTCTTCATTCTGCCAAATCCCTTGGTAGTTATCACGACCATAGTTCCGACCTTGGTTATCGGAGTTAAAGCCCCGGTAACCCCCTTGACTACCCAAAACCTGTGCTTTCTCATCGAAGCTGCCACCTTGGTCATCATACCTAGGGAGTGTGTCCAACGCTTTCACCTTCTCAGTGCCCCCACCAAGGAACCTCTGTGACAGCAAGTCTATTTGTGTCCGCATATGGGCCATATCTTGATCCCGCTCTTCCTCCTTTTTCTGTTGCTCTGCACTCATCTCAAAGACCATCCAAGAGCAGTTTGCATCTCCGATGTACCATGCCCTGTTGTTCTTTGCCACCTGATCCAAGATGACCACTATGTCCGGGAACGTCCTAGACATGTACAACCCTTCACAAGCTGCATCTATGATTACCTTGGTAACAAAGTTGCAGGACCTGTAAAAGACTGCCTTCAAGTGTTCATATGTGAGATGATAGTTTGGGCACTGCTTGAGTTTCTGTCTGAATCTCTCCCAAGACTGATACAGTGCTTCATTCGGCATTTGCTTGTGAGATCCGATCTCATCTTTGAGCTTCAGTTGCCTTAAAGCCGGGAAGAACCTCTCTAAGAAGGCCTCCTTTAGTTCTCCCCACGTACGGATGGAATCATGGGGGAGCTCATTCATCCACCTTATCACCTCACAAGACAGAGACAATGGAAATAATCTCATCCGCAGTGCTTGTTGACTAACTCCTGGGATCTCGGACAACTGGCAGGTCGCTAAGAAATTCATCAGATACTGATTTGCATCCTCGATAGCAGCTCCGCTAAACAATCCCTTTAACTGCAGCATTTGCAGCATCATGCTAGTGATAGTGAACTTGACACCAGCAGGCAGAGGTGGCAGCACTATTGCCCCAGTGGTCCAAGAACCCTCATCATCATCTTTTACTGCTGGGGGGTACTGAGGTCTCAACGGGGGTTGGTGTTGCTGTGGTGGTACAAGTGGCACCTGGCAAAGTGGTGCCGGTGGTGGTACCACATTACCGGCGAGATCATCCCCACCCAACCGATCATTTCCTCGGTCAAAAGGATTCACTGCTAACTCCCTCTGCCTTGCTGCTTCACGGTCCTGGGCGTTCATTCTACGAATTGATTTAGTGAGTTCGAGATCGTAGGGAATAAGTGCTTCACCCTCACTTTGGGTTCTTGGCATGTAATGTTGGTTCCCTACAAGGAAAAAATCAAGAAATAAAAGTAAAATTAGAGACTATACTTACAAACTGAAAGTAGCAACTAATAGTCTATTTCTTTGCCGCGTTCCCCGGCAATTGCGCAAAAATTTGATACGCCCAAATTTACACTACAAAAGGAAGAGTAAAGCGGTCATTAGTCAAATATAGAACTCAACAAGAGTTGAGGTCTATCCACAGGGAACGCGTAAGAATGAATCTATTAGTACCGGCATTCAAATGTAAATGTTATTCCCAAGATAAATTTGCATAAAGTAAATAGGAGGTTACGTTGTGCAATTTAAATTTCTATTGTAAAGTAACTACTAAGGACGTTGATACTGGCTTTCAAACAAGGAATGAGAAGCTAGGGTTGTGTTCCCCATGATGTCTAATAAGATAGCTAAACTGGCTTGGTAAACTCGTTCTTGAATGCGCATACAAGATCAAACAAATTAGCTAATACCTAGTTCACCTTTTGGTCCTTCCTAGCTATATTTCACTCATCTCCTTTCAGTCTCAAAGTGTATGGAAATTCGACCTTTGTTTTTGATCTTAGAATACCCTCACCTTTCGATCTCAAATACTTAGACTAGGTTAAAAACCTCAAATTTATGTTGTAGAACCCTTTTCCTAATCACTACATCCCTCTCGGGCATGTAACAAATACGGGCTTGCCCTAATGCCTCGACTCATTAAGGAGAAGTTAAAGCGAAGAATTCTACAATAAATGCAACAACCAATCCCTCGAATATACCCAGTTTGTGTTATCTTATTGAATTGTCATGGTTCCCACAACCCTACTTGTGGGTTTAGCCTAGCATATTCAATATAACTTTCCCACAACAATGCAATGAAATCATAATAACTGACTTACAACTGAAAGAACAATGAATCCATGTTACAATCTTCAAAGAGATAATCACAATCTACGTAAAATAAAGTCAAACTATTGTTTTCTCTCTTGTTCACTAACTCTAGCCGTCAACAACTTAAAAACCAATACTAACTTGGCTAGAGTGAAGTACTTGGTAGCTAAGGATGTCTCTTTCATGCTTAAGAGTGCATATCCTTATATGCAATGGTCCACTAATTGGATAGAAATCATCAAAGTTGCCAGCCAGTGTGTGCATGATATCAAAATCACCCCTGTAAAGTGGACTAGACCTCCTAAAATGTGGGTGAAACTCAATACAGATGGTAGTGCATTGTCAAATCCTGGTAAGCTGGGAGGTGGAGGAATTATCAGGAACAGTGAAGGGCTTTTCCTATTTGCTTACGCTGCTCCTGGTGGTCAGGGGACCAACAATCAAGCTGAATTGGAGGCTGCTACTATAGGCATTTCTTGGTGCGTTCAGTTAGGCTTCAGAAAAGTTATTTTGGAAGTGGACTCTGAATTGCTACAGAAATGGCTTATTGATAAGCAGGCTCACCCTTCTACAATTGATCTGGCTCAAGGAATTGATAAATTTCATTATCATAGCATAAAGCTGGAAAGCTTTAGATGCATACATACTTTACGGGAGGCTAACTCTGTAGCAGATGCCTTAGCTAAACATAGTCACAACCTTAACCAGCTGCAAGTGTATTCCAACATCCAGCAAATGCCTCAACAAGCAAAAGCCTGTTTCTACATGGACAAGGATAATATGGTCTCCTTCAGAAGGAAGAAATTGAAGAGAATCAAGAAGCCGCCTTGAGATGTGAAGACTTGAGCTTCCAGGAGGCCTCCTGGGCCTACTTCTAATCTCTGTTTCCCTGTTTATCCTTAGGATTAGTCGTAGGCTTATTTTCCTTTTACTTATGTAAGGGGAGAGTCTCCCTTGTTTATTGCTTTCTTAGATTATATGTAAGGAGAGTAGTACTCTCTTAGGTATAGTCTAGGTTTGTTCTCTATTAAAAATGGGGACTAATTGGCCGATCTTAGTAAGTTGGCCGATTGGTGAACCATCTTAGGGCGGAGGTAAGGTTTTTTGTCCCCCTCTTTGTATTTTTGTTTTTTATATTTATGATAAGGCTTGGGGGTGTGCGGCTCAACCCCTGACCGCCACGAGGGGTGAGATCCTTGGGTAAGTTCTGTTAATATAAAAAAAAAAAATATATATATATATATATATATATAAGGAAAAACTAATCCAATTAAAAATAGGAAAAATAGACTTCGGCATGGGTACGGTTCGTTACACGGTCCATGTGAGTCCAGACGGACTGTCACACGGACCGTCTGTCATCACCTTCCGCTTCCTCACAGGCACTCACATGGCCCGTGTTGTGTCTTACAGTCTGTTTAACAGTTCGTGAGTCTTCACTTGCACAATTTCCCTTATTTTTGACGATGCTCCTTCTAATTCACGTCAACTTCACGGTGCATGATACGGTCCGTGGCATCTTTGATGGTCCATGTACTCCTCCTGTGCGACTTGCCTTGGCTTCATTCCAGTTTCACTCCCATGTGCGGGATCACGGTAGGTCACACGGTCTGTGTACTGCGACACGGGCCGTGAAGACCTCCGTGGTCTATCACTTGGCTCCATTTTCCAGCTTCTCTTTGTTGGGCACTTCATGCACCCTTCCACGGTCCGTGTGATGTTACACGACCCGTAAGATGGTCCTTATGTCACCACTTCGCCGCAATTTTTATTCTTTTATCTTTCAATTTCTCCGTCAGTCCATGCCTTCATCATTTTCCTGTAAAGTACCAAAATACACACATCAAACCAACACATTTGCTTGAGAATGTGCGAAAATCCTTTACTTTAAGCATCGTAAGAGTCGTATTTCTATGACTCATCAATCAGTAACAAAACATACGTCCTCATCATAGTATGGCTCCTTATACATGGGTGCACATAGAGGTTGATTAACCACTACATTCACTCTCTTTTGGTTCTGCTTCATCATCACCTCCATACTGGAGCGAATCTGGGCAAGCTGTTGCATGTTTTCTTCATTGATTTTGGCTTGTTCTAGGCCCATACTAATAGAACATGAACTCTTCATGGATGCTCAGTCTCATTGCCCCTATGCACGATTGGTCTTGACCACTTTCTCCATTGGCTTTGCGATCCTTGAAATGGTTGATCCAAAAACATGCCCCCCATGATAGTGTCGGCACAGGCCTCATTGTTCGCATCAAGGGCATAGTAGAAGATCTTTAACAAAGCATCGTCAACTATCTTGTGGTCAGGGACGCTCCTCAGACATTTGGTGAACCACTCCCAAGTAGTACTGATCGAATCACCATGAAGTTGCTCGAAGTTGTTGATCTGATCCTTCAACTTGAGCTTCTTCAATCAAGGTAAGGACCTCTCCAAAAAGGCTCTCTGCAAATCTTCCTAATTGGTGATTGAACTCTGTAAGAGCTCTGATAGCCATAATGATGCATTGATCGTAAGAGACAATGGGAAGAAAAGAAGTCGCAAAGCATTCATAGACAGATTTTGTGTTCCCATCACACTCTTGAAGACGAATGCGACATTATGTAGCTGGGTTTGTGGATTCTCTGTCGGTAAGCCCATAGATAACCCATGGTTTTGCAGCATCTAAAGCAACCCACTCGAAACTGTGAACTTGTGTCTGCCGGTAGTAGTGGCAACACAATAGCTCCAGTCACCTCAATAGCCATAGGATTCAACCAGTACTAGTTCCACTGGTAAGAATTGGTTTTAAATCATGTGGTTGTGGAGCAAAATCCTCTAGATGTGGTGGGTTCTCATTCCCAACATTATCATTATTATTCCTGTTCGTAGTTGCATTAGCCACGTGGTTAGTGTTGTCTTGGTCCGCTCTTCTCAATGTTTTGTGGATCTCTGGATCAAACAGAGTTAAGGGATTGCCTTGACTCCAAGTATTTGGCATACACTACACTTACCCCTGGAAAGAAACAAAAACAACAAACAAAAGTAAAATAAGGGAACTAAGGATTAACACTCAAATTACTAATGGATTTATTAAGTCTAGTCATATTCCCCGGCAACGGTGCCGAAATCTTGATGTCTCCCAAGTTACATTAGAGGATAAAGCGATCATTGTCAAGATATACAACCTAACCAAGGTTAGGGTTGAAACCATAGGGAATACGTATACTCACAAGAATTCACCAATTTGCATTTCGAATAATTAACCAACTTACTTCCCCAAAAGAGGGGTTTGCAATAATCGATTGAGAAAATAAAACTAAGCTAACTATCACAAGAGAAATATCAATATGCACAAAAACTAGGGTATTGTGTTCCCCATAATTCCCCCACTATGTTTCACCGGACAACCTAATTCTTTTCTAGTGTATAATATGCAGGACGGTAATTTATGTTCACCAAGTCCTTTGGTCAAAGGTGAGAGGTGAATTTTACTATGCGACTTGGCCATCTCCATAGCGTACATTGCTAACCATTACCTCTTAGTCCCAATACAACCTTCGCTTAGCCCAATTTAGTTGATTAGACGAGAAAAATCAATTGAATCTTGTTAATTAATCTCTTTTCCTATTCATTACTACCTTTGTCCAGTCAGTAGCACTAGGAGGGTTCTAATGTTGGCCACCACTAGAAATCATGCAAAGAGAAGAGAGTTAATTAATACATGCATACTCCTTCCAAGAATTATGAATTATCCGGTTTTAATTTTGTTAGTTCTTCATGGTTCCCACAACCCTAGTTGTGGATTTAGCTACTCATGCTATGTGTAGATACAGGAATTATGAATTGAGAAGATATAATTAAACACTTACACAATAGATTTAAGAGCAAGAAATCCAAATTCAACAAGAATCACAAGCTTCAAGATCGAATGAAATCACAAGTGTTCTCAAAAGCTCTCTTACAGTTTCGGCATGTCATACAGAAGCTCTTTACAGGCTGTATTGCATTCCACGGCCTGTAATCGGGGTCTCGAACTTCAGCTGCTGGTATTTTGGCCTTCACTCTAAGACACTCCTCTATGACTCGTAAAGTGGTTTATGACCCGTAAAGGGGGTCTCGTTTGATGACATTCCAGAAAATCCAAGTCTCTGATCCTCAGGGTACGAACCACCTTCTACGACTCGTAAAACTCTCTACGGCTCGTCTGCATGTTCATAGAATAAACTTCAAAAAATAGCCCCTCACTGGAATTCCTTACGAAACCACCCTGCTACCCGTAAAATAGTCTACGGCCAAGGGCCTCGTATAATAGCGAAAATTCAGCAACTTCTGCACTTTTCCCCAAAATCATGGCCAACCTGTAATCCTGCAAATATAAACATAAAAACACATAAAACCAACTAATATCGTATTGAGAACACAAACTATTTCATGTTTTAAGCATCAAAAGTGTTGTATTTTTGCATCACATCAGTGTAACACTGAGTTAGGTCTTGGAGTTGAATTTTTAATTGATCATCAGGGTCTTGTTTCAATTCGAGTATCAAAAATGGATCTTGAATCGATTACTTGAGTTTATTTTCATCTCAAAAAAACTATTTTCTTTAAAAGTTCAGGGTTCAGGGTGTGATGTTAGCCCTCAAACATATTGGTCAAGCAGGCTTCTCCAAAGGTAACTACCCCACGAGTTTCTACTTTCTAACAAAAAATAAAAGATACATTTCGAGAAATACTTTAATTCATTAATTAAACAATACATTAACTTGTCATGACCTGACCTTACGAGTCATAATAGCGCCTATCTTGACCCATCAATAGACAAACCAACTCATAATCTGCAACTACTACTAGCGGGTGAGGGCATATTTAATGACTCAAATAGAATGGGATACTGCTCCTACATGTAGCGCTTGGTATCTCAGGTGTCTTACTCAATCGGATGATTCTTCCGTTGGACTTTACCATATGTATAGCTCTCGAGTGAAGATGTCTGACATTCTTTTGCTAATATGGTTACCATCCCTTTAATAAATGCCAGATGATCATCTAATCATCTGAATCATACTACAGTACATGAGATCCATCTAAAACATATTGGTGTAGCACTGAAACATAGAAACCAAGTGTATAGCTGAATATGTTGGAGGCAAGGCTAACTCATAAGCAACTACACCAGCTCTCCTCAAAATATCAAACGACCCAAGATACTAGGGGCTAACCTTACCCTCTTCGAAATCTCATCATGTCCTTTAAGGACGATACTTGTAGAAACACTTGATCACCAATATCATAACGTAGAGGATGGCGTCTACGATCAGTATAAGTCTAATGCCAAATTTGGCTATCCTCAATCTGTCTTGAATCACCCAAACACTTGATAGAGCTTGCTGAAGCAAATTTGCACCATACGGTCTAAGATTTGTAGACTCAAAGCAACTAATAGAAATGAGAAAATTCCTACCATATAAAGCCTCAAACGGTGCCATTTAAATGCTCAAATGGTAGTTGTTATTGTATGAAAACTCTGTAAGGGGCAACAACTGATCCCAATGGCTGCCAAACTCCAATATATAGGCCCTCAATAGATCCTCAAGGTCCTGTATATTATGCTCTGACTAGTCATTGGCCTATGGATGAAATTTGTACTCGGCTCAATTCGGGTGCCCAATATCCTTTGAAAAGCTCTCCAAAAGATGGAGGTAAATTATGAACCCCGATTCGACATAATAGACACCGGGAACCCATAAATATATATATATATATATATATATATATATATATATATATATATATATATATATATATATATATATATATATATACGGGCTTACTGCTCAATACTTTAGGAAGACCGAACTGAGAGAAAGTGAGCTAATTCGGTCAATTGATCAACGATGACTCAGATTCTATCAATACCCCTAGAAGTCAATGGCAATACAATCATAAAGTCCATGGTGATCTACTCCCACTTCCACTCAGGAATAGGTAACCTCTGAAGCTCTCTACTAAGTCTCTGATACTTGGCCTTTATCTACAAACATTTAGGACAATGGATACATAATCATCTATATCGCTCTTCATACCATCTCATCAGTAAAACTGCCTTAAATCACGATACATCTTTGTTGTGCCTGGGTAGATTGAATATCCAAAATCATGAGCCTCATATAAAATCAACTGTATCAAACTCCTAACTTTGGGAACATATAATCGACCATCAAATCTGGGGCTCTATCTGAGCCTATAGTAGCTTGTCCATCAACATCATGTAAAACTTGATCTCTAAGGGTTGCCAATGACTCATTCTCCTACTGTTTGGCACAGATCTAATCAAATAGAAAAAGGTTGAGCCCCAATGAAGTCTAGCACCTACCCAGAGTTTGAAATATTCAATCTCAGAGCTAAGGATTGTAAGTCAAAAGCCAAAGGCTGCTCCACATTGGGCAAATAAGCTAAGTTACATATATTGACACTCAAGGCATCCACTAAAACATTTGCCTTGTCCAAGTGATAATTGAAAATATTTTCCACTCACTTATCAAACATTAGAAAATAAGTTAGAAACCAACTTGTTTTTCAAGAAAATAATTTTGGAGAATATTTTTCTTCATACCAAACATACCCTATATTGTATTTCTTTTATAATAACTTTGTTCTAGTGTATTATACTTTGTTATATGAATTTCAGCTTACTTAGTAAGATTTTAGAAAGAATTGAGACAATTTTGATAGTTCTCAGAGAGGTTTTTATGTTTATTAGCAAACTTAAAAATTTAAATTGCTTATGCGAACAAAACTTCAACTTTATCTTATATTTTTTAATCAGAATTTCAATCATGATATCATATTACGTGTTCAAATGAATCCTGAGTTGTTGGGGAATACATGAAAAACCTTTTAATAAAAATATCATCACAATCTAAACTAGACCCAAGGCGTGATACAACGATTAGAATCCTCGAAGAAATCCCAACCAAGACTCCTATCATGTCAAGCATACATAAGATAATAAAACAAGACTAGAAAGCAAAGCAGAAGGTAAGTCTAAAAATAAAGTCTAACAATAGAAGAAAGAATATGCCAAAATACATGGATTCACATTTGTGTAACATTCCTCTAGTATTATAGATGGGGGCATAAGTTAGGTCCTGGCTCACCTTAATCAAAAGTAGTAAAATAGACCAAATACAATAAAGAATGCAAACTTAAATGACATATCCAAGAAGCATATGAACTTTCCAATCAAGTGAATCAAATCTTCAATCTAGTTACAAGAGTGAAATGTAGGTGAATTTTCTATCCCTACATTTTAATACAATGTAGGTAGAGAAGTATGCATTAGTACTTGAATGTACTAAGTGTGTGAGCAATGCAATGTAAAATGACATGATGTGCAATATATCAAGTTAGAAAATATGCTAAGAAAATCATTTGAAATGTGATAGCAAATTATGAATAAGGTCAATGCAATTTGAGAATCATAATAAAGTCATCCGTGAATATAAACACTATGGTGATAGTCATAAATACTTGTAAGAAATTATAAACCTTAAAATATCATAAGTCATAGTGAGAACCATAAATCATAGTGGGAAATACCATAAACATTGTGAGAGCTAATGTCACGACCAGGACCTAGGGCTTAGGAGTGACATGGTGAATGAGAACCCGAGAGTTCCCAAAGAAGCCTCAAAGCATCAACATTCATATCATCGGTTTGGAAGCATATTCAATAGTAAACACATAGTTCTAAGAGACGGGAAAGCAGGACTCGCGCTATGGGGATATCATAGGGAAAAGGGATTAACATGAATTCATATAGCATGCAGCACATAAGACTAAGGGGCGGGTAAGTATTACTCACGCTACGGGGCAGTACGCGGCTTAGAATGTTTCACATCACAACATGAATCCCTCGTACAAGCTCATATTCAAACCATAATAGCATAACTATCTCATAACCATATTCATAGCATAGTTCCCCAAATACAACACTTAGCACATAATGGTAAAGAGGTCTACAAGGTGTCCAACAATGTCTCTAAACATAAGATAGGTCAATGGCTAAGACATATCCCGGGCTCACCCTCAAAGTAAGTAAAATAGATTAGAAAACCCATAGGTAGAGGAAGTGGTGGTTTGTCTATAGAAGATAGGACTCACCATAACAAACAAAACTTGGGATCCAAGCTAGGCTTCATACAGTGGATATATTTTTTGGTCCCTACATAGCTAGATCATGTAGGCAAAAGTATGCGTAGTACATTTGAATGTACTAAGTATGAGGGATGCAGTGCATATGACTTACCAAACCTGCATTCAATGTTAGATCGCAAGGGCACATAATATAAAAAGAGATGTATAGCAGGAGAGATAGTATACGATATTCCATGAAACTAATGATGCATGAAATATATAAATGTTCATATATAGTGGGGATGTGACCTCTACCAACAAAAGTAAGACCAAGCGAGCTATTATTTGGAATACCGATTAAATGCCCTCACCAGTAAAGAGGTGGTCTACTTGCCAAAGGTAAACTATACTTCACCTTATGGGCACCCCCATTTCATATGAAGCAACCTTCCTTACAGGCACCACCATTTCGGATAGGATTTTCACATATAGCATATCATACTGCACCTTATGAGCAACCCCATTTCATATGAAACAACCTTCCTTACGAGCACCCCCATTTAGGATAGGATTTCACATAACTTATTATAGGCACTAGTTTAAGGAAAGAGAGAGAGCCCTCAATCCATCGGTGCTGAATCATCATCCCATAAGAATATATATAAGTATACATATACATGCTTTCAAAAGAAATGCAAGTCTTATCAAATTATTTCAATGCATTCTTCGGCTTAAAAGCCAAACGCCACTAATATTAAATCGTAATTAGGCTCAAAGGCCAAATCACATGTCATATTATGCTTTTCATGCATAAGAATAGTCTATTTATATATATGGAATGGTGGAAGGACCCAAAATACTCAAAAAGAGCCATAATCATAGACATTCATGAGATCACATCCTTTTCATAATCGATATCATATAAAAATCGCTTCATAAAACATAATTGGGCTTAACCCATTTCATAATTTCATAAATTCAATGCTCATGAATGTAAATGTTATGAATGAGATAAGCATGGCATGGATGATAGAGATTCAAACTTAAATCAACAATACATTATGATATTCAAGTGAAAACATTAGTAAAATTCAGATTTAAATCATAAGATAGATTACCCATGCTCAAATCAAGCATTAAAGAGGCAATGCATGCTCATAACTTCATAACCTCAACGTAATACATCATATTATAGCTGAAAAAAACTTAAAATCAGTAAGTAAACATAATCCATACATTGATTGAGTTTAATAAATCATGAAATTGGAAACCCATGTTTATAGTAAACTAAATTCGTGAAAAATTACTTAAAAAGGAGTTTGGGTCTTCTTGATTGGAAGGAATCAAGGAACAAAACCGCATACCTTACTTAATCAAGAAGAAATAGGAGGAAATTTGATGAAGATGAAGACACTTTCTTATGCTCCAAGCAAATCTATAATGGTCCTCTTGAGGAGAGTTCTTTAGATGAGGGGATCAATAAATTATAAGTGTAGGAACGATTTTGAATGAGAGGAATAAAGTGTAGGTCTTTAGGAAGTCTTTACGTAGCATAGGACGTCACAAAAGACCCTTAAAATAAACCGTATTTATGAAAATGCTATTAATGAAAATGAGTTGAAAAATCGAGTCAAGTTGCCTCAAGGGAGGATATACGATCTGTGCCACACCATAAGGACCGTATATCCATCTGTAAGCCAACACTTAGAAAAAAATATACTTGATGAAGGTTCAAAACGGTAATCCCATACTTAGAAAAAATTTAAACGAAATCATTATATGCAGGGTCACATGAGCCATGTGAAGCCATACGCATCGTGTTCCCAACTGTGTCCCCCTCCTTAGAAAATTTCTTGTGACAAAGTTTTGAGATGGTTATTTAACACTTAGAAAAATTTTCATTTCAGAAGCCCTACGGAGGGCGTCAAGGCCCGTTAGAGTGGTCGTATCCCTCCATTTGGTCCCAAACGGTGGGATTCCAAGCTTAAGGCCACCACCCAACCCTCCACATGGTCGATGAAGTGTCATACGGCCTATGTTAGGTCCAAGTGTGGCGTGACTTAGGTTGAAAATCCATGCAAGGGCCAAACATCCTTCATGAGGCCAAGGGTCACTCCAAGGAGGCTCTACACGGGCCGTGTGACCTCACACGGACCGTGAGGGCTCCCATGGGGCGTCACCTTGGTCCAAAAACTTCCGAAACCAAAATCTTCAAGCTCCAATGAAGTCGTACGACATCCGGGTCATAACATCATCTCCCCTTGGGAAAATTCGCCACGATGTGCAAGAACAAGGATTGAAAGGCTTGACTTAGGACATGAAATTCCCAAACACGTGATACAATGCAAAAATCATCATTTGAAATCATATAGTCATTAGAACTCATATCAAACATATTCAAATCATTTAAAACATCATAAAAATCATTTTGGTGAACATGTATTCATGTCATATCATGAGACTAAAGAATGAAAGAGTTAGGACCACTTGGGCAAAGGAAGGACCTAGTACTTTAGGCTTGAGTAGATTGAAAAAGATGGGGGTATCATTTCATCATGTCCAACTCCACCTCCCATGTCGCACTTTCCACGTGTTGATTTCTCTAAAATATCTTAATTAAAGCCACATCCTTGTTACGAAGCCACTTTACGTGCCTATCCAAAATCTCTACCAGAACTTCTTCATAGGACAAGTTCTCCTCATCCTCAACACCTTCCAAAGGCACAATAGTACTAGGATCACCAACTAACTTTTTCAATATAGTTACATGAAAGACTGAGTGAATAGAACTCAAATCAAGGGGCAACTCCAACCTATAAGCCACATTCCCAATTTACTCAACAATGTCATAAGGGCCTACATACCGGGGACTTAGCTCCTTTTTTTGCCAAAATGCATCACTCCCTTCATAGGTGAGACCTTCACATACACCCAATCGCCAACATGAAATTCAAGGTCCCTCTTCATAACATCCAAATATGACTTTTGGCGACTTTGGGCTTTGGGCAGTCTTCAACCTCTCCCTAATCAACATTACTTTCTCTATAGCCTCCAACACCAAATTTGGGCCAATCAAAGCCACCTCTCCCAACTCAAACCACCCCATCGAAGACCTACAGCTCTTACCATACAAAGCCTCAAGCGCTGACATATCAATGCTAACTTGAAAGCTACTATTATATGCAAACTCGATGAGTGGAAGATGGGCATCCCAATTACCTTTGAACTCCAACACACAATCCCTCAACATGTCCTCCAAGGTTTGAATTGTCCTCTTGGCTTGTCCATCAGTTTGAGGATGAAAGGTAGTGCTTAACTTCACCTTTGTACCAAGTCCTCAATTAAGTACCCCGATCCAATATGATAGACCTAGGCACACCATGCAACCTCATCAACTCTTGGATTTACAACCTTGCATAATCTTTGGTGCCAAAAGTAGTCTTGACCAACAGAAAGTGAGCCGACTTAGTCATCCAGTCGACGATAATCCAAATGGAGTTAAATTGTCTTTGTGTCCGAGGCAATCCAACCACAAAATCCATGTTCACATCTTCCCATTTCCAAGTAGGAATCTCAATGTTTTGAGTCAACCCACCAAGCCTTTGGTGTTCTACCTTCACTTGTTGACAATTAGGACTTTCAGATACAAAGTTGGCTATGTCCTTCTTCATACCATGCCACCAGTACACTTCTCTCAAATCCCGATACATCTTAGTAGATTTTGGGTGAATAGAATAAGGAGAGTTATGGGCTTCACTCATGATCACTCTCCTAAGGTCATCCACATCCGAAACACATAACCAATCTTGATACCAAAGCACACAAACTACTCCTTAGGATATCACCTCTAATTTCTTTTCGAAAACCAATCTCTTCAACTCAACCAATGATGGGTCTAGATCTTGTTTAGTTTTTACATCAACAACCACCAAAGATTCGGGCCCATTATGATCATGAAGACCGTCATCACTAGATTCGGCCAACCTAACGCCCAACCTATCCAATTAGTGGACATCCTTTGCCAACTCCTTCTTCTCCTCCTGAATATGAGCCACATCTCTCAGAGATAGCCTATAAGAGCATCGGCTACAACATTTTCCTTGCCGGGATGATATTGTATACTCATGTCATAGTCCTTAAGGAGTTCCAACCATCTCCTTTGCCTCAATTAAGGTCACTTTGAGTGAACAAATATTGCAAACTCTTGTGATCGGTGAAAACATGAACATGCACCCCATACTAATAGTGTCTCCAAATTTTCAAAGCATATACTACCACCGCTAACTCAAGGTTGTGAGTCGGGTAATTATGCTCATGCACCTTCAATTGCCTGATGCATAAGCTATCACCTTTCCATATTGCATAAGTATGCAACCCAACACAATTTGATCCAAGAAGCATCATAATACATCACAAACTTATCCAAGCCATTTGGTAAAGTCAATACTGGAGCCGATATAAGCCGATCCTTCAAGATCTGAAAACTCTTGTCAAACTCTTCCGACCACACAAACCTAACCTTCTTTTGATTCAATTTGGTTAACGAAGATGAAATATATGAGAACCCTTCAACAAACATCCTATAAAAGCTAGCCAACCCAAGAAAGCTCCGAATATCTGAAGGAACCAATGGTCTAAACTAATTTTTCACTACTTCAGTCTTCTTTGGGTCAAACTTTATACCATCACCACAAACTCAAAGTGCCCATACCTAGTTCAAAAGTTCATATAAGGAATATCACACTCCCTAACTTTCAATTGATGATAACCGGAACGAAGGTCAATCTTTGAGAAGTAGGTAGCCTTTTGAAGTTGATCAAACAAGTCATTAATTCTAGGCAACGGATACTTATTCTTGATGGTCACCTTATTCAATTGCCTATAATCAATGCACATCTGAAGAGATCCATCTTTCTTTTTTACAAATAACACCAGAGCACACCATGGAGATATACTAGGCCTAATGAAACGCTTCTCCAACAAACCTTTCAACTGATCCTTCAACTCTTTCAACTTAGCTGGGGCCATACAATAAGAAGGGATGGAGATAGGTTGGGTATCCGGGAGAAGATCTATGCCAAAGTCTACTTCCCTTTCAAAAGGAATATCGGGCAGGTCTTTGATGAACACATTCAGAAACTCATTCACCAACTGACATCTTTGACTCTTACAATATCGTTAATACACCCCTTGGAGATCATCTTTCGGGCCTTGAGGTAGGAAATAAACCGACCCTTAATAGCAGAGTCACTACCTTTCCATTCAAGAATGGGTTCACCCGGAGATTGGAACTTGACCTTTCAGGTTCTACAGTCAATAGAAGCATATGATGCATACAACCAATCCATCCCAAGAATCACATCAAAATAAAACATCTCCAGTTCCACAAGATCACTCGGAAAGGTTTTATGCAACACAGAAATGGGACAACCTTGATAGACTCTATGAGAAACAATAGATTCACCCATAGGGGTATAAACTGAAAAGGGCCCCCTTAAAATTTCAGGACTCAAACCAAACTTAACGTCCAATAGAGGAGTCACAAAAGATAAGTTTTCACCCCGATCAAGTAAAGCATAAGCATCAAAATCAAAGACTTTTACATACTAGTCAAAACATTCGGAGTCTCCTCGACTTAATTACGGGCATGGTAAGCATAGATCCTATTGTTCCTTGAGACACCACCTTGAGGATCTCCCAGATGGCCTTGTTCACCCCAAGCCACTTCACCCTGACCCTTCTGAGAAACCTTAGGAAAATCAGAAATCTTGTGGCCCTTATCACCACACCCAAAGCAGGCACCCAAATTCCTCTAACAATCACCTGGGTGGTGCTTCCCACACTTGCCACACTGAGGATACCATGGTCCACCACCAACTGGTGCCTTAGGAGGAGGCACGCTAGCATTAGCAACCTGAGCATTAGAACCTCGACCTTGTTGGAAGCAACTAAGACTGCTACCCTTAGAGTTGGATAACCAACCATCATACCGGGCTCGCTTAGAATCATGCACACTCTTCTCCTTAAGTTTCTCCACTTCAATTTGCTCCGCATATAACATGAGTCTAGAGATGTCCATTTCTCCAATCAACATGGCTGTACAAAACTCTTTCACCACCAAATCGGAGATACCAGAAATGAACTTGTGCATTCTTGCATGGGGTCAGCCACCAGCATAAGAGCGTATATAGAGGGCTTGGTGAACTTGAGGCCATAGTCCCTCACGCTCATACCACCCTGTTTGAGGTTAATAAACTCAGTCATCTTGGCTTCCCTAAGCTAAAGCGGGAAGAAACAATCTAGAACAGCCAACTTGAACTCCTCCCAACTAATAGCATTACCACAAACTCTCTCCATCGACCATTCGGTGTACCAATCTTGAGCCACATCCTTCGACTAATAAGCAGCCAACTCAGCTTTCTCCTCAAAAGTGACCCATATAACATTCAACACTTTGGTGAACTCATCAATGCACTCTTGAGCATCCTCATCAGCCTTTGACCCATAAAACTCCGGAGGATTCATTCAGGTTAAATCCCTAACCCTAGAAGTTGGAGTAGGATCCTGTGGAAGATTAGCAATGTCACCACCTGGGCAAGCATAGCAAAGGTCATACAGAATTCACCATTAGAGATAGGTTTATCCATATGCCCTTAAGGTGCTTGACCCTTGTTGTCGGGGCCGATCTTGGTAGGTGAGGTATTCTTCGAGGCATCTTCTATAATAGAGCAATGACATCATCAAGATATGGAACCGATCATACGATCCATATCACGGCATGAGGCATGAAAAAGTGAGACAATTCCTAGAACGTCGTCATAGCCTCCTACTCATAGGCATGGTGTACTTCACACCCATGAATAGAACTCTACTTAATACGGCATGTTGGACTTCGGGGGTCATTTATAAACCTAGTGCTCTGATATCATCTCTGTCATGACTCGGATCCATGGTCTAGGAGTGACATGGCGAATAGGAACCCAAGAGTTCCCAAACAAGCCTCAAAGCATCCACATTCATATCATCGGTTTGAAAGCGTATTCGATAGTAAACATATAGTTCTAAGGGACAAGAAAGTACGACTTATGTTATGGGGGTATCATAGGGAAAAGGGATTAACATGAATTTACATAGCACGTAGCACATAATACTAAGAGGCGGGTAAGTACGACTCATGCTCTGGGGGCAGTATGGGGCTTAGGATCTTTCACATCACAACATGAATCCTTAACAGAAGCTCATATTCAAACCATAATAGCATAACCATCTCATAACCATATTCATAGCATAATTCCCAAAATACAACACTTAGCACATAATCGTAAAGAGGTCTACAAGTTGTTCAACAATGCCTCTAAACATAAGATAGGTCGGGGGTAAAGACATACTCTGGGATAACTTCAAAGTAAGTAAAATAGATAAAACAACATAGGTAGAGGAAGTGGTGGTTTATCCTTGGAAGATAGGACTCACCATAACAAGAAAAACTTAGGATTCAAGCTAGGCATCGTACGGTAGATGGATATACTCTTCGGTCCCTACATGGTTCATAATGTAGACAAAAGTATGTGTTAGTACATTTGAATGTACTAAGTATGAGGGATACAATGCATATGACTTACCAAACCTGCATTCAATATTCGATCGCAAGGGCACATAATATAGAAAGAGATGTATAGCAAGAGAGATAGTATATGATATGCCATGAAACTAATGATGCATAAAATACATAAATGCTCATATATAGTGGGGATGTGACCTCAACCGAAAAAATAAGACCAAGCGAGATATTACTTGGAATCCCAATGAAATCCCCTCATCGGTAAAGAGGTGGTCTATTTGCTAAAGGTAAACCATACTTCACCTTATGGGAAACCCCATTTCGTATGAAGCAACCTTCTTTATGGGCATCCCTATTTCGTATAGGATTTTCACATATAGCATATCATACTTCACCTTACGGGCAACCCCATTTTGCATGAAGCAACCTTCCTTGTGGGACCCCTATTTTGGATAGGATTTTCACATAAGCTATGATGCTAGGCATATAGTTCAGGGAAAGAGTGAGAGCCCTCAATCCATCGGTGCTAAATCATCATCCCATAAGAATACATATACATATACATATACGTCTACATATACATTCTTTCAAAAGAGATGCAAGTCTTATCAAATCATTTCAATGCATTCCTAGGCTTAAAAGCCAAACGCCATTAATATTAAATCGTACTTAGGCTCAAATGCCTAATCACATTTCATATCATACTTTTCATGCATAGGAATAACTCATTTACTTATACTAAATGGTGCAAGTACCCAAAATACTCAAAGAATCATAATCATTGACATTCATGTGATCAAATCCTTGTCATAACCATTATCATATCAAAGTCGTTTCATAAAATATAATTGGATTTAAACCACTTCATAATTTGATAAATTCAATGCTCATGAATGCAAATGCTATGAATGAGATAAGCATGACATGGGTAATAGAGATTCAAATTTAAATCAACAATATATTACAAATTTCAAGTGAAAACATGAGTAAAATTTATATTTAAATCATAACATATATTACTCATGCTCAAATCAAGCTTTAAAGGGACAATGCATATTCATAACTTAATAACTTCAATGTAATCCATCATATTATAGCTTAAAACAACTTAAAATCTGTAAGTAAACATAACTCATACGCTGATTGAATTTAATAAATCATAAAGTTGGAAACCCACATTTAAAGTAAGCTAAATTCATGAAAAATTACTTAAAAAGGAGTTTGCGTCTCTATGATTGGAAGGAAGCAAGGACCAAAACCCGTATACCTTGCTTAATCAAGACGAAATAGGAAGGAAATTTGATGAAGAAGAAGACCTTTCCTTATGCTCCAAGCAAATCTCTAATGGTCCACTTGAGGAGAGTTCTTTAGATGAGGGGATGAATAAATTCTAAGTGTAGTGACAATTTTGAATGAGGGGAATTGAGTCTAGGTCTTTAGGAAGTCTTTTGGTAACATAGGAAGTCAAAAAAGACCCTTAGAATAAATCAAATTTACAAAAATATCATTAATAAAACGAGTTGAAAAGTTGAGTCACGTCGCCTCAAGGGAGGTTGTACGGTCCGTGACACACCAAACGGACTGTATACACGTCCATGAGCCAAAACTTAGAAAAATAATGCTTGACAAAGGTTTAAAACAGTAATCCCATACTTAGAAAAATTTCGACGAAATCACTATACGGAGGGTCACACGAGTCATGTGAAGCCACACGGGTCATGTACCCAACCGGGTCCCCCTTCTTAGAAAATTTCTTGTGACAAAGTTTTGAGACGGTGATTTAACACTTCAAAAGAATTTCATTTCGGAAGGCCTCACGGCCCGTGAGAGTGGTCGTGTTCTTCCACTTGGTCCCAAAATGTGGGATTTCAAGATTAAGGCCACCACAAAGCCCTCCACACGATTCGTGAAGTGCCAAACGGCCCGTGCGGGGTCCAAGTGTGGCGTGCCTTAGCTTGAAACTCTACGCCAAGGGCCAAACATCTATCATGAGACCAAGGGTCACTCCAAGGAGGCCCTACACGGGCTGTGTGACCTCACACAGACCATAAGGGCTCCCGTGGGGCATCACCTTGGTCCAAAAACATCTGAAACTGAAATCTTCAAGCTCCAATGAAGTCGTACAATGTCCGGATCATTACAAAAAACATCAACTGATATAAACCATTTGAGTTATAACATGAAGTACCAATGTTGTTCCCACACTAGATGAAAGGGAAAGACTACTTGCCAAGGTAGATTTTGTTACACCTAAGTGGATTCATTAAGCTACATAACGGATCAAGCCTCTATTAAGGGGTAACTAGCTAGTGATCTTTTTTCCTATGATGGCATGTAGTTATAGGACAATGATATCTTACTATGATTCTCTTGATTCTACTATGAGAGAGATCTTCTATCCCAAAATTTGCTAGGTGCTAAGTAAATTCTCAACAGAAAAGAAATCATAAATCATAAAATTATGTCATATAAAAAGGCAATGTATACTAACCCATCCACTTTTCATAATATCATAATTTAATAACTCCTTTTATAGTGATTTATGTAATGTGGGTATAAGTCTTTCATCATTACAAATCCATACTTAAGTGAGAGAACTCATAATCATTCATACTTGTCTTATATAATATCATACAACTTAAATCATACTTATCATAAAACGTTTTTGAAGGACTTGAAAATTCATAATCATAGCTTATAATGGAAATTAGGGTAAAATCATATGTTCACAAGTATTTAACAAAAAATTCTGTAATTTGCATAAATTCATGTAAAACTATAAAGAATAAGATCACTTGTGTAAGGACCCGGATTCTCAAATAACTTTATCGGATTTAATAATGTCGCCCCATGAGAAAATATTGACCAAGTGTCACTTCATGGGAGGCCCACACAGCTTGTGTGAGGTCATATGGAGCGTGTGGCCTCTAGTGAAGGGATACTTGGCCATAATTTCAATTATGGGGACTTGACAGAGAGTTTCGAGCTAAGGCACGTCACACCGGAATCCCACACAGACCGTATAGTGCTTCACGAGCCGTGTAGTGATCCATGTGACGGCCTTGCACCTGGAAACCAAGAAACAAGACAAAGTGTGGTTACACGGCCACCCATACGGTCCATGTGGTGTGCCACGGACCGTGTGGCCCACCGTATAGCTCGCGACGCAAAATTTTTCTAAGTGTGGAATCACGATCTCGTAACATTACGTGATAGAATTTTTCTAAGTATCATTTCATGGTCCTTGAGATGACCCGGGTAGAGTCACATGGGCAATGAGACCGTCCGTGTGAACTTCTTCTGAATTGAAAATACTAAGTATGGGATCTTTAAGCTCAAGCTAAGTTTCACTTTCAAGCCTTCAATTCAAGCTTATTTATATTGATTAAGGCCATCATAGGTCACCTACATCAAGCCAAGTTCAAAGCCACTCCATTGGCTAAGTTTTTCACAAGTATCGATAGAAGGGTCAGCTTTAAATGGTCATATCTCTTAGCACAAAAGGTACTGGGTGGCCCACGACCTATCAAATTGAAGCTCTTTGAATTATCTTCCCAACGCATCTGATTTCACCTCATTTTGAGTTCGGAACAAGAAGTTATGCATTTTTTCATAGAATCTATCTGGGCTAGATGAGAAGCCTTCACGGACGGTGAAGAGCTCCGCGGACTGTGAAACCAACCGTGTCAACTTTAGTTTAAAATTTAAAGGTGTGTTTTATTGAGGTATTTTTGATATTTTGACCCATCCCCAAGGCTTTTAAGAACTTTTTAACCCACCTTCATATTCTTAAACTTCTCTTACACTAATTCTAAACCCTTATTCAAGACAAACACTTAGTTTCTAGATTTAGACTCTCAAAATTCTCTCCAAGTCTCATCTTCAAGATTCAAGATAGGAATCAATTGGGGTTACAAATTCAAGTTAAATTCTTCTCAAATTCATCTTCCTAGTCTAGGTATGTGGGATTGATTCTTGGTCCCTTTCAACCAAGAAGACCCAAAACTCCTTTCATTCATTTCATTAATTTTAGTTTACTTTAATTGTGGGTTTTCATTATTTGATTTTATTAAATCCAATTGATGTATGGGCTAAACTTTACCTATGATTTTGATTTACTTTGATCACTATTATGATGATTTAAATTGAGATATGAAGTTACGAATATACATGTCCCCTTTAAAGCTGATTTATGCATGGGTGATTTATATTATGATTTAGATGTTGCTTTAATTATTGATTTACTTAATTTCATATTATGATATTGGTTTTAACTCGAATCTATGTTACCCATGCTATTCTCATATCATGCATTACATTTGCATTCATAGATATTGGTTTTTATGGAAATTATGAAGTGGGTTAAGCCCAATTATGTTTTGTGAAATGATCATGATATGATTTTGATAAGATATTGGTTATGACAAGAATGTGATCACAGACATGTCTTACGATTATGGCTCTTTGAGCATCTCGGGTGCTTGCACCATCTTGTATATGTGAATGAGTTATTCCTTGCATGAGTATTATGACTATGACTTATGTTTTGACATTTGACCCTAAATGTGCATTGAACGGTTATGAAATGAATTACGGTTTGAAATGAATATGGTATCTCTTCAAAGCATGTATATGTATAAGTATTCTCGTGGGATGTCGACTTAGAACCGATAGATTGGGGGCGTCAGGGCTATCCTCAAGGGACCTCTCCTTTTCCAAGAACCATGTGCCCAGCATGGTTTATGAGAATCCTATCCAAGATGGGATGGGTTCCCGTAAGGAATGTGGCTTCATACAAAATGGGATAGGTTCCCGTAAGTTGAAGTGTTATGTGATATGATATGCTATATGAAAAATCCTTACTGAAATGGGATGGGTTTCCGTAAGGGGGTTGCTTCATACGAAATGGGATGGGTTCTCGTAAGGTGAAGTATCGTTTACCTTTGGCAAGTAGACCACCTCTGTACCGGTGAGGGGTGTTCATCGGGATTCCAAATAATAACTCGCTTGGTCTTACGCATGTCGATTGAGGTCACATCCCCGTTATATATAAGCATGATTTCATTCATGCATCATGAATTTCATGGCATCTTATATATTTCTCCCTTGATTATGTAATTCTTTCTATATTATGTGCCCATGTCATCTAATACTGAAATGCAGGTTGATAAGTCATATGCATTGCATGCCCGCATATTTAGTACATTCAAACGTACTAATGCATACTCTATGCCTACATGATTTTACCATATGGGGATGGTGTGTTATAATCATCCACCACTTGACGGGTAGCTCGAATTTAGAGAGTTGATATTGTGGTGAGTCCTATCTTCCAAGGACAAACCACCTTCCTTCTACCTATGTGGTTTTCTATTTATCTTCTTAATTGAGGGTGAGCCCGAGACATATCTTAGCCCCCATCCCATCTTATGACTAGAGGCATTGTTGGATATTTTATAGACCCTCGTAGATTCTATATGTTATTTGTTGTATTTGAAGATAGGTACTGAGGATGTCTCATTAGACAGTACCCGGATCTAGGGCATAGAAGTGACACAACGAATGAGAACCCGAGAGTCCCTGAACTTGCCTCAAAGTATCTAAATTCACATCATCGGTTTGGAAGCGGATTCAAATAGTAAACACATAGTTCTAAGAGATGGGAAAATAGAACTCACGCTATGGGGATATCGAAGGGAAAGGGATTTACATGGATTCATATATTACATAGCACATAAGAACTAAGAGGCGGGTAACTATGACTCACTCTATGGAGGAAATACAGGGCTTAGGATCTTCCACATTTCCACATCAAACATACATACATATCATAATTCCCATAATCAATCCATCATAGCCATATCCAATAAATAATCAAATTTATAAGCTTCAAATACAACACATAACATATAGAATCTACGAGGGTCTACAAGATGTCCAACAATCCCTCTATTCATAAGATGGGATGGGGGCCAAGATCATGTCTTGGGCTCACCCTCAATTAAGAAGATAAATAGAAAATAACATAGGTAGAAGGAAGGTGGTTTGCCCTTGGAAGATAGGACTCACCACAATATCAACTCTCCGAATTCGAGCTACCAGTCAAGCGCTGGATGATCATAACACACAGACCCTACATGGTACAATCATGTAGGCATAGAGTATGCGTTAATATGTTTGAATGTACTAAGTATGCGGGCATGCAATGCATATGACTTATCAAACCTGCATTTCATTGTTAGATCACAAGGGCTCATAGTATAGAAAGAATCATATAATCAAGGGAGTAATATACATATAAGATTCCATAAAATTCATGATGCATAAATGAAATGATACTCATATATATAGCGCGGATGTGACCTCAATCGACATGAGCAAGACCAAGCGAGCTATAACTTGGAATCCCGATGAAAACCCCTCACCGGTACAAAGGTGGTCTACTTGCCTAAGGTAAACCATACATCACCTTATGGGAACATATCTCATTTCATATGAAGCAACTCTCTTACGGGAACATACCCCATTTTGGCAAGGATTTTTCATATCATATAATAATAATACTTCACCTTACAGGAACATATCCTATTTCGTATGAAGCAACCTTCCTTATGAGAACATATCCTATTTTGGATAGGATTCTCATAACAAATACATTGCATATAGTTCGAGGAAAGGGAGAGGGCCCTTGGGGATAGCCCTGACGCCCCCAATCCATCAGTTCTAAATCGGCATCCCACGAGAATACTTTATACATATACGTGCTTTCAAGAGATACAATATTCACTTCAAACCATAATTCATTTCAACACTGTTCAATGCACATTTAGGCTCAAATGCCAAGTCATAAGTCATAATCATGATACTCACGCAAGGAATAACTCATTTACATATACAAAATGGTGGAAGCACTCGAGATGCTCAAAGAGCCATGATCATAAGACATGTATGTGATCACATTCTTGTCATAACCAATGCCTTATCATAATCATATCAAAATCATTTCATAAAACATAATTTGGCTTAACCCACTTCATAATTTCCATAAAAATCGATGTTCATGAATGCAAATGCAATATATGTTGTGAGGATAACATGGGTAACATAGATTCAAGTTAAAATCAACATCATAAGATGAAATTGAATAAATTCATAATTAAATCAATATCTAAATCATAATATAAATCACCTATGCATAAATGAACTTTAAAAGGGGACGTGCATGTTTATAACTTCATATCTCGATGTAAATCATCATAATAGTGATCAAAGTAGATTAAAATCATAGGTAAAGTATAGGACATACATCAATTGGATTTAATAAAATCAAATAATAAAATCCCACATTTATAGTAAGCTAAGATTCATGAAATCAATTGAAAAGATTTTTGGGTCTTCTAAGTTGAAAGGGACCAAGAATCTATCCCGCATAACTTGATTAGGAAGATGAATTTGAGAAGAATTTAGCTTGAATTTGAAACCCCAATTGATTCCTAGCTTGAATCTTGAAGATGAGACTTTGAGAGAATTTTGAGAGTCTAACTCTAGAAACTAAGTGTTTGTCTTGAATGAGGATTTAAAATTAGTGTAGGAGAAGTTTAGGAATATAAAGGGGGGTTAAAAAGGTCTTAAAAGCCTTGGGGATGAGTCAACATATCAAAAATACCTCAATAAAACGCCCTTTTAAATTTTAAATTGAACTTTACACGGTTGGCTTTACCGGTCTGTGAAGGCCTCCCGTGTAGCCAAGACACATTCTACAAAAAAGGGCATAACTTCTTTCTCAGAACTCGGAATGAGGTGAGACTAGATGCATTGGAAAGATAATTCAAAGAGCTTCAATTTGATAGGTTGTGGACCACCCATTTCCTTTGGTTATAAGAGATATAACCATTTAAAGTTTACCCTTTTATCGGTACTTGTGAAAAACATAGCCAATGGAATTCCTTTGAACTTGACTTGATGTGGGAGACCTATGATGGCCTTAATCAACATAAATAATCTTGAATTGAAGGCTTGAAAGTAAAACTTAGCTTGAGTTTGAAGATCCCATACTTAGAATTTTCAATGCAGAGGAAGTTCACATGAACGGTCACACGGCCCCTGTGACACTACACGGGTTATGTCAAGGACCGTGAAATGATACTTAGAAAAATTCTATCACGCAAAGTTACACGACAATGATTCCATACTTAGAAAACTTTTGCATCGCGAGCTATATGGTTGGCCACACAGCCTGTGACACACCACACGGACCGTGTGGGTGGCCGTGTGACAACACTTGGTCTTGTTTCTTAGTTTTCCAGGTGCAAGGCCATCACATGGCTCACAACACGGCCCGTGAAGCACCATACGGTCCATGTGGGGTTCTGGTGTGATGTGCCTTAGCCCAAAACTCCCTTTCAAGTCCCCATAATCGAAATTATAGCCAAGTACCCCTTCACTGGAGGCCACACGGTCCGTGTGACCTCACACGAGCCGTGTGGGCCTCCCATGAAGTGACACTTGGTCTTTTTTTCATGGGGTGACATTATAAAGTCCGATAAAGTCATTCGAGAATTCGGGTCCTTACATCATCTCCCCCTTGGGAACATTCGTCCTCAAATGTGCAACTGCGAGGCTTGACTTAGAACATGAAACATCCAAACATAAGATGCAACACATAACTCTTCTCTTGAAATTTATGAAGTCATAAAAAATCATGCCAAGTGATATTAAAACCATTCAAAATATCATAAAAACCTTTTTAATGCATATGTATGCATGTTATGTCATGAGACTCAAGAATGGAAGAATTAGGACCATTGAAAATAGGAAGGACCTAATATCATAGACTTGAGTAGACTGGAAAGGAAAGAAGTATCGTCACATCATACTTGATTCCACTCCCCACGTAGCACCTTCCACATATTGATCCCTCTAAAGTACCTTCATCGAAGCCACATCCTTGTTGCAAAGCCGCTTCACTTGTCTTATCTAAAATCTCAACCGAAGCTTCCTCTATAAGACAAGGGCTCCTCAATACGAGCCACACTTCCCATACATAGCGTACTCAGAGCATCGACTGTAACATTTTCCTCGCCAAAATTACATTGTACACTCATGTCATAGCCCCTAAAAAGTTCCAACCCTCTTCTTAGTCCCAAGTTAAGATCCCTTTGAGTGAACACATATTTCAAACTCTTGTGGTTGGTGAAGACATCGACATGTACCCCATACAAATAGTATCTCCCAATCATCTAGGCAAACACCACTGCCGCTAACTCAAGATTATGAGTCAGGTAGTTACGCTCATGCACCTCCAATTGCCTCGATGTATAAACTATCACCATAAAATGTTTCATAAATACACAACCCAACCCAAACTGAGAAACATCACAATACACCACCAACCTATCTAAGTCATTTGGTAATGCCAAAACCGAAGTTGATCTACGCCGACCTCTCAAGGAATGAGAACTCACCTCACATTCATTCAAACATACAACTTGGCCTTCTTTCTAGTCAACTTGATTGGTGGAGATGCAATAGAGGAGGAGCCTTCAACAAACCTTCCATCATAACCAGCCAACCCAAGAAAACTTCGAATATCCAAAGGAGCATGCATGTCAAACAATGCACATCCTTCACCAACTCCCTTTTTAACCTCATCTATAAGATTGCTACAACATCTTCCTCCCCAGGATTGCATTACGAGCTCAAAGTAACTCTCCGTATTCGATAGGGAGAGATGGAGATAAGAAATCTTAAGATTCACACCATGGCACGATTAGAATCATGTAAAGTGAAACATTTCCTAAAACGCCTTGTAGTCTCATACCCATATATGTGGCGTGCTTCACACCCATGAATAAGACTCTACTTGACATGGCATGTTGGGCTCCGAGGACTATTTATAAACCTAGTGCTCTAATACCATCTTTTGTCATGGCCCAGATCCAGTGCCTAGAAGTGACACGACGAATCGGAACCTGAGAGTCCCCAAACAAGCCTCAAAGTATCCGAATCCATATCATCGATTTGGAAGCGCAATCAAATAGTAAACACATAGTTCTAAGGGATGGGAAAATAAGACTCACGCTATGGGGATATCGAAGGGAAAGGGATTTACATGGATTCATATATCACATTAGACATAAGAACTAAAGGGCAGGTAAGCGTGACTCACTCTATAGGGGAAATACAGGACTTAAGATCTTTCACATTTCTACATCAAACATACATACATATCATAATTCCCATAATCAATCCATGATAGCCATATCCAGTAAATAACCAAATTTATAAGCTTCAAATACAACACATAACATATAGAATCTACGAGGGTCTGCAAGATGTCCAACAGTGCCTCTAGTCATAAGATGGGACAGGGGTCAAGACATGTCCCCGGCTCACCCTCAATTAAGAAGATAAATAGAAAACCACATAGGTAGAGGGAAGGTGGTTTGTCCTAGGAAGATAGGATTCACCAAAATATCAACTCTCCAAATTTGAGCTACCCGTCAAGCGGTGGATGATTGTAACTCACGGTCCCTACATGGTAAAATCATGTTGGCATAGAGTATGTATTAGTACATTTGAATGTACTAAGTATGCGGGCATGCAATGCATATGACTTATCAAACCTGCATTTCTGTGTTAGATGACAAGGGCTCATAGTATAGAAAGAATCATATAATCAACGGAGTAATATATATACAAGATGCCATGAAATTCATGCTGCATTCATGAAATGATGCTCACATATATAGCGGGGAGGTGACCTAAACCGACATGAGTAAGACCAAGCGAGCTATAACTTGGAATCCCGATGAGAAACCCTCATCAGTACAGAGGTAGTCTACTTACCAAAGGTAAACCATGTACAGAGGTAGTCTACTTGCCAAAGGTAAACCATACTTCACCTTATGGGAACATATCTCATTTCGTATGAAGTAACCCTCTTACGGGAGCATACCCCACTTTGGAAAGGATTTTTCATATCATATCATAATAATACTTCACCTTACGGGAACATATCCCATTTCATATGAAGCAACCTTCCTCATGGGAGCATATCCCATTTCGAATATGATTCTCATAATATATGCTAGGCACATAGTTCGAGAAAAGGGAGAGGGCCCTTGGGGATAGCCTTGATGCCTCCAATCCATCGGTACTAAGTTGGCATCCCATGAGAATGCGTATACATATACGTGCCTTCAAGAGATACAATATTCATTTCAAACCGTAATTCATTTCAAAATCATTCAATGGACATTTAGGCTTAAATGTCAAGTCATAAGTCATAATCATGATACTCATGCAAGGAATAGATCATTCACATATACAAGATGGTGCAAGCACCCGAGATGCTCAAAGAGCCATAATCATAAGACATGTATGTGATCACATTCTTGTCATAACCAATGCCTTATCATAATCATATCAAAATTATTTCATAAAACATAATTGGGCTTAACCCACTTCATAATTTCCATAAAAATCGATGTTCATGAATGCAAATGAAATGCATGATGTGAGGATAGCATGGGTAACATAGATTCAAGTTAATATCAACATCATAATATGAAATTGAATAAATTCATAATTAAATTAACATCTAAAACATAATATATATCACACATGCATAAATCAACTTTAAAAGGGGATATACATGTTCATAACTTCATATCTCAATGTAAATCATTATAATAGTGATCAAAGTACATTAAAATCATAGGTAAAGTATATCCCATAGATCATTTGGATTTAATAAATTCAAATAATGAAATCCCACATTTAAAGTAAGCTAAGATTCATGAAATCAATTGAAAACAATTTCGGGTCTTCTAGGTTGAAAGGGATCATGAATCTAACCCACACACCTTGATAAGGAACATGAATTTGAGAAGAATTTAGCTTGAATTTGAAACCCCAATTGATTCCTAGCTTGAATCTTGAAGATGAGACTTGGAGAGAATTTTGAGAGTCTAATTCTAGAAACTAAGTGTTTGTCTTGAATGAGGGTTTAGAATTAGTGTAGGAGAAGTTTAGGAATATAAAGGGGGTTAAAAAGGTCTTAAAAGCCTTGAGGATGGGTCAACATATCAAAAATATCTCAATAAAATAACCCTTTAAATTTTAAACTGAACTTGACAAGGTTGGCTTCACGGTCGGTGAAGCGCTTCACGGTCGGTGAAGGCCTCCTATCTAGCCTAGACATATTCTATAAAAAAGGACATAACATCTTGCTCCGAATTCGGAATGTGGTGAAACCAGATGCGTTGGAAAGATTATTCAAAATGATTCAATTTGATAGGTCATGGGCCATCCAGTTCCTTTTGTTCTAAGAGATATGGCCATTTAAATTTGACCCTTTTAACGGTATTTGTGAAAAAACTTAGCCAATGGAATTCCTTTGAACTTGACTTGATGTAGGAGAGCCATGATGGCCTTAATCAACATAAATAAGCTTGAATTGAAGATCTCATACATAGAATTTTCAATGTGGAGGAAGTTCACATGGACGGTCACACAGCTTGTGTGACACTACATGGGCCGTGTCAAGGACCGTGAATTGATACTTAGAAAAATTCTATCACGCAAAATTACAAGACGGTGATTCCATACTTGAAAAAATTTCACGTCACGAGCTATACAGTGGGCCACATGGCCCGTGACACACCACACGGACCATGTGGGTGGCCGTGTGACAACACTTGGTCTTGTTTCATGGTTTTCCAAGTGCAAGGCTATCACATGGCTCACCACACGGCCCGTGAAGCACCATACGGTCTGTGTGGGGTTCCGGTGTGACGTTCCTTAGCCCGAAATTCCCTATCAAGTCCCTATAATTGAAATTATGGCCAAGTACCCCTTCATTGGAGGCCACACGGTCCGTGTGACCTCACACGAGCCGTATGGGCCTCCCATGAAGTGACACTTGGTCATTTTCTTTTTCATGGGGGCGACATTATAAAGTATGATAAAGTCATTCGAGAATCTGGATCCTTACAGGGGTGGGGTTGGGGGGATAAAAAATTAACTTTTTTTTAGTTTTCTTTTGGAAAAAATGGGTGTGACGTGGGGGTTAGATTGAAAATGGAGTGCGGTGGTAAATAAGCTTAACATTATTTTTTGAATCTTTTATCTTTCTTTAATTATTTTTTTTGGGGGGGGGGGGGGGGGGGGAGGGGGGAGGGGGGTGCAGGATATGGGGGTCCGGAAGGGATTGGGTAGTGTGGTGAATATATTTAGGGTTTGGGGATGAAAATTTTATTTTTAAAAAAAGTGGTAATAGGGTGAGGGGTAGGGGAAGGGTCAGGCGCGAATAAGGTGGGTGATGTTTTCTTGATATTTTCAAATTTAAAAATTGGAAGAGATGTAGATACGGGTGGGGTAGGGGTGAGGATTGGGAATGGATAGGGGATAGGGTACGGAAGTAGAAAAAATTTAAGTTGTTTTAATGAAAAAAATACCTATTTTAAAAACATAACTATTTGGGAGTCGGGTTGGGGTGATAGAGGTTGAGCATTAACAATTTAGCATTGATTTAATTTTTTTAGCTTTAGGAGATTAAAGTGGGTTAGAACCATTTCACCCAAACCATATTTGACCAAATCTATATTTAGCCATATTTTAGATGGACGGATTGTGATTTAATCCATTTTAGCTCAATCCATCTAATTTTGATCCACTCCAATCATTTGCCACCTCTAATATTATATGAATTTTAACAATTAAGAATTCTTTAAATGGTGACTATTTTAGTCGACCAATGATACATTATTTTTTAATTAAAAATTAATTTAAATTGTCCATAATTGAATAGAGTAATATCATATGGATAAGTTCTACTAAACTCTTTCAGTTTTCTCACTACCGCAATTCTCTCTGTTCGACTGTTGTTTTCTCAAAGTTCCCATTGTTTGGAAGAGATTAGAGTTTTCCTTTTTAAAATGGTTGGGGTACTTTAAATCCTCCTTCTCGTTAGGGTTTCAATTATGTTGTGGTTCTGTATATTCTCCCACTCATTAGGGTTTCAATTTGATTGAGGTAATGTAAACAATGAACTCCAATTTTGCTCAATTTAGTTGCCTTAATATTTCTCTCTTTCTGTGTTTTGCTAGCTCTAACTTAAGGTTATGCTTTGTTGCATTTAATGTCTCTAACAAATTTATTTGTTGAAATTTGTAAATGGAAAAAACAATTGGGAAATTTTTTAAAAACGTTCTACTTGATAGATACAATTAGCATAAATGATTGTTTCAACACTAAGTTTTCTACAGGTATAATACTAATCAAGTAACTCCTTAGTGAAAGGAAAATTTTACTGAAGAATAAATGCCAAATCTTCCATGACATAAAAATGAAAGAACCCTGTAAACAGTTCTCTTTGTTAAACTCAACCGGTCTTTTATATATTTTCGTGACTTCACTAATTCTTACACTTTGTTTAGACAATGATGCATCAACAAGCTTGTGATATACAAATTTCCTTTCATGGAGTGAATTTCTTTCTTTAATCATCTTGCATCTTTGATTAGCTCCAATCATATTCACTAGCATTAGTTGTTCGATTAAAGCCTCGTTAAGAGAAGTACAATCTGGATAGTTCAGTTTCAATCGTCATGTATGGTGAATCCGGATGGTTAGTGATGATGTAGCAATGTAAATGTGATGATGTCAAAGTGGGAAAAAATTACAAAGATAGAGAAGAAGGGCGGTGGAGTGGTGGGTTTCGTGATGCGCCATTTTAATTAGATTAGCTGATAAATTAGGAGTGAAAACATGTCAATAGAGTAGCGGAACATTGAACGAAAACATGTCAATTGTATATAAAAAGAAACAGTAAACATTTAGAATGGAATTTACATGAACAGCGGTGAGCTATCTCACAAAGCTTATTCCTATATTTGTTTGTGTTTAGTTGTATTAGGAACAATGATGACTTGTAAATCCTGTGCACTAAGAAAGCCCGATTGCAAGTTAATTTCAAGCATCATTCGGACAGTAGTACATCAGTTGGATAATCAAAGTTGTTGATATTCAGTTCACGCAACATGAAATTACCATTATCAAGTAGTATAGCAGTTAAGTTTGTGGCTGTTGTTGGAGTAGCACTGAATAAAATAATATTGCCTTGACTTTGAGAAATCATTAATCTAGCATCTGAAGCAATCATGAGACTTCTAGAGGTATTTGAATGATACAGTGTAGACGAAGTCTTGAATGATTAAGGGTGCTCACTTGGCTAAGCATAAGTAGCAATGTTCATTTATTGTAGAAGTACGACGTGTGTGCGTTCGTTTACTGTAGAAGTAGGATGTTTCTATATTTGATAGTTTTAAATAGAGAAAAGCGAGGAGTTGCATCTGTTGGGGAGGAATTTTGGTGGCTGTTAGTGGCAAGTCTTGCGAAGAGTGTATAGCATGGCACTACTTTAAGTTAGGCTTTTTTAGTTAAGGGTATTTTGGTAATTTAACATGTAAGTTTTAGAGTTCATGCTTTGGTGGATGTCTTTTTATTTCTTGCTTTTGGTACATTATATGTAGTTGTTAAATGTCTTATTGTTTTTCTCTCTACGGACATCACATATTATTTGTGTCTTTGCAAGTGAAAATGTTATGACATGGAATAGTTTTGAAAAATGTTTCACACAGTTAACATGTTCTAAGATATTATTTTTTATAATAATATTTGTGTTTGACTAGATTTTTTGGATGTTCCAGTTACATTGACTATCTTGGGATTTGCAAAATAATAATAAAATATTTAACTTGGTTTTTTTTGGACGTTTTATGATTAAATTGACTATCTGGGGATTCACAAAATATTAAATCCTACTTTAAATTATTTCAAAACTTCTTGATGAAATCTTTTGTCAAAGCCCTTATTATGTATATGTACGAAGTACTACCTAAGTATGCAAGTCTAGTAATAATTATAAATAAGAAAAAGTATAGAAATTCCTTCTATGATTCTATCTTTTCTTCTTGTAGAATCAAAAACAAGTTAAAGATGCTAATAGAACCTAATAAGTCTCCAGCATTTTGCAAGATTTTACAATCTACAGGATTCTTCATGAATAAAATGGTAAGTTTGTCCAAAGAATTTGTTCTTTCTTTTTTGGGGGGTTCCTGAACTCCAAGAAATTTGGACATAGTAGGTACTATTTAGATGATAGATTTTCAAATATTTTAAATTTTATTTAAAAAAATTTAAGTTTAAATTGAAGATGAATTTGTGTTTGATATTATTTTGAAAAGAAGAGAAGAGAACCCTAATTTTTATTTGAAATAATTTGAGAAGCTGGAGTTGGAAGATAAGTTGATAATTCTAGTTTGAAATTCTTTTTTTCATTTGCTAAGTTTAATTTGTCGGAATGTGTCGTCTTGTTTCATTAAAGAAAATTAGAAGAGATGTGCCCATTTACTTTCCTTAGTCTTCCGCTGATTGTCTTGAGTTATTTGATTGAATAAATGTGATGAGGCTAAGTCGTTCGCTTGGGAACTAGCAATAGTCTCTAGGTGCCGGTCATGTCTTGGGTATCCTCACGGGGCGTGACAGTGTGTGAAAGGAAGATTTAGAATTTAAGATGACGTGGAAATCTAATTTCCTATTCTTATGCTAATGGGACTTTACATTATTACATTTTCTTTTGAAAAGAAATCTAAAATAAAGTAAAAGAAAAAAATCTCACGTAAATAACTTTTTATATCTCAATTCAAAAACATTTTCTTCTTCATTGTTGTTTGAAATCTTTTTTCTTAAATGATATTTTAATTAAAATTTTTCATTATTTGTCATAATATCTTACAATAATTTAAAAATAAATAAATTTAGTTAGCATTATAAATACTAAGCAACTATTTCGTATTATTTTAAAAATTAAATTAAATATAAATAGCCTCAAATTATCTATATTTAAAATTTTAATTTCTCCTTATATCTTATTTTTTTTCACTCACTTTATTATTTATTTTTCTTATTTAATGTTTTATCTAAAAATGGAATAACAACATATTACACTAAAATATTGTTATTTGAATATTAGAAAAGTTGACAATTTAAGGTACCTAACAAAATTTGAATATTAAAACTGTGATCTTCAAATCACGATGCCTTGAAGCAAAAAAGATTAAAACTTTAATTTCTTTAGTTTATAAATTATATATCAATTGAAGAATTTTATAACAAATTATAAATTGTAATTGTAATAAATTTATAAAAAAAGGATAATAATAACTAATTATTGCTAACTTAACTAATTTTAGCCTAACTGTCAAGTGTCGTTCTTCTATACTGCCACTTGGTTGAATGTGGTGGTTTTATCCTCTCCCTTTAATAATATATATAATATATAGATAAGAAAATGTTGACCAGGACTTGCTTATTGAAAACGGAGGTGGCTGAAATGTGGTGGAAAGCAAAGATAATGAGAGAAAATCTCAATTACTTTATATGTGGAAAAGATTGGCCACAGTTTGTGCTTCATCACCACCTGAAAAAGGGGGCATTTTGCTATTTTCTCTCATTGAAAAATCGACGTTCCATATTCAGTCGTACACAAAGAAAGGTTATAAAAATATTGTTCATGATAGGCAGGTTCTTTATGAGAAACTCAGTAGTAGCTCTGAAGAGGAGACTATTAAACCTTCAAATAGAGCTAGGAAAATAGTAGCATCTGCGAAAAGAAGTGTTGGCATATCATTTATTGTTGAGTCCAAACATGAAGATGGTCCTCGCTACAAGGATCCTAAGAGGAAGAATGTGTCATTAGATAGCATCTTCTATTTATTTCTACATTTCATATGGATCGCTTGAGTGTTTTTGTTTTTATATAGGTCTAGTCAGTTGTAAGCAAACTATAATGAGAACAAATGATTCATATCGAAATGCACAATCAATTTGTGTTACTAATTTTCCAGCTTGTGGGTTTTCCCTTGAGCTTGTTTTCCTATTTTTTCTTCTTTTTTGAAAAATAATAAAAATGTTGTTCGATGCCATATATGCATGCATGCATGCATGTATGTATGTATTCTTATTTGGCTAAAGATTTTATATATAAAAGATGAAAATTTGAGTTTTTGAAGTCGTAATTTTTTGAGTTAAAGTGAAATTTCTCCAATAAAAATTGGCATAGAAATTGAAATCTTTTCAAAGATAGATTTTCAAAATCTAATTTAAAATCTCTGGTCATACACTAATCAATGTGTTTTTCATAAATAAAATTGATATATATTTCTTCGATCAAGATTTTTGGGCAACTTCTAAGGTGTGCCTCTTTTGCCTAATAAGTTACGAGTCACAAAATTATTTTTGTCATGCCCCGAGAGGGTACCCTTGGCGTGGTCAGTACTTAGAGACTATTGCTAGCCCCCAAGTGAACATCTCGGTCTCATCATGTTCGTTCAATTATATTCTAACAGCGGAAGATATCAGTGTATAAAAATACGTAAATAAAGGAAATGACAATTGATAAATAAAGGCCCAAGGCCAAACATCTCATCCATAAACTAGGCAAGAGTAGTATGAAAGAAAACTAGCCAACATAACATCCAATCTCAACTCAATAATCGAGTCTATGAAGCCTCTAGACAACTGACTAAGTGGTGTCAATGAAATATCGATGACTACTTCAAAAATATAAATGTATAAGTCTAAACTCAAAGCTAGAAAAGAAACATAATTTCTCTGAAAGTAGGGAAGGGTTCACTAATCAGCTCAAAATAATTAGGTCCTCAACGGGGCGCCTGTTGATGACCTTTATTACTGGTCTCTGTATCATGAAACGATGCAGGCCCAAATGGACATCAGTACGTAGAATGTACGAGTATGTAAAATGGTAGAAGAAACATATAAAGGAAGAATAATATCAACTCAAATAGCTTAACTCAAGAAGTAAGAAACTCAATCATCATGTCAAGAGTCTAAAGTAAGAATGCAATTTAGATAATGAATACTCATCCATCATCTATGTATCATCCACTCAGAGTACAATCAAGGCCTGATTGGGAGTTTCTCTAACAGATAACTATCACTTATGAGCAGGTGATGATACAACGAAGCAATGTCATTGCCATCTCCATCCAATACCTTGCCTGTCACGCCCCGGGAGGGTGCCCCAAGCGTGGCTGGCACCCAGAGACTATTGTTAGTCCCCATGCGAACCACTCGTTCTCAGGAAAATCACTCAACATCAATATAGCAGTATATAAGAAGTAAGGCAGTGAGCTATCTCAATAAAAAGGCCCAATGGCCAACATCAGTCTCAACATCAGAATAAGAAAATGTAAATGTTAACTCAACTCATAAGGGAAAAACCTCAACAACAAACCTCGACTCATGTCTATGAAGCCTCTAACTCAACTAGACAGTCAAAGTGGATATCATGACAGGCTATGGCTACCCAGCTCAACAAACAGAATAATAGATAAAGAAAAGGGACTCCTCCGAATAGTAAGGAGGCTCACCAATGACTGAACTCGGAATCTCTTACTTCAACGATGTGTCTGCTAAAGTCCTCTTACTCCTGTAACTGCATCATGAAGTGATGCACCACTGAGTGGCGTCAGTACGTGGAATGTACGGTATGTAAAATAGTTGAATGTAGTAGTACAAGTACAACAGTATAGGGATAACATCAACTCAACATCATACTCCATCAGAATGTCAAATGTCTATCTAAGGCAAGATATTAGAGTAGACGAATGACTCATCAACATTTCATCTCAACATCATCAATACATTAGACTCATCTCAAGAAAATTCGGCTCAACTTAACTCTAGGAAACTCGACTCAACTCAACCCAAGGAAAACTTGACTCATACCATCACATCAATATCAACATTAGAGTACTATCAAAGTAAGACCTCACTGGGAGTTTCTCTAACCAACAACCATCACCTATGAGCCGGTGATAATACAACGAAGCGATATTATTGCCACATCTATCTAGTACCCTGCCGAGGGTAAAGGACATCAACCTTAGTATATCCACAAGAAAAAACCTCAGTCCTCTATTGGGACAAGAAAGGAGCCATCCACATTGCGGTTCAATCCTCTCTTCCTATGTGGGCCACGTAGTTAATGGGTTTAAGTGGGACTCACTCTCACCTATCGGTGCTAAATACTCCTCCCAGAACTTGACATGCTCATAAAACTTCATCATCATCAGTCCCGTAAGGACATAATACATCATCATCAGTCCCATAGGGACATAGTACCTCAACATCAACATCAACATCAACTCATCTCATCAACATCAACATCATCTCATTAATATCAACATCATGGACTCGAAACATTATTTTTAGAATTAAGTGTCAAGTTTTAAGACTCATGAACCTCATTCTCATCAACATCATTATCAAGACTCTCATCAATTTAAAACACAATCACAACATCACAGACATCATCATCGACAAGGCTCTAGACTCATCCCACTAAGTTCACCATACATGCTTTTCAAATAATCATGTGGGGTTTATGAAAAATCTCAAGAAAAAAGTTAACTTCGAGAAAACAAATAGTATGATGATCATCAACATATAAAACATGTAATTTCAAATCAATTTTTCAATGAAAACCCTCAAGTATTCATGCATATAGACTCTTCAACCATCAACTCGTCTATGACCTCTATAGGGCACATGAGAGAACAATCCCATGCTTTTAGTTTAGACTTACATACCTGAAACGATTGCTAACAACAATTCTCTGAAAGTTCTCCTCTTGAATTCTTCAATCTCAACTCTCCTTAAGCCCTAACTTAGTGATTTTGCTAGGAAGAGGGTTTTGGATGGGTTTTTGGAACCCTTTCTCTGAGAGAACGACATATATTCGTCATAAAGGAGGTTTAGAAGGTATTAGGAATGGACTAGAATACCCCTAAAAAAATTTTAAAAAAAATCCAGACTTGGAATAACACAGTCCGCGACGCGGACCTGTCGTGGACAGTGCTTTTCAGCAATATTCAACTCCGTAGAAAAATCGCAGAAAATATAAGTGTGTCTGCGCCATAGGTTCGCGACGCGGCTCTATCACGGACTAACATTGTTTTTCGTCTTCGAATGAAAAATTATCTTTTGACTCGGTCACTATAAAAATCGACCGAGACCCTTCTCCTACTCAATTTTTTGTGTTGATCACGAATCTGTACTCGGATTTTCAATCCGAGCATTTGAGGACGCGTTTTGCGCACACTTCTCCTCTAGGGGTATTTTGGTGATTTTACTAGGCGTTACATCATCTCCTCTTTAAGATCATTCGTCCTCGAATGATGAGTAGGAATGGTATTATGGCACGAATACTCATTCAACAACTCAACTCCTCAACTCTTCATCGACCTCAATAACATCTACTCAGAACATCAGGAATATATACACATCAACTCATGGTAAATTTCAATTAAGAATAGGAATATTACCTTCGATACTTTCATTAACATTAGGAACAAATAGGTGCGGGTATTTAGTTCTCATCTCTTCTTTAGCTTCCCATGTGGCTTCCTCAACAAATTGGTTCCTCCACAAAACTTTGACGGAGGCTATCTCTTTGTTTCTCAGTCTGCGAACCTGTCGATTAAGGATTTGGACTGGAATTTCCTCATAAATAATCTCTAACTCATGTGCTCTCAATAGGGATTACCAAGGCAGGATCTCCCAAACACTTCTTCAACATAAAAATGTGGAACACCGGATGGATTCTGCTTAACTCAGATGGTAACTCTAGCTCATAAGCAACTTTCCTGATTCTCCTCACAATCTGATAAGGGCCAATATAACGAGGACTTAATTTCCCTTTCTTCCCAAACCTCATGACACCCTTCATGAGTGACATCTTCAGGTATACCCAATCGTTCACCTCGAACTCTAGGTCTCTTCTCCTCACATCTGTGTAAGATTTCTGACGGCTCTGGGTCGTCTTCAGTCTTTCTTTAAGAATATTCACCTTCTCCATGGACTGGTGGACAAAGTCAGGCCCAATTAACTCAGCTTCTCCAACTTTAAACCACCCAATAGGTGATCTACACCTCCTCCCATACAAGACCTCGTAGGGGGTCATTTGAATGCTTGCATGATAACTATTGTTATATGCAAATTCACTCAATGGTAAATGGTCATCCCAAATTCCTTTGAAGTCAAGGATGCAGGCTCTCAACATATCTTCTATCGTCTAAATAGTGCACTCTGCCTAACCATCCGTCTATGGATGTAAGGCCATGCTCAAGTTTACTTTGGTACCCCATCCTTCCTGGAAAGACTTCCAGAAGTAAGAGGTGGATTGGGCTCCTCTGTCCGAGATGATGGACAAGAGAACTCCATGCAACCTCACAATCTCTTGGATTTACATCTTGGCATACTCCTCTGCAATATTAGTCATCTTGACTGCCAAGAAGTGCACTGACTTAGTCATCATGTCTACAATCACCCATATGGAATCATGCTGCCTCTAGGATCTCGGTAGGCCGGTGATGAAGTCCATGTTGACCATGTCCTACTTCCATTCTGGAATCTCAAAGTTTTGAGCCAAGCCACTTAGCCTTTGATGCTCAACCTTCACTTGCTGGCAATTTGGCCACTTTGAAACGAACTCAGCAATGTCCCTCTTCATTCTACTCCACCAATAGAGTTCTCTCAAGTCATGATACATCTTGGTGGAGCCTGAATGAATGGAGTATCTAGTGTTGTGGGCTTCCACCTTAATCCTCTCTCGAACACCATTAACATTAGGAACACATAACCTACTCTGGTATCTCAATACCCCATCTCCCCCTTTGGAGAAGACCATCACTTTTTGCTTGTGGACAACCTCCTTCAATTGGAGTATCATAGGATCTCGATCCTGTTTCTCTTTTACCTTAGTCACTAGGGACGATGAAGACCCACTTTGAACATTGATTCCTCCCTCGTCATTCTCCTCAAGTTGGACTCCCAGTTGAGCCAACCTATGCACTTCCTTTACTAGCTCTTTCTTCACTTCCTCAACATGGGTTGTGCTACCCATGGACAACCTGCTCAGAGCATCAACAACAATGTTATCTTTACCTGGGTGGTATAGAATGCTCATGTCATAATCTTTGAGCAATTCCAACCATCTTCTCTATCGCAGGTTGAGCTCTCTCTGACTGATGGGTATGGACGTCTACACACTGATTTGCGAGACTTTACTAGACACCCTTCTCTTGACTCACCAGCCTAACGAACCTAGAACTCTAATACCAAACTTGTCACGACCCAAAATAGATTGCAAACAAAGAAGATGAAATAAAGTGGAAACCATCTCAAAGATAACATAACAAATCCCAAAATCTGGAGCGATGAGTACAAGAGCATCTAAAGTAATAGATAAGTGTAAATACACATGTCTCAAATGAAATACAAGGTTGTCTCTGTATTTGATACAAAGTCTGGAAGAGAAAATGAAGAAAATCCCAAAGACTCACGGCAACTCAAAGATTGAGCCTCATCAGAAGGATCTGGATGGATGCTACGAAGATCAACTAGAGTGAATCAGCTATCTTGTGTGGGTCTCTGTACTCGATCTGCAGGGATGAAACAGAGTAGGAGTGAGTACATCAAAATGTACCTAATAGGTTCAACCGACTGGGTGAGAGAAATTGAAATAAGTATATAATAACAAAAAACACTATCCCTGAATCCAAAAAGCTAGTACTCAACAAAATATACACAACAATGATGAGCTAAGATCTCCTTAAGAACCCATAATGCCATAAAACTATGATATAAATAAACTCGTTATTCTAAATACCAAGTGTGTGACAGCCTTGCCACCTGCCTGTGGTCAAGGTAATATTATTATGCCACAATCTTGCCATCTGCCTGTGGTCAAGAGATATCAAAATTCCACAACCTTGCCACCTGCCCGTGGTCAAGGGACATTATGATGCCAAGTCCTTGCCACCTACCTATGGTCAAGGTATATAAGTATGAATTTCACCCTTGCCTCCTATGTGGGTCAAGGGGATGGTACCAATGTGAATCATAACGCCCTTGCCTCCTACCGAGTCAAGGGATGATACAAGCAACAAACAATAGATGTAAGTCAATGGTGCAACCCATGCATTTAAACATGTAGAATAGCAGTAAAACGGGAATATCGATGTATGAAACTCATAATAATCATATGTACTCAAGGAGTAATATCAAGTTCACAGCTAATACCTAAATTGTTGTCATGTTTTAGATCATCATAATTATATCAATAGTCAAGAGTATCAATAATATCGGACCTTACTCGTCCCAAGTATGCAAGAATATCAATAATAACATACTTGACTTGTCCCAAAAATACAAATATAGCAATGATACCGGACCTAACTCGTCCCAAAAATACAAGTATATCAATGTTACCGGACCTAACTCGTCTCAATTAGTCTCACAAGTCTCATTTTCACATTTGATCTCAAATCATCATCATATTTCATCTCTGTTTATCGATAGGATCAAAATCATATCACAATTTGGCTCAACAGGAAAAACCTTTTCCATCATTATCTCAACACATCAATCAATTACACAATTATCCATCTAAATCTCACAATTATGACATGAACATGATCAATAACTCAAATTCAATCCCAAAAGGTTAGCCGAACCTACCTCAATACTGAAATTGCACTTAGACAAGCTCTTGACCAACTTAATCCACAAATCGATCCCCCAATTTGATCAACCACCAACAAAAATCTTCGAAAACATTTCTTAAAATCGCCTCAAAGAGCTTGGAAGTTCAAAAATTGTGTCTACGAGTTTAAAACTGTCCAGGTATAAAAACTACTCTACAATTGCGGACATGGAGCCGCGAAAGAGAGGTTCAAGATAACCAACCCTCCAGGAATGCGGGCCCGCATCCGCGAACGCGGAGGTCAAAGGAGCTGACCCTCCGCGAATGCGTGGAGAGAGGCGCGAACGTGGAAGTCTAGGACACCTGCACCAGATACCACCAATGCCAAGTCCAGTTCCCTACTTGGAATGGACCCCCGAAACTCATCCGAACTCGGAATTTCACAAACCAAATATGTATCCATATCAAAAATAGCGATCTGGACTCAACGGAATAATCAAAAATCGATTTTAAGGCCTCCTCACCACAATTACCAATGCAAGCCGATAAAACTAGTTTAAAACTAAAAATATCAAAACTACCCTCGACAACTCCAAAAATTATTACGAGACCAGTTCTAGCGTCAATTTCATCATTCGGAACTATGAGAACTTTCGGAATTCTGATCCAAGCTTTCCGAACTCCGAATGTTGACCAAAATCAAAGTTGGATTTCGGAAAAAACTAAAATCACAACTTTGAACTTAAACTCCTCATTTTAACTCTGAATTCAGTTCTGCAACTTTTTGTAGTTGAGTTTTGATGTTCTGGAGCTAATGGAATTGACGGATCCCTAATCCGACACTCAAAACTCAAAATAGTATAAAAATTCACTTTTTCAACAACTTAAACTTCCAAAAATGTCAAAACTCATATTTTCAACTTTTAAAACTCCGGATTTTAGTTCCAACCATTCAAATAGTTTAAAATAAACTTAAAGCAACTTAGAAGAAGGTAAAATAATAATTTTCACAAATAAGACTAAAAATGACCGAAAGTGAAACCACTTATTGAAGGGGTCGTACAAGTATTTGGTCGATATGTAAAAGCAGAGAAGCCAATTCCAATTTTGCTTTTCTATCCTGTAAGCAAGATGTACAAGTATACTAGTCAAACATGCATATGTAGCTTTGATTTGGAATGTTCTAATCCCCAAACAAAAAGGAACACTAACAAAAATGAGTAGACCCAAATTATGTACTGTGTAAGTCAAACAAAAATCTGAAAAAAAATGGCAGCTACAAAGGGGCCCTCCAATTAGGGGCGGAAATAATATATCTAGAAATTAGTAGGCCCTAAAAGAATTTTACTAGAATCCGAAAAAATAAAATAAAAATTGGCATCCATTCTTCGGTGTGTAGCGGTGTAAATAAGATTTCAATTAAAGAAATTTATGGGAAAAAAAAAGTAAATACATGAATTAATTAAAAAAAAATTTAATATTTATTATATATATATATATATATATATATATATATATATATAATTTTAATAATATATAAATAATATAATTTTTAGTCAAAATGAAGACACGTATTAAAATTTTATATGAATTCTATTTTATTTTCATGGAGGTTACTTAACCCTAAACCCTAATTCATAGGTATTATAAATATTCCATAAATTCTAAGAATATTTATCAAGAGATCAGAAACAAATTTGTACCCATATTATTTATAAATAAAATCATATTTCTTTCATATTTTTTGTTATTGCAATTTAATTTTCCTCAACTTTGAGAGAAAGGAGTAGGTTAAGCCAGATTCAATTAATTACGATGACAAAAGTTGGTTAGGAAAATTAAGCGTAGTTCTAGAAAGCTGAAGAACATCAACAATTTAGCGAAAAATCAGTGGACATAAAGCAGATTCCAGTCTTTTTATTATTATCTTCACAATGTCAAAGTTGGAGAACACCTTTATAGTCAAAAACAACATATCAAAAACATTAAAAAGAATTAGTAAACGAATGCATCCTTCCAACCACCTTCCCCTGCCTACCTATAAATATAGAAACATCTATGCAATTGCAAACATATATCTTTTGGAATTGAAGATGGGAAATTGTTTGAGACATGAAGAATCTGTGGCACAAGTGACAAGTTTAGATGCAGAGAAAGATAAATTGTTGTGTATAAATACTACTAGTACTAATTTTTCATCTTTAAGTAGTAAGATCAAAGGGACGAAAATCAGAATAACAAGCAAGGAGGTGGGGCAAATGTTAGCGAGAGTGAACATGCAGGGTGTTACGGTAGACCAAGTCTTACTGATCAATTCCCGGGGCAATTATGGCTTTCACCAACGGAATCAGCGTCAATGGCGTCCCGTTCTCCAAAGAATTCCTGAGGTTTATTGAAAGTGAGTGTCATGTAAAAGATTATCATCTACCTTCAGAAACAAATTCAAGATTTAAATGAGAAAAAGTTAACAAATCTGATAGTGCACATATACAATAATATCATTCTATATATTAGTACTACCGTTTTTTGGTAGTATGAGTGAATGCTAATTGAAGCATATGTAAACTCCGGAGTCGGATACCTCTTTCTTGGATCTTCTGCTTAGAATTGAAGTTTTGGATGCACCATGAATTTTGTGCCTTTTTAAAAAAATTAAATTCTTGAGCTCTGGGCTCTTGTTATTCAAACATTTCTAAAAAGAGCAGCAGATGGCAAGTCGGCCCAAACAGCCAAAATTACCCCGGCCCATATAAAAAAGCCGCTCTATTTCTACACCTAACTCTCCTAGATGAATTTTGTGCCTAGTGGCAAACATCGTGCGTTGCACGACTCAATATATATTATATTTTTCTTGATTTATACAACTCAGATAAAATTTGACGGGTCAATAATTTTAATATAATTTTTTAATTATTTAACTTGTAGTATTTTTTGCGTAGTTTTCAATAATGCATATTACTCCTTTCGTCCAAATTTATATGGCCCTAATAGAACTTCCAAAATTAATCAAATTTTTATGTATTTTAAATATTTAAAATCATCAATTATTATGATTTACAATACTTTGTATATAATTTTTAAATGATACATGTTATTCCCTCAGTGTCAATTTATGCGGTATTAATAGAATTTCAAAAGTCAATTGAAGTTTTTATACATCTTTTAAATATTTTAAACTCCTAATTATTGAGAATTAAAATATTTTTGCATTGTTTTCAAATACATGTTATTTTTTCTATCCCATTTTATGTGGCACCGACAAAATTTTAAGAGTCAATCAATTTTTTCATATGTCTTTAAGTATTTTAAATTGTTAGTTATCATAGTGGCCCTGAATTTCTTTTTGCAATTTTAAATATATATAAAAAAAAAATACAAACAAATTAAAATGGAAGAACCATGGAAAAAGTATAGGTATACCTTCAAGTTGCTCAACCAGATATGTCGACCTACTCCGAAAAAATCATAAAAGTTATCAAACTGTCCACGAGTTTTCTTTGCAGATTTTAAAAATAAAAAAATAAACTAACAAATTAAAACGAAAGAATCACTAAAAATTACGGATATGCTTTCAAGCTGCTCAAGCAGGTATGTCAACTAGCTACCTGCTTGAGCAACTTTATTTACACTTATATATATATAATATAATATAAATAAAAAACAGACAAACAAACTAAAATGGAAGAACCACAAAAAAAGTATAGATGCACCCTCAAGTTAATCAAGCAAACATGTCAACCTACTTCGAAAAATCAAAAAAAAATTATCCAATCGTCCATGAATTTTTTATGCAAATTTTAAATAATAAAAAATAAGACAAACAAATTAAAATAAAAGAATCACTAAAAAATACGGATATATTCACAAGCTGCTTAAGCAAGCATGTCGATCAATTGTCTGCTTGAGTAGCATTATTGACATTTATATATGTAGTATAAATACTAGTGGCAAACGTTGTGCGCTGCACGACTCAATATATGTTTTTTTTTTCCTTAATTTATCTGATCCAGATAGAATTTGGAGAGTCAACAATTTTAGTATAGTTTTTAAATATTTTAATTATTTAATTTATAATATTTTTTACATAGTTTTCAAATAATACATATAACTCCTTTCTTCCAAATATATGAGGCCCTAATAAAAACTTAAAATTAATTGAACTTTTATATGTAAATATTTAAAATTATCAATTATTGTGATTTACAATACTTTTTATATAATTTTAAAATGATACATGTTACTCCCTCAGTTTCAATTTGTGCTGAATTAATCGAATTTCGAAAGTCAATTGAAGTTTTTATACGTCTTTTAAATATTTTAAACTGCTAATTATTGAGATTTAAAATATTTTTTACATTGTTAAATACATGTTACTTTCTATATCCCATTTTATGTGGTACCGATAACATTTTAAGACTCAACCAGTTTTTTCATGTCTTGAAAAATTAATTTTTAAAATTTACTATATTTTTACATTGTTTCCAAAAACATGTTACTTTCTCTGTTCCATTTTATGTGGCAGCGATAAAAGTTTAAGAGTCAATTAATTTTTTTATATGTCGTTTAACTATTTTTATAGTACTCTGATTTGATTGGATTGGATTGGATTGGATTAGTATTAATTGGTCATTGTCTACTCTTTATTCTTGCTTTAAACAGACATTTGACTTCCCGACTGAGTATCTTCTGAGTTTATGTTATTCTACCTATATCTATGTTCATTCAGCCAGTTTACATACTCGTACATTCCACATACTGACTTCTATTTGGATTGCATCATTTTATGATGCAGAGACAGGTATTAGAGGTCATCAACAAGCGCTTCTTTGAGAATCTTTTCGCATTCAACTGATCGGTGGAACCTCCTTGTTTTCGGACGATTTTCATATTACTATCATCCAACTGCTAGAGTTTAGATTTACTTTTATTTGATTTGAGGTAGCCATGAACCTGTCATTGGCACCATCTAGATATTAGAGTTAGAGGTTTCATAGACTAAATAATGACGAGTTGATGTTGAGACAGATTGATGATTTGATTTACGCATGTTATTTTCTTTTTATTTTAAGCCTTCCGTTGATTGAATGAATGTGATGAGGTCAGGTGGTTTGCTTGGGAGCCAGTAATAGTTTCTAAGTGCCGGCGACGCCAAGGGTAACCTCCCAGGGCGTGACATATGCCCTCAAGTTGCTCAAGCAAACATGCCGACCTACTCCCATAAAATCACAAAAATTATCAAACCATCCATGATTTTTTTTATGAAGATTTTAAAAATAAAAAAAGATAAACAAATTAAAATGGAAGAATTATTGAAAAATTACGAAAATACTCTCAAGTTGCTCAAGCAAGCAAATTGAGCAGCTTCTTGCAAAACGAATACATAATTGAATGACACATTGGGTATATGTCCTTACAAGAAAATTAATCTCTCCTTTTCTTATTGTCTCTTTCGATTCTCTATTTACGAGATAAAACAGTGAAGATATCAAGTCGTACTATTCATCATTACTAAAAGAACAAAATAGTTTTGACTACGTATAACAAAAATAAAATAATTAATTTATAATAAATATAATCATATATTTATGTATATAAAATTGTACATAAAAAATAACTGAAAGTTACAAAAAGATGAACTTCATGGTGGGCATTTCGATATTGACGAGATTGGAAAGAAGGTTAGGAATGAATAATGAACAACAGTTCAAAAAAAAAAAAAAAAAGAGGAGATAGAGCTGATCTCACTATTTTGGCCTAGGAGCAGACTTGCTAATTTTCGACTATAGTTACTAATGATGAGAAAAGTTGCTTAAGGACCTACGGAGCTAGTGATCAAAGCAGGAGTCAATTTATCTTAAAATCAGAAGAAGGAATTCAATGTCAATTGCCATCTTCTTGGCACATGTGATAGTCATATATCACCGCTACCAAATCCTCCTTAACGTCCTTTGTTACCTCGTGCGAAATTCTTTATTTTGTTGAGGCTTTTGGTGGTCATATCTGTACCTATATCTTCTATGACTTCATCCTCCCCTTTTGCTCATAAGTAAACGCTTCTCCACGACGTATTTCGGTTGTTACCTTCATTTGTTTTCTTGCTTTTGGAGCAAGTAGTAGGTCCTTCGACCCTCAAGCAATACAAGATGCTTCTTCTAGTGTTGTCTAGAAAAGACAAATGCAATTCATTCAACTCGAATATTGTCTTTTTGTCTTCCTCCTTCACTCTACATCATAGAGACAATGAGTTAAACTTCTTCATATACTTTATCATAGAAATTTTTGAAAAATCTTATTTTAGATTCTTAAACTTATGTATGTATCCCTCTTTGATATCCAAAAACATAGAATTCCAGCTTCGCCGTCCTTACCTTCAATCCAATCTAATTTTGATAGAAATTAATACATAAATTTCAGAACTTCTTGTTCTCATAACATTTCTCCTCCAGATTGCTCTTCTGTTGTACATGTGCTCACCATAAACCTGTTTTTCTATTTTCTTCAATTTCGTGGTAATGAAATATACTCGCTTCGGGTTAAAAATCTCTTTTAATTTGAAATACTGGTTCATTGTAATTAATAAGTCTAAGACCACATCATAGAAGAGTCTTGACTTTCACAAAAAGAATTAGTAACTTCTATGCTTAGTCTTCATAATTACTCCATTTTCCTAATTATTTGTGATTCTCCTTTTGAGTAGGTTACATAATAGTAATAGAAGAAGACATGTATAGAATAAAAGTCTGCCTCAATTACTAAATATAGCTCGCCAAGTCATAGAACTGCTTTGTCCTAGTGGGTTTGTAGTAACCAAATCTTGTTTCTAATAGAACACGATTGATTAATCTATTGACAAAAAGAAAATCCATGAATTAAAAATTTGGTTTTTCTCTATGTCACACCAAAACATATCCTTTGCAATTTAGAAAAAATGCTCCCACAAAGAGAGGGCTTTAATTTATTAAATTGGAACCCAAAATTTAAGAAGTAATATTTGTTTTAAGCTCTATTTTTAATTATGACGATGTTTGACAAGTACTTAAATAGAATTTGTGCTTGCATAAGCTTCAATGGCTTTTGGTTAATTGGTAGAGTAATAGATAGATATTGGAAAAATTAAGTGAACGAGTACTTCTTTAAGAAATAATTATTGATTTTAGTGCGATACTTCTTATTTATTAATATTTTAGCAATATCTAGCAATGTTATAATAGATCTGTATTTATATTAAAAGTAAATTACACATGTAGTTATAAATGTATTATAAATATTTAAAAATATATTTTACTTGTTTGATAAAAAGTTGATACAATGTGTATTAAAGTACTTATTAAATATATTATTCATCAAAAAAAATCTGTATTATATATACTTATAAACAGTTCTCTGTAATATTTATTAAAACTGTATTGTTAGTGTTCAATGAAAAAAATTATTATTGTTATAGACGTCAATATTTTCTTAATATGGTATCTAGAGAAGACTAGGGGTGATGGCCCCCAATACTATTAAACTTTTTTTTTAGTTAATTTTATTTTTATGAAAAATTTGAGAAAAGAAAATGGATGCATCTAAGGGTATGTTCGGTATGGAGGATGTTAATTTTTTTTATATTCGGTTGGTTGAATTTTGCAAATATTTTCTTTACAAAAATAAGTTTTTTGTTCTTTTAAAATGAGGAAAATAATTTTCCTAATGGACTTATGAAAAACGAATTATGCATATGTCGTTCCACATTGATAATATCTATCCCCATCTTTGAATACACATCATTTTTTCCTCTTGGAAGTCCTCATCCTCATTTTCACCATCACCATACCAACCTTCTATCCTCATCTCTCACAATACTTGTCTTAATTATATACAAATATTTTTAGAATAATAATTTTTGCTTATATAGCGAATATATAAAATAAGTAAGATACTTATTTATTTTCTTAAAAATTATTTTTTTAAAAAAACACTTCTTATCACACATCCAAGTGATTATTAATCATAAACTCATGGTATCACGTACTAAAGATTGACTAAGCTCGCAATTCATGAATAGAGGATGATTGTCCAATGATAAATTGTTTACATCCATTAATACATTATAAAATTAGATGGTAAGACCACCATTTTATACACATATAAAGTACTATTATTGATACATTGCAAACAATGATATTTGATTTGTTTTGTTTCATGTGACACTTTTTTTTTAGTTTGTCTAAAAAAAATATCATTTTATTATAATTAAAAATTATTTAATTTTAAAATTTCTTTTTTTATCATTAATAAAATGAGTCTCAAACAAACAAATATTTAAAAATTATTTTAAACTCCAAGTTTTAAGAGTTTTTTTTCCTTAAATACCATATCAAATAAAAAAGTGTCACATAAATTGAAGTGACAAAAATACATTTTTTCCATGGCTATCAATATTCCTAGTTGTTTTTTACCAAAAGAAAATCAATTGAGGAGTCTATTTTAATAAATTAATTTTATCAATTATTTTTTAAATTTAATTATTATCACTTTATGTTATAATTAATAATATAATTATATATATATAAAAAAACCAATTTCTATTGATTTAATAATAAACAAGTGATAACATCCAAATTACACCTCCGGCTAAAAGTGTAAGTGTAACGACCCGTTAAGTCGTTCTGAGATATAGAGTTTTGTATGTTATAAAAAATTTATCTCGTAAATTTTAAAGGGTCTTTTTGAACTATCCAATGACTTTCGTTATTTATTTAAAAGATAATTTTAGATAATTAATTTAGTAGTGAACTAAAGTAATAATTTAGTTAATAAACTAAATTCTATATTATTTATTAAAAATAGGTTAATAGAATTTATCACTTTCAATGAAAAATAAATAAATAAAAAGGACTAGGTTTCAAAATAAATAAACAAATAAAAGAATAAGAAAATAAATAAATAAATCAATACACTAAAGAAAATAAGGGTTGAAGGGCTTAACGCCCAACATAAATAAAGAATAAAAAAAAGGGTGCTACGCAGCAAAGGGAAAAGAGAAAAAGAGGCGCACCCAGAAACGAAAAGAAAAGCTTGGAGCGTCAGAAGAAAACTAGAAACGTTAGAGCAAGGTAATACATTATATTATTATTATTATAATTACTATGTGAAAGGAATAAAGAATCAAAAAGTAATAAATGGGTAAGATGTAGTTGGAAAGTTACAGCAAGTAAATTCAATTGTTTCCTTCGTTCCTCATCTTGTGTACCGTTTAATTTTAGTTTCATATACTCAATTTTTATTTTATAATTTAAATTTTAATATATTAAGATAGGTAATTTGATAATAATTATATTATATTATTAAAGTTATGTTATTTGGAGTTAAAGACTTAATCCTAAGTTTGAGATTTAGGAATTTTGATTATAGATTTGGGTGGGTTTTTGGGTTTAGGCAAAACATATAACAATATGGGTGTCATTCGGTTCATATTCTTATAGAGATTATACATTTGATAGATTCGACAAGTTTTGAGGCATTGAAGAAAGAAAAAGCATTGTTGAATTAACTACCTTGGCTTCGAAACTTAGGTTTGAAGTAGGTTATGGTTTATTCTATGTGTTAGAAAAACTCTTAATAGTAATTGATAATCAGTTAGTGATGTAATGAAATTATCTATGTATTTAATTATTGTGATTTAGATGATTTATATGTGTTGTGACTGGTTTGCAATCCCAAGATCATGAAATTCATAATATTGAATTTGTCTTATCAAAATTATGTCTTGAGGGCATAGTTCCTCACACTCATACGACCCTGTTTGAGGTTGATAAACTCAGTCATCTTGGTTTCCCTAAGCTCAAGTGGGAAGAAACGATCCAGAAAGATCAACTGGAGTTCCTTCCAATGAACAACATTACCACAAATCTCTCCATCGACCATTGGGTGTACCACACTTGAGCCACATCCATAACCTGATAGGCAACCAACTCAGCTTTCTCTTCATAAGTGACCCTCATAACATTAAACACCTTAGTGAGCTCATCAATGAACTCTTTGGCATCCTCATCAGCCTTTGAGCCATAAAACTTTGGAGGATTCATTCGGGTGAAATCCCTCACCATAGAAGCCAGAGTGGGATCTCGTGGAAGATTAGCCTACCTAGTCTGAGATGACACAACCTGGGCAAGCATAGCAAAGGTCGTACGAAATTCACCATTAGAGATAGGCTCATGTATAGGCCCTTGAGGTGCTTGACCCTCTTTAGAAAGGGCCCGTCTCTGTAGGTGAGGTCTTCCTCAAGGCATCTTCTGTGATGAAGCAATGACACCATCAAGATAAGAAAACTAAACATATGACCCATAGCATGACATAAGACATAAAGAAGTGAGATAATTCCTAGAACATCATCATAGCCCCCAACTCATAGGCATGTTGCACTTCACACCCATGAATAAGACTTTACTTGACGCGGCATGTTGGACTCCGAGGATCATTTACAAACCTAGTGCTCTGAAACCAAGCTTTTCATGATTCGGACCTGGGGTCTAGGAGTGACATGACGAATAGGAACCCGAGGGTCCCCAAACAAGCCTCATAGTATCCATATTCATATCATCAGTTCGAAAGCGTAAATGAATAGTAAACACATAATTCTAAGGGATGGGAGAATGGACTCATGCTATGGGAATGCCATACGGAATGGGATTAACAAGGATTCACAAAACATGTAGCACATAAGAACTACAGTGTGAGACCCCGTGTTTCTCGTCTTCCATTGTATAAATAGTGTGACGTTGTATAATGCATATGTGATTTTTTCTGGCCCCTAAGGATAATAAGGCTGCCAATTAGTGGTAATATCAAATACCTAAAGTTTTAAGCCAAAGGAATACCCTAAATGCACGTTCGAGATTAAAAAAATGACCCGAGTGGCACCTCACCCTTTTCGGTAGGTTTAAATTAGGTTTCACTTTTCAGATGGGATTAAAAGTTTATAATTTTCTAATAATGGATTTTTAAAAATTATTTTAATAGCACAAAGGTCATACGTTAAGTTTTGGAATCAAGAAAGTTGCAAGATAAAGGTTGGCAAAAGTTACCGTAAGTTCTTTAAGAAATTCTTCTTAAATTTGGGTCAAATGTATCAGGCCATATCTCCCAAAATACAAGGAGTTAGAACCTTCATGACCTAACAAATTGAAGATCTATGAGTCTAGTTTGCAACACACAAAACCGCGCATCAAACTGACCTCAAAATAAAGAGTTATGACCGTTTTACCAAGACTGCCCGAGCTAGAAATCGGGTTATGGGTCGGGTCTGGTTGACCCAACTTAATGTCGGCTATTTTGACATTTTAAAGCTCAAAATGAGCCATTTTTGTCCCAAACCAGTATGAAACTAAAGAGAAAGCTCCCAAAGTTCTCTAAGTGATTTAGGTAAGTTTTTCGCGTTTTCACCGTTAAAATTCGTCCCCGTGCCTATAAATGCGTGCCTTACGCTTTGCAATTATTTCCCCCTCGTATTAGCTATGTTTGGAGCTCTTTTTGGGTTGTAAAAAAAGGGGTGTTCTTCTGGTATTGTTGGTTTGCAGCTGGCGTGTTCAGGTAATAATTTTGGGAGTCTTTTACGGTCATTTTTACTAAGTTTTACAGACATTTCCTCACGTAAATGCTCCTTGTCAAATCTGGTCATTAATGTTAAATTTTTGACAGTTTGTAGGTGTCTTTAAGATGCGTATATATAGTCGTTGCGAAACTTTGGACATAACGAACAACCTTCGGGAAGGAACCTTTGGCAATTGGATGTTCGTTGGAGAGGTATGTTAAGGCTAAGCTCCATCCCTCTTTTTAGCACGAAATCCGGGAAGTTTCCCAAAACGTCAAATGTGACATCTTACTATTCTGTTGCTAGAAAGACCTTCTGTGAAAGGCATTGGGATTGCAGCTGAGTTATATTCACGATGTTATTAGGTTGAAATTCCATTCATTCGCTTAAACTGGACATTCAATTTCTATATATCATTTTATCGATTTCTTGGCAACCTATTCATATGATCGAGGCATTTCTCTTCTTGGTGTAGTGCCATTAAAATAAATGTAGAATTTAAATGGAATGTAGTATTCAAAATCAGTCCTTCTTCCATACAAAAAATATAATTGAAGAATTTAACAAGTAACGCGTTGGTTTCCAATATTCTCAAGTGACACGATCCTGTCTAAACTACTAAGGCACTTGATCCTGTTTAAATACATTCTTTTACTAATTGACACGGGACCAAATATAATTATTATGTAAAGCACCTTTATGAACATTTTCAAAGTTAAGGCTTCACTCTAAATGTTGGGTTAAGTACCCAAACTTGTTAAAAAAGACATGTAAGATCCCACGAGCCATATGTATATGCTATGACAATGATTATGATGTTATGAGAATAAGTGTACCAATGAGCCAAGATTGGCTAAATGGCAATGACTATGATGCTACGAGAATAAGTGCACCGATGAGCCAAGATTGGCTAAATGGCAATGACTATGATGCTATGAGAATAAGTGTACCAATGAGCCAAGATTGGCTAAGTTCTTACTATGTGCATTTAACATTCATATCATACATTGCATGTTATGCATGGACTTCGAGCGATAAATGAAGGTATGGGGCCTATTCACCCAAATATATATATGTATATGGTACAGATGGCCACAGGTTGGCAAATATGATGCCGGTTAGCTACTGGAAAGGACCACCAGTGCTAGCATTTGGTTGGGTATGTCATGCATTTGCATCTATATATATGTATTCACGATATGCGATACTCGAGCATACCATGCATTTTTTTTATCATTAGGAGGTGGCTTATTGGCCATTAAGGTTACTTGAGTTTTGGTTACAGGTGGTATTTCTATTATCTTTTTTACTACGGTTATCTATGATTTTACTTCCTGCCTTACATACCAGTATATGTTTATTCGTACTGACGTCCTTTTGCCTGGGGACACTGCATTTTATTTTGTGCGTGCAGGTTTAGGTAGGGGTTCTGATTTACCCCTCCACTAGGAGCCCTGTTCAGCTGTGAGTTGGTAAGCTCCACCTCTTCCTGGAGCTTTCACAGGATGCTTACTTTTTATTGTATAGTTGGGTATAGTTGGGGCCCTGTCCCAACAATGTTAGTGACTCTCTTAGAGGCTATTGTGGACATGTTTTTGTGGGTTGGTCCTTTTGTGTCTTTCAGTCTCCAGTCATAAGATTGGTATGTATATATGGTGTGTGCCTGTACCTTTGTGGTGGTAGCCTTGTTGGCTAGCTAGTACTTTATCGTTTGGGTTTACTTATCTTGATGTACGTGATTTATTGTTGACCAAGTCATGGCCTAAAATGTCCAGGCTTAGTCTTTCAGACGTCATGCTGCCCGATTTTCTTCTGGTCCCTAGTTTAGTTAACTAGCATGTTTAGTGGCTTACTCGACCAATAATAGTATCGAGTGTCAGTCGCGCCTCCCCTCACTTTGGGGCGTGACATAAAGGGGCGGGTAAGTATGACTCACTCTATGGGGGTAATTCGGGACTTAGGATCTTTCACATCATACATATAGCCACATCGAAGAGCTCCTAACCGATTCACAGAGCGATATACAAAATGTAGCCAAAGCCATAAACATAGTCTCCAATCACAACACTTAGCATAAAGAAGGCTTGATGAGATATTATTAATGAAGTGGGAAGTAATGATAAAAAATGATGAATTAAATATATTTTGATTAGGTGTCACGTTTCGAGACGGTATATTTGGATTGAGTGTCACGTTCCGACATGGTATATATGGATTAGGTGTCACGTTTCAACACGGTATATATGGATTAGGTGTCATGTTCTGACATGGTATATTTAGATCGGGTGTCACGTTCCGGCATGATATATATATTGGATCGGGTGCTACATTTCGACATGATAGTAATAAAGGAAAATATATTTAAATGATTTAATGTACTCAATCTCAAAGAACCTATCTCCCTAAAGAAGCATGGTGTGGAAGCTTGAGTCCTCATGTATGTTCTTGGTATTGTTGACAGATTTTATACATATTTCATTGTGCTATTATTTATATTTGTTGCTTGTTGCTTGCCACTGTTAAGTGCTATAGTTGATTTCCTGATATTACTTTATGTATATTGGTTTCTATTTGGAGTCGGCCGATGATACCTACTCAATACATGTGGCTCATACTGACTCCTACTTGTATTTTCCTTTGTTTTGCTTTTGTGGATTGCAAAAAGTGTTCCATCGACTTCGACATGTCCACAACTCTATTTTGGTTATCGGTATATTAGATTTCAGGGTAAGCTAGCCTTCTAGCTTGTGTTGGATTCTATCAGTTATGACATGATGTCATTATTTTCGGACATAAACTATTTTAATCATCTATTTTGGTGTTGCTACTCTTAGACTTAGTATTTGAGATTAGATGACCTTGATGTGATGACTTTCACGTTTTGGGGAACGTTATGTAATAGACGTAGTGGGTTTTGTTATTTCTTCCTTTTATAAATTGAGCTTCCATATTATTATTATATTTTATAAGTTGAATGGCTATATAGGTTGGGATTTGTATTGTTGGTTCTCCCACCTAGGAGGGTAAGTGTGAGTGTCACTTACGGCCCATTTGGGATCGTGATAGTAAGCGATCGTTGCTAAATATAGAACCTAACCAAGGTTAGGGTCAATCCCACGGGGAAATGGCTCAAACTTAGATTAATTGATGTGCATTTGAGTTATTAGTTGACTTATCTCCAAGAAAGAGGGAATAAATAGATAAAACAACAAATAAAACCTATTCTAAAATCAGATTGTATGCAAATGTTGACAAATCAGTAAAGGAATGCAACTAGGAATTGTGTTTCCCATGAATTCATAACGTGGTATAACCTCATAATAGTAGCCTTTTTTAGTTTGTAACATGTAGAACTAGTAAGTTAAGTTCATCTAAGTTTTAGGTCTGGCAAATAGATAAATTTCACCACGTGACTTGGTCCATCTATGGGTGTATGCATTACTAACCTTACTATGGTCCCAGATTTAGCCATCCCTAGGTTTGTTCAGGCTAATTATATGAGCATCACGTCAAATATTTATTATTTATTCATTTTCCCATTTGCTACTCTCTTGGTCCGGTAAGTAAGAATAAGGCGAATTCTAACATAGGCCTTCATTAAAAAGAAATCAAAATGAAGGGATAAATAATACATGCATGTACACTGTCTAAGGATTACTAATTAATTGATTTTACTTTATTAATTCCTCATGGTTTTCACAACTCTAATTGTGGGTTTAGCTACTCATATTAGTTGTTTTATGATCAATGATAATTGATGTATGCATAGTTATGAACTTACAACGCAAAAATAGAAGAACGTAAACCCAGAAGCTTTATTTGAAATTTAATGTCAAACACGTCCAAAACTTATGAACAAATCAAAAACTGAAATACCATAATGTTACTATGAGTTTCGGAACAAAGGAAGTGAGCAACGTAATAAAAAAAGACTAGAAAACTTATATTTAAACATAAAAATTGAGTTCTAAATGAACAAGGATAACTAGATTCGGCATGTTCCACGAGTTGCTTTACGAATTGTACTTTGTTGTATAGTGTAAACTCAGGATCCTTTCCACGAACCTCACTTACGGCTCGTACTTCGAATTATGAGTCGTAATATCTTCTCGTAGACTGAAATAGTAGTCTGCAACATCTTCATTCACGACCCTAGATTATGAATCATATTTTGAACCATGACTTGTACAATGTCTTCGTAGAATCTCAAGTTTGGTCAATGCACTGTATGTAACAACCATGAACATCATCTACGACTTGTGGATCAAACCATGACTCTAGATAGACTCGTAAAAATCTAAAAATCAGGACAGATCTGCAACTTTTATGAAACTCATGCCAAATCATATTTCCTGCAAAATTAACACAAACGCACGTCAAATCTACTAAAATGTGTCATAGAACACACAAACTTTCAAAGTTTAAAGCATCAAAAGTGCCGCATTTCGGGGGCACATCAACACCCTCAACTTAAAATTGTTGCTTGTCCTCAAACAACATACTCTATCTAATATAAGCAGTAATAGTAGTCACACACACATCAATAATATGACATCTATCGTATCACAACCAACACAGAATACCCTCAGTAAAAATGAGTGCACAAAATGATATTTTATCAAGTAAATAAATGCGAATCAATAAATGACAGAATAATTTCAACGGACAAGGCCACATACACAATTGACAATCACCAAGACAGTCCAGAATTGACAATGTTACTCAAGTGTCCTCACAAATGAAGAAGTTCCTTTTCACACACTTTGATTTTTTGCTTTTAATGCCTGCAACTAAGTAATCACTCATCCTCATAAAAAAATTCAAACACTGCGTACAATACCATATGCTTGCCCTTATATTATATACTACGATTTCAAATAGTTGAATTAGGATCACTATAGGACTTTGTAGGATTGTAACGTAGGCTCGAGGATATGAGTGGTATATGTTGGACAGAGTGACTACTTTTTCTCTCCTTGATACTGCGTTACTTGGACTTATCCTACCCAACCTTGTTAATTATGACTTATTCTTCCCCTTTTCTTTGTTATCTCAAAACTCTGGGTGCGGTATTATGCCGTTGAAACTGACTATTTCTCTTTTACTCTTATTTTTCTTTCTTTTTGATGCTCAACTGTCATGACCCGGCCTTGGGGTCTAGGAGTGACATGGTGAATAAGAACCGAGAGTCCCCAAACAAGCCTCATAGTATCCATATTCACATTATCGATTTGGAAGCGTAAACGAATAGTTAAAATATAATTCTAAGGGACGGGATAGGACCACGCTATAGGGATGTCATAGGAAATGGGATTAACATGGATTCACATAACACGTAGTACATAACAACTAAGGGGCGGGTAAGTATGACTCACTCTATGGGGGCGATTCGGGACTTAGGATGCTTCACATCATACATATAGCCATATTATAGAGCTCCTAACCAATTCACATAGCGATATCCAAAATATAGCCAAATCCATAAAAATAGTCTCCAATCACAACACTTAGCATATAATCGTAAAAGAGTTTTTAAGATGTCCAACAATGCTATTAATCATAAGATAGGATGAGGGTCAAGACATCCCCCGGGCTCAACCTCACAGTAAATACATAAATAAAACACCATGGGTAGAGAAAAGTTGGTTTGTCCTTGGAAGATAGGACTCACCACAACAAGCAAAACTCAAGATCCAAGCTAGACATCATACGGTGGATAAACGTGATCTTCATTCCCTACATGGTGAGATCATGTAGGTAAAAGTATGCGTTAGTACGTTTGAATGTACTAAGTATATGAGCATGCAATGCGTATGACTTACCAAACCTGAATTCAATGTTAGATGGCAAAGACACATAATATAGGAAGAGTTATATAGCAAAAGATATAGTATATAGTATGTCATGAAACCAATGATGCATGAAATGCACAAATGCTCATATATAGTGGGGATGGACTACAACCGACAACTCAAACCCATGCGAGCTATTACATGAGTTAGTCCGATGAAGACCTCCCATTGAAAGGAGAAGATTACTTTCCAAGGGTAATCTACATCACACCTTACAACCTAGTCATTTTGATGGATGGACACCTTCCTTAGGACCCAGTCATTTAAGAAGGATTTTCCAATATCATATTATATCAATAATAAATAACCATCCCTTAAGATCCAGTCATTTCGGTGATGGCTACCATTCCTATGCTAGCACATAGTTCAAGGAAAGGAAGATGACCCTTAGCCCTGATACCCCTAATCCATCGATGCTAAGTCAAAACATCCCATGAGAATATTTATACACATTCATGCTTTCAAAATAGGCAATAATCATTTCAAATCATTTTAATGCATAATTAGGTTTAAAAGCCAAAACATTGTTCATAACCATGATATTCATGCATAGGATTAGCTCATTCAAAAATCAATATGGTGCAAACACTCAGTATGCTCAAAAGGAAAATAATAATAGACATTTATGTGATCACATTCTTGTCATAACCAATGTATGAGCTTAACTCACCGAAATCATTTTCATAAAAACATATGTGAGGTTAACCCACTGGCAATTTTCATAAATTCAATGCTCATAAATGCATATGCTATGAGTGGAATAAGTATGGCATGGGTAATAGAGATTCAAACTTAAATAAACAATACATTGTGAAATTAAAGTAATGACATGAGTAAAATTCACATTTAAATCATAATATAGGTTACCCATGCACAAATCAAGCTTTAAAGGGGACATGTACTTTCATAACTTCATATCTCAATGCAAACCATCATATTAGGGTTTAAAGTAACTTAAAATCATAAAGTACAACCCACACATCAATTGAATTTAATAAATCAAAATGATGGAAACCTATATTTAAAGTAGACTAAAATTCATGGAAATCACTTGAAAGGAGTTTGGGTCTTCTTGGTTGAAAGGAACCAAGAATCAAAACCCGCATACTTTGCTAGGAAGATGAATTTGGGAAGCAATTTGGTGCAGAAAGAGCCCTTCTTTGATTTCTAAGCTTAAGACCACAAGAGTCCTTTGAGAGAGACTTGAGAGAATTTTCAAATTTGAGAAATGAATTTGAATGTTAGGAATAGATTTTAGGTCATTAGAAAGTCTTTAGGTAGCATAGACAAGAGACCCTTAGAATAAATCATAATTACGAAAACACCATTAATGAAACGCGTTGAAATATTGAATGTCGTCACTTCAAGGGAGGGTACATGGTCCATGACACACCACACAGACCGTATACTCATATGTGAACCAACACTTAGAAAAATTATGCTTGACGAAGTTTCGAAATGGTAATCCCATACTTAGAAAAAATTGATCAAATCATCTATACGGGGAGTCAGTCGAGCCGTGAGAAGCCACATAGGTTGTGTACCCATCCATGTCCCCTTCCTTAGAAAATTTTCATGATAAAGTTTCGAGACACTAATTTAACACTTAGAAAAATTTCACTCCAAAAGCTAACGGGAGGCCTAATGGGTCATCTCACCTCACACGGTCGTGTGACTTTACTTGGTCCCAAAACTATAAATTTTCAAACAAGGGCCACTACTTGGTCCGTGAGGTGCCACACAGGCCATGAGGGGTCCATGTGTAGCAAGTCTTAGTTTGAAACTCCACATTTAAGAGCCAAACGCCCTCATAAGGCCAAGGGCCACTTCATGGAGGCTCACACGGGTCGTGTGACCTCACACGGATCGTGAGAGTTCCCATGGAGCGTCACCTTGGTCCAAAACTTCCCATAATCAAAATTTTCAAACTCCAACGAGGTCGTACAACGTCCAGGTCCTTACATCATCTCCCCTTGGGAACATTCGTCCTCAAATGTGCATGAACAAAGCTTGAAAGGCTTAACTTAGGACATGAAACTTTCAATCACAAGATACAATACATTTCCATTACTTGAAAAATCATAAAGTCATTAAAATTCTTATTAAAATGTATTCAAAATATCATATAAATCATTTTGGTGCACATATATGCATGTCATGTCATGTCAAGAGTAAAAGAGTTAGGACCACTTGGAAAAGGATGAACCCAATACCTTAGGCTTGAGTAGATTGGAAAAGATGGGGATATTGTTTCATCATGTCCAACTTCGCCTCCCACGTAGCACTCTCCACATGTTGATTTCTCCAAAGCACCTTAACCGAAGCCACATCCTTGTTATGAAGCCATTTCACTTACCTATCCAAAATCTCCACTAGAACTTCTTCATAGGACAAGTTCTCTTCGACCTCAATACCTTCAAAAGGCTTAATAGTACTAGAATCACCAATCAATTTTCTCACACATAGATACATGGAAGACTGGGTAAATCGAGTTCAAATCCGGAGGCAACTCCAACCTACAATCTACCTTCTCAATTCGTTCAACAATCTCATAAGGGCCTACATATTGAGGACTTAGCTTGCCCTTTTTGCCAAAACGCATCACTCCCTTCATAGATGAGACTTTCACGTACACTCGATCCCCAACATGAAACTCAAGGTCCCTCTTCCTAACATCCGAATAGGAATTTTGGTGACTTTGGGCTGTCTTCAACCGTTCCCTAATCAACTTCACTTTCTCCATAGCCTCCAATACCAAATCCGAGCCAATCAAGGCTATGTTGTTTAACTTAAATCACCTCACCGGAGATCTACATCTCCTACCATACAAAGCCTCAAATGGTGGCATACCAATGCTAGCATGAAAGATATTATTATAAGAAAATTTAATGAGTGGAAGATGGTCATCCCAATTACCTTTGACTCCAACACACAGACCCTCAACATGTCCTCCAAGGTTTGAATTGTCCTCTTGGCTTTCCCATCAGTTTGAGGATGAATGTCGGTTCTCAACTTTACCTTAGTACTAAGTCCTCTTTGAAACGACCTCCAAAAGTAAGAAGTAAATTAGGTACCATAATCCGATATGATAGACCTAGGCATACCTTGCAATCTCACTAACTCTTGGATGTCCAACCTTGCATAATCTTCAGCACCAAAAATAGTCTTGACCAATAGGAAATGAGCCGACTTAGTCATCCGATCATCAATAACCCAAATGGAGTCAAATTGCTTTGGGGTATGAGGTAAACCAACTATGAATTCCATGTTCACATCTTCCCACTTCCAAGTAGGAATCTCAATATCTTGAGTCAAACCGCCGGGCTTTTGGTGCTCTACTTTCATTTGTTGACAATTAGGACATTCGAACATAAACTTGACTATATCTTTCTTCATACCATGCCACCAATACACCTCCCTTAAATCCTGATACATCTTAGTAGATCCTGGATGAATAGAATAATGAGAACTGTGGGCTTTACTCATGATCATCTTCCTAAGATCATCCACATCCGAAACACATAATTGATCCTGATACCGAAGCACACCATCTCCCTCTTGGGAAAAAACCTCTATTTTCTTTTCGGCAACCAATTTATTCAACTCAATCAATGAGGGGTCTAGATCTTGCTTAGCCTTTACATCAACAACCACCGAAGATTCGGCCCCATTTTGAACAGAATACCACCGTCATTAGAGTCGGCCAACCTAACACCCAACCTAGCTAGTCGGTCAACATACTTTGACAACTCCTTCTTCTCCTCCTCAATATGAATCACACTTCCCACAGCCTACTAAGAGCATCAGCTACAACATTGGCCTTGCCGGGATGATATTGTACGCTCATGTCGTAGTCCTTAAGAAGTTCCAACTATCTCCTTTGTCTCAAGTTAAGATTCCTTTGAGTGAACACGTATTGAAAACTCTTGTGATTGGTGAAAACATCTACATACATCCCATACAAATAATGTCTCCAAACTTTCAAAGCAAATACCACCGCCGCTAACTCAAGGTTATGTGTCGGGTAATTATGCTCATGTACCTTCAATTGCCTTGATGCATAAGCTATCACCTTAACATGTTGCATAAGTACACAACCCATCCAATCCGTGAAGCATAACAATACACCACAAACCCATCCAAGCCATTTGGTAAAGTCAAAATAGGAGCCGATGTAAGACGATCCTTCAAAGTCTAAAAGTTCTTCTCATATTCTTCCGATCGCACAAACTTTGAGTCAACTTAGTCAAAGAGATGCAATAGATGAGAACCCTTGAAAAAACTCCTATAATAGCTAGCCAACCCAAGAAAACTCTGAATATTTGATGGGTTCAATGGTTTAGGCCAATTCTTCACGTCCTTAGTGTTCTTCGGGTCAACCTTTATATTATCACCGGACATCACATGACCGAGAAAAGCTAATTCACCCAACCAAAACTCACATTTGCCAAACGTAGCATACAACTTCTTCTCCCTCAAAGTTTGAAGAACCAACCTCAAATGATCCATATGCTCTCGCTCACTTCAGGAATTTATAAGAATATCATCAATAAATACACCCAGGAAACTATCAAGGAATGACTTGAACACCCAATTCATAAAATCCATAAACACGACTGGAGCATTAGCAAAACCAAATGACGTCATCACAAATTCAAAGTGCCCATACCTAGTCCAAAAAGTCGTCTTGGGAATATCACACTCTCTAACCTTCAACTGGTGATAATTGGAATGAATGTCAATATTTGAGAAATGGATAGCCCCTTGGATTTGATCAAAGAAGTCATCGATTCGAGCCAACAAATACTTATTCTTGATGGTCACCTTATTCAATTGCCTATAATCAATCTACATCCGAAGAGATTCATCTTTCTTTCTTACGAATGACACTAGAGCAACCCATGGACATATACTTGGCCTAATGAAACCTTTCTCCAAAAAATCCTTCAGCTGACCCTTCAACTCAATCGATGCTATATGATAAGGAGGAACTGAGATAGTTTGAGTGTGGGGGAGAAGATCTATGCCAAAGTCTACTTCCCTTTTGGGAGGAATACTGGGCAAGTCTTCAAGGAACACATCCAGAAACTCATTCACCACCGGAACCGATTCAAGAGTAGGTGAATTAGACTCCACATCCTTAACCCTCACAATATGGTAAATACACCCCTTGGAGATCATCTTCCGAGCCTTGAGGTAAGAAATAAACCGACCTTTAATAGTGGAGTCACCATTCTTCCATTCAAGAACGGGCTCATCCAAAAGTTAGTACTTGACCTTCTGAGTCCTACAATCTATAGAGGCGTACAATGCATGCAACCAATCCATCCCAAGAATCACATCAAAATAAGACATCTCGAGTTCCACAAGATCACAGGGAAAGACTTTATCCAACACAGAATTAGGACAACCCTGATAAACGCTATGAGCAACAACAGATTCACCCACTGGGTATAAACTGAAAAAGGATCCCTCAAAATTTTGGGACTCAAACCAAACTTAACAGTCAATAGAGGAGTCACAGAAGACAAATTTGTACCCGGATCAAGCAAATTATAAGCATCACAATCAAAGACTTTTAACATACCAGTCACAATATCTGGACTTTCCTCAACCTTCTGACGAGCATGGAGAGCATAAAACCTGTTGTTCCCTCGGGGAAACACCTTGTGGAGCTCTTTGCTGGACTTTCAAACCTTGAGCAACCTGACCTTGACCTCTTTGAGAATTCTCAGGACAATCAGCAACCTTGTGGTTCTTATCACCACACCATAGCATTCACCTGACTCTTTCCAACAAGTGATCTTTACCACACTTGTCACATCAGGGAAACCACATCCCACCACCAACCAGTGCCTTATGAGGGGGAATCCTAACATTAGCAACCCAAGCATTAGAACCTTGGCCCTGTTGGAAGCGACCATAACCACCACCCTTAGAGTTGGAGAACTCACCATCATAACAGGCTCTCTTAAAATCATGCACCCTCTTCTCCTTGAGCTTCTCCCCTTCAATCTGCTCCGCATATATCATAAGCCTTGAGATGTCCATTTCCCTAATTAACATGGCCGTACAACACACCTTCACCACTAAATCAGAGATACCGAAAATGAACTTGTGCATTCTTGCACGGGGATCAACCATAAGTATAAGAGCGTACTTAGGAAGCTTAGTGAACTCGAGGGCATAGTTCCTCACACTCATACCACCCGGTTTGAGGTTGATAAACTCAGTCATCTTGGCTTCCCTAAGCTCAAGTGGGAAGAAACGATCCCGAAAGATCAACTGGAGTTCCTCCCAATGAACAGCATTACCACAAACCCTCTCCATCGACCATTGGGTGTACCACACTTGAGCCACATCCTTAACCTGATAGGCAGCCAACTCAGCTTTCTCTTCAGAAGTGACCCTTATAACATTAAACACCTTAGTGAGCTCATCAATGAACTCTTTGGCATCCTCATCAGCCTTTGAGCCTTAAAACTTTGGAGGATTTATTCGGGTGAAATCCCTCACCCTAAAAGCCAGAGCGGGATCCTGTGGAAGATTAGCCTGCCTAGTCTGAGATGTCACAACCTGGGCAAACATAACAAAGGCCGCACGAAATCCACCATTAGAGATAGGCTCATCTATAGGCCCTTGAGGTGCTTGACCCTCTTTAGAAAGGGCCCGTCTCTGTAGGTGAGGTCTTCCTCGAGGCATCTTCTGTAATGAAGCAATGACACCATCAAGATAAGAAAACTAAACATATGATCCATAGCATGACATAAGACATAAAGAAGTGAGATAATTCCTAGAACATCATCATAGCCCCCAACTCATAGACATGTTGCACTTCACACCCATGAATAGGACTTTACTTGACGCGGCATGTTGGACTCCGAGGATCATTTACAAACCTAGTGCTCTGAAACCAAGCTAATCATACCCGGACCTGGGGTCTAGGAGTGACATGGCGAATAGGAACCCGAGGGTCCCCAAACAAGCCTCTTAATATCCATATTCATATCATCAGTTTGAAAGCGTAAATGAATAGTAAACACATAATTCTAAGCGATGGGAGAATGGAATCATGCTATGGGAATACCATACGAAATGGGATTAACAAGGATTCACAAAACATGTAGCACATAAGAACTAAAGGGGCGGGTAAGTATGACTCACTCTATGGGGGCAATTCGGGACTTAGGATCTTTCACATCATACATATAGCCATATCGAAGAGCTCCTAACCAATTCACATAGCGATATACAAAATGTAGCCAAAGCCATAAACATAGTCTCCAATCACAACACTTAGCATATAATCATAGAGAAGTTTACAAGATTTTCAACAATCCTCTAATCATAAGATAGGACAGAGGCCAAAATATACCCCAGGCTCACCCTTAAAGTAAATACATAAATAAAACACCATGGGTAGAGTAAAAGTGATTTATCCTTGGAAGATAGGACTCACTACAATAAATAAAACTCAAGATCTAAGCTAGGCGTCATACGGTGGATGAACGTGATCCTCGGTCCCTATACAGTGAGATCATATAGGCAAAAATATGTGTTAGTACATTTGAATGTACTAAGTATGTTAGTATGCAATGCGTATGACTTACCAAACCTGCATTCAATGTTACATGGCAAAGGAACATAATATAGGAAAAGTTATATACCAAAAGATATAGTATACAATATGCCATGAAACCAATAATGCCTGAAATGCACAAATGCTCATATATAGCGGGGATAGACTATAACCGACAAATCAAACCCATGCGAGCAATCACATAAGTTAGTCTGATGAAGACTTTCTATACATAGAAGAAGACTACTTGTCAAGGGTAATCTACATCACACCTTATGACCGAATCATTTCGGTGGATGGACACCTTTCTTACGACCCAATCATTTTAGAAGGGTTTTCCAATATCATATCATATCAATAAATGAATAACCATCCCTTTCGACCTGGTCATTTTGGTGATGGCTACCATTCCTATGCTGGCACATAGTTTAAGGAAAGGAAGAGGACCCTTGACGATAGCTCTAACGCCCCCAATCCATCAGTGCTACGTCAAAACATCCCACAAGAATACTCATACATATTCATGCTTTCAAAAGAGGCAATAATCATTTCAAATCATTTCAATGCACAATTAGGCTTAAAAGCCAAACCATTGTTCATAACCATGATACTCATGCATATGAATAGCTCATTCAATAAACAATATGGTGCAAACACCTAATATGCTCAAAACACCAATAAAAATAGAAATTTGTGTGATCATATTCTTGTCATAACCAATATTTGAGCTAACTCACCGAAATCATTTTTATAAAAGCATGTGTGAGCTTAACCCACCGGTAATTTTCATTAATTTAATACTCATGAGCACATATACTATGAGGGAAATGAGTATGGCATGGGCAATAGAGATTCAAACTTAAATCAATAATATATTATGAAATTTATGTAGATACATAAGTAAAATTCACATTTAAATCATAATATAGGTTACCTATACACAAATCAAGCTTTAAAGGGGACATGCACTTTCATAACTTCATACTCTCAATGCAAACTATCATATTAGGGTTTAAAGTAACTTAAAATCATAAATAAAGTACAGCCAAACATCAATTGAATGTAATAAATCAAAATGATTTAAACCCATATTTAAAGTAGGCTAAAATTCATGGAAATCACTTAAAAGGAGTTTGGGTCTTGGTTGAAAATAACCAATAATCAAAACCTACATACCTTGCTAGAAGATGTATTTGGGAAGAAATTTGGTGTATAAAGAGTCCTTCCTTGATTCCCACGCTTAAGACCCACAAGAGTCCTTTGAAAGATACTTGAGAGAATTTTCAAATTTGAGGAATGAATTTAAATGTTAGGAATAGAGTTTAGGTTATTAGGAAGTCTTTAGGTAGCATAGGAAGTCATAAGAGACCCTTAGAATAAACCATAATTACGAAAATACCATTAATGAAATGAGTTGAAAAATTGAACGCCGTCACTTCAAGGGAGCTATACGGTCTGTGACACACCACATGGACCATATACTTGTCCCTAAACTGTCACATAGAAAAATTATGCTTGACAAACGTCCAAAACGGTAATCTCATACTTAGAAAAGATTGACAAAATCATCGATACGAGGAGTCACATAAGACGTGTGAAGACACACAGGCTGTGTACCCATCTGTGCCCCCTCCTTAGAAAACTCTCACGATAAAATTCTAAGACGGTGATTTAACACTTAGAAAAAATTCACTCTAGAAGCCATACGAGAGGCCTCACGGGCTGTGTCACCTCAAACGGGCCGTGTACTTGGCCGTGTGACTTTACTTGGTCCCAAAAATGTGAATATTTAAACAAGGTCCATCACACGGCTCACCACAGGGTCCATGAGGTGTCACACAGGTTGTGAGGGGTCCATGTATGGCGTGCCTTAGTTTGAAACTCTAGGTTTAAGAGCCAAACACCCTCACAAAGCCAAGGGCTATTTCATGGAGGCTCACACGAGTCGTATGACCTCATACGGACCATGAGAGCTCCCATGGAGCATCACCTTGGTCCAAAACTTACCGAAATCAAAATTTCCAAACTCCAATGAGGTCGTACAACGTCCGGGTCCTTACATCAACTAACATCCTATTTATGTTTCCCTTTTTGTTGAACTACTTTATATCTCATATCCCATTTTCTTTGTTTTTCTTTATAGTAGTCATCCTCAATTTAGGATTTTTCTTGAATTTAAGTGCACATTATCCCATGATAAACTAGAGCCAGCTATGACAACCACTCTCAACTTAGGCACTTTGCGTAAGTCAAGATATACGATGTTCCAGGAGGGACCAGGACCAAAATGAAGATTAACATAGACAGTGGGGAAATAGACTTGGGTAGTTACAAAGAAAGGGTACATGTAAATCAAACATTCAGATCAAGGGATTAATCATTGCATTTGGTTGGTGATTTAGGCTAAGTGGACTAATTTGAAATACGACCTATGATCCTTTCCTAACCTACTATCCTACAGTCTCTATACAAACTAACGGGGCAATTCTGGATTCATACACAGTATATGAACAACACAATCAACTCATACTCGCATGACATTGAGTTATATTATTAATCTAAGTATCTGGTTCATGCCTTTTACCTTAAGTTAGCCTTATCCTATCAATATCAGTAATGTCATTGAAAGTTCCATTAAGATTACTAATCATGCCCAAATTATACCTCCCAATTAAGGTATGAGTGGTCGCTATGCAAATATAGAACCTAACAACGATTAGGGTCAATCCCTTGAGCAATATGGTCTAAACTTGGAATAATTAAAGTAACTTCGAGAAATTAATCGACTTATTTCCAAGAGGAGGGATTTATGTTGTAAAAAATAATAAATAAAACCTATACTAAGAATAATTAAAATGAAAGTATTATGAAATCAGTAAAAGAGTATAACTAGAGTATTGTGTTTCCCATGAATTCCTAACGTAGTATAACCTTATAATTATAACCTTTTGTAGTGCGTTGCATATATAACTTGTAAGTTATGTTCACCTAAGTCCTTGGTTCAGCAAATAGGAAAAATTTACCACGTAACTTGGTTCATCTACGGATGTCGCATTACTAACCCTTACCTTGGTCCCAGTACAACTATCCCTTGGTCCGTTTAGGTTGATTACACGAGAGTACTCACATCGAATCCTGTTATTTATCCCTTATCCCATTCATTACTCCCTTGGTCCGCCAAGTAAGTATAAGACGAGTTCTAACATTAGCCATCGTTAAAAAGTAATTAAAATGAAGAGATAAATAATAGATGCATGCACAATTTCCAAGGATTACAAATTGTTTGATTTTTACATTGTTAGTTCTTTATGGTTCCCATAACCCTATTTGTTGATTTAGCTACTCATGTTCATTGTGGATGCTTGCATAGTTAAATACTTACAACAAAGAATTGAAAATCCAAAATCTCCACATAAATAGCAATACAAGATCTGCTTGTAAGCACAAAGTATGTTTCTCAAAATCTCTAAGAACAAGTCAAACTCAAAGCAATATCATTTTCTATGATAGTCTCCTCATCCAAAAATAAATAAAACCCTATTTATAGTCATAAAAATTCAAATCCTAAACAGACAAGGAAAACTAAATTCGAGCCTGACCACGAGCCAATATACGACCTGTGAACTAATCTATGGCTTGTATTAGGGTGTCGTGAATTGCCTTCCTGAAAATTGGGCGGCATGTATGAGACTTCATCCACAGCTCATAGTTTGGACTACAGGTCATGGTCTTCTTTGTCCTGTTGATTCCCTGAAACTCTGCATTTCGTTCTACAAACAAGACCATGGTTCGTGGAATGACCCATAGCCCGTCTTGTTAATCACCACCTCAACTTCAGAAAATCGTCTAAACTCTGTAATCAAACCACGAACATCCACCTACGGCTCCAGGATGAATCTATGGCCCGTAGGTGGTCTCATACCAAGCAAAAAGTTGCAAAACTTTGGCAATTCTCACAAAAATCGCAAACCCTGTAATCCTATAAAAACAACACAAGCACACATCAAATTTACTAAAAATCACTAAAGAACACATAAAATTCTAAGTTTAAAACATCAAAAGTATCGTATTTTGGCTAGGGATGGCAACGAGGAGAGGTAAGGTGGGTACGATATGGGTTTACAGCTATACGGGGTGGGGTAGGTTTAAATTATGCGGGGTGGGACGGGTGCAGGGCAGGTTGAAGTAACATGTTTAAAACTAATGCGGGACAGGGTTGCGAGTTTGAAAAACCAAATAGGAATTCGAAAAAATTAAATTTTTTTATTTAGTTAAAATCAAAGATATAAACTTTTTATATTAAATATTAACTTTAATTTTATTTTTTTCCTAAAATTTATACTAGACATGTCCGGTAGATTGTTTGTTATTGAAATGTTAATTAAAGGCTTTTAATTAAAGATTAAGAAAAATTGTTGAAATGTCAACTAAAATAGTTAATTAGTTGTTGAGATGTTAATTAGCGAAAAAGTAAAAAAAGTTACGAATTTTTATTTTTCATATTAAATTCAATTAAAAAATAAAATAACCTAAAAATATAAGCCAGATGGGTTTATGAGGGACGAGTCTATGTGGGGCGGGAGGGGGGGTTGAAAATGAAAAAAATCATCATACGCGGCGGGGCGGGGCGGGGCGGTTAAAAAAATTTGTGGGTTAAGCTCAACCTGCCCCATCCCCGCCCCGCCCCATTGCTATCCCTAATTTTGGCGGCACACCAATTACTATCTAAACTATCATATAACACATGAAAACAAAATAGAGGGGTATCATTTTTCAATCCAAATCAGTAAATGCCATAGATTTAAGTATAATACGTTAGTATTACTTCCTAAACATCCTAAACATGTTGGTTCAATAGAAAATATACGTCCTTAGAGAAAGAACACAGGCAAGAAAATTCATGAACTCAAAAATTGAGTAGATTTGGGCTTTGGTTGCTCAGACTTCATCGAGGCCCATGACTGCCCCCACCTATCAAAGAAATTATGCATTATCCTAAATGCACTACATTAAGTACAAATTATAGACAGAGAATACGAAATCAAACATGTGGTGCCTAAGCATCAGCGTCCATCTGTGTAGGCCTACCCGGTGCATCCAGGTTGGCCTCCTTTAGCATAACAACTGAAGATGAGGGTCTAACATCTCTCACCCACTATATCTCCGGCTCTTGTCTCAACTTCTCTTCAATCAATGATGCTCATCTGGCAGTTACTAGCTCACGATGCTCTTTTTATGATCCTAAATGGAAAATGTCTCTGAAGTCTCATTGCCAGATCATGGTCTCTTCTCAAAGACTGGTGCAGGAGTGTCATTGGAAAATAGGTCCAATACCACCGAAGGCAAGATAAGTGGTATGAGAAGGGGTGTTGGTGCTAGTGCAGATGTCATATCTCATTTGAACTGCTAGATCTCCTCTCTAATTGGTGTCAAATCCTAAGATTGCATAGCTCTGAGGTGCTTCTCTACTTTTCTTTCAAAGGCATCTAGCCAATCGTGAATGCATCTGTCTCACTGATCCAACATAGCTTGATATCTCTTAGTAGTGCGCTCCTCGGACTCAAATATGGTCGTGCAAACCCAAGGTGAGTTGCTACAACAACTGAGCTAACTAGGACTCAATGTGTGTCTAGCGCTATACTAAAGTTTGTAAAGATTCAAAATAAATGTAAACCATACCCGCGGGCTGTGAACGGGCAGGTACAACCTCTGATATTATGGTGGATATGGGGCCCATCTAAATTGTCTTTGTAGTAGATGGGCCCTTCTTGGTATCAGCAACCTCTATCTCCGCTAGAACCCTTAGCCCCATGAACATCAGTAGAAGTCTGACTATAGGTTGTGGTGTTCGCCGAGGTGTAACCAGATTTTTCTCAGCCTTGATCAGACCAGCCTGCTGGGTCCTCTATACATCTCTCAGTGTATCAAATTTGGGAATAATAAGAACCCCTATGTCTATGCATAGCCTTTAAATCAAGTAGGGGAATGGAATCATGGTAGACCTCTAAAACACCCTTTCATGAATCTCGACGATACTGTATCAGGTGAAGTCTATTTCATAGCCAGCCATGATGCTGGCAACCAGTACAGCTCGATCCAGGGTTAGTGTATTGTCTGTCTGAGTCAGTAAAATTTGAAAACATACTATGGCCCGCCAAAACTTGGCTACAAAACTGAGCGAGACTTTCTTGATATGCCTTGTACCACACACCCATTCGGTGTCTATGCCTCTTTCAGTAATGTAACCAGTCACCCATCTAAGTAAATCAGCCTGCTGAATTGGGTCGCACATCTCTTATCAATCTCATGTAAGGCTTAGTCTATGGTCGAACTCTGCTATCGTAGAGGGTAGTTGAAAGTTTGGCCCTATAATAAAATCTCTAGAATGTGGCCTCTGATATATCAACCAGGACATCACGGGCCAGTGTCCGTAGTAGGAGAGGTTGATCAAGTGGCTTGGAATTCCTGGGTATACCACTAATCATAGTGGTTGCTAACGAGGTGTAGAACTCACGTACAATGTTTTGGCGTACTTGCCCAATGGTGCAACCATCTACTTAAGACTATATCAAGAAAGTAAATCATGAATAGCTAGTGTGGCGTCCAACTGGAATGTCAATATCCTAGGCTCATCAATAATCATTCTCATACACTGATCCTATTCGTCCGGTGTGAGGTCGTGTTGGTAAATGTTGAACATCCCCTCTAAAAACCATCATTAGGGTTGTCCCGACATTAGAATAGGGTCGAGGTAGACTTGTTGGAATCATCCTTCGACCTTAACATTAATCTATCCTAGGATCCTAGTTGTGATCTAAACTCGGAGTAGAATATTGACTATGTTTGGACCCCAATCCAGATGTTGTAAACTGGATCCTATCGCTCTTCATGGCCCTAGAATACCCTCTCTCATTAGACTAGGGAGGTGTTGTTGTACGAATAGGGGTCTAGGCCAGAACTATCTATTATGACTGGGCCTTGGTCTGTCGAAGCTCCAAGCCCTCATTTGGGCTAATATCAATCTTCTTGATGGAGCTGTTGTATATTGACTTAGTAGGCTTATCACTAAATCTCTGTCAGAGCACTTTGGCTTCCGACTCGTCTAGCTGTATCAGTCTTCAGAGCCATAGTACCTGCACAAAAATACCCATTAGTTCATGTTATGAAAATGCAAACCAAAAATAAAATTTCAAAATTTAACTGACAAAGAAACTACGAGAGGTTATTTATGGATTGTAGATAAAACTATTGTCATAGATTCAAGGTACCAACCTTTTGGTAACTGGAACTCCAACCAAATACCTTTTATGAGTACTACCATAAATTGGGTTCATGGTTACAGGTTCCTAACGATTTTTGTAGGATCCTAATCTACTTACCCTATTTATAACTCGTAGAACAAACTACGAGTTTTAAAAAGGATTTCATCCTATTTACTTAAAATTTTTATGTTCTGAACCTCTTGTACGAAGGACAATTACAAATCCTAAGGAAAATCAGTAAAAGGCCTTATTAGGTTGAAATCTCAGACTCATTTCAACCTTAATCAATTTTAGGCTTATTTAAATCATAAGTAGCTCAAACCAAACATCAATTTATAGTGTAAAGCTTTGGACCATATTGTTATTGTCATCCAAGGCTCACTAGAAGATTTAATGAACCCTCCATGATTTTATGATCCATGACACTCCTCAAGTACTTTGTGAATCATTCTCATGTTGCACTATTGGAAACTACTAGTGTTTGTTGGAAGTTGATTCTGTTCAATAAAGCTTTTTGTATATTTTCCATATGGAAATCGAGTTGTATGGGCGCTCAGATAATCAAATAGTTGCCTTTCCAATAAGAGATATTAGAAAAATACGGAGCCCGATGATATCCATGGATGAGTTTTTATTTTCCATCATGCTCGTACAAATGAACACAATGTTATGTAAGTGGTCATATGGATCCTCTTATGGTAGTCCCAAAAACAACCACCTATGTTGTAGCATTTGCAATAACCCACTCAAAATAGTGAACTTAATACCTGGTGGTAGTGCTGGTAACACAATGGTGCCTGTGACATGCACAGCATTTGGATCAAGTCCAAAGTTGTTCCATGCACCAACCTAGCTCTCTATGCAGGTGGATGATCACCCTTTTGAAGTGGGTGTTGTTGTCCATGAAAATGTGGGTTGTTACATACATGTTCCTTCTCTAGTCTAAGTTGGTCTATTGTATCATAGATTTCTTGGGCAGTTGTCATGAGCCATCCTCCTCTTTCCTCAACTGCATGTATTGGATATACACTGTACCTTGACACTGAAAAAAAACAAAAACAACTAAAAAGGCGTAAAATTCAAAAGTAAGGATTAATAGTCAAACTATTCAACTAAACTAATCCAAAAGTTATACTTCCCAACAACAACACCAAATTTTGATAATGCCCAAATTACACCTCCCGCTAAAAGTGTAAGTGGACGCTGTCAAATATAGAACCTAACCAAGGTTAGGGTCAATCTCGGGGGGAATATGGTTCAGTCTTAGATCAATTGGTGTGAATTTGAGTTATTGGTCAACTTATCTCCAAGAAAGGGGGAATAAATAAAAAAATAACAAGTAAAACCTATTCTAAAATCAAATTGTATGCACGTGTTGAGAAATCGGTGAAGGAAAGCAACTAGGATATTGTATTCCTTATGAATTCATAACGCAATATGACCTCATAATAGTAACTTTTTCTAGTGTGTAACATGCAAAACTAGTAAGTCAAGTTCACCTAAGTCCCGTCCAGCAAATAGATGAATTTCACCACGTGACTTGATCCATTTATTGGTGTATGCATTATTAACCCTTACCATGGTCCAAGATTAGCCATCCCTAGGTCCTTTCAGACTAATTAAATGAGTATAATCACGTCAACTCTAGGACATTTATCCCTTTTTCCATTTATTACCCCTTGGTCCAGCAAGTAAAAATAATGTGACTTCTAACGTAGGCCTCTGTTAAAAAGCAATCAAAACAAGGAGATAAATAATACATGCATGCACATTATCCAAGGATTGCTAATTATTCGATTTTACTTTGTTAATTATTTATGATTTTCACAACCTTAGTTGTGGATTTATCTACTCATATTCATTATGTTATGATCGATGATAATTGATGTATACATAATTATGAGCTTACAAAACAAAAATTGAAGAATGTAAGTCCAAAAGCTTCACTTGAAATTCAATGTTGAACACATCCGAAAATTATGAACAAATAAAAAATTAAAATATGACAATGTTACTATGAATACTGAAACAAAGGAAGTACATAATGTAATCAGAAAAGACTAAAAATCATATATATAGACATAGAAAATACAATTCTAAACAAACAAGGATACCTGAATTTGGCATGTTCCATGAGCCATTTTATAAATCATATTTTACTTTATGGCTCGTGGTCTTCATTGTATTATATATTATGTAAAGTCAAGATCCTTTTTATGAACCTTAATCGACGGCTTGCACTCCAGATTACGAGTCGTAGTATCCTCTCGTAGACTAGAATAGTAGCTTACGACATCTTCATTCACGACCCTAGATTATAAGTCATATTCTGAACCATGACTCCTACAATGTCTTCGTAGGAATCTCAAGTGTGGTCCATGCAATGTACATTGCAACCGCAAACACTATCTAGGCTAGTGGATTAAATTGCAGTTCATAGATGGGCTCGTGAAAATCCAAAAATCAGCACAAATCTGCCAATTTTGTCCAACTCATGCCAAATCTCATTTCCTACAAAATTAATACAAAGACACATTAAATCTACTAAAATGCATTAGAGAACACACAAATTCCAAATTTAAAGCGTCAAAAATGCCATATTTTGGTGGCACATCAATAAGTAAAACAATAAAAGGACAATCAGTCAAATAAAAAGGAAGAGATGTAACTTATATGTGTGTATACATAAATTTCTAGTATTTAATTATGATTAACTAATATTAGTATTATTTATTAAATTACTTAATAAAAATAAATTTGACACATTTTGAATACACCTGAGCGTGAACAATTAAGTAATTATCCTTCACCAGATTCAAATGAAAACGAAACATACTTGAAGTTAATTAAAGTAGAGTGATTTATACATTTTAATATTAATTTAATATAAATAAGTATTATCTTTCAACAAATTCAAATTCAAACTGAATTAAAAAAATGTATGGAGAAAATTAGAGCTTAGTTGTTATATCCATATTTTAGTTTGGAATGCTCAATGGCTCCACAATATTCAATTTCAATTTAATTAAAAAAAAGTAACTTTTTATCACACCCAAATTCGGTTTGATGTCACTTTCCTTAACCCACTAATACATGTCATCCTAGACATCCATATAGCACAATAAAGCAGAAGTTAAATTGAGATAATAATCAATTAAAGGATAGCAATATAGGAAAGGAAAAACAATCTAAAACCAACCCAAGATTAGTGTTACATATACAAGCCTTTATAATCACAAGTTTCAATTGCCCTTAATTCTTAAATAGAACAAAAGTAATATAAGTAAAAGTCTTGAGGGTCCGCAAGAAACTAGCCACTATCTCTGCTATGATCACAATAGAATGGAGGAATCAGGAAAGACGAGATCATAACCTACATAAGTGAAAAAGTAAGGGTGAGTACCAAACAACACGGTACCTAGCAAGCAAATACTAAACACAAAGTAGAGGGTAAGGAACACAAGTACCCCAACCACACCATTCGAACGTCCAAAACTGCAACCTGTGTTCTAATAGGTCAACATACACAGTATATAATTTAGATAGCACTTTATATCCAACTAAGCCATAGTCAACAAGTTATAATTACAGAGTTTAACCATCAACATATAATTGCAAAGAAGATGCTCATAATTATACTATGTATATGAGGTGCAAGATGATGCAATGCAATGTCAAGGAATCATGATGCATATTTGCCCTACAATACTTATCTGTTAATAAAATCACATCGGAACTCATTGGGGCCTCACATTGACCATGTTGTAACACCCCACATCTTACATGTACTAGTCCAACGCAGATGAAACATGATATGGCAGGGTCAAATCCGCACACATTTTTAAAAGTGCGTGAATTTTAGATTAAAGGGCTATATGTACGTCTAACGCTTAAGATGACCAAGTGTAAATAATTATTAAGTTAAGTTAAGGAGAGTGTGACCTTAAATGAAGTGAAATAATTGAGGTGCTTGTGGTACTTAGGAAGCTAGTAGGTGAGTCACCTATGTGCTTAGCTTAAATAGGCTAGGTAAGCGGAGACAAGGCCCAACACCGAATTTGTTTAAGTCCGACAACGAATAAACTCCGAGTTAAGGATGTCATTTGGGCCCATGGTTTAGAATCACAAAAGGACAACATTTTCAGCCCAAGATGAATAGGAAAAGGGCCAAATTACAATCACAACCCAATTCACAACTAGGGCCCAAACTAAGTGGGCTTAAGGGAGAAATGTTTGCAACAAAGCCCATCCAATTGAAGCCCAATAAGGCCCAAGTGAAAAGGCCAAGTTGCTGCATCATAAGCTTAATAAAATAAGGCTGAAAACTCAAAAGAAAGTTGGCCAAAAGTGGCCTATAAAAGGGGTTACAAACCAGCAACTTTTAATCATTTTCTCAAGCCAAAAAATCAGATTTCTCTCTAAGTTTCTTCTTGCTCTCTCTTCATTTTCTAAAGCAGCCAAGGCACACCTCTAGGGTTCTTGAAGAGAACCTAATCCTTGAGGGCTAAGGTAAGTAAAAATACCTATGGTTTGGTGCAATTATTCCATGAAAAACATGAAGAGTATGCTGGTTGTATTGTGCAGGAATTTGGGGATAGCATGTGTTCCAAAGATTGTGGTTCACTTTTCTTGTTAATTAAGAGACTTTTATCTTGTTGGTTGACTGAATTATGAAGTAATATGTATGTTTTTAACAAGTCTTGGGTCTGTAATGATGTAAGAAGGCTGCTGGACCACTTTCATCTTCTGCAAAAATAAGTTCTTGAATGATATCTTAATTCCGATTTTAGTAAGAATTCGTGGACTAAATATTGGGAATTGTTGTCTCATATTTTCCATCTACTTGGGGAATGTTTTTGGACTGTTCTAGGACTGTGATTGTGTGTAAATATGTTGAGGACAGTTTGGCTGAGGTTGAAACGGATTTGGGATGGTTGACGTCGAAATGTAGCGGAAGGACGCAATGTTGCATTGTTTACTTGCGTGTTATGTAGAGTTGTTGCATGTTGTACAGTATGAGTTGTTGTAATGCTGTTATGGGACTAAAAATAACTGGATATGACATGTATATGGAAATGTGTATTAGAAAATATGATTAGGAGCGGAAATGTTGAAAGAATACTCTTTGGTTGCTAATTCCAAGCTTGCTGCCCGGATATTATTTTTGGGTGAAATATGATTACCAAGATGTGTTTATTAGCTACTAACACTAATTTTATCACCTAATATGTTGTAGATAAGTGTTTGGAGGAAAAGGATACTACTCCGAGGTAATAACGACATAGTACAGCGAGGTATGTAAGGCAACTTGATTTCCTATTACTTGGCATGAAATCTAAGTTCTTCCTTAGCACATAAAGGCACATACAAATTCCGACATCACTAATAATTGTGTCTCCACTCTTTACCATGTTCATATGTACCCATACATAGCCATTGTCAAACCTGCATACGTACTTGGATACCAAATATACATGAGTTCCTTGTTACCAAACAAAGTCCATGTGTTGTTTAATCTCTGATACGGTTCATTAGTTGTGTATCTCTCTTTTCATTGTGGTATTATCTGGTATGGTTATTCATATGTCACATGTCTATAGTCCTACAGCTCTAAATGTTATGACCACATAAAGAACCATCTCAAAGTAAATAAAAGATAACTTACAGTTGCTTATGAATGGGTGGTACCCCAGGGGCGGAAGAATCACCTAGCATGGGTCGATCCCATTTACAGGGGGTATCCCAGGGGTGAAAGGAAAGCCTAGCATAGGTCAAACCCGTTACTGATTCACCACTTATCAATTGGTCATTTACATGATATATTGTGCACAGATTATACAATAATAAAAAGACATAAAGTACATGATTTCACAGTATGACTAAAGGTGGTCTTTTCATCCTTACACACCAGTGCGTGATTTCATTTGAGTTCTTATTCCATATACAGTATTTCCTGCCTTACATATTCAGTACATTACCTCGTACTGACGTCCCTTACGGGGGATCTGCATTTCATGATGCAGGTACAGGAGCTACTAGATCTCCCCAGTAAGAGTACAAGACTTTCAGCTGCCATTACTAAGCTCCAAGTTGCTTCGGGGCTTGTGTGTTTAGAACTTGTATTTTGTATTGTATAGTTGGTCATGAGGCGGGGCCTGTCCCGACCCATATGGATATTGTTCTTTACCTAGAGGCTTTGTAGACTATGTAAATTAAAGTGTGGTCAAATAGCGTACTATAGACATCGTGGCTCCAACGGCGTAGTCTTATGCATTTACTTATGGTTTGTTAATGCAGTTTACTTCCTTTTAACAATATGTTGAATATGGAAACCTCTTAAATATCCATAGCAGGTGCAAAGTAATATGTTGGTTCTCCCGAGCCTTGTCGGCAACGGGTGCCAGTCTGCCTTAATGGGGCTTAGGGCGTGACACATGTATTGGCCGGAATCATTTTCCATTAGCACAAATCATATTTAGCTTTTCTATATCTTGTCAGAAACATTACCCATCAGCATTCATCAAATTTAGCTGGAATCATTTCCCTTCACTTTTTCATATCTCACTAGAACCATTTTTCATTAGCATTTATCAAATCTAGCCGGAATCATTTTTCATCAAATATTGAAACTTAATCAATGATTTGAATCAACGCAAATAGGAACTTTCAAGAGGTACATAAATGTATATGATGAGTCCAAATACTATATCATTCAAGTCAATCAAAGGTTGCACCATTTCAATATCATAATCATTATTATCATCAAGTCTTTCCATAATAAGTCTGACATCATTATTCAAATTCTTCAATAATCCATTTGACATAATCAATCAAGACTCTTTAATAATGAGTCAATATTTTCTTTAAACTCTCTAGCAATTGAGACAACATTTTGGTCATGCCCCGAGAGGGTACTCTTGGCGTGACCGGCACTCAGAGACTATTGCTAATTCCCAAGTAAACCATTCGGCTTCATCACATTCGTTCAATCACATTCTAGTAACGGAAGACATCCATGAAAAGAATACTTAAGTTAATCATAATGATTAAATGAAAATCAATAGCCAAAGGCCATACAGTCTATTCATCAACTAAGTAAGACTAGTGTGAAAAGAACTAGTCAATAATAATATCCAATCACATCAACAGTCTAGTCTATGAAGCCACTAAAATATCTGAACAATGGTGCCAATGACATATTCATGACTACCTCTAAATAGAATAAGATAAGTCTAACTCAAGCTAGAACGGAAACATAATGTACTCCGAGAGTAGGGGAGGGCTCACCAATTAGTTGAAAGCAAATAGGGCCTCAAATGAATGTCTGTTGATGACCGCTTGTACTTGTCTCTGCATCATTAAAAGATACAAGCCCAAATAGATGTCAGTACGTGGAATGTACGTGAATGTAAAATGGCAGAAAGAAACATGTAAAGGAAGAGTAACATCAACTCAAATAGCTCAACTCAAGAAATAGGAAACTCAATCATCATGTCAAAAGTCTATAGTAAGAATGTAATTTAGACAATGACTACTCATCTATCATCTACGTATCATCCACTCAGAGTACTATCAAGCCCTTGGGAGTTTGTTTAACCGATAAGCATCACCTACAAGCGGGTGATGATACAATGAAGCCATGTCGTTGCCACATTCATCTAATACCTTGCCAGGGGTATTGGACATCCCATCAATGGATCCAAAATCTGTAACATTAAGTCCTCATTTTGGGACAATAGGAAACATCTGGTTTTATGGTTCAATCCTCTTTAGTGTTGGCTATGTTGTTATTGAGTCCGAGTTAGAATTATTCTTACTCAAATTATTGCTTAATACTCCTCCCAAGACTCAATATGCTCATGATACATCAAACCTATGGTTAACTCATTCATCTAGTCTCATTGGAAATTTATCAACTTAACTCATAATATTGACTATCAACCCTTTGGTTACATCATTTTAAGGTCAATTCTTGACTCATAAGGACTCAATTGTGCATCATTCTAACTCATAGCATTTAAGAGAAAAACTATAGAATTAAAGGAATTAGGGATTCTAATTCAAGCATTTGATTCATAAAAATGGTAATTCGTGTAGGATTATATAAAAATACATTAGAGTTTAAGAAAAACCTTCAAGAACCATTCTTGGAGACTCAATTTACTCACAACTCCATCAATCCTGGTTATGGGACACATGAGAGAACAGGATCCATGTTTTGGTTAGCCTTACATAACTGAAAGTTTTGAACCTTGAAAGAGATTGGAGAAATTCTCAAGTTTGTCTTCAAACCCTAGCCCTTTTCTCTCTTGAAACCTTGTTTCTATGTTTTGACAGAGTGTTTTAGCGTAAAAGTGCTAAACTGACGTGTTAGGGATTTATCTAGGTGCAAAACGTCAATCCTAGGCTTTGAAAGGGTGGAAAAAGACCAAAATAACCTTTCTTAAAAAGCTATAAAAAGTCATCTACGGGCCTAACCGTAAGGGCCCTTCTGTAAAGTTTTGGTCCAATTTTGGGGGTCTCTGGTTCACTTTCACGAGCCCATTCTATGGTCCGTATAAGGTTCTACGATCCATAGATGGGTTCATAAAGTCTAGAACCAAAAATTGAAGTTTCAGGACTTTTTTCACTAATTAGCATACGGGTCGTACTTCATTCTACGGCCCGTAAAAGGGTTTCGTAGAACATCTTTGCATCTGGCAGTATCCAGTAAAACGATAATAATGTTTGAGTCTGAACTTGAAATGAGGTGAAGCCAGTTGTGTTGGAAAGTTAATTCAAAGTATTTTCATTTGGTAGGTCATAGGATATCTAATTCTCTATTTGTAAAGATTTAGGATCATTTAAAGTTGACTCTTGCATAATCTAATACTAGAAACTCAATTTATAGGAAAGTTTTGAAATTGACTAAGTACTAGAGGTCTCTTATTACCCTAATACACTTACCACACATAAGAATGAGGCTTGGAACATAGGTACATGTGAGGACAGAGTCATGGGGTGTCACAATATCTCTTCATTGGGATCATTCATCCTCGAATGATGAGCAACTACGGGACCTATCAAGCAGGAATTCAAATACTTGGATACTCGAATACTCATACTTCATAAATCAATTTTAACTCAGGATTTAGAATTAAAACACTAACTCTAACATCATCATTAGGTACGAATACAGTTAAATACATACATATGCTAAAACTCATAGACTTAAGAAGAACATCAACTTAGAGATAAGGACTCAACAATGGAAAAGTAACTCAGAGGGTAGAAATGAATTGTTACCATCGATTTCATCATTAGAAGGTATGAATAAATGAGGGTATCTATCCTTCATATCCTCTTCAGCTTCCTATGTAGCCTCTTCCATAGATTGACTTCTCCATAACACCTTAACAGATGCAACCTCTTTGGTTATCAACTTGTGAACCTGACGATAAGGATTTAGACTAGGACCTCTTCATAACTCAAACTATCCATCACTCCAATCCTTTTAATAATCACAACCAAGGATGGATCTCACAAACACTTCTTAAGCATAGAAATGTGAAAGACCGAATGGATGGCTGCTAGCTTTTGTGGTAGCTCCTACTTATAAGCTATGTTTCCCACTCTCTTCATGATTTGGTAGGGACCAATGTATCAAGGACTCAACTTTACCTTCTTCCCAAATCTCATTACATCCTTCATGGGTGACACTTACATATACACCTAATCGTTGACCTCAAACTCAAAGTCTCTTCTTCTAATATCAGTGTAGGACTTCTGAAGACTCTATGTAGTTGTCAATCTCTCTTGCATAATCTCTACCTTCTCCATAACCTGATGTACCAAGTCTATCCTAATCAACCCTGCTTTACCTACCTCAAACTAGCCAATCGGTGATCTACATCTTTTGCCATACAGGGCCTCATAAAGAGCCATCTGAATGCTCAAATTGAAGCTGTTGTTGTAGGCAAACTCAATCAGAGGCAAGTGGTCATCCCAATTACCTTTGAAGTCAATGAAGTAGGCCCTCAACATATCTTCCAAAGTTTGTATCGTCCGCTCCGCCTGACCATCAGTCTGAGGGTGGAAAGCAGTAATTAGGTTCACCTGTGAACCCAAGCCTTTCCGAAAAGACTTCCAGAATTGGGCAGTGAACTAAGCCCCTCTATCTGATATGGTGGACAAAGGAATTCCATGCAATCTGACAATCTCCCTTATGTATAACCGGGCATAATCCTTTGTTGTGTCTGTCTTCTTCACCGCTAAGAAGTGTGCAGATTTTGTCATCCGATCAACTATCACCCAAATTGAATCATGCTATCTGTGGGACCTCGGTAAGCCTGTGATGAAGTCCATGTTAATCACCTCCCATTTCCTCCCTAGAATCTCAAAATTCTGAGCTACTCCACATGGCTTTTGGTGCTCAATTTCAACATATTGGCAATTCGGGCACTTGGAAACAAACTCAACAATGTCTTTCTTCATTCCACTCCACCAGTAGACTTTTCTCAAGTCATGGTACATCTTGGTAGACCCTGGATGGATGGAATATCTGGAATTATGGGCCTCTGCCATGATCTTTTCTCGAACACTATCAGCATCTGGAACACACAATCTGCCTTGATACCTCAATACTCCATCTCCCCCTTCGGTGAAAGCCATCACCTTCTGCTTATGCACATCCGCCTTCAACTGTAATAAAACAAGATCTTTATTTTGTTTCTCCTACACCTCTACTACTAGATATGATGCAGACCATTATGCACAAGAATTCCTCCTTCGCCTGATTCATCTAGTTAAACTCCCAATCGTGCCAGTTGGTAAACCTCTTTAGCTAACTCTTTATTCTCTTCTTCCACATAAGCAGTGCTTCCCATAGACAACCTGCTAAGAGCATAAGCAACCACATTATCTTTACTTAGATAGTAGAAGATGCTCATGTTGTAGTCCTTGAGCAACCCAAGACATCTCCTCTACCTCAAGTTAAGCTTTTTCTGGGTGAATATATATTGTAGGTTCTTGTGGTTTGTGAATACAACAAGAACCACTCCATACAAGTAGTGGCACCAAATATTGAGTGCAAACACCACTACATCCAATTCTAAGTCATGAGTTGGATAGTTCCTCTCATTGTTCTAAAGTTGTCTGGAAGCATAGTGTCACAGAGTTAGAACTTGACTAAGACTTCCGTGCAGCACTTGACAACTTACTCAGGAATCTTCACGATCTTGTAAGCTCAAGTAAGCCCTTTCAACTCGATTGCTAAGGGAACACTAGATAAGAAGACTTTAAGAGAGTGTTTGAAAGAAGGCTTGTATATTGCTTTGGAGAAGGCTTTACAATGCTTGATTTCTGGATGCCTAACAATGCAAATGACCACCTCTATTTATGCTTCCTACTTGGGGTCAAAGAGTAATCAATATTTACATGACAAATCCTCTAACATTTACACTTTAATCCAATCTCTAGAAATCTCCACACCATTCGATACAAGTCTAGAGAAGACTAAAGACTACAAGGCTTTTCTATACAATTCTAGAGTCTTCCATAAACCACCCAAAGACTCTAGATTATTCTCCTTTCTTTAAGAATAAATGGCAGGTCGTTACACTCTCCCCCACCTAATGTTGCGACATCCTCGGCGTAATGTTGTTGTTGGAACTCCCCGTCTCCACCTTCAAACTACCACAAGCCTTCGTGTCGTCCCCTTGTGGTCTTTTCTGGAGTTTTCCCCCTTTTTGTTCTCGAGGAGTACTACTGTAGTTGCTTGTCCTTGCTCCTGCTTGGCTTCCCTCGACGGCTTCTCCTCCGATAACTTTTCCTCTTAGCGGGCGTGGAACACGACAATGACTTTTCATCCTTAAACCCCTCCACGAGCCGCAAGGCCAACAATTAAGCCTGTCCCTCTTCCTTAAGCATCTTGACTAAGGACATCATGCAGGAACCTCTTTGATCCATGACCATGAGTTGTTGGAGGTAGGGGTCCATCACCACATAACACTTCCAGAAAAATTCCTACCCAAGGATGATGTCAAAGAGATCTACTGGGGTGACATAGAAGTTAGTTTAGCCATGCCACTTGCCTAACACTATGCCGACTCCTTGAGAAACTCCACACGCAGGAGTCATTGGCGCATTGACCGTCCTAAGTTGCGCATTACTTAGGTTATACTTCAGCCCTAACTTGGCTGTCGCAGACTCAGTCACGATGTTCGCCTCTGTGCCTATGTCGATCATGGCACGAGTGGATCACCCATTAATCATGATGTCCATGTAATGCACACTATACTTCTTCGGCTTCTCTGGTTGCCACGTGATAACTCCATATAGCCCAATCACGCCTATCCAAGTTGTGTCCAATCCTTCCCCTAATCTGGGTGCCTTTTTCTGCGCCTTCTGGTCCTTTCATTCTCGTAGTATGGCACCAAGTCTCTTAAATTTGGGGAACTTCTTGTAGCTATGCGACCTCCCATATATGTAGCACTTAAGCTTTTCCTTGGGTTGTGCCTTTCCTTCTCTGTTGCTTTGACGACCAACCTTCCTGCTATTAGGCCTAAGGTGTTATGATACTTGGGATGTGGCTGCCAGCCCTTGCCTTTGCCACCATCTCCCCCACCTTGGTCACGACTACCTCTCGCCTCCTCTCCTTTGTATCCGTCTTGCCTGTCGTGCCGAGAGTTCGTCAAAGCCTCTGCCTACACAATGGCATCATCATTGGTCCTAACATGCCGGTGTTCCAGCTCCAAACTGGCCCAATTTTGCAAGTTGTCCATGAAGTGGAACATCATATCATCATCCATAAGGCTGGGGATCTGGAGCGTGAGGGTAGTAAACTCCTTCATGTAGGCCCTTATGCAACCTTTCTACTTCATCTCCCTGAACCTTCACTTTGCCTCATAGATGATGTTGTTCGGGAAGAAGGCCTTTTTGAACTGTTCCCATGTATCGATGGTGCACAATCCCTTCCCTATCTCCGACTCCTTATGTTACCACCATAACGTGGCCATCTTCATCAGATACAACACGGTTGTGTTGATCTTTGTCTCATTGTTCCTCACCTTGTTACACCTGAAGTAATTCTCCAAGTGCCACAACAAGTTCTCCACCTCTTTCGTGTCATGGATGCCTTTGATTATAGGTGGCTTAGGAGCCTCAATCCTGGACTCCCTTTCTCTAGCAATCCTTGCGCATCTCACATCAGCCACACGTTCCTCGAGCGCCCTCATCCTTACAATCATAGCCTCCATGGTGGTGCTCATGGCCTCCATCTTGCTCAGTCCTCCATGAGTCAACACTCTAAGGAAGTGATGGTCTCCCTTAGCTCATACTCCGCCTCTTGATATCCACCCAACTCTTTCCGGATGTTATCATTCTTCTCAAGGGTGAACTCCTCCAAAGTCTAAAACTTTCCATAGAACTGATTCAAGCGCTTGCCTAAGAACTCTACTGCTTGTCTGGAAGCATCCATCCTCGCGACCCATCCCATATCGAGCATGACATTGGCGGGTTCTTCACCTCGTTCATTTTCACTCAACCAGCGGCCGAGAGTGAGTGGGTTGTTATGGTCTTGCTCCGTGTTGGTCCGACTGGCACCTCCTCAACCTTCTTGGAGCTTTTCTTTCCCTTGTGTTTCTAGCCAACATTCACCATAATGTTAGTGGTGCTGGTAGCGTTGATGTCTCTTTCACTTTCCATGCTTCCCTTAGTACAAACCTGCTCTGATATAACTCTGTCATAGACTTAGAATTCGACTAAGACTTTCGTGTGGCATTGACAACTTACTCACAAATCTTTCATGATCTTGTCAGCTCAAGTAAGCCTTTTCAACTCGATCGCTAAGGGAACGCTAGATATGAAGATTTTAAGAGAGAGCTTTTGAAAGAAGGCTTGTATATTGCTTTGGAGAATGCTTTACAATGCTTGATTTCTGGATGCCTAACAATGTAAATTACCCCCTCTATTTATACTTCCTACTTGAAGTCAAAGTGTAATTAATATCTACATGACAAGTCCTTCTATATATACACTTTAGTCCACTCTTTAGAATTATCCACACAATTCTATACAAGTCTAGAGAAGACTAAAGACTACAAGGCTTTTCTATACAATTCTAGAGTCTTCCGTAAACCACCCAATGACTATATATTCTTCTCCCTTCTTCAAGGACAAGTGGCAGGCCATCACAATAGGTTATGACCTTACCTCTCTACAACAGAACACATCCCAATCCTACTCTAGAAGTATCACAATAGATCATAAAATCAACAATCCCTATAAGTAGAATAAACACTGGTGCAGTCATTAATCTAGTTTTCAACTCTTGAAAACTCTTCTCACACTCGTCGGACCACTGAAACTTAGCTTTCTTTTGAGTCAGCTTTGTCAATGGCGAGGATAAAGAAGAGAATCCCTCAACAAATCTGTCATAGTAACCAACTAAACACAGAAAACTTCTTATGATAGCTGGAGAGGTGGGTCTAGGCCAGTTCTTAATTACTTCAATCTTTTGCAGATCTACTCGAATACCATCACCCGAGACAAACATGGCCCAAAAATGATACTGATTTAAACCAGAACTCACATTTTGAAATTTGGCATACAACTCCTTATCCTTGAGGATTTGAAGAACAATTCAGAGGTGATTAGCATGCTCTTCCTCATCTCTAGAGTACACCAAAATATCATCGATGAACATGATAATGAACATATCAAGGTACTATCTGAATACCTTGTTCATCAAGTCCATGAAAGTGGCAGGAGCATTGGTCAATCCATAAGACATCACCAGAAATTCAGAGTTTCCATATCGGGTTCGAAAAGTCATCTTCAGGATGTCATATTCTCTCATTTTCAACTGGTGATAGCCTGATCTGAGGTCTATCTTGGAGAAAAGAGTGGCACCCTAAAGTTGGCCAAATAAGTCATCGATCCTTGGAAGGGGATATTTGTTTTTAATGGCCACCTTATTCAATTGGCGATAATTTATGCACATTCTGAGGGAACTATTTTCTTTCGAATGAATAGGAAAGGAGCACCCCATAGTGACATACTCGACCTAATAAATCCCTTATCCAAGAGATCTTTCAACTTCTCTTTCAGTTGTTTCAACTCTACGGGAGCCATTCTATATGGGGGAATAGAGATAGGATGAGTATTCGGGAGAATATTGATTCCAAAGTCATTCTCCCTATCAGGAGGTACTCCAGGCAAATCATCAGGGAAGACATTAGGGAACTCATTGACAACTAGAACTGACTCCAAAAGTGGAGACTTTATATCATCAGCCTTTACTCACATGAGGTGATAGATACATCCTTTAGAAATTAATTTTCTAGCCCTAACATAGGAAATAAATTTACCCTTGGGCACTGCAGAACTACCCTTACACTCTATAATAGGCTCATTTGGAAATTGGAATTTGACCATCCAGGTTCTTCAAATTGATAGAGGCATAACAAGCGTGAAGCCAATCTATGCCAAAAATCACATCAAAGTCAATCATCTCTAACTCAACTAAGTCTGCCAAAGTATCTCTATGATAGATAGACACTGTGAAATCTCTATATACCCTTCAACGAGAATAGACTCACCAGTAGGAGTAGAAACACTGAAGGGATCAAGAAGACATTCAGGAAGTATCTCAAACTTACTAGCCACATATGGAGCTACAAATGATAAAGTGGCACCTGGGTCAACCAAAGTATACAGATCATAGGAAAAGACTTGATGCATACCCATGACAACATTTGGTACAACTTTTTGATCCTATCGATTTCCCATCGCATATAGACAGTTTGTACCCCCGTCCATATTGGTTATGCTTCTTTGTGGTGCTGCTGAAGATTGAGCTTTATTATCTCTATCACCCTCCTCCTCATTGGGCACTCATTCTTGAAGTGACCAGTCTTTCTACACCTATAGCAAGCATTTGTACCCTCACAGCACTCACCTAGATGGAGTTTACCACACTTACCACATGGTGCTTTCCGCCTTGAACCTTGAGTCACACTAGCTTGGGATTGAGAACCCTGAGCTTTGTAATTCTGATAGCCCTGAGACTTTTGATCGTACCTGTTACTCGGAGCTGGTGCACTTACTAAGGATGATGCAAAATTTGAAGACATCTTCCAGAAATAGGACCTATCCCCCTTACTCCGCTTATGTTGGCTAGGCTCATGCCCTGCTGACTTAGCCTTCTTGCTCAAGCGCTCCTCCTTATCCCTCTTCTTATCCTTCTCAAGTTGTTGCGCATAGACCATAATCTTAGAGATATCTATGTCCGGAATCAGCAATGTCTCTTTGCACTCCTTCTTCACATATTTGCCCAAGATGGATACTAACTTTCTCATTCTAGATCTGATTTCTGGGACCATCTCTGGAGCATACTTAGATAGTTGTATGAACTTAAGGCTATATTCTTTGACAGTCATCCCCTCCTGCTTCATGTTGACAAACTCCTCCACCTTCGCTTCCCTCAACTCTCATGGGAAGAAGTGATAAGAAAGACACTCTCAAAGTCATCCCAAATAGCAGGCTCAGCATCCTGGCCTTAGCCTCTTCCCATTGATTTTACCATACATTTGCCGCATCCTTGAGTTGATAGGAAACAAGTTCAACTCCCTCGGTCTCAGTCGCATGGATAGCTTTCAACATTTTCCACATCTCATCAATAAAGTTTTGGGGAGTCTTCCTCAACCTTTGATCTAGTGAAAATTAGTGGGTTCATCCTCAGAAAATCTCTCATTTTGGTGGCAGTTGTTGGCTATTAAGAATTAGAAATAGGAGTCTGTGAACTCCGATTCCCACTCTGAGCAGCTACCAGTTGGGCGAGCATAGTGATAGCTCCTCTGAAATCAATCGTTGTGGTAGGAGCAGGTGAGGTAATGGGTGGCTAAGGAGTCCCAGCGGCTCTAGCAGGTCGACCTCTACCCCTTGTCTCCATTTGAGGAGACACCTCTGAATTGGGATTCTCAACATTGCTGGCTTAAGCATTTCTCTACCTCTGAATTGGGATTCTCAACATTTTTGGCTTAAGCATTTCTCTAGGTCACGGTATGCTTAGGAGGCATGATCCACAAGTGTGTAATGCACGAGTTAGAAAAGAACTTTGTAGAGTTTTTAACTCTATCGCACGAACTCAGAATACAAGAAAGAGTAATAGTTCCTAATATCCTATAGCCTTCTGCTTATAAAGTGTGGTGCACAACACACCCATAAACAAGACTCTACTAGACACGACTTCATAGACTCCTTAGGACTCTTGAACTTTGTGCTTTGATACTAAGTTTGTCACGCCCCAGGAGGGTACCCTTGGTGTGGCCAGCACACAGAGACTATTGCTAGTCCCCAAGCAAACCATTCAGACTCGTCACATGTGTTCAATCACATTCTAGTAGTGGAAGACATCCATGAATAAGAATACTTAAGTGAATAGTAATGATATGAAAATCAACGGACAAAGGCCAAATAGTATGTTCATCAACTACGTAAGACTAATATGAAAGAAACTAGTCAATAATAACATCCAATCACATCAACAGTCTAATCTATGAAGCCTCTAAAACATCTGAATAATGGTGCCAATGACATATTTATGGTTGCCTCTAAATAGAATAAGATAAGTCTAACTCAAGCTAGAACGTAAACATAATGTCCTCTGAGAGTACATGAGGGCTTACTAATCAGCTGAAAGCAATAGGTACTCAACGGGCGCTTGTTGATGACCACTAGTACCTCTCTCTGCATCATGAAAAGATGCAAGCCCAAATGGACGTCAGTACGTGGGATATACGAGTATGTAACATGGTAGAAAGAAACATGTAAAAGAGGAATAACATCAACTCAAATAGCTCAACTCAAGAAATAGGAAACTCAATCATTATATCAAGAGTCTAAAGTAAGAATGTAATTTAGACAATGACTATTCATCTATAATCTATGTATCATCCACTCAAAGTACTATCAAGGCCTAATTGGGAGTTTCTCTAACCGACAACCATCACCTATGAGCTAGTGATGATACAATGAAGTGATGTCGTTGCCACATTCATCAAATACTTTGCCGGGGGTATGGGACATCCTATTAATGGATCCAAAGTCAGTAACATCAAGTCCTCATTTTGGGACAATTGGAAACATCCAGTTTTACTGATCAATCCTCTCCAACGCCGGCTACGTAGTTATTAAGCTCGAGTTGGAGTTACTCTTATTCAATTCAGTGCTCAATACTCCTCCCAAGACTCAATATACTCATAAGATATCAACTCTATAGTTAACTCATTCATCTAGTCTCATTGGACATTTATCAACTCAACTCATCATATCAACTATCAACCCTTTGGTTACATCATTTTAAGGTTCAGTTCTTGACTCATAAGGACTCAATCATGTATCGTTCTAACTCATAGAATTTAGGTGAACAAATGTAGAATTAAAGCAATTAGGGATTCCATAGACTCTTTAGGCTCAAATTATGCTCATGCATGTTCATATAAGTGAAATATGTGAAAATAATAAAAAATCATGCTAAGGTTCATGTAGTATGGCAAAATAATCTAATTAAAGCATTTAATTCATAAAAATGGTAATTCATGCAAGATTATATAAAAACACATTAGAATTTAAGAAAAACCTTCAAGAATCATTAATGGGAGACTCAATTTACTCATAACTCCATCAATCCGGATTATAGGGCACATGGGAGAATAGAATCCATGTTTTGGTTCTTACATGCTTTAAAATTTTGAACCTTGAAAGAGATTGGAAGAATTCTCAAGTTTGTCTTTAAACTCTAGCCCTTTTCTCTCTTGAAACCTTGCTTCTACGTTTTGAGAGAGTGTTTCAGTGTAAAAGTGTTAAACTGACATGTTTAGGGTTTTGTCTAGGTGTAAAAGTATCAATCCTAGGCTTTGAAAGGGGTGGGAAAAGACCAAAATACCTTTCTTAAAAAGCTGTCAAAAGTCGTCTATGGACCCATTTACGACACGTAGAAAGTTCCACGGCCCCTAGGGGTCCTTCCATATAGTTTTGGCCCAATTTCAGGGTCTTTGATTCACTTTCACGAGCCCATTCTATGGCCCGTAGAAGGTTCTACTACCCTAGATGGATTCGTACAGTCTGGAACCAAAAATTGAAGTTTCGGGCCTTTTTAACACGAATTAGCAGATGGGTCGTAATTCATTCTACGGCCCATAAAAGGGTTTCGTAGAAAAAATCTGCATCTGGCAGTCTTCAGTAAAACAGTCATAACTTTTGACTCTGAACTCCAAATGATGTAAAATCAGTTGCATTGGAAAGCTAATACAAAGGGATTCCATTTGGTAGGTCATGAGACATCTAATTCTTTATGTTCCGAGAGTTAGGAACATTTAAAGTTGACCTTTGCATAATCTAACACTAGAAACTCAATTTATAGGAACGTTTTGAACTAGACTAAGTACTAGAGGTCTCTTATTACCCTAATACACTTCCTACGTGTAAGAATGAGGCTTGAAACATAGGTACATATGAAGATAGAGTTATGGGGTGTCAAAATTATCATCAAGATTCTTCAAACATTGAATTAACATTATCATTAAGATTCTTCAAAATATGAATTAACATTAACATCAAAACCCTTCAACAATTGAATCAATATTATCATCAAGATTCTTCAACAATTGAATCGATTATTCTTCCATAATTGAGTGAATATTATCATTAAGACTCTTCAATGACAGAGATAACTATATCAATTAAGTTTCTCAATACTCAAGTCAATATCATCACTCAAGGTTTCTCAATAACCAAACCGACATCAACAATCATATTTCACAATAACAATTCAAGTTGTCACATACAATCATATAACCATTTTATTACCCTGTCTTAATCTAGTAAGTGCCTATTTGGAAAGTCACCCTGATAATTGGATTACACTATCTAACCTATTTGGTTAGCTAACTAACTACTTGGTCAGTTGTTAGTTAAGTGTAATTGGCAGGGCCTAATTATACTCTCAAATTTATAGGAGGAGATTGTGAATTGTTGATAATTATATGATGTAATTACAAGGTGATTAATTTTAATTTTTTTCTTTTATTTCTATTTAATATTTTTCATTTTTATTATACTAAATTCTTTTTATTTTTATTACAAAATATTTTTTTAAAATATTTATTATTTTATAATATTTATTTTTATTTCCTCTCATTCTCAACCTTTACTTCATGTGACTTTATGCAATTTTTTATATTTATTTATTTCATTAGCGTGATTTTACAAATATTCTATTTTTTAAATTGAAGTTGAATTCATTGCTAAATAAAGTTATAAACTTATGCCTTTTTTTCTTTTAAATCGTATTTCTTTACATTACGTGAAAATTTGACATAAGAGTATTATATTAAATTTCTAATTTTGAATTTAGAAATTATGTTATATTTTTAGTTTAACTTATTTTAGTAGTATTGACTTAGTATTTCACATTACAACCTATTTATTTTTAGTTAGATTTGATATATTGTCTTTTCATAAAATATTTAATAATTTTACTATGACATTATATGTATAATGTTTTATATTTTTGTCAAACATGCATTTCATAATGTTTTTAAAATATACTAATGTGAAAAATATAAATTGATTTTTTTTACAATATTAAGTAAAAACATATGGTTACTAATTAATATATTTTCAAATAACATTATAAATACTCTTATTAATTTAATAAAAAATTTAGTTTAGATAATTAATTTTTATTTTTAAAATTTAATATAACATTGTAATTGCACTTATACAACTAAACAACACACTTGTAATTACAGTATTATTGCAAACAAACAGGCCATAGTAACTAGAAGGTTGTGTAATTACTTGACTGGCAAATACCACCCTAGTAATTACGCCAATTACCAGGCGGCTTTCCAAACAGACCCTAAGTGCAACAACAACAACATACCCAATGAAATCCCACAAGTGGGGTCTGGGGAGGGTAGAATGTACGCAAACCTTACCACTACCTCATAGAAGTAGAGATGCTATTTCCTAGGAACCCTCGTCACAAAAACTCATCAGCAGAATAAGCTAGATATGATAAACAGGCAAGAAAGAGAAGGAGAACGTGTACAGGAAGAGCAAGTAATAACGAAAAGCACATGATAATAAGTAAATACAGGACAATTAACATATAAAAGACAAACATACCCTAAGTCATTTCACAAATAATTCAATCCGTATCCATATTTTCATTACCCCCAAATATACAAGGAAGGAAGGAAATACAAGGTTCAATAATATCAAAGAAGGTTTAGAAATCCACTTGCCTCAAATAAATCAAGCAATCACTCCGACACTTGAGCTTTTCCTTTTCGTCAAATTTCTAGTTCAGCGAGATCTACATCATAATATTATGAGAAAAACAACACCAAGTTCATTAATTTTAGAAGTCGGGTCCAAAATGAGTCAAAAATTTCTTCTAAAAAATTAGAGGTAAAAATTGGGAATTAACGAAAAATCATGATATCCAAAATATATGAAAACCAACGGTGAAAAATTACTTCTAAAATGAAGTTGAAATCAATTCAAAATTCACAACTCATCAAAGCTCCATGTTCATGAAAAATTCTCAAAATTTGAAGTTCAAAATCAAGAATTGGAAGTCGAAATCATAAAATAATTAATGGGTAATAAATATTCAAAGTTCAAATCACTTATCCGATAAATTACACTTGCATTGTTTTTCAAAATCACATTCTACGAGCTTCCCAAGTTAAAAAAAAATCAAATGAAAAGTAATTCCCAAGAACAGTTCATAAAACAAGCGTTAGATGCCTTAAGAACATCTACTGCTCGCTTAAGCGACAATCGAGAAAAATACGGACTTCATTTTTGTGGCTAAGGGCCGCTTTAGTGAACCTTTGTTTTTACATATCTAGGCTTGTTTAAGCGGATCCCACTGAAAGAGGACCATCGCTAAAGCTATCAGGTCCCGCTTAAGCGATCAAGCATTGTTTTAGTGGCACCTAAGCATCAGATATCAACAAAATTCTTAAACCACAACAAGAGCTTGGAATCAACTCTCAAGATTCGTTTAGAATTCCGTACATACAAATCATATATGCAACCCTACTAATTCAATGTTTCAGACTCAATGAAATCATCCCAGCATAGGCTATATGAGCCCCTAGTAGTTTACCGAATAGATTGATAAGTCGGACATTCCTGGCCCACCAACCGAAACCAGTGGTTTCTTAGTCACGAGTGAACCAATAAGCAGAGAGAGATGCTCTACTTGTGCCTTACAAACGTCTTCATTCAAAGAGCTAGCAATGACTTACTTCCCGCGTGCAACCAGGTGTAACGTGTCAAAGGTCACCGAGTCGTTTTAAAGGAGAATAGGTTGTTTTGCGCATCCAACAACTGAAAGAGTTTGCGGAGAAGGGTTGAGTTGCGTAATAACAGATTCACAGGTCAATAAATCGTTGGATGTAAAATCGAACCCTCTACCTTGGATAGGAATTGAGACTTTCAATGGTACATTTTTCTCTCCTCATGATCAAAGCTAATCAAATTCGAGGTTTTCTTGACCCGAAACCCAATAAGTTACCACAGGAACAACTTAAGGCACTAAAAATACCAAAATGCTCTCAGAACATCCAAAAATTATACAAAATTTATTCTAGAGCTAAAATCACTCTTCAAACCTAAGAAAAGCGACAAAAATTTAATTCGAGGGCTCGAACTCAAAACATTGACCAAAGTCAAATACAAATTCACTTAACTCAAACTTCCAATTTATTACCTCAATCCACCAAACTCCAATTTCATAAATGACGACTCTCCAAGACAAAATTTCACATTTCGGAGCTAACGGAATTTCATTTCAAGACTAATAATTTCGATAGGTATGAAAAATCACTTTCGAATAACTTAAGCTTTTTAAAACTTAAAACCAATTCTACAATTTTTTAATAAAATTTCAAAACTAATCCCAAAATCTGATTAAACGTAACTCGAAATGATTTTTTGAGAGGGGCAAAAACAAATTTTTTTCTAAAAATAATAAAAATGACCTTCATGGTCATTACACTTTTTTTGAATTTATTAATTAGGCCTAAATAACTAAGCATAGAGGACCACCCACTTAAGCAAGAAAATCTTACAAAGTATTTTAAAGACCATAAAACCCTCAAATTTTTATTTAATGACTAAAATATAACATGTTAAAACCATCATTTCTTTTCTAAAATATATAGAAAAGATTATAGTAATAGTAATACCTATATTTGCTTTAAAAGCACTCTTCTTTACAAGTATCGCTTTACGATTATATCAATACTTACACATGGAAGAGCAGATCTAGAAAGGAGTAAAAAAATGCTTGTTTGCTTTTAGCATGCACAGATGCGCACGGTTATAGTGAGAAGTAAGCTTATAAAGCTAAAATATTCACCTCTTGCAAAGTCTATTTTTTTTTTTCAATTCGACGTTGATTATTCGTATAAAGTCCAATTATTTTGAATGTATTGCACAGGGTCTTAGAACAAGGATTTTTTATTCAAACTCAAGTCCACTATCCACTTTACCATATCTGTTAGTGAGAATAGAATCAGTTCTTTTTTGGATGATTTTTTTATCATTATCCAATTTTTCATTCAAAATGTATTTTATAGTTTGCCTGAATGGAATTCTGTCCATGCAAAGTGACGTTAGTATAAGTTTTAGATCGCTCTAACTTTGTCCGATATGAACTTATATCTTAAAAATTGGTAATCAATATTCATATTAGTACAATTATAATAGATGATCCAAAAAGGGAGACGAAGAAAATGTTATAGTTATGGGGAAGAAGCAAGAGACGCTGCGTTATTTTCGGTAATTGGAAAAAACTGTTAAGAGGAAAAGAAGGGGAATATGAAAAGGAAAAACATTCACACGCAATATTCTAAATCTCCTTGGCATTCTCAAGAATAAGTAATATTCACATTCTCCCTTATCAAATATCTCATTTTTGGGTCTTTCTTACAATCCAAAATCTTGATTATTGATGTAATCCAAAAAAAAAAAAAAAAAAAAATTGAATAAAAATTTGCATAGTCAAATTCTATCTTGTTATCTAAACATCAAGAATTAGTATTCTTTGCATTCAATTTGAACATGTATTCAACATTGTCATAAAAATTCAACCTAGATTGCAGAAATGGGTGGTTGTTTCAGCAAGAACAAATATGCACACCGAGATGGTAAAGGTAATAATAGGCCAAAAACAAGGAGAGGGAGCACTGCTGCATATCAGCATTACAAGCACCCAGTTTATTATCATCCAAGAGCACACCAAGAGAGGCCCCATATGCCCTCCAGGCCACAGCAACAACCACAACCACAACAACAAAGACATGCACACCAAGTTACTGCGAAAAGTACTCAACCAAATATTCAAGTAATACAAAGAATAGAACAAGATACCATTTTGGGTAAGCCATTTGAAAACATTAAAGCACATTACACACTTGGGAGAGAATTGGGTAGGGGGCAATATGGAGTCATTTATCTTTGCACAGAGAATTCTACTAGGCAGCATTATGCTTGCAAGTCTATATTGAAGAGGAAGCTTGTGTGTAAGAAAGACAGGGAGGATATTAAGAGGGAGATTCAAATTATGCAGCATTTGAGTGGACAACCAAATATTGTCGAATTCAAAGGTGCTTATGAAGACCAGTATTCAGTGCATCTTGTCATGGAACTTTGTGCTGGAGGGGAATTGTTTGATAAAATTATTGCCAAGGGATATTATTCTGAAAAGGATGCTGCTGATATTATCAGACAGATAGTAAATGTTGTCTATATTTGTCATTTCATGGGTGTTATGCATAGAGATCTCAAGCCAGAAAATTTCCTATTGACTAGGAAGGATGAACATACAATGCTAAAGGCTACTGATTTTGGGCTTTCTGTCTTCATTGAAGAAGGTGATATTCTTGCCACTCACCGTTTTAATTGAAGATTCAAGTTATATACACTGATAGCATAATATCCCTCCCACTATTAGTCTAATTTTAACCAATGATAGTAGGTTAGTTACTAAGTTTACCAGACTATCAATTAATGCTTATCACAAAGATATACCTATCATTGTCTTATAAGTGATTGGATTGTCCAAAAACAAAGATGTTTCGACAATGCAAGTGCAAAGAACTTAGACTTTTTAGTTGTTATTGTTAAGATTTTGTGATAAATTTGTTGTTTTTCTTGGTCACTATAGATTAGGTGTCTTTTCACGTACTTCTCAGCCTTCAGGCCACAAATGAAAAGAAAAGAAAGACAAAGATGAATATCCCTCAAATCTGGTGTCATAAGTATAAAAAACATCTAATACAACCTTGAAAAGGTAAGTACAACGTAAGTCTCGGAATAATAGTAAAGACTGAGATAAGAGATGAAACTAATAGTGATCCGGAACATGGGTTCTCACCACCAATCCGAATAAGTGGTCTGCTAGAGGTGATCAACCGCTAGAGGAACACCCTGTCTAGTATGTGCATAAAAAATGACACAAAAGTAGGGGTGAGTCCAATCCACATGTACTCAGTTGGTTTGACCGACTGAGTATAAGGAAATGATCAAACTTATAAAATAAACTAAGAAACATTTCCACTTGCACACAGAAAAGTCCCACTCTAGCATTGGTGCCACCAATTTATACTAAACAACATTAAAAAAAAAAGTGAACACATAAGATTAAAGTAATATCAAAGATCATCAAATAAGTCAAATACTCAAAGATCAATACCATGTAATGCAATGAGATGAAATGATGTGATGGTACGATAGGGTCAAGACTATTGCAAAGCGTGTTGTATACACCCTATCGAGTATACAAGGACCCAGGGAGGAATCATATTCCATATACCAAATCACACTCTCAATATCTCACTCTCTTGCTGTCTAGCTCGTGGTCAAGGGTTTTGAAAGGTGTCTCATTTTCTTTCTCAAAATAATTTTCACATTTCTCCACTTCCCAAGATCATCACAACACATGCATGGAGGGAATGATCATCTCAAAACATATAAAAAAAGGTTCAAAGCTCTTAAAACTCAACCAAAACATAATAACCACCCTCATAGGTAAACAATGAAAAAGAGTTCATTTGAAATAAGTGAATCACCGTTTAGAAAGTATTTTATTTATCAAAGTATGCTACAACCTACAACTCAGTCCCTCTCTTGGGCGTTACAAGTCAAATAGTATTACAAGTTTCTATCACAGGCAACTCATGAAATACATGCTCACAAAGCAACTTAAGTAACAATTAAGGCCCCCACATGGGCAACTCCCAAATCATAATATGATTCCATCCTAAAGCCCATGACATAAGAACAATTAATTGTTCTAGTCTCATAGAAGGATAGCTAAACCTATCTCGAAGGTCGAAAACTGCACCCAAACACTCTATTGGAGAATTACCCTCAAATGCTAATACTGGGACGATCCTCAACTATTAAGAATGGAAAGAATTCATCAAAAGGAGTTCATCGATATCATATAGAAAGGTTTAAGATCTGGGGACAAAATTGTCCAAAAATTACCTCAAAAAATACAAGGGAAAAAATTGAAATTTAGTTAAAAATCAAGTTCTTCACCTCAAGAGGAGTTCGTGGTTGAAAAACTCATTAAAATTGAACAAGAAACAACAACAACAACAACATACCCAGTGGAATCCCAAAAGTGGGGTTTGGGGAGGGTAGAATGTACGCAGACCTTACCACTACTTCATAGAAGTAGAGAGGTTGTTTCCTGGGAACCCTCGTCTCAAAAACTCACAACCAGAATAAACTAGATATGACAAAAAGGAAAGGAAAGGGAACAGAAAGAGCGACTATTAACGAAAAGCACATGTCAGTATGTAAATATGATAAAATTAACACACATACGACAGATAATGACAACACATGATATAAAACACGACTACTCCTGCTACCTTACTATACCCCAAGGCCAGACATCCACCTAATCTTACCAACCAATTAGCCTGTTACTCTAATTCGCGACCTCTACTCCTTTCTATCTAAGGTCATGTCCTCGTGAGATCCAGTTTTGCCATATCTTGTCTAATCACCTCCTCCAATAATTCTTCGGTCTACCTCTACCCCTCCGTGTAGCTCCCAAAACCAACCTCTCGCACCTCCAAATAGGAGCATCAGTATTCATTCTCTGCACATGTCCAAACCTTTGCAGTCTTGCTTCCCTCATCTTATCAGCCACTGGGGCCACCTCTAGCTTCTCTCGAATGATCTCATTCCTAATCTTATCCGTCCTTGTGTGACCACACATCCATCTCAACATCCTCATCTCTGCGACATGCATCTTCTGAACATGTGCATTTTTTATTGGCTAACACTCCACCCTATACAGCAAAGATGGTCTAACCACCACTTTGTAAAACTTACCTTTGAGTTTAGGTGGTATCTTCTTGTCACACAATACTCCAGAGGCAAGCCTCTATTTAGTCCATATTGCCCCAAGACGATGTGTGACATCATCGTCGATATCGCCATTACTCTGGATGATAAACCCCAGATACTTAAAGTTTTCCCTCTTGGGATAGGTTGAGTGGCAAGCCTCACATCAATGTCTGCTTCATCCCTCGTAACACTGAATTTGCACTTCAAGTATTCTGTTTTGGTCCTGCTTAGTTTGAATCCTTTGGACTCCAAGGCATGTCTCCAAGCCTCTAACCTATCATTAACTTTAGTCCGAGTTTTATCAATCAGTACTATGTCATCTGCAAATAGATACACCATGGAACTTCCTCCTGGATAGATCGTGTCAACTCATCCATCACTAAGGCAAATAGGAAAGGGCTCAACACAGATCCTTGATGGAGTCCCATCTCAACAAGAAAATACTCTGATTCTCCTCCCACCGTTCTTGCCCGAGTTTTGGCTCCGTCATACATGTCCTTAATCGCCCTGATGTATGCCATTGGGACACCTTTCACCTTTAGACACCTCCATAGGACATCTCTTGGAACTTTGTCACAGGCCTTCTCGAGATCAGTAAAACTACTAATTTTAAAATTTGGAAGAAAAACCCCCAAAACAACATTGAATCTCTACTTTAAAAATGTTTTTGGAAGATGAATTTGATAGGAAATGATATAAAATTGATGAAGAAACTTACTCCAATGATTTTTCCCAAGAGGTCACTTCAAAAATTGCCTCCCCAAAGCTCTAAATGATGGAATGTGAGAAATGGGAAGAATTCTTGAAGTTAACACTGTTTAGGCCTAAAATGCTCTTCGCAATCGTGGGCCACTAACCTCCACAGTCATGGAGCTCATAGGGAATGAACATCGCTAACGCAAGCCAGTGATCATGATCGCTGAACACAAAAAAAGGTACTCATCGCAAATATGAGATCCCTGACCACGATCACAAAGGAGAGTGCTGCACCATAAAACTATATATGGTCAATTCACAAAATCTCCGATTGGAACCTTGCAATTCATTCGGAACCTTATACACACAAACTATATATGCTACCCTACTAAATTCTATGTTGCTGACTCAATGGAATCGTCGGAAATCAAATCTAAGGTCTCCTTGACTCGAAATCTAATTAGTCGCTACTAAACTAACTTACAACAACAACAACAACATACCCAGTGGAATCCCACAAGTGGGGTCTAGGGGCTACTAAACTAACTTAAGGCTCAAAAAGGCCAAAACGCCTTCAGAACTCCTGAAAAATATATTGAAGCTCTTTCTAGGCCTAAAATTACCTTTTGAATCCAACGGATTCATCAGAAATCCAATCCGAGAATTCAAACTCAAAATGTTGATCAAAGGTAAACCTTCGCTCTAGTTTAACTCAAACTTTCATCTTAGGACCTCAATTCCATGAAACAACTCCAAAACTAATAACGAGGATGCTCCCAGACCAATTTCCATATTCCGGAGTTGATAGAACTGATGGAGTTCCATTCCAAGACTCGTAGCTTCGATTGGTACAAATAAACCACTTTTTAACAATTTATGCCTTTAAAAGTCAAAAACTCGTAAATTCCCCAACTTTTCAACAAAATTCCAAAGTCACCCACAAACTAATCAAATATGGCTTGGAACAACTAACAGGAAGGGTAAAATGATAATTTTGCAAAAAATTTCAAAAATGATCTTTAGGATCATTACAATGTCATTCACCTACTAGAGGCTTTTCGGTAGTATTTCATGAGAAATTTGATCAAATAGTACCAGATAACCTGAATGCATTTTTTTATAGTTGTGATGTCCGAGTCAGCTTGCATGCAACTAAACTAATTCCATGGGACACCTACCACCTCTCACTTACAGCAGGTACGAGGTAACTCTGTCCACCAAAGCTAGAACAAATGAGAAGAAATCACCTAGTGTTTTTGTCTAAACTGGGATTTAAACTTGAGACCCCATAGTTCTCAATCCATTTCATTGACCACAGACCACTGGTCCACGCCATGGGTGCATTAAGTTGAACGCATTTCATAATTTATGTTTTACCTGCCAGGTTAAAAGTGCTTAGCATAGAACACTTGTCCAATATGTGCCATATACTGGAAAATAATATTTTCACTGAACCTTTTGTAACACCCTAATCAGATGATTCAATGGTGTGAGCAAGAAACCTATGCTGTGAAATACAAATAGTTTCTTCCTCTAAAATTAAGGCATCTTTGTAGCAATTTATGCATTTTGAGAGAAAGGGGGAATAGAGGGTTCAGTTTTAAGCTGTGAAGAAGCTGATGGAAGACTTGTTTATGGAAATCAATGGCACAATAGTAGCCTTTCTTCTTTCAAAAAAAAATTTCCAACACTATGTATAATTGATTGTCAAAATCAAAAGGCACTTCTTTTTTCCCCCTTTTGACAGACATTATTTGATCTATAACAGAATAAAGAGTTAAACCCTGCAGATAACTTGAGAAACATCAGCCTGGCCCATTATATTATCATCGAGAAAAAAAACCAGTCAAGGAAGAGTGAGGATAAATTAGATTCAAAATATTATGATCTAGAATTTATGGGGGTAGCTCTTGTTATTGTAGACATGAGATTGTACGAGTTATCAGCTATTCTGATTCCAGAAGGATTATTACAAACTTAAAAGGAGGAACATGACTTCTAAACACTTCTATAGGACCCATTAGCTAGAATAAAATTTACTACAACATTTCATGATGTCAACCAACAAAGTTATCCTTGGATGAGTTTGATCTTCATGTTTTAACCTGAATTAGTGGCATTGTGAAAATGTTAAGTAAATGAAAGACTTCGAAGTGGAAGTTACTAATATGTAAAAATAAACATCATAGTATTACCAAATAAGTTACTAAATATGTATTACTTCATATCACATTGCCAACCCCCTCTCACCTCTTTCTCTTTATAGATAATTAATAGGCTTGCTTCACAGGAAATCCTCTTCTCTTGAAATTCAAGTTTTTTCAGTGCTCAAACTCTATCTGATTCAATAAACCAGTAAACCTGCTTCTCTCATAACAGTTTTTTTTACCTATATCAGTTCCATGTGCACTTCTTGACAGTGTAGGTGATGATCCCACTATGCTTTTATTTTATTTTTAAAGCATTTATCAAGCCAGTGTTGACTTAAACTATTCATGTTTCCTACATTTTTTTTTAAGGATCTACCCCAATTCAAATTCTTGTTTTATTTATCTATTTGTTTCAGGTAAGGTGTACCGCGATATAGTTGGTAGTTCATATTATGTAGCTCCTGAAGTACTGAGGCGCAGTTATGGAAAAGAAGCGGATGTATGGAGTGCAGGTGTTATCTTGTATATTCTCCTTAGTGGTGTACCTCCATTTTGGGATGGTAAGGACAGAGATAAAAACATAATAAGATACTTGTACTGGGTGTTATTTTCAGCATTTCTCTTTTAACATGTCTAGTCAAATCTTTTCAGAAACTGACAAGGGAATATTCCATGCTATACTAAAAGGAGAAATTGACTTTGAAAGTGATCCATGGCCATCCATATCAAATAGTGCCAAGGATCTTGTTCGAAAAATGCTAATGCAGGATGCAAAAACCAGAATCACATCAGCAGAAGTTCTTGGTATCTCTCTTTCTTTTTGTGTAATCAAATGCTACGCCATAGTCTACTCATTTTATCTAGAACTTTATTGTCACGATGTGATTTTTTATGGGCATGGAGAGATCGTGGGTATTTGGTCCATAGCATGACTATATATTGCCAGAGCACTAGTGAGGGGATTACGTATGTGACAGATTCTGTCTTTGTTAAACAGTGGATAACAATCTTTAAATAAATAAGACGAAGAACTACAGTCAAATACAATTAATGAGGCAATTTATATGATAGTAAACTTTAACTGAGTTGGAATCCAAAATTAAAAACTAAAGGAAAAAAATTAATGGGTGATGGAAGAGGTACAATCCAGTGGCTGTTTCTATCCCTAATCCAGCCTCTTTGGATTTTCTTTTCGACAACAACTCTCACTATTTGTAATCGAATAGAAGTTGATGCTTTATTTCAATAGGTAAGCAAGATATATATACAATACATTAGGTGCTAATTTAGGAAAGAAAATAAAGAGAGATTCCTAAAGATCAACTAGTAATTACAAAGGATTCCTAAAGATCTTCTAGCTAATTATGACTATGTATATTGCTAAGAATGATGTCTATATACATTTTGTAATACTCCCCCTCAAGTTGGAGCATAGATATTGATCATGCCCAACTTGTTGCAAAGGTAATCAACCTAAGTTCCATTCACTGCCTTTGTAAGCAAATCAGCTACCTGCTCTCCTGTCTTCACATAACTAGTAGAAATCAAGTTTTCTTGAATCTTCTCACGAATAAAGTGGCAGTCAACTTCAATATGTTTAGTTCTTTCATGATACACTGGGTTTGAGGCAATATGAATAGCAACTTGATTATCACACCAAAGTTTTGCCGGCATATGATGCTTTAACCCAATTTCAGTTAAAAGATGATGTATCCACATGATTTCACTCGTAGACTGTGACATAGCTCTATACTCAGATTCTGCACTGGATCGAGATACAACACTTCGCTTCTTACTCCTCCATGATACTAAGTTTTCTCCAACAAAGACACAATAGCCTGTAGTAGATCTTCTGTCAATTTTGGAACCAGCCCAATCGGCATCTGCAAAACACTCAATACGAGTATGGTTGTGATTGCTATACAGTATGCCAAGTCCAGGAGCTCCTTTCAAGTAACATAGGATCTGTTCCAAAGCTGCCCAATGCTTCACCGTAGGTGTAGACATGAATTGACTAACGACACTTACCGCAAAAGTAATATCTGGACGAGTCACTGTGAGGTAGTTTAACTTTCCAACTATCCTCCTATATCTCTCTGGGTTATCAAAAAGCTCGCTATCATCTTTCATAAGATGTACACCGGGAACCATTGGAGTACTGCAAGGTTTGGCTGCCAATTTTCCAGTTTCTGCAAGTAGGTCAAGAATATACTTTCTTTGAGATAGAAGAATTCCCCTCTTGCTTCTATTTACTTCTACTCCCAAAAAGTATTTCAACTGGCCTAAGTCCTTTGTATGGCACCTAGTATGCAAGAAAGACTTAAGGGAAGATATCCCCTCAGAATCACCTCCTGTGATGACAATGTCATCAACATATACAACAAGAAGGATACTGCCAGCTGCAGATAGTCGGTAGAAGACCGAGTGATCACATTTGCTCATTTTCAGCCCAAACTCCTGAACTACCTCACTAAATTTGCCAAACCAAGCCCGTGGACTCTGCTTCAATCCATACAAGGATTTCTTCAAATGACAGACTTTTCTATACTCCCCCTGAGCAATAAAACCGGGTGGTTGCTCCATATATACTTCCTCTTGAAGATCACCATGAAGAAATGCATTCTTGATATCTAGTTGATGTAAAGGCCAATTCTCAGAAGCAGCTAAAGAAATGAACAAGCGCACAGAAGTGAGTTTGGCAACAGGAGAAAAGGTGTCTGAATAGTCCACTCCATAAGTCTGAGCATATCCTTTAGCCACAAGCCTGGCCTTAAGTCTTGCCACGGAATCATCTGGATTAACTTTCACTGTGAACACCCACTTACATCCTACTGGTTTCTTTCCGTCTGGTAAATCCACCAAATTCCATGTGTGATTTTCCTCTAATGCATGTATTTCCTCAAGCATAGCATTTGACCATCCGGGATGATGCAAAGCCTCTTTCACACTTTTGGGCGTAGAAACAGAGTCTATAGAAGCAATCAAGGATCTAGATGCAGGAGACAAGCGATCATAGGAAACAAAGTTGGCAATAGAATATGTGGATTTGCAAGTCCGTGTACCTTTACGGAGAGCAATAGGAAGGTCAAGATTTTCTGGAGGGTCTGAAGGAGGAGGATCAGATAAAGGAGGAATTGGTGCAGGGCATGTAGCATTAGTCTCTTGTCTCCTCGAATAAACTTGAACAATAGGTGGTCTTGCTGGAACATGTGTTGAAGGCGCAGTAGTCGAGTGGTGCTCAATAGAGTAACTAGGAGATGGAAGAGTAGCATCACTTGATTGCTCAACACGAGTAACCTGATAAACTAACCACTCATCTTCATCCCCCTGACTTGTAGAATTAGGAGGGTTATAAAAGAAAGGTGTACTCTCTGAAAATATCACATCATTTGACACTAGATATTTGCCAAGTTCAGTAGAATAACATCGATACCCCTTTTGAAGACGAGAATAACCCAAGAAAACACACTTCAATGCCTTAGGGTCCAACTTAGTAACAGATGGCCGTACATCTCGAACATAACAAGTGGTTCCGAATACTTTTGGTTCCACCGGGAATAATGTCTTGTTTGAAAAAAGAACATTATAAGGTGTATTACTAATAAGCACTGCCGATGGCATGCGATTAATCAGAAAACAAGCGGTAGAGACTGCATCGGCCCAAAATTGTTTAGGAACTTTCATTTGGAACAAAAGTGCTCGGGCTGTCTCAAGTAGATGCCTATTCTTCCTCTCAGCAACTCCATTTTGAGATGGTGTATCAATACATGATGACTGATGGAGAATACCATGTTGTCTCATGTAGGATTGAAACAACTCTGACATGTATTCTTTTGCATTATCACTCCTTAAAATACGCACTGAAGCATTGAATTGAGTTTTGACTTCAGCACAAAAGGCACAAAAGTGAGTAAACACTTCAGAGCGACTTTTCATAAAATAAATCCAAGTCATCCGAGAGAAATCATCCACAAAAGTGACAAAATACTTATATCCATTTTTAGAAACAACAGGACATGGTCCCCAAACATCAGAATGAATTAACTCAAAAGCTGACCCAACTCGCTTATTAACCCTCGGAGCTAATGTGATGCGGTGATGTTTTGCAAATCGGCATGATTCACACTCCAAAGAATGAACGTTTTGAAATTGGGGACAAAGCTTCTTTAACAAAGGTAAAGAAGGATGTCCCTATCGATAATGTGCTTCAAATGGAGAGATGACACTTGAGCAGACAACAAATCGAGGCTCATATTCATCAAGGATATATAGATCATCAATTACATGTCCTTTACCAATAACCTTATGCGTCGCAAGATCACGAAACAAGCAATGATCAGGAAAGAAGGAAATATAACAGTTAAGATCTCTGGTAAGTTTACTCACAGAAATCAAATTGAAGGCCAACTTCGGTAAATTTAATACAGATGACAGGGTAATGGAGGAGGTTGCTTTGACTGTCCCAGATCCCACAATGTTACATGTTGACCCATTGGCTACTGTGACAGGAGAGGGTGCTTTGTGTGATCGAAAGGTAGAAAATATATTAGGATTACCTGTCATATGATCTGTAGCACCTGAATCAATCACCCAGTTGTTCGGAGAGGAGAGCAAAGATGCTTTTCTTGAATCAACAAGGGTAGTAACTGAAGTGAATTCTTTAATGGAATTCTGATACTGAGAGAATTGTGCGAACTCATCCGCCGAAACCAAAATTTTCTCACCCTTCTGATTTGTAGCCATACTTCCTTCTCAATGAAGAACTTAAGAATAACCAAGCTTCAAAAGGTCCCCAATAATATTAGATTCCAGGAAAAAGTAGAAGCCAATTCACCCAGCAAAATAATTGTAGCCGATGCTCAAAATCAAGAACATCCACAAAACACTAATATTGGACAGAACTTGATAATCGCAGCAGCACCAAACAGAAAACTAGATCTGAATCGTTGAAGCTACAAAGAAAAATATGATCCTGGAAGTAGTTTTCAGAAACCTAGGAACCTGAAAGTGATGAAGTGTTCTCCAAACAATGTATCAAACCAAACGAAACTCGGGGTAGTAACTGACTAGATGACACTAGATGTTGAATCCCGAAAGACAGCAAAACAAGATCGAGATGCCTTTTTTTTTTTTCAAACAAAGCCAAAACAGGATCAAGGAGCCTATAGGCTCTGATACCATGTAATCGAATAGAAGTTGATGCTTTATTTCAATAGGTAAGCAAGATATATATACAATACATTAGGTGCTAATTAAGGAAAGAAAATAAAGAGAGATTCCTAAAGATCAACTAGTAATTACAAAGGATTCCTAAAGATCTTCTAGCTAATTATGACTATGTATATTGCTAAGAATGATGTCTATATACATTTTGTAACATGGTCCATTTCCACCGCCAGCTTACCCCTTAGGGTTACTAAACCCTTTACTTGGAGAGTGTAAAATAGACACAAGGGAACAAATCTACTTATTGTATTATTCCAAGAGCGAGCTATTGATAAAGATATTGATCATGTCAACTTGTGATAAAGATACTCCACCCGAGTTCCATTTAAAGCCTTCGTGAATTCACCCGATTTCTCTCATGTCCTAACGTAGCCGGTAGAAATCGTGTTCTCTAATCTCTATCTTCTCATGGCAAATTTCTCTCATGTCTTAACATAGCCAGTAGAAAGCATGTTCTCTTGAATCTTCTCATGGACAAAGTGATAGTTAACCTCAAAATGTTTCCTTTGCTCACGGTACATTGGATTTGAGGCAATGTGCAGAACAACCTGATTATCATAGCGACAAGGGCTTCAAACCAACCTCAGCTAAAAGGTGATGCGTCCATAGTATTTCATATGCATATTGAGCAATAGGTCTATACACTAGATTGAGATACAACATTTTATTTCTTACTCCTCCAAGATGTCAAATTTCCACCAACAAAGATGTAGTAGCCAGTAGTAGATCTTCTATCAATTCTTGATCCAACCCAATCAACATCTGCAAGACACTCAGTACGAGTATGTACTTGATCACTAAATTATACGCCATGACCAGGAACTCTTTTCAAATACCACAGGATTTATTTCAAAGCTGCCCAATGTTTGGGTATACGTATAGACATGAATTGACTAATAATACTAGCTGCTTAAGCAATTTTTGGATTCTGGACAGATCACTATAAGGTAGTTCAGTTTCCCATTTAACCTTCTATTACTTTCCGAATTATCAAAAGGGTCACCATCATCTGTAGTAAAGTGTACCTTAGGAACCACTGGTGTGCTACACGACTTGGCTCCCAACTTTCTAGTTTGTGCAAGTAGGTCAGGTACATACTTTCTTTGGCACAAGAAAATCCCTTCTTGCTATACATCTATGCCCAAAGAACATTTCAGCTGCCCCAAGTCTTTGGTACGAAACATGGCATGTAGAAACTTCCTGAAAGAAGAAATTCCCGTGCAATCATCTCCTATGATAACAATATCGTCAGCATAAACAACTAGAAGAATAATATGAACTGCTGACTGTATGTAGAAGACTAAGTGATCACACTTGTTCTTCTTCAATCCAAATTCTTGAACTTCATCATTAAACTTTACAAACTAAGCATGAGGACTTTATTTTAGATAATATAGAGATTTTCTCAGTTAACAAACTTTCCCATATACCTTTTGAGCTATAAACTCAAGTGGTTGCTCCACATATACCTCTTCATGGAGATCACCATGCAAAACACATTTTTGATATCCTACTGATGTAAAAGCCAATATTGAGAAGTAACGAAAGAAATAAGCAAGCAAATAGAGGAGTGCTTGGTTACCGGGGAGAAGGTATTAGTGTAATCTACACCAAAAGTCTTAGCCTTTAGCCATGAGTCTAGTCCTAAGTCTCACAACCGAGCCATTAGGATTAACTGCCTGCAAAAACCACTTGCATCCTACTGCTCTCTTTACTTTGGGTAAATCTACTGAACTCCAAGTGTGATTTTCATCTAAAGCATGTATCTCCTCAAGCATTGCATCATGCCATCCAGGATGAATCAAGGCTTCGTTCACTATTTGCGGATAGAGATAAGAGTCCAGAGAGGCAACCAAACAACTAGATGCAGAAAATAAACGTTCATCAGAAACAAAGTTGGCTATAGAATGTGTTTGCATTGACGTATATTTTTTCCAAGAAAAATTGGAAGGTCAAAATTTTCTGGAGAGGGCAGGAGGATTTGATAACGAAAGAAAAAGAATTGATGCAGGACATGTATCATCAGTCTCTTGTCTTCTCGAGTAAACTTGAACAATTGGCAGTCATATTGGTGAAGACGAAGTTGGTGATGAAGACTCAATAGTCGAGTGGTGCTCAGTAGAAGAACTAGGAGATGGAACCCCAACCAACCCCCCACGTGCCGACTTGTAGAAATGGAGGTGAATTGAAAAATGGTAATAGAATAACACCAATACCCCTTTCGAAGGCGAGAATAGACTAAGAAAAAACACTTAAGTGTAACCCTCAGGGGTTGGCCTGGTGGTAATTGACTTGAGCCTTGGGGTTTGCTCCCTTTCAAGGTCTCAAGATCGAAACCCACTGGGTGCAAACAATTTCTGAGGGCCATCGGACTGGGTAAAACCTGAATTAACCGTGGTGCACTTGCGGGAAACTCCTTGCCGAGGGCCTGTGCATCCCCGGGATTAGTCGAGCTCAAAGAGACTCGGACACCCGGTGTAAGTCAAAAAAAAAAAAAACACTTAAGTGTACACCTTTCTTAAGCTTAGAGTTGTATAGTTGGTGGTCCACTTTCCTCAAGAGGTGCAAGTAATCGATGTTTAACATTTGTCAAGAAAATAGACTTCGTCTAAACCCCTCTAGTTTCATGTTGATTTCTTTCATGGAAGTTTCTACAAGAGTGAAGTGTTTAACATCTATGTGACTTATATGATGATGACAAGAAAGGGCCAGAGGTTGTTTGCTACCAATAAAAGGTGATACTTTTGTTGTTTGTCAACTTATTTCTTATGAACTTTAAGCTTCTGTTGCATCACAAGCAGCCTCAAATACTTGTTCCTTCAGATTCTTTTTGATAAGTCAAAGTTTCAAAATGTGGATGAAAGTACACTAGGTTGTCTTAAATTTTGTCCAATGTTATGATGTTATAGTGGGTATTTCTTGTTCTTTTGGTGTCTGCTTAGTCTTTTCCAATTTGACTTGCTTCTCAAGTTTCTTGGTTTCTCGATATATGATTTGGGAGTTAGGGGCTTCACTTGTGTAGAGCTTGTTTAGTAGTATGCTAGAACTAAATTATGTGCCTCCTTAATATTCTTAGTGCTTGCTTCTACAGAACATCCATGGCTTCGAAGTGGAGAAGCATCAGACAAGCCAATAGACAGTGCAGTGCTCTCCAGAATGAAGCAGTTCAGGGCAATGAACAAGCTCAAGAAACTAGCACTGAAGGTAGATCTAACATTGCAACTATTATTTCTACATGACAAGTGGTGTAATACTGTCCATAGATTGTCACTACTTAGAATGTCTCTTTGACTTTCTTCATTGTTTCTTCAGCAGTAAAAGTGATATGATGAATTTTCTTGGGCTTAGATGTAGAAAATATAACTACAATCAAGCTAAGTTTCATCTCTTCAAGAAAGTTGTCAAACAATTGGTTTAATTTTCCTTAATAAAAACTGTACATCAACAGATTCTTTCCTCTGCAAGAGTTTTTTTGAGGTTGAATTAGGTCTTTGTTGATGTATTCTTTTCCTTGACAAAATGTCTGTATATAAAAAACAACAACAAAAAAAAAACATACCCAGTAGAATCCCACAAGTGGGGTTTGGGGAAGGTAGAATATAAATGGACCTTACCACTACCTCATAGACATAGAGAGGTTGTTTCTGAAAAACCCTCGTCTCAAATATGAAGCCCCATAAGCAGAAGATACTAGATATGGCAAAGAAGGGAAAAGAGAAGGAAAAAAGAAAACGACTAATAATGAAAAGCAATGATAGTATGTTAATACGATAAAGTAACAAATATAAGAAAAATAATGACAACACAGGATATAAAGACTTCTCTTACTAACCTACTAAATCATAAGACGATACATCAACCTACCCCTTCTAGCCTATTAGCCTTCTACCCTGATACGCGACCTCCACTCCTTTTTATCTAAGGTCATGTCCTCGGTGAGATTAAGTTTCACCATATCTTGTGTGATCACCTCCCCCAATACTTCTTCAGTCTACCTCTACCCCCTCCATGTAACCCCTAAATCCAGCCTCTCGTACCTCCTAACAGGGTCATCGATACTTCTTCTCTACACATGTCGAAACCATCACAGACTCGCTTCCCTTTTCTTGTCAGTCGCATGGGCCACCTATAACTTCTCTCAGATGATCTCATTCCTAATCTTATCACTCCTGGTATATCGACACATCCATCTCAACATTTTCATCTCTGTGACCTGCATCTTCTGAACATGTGAGTTTTTAATTGGCCAACACTCCACCCCATAGAGCAAAGACGATCTAACCATCATTGTGTTTAAATTTACCTTTAAGTTTAGGTGGTATTTTTTTTATCACACAATACTCCAGAGGCAAGTTTTCATTTCGTTTTGTTGCCCCAATAAGATGTGTGACATCATTGTCGATATCGCCACTACTCTGGATGACGGGCCCAAGATACTTAAAGTAATCTCTCTTTGGAATAGGTTGAGTGGAAAACTTCACTTCAATGTCTGCTTCTCGCGACACTGAATTTGCACTCCAAGTATTCTGTTTTGATCCTGCTCAGTTTGAACCCTTTGGATTTCAAAGTATGCCTCCAAACCTCCAATCTGTCGTTAACTTTAGCCCGAGTCTCATTAGCTAGTGCTATGGCATCTGCAAATAGCATACACCATGGCACCTCCTCCTGGATAGATCGTGTCAACTCATCCATTACTAAGGCAAAAAGAAAAGCGCTCAACATAGATTCTTGATGAAGTCCCATCTCAACAGGAAAATACTCTGAGTCTCCTCCCACCGTTCTCACCTGAGTTTTGGCTCCGTCATACATGTCCTTGATCACCCTAATATACACTATTGGAACACTTTTCGCCTCTAGACATCTCTATAGCACATCCCTCTGAACTTTATCATAGGCCTTCTTAAGGTTAATGAACACCATGTGAAGGTCCCTCTTTCTCTCTCTATATTTCTCCACTAATCTCCAAACAAGATGGATTGCTTCAGTAGTCAACCACCTCGGCATAAATCCGAACTGATTCTTTGAAATAGATACCCCTTTTCTCACTCTTAACTCCACCACTCTCTCCCAACCTTCATAGTGTGGCTTAACAACTTGATACCCCTGTAATTGTTACAGTTTTGAATATCACTCTTGTTCTTGTACAATAGAACCATTGTACTTCTCCTCCATTCATCGGGCATCTTAGACATCTTCATAATAGCATTAAACAACCTAGTCTACCACTCAATACCATCCTTGACCATGCTCTTCCAAAAATCCACCGGAATCTCATCGGGACCGATCGCTCTCCCTTTGCTCATCCTACTAATAGCACATCTAACTTCCTCTGCTCTGAAACGCCGGCAATAACCAAAATCTCGATGATTATCGGGGTGCGCCATACCACCCAACTCAATCTCTATCCCCTTTTTTGTTTAAGAGTTTATGAAAGTAAGCTTGCCACCTTAGCTCAATGGAAATCTCATCCACCAACACCTCACCCTTCTCATCCTTAATGCACTTCACTTGGTCCAAGTCACGAGCTTTTCTCTCTCACTTTCGCGAGCCTATACAATCTCTTGTATATCAAAGAAATGAATTCATATCACAGGTGGAGAAATTTCAGTTTTTGCAGTTGTCAAACATGTATTTTTAAAGATACCTAAAAAGGCAATGGAAGATATCATTAATTTCCATTTTCCCTGAAGGTTTTCAAATTTTTTCCATTTTCCCCGAAGGTTTTCAAATTTCAACCTCCTGACATTTTATTAATTGGAATTGTAGGTCATTGCAGAAAATTTATCTGAAGAAGAAATTAAAGGTTTGAAAGCTATGTTTGCAAACATGGATACAGACAATAGTGGGACAATCACTTATGAAGAACTAAAATCAGGATTGGCCCGCCTTGGATCAAAGCTTTCGGAGGCTGAAGTTAAGCAACTTATGGAAGCTGTATGTATGATTCATTTGACTGAATTTATCTGTTTATTGGGCTTCCTGTCAGATTTCTTGGTCCTATGTATCCTGTTTATGATTCGATATTTCAGGCTGATGTGGATGGAAATGGAACAATTGACTACATTGAGTTTGTTACTGCAACAATGCATAGACATCGACTTGAAAGGGATGACGATCTATTCAAAGCTTTTCAGTATTTTGACACAGACCATAGCGGGTGAGTCTACAAAAGCAATCTCAGCATTTCAAGCTTTTAGCTAAGTGTAGCTTATACTATAGCTTTGTAATTTTTCCAGATGCCAATATGGATCCGTTAGGAGAACTTTGGTAGGAGGCAATTGAAAATTATATTTTAGTCTTGTTTTTGTTGAGTGCTTTCATTATGATGAATTATTGAGACGTTTCCTTACATATGGTTCTTGGGTGTCATCCACAGTGTGTTGATACTTGATTGGTGGGGGTGAGGGTTTTGTGTGTGGGGGGTTCTTTCTAGTTGAGTCCTTTTTACTGCTGGACCTTCAGGGTGAGGTGTGTGGGTGGGGTGGGGTGGGATGGGTGGGGGGGCTCTTTCCAGCTGAGTCCTTTATACTGCTGGACCTTCAGGATGTCTAACTGAGAGGTTGATGGAGCCTATGCTCTGTGGGTTCAACTGAACTGAACCCTGTATATATGTATGTATTTGTGTGTGCACAAAACTACTAAAATTTTGATAGATAATTAATTTTGGATCCATAATTCCAAAAGTTCAATAAGTTCAGTGTTAAAAACCTTATAGGTTAAATTCACTAAGTTTAAATCATGAATCTACTGCTAGGGCTGAAGTTGAACAAGCTGAAATGGACTACATTAATCAACCAAGCCCCAACTTTGAAATGGGCTGAATTAATCAACCCAAAAGTAACTTGAGCTGAAATGGGTTACTTGACCCTCTGACCCAGACCCAGACCCAGACCCAAGACTCAACTTTAATCTGAGACCTGAGCTCCGACTTTGACCCGAAACCTGAGAACCTAGCCTTGACCCTGATCGAGACCTGATCTAATATTGACCTTGACCCATGACCCGACTCAACCCAGACTTTGGACCTGAAACCCAACCCTAACCCTTGACTCGGGATCTGACTCCAACTCAGGACTCAACCCTAACTTGGGAACCTAGACCTGGCCTCAACTCGGGATTTGAGCCCTAATCCGTAGTGTAAAAGAGAAGACATTGAGAATAACTTGACTTTTACTCAAAGAGAACGATGATATAAGTACATGGAGATGATAAGCTAACTATGGTAACTAAATATGCAAATTCCTAATAATCTGCTATATTATCTATCAAATCCCTAACAATCAGTCATATTATCGATATACAGTATTATATGGATTTTGTAGCACTCCCCCTAAAGCTGGAACATAGATATTGATCATGCCCAGCTTGTTACAAAGATAATCAACTCGAGTTCCACGCAATGCTTTTGTAAACAAATCAGCCAGTTGTTCTCCTGTCTTCACGTAGCTAGTGCAAATCAAGTTCTCCTGAATCTTCTCATGTATAAAATGACAATTAACATCAATATGTTTAGTTCTTTCATGATAAACCAGATTTAGGCAATATGAAGAGCAACTTGATTATCACACCAAAGTTTTGCTTGGGTATGATGCTTCATCCCAATTTCAGATAAAAGATGAGGTATCCACATAATCTCACATGTAGACTATGAGATAGCTCTGTATTTAGATTTTGCACTGGACCGAGATACAACACCTTGCTTCTTACTCTTCCATGATATTAGGTTCCTCCAACAAAAACATAATACCCTGTAGTAGATCTTCTATCAACTTTGGATCCAGCCCAATCAACATCTGCAAAACACTCAACATGAATATGGTCGTGATCTCTATAAATATGCCAAGTCTAGGAGCTCCTTTCAAGTAACACAGGATCTGTTCCAAAGCTTCCCAATGTTTGACCGTAGGTGCAGACATGAATTGATTAACAACACTTACCGCAAAAGCAATATCGGGACGAGTCACAATAAGGTAGTTTAACTTCCTAACCAACCTTCTATATCTCTCCGGATCATCAAAAGGATCACCATCATCTTTCATAAGATGCACATTGGGAACCATTGCTCGTACTACAGGGTTTGGCTTCTAACTTTTCGGTATCTACAAGCAGGTCAAGAATATACTTCCTCTGAGGCAGAAAAATTCCCTTCTTGCTTCTATTTACTCCTACTCCCAAAAAGTATTTCAACGGGCCCAAGTCCTTCGTATGAAATCTAGTATGCAGGAAAGATCTGAGGTAAGAGATTCCCACATAATAATTTCTGTGATGACAATGTCATCAACATATACAACAAGGAGGATAATGCCGGATGTTGATTGCCAATAAAAGACTGAGTGATCACATTTGCTCATTTTCATTCCATAATCTGGAACAACTTCGCTGAATTTGCCAAACCAAGCCTGAGGACTTTGTTTCAATCCATACAAGGACTTCTTTAGATGACATACTTTTCCATACTCCTCCTGAGCAACAAAACCGGGTGGTTGCTCCATATACACTTCTTCTTGAAGATAACCATGAAGAAATGCATTCTTGATATCTAACTAATGTAAAGGCCAATTCTCGAAAGCAGCTAGAGAAATGAACAAGCCGACAGAAGTGAGTTTGGTAACCGAGAAAAGGTGTCTGAATAGTCCATCCCATAAGTCTGAGCATACTCTTTAGCTTCAAGTCTAGCCTTAACTCTTGCCACTGAACCATATAGATTTACTTTAACTGTGAATACCCACTTACATCCCACTGGTTTCTTTTCACTGGGTAAATCCACCAAATCCTATGTGTAACTTTCCTCTAAGGCATGTGTTTCCTTAAGCATCGCATTAGTCCATCCAGGTTGAGTCAAAGCCCCCTTCACTGTTTTAGGTACAGTGGTGTAGTCTAGGAAAACAATCAAAGATCTAGATGTAGAGGATAAGTGGTCATAGGAAACAAAAATTAGCAATAGAATATGTGGATTTGCAAGTTCTTGTACCTTTGTGAAGAGCAATAGGGAGGTCAAGATTTTCCGAAGAACTAGGTGGATGAAGATCTAATGATGAGGAATCTGGTGCAGGATATGTATCACTAGTCTCTTGCCTCCTCGAGTAAACTTGAACAATTGGCAGTTTGGCTACCACAGATGGAGTAGGTAATGAAGGCACAATGCACGATTGATGATCAATAGAAGGACTAGGAGATGGATGAACAATATCATGTGATGATACTGTCGAAGCACGAGTAACCTGATAGATTAATCATTCATCTTCTTCTCCCTAATTAGTAGAGATGCGAGGTGCATAGAAGAATGGTGGTCTTTGAAAACACCACATCAATGGACACCAAGTATTTTCCAAGTTCAGTAGAATAACATCGATAACCTTTCTAGAGACGAGAATAGCCTAGAAAAACACACTTTACTGTTTTGGGATCCAACTTGGTAACAGATGGCCAAACATCTCGAACATAACATGTGCTTCCAAACACCTTATGTTCCACCGGAAATAATGATTTTGGAAAAAAAAAAACACTATAAGGCACATTACCAGCAAGCACAATAGATGGCATGCGATTAATCAGAAAACAAGCTGTAGAAAGTGCATCTGCCCAAAACAGTTTAGGTACTTTCATTTGGAACAAAAGTGCTCGAACTGTCTCAAGTAGATGCCTATTCTTCCTCTTCACAACTCCATTTTGAGAAGGTGTATCAACACATGAAGACTGATGAAGAATACCGTGTTGTCTCATATATGAGTGAAACAATTCTGACATGTATTCTTTATCGTTGCCACTTCTTAAAATACGTACTGAAGCATTGAATTGAGTTTTAATTTCAGCATAGAAGGCACAAAAATGAGTCAATACTTCAAAATGACTTTTCATTAAATAAAACCAAGTCATTCAAGAAAAATCATCTACAAAGTGACAAAATACTTGTGTCCAATTTTGAAAACGACTAGACAAGGTCCCCAAACATCCGAGTGAACTAACTCAAAATTTCACTCAACTCGCTTATTAATCCTTGGACTTAATGAGTTGCGATAATGTTTTGCAAATCGACATAAGTCACATTCCAGTGAAGAAATATTCTAAAACTGAGGACATAGCTTCTTTAATATAGGTAAAGCAGGATGTCCCTATCGACAATGTACTTCAAATGGAGACACAATACCAGAGCATGCAATAAATCGAGGCTCCCATTCATCAAGGATATAGAGATCATCAGATACATGCCATTTATCAATAATCTGATTCGTCTAAAGATCATGAAACAAACAATAATCAGGAAAGAACGAAATATAACAATTAAGATCTCTGGTCACTTTGCTAACAAAAATCAAATTAAAGGCCAACTTTGGTAAGCTTAATACTGATGACAAGGTAATGGAGGTGGTAGGTTGCGGGTGCTTTATGTCATTGAAACTAGAGAAGACATTAGGATTACCTGTCATGTGATTTGTGGCGTCGGAATCAATCACTCATTTCTTTGAAGAGGTGATAAGACACATTTTATCTGACTCAGCAAGAATATTAACTGAAGTGGATTCCTTCAGTGATTTCTGATACGGCGTGAGTATAGCAAACTTATCTGTTGAAACAAGTCTTACTTCATCCCTCTTATGTGTAGTCATATTTCCTTCCTTCTTATTTTCCAAAGACCAAAAGCACCAACTATTGGAGAAACTAATAATGACCCAACATATAATATTCAAAAGGTTTCTAACACAACAAATGATCTACCAAAAAATTTTTAGAGGGCACCCAAGAATTTTAGATTTCAAAAATAGCAGCCAAGCTGGACAAAATACTGGAAGAACAGAGGAACCAACAAGCAAAAACAAATCAACAGTAATACAATCCCAAGCAGAAGCCAACAGTTACAGACTCACCAAAATAGGTACAAATTCTGTGTCTCAGAAGCTACAAAAATAAAAGAACATGAAAGGCTGAACAATTTCTCTAAACAGTGTTTAAAAATATCAGACCAGATTGGAATTCGTCGAATATGATGACACAACTCTAGAAATCAAATCCTGAACAATTATGCTGGAGCGCGCGAACAAGATCAGCCGCGCGAACAAGATCAGCCACTCTTTCGGGCCAATAGATACAAAACAAGATCAGCCTCGAAATAAAAAGGCCTATACTCTGATACCATGTAAAAGATAAGACATTGAGAATAACTTGTCTTTTACTCAAAGAGAGCAATGATATAAATACATGGAGAGGATAAGCTAACTATGGTATCTAAATATTCAAATTCCTAATAATGCGCTATATTATCTATCAAATTCCTAACAATCAGCTATTAACTATATACATTATTATACAGATTTCTAACGCAGAAAAAATCAAAGTAAAATTTAAGAAGTAAATTCAAATTAAGAAAATCTTAAAAATGAGCTATAGTTGAGCAAATCGAAGTAGATATTAAAAGGGGCTAGTATTGGGATAAATTAAAGATCACTTTAAAAATGCGTTGTTGGGTTGAGCTAAATTAACCCAATATCCAAAATATTTGGGTGGGTTGGGTGGGCCATCATTTTTTGCCATATTTGGTACCCCTATGCAGGACCATGGATGGGATTGGCCATGGGTTGGTGGAGATAGTATTTAGAGGCAGGGGCATGCTTCTATAAGAGTTTGTGTTTTTCTGATATTTAGGTTGTTAATATTGTTGTCTTAGGCATCACATATAACCTCAATGTGGCATTTAGGATATGGTACTCCCCATCAAGAAACCAATCTAAGGATGATATTTGGTTGGTCAAACAAATCAAGCCAGCCAAGTTCCACAAACCTGTGGACCCCATTAAGTAATATGTTTTGCACATTTGTAGTGGCTAGTTGATTGCATGTGTTTGCAAGCATTCAAAATAACAGGGTACTGAATAACGAGTGTCTCCAACTTTGACAATCATTCGCGTGGTTGTGCATTTGTGTTTCCTTCCAGCATACACCAAAGCATGAATTCTCTCTCTCTCTCTCTCTCTCTCTCTCTCTCTCTCTCTCTCATACCACAGTTGTTGTAGGATCAATATTTTGCAACACTGCACAGCAGTCAATTGCGCACAACTCATCCTTACACTATTCTCTCTTTCGTTGGGGACTTAAGATTATTTTAAGATCTCTTGCTGGTACCTCTCTTGGTGATTGTTGACTCAACATTGATTTTGTGCTTGAGTTGGAGGGCTCTCCCTCCGTCCATCGAGTCAAGTAATTTGCTGTCAGAAATTTCTTCGCCGCCTATCTCATGCCATGCATCTTCTTTCTCCAAATCAATTCCTAGTGTCGGATAATCAAAACTCCCCATCAAGAGAGGGAAGAGCCTTGACTTTAGGTTAGGCCGGTTCATCATTCATGCAATTCCCCCGGACCTCTAGTGAGTTACAAATAGAGTTCGAAAAGGTCAAATCTTTGATCATTCCATCATCTATGATTGAGTTGCGAAAACTTCTGGGTAGGTCTGCGTCATCTAAACTGAACTTTCTGGTTAAAGAATCTATTTCTAGTTGCTCTGGAGCAATTAGGAGATTCTCTAGAAGTCGTTGCTTCGCTGCGTCTAGCTGCCCTCTAGGTACCTTTAGAAGGCAAGGAGTGTGACAATGTACATGCTTCCCTTTACTCGATAGGGCCTTCTCATCAGTTGCAGGGTTTGGTGGCCCGAAATTGACTTGGCTTTGCCAAAAAGCCTCATCTCTAAAAGTCCGGCTGGCGAGGAGTCCCTCGCGCAGTAGGGTTCCAACCCTCACCTCGCTCTTGCGCATGCTATGTCTCCCCTCTCTACCCAACATGAATTTTAGCTAAAATTGCTTTTCAGGAGATAGAGAAAGATACAAAACTCTTAGTAAACAAAACACACACAGAATTATAGGTATAATCACCTAATCTTTTATTACTTTTTTATAATACAAAGGATCTCAAGAGTTACCCTTTTCTCAAAAAAGATATACAAAGGATCTTAGATTGGATGACTTATAAAATAATCTGCCTTACCCAATAACAATACATACATAAAGGGAGTCGCCAGTGGTAGTTACAAGGGCCAGGGGTGTTCCTCGCTCATGTCAAGACTGGACAAAACAAGTAAAACACTTGGACATGATCTGAAGCCATGTCCCATGAACAGATAGCCTTCAGCCTTTTAGCACTACTGTCAAACGTGCCATGCACACAGCACAACTGCTTTCTCCACCAGCAATAAGTACCAGTTAACTTTGTCCACGAGGCTAGGACAAATGGAAAGAAATCACCTAGTGTTTTGGTCTCTGATGGAATTTGAACCTGAGACCTCTTGGTTCTCAACCCACTTTACTAACCAGTTGGACACACCTTTGGATGCACATCTTCTGTATGACAATGCCACATTCTTACCAACAGACTTCGTTGTACGCATCTGGCACACGACAATGGACATACCACACCCATGTTGTCCCACTGACCTGCGTGCATAACTTAGCTAGTTACATGCACTTGGCTTTGCCTATGCCCAAACTCAAGTCTGCCTTGCCATCGCTGAGGCACCATTGCACAGTCATCTTGCCCAAGTGCCATCCAGTACACTCAGACACACAATGCCAACACTGAAAAGCTTCACGCATTGCTTCCCAAATTCACTCTTGCCGATGCCAAGGAGCAATGCACAAGCCCTTTTCATTGTCTGTGCCTGGCATTCTTCATGTTCCATCTTTACGGGCTAACACAATGCATCTGCAGCAATGGTGTTGCGTGCAAGGCACATGCAGCAGTTGTGTTAAACAGTGAAAGCTATCTGTTCATGGGATGTGTCTTCATAACCTGGCTCTGCCACTGGCATCCCCCATTATGTGTGTATTGTTGTTGGCCAAGGAAAATTATGTTGGAAACCTTCCAACTTGAGATCTTTTGCATAGTATGAGATAGTAATAAAAGGTTGGGTGATGTTACCTGTAATTCTGTGTGCACTTTGTTTACCAAGTTCTGAAAATAATCCCTAAGTCCCAAACGAAAGAGAGGAAAGTGTAAGACTAGGTTGCTGTGTGCGAGTGTCTGCCGTGCAGCGTTGATTGTGAAAAATTGACCCTGTAACAGGAAGTTTCTACACTGGTAAGCATGAATAAGGCCCAAATGATTGACCTTTAAGCTAATTATTTTTCGTGAAGTGCATACCTATAAAGCCTTGAGTTGCAGAGGAAACAAGTTCCGCAGAGAGATATTAAGTGCAGTGCCAGCCGTCATAGATCCATGAGCTAGCATTTGATCAGTTTTGTTAAGGTAGGAGGACTCTTTCTAGTACTAAACAGGGTCAAATTAGATAATATGTAACAAGTTAATCCTGCTTAAGAAATCCTTAATCTATGGATTTGGTAGGATCTATCTCAGGCATTATGTTTTCATTGTTCACTCCCTTTAAGAAGTTCACCTCTTCATTTTTGTTAATGTGATTCAGCTTCATAACAAAAGACGAACTGGAAAGTGCTATGAAGGAGTATGGTATGGGCGATGAGGCCACCATCAAGGAAATTATAGTAGAGGTGGATACAGACCATGTAAGTACATTCTAAAGCAATGTTTAACATTTGTATCTCTATTATGATACCGGCTTTTATGTATACTCTTTCACTTAAACAGGACGGTAGGATCAATTATGAGGAATTCTGTGCAATGATGAGGAGTGGAACACAACCCTAAGATAAACTTTTTTAGTTCCTTGAAACAGTAACCTTGCAAGCAGAGATGTTCAGCAGCCAGCACGATATAGAGAGCTGTGCTGCAAGAAGAGAAATTCAGAAAAAGCAGGAGAGGTATTCTTGATATACTTGTTATACCTGGTATTTCCAACCTATTTTTAATTGCTTTGACTACTTTGGAAAGCAGTTGGAGTACCGGAAGCATTTTGGTATACATTGAATATAAAGTGAAATAGCTAGTAAAATTCATATATTTATAATTTACGTTCATTCGGCCCCAAAAGGAATGCAGTATTATTTTTTTGAGAAATCAAACTTCTGACGATGATTTTTTTTTTTCAAATAATTATAATATTTTTTAACAAAAAGAAATTTTGGTTTATATTACTAAGAAATCAATATTGAATATACAAGGGGAGTTAAATTTGCTGATCTTGAACACCATATCGTGCTTTTACTTTTTTGTCACAGAGGAACTAGTTTCTTTGTCATGCAATGATCCAGTTGTAATTTGTGCTTTCTAATTTATTTGATATTCAAAGGAACAGATTTAACCTTATTATTTTGATTATAATAAAATAAAGAACCCCACATCTTTTATATTTCTGAAGATGCTCAAGGTCCTGGAAATTTAAAATGAACATGTGAAGTGGATGAAAAATGTTTGTCGACCAACACACTTAATTATTGTAAGTAGATTAGCGAAGTTCTTCAACTTCTGTATTGTTGGCTAATTTGCTTCAGCATGCCTTCTATTTCTATTGTCAACTGTGGAACTGGGTGCTTTTCGTAGCCACTATACCAATTAACCTGTTATTTTGTAAAACTGCTTCTGTTAAGCCTTTTACTGAACCTAAAAATACTGGTGTTCACAGAAGCAACAACTCTCAAATGCCCGAACGGAGAAAGTAAAAAGTACTTGTGCTAGCTTTACCTTATTCTTTTCTTCATTGCATCAACCCTCATCAAGTTGAAATGAGAAGAAACAATATCAGCATGCATTTTTATTCTAAACTTTGTTGACTTTTGTTTGAGGAAATGATAATCCATTTTAAGTCCAAAACTTTTCAGATGGTCAAAAGATTAAAGGAGACGTTCAGGTGATCAAAGAGTTAGACCAATAACTCCGAAAAGCAGGGTTAAAAAGCCAATGCGACATTAAGTGAGTTCTTCAAAGTAAACAATTCATCATAACTCAAAGTTAATCTTCTCTTACACAACCCACCAGATAGATTGAAGCCTTTGTGACAGCTCAAGATATAGACAGATGGGTTGATGACCTTCCTGAATATTTGGTATGCCGGTTTTACGACATTATCAACCTATAACTAGCTTATGAGTGTGTTGGTGCATATTGGTATGCCTTCATTCATAAACTAAGAACTTGCTCAATAGATTTGTACGTTGTGCTCTTAAAATGTCATTTCTCAATTCTTGGAAGGTAATCCAGATTGCAATGAATTGATAATGCAAAAGTTCCATTACGTTTCTTGAACAAGATGTCCTTTTATCTACCACCTGTCCAATAGTGTCTTTGCCTGTTAATTGTCGTCATTAAGTATTGATAGTGTCAGATGATTTCAACTTGCCTATCTCCTCTACTGCATTCGAGTTCTTGACTACTAATTGCACACAAGATCATTATCTAATGATTGAGGAAATGGGAATGGCCATAATCCAATATAAAGTTGATAGAATCTGCTTCATATCTTTATGATAAAGAGAGAGCAAACACTTTTTCTATCATGGTCCATCTCCAGCGTAAAGCTTACAGCCTAAAAATTAGCAGCTGTTGAGAAACTTACAAAAGCAACTCGAAATGTAAGGAACATGGTCACTACTACTCCCATAAACTATCTTAAACTAGTCATACATGCAGACAAAGCAAACTCCAACTGGGAAACACCACCTTATTTCTATGTTATATCTGACCTCTCCTCACATACCCAAATAGAAAGGTAGGGTACAAGTAGTAGCAAATTCAAGTTCCTTAGTGGAGCTTGTTGGCAAGATTGCACTGCTTTCTGTTCTCACCCTTTGTTCCAGTGAGAGGGTTGTTCTCAGAGAGAACAGTGATGGCTCTCGCAAATTCCTTGAAGAAGTAATCTTGGCTCTGTGCCATTTTCTTTACAGTGGTCCTTTTATCTACAGCTAGTTGGTGGTCCACCAACATCAATCCCATCTTGTCCAATATGTTTGTGTAGTAGCTGTTGTCTAGCTTCATGGAAGTGCCTCTGTCATTTCTAACATACTGCACGGCCTTTGAATCAGGGATTGAACTTTGGCATTTCTTTAGATGTACGTGTTCAGGGCTGAGCTAAGGGTCCACTTTGGGATATAAACGCTAAATCAACTTAATACACTATGGGAAGAACAGACTGTGAGCACCTGCCAGAGAAATGAGAGATAATCAACTTAGCTAGTTTTCTCTCCGTCTCTGAATCATTGACCAGAGAATTAGGGTTTTGCATGTTCAAGCTGTGAAGAAAAACATCTATTAGAAATGCAAGATAAGATTGCGCATCATCGTAGTGCGGTTGGGCTCTTCCCGTGATCTCATGCATAGAGTTTAGTGCCAAATTGTCCTTTTCTTTATTTGCTAATAGTTGATCCAAGAAATCCAAGGTATCGTGGGATGTGTATAGTATACCTGGCAAGGCAACTACTCCAGGAGTGCTAATTCCAATTTTTGCAAATCCCTCAAGCACAATACTAATGCTTTCATTGTGACTCAAGAATATTTGCTCTGCTCCTCCTGCCGTCCCTCCTTCCAGTTTTGAGTGGGATGTAAGGCCCAATTAGCTGTGCACAAGACCGTTACATAACAGTTGGGCAAATTCAGGATAGGTTTTGTCCATTCAATTGAAACCTTGATCTCAATTTGAACTATGTACACCCCAAAAAAGAAGAAAAAAACTTAAAATAAGTGTACATATAATAAGATCGTACTCTTTGTGAACCCACTGACTCAAGATCTTGAATTCGCCTCTGATACTTACAGTAGGTAACGCTATGCTAAAAAATAACAAGATTAACTTATAGCAACAATGGCATCTCAACCAGACAGACAAGAATATCAACATCAGGGCATTCCCTTTCTACAGCTTCCTTAACTGTTTCCATGTATCTGAAGTTTCTCTGCCAAAGCTCCTGTCTGTCTCCTTCTCAGTCCAGCAGCAATGAAGCATCACATGACTGCACCCACAAAACAATTAAAAATACCAACTTGTTAAACTCTTGAATGTTCATCAACATGGAGAAAAGAGAGATTGTTTGTACCTCAACAAAGCAGTCATGGAAGATGTTCTTGAGCCAAGAAAATGACTCTTCTTGTGTCTTGGTAGAGAAGCTTGACTTGCTCAATCCTTGATCCCCAGTACTTAAAATAAGTATAAAAGCTTTAAGGGGACAGCCAAAAATGAGTAGATCTTTTCTTTCCCTTCTTCTTAGGGGTCATCTGGACATGATTCAAATCATAATTTAAAATTAATGATCGAAAACATGTTGATTTGAACTTAAAATTTTATTTGGACATGATATTTGAATTTCTTAAGTTATATTTTTTCATAAACATATCAGCCCCACAATTTGTGAGAACTATCGAAAATTCCCCAACTCTTATACAATCTTAGCAAATGAATAAATCATAATACAAAATCATGCATTAAAATATCTTTTAGTGTTGTATTTATAAATACATATCTTCATGTTTTTTGTATAAATAAATATTGTCATTGTATGTTATTACAAACTTTCAAGATTTTAGTCATCTGCAGTCGCTAAAAGTTGTCCGCATGTTTCACTTAAAACTCAACTCAAACTTGTACCTATTGGACACCTTTACTAGTTAAAAGATAAACCTATCGAACATTTTTTAGCATTCAGCTAAAATTAAGAGTGTATATCATAAACTCACGAATGATAACTCAAGGAAACTCAACTCAACTCAACTCAAGGAAACTCAACTCAACTCGAAGGAAGCTTGACTCATCTCAACTCAAGGAAACTCGACTCAACTCAACTCAAGGAAACTCAATTCAACTCAACTCAAGGAAACTCAACTCAACTCACTCAAGCAAACTCAACTCAAGGAAACTCAACTCAGCTCACTCAACTCAACTCAACTCAAGGAAACTCGACTCATACCATCACATCAACATCAACATCAGAGCACTATCAACGTAAGACCTCACTGGGAGTTTCTCTAACCGACAACCATCACCTATGAGCCAGTGATGATACAACGAAGCGATGTCGTTGCCACATCCATCCAGTACCCTGCCCGAGGTAAAGGACATCAACCTTAGTGGATCCACAAGAAATAGACCTCAGTCCTCTATTGGGACAAGAAAGGAGCCATCCGCATTGCGGTTCAATCCTCTCTTCCTACCCGGGCCACGTAATTAATGAGTTCGAGTGGGACTCACTCTCACCCATTTCGGTGCTCAATACTCCTCCAAGAACTCGACATGCTCATAAAACATCAACCTCACCAGTCCCATAGGGACATAATACATCATCATCAGTCCCATAGGGACATAGTACCTCAACATCAACTCATCTCATCAACATCAACATCAACATCATGGACTCGAAACACTCTTTTTAGAATTTAGTTTCAAGTTTTAAGACTCATGAACATCATTCTCATCAACATCATCATCAGGACTCTCATCAATTTGAAACACAATCACAACATCACAGACATCATCATCGTCAAGGCTCTAGAGTCCCCTAAGTTCATTATGCATATTTTTCAAATAATCATGTGGGATTATGCAAAATCTCATGAAAAATGTTAACTTCAAGAAAACAAATAGTATGATGATCATCAACATAGAAAACATGTAATTTCAAAGATCAATTTTTCAATGAAAAACCTCAAGTATCCATGCATATAGACACTTCAACTATCAACTCATCTATGACCTCTATGGAGCACATGAGAGAACAATCTCATGTTTTTAGTTTAGCTTTACATACCTGGATATTTGATATTACAATCAAAATTTGATGAGTACTCGTTTCTCGGAGAAAATCCTCGATCTCGGTAGTTTTTTTAAAGTGGAAGAACTTGGAAAGATATTGTTTGAAGAACTTCTTTTTGATTCTTGAATTCTTGACTTAGAATCTTTAGAGTTCTTGATGAAGAACCCTGATTCATAGAAAGAAGAATCAAGGAATCCTTTCTTGGGATTCTTGAATTCGCTTTCTTGAAACCCTAGGTTATAATTTAAGATTCTATTAGGGATTCATGAATAGATAGAGAAATTAGCTTAAAACTTATGAAGAATAACTCACCTTGATGATGAATCTTGAAAGTTAATCCTAACTTGATGACTTTCTTGATGATTCTTGAGCGCTTTATGTTTAGGAGTGAAGGAGAGGGTTTTGACTCATGAAACCGACGTTTTATGTCTTTTGGGACCTTAAATAGACCCTCAAAGGCTTTAGGATAACATTACCATCAAAATAAAATAAAGGGACGTCGCTTAGCTTATCTAGAAAGGGTTCGCGATAGGTCCGCATCGCGGAGCCGTCGCGGACCTTCAGACAGCTCTGCAAGTCTCCAGTAAAATGTTCATAACTTTCTACTCTGAACTTTGATTAGGGCGAAATAAGATGCGTTGGAAAGCTAATTCAAAGATCTTTAATTTGATAGATTATGGGTCACCTAACTCATTATATGTTAGGAGATATGGTCATTTGAAGTTGACCCTTCCATCAACTCATATGAAAACTTAGTCGCTAGAAATTTTTTGGACTTGACTTGATGTAAAAGATCCTTTATAACTCTAAATCACATCTAATATACTTTAAATACTTAGGAATTGATCCTATCATATGAAGGATGACTCAATCTTAGTTTAAAAAAATTAGGGTGTTACATTTGAGCTTTTTTTTTTTTTATTTAAAATGATGAATTTCATTTTACAATATATAATTCCACGGATCAAATTTTATATTTTAAAAATTTTGAAATTACAGTTTGGAGTACAATATTCTACTTTTTGTAGAATCTGAAATTGAAGTTAAAAATTTTGTGCACAATTCACAAATGAACTTGTATTTTAAATCACAATATGAAATTAGGATAAGAAATCATATGGTGAAACGCTTATTCAATTTGGACATGATTTGAAATCAAATTGATTTGAAGTTAAGTTTTATTTGAATATACAATTTGAATTTCTTAATTGTATTTTTTTTTTCTCGTAAACATGAAAAACCAACAAATTGTGTTATTAAAATTTTCTCAATTCTTGTATAATTTTACCAAATAAGAAAAGGGGAGTTTTCAAAAATACCAAGTTTTTGGATAAAAATTACATGCCCCTACCGAATCATTGAAAAATACCATATAAAATACCAACTTTATTTACAAATTTAGGAGAGAGAGTGTTTTGAGTGTGATTATTGTGGTGTGTGGTATGATATAATAGTGTTGGAAAATGAAAAAGAGTGTGTTTTTTTTGGTATTTTGATAAATAAATTTTAAAGTGTAATTTTGGGGGTGAAAGTTATTATTTGTGTAAAAATTTCATAAGAGAAAACTAAAGTTCAAAACAAGAAACAAAATATCCTATGATGCAATAAATAGCATATATCTAAGTTTGTTTTATAAATAAATATTTACGATTATAAATTTTTAAATACATATAATTCTATAAAAATTCACTAATCATAATAATAGTAATAACTATTTTTTTAATATAATTTGTTTACTTGATATGAATAGCTTTTTCATGCTAAACATAATTTTTTTTCTGAAATATAAATTTATAGGTTAAATTTTACATTTAAAAACTTTAAAATCACAAATCATAATGATGACCCCATGTTCAATGTTCAAATGCCTGCTTAATAAAACTTCAAAGTCGTGTAGCTGACACGTAAGTGGCTTAGCATTAGTGGCTAGTACTAAAAATAGATTGCGCTAAAAATAGATGTCTAATAATATTTATTTATTTTATAAAATTAAAAGATAACTTTTTATTTAATTTTAATTTATTTTTATTATTAATTATAAATAATTTTTTATTATAATTTTCAAGATATTGTATTTATTATATTTAAAAAATTTAATAAAATTATTTTTATCATTTATTATTTTTTAATTCTTATATCAAGGTCAATAGTGGACAATAATTGTTAGATAGAAGAATAACTAACACAAAAGGCCACAAATGACAAATGAGGGAATTAAATTAAATTTGAATGGAATAAAAATAAATTAATATAAAATGAATAATAATTTAGTTCGTTTATAGTTTGAAAGGGTAAAACTAAATTAGGAGACGAATAAGTTAGGCAATATAAGAATTGATCCATATTTATAAACTAGCTACAAGATCTCGTGCAATGCACGAGCCCAATGTTATTCATAATTTTTTTAATGATATAATTAAATGTTATTAAATTTTCTCATTAAGTGTAAAATTAATATCCAATAAATATTATTACATCAACAACATGCCAAGTAGAATCTCACAAGTAGGATCCAAGGAGGGTAAAATGTACGCAAACCTTTCCACTATTTCATAGAGGTAGAAAAACTATTTCTGGGGAACCCTCGTCTCAAAAACCAATAAGCAGAATAAAATAGATACAGAAAAAAAGGAGAAGGAAAAGAGAAACAAGAAAGAACGACTAATAACGAAAGCAATGATAGAAAGTAAATACAAAAAAATTAACACATATAAGACAAGTAATGACACCATAGGATATTAATAAATATTATTAATATTGATATATTTTTAAATTTTATGATTAAGCAATTTTAAATTCTTATATATATATATATATATATATATATATATATATATATATATATATATATATATATATACAATTACGAGAAAATATTAAAATAGTTTAAAAAAAATTTATCCAGTATAAAGAGAAATTTGTTTTATCTTAACTTGAAATAACTACTTGGGGTGATATAGTGAAATCAGAGTTGAAGCAACTTTATTTATTAAGAGTAATATTGTAAAATTATAGTTGAAATCAATGACTGCCTTAAAAATATTAAATTAAAAGATCCACTACATATTTTTATAATAATTAAATAAGATATGTTGATTGACAGCTATCTACTTAAGATCCATTAAATAGGCATATCGTCCAAGAGCTCTTCAATTATTTTGTTAGCCACTCATATATATATATATATTAAGAATATGTAAAGAATCTTCTTGTTAAGACCAATCGTAAGCTTTTTGGTAAAATTGTAAAGTAGAGTTGTTTCTTTCAAAACACTAATCAAACTTTTCTCTCCTTTCAAAGTTGCTATTTATAGTTTTGTACTTCATTATATTTCTTTTAATCATTAATATAACATTCTTTAAAAAAATGACTAATAAACGTGGAGACTTGAGTACATATATTTTTTATGTTGAAACTGGTGTCACAAAATTTACTAATAATGGTGCTAGTATATTGTGTGTATTATGATATGAAAATCAAATATTAAAATTAGTATCACCAAATAAAAATAAGAACAGTAAGAAAGATATGAATATAAAAAGCTTTACTTTCACTTGTTCATCTATTTATTTCCATATCATTTTTATATGTTTTACATACAATCTGAATGCCCTTTTATAGGCATAAGAAAAAGGGGAAGAAAAAGGCGAAAACACAGTTGTATGAAATGTTACTAAATAAAAAGGTTATCACTAAATGAGAAAGGCACAAGGAAAAGGGGAAGAAAAAGGTGATAACACAATTGTGTGAAATGTTACAAAATAAAAAGGTTATCACTAAATGAGAAAATGAAAAGAAAAGGTGGATATACAATTTAGTGAAAGACTACTAAATATTACTAAAGAAAAAGATTATCGCTGACGGACATTCACTTCAACTATTTCCTAACCCCCCTCCCCCAGATGTCCATGAGTGATGTTCCTTGTTTAAATCTTACACTTATGATAATACGCCTTTGCTTGCCCTCAAGTAAATCAAACATCAATCTATCCAATTCAGAGCTTGCAACTAGGGCCACAAAAAGCAACATATACATCTTCACCTTTTTCATCCCTTCTCGAACTTCCCCAAACCACTTACGTGACTTTGAACACTCAAGATTATGACATAACTTTTTAGAGGATCTCTTCAACTCTCACTCTCCTAAATGAGAAATAGCATGTAAACTTCAATCCATAAGCTTGCCCTTATTCTCAATTAGAGTTCACTTTATTTTCTTACAGACAAGGACCCCAAAGGACTTTACTAGGACTATAATGTAGGGTAAAGGTCGGGTGAGATAACTTATGGTCAATAGTGGCTCATCCCTCCTCAAACTCTACATGTTCTTTTCAGGAACAAAGGTTCTCTTGGTTTCTTTTTTCATTCATCTCATTTTTGACATCTCTTTTGCTTTTGGTTCATCATCCTAAGTGTCTCCCTTTTGCATTCTTTTTCACAACAAAATTTTCTCTTTTTTTGGAGGGTCCTCAATTTTCAAACTTCGTTTCTCACTTTTTCTTTTCATTCATTTCTAGGAGTCCTCAATGTCTTTTTCCATTTTGCCTCTCTTTTTACGACTCTTTCATGGGAAACACTTCCTCTTCCTACTAATATCCCCAACTTAGTCTTTGGCCACTGCTCCACATTTCAAGCTCAAGGAGGGATTGGTAAGAAACAAAAAGGAATTGTCTTTGACAAACATTAGTAAAGGTTACAAGGTTTCCAAAGAAGGGATCAAGGCCCAAAAGGACTTCACTAAGGCTTCATTATATTTTTTGCTCAAAAATACCCCTTTGTTATATTTTTGACTGAAAAGTACCCCTCCAATAAATTTTTGGGTCAAAAATACTCCTCGTCCTAACAAAGTTGAAAAAAGGGCTAAAATACCCTTTAACTATTAGAAATGGAGCAAAAATACCATTCGTTAATTTTCAGCTAAAAAGTACCTCTCCGTTAAAATTATAAAGTTATTATTTAAAATATCCCTCTTCCACTAAAAATTTAACTTCAACTCATCTTCAAATCAATTTTTATTAGACTAAGTAATCCAAATTCTTATTAAAAAAAGAAACTTTATTATAATTGCAACTAAATTATCTCTTGAAAATGATAACTTATGTTAATTGTGTTACATTGCCAACATGAGCACAACAATTTTTATACAAGCTTAGTCAGCTTGTAAAATTTAAAGAATTAGATCATATTGAACTCAAAAAACTGATTGAAGGAGGAGGCAACGATTATAATAACGATGAATCAAAATCATCATTCAAAGATCGACTTTTTGAGACATTTGCAAGTGAAATAACTGTCATGACCCAAAATGGGTGTAATAGCACTTGCCTAACCCACCAAGATAAGTAAGCCAAACCTGCTCAATTCAATAATAAAACTAAAGCGGAAGAGATAAAGTCTAAATAGGAAAGAAGCACTAGGATATCAAGTTTATAAAATCATCTAAAACTGGTATCACATGTACAAGTCTCTATTAATGAATACAATATAAAGTAAGTACAAGTCTGATTCTCAGTCCTCAAATAAAACATAAGATATATAAGGACTCTGAGAGTCTTCCAAATAGACAAGATACTACCTCTCGAACATCTCAGAAGCTCGGTCCGGATAGATAGAAGCTAACTCATGTAGAATCGGCCCCATAACCTACACTCATGTGTATAAGCAAGGTGAGTACCAAAAAACAGAAACACTCAACAGGAGGATCTAAACAATAAGTAAAGCATACAGAACAAAATACTCCTTCCACACCAACCACATACCGCCGAACTACACACCTACATTCAGAAAAGTCCAGTTACAACAATATATATATACATATGTATAGCTATACAAAAGTCTCTTCTAATAGCTACCTCAGAATGAAGGTCAAATATACCAAAATATATCTCAAATACACAATTTGATCCTATAGCAGATACTTCCGGATAGCATCAATTAGTCAACAAATATAGCCCAATAGCAATTACATAATTCATTTGTAATAATTAAATCAAATCATAAGTATAAGATAGCATGGTATGATATGTAATGAAAATGGTATGAAATGAAATGAGATGATGTAATACAATATCAAATAATCGTGATACATGTCTGTCATACGATACACATTCGCTGATATAATCATTCTAAAACCCATGGGGATGTATCTGTCCATGTACCTACCCCGACGTGTGAGGCCCGATCCTAATATATATAATCAATGTCACATGCCATGGCTCATGTGGCCCGTCCCCTATTTCTCATTTGTATTTCATGCCACAACTCATGTGGCCCGTCTCCTATTTCTCATTTGTGTTTCATGTCACAGCTCGTGTGGCTCGTCCCCTATTTCTCTTTCAATATGTCATCATTGGTAGTCAGTAACAATGCACATAAAAAACATATAAATAATTGATGCGATGATTATGAATACAAATAAGAGCCTACTTCATAATAGATATCGTCTCAAGTCAAGAATCAAATTAAATAAGTACAATGACAAGTGTGTTTCAAGCCTACAATAAACTTCTCTAGCCCACAAGTGGAACTCAACCATAATATATATACAATTCCAACCACAAGCCTACAAAACACTATCCATATTTCACATTTTCATATCACAAAGGATTCTCAATATTGTAACACAAGTCAACGAGTATCAACCTCTTATTCCACTCCCGAGTCACAGATGAAATTTTACAATTAATCACATTTATCATAATTCATCAAGTACCATTCCATAATCCACACATATCTATTAATATCAAGCTATAATTAAAGGAAGTATGATATTCAAATAAACATAACACGATTTAGGAGTCCACTTACCTCAATTGGTAGCCAAATCAAGTAATAAACGGACTTTCCCCCTTGAATTCACCCCTCAAAACACCACAATCTAATCAAATTTAACATCACAATCACATAACGAATCCAGTAACACTAAAATCAATCAATTTGGGTGAAAAGGGCAAAATGATCAAAACTAGGGCTAAAATTCAAAGTCTCCGAATCTAGAAATTGACTTGAAACTATGAATCTATGTGAGAAAGGAGTCCGTCGGTGAAAATTCCACTAAAATCGAGTCCAAATCAAATGAGAAATTATCAATTAAAGTTTCCAAATCAAAGACTCAAAATCCCCCATTTTAAATATCCAAAATCAAGAAATTCAAGACAAAATCTAGATATAAATCAAGAAAATTACTCAAAATGATGATAGAAACACTTACCCAAAAGAAATCCCCTATCCGTGAACATAGATCATAAACAAGACAGCTTCTGCGAAGGCAGATCGAACTCCCACAAATGCGCAGTGTTAGGTCTCCCAGACCTCCACGAACGTGGAGAAGGAGTGAGGGCTGCACCAGAAACCAGATTTTTAGCTAAGTTCAAATCTTGGAACGGACCTTCGGGATTCATTCAAACTCCAAATTTCACAAATCAGATATGTATCTATACCAAAAACGATAATCCGGACTCAACAAAATAATCAGAATTTGATTTCGAGGTCTCTACATCACAATTACCAGTGTGACTTAAAGAAACTAGTTTAAAACTCAAAATACCAAAACTGTCCTCGGCAACTCCAAAAATTATGACGAGACCATTTCTATTGTTAGTTTCACCATCCGGAACTATTGAAACTTTCGAAATTTTGATCTGAGTTTCTGAACTCTAAATGTTGACCAAAGTCAAATTTTAGCTCCGAAAATAACTAAAAATGCAACTTTGGGCCTGAAAATTTTATTTTGACTCTGAATTCAGTTCTACAAGTTTTCATAGACTAGTCTTGGCATTCCAGAGCTAATGGAGTCAACAGAATCGAATTCTGATACTTGAAACTCAAATGACATCAAAACTCAAAATTTCTCAGCTTAAGCCTTTGAAAACTCTTTCTTTTGCAAAACCCAAACTTTTTGCAAGATTTTCGAAATTCGACTTTTCAACTTAACCAAAAATGACTTGAAGCAACTTGCAAAAAGGGCAAGACAGTAATTTGACTGAAATTTTCAAAAAATGACCTTCAGTGTCATTACAATAACAATCCTTTTTGACATGAAAAGGCCAGTCTCCGACCTAATATGTCAAGGAGAGAATATCTTGGGTCCCTAAATGGAGTTTCATATGGGACTTTTTGTCCACATAATATGCATGGTGTTATTTCAGTTAGAGAGAGGGGCTACTTTTTTTGCAAAAATTTAAGGGATGGTATTTTTGAACCAAAATCTAACCAAGAGATATTTTTGCTCCATTTCTAATAGTTCAGGGGTATTTTTGAGTAAAAAATTTTAATTGAGAGGTATTTTTTGAGTAAAAAATTTGATTGAGGAGGTACTTTTGAGTAAAAATTTTAATAGAGGGGTATTTTTGAGTCAAAATGTCATAGAGAGGTGTTTCTGCTCTATTTCAAATAGTTCAGGGATATTTTTTTTTAATCTTTTTTCCTTTTTTGAATCCCGACATGCTTAAAAGATAGTAATTACACTCTCTTTGCTACATCTAAGGGAGTAAAGGCTATCAAATAGGCAAGTTTAAGGGTTAATTAATAGTCTAAACTTCTAAAATCAACTTATGTTGAAAAGTATTTTTAAAAAAAATGTTTTTGGTGAAACATAATTTGTGTTTGGTAAGTAAATTTTTTTAAAAAGTACCTTTTTCAATTGTGTAAGCCAAAAAGTGTATATTTGAATCATTTTAAATAGGCCACATTTATATTTGCTCTAGATGTAATAGTACAATATGAATATATTAGACATTTTCCTTCTATAAAATTGAGCGAAAAGACATAAATATCTCCTTAAACTATGATCGAAATTTGGAAGTACTCTATTCGCTCTTAGCAGGATATGAATCTTTCATTGATGAATTGTTTAGTTACTTTCATCCACAGACGTTGCTAGTGAGAGGGGATTCAGATGAGCTAAATTGTATCTTTATACAGGTATTCAGCAATGTTATGACTTTTCATTCCATCACTTTATTAGTATTTTCCTATCTATACTGCTCTCTTTCTCCCTTTTTTCCATTGCACTTATGAATTTTGTAGGTTCTATTGGATGAGCTGAAAGGCCATAAAACAAATTGCAGCAAGCGTTATAAATGCTGTGATTACATGCGCTGGCGCTATGCCTTGAAAAGCTTTGCGATCCTCGAATCAACTACAACTACAAAACAAGGTGCCCATCAAATTAGCTTGGAGTTCCATTGGTGCTTGCCTTATAATGGTCAAAGTTTAGACTGCTCACAATAGTTTTGCCCATAGAAAGAATAATAAAAAAGGTCACCAGAATGGTACTTGACCTAAGACGGATCAAAAAAGAGGGGAAACCTCTCGCAGGTTTTTGATACAAATATGTTTTGTTTATTGTTTAACAACAATGCTGTTGATGGATTTTGAATTTACAGTATATAGCTTAGTCTAGCTTTGTTTTTCTTTTTTGTCCAGCAGTTCTGATCCCATTAGTCCCAAATAATTAATGAAGAAGTGAATACAAAGAGAAAGTAATAAGACAAAAAAAAAATAGAATTTGAAGTAAACTTACAATAGCAAAAATATGTCAAATATATAAATGCAGATGCACAGATATATGTACAACAAAACCATCAAAAAACTGAATCGAATACAAAACATGATCCACCAAATTAATCTTCTCTCTTAAGTTGAGAATATAATTAAGAATACAAAAACATGATCAACAGAATTCAACACATTTGGAAGAAGGCCAAATGACCGTGGCAGCTTCTATGAGACCATTTGTGATCTGTGGATTGATCTGCAAACTATAAGTGCATCTTGTGAAAGTTGGACCACTATTCTGAACCTCTGAAGTTTGATCTACAAGTTTTGTCTATGAGCCATAGTCCATTCCATGATGGTAAATGGGGTTCGTAAGTATTAGATAAAATTTAGAGTCTCTGAAGTTTGATTCATGAGCCAATCCATGATCCGTAAAAGGATTTATGAACCGTAGTTTGAGTTCGTGAATTCGGGCTGAATTTTCTAGTTTCTGAAACTGATCTGTGGATCGCATCTACAGTTCATATAGCTTTTACAATTCCTAAACTTGACCTGTCAAATTCAAACAATTATCTGTCTCTAAAGTTGGTCTGCGAGTTCATATATGATCTGTAGATGCTTCTCGGAAAACTCAAAGTTTGGAACTTTCATAAGATAATCAGACTTTCGAGCTTCTGAGGTGTTACACAACTGTTGCTAGATTTCTTAAGCCACAACCTCAAATGGATAGAATTAGATACAGTTTCATGGAACTAAGTCTGCTTAAACCGATTTATCCTTAAAACAAAGATATTTTTGAGTCAAAAATCGTTTTACCTTTTCAGCAAATTTAAGCAATTTACCTGATAAGAATCTTGATGAAAACAAGAGAATTAGTAAAATCTAGATACTTATGAACAGTTAATTATTTTTTTAAAAGAAAAAAAAACAACTCTAGAAGAACCATTCAAACTCTTCTTACAAAGTTGTCAAGAAAAAACTATTTCTTGAGAATGACCTTCACCTTCTCATTGTCCATTTCCATGCCAGCATTTCTTGTTTTCTACAACAAAAGATATATGATGAAATGCTTCAAATCGAACTGTAAATCAACAAAATTCATTCCTACTCAGTTAGCAATTAAGTCGACATGAGAATTTTTTTATTCTGCCTCATTAATATTATTGCTTTTTTCCTGTTTCTGCTCATTTTTACCACAACATTATACAATTCCACGTTCTTGAATTCCTAATAATTCTACATGGATCATTTCAAAAAATATTTGAGTTGTCACGTTGGCCAAAAAATTGAAGGATTGGCTAAAATCAAACAATATTCTCAACATTTCGGGTATATTGATAATTCTTTAACCAATGATTTCACTAATGAATTTGATAATGTTCTTTTTCAGCTCTCAAGACTTATCAATTTAACTTTAATCTTAACATCACCGGAGAATTCGAAGTGCCTACTCTTCAACATAAAACCAAGATGCGGAAATCCAAATATAGTGAATGGCACTACTAATGTGAACTCCAGCAAGTGTCTGGCGGATCATACGGTGTTTCATTTCTCAATTTTTGAAGGCCGGCCATGTTGGCCACCGATAAAGACTAAGTTAAAGTAAGCATTTCTACCGAAGAATCAGTTGACGGATTCCATTAAGACTGTTTTTGGGAGGGCATTCGATAAATGGTCGAAAGTAACGTTTATCATGCACTTCTGGACCTGAGACACTTGAAGAATCTTTTTCCCTGAACTTTCAAGGAAACAGGTTCTTATCGATCAACAGATATCCGGATCGGATTTTTTGTCGGAGACCATGGAGATGGTAACACGTGTGATGGACCCATGAAGATTTTAGCATACGCATTTTCACCGCCAATTGGATTTTTCCATTTAGACAGCGAGGGGAATTGGATGGTGGACGATAATATTTTGAAAGAAGGGATGTCGAGAATATTGGGGTGGATCTTGAATCAGTTGCGGTTCATGAAATCGGACATTTATTGGGTTAGCCATTATGTTTTCGACACTTGGCGCTGGAGTAAGGAAAGTGGAGTTGTCAAGGGATGATATTGAAGGGGTCCAGATTCTATACGGGTCAAATCCTAATAATAAAGGGTTAAGTACTATTTACACACCGTCATAGGATGATATAAGTGGATATTCCACTTTTGGTTCATTGTGCCCTAATTGGTTCTTGTTGATTATTGCTATGGTTAGTGTTATCTTTTTTGTATGCAACTTAAACCCTTTCGATTGTGCATGCTAATGGCGAGACAGAACATTGCGTTTCAAATAGGAAAGACATTGATCTTTATTCCACTTACTATATAACGATTAATAATACATCTCAATCCACAATTCCAAACCAGCCGAGATTGATTATTCTCTTAAATTATTCATACCAATCAACTTGGACATAGTTGTTTCAACGGTTAATATAACATAAAAAGGAGCAATAAACAGATTTAAAATTCATTATCTCACAACCAATCACAGAAAGAAAATTCAAGTTCTAGTACACAATTCAGAAAGTTTGGACATTGCCACTAATTAGTAGTGGCAATAAGGCTCCAGTTGGTCATTGCCACTAATTAGCATAAAATGGTTAATCTTTTGTGACAATATCGATTCAATCAATCATACCATTTCACGATCAAGGTCCTCTCCTTAAAACTGATGATCACCACCAAGAACATGTACCAAAGGTGCATCTTTTCTGAATATCAGTTGGTTATTGAAGCGTACGCTGCAGTTTTAGCCCCATCCACATCAGAAACTCGAAGAGTTGAGCAGCCAAAGGATATGTTTTTTTTTTATAGTTTTTGTAATGTTACTATCTCTTAATTTTGTTATCATATGTTGTTTTGTACTTCTTGTCACTTTTTCTCGACTAAACTAGTCATGAGTCCGTTTCTTAATTAAACTTTTTTAATTTCAATTGTTTCATGTAGATATTTGTTGTGGAATTATAGTGTTAATATTCATCCGTAATACGTTAATCAAATAAAAAATACAAGGTTAAAAATAATTTACATAAAATTAATGAATACTAAAGTCCTAAAACTATTGAAATAAAGCCGGTAGTCGATGATGCGGCTTCTCTAAGTGAGGCGCCTGAAAAATAAAGCATGAAGAGGCGTCCTAAGTATACATACATGTATATAAAAGAGTAGAACCCACACAGAGATCTACTAAAGTTGGAAAATAAATTCATAAAACCAATGTATATTGTAAACATTTAACATTTATTTAGATGTGTGTTATGAGGAAATTACCATTGGAACTCCGAGCCGAGTTGTCTTGTAGTTGATTCGACCATCTTTAAGACCTTTCAAGAAATAACGCCAGCACAGGTTATTATTATATTTACATCGCTTTCCACTTTCCACTTTCCTTTTCCAGTCTTTCAATTCGTCCTACATATTGATAACATTATAAGTACAATGTAAAAATTGAGAATTGAAGATACCAAAATAAATAAGTATAAAAAACACATCTATTTTTTTTTTTTGAGTCTCATACATAAATTATTGAGAGTGTGAATTTTATACATAAGGTATCACTTATTAGTTTGAGAAACACACCTCAGTGGTGTGTAGTACATTCTCTCTTTTATCGGAGAAAAGTTTGTCACATGACATGCTACATTGACCAAAATTAAATAAAATATTAATATTAGTTAAAATTAAAATATTAAAGTATAAATATCTTCCAAAAAAAATATTAAAAAATAGAATTTAAAATATCTTTCTCACTACGCCCCTGCATACCCCCACCCAACCCCCAATAATCTCCGCCCTTTTATTTTTTTTTAAATCTTCTTTTATAAAATATTTTTAAAAAGTTCAAACTTCAGCCCCTACTCCACTCTTACCTACAAAATTGAGATTTTTTTAAATAAATAAAATTCTATCCCACCGTATTTGATCCTCCGCTCCTAATTTATTTTAATTTTTTTTAAATTTTTATAGATATGGACACATATTTTTAGAATAATATTTTTTTTCGCTTGTTTATCGAATATAACAGAAATAAAAACTTTTATTTTAAAAAAATCTTGTGACAAATAAAAATTAATTTTCTTAAGATAATTACAAAAAATTAAAGCGAAGGATTAAGTGAGTAACGCAGGATTCTTTTTTCTAAAAACATTAAAATAATATCTAGATTATTATTTTAAGAGGAAGATGAAGTAAGAAATTTTTTTAAAAGAAAAATTACACTTTTTGTTCGGAGTGGGGGGGGGGGGGGGGTTACAATGAGAGGAAGTGGTGGAATGGGGTAAGAAAAATATTTTATATTTTATTTTATAATATTTTTTGTGAAATAATAATACTTTAATATTTAATTTTAACTAATACTGTAATTTATTTATTTTTTTGCCAAGGTGGAATATTTTGTCCATGTAGAGTGTGATGTGGCATTTTTGAAAAAAAATAAAAGAGAAAGTATAGTATACACACCATGATAAGAATGAAATAAAAAATAGAGGTGTGTTAAACTAATAAGTGATAGTTTAAGTATGAAACTCACACTTTAAATAGTTTAGATATGAAACTAAACAAAAAAAAAATGATGGTTCAGGGGTATTTTTGACACAAAAAAATATTAAAGTTAAAAGAATGAAGTCATAGCATTGGGTAAGGCTGGCAACGGAACCGGTTCCGGTCCGGTTCCGCTACCGGTTTAGTGCCGGTCCGGTCTCCGGTAGGGGTACCAGGAAGGGACCGGGGCATTTTACCGGTAATTATCGGTACCGATTTATCGGTTCTGGTCCGGTACCGGACCGGTAACACTGGTTTAAAATATTTTTTTTAATTTTTTAATTTTGTTACCGTTGGGGTGGATCCCACCAATGGTAACAATTTTTTTGACCCAGCCTTTTTTGACCGTTTTGGTCTTTTTTTTCCAAAATTCAATAACTTCTCAACTATAAATACCCCTAAATCTTTCATAATTTTTCACTTCAATTCTCTCAATCTAATTCTCTCAATTCAATCCAATTCTCTCCACTTACTATTACAAATTTATAATTATATTATACATATTACATACTACTCTCAAATATATTATATATTAATTATTTACTCTCTCAATTATTATTTAAAAATATTATTTAGTTTGGTGTGTTAATTCATAATTGCAATTTGGAGCAAATTTTGGTGAATCAATTTGGAGCATATTCAAGCTTCAACTTTCATCAATTTTGGCTTCTACGTCTGTTTTTACACAGATGTTTGGTACCTTCGTTCCTACTTATTTGTTCTTCTAAATACTTATTTGATTACTTGTCTACTTGAATTAATTTTTTTATATTCATTTCTTAACTTGAATTTTTGCATATAACCGTTATTTGTTTAATTAAATTAACATGGATTCCGGTGGAAAAGGAAAGGGAAAAAATACATTTTTTGATGGAATTAAAAAAGCTATATCCGGTAAAAAATCTGGTGGTAGTTCGTCTAAATCTACAAGTACAAGACAACCACCACTTAGATTTAATACCGAAGATTTTACTCACGTAGACGATACATGTTTTAATATTGACTCTAATACAGAATTAGAGCACGAATTTCTTGAACAAAGATTTGGCTTTAACGAAGATTTACCGGAAGATGATTTTGAAATTAATGAAGACGAAGATATTTTTGATGACGATGAAACTCAACCCCCATATACTGCTACTATTCCCCCGCTCCCGCTCCCCCCTCCCCCCCGTACAACCTTCGTCATCTAATAGGCCTAAGACGAAACGCGCTAAAAAATCTATGTGGCAATTTTTAACTCACAATGAAGATAAAACAAAAGCAATTTATAACAAATGTAAACACGTTTTAAACCATAAAACTTCGGGAAAGGGGGGCGGGACGGGTCATTTGAAAAATGACCTAATGCATTGTTGTAAATTGGATTTTTGCATGCCCAAGCCGTTGTGGACGCTAATAAATTTGGAACTCTCATTCCCGATGAATCGGTGGGAGGTTCAAATATGGTGCAATCGCAATTAAATCCTAGTAATATTTCGGGTTCTAGTACACATAGACTTTATAATAGATAACGTGACCTAGACGAGCTTTCTAAAATAATTGTTGTTACTGGTTTGCCTTTTAGTTTTGCTGAAAATCCAGGTTTTGTCCATTATATCAAATTGTTTATAACCCGTCTTTTAATGGTTTTTCTAGAAATACAATTAAAAAAACTGTTTTTGATTTTCAAGTACGTCATGTACAGTATCTTAAATATTTATTTACTTATAATAATTGTAGGATATCAATAACTTCTGATATGGGACGTAGTATAACCGGTAACGATTACTTTACAATTACTGCCCACTGGATAGATGATAACTGGAATATGCAAAAAAGAATTTTAGGATATAAAAGTTGTGAAATGCGCAAAACAAGTTCTTATATTGCGCAAACTATTCTTGATGTTTTACAATTTTTTGGTATAACTAGAAAAATAATTAGTGTAACTTTAGATAACGCTAGTAGTAATAAACGTGTTGTAGATTTTTTAAGACCTGTTATTTGTCCAACTTATGAAGATGGTTTCCATATTAAATGTGCTACTGATCATATTTATAATTTAATTGTTAGAGATGATGTTTCATTATTTGAAAACGGTTGTAATAAAGTAGAATTAGCACGCCACTTTATTTTTAAATGTCAAGTAAAGGCTAGGCGTAAGGAATTTGAAAGTCGTTGCATTGAATGTAATTTGTCTGTTCGAAAAATTCCTAAAACCGTAGTTACTAGGTGGAATTCATTGTACGAAATGTTAAAAGTAGCTTACGAATATAGGAGACCGCTTACAATAGTCTGGAATGCACATAATGCAGATTCCACCTACCGGCTAGATGAAAATGACTAGATTGATATTAAGGATTTAATTGAATTTTTAAAAATTCTTTATTTAGCAACTAAACAAATATCCGGTCTTTACTATCCTACTATTTGTTCTGTGTTGCCCAATATTTGTGCTATTTGTAATAAATTTGCTTTGTTTAAAACTAATACAAAATTTAGAGAACCTGTTAAAAAAATGATAGAAAAATTTAGGAAATACTTTTTCCCAATCCCTAAGATTTATTTAACTGCTTGTTTATTTAATCCTGCTTATAAAGAATTCGGTATATCTAGAATGGTAGATAGTATATATACAAACTTAGAAATAGAATACGATGAACAAAATCAATCACATAATTTAGACGTAGTTAAAAGTAACATTAGATCAGAAGCTAGAAAACTATATGATTTAGAACAGTATAATTTAGTAGAAAATGTACAATACCAACCACAACTTACTAGGCCTAGATACGATGATGATATTGACACAATGTTAGAATTTCAGTTTGGACAAACCGCTAACAAAAACAACGATTTTGATGAATATCTTAACCAGGCACTAAAAGCATCAAGGATGCAGAGGGGAAGCTGCAGCTTTTGGCGTGGTGGAATAATCGTGGAAAAACGTTTCCAAGACTTCAGCGGGTGGTTCGTGATGTTCTCGCAATTCAAGCTTCTTCAGTGGCTTCGGAAGGTGCTTTTAGTGCTGCTAGGTTCCAATTTGGAGACCATAAGCATTCACTAGCAGCTGGAAATAGCTTGGAAGTTTCAGTCTTATTTCGAGACTGCATAAATGCGGAGCGCAGGAATTTAGGGCGTCCGACATTGCCTTCTCAGTTTGAAGTCTATATCGATAATGTTACATCAGAATCAAGCGAAGACGACATGGAGTTTCTGGAGGAACAAGCTCAAGAGCCGATTCCAGAAAATGTCACACTTGAAATGTTAGAAACTCTTAGACAAGAATTTCAAAGTAGTTTAAGATATTAGTGATTAAATTTTATTGTATTACAAATTTACAATAAATAAGACCTAGTTGAAACAGAACCCATCCTAGAAGGTGACTGCGTAAATTAGGTTGATTTCTAATATCTTGCCTCACTACATTGTACAATTTAAATTTTAAAATTACATAATAAAATTATAGGCTATTCGCCTTATTTCTTTTTTTAATGTTATTATCTTCACTTAATCTTAATTTAAGTTTTGACTTCTTTTTAATATATTTGCCCCCTTATTTCTCAAATCTTTATTAACTTTAAAGTTTAAAATATAAAAAGAAACATTCAAAATTTAATTGTCAAAAATTAAACTTTATAATCTTATATTTAGAAAATTAGAATTTTAAACTTTTATAGTAGAAAGATTGAAAATTTTGATTTTACACTTTAAATGTTTTAGTTATATTATATAAAACTTTTATACTTATATTTTATAACAACTTTAAATTCAAACTTCATTTTAAATTTTAAAAAATTTATATAATGATTAATGAATAATAATACTATTTTAAAATTTTAATTTAACCTTTAACATTTTAAACTTCAATTTAAATTTTAAATATTAATATTAATTTAACATATAAAAATTACACTTCAAATTGTAAATTTGTAATATATTAATTAATTTTTTTTTAATTACCGGATTATCGGCCCGGTACTGTATCGGTTGGTACCGGACCGGTAAGGTAACGGGGTATTTTCCCGGAACCGTCGGTACCGGTTCCGGGAAAAAACTACCCCACTTTACTGATCTCGATCCGGTACCACTAAATACCGGTCCGGTGGTGCCGGTACCGGACCCGGTGCCACTCTTAGCATTGGGAGATACTTGTATAAAGTTTTTATACATTGGTGCATGTGAATCCACTCTCACTATCAAGGTTCCCTGATGGAAGTAACTAAACAATTCATCAATCAAAGATTCATATATGTACTAGAATATTTCCTTCACAAACAGTGGAAAGTAATATTCAACACAAATTGTCAAACTTGAAAGGTAATTGAATGGAGATTTTCTAAAGATGCAAGTACTAACTAGATGAACTCTTAACAATACACAAGATACATTAACTTTTATTTTGAAAAAGAAAAAAGCTTTAAAGTTTAGGCTGTGAAAATCAGATATGAATGTGTTATGATCAAAGTAAGTTTTGTAGTTATTTTATGTGCAAAAGAACTAAGTGACGTCAACTCTAATTATAGACACATTGATAAGTTTTGAATTAATCAAAGTAAACAACTAGCTGTACGAATACATACCTTTGATTCAGTTGTGTCAATAAAGCTCAAACTCGTAATCTTGATGTAGTTCAATCCTTCACATAAAGGGAGGGACAAGGATTTTAGGCATGGGAATGTGGAGCAAACCTCTTGAGGAAATAACCTTTGCACAATTTAGATTGAGGACTTGTAGCTTACTACAAACGCATAAATCAACTTCCAGTTCTGCTGATGATCTAAACAAACGAAACTTCAGCAGATTTTGAGCTTTTATTTCTATTGTTTGCACACCTGTACTGGCAAAACTCACATGAACCTTTTTTAAGTTGATTCATATCAGGCATCGAGACGGAATTTAGGGAGGAACAATTTATCAAAGTTAACTCAACAATTGAGGGGCACTTATTGATTAGGTTGGAGAAAGTTGGGGGAGAAAGAGAAACTTGATCAAACAAATCTGTGTCAAACAAGGGAACTCCTTAATACCATCCTTATTAATTTTGCAAGATTTTAAATGCAGAACACTTAATGATCTTGAGTCAAAAACTGCAGGGGAAAATTTTAAAAAAGCAGAGGAAATCGGTACAGACAAATAGATTTCGGTTAAAGTAGTCCTGTCTGTATCAACTTTGATGACAGTGCGATGGGTAGAGCAATTTTCACAGAATTCAAGCCTGAACAATGGATAGCAATTGCAGCATCCACAGTATATTTTTGCAGGATTTTTATGTATAAATTTGCGGTCCGACAAAGATGTTATCATGTGATGCCAATTTTTCGATACAAGAGAAAAAGCTTGAACGACTTTGATGTTATCATGTTTTTACTCCTTCAAGAACACATAAAGAATATGAAGAACTCCTAAATTTTCAACTTCTTCCTATCTAAATCACCTCAAATTTCAAGATTAGCTTTTCTTCGAGCTAGATACCAATACTCAATATCTTTTGAGCTCGGAGCCGGCCTAACTCAACAAGACCCAGTTGAAATTTTTCTTCAAAATTTCAAAACTTTAACCTTCTTCAATGGTAAAGTTTTCACCTCAACTCTAAATTAGTTGAAATTTTGAACAGACTCAAAAAAAATACTAAGAATAAGGATCTAGTATAAAAAATAACAACAATAAATATATGAATCAAAGCAAACGTTTAAAATTTTGGGACTGATTTCTTTTTTTTTGGAGTATTTTTTTCATCTAGTGTTGTGAAACTTTGAAAAAGAAAACTTCAAGTAGGGCTTGTTGAGTTGGTTTGAATTCGAGCTAAAAAAATATTGAGTTTTCGTATCTAGCTTGGAGGAATGCAACTCTTAAATTTGGAGTGATTAATTTGGGGTTTCGTGAATATTTGAAGAAGTTGAAAATTTGGGAGTTCTTGGTATCCTTCATGTGTTCTTGACATTTTTGAAGAAGAATGACCAAAAAGGCTACATTTGATCAAAAACTCTAATTTAAAAGTGTTTAATGTTGTTTAAGTGATTTTGCAAAATCGGAATAAATAAATAATGGCATAGATGAGCCTTTTCTCAAATGGTAATGGCATAAATGAGTCAAACTTTTAACGGATGACATAAATGAGTCTTTTCTCAAAGTTTGACGGCATATTTGAGCTTTTTCCTTAAAAAAGGAGTTTAATTTGGTATATTTGGTGAGAATGACCCTATGATTCTCCAAATGTTTCTTTCTCTATTAATTAGACAAAGTTGGACAATGGTGAAACATTTACAGCATTAGACTCCAATGACATTGTTGTTGCCACTAATTTTCCCAATGTAACTTCTAGAAAGAACAAGATAGCTACTTTCCCGTACTCATCAATCCATTTTAACTTTGTCGCTCCATAGAAATGGAGACGATTCGCAATAACATCCTTTTGTTTTTGATTGAGTATAGAAGGAATATATGGTTCTCTTCCTCTATACATCTATCGGATTGTTAAATCTCCATAAAAGGGGGATTGCTGACAGAGGGAGGAAGAGTCAGCTTGCGGGGGAGGTTTGGGACCATTTTGTTTCGCCTTTACTTTCTAAGATCCTCCCATACAATCTAGATACCTTGTCCCGTTGTGATCTGAATATATCAAGCTCAGTGCTGAGAAAGCCATATTTGTCTTTGAACTTCAAGGTCTCATACCTTATCCTTAATAATATCTCCATCTATACCTTCTTTGTGTACATGCATATGCTACCATGTTTGGACTTTATGACGAAAATAAGGATGAAGATGGATTAGTATTTTACATGGCATATCGCAGAGTAAACCCGTTTAGCACCCTTGATCATGGAAGGTATTTGAGTGATCTTTTCCTGGACAATTTATCAACTAAGTTGATGGATGTATATAACTTGTTGCAACATATATTTCGCACCTTGTCTAGCTTCTGTTGGTTTGTGGTTTCTGTTTAGAATTAGTATGAGTGATCAGGAATATTAGCATGTATAGATATAAGTTGTATAACAATCAACTAATATGTATCAAAAAGTGTGAACTCTTTCCTTGTTGAAGAATGGAAAAACAGCTGGTTATAACATATCTGATGTAAACAGTAGATCTGGATCTTAAGTGTTCTTACATAAGACACTCTCAAATCATCAAGAAGAAGAGGGGTTTTTCTTCTGGCATTTGCTCTTGACCCATTTGATGCCCATGGAAGTGCCATTCTTCATCTTTTGAGCCCCAGCCAATGCCACTGCTTTTGCTTTGCCCAGTCCTGCTGATGAACTACTGCCTTTCTTCTTGCTAGTGTGAATTTCCTCTGTATCCATGGCACCAAATCCTCCTGTCCCCCATTGATCTGCCCAACTTGGTGCCTCTGTAGCCATTAATCTTGATTTGCTCCTTACTAATCCTCAACTCTATGCACACCAATCAAGAAAATGCCCTGTCAGAAACAAAGAATGAAAAATGTAAATATAATCAATATAAAAATCTCACCAAAGGTGGACGGAGCCTTTGTTCTATGTGTGTAACCAAAACTCACTATTTCCAACACAGAACATCAGATAGAATGTGTAAAAATTTACTATAAATAAACATTGAATCAAGGGATCACAAGAGTTATGCTCATGAACATTAGTCAACAAAATCTCTGTTTCATCAAGAAAAAATGGCTTGGGGCTTACCTCTTTAGGGACTTAACAGTGATTGAGCTTGGAACTGATACTTTGAAATAATGGAGGAGCTAAGTATGCTTAAGTAGGAGACCAAGGGAAAAATATTAAGCTTTAATATTCTTGAGGCTGCATGTGGATAGGCTGTCTCTCAAACTTGTCTGCTCCTTTTAAAAAGACTAGCCAGCTCATAACTTAACCTTCTTCTGAAGCAAAGTTTGTTGCTGTCATTACTTTATTCCTCACCTTCTGAATGGTTAACTTGTTAATTTCTTGGTAACTAGTTGTGTACCAAAGGAGAAAACAATTATTCCAAAATAGACTGATGGTTCATTGGTCTGGCTTCAACAAAATACTCGGTCCGTTTCAATTTGTTTGTCTCATTTTGATATAACACCAAGTTTAAGAAACTAAATAGAACTTTTGAATTTTGTGGTGTTAAATTAATGCATATAAATCTTGTGATCTTAAATATGTCGCGTGGAAAGTTAGAATCAAACAGTCACCAAAAGAGGAAAGAGGCATTATTTTTAAAGTGAATTAAAGAAAGTAACACAAATAAATTGATTTGAATTGAAGAAATATTTGGAAACAGAGTTTTGGCTTGAAATGAAGATGTGCTAGCACATGTATCAGATCATAGAACTAATGGAAATGCACAGAAAGAAGCATTTAGGATAAAAAGAAGGAATAAAAAACTTATAGTACCGGATTACTAATTAAATGCTATGTAATTATTCTTTTAAAGAAGATCAGATGTAAGCATACATACATTAAAATAGTCATTCATGAGAACAAACTTTTTCTGTTTTGTTCTTTCTACCATCCAAATGAAAAATCATGATAAAATAGATATACGTATGTACTAGAATTTTAATACCACATATGCTAAAATTATTTTGAAATCGTTAGTTGTAAATCATAAGTTCGAGTGTGTTTGGTACTATTTTCAATGAAAATGGTTTTGTAGAAAATATTTTCTAAACTTATTTTCTCAATTTGGTTGGTGAGTAAAAAATACTTTTTAATATTTTCTCGTGTTTGATTGATAAATGGAAAATATTTTTCAAAAAACATCATCTATTTTCTTACTAGAGAGTAGAGAGTAGAGAATATTTTTTAGAAAAATAAGTTTTAACCCAAAAACCAACCCAAATAATCGATCGTGGATCCGACTCCGACATTCAAAACGATATACAACCGTGATGACTGACTAACCTTTGATCCAATGTTCAAACTGAGACATGACCTCGATTCCAACATTTGAATTGAGACACAACTTTGACAACCGATCCAAAATTCAACATTGGGATCCGTCACAAGACACGACCTCAACTCTCAACTCAGGACCTGACATTTGAATTGGGACTCGGCCCAACATCTGAACCTGAACATAACTTTGACAACTAGTTTGGGATCTGACCCTGACCCGGACGTAAGACATTACCCTAAACCTCGGCTCAGGAACCAACCCTAACCCCGACAAACAACCTTAATGATTGATCCAGGAGCCAATCCAAACACTTGATCTGAACTTGACCCTGATCCCAATCTGAGACTTGACACTCAAATTGGCACATGACATATTTAGGAATCAACGGCCAACCTGGTCCCAACTTGTACTCTTAATTGGGGATCGAACTTTCAAATCGGGAGTCAGCCTCGACTTAAATCGGAACCCAACTTCTGCTCCAAGATTCGACCCCGACACTTGATCTAAGACTAGCCTTTTGGACAAGAATTTGATCCTATCACCTTTTTTAGGATCTGACCCAAGATTTGACTTTCAAATCGGAACCCAACCTAGACTCTTGAATCGGGATCTAACTTTTGGACCAAGACCGATCTCGACCCTAACAACAATGTGAGATTCAACTTTCAAATTGAGATTTAACCCTAACACCTAATCCCAACTCCCAATCCAGGACCTAACTTTCGAATCAGGACTCAATCTCGACTCTCAAATTTGGACTCGATTTTTGAATTAGTAATCGACCCCAAAATCATATGTGGGATCTAACCTTGATACCCAATCCAGGAGATAAACCCAAATCTTAACTTAAGACCGACTGCCAAATAGATAGTTGACCTTTAATCCCGATCCGAGACAACTTTCAAACCAAGACCCGGCTCGACATTGGAATCAAAACCTATTTTTTCAAATCAAGATTCAACCTCGAAACCTAATATCAATAACTGATTCGTGATCAACCTAAACTCTCCACTCAAAACTTAACTCTGAATTTGACTTGAAACCTCAATGCCCAACTCAGAATCTAACCCAACTTCCAACCTAAAATGTGACCTCAAATTCTGACCTAAATTAGGATTTGGACTTGACTCAATCAGGGCCCAAAACTCGAGATTCGTGTCTTGAATCGGTGTCGAGGTCAGGTATTGAATCGAGAATAAGGAGTTGGATCCCTGATTAGTATATGAAATTAGTACCCCCAGACTTGAGTTAAGGTGGAAAGTTAAGGTGCGAGGTTGAAACAGAGTTTTGAAAATTATTTTCTTACTTTTGGGGGGCAAGTCATTTTCCTAAAGTTTGAGGAAAATAAATTGATTTAGAAAATATTTTTCAAACATTTAAGTCAATCAAACATGAGAAAATTGAAACTTCATACCAAATGCACTCACGGACGTATTTATGAATTTGGTGGAAATTAAAATAAATGAAAAGTTAAAAGTTCAAGGTGAATGAAGAAAAAAGAAAAGCAAAGAGGAGAGAAAAAAGAAAAAACCCTAGGTTGTTGCCTGCGCCCATGGCTGTCCCGGGCAGTGGGCCCTCACTGGTCGATAGAGGTCCTCCGCTGACAATGAAATTGTATGCTGACATGCTGAAACAGTCCAAAGCCCAGGTGAAAGCGATTCCACGAAAGCCTGTAACGTACCTACATGGAGAACCACAAGTAATATGGGATCAAGAGGAAGTGGATCAGATGATAATTAATAGGGGTGGGTCCGTAAAACTGAAAATCGAAAATCGAACCGAAATCAATCGAAAAATACCAAAAAAAAACTGCACCGCAAAAAACTGAAATCGAACACAAAAACCCGAACCGAACCGACTCTGTGCGGTTCGGTTTCAGTTTTGGTCTTACAAAACCGAACCGAATCCGTAACAAACCGAACCCACCCGGGCCCAGTAGGCTTTGCACTACCGCCCAGGCCTGGGCCACACCCCACCAAATCTAATACAAATCTTTCTTCAGTCCAGGCCCATTAAAGAACTAAACCTTAGTTAGTACAAATCTTTCTTCAGTCCAGGCCCAATTGGTTTTTGATCTTTTTAATTTAAAAAAAATACCCAGCCATTTAATAACCCTAGCCCCTTTATAATGAAAATACCCCCAATTCCCAAAATTATTTTTGCAAAAATGCAGCAGCACTGCATCATTCAACAAAGCTTCCCGCACCTCCGCCCCTGGCCCTGGCCCTGCCCCCTCGTCCCTCGCCCCTCGCCCCTCGCAGTCGCCAGTCGACCCTCGCCCCTCACCCCTCACAGTCGTTGGTCGCCCCTCGCCGGCCATCCCTACTAATCCTTCTCAGCTTCACACAAAGGTCAGTTTAATTTCTTCCCCCCCTCCCCCCCCCCCTTTACCCTATTCTATCTACTGCAAACTCAGAATTTAACATAGTATAATTCAAAAAGAAATACTTCCTCTTTGGTCCATCTTATTTGTTCTTGAAGTTTCAGCATATGTCTAAGATAAATGTATATATTATCCTTAATAATAATAAAAAAAATTCTTGATTCACCATTTATATAACACAATAATTAACTTGATTAATGCTCTGTACCACTTCGGATTTTGGAATACTAGTTAAGGATATATTCTTTAATTTTGTGATTAAAAAATATCATGTAAAAAATTAAAATAAAAAATTATAAAAAGAAAAAAGTATGGAAAACAAACTAGAGTTTACTGAAATAGAAGAAACATACTAATAATGGTTCTTGGTGAAAAATAATTTACTGAACTAAATAATTTCTTTCTTTTTGTGTGTTATCATAGTTTTGCATATTAGAAATCATGAAGAGACATTTATCTTCAACATCATCAGCGAAGCCTAAAGTCCCCAAAGCTGCTTCTTCTCATTATCAGGTTATCATCTATTTAATTTAATTTGTCTTCTCTTAAGATTGTAATGGCCTAAATTGCTAACAGAGTTTCATCTACCTTGCATATTATTCTTGCAGAAACAGACAAATCACTAAACAATAGTAGTGAAATACCATCTTTTCAAGCATCAACGACAAGTGATAGTAATGTGGAATGTACAACAGGCAGTGAAAATTCAAATGACACAACAAAGTTGGGTGGAATGACGGAAGAAGAGTACTTGGCAGCTTTGAAAGCTAATGAGAGCCAATATTTGGGAGCATTTTACTCGAAAGTTTGTGGCAGGTAAACTTAGAGCGTTTTGTAATTATTGCAAGCATAAAAATTTTGCTGCTCACTCCAAACTAAATGGTACAACTGCTTTGAAAACTCATATTGACAAATGTAGAGAGTACCCACCGAATAAATATTTGTGGAATCAAAAACAAAAAAATATTGACTTCTGAAAAATCAAAAGATTTGGTGGTAAGGGGAAGTACTCAAGATGAAATCACTAAAGCTTGTGTCCAAATGATAATTCTAGATGAGTTACCTTTTAGTTTCGTGGAAGGAGAAGGTTTTCATTATTTTTGCAGAGTTGCATCCCCCCATTGGAGAGTGCCAAGTCGTAAGATTATGGCGAAAGATGTGCTTAACTTATTTTACATTGAGAAAAGTAAACTGAAGGATGATTTGAATGGATATAGGGTGTCTCTTACAACTGATACATGGACGTCTATTCAAAATATCAATTACATGGTTATTACTGCACACTTCATTGATAAGAATTGGATTTTGCATAAAAGAATTTTAAACTTTTATGTGATTCCTAACCACAACGGGGACTCAATTGCAAGACTGAGTGTTTGTTAGAATGGGGAATTGAAAAATTTTTGACTGTTACTGTGAATAATGCTTTTTCAAATGATTCTGGATTAAAAGAACTCATTAAAAAAAATAAATTCTTGGAAAATTAACAATGCACTATTGCATAATAGTAAGAATTTGCATATGAGATGTGTGGCACATATTTTGAATCTGATTGTGAATGATGGCTTGGGGTTATTGAATAAGTCAATTCAAAGCATTCGTAATGATGTTAGATATACAAGATCGTCACCTCAAAGATTAGAGATGTTTAAAGTTTGTGTGGAGAAAGTTAAAGTTGAGAGCAAGTGGCTTGTGATAATGGATGTTTCAATTAGGTGGAACTCTACATTTTTAATGCTTCAATCTTCTTTGAAGTTTCGTAAAGCTTTTGACAGATTGAAAGAGGATGATGGTTCCTATGCAGGATATTTTAAAAGTGACAATCAAAACAAGGCAAGGGAAGGACCACCTTCTATTGATTATTGGGAAAAAGCTGAGGTATTTGCACATTATTTAAAACATTTTTATGAAGTTACATTAAGAGTGTGTTGTTCAAACACTCCAACAATTTAAAACCTCTTTGGTGATTTGGTTGAAATTGGAGGTGTCATGAAAGAACCTGGAAGCACACTTTTATCTTTTATTGCAATACCCATGCAAGCTAAATATGATAAGTATTGGGGGGATATCGCCAAGGTAAATGTCTATATTTTGGTCGGAATGGTTCTTGACCCACGTTATAAATTTGAGAAACTTGGTGATTATTTAGAGTTGATTTATGGGGAGTTTGATAAAAGGGTTGAAGACACCATTTTTGAGGTGAAAGAGTTTTTGCTTTCTCTACATAATATATATGCATCAGGTGGATCTTTCTCTTCCAATATGACTCAAATGAATGCTTGTAGTGGTGTTGACAAGTCTCCAATATAACATGAGGTAACTTCAATTTTACCGATGACACAAGTTGAGAGGATGTTGGCGGAAAAGGAGCAAAAAAGGAGATCACAAAAAGCTAGTGTTGTAAGCAACGATGTGGATAGATATATTTTAGATGCAGTTGAAGGGGATGATAACTCAAGTTTTGACATTTTGAATTGGTGGAAAGTGAACGGGGTTTCTAAATACCCAATTTTGGCATGCATTGCAAGAGATATTTTAGCGATTTCGGTATCCGCAATTGCTTCTGAATCATGTTTTAGCACTAATGGACGGGTGATTGATCCGTTCCGTAGCTCATTGAATCCCAAAATGGTGGAGGCCTTAATTTGCACACAAAATTGGCTTCGGAGTACCAACGTTGCTTTACATCATGAGCCAACAATTGAAGAAATGGAATTTTATGAAGAACTTGAGAAAGGTAAGAAGTATTAATCTTTTTAAGTTAATTTCTTTATTCTATTGTTTATTCTTTTATTTTTTTTATTCATTAATTTGCTAACAGATTTTGATTCGTTCTAAATGTTTTTCTTTAGAAATTGCAAATGGTGGTGGAGTTGAAGGATCTAAATTGCCTCCAAGAGTTCTAAGATGAAGAAAAAGTTTGCTGGTTTGGGTTGGTTTCATCAATTGGAGGCTGTTGGAAATCTAAAGGTTTGTTGTCTCAGTTGGTAGGATGTTTTGGTCTAAAAAGTTGTTGATTCTGGTTGCTGTTTCATATGAGCAAAAGATCTCAGTTGTTGATTTTTGTTGCTGTTTCATAAACTATTGAGTATTGAGTTGTAATCTAAAATGAGGTTGTTGGAAATTCTAGTAGTAGGAGGCTGTTTTGGTCTAAAAAGTTTGTTGATTCTGAGGTCTAAAAACTAAAAAGTTTGTTGTTTTGCTTAATTTATCTTGAAGTTAAATGAATTCGTCTTTCTGTTCACTACTTGCTTTGTCAGTTCTCCGTTCTTTTGTTTTTCAGGTTCTCTTTTCTTCAGTATTTCTGTGCTTTCTGTTTGATTAACCTTTCCTCCTTCACTAGCTTGCTTCTGGCTGCTGTGCTGCTATTTAATTTTATTGTAGACGTGCATGCTACTTTTATGCCATGTTAATGATTTCTATTATGTGATATATTGCATAAACACGTGATTCTGAGGATCCAATAGTAAACATGGGACTTTAATATATGTGATTAAAGTGGGACAGAGGGATATTAATAATGCTTGAAGTTTGCTGTTTTTTCTTTTAATTTTAAAATCAAAAAACCAAAAAAAATCGAAGATTGAACCGAAAAACCAATGATTTACTTTTTTTGGGGGTAAAACTGAACCGAATCGAACCGCCAAATTACCTTCCGTTCTGTCTTTGGTTTTAGGAAAAAATCGAACCGCAAAAACAGAACCCACCCCTAATAATTAATGAGAATTTAGAATATGCTGTGATTGGCAAATTCTCGTACGCGGGTCCCGACATTCATGAATTGCGGAAAGTCATATCAAAACAATGTGAATTAAAGGGAGAATGTAAGATTGGTTTATTGTGCAACGGACATATTCTTATTAGGGCATCATTATTGGAGGATTATGTGCACTTACTTTCAAAGCCAGCATTTTACATTAATACAAAGGTCAATTCATACCCAATGCGCACTTTCAAGTGGGACCCAATGTTTAATTCAGAGGCGGAAACAACCACTGCAGTTGCCTGGATTTCATTCCCATTGTTGCCACCAAATGTTTTTGGTAAGGAAGCCATCTTTTTATTAGCAAGTGCGGTAGGTAAGCCACTACAGGTAGTCTTGGCTACGAAGAATCAAACTAGGCCTAGTTGTGCTAGGGTCAAAGTGGAAGTAGACCTATTGGAGGAATTCCCAAAAAGAATCAAAATTGGAGTGCGGAAAGCAGAGGAGGTGATTAAGAAGAGATGGATTACTATTAAGTATGATTACTTACCAAAATACTGTCAACATTGCATGATTCAGGGACATGACGAAAAACAATGTTACGTATTGCACCCGGAGCTATATCTAGAGAAAAAGAACAGGAATAATAAAGGGGTGATAGAGCAGGGCAAGGGGAGAAAAATCAGCCATAGGAAGTTGCAAATAAAAAGGTGGTGCAGATCAAGGAGTCAGACATCCCCAAAGATCATGCTGTAACACTTTTGCAACTGGGTGGAGGGGCACTTAGGAAGGGTTGGCAGCGTACAGGGTCATCTTCACAAATAAATTTGTTGCCCTGCAAGATGAAGAGGAAGAGAGGATTGAAAAGCATGATGAAACAGAGGAAATACATATCAATACAGACAATTATACAGAAGGGGAAGCAGGAACAAGGGGCAACAAAGGAAAGAAGGTTATCATGGAGATGCAAGGTACAGGGGAAAATCACCACAAAGAGGCTATAGTGGAAGAGGAGAATAATGTTCACAGCACGTCGGGAATATTTGGTCAGAATAATGAAAATTCACAGATATCATTGCACAAGGAAGAAATGCAGGGAGCAGAAGAGGAGGTTGAGAGCAGGGAACAACAAAGTTGTCATTCCACTGAGCTAAGAAAACTCAGGACACAATTAATAGATGAAGGGGAAATGGAACTGAGGGAAAGAATGCACAGAGAAGAGGATGACGATAGTGAGTATAACATCCAGCAAATCAGTATTGTTGGAGACTTGTCCCCTAGACATACATCAACATTGAAGGATAGTGCAAACAAAAGCAAATATGTTGTTCCACTTCAAGTCAAAATAAGGTGTAACAGAAATAAAATCGCTTCTAGTGATCAATGATTTGGAATATATTATTTTGGAACAGTAGGTCTATTAATACCCAAATTCATTTGGTAAACTAATGGACTTTAATAGGAGACATTGTTACTAATTTACATCATTAATGGAACCTTTCCGGGATCCTTCACATATTGAAAAATACAGAATTCAATTGGGGTTCGACCATGTTGGGGTTAATCGTTTGACAAAAATATGGTTTTTTTGGAGGGATGACTGAGAGATCTTATCGATGGTTGACTCAACTCAGCATGTGACTCTCAATTTCAAGTGAAATAATAGGGTGTTTATGATAATAGGGATCTATGCAAGGTGTAGTGCTGTGGAAAGATTGGAGTTGTGGGGTGAGTTGCAAGAGTTAAACGAAAATTGCAGTTGCCCCTGGGTAGTGAGTGGGGACTTTAATGTCATATTGAATGACGAAGAAAAGCTTGGAGGTTTTCCATTTGAACAGTCAGAGGCTGCTGATTTCTTTTTTCATTAATAGTTGTGTGCTGGAAGATATCAAATTCACAGGTAGCAAATACACTTGGTGGAATGGCAGGGTGAATGAAGGGTGTGTTTTTAAAAGGTTGGACAGAGTACTCGTGAATCAGAGTTTTCTAGAGCTATTTCCTGCATGTGAAGTCTGTCACCTTATTAGGCAAGGCTCAGATCATGCTCCATTACATCTGGTATGTAACTCAGATCAGGTACTTGTCAAAAAGTCATTTAAATTCTTGAATTTTTGGACTAAACACCAAAATTTCAAGGATATTGTGAAGGAGAACTGGAGGGTGGACTTTGAAGGGGATCCTCTCTTTATTGTTCAAACAAAGTTAAAGAGGGTTAAGAAAGCTCTAACACGATGGAGTAATGAAATGTTTGGGAATGTATTTCACCAAATATCTAATATTGAAGATGTTATACAGGTGAAATAGACTCAATTCGAGATGGACCCTAGTGAAGAAAATAAGGCAGAACTCAAGAAGATGGAGGCAGAGCTCAAAAGGTACCTGAAATTGGAGGAGGATTTCTGGAAACAAAAATTGGGAATGAGGTGGTTGAAGGATGGGGATAGAAATACGAAGTTCTTTCACTCTTATGTCAAAGGGAGGAGGAAAAAACTACATATCTCGGAAATTCTAGATGAGCATGGAAGGTTGATGAATACGGAGGATCAGATAGGGGATACGGCTATTCGACATTATGCAAGTCAATTTACAGAGGATAATAATAATGAGGATTTTTCGATGTTAGAGCACATACCAACACTGATCATTGAGGAGGAGAATGATTATATTATAAAGCTACCTGATAAGGAGGAGGTCAAGGCTGTGACATTTAGTCTAAATAGGGAGAGTGCATGCGGTCCAGATGGTTTTACAGGGGCTTCTTTTCAGGAATGTTGGGACATTATTGGTAATGACATTACTAAAGTGGTGAAGGCATTTTTTTGTGGACATAGACTGACCAAATTCATTACTCACACCAACTTGGTAATGATACCCAAGAAAGAAATGTCAAGTCCTTTACAGATATGAGACCTATCAGCCTGAGTTCTTTTGTGAATAAAATTATTTCAAAAATATTGCATGAAAGAATGGCTGCAATATTGCCCAAAATAATCTCAAAAAATCAGTCAGGAATTGTGAAAGGAAGAAACATTGTTGAGAATGTGTTGTTGGCTCAAGAGGTTATAGGGGGCATTAATAGACGGAATGCAAATATGAATGTTGTGGTTAAGCTAGATATGGAGAAAGCTTATGATAGGGTTTCCTGGATCTTTCTCACCAAAGTGTTGCGCAAGTTTGGCTTTGCTGAGGGTCTTATTGATATGATGTGGAGATTGATATCATATAATTGGTATTCAGTCCTAGTGAATGGAAAATCCCATGGATTTTTCCACTCGGGGAGAGGGTTGAAGCAAGGGGATCCACTGTCCCCCACTTTATTCATAATTGCAGTTGAGGTCTTATCAAGGGATTTGAACAATTTGCATGAAGATAATGATTATAAAGGATATGGAATGCCCAAGTGGAGCCCTAAAATTAATCACCTTGCTTATGCAGATGATACTATTTTATTTGGGTCTGGGGGATAGGAGTTCTATAATCAAAATAATGAGGGTGATTGGGGATTACGAATTAATCTCGGGCCAGAAAGTAAATAAAGGGAAGAGTCAATTTTATCTTCATGATAACACCTCCCCAAAACAATCTAGCTAGAAGTTGATCAATTTGTTCATAGACTTTTTTGGGGAGGCAATGGTGGTGTAAGGGGCAAACACTGGATTAAATGGGCAGACCTCTGTTATCCTAAAAAGGAGGGAGGACTTGATTTTAGGTCTTTTTGGGGATATCAATAAAGCTTCTTTTGCCAAACTATGGTGGAATTTCAGGGTGTCAACAAATTCCTTATGGGCCGAATTCATGTGGAACAAGTATTGTAAAAAGTTGCATCATGTAATAATTGCTAGTAGGGGGGGGGGGGGGCTCACAAGTTTGGACACAAATGATGAAAATAAGGGAAGAGGTAGAGTATGACATATGGTGGCAAGTTATAGCTGGGAATTCCAGTTTCTAGTTTGATAATTGGACCAAATTAGGTTTTCTCTATTTTATTAAAGACCAGATAGAGATTGAAGAAGATTTAGAGGTAAAGGATATGATCACAGGGGGATCTTGGGACAAAGGGAAGCTGTTGGCCTGTATCTCTGAGGAAATAACTGAATTCATCATGGAAAATATCAAACCAGCTCAAGAGGGCAGATTGGATAAACCATGGTGGACACAGGAAACCTCTGGAGAATTCACAGTTAAGTCTGTCTACAACAACTTAAGGAGAAAAAAACCAAAGGTGGAATGGAGTTGTAAAGTTTGGGACAGGGGTGTACCATTTAAAATTGCTTTCTTCCTATGGAAAGTACTTAAAGGGAACATACCTACAGATGACATCCTTAAGAGAATGAGAATCACTGTGGTGTCTAACTGTTATTATTGTGAGGAAGGGGTAGAGGAGACAATGGAGCATATCTTTCTAACATCTTCTATAGCCCAAAGGCTATGGAAGTATTTTGCTTCTTGTGCACGTATCAGGATGCAAGAGACACAACTACAGCAGATCATTCACTCATGGTGGAGCATGGAGTCCCTAACAAAGGTTAACAAAATTGTAAGAATAGTCCCTGCTATTTTAATTTGGGAATTGTGGAAGAGGATAAATACTAGGAGCTATGGGAAAGATTCCTCCTATGATTGGGTGGTTTACCAATGCCAGAGAACAATCCAATCAATAATTAAAGAGAAATTTCCATGGATGAGGGTGCCTAAAAGGTGGTCAAAAATGATAAGCAGTCTGGAAAATTACAGACCTAGACTGTATTATCATAAGGTAAATTGGAAAGCACCCAATACTGGGTGGATAGTTTGTAACACTGATGGGGGGAGTCGAGGCAACCCTGGAGATAGTGATTATGCATTCTGTATCAGGGATTGGGAAGGCAACTTGATCTATGCAGAAGCTCAATATCTGGGGCTGAGCACTAACTCAAAGGCGGAAGCTAAGGCTATATTACATGCATTAAAACATTACAAGAAAAGAAATTACTCGCAAGTTGAAGTGCAAACAGATTCTAGTACATAAGAAACATGATATTAGGTGAATGTAGATGTTCATGGGAGTTGATTGAAATAGTGGAAGAGGTTCAACAGCTAAAACAACAAATGACAGTCCACATTGTCCATGTATTTAGGGAGGCTAACCAGTTGACAGACAACATAGTAAATGACGCAATGGACACAAAGGAACACAAACAGTACAACCAGTTCATGCAGTTATCAAGTAAGAGCAGAAAGTTTTCGAACATGGATAAACAGGACACCCCTTATATTAGAGTGAGGACCAGGCCTATTCACAGGTAAGTCTTGCAAACTAAGCAGCCAAGGAAGAAGGAATTGTAAAGCAGGAGGATTTGCGGAGCTTACAAATGGAAGTTTGTCAGAATATCAACACCAGTGAAGCAGATAAAAGTGAAGAACTGGAGGAACACATCCCTTCATTCCAGATCTGAGCAAGCATAAACAGATTCACCCATAGCTCATCAACGAAGGAAGCTATTCGACATCCCCGGAATATCTACACCCATAAAGTCGACATCCCAGAACATGACCCCTTCGTTCCAGATCTGACCCATAGCGTATCAACAAATGAAGATGTACGACATCCCCAAAACATGCAAACAAGTAGGAGAAGCGGCAGAAGGAAATGTGAGGAAACAAGAAGAATCTGTGCAACATTGATGAGGAATCATCGAGGAATCGGCGAGAACCCATCGATGAAAAGAAGAGCCCTTACCTATGGATTTCACCTATGGATCACTACATAATAGAGCTGCCGGTCAAGAGCTGAAGAGGGAGCTGACCATGGAGGAACCTGGACAGCACAAAGTGGAGCTGAACATGATAAGAAGAGTGTAGAAGTGTGTAGGAATGAAGAATGTAAAAGTGTGTAGAAATGGAAAGTCAAGGGAGAAGCCCTATAAAGTAGGGTCTGAAAAACATTTGGACTGGGCCAAGACATTGGGCCTCCGAATGCAAAATGTAACATTGCAAACTTGAGTTCGGATTTTTAATAAAATGGTACAATAGCCCACGTAATTAATTTAAAAAAAATAAATGAAAAGATGAAACACACCTTCTGAAGGTGTTTACCACTAATCTTCATATACGCTTGTCATTCCTTGTTGAAAAAGATAGTTAATATAGAATAATGGATCATTACTTTTTCCATTTGAGAAAGTTCACAAGTTAGCAGATGTAACAACCCTATACGTTGTTTATGATATTACCTAGTCTTTCCAGTGTTTAGAGTCTTTTTTGTAGTGACTCGGATGGCACCGACATTTCGGTCTTTTAATTATTTGTTTGAATTTTGTACAAGTTTTCATATTTTCGAGCTTATAGAATTTAGATAGTTGACTTACGTCAAAGGTTTAGATAAATGGTTGCAAAATATGATTCTAACTATTTTATCAACTCCGAAAAGGTCATCTTAGGCTAAGAATATGGTCGGCATGATTTTTGAAGCTATCAATGCGAGATTGTGTTATTAGACGTTTTAGTCTTTAAGCTTTAACCTAAGTTTGACCTTGGCCTACATTCTTTAAAATCATGCCTAGAAGAGAATTTTGTCAGCATGATTAGCTCTAGAATATCGAGTTTGATCTAGAACGACCTTTCATGCATGTCCCGAGGCTTCATGTCTCACTTTGAACCATTTTGTGGATTTTTAGATTAAAGTAGTGCTTGAGTGTAGGACTCACTTTTTGCCAAAATGATATCTGTATGAAATTTTGACTACTTTAGTAAATCTAAAATGCCTAATTTGGTGGGGGTAGCATAGTCCATTTACATGCACGAAACTCCAAATAAATCTCAAACACCCCATAGGAGCTTTTTCAAATCTCAAGTTTAGGCCGGTGCAACACCTAGTCTTCTCTGGGTTCACACACCTCTAGCCATGTTCGCATGTATGCGTCCCCTTTTTGAAGAGAGGAAGAGCTAGGCACCGTAATCGCAGGTAGCTTGCCACATTCGCTAACGACAATAGAGGTTGACCCTATATGTTCGCAGGCTAGGTGATGCGTTTGCGGTTATTTAGTGTTCGAGGACCTCAAGAGGGCCCAAGCATTTGGTTAAATTTTTAGGTACTTTATTAGAGGTATAGCGTTCTATTAAGAGAGTGGATCATCGTAACATCGAGGACCAGTTCATGCATCTTTACTGGCATCAAAGTTGTTCATGGTTCATCTGGTGTTCAAGACCTATAGGTTGGGGTGGTTGTAGCAGCACATCTCGTTCCTTGAGGTTGTCGTAATGGTTTTCACATGGGAGATCCTCTTACACTTATAGAGATCTAGATCATCTTGTATGGTAGTGTCCTAGACAAGGTTTTGGGGACCCAACCTACTTCATCAGTTCCAACTATATGATCAGCACCTCAGGTAGAGCTCAGCTGAGTAGAGGTAGTCATACTTTAAAAAGGGGTGTAGGTGATGCCTTAGTCCAACGGGGTAGAGATAGAGGTATGGTTCAAACAGATGAGGTTGAAGAGTTGATGCTGTGCATTTTCGAGAAGGCCCAAGGCCGAGACTTTAGATGTAGTTATCACAAATATTGTCTCAGTCTGTCGTCGATCTGCATTTATATTATTTGATCCTAGATCTACACACTCCTATGTCTACCTATTATGGATTTGACTAATTGTGTTACTGTATGCTAGTGCCTATACATGTTTCCATACTGGTAGGTGAGCCTTTGCGATGAATTAGTGTGTCGATTCTGTCTTATCTCATTGGCTAGATATGATACTTGGCTAAATATATTATATCGGAGGCGGTAGACTTTGATGTGGTTTTGGTTATTGATTGACTTTCTCCATATCAAGCTATTCTTGATTGTTATACTAAGACAGTGACTTTGGCAATGCTTACCGAGTGAAATGATTTTAGTGGTTCCTATCCTAGAAAGGTTATCTCCAATATTTGAGCTCAAAAACTGATTAATAGAGGTTGTTTATCCTACTTGGCTTTTATTCGGGATTAGAGGTGTCCAAAACTAAAGCGTAACCATTAAGTCAACTGTAAAATTGGCTTATTAGCTTAGTGGTATTAGGTTATCGAATAAATGATTGAAAAACATATTAAAATTATATAATTAACAGAAGGGGTGGATTATTCAATTTTCTTATTAGGTAAATTATTAACACGTCAAAAATTACCATACTTACATTTTTATTTTAGGTATATTAGCCTCATTTACTATTTTACCATGATGTATAAGAATAATTATATATTTACTTTTTTGTAATCATATATGTATTGCTTTAAAGAATACATTGAGCAGGTTATCAAAGCATTAAAGCTTAAGAGTAAAAGGCATAGAGAAACCCATTTATTCTGCTAATTTCTATTACTCTAAAGTCTAACCTATGTCTCTTCATCTTTCTTTTTACTATTTTTTCTTTTACTACTTACTAACTCACTATATTTAAAATAGTGAAAAAAGTCATTCTTTAAGGTGTGATTATGTGTTCATTGAAAAAAAAGTACTATAATGATTAGAGGTTAGTTGATACATCAACCCATAACAATTCATTAATTGCTAATCAATTACCGAACAACCAATATTTAATAGGTTTGCTAGTAGATTAGTAATTTTAAAAATCGATATACAATAAGCTAAATCGCTATGTGAAATTATTCAGCCCTATTCAATATACTAGTGTTGAGCTACCTCCTATAGAGTCTATTCTCATGGTTTAGGAGTTTGTTGACGTATTTCCTATTGAACTTCTTGTCACACCCCTATTTTTTTCCACGCAAGTTTTGAAAAATAGAGTTTTTTCAATTAAAGTGACATTTTGAAAAGGGATTATTTTGTTATTTAAAGTCGTCACTTGGAATTGAGTTTTGGTATTCCAAGTCACCTTTTTTATCCCTAATAAAAAAAATAACTCTTTATTTTTGTCTGCGAAACAAAGATCGAGTAAGGAATTCTATTGACCGAGAGGAAGGTGTTAGGCAACCCTTGAGTCCCGTAGTTTTAGCATGGTCGCTTTATTGATAAGTTTATGGATTAACATAATTTTGAATATGTTGTCTTCATGAGTTTTACAAAAAACATGTTTTTTACCCACCTTCTTTGATTTATTTGAAACTCGTTTAAAACTGTCTTATTTTATCATGTATGGTGTATTGGTAACAACGCTTTCAAACCTTGCCAGAAATTATTATTTCCTATGTTGCACCTAAAACTTACATAATGTTCTTTAAATCGCAAAATTTGTCTATTATTATTGTCGGCCTAATAATGCTTCTAGCCATTTAATTTAGGGAAGTTTAATTACAAAATTGTTTAAAATTCAGAAAAAGTTACAAAGTAAAGAAAAAAAACTTCAATTTTTATATGAAAACTTAGTCTTTGTGACTCATGAAAAGCATAATTAAACAATTCAATATTTGTTACATGGATCAACATAAAATCGTTAATTCTATATTCTAAAAGAATCATCACTTAAATAAAATGCAAAGAAAGTTACAAATTTTGTTCTTATTTTATTTTATGTAAGGAAAAAGTGAATGAAATTTTACTAAGAACACAAAATACATTTTTCATCCAGATGTTATACATACCACATTGGTACATGTTAGGAATTATGAATATCTAAAGTTTTTTCTTCTCTTTGTTTAGTCATTAAAATGAACAGAAAAACATATACTAACTGAAATCAATATTTTACATAATGAATCACTGTCCTTGATTATTTTCGGCATCTAAGTATATTAAGTCATAAAAACATATCATCATTAAAAAAAATGAATCTGAATAAGAATAAAAATTTAGCCAGTGAATTTACTTAAACGTGAAATAAACTATGTGTTGTTTAAATATGAAATAAATACATAAATAAAAATAATCACACAATATGGCAATTTTACTCAAAGCTTAACAATTCAAACATACTTCAAAAATATAGTATCAAAATTAAATAGACATAAAATTTGAGCAACTTTGTAGCATTAGAACATGTCGTATACAATTGTGACTCCAAATCATACAATACAAATTAAATATTACCTTTGGTGAATATTAATTCACGAGAAGAAAATGACCATGACTAAGAGCCAAGAATCCGAAATCACGAAAGCAAACCTCGAACTCAACTTTAGTTTTTCTCTAGTGGTGTTTTTGAGATTTTTTTATTTTATTTTGTGCAAGTTTTTTTTTTCTTCTTGTGTGTATGAAGTGTGTGTGAAAAAGAAATGTAGTAATCTTTTTTTCTTGACTTTTGGTCGTGTGTATGTATGTGTGTAGTATATTGTGTAGAATGTTGGTGTTTATATATGAAGGAGTGTGTAGTCTGTATATATATGTTGTAGTGTAGTGGGGTTTGGAAGTGAAGAAAGGTGGGGAAACATGTATGGGAGTTTGGAATTACTTGGATAAATGGGGTTAGTAGCTTAGGTAATTTACGTTTTTTTTCCTTCTAGTTTGATTTGTTTTTGCTTTGAAACGAAAAATACAAAAATGTTAGAAAACTATTTTAAATTAAAAAATATATAGAAAAGTTAACTAGCTAAAACTAAGATATAATTAAGAAAATACTAATAATACTAAATTATTTAATAGAATCGAAATTATAAGAAAATATATATTTTTTTAGAGATTTTCTCTTCTTTAAAACAAAACTTACACTAAAATGTGACTCTATATTTGTAGTTTTGAAATAAAGTTATTATAAATAAGATAAAAATAAATATATCTATTTAGATTCAAAATTTAAATACTGAAAGGTAGATAACTAGGTTTGGTGAAAAATTAGGTGTTAACACTTTTGAGTGTCCTGTATTTTGTCATTCATCTTGAGTTGGTAACTAAGTCCATTTTTATTGCTCTATATTGTATGGCTCCAACTGAACTTTTTTAAGCATGGGTAAAGTATTTCTCAAAAATCATTTTAGATTTAAGTTGGAATTTCAGACTGGATGTTTGGGGTTTGTGTTCAAGAACTCAATAAAAATAAAAACCTAGTAAAATCTCACAAGTGGGGTCCGGGGAGGGTAAAATGTACACAGACCTTACCACTACCTCATAGAGATAGAGAGACTTTGCCGGAAGACCCTCGTGTCACGACCCTTTCACACCTAATCTCTTAAGTGGGCGAACCAATAATACAAATCTCAACCTATATTTAGTAGTTCAACTTCATAAAATACAATATTAATGCGGAAGTTCAAACTTATAAAAGTAAGAATTACAAAATCCACTAAGTCCATTACATAACATTCCCTAAAACCTAAAAGTCATCACATATCAAGGACATCTAATTCAAATACTAAGTCTAAGAATAACAACACCAAAATAGATCAATAAAATAGTTTATGTCCAAAGGCTAAGGACACCATGTCATAACTGATAGAATCCAATACGAGCTAGATGGGTAGCTCACCCTGAAATCAGATATACTGACGATCAGCTAGAGCTGAAGGCGAGTCAAAGTCGATAGAATACTCATTGCCCTCCACAAAAGCAAACAAAGAAAAATATAAGTAGGAGTCATTACGAGCCATATATACTGAGTAGGTATCATCGCTCGATTCCAAACAGAAACCAATATACATAAAGTAATATCAGGAAATCAACTATAGCACTTAATAATAGCAAGCAACAAACAACAAGTATAAGTAACAACACAATGAAACATGTATATATATAATCTGTCAACAATACCAAGAACACACGTGAGGACTCAAGCCTCCACCCCACGTTTCTTTGAGGAGATAGGTTCTTTGAGATTGAGTATATTAAATCATTTTTATATATTTTCCTTTATTATTATCATGTCGGAACGTGGCACCCAATCCAATATATACTGTGTTGGAACGTGACACCCGATCCAAATATACCGTGCGAAACGTGACACTCGATCCAATATACCGTGTCGAAACGTGACACCTGATTCAAATATACTTGTCGAAAAGTGACAACCGATCCCATATACCATATCAAAACGTGACACCCAATTCAAATATACCGTGTCGGAACGTGACAACCGATCCCATATACCATGTCAGAATGTGACACCCGATCTAATATACCGTATCGGAACGTGAAACCCAATCCCATATACCATGTCGGAAGGTGACACCCAATCTAATTATATTTAATTTATTATTCTTTATCATTACTTTCCACTTAACAATATTTCATCAAGCCTTCTTTATTTAAGGCATCACTTTGATAAGGCTAGTTCAAGATTATGGATTTCATAGTCTTGGGATTGCAGACTAATCACAACACATATCAATCATTCAAACCACAATAATCAACTGCATAGAATAATTTCACAACATCACTCAATAAATATCAATTACTATCGAGAGTCTTTCTAACATATAGAATAAACCATAACTTACCTCAATCGAAGAACCGACGCCATGCTAGCTAATACACTAATGTTTTTCCTTTCTCCAATACCTCCGATCTTTTCATATCTATCAAATATATAATATTCATAAGAACACAAGTCCATAGACACCTATATTCCTATCTATCTTAGACCCACCAATGTAACTTCTAATGTTGGAATCGGCAATCATTAGCCAATGATTACGGTGCATGTTGTCCTCCACCAACTCCTAATATATGTTGTCAATAACAATGTAATAAAATTGTTCATTAAATATCCAAAAGGAAATTAAAGAAGAAGGGCGTTGCAAATTGCAGCAGATCACTTCCAATTTCCACTCTAGTATATGATCCTTACTATATTCATGACTTGTACCTGAAGCAGTGTGGCCTCTCTTCCTCCTCCGTACCCGCCAGCTACATTATCCAAACCTTTTTATTTTCTTTTTCTAATCTATCTGTATTATAAGGAGAATAGTCTTGTATATCATTAATAAATATGACAATAAATTTTTTTAATAAAGATTAAAAATAATTGAATTAGCAAATACATTAAATTTTTTAAAATAAAAAAAGAAAAATGAAATTTAATAGAGAAAATGAGGAACATATGAAAATTATTTAAACTACTATATATGTATATAAATGATAAAAATCAGAATATAATTTCAAATTAAATTAAATATTATCATATATATATATATATATAAGAATTTTTCTTCGTAATTACTATTACTACGTGTAAGAGATAGAGCTATAAATATATATTAAAACTACGTGTAAAAAATATAATTTTCTTGTAATTCTTTAAAAATAGAGCTGTAAATAAATATATATAATCTGCATGGATACATATGCATATAAATTTAAAAAATAATAAACAATCCAAAAAAAAATTATATACACATGTGATTTGTGTTTAGCCATGGTAAGAAATTGTAATATTTTCCTGTAAGTTCTACCATGTAATATGTACATAAATATTACCATGAATATATATGGTAAAACTCAAAAATATTTTAAACTTCTTATTATTTATAAGTATCTAAGAACCAACTTTTATGGTAAACTTCTCACTATCACATCTCTTTGAGATCAATTCAACTAAAAATATATACAAGCAAATATTTCATGTGGCAAATATTTATGAATCAGAATCATGACAATTTTGTGTATAAAAGTAAAAATATGTGTATAATTGGACTTTTACTCTTATATATGGTAAAATATACACGTAATATTTTATCCTTGAATGTTTTTCTTAATTTGTGCGCATAGCTTCACAAATTTAATTAATATGGAATAAAAAGAAGCACCAAATTATTATATAGTGAGATAATATATAATTATTTTAAATTATAGAGTGGTAAATATATATGGAAGAATGTTTGTATAATTAGATAATATTTTCTAAAATGATTATAGATTTTTCTTGCTTGACTACAAAGATTAGCCACAATAATTTGTGACAGAATGATTTAGTTAAAATTCTTCTTTGAGTTCAAAATTAATAAGATTTTGACATTTTAAATAAATTTTTGAAAGCTTTACTACATATATTAATTTTTTTTTAAAAACATCTTTTTAATGAATATTTAACATTATCTCTAACTTTTAGAAGAATTTGTGGTGAAGCTAATTCCCAATTGGTAGAATCTCATGTCAAAGATTACATTCTTTTATATTATCACTTCAGATCTTGAGGTAATATTAAATATTACATTCTTTTTAATTTTAGACATTATATATTACGAGGGTTTCCAGGAAACAGCCTCTCTACCTGTGTGGTAGTGGTAAGGTCTGCGTACATCTTACCTTCCCCAGACCCCACTTGTGGGATTTCACTAGGTATGTTGTTGTTGTTGTATATATTACCGCATATATATATATATATATATATATATATATATATATATATATATAGTAAAAATCAGAATATAATTTTATTGTTGTGTGGATACATGGTCAAATCGGAATACAGAAATAAATAAAATATTACGTGTATATTTGACAAAAGGTAAACTTCTTATTATATATAGATATCTAAGAATCAACTTAATGTACTTCAATTTAGATCATAATAATTTAATTTATACTTCAGAATTATGTCCACTAAAATTGACTATATTTGTAATATATCAAGTACAAAAATGCAATGGAATTTGAAGGTTTGCATAGTGCGATTATGATAGACTTCAGGATATGAAAATCCAAATAACCTATTGCCGTTAGAAATTCTCTTGCAGGACGAGAAGGAAAATATATACTCCATGTATATTTTGCTATATTATTTCTATCGATAATTCTATCATAATCTCAACTATAAATTGTTTAATTTTAGAGATATCGTATTCAAGCATCCGTTGGAAGGAAAATTATCACCAAGTTCAAATAGGAACTTCAGGAGTTGGGATTATATTACATGAAAAAGTTTATTGTTGGACCAAATAAATCTAGGTTCAAAACCAACAATCATAAATTGAAATTAATGTGTACTCATAGAACTATCGTACAAAAAATAAATGATCTATGCATTGATATGACAATTTTCAAACTTCGACCATTTGAACACTTGATAAATCAAGTTGATATTGATGAGAGTAAACTATTCGGTAATTATTATTTTCATATTTCATTTAATTTGAATGTTTTACCAACTTTATCTCATACTATCATTTCATCATTATGATAGAATGTTAAATGCTCTCTAACGGCTAACTTGCTCTCTCTCTAAAAATTGCTCTCAAAAATAACGCTCACTGCCAGCTCCACCGGAATGGCGCGTGAGCCGCCGGCGGACGGCAAAAGGCCGCCGGACAAAGAACAACAGGAGTGCCTGGATGAGGGGCTTCTTCTACAACAAGAAACGCGCTCAGATCCATCCCACAACTCTAGGAAATCGCAAATCAGTCCAGCGATTACTGTGGCGATATCCGAAGAAGAGTTGTCTAGGGCTCGTGAAATTATGTCCTTGATAAATTTGGGTCAGATTCGAGTAATACCGAAGGGTGGAGATGAATCTACATATCCTGATCCACCCTTTGGTCAAAAATCAGACCAATCTAACGTGCCAATTAAGAGATCTAATCAGGCGATTTTGGCGAGAATTGCCTCAAAAATGGCCTGAGCTGCGCCTTGATATTCGACCAACTTCTGAGCTGATTCGAGACATCGCACTTATTGGAGATGTTTCTTCACGACCTCATCTACAATCTGATCAATTTTGGGCCAATTCCACCGGTGATATCGATGGCGGGGACTTGACAGTCGCCGGCGATGGAGCTCTGGCGAGTTTCGAGGGTCGTGATATATGTCAAAATGATCCTGGGAGGGAGGAGAATCCTCCAGGCCAAAAAGCTCCAAAACTTAATGTGGAGATTGAGTCAAATTTGGGACTTAGGGTTCCGACAACGCAAAAAATTCCCAATGTTGAAGATGAGGGGCAGAACATCAATTCTAATATTGATGTTACCAGTGTGTCCATAGCATTGAATTCTGATCAAGATAGGAGTAAGCAAGTTCATCAAGAGGTAAATAAGGATTCAGCATCCTTAGGAGGTAAGTTTTTGGATTTGATTAATATTACTGGTAATATTTCTAATGATGCTAGGTCCAATTCTGTGATGGCTCAATGTAAAGGTCAATGTGACTTTCTTGACAATGATAAATATGACGTTCCTGACTATCAGCAAGATAACTTGGACCATCAAAGGCAGGTTAATCCAGGTCTGGTAAATGAGGGCAAGAGCACTGGCAGTGGTAATAATAATAAGGGCAACAAGGAGAGTGGCAAAAACAACGATAATCAAGTCTCTCAGCCTCTTATATTTCACCCCACCCCCCCAACCCCATGATCTGACCAACCTTACCTCCAATTTTCAGAACCAACCTCCTCTTCACCAAAATCCAAGTCAGATTGGTAACTCTGATAAGGCCATCAAGAATATACCTTCCCCTCCTATAACCAGCAGATTCCCTAAGACTAACCAAGTCCCTGAACCAGCCTTTTTTACCATTGTTCACTCCTATGCTTCCAAGCTTAGGGCCAACCAAGCTAAAGTTGAAGTCCCTGTGGATCTAAGCCCCCCCCCCCCCCCCATCTTTACTACAAGACAAGGTCTGCCAGCTGTTATCTTCAGGAAACAGGACTACATGATTAAACTAGCTGAAAAGTGTAAATATACCTTGATTGGGAAATTTTTTAACACTATGCCTAAGATTGACCTGATCAGAAAGAGTTTCATTCAGCAAACTCAGCTTATTGGTATGAAAATTGCCCATTTCAATGTCAAACATATTTATATTGATCTACATAATGCGGAAGATCATATCAATATTTGGAACAAATAGAGGATGTTTACTGAAAGGCAGCTTATGAGGTTACAAATCTGGACACCTTCTTTCACTCCTGATAAAGAAACACCTATTGTTCATATGTGGGTGACACTTCCGGAATTACCTTGGCACTGCTATGATAAAGAATTCATTTCTGCCTTGTTAGCCCCTATTGGGAAGACTTTGTATTTGGATGCAGCTTCTATTCAAAAAACAAGGGAGAGTGTTGCAAAAGTTAGGATCCAGATTGATATTACTAAAGAAAGGCCTACACATGTTTGGATCGGTACTGATGAGGATGATTATACTATAGGCAGGTGGCAAGCTATTCAGTACGAAGGTCTACCTGACTACTGTATGTATTGTAAGCATCAAGGGCATAAAGCTCAAGTTTGCACTGTCAAAAAGAAGGATGAAGCTGAAAAGAAGAGAAGAGAATCGAGATTGAGATTAACTCCAAAGATGAATTCCACAAGACTGATCAGGTTCATTCACTTCTAAACCCCCCCTCCCCCCCGGTTGTTAATTCTAATGGCTTTTCTAGTGATACAAATGTAGCAGGTGTTCATCATGCTGGAAAGGAGCAGCAAAAAGAGGAAAATAAAGAGGACTGGCAGATTCAGAAAAGAAAACAAAACCAGAAGAATAAACAAACAAGTGTGCCTATAGATATAGATCTTACCTATGGTAAGGTTCAATGGAAGCCAACAGGTAACATTATCAGTGGCATCAATGATCAAGGTAATGAGAAGCAGACCAAGAATTATAACTCTGGCACAAAGGAAATGGGAAAAGGTAGTGACTCAGGTAGAAAAGGGTAGGAGAATGTATCTAGAGGCCCATGTATTGACTTATCTCCCCATGGGAGTGTTGATCTTGATCATCAGGATCAAACCCCCATTCCCCATAATATTAATGAGCTTGTTGAAGTTGTTAAATCCCAAACCCCTATCCCCTCTAGTTTAGCTGATTTTGAAGTCTGTGGTGGTGAGGAGTGGTTGAAGGAGACACCTACTAACCTGTAGGAAGGGGATCCAAGGGGTGGGAATCAGTCTCAGAATATGATTGAGACATCTTTCACTGAACCTAGATTGGACTATAGAGCTCCTGCTACCCCTATTGGTCAATCTCAGATGCTTCATCACAGTTCCAGTAGACCTAATCAGTCTAAGGAGGTTCCCCCTGGTCAGAGCAACATTATGGGATCAATGGCAAAAAATTTAGGTTCCTTTGCCAGCACTAGTACTACGGGGACTAAAGGCAAGAAGAACAAACTGAGCAAGAAAAGAAGGGATGCCCTTAAGAAGAAATCTGAAAACCAGAAGGTTACTGAGGTTGTTATTACAGAGTGTGCCTTCAATTCAGATATAGCTATGCCTTGTGGGGATACAGATGAATATGGAGTCATTAATTCAGAGAATGAGCTTGACAAGGATAACTTTCCTATTGATGAAGAGGAAGATGAAGGAACCAGTCAGAAAAGGGTCTATGAACCCAGTACTGAGCATAAGGAATGGACCCAAGAGGAGGTACAACAGGTGGCTGATCAACAAGGCCTATCTCCTAGAGGTCTGCATCAGAATAGTTTCAAGAAAAAAATTCAAAGATACTGTATCTACCTCTGTTGGTAGACCAAATACCAGATTATTTGCTTCCAAATCTTCTCAATGATTAGCACCTTCGTATGGAATGCTAAGGGCATTAATACTAAGGGTTCCCTAGAGAGAACCAAAAATCTCAAGCATATTCATCATCTGCCCATGATATCTGTTCTGGAACCTTTTTTGATAATTCTCAACTGGTTCATTTCTGGATCAAATTGGGTATGGATAAGGCTATTTGCAATAACAATAACAAGATTTGGGTGTTCTGGAATGAGGAGGTGAAATGTTTAATTCTGGACTCTGATGACCAACAGATCACCTGTGAGGTAAAGCATAGCCAGGACCCTCATTCCTTTATTGTTACTGTCGTTTATGCCAAGTGTAGGGACCATCTCAGGCATCCCTTATGGGAGAAAATGCTTCACATTGCCAACACTAAGTTAGACATGCCTTGGTGTGCTGTGGGAGATTTTAATGTTATTACTTCCACTGAGGAGAAACTTGGGGGGGGGGGGGGGGGGGGGGGGTCCCTTACAACATCAAAAAGAGTTTTGAGTTTATTAGTGTTATTGAGGCCTGTGGTCTTATTGATTTAGGCTTTACTGGACATAATTTTACTTGGCGCAATAACAGAGGTGGTAATTCCTGCATTTGGAAGAGGCTTGATAGAACCATGGTTAATGATAAATGGTTGGAGTGCATGCCCCTAACTACCATTACTCATCTGCCTTCTGTGGGTTCTGATCACTGTCCTCTCTTGATGGAAATGTCTCCCAGTTCAGAAAAAGGTGTCAAGTACTTCAAATTTTTTAATTGATAGACTGAGCAACCCACTTTTATGAATATTGTAAAGGACTGTTGGGCCAGGAAGGTACTTGGAGACCTCATGTGGATTTTTCATCAGAAGCTGAAGAATCTGTCTTCTACTATCAGTACTTGGTCTAGGAGCCAGTTTGGTGATGTCTACGCTAAGGTCAGGGATTTTGAAGAGAAAGTTAAGCTGGCTGAAGAAGACCTCATCACAGATAACACAGAAGATAAAAGGAGTCACTTATATGGTATAAATGTTGAATATATAAGGTTTTTGAAGATTGAAGAGTCCATGCTCAAGCAGAAATCTCAACTTCACTGGTTTAAGGATGGTGATGCCAATACCTTGTATTTTCATACTCTTATAAGAGGAAGAAGGAGGAGACTTTATATTCACAGAGTGCAAGATGAAAGTGGGGAGTGGATCCAAGGGGATGATAATATTGCAGGGGCAGCATGTGACCATTTCCAGAACATCTTTACAGGTCATTGAGGAGGAGGTGATAGATTGTATTCCTACCATGCTTAATCAAGAAAATAAAGACAATCTCCAAGCCTTGCCTACCATGGAGGAATTACATCAGGTTGTGATGTCCCTTAGTCCTCATTCAGATGCAGGTCCTGATGGTTATAATGGTAAGTTCTATCAAATGTGTTGGGATATCATCAAGAATGATCTTTTGAAGACTGTCCAGGCCTTCTTTTGTGGGCAAGGTATCCCTAAATATTTTTCTCACACTTGCTTGGTGTTGCTGCCTAAGTCCAACAATCCCGACAAATTTGCTGAATACAGGCCTATTAGCCTTAGTAATTACATCAACAAGATCTTTTCCAAGTTATTGAGTATGAGATTGGCTCCTATTTTGCCTCTACTGGTTCTAAGAATCAGTCTGGCTTTGTTAAAGGTAGAAATATCTCGAAAAACATCATGCTTGCTCAAGAGATCATTCACCAAATTAAAAAACCAGTAGAAGGGGACAATATTGTCATCAAACTTGACATGGCCATGGCCTATGATAGGGTGTCTTGGGCTTTTGTATGTGTTGTTATGAGAAAGATGGGTTTTGGTGAACAGTTTATTGACATGGTTTGGAGAATTATGTCTAATAATTAGTACTCTATCATTGTGAATAGTACCAGACATGGTTTCTTCCATTATACCAGAGGCCTTAAACAAGGTGATCCTCTTTTTCCTGCCTTGTTTATCTTGGGGACTGAAGTTTTATCTAGAATGCTCAACAGATTACATCAGCTGCCTAGATTTCAAGGTTTCTATACGAAGCAAAGAGGTCCTCAGATTAATCATCTCAACTTTGCTGATGATGTGATCATCTTCACCTCTGGTACTAGCAACTCTTTAGAACTGATCATGAAGACTTTATCCACCTATGAAGAAGTGTCTGGTCAGATGGTTAATAGTAACAAAAGTCATTTCTTGGTCTCTCCTACAGCACCTTAGAGTACAAGTGATAGGGTCTATATGATCACTGATTTTACTCATAAACCAGGCCTTATAACATATTTAGGGTGCCCTCTTTACATTGGAAGACAAAGGGTGATTTATTTTTCAAACATGGTCTCCAAAATTATTGCTAGAATTTCTGGTTGGCAGTCTAAGATCTTAAGCTTTGGTGGTAAAGCTACTCTTATTAAACATGTTCTTCAGTCCATGCCTATTCATCTGTTGTCTGCAGTTTCTCCACCTTCCACTACCCTTAAACAGATTCAATGTCTTACTGCTGATTTCTTCTGGGGATGGTGGGAAGGTAAGAAGAAGTACCATTGGTCTTCCTGGAAGAATTTGAGTTATCCTTATGAAGAAGGGGGAATTGGAGTCAGATTAATTAAAGATGTGTGTAAATCTTTCCAATTCAAGCACTGGTGGACCTTCAGGACCAAAAATACCTTATGGGGGGACTTTCTCAAGGCTAAGTATTGCCCGAGGTCTAACCCTGTGAGCAAAAAAAGGGGTACTGGTGAGTCTTTGGTTTGGAAACATATGATGCTGAATAAACAGGAGAAGGAACCTCACATTCAATGGAAAATCAACTCTGGAAATTGTTATTTTTGGTGGGTTAATTGGTTAGGAGTTGGCCCCTTGGCTCACCTCAGGGATACAAGTTGCAGGCTCAATAACACCAAGGTTTTTGAATTTATCCAAAATGGGCAGTAGAACCAGGACATGATCCATAGCATTGCCCCCCCCCCCCCAGGTAGTTGACAGAATCTTAAACACCCACTTACAGGTCTTAAATGGAACTACTGACAGAGCTATATGGAGTCTCAACTCTAATGGAGATTTCACCATCTCTTCTACCTGGAACTTGATAAGGGACAAGAGAGTGAAGGCTAAGCTCAACACTGGTTTGTGGCACAAGAATATACCATTTAAGTGTCTTTTTACTATGGAGGGAATTAAAAGGTAAGTTACCTACTAATGATAGTTTGATCAGATTTGGGTATGAGCCTAGCAAGTGTTACTGTTGCTATAAACAAGGGTGGGATACAATTGGTCATATTTTCATCACTGGCCATTTTGCCCAGAATGTGTGGAAGTACTTTGGTAACTCCTGCGGGGTACTTATTGATTACAGTCCTTTGAGGCCTACCATTATGAGATGGTGGAATATGAGATATAGGAGTGATGTCCAGAAGCTCATTTTTCAAGTTGTGCCTATTTTCATTTGTTGAAATATATGGGAAAATAGGTGTGTTAGTAAGTATGCAGCCAAAAGGTCCAACCTGACAAGAGTGAAGTACTTAGTGCACAAGGATGTCTCCTACATGCTGAGGATAGACTACCCCTGTATTGACTGGCCCAGTACTTGGAAGGATATTGTGAACATGGCTGATAATTGTGTTCATGATATAAAAATCACCCCTGTCAAGTGGACTAAACCACATGATCAGTGGGTGAAATTAAATTCAGATGGTAGTGCTCTCTCCAATCCTGGTAGGTTGGGTGGTGGAGGTATTATCAGGAATAAAGGAGTTCTTTTCTTATTTGCTTATTCTACTCCCATTGGAGTAGGGACCAATAATAAGGCCGAACTAGAAGCTGCCATTTTTGGAATTGATTGGTGTATTCAGTTGGATTATAAAAAAGTCATCTTGGAGGTTGATTCGGAATTGTTAAAGAAATGGATGACTGATCAACAGGCCAACCACCCTTCTATAGACATTGCTCATGGCCTAGACAGGTTACACCATCTTATATCTCCATTGGAGGATTTTAGGTGCAATCATGCACTCCGAAAAGCTAATTTTGTGGTTGATTCACTTGCAAAGCATAGCCATAAGTTCAACAGCCCTCAGCTTTATTTTAATATTCAGCAAATGTCGAGGGAAGCCAAAGCCTATTTCTACCTCGACAAAGATGATATGGTCACATTCAGAAGAAGGAAGTCCAAGAGAATAAACAAGCCTCCTTAAGTTGTTGTTTCTTGATGCACCAGGACTTCTCCTGGTTCTGCAGCTAGTCCCTGCTGAGTATTGTGTTTGTTTTCTTTAGGATTAGCTGTAGGTTTATTTTACTTTTAGTATTGTAAGGGGAGAGTCTCCCTCGTTTATTGCTTTCTTAGAGTATATGTATTGAGAGTGGTACTCTCGTAGGTATAGTCTAGGTTTGCTTTCTCTTTTTAGAAATGGGGACTAGTTGGCTAGCCTTAGAAGGTAGGCCGACTGGTGTACCACCATAGGTCGGAGGTAAGGTTTATGTCCCCCTCCTTTGTACTTGTTTTATTTTGTTATTTATGATAAGGCTTGGGGGTGTGTGGCTCAACCCCTGACCGCCACGAGGGGTGAGATCCTTGGGTTAGGTCTGTTAAATAAAAAAAAATTATTATGATAGATATTATAGGAGAAATTGTTGTTTATGGACCTGTACAAGAATACAAAGAAGGTGATAAATCCAGATGCTAAGTTATATTTATTATATTTATATGGACCTGTACAAAAAAAATATTTATTTAAAAATAAAAATATATTATTTATAAATTTGAGTTATGTTTAACCATGGTAACAAAGTAGAATTTTTTTTGAAATTTTTACACAAATATACAACTTTGGGCACAAAATTACACGTCCTACCGAATTCTTTGAAAATACCAAAAAAACTACACTCATTCATTTTTTTTTCATTTCCCAACACTATTATATCACATCACACACCACAATAATCACATTCAAAATACCAAAAATCCTAAATTTGTACATAAAGTTGGTATTTTACATGGTATTTTTCAAAGAGTTCGGTAGGACATGTAATTTTATCCCCAAAGTTGTATATTTGTGAAAAATCCCCCTTTTTTTTTCTCTGTTCATGAGTAATTTATTGTGAAAAAAGTTTTAAAAAGTGTATTTTTGTTATTTTTCAAATTCTTGAAAAATTCTTAAATTTTATGGCTGAACATATTATCCAGCTTTCAACTAGAAAAAGGTCAAAATTTTTGTGGTCAAATATTCATAAGTATTTAATAATCACTCTATATTTTAAGTACAATATTATAAGTGGAAAAATTAATATTTGTTTTTTAAAAAAAAAAAATTGTCAAGAACCGATATTATTAATTAAGGTGTTATAAGTTCACAAAGTGTTTCAAATAAAATTTTATAATTATTGAAATATTACATTTATGTGATAGAATATTTTCTGCTATAACATTTTTTTTAAAATTAATTCAACGAATAATATTGTTTTCAAAATATTCATTTATTTTTAAACTATAAATATGATAATCATTAAAATTGAGTTGAATGTTATTCTCTTAGACAATATATAAACTATGAATAAATATATATAATTCGTGCATCGCTCGGGTACGTATACTAGTTATGTATTAAAAATGAAAAACTCTACTATTTACTTTCAATAAATATAAGATAAGTGGTATAAGTTTTAAAATAAATATTCACTTTAGTCCATAAATAAAATTAATTATTTAAAGTTACCCTTAAACTATCTAATCGAAGTTACCATATAGTCTAAAAAGCTCTTCTAAAATTTACGAGATAACTCTTTTATAATATACAAAACTTTATATCCCAAAACAACTTAAGGGGCTATTGCACCTCGTCTCAAAAAATCAAGTTCCCCCAAAAAGGAGAAGATACTACATATGAAAAAGAAAATCAACTAAAGTGGAAAGCAAATGATGATATATAAACACAATAGTAATACAATAAAGGTAATAAATATAAGTTGAAAATAAACAACACAAGATATAAAGACACGACTAATCCTACTATATCACAAGGCTAGACATTAACCTACCCCCACAAGCCTATTAACCTTCTACCCTAATAAGAGACCTCCACTCCTTTCTATCTAAGGTCATGTCCTCGGTGAGATGATGTTTCGTCATATCATGTCTAATCACCTCATGAACTCAAATTTTACTAAAATGCTGATTTTGAGTAGATTTCAGTTCCATTTTCTAATCAGTTTTCGCTAATGGATATTTAATACTTCATAGAATATTTTTATGCAAAGATTTTCAAATTTCAACCCCGTTTCCAAAATTGATTTTTTGAACCGTTTTTGCCATTTTCTCCAAATTCCGTAGTGCAATGTGTTGAGCCTTGTATTTTGTATTTATTTAATTAGAATCTAATGGAAATCAATTTTGGATATATATTACATGAAATGATTTATTGATTGAGACACAGTATTATCATGGCTATGCGAATTGGCGTGCTAAATGAAAATTTAGATATGGTAAAAATTGTATAAGTATTGTGAGTCGATTATTGATGAATATTATTTGTTGATGTATAAATTCTTACAATTGCTTCATGTTGACTATGACTTCTTTGAAATTGCTATATATATATATATATATATATATATATATATATATATATATATATATATATATATGGCTTGGATGTATGCGACTTGGATGGTAGGAGTACATATATTTTTCATTGCTTTAATTAGGGTTTAAAATTCATTTTCTAGGTATCATGTTGTTGGGTACTCACCCCTTGCTTCTATACTAATGTAGGTATTGAGCTCAATACATGCCGATCTCTTCATTTTCTATTTTGGTCTGAGCTTTGGGACAATCCAAGAGGTAGCAGCTAGTCCTTTTCAATAGACTTTCGAACTTTCATCTACTTATTGTTTTTGTTCTATTTGAGAATCAAAGACATTGAGACTTGAATGAATTTCTTTTGAGTAGAAGCTTGTACATGTGACACCAGTCTTGAGTCAATTTTTATATTTGGATATCCTTCTTTTAATGCTTATCTGTTCATACTTAGATTGTACTTTCGTTTTATTTTTGTTGGTTTCATTATATCCTATATAGGCTGGCTTGCCTCGGTAGATTGAAGGTGAATGCCATCACACCTAGATTTCGAACTGTGACACACACTTTCTCCTCACACATTTTATTTCTATCCACATTTGTGATATTCATATGTGATTTTATTACAATAGGAATTCGGTGATAGCTAAGTCATCAATGATTTCTCTAATGAAGGTAGTTGTTGTAGTGTGACAATGACATTAATAACTAATTTATTTATTTTGCTTGTTCGGTCTGTAATGAATTATTACAAGCGTATTCTAATTTTGAAGAAATTTACATATTATCATTGTTTTATCTTCATTATTGGAGCTACTATAAAGTACTAATAACATTTCGTTGAAGTCATACACTGTCACAATTGAAACTAGAAGTTTTAAAATTTAAAAATTAAATTTTTACAAATAAGTCTTTTTCTGAAAAAAGAAAATGAAAAAACTCCGTCTATATCAAAAAAGTCATGGGAGATATGGTGAGGTGAGAAATGTTTATTAATAGTGTGGTTGAAGTTACTGTATTGGTTAATGAATATATTAGATGAGTGGAATGTAACTGCTCATTCACCTCTCTATATTAAACGCATTAGTTGACACTTGACTCAAATAAAATTAAAAAGGCTTCAATTAATTAGCTTTGACAATGACTTAAAAACACATTAGAATGAATGTTACCCTCTTCATTTTATTTTGTCTCGCGTATTTTTATAAATTATAATTTAAAATAACTTTTATATAAAGAAAGAAATTTCTAATTAAAGTGGCATTACAAACTAAAAAAAGTGATTAATATATTGAACTTAAAATATTAAACAAAAGGCATCTGTATTTCAACAGTTAGGATAATTGCCTTCCAAGCAATAGACGCAAACATTATGTTTTTAGATATTATTTTTGCCAACCACTCCAATTTATTCTTTTGGCCACTCACATGTTCGATACTCTCTAACTGTTCAAATTTGTCTAAGAGCTTGTCAAAAACATTAACATAGTTAAAAAGAAAGTCTCTTAGCAGTGATAGGGTCTGTCAAAAATACTAAGATAGTAAAAAAATAATAATTAATTTGTTTATAAAATAATGATAAGGTCTGCATACATTTTACCTTCTACAGACCATACTTGTGGGATTCTATTAGGTATATTGTTGTGATATTACTTATGTCACATGAAAAGATAGAATTAAAGAATTACACAAAAATGAAAAGGGGATTTTTCAAAAATATACCCAAAAAATTTAATATTTACATGGTCCTACCAATTTTTTAAAAATTACAACTAAAATACCAAGTTTATTTACAAAACTAGGAGAGAGAGTGTTTGAGTGTAATTATTGAAGTCTGTGATGTGATATAATAGTGTTGGGAAATGGAAAAAAAGTGAATGGAAATTTGTTTAGTGTTTGATGTGATATAATATTGTTGGAAAATAGAAAAATAAGGAAATAAGACAATGTTAGTCCACTTTATAATAGCTGCTAAGGTGCGTGAAAAACCATCTGGAACACCATAAGTTGTGGTTCACAACCCGTCATATATATATATATTTTAAATATATACATATATGTATAAATGATGAGAAAAAAACGCCGAAAAAAAGAAACACGAAGGCGTTTAAAAATATATTTTAAAATTTTTTCATATGTTATAGATTATTCGTGAAGGATTAAAGTATGTAAAATAATTTAGTGAGCAAAAAAAAAATTTAAAAATAATTCGAGGAAAATCTATATAATATAAACAAGAAGATCCAAAAAAAGATAATGAGAAATAATAGTGTTTGGTAGTGTATAAAAAATATTTTAATTTGTGTCCATTTTTTAAAGTAGTGCATTTAATGTGATTTGATGGGAAACTCTTTTCAACAACCTAGATATCCTAGGATATTATTAAGTTGGTGTACTTCATGGACATATGAAAAATGTCATAATAGTGATATTGTACTAGTTGGAGGGAAATGGTTTGAGTGTCATAATAGTGTTGTTTGATTTCAATGGTGTGTATGTGTGTTTTGTTTTTTGAAAAATTCATGGTATACCATGTTGGTACTTTGGTTTCTGGTATTTTTAAGTGGTTAACTCGCCCAGTTGTTAGGTGTCTTGTTTGGTGTTTAATCTGGTTGTGTTCATGGTTTATTGATGTTTATGTAACTTTACTAAAAGGTAAGGGAATTTGGAAAAACAAAAAGCACGTCAGGTGGTTTGTGTAAAACTAGTTTCAAAATGGTATAACAACCTTGTGGTGTATCTGTTATTTGTTTTTTGGTAAAATCCTTGGGATGACATGTTACTTGTTTAAATTTGGGTATGTGATTTGGTTCTGTAAATACAGGTACTAAATGTTTTATGCAAAATTCATGGTATACCATGCCGGTACTTTGGTTTTTGGTATTTTTAAGTGGTTAACTCGGCTAGTAATTTGGTGTCTGGTTTGGTGTTTCATTTGGTTTTATTCATGGTTAATTGATGTTTATGTAACTTCTTAAAAAAGTTGAATTTCTGGTACGTAGTTAAAATTCATGGTTTTACTTGAATTTACATATATTTTAAAAAGGGGAAAGGAAATCTGGAACCGAACATTTTATGGAATGTAGTTAAAATTATGGATTTAACAAATCTTGCTTGTTGGCACATAATAGTAATTCAACGTAATCCATGAGTAGATTAAAGGTTAATTAGGGGTGTTACCAAAATGACACTAGAATAAATGGGCATGAAAAAAAATATTTTAATCACGTGATAACAATTACCGCAAGGGAATTAAAAATTAACAAAAAATATCTAAAACAAAAATTACACCACAAAAGGACACACTGATGTACAAAAAAATATTTTGTCCAACTTTACATTAAAACTATGACTTCCTCCTAGGAACATACTTAGACACCGAGACCATTTTGCTTTCACCTACGTGCACAGCTTGCCTCGTTGGGTGTAATGTCCATGATTTAACGGTATACACTACAAATCTTTAAAAAAATAAAACCAAAATGAATATAAAATAGGGCTAAAAAAAAGTGGACTATCTACCATGGGTATCAACAATATACAAACATTGGAACAAACAAAAAGGAATTCGGGGGTGGGGCTAGGGAAGAAATGACATTCCTTTTGGTATATGTAATGGTAAAATTTCAGTAATTACGAGCAAAAAATTGCAAAACAACCATTTCAAACATTAGCGCAGGGGTAGAGATTCACACATTGGCACACCCCCAAAAGAAAAGTAAAAATAAACCCACACAAAAAAAGGGCATATGGCCTACCAATAATTATGAAATTCCCCAATTTAAAACAAGAAACATTAAAAATCACAAGAAAAAGGGGACCTACTCCATTTCAGACCCAAAAAACATCAACATTATAGAAACCCAACAAAACATAGTTGATAATCCACTTGACAATATGCATATCATATAACCATTATAAAGCATAAAAGATTAGAAAAAACCAAATTTCAGTTATATTCGAGACAAAAATGCCAAAAAAAAAACATTTCAAAATATTGGCACAAGGATAGACATTCACACATTGGCACCCCAAAACCCTAAAAACAACATCAAAATAAAAAAAGAATATACGGCCACCAATAAAGTATAAGATTTCACCATTTCAAACAATAAACATTAAAATCACAAAAAGAAAATGTGACCTAGCCATTTCGCATCCCAATCCGCACACCAACATATAACCCAAAAAAACATAAGGTTGATAATCCACTTAACAAATATGCATACCATGTAACAATTACAAAGCATAAAGATTAGAAAAAAATAACAAAAATAGAAGAACATACCTGATAGATCGCAGGAGAAGAAATGGAAGCAAAAACACCAACAAAATGAAAATGACATGAAATGGTGTTTGGAAGAGTATATATGAACACATGGGGGGACGCGCCGGCTGATTTAACCGGCGCGTCAGTCGAGGCTGACACACGGCCAGTCACATTAAATTATGCCTCTTCATATACTTAAAAAAAAATTATATATATATAATGTTTGACCGGTATTTGTTTTGGGGATAAAAATATACCATTAATTAATACACAGTCAGCCCCATTAACTCCAACAGTGCACTGACGTCACGTCAGCATTTAATGCTGACGGCAGGCCTGCAAAATATAAAAAAAAAATTAAATCATTGACAAGAAAAAGGATATGTATATTTTGATAATGTAGGTGCTATTCTTGTAAATAAATGGGAATGTGTAAATTTGGTACAAAACTTGTATATTCTTGTAAATAATCCAATGAAAATTGAAATAGAAAAAGTAATAGTCATTTTCAACGAGTGAGTTGTTTAATATTCTATCTCTTCTGGTGTTAAGGGACCCTTTTATAACAATTAATCATGAAAATTGATTGATCAAACAGAGCCTTATTGATGAATTTGGGAAGCATCTCCCTTCTACGTCAACTTCCAAATTAAAAGCACCACAACAAAATTATTCTTGTACTACATATTATGGCCAAAACTTAATTCATTTATTATCAATGCACTTGTGGCTTCTTTATTTTCTATGTAATTTCCTTTGTCAATAATTCCTGGGAGATACCATGTAGGATGAAACATGATTCCTAGTTCCTTTAAGAGTGGTGACTAAAGATCCGACAAAAGGAACAAAAAAATAATTACGCAACTAATCAGACATATACTATTTAAGTGTTTACCTATTTAAATAATTATCACTGAACACTGATGTTTCATTTGAATTGCTAGGGCCAAGTCCAGTATTTGTTAATTTAAGCTCCTAATTGTATAAATTCAAATTTTGTATATTCTGACCTTAGCTTGTATATAATTATCATTTTAATACAATTAATTTGTATATGTCTTGAAAAATTTCCAAGTGTATAAATACAAAATTTGTATATACTTATCATGTTTATATATTGCTAACGAATTATACAACAAATGTGTATATTTGCAGTAAATTATACAAAAGGATATTCACACAACTGCTGTAAATATGATTATAGAATATAATTATCTAAACTATAGCTATTTTGGCTATTAAGTTTTTAGACTAAGCTATTAATAAAAATTCCATCTTAAAAAAAGAAGAAAAAAAATCACTACCTTTGTCAATATGTTGGAGATCTTTCGCTCCATGAGTTTCCAACAAGAAGTAGGTTGGGGTGTCGGGCTAGCTAAGCTTTCTAAAGTACTGAATCGAATCTAGCCGATTGAATCGAGCCGAGTCAAGTATGAATCAACTCATTTATATTTAGTTATATGCGGTAGTACTACATAATTAGAAAATTAAAAATTTCTTAAGTAACAATGCGTATAACAAATTAACTTCATCGAAGTAATTAAACAAGTACAAAATTGATGTTAGAGGCATTTATATGTCTATTAACCATGTTTCACCCACATTTATGCCTTATTCCAAAAGTAAACATGTTAAATACTCTTACCAATTGCTCATTCTTGCATTCTACAACTAATTGATGTGCTATTTGCAAGTAAGAACATCAAGGAAAATAAGTATGGAAGACAAGGGGACCCTCGTAGTGTGAGGCTGGGCACGAGGGTTTATTCAGATATCAATTCTTAAGCGTAAGAATTATATCAGTGTAATGACCCTCCAGATCATTTTTATTTAATATTATTTTTCTCGTTTAGAGCTTTTCTATAGTACTATCAAGTCATTTATGACTTGTTGACACTAATAGTTCGGTTGTCTAGTCATTCATTTGGGTTTTGTGTAGTTTTCTATGTTTTTAGACCCTTGAAACTTGAAAAAATTGATTTGGTAAAAGATATAGATAAACAACCTCAAAATAAAATTATGACAGTTAATTGGCTCCTAAATTCAACCTCTCGCACCTCCTAACAGGAACATCGGTACTCCTTCTCTGCACGTGTCCAAACCATCGTAGTCTCGCTTCCATCATCTTGCCAGCCACAGGGGCTATCTCGAGCTTCTCCCAAATGGTCTCATTCTTAATCTTATCACTCCTGGTATGCGCACCCATCCATCTCAACATCCTCATCTCCATGACTTGCATCTTTTGAACATGTGAGCTTTTGATTGGCCAACATTCTATCCATACAGAAAAGACGGTATAACCACTACCCTATAAAACTTACCTTTGAGTTTAGGTAGTATCTTCTTATCACACAATACTTCAGAGGCAAGCCTCTATTTTGTCCATGCTGCCCCAATATAATATGTGATGTCATCATCGATATCGTCACTACTCTGGATGATGGACCCAAGATACTTAAAGTTTTCTCTCCTAGGAATAGGTTGAGCGGGAAGCCTCACATCAATGATTGCTTCATCCCTCGCAATACTGAATTTGCACTCCATGTATTTTGTTTTGATCCTACTCAGTTTGAATATTTGGATTCCAAAGCGTGTCTCCAAACCTCCAATCTATCATTTACTTTAGCCCGAGTCTCATCAATCAGTACTATGTCATCTGCAAATAGCATATACCATGGAACCTCCTCTTGAATAGACCGTATCAGCTTATCCATCACCAAGGCGAATAGAAAGGGCTCAACACAGATCCTTAACGAAGTCTCATCTCAATAAGAAAATACTCTGAGTCTCCTCCCACCGTTCTGACCCGAGTTTTGGCTCCATTGTATATGTCTTTTATCACACTAATATACGTCATAGGAACGTCTTTCACCTCTGGACACCTCCATAAGATATCCCTTGGAACTTTGCCATAGACCTTCTCGAGATCAATGAACACCATATGAAGATCCTCCTTTCTTTCCCTATATTTCTCCACTAATACCCGAACAAGATAAATTGCTTTAATAGCCGACCGCTCTGGCATGAATCCAAACTGATTCTCTGAAATAGACACTTCTATTCTCACCCTCACCTCCACCACTCTATCCCAGACCTTCATAGTGTGGTTTAACAACTTGATACCCCTATAACTGTTACAATTTTAAATATCACCCTTATTTTTGTACATTAGAACCATTGTACTCCTCCTTCATTCATCGAGCATCTTGGCAGTTTTCATGATAGCATTGAACAGTCTAGTCAACCACTCTATGCCATCCTTGACCATGTTTTCCCAAAAATCTAATGGTATCTCATTGGGTCCGATCACTCTCCCTTTCTTCATCCTATTAATAGCACGTCTAACCTCCTCAACTCTAAACTTCCTACAATAACCAAAATCTTGATGACTTTCGGAGTGTGACAGCTTACCCAAGTCAATATCTCTTTCTCCTTTTTCGTTTAAGAGTTTATGAAAGTAGGCTTGCCACCTTTGCTTAATGGAAGACTCATCCACCAAAACTTCACGTTCCTCATCCTTGATGCACTTTACTTGGTCCAAGTCGCGCGCTTTCCTTTCTCGCTCTTTAGCAAGCCTATACAATCTTTTGTCCCCGCCTTTATCACTTAACTACGTACATAGGTGCTCAAACGTTGTTGTCTTAGCACTAGTCACCGCCATCTTCGCTTCTACCTTTCCCGACTTATAGATCTCCTTAAGCCTTCGCTTTTCATCCTCATCCCTATACTCCATCATTTCGTATATGCAATCTTCTTAGCTTTCACTTTGCCTTAGATTTCTTCATTCCACCACCAATCTCCTTGACGTCTACCAAAGGTCTCTCTTGAAACCCCTAGTACCTCAGTAGCTACACTTCTAATGCAACCAACAGTAATGTCCCAATGTTGTTCACATCTCCACCATTGCTCCAAGCCTCTAAACTACTCAGCTTTTCTTCCATCTCTTGAGAAAAAGTAGGATTCAGGCCTCCCTATCTAATCCTCGGTAGGGCATTAATAACCTTCTGCTTCTTATCTCTCTTAATCTCTAAATACATCAATAGAAGCCTATTGTCATGGGCCGATATTCTCACGCTTGTCAGCGCACCCATGCGGCGGCCCAAGGCCTACCCGTCGCCTCGAGACCAGCCCTTTTCTCTCCCTTGAACGTTCCAAAGGGTTTCACCCTACCAAAGGCTCATCAGGGAAGCGACAATAGCTTTCGACCAATTGTGCCAAGTATCTTGCATGATCCCCTTCATTATTAAGTCCACGACTAGCGACAAGCTCCTCGGACTAAACCGAGTCGGCATGCCTAACTCGGCCAGATACATACATACGAGGCTACCAACGCTCATATGCTATTGCTGCCAACAATAGGCTAATGACAGAACTCATTGTCGGCACACCCACATCTTCATGGGTCGTGTCACTCTCCCCCGCCTCATATTGCGACATCCTCGGCGCAATGCTGTCGTTGGCACTCTGAGACTCCACCTTTGGACAGCCACACACTTCTGTATCGTCCCTTCTTGTGGTCTCTGCCGGAGCCTGCCCCTTCCAGCACCCGAGGAACACTCTTTCGTGCTAGGGAGAGGGAATCCACCCAAGGATCATTTTGTAAGATACTGCTCATGTGCCGTCTAGAGAGAACCTTCCGCTCAGAACTCAATTAGGATGCGTTTGCATTCCAAATCTCCCACAAAATGGAACCGTCTTTCTCCTCCTATCTGAGACGTGCAGCGTTCCTCCCTCTCTTCAGCAAATGAACGATATGCATATGATCTGCTCTGATACCATTTGTCACGAGCCGAGATTCTCATGCTCGCCAGCGCGCACGTGTAGCATCCCAAGGCCCACCTGTCACCTCGAGACCAGTCCTTTTCACTCCCTTGAATGTGCCAACCGATTTTGCCCTGCCAAAGGCTCATCAGGAAAGGAGTAACAACTTCCAACCAGTTGTGCCAAGTACCTTGCATTATCCCTTTCATTGTTAAGTCCACGACTAGCGACAAGCTCCCCGGACTAAACCGGTTTGGCATGCTTAACTCGGCCAGATACATGAATACGAGGCTACCAACGCCCATATGCTACTGCCGCCAACAATAGGCTAATGCCAGAACCCATTGTCATCACGCTCACATCTTCAGGGTCGTGACACTATGCTCAATGAAAATATTTTCACTCGGAATAACCTTGCAATTCTTACAAAGGCTTCTATCGCCCTTTCGGAGAAGTAAATAATCAATCTGTGTCTTAGCTATCGTACTACGAAAGGTAATCAAGTGATTATTCCTCTTTGTAAAACATGAGTTAGCAATAACTAACTCAAAAGCTTTGGCAAACTCCAAGAGAGATGTCCCACCTCCATTCCTCTCTCCAAAACCAAAGCCTCTGTGAACACTTTCAACCCGCTAGTGGTCGCCCCAATATGCGCATTGAAATCACCCCAATAAAGATTTTATTTGTCTTAGGTATGCCTTCACAACCTCATCCAACTCTTCCCAAAAGAGCTTTTTGACTTCCTCATATCGAGGCCAACTTGAGGTGCATAGGCACTTACCACATTCATTACATGCTTACCAACCACAAGTTTGATAGACATCATCCTATCACTAAACCTCCGAATCTCAAACATATTCCCTAAGGTCCTCGTCTACTAGGATACCTACACCATTGCTATCCCTAGAACCACCCGAGTACCATAACTTAAACCCATCTATGTCCCGAGCCTTGGTACCTACCTATCTCGTCTCCTGAACAAATGTTGCATTAATGTATCCTCTTAAGACATTTCACTAGCTCTATGAATTTCCTTGTAAGTGATCATATATTCTACGACTCTACCCTTAACTTAAATACGCTCGTGCCCTTCTTACCACCCGTACCCCTTACCTCCGACCCCACCTGACGACATGATCCTAGTCCTCCATTAGATCTTGATGCCACTAAACTAAAAATGAATAACTCACTAAGCTACAAAGGTCAAAAAGATACCTCTAAAGAGACCTATACAACCCCACACTACAGACCAGTAAAAAAAAAAGTAAACAAGTAAAACAAATACAAAATGATATGTAGGTTCACAAAATATAATAAACTAAGCAAATAAAACCACCCAATAATATAAAATAGAAAATATAAATGATACTAAATGAATAATCCAATGTACAGGAAAAAAATCAAAAGAGTATATACAGAAAAATAGTAGACAGTGAGCAATTTAAAAACTCCCTACAACTAAAATTCTACACCAAACAAACAAAAGAACAACACTACGTAAAAATACATATGCCAACTACAGCACAAAATCTAGACAGTATAGAAAAAACCAAGAAAGTAAGCAACAAAATCCTGTATACAAAAAACTCTAGACAATAATATACAAAAAAACCACACACTAATGTTAAAGATGAAATGGAACAGGATAGAATCAAGAAAAAAAACTCAATCAACTAATAGTAAATAGAAAGATATCACCTGGAAACTGATTTTCGCCGAAATATTTTGCCGGAGCCGAGATTGCTGAGCGATTCCGAATGAAGACTGCTGGATTTTTTATGTCTTGAACAAGAAAATCCCAAAAAGAATGAGAATTTGAGAGAAGATCCTGTAAGAATCTAGTTTGAAAACCCTCGATTCGCGGCAAGTCATCATCATTCTTGAAATTACATTAGAGTCGGCGTCCCAAAGAGAACGGCGCCGGAAAAGAGATTATCAAAAAAAGGACAAAGAAGATCGACGCTAGGAGAATGATCGGAAAAGAGATCGTTGAAAATCCTAGCAGATTGGAAAAGGGATCGTTGATCAAAGTCAATTTTGTGGGAGAAATCAATTGCTTGAAGTTCCTGGAGGAAAGGGTTCCGGCGTCGAGTTTGCATCAAAGGAAAATTTGCCTAAAGTTTTCGAAGAAAAGTGTTCCTGCGTCGAGCAAATAGTAGTCAAACACCAAATTCAGGAAGAAAAGTCTTTAACTCAGTCTTAGTTCTGAAACATCGACTTTGGAAATTTTAAAAACTAAAAAAAATCAACTGGTGTAGGTCCCGTTTTCCCTTCACGTTCCTAGGCAAAGGGGTTCATGGAAGCCAGATGGCTAGCCCTCCGTGTTCCTGGGGCCCTTGCCACACTTGTGAATTTTGGTAGGGTTACCCTTCATATTCGTGAGTCAAGGGTCGCGTTCGTAGAACTCTGGGAGTTTCACCCTCCACATTCGTGAGCCGTCTTGGCCGCATTTGTAGAGTACATCTTTGTTTGGTCTTTTATTTAAAAAATATACACGATCAAGCTTAGAGGTACACTTCAAAATGTTATAACTTCTCCAATTCAGCTTTGTTTTTAAGTAATTCAAAGGTTGATTGTGTGGAACTATTGTGGCTATGTGGGTTTGTAACTAGAGGATGTTAGAAATCATCGTATCGAGGTAATTTCAATCTAGAATTGATCGCGAAACTTGAATTCTTAGCTTAATATTGGGAATTTATTGCATGTTTGTTTTTGAGTTGTTTTGAGCTCCAAATTGTATTTCACTTTAGGACACAAGTTTGGAGAACTATTCTGAACATTTTCTCAGAGTCAAATTCAAGTTTTTTGTCGTTTATCACGCCCAATCTACACCTCTCAATCAAGGTGTTAGCGGTTGTTGTTCAAATATAGAACCTAACAATTGTTAGGATCGATCCCATGAAAAATAAGGTCTGGAATAATTATAAGCGATTAGAATGAATCAATCAACTTATTTTCCGAAAGCGGCGGGGGAGGGGGGGGTTGATAAAATAGAATGAATAAACCTAAACTAGAATCAAATAGTCAAGTGCAAGTGCTATGAAATCAGTGACATAAGTAACTAAGGTACTGTGTTCCCCATGAATCCCTAACTCAGTGTAACCAAATAATCACAACCTTTTCTAGTGTATAGCATGCAGAATTGGTAAGTTATGCTCACCTAACCCTTTGATCCAGGAATTAGGCAAATGTCACCACGTGATTTGATCCATCCCCAAGGTGTTGCATTACTAACCCTTACCTTATCCCAATACAATCATCCCTTGATCCATTCAGGTTGATTAGATGAGTGTAATCATGTTGAATCTTGTTATTTTATCTTTTTCTATTCATTTGTCACGGCCTGAACCTAGGGTCTAGGAGTGACATGGCGAAGAGGAACCTGAGAGTCCCCAACAAGACTCAAAGAATCCATATTCACATCATCAGTTTAAAAGCGTATATAAATAGTAAACACACAGTTCTAAGAGATGGAAAGATAGGACTCACATTATGGGGATATCATAGGGAAAGGGATTAACATAGATCTACACAACACATAGCACATAAAGTCGAAGGGGAAGGTAAATATGACTCACTCTATGAGAGTAATTCAGGACTTAGGATTTCTCATATCATAGCATAAAAGCATATCATAATACTCATAATCAATCCATATAACGATACCCAATAGATAGTTATATCCATAATCATAATCTCCAAATACAACACTTAGCATATAAACATACAAGAAAGAGTCTACAAGATGTCCAACAATGCCTCTACTCAAAAGATAGGACGGGGCCAAGACATGTCCCAGGATCACCCTCAAAGTAAATATATAACATAAACTAAGCATCATATGTAGAGGAATGGTGGTTTGTCCTTGGAAGATAGAAATCACCACTACAAGTATATCAAGATCTAATCTAGCCATCGTACGGTGGATGAAGGTAGTCCTCGGTCCGTATATGGTTAGATCATGTAGGCAAGAATATATGTTAGTACGGTTGAATGTACTAAGTATGTGGGCATGTAATACATATGACTTATCAAATCTGCATTCAATGTTAGATGACAAGGACATACACTATAGAAAGAGATGTATATAACAAGAGAGTAATATAAAAATATGCTATGAAATCCATGATGCATGAAATGCGATAGTGCTCTTATAAAGAGGGGATGTAACCATAACCAACATCTCAAACTCATACAAGCTATTACATAAATTTGTTCGATGTAGACCTCCCATCGGTAAGAGAAGATTACTTGCCAAGGGTAATCTACGCCACATTTACGACCCAGTCATTTTGATATGATAAACACCTTCTTTATGACCCAGTCATTTCAAAAGGATTTTCAATATCATATCATATCAATATGTAACCATTTCTTACTACCCGGTCATTTTGGTAATTGCTACCATATACCTATGATGGCATATAGTTCAAGGAAAGGGAGAGGACCCTTGGGAATACCCTTGATGTCCCCAATCCATCGATGCTAAGTCATCGTCTCACAAGAATACTTATACATATACATGCTTTCATAAGTGGGAATAGTCATTTCAAATCATTTCAATGCACACTTAGGATTAAAAGCCAAACATTCTTCATAATAATGTACACTTTGGAACAAAAGCCAAATCACATTTCAATCCCTACTTTTCATGCATAGGAATAGTTCATTCACAATAACGATATGGTGTAAACACCCAATATGCTCAAAGAGACAATAGTAATAGACATTTATGTGATCACATTCTTGTCATAGCCATATATGTGAGCTTAACTCACCGAAATCATTTTCATAAAACATATATGAGCTTTACCCACCGATAATTCCATGAAATTCAATACTCATGAATGCATGTGCCATGAATGATATGTGAATAGCAATGGGCAATATAGATTCAATCTTAAACCAACAATTCAATATGAAATTCAAGTAAGTCCATGAGTAAAATCCATATTCAAATCACAATTTAGATTACCCGTGCTCAAATCAAACTTTAAAGGGACGATGCATATTCAAATCTTCAAAATAGTCATGCAATTCAACATGTTAGGGCTTGAATCACTTTAAATAAAACAATAAAACATAGCCCATATCTCAATTAAATAAAATAAACAATAATCTTAAAAATTCATAATTAAAGTAAGCTAAAATTTCATAAATCAAGTGTAAAAAGAGTTTGGGTCTTCTTGGTTGAAAGGGATCAAGAATTAATCCCACATACCTAAGTTCAAAGGAGAATTTGATGAAGATTGAATTCCTTCCTTGAATCCCAAGCGAATTCTCCACTAGTCTTTGAGAGGAGTTCTTAAAAGAGTGGGTTGAAATAATTCTAAGTGTAAGAGTGAATTTGAATGAGAGAAATAGAGTATAGATCATTTGAATGTCTTTAGATAGCATAGAAAGTCACAAAAGACCCTTAGGAGAAACCATAATTACAAAAACACCATTGATGAAACGAGTAGAAAAAAATGTTGCCAGGGGTTCCATGGGAGGGTATACGGCCCGTAATAAGGTATATGGACCATATACTCCTTCGTGATCCGATACTTAGAAAAATTTTGAACGACAAAGTTTCCATATGGTGATCCAATACTTAGAAAATTTTCACTCTGATGCCCATATGGAAGGCCTCACAAACCGTGAAAGGCTATACGATCCGTGAGAGGGTCCATGTGTGAACTGCCTTGGCCAAAATGTGGATTTTCAAGGCCAAGGTCCTCCACACGACACACCACACGGACCATGAAGCCTCACACGGACCGTGTAGGGTTTATGTATAGCATGTCTTGGTCTTAAACTCCACATTAAAGTCAATACACTACACACAAGACCAAGGGACACTTCAAGGCACCACTACACAGTTCGTATACCTTCACACTGGTCGTGGAGGTCTCCCTGAAGCATTACATTGGTCCAAAACTTTCCGGAACCAAATTTTCAAGCTCCATTAAAGTCATACAAAGTTTGGATCCTTACATCATTACCCCCTTGATCCAGCAAGTAAGAATTAGGTGAGTTTTAACATTGACTACCATTAAAAAGAAATCAAAACGAAGAGATCAATAATACATCCATGCACACTTTTCACGAATTACAAATTATCTTATTCTTACTTCGTTATTTCTTCATGGCTCCCATAACCCTAGTTGTGGATTTAGCTACTCATGTTCATTATAGATGAAAGAATGATGTTAGGGAATAGCATAATTAAAATTTACAGTGATGAATTGAAGAACACAAAACTCCAGAATCTTCATGAAATTCACAATGATATAACTCAAAAGTGATGTCAAAAGTAATCCACAAGAACAAAGTAATAATCTCAAGTAACAAGTTCTGGATGTTCTAACTGCTCTCTCTATCTAAAAAGGCCTAAAAACCTATTTATAATAAGTGGAAACCAAATCCTAAACGAAATAGGAAAACTAAAATTGGGAAATCAGACGAACATAGTTACAGGTCGTAGGTAAAATTATGGCCCGTGACTACCTCCGTAGACTATTCTGCTTAAATCTATCCTCAATATTTGAACCCTTCTTACAGACCGTCTTCTGACTTATAGCAGGTAAGAGGTTTCGTCTGGTATCTCTTCAGCAAATCTTCAAAATTTCTAATCCTCAAGGCACGAACTAGTGTACGGGTCATTAATGGACTTACGACCCATGGGAGCCTTCATCTAGTAACGGTTCAACACTTATGCATATTTTTCTGATCTTCAGAACACGAATAGGTATAGGGGCCGTCAAATGGTCTACGACCCATATAGTAAAACGTATCTTCAATTTTTGAAAATAAACCTTTCACTGGATCTAACCCACAAAACCTATTGACGGCTCATGGAATAAACTATGGCCCGTAGAAAGCCTGTGAAACCTCAAAAGTTTACAATCAACATAACTTAGCCCAAAAATATCCCGATTCTTGAAATTCTATAAAATCAACACAAAAACACATCAAACCTACTAACATCATTTTGAGAGCATATAAAATTCTAAGTTAAAGCATCAAAAACTATCGTATTTTGACAGCACATTAGGTGTAAGTATCACTTTTCCATTTTAGACTCTGGTTTTTGCTTGTCATTGAATTATGTATTTTTAGTGTTAAAATGACTATATTGATGTTATGATTCTATTTTCAATGTAGTAGCACTATTCAGAAGCCATTCGAAAGGATAAAACTCTAAAGACGTGATTTGAAGTGTGTGTGGTCTTCTTGTAGGTAGGCTATATCTTTTCTTCTTTTAGGTTGAGCTTTACTATGTAAATATAGGTGGATTTGCATGAATTCGCGGTGGTTAGAAAATTGAGTATGTTATAATAGTAGAATCCATATTTTTGGCTATATTTAGGCACTAAGGGTACTTCAATTGCTTTTGCTGATTACCTCCACTTTGTAAGTTGAGATTTTCTTATTCTTATGCTTTAATTAGAGCATATGTTGCCATAGTCTAGCCTTAGGCTAGTAGTTTTCATAGACTTATGTATTTTAGAGTTGATAGGTCTTAGTTTTACTCTGGTATCGTGCTGGATATCTCAGCTCCCTATAGACTGGCATAGCATATTGAGGTATGATAGAAATAAGCCTTGGTTAAGAGTAACTCAACTCTAATGCCTTTTATCCATAATCCTCGTATCCTTCTATTTTGGAAATTATGGCGACATTCTTGGCCTCGTTCAGTAAATGTGATTAGTTCCAATATGATTTTTAGAGTACGTTGAAATATTTAAAGGGTGTGAAGGTTTGTCACGACCCAAGTTAGGATCTAGGTGCGACACAATAATTAGGATTCTAGAAAATATACCAATCAAGCCTCTTAGCATATCAAACATGCATAAGGTAAGTAAAGCAACTAGAAAACAAAAAAAGGTAAGTCTCAAAATAAAGTATAAGGATAAAAGAAATCTTATGTCCAAATAATTGGACTTACACATATTTGTAACATACCTCTAGTATCATAAGTAGTGGCGAGGACAAGTTCCTAACTCACTCTCAATGTAAGAAAATGAAATAGTGAAATAGTAACATAAACTCAATGGCTTGTCTTAGAAGCATGAGGACTTACCAATCAAGTGAATTAACCGTCTATCTAGCCATGGAGTGTGTAGGGTGATCTCTAATCTCTATATTATAATACAATAAAAGAAAAGAGTACGCACTAATACTTTGAATATACGAAGTATGTGACATGCAATGCATGGTATCATAACATGCTAAGCAAATCATCAAAGCGTAATAGTAAATCATGAACAAAGTCAAACTATTTTTTAGGAACCATAATGAAGTTATGGGATACATCAATACTATAATGATACTCATGAATCATTGTAAGAAATCATATATTTTGTAAAATACTATGAGTCTTAATGAAAATTATAATCGTACAATAAGTCATAAATCATAGTGAAATATACCATAAATCTTTTGGAAGTTCATAAGTCATAGCAAGAATTATAAATTTTGTGAGAGAAATTTTAACCTCGTGAAAGTTACCATTAATCGACCTAAATCATGTGAGCTATAACATGGAGTCCCGATGTTTCCCCTACACCGGAGGAAATGGGGGAGATTACTTGCCAAGATTAACTCCATTATGCCTACTTTGATCCACCAAGCTACATGAAGGATCGAGTCTCTACTTCTAGTGACTCTTTTAAGGAATTGAGCCTATACTATGGGTAATCCTTTCTTATCCTACGGTGATATGTAGTTACGGGACAATAGGATTCTACTATGGATCTCATGCCTCTATTACGGGTGAGACCTGTATCCTGATCTCCGCTCGATGCTAAGTAAACTCTCAATAAAAGTCAATGCCATATAGGGGGAGTTATCTCTACTACTTGTCCACTATTCATAAAACACATTCATAGAATAGCTCTTTATTCTTGTCTTATGTAATATGAGTATAGATCTTTCATCATTACATATTCATGATTAAGAGATAGACTCATGATCATTCACACTTGACTTGAATATCATGATAAAGCTTATTTCATACTTATCATGTAACTTGCTTGAAAGCCTTGTCTTTTCGTGATCATAATACCTAGCTAGCCTATCATTCAAAATTACAACATAATGCATAAGTTTATATAATATCATATTAAACTCAAATAACTGGATCAGCATCTTACATAACCATGTAGGATAATATCAATTCAATCATAATTGAAGGGATCTATTAGGAAATTCTTGAGTCTATACTGGAAAATTAGCATAATACATGGGTATGGGTGAGAAGTTATTGAAATCATGCAATTTGAACTTGAATCATGCATAATATTGAAGAATAACACGAATTTATATAATAATTAAAGAACTCGTGATCAGTTTCATGAATCCTAGCTAACATATAGGAGAATATGCATGTAAATCCTTGAAATCATATAATTAATTACGATTCATACATAATTCAATTAATAATCATAATATAGAACATAATTTTCATGTAATTGGAACTGAAATCATAAGAACTCACTCTTGAAATTAGTAGGAAAAAGTTGAGAATTTATTTGGATCTATGAAAAGGAGGAATCGGTAGATGAATACCCACAAATCTTAAAAATAAAAAATACAAGCTTCTAGCAATGGAGGATTGATCTTGGCCATGGAATTCTATCCTTGACTTGATGGAGAATACAACCTTTCGAGACAGAATTTAGAAACAAATAAATTTTGAATTTAGAGTCAATGAGAAACTAACTAATTGAATGATATACTCCTTTAAAATGACTTATAATAGGGTTAAAAAGCTTTAGAAAGGACCAGAATTATCATAGAACGTAGATCTCAGGAAAAAAAAGTGCAGCAAACTCTTTACGAAAGGTTTCACGGTCCATGAAAACTTACACCAGCCAGGATGCCAGTCATGAAAAGCAACTACTAGATAGGATTCTCTAAAACAGACATAACTTTTTACTCCAAACTAAAAATGAGACAAACTCAATAGTGTTGGAAAGAAAATTCATAAACCTTGAATTTGATCTATCTTGATCCACCTAATTCTTTTTATGCTAGGAGATATAATTAATTAAAGTTGATATAAGTAAAATCTTATATCGAAACTCACTTGGTAAGGAAGCTTTCAACTAAACTTTGTGCTAGAGATTCTTGTGACCGTGATTCATCTCCAAATCTATTACCATAACAAAAAATTAACTTTAACACCTATGAATAATTTAGAATAATTTTTATGGAAGGCTCTAATAGTCGTTTAGTTCCTACGAGCCATGCAAGGTATACATGAACCCCCAACTCTAAAAATTGGGGTTACAAGTATTTAGGCATGAATTTATTATATTTGAGGCAATTAGAGTTAGTTATAGGGTCAAAATGGCGTAGTATAAGGACTAGACAGGTAGAAAATGACAAAAAATCTCTTAATTAAAAACTGCATGACACCATCCACGAACTCAATCTACGAATCGTAGAATGAATTACGGCTCGTGGATTAGGAGTTTCATCCTAGTTACACTTTTGACCTTTAAAATTGGTCTCTGATTCTCCATCTACGATCCATAGTTCCATTTGTGAGTTATAGATACCCCTTGTAAACACTCCCTAGACTTAGAAAGATTTTACCTCTTAGGTCCCAAACCATATCCCCTTTTATGTCTCGTAAAAACCTCTTTGTACTTTTTGATTTTTAAGTTTTGAAATTTTATGGAGTCTCAACCCAAACTACGAGGCTTGTCTACTACCCCTGAATCAAATCACCAGTCGTAAATGGGCTCGTACTTACTTGTTCAAACATAATTTTTTCAACTTTTCTAATTTTTAATTTTTTAACGTACGGAGTATTACGAAGGTGGGACTCAATCAAGGGATCCTAATATAGAGTCACAAGTCTCATAACTATATGCCACTATATGTTTATATTGCTAATATGGCCTATGTAGTGAGTCCACAAATAACATTATGTTTCATGACATCCACCTAGTGGGGTAGAGTTCTACCTTGACGAGTAGACTCCTTTTTCTCTGGTATAGTATCAACATCGGGATTTCATGTAATAGCACACATGATCATATTGTCGGTTATGGTCCCATTTTCATATATGTAAGATACTTTTAGGTTTTATGTTATGGTATTTCTTATGGTTTTAAGATGCATTTCATGCCTACTTACTATATTTTGCATGCTTATGTACTTAGTACATTCCAACATACTAACACATACTTTTCTACTACATTATATAATAATGTAGGGACAAACAACGATTCTACTCCTACTTACTGTGGCTAGAGCCAGACACCACATTTGAAGACTTTTGGTGAGTTCACTGCTTCTAGAATAATCCTTTCCATTCATGCTTATGTTGCTATGTTGAGATACTTTTTGTACTTCATCAGTTGAGGATGAGCTAGTGGCATGTTTTAGTCCTCATCATGATCTATACAAGTAGAGGCATATTTGGACAAAGTTGATGTAACCCCTTTAATGGGAAAGTTCTTGAATTCTATTCTTAGCTTTGATTTTAAGACTTATTTTCCGCTTGCATAATTTATATTTGATGCTTAATTACCTTATGTATACTTATGACATGCTAAGAGGCTTGAATGAGGTGCCCTCGAGTTCTACATTTGTCGCGTTACGACTAGGCCCTAGGCTTGGATCATGACACCTAATAACACTCTGTATAGAGGTAGGATTTATAATGATAGAAAGTCTTTACTCACATTATAGAATCACATAAAATGAGCTATTCCATGGACAAGTTTTATGACTTGTATTGGTAGCTATCAATTGTTGTTTCACATGTTAAGCTCCATGATGACAAGTATGAACTATAGTCTATGACAAGCTTCATGATTTATGGTATGCATGGTTTTAGAATTTTGACTTAGCATCGAGTGCACTTTGAGATGAGGAATCAATCTAAGGGTCCTTAGTAGCAATCTCTAGTCCTATAACTACGTTGTTGTCATACGATTATTGCTAATATGGCCTAGTTAGTGGATCCACATATTGCACATGTTCATGACACTCGCTTAGCAGGGTGGGCTCTTTTTTTCGTATATGGGTAAACATCAAAATTTCATTTAACAGATAGCGTGATCTTATTGTCAGTTATGGTTGCTATCTCATATATATGTGGTTTTTTTTATGATACATCATTGGCTACTTATGGTTCATGTCTTTAAAGGATTCTCATGATGACTTCTTCTATGCATTGGTCATTTTCATGTTTATATATATATATATATAGCCATTACTCATATATTTAGTACATTTCAAGTATTAACACATACTTTTTTTGCCTACATTATATCATAATGTAGGGGTGGACGATCACGCTAAATCACACCTTCGTGACTAGCTTCGAAGCTTACTTTGACGATTTAGTAGTGAGTCCTCATGCTTCGAGGGTGAACCTATCCTATTCTATGACTTGTCATCTTTAGCTTATGCTGATACTTTGAGACTATTTTCTTTTGTTAAGGATGAGGTAGGAACATGTCCTACGCCCCCACCTATGTTCGTTCTAGTAGAGGCATGTTCGATGTATGGAGTCTATATTGTCTTACCTTGACCTATTGTTGCTTCTTTCCTATTGAAGTATTTGAATTGAGACTTATCTTCCGCTTTATTCTAGATTGTCGATTGTTGATTGTTGCGTGAATACCCTATGTATGCTTCATAATATGCTAGGATGGCTTGGTTGGGATCCTTTGGGATTTCGATTGCCGTGTCATATCTAGGGCCTAGCTTGAGCCATGACGCGGAGAGGAGCTTAACTCGCTCTTATATAATGAAAAAAATTAAAACATTATAACAATTACAAATTTTGAAATATCTCATTTTTTATTAAATTTTTTTTATAGTTAAATACTTTAATATAAATTCAAAATTATAGAATATATAAATAAGTTGGTGGTAGATGTGACTTGCATAAGAGAACATTTTTTTATAACATTTCAATTTTAATTTTTCATTTAACAAAAAAATTTATTTTTTTTATATTTTTTTTAATTTAAAATAACAAAATTCAAAATACTTTTTTATTTTCTTAATGTTTATGTAAATGAAGAAATTGAAGCGGGGAAGCACGCAAATAGGCCAAAGTCGCTGCGTACCTAACACTTCAGGATGTCAAGTTCAAATAATTACTCATCACGCCCAGAGTCATGCATACGCACAAACGTCAATGCCTCAAATGATTCTTAATTTATGTAAGCTACTTTTTGATTTGATAAGAAATTTAAAAAAAAGTGATAATAAATTATTTAATTAAAAATAAAAATAAATATTTTAAAATTAAATTACTATATAAATATAAAAAATTCTTTTTAAATTGAGACCGGGGGAGTGCTATTTTAAATAGTCCTATCTTTTTTTCCTTTGATATTTTCAGTCAACAACTTGGCCTCAAACACTTTCCTCACAAAAGCTTGGATAACTATGGAATCGGAAGCTTCATCGTGAGTAAACACTAACTTTTCCACAACTTTGTTAGAATTTAATTTCACTTAAGTCATGATGCCTGCAGGTTTGAGTCTAGTGAGACGTTGGCAGCTTTTGTGACGTCGACGCCGTTGCTGGAGGAGTCATGGAAGGTTTGTGGCATCGCCGATGCATCGGTAGAGAGCAATTTCGCGGTGATTGGAGTTGGTGGGACAGCATATGTGGGCTTCTCCGGTGTAAAATTGGGCGCCGGAGTCGATCAAAGTTGCCGGAATTTAGTGGCGCTTCCGGATGAATTATTCTGTACGCTGTGCGTGGATGGGACGGATCCGGTAATGGTCCATGCCGGATTATTAAATCTTTTTCTATCAGTTTACAGGGACAATTTATTCCGTGATCAGGTTAGTTTACTTATTGCTATTATATTGGGATTTCTGTCTAAGTAGTTAGATAAACGGAATCTTCTATTTATCTTTTTGGGCATATAAAGGAACATTTATTCCCCTCTCTTTATTTTGTCTCAAAAATAATCGACCATATCATTAGCTCTCAAAAAGTTACTTTTCTTTTATCCAAATTCAGGTGGTACCATTTAATTTTTTTGCTTTTAGAAAAAATTGTGATTCGGGAATCAAACTAAAGTAAAATTTTATAAGTGAGGATTGGGAAAAATAAAATGTACACAGATTTTATTAGTATTTTATAGAGATAGAGAGGTTGTTTCTGAAAACGCTCATATAAAAAATCAAGCTCTATAAGTAGAAAACACTAGATATGGAAAAAATGAAATGGAAAAGAAAAAAAGAAAGAATGACTAATAATAAAACGTAAATGATAGTATGTAAATGCAATAAAATTAACAAATATAAGATCGATAATGACAACACAGGATATAAAGACACGACTAGTCCTACTAACCTACTATAACACAAGGTCAAATATCAACTTATCCCTACTAGCCTATATTACCTAATACGTGACCTCTAATCCTTTCTATATAAGGTCATGTCCTAGATGAGATAAAGTTTCATCATATCTTGTCCTCGGTGAGATGAACTACAGGGAATTAAGTAACTATTTTCTACTTCATATCAATTTTACTTGGTATATTAGATTTGGGACACTCATTAAAAAAAATAATTGACATAATTATTTTACAATATTATTCCTATTAATTGATGTATAATATTAAGCGTTGAAAAATAAATTTAGGAATAAATAGTTAATATTAAGGATAAACTATAAAAAAAAAATACTTTTTGATGTATTAAAAGTGACAAGTAAAAATAAAATTTTATTTTTAAAACAATTGATAAGAATAAAAATAAACATAGGAAGTATGAAAAAAATTCTAATAATTTACTTAATATGGATTAGGAGTATATTTTATTTACTTTCATGTACTTCCTCCATTTCATTTTTATTGTCATAGATTTTATTTTTAGAGTCAAATTACATAGATTTTGACTAATATTTTAAGATATATTTTTTCATCACATTAATATGAAAAAAAATTAATTAAATCTCCATGGGTGCCTGTGTTTTTTTTTTTTTTTTTATAAAAGTCCTACCCTACTTGTGAACGGAACATTGACACATAAAAGATGAGATGAACCTGTTATTTTAATTGGGTGATTTTCATATGTATACAAATTTTTTGGATGAAATTACAAGGTCTTACCCAACTTTCAAAAATTACTCTTAATATACCAAATTTAATTACAAAATAGGTAAGAGATGATGATTTATATTAATTAATGTTGATTGGAATATGATGTGATTGGTGTTGGGAAAGGAAAAATAATAAAAGTAAATGTTTGTAAATTTTTTTGTATTAATTAATGTTGATTGACAGATGATGTGATTGGTGTTGGTAAAAGGAAAAATAAAAAATAAAAGAGTTAAAAAATTAGTCATCCGTGTGGATACCAAATGAATAAAAAAAAATTGTTTTTGGTGTTTTCCCTTTTTATTTAAAGAAAAAATGAATGTTGTAGTCCTTTTCTTTTACCACATGCAATCTAATCAACTTAATTGATTGGATTGCATAGTGGCAGGCTGTTTTGCAGCTATGGTATGATATAGTTTTGTAATCTTTTTGATAGTTTGGTAAATAAAATGGAGATTATAATTTCAAGGAAAAAGTTGCATACATTTGTAAAAAAAACCGTTTAATTTTCTACTTCTTAATGAATTGTGTCGATTTGCATACGCATAAAAATCGTAAAATAGTTTTCACCTTGTTGGTGAGAGTTCAATTCCCCCTTGTAATTTTCTTCCCTATTTCTCCTTTCCCCACTCTTAATTTTTTTTTATTAAAGTTGATATATCCTGTAAAATAATTTGGCGTGAAAATCATTTATACTCTCGAACTTTATTTTAAAAATCAAACTCCCTCAATAACTATTCTTCCCCATTTTTTCTTATTAACTTTTTAAAATGTCTATTCTACCCTTAAATTATCAAACCCTTATTTTTTTATACTTCTTTTAGAATCATAATTTTTTTTTCTTTTTTTAATCTATGTAACAAATATTTTATTAAAATATATTAATTTCATCCAAAAAAAAAAGAGAAGTAAAAAGTACTGATTGAGTGTATATAATTTAATGTCATTCTACGATGAAAGTAATGAACAAAATAAAAAGACAATGTTATCAATTTTAACACAATCTATAATGTGATAACCTTACTAACATATTTTGATGCAAGTATTAAACAGTAATTAATAAAAATAAGATATTCATAATAATTTCTTTAAAAGATTCTCTAGTTATATTGTAAAGTAAATTTTAAATTATAAATAAGAAAATATTTCATTAATGACAATCAAAATTCATTTATCTACAATCCCATATAAATAGCGGAGAATAACTAAATAAGAGATAGATAATTACATAAATGCAACCTCTTAATTTGTTTTCAATTGTCATATACGCCCTCCAATTTTGGGCGTGCACAAATAAATATTAAATTTTTAGAAAGTTGAACAAGTAAACACACGTGTTCTATATGACAATTCGTGTGAGATACAATCAAACTGACTATATTATGTCACGTGGAAAATATATCATGCTACGTATAGGACATGTATGTCTATTTGTTCAACTTTATACAAATTTAAATACTTCATGTGCTCACCCATAAGTTGGAGGAAATAGATGTCAACTAATGTCAAATTAAAGAACACATTAATGTTATACCCAAGAGATAAATAAAACTTACATATGTATGCACATAATTCATTCATACATACATAAATGTATGAAATATTAAGATAACAATCATTAAAAAAATATATTTAATTTTGCAACAAACTTTTAACTTATAAAACTAATGAACTTATATAAAATATATAAATAACAACAAAAAAATATTTTATCGATGGAAGATTGAAAAAGGTAAGGGCCTAATAGACTTTGCATGGAAAAAGGGGGAGAATGATTATTTTACTTTAAGCTAAAGCTAAGATTTTTTGCATATGCATTAATTGATATTTTTGGTAGATTACATCATTTAATTTCTTGTGACACACGGTTAATGATTTACATATCCAATCCTTTAAAGAAGTGTTTTTTTCTTCTTAAATATGTAGTATGTGTCACATATCAGTAACATTTTTAAAAATACATAAAAAGACATCTAAACTTGTCCTCATTTTTCACTTAGACACCTAAACTAAGACAAGTTTCTAATAGACACCTCAACTGCTCGGATTTGATCCCATTAAACACTTTTATCCTACTTGGCACTCTCCGGTAGTGTTTTTTTAATTTTTCAACCAAAAATAAATAGTTGCGGTCAAAAAATTTTTTTTCATAAAAGTAGGTTCTCAAAATTCTCAGTTATCCAAAAAAAAAATTCCCATAAAAGTAGATTCTCAAAATTCTCCGTTAACCAAAAAATTATTACAATTTTAAATAAAAATTTTTTGCACATGGTTAACTGAGAATTTTGAGAATCTACTTTTATGAAAAAAAAATTTTTGGCCCGCAACTATTTATTTTTGGCTGAAAAATTAAAAAAAAAGTATCGGAGAGTGCCAAGTAGGATAAAAGTGTTTAATGGGATAAAATCTGAGCAGTTGAAGTGTCTATTAAAAACTTGTCTTAGTTTAGGTGTCTAAGTGAAAAATGAGGACAAATTTAGGTGTATTTGGCCTTTTTAAAAAGATATTGAAGATTGCAATTATATTTATGACTTATGAGAGATATATTCAAATTTATTAGAGTGCGTATAACTTACTATTATCATTCAAAATTTCATGAATTATTTTTCATTTACAAATATAAGAACAGCGTATTTAGTAAAAAACACACAGCTTAAAATTAGTTTGTCTTCATTCAGTAACTTTTGTGATTAAAATGTTAAATAAATTTCCAGAAATTTTGTTTTGTTGAAAATGTGCAGATGGTAGAAATAATGAGCAGGAGCAAGTCAATAGTCATAACGGGAGATTCAATTGGAGGAGCAGTTGCATCCCTCTTAACTCTTTGGCTTCTCTGCCGCCTGCAAACTATTAGCTCCCTCATTTGCATTACTTTTGGCTCTCCAATGCTTGGCAATCACTCCTTCTCCAGAGCCATTCTTCAACAAAGATGGGCTGGACATTTTTGCCATGTTGTTTCACACCTTGACATTCTCCCAAGACTCTTCTTTGCCCCATCATCTTCTTTCCACGAAAACAAGACTCACCTTTTACGCCTTGTGTTGGATTCTCTTGGACTTGTGTCCAAAGGTGAATCTAAGAGTTCATTTTGTCCCTCTGGGAGCTACTTGTTCTGCACCAACAAGGGTGCAGTTTGTGTCGATAATGGCATGCTTGTCATTAAATTGCTCTACTTCACGTTACTGAATGCCTCACAAAGTTCTATCCTTGAGGATCGTCTTGGTTATGCTCATTTCATTCGGAAACTCCATTCGCAATGCATAGAGAATAGAAGCCTCATGGGAGCAAATATATCCAATTCGCAATGCATAGAGAATAGAAGCCTCATGGGAGCAAATATATCCAACTCGAGTTATGAAGCAGGGCTAACATTGGCACTGGAGTCGCTTGGAATAGCTTCTCATGTAAAGTCGTCAAGCTTTCTTATTAACTGCCTTCATATACCTACTAATGTTGAAGAGCAATTTTCATCAAGAAAGAACAATATTGGTACAGTATCACATGTATAGATACTCGTACCTTGCTCCAAAGGGATGAAAATTGCTCTGCTACTGTTGATTTTTGTTTTTGTGTGGTTTGTGATCATTACTTTTTTCACTTTGATATCTGATTATCTTCTTCACGTTTGTGCTTGTTGCTACTTCTATCGTTTTCACTGTTTGTTTATCTGGGGCTCTTTTGAAAACCGAATGAGAGGTGTAAGGTTTGATTACACTCTTATCCTCCTCAGGACCTACTTGTGGGATTACACTGAACTACGTGTTGTTTTTGTTGACATATATCTACATTAATTCTCATTCTCTGATATCTGTGGAAGAGCTAGGCTAATGATTTTTGCTTCTTCGACAAACAGGAATTGAATTCAGAAGATGCTACGGAAGCCCTGAAAAAGGCAAAAAAGTTGGGTCGAACTCGTAACCTCAACAGCGCAAATCTTGCAATTGGTTTATCCAAAATCAACCCATTCAGAGCGCAAATAGAGTGGTATAAAGAATCTTGTGACAAATCTAGTGATGAAATGGGATATTATGATTCATTCAAGCTAAGAGGTGCCTCGAAAAGAGACTTTAAGGTCAATATGAACAGGATCAAACTTGCTCAGTTTTGGGATTCTTTGATCAACAAGTTGGAAGCTAATGAACTTCCCTATGATTTTCATAAACGTGCAAAGTGGGTAAATGCTTCTCAGTTCTACAAACTCCTTGTGGAGCCACTTGATATTGCAGAGTACTACAGGAATGGGATGCATCGAGTGAAAGGCCACTACATGCAACATGGAAGGGAGAGAAGGTACAAGATTTTCGATAAGTGGTGGGGAAGTGAGAATGGCACTAATCATCCTGCTGCAAGAAGCCGGTTTGCGAGTTCAACACAAGATTCATGCTTTTGGGCTCATGTTGAGGAGGCAAGAGACATGCTTATTAAGGTCAGAGCTGAGGGTGATGCAAGAAACCTTATCAAGATGTTGGAAGATATCACTAAGTTTGATCAATATGCCAAGAGATTGATTGAAAATAAGGAGGTTTCAGCAGATGTTTTGGCAAAAAACTCAAGCTACACTAAGTTTACAGAGGAGTGGGAGGAACTCCAATCTCAATTACACCTCTTCCAACCTCACTTTCCTTGAATTGATCTTGTTGCTCTATCAATCTCTCTATATATGCCAATAAAGAAGCTACCTCTTATTATTTCAAAACAAAAACATATATGAACGATAACCAGCAGTGAAAAAGTTAAAAGAGGAATTCTGGAGGAACTACAACTTGTATATTTCAAGTGATGTGAAACAAAAAGGTATATATTGTTGTTCAACATGTATTACTAAAATACTTAGAACAAAAACTTTTGTTGAACAAAACTTTTGCAGTTAACAAAATTTTTGTTAAAAAAAAAAATATTTTGTACAACAAAACTTTGTGAAAACAATAATACAAAGATTATAACATATTTTCAAAACCAGAAACTAAAACTAGTAATGAAAACAAAACCTGCAAAGAATATCAAAATATAAAGTTGACAAGAAGAAAACTTTCAAAATATAATCGAGCCCACTTAGTTCAAAGTTTGATTGCAGAAAAAATTCTTATTGAATTCTGGAGCCGAAGCCGAGCGACGACGGCGTGAGGGGTCCCTACCCCCTCAACCCTTTTAGCAACTAGATAAGGTGTAATGTAATAAATATACCTTTCTTTTCCTCTCTTTTTCCTATGTGGGACAAATGTTTTAACCAAAGCAAAAGGAACATTCCCAAAGCAAAAGGACCTTTTATATTCCTTTTATTTTCCATCCCATCATTTCCCATTCACCAATATCAAAACCCAACATATATTAGCAAGCTTGGATGGTTACTTATCTTTCATGATTATTTTAATCAGAAATATAATTTTTGTTCTACCCGTTTAACAATTATATAAGAGATTTAGTTTTTTATGTAACCTCTAATTCATTTAATTAAGGTACAAATGTCCTACCAAGTAGCCACTCTTTCGTGGCATTGCATTTTTATTTGAGATTATAGTGAGATTTGTGTAAGCTCTACCTTCTTTCTACTCTTATTGTGATTTTGAAGAGAAAAGATTATTATTTGAAAAATAATGCGTGTTTGGAAAAGATTTGAAAGAATTATTGGAAAGATAGTTCTCTTTAAAATACTATCATTAAACATTAAGCTTTAAAAATGCTTTTATATTGGTGAAAATTGTTAAATAGCTAGCGACATGTTTTTATTTTTAAAATATTTTATTATACGTATTTTGCACATATGTGTCGTGTCAATTTAAAAATTATATACAAATAGTATTTGTCATTAAAATAAATACAATATTCATATAAATAAAATTAAACAAATGATATTAATGTCATGTAATAGTTTAATCCATTATGAATGAACAAAGATGAGAAAATCAGTCCTATTACTTATAATATAGAGATGTGTTAATAGTTTATGAGTACATAAAGTTGAATAGTTATGAGTTAAATAATTAATTGATTAAATTTAATTTTAAAAAAGACTCCTAAATATAAAAAGAGTAGTTTAATATTTTAACATAATTTTGTTTAATCTTTTTTTTAAAATTTATTATATTACATACTTTTATTAACAAAATATTTGATAATCAAAATTTTAGTTAATTTCAAAATCTTAAATATTAGAAAAATAATAATATTTTTTCCTTCTTCCTTTATAGCCTAGCAACTATTTATATAGAATATTCCTAAATCAAAAGTGGATTTTAATATAAAGAAATTCTAATTAGCGAATCTTGAAACTAAATAAATAAAAGATAAAATAATAAATTAAGAAAAATAGTGAAAAGATGATTTTATTTAAAGCAAAGTCGTTCAATGAATGACAAAAAGTTCAAACAATATTTCCAAGAATTTTCACGTTTTTAATATAATATAAATATAGATTAATTTACGTATCCACACGATGTTTGTAGTTATTATTTTAATTATGATATTTGTTTAAACATATTAAATTATATTACCTTGCGAAAGTCCAACTATCATATCGTACTTCCCCAATAAAATGGACTCCCTTTTGTTCTCCCTCCTCCATACCCCATGACCTTTCTCCGTAGCTAATTCTATATAAATAGAGACAACCAATTATGTTATTATCAAATAACTTTTATGTTTATATTTTTTACTATTTAAAATTGATTAAATTATTAATATTAAATTTATTAGCTTGTTACTTGGCTAAACATAATTATCAAATATTTTTCTCATTATTTTATTTATTTATGAATTGTTAAATTTTTATTTTATTATTCGGATATCTTCAATTTAAATTTTATGATCAATAATATAGATATTTTCTAACCACTTCGTTTATTTCCAAAATATTCTTCGCCACCTCCTTCCCCTTTCTTTATTATTTTTTTAAAACTATTTTTGCTAGTCTAATGTTAAATAATTTTTATATGTTAATTTCGTCTTTTTTATTTTAGTATATAGAATGTTGACTTTAAATTTACTTTACTTAGATTTATATATTTTAATGCGTGGGTGTTAATTATTGAAATTTTAATTTACACTTTGCTCGTTATAATTAAAAAATGCTTTCTCATTTAAAGGGAAGTCATTCTTTTTAATATTTTTTACACTATAATTTATAGCTTGATTTCTAGGCTCAAAAGTTATTGCATTGCTCCTTGATTAGTATTCTTATATTACTATATAACCTTTTTAACAGTTTACCACTTTACTTAAATTACTATTTATTTTTAATATAATTGTTATCGCGAAAAATGGTTTTCGGTTTCGAAAATTCAATTTATAACTTAATTGATTTAAGTAAAACCGAATCTTCAAAATTTTGAGAGTCGCCACTTGATTTTTAAGGGAAAATCAAGAAACCGTTTAAAAACATTTTAAAAGACCTAACAGAGAAAATCCTTTTAAAATCCAAAAAATGGGTTCGGGTTCATATTTCTATTTCGAGAAGGTTTTACGCACTCGAAATATCCGCTAACGTGCGGTTATCCGACGATTAAATATTTTGACTAACTTTAAAAATAATATAATTTATATCATTAATTTTGAAAAGTTTAAAAATATTTTAAGAGTAGAAAAAATGGAATATTTAAATTTTTTACTTATATTTTAATCAATTAGAATTAATTAAGTGGATTACTTAAAATTCAATAGGGCATATTATTGGAATCCAACCCATATTTATCTAATTAAAGAACTTGACAAATTTAATTAAGTAATTAGAATTTTAAATCTATGAAATTCTAAGTGTTTGGGAAGGGAAAACATATTTTAAAGTAAGATTATTTTAAAGAAAGAAAGTATTTGAAATATTTTTGAAGAATATCTTAGAACCTAATTTCTTAAAAATGATTTTATAACTCAAATCTAAAGTCATGATATAACATAAGTGGCTACTTTTGGGGAATTTAATTAAGTTAAAACATGTAAAATGAAATTATAGTTAGAACAAATAAATATAAAAAGAATATGGCAAATATCACAAATAAAATGTAAGTAAAATAGATTTAAAGTGACTTGGGCTTGGACAGGCCCAATCCTTAAACCTGCATAGTTATTTCATTTAAAATTGGGTCTGCCCATTCCCCTTTAGAATCAGCCCATGCCCAATTTTAAGGGCTTCTGCTGACTGGGCCTCAAGGCCCAATGCCCTTTTCAGCTCAATGACTTTTGGCCCTTTTCCTTTTGGGTTAAACCTGTGGTATACAGTAGTAGTATATCAGTGTATATAACCTGCGTACGGGTGTATATACACCAACTTTCGGCCTCCGAAAACTGTATTTTATCATATTCTCGAATATGTATATCACCCGGACGAGGAACGACTCAAAGACGTGCGGGGAGAGCCCAAAATGAGCTCCAACGAACGTCACATGCAATAAAAGGGGGAGAGAATTAACAATCAACGAAGTAAAACTAATTACGGGCTAAATGAAATAGTACACCCTGTATCTGAAAATACACAACACAATAACAATGCTCAATCTTCAAGGCATAAACAGGAGAAGATAATTTTAAGAGGAAAGGCCAAGGTTTTGTCTTGAAATTTTGAACATATAATTTGACATTTTATTATGTCATATGAACAAAAGAAGCAAAGTGTGAGGAGCATAGACAACTGGCTTCTAAACCTAAGAAAACAGAATAAAACAACAAGACAGTGATAACTCTTCCATGATCTTAACCAAAGAGTATATCAAAATAACACAAGAACGTTAAACTTGAAGTCAAGAAAGGTAAAATATTTTAAATCCTTAAACGGAGAGCATGACTAAGATCCTTGATTCTTGACAAACATAATCAAAAGGGGTGAAGATATAATGACTGAGAGGGAAAAACCCGAATGGACACATAACAGACTACTCATTCGCTTACTAAATCAAATAACACCTGAACGTGAACAACCACACAGGAACCCACCGGCTATCACATCACAAATTAAATTGTTTTAACCCATTAAGATGTTGTAATGAAGTCAAGCTTCAAAATATAAGCCTGGATGAAAGCTTATAACTGCTAAAAGTGACCAAAACGACATATAAATGACATTTTTTAGATCAGTAGAACAACAACCAACAACCAAGCTTCAACAACCAGACAACAATATCAGGCCACAGGCATCAAACCAGACGACGATATCGGCCACAAGCACTGAACCAGACAACAACATGATACAGGAAGAAAGCGAACGAGACTGAAAGTATTACCTTTGTCGGGGCAGTGAACCGAGACGACGACCTAGAAACGACTCCAAAATACCCGAATCACTGTGAGACCGTACTTCAATTTGTTTGAAGATTTTCAAGCAAAAAAACTTAATAGACTTTCTAGATGTATCTTCAGAACTCCAAAAAAAAACGACACAAAGTAAACCGAAAAGATTCGAAAACCCCAAAAAGAAGCCCTCCAAATCAGTTTCAAGCACTGATTATACAGCCCAACATTAGGGCAACGGGATGGGGCCGAAAACTAAGGGCAAAAAGGGGAAGTACCTTAAAAACGAATTCAAATTTTGAAACTACTTTCACAAGTCTCACATCTCAACCATCGATTTGAATCGATGGTTTAGATGTGAGACACGTAAGAGGGGTTTCTTTGGTGCACGAGCATGGGAAGAGGGTGGGGGAGTACGAGGTTGACCGAAAATGGCCAAAAATGGCCACTGTACCGGCTGCCACTATCTGATTTCGCGACTGATTTCTGGCGTTTTCCCGACCTCGTGAGAGAGAGATGGGTTGGGGAGGGGGAATCGCGTGAGAGGGAGTTATTATTTTTGGCATTTTGCCAATTTTGGGGACTGGCGGGGACTGGTGGTGGCTGTTCTCTCTGGTTTCGACAGAAATGGGGAAAGGGAAGAAAGGGGATCGGGGAAGCAGACAAGGGGAAAGGGGGGCGGGTCAAGGGTTTAATTAAAGAGACGGGTCGGGTTAAATTGTTGGGTTAGGGTAGGAGGACTTAGAAATTAAAAAGAAAATTGGGCTTGGGGGGTAGAATACGATTTGGGCCAAAACTTGGCCCAAAAAGTTAAAGCAAAAATCTGAAAGAAAAAAGGGTCAAAAGGGGAAAAAAGAATTCAAAATTTGGCCAAATAAAACACGATTAATTCGAAATCGATTAATTAACTTGACCACGAGATGAATTAGTGTAAATTAATTAAAAGATTTTAATATTAACAACTTAAAATAATTAAATTAACTATGGGGTAATTAATTCGAAAAATGATTAAAGTAAAAGTAATTAAAGATAAAATCTATTTGGGATTATATATATATATATAATATGCAAATATTTAAGCATAATTAAAATTAGAAGCTTTAAACCCAAAAATCACTTGAAAATTGTTGTGTTTTTTTTTTTGCATTTTGAAAGCTAATTATTTCAAATTGTTAACTAAAAGCTCGATGATTAATTTGCAATGTGGAGGGTAAAAATTGGGTGTCAACAGCTGTCCCTTTCTTTGGGCATGATCGATGAAAGCGATCGTGGACAAAGAAACTTGACCAATCCAATTTTGAGCCGACCACATATTCATCTCATGGAAGGGTCTTGGTACGGGCTTTGGAAAATTGTGGCCGGACCCTGGTTTTGGGTTTCCTACATATCTCAGGTTACATAAGAATTCAGGCCACTTGTAGTTCAAAACGCTTGATTTTACGTACGATTTTGAAAATTTCAAAGCTATCCAATATCGAATTATGGAGAAATTGGAATGCTTGGGATGAGATTTTATGAGTAAATGTTAGAATACAGCCGAGTTTTCAAAGTTGAGCCCGCCTACATATCCTTGGACTTAGGAATCAGGCTGCTTGTAGTTCGACTCTATCGGTTGAAAAGGAGATCTCTTATTTTGAGACAACCTTTGGTTCAGGAAAAGCGACAAACAAAACGAATTATGAAAAAGAGGCTTGCAACCTCTTAACCATAAATGTGGCGCGCTTCACACCCATAATTAAGAGCTTACACGGACATAATTTCCAAAATTCTTGGTATATTATCACTCGGATTGGAAACATTGCTTTCGGTGAGAGTTGAGATCACCTGGACGCGAAACTTGAAAAACTAACGAACTCAAAGAAAATACCCATATGCCTTCTGATAGGGGTGTGGTTGGATTGTGGTGGTAGTCGCTTCTCAGCTCGTGTCCGAAGAGTTTGACGCCCCTCTTCAGACTATGTCCCAGTTCGTTGCTAAGAAAAAGTTCCACGTTGCGCCGCATCCTATTTGATGATGTCCACACCTGTGGTTTGCTTGAGAGTTCATCCTCCCGGATGCTCTCGACAAAGACTGAGATAAAACTTGTTAGTAGTAAATAAAACGTAATATATGAATACAACTTGTACAAACCTGATTTAATGCATCATCAGAAGGAGATGATGAATCAATAGTAGATTGGTGTGTCATGCTGGAGGAGATGACGCTCCAATAATAATATAACACGTCACGTTGAAGGAGGTGACTACCCAATAATAAATCAACACGTCACGCTGAAGGAGGTGACGATCCGATAATAAATATGTCACATTGAAGGCAGTGACCCTCCAATAATAATAAATTAATATGTCACGCTGAAGGAGGTGACGATCCAATAATAAATCAACACATCACGCTGAAGGAGGTGACGATCCGATAATAAATATGTCACATTGAAGGTAGTGACACTCCAATAATAATAAATTAATATGTCACGCTGAAGGAGGTGACGATCCAATATGTGTCACACTGAAGGAGGTGACGATCTAATAATAACAATAGTAAATATGTCACATTGAAGGCGGTGATGCTCCAATAATAATAAATTAATATGTCACACTGAAGGAGATGACGATCCAATAATAAAATAACGTATCACACTGAAGGCAGTGACGCTCCAATAACGTGTCACACTAAAGGCAGTGACGCTCCAATAATATAATAACGTGCCACACTGAAGGCAGTGACGCTCCAATAACGTGTCACACTGAAGGCAGTGACGCTTCAATAATATAATGTGTCGCACTGAAGGCAGCGACGCTCCAATAATAATAACGTGTCGCACTGAAGGCAGCGATGCTCCAATAATAATAACGTGTCACACTGAAGGCAGTGACGCTCCAATATTATAACTATCAAAACTTTCAAAGAATAAATCCATAAGTCAACAAAAACTGAAATAATTGAAAAACGAAAGACTAGAAAAAATAATAGATAAATTATTAAATTGAGTTCTTGGCGCCATAACTCCTCAACATAGGTAATAACTTCTCTAACAGATTGTCTCATGTACTTTTCTGGTGAACATCCGGTTTGAGTCCTTCAAAATTTGAGACAGTCTTTGAAATTTGCCTCAAATTCTAATCACGATACCTGTGGAGTTTAAATCTAAGCAGTAACAGAATCAGCTTATTAAAATAAGTAACAACAAAAGATAAATTGAAAAAAAAATAATAAAATGAAGTTGTTCAGGTCGTATTGATCAAGATAAAATGTCGAAATTTTGGCCCTTGTGCTAGCTATCTTACCTGTAAAATTAAGAAAATGTATTATAAATCGCAATAAAATAATATTGAGGAATCTAGAAAAATGAATAGAATACTGAGAATGAATCCAGTAAAAGGAAAAAGTAATCTGAATCATGATGAGACCACTATGGGTCTAACGATGCTTTGCGACTCCATAATTCCTGCATCAAAAGAAAAAATTCTTAGTTTTGAGAGACTGACTTATGTTGGTTTTGCCTTGCCAACTTGATTCTTCTCAGCTATCTGATTTGCACGCTGAATTCATCTTGAAATGCAAATCTGATAGAATTTTTGAGGGCCCTCCTAAAAAATTCTGCCCCCGTTTAGTAACACAGAAAAAATCTTAACCTCCTTGCAATTTTCGATTGATTTTTTTTTTGAACCTCAAAAATTTGCCCCAGTTAAGTCTTACGGGCATATGACCGAGCCGGTGTGGCGCCTACGTATCCCGTTGATATAGGAATCAGGTCAAACGTAGTTCCAATCTCGGGAGATAGAGAAAAATATAGATTTTAAATAAGAAAATGACCGAGGCCGACATAGGCCGCCTACGTATCTCATTCTTGAGAATTCAGGTCCAACACAGTTCAAATCAAGAACTGATGAGTTTATAGTAATTTTCTTGGCCTTAGACCGTGTATAATATGAATGTTCTGCCACTGGATACTCAAAAAGCTTTTCTTTGGCAAAGTGAACAAGCTTGATAACCAACACAAATCATTTTTTTTTTCTTTAAAGAGAAGAAAAACTCAAAGGTGAAAGAGTTAGTCCATAATCATAATAATCAATCAATCATAACAATCAATAAAGCAATAATAACATTTGTTTTGCCCAAACAGACTAGTCCAAAATTCGGAGAATGATATATTATAAAAAAATGACCAAATGGACAAAATTTGATCATTTAACGGACTGAAATGAAAATTTGATCATTTAACAGACTAAAATGAAAATTTGATCATTTCACGGACTAAAAATGAAAATTTGATAATTTAACGGACTAAAATGTATAGATTTTATGTCCGAAATAAAATATTTATGAACTAACTTTCTGAAAAATTTAACTAAACGTAAAGACGTTTTGAAAAATTGATTTGAAACTCGGGGAGTATTTGGTAGTTTCGGCTATTTTATATGGAATATTTTTTTCAAGGATAACAAGGTCACCGTAAATTCAAGTGATGACTTAATTGAATATAAAGAATGATTTTAAGCGTTTCGACGATGGACTCAAAAATATTTTATTTTATTTGATTTTATTTTATTTTTATTTATTCTCAAAAAATTGAGCTTACGTGCCTAATGTGTTCTAAGACTTTGGAATTGAATAATGAACTAATCGTGTTCGAGGCAAAACATATGTATTTAACACATAAGTCAAACAACACAAATAAAACGAATTATATATCATTTTAGCACATAAGGGGAATATAACGCGTCCTAACATATATATGTGACCCTTTACGCCAAGGGTAGGCCTAACGATTTGAAGGATGTATTACACTATTTAAAACGTTCCATTGCCCAAAAAATAATTACAACCTTTATAAGATAAATTAAACGGGATACATAATAGGGAGAGGGGAATACAAATCAACAGTCCCACGCAGGGGTACAACACTAATCTAAACCTTTAAAATGAATATTCCTTCTCGAACTTCCAAACGTCTCTGACGATCTTTCTTTGTTTTTAACAACCTGTCTATTTAAAATGAAAAAAAACACCCGAACCCCGGACAATGGCTCGTCAAATGATGTATATAACCTTCAAATTTTAAACACGTAAATATGATCGTCCAATTGGGCCGGGGGCCACTATGGACTCAAGGTGGTCTTTCTAATGGGCCCGATACGCCTTACGTATCGGGTCATCTTAGGTCAATGCTCCTACAGGGTTTTGGTATCGTTCTACGCTAGGTGGACTAAGCGTGAGTTTAATTTTGACTGTGAAAAGATAACCCAAGCGGACAACCTGGCTTAGGGAAGTTAACGACCGTCGACCCCGCAAGATCGACTTAATTCGTCAGGGTACCCTAATGGAAAATTTTGGACTAAACGGCTGCGACCCGCATAACCGTCGTTTTTAGTGGAAAATGAAAAAAATGCCAAGTGGCGGAAGTGCTATGCATGCAATGACAGTTTAATTATAATCGAAATTAAACAATTAAAACAAATAAGCAAATAACAAAATAAACGATGATTAAAGTTAGTCAAAAAACTTAATCTAATGGTTAGAACCTAATTAAAATCCCCAGCAGAGTCGCCATTTCTGTTATCGCGAAAAATGGTTTTCGGTTTGGAAAATCTGATTTATAACTTAATTGATTTAAGTAAAACTAAATCTTCAAAATTTTGAGAATCGCCACTTGATTTTTAAGGGAAAATCAAGAAACCGTTTAAAAACATTTTAAAAGACCTAACAGAGAAAATCCTTTTAAAATCCAAAAATGGGTTCGGGTTCATATTTCTATTTCGAGAAGGTTTTACGCACTCGAAATATCCGCTAACGTGCGGTTATCCGACGATTAAATATTTTGACTAACTTTAAAAATAATATAATTTATATCATTAATTTTGAAAAGTTTAAAAATATTTTAAGAGTAGAAAAAATGGAATATTTAAATTTTTTACTTATATTTTAATCAATTAGAATTAATTAAGTGGATTACTTAAAATTCAATAGGGCACATTATTAGAATCCAACCCATATTTATCTAATTAAAGAACTTGACAAATTTAATTAAGTAATTAGAATTTTAAATCTATGAAATTCTAAGTGTTTGGGAAGGGAAAACATATTTTAAAGTAAGATTATTTTAAAGAAAGAAAGTATTTGAAATATTTTTGAAGAATATCTTAGAACCTAATTTCTTAAAAATGATTTTATAACCCAAATCTAAAGTCATGATATAACATAGGTGGCTACTTTTGGGGAATTTAATTAAGTTAAAACATGTAAAATGAAATTAGAGTTAGAACAAATAAATATAAAAAGAATATGGCAAATATCACAAATAAAATGTAAGTAAAATAGATCTAAAGTGACTTGGGCCTGGGCAGGCCCAATCCTTAAACCTGCATAGTTATTTCATTTAAAATTGGGCCTGCCCATTCCCCTTTAGAATCAGCCCATGCCCAATTTTAAGGGCTTCTGCTGACTGGGCCTCAAGGCCCAATGCCCTTTTCAGATGAATGACTTTTGACCCTTTTCCTTTTGGGTTAAACCTGTGGTACACACTAGTAGTATATCAGTGTATATAACCTGCGTACGGGTGTATATACACCAACTTTCGGCCTCTGGAACCTGTAATTTATCATATTCTCGAACATGTATATCACCCGGACGAGGAACGACTCAAAGACGTGCGGGGAGAGCCCAAAATGAGCTCCAACGATCGTCACATGCAATAAAAGAGGGGGGGGGAGAATTAACAATCAATGAAGTAAAACTAATTACGGGCTAAATGAAATAGTACACCATGTATCTGAAAATACACAACACAATAACAATGCTCAATCTTCAAGGCATAAACAGGAGAACATAATTTTAAGAGGAAAGGCCAAGGTTTTGTCTTGAAATTTTGAACATGTAATTTGGCATTTTATTACGGCATATGAACAAAAGAAGCAAAGTGTGAGGAGCATAGACAACTGGCTTCTAAACCTAAGAAAAGAGAATAAAACAACAAGACAGTGATAACTCTTCCATGAACTTAACCAAAGAGTATATTAAAATAACACAAGAACGTTAAACTTGAAGTCAAGTAAGGTAAAATATTTTGAATCCTTAAACGGAGAGCATGACTAAGATCCTTGATTCTTGACAAGCATAATCAAAAGGGGTGAAGATATAATGACTGAGAGGGAAAAACCCGAATGAACACATAACAGACTACTCATTCGCTTACTAAATCAAATAACACCTGAACGTGAACAACCACACAGGAACCCACCGGCTATCACATCACAAATTAAATTGTTTTAACCCATTAAGATGTTGTAATGAAGTCAAGCTTCAAAATATAAGCCTGGATGAAAGCTTATAACTGCTAAAAGCGACCAAAACGACATATAAATGACATTTTTTAGATCAGTAGAACAACAACCAACAACCAAGCTTCAACAACCAGACAACAATATCAGGCCACAAGCATCAAACCAGACGACGATATCGGCCACAAGCACTGAACCAGACAACAACATGATACAGGAAGAAAGCGAACGAGACTGAAAGTATTACCTTTGTCGGGGCAGCGAACCGAGACGACGACCTAGAAACGACTCCAAAATACCCGAATCATTGTGAGACCGTACTTCAATTTGTTTGAAGATTTTCAAGCAAAAAAACTTAATAGACTTTCTAGATGTATTTTCAGAACTCCAAAAAAAGAACGACACAAAGTAAACCGAAAAGATTCGAAAACCCCAAAAAGAAGCCCCCCAAATCAGTTTCAAGCACTGATTATATAGCCCAACATTAGGGCAACGGGATGGGGCCGAAAACTAAGGGAAAAAAGGGGAAATACCTTAAAACGAATTCAAATTTTGAAACCACTTTCACAAGTCTCACATCTCAACCATCGATTTGAATCGATGGTTTAGATGTGAGACACGTAAGAGGGGTTTCTTTGGTGCATGAGCATGGGAAGAGGGTGGGGAAGTACGTGGTTGACCGAAAATGGCCAAAAATGGCCACTGTACCGGCTGCCACTGTCTGATTTCGCGACTGATTTCTGGCGTTTTCCCGACCTCGTGAGAGAGAGATGGGTTGGGGAGGGGGAATCGCGTGAGAGAGAGTTATTATTTTTGGCATTTTGCCAATTTTGGGGACTGACGGGGACTGGTGGTGGCTGTTCTCTCTGGTTTCGACAGAAATGGGGAAAGGGAAGAAAGGGGATCGGGGAAGCAGACAAGGGAAAAGGGGGGGCGGGTCAAGGGTTTAATTAAAGGGACGGGTCGGGTTAAATTGTTGGGTTTTGGTAGGAGGACTTAGGAATTAAAAAGTATAACTTACACAAATCCCATTCTGATTTTTAAAAATCTCCAAAAATCCCGAATCTTTCACTAATTACTAAAAATACCAATTTTTTGTATATTTTTGATACCTGCAGAGGCAGTGTTGGTACTTACGTTAGTGTAACCGAAATTTAACGCTCCTGCGCTTAATTAGGAAAAAAATTTACTGCCAACTATGTCAATTCCTTGATTGACGGTTTTAGGTTACAAATTAATCAATGTATCCATAAAAAATGTTATAGACATTGTGATTTGAATTTCAAAATTAAACAGATGATTCAACCAACAAGAAAAAAAATGCAGATCGGCAATTAACAATTCTGCGCTGGGAAAAAAAACGTAGGTCGTCAAATCATGAATATTTCGATTTTGATACGTCACAGTGGAACATGGGAATCTGATGTAGTTTACAGTGGTTATAAAAGTGATGAAATTGTCGTAGGTGAGAATACGTCTTTTGTTAATCTTAGAGCTGCAATTGCATCGGTGTTGGGTATCAAATTTACTTAATTTTTTAGGTATCCACATCATCTTTCAAAACCCTCAAAAAAATAGGTATCAATTTGACTAACCAACCAGTGTAAATATCAAGAAATAAGTTACTTAAGTATCAATCTTACTTAATTTGTTAGGTATCCACATCAACTTTCAAAATCCCCAAGTCAAATAGGTATCAATTTGACAAACTAACCAGTGTAAATATCAAGAAATAAATTACTTAAGTATCAATCTTACTAAACTTGTTAGATATCCACATCCACTTTTACAACCGCAAAACTTGGGTATCAATTTGACAGTCCAAACAGAGTACATCTCAAGAAATCAATTACTTACGTATAAAATTTAGTTAATTTGTTAGGTTCCCACATCAACTTTCAAGCACCTAAAAAATAGGTATCAAATTGACCAACCAAGCAGTGTATAATACAAGAAGTCAAATACTTATGAATCAAATTTACTTAATTTGTTAGGTATTCACATCAACTTTCAAAACCCCCAAAAATTAGGTATCAAAATGACAAACAAAAGCAGTGTAAATATGCGTCAGTAATACATTCTTACAGTTTCTCAAATTTTTTTTGAATCATTAACTCCTAAAGATGACTAATTTGTGTATTTGCGGGTTTGGGAGGATAAAATCGATTTATCTTGGGCAATGGTGGTCGTGCAGAAAGTGAGGAATGTGCTATACTGATCCGACTTGCATGTCGCTTCCGATCTGGGGATCTTGATGTGGACGCTACATCCTTCACTTTTTTACCTCTTACAGTTGAGATTTCGTCGGCCTCATTGCCGGAACTGTTGTGGTGGTCGACATTGGCAGTGTCGACTTCTTCACCACCTTCGAATACTTCTTGTGTAAGGCCAAGACTAAACGAAGGTATGGATTCCATTGTTGATTGAAAGAAAATCTAAAGAATTTTCTAATAATGGTGGTCAGGATGGAGATAATGGGATTGAAAACTGAAAAAAGAGAGAGAAGAAGAATGAAAACTGAAAAAGGAAATTCAAATCTTCCTATGGAAACTGCAAGAGAGAGAAAATATTTTTTTTAAAAAAATTCAAAAACGGCTTAAAAATGGAAAAATTAAAATCTAAAAAAATAAGAGAAAATGATTTTAAAAAAAAAAATAAAAAAGCTGCTTTAAAAAAGGAAAATATTTAATTTGAAAAGTAATTAACATTAATTAGACATCTACACCTAATAAAATTTCCAATTATAACTCATAATAAAAGAATATATTCTTTAAGTATCAAAAATAAGTTGAAAAAATTTAAAAGATGGGATTTACGTAATTTTTATAAAAAGTTGGGAAAATTTGATATTTGGATAAAAAAGGTTGGGATTTTCATAAATTACACAATTAAAAAGAAAATTGGGCTTGGGGGGTAGAATACGATTTGGGCCAAAACTTGGCTCAAAAAGTTAAAGCAAAAATCTGAAAGAAAAAAGGGTCCAAAAGGGGAAAAAAGAATTCAAAATTTGGCCAAATAAAACACGATTAATTCGAAATCGATTAATTAACTTGACCACGAGATGAATTAGTGTAAATTAATTAAAAGCTTTTAATATTAACAACTTAAAATAATTAAATTAACTATGGGGTAATTAATTCGAAAAATGATTAAAGTAAAAGTAACTAAAGATAAAATCTATTTGGGATTTTTGAAAAATTTACGGAAATATAATACTTGAATATATATATATATATATATATATATATATATATATATATATATATATATATATATATATATATATATATATATATATATATATATATATATATATAATATGCAAATATTTAAGCATAATTAAAATTAGAAGCTTTAAACCCAAAAATCACTTGAAAATTATTATTATTTTTTTTTTGCATTTTGAAAGCTAATTATTTCAAATTGTTAAAACTAAAAGCTCGATGATTAATTTGCACTGTGGAGGGTAAAAATTGGGTGTCAACAATAATAAAAATAAATATGTATGTATTCCTTAAATTCAATTTGTTTCTAAAATTTCATTTAATTGCTAATATTTTTGTTCATTATTTAAATTTATCTCTTCATATTGTATTTTAAGTTATAGCTTTGTGCTATTACAAAATTAAAATAGAGTCGTTGTTTGACTGTTTATTTTAAATTATAATTTTGTATTATAAATAGATACATTGATTGACTATTTGTGTATTTACATTTTATAATACGTAGATATATTTTATATAGTGTGCAATTACAATTGATAAGTTTTCTTATGCATAATGAAGTGATAAATGAAATATATTAGAAGGAGACCCTAATATTATCTAACTAGTATATATACTTGTGCGATGCGCGGTAAAGTTTAAGGTATGATTTTTAAATATTTTAGATGATGATATTTATTTGAGCATATTAAAATAATATTATCTTAGAAAAAATTCAACTATCATATTGTACGTTCCTAGTGAAATGTACTCCCCCAACTCCGCATCCCCTCTCAAACTCCATAATCGAATCTATATGAATATAAATACAAACAACGAATCATATAATTATCAATAACATTTATGTTTCATATTTATCTTTATTGTATTATTCACTATTTAAAATTATTATATTATTAATGCTATTTTTTTTTATTAATTTATCACTTAGCTTAATATAATTTTTCAAGTGCTCTTATTTAGGTAAAGAAATATATATATATTTTTTGTTTATTTTTAAATTTTTCAAAATTTTTTAATTTTATATTTATTGTTCACATCTCTTCAAAATAAAGTTTATGAGCAGTAATATATATTATTTTCAATTACTTCACTATAATTTTCAAAATTAGTTTGACCCTCCCCCTTCCCCTTCTCTTTGTATATTTTTTTCTACAAAAAATAAATATAATATTAATTATAAATAATAATAATAATAAATAAATTAAGTATACACAATTTATTTTAACAATTATAAGAAGAAATTTAACGTGCATGAACTATAAATATTTATGATAAAAGTTCTCTATGACAATAAAATATGTATTAAGATATAAGTTTGTGAAAATCATACTAATTAGTTTATTTACTTGAATTATGTATGAATTAATTTATAATTTGATATCAGTAATATTTTATTCAAAGGTCATACGCCATTTTATTTAAAGATAATTTTATTTCTTCACACCACTAAATTTTAAACTATTAATTTTTTTAAAAAAAATCTTTTATAATTGTTCGCAACAATTTTGAAAGCGTTGAAAATTAACTGCAATAAAAAATAAATAAAAGAAAGATATAATTTTTCTTTATATTGATGAATGTTGTGAGTACAATTCTGTTACTCTCTTTATTCTTTCTCCTAAACTTCTCCAACAACCAAGGGCTTTTAGTAGCGTATTTCTTGAATTGTGGGATAATTTAGATCCCTTAGAGATGTATTTTAATTGCCGGGAAGTTTTGTTCTTTGAGAAGAACTTCGTCGATCACACTTTGGAAGAAATGTGTAGTAGATGATTTTGTAGCTTTCCACAATACTTGCTCCAATGCTTGTTCAAATGTTTGTAGAATCTCCCCTGAATGTCATGTCTATTCCCCTATTTATAGTTGTAAGAGATGGACAAAGTTGCTTGTGATTGGCCTAAAGATGTCATTTTGACACTTGGCGAAATGTGATTGTTTTTTGCATTTGGCTAAGATTATCACATCATTTGGACAAGTGGAGTTATATTGTTAGTCTTGGATGTCTCATCACCATGACACGTGGCATGAATTTGGGCTTCAAAGTGAGATGGACGTTGGACTTCAACTTAATAAAATGGGTTTTATCTATTTTTGTTAGGGAAAAGTACACAAAATAGACATAATTTGAAATTATTTACTCTTAATAGACCCAAGTTAAATTATTCATCCTTAATGGATCCATTACCCAAACTATTTACCTTTTTACCCACTTATCGTTTATTATTTCGTGTCTGACGTCAGCATAAATACTATGAAATATACTTAAGCGGTATATATACACACCATATCTACTGTGATACTATGGCGGTATATACATACCCAATTGGTATCATATAGGATTATTTTCTTTTTAACAAATAAATAAGAAACAAATAAATTTTTTTATTAAACTCTAAATTAGAAGAAAATATATTCGTTATGATACTCTGTTGGTATATTTATATCATATCGATATCGTATAGGACTAAAAAATTATTAAATTTACAAAATTATTTATTAAACTCTAAATTAGTAGAAAATATATTCCTATGATACTACGTCGGTGTATTGACATCCTATTGGTATCATATAATTTTGAGCTCTTTTCTTAATAAATAAAATAATTAAGAGAAAATATTAAAGTTACAAACTTATTTATTAAATTCTAAGTTAGCAGAAAATATATTCTTTGTGATACTCTACCGGTATATTGATACCATATCGGTATCATATAGGATAGAGTCTAATATTTTGTGACACCCTGTTGGTATATGTATACCCTATTGATATATTATACAAGGTGGTGCTGATATCAGCATGATGTCAGCGCGCAAATTTTAATATTAGGGAGGGTAATTTTAATAGTATGGGGCTATAAAATGTAAAGGGGTATATGAATGTAAATAGTTTGTTTTAAAGGGGCATAAGCTTACTTTTTCCTTTTTTTAAAGCCCAAATTAATTATTCAACCCAAATGAATATGAATTTAATCCAAATTGTGTATGAATTTTACCCAATAAAAATTTATGTGTCCACGAATGCCCCTTACTTCGAGGCTTGTCAACATGGAGGTTTGCCCAAACTTGACGACAAGACTTACGTATTCATGATTTTTTTAAACTTGTCAATGTGTAGCCTTGCTGATACTTGACAACGAGATTTGAAGTATTTATGATTTTTTTAGACTTCAAAATCACTTATTTCTTATCGTTACATTCTAATTAGGCCGCTATTTAAGAATTGTTTACCATTAAAATTCTTCTTGTGTCGGGTACTTCATCAAAATGGCCAATAATTTCTTGTGGTGATCAAAACAAAGATTATTATGGTTAGTCAACAATGTGAACTTTCCATATGGACTTGACATCAGAAGTATGACAAGTGATCATATTTCCTTCATGTGTGTCATTAGCAAGAAAACTGTTTAAATTTTTGAATCCAAAAAGAAATATTTACTTTCCTTTTGACATTTAAAAGAGATTAAAATTTTCTCAAAAAAAAAATCTCTCTCAATATGGTAATTTTTCTTTGATTAGTCATTCAAAGATTTTCATCAAAATTTTCTTAAAAAGGATCTCTCTTACCATGATGAGTTAATCAAGGATTCTCATCAAAATTTTCTCCCAAGAGATCTCTCTCAAAATATGGTAATTTTTTTTTAATGAGTCAATCAAAAGTTCTTATTAAATTTCTCCTAAGAGATCTTTCTCAATATGGTTAATTACCCACTGATGTATCAATCATAGATTTTCTCTTTCTCAATCCCACCACAACTTGTCATATAGATGAATGAGAACTTTCACAAGAACACCTATATAAGCTTTTCCATTGTTGAAAAGATTCATCAAAGAATTCACTATAAAGTTCTCCACTTGTTCTTTTGATTTTTACCCATGACGTGTTTCAACGAACATGAGATACCATACCCTTGCATTGAACTATGGATGACAAGCGAAATTCTCGTGCCAAGGCTCCATTTGAACTCGATTTTAGTGAGATTTTCATCCATGGACTCCATTTTTAGGGTAAAACCTGATTTTCAAGTCAATTTTCAGATTCTTGAACTTTGAATTTTTTCCCTAATTTTAACCATTTTAACCCTAAGCCTAATTCGTGCCAATAAGGGTATTAAAATGCACATCTTGATGCGTAGTATCTATTTTTGATAATGATTGATTGATTCGGTGATCGTTTGGAGATTTGAGTTGATTCAAATCTTATTCGAGTGCGATTTTTGCATTGAGGTATTAAACTTTTTTGAGACTGAATTTGAGTTATTGGATATGTTCATGTGATAATTATGAAAACTTGATTGATTCTTGAGTAAATGTGTTGGTATGATAAAATATTGTTGGAATTGTGATATTGTTTATCCTAAAAATTGGGTAAAAATGTGATTCTATTGGTAAATTGAGATGAAATCTTGAGAATTGTAATATTTTGAAGACTATCATGATAAAATGAGACTTGGAGACGAGTAAGGTCCGGTATTATCGGCACACTTGATTATTGATATATTTATGATGTGTGTATATCTTGTGGACGAGTAAAGTCCCATATTGTTGGCACACTTGTCTATTGATATATTCATTGTGAGTGTATATTTTGGGGACTAGTAAGGTCCGATATTGTTGGTACACCTAATTAATGAAATAATTATGTTGATATGAGATATGATGATGCATTGTGGCACCAACTATGGTACTTGATATTATTTTCTATGTTTATATTAAGGCTATGTACCAGAATTCTTATCATGATGTCATTACATATATCTTGACTTTTATCATATTTGTCATGCATGCATCCCCTATTGCATTGTACCACCCCTTGACCGGGCAGGAGGCAAGGGTAAGATGTTCCAAATGAGTTGTACGACTTTTATATAACCCCTTGACCCGAGTAAGAGGTAAGGGTGAGATATTCCACTTTTCAAAACCCTTGACCACCGGCAGCTGACAAGGTTGAGAGATATTATGATACTCCTTGACGATGTGTAGGTGGCAAGATTGACATGGTTGGGAGACATTTGGTAGATGATCTGACAAGACCCCTATACATAGCATTATTGGCTATATTGACTATCTTTATTTGTTCTCATATATATATATGTGTGTGTGTGTACTAATCTTATGATACAGGTGGTAGAGACTCTTAGATATTAAATACATGTTCGATTTCTCTTACCCAGTTGGTTGAACTTACTGGGTACATTTTGGTTTACTCACCCCTACTTTATTTCTTCCCTGCAGATCAAGCACAGGGATCCATACAGGGTAGTTGATTCATTTTAGCTTAGTTATTCTCCATCTATCCAGATCTTAGTAGTGAGACTCACACTTCGAGTCGCCGTGGATCTTTGAGATTTTCCTTATTGTTTCCTTTCAAACTTTGTATCAGATATTATCATCTTTGTATTTTATTTGAGAGAGATGTATTTACTCTTTCGTACTACTTTAGATGCTCTTGTACTTATAACTTCATGTTTTGAGATTTGGATTAAATGTTGTGATTGTTTTTCCTTTACTTTATTTTTTTTAGTTGCAATCCAATTTGGGATCATGATATTATATATGAATAATGGTGGGTTTCTCACCTAAGTATGAATTTTTAATGATGAATGAACTATACTCGCATTACATAAGTTTAAGGAGTTATTCCATTACTATGCTTTATGAGTAGTGGATGGGTAGTAGATATGACCCCTCTCACATGATGTTGACTTTATGATATTATAATTATTACTATCCCATTGAAAGTTTATTTAGCACTGAATGGACATGGGAGAGAAGCGATATATTGTATAAAGGCAAACAACCCGTATTAAGATTCCATTGTCTTACAAATACGTGCCACCATAGGATAAATGATCACCTTTGTAGAGGCTCGATTCCTTAAGAAGGATCACTCGTAGTAGAGAATTGATTCCTTAAGAAGGATAACTCATAGTAGAGGCTTGATTTATTAACAAGGGACGCCAATAGTAGAGGTTTGATCCTTATATAGCTTAGTGAATCCACATAGGCAATATAAAGTCCATCTTGAAAAGTAGCCTCCTTTTTCTCTAGTGTAGGGATAACATCGGTACTCCATGTTATAGCTCACATGATTTATGTTAGTTAATGGTTGCTCTCACTAAGGCAAAAGATTTTTCTCACAATGTTCATGGTATTTCTTATTATGATTAATGATATTTCTCTCACAAAGGTTCAAGATGTCTTTCACAAAAAGATTTATGGTATATCTCACTATGCTTCATGACCCTTACTACGATTATGATTTTCTTTATGACTTGTGATATTTTACAAGGTGTATAATTTCTTACAATGACTCATGCTTTTCAATATAGTGACTATGTTCTTCTATAACTCATGAGGGTTCTTAAAATTGCATTAGCCAAGTTTCATGCTTTAAATAGTATTTCACATGATTGCATAGTTTAGCATGACTTATTGCATCACTTTATTGTGTTATGATTTATTGCATTGCATGCTCACATACTTGGTATATTCAAAGTACTAAACATATTTTGCCTACATTATTTTATAATGTGATGTTTGGCGATCATCCTACACACTTTCGTGGCTAGATAAAAAGCTTGTTCACTTGATTGGTGAGCCCTCATGCTTCACGGGCTACCTATTGAGTCTATATTTTTTTGCTATTTGTAGACTAGGTTGTTATGAAGAGATCATTTCATTTCTTTTATTTTGGTGATGAGCTAGTAGATTTATATCCCCACTAATGATATTAGAGGTATGCTAACAAAGATGTGTAAGCTTGTTTATTCGGGCATAAGTTTCTTTTTATCTTTGGACTTTATCTTGAGACTTAATACTTTGTTTCCTAGTATTGATTTACTTATCTTATATATGCTTCATATGTTAAGAGGTTTGATTGGGATTTCTTCAAAATCCTAATTATTGTGTCATATCTGGGGCCTTACTTGAATTGCGACAGAACATAACACACATTTTCAGAGGGAAAATTGTGTGGGTGACTTACTTGGGAATGAGATGGTGGAAATTCAAAGCATAAAGCAATATCTTTCATTTCAAGAACTTCCAAGCAAATAATAGCTAGTAGATAAATAGTACATGTGTGCAAATTAAAAGCTATATCTATCAGCTTGAGCTGGCAAAAGAGTTCACCAAAAAGGGGGTTGATAGGTCGAGCAGATCCATCTAGGAAACGAGTTTGAGCATGAATATCCACGTAACTATACTCTGGTGATTTTATTATCTGACAATGTAAAGCAGGCACAAGGCCCAGAAAATGAAGGAAACAATCTAGGAGTTAAGCCATGAAAAGATCGCATGCAGCCTAGAAACAAAGAGAGGAACATTATGTTTCCCATTTTAGATAGATTACTGCATAGTTCTAGAAATAGAAAAGTATTCTTTTGCTTCTTAATTCCTATACTAAATCAATAGCGAATAGCTACTATTGGATCGAGAGAGTAAAAAATAAAATATTAAAATTAAAATAGATCATACTCCAACACAATTTTAATTTGATAAATTTATCAAAATAGCTACATTTTAGCATTTAATTAGCTACACTTTCAATATTTATTGAAAATAGCTATATTTGAGTTGCCATCACATGATTTATGTATTTTTTATTTTTTAATTAATCCATATAATTAATAAATAAATAATTGAAAAAAATCATGAGAGAGAATCTTTCAAATATGGTAATAAAATCATGGGAGAAATTTTTTCAAATATAACGATTCTTTCCTGAAAACTTTTTATTACTTATGTTACAAGTTAAGAGAGAATTTTTTCCAGTTATTCTCTCATTTTCCCTGTCCTTATCTTCTTCCATTAACAAGTTTTAATTCTCCATTGTAGATACAATTTGATTGATTAATTTGTAGCTGAAAAAAAGAGAGATCAATATTAAGAATTTGAATTCGTGCAAATATCAATTAAGTATTCATCCAAATCATTTTTATTTTGAATTCAAATTGTTTTTAACCTCAAAATTTTGAATGTTTTATTTCAAATTTAATATGTCGTGAAACTATCAATTGAAAGTTAGTTCCTAGAGATATTTTAAATTAAAATCAAATTTTGTATAGTCGTTTTGTTTAAATCTTCATTGATACAAAATTTGCTTTCTGAATCAATTTTTTAATATAAACTTGAATTGAAAAAATATATTTTATCTTATGGATATACTAATGATTTTTTTTAGAATACAAATTAATTGTGGTGTATAATTTTTGAAATACAATTAGCTGGAAGTACATTTTGTATTGTATCTTTTTAGGGTATCTTTTGTGGTGAAAATATTGTATACGCATTTGATTTTGAATATAAGTGTGAACCTAAGAAGTACTATTTAATTTTATGGATACTAATTACATGTGCAAAGTAGATTATGAACACAATTCAAATGACGAATCCTTTTGAATATTTTTATATTCATGATATGGAATACAAAGAGATTGAGATACAATTTTATTTATTAAAAACAATGTGTTTTAGATACTTTTATATACTCTTCTATTTTTCAATACAAATAACGTGTTGAATGCTTCCTCAACTGCTTTTAAATATAAATTTGAATAGGAAAAAAATTATTTTTAACAAATTGAATGTTTGTTTTTTTGGATACACTTGTTTGAAAGAATTTGCGGGATACAAGTTCTTCGTGCAAAATAAATACGAATATGAATTTGAACCCGAGGATACATTCAACACAAATAGTAATTTTAAAAAAGAATGTAATTTATGTTGGGATATGAAATTGGAAACCTATGATATTCAAAATGAGATATAACAAAATTTAATGGATACATATAAATATATTTGAAACCCTATGAATATAATATACTGAATACAAGTAAACATAATAAAATACAAAAAAAATATATTTTTATCTCATTAATTTGTATCAATAGTAAATAAAAGTAAACAATTGTAAATGCATAGTTTATTGTTTCGTTCACAGCTGGAGAATACATTCAACACAACTACTTTCATGTATACTTTCATATATATATATATATTCAACATACATTTTTTACTGAACACAAATAAATATAATGAATACAAAAAGATATATTTGTATCTCAATTTGTATATTTCAAAAAATGTCACGACCCGAAAATGGACGTGATGGCACTCACCTAACCCATCAAGGCGAGTCACCCCAATACCTACTGATCCAAACATAACAATAATAGCGGAAGAGAAAAATAGTCTAATATGCCAAATAACATAGGAAGACCAAACTACAACCATCCCAGAACTGGTGTCACGTGTACAAGCCTCTAAATACATAATACTCGAATAGAATAAATGTCTCAAATGTCTAGTCCTCAAATAGAACATAACATAATAATGGATTCCTTGAAGGTCCACCGGTGACATAAGCAGCTACCTTAAGGATAATCCAGAAGCTCGGTCTTGCAATGAGAAAATTCTAACTAGAGGGACCGGGCTCGCAACCTACAAAAATGTAGCAAGGGGTGAGTACCAAAACAACGCGGTACTCAGCAAATTAATGGAACTAACCTAGAGTAAAACAATGAAGAACCAAGTAACTCCTTCACACCCAACTACATACCGCCGAACTACAAACCTGCACTCAGAAAAGTCCCAGCCCAGCAACATATAATACACAATAAAAATAGTTTTTCAGTATATCACAATTATCAAATCACAAGCCATAACTCACAAGTGATAACATAATCGATCACATGAATAACATCATGCCACATAATAATATGCAAGGATGAGATGCAATGTTGTGCAATGCAAGGTGGTATCAAGACCGTCGCACAACCTTTCGTAAATACCCCCATCGAGCTAAGGCTCCAAGACTAAGGGGACCCATGGGGACCTCGCCGGCTGATACGCCCAAATTACACTCCAAATAGAAGAGTAAAGCGGTCGTTGGTCAAATATAGAACTCAACCAGAGTTGAGGTCGATCCCACAGGGAACACGTAAGAATTATTCTATTAGTACCGGCTTTCAGTTGTAAATGCTATTCCCAAGATAAACAAACATAAAGTAAATGGGGGTTGTGCTATTTAACTTAACTAATTGCGTAAAGTAATTAATAACGATGCTCCGATTCTTAAACAGATAGAGAGAGGCTAGGGTTGTGTTCCCCATGGCATACAATTATGACAACTAAACTGGATCTGTGAATTCGTTCCTAATGATGCATGCAAAATCTACAACTTAATTAATACCTAGGTCACCTTTCGGTCCTTTCTTGGTATATATCACTCCTCTCCTCCCGGTCTCCGAGTGTCTGCAATACTAACCGTTGTTTCTGATCTCAGAATACCTTCACCTTTCGGTCTCAGGCACTTAGACTAGGTTCATGACCTTGAATCTCTGTTGTTAGACTCTTTTCCCAATCACTACATCCCTTCCGGGCATGTAACGAATACAGGCTTACCCTAATGCGTCGACTCATTAAGGAGAAGTTCAAACGAAGAATCTAACAATACATGCATTGCTTATTTGAACGAACTACCCCCAGTTTGCGTTATCTTAATTGGGTCGTCATGGTTCCCACAACCCTAGTTGTGGGTTTAGCCTAGCATACTGTTGATAATTTGCCCACAACGAATAGAAGAAAACATAAAGATGGACTTACGATTGAAGAACAAGAATCCGTGTTACAAGCTTTGAACAATAATCACGAACGTGATTCTCTCGAATTACAAAAGCCAAACGAATGTTTTTCTCCTTGTTCTCTCTCGTTTCTATCGTCAAAACGAAGTTGTTTAATAAAATAAAATAACATCCTATTTATACAAAGCAAAAACTAAGTTGACATAATTTAGGAAAATAATTTCGGCACGGGGCACGGTCCGTTACACGGACCGTCTGAGGTGAGATGGTCCGTGTAAACGGACCGTCTGGTGGTTGGCTGTACCCACACGGTCCGTGACACGGCCCGTGTGGCGTGAGACGGGCCGTGTGGGTCTTCCGTGTCAATCCACTTGCACGAATTCTGATATTTTCGACGAAGGCCCTTCGAACTACGTCACTTACACGTCCCGTGACACGGTCCGTGTGGAGTGAGACGGACCGTGTGGATCCTCCGTATGAATCTCCTTGCACGCTTTCTTTAATTTTCGACGGGTTTGTCTTCCGAGCTACGTCAAGTACACGGTCTGTCACACGGTCCGTCTGGTGTCAGACGGGCCGTGTGGACCGACCGTGTGACTCGTGTCGTGCCACGGTCGGCCACACGGACCGTCTGGCGTGAGACGGCCCGTGTGGGCCTTCCGTGGTCCGACACTTGGCTTCATTTTTTCACCCGTTCCTTGTGCTTTCCGCCATTTCCCATGCCTTAGTCATTTTCCTGCACAACCTCAAAACATACCTATTAAACCAATAACACCGCTCGAGAACACCCAATAATTCTATGTTTTAAGCGTCGTAACAGTCGTATTTTCATGACTCATCAACACCCTCAACTTAGAACTATTGCTTGTCCTCAAGCGATGACCAAAAACACATTACGACACACAAAGGACAAGTAATTAAAAAGAAATAAATAGTAACCCCTTTGTTCATTAGCCTCATGCTCCTCATGTATACTTGTAATGTGTGCGTATTCCAACAGACTATGATTTGATCGACCTCAACACGATACCATATCTCGTTGGCTCCTATTAAGACCTTGACTAAAGATAAGCCAGTTATGTATAGCGCCCGAATAGTGCGGTGATAGTGCCCTTACTACAAAGAAGTCTCTCACACCATGAAATAATGTAGCACACAGAGACTGGAATGTAAGCACTCACGCTCAGAAAGAATTTTCAACCGGCACACGAGTGTAGACCATATGCTTGCCTTTATTTTCACCACCCTAACTCTTGAATGACCTTTTCAGGATCACTTTAGGACTTCTAAGGCTTGTAACGTAGGCTCGGGCTTGGGTGAGATATATTTAAGATCAAAGTGACTAGTGTTTTGTTCCACGGCCCTGCTTTGACTCAGCCACCAATTTCGGCTTCCCAAAATCTTTGTTTTCCCCTTTTTTTTTTTTTTTTTTTTTTTTTTTTTTTTTTTTTTTTTCATTTTATTCACGTCCCCAAAATTCTTTCTTTTGTTTTTCAACTTTTCTTCTCACCACTTGGATCTTTTCCATCCCGATTCTTCTGTTTTTCTTACACTAGCCACCCTCAACTTAGGATTTTAGCCCAAGTTGAGGTTCACAATGTCTTTTCAAGGACCAGGGCCAATATAAGCCACCCTCAACTTAGGCCTTTGGCCTAGGTTGAGGTTCACAATGTCCTTAAAGCGACCAGGGCCTGAGTATGGTCTACAGATAGATTGGAACACGGATTGGGTAGTAAGAAAGAAAAGGTCTATTAAGGCTCAATTATTTGGTTCAAAGGGATAAACTTCATTTGGTTAATTCGTTTCTTTAGGTTTAGTGACTTCTTAACAACAATGGCCTAAGATCCTTTCCTAATCCACTCATTCAATCGTTTTAGGGGGACCAACCAGGCAAGTTCTAGCTCACAAGTGTGTCAGTTAAATTCAAGCAAAAACACTCCCACACACATGGCACATATCCCCCACTATTCAGCACTACACAACACAGTCAGACTTCAATCGTTAATATGCCAACTAAACAATGTACATTGTGTTTTCAGAGGATCACAGAATCAGTCCGTATGGGATACACACCTACAAGTTCCGTGGATTTTCATTTTTCAAATTAATGAGGTTACTATAAACTCTTATAACCACTTGTCTTTACCACACAAAACAAACATAATAAACCTAAACATACCAGTTCTACTAGATAATACACCTTCAGAGAAAAGAAACATGGCAAGAAAAACTCTTCAGGGTAACGATAAGATGCTCCACCCCCAATCAAAAAGCAGTGCAATGTCCTCATAGCACCAGAATAACCAAGCAAAGCAACAAAATGGGAGCGGGACATACCTGGGACGCCTTAGGCGTCAAGGGAGTCATCATGGCCCGATCCAACTGGTGGGTCCTGGCAGGCAACATCATCAGCAGGCGCCCTAGTACTCCCAGAGGCTCCAGTCCGGGCAGCCTCATATGCGAGGCGCGCCTGCTCTTCCCGTGCAGCAGCCTCACGCCTCTGGGCCCTCAAAGCTTTTCGCAGCCTCCGTGCCTCCTCACGCTGTGGGTCCTCAGGTGGGCTAGTGCGTTGACTGCGACGCTTACCTTTGTCCGTATGTCCTGACGCTGGAGGAGGGGGTGCCGGGGCAGCAGGAGGTATGATCGGTATCCCCCAGCCTTCAGTCAGGCTCGGCTCCACCGGTGCACTAAACAATGATGCAAACGAATCGGGTGGTGGAGCCGGAGCGGGCCCGGTGCTGTTGTACCGTGCGTACAAATCGTCAATCTTGTCCTTCATGGCCCGCATTTCCTGCATCATCTGAGTCACTTCATCACCGGTCATGCTGCCAAACATGCGGCGAAGGTAGGCCTCCCACTGGTTAAACTGCTCCTGCAAACTCTGGATCTGGCCAAGAAGTTCAGCACGAAGTCGATCCTCAGCCAACTGTACATGAGTCTGCACCACCTGAGGCACCCGGACTACCATCTGGTCAACAATCGCCCGCGTCTGCCTCTGCTCTGTAACCATGCGGGCGAGGAGGTCGTAGGGGACATAAGTGTAGCCCGGATGCGTCTGAGGTGCTGCGCCACTAGCCCCGGGCTGCTCAGTATCTGTACCCGGCTGGGGGGCTGTGGGGAGCTCCTCAAAAGCCAACGGTTGCTGTGGGGGAGCCCGGGGGAGCTGTGTCGGAATCCCATGCCGCCGGGATCGACTGTGGTACAATGGGTTGTCGATATCCTTAATCATAGCAATGTTGACAACACCCTTTGGAGCTATCTTCCGGTCCAAGAAGTGCGTGGTGGGAACACGGGCATGCCTGCATAGTGCCCGAATCAGGCATGGAAATGACATACCTGCGCGTTCGGAGAGGGCACGATCCTTTATCTCCATAGCAATGACACGACCCACGTTAATACCAAGGCGGGCCACCAAACTCGCGACCAACACAGCATGGGAGAGTTGGAGCGTGTTGTCGTTTACTGTGGGTCGAAGTCGGGTACGCACCACCGACCACCAAAACTTGGCGACAAATGTGAGGGAGGCTTTTGTAATAGGAATCTTGGGGTTAGTCACCCAAGGTGCCTCCACTCCCTGAAGTGCAATATGCTCCGCCATCCACTGTAACTCCCTAGTCCGGGTAGACGGGTCCGAGATCCTAACCTCATCAGTGACAGACACATAGTGAGAAATGAAGATCCCATCTGGTGGGGCACGGTAGTCTGGACCAAATAAAAAACGGTTGATCGTCTCTGCCGAGATGTCAACCTGTGCCCCCCGGATGGTGACATAATCCCGATGAGATAGTTTGGCAGCAAGCCGCTTCTTCGCGCGTCTGGGCAGGTTGCCTTCTATGGATGCAAGCAGGCTGGCGGCATAGCTGGAGTAAAATTCGGCGATCATATCTGGGCCATAGTATCCAGGAGGGCTGGCCATCCATCCAAACTGATATGCTTCAAATGTATTCCGTATTTCCGGAATGGAGTCCAACTTGTCCACGAGGACCCGCATTTCCGGGATAATTGGCCTCCCCTGATAGCCGCCAGTACCCTTGGTGATGCCATTGACGTAGACCTCCTTAGCCCCAGGGACTGACCATCTCCTCCGCAAAAAGACCAGGAGCCACTTGGCGGTTTCCGGGTCAGAAGTCCGGGCAACCGCCTGCTGGGTGGCCTCATCGTCACTGTCGCGGAGGAGCAAAATATCCTCCTCTCCCCCTACATCGTGCTCGGCAGTGACTGGAGTGCCGGTCTCATCCTCCTGCTCTGGGACTGCAGAGTCCCCTGCCACCCCCGCTTCGGGAGCATCCTCCTCGGAATCTGACGCGATGTAGCGCCGCACTGGACGGGAACGGGCAGTGCGAGGGGGTGGTGCTGGCACAGCTGACCCGCCGTCAGAGTCATTGCCTGAGTCACTCCCCGGATTGTGACTGGAGGATTCGGTGATCGAATCCCGGAGACGTGACTCCTGCTCGTCTTGTCGTGGGCGAGGTCGTAGACGTGGGGCCATGGTAATCCTGCAACCAGCACAAAGGATAAAGAGCATATTAGTTACGCCAGGAAACTTGGGACGACACACTAACGGGTACTCAGACTTCCCCTGTGGAAATAAAGTGACCAAAAACCCTTAAGAGTGGCGTCACCCGGTCTATCATCGGGAATTTCGCACTACAAAGCCAAGGAGGCGCGAGGAAAGTAACTATAATGACGAAAATAACAAAAATAAGGGGGCATAGGACGGGGCCCTGCACGGGCCGTGTGAAGGAGCACGGGCCGTGTAGAGGCCCGTGTGAAGGTCTAAGGGCCGTGGCAGCCAAGGGACACGGGACGGGCCGACACACGGACCGTGTAGGGTCAGACGGTCCGTGCGAACGGACCGTGTGGCGTGCCTTGGCAGACTGGGAGTTTGTGACACAGACGGTCCGTGACACGGCCCGTGTGATGTCACACGGTCCGTGTAACGGACCGTGACACGGTCATCGTCCCCAGTCAGCCCCACTACGGATTGCGAAGTTCAAAAACGCCATAAGTCACACAAAAAATGCCGGATCGGGTACCCAAACTAAGCAAGACTACCTTCAACAACACAAACCCAATTTTTAACCACCCAAGAAGCCCAAAAACCCTATGTTTCAAGAATTTCAAGAAAACAATAATGGTGGTTAAGTCTACCCATTAACAAATCCTTAAGGAATCGTGCCCGAGAGAATTATATACTTCAAGATCAACAAGAATATGCATAAACTCATACGAAGGAACAAAACTAAAAGCAATATTTCAATAAACATATTAAAGAATAACTAACCCAAAAGAAAAATAGAGAAGAAAGAAAAACTTACTTGAAGGAGAGAAATAGACTTGAAGCACGAAAATTTGCCTAAGGAAAGTGAGACGGATCGTGAATGGAGTGCACTAACCGTATGAGAGGAGATGAAGATTTGGTGGTGTGAGGAAGAGAGTAATGGCGTGTGGGGATTTTAGAGAGAGAGAATGAGTGTGAGGAAAAGATATAATCTGGAAAGAGGGTATAAATACCCCAAAATCCGCGGCCCAAGACGAGTGGGAAAACGGGTCGTGCCACGTGGCACGATCCGTATGGCGATCCGTGGGTGGCGGACGCAGGGTCCCGAGGTAGACGCCCAAACGGTCCGTTAGACGGACCGTTTTATGTGGGACGGGCCGTGTTGCGACGCGCGTGGCGTCTGACGCTGCATGCTCCCACACGGTCCGTGTGACGGACCGTTTAAGATCACACGGACCGTGTAATTGGGCCGTGTGAGCTGCCTTGACAGATTTGAACTTACCTGGAGGGGGCGCCCCAACGGGCCGTTACACGGTCCGTTTAAGAGCAGACGGTCCGTGTAATCGGGCCGTGCGACACCCCTTTGAGGAATTTTGGCCTTCCTTGCCACCATGCGCATCCTTCCCTGAGACAAAATATAAGCCAAGCATAAGTCAGTGTACTTTCCTCTCTCAACCATTTTTTTTTTTTTTTTTTTTTTTTTTTTTTTTTTTTTATATTGATGGGTTGCCTCCCATTTAGCGCTTGGTTTAACGTCACGGCTCGACGTGAAGGTCTTGACTACTCAGACTTCGTCAAGATGGAGAACCTCTATCACCGAGGATTCCTCTGCAGCGCCCAAGTACTTTTTTACGCGCTGCCCATTAACCTTGAAGCGGTGTCCGTCACCCGTTTCTAACTCAACTGCTCCATTAGTCAGCACTAGTGTGATCTTGTACGGGCCAGACCACCTTGATTTCAGCTTCCCTGGAAATAGCCTCAATCTGGAGTTGTAGAGTAGCACTCTATCACCAACATCAAAACTTCGTGGGGCAATGAGCTTATCGTGGTAAGCCTTCATCTTATTCTTGTACAGAGCAGCACTTTCGTAAGCTTGTAGACGAAACTCGTCCAGCTCATTCATCTGGTCCAACCTCATGTGGGCTGCCTCCTTCCAATTCATATTCAGGGCCTTGAGGGCCCACAGTGCCTTGTGCTCCAACTCAATTGGTAGGTGACAAGCTTTACCGAACACCAGCTGATATGGAGACATACCAATGGGTGTCTTATAAGCTGTCCTATAGGCCCACAATGCGTCATCTAATTTCCTAGCCCAGTCCGTTCTTGTGGCGTTCACAGACTTGGTCAGGATCTCCTTAATTTCCCGGTTGGATACTTCGACCTGTCCACTTGTCTGCGGATGATAGGGTGTGGCCACCTTGTGTTGGCGTACCCCATATTTTGCCAGTACAGCCCGAAAGGACGAGTTGCAGAAGTGGGAGCCCCCATCACTAATGATAGTTCGGGGAGTCCCAAATCTAGCAAAGATGTTCCGCCTCAGGAACTGTACCACATTCTTACTTTCGTTGTTAGGCAGCGCTATTGCCTCCACCCATTTGGAGACGTAGTCCACAGCTACCAAGATATACTTCATCCCATAAGAGCTAACGAACGGGCCCATGAAGTCTATGCCCCACACATCAAACAGCTCTACCTCCAAAATGGGGGTCATAGGCAACTCTTGACGCCTTGAGATGTTCCCTTGGCGCTGACACTGGTCGCACCCCTGCACCAAGTCATGGGCATCTTTATAAATGGTGGGCCAGTAGTACCCACACTGCAGGATCTTCTTGGCAGTTCTGGCACCACCATGATGCCCCCCCACTGGAGAGGAGTGGCAGGCTTCCAAGACGCTCAACATTTCTGCCTCAGGGACACATCGTCGGATGACCCCATCTGCGCATGTTCTGAATAGATACGGATCATCCCAAAAGTACCTGCGCACATCATGAAAAAACTTTTTTCTCTGGTGAGGGTTAAGGCCTTCCGGCATAATATCGCTCACCAGGAAGTTAGCAAAATCAGCATACCAAGGGACTAGGTCCGCAGAAGCGGCTAATACCTGTTCATCGGGAAACGAGTCATCGATGTCCAACCAGTCATTGGCTTGGGCTGCGTCCTCTAACCTGGAGAGATGGTCGGCCACCTGATTCTCCGTGCCTTTACGATCCTGGACCTCGAAGTCGAACTCCTGTAGCAAGAGCACCCATCTGATTAAGCGAGGCTTAGCGTCCTTCTTGGCCATGAGGTACCGAAGTGCGGCATGGTCAGTGTGGACGATCACCCTCGTGCCCAGTAGATATGCTCGAAACTTGTCAAAGGCATACACCACAGCGAGCAACTCCTGCTCTGTGACAGTGTAATTCCTCTGAGCCTCATTCAGCGTCTTACTGGCGTAGTAGATAGGGTGGAAAATTTTGTTCCGCTTCTGCCCCAGCACAACACCCACAGCAATTCCGCTTGCGTCGCACATAACCTCAAACGGAGCATCCCAATCAGGAGCAACCACGACAGGCGCTGAGACGAGCTTCAATTTTAAGGTCTCAAACGCTTGTCGACACGCATCGTCGAAGTGGAACTTGACATCCTTCTCCAACAGTTTGCACAATGGATGTGCAATCTTAGAAAAGTCTTTAATGAACCGACGATAGAATCCAGCGTGCCCAAGGAAACTCCGGACCCCTTTAACCGAGATAGGAGGTGGCAATTTCTCAATGACCTCAATCTTTGCCTTGTCCACCTCTATCCCTTTTTCTGACACCTTATGACCAAGGACTATGCCCTCCTTGACCATGAAATGACACTTCTCCCAATTGAGCACCAACTGGGCCGCTTCACAGCGCTGCAGTGCCTTGCTCAGGTTCTGCAAACAATCATCAAAAGAATCACCCACTACTGAAAAATCGTCCATAAATACCTCTAGGGTGTCTTCGACCATGTCTGAAAAGATGGACATCATGCAGCGCTGAAAAGTGGCTGGGGCATTGCAGAGTCCAAACGGCATCCTCCTGAAAGCAAACGTCCCATACGGACACGTGAAGGTGGTCTTCTCCTGATCCTCTGGGGCTATTGAAATCTGGTTGTACCCCGAGTAGCCGTCGAGGAAGCAATACCATCCTCGCCCTGCTAGCCTGTCTAGCATCTGATCCATGAACGGCATGGGGAAGTGGTCCTTTAGAGTCCATTTGTTCAACTTCCTGTAATCCATGCACACTCGCCATCCGGTGACAGGTCTCAGTGGGACGAGCTCGTTCTTATCATTGACGACCACCGTCATGCCCCCCTTTTTGGGGACACACTGCACTGGGCTCACCCACTTACTGTCCGAGATTGGATACACCACCCCAGCATCCAGCCACTTGATGATCTCCTTCTTCACCACCTCCTGCATGGGTGGGTTGAGCCTTCGCTGATGCTCAATGCTAGGCGTACAGTTATCCTCAAGCGTGATTTTATGAGTGCAGATGCCTGGAGGGATGCCAATTATGTCAGCAATAGTCCATCCAATGGCGCGCTTAAATTTCTGTAGGACCCCCAACAATGCCTCCACCTGATGTTCCTGAAGATCTGCAGCCACAATCACAGGAAGAGTGTTGTTAGTACCTAAAAATGCATACCTGAGGTGTTGCGGCAACTCCTTGAGCTCCAGAACGGGCGGTTCCTCAATAGAGGGTTTCGCCGGAGGTGTTGGCCTATTTTGCAGGTCCAAGTCCAGCTTTCTTGGCACGAACGGTCTGGTCCCCATGCCCTGCAAGGCATAGATGGTGTCGTTGTACCCCTCAACACCATCTTTTGAGAAGTTCATCAGCACTGCTGCCAGTGTGTCCACAGTCATCTTTTCCTCCAACGAGGCTTCAGAAACATTGTCGTCATCAATGTCCAGAATGGACATCACAGCTAACTCTTTAGGCCTTTTCATGGCAGCACACACATTGAATTTCGCCTCTTCGGTGTTTAACCGGAATGTGAGTTCACCTCGCTCAACGTCCACCAGTGCCCTGCCCGTTGCCAAAAATGGCCTTCCAAGTATGATTGGTACCTCAAAGTCCACTTTACAGTCAAGGATGACAAAGTCGGCAGGGAAGATGAACCTTCCCACCCGAACAAGGACATCATACAGGATTCCCACGGGCCGTTTTACTGATCTATCTGCCATCAATAGCCGCATGGTCGTGGGTGTGGGGGCTCCCAAGCCCAACTGCTGGTAAACTGCCAACGGCATCAAATTGATGCTGGCACCTAGGTCACAAAGCGCCCGTGCAAAGTCATAAGCACCAATGGTGCATGGGATGGTGAACGCCCCCGGATCTCCCTTCTTTTCTACCAAAGATCTTGTAGCGATGGCGCTACAGTGGTGTAAATTATCGACTGGCTCGATTGTGGCTGTCCTCTTCTTAGTGATTAAGTCCTTCATGAACTTAGCATAGCCAGGCATTTGTTCAAGCGCTTCCACCAGAGGTATGTTCACAGACAGCTCCTTTAACATGGATAGGAACTTCTGGAATTTGCCGTCCTCCGCCTTCTTTTGCAGCCTTTGGGGAAATGGCGGCCTTGGTTTTGGGATGGCTGGCAGACTTGGGTGACTGGAGGAGTCTGTCACTACTGCCTTCTTGGTCACCTCGGGTTCTGCGACCACCACCTCAGGTTCATTACTCCCAATGTCAACCTGACCCTCCATAGGGCCAGGCATGTTGTCATCGACTTTCACCTGACCTGCATTAGAAACAGCAACTGGGTTAGCAAGTACCTGACCACTTCTCGTGGTGATCGCCATACAGTGGCCATCGTTCTTCGGGTTTTGCACTGTGTCACTCGGGAGTGACCCAACTTTCCTCTGATTAAACGCCGCCGAAAGCTGTCCCATCTGCTGCTCTAACTGCTTGATTGAGGTGGAGTGCGAATCTACCAGCTGCCTAACATTGGAAATTTCGCTCTTAACATCTCGCACCCCTGCCTCAGTGGCCTCCACTTTGCTTAGGACTTTTGTCATCATATCCTCTAGCTTGGAGTTGCTGCCGCCCTCGTTCTGGCGATCACGGGTTCTGTAGCCATCCCTGTTCTGCCAGTTCCCTTGGTAATTCTCCCGATTGAAGTTCCGACCTTGGTTACCGGAGTTGAAACCTCGGTAACCCCCCTGACTACCAAGAAACTGTGCTTCCTCATCATATTCGCTGCCATGATCGTCATACCTAGGTAGTGCTTCCATTGCTTTGACTTTCTCAGTGCTCCCACCAAGGAACTTCTTTGACAGCAAATCAATTTGTGTCCGCATATGGGCCATGTCCTGGTCCCGTTCTTCCTCCTTCTTGCGCTGCGCCTCACTCATCTCAAATACCATCCCTGAGCAGTCTGCCTCTCTAGTGTACCATGCCCTGTTGTTCTTTGCCACTTGGTCTAAGATGACCACGATGTCCGGGAAAGTCCTGGACATATATGACCCTCCACAAGCTGCATCAATGATAGGCTTGGTAACGAAGTTGCAGGACCTGTAGAAGACTGCTTTCAAGTGTTCATCAGTGAGATGGTGATTTGGGCACTGTTTGAGCTTTTGCCTAAATCTTTCCCAAGACTGATACAGCGCTTCGTTCGGCATTTGTTTATGGGATCCGATCTCATCTTTGAGTTTCAATTGCCGTGAAGCAGGGAAGAATCGTTCCAGAAAGGCCTCCTTTAGTTCCCCCCATGTGCGGATGGAATCGTGGGGGAGCTCGTTTAGCCACCTTATTGCCTCCCCAGACAGAGACAACGGAAATAACCTCAGCCTCAACGCTTGCTGGCTAACTCCTGGAATTTCGGAGGACTGACAGGTAGCTAAGAAGTTAATCAAGTGCTGATTTGCATCCTCGGTGGCCGCTCCAGTAAACATCCCCTTCAACTGTAACATCTGCAGCATGGTGCTGGTGATCGTGAATTTGATCCCAGCGGGCAATGGTGGGAGTACTATTGCCCCAGTAGACCCGGCATCATCATCATCATCTAGCACAGCTGGCGGGTACTGAGGGCCTTGAGGTCTCACCGGGGGTTGGTGTTGCTGAGGTGGTACAAGTGGTACCTGGCGAAGTGGTGCTGCTGGTGGTACCACGTTACCAGCAAGATCATCCACACCCAACCCATCCTGACCTCCAGCTGCAGGATTTACTGCCAACTCCCTCTGCCTTGCTGCTTCACGATCTTGGGCATTCATTCTGCGAACGGACTTGGTAAGCTCCGGATCGTAGGGAATAAGTGTTGCACCCTTGCTGCGGGTACTTGGCATGCAAAGCTGAGCCCCTACAAAGACAAAAACAAGAAACAAAGTAAAATCAGGGACTAGACTTACAAGCTGAAAGTAGCAACTAATAGACTAGTTCCTTGCCGCGTTCCCCGGCAACGGCGCCAAAATTTGATACGCCCAAATTACACTCCAAATAGAAGAGTAAAGCGGTCGTTGGTCAAATATAGAACTCAACCAGAGTTGAGGTCGATCCCACAGGGAACACGTAAGAATTATTCTATTAGTACCGGCTTTCAGTTGTAAATGCTATTCCCAAGATAAACAAACATAAAGTAAATGGGGGTTGTGCTATTTAACTTAACTAATTGCGTAAAGTAATTAATAACGATGCTCCGATTCTTAAACAGATAGAGAGAGGCTAGGGTTGTGTTCCCCATGGCATACAATTATGACAACTAAACTGGATCTGTGAATTCGTTCCTAATGATGCATGCAAAATCTACAACTTAATTAATACCTAGGTCACCTTTCGGTCCTTTCTTGGTATATATCACTCCTCTCCTCCCGGTCTCCGAGTGTCTGCAATACTAACCGTTGTTTCTGATCTCAGAATACCTTCACCTTTCGGTCTCAGGCACTTAGACTAGGTTCATGACCTTGAATCTCTGTTGTTAGACTCTTTTCCCAATCACTACATCCCTTCCGGGCATGTAACGAATACAGGCTTACCCTAATGCGTCGACTCATTAAGGAGAAGTTCAAACGAAGAATCTAACAATACATGCATTGCTTATTTGAACGAACTACCCCCAGTTTGCGTTATCTTAATTGGGTCGTCATGGTTCCCACAACCCTAGTTGTGGGTTTAGCCTAGCATACTGTTGATAATTTGCCCACAACGAATAGAAGAAAACATAAAGATGGACTTACGATTGAAGAACAAGAATCCGTGTTACAAGCTTTGAACAATAATCACGAACGTGATTCTCTCGAATTACAAAAGCCAAACGAATGTTTTTCTCCTTGTTCTCTCTCGTTTCTATCGTCAAAACGAAGTTGTTTAATAAAATAAAATAACATCCTATTTATACAAAGCAAAAACTAAGTTGACATAATTTAGGAAAATAATTTCGGCACGGGGCACGGTCCGTTACACGGACCGTCTGAGGTGAGATGGTCCGTGTAAACGGACCGTCTGGTGGTTGGCTGTACCCACACGGTCCGTGACACGGCCCGTGTGGCGTGAGACGGGCCGTGTGGGTCTTCCGTGTCAATCCACTTGCACGAATTCTGATATTTTCGACGAAGGCCCTTCGAACTACGTCACTTACACGTCCCGTGACACGGTCCGTGTGGAGTGAGACGGACCGTGTGGATCCTCCGTATGAATCTCCTTGCACGCTTTCTTTAATTTTCGACGGGTTTGTCTTCCGAGCTACGTCAAGTACACGGTCTGTCACACGGTCCGTCTGGTGTCAGACGGGCCGTGTGGACCGACCGTGTGACTCGTGTCGTGCCACGGTCGGCCACACGGACCGTCTGGCGTGAGACGGCCCGTGTGGGCCTTCCGTGGTCCGACACTTGGCTTCATTTTTTCACCCGTTCCTTGTGCTTTCCGCCATTTCCCATGCCTTAGTCATTTTCCTGCACAACCTCAAAACATACCTATTAAACCAATAACACCGCTCGAGAACACCCAATAATTCTATGTTTTAAGCGTCGTAACAGTCGTATTTTCATGACTCATCACCGGCCATATACCACAATCACAATATATATCAACTACCTTGCCACCCAAGTGCTCGTGGTCAAGGACTCATGATAAGAATCTCGATGTATCAACTACCTTGCCACCCAAGTGCTCGTGGTCAATGACTCATGATACGAATCACCATTAACAACTTCTCAAAATGTCATGAGTATGAGGATGCACACAATCAAGACACAATTATAGAAACAATATTCCTCTCAATAAGTACAATAAATATCAAAGTTCTCAATGTTTAGCAATTATAATATTCACCCTTCTTTATACATATTTGGGTACAATTCTCTTTTAAGATATTTCACCCCATTTTAGTAACTTTAATTTCTCAAACAACCCATGATCCTCAGTATATATCACGATTATCTCCCTTTCTCAACACGTCATATCCACACTATTCTCAATTTAGGATTCACATGCTCTCGAAGCCACACATAGACAGTTAAAGCCCTCACACTGGCATCACAATAAGAATTACCAACCCAACACATGATACGATCTCATCCCATAGATTATAGCATAAGGAAGAATACGAGGTTCAACATATTTAACAAAAGTTTAGAAATCCACTTGCCTCAATTAATAAAATCACACTCCGAATCTTGAGTCTTTCGTAATGCTTTCAGATGATCAAAATCTGTTCAAAATCACAATCTACATAAGAATACGAATCCAATGACACCCATATTGCTACATTTAATTTTGGCTCAAAAATCGGGTTCAAAAGTCACCCCGAGTTCTTAAATCCGAATCTGAAAATTTCTTTCAGATTATGTTTACCCATAATAAACTAAATGCATACGTCAACTTTCAGCTAAAACGGATCGTTATTCGACCCCCAAATCAAAATTTTATTCTAAGAACCCTAGGGCTATATTTCTTACTTTAACATAAATTACACACGTTTCTACCCTAAAAATTTATTCATAATCTCATGAAAACTTAATAGAAAGGATGAGAATAATTACCTTGATGTTTCGGAATGAAAATCACAATTTTCTCTATCTTTTTCCCCTTTTTTTCCCTTCCCATAATTTTTTCTTCTTCTGCGTTGCTGCGTTCTGTTTTCTCGTATGTCCGTTCTTTTCTTTTTGGGTTTCAACAACTGGGCAGCAGCCCCTTTTTAACCCCCCTCCCCCCCTCCCTTTTTTTTAATTCCATTATTATTATTATTATTATTATTTTGTACTAAAAGTGATAAATCCTATTAACCTATTTTTAATAAATATGGAATAAATAGTATAGGGTATTAATTAAAATATTATTTTAATCCACCGACTGCATTAATTATCTAAAATTATCCGTCAACTAAATGGCCATAATTATCGAATAGTTCCAAATTTTCAATTTAAATTTACGAAAAAAAAACTTTTATGAAAGAGAGAGTATTTATTTTTAAAATGACCTAACGGGTCATTACAAAATAAAACTAAAAAAATATAAGCGAATAATTTATTTTTTTCATTTGGAACTGAAGATACAATCAAAATAAATATGAATTATTTGTATAATTTATAAAAAATACAAGAAATGCATATTTTAGGAGTTTAAAAAAATATAATATATTTGTATCTTTTTAATTTGTATTTGCAGTAAATAAAAGTAAAAAAATAATAAATAGGGTACAAAAGTTTATAATGAGAGAAAAGATTCTACTTTTAATTTTAAATATTTTTAAATATAAATAGTATGAAATAGTCTGGATCTAATTAAAAAAGGAGAGAGAGAATTTTATTATTAATATTAAATATTGTAACCAAAAAGTTATAAATAAGTTAAGGCAAAAAAGGAATATTATTAAAATACTTTTAATTTGACATTTAATTATAATATAACTGCAATTAATAATTTTCTTAAAGAATAACTATTTTTAACAAATAAATTAAAAATCTTGACAATTTACTTAATTTTCCCTTTTATTTAAGCTGCTCCTAACCGCGAAAGTAGTAAAATGATGGACATTGCCATACTACAATGCCACATCAGACTTGGCATCTATATTAAAATAAAAAGCGTCCAGGTTCAATGTACCTACAAGCTAGCCTCCCTTTTATAACCCATCCCCTATTTTTTTCTCTCTTCAAATCACACCCAATTTCCACAATTCATCAACAATTTAAGCTTTTTTAACTGTAAAAGGCTTCTCTTTTTGGTTGAGAAATGGCTTTGGCTTTCACTTCTTCAACTGCAATTCATGGCTCTCTCTCTTCTTCTTCCCATGAACAAAACAAAGGTAAAAGTTTCAATTTTTACCCTTTATATCGTAATTCTATCATCTGGGTTCAATTTATTTTCTGTTTTTCTCATCACAACTTCTGGTTATGTTTATCTTTGCAGTATCCCAGTTGGGTAGCTTTCAGCAATTGGATCAGCCAAAAATCCTATCGAAATCGTTGATTTATTCTCGGAGGCGTTGTGCTGTGAAGCCATTATATGCTGAGTCTAAAAGGAACGAGTCCATAGTTCCCTCAGCAGCAACCTTTGTTGCTCCTGGTATGTTTATTGCCTGATTTTGCATTGCTACGGAATTTAAGAAAATAAAGTTTACTTTTGAATCTCACGGTCTTAAATTAAAGATACAATGTACCAATATGCTGAGTAATCTTGTTGTCAAAATATGTTAGGTAGAAAATTAGAACTAAAGAGTTGTCGAAAAGGGCGACTTTCTTTTGTTGAAATGGATTAAAAAGGAAAAAAAAAACACAAAGAAATTGAAAGGGAGGAAGTAGTTCTTTTGAATTTTTTTTGATTGTATTGTCTTTTGTTTGCTGTGTATATGCAGAGGTAGCAGAGAAAGTCACAGACGCAGAGGACTTTGAGAAGCTGGCTAAGGATCTTGAAAATGCTTCACCTCTTGAGATTATGGACAATGCCCTTGAGAAATTTGGAGATGATATTGCCATTGCTTTCAGGTGCTCATCTTTGTTATTTTGGTTATATTAAGTTGATAGATTGTAGTTTTTCATGTCCAAATTATTGTATGAAATCCCGTGTAGTGTAAGATTTAGAGTTCATTTGGAATAGCAATTTGAAAAAACTAAATTCATAATTTGAGTTAAAAAAAGGGGTGGGGTGGGGGGGTGAAGTATCTGATTTTGAATGTAATGCTAACAGATTGATTAGTTGTTGACCTTTCATTTCATTATTTTTGAAGTTTTTGAAGGGATTGTTTCACGGGAAACAAATGTTATTGAATGCGATGCATGCTTAAATGTGTATCTGTGTGTTATTTTACATGTTTGTTATCCAAAGGAGATACTGTATCCCAACATAGATTCCAGGGTGATTGACTCTGTGTTTGTTCCTCATTGAATGCTGCTAGAGGGAAATCATTTTGCTAATTTATCTCCAGTCTTCAACTTATATGAAACATTTGCTCCTATTTTGCTATTTCTTGATATATAGAAAATTTACTCCTTAAGATAATGATCTTTAACACAAGCTTTATTTTGCAGTGGTGCAGAAGATGTTGCTTTGATAGAGTATGCACATTTAACTGGTAGACCATTCAGAGTGTTCAGCCTTGATACTGGGAGGTTGAATCCAGAGACGTACCAACTTTTTGATGCTGTCGAGAAGCACTATGGCATTCGCATCGAGTACATGTTTCCTGATGCTGTTGAAGTTCAGGCATTAGTAAGGACCAAGGGTCTTTTCTCATTCTATGAGGATGGACACCAAGAATGCTGCCGTGTTAGGAAAGTTAGGCCCCTGAGGAGAGCTCTCAAAGGTTTGCGTGCCTGGATCACAGGGCAAAGAAAAGATCAGTCCCCTGGAACTCGATCTGAAGTTCCAGTTGTTCAGGTAGACCCCTCTTTTGAGGGATTTGATGGTGGCTCTGGAAGCTTGGTGAAGTGGAACCCTGTGGCTAATGTAGAAGGCAAGGACATATGGAATTTTCTACGCGCAATGAATGTGCCCGTGAACTCTTTGCATTCCAAAGGTTATGTTTCTATCGGATGTGAACCTTGCACCAGGCCGGTCCTGCCTGGGCAACATGAGAGAGAAGGAAGGTGGTGGTGGGAGGATGCTAAGGCCAAGGAATGTGGCTTACATAAAGGAAACATCAAAGATGAAAGTGTAAATGGTAACGGGAACAAAGCTACCCAAGCAAATGGCAATGTTGCTGATATTTTTGACACCAAGGACATTGTTACCTTGAGTAGACCTGGAGTTGAGAACCTATTGAAATTAGAAGACCGAATAGAGCCTTGGCTTGTTGTTCTTTATGCTCCTTGGTGCCAATTCTGCCAGGTAATTGGTCATTTAATCGTTGAATAACTGTTAGAGCCAATCAGCATTTTAGTCCGATTGGAAGTGTCACCAAGCATTTACTGTCAATTCATATTTTTCTTATGATAGAAGTATTAAAAATACTTCTTTAACTTGATGCAAGTTATTAATTTCATTCTCAAACTATTGACAATCCCAAAAGCATTTGTCTCTTGACTAGCTAAACTAAAAAACACCCTCGATCTACCACATGTGTTAAAAACACCCCTTTAACTTAGCAAGAATTTATGGGGGTGTACTTCACTCATGTTGCAAGATCAGGGGTGTATTTAAGTTCAGTTAGTCAAGTAGAGAGGTGTTTTAACACTGTTAATAGTTCGGGGATGAAACTATAATTCGTACCAAGTTTAGGGCGTTTTTAATATTTTCTCTTTTCTTATCAAGAATATATTGAAGAATCAACTTGATGATGGTTTTAAATTACAGGCAATGGAAAGATCATATGTTGAACTGGCAGGGAAGTTGGGAGGTTCTGGTGTAAAGGTAGGGAAGTTCAGGGCAGATGGTGAGCAGAAAACATTTGCACAACAAGAGTTGCAGCTGGGCAGCTTCCCGACAATACTATTTTTTCCTAAGCACGCTTTGCAGCCAATTAAGTACCCATCAGAAAAGAGGGATGTAGACTCCTTGCTGGCTTTTGTGAATGCTCTCAGATGAAGGCAAATGGTTCTTCATTTGTCATAGTTGTTTACACAATAATAGAAGAAGAGGAGTTCTTGTATATTTTATTTTTGAGTATAGGATTGGTTGTGGATAGCTAGGGCCTCAATTTTGTGATTTTATTTCTATGGCAAAGATCTTGCACTTGCTGCTTTGTCAATCAACAAGGTTTTCTCCATTTTTATATTTCTTTGATGATAAAACGACAACTGTGAACAAGTTCAATTTGGACATATCAAAATCAAAACAAGATGGAGAAAGCGACCCAATCAATTGTATGAACTAGAGATAACGAAAATTGAAAAATATCTTGGGTTCCTTTTATTCAGGAAACTAGATGGCGGGTGCCCGTGCGAAGCACGTGAGAGGGGGAATATTACGATGGAGGTAAATGCGACTGAAATTTGGAACGTGGGCTTAAAAAATGAAATTGATAAACCAGACATGGTAATAACTTGTAGTAATACAATGAGAAGGCTTGTTTGGAATACGACTGTTAAGTATAGCTTATACTATTACACTTATAATTTGACAAAAGGATTGACGGTGGTAGCTGCAGGTGTGTTCGTTGTAACCACATGTACCTGTGGCAGAAAGAATGAAATGTAGATCAAGACCAAAATAGCAGACAACAAAGATTATCAAGTTAATACTAATTTTTCAAGAATGTATGTATTTTGATTAACTGACAAATACAAATTTTAGGAGTCATAGACTAAAAGGAAAAAAATAGGGAAATCACATTAAGACAGGGATTTTATTAAACTTGAAAGATAAAACATCATTGACCAGAACCTTTGATCATCAAGGATTCAAAGGATGCACCAAATAATCTGAATTCGGCAATAGTAGAACCTGCAATAAAATAAATCTTATCTACACTTACATTTGAGCTGGCTATGGCAAAACATGAATTTAAGATTTACCGGGGCAACTAATGAAGAAATTATGATAGAAATGCTTCATATGTTATTTTTTTCTACTTTGGCAGAAAACTTCTATCTTTTCTTCAAAGAAACACACAAATGGCAACATGTGTATGAAAATATAGTTGGGATACTGGAATACATACCATTATAATGGCATATATATGCAGTAACAAGTACAAGAATCATTGTAAAGAGCTTAAGGAATGATGTTAGAATGTACTTTGATTGGTAATGAGGAATTTTCCTTTTAGAAGTGATGTGAGTTCTTACGTTGATTAATATGTATCAAAACGTGTGGTTGAAAATAATAGTGGGGGAAACCTTTCTTACTGCTTGACAAGTTTTAATTTGTTATCTTGTAATTGCATTAACCAAAGAGGACTTCACATTCTGAAACTATAAAACAAGAAGCAGGAAAAAACAAAGCAGCAACCGAAGAGAATATCCCCTTCCCCATGAAGAAGTAACAAAAGTCATCTACTATTAAAGACAATGGATGTTCGAGAGAGATAGAGTCCAACTCACATATCTGAGCAAGGCAGATGTGATCAAGAACAAAAATCCTGTGAGTGTAATCTGCAATGGAAGTTCTACATCAGACTTCGCGAAGAATACATTAATCAGGAAAATAACGTTGCAACAAAGAGCATAGATTACAATGGAACATACCATATTCGGTCTGGGAAACATATACAGAACATGCAAGGAAAAAATAATGTCAGTTAATTCCGGAAACAAAGAAAAATATACAACATGATAAGCAGGCTAAAGACATTATCCTATTGTATTAGCTGCAGGGGATTCATATGTTTTGTACTTACGTTTAGAGGCATAAGAGAAAATGTTGTTCTTTCCCAAGGGGTTCAAAACTTTCAAATGCTCACTTTTTCAACATGCATTTGCCATTGTTTCTCAAGTTATCTGAATTTGTGCAGGAAAAAGCACAGTTGCATGTTCCCTAGGTAGACCTTTGAATTGTGAGGTATGTATTATATTACTTCTGCTGCTGCTATAAGCTTTCAAGATATTGTTAATTCCCTTTAGTTTTCTCTTAATAACTTTTGTTCCAAACTTCTGCTTTTCTGTTTAGATTGAAATACAACTAAAAGACGGAGTAGTTCCTACACCACCTGAGATGGCGGGGCAAGTAGTTTCTTATTTGGGGGACAGAGGCTTTTTGGAAGCTTAGTGACCGTGCTTGCTGCAGATAACAAGAGAAGACGAAAATGTCTAGTTCTCTCATCCTTTTCTGATGTGATCAGTTTGAGATGGTACATACATGTTCTTTTGGCACCTGACAAGTATACACTCCGTACATGTGTGCATGCAAGTATACGGGAAACTGCATCAAAGCCTATTATAACGTTGCAGAAGGAAATGGTCTATGCTTTCCGAATACTCCCAAATACACATGGTTCCACTCAGAGTATCCAAAGCAGATTAGAGAAAGACAAAAAGTCAGGAGGGAAGGAGAAAAGCATGTAGAAATAAGAATACCAATATTTCCTTATCTCTTGCAGGAGATCACAGAGCAAGAAATGGAGCTCAAAAGTTTCAAATGCATCGTGGTTCAGCTATTTTCACACAGGTCATTGACCTACCATACTCCTAATATATCTGGGTTCTCAACCAGCTAGGCAAAGAATACATGGGTTAATTGTGCGCAAGCACGAACAAATTTGAAATATTTTAGCGGACAGTTTCACAATTGAATTGCCGCTGAAATCATTCTTTATTTTCTTAGATTTACCAAAATGAAACTCCTAGTTTTGACAACATGCAAGTTTCTTAAAGGAAATGTATTAGCTGCTTATTACAGGCTGGATGAGCAGTAAAATGGAAAATGTTTATTGATAAGGCAAGATCAAATCAATAAATATCCATGATCTGTTTCTTCATTGTTCCATTCTGTCCATAACAAAGAAATTCAATCCAACCATATTGCCAGCTCTTACTCTTAAAATTGCATGTGGTTTCGCGCGAACATAGAGACAATGAGTGAGCAAACTGTACCCGCTCTGAACCATATTTATAACAATTCTTAGATAGGGATAACTACAGTGAGGAAAAAAGAAAAGACCAGAAGGTATCATAGGTTGCCCAATCAATTATAAACCAAGATCTGTAAGAGAATTATTGGTCGATATGGAAACGATGCAAAGGCTATTATTTTATGAACATGCAACCACACTGGATATTCATTATTTGAAGTCATGGGTGTCTATAATGTCAGTGAGGTGGGCTTAAGAAGTACATTATTGAAAAGACAATGAAGTACAATTTCAGAAGATGCAACGACATGGAGCAAATATAAAAGAGAGAACCTCAGAAATGCATAAGCCTAACCTGAATTCTTTCAGCAAGAACACCTAGCCCATAAATCTTTGCAGCTCGAGCACTTGCAACTACTCAAGTATCTCTCTTCCCTTCTAATGTGACAAGATGTTGAGGTGTCAAATAGTGTGGAAATAAAACCTGCAGAGAATGAGAGAATTTAATGGAATACCTGTACGTGTTATTTGGTTACCTTTCTTTTAGAGCGGCGAACACTATTGCGAGATGATTTAGAACCCAAAAGTAGCAAGCTGTAATGTAATTTGTCTTTCCTTTTACAAGCCTGCGTAGGTGGAGGGAAAATGTTAGCAATATATATAGGAAGAAAGTAGTTGTAAATATTAGCAGTAATTTTTCTTCGCGTTAGAGATGCTTTCTGGGGAAAGAATTCTAGTAATTTACCTTTGTTTCATATAAAGCAAAAGTCATCACAAAAAAGAGCCACTGTGCGGGAATAATAATAGAAGATTGATTAGGATGTTGGACTATGTAAAGGTTAATAGGAATTGTTAAATAGGCAGAAGTTACAATAATATTTAAAGAAGGAAGAGGGAAGGAATTTTGTTGATAACCTTTATTACTCTTTCGTTGGAGTTGGTGGTTCCATTTTGTTTTTCAGCCTAAGGGTGTCTGATTTTTCCTTTGTTTCTGTTGTCTCTTCATCGGGAGAGATGATATCCTTTTTTGGCCTTTTGTTTTTTGGTTGGATGTTGGCGTTGGATGGTGCATTAGGAGAAGGTAACATCTTATCTTTTTTATTAATGGCTAGAATGAGAACTTTTGCGGAGCCTGTGCATGCACTGCGGGGGAAAGATTTTTTCACTTTAATTTTGAAAAGGTGGTCTTATATCTGCGGCTGATCATGTTTCTTTGAATCAGAATGAACCTGTAAGTAAGTATATGTTATGTGTTTTGTTTGGTTGTAACGTGAGGTGATCAAGTATGTTGTGTAGTAAGGTTTTTTACCTCAGTTGATGCTCGAGTGTAAATCTCTTCCGCAGTGAGGGATAGCAATTGCTCTGCTTCTTCATCCATAATTATTCCTCTTGTTGAGCCAGATGCATCGTCAAGATTTACCTCAAATCGACACCTGTGGTTATGTATGGTATGTATATTGAGAACATTATATGTGTGCGTATGTGTACAGTAGATTCCTAGTAAGGGAAATCTCGGTGTATTTGTGTTTTATGGTAACATTGGAGATAGAGGTACCTGGAGGTGAGCATATTCTCTTGGTTGCAGTTTGTGCAGTGGAATTTTCTCTTCCTAAGGTTCCTGACTTCTTGTCTACAATTTGGGCAAGCTAACACATAGCAAGAGTTGAAATTTTTTGGGGGAGTTATCCTTGCTTCAATGGTGAAAGTTTGTCCTTGTACAATAATATCGTAACAGTTGATGTGGCTGCAATTTGTACTTTAAATAACTTAGGATTAGAGTAGGGGAAATATGGACTAACATCTTGTTGTGTCTGGATGTTTGCAATGGGTACTATTTTTTCTTCCACTGGAGCAGAGATGAGAGATCCAGATTGAGATGTGCTTCTTACTGCGAAAGAGTTGAGCATCTCTGCGTTTGTTGCTATCCTATTTGGTAGCAAAATGATAGAATGTAAGAAAATAGTAAGACGTAGGAGGAGGAAATCTAATACATCTGATAGTAATGTTTACCATGATTGCAGTTGCACACACTGTGAGTATGGTGGATCTATTTGTATTGTTGTGTTGAATTTTGTTGTGAGTGATGTGCCTGCATTAGTAAAAAGCTTTATTCAACGGAGTATAAATTACCATAAATAGAACCAAATAGGGTACTATTTAGTTCTACATAGTGTAGTGTTGTCGTATTTACTTACCATTGTATTTTGAGAATCCAACACGTCTGGCAAATATAATAGGATGTTTCGGAAACTTTGTGAGGAGTCTGGTGCCTTCATCTTCAATAATAGTCTCTTCCCATAATGTGAAAGTGAAAGCCTGTTTACTGTAAGTGTGGAATTTCGAAAAGTTAGAAATATATATAGGCAGGAGAAGAATAAGATGAAGAGGTTAATATGTTGCATAAGTAATAATGTTCTAAAGCGGAAGGGACAAGTCTTTGTATGACTTACCTGGTGTCAATGACAATGAGTTCTTGTAGCCTTTTTTGCATGCTTGCTACATATCTTGGTAGGAAGCAATTCACAACAATTGCAAGCACATCTAATAAGACAGGAGATGGAGAAGTCACAGTTTGTGCTGAAATGCATTTGTGTATATAGAAAAGGCAAAGGAGTCATACTAAATTCTGTATTTTTGAGTTGTTCTTTGGTGTATCGGGATGCCTCTTTGTTGATTTCCTGGAATGATGTCATGTTGATGATTGTAGGTGGTGGCATTGCATCCTCGTCAAAATCTTCTGGATCAGGCGGATTAACTGTAGCCTCATATGTTTTATCTTTATCAATTGAATCGACTATAGTTTTCCTGTCAATGATCCATTCATATGTATGCAGGGGCTTCTCATATCTTAAAGTTGGTTGTTGTACTCGAGCACTCGTGATCAAATAGGTGTTGAACAATGTGAATTTTTGTTGGTAAAGGGAGATGTCATCACCGTCGATAATTGCCTTAACTTGATTTTTCTGCAGATGATTTATACGAAAGCAAAATAAGTGCAAGCAATCCAAAACTAACATCAAAAATTTAACTTTGGGGGCATTCCTACAATAAAGGGGGAACTTAGTAAGAGCAAGCAACATAGTTAACATCGGTAGTAAGAGGTAGCATGACCACCAGCTCATTAGTAGACACCTATGTATGATATTATATACTAATTCAATAACTAAAACAATTGCCACTTCAGATATTCATCTACCTCCCCACTTAAGGAAATCCACAAGAAACCAGACTTGTGAAATCCTCCCATACAAGTTTGGTTCATGTTGCTCTTTTCCTTACTAATTTATTTGATGTTGCCCTTCTCCTTACTAATTTTTCTTCAGCTAAACCAACTTCAAAAGCAGTCTTAAATGTTGTCCTCAGTAAGAGTTCTGTTACTTGTTTACTTCACTACTCCCTTCTTTTTCGTTGAGAGAGGAGGGGGAAGGAAAGGGATTACACATTCAAAATACACAGCCCATCTTGTCCCAATATAGGGCACTCTTTATATCAATCCGAATCAATTGACATAAAGATATAAAGAAAAGGGGATCAAAGAGACCCACACATGGGCCATGGCAGCAACCAAACAGTATATCAAGGAAAATGTTAGATCCAATTGAAAACTAACATCCCTATCATTCATGAGCAGCAGAAAAGCTGATCACAGAACTGTGATGGACCACTATATTACTATATTGATTATGCTGTTGATGCACTTGAGCATAATAAGAGACAACACATTCATATAATGATTAACAAATAACTCATCATTCATTTCTTTAAGTGTAGCAACAAGGTCTAACGGGTTGGGAAAACTCACAAATCGACTATATCCATCTTTGGTGTTTCTTTTATGTTTTTCCAGAGGACACCAACTTATTATCTTTATATATCTGTCGTTGTGTTATTAGGAGGGGGAAACAGTTGGTGCCTACTATTTCTGAAGTGAATCCTCTAATGTAAATAAGATCGTAATAAAGCATTACTGGGAAGTGTGGTGGTATGTATTGCCTCTTCACGGAAGCACCATGAAACTACCCAATAGGGAGGCAGTGTGGTAGGTGTTAGGGGAGATAGGAGAAGTCTTTAGTTGTTCGGTTGAAATTGGACAACTAAAAAGGAAAGTGAGAAGGTACTTGTTCATCCTGGAAGATCATGTTCATATATTTTATTTTCCGTTTTTTACCTTCGCCTGGCTTACCAATATCCACCACCCGTACCTTACATGTCCAGTCTAATATTTCTGGAGTAATAGCGTCTATAAGAACCCTTTGCTCCATATTTTTTTCCCTGCAAAATAAATAAAAAGGGTTAGATTGGGAAATATTCCAACGCAAAGAGGGATATTATATGAGTAATAGAAATGTAAGTAAGAGTTTATCAAATGACTCATCGTATATCACCTATTAAAGGGTGCAATATTCAGATGTTTGAGGAGAATGCTTTTTGGACAATTTCATCATATACTATATTGTGAGCAGAGTGGTCATCGGGATTATCTGCCGTTGGTAGGCGTATGACTATTTTACACACTTTGAACTTTTTGCTCGTGATAAAGCAACGTAAAGTTGACCATGTGAGAATACAGGTTCACGTAGATAAATTCCCATGAAATCTAGTGTTTGACCTTGAGATTTATTAATAGTCATAGCAAGCACAGTCGAATAGGAAACTATGTTCTTTTAAATGGAATGGCCAACTTTTCATCGTGCGGAGATAATAATGGTATTCAATGAATGAAAACATGTTTCCCTTTGAAATCACCTGTAGCAATTGTGGCGCTAATAATATGGCTTTTAATGTTGGAACAAATTAAGCGGATACCATTGCATAAACCTTCTGGTGGATTTAGGTTGCGCAGTAATATAACAGGGCAATTTCTCTTTAGAACTAACTTATAAGGTGGTGAACGAGCAGGGTTCAATGTGTGCAGAAAATCTTCAAATTGGGATTGATCTTTTGGTTCTATAGTTTCGTCAATACCTATGAATGTTATACCATTCGTGGAGAACTGTTCTATAAACATCTCATTAATTTCATCTACAAAATCATTTTTAGTTGTTAAGATAACACGTGAGGTAATGCTAGATGTGTTAGAATGAAGCAGTTCTAAATTGGGGTAAATATTTTTAAATAAAGTGTTTAATGAGTCCTTTTCATTTATAAAAGGAATGAGAATGGGGTTTTGGAATTTCAATTTTATTGTAGTCGTTAGTTTTTTCTTTTCCATCTCCAATTCTCAATAAATATTCACAGAATGAAGGATCATCTTGTGCACGCATATTTTGCATCAGACGGAGTTTTTTAAGATTATTCCAGATGTGTGAGTTTAATAAAGATTCATTGATGAAATCCTCTTTAGTTCCACCTTTGACGACAGGCAAAGTTTGGCGGAAGTCACCGCCGAAAACTATGACCTTTCTACCAAAAAGTGTGTTTATGCCCATAAGATCTCGCAAGAGTAATTAGTCTCTACAAGTTTTTTCTTTGCCATAGAGACTTCATCCCATACTATTAACTGTGCATCTCGGATTAAAGAGGCAAGTGAACTTTGTTTACTTATGTTGCAACTGTAGTTTTCACCTATATCGATAGGAAGTTTAAAGCGTGAGTGAGCGGTGCGTCCTTCAGGGAGTACAGAAGCTGCGGCACCGGAAGTTGCGGTGGCTAAAGTAATAAGTCCTTTAGATCGTGTAGTGGCTAGTAAAGCACGGTATGAGAAAGTTTTCCCTGTTCCTCCTAGTCCATCAATGAAAAAAGCTCCCAATTTATGTGACAATATTCTACTAAGGATTATGTCGTAAGCCTCTTTTTGTTCATTATTTAATTTAGTATGTAGGGCTAAATCTTCCTCTGCTACAACTATATTTCTTTCTAAGTAGATATCTCTCGCCTCATGGACAATTCTTGAAGAAGACATGGAAGACGTAATGTGTTGTGGTACAAGTTTAAATTCGTTTATGTTTTGCCCCATTGAATTCAATATGTTGTTTATGTGATTTATAACAAGTGCACGAATATCGGTTGTTTCTATGTTTTTGGTGGTTGCGAAATCTTCGGACATTGAATTTTCAAATCTATTCCATAAATCTTGTGGATTAGCGGGGTTGCAATATACTAATAGTGTGGCGAAGAGACGTCGTAAGCTACATGGCATTTGGTATTGAGTAGCGTCTATCAAGCATTCAATTAAGTTATTATCAGAAGCTAGTAAGCCTTTTTTTTCTGCAGATTCTCTGAACGTGTTGTAGGTCTTTCCGTTTGTAGTAAGAAGATCTGTATATGATGTAGGTGCTCGTATGTGCATGAGTAATAGTCTAAGGTAGTATCTTTCTCCTTCTGTTGGGTGACATCTCACAATACGGCCGATAGCGTTACTTTGTTTTCTACACGTCCATATTTTATCACTGGTTGACCAGACGAAGTGTTGGGGGAACTCTTTATACAACAAGTTCAATTCTCTAGCACCTTTGTTTAGTTGATTCATGGAAAAAAACTCTGTTAACATTGTTCTTCTACTTCTAGGGTTCCTTAATATTGAAGTCAAAGTTGATGTTGTCTTAAAGGAAACAAACTGTTGGTCTTGAAGATGTAGTTAGAGGCGGTAAACGGTGGGATTTATTTCACTAATTGGGAAAGCAAAGAGACGCCACGTAGCCTCTGGTGGTGATACCTATCTAGCTGACCGATATTCCTTTATTTCATCTATTTCTATAGTGGCATCATCAATTTGAATGTTAAAGCTTATTTTGTCATGGCCCTTACAGATGTATTTGTAAATGTATTTAACAACTTTAATATCTACGTAGACTTCAACATTTATGTGGCAGTTAAATTTGCTTAGTAGAAATGGGTTATATGGAACAACCCAAGCGTTGTCAAGATAGTGATTCCTAACTTTTTCAAATCTTCCATTATCTCGTCTTCTGTAAACGGGGTATGAATTTTTCCCTTTACATGTTTTTGGGGCATATTTTTTAGGATACTTGAATTTGCAATGTCCTTTTTTCTGCATACATGAATTACCAGGATTTAGGTTTCCACAGGAGCCATGCATCATATGCTTAATAACTAAGGAATGCAAGTATTCATTAGTAGTAGAATTTAGTAGTTCAGCGCATACAATTCTATCGTAGGACTGCGGTGTTAATAATTTGTATTCATCAGTAAGTATTATGAGAAAATGAGCGTGAGGTAAGCCTCTTTTCTGAAATTCTATAGTGTACATATAGGCAGCCACTTTTCCGAATAATTTTTTCTTAACAATGTCTGATTTTAATTCTTCTACTTTTGCTTTGAATACTCGGCTTATTAGATCAGGTCTATTTTGTATTTCATCGATTTGTAGTAGTAGCTCTGTTATTTCAGGCCAAGAAGGGTTACAAGTCATTATTAAGAAGATATCGGGTTTTCCAAAGTGTTGTACTAATGCAATAGCGTCCATGTATCGACGCTGCATATCTCTTGGACCTCCAGTGAAGCTAGCAGGGAGGAATGTTTTTCTAACAATATTTGAAATCTCTCTTTCTCCCATTCTTTCAAGGTCCATCCAGCGAATACTTCAGTTCGGAATAGATCTTGATTGAATAACAAGAAGTCTAGTCTTTGTGTTTCAAGTTTTATGTATTGGTCTACGGAATGTTGTTGGAATAATCTTCCGGAATGTAAAGTCGCATTTTCCTCTTTAGTTCGAATTTGAAGTTTATAACAGTAATATTCACGGCAAGACACCATATTCTTTTTTTGCCTTTCGGTACGCAGTACTTCTTCTTCTATATGGAGGAATCTATCGATGGAGGACATATTTCCAACATTTGGAAGTTGCTCATATTTACAGGAACTACGATTTCTAGGACGGTTAGTTTTGTCTAAGATTTTTTGAATACCACAATGCCAGCCGTTTTCACCATATAGAAATAATAAAGGATATTGTAATGGATCGTAACAGCTGTAGTAATAATGAATCAGCTGGCTATTATTGTCGTGAGTGTACACACGAATATGTGGTGTAGAAGTAGAACAACCTGGTTCTTCATCAGTCCACAAAGTTGCGACCTCTGAAACACTGGGTAAGTTGTATGTTCGTTGGTCGAGGGTAGAATCGCATTTAAGTGCGATGTAGAAGTTGGATAAGTCTGGAAGTTGTGTTAGAGATTTGAGAAATGAAGAGTACGGATTAATTTTTAGAATATGTAGCAATTGCATAATAAGAGATTTGTCAAGATTTTCTGAGAAGGCCATTTGGTTGATTCTTTCAGTCTCATTATCATAGAAATAAAGTTGCATATTTTTCGCTTTGTTATCTGAGGCAGTTAGGCTGGGCAGGAAATGGTACATTTGCCCTTGGACTTTGAATGTGTAGATACCTTTGGTCCTACTCGCTAACTCTTTATCATATTTCACTCCAAGCGAAGTAAATGCGAACATATTATTGTATGCTCTTATGTAAGTTCGAAAATGGATGGAGTTGTCAGAGTTGTCGTAATAAAGCCTTTTTAATTCTAAGGGCAGCTCATGTGATGCTAATTTTATAGAGCCGTTGTTATAGAAGAAACTTGGTGTTTCGTATTGGAATCTTATTGCCGCGCAGAATTTGCAATTTGGCACCTATTTTAAAATAGCAGGACAGCAGCGTAATTGGCTCATATTCCAACAACTTGTCTGTCCTAATTGTCGCCCTGCACTTGGGATATTTTAAATTTGCAAGATACATTTCGTACAAGGGAAAGTGGAGTGGAAGTGGTAGTACACGAACCATTTCGAGAGGTAGTAGCTTCGTCAGTAATGAGTAAGTCATTCTGTCCACAGAGCGTGGATGGAGCCTCCGTAGGAGTGGAAGGCTGAGTGGAGCAGTTAGTTATGGATTTATAGGAAGAATGATGCTTCCTTGCAGCGTAATTTGCACGACGTTGTTGTAGGAGAGTCGCCTTTTGTTCAGGCGGCATTTCTCTGTAAGTTGTACGGTGCCTAAAATTTTTTCTCTTGATTTGGAGATCAGTTTGATTTCTTTTGCTGGTAGACATCTGAGTTTCTTTTTTTGGGGCAGACAAGATCTGTGGTTTTCCTAAAATACATGTGTCTTTCCTTATGTACTTATTCAGAACATTAATAAGTATGTTTTACAGTAATCAATGCGCAGCCGATCAAATTTCATGCGAGAGCATGCAAAAGATGTAATATTCTAATTCTACCAAGTACCAGAAGACCTATGCAAGGTAGTATGCCTCAATAATTTCCGCGCCAAAAAGAACTGATCAAAAAGAAAAGGCTGTAGATATTTACCTGGAAGATGAAACTGCAGAGAAGATTTCCTTCTTTTTCCAGCAGGAAGATCAATGACCGTTGGTACAGCTGCGCAGAATATGTTCCATAAGTAAGAACATAAGTAGCAAGAGTAATTCAAAAGGTTATATTAGGAGCTACACACGCAATTCGTACATTCTTCTTTCATTAGATATACTCTACAGTCGAATTCCATTGGTTTGGACTATGAGCCTATTGGGATTGACTAACTTTTAGTGTTTGGGTAAATAATAAGTGCTTTTAACCTAAAATAACAAAAATAAGCCAAAAACCATAAGTTAGGCTCTAAAAGTACACCACTTTTCACAACTTGGAGCAATATTAATTTACCTTACATATGAAGGAATATCTTGAATGAAATTATAAACTTGTGGATTTTGGGCTCCTCCCTGTTGCAACTAATAATGAATATCTTTAGGATTTAACGATTACTTTAATAGTTAGTGATGTTAACAAAACCAAGGGAAAATAAATTAAATAATTAATTCATTCAAATTTCAGAATGATTTCTTCTTTATTGAGCTTCACTACATCATCAAGGGACAATTTTACCATTATAATTAAGCAATTGTTCACAACTTAGAATTAATCTTTTGCAACTTGAAGGAAAATTAGTTGTGTCTATATAACCAAATTATGAAACTCAGAAGGTGTACTGTAATTTCAGAAAGTTGAGGTTTTCTTTTGGTAGTGCCAGGTAAGTCCAATATCAAAGTATGCATTGTGATACTCTTGCAATTATGTTGAACTGGATGGAGCATCCGAGCCTGGTGTAATTCATCGAACACGGAAACAGAAGTACTATACTTGGGCAAGATTCTTGCTTTGAAAGATCTTAAGTATATTAGTACATATTATTGAGTGCTATATCAAGTAGAACTTGGATGCATGCCAAAAAATCAATTCAGGAAAAAACATTGCATGCAAAAGGTTTTGTAGTGCATTCAAAAATCAGGACCAGGCAAGGCATGATAACTAATGAGTAAAGAGGAGTGAAATTTATGGTTTGCAAGGAATAAGTCCCCCAGAAATAGGTCTCTGCAGGAAAGAAACCTAGGAGATTAACAACACAGAGAGGAAAAGGCTTTATAGAAGATTGTTCCATAAGTAAGAACATAAGTAGCAAGAGTAATTCAAAGTTTATGTAGCATGATGGGAAAGTAGGAAATCACCAGCGGAACCAGATTTCATACTTTTCCAAAAGGAAGCACTAATTCTTTCCCAAGTAGATAAGAGAAGGAAAAAGTAAATGAATAAAGTTAAGTAGCAGGCTCAGATTTTTGCCTGATTAATCAAAGAGAAGGAAGAGCAGAGTCTGAATTGTACCCTGGCTACAAATGACAATTCCCTTGTAAGACCATCTCCTTGAAATTGTCAAGCCAAGGTACGAATCAACTCTAAACTTTCTTCACTTTGTGTTTTCATTGTGGGTAATCTTTATTGCCTGGGAAACTCGGACCGTTCAACATTCAAACTAACTGTAGAAATTTCAACATTAGGTAGATAAAAGCAAGAACAAATTTTGGACTTGAGAAGTAAATGTAGCGAGGACATATGGATTCTCAATGTTCACTTCCATCCTCTTTGGAATTTCTCTTATATCAGTACCTAAGAATTTGGGAACTGGTGAAGATGGATAATAGGAACTTTCTTTCTAAGTACAAAGAAAAAGTTTGTCTACCCTACAATGAATATTAACTACTTCGTAATATGGTAAATGGATTACTGGAACTGAACATGCTGCATATGTATAGCCATCAGATGCAGCATTTACCCTTAAAGAAAATGACAAGCTACTTCTACATCTATAAATTCCCAGATGCATCGGTTTTGGTACATTGTGAATACGAGAATTTCTTTGTGGTACTAATATTGTAGACTCGAACTGGACCATGATTTTTTGTTACTGTTGTGTGTTTGAATACTTCAAAATTCGTAATGTGTGTGTAGATTGGATGGATCTATGGTTCTGTGATAGAGGATATTCTTACTGGATTTAAGATGCATGCCCGTGGTTGGCGATCTATATACTGTATGCCCAAGAGACCTACCTTCAAAGGGTCAGCTCCTATTAATCTTTCAGATCGTCTGAACCAAGTACTTCGATGGGCTTTAGGGTCAGTGGAAATTCTTTTCAATAAGAATTGTCCTATATGGTACGGATACAGTGGACGGTTGAAGTGGCAGGAGAGATTTGCTTATGTCAACACCACCATTTATCCAATCACTGCCATTCCACTTCTTATATACTGCACACTTCCAGCTATCTGTCTACTTACTGGGAAATTCATTATCCCTCGGGTTAGCTTTGATCTATAAATTATGATATTGTATGTGAGCTAGTATAGCTCATTAATATACAGCAAAAGTCAAGCGGGAAAATTATAGTGTTCCACTCAAAAGATACCTATAAGATGATGTATGAACAACTACAAACCCATTGATGAAGAAGCGGGAGTAAAAGGTCAACGATGCATCTTATTAAAGAAAATATAGTTGAAAATCATTCTATTCCTTCTCATTACCAGCAAAACGAAAAGGTGCTACTACTTAGACTATCAAACATCTATACACATAGGCCATACAACTGCTAAGAATTAAACACGGGGGTTAAATGGAGAAAACAGCAAGGAGGATCAAATAAATATTGGAGATGATGATGAAGTGTAACACAATGGAAGCATACAAAAAGAAGAGGCAAGAAACAACATGGGAGACTGATCACCCACACACACCTCAAAAACAAGGAAAGAAAACATACAAATAAAAGCAACCAGAGATAACAGTGTGCCTTCTAAGCCAGCAAGGAGTGTGCAGACAAGGTTAGCTAGTGCTAAAGCTACTCATCAATCAATAATTCACTATTAACGAATATAGAATATAAGGTTGGTAAACACTCAACATGTTTTGAAAGAGTTATCGTGATGAATAGAAGCCGTTTAAATATAAGAACTTGAGACTGGACCATCATGCTGAATCATTTAGGTCGATAAGTGTAATCAGGTTAGCGCATTACTTGAAACCTCTGTAAATGTGGAAAAAAAATTTCTACCTGTCCTTACTAAAAAAAATCCACTCCTCTCAGGAAAAGAGAATAGTTGTCCTTCCTCAATATGGGCAGATTCAATAACTTTTAGTCCAGGTACTACAACTACGTAAACAATATTATCTATGTCTGGCTATAGTACAGACTGAGTGAATGCATCCCCTAGAGATAGTTTTATCATTCCTTTTGTCTCTATTAGCAGTAGATTAATGGCTCCCTCCACTCAATATGTAGTAGAAAAACAATTAGCAATCCTCTTTATTAATCAATATTAGTCTCTGAACCATGCCCAACTATTGGTTATCAACCCAAAAAGTGATAGCAAGGCTTTAAAAATCCATCCTTATGGCTGCAGTAATAATCCTTAAGTAACTATTTTAAATGTATTTTGCCAGGAGAGCATTCACTACAATTAAAATATAAAATCACAACTTGGCGTTAAATGGGAGATGAATCCAAATTTATAGACAAATAACAATATCCAGCATACCAATATCACATAAATTTTTCCAAGAGGTTAAGAACTTAATATACATAAAAAACAACGATGAAGTCATTCTAATTATTGAGTACTTCTTTTGCTGTAAAATCAATATTTTAACCAAAAAAATTCATAGTTGAAAAATGTTTAATAATATCTATTCGATCGTTACATGTTGCATCAGTAATTTAATTGAAATTTCCCTCTATTGCAACAACTTTTATATTTCACACATCAATGTCTCACGACTCCTGCCAAATTACATGGCATTGGTGTACAATACAAAGATTGAAAACTTTCTATCTCCTGTGATATTGTATGTGAGCTAGTATAGCTCATTAATATACAGCAAAAGTCAAGCGGAAAAATTATGGTGTTTAACTCAAAAGACACCTATAAGATGATGTATGAGCAACTACAAACCCATTGATGAAGAAGCGGAAGTAAAAGGCCAACGATGCATCTTATTAAAGAAAATATAGTTGAAAATCGTTCTGCTCCTTCTCATTACCAGCAAAAAGAGAAGGTGCTACTACCAGGACTATCTGAGATCAGGGGACACAATAGAGATTACGAAAATTCTGATCCACAAACATCTATACACATAGGCCACAGGGGTGGGTCCGTAAACCTGAAAACCGAACCGAAATCAATCGAAAAATACCAAAAAAAACTGCACCGTAAAAAACTGAAACCGAACACAAAAAACCGAACTGAACCGATTTTGTGCAGTTCGGTTTCGTTTCGGTTTTGGTCTTAAAAAACTGAACCGAACCATAACAAACCGAACCCACCCCCTATATAAACCAAAAACCCTAACCCCTAAATTAATTCCCCCAAATCAAATTCCCAGTTCCCACGCGCAGCCCCAACCCCTATAACCCCGCAGGCCCACACGACGCACTCCGCGACTCCCGCAGCAGCGCAACTGTGCAACAGCCAACAAAGTTGAAAGGCTGAAAGCTCTCTTGGTCCCTCCCACCGTCCCGGCTCCCGCGCCTCCGCCCCTGCCCCCTCGCCCCTCGCCGGTCGCCCCTCGCCGGTCACCCCTTGCCGGCTAACACTACTAATCATTATGTGACTGCGACTGCATCACTGTAAGTGTATGACTGTATGTATACATTTTTTTTTATTTTGTCAAGTGTGGAAGATAGCTTGAACGACAGTGTCAGGTAGAACTATCCACATTGCTATTGAATGTGAGATTTTTTTTTTATTTTTGTCAAGTATGTATACTTTGAATGTGAGAATTGATTGGTGGAACTATCCGCATTGCTATTGAACAGCTGATAACTTGAACGATGTCTTCTGATGCCATGACTAAATCACAGGAGCTCACAAAGATCCATTTTCTTTTTGTTTTTGTTGTGATAGTCGTAGTGTCAGGTAGAAATCACTTAGATTTTTCACTTCTGTTGGGGTTCAGACCTTTGTCTCACGTGGTCCTCATAGTCGTTTCAGCTTTATCACTAGCAACACCCTTGGGTGCAGTTTTTTTGATAAAGTTTAAGCATTCAAAAACTAAGGATTGCGCAAACTTTCACCTTCATAGTGAACATTTCTTCTTGTGTGAACACTAATGCTTTGGTCTATCTGCTATGATATTAACTATTAATCATGAAGTGTATGGTGTAAGACCTTGGAAAGGTTTCTTGCTTAATTTTTCTTTGGCTTGAATGGTTTTGTTATATGAATAGAAATCATAAAGAGGCATTTACCTTCAACATCATCAGGAAGCCTAAAGTCCCCAAAGCTGCTTCTTCTCATTATCAGGTTATCATCTATTTAATTTAATTTGTTTTCTCTTAAGATTGTAATGGCCTGAATTGCTGACAGAATTTCATCTACCTTGCATATTATAATTGCAGATGCAGATAGAATCACTAAACAATAGTAGTGAAAAACTATCTTTTTAAGCATCAACGACAAGTGATAGTAATGTGGAATGTACAACAGGCAGTGAAAATTCAGATGACACAACAAAGTTGGGTGAAATGACAGAAGAAGAGTACTTGGCAGCTTTGAAAGCTAAAGAAAGAGCCGATATTTGGGAGCATTTCACTCAAAAGTTTGTGGCAGGTAAACTTAGAGCGTTTTGTAATTATTGCAAGCATAAAAATTTTGCTGCTTACCCCAAACTGAATGGTACAACTGCTTTGAAAACTCATATTGACAAATGTAGAGAGTACCCACCGAATAAAGATTTGTGGAATCAAAAACAAAAAATATTGACTTCTGAAAAATCAAAAGATTTGGTGGTAAGGGGAAGTACTCAAGATGAAATCACTAAAGCTTGTGTCCATATGATAATTCTAGATGAGTTACCTTTTAGTTTCGTGGAAAGAGAAGGTTTTCGATATATTTGCAGAGTTGCATCCCCCCATTGTAGAGTGCCAAGTCGTAAGACTATGGCGAAAGATGTGCTTAACTTATTTTACGTTGAGAAAAGTAAACTGAAGAATGATTTGAATGGATATAGGGTGTCTCTTATAACTGATACATGGACGTCTATTCAAAATATTAATTACATAGTTATCACTGCACACTTCATTGATAAGAATTGGATTTTGCATAAAAGAATTTTAAACTTTTGTGTGATTCCTAACCACAGCGGGAACTCAATTGCAAGACTTTTAGAAGAGTGTTTGTTAGAATGGGGAACTGAAAAAATTTTGACTGTTACTGTTGATAATACTTCTTCAAATGATTCTGGCTTAAAAGAACTCATTAAAAAAATAAGTTCTTGGAAAATTAACAATGCACTTTTGCATAATGGTAAGAATTTGCATATGAGATGTGTGGCACATATTTTGAATCTGATTGTGAATGATGGCTTGGGGTTATTGAATAAGTTAATTCAAAGCATTCGTAATGTTGTTAGATATACAAGATCGTCACCTCAAAGATTAGAGATGTTTAAAGTTTGTGTGGAGAAAGTTAAAGTTGAGAGCAAGGGGCTTGTGATAATGGATGTTCCAACTAGGTGGAACTCTACATTTTTAATGCTACAATCTTCTTTGAAGTTTCATAAAGCTTTTGACAGATTGAAAGAGGATGATGGTTACTACGTGGGATATTTTAAAAGTGACAATCAAGACAAGGCAAGGGAAGGACCACCTTCTACTGATGATTGGGAAAAAGCTGAGGTATTTGACATTATTTAAGACCTTTTTATGAAGTTACATTAAGAGTGTGTTGTTCAAACACTCCAACAATTCAAAACCTCTTTGGTGATTTGGTGAAAATTGGAGGTGTCATGAAAGAACCTGAAAACATACTTTTATCTTTTATTGCAACACCCATGCAAGCTAAGTATGACAAGTATTGAGGGGATATCGCCAAGGTGAATGACTATATTTTGGTTGGAATGGTTCTTGACCCACGTTATAAATTTGAGAAACTTGGTGATTATTTAGAGTTGATTTATGGGGAGTATGATAAAAGGGTTGAAGACACCATTTTTGAGGTGAAAGAGTTTTTGCTTTCTCTACATAATATATATACATCAGGTGGATCTTTCTCTTCCGACACGACTCAAATGAATACTTGTAGTGGTGTTGACAAGTCTCCAATACAACATGAGGTAACTTCTATTTTATCAATGACACAAGTTGAGAGGAAGTTAATGGAAAAGGAGCAAAAAAGGAGAGCACAAAAAGCTAGTGTTGTAAGCAACGATGTGGATAGATATATTTTAGATGCAATCCCCACAATTAGAAACAGGTAATGGGTTATATGGATGGATGATTCATGATTCTGAGCATATTCTATGAGCTGCACTATTAATGAAATTAGTGAAGCATGCGTCATTTACAAACCTCCATATGTATATGTAAAATATTTTGTATGCATAATATTATCAAGCATAAAATTATTAAAAACATTACCAGTAAAATTTTTAAATAAAAGAAATTGGGCCATCCGACTCAGGTAACAGCCAAAGAGAAAACATCAAAATTGGAGTTCTAACTTCAAAAATATGTTACAGTCAATTCAGAAGGAATTCTGTAATAATTATTTGATCAAATCTTTTAATGAGATATGAGATTTCTATTACAATTCTCATTATTTGTACAGAGAAAGTTGCGATAAGATGAAAAAAAGTAAATCAAATCAATTCCTATACATCTAAACAGAAGATGGGCAACACTCTACAGAAAAACAATAATGTTGTAAGATTTTAAGAAGGATACTTACAAAATTAAGCAAGGAAAAAAGGTTGACAGATTTATAAAGTTAACAATTATCCTCAAGTTGACGCATTATAAAAATGTCCAAATAAATAAGCTAATTCTTATTTTTATTCATTGTCCAAAATTTTAAAGATCTGTGTGAGACTCATTCAAATGCACATGGCTTTAGTATGAAACTTGTTTCTTCACAAGAAATGGATTTAAACAAATATCTTAAGAATAATATTGCCAGCTTCATAATATTTCAAATTTCACTATCAAAGTTCGACAAATCTCAAATTAGGGAGCATATGTACATATACAAATTTTACTGACATATTATCAAATACCTTACATGCGGAATTCAGTTATAAAGATTTCAGGCAAACACGGTCAGCCACATGCATGCGAAATTTGCAAAGACAAAATTCCAAAAAGTAGAAAGCAGAAAATATTCCATTCAAAAAATACCAAATCCGAAAGAAGATTTGAAGAAATAACTAATATACCCCCAAAAAAAGCGCCGAAACATATTATCAAACACCTTGCATGCGAAATTCAATTCTAAAGATTTCAGGCAAACACGGTCAGCCACATGCATGCCGAATTCACAACGACAAAATTCAGGAAAGTAGTAAGCACAAAACATACCATCCAAAAAATAGCAAATCCGAAAGAATTTCCCACAAATGCAGCAGGTGGAATTGAAGAAATAAGATAGCAATGCAACGAAACATATTATCAAATACCTTGCATGCGGAATTCAGTTCTAAAGATTTCAGGCAGACACGGTCAGCCACATGCATGCGGAATTCACCTCGACAAAATTCAGGAAAGTAGAAAGTAGAAAACATACCATCCAAAAAATACCAAACCCGGAAGAATTTTCCACAAATGCAGCGGGTAGAATTTTGAAGAAATAAAAAAGCAAGAAGAGTTTCTACTTAACTTGAAATAGCAGAAATCCTTGACCTTCTACTTAACTTGAAATGGTGGAAATCCTTAGCAAGCAGAGCTTCTACTTAACTTGAAGTGGCTGAAATCGTTGAACTCAATTTCTCCTCAGGATGACTCAAAGCAGTGAAAAATAGTGAGCAGACAATGGGGACATTTATATGGGAGGAAAACAGTGGCCAGACAAGTGGGCAGACCACTTAGTAGTAAAAGCAGTGTAAAATTACTAAATTAACCTTCAGTGTGAAATTACTGAAGTACCCTTCGTAGTACCACCAAGCCTCACTTATTATTAAGAGAAATGAATAATCGCCCTTCTACAATGACTGTAACCGTTCCGGGCATAAATATGTTTGATTGGTTTTACACGTTTATGAATATGACTAAATTTAAATTTAAATATGACATTTTATTTGTTTTAATTTGTTTGCTTTTTTTAGTTCATCTAAAAAAAAGTCTCTATTCCTCTCACTTTTGATAACTTTTAAAATTTAATTTTTCACATGACATGTTATCATAAGATCAAAAATATTTTTGGTACAATTGAGTCAAATAACTTGACATATATTTAATTTAATTAATTTTTTTTTTGTCAAATTAAGTAGAAGAAATGAATTAAAATGGAGATAATATTTAGTTTGATTAAAAAATTAATCAACCATGAGCCTATACATGTTATTTTTTGGTCTCGATTTATACGATACTGACAGGTTTTATTTTATATATTTTAAAAAAATTAAGTTGTTAATTATCGTGACCTATTAAATATTTTAAATAATATGTTACTTATTTTGTTTCAATTTATGTTCCGTGTACAAAATTTTGAGAGTCAAAATAAAATTTTTATTAATTTTTGTTTAAATTATTAATTGATGTAAGTGGGCCCCACTTTTATTGATATGTAAAATGAAGAAAAATCAAAGTGCTACTACTGAGGATCAAACCCACTAATAACCAACAGGCCAAGTTGCCCATTTGTTGCTTTTAAGGGAAGCACACAACTTCAGTAGGTGTGTTGATGCCAAGTTGTGTGCTTATTCCCACTTCTTAATGATGTACATGCCCTTTTTAATATAATGCACTTAGTTCTACCTAATACAAATCAATTCCAATATATCAAATAATAGGAGAAGCTTCGACAAAAGTTGCTAGCTTGGACTCTATATCAATTGGGCCACTACCTATTCTTATTAGGAATATTTACATAAATACATGACTTATTTTATTTAAATCTCCAATATTCCATACCATTTAAATTAATTACAGAAATCCCACCTTTTTGGTTTTCCCTCTCATTTTTTGATACTCAAACAATTAAGACTTTCCCACAACCTTTTTTATGCCTTTTTTTGTCAACGGTCCAATATCACTTAATTAATTACTTCCCTTTCCCAGTTTAATTATTGTCCATTACCTTTTTTGAATTTGCATTGGAAACCAAAACCCGTCAATCTCCTTTTTCATCTAAACAAAGAAACTCTTTTCACTGTTTCTTCTCTAATTTCCGGTCCAATCTTTGTTTTTTTATAGATTCACCTTCTTTTAGTCTTGGTTTAACCCAATCCCTCGATGATAATGTCAAGGTCCCTTCATTTTCACCAGATGCAATAGAAGAAGTTGATGAAAAAACCATGACTGATTCGGTTGATGAAGAACTTCAAGAAGAGATGAGTGTGATGAAGGATACAGGTTCAAGTTCTAAGCCTTCCATAAAAAAAACGCATGCAAAGAAGAGGAAAAAAGTTGAACCTGTTATTATTCGTCCTTTACTGAAAAAGGTATGTTTTTCTTACCCGATTTCTTCTTTGTTCCCTGTAATCTTTTTGATAATTTCATAAATTGACAAATAAAAATTAATCTCTAACATGCATTTCCCTATTTTAATTTATCTAAGAGATTTAACATGCTTATTTCTTTGTTTAATGTAAATTTCTATTATTATTTGTTCACTGTAAATTTAACATGAATTTTCCATATTTTACTGTATCTAAAAGATTTAACACGAAAATTTCTTTGTTTTCTGTAAATTTTTATAGTTGTTTGTTTACTGTAAACTTAACATGCAATTTTCACTATTTTGATATATCTAAAAGATTTGATTATAACATTCTAATTGTTATTCTAGATACATGTTTTGGAGTAAATTTATTATTTACACATCGCCAGAGTTTTTTTTCCAGATTTTGTATCTGGGTATCACAAGGCATCTAATCTTGGATACAATATATATGTAGTTTGTAATTTTGTAGCCGTTGATACCTGCAAATTGTAGTACCACATTGGCAATACAAAATGATACCTGCAAATATTGCTACATTTTTGTGCCCTGTTAATACATGCATAGTTTGGCACATATCAATGATACATGCTTAATTGGAACATAACAGTGACACATGCATATTTGGCATATATCAGTGATACCTGCAGATTTTGGTAACCAATATGCATTGATACCTAAACATTGCACTGATACTTGCATATTTGATACCTGCATATTGGGTACACATCAGTGATACTCATATGTAGTGAGCTTGACTTTCCCTTCGATATTGATATTTAATTGAGTAGCTGAAGAATGCTAGAATAGGAACTAGATATACAATTGTACTTTGGAATTAAGTTTTGTTTTGGCTCTACTGCTAGAAAAACAATCACATGGCCAACCAATTTTATCGGTATTTAATTGAGTAGTAGAATAATGCTAGAGTAGGAACTTATCATTTGATTGATGTAGCATCTTTTGATCAACCAGTTTTGTTATGCTAGAATTGAAGTGAGAAAAGGTAGGTCAAAGTTTTCATGAAAAGATGCTAGAATCAGTTTCATTGATACCTGCAAATTTTGCAACATTTTTGTGCCATGTTAATACATGCATAGTTGGCACATATCAATGATACATGCTTATACTTGTATGATTGGAACATAATAGTGATACATGCATATTTGGTATATTAGTGATACCTGCAGAATTTGGTAACCAAATATGCAGTGATACCTGCACATTGCAGTGATACTTGTAAATTTGGCACATATCAGTGATACATTCATATTTGGTAACCAAACATGCAGTGATACCTGTATATTGGGCACACATCAGTGATACCCATATGTAGTGAGCTTGACTTTCCCTTCCATATTGGTATTTAATTGAGTAGCTGAAGAATGCTAGAATAGGAACTAGTAAACTTATCATTTCATTGATGTAGCAGCTTTTAGCATATTTTCATCTATCAGTTTTGTTATGCTAGAATTGCAGTGATACCTGCATACTTTTGCTACATTGATACCTGCACACTTTGCACACATCAATGATACCAGTTAATACCTGATACACATTTTTTGGATACCATTTTCCTCAGGGCTTAAACTATGTTATAAAAAGTATTCTCAGAGGGTGTGTAAGATTTGGATCTTCATGCAACTCAAATGTTGTGACTTATATAAAGTCGTCCATTGGTGATGATGGTGTAGCTATGTTTAAGGAAACAATTTTTGGATATTATCTGAATATTCCCAAGTGCAACTTCCAAGGCCAAAACGTCAAGTGTCTCATGCTGCTTGAGCTGAAGCAATAGAACATGGATGAGTTGCACATATGGCACATGAAAGGAAAGGTTCTCAGGTTCTCCATTAGAGAATTTGCTACAATTACTGGTATCAAGTGCACTGAAACACTGATGATTTTACGTATCCAGATTCGACACCCAGTAGACTTATTGAAAATTACTTTCCTGGTGCATTTCATGGAATAAACAAAGGCCGGCTAGTACAGCGTTTCTTGCTTGGCAATTGGGACATAGTTCAAGATGCTATTCAGATGGCGATTATTTATTTCATCCACACGGTCGTATTTTCCCAAACGACTGAGTCTCCTATTCCGGCTGACCATTTTCGTATGGTTGAAAATGGAAGATATGTAAACTTTCCGTAGGGAAAAGTGACATTTGCTAAAATGATACAAAGCTTTAGACAACATTCCAAAGAGGAAAAATAGTTGTATCGGCTATCAGAAAAACCATACATTCTCAATGTATGGATTTATGAGTATACATCAAGAGTCCCGAATGATGTCGCAGTTAGAGTTGGGAATCACATTCCTAGGATCTTGAATTGGAAAGTAGTTGGTCTTAGGCCAAAATTAGAGTACTTCATGTCATCTATTTTTGGCGAGGTATTTTACTTGAAGCATTAGATTTTGATTCATTTACAGATACAATCTTTTTTATTTTATCATATATTGTTCTTTTATTGGATTTTTTTTTGCAGATTGATTGCTCTAACATTGTTCCGATAGACGAAAAAATTACTACATTTGATTTACCAGTAGTGCCAAGTCATATCCCAGGTTCAGTTCCTTTGTCATCAGCAGACCCATCTTCATCATCCGGTCGGCCAAGCAAAGTTCGAATTCGAGAGCAATCCAGCTTTGAAGACTTCACATCCGAACCACCAGAATTGTTGCTCAGAAAGTCAAAGCATACCTGCGTTACTTCATCTCCGGCTCCACCTAATAAACGCAGGCCAGTGACTCCAACCAAAGCCAGGCCAACTGGATCAGACATGCCTAAAAAAGCAGTCAAGTTTTCTAAAGCCTCCAAAAATTGACCGACACGGTCCAGTTCTTCTGCCCCCCCCCCCCCCCCCCCCCCCCCGCCGATGCCTCATTCAATGGAAAACATATGTCAAGCGAAGACATAAAAGGAGTCAAGAAATTTCTCATGGATTATGTAAGTTTCAGATTATGTTTGTAAATTATTTTTTATAGTTTATGCTCGTAGCTAATGTCTATAAAACACTATTCAATTTGTTTATAGGTCGATCGCAGGTTCAATTCCCTTGAGCAGTTGATGAAATCATATCACAATGACACATTGAAAGCTATAAAGGATGAGGTGAATTCTTTAAGAAAGGAGGCATCTTCTATCCCGTTGGATGGTCAACCAGAGAAAAACATTGTTCAAGGAGTCAATATGGTCTGATATTTTTCGAACTGATAGCACAATTAGGACCAATACTTTCTCATCTTTAACTTGTATCTTCTTCTTTATTATATGCAGGCATCCCATAACTCATCTATTCCCAGGACAATGTTTAAATATGTAGAAGTTGATGTAGATGTTCATGCTAACATATACCTCGATAAGGACAAAACAATCCATACCAGCCACGGTGATGCTAGCAAAGACGACATTACATATATAGCAATTCATGGCACTAACGAACCAAATATTGACTTCACATCAACTGAGGTATCAATTAACCAGTTATATTATTTTTTTAACGCAAAATTATCTTAACATAATTATGTCAAATAGCAGCCCTTATTTTTGCTACCTTTGTTTATTCTCATCATCTGTAGGTCACTGCTGGTTCACGTTCTCATCAAGTCCCAGCCGAAGTTGATAAAATGGGCAATCGTGATACATCTTTGAATGTGACCAATCGCGTCGAAAATGATCCTCAGTTGGCCGGCAAGGAAAAGACACCACTCAAAAACCATGATATTCCCGCTTGGGATATTCAACAAGAGATGTTGTGCATGAATCTATGCAGGTTGGTTTATCATAAACCAATCTCAGTTTACTCGGTTTAATATTACAAGAACACATGTTTTTCAGTTCATAAATTTAGCAAAAATATATTGGGTACTTTTCAGGTTGATGTGGCCGTAAGAAACCACAACGTGATTGACCTCGTGATACCAGCAGAGAGACAAAAACCACCGTCTGACACCGGTCAACAAAATATTCAACCTGGAGGTTTTGAGGTAAACCATTAAGTAATTTACAAATTCGATTACTTTGTGATCTCATCTTACACATACTAAGTTACTGAACATATTTGATACCTCTTGTACTATGTGACATATTTGTTATATGTACTATTAAGATGTATCAGTAAGTTATTTCACAATTATATGTTCTTTCGAAAGTATCTCTGAAATTTTCATGTAACCTTTTTATGTTACACATGAAATATCTATTGTATTTTCAGTTGTTCTTTTATGAGAACAATCTCCATTTTCATTTACGTTTCATCTCATTTAATTATCGCACTAGGCGATTGCTGCCATTGAACCAACAAATTTTCCAAAAGGGGATAGTGTATGTGGAAGTGTTCACGATGCATCAGCAAGCACCGAGTCTAACATAGATGCTGACTAACAGATGGCTGATGCGATGGTAAACAATATTATTATTTAATCAGTAGCGTTTAATATAAAGTTAACAAGTTACTAATTCTTTACTTATTTTCCAGGATTTATCGGCCTTCACTCCTTTTCCAGAAGGGACTAACCAAGCTATAGAGACAATTTTGGCCCAACTACAAGAACCAGTAACAGCAACCCCATCGAAGACATGTGCCCAACAAGAAGATGATCATTTTCTTCTCCGCGACAGCCAACTACCAAATACTCTTCCATGCAAAGAAATTGTGTTGCATGCATCATCAATGACCCCTGCACAACGTAGTAGGAACCTTTCGAAATTTTGCCAGTCACCATTTTTTGGCAAATTTTAGTTCAAGAGAAAAAGGCAAGGAGAAAACAACTTATGTGCTTCGTCGAAAATTGTCTTTTGATGGATATGAGATTTGTTATGAACAACCATTGGACTTACTCAATGATTTTGACAACTGGATCGAGAAAGGACTACTCAAAAGACACGAGAGAAGGTAAGTCACAAATTATTGATTTTTCTACATAATATTATGATATTAGATACAACCTAATTGTATTCCTAATTCATCCAGGAAATCAGGTGACACACATTACCGGAAAGGATTTGCATCATTGGGGGTTCCTAGGTTTGAGTTTGTTGTCGCTTCACCAACTGACAAGGATTGGTTTTATCTCATGTCTCAAGAAAACAGATGCTGGACTGACGAGGTCAGTGTTAACATACTTAGTATATTACTTATACATTACTGACAACTTTAATCCCACTAAACAGATACACACGTCCATTCTTTGATACCTATGCCTCAATTTACATTTAAAAGAATAGAGACTATTAAGATAATTTGAAACGATTCCCAGATAACAACTCAACATATCACAATCACATAATTCTTGTTTACGTAATCAATAATCAAATTGCTTACTGTTGATACCTTCCAATTTTTTGTTTATGTTGATAAGTAAATTCGATGATGTCACACATCGTATTGGGGCGGCTTGGACAAAATAGAGGTTGGCCTCTGGAGTATTGTGTGATAAGAAGATACCACCTAATCTCAAAGGTAAGTTCTACAGAATGGTGGTTAGACCATCTTTGTTGTATGGGTGGAGTGTTGGCCAATAAAGAATGTACATGTTCAGAAGATGCAGGTCGCAGAAATGAGGATGTTAAGATGGATGTGTGGTCACACCAGGAGTGATAAGATTAGGAACGAGGTCATTCGGGAGAAGCTAGAGGTGGCCCCTGTAGCCGACAAGATGACAGAAGCGAGACTGCAATGGTTCGGACATGTGCAGAGAAGGAGTATCGATGCCCCTGTTAGGAGGTATGAGAGGCTAGATTTGGGAGCTATACGGAGGGGTAGAGGTAGACCAAAGAAGTATTGGGGGGAGGTGATTAGACATGATATGGTGAAACTCGATCTACCAAGGACATGACCTTAGATAGGAAGGAGTGAAGGTCGAGAATTAGAGTAGCAGGCTAATAGGGTAGGTAGGAAGGAATGGTTAATTGTCTGCCTTTTATGTGTTATTTATCTGCCTTTATATATTAACTATCCTGTATCTACGTATTATCATGTGTTCTTCTCTTTCTTGCCTGTTTATCATATCTAGCTTATTTTGCTAATGGGTTTTGCGACGAGGGTTCCCAAGAAACAACCTCTCTACCTAAGTGGTAGTGGTAAGGTCTGCGTACATCTTACCCTCCCCAGACCCCACTTGTGGGATTTTACTGGGTATGTTGTTGTTGTTGTTGTTGATAAGTAAATTGTTCATTTATGCAACACTTAGATGTCATTTTCTACTACCTTCGAAAGAAATCCAAGAGCCTATTTGGCGATAATTATAAATATACTACCATAAACTGTCTATTCAATGGCTTCATAAGGGCTACTCATTCAAGATACTACGACACACAAGATGACGATGATATAAGTAGTCAGGAACACTTTCAACGTGATGTTGTTGTATCTAGGCATGAGAGATCTATCATGAACATGATCAAGGGATACTCTATCCTTGCTGGAAATCCCTAGCACCTCGTAGACGAGGTCTACGTTCCTGTAAACTGCAATGACAATTTTCACTAGGTACTTGTTGTAATTGTGCTAAAAGAAAGGTTGGTACGTGTTTACGACTTGTCCGCGGGATCAAGGCGTATGAAACCATCCAACGAAATTCAAAAAATGGCTTTGATGTTTCCCACCTATCTACTCGACAGTGGTTTCTTTGAAAAAAACTCTCGCACAAACTGGTCAAAGCTTGATGCGTATAATGATGTTACAATTGGGGAAATGGTTGGTCAAGAAGTGCCTTTCAGAGTTGAGTTTGTCGAAGGAGTAGCTCAACAACGAAGCGATAGCGTGTAAGTTTATAAAAACCTGTTTATTATTTATTTATATACACATTTGTTTCTTTTTTCTTTTATTTTGATACACTGTGCGCAGTGACTGCAGTATATATATCGCTCGATTTGCAGAGTATCTCAACGACGGGATTCATGTTCCATCCCAATCACCAGACCCTCTTTATCTTCGGCGAAGATATGTTGCTTCTATGGAACTACGGACTATACAAGGCAAATGAAGGTTTTGAAAGTGAAAACAATGATCCTCCCAGGCCCAAAGATTCATTCCGTCCGGCAGGCAGCGACAAAGTGGTGCTTCTTTCGTAGCAAATTCTGATCATATTATTTTCCAGGAAGGAACTTTTTTTTTATCTTTGTTAACACAACTGCAATTATTTTTTTGATACCTTAACAACATTATAGTTATTGTGTAATTAAATATTAATTACACTATTTTTGGATACCTATAGATTTTTTATATCCAATTTACTTTATCCTATTACAATGTTAGAGAAAGTGAGTACATATTTGCACAAAGTTCTTTTTTCGTTCATAATTTTTGTTTTTATTTCTCTCATTAGAGAACCGGAAAAGGAAAAGTGAGATTTTTAATTGGAGATGATGTTTAGTTCATATATTTTCATGTATGCATGTCCAACTGTTAGAGGATACCCGTGAAACTGAAAGATCATGCACAACTTTGGTATTTAGTTGGAGAATAAATTTGCAAGTGTAATAAATAATTGTTGTCAACAAGAGCTGGCTCTTGTTGTTTTTGCTTCAGTTTTGTATTATGCCTATTGCTTTGTTTAAAGTAGGCACGCAGTGAAAATATCTAGAAAACGTGATTCTCAGAATTAAAGAAATGGAATTACATCTCTTCACAGGTCAAGACAATGTTAAAAACATAGCATGTACTGGGTCTGGCATATTCTTGTTCATTGTTCATTGTTTTACTCTTGGCATATCAAATATGTTATGATAATTAATTGTACAGTTCACTCCACACAACTACAATTACGATGATACATGTAATAAAAATAAAGTTGAGCTTGATACTGAAATACACTAAAATCGATCATATTTCCTTATTAAACTTGTAAAAATCACAAGTCGTTGTGTATGAATAACAGAAATACTAAAAAACAACAACAAATCAATTTGTGAATTACTTATTTTTCTAGTAATATATTATAGGTACCAAATAGTATTTATTGATTTCAACTTAGTAAACATGCACAAAAAAATAAATGGACAATTAAACATAAACTAAGAATGTTGATACTTTGTCATATATTTATTGTTTTTGAATTGTGCTAACAATAGTATCATTATTACCATATAAGGATTTTATCCAAAATACGAGAATGCATATATTTATTATTCATGAAGAACATCACACAAAGAGGTTTCTTTTTCATTTTTTTGGGGGAAGAAACTACATGTTCGGTTATTGTGCCCTTCATGTCCACAACGACTACAACAATTCGTGTTTGTGCTAATATTTTCCCCTACGCTCTTCCTTCTACCCTTCCTAGGTCTTCCTGGCATCCTTTTGTACTTGGGTGGCAACACAATTTCATTAAGAACTTTTGGTGGGACTTCCTAATCTGCTCGATCTGGCATAGGTATCATCGGGACTTCGTACATGTTTGCTAATGCTTTTGGCTTATAATAATCCGAACAATATGGATGCATATCTATTACATTCTTACTCTTCAACGCAGCAATTGCATGTGGGCAAGGTACTCCGTCAATTTGAAATTTTCCGCAACTGCACCTTTTTCTTTCTAAACAAACAATGTATCTCCGTGATGTATCATAAACAAAAAAAATGTATTCCGACGAAGGAACAACTTGTATTCCAAGATAAAAACAACAAGTTGATACTTATAATTGCACGAATCCTAAAACATTCAGAATGTGCATCCATAATATATTGTAATAAGCTTTCACTAACATTTTATTTGCTTCACCTTAAAAAAAATCATATTGTTAAACTTTAGGCTAGACACGTACCTTCATCATGGAAGATTTTGCAGTATTATCAATTAGCATTTCTTCAAATTTTCTACCCAACATATCCTTTGTATATCACGCCTTTTCCCTATTTTTGCAGTTTCATGAACCGAATAGAATTCTCGCTTCTTCGAGGAAGTCAATTACAGGTAGCTCTCTTGCCTCGACGAGGCATCCATTGATACATTCGGCAATGTTAGAAGTCATAATCTGCCCTCTATTTACTGGCGCGTGTACTTTGGACCATTTTTCATAACCAACATCTTCAAGGTAATCATTTACCTTGTGATAAATTGCAACGACTTTAGCCATTATTTTGTTAAAATCTTCAATCCTGTAGCATTTTGTCACAGTATAAAACTTCTCACTCATCATATTTTTACTTTTCTTGAAATTCATGCACACATTTTTTCAAAGATGCTAAATGCAAGCATAATGTGGCACCTTTGGAAAGATAAGACCCACACTCTTGATTATACTTTCATTACGATCTGATACAAAACACATATTATCCCTCTCTCCAAAAACATTCTTGAAGTTTTGAAAGAACCAAGGCCATGAAGAATCATTCTCTGTATCAACAACTCCATACGCCAATGGCAGTATGCACCTTACATTTACACAAAGTTTTAATTTTTAAAAAAGTACCCAAATATTAACTACAAAATCTACCCAACCTAAATAATAATTGATAACAAATTTATAACACTTTTGTTAGTACCTGCTCCATCCATTGTACTAGGCTACTGCTGATACAAATGTTCCTTTATAGGCTCCACCTGAATGGGCACCATCAACAACAACAGGCCGACTGAATTGGAATCCTCTCATAAGAGGTCTTAACGCAATAAATAGATACATGAACTCATTATCACGTGACTTGTGCATTCTTATATGCGAATTCGGATATACAATGTTTAACATGTGTATGTACATGGGCAACTGTTTATAACCATCGGCTGGTTTACCCCGCAAAATTTCCAATACACATTCCTTAGCTCGCCATGCTTTTTGATACGTAATGTCAACACCGTATGCAACCTTAACATCATCATTTATGTCGTTTGGAGTGTGCTTTCTCTTGTGATTCACCAATTTTGGGGCAGTGACTCCACTGACAAATGATAGTGTTGCCTCCATGTTGCTGAAAATTCTATCTCTCATCATACAAGTATATGTATCGTTAAAGTATCTTATTTTGAAGAATTCCTTGTTTTTTTTAGCATGACGACCTCATACTCCATGCACAATCATCAGAAAAACACTTTAATACATAACTGCAAATTCTGACATAATCAAATTGATCAATCGAAACAACATAAAAAATATTAACTACAAAAATATCAAACATAAAACAAATTGCCTCTGTCAAAAATTAATTTTTTTTCCTGATAACTGTATTATCTAGATAAAAGTATAAACTATATTGGGAATTTTTTTTGAAACAGCTAAAAAAATATTTAACATATAATTACCTTTTGGTATCGGATCTTTTCACTCTATAGTTAAATCCTTTCTCAATCTTATATTTGCTCATGACTGCAACTAATGTAGCTTTATCCTTGTAGATCTGTTTAACCTTCATGTCGACCATCGACTCATCCGTAATCACATTTCATACATCAGAATAAGCCATATATTCTGAAACAACCCATTGGTTTTCAACCATGCCAGATGAGGCGTCGAATAAATTTTTGTTAGCATGCTCCACATCGCGTGTATCTACGCATAACGCATCCCAAATTCAGGCTCTCTTTTATTAATTTTGACATACAGCTTCACACCCATGTCATTGCGAATTGTTATTGGTGATGAATTACCATCAATAATGTATCGTATCGTCATCTTCTTCCTCTTCTCATCAATATCCAACTCCGCAACAATGGCCGAACGCAGATTACAAAATGAAATGTTATCACCAATAATGACTCCATCACTTTTGTATCTACTATACAACACATCAGATTCCCATCTTCCTGAATGACGAATCAAAATTGAAATATTCATTTCTGTTGAGGATTGAATAGACAAAACAAATGCTTTTACTCGTCTGCTCCAGTGATTTGTTTTTGTAAATTTTTTTTTTAAAAATTTCGTACCACCAATCTGTTGAGAATTTGTTGGGATTCATTCTTCCCAACTGTTCGATCGCCGCTAATTAAGGCATCACAAATAAAAAATCTATTAGGATTCCTTAGTTAGCGAAACTGATTCCAATTTAAGCTGTCTTTTATTACATATCAATCACTATTTTTAGGTATCAGCCTTCTAAGTTTGGGTATCAGACGGCTCAAAAAAGTTGGTAGTTTTAGTAATTTTGATAAAAGTCGAGAATTTTGGGCATTTCCTTCTTTAAGTTTGGTATTTGTAAAATTTTTACTTCTTATTATGAGGTCCAACCCCTCTCAATCATGAGAAAACACAAAACTTTGGAAGAATGGAGTGATGAAGAAGGAAAATGAAGTGACAATCCACCTCTATATGTTTAATCCGATTGTGAAAAACAAGATAGCGGGCAATGTGAATGGTAGCCGATTTGTCACAGAAAACAAGGACAACAACAAGAATACTAAAATCTTCCAACAATTGAACAGTCCAAGTTAATTCAGCCACAACTTTACTAAGGGTGCGATACTCAGCCTAGCAGAGGAGAGAGACACACTAGGTTGCTTTTTAGCTTTCCACCCACTAAGAAATCACCAAAAAATATACAAAGACCCAAAGACGGAGCGTCTAGTGTTGAGACAACCCCCCCAATCACTATGACAGTAAATAGAAAGAGTAAAGAAAAGAAAATTATGAAGTAAACACCAACATCAACAGACCCTTTAAGATACTGTAAAAGATGAAGAGCAACAAACATGTGAGAAGTGTGGGGAGCCTGAAGGAACTAACTAAGATATCGTACGAAGAACACAAGTCGTGTTTAGTATGAGTCAAAAAATTTAATTTCCCAACTAAATTCCGATAAGAGTTAGGAGAACCAAGAAGATCACTATCAGCAACTCTTAGTTTGATATTCAGATCCACCAACGGTAGATAAGAACCAAACCGTCTCACCATGTTCTAACCCAACTCACATACTACTTGAATCGATGAACAATCGAACCTTTGGTACCTTCTTCAACCCTAGGCTATAATGAGTCGACATTGAGGTACCAAATAACTCCATCGATAAGAGCTTTTAGGAGTCATCAGCCTGTTATCCTCGGGTCACAAGAGTAACAGAATCATAATCAAACTGCAGTAAGAGACTATAAATAATATGTTGATGGAGGAAGAGACTGGAAGGGGAATACGCAACTTTGATTCCCATGAAATAGTTGAGGACACCCATGTCCTTTATCTTGAACTGGTTGCGCAAAAATAATTTAAGACTAGCTATTTTGGGTAAGTCATCATCAGTCAATATGATATCATCCATGTATATAGACAGTAAAACCATGGAAGAAGTCTGGCGAGTAAACGAAGAATAGTCGTTCATGGAGTGAGAATAACCCCTTGAGCATAAAACTTGCAACAACTTGGCATACCTTTACTAAGAGGCATGTCGAAGACCATATAAGGACTTTTGGAAGAAGACAAATAGTAGATGTGGAGCTCATAATGGTTGGAACAAAAAGACCTAGTGGTAGATTTATACAGACCTCTTTTTCTAAGTTATCATGGAAAAAATCGTTGTTCACACCCAATTAAACAGCCTACTATTTCTTGACAACAACAAATATAAGTCATTTGATGGTGGTAGACTTGATCACCAGAGAAAATGTCCTAGTAAAATTCATACCTGCCCCAATATACTAGCCTAGCTTTCTATCGCTCCACAAAACCATCAGCCTTGTATTTGACCTTACATGCCCATTTACAACCTATGGGTTTCTTTCTATTGGATAAAGAGACTAGGGGCCAAGTTTTGGTTACCCTCAAGGGCTTTAAACTTATTCATAGCCTCTTTCTATGTTGGAATAAAAATTGTCTGATGATAAAAAGTAGGTTCCAAAGTAGCAGTGTTAGCTAATGGCTGAGTGTGAGAAGAGACAGAGTTAGAGCTACACAAAGAAAGAGGTAAGGTACATATGGTTGAAAGTGAGGAGAAGGATGGTGGGATTTGGAGGACCTCCTGGGATCAAGAATTGGTGTGATAAGAGGTATAGTAGCAGCAGAGGGTGGTATAGTAGGTGGTGGTGAAGGATTAGAATCATTAAACAGGAAAAGAAGTAGGAAAAAAGAAGATAGAAAGAAGGAGAAGGAAGAGCAAAAGGGAATATAGATTCATGAAAAATCACATCTCTAGTAACAAGAGTAAGCTTTGAGTTCAATTATAGTTTGTACCCTTTCTTTCCTAAAGGATAACCAATGAACACATATGGGTTAGCTTTAGGCCAAACTTTTTCCCTTTGAATTTTTTAAATATTAGTGAAGCAAAGACATCCAAAAGTCTAAATATGAGAGAAAGGAAAGGGATGTCCATATAAAAGTTCATAAAGGGATTTGATGTGAAGTAGAGTGTAAGGAAATCTATTGTTAAGTAAGTTGTTGTGACAAGATAGTCACCCAAAACTTTACAGGTAATTTAGATTGAAAAAGTAAGGCTCAAGAGGTTTCAAAGATACATATATTTCCTCTCTACCACAGTATCCTGTTCAGGTGTGTTAGGACATAAAGTTTGGTGCAAGATGTCATGGTTAAGAAGATATTGGCTGATGGAAGTGCTAGAACCTAGTTTTGAAGTATTGTGTTGTCATGATTCAAAATCCGATGTGATGACATTTACCTTAATCCACTATGACAAGTCATCCTAAATAAGACATAACATAATAATGTGGAAGATAAGATAGAAGTAATAGTATAAAATGTATAAAGGTAAGCAACAAGGGGAAATAATCCACAATTTAAAAAATCAACTCAAGATTGGTGTCACATGTACAAACCTCTACTATAACTGAAGATGAAGGAAAAATATACAAGTCTCAATTGTTTTTGATTCTCAAATAGAACAAATACAGTAAGTAGAAGTTTGAAGAGTCCATTGAAACGGGCAAGCTGCTATTTCTCAAACTATCTCAAAGCTCGATCAGAAATAAGAATAAAGAGTCAATCGGAACTAGGCTCACAACCAGTAGAAACAAGGGTGAGTACCAAATAATTCGATACCTAAAAAATGATCTAAACACAGGTAGAGAATAAAGAACACATGTACTCCTTCCACTCCAACCGAACCTCCATAACTACAATATGCACTTAGGAAAGTAAGCATACACAATGCACATATCCGCAGTCCCAAGAATATAAGATATCAAATAGATCATTTTCAATAATTTACAAGTACAGAGTTAACCATCAAACCACACTTCATTTAGGTATCCATATTAATATAATAAAATGTAATGAAGTGCAAATGACACAATTCAATATCAAGTAATCATGATACATGTTTGTTCTACGATATACATCTGCTGATATAATTAGATTGAAACCCATGAGGGCCACACATGGATCATGTAGCAATCATCATCGACAAAAGAGGCCTCGATCGTCCGGAAAGACCTCGATAATCAATACACTCGACAAAGAGATCTCAACCATCATTGTGCTCGCCTGATGAGACCTCATCCACTAGAAAAGACCTCGACAATTATCACCAGCCGATAAAGACCTCAACTCCTATTCTCAATATCATACTCAATTTAGCCGAAACCATTTTTAATTAACTTTTCATCAATAGTGTGACTTAATTAATATCTTATTTCAACACAATTACTACTTCCAAATGGGCATGAGAGTATGCAAAGTGTTTACACAATTCATATATTCAATAATCAAATCAATCAATCTCATCATTTTTTAATAATAGAATCATCATTAATGTAGTTTTTTAATAGTAATATCACATCGTTCGTCGTTCTCAATAACCACTTTATCATCATCATTCAATACAACTACTCAAAGAGTCAATATTTTTTCTAGAATTCTTCAATAATATCCCCAAAATATCAAGATTATACAACACTTGTATATGTATCACATTTATAATGTCTCAATAATTATTTCAATCATTAGCATTTATCATTACTCAACACTTGAGACATTATTAGAAATTCACGATTTTCATCAACGGGGATCACATAAACAATCAATTATCTTAACATGCGGATCAATATCATCAATCAACATTTTTCAATACTTAAAGCAATATTATCAATCATATATCAAATTATGAATCAAGTTATCACGTATTATCATATAGCCATTTTATTATTATTCTATCACTTTTATTAAATTATTTCATGAATAATTCACCCATTTTCGAATATCTATTACTCCTCAACACACAAAGAAAAAAAATTACAACGTTCAATAAACTCAACAAGATTTAGAAATCCATTTGCCTCAGCCAATAGTCGCGATCACTCTAACTTTAGAGCCTTCCCCTTTCGAATATGCTTTAAAGCACCATAATCTAGTCAAATAATGATTCACAATTAAATTTCAGAAGTAAAGACACCAAAATCATAAATTTGGCAAAAAATAGGTAAAATCAATATAAAAAAATGGAGTTGAAATCTGAAAATTTTTGCTTGAAAATGTTTGTCAAGGTATTAGGAATTCATGAGCAAAAACCATTTAAAAAATGGGGTTAAAACCGACTTAAAATCATCATTTTAGAAAAACTTAAGGTTCTTGAGAAAAATCCCAAATATTCGATCCAAAATCCTGGATCAAATTCATCAAAAATTAAGTTAAAATCAACCTTGAAATCCTCCGTTCACCAAATTTTAATTTTATCAGAAAAATTTCGAATTATACGCGGTTAATACGATGAATCAACAAGTTTATACCAAAATCAGTTTTCTCATAATATAAGGATCCTAAATATACTTTTTCATTAAAAACAAAGTCCAAATGAATAAAACCTCAATTTTCTCCAAGAAATTCGCGGATATGAAAAGAAAACCAGATGAAGAAATCGAAAGAGAATGCTGAAATGAGAGTTGAAAGCAACCCCCCCCCCCCCCAATTAAATCGAGAAGAATGTCGCGAAAATAACCCTATTTGGAGCTCTAAAACTCCCAATAGTCTCAAATACCAATAAACACGATCTAAAATTTTACATATCAGTAGCAGTGTTACACCAACAGTTAAATTTTTAGTAAAAAGGCTATAACTTCCTCATAAAATAATGAAATGACCCGATTCTTTTTCCTAAATGTCTTAAATAATGTTCTGAACATGTTCTTCAATCAAAACTTAATTCCATGCTCGTTTGCTCAGTCAACTATTATTTCTAGTCGGTAAATAATTATTTCATATTTTGCGATAAAAATCCAATCTTAAATTAACATAAATGCACCAAACTTTGCATATCAGTCTTATAATTTATGCTAAATATTTCTAAAGTTCAGAATTATTTTTCGATACTTAGAACAATTATTTTTCGATACTTAGAACTAATAATGAATCCTTTAGTTTCCATAATTTGCTGAAAATAGCGCCAAATCATCCAAGAAACCTTAAAACTCACCCAAAACTCATTCGACACTTTCGAACACAAACCAAATACACTACTAATTTGAAAATGACATTTCGGACTCAATGGAATCGTCAGAACATAAATTCAAAGTTTTCTTACTCAAAATCTTTTAGTCGCAATTAAATCAACTTAAGGCTCAAAAGACCAAAATACCTTCAAAATTCATAAAAAATATATCAAAGCACTTTTTATGCCTAAAATTGCCTTCTGAATCTAATAGAATCATCAAAAATCTAATTTGAGCATCCAAATTCAAAATGTTGACCAAAGTCAAACTTTGATCCAATTTAACTCAAACTTCCAACTTAAAAGATATATTTATGTATTATGTCTTTTTTTTAATGTATATAAATAAAAAATATAATTTAAATTTAAATTGCGTATCCGAATAAAATTTTAATGCCATCTCAATTTTAGATCATAATTTTATGAGAAATTTTCGTATATAACCACTCAAAATGCCTTAATTATGCTCTGTAGCTATAGTTTGATTAATTACATTTCGTAACTATAGTTATAGCAACGTTTGTATACGTTTATATAATTCGTTATTTAACTTGCAGTTTTTGTAAAACGTTTGTATATTTCACTATACAATTTGTGCACAACATTTATATTCGTTATACAATTCATAATGTTTGCATATTTTGCTTTACAAGTTGATTCGGACACATCTTTTATATAATCGCGTACAACGTTTATATAAATCGCGCGACTTATACAAAACTCAAACTGTAATTCCAGTTAGATATTTGTTGTGATCATAATTAATTCACATTATAATTATGTTAGTTAATTAATTAGTATATATTTATTTATGACGTATGTTTTTCTGATTTTATCCCACGTGGCCATATGGCCTTGGCTTGATTTTGGATAACTGTGCACCGCCGACCGAAGCGGCAAATACATATGGTTTCAATTTTCAAAATGCCCTTTCACTTGCTGCCCAAGATCAAACCAATTCTTGTCAACCAAAACCCTATCAAAACCCTTGTGTGCGCTATGTCGTGGTCATGTTCAAGATGCACATTCTTGAACCCTCCATCACAAAAATCATCCTGCCAAATCTGTTTATCTGACCCACCTTTATCAATCTCATCACACCCTTCAATTTCAGTCCCAAAACCCAAATGGCCATGTAAAGCTTGTACCTTTATGAATCCTTATCACAGTATAAGCTGTGAAATCTGTGGCAATAGGGTTTCAGCTTCAGGACTTGCTACACTTGAAACTGATGATGATGATGATTTGGGTTCTTCTGTTGGCAATGTGTTCTTGCCTTTGAGGCCTTGTAACAAGGGCAAAATAACAACTAGGGGTCCTATTATGGTTGAAGATGACGTGGAGGAGTCTCTTAGGTTTAGATGCGCAAATGCAGCAAACAAGAGGAAAAATAGGGAGGAACCATTTGGGGTTGAAGAGGATGAGGTTGATACTATGGGGCATAGGGGTGTAAAAGTTGCTGCAACTGAAGCAGTTGAAATATCAGGTATATTTGAGTTCTTTCTGTTTGCTTCTGATTGATCGTCAACATAGATTATGATTTGTTATGTTTCTGCCTGAATTAGCTGATAAAATATACATCTTTTTTTGTTGTTTTTGCGCATATAATGGTGTTCCTGTAGTGGGGATTTGGATTTAGCGTGAACATTGTTTTAGTGCAGCTTCTGAGTGTACGTCTGAGTAAATTTATGATATGTGTGGAGGTTGTGAATGAAATGGGAGCGAAAGGATATAATGTATTCACATAGTTGGCTCTATCTAGTTTGGGTTTGAGGCTTACGGAAATGATGTTCTGAACTCCGATTCTAGCTGTGTGTGCTTGATGATTTATTTGTAATTAAACCTATTTCCTAAGTGATTCTTCTTGTCAAGAGAACTCCGGTTCCCATTTTTCCCTTGATCAGATGTTCCGATTGATTGGTGGTCTTTTCAGTTGTATGCCAATCTTTTTGCGGACTAGTTCATGATCTTATAGGCTGATTGGATCACGTAGAGATATAAACATGGGAACTTCTCCCATGACAAAGTCAAAGCATAAAAGTACTGTGTTGGGGAAACGTGCCTTCTTCTGGAAATGTGTAGTTTATGATGTTAAGCCTTTTGATGCTATCACATACTTTGTTTAGCTGTGGAATAGCTAGATTAGGAGTGGCAAACGAGAGAGTCCAGTCGATTAAAAATGAATCAAACAAAAATGGATCAAATATGAGTTAAGAGTCATATTTTAAACGGGTAAAAATGAGTTATCCAATGGGTAAATATGGGTATTCATATTACTCAATGGATACCCATACTTATAGATACTCAAAAGTGTCTGACCTTCTAAGAATACATATAGGGTGTGTTTGGTAGGGAGGAAAATGTTTTCTTGGAAAACGAGTTGATTTTTAACTCATTTTCTCATGTTTGGTTGGTGAATGGAAAATATTTTTAGAAAAATATTTTTTATTGTTTGGTTAATGAATGAAATATTTTTTAGAAAAAAGCTTCTATTTTTAGCTAGAAAAAATTTGTAGGAAAATAATTTCTGACATGAAAATATTTTCATAATTTGAAATATTTTCAAAAATAAATATTTAAATTCTTTTTTTGGGGGGACTGGGATGGGCGTCTGGGGGGTGGGGTAAAGTAAAAAATTGAAAATTTCAAAATTTGAATTTTTTTGGGGGGGGGGGGGGGGCTGGGGGTGGGGGAGGCTGGGGTGGGTGGGGGAATACAAAATAATTTTTTTTTAAATTTGAATTTTTGTAAAAATAAATTTCTATTTTTTTGTATTTGTTGGGGGGTGGGGGTCTGGGTGGAATAAAAGTAATTTTTTTAAAATTTAAATTTTTGTAAAAATAAATTTCTATTTTTTTTGTGTATGGAGGGCATGCCCTTAGATAGAAAGGAGTGGAGGTCGCGTATTAGAGTAGCAGGCTGATTGGTTGGTAGGGTTAGGTGGATGGGTGACCTCGAGGTTTAGTGAGGTAGTAGGGGTAGGCATGATTGATGTCACTATCTGTCGTATGAGTGTTGAATTTATCGTATTTACATATTGACATGTGCTTTTCGTAAATAGTCTCTCTTTTTATTTCTATTTCTATTTCTATTTCTCCGTTTGTTCCCTTTCCTTCCTTTTGCCATATCTAGTTTATTCTGCTTATGGGTTGTTGAGTCGAGGGTTCCCAGGAAACAGCCTCTCTACTTCTATGTAAATACGAGGTAATGGTAAAGTCTGCGTACATTCTACCCTCCTCAGACCCCACTTGTGGGATTCAAGTGGGTATGTTGTTGTTGAGGGCAGGGGTGGCGGGGGTGATTTGGGGGGAGGGGGCGTAGGGTGAAGTAAAAACTTGAGATTTATAAAACTTACATGTTACTACTTTAAAATGTTACTAATTATATATTTTCTCTTTTAGTGATTAGGGCTTTTATCCATTTTTACTCATTTAAACACCCATATTTGACCATTTTAAAATGATCAGGTATCTAGCTCATTTTAAATGGGTAAAAGTGAATGGATACCCATATATATTATCCATTTTGCCAGCCCTAATCAAGATTATGTGTTGGAAAAGTTCACCTTTACGGATTAGTTAGTCTCTTGTTCCTTTAACTTAGACTTTATGCTGCCTAATTTCTTTCCTTATTTGTAAGTGCATGTTGCAGATTCAGTGGAGCAGGAACCAGGCAAAACTTTATCAACCAGTAAATCCCAAGTGTTGAAGATCTTGACCTACAATGTGTGGTTTGCAGATATAGAGATGCACAAGAGGATGAAAGCTATAGGCGACCTTATTGTGCTGCATACTCCAGATGTCATATGTTTTCAGGTTAACATTATTCATCTACTTGTCAATATGCAAGAGAAACTACGGCTTCCTTGCATGATAGTTATTGACTCTGTGATTTGTGATGTATTGCCTATTCAGGAGGTTACTCCAGAAATATATGACATTTTTCAACACTCTGGTTGGTGGAAAAGGTATTCTTGTTCAGTTTCAAATGTGATGGAATTGACAAGAGGATACTTCTGCATGCAAGTAATTACTAAATACACCTTCAATATTTGGTATTTTATGTGTACTCTGAAGGCCTATTATATGATGCTTTAGTTATGTTTTTCCTTTGTGATCCTGATATATCTTCTACTATGTACACTTGTTTTGAGCACTTTTATTGGATCTGGGATTCTTGCAATGGCTCTTAGATAATTTATTCGACACCATACCCTGGACACCTCAGTTTTCAGTTACTTACAACGGAGCATTCCAGTTAGAGGAACTTTCATAAATAACCTAGGTTTGAAACTTAATATGGTGAAAAAGCTATATTTTACATAATTACACAATATAACTTCGGCTATGTGACTTGGAGTGGAGGAGGGAGGCGAGCGAGATCGAGAGAGGGAGGAGAAATTGTATGTGTATTCCTGTCAAATAATTGTATATGTGTAATTATTATACATATATATTTGTATATCTGGCAAACTAGATTGAGAGAGGGAGGAGAGAGGCGAGCAATATCGAGAGAGAGAGAGGAGAGAGGCGAGCGAGATCGAGAGGGAGAGAGGAGAGAGGCGAATTGTGTATGTATATCTGTCGATATCTGTCAAAATACTTGTATATATGCAGTTGATATACATCTATAATTGTATATTTGCAAGAAATTGTAGAGAGAGGAGAGAGGAGAGAGGCTAGAGAGAGGAGAGAAAATAGCAACAAAACCCTGACTATAGCCACAAAATCCTAACTATAGCTATAAATTGTAATTTTTTCAAACTATAGTTGTATAATGTAAATACATATCATATATTTGCCTAATTATGTTATTGTTCCTTCTAGTTAACCTAGCCCATAGAAGTCTCTCTATAGTAGTACTCACACTATCAATCGGACAAGTCTATTTTGAAGATCTGGAACATCTGAATAGTTGCTCAAACATGAATCCTTGCATTTTTTTTGGAAGTTGGTCCATTTTGTAGTTAAACTTGGTTTTTGACAAAAAATTTGCAGCTGAGCAAACATGCAGTGAAATCCTACAGTTGCAAGCCATTTAGCAATTCCATAATGGGAAGGGAACTCTGTATAGCTGAGATTGAAGTTGAGAAAGATATGACCTTGGTTGTTGCTACCAGCCATCTTGAGAGTCCCTGCCCTGGGCCACCCAAGTGGGATCAAATGTACAGCAAGGAACGTGTGGAGCAAGCCAAGGAAGCTGTGGAGCTACTTGAGAGAAAACGGAACGTGGTGTTTTGCGGTGATATGAACTGGGATGACAAATTGGATGGTCAGTTTCCTCCAAGTGATGGATGGATTGATGCTTGGGGAAAAATGAAGCCTGAAGAAATTGGATGGACATACGACACCAAGTCGAACAAAATGTTAAGTGCCAACAGGACACTACAGAAACGTTTGGACAGGATTGTTTGCAAACTGGAAGATTTCCGTATAAGTGATGTTAAGATGATTGGAAGGGATGCAATTCCGAATCTCACATATATGAAGGAGAAGAAAGTGAAGGGTGAAGTTAAAAGAGTGACACTACCTGTTTTGCCCAGTGATCATTATGGTCTACTTTTGGAAATCTCTCCTCAGTAGTCCAGAGTTGAGGCATGTATGTATTGCCTATTATTCTCCTTGATTTTGTGTATACCAATGAATGTAAAAGCTTTTGGGGGGCACCTTTTTTTGTGTACATTACTAGTGCTCATGTTTGCACATGTTGGCTTCTGATGATATCAATATTCACTTTTTTCATTGCTTGGAACTTCTTTTGGGCATTCTCCACTGCTGCTTTATAGCAACCCCGACCAATTATCGCAGCCACGCTGAATGCTGTGTCCCCAACAGTGGCATATAGGGAGGATCCCAACAATTCTTTTTTTCCCCCTTAGAATAAAGTAAACTATGTGAAATTAAACAAAATTGTCTCTACTTAATAGAATTCTCCTTGGTGGCTATAGTTTAATAAGAAAAAATGTCTCTATTCTTACTCAATTGGCTAACATGCTCTTTTTTCAAATAAACTTATACATATTATTATTATTAAAACACATATATGGCTTATGTTATCAGTTAAAAAGGTAAACAAAGTTATTTTTATTGATAAAATGTGATTAAAAACAAAAAGAAGATTACTTCTTACTTTATGTATCAGTTTAAGTGATTTTAAAAGAAAAAACAAACAAAAATGAGATTCTTTAAAAGTAATGTTTTTATTAGGAACAAAATGTATCTAATCTAAAAAGAAAATAAATCGTAGTATATTTACTACAAAAAGGATATTGTTGACTTATTAAGTAAAAATAATGCTATTTTTGGACCAAACTACTAACAATAGGGGCATTATTGATGAAATGAATATTTTTAGATCAAATTATTAACTGATTTTTACTCAATTTTGCATAATTTAAAATACGACTAATTTAAAGACATTTTGACCTTTTTTGTTTTTTAGCGAATGTGGATAAAAACTTGCACATAACATAGTTTTCAATGTGTTTTCTTCTCACAGATTTTGCTAACAAAATTAGACACTGCTAAGTGCTATGTCTTTATGAAGATAGTTTGAGGAAGTGAAAATTTTATAAATAACATTTATAAGATACTTTATTATGATTTATAATAAGATTGTTTTTCTTTCAAGTTGTAACAGTAAAATGTTAATAGTATATAACACTTTTAAAGTACAATATTAAATGAAAAATCAAAACATAATTTAACAAACTAAAAATTGTACAAATGATTAATGAGTAATTGGCATATATAATCAGGAGACTACAATCAAAAAAAAATATTTGAGTTCCTTAAAGTACTTAAATCAACAAGTTTTGGTATTTACTTTTCTTTAAAAATCGAAAAATAATTCAACAAACTAAAAATTGTATCAATGATAATAAGTAATTGACATAAAATCACGAGACAATAACTGAAAAAATATTTGACTTTCTTAAATTACTTAAATTAGTTGAGTAAGTTTTGTTTATTTACCTACCTGGAAAAATGTCGTTTACTATCAACTTCTTTGATGTATATCTTTTCTTTTTTGTTTTAGTGATGTTTATTTTGTATCGTATTTGACAACACCCTGTACATGAAAAAGTTTACAAGCCCATCTACGGCTCGTGGATTGAACCACGGGTCGTAAACGGAAGTTTCATAGATGAAGATTCAGAGACTGTTTCCAGAAATCAAACTTCAATTGGACGAAACCCCTATTTACGAGTCATACTTCAGTCTACGACTCGTAAACACTGCTCGTAGGTGGATCCTACGAACTTTTAATGAAGGATTTTTCAGTCATTTTTGACCTATTGAACTTCTAAGCTACGTCATTTTGGCCCCTATAAACCCCCCCCCCCCCCCCCCCCCCCAACCCCAACCGACTTAATCCTATTAAAACTACCCATACTCTCATTCTAACTCATTCACTCTCAAATCCACTCCAAAATTTTTAAGTTTTTCTCTCTTAAGTAAAGCCTCCATTGAAGCTTAGAGTTCAAGCTTGGTCAAGGGGATTTCAAGGTAAATCCATCTAGATTTCTTAGGTTTCTCTATTGAAGTATGTAGGGCTTCATCCATGGACTCAATCCAACTAAGCAGCCCAATTCAAACTCTCCTTTTTTCTTAATATTCAAGCATAAATTTTATGGATTTTCATGATTTCTACCAAATGCTTGAGTTGTGATGGTTACATGATTAATTTACTTTATTATACATGAATTATGATAAATTACATGGATTGCACGATTTTCAATTGATTTACAAGGAATTTCAAGAGTATGTTGATTAGGGCTTATGAACTTGATATAGTTTCTTTTGCTTATGATTCAATTTGATTTCAATTGCAATATTTTTACATGATTTTCATCAAATTTCATGATTTTTACTTCAATTGTTCGCGAACCCATATTTTGCCCTGATTTTCTATGTTAAGCTACGTCTTCATGAATAAGATTCCAAGTATGAAATATGCTACGATCATGACGATGAGGGTTGTCGCGCCCTATTTTTCTTGCAAAAATGGAAAACTATACGATGTCGTGGCACAACTTTTTTGAGATTTGAGAAGAAGAGGCACCGCCTAATGTTTTGAGGTGCATTAAGACAACATTCTATCTAATACCAAAAACTAGACAGTTTCAATAACAAAAATCAATATATAATGTATCTAAAAAAAATTCGGAGACGATTGATCCAACAATAAAGCCTTAAGAACTAATTAAACGCTAGGAAAATTAATAGAGTGATGATTAACAACCTAAACATGTGAAAGAGATAAACTATGAACATAATATCCAATTTCAACAAATAAGAACCAGTAAGTAGTAACAAAAAAATCAAACCAAATTCAGAAATGCTGAGACCAAAATGATTACATATTGTTTTTGGCCGGAGTTTGCTTCACGGGTACCACTGTTGCTAACCAATATTTCAGGGGAAATATGTAGGAAAGAGAGGGAACAACGAGATTGTTTTGGTACTGTTTGCATGGGTTTTTTGATGGAAGAGAGGGGTGTTTGGTGGTGGCTGATTCGTGGCTGTAAAGGGGGTGGTTCACGAGTGGATTTTTGTGGGAGTAATAAGAGAAGGGGAGGAGATGTGGCGAGGGAAGAGAGGGCCGTTAGGTGCGGCTGTTTTCCGACTAAAGGGGAGCCGGATGGGAAAGGGTTTTAGGGGTTTCCGATCATGAGTTTTTTGCCAGAGACATGAAAGAGGGGGTCGAGAAGGGGCTATTCCTGATGGGGTTCAACAAGGTGAGAAAAGAGGGAGAAATATGGTTGGAGTTTGTGGCTTTCCAGCGAGATTTCGCCGGTAGAGATGGTGGAAGCGGTAGATAGTACACCACTAAAAAAAAATTGTCTGTGAATAGCGACCTCAAAATTACTGACTTCCAATTGAAATCGATAATTTTCGACTTTTGAAAGTCAATACTGTTTAGAAAAATAAATAAATAAAAAAACTTAAGAGAATCGGCTTCAGGAAGTCGATATTTTCTATGAAAAATGCGGAAAAATAATATAGCGACCTTTGGAGGTCAAAACTTTTCCGAAAAAAAATAAATACTAGAAAAACTGACTTCTTAAGGTCGGTATTAAATTTAATAAATAAATAATAATATTTTATTTTATCTCAATTAAATATTAAAAATTAAAAAATATCTATTTTTAAATAAATCGTCCTCTGAAGGACGGTAATGTGTAAAATAACAAAAAAAGGATAATTTTTTTACCGACTTTTAGAAGTCGGTATGTTTAAGCTTTATATAATTAAAATTACTTTTCATTAAAATATGTATATAGTGACCAGAGGAAGTTGATATATTTTCTTTATTTAATTATTTTACTAATAACTACCTCCAATGACCGGTAATACGACAACAAATCAAATTTAAATTTTAATATTATTTGAATGAAAAATACAAAAAAATTAATTAAAAATTAGAGCAACGATTTTATGTAAAATATAGAATAAATTAATATAAAATACCGACCTCCTAATGTTGTCATTAATGTGATTATTTTTATTTTTATTTTAATTCAATGTGATACCGACTTTCGAAGGTCAGTAAATTTTATATTATCTAACTTTTTTTAATAAAATCGATACACAAAGGTTAATTTTAAAAACTTTATTTATTAATCATTATTGTTGTATATTGTGTATAACCTTAACTTTTTATTTTATGCTTATCATTGACCTTTTAAAAGTGTAACAATTTTTTGTAAATTTTATTAAAAAACTAGAATTGGTGGAATGGATAATAAATAAAACATCGATAATTCATATTCAAAGTATGAAATAACATTGACATTAATTAAGAGATAATTATATATATATTCATAATATAATGTAACAAATTCTATCAGTCTGATACGCATATATGTGTGTGTGTGTGGGTATGTGTCAATTCTATGAATGTCCAGAAATCCGAACTTAAATGAATCTCTCATGTAGTAATGTCGTCGGCAAAAAAATGATAATCCATCAAATATATGTGGAATACGTTAATTGTAGTAGGTTATATATACTTGTTGAGTAGTGTAACAAACAAAAATCCATATATCAATTAATAGTTTGAGTATGAAATACGTCATTAATTAAAAAAACACTGATTAATTCAAGTATTAAATATGTTGTTTATGAGGTGATAAATCATTGTTGATTGATAAAGTATAATTTATCGGAGATGTATGAAATACATTGATTTTAGGAAATTATACATTGAGCATTGTAATATATATATATATATATATATATCATGTTTTTTAGTAGTTCATGCGTCTACTTTTTTAGATTTTGAACTCCATTATTAAATATGATTTTAGTTCTGCTATTAAATTCAAGTATGAAGTATGTTGATGTACTTAGGATGTAATAAGTATAAAGTATTATTACAATACTCACTAAGTTATATATTTAACAAATTATATCAAGTTCTATAAATAAATCAACCTCCGTGGATAATCGATGATGTATTATATATTTAAAATATCAACATCTTAAGATTGGTATTGATTATATAATTTTATTTAAATTAATAAAATTTCATCTCAATAGATCGAAATATTTTAGTTATTATTTTTGTTAAATAATATCAACTTCTTGAAGTTGGTAGCTTTTAAATATTTATTTTAATGTTAATTAATAAAATCAATATAAAGTATATTAATACCATGTATATATTAGTAAATGTGAGTTTTTTAAATAAAATTACCGACTTCCAGAAGTCGGTATAATTTTAGATGACCCGCCTTGGACAAATAATTTCCCCGCTTAGACGAATAATTGCCCTCTTTCTCTGAAAAAAACCTTATCAGTTTGCTCCTTGGTCTGCAAATTTCAAGAGCTCAAGAGCTCTTCCCTTTGCTTCTCGCCATTCCTTTTGCTCTAGGCGGGTTCTCACCCTTCCCTTTGCTCTACCCAGCTTCTCGCCCTTCCCTTTGCGCTACCCAGCGTTCACAATGGCATAACACCTAGCAAGAGCACCTACGCAGCAAAGTCTCTGGTTTCAATCTCTCATCTGCAAAGTTTAGTATGCTATCTCTTCTTCTTTTCTTTTTTCTGTTCTCTTGATCTATCGCTCAACTTTACCCAATGTTCACAGTCTTTTTTCTTATTTTATTCAGTTCAGATTTTAACTGACTCAATTTTGTAGTATATTGTGTGTTTGAAGAATCACTATACGAATAAAATAGTGTTGTTTTTAGAAAAAAAACTAAGACGAGATCATTTTCTTGTTCTTCTCTACTTCATGATTTTCCTGCTTCAATAGACAACAAATTCCCTTGTATGAAGAGTAATCTGATTCTTGATAGATTAGTTGTTGATTATACAACATAAAGATTCTCTATATTGGTGTCTTGATCGACTTGTACAGTAACAAAAGTGTATAATCTTCTATGTACTACAAGTTGAGTAACTGTTTTGTATTAATGTGCTACAGGTCATGAGTTAAATGGAATTTTAAGATCACTGATTCACTTGTATTTGGAGTGTTTGAATAATGAATTAGAGATACTAATCACTGTGCTTTAGTTATATTACCGACAAGTCTTTCTTTTTAGTAAGTAATCTGGATGTATTAACTAGTAAAGTAAGATTTAAAGCTCAACCTGCAGTTTATCCTGATGAATCATTTAATCATATAGAGAATATTGAATTTTCAAAAAAAGAAACCATGCACCTCATCTTTTATCCTAGTAGGTGTTCTCACACGAGCAACATAGGCAGTAGCCATCGCACTACTCTTCCAGATTTCACTTCTTCCCGTAGCTACCGTTTTCCAAATCATCTTAGTATAATCACAAAGCATATAGAGTTGTTCTCTAGATTCTGCATATATAGCCCTAACATATAATGTAATTTGGATTCACCGCTATTCTCTAGTTTGAAGGGTTATTTAAGTGATGATCCTTTGGTACATTGTTGTCATGATTAGTCCTATATTTGTTTACTTTTAGCGCATGTACGTTGCCTGTATATCTTGTGTTGTCTTTTTCTATTTTTGATATGTTAATTTTAGCGTATTTGCATACTATTATGTGCTTTTCCTTAGTTGTACTTTTGATATGTCATTTTCTATTATGCGTACATTCTACCCTCCCCAAACCCCCACTTGTGGGATTCCACTGGGTATGTTGTTGTTGTTAGTTAGTTAGTTATTATTAATACTTAATCATTGTAATTTAAAGTTTAAACTTATCATTATTATTTATGTAGATGGAACGTGATCGTAGTTGGATGTATAATAGAAACAATCCTGGTCGAGCGGGTATGGTTTCAGAATTTGTAGAAGGCCTCACTCGCTTTATAAATCACGCAAAGACACTTGATTCCTTTTTAACTTCAAGATTGATTAGGTGTTCTTGTGTTAACTGTTGAAAATGTGAGATATCAAACAACAGAGAATATTTCTATGCATCTTATGAAAAATGGGTTTAAACCAGGGTATATAGTTTGGACTAGTCATGGAGAATTTGAAAGTAACAATAGGTTTAACAACTTTGTTGTTGGTGAAAGTAGTAGATCTACGAGACATAATTTTGTTCAAGATTCTAGAATGTCGGACATGGTTGATGATGCTTTTGGGATACATTCTGATTTTGAATTTGGGAAAAATATAGAAGAAGCTCCTAATGAAGAAGAAAACACCTTTTATGAACAATTGCGTGATGCTAGTCGTCCTTTATTCAACGGGAGTTCGCACTCTAAATTGTGTGTTGCAGTTAGATTGTTAAGTATTAAGTCTGATTGGAATGTTACTCAAGGAGCAATGGACTCTATGATAGATCTCATGAAGGAATTAGTTGATCCCAATGTAGACATTCCTAATTCTTATTATAAGGCAAAGAGATTGGTATCTAAGTAAACGCTTTCCTCGACCAGAATTGATTGTTGTGAAAATGGTTGCATGTTATACTTTAAGGATGATGTCGATCTAGAATCTTGTAAGTTTTGTAGTCACCCTCGCTATAAGCTTGGTTCTGGTGGAAAGAAACTTGCTGTCAAGGCAATGCACTATTTACCTAAGTTGTTATCGTGCATCCCAGAAAGGTGGTTTTCTGCACACTGGTGGAGCTATTAGTCAGCTTACTAGAAAGAAGAGAATGATACATTTTATTTAATTCAATTCAATAATTTTTTTCCTTTTTTATAAGTATTTTTTGACGATTTATGATCACATTCTATGTATCATTTTTGCAGGAAAAAGAATTGGGTAGGACGGTAGCTCAAGAGGAGTTATTCAAGGTCACTCACACAAAAAACACGACAGACCCCACGGAAGGATAAAAATGGATTGAGCCACGTGCTCAAGAGAAATATGTAAGAATTTCAATAAATTTTTATATATAAATTCTCTCTCTTACATGGTCATGATTGGTTTTCATTGGGTACGTTGTTGTTGTATGGTCATGATTGGTGATATGGTGATATGTGCTTCATTACGTATTATAGATGTCTCTGAATGTTATTAACATGAGTTGAAAGTGGAAGTACCTAAAAGATATAGATAGGAGGAGAAATGAAAACTAATATATATTGGCTTTCTATAAGTTGAGGCCTAGTTATATGATTGAACTATGTGAGTGAAGTGAATTATTTTATTATTTTCTAATAAATCAAAATTATTGCGTTACTTTGTCTATTCATTGGATCTGATCATATTTCTTTTCGGTGCTATTATGTTGCATTAATAGCATGAAACAACCCTCTAAACTCAATTACAATTGTAAAAGAAAACTATCATTTCCTGATGAAGCACATTCATTTAACAAACCTTAGGCTAATGCAAATGGATGATTTCAGTTGAGCTCCATTGCAGCCTCGATTGACCATTTGAGGTGATCTGACCTGTATCTTGGCGGGGCATGCCCACCAAATTTTTTGGTTGTTTTGGCAACGATGACATTGCTGGCCCCTCCTTTTGCCTGAGCTGAACCACAGATTTGAGCGTTGTTTACTCTGCAAGTTTAAGTAAACATAAGGTTAGGGAAATGAAACATGAGGGTCTTTTGGAAATAGCCTCTCTATCTCTGTGAGGTAGTGGTAAGGTCTGCGTACATTTTACCCTCCCCAGACCCTACTTGTGGGATACCACTGCGTATGTTGTTGTTGTTGTTATTGTATTGTTGTATTTTCTTTTCCATAACTACTTCGCTTGATGTAATATTTTTATCCTAATAGTTTTTCATTTAAATTATAGGAGAGGTTTACGCAAAAACTGCAGGAGCGTCATAGTACCTTACCTGTGGAAAGTCAACATGCACCACTATCACAAGAAATTACCGAGCAGTTGTGGCGAGAAAGTGCAGGTAAACCGGTTAGAGGGGTAGTCTACGGTTACATAGAAAAGGCCTATCATGAGAAGAAGGCTTGATTTTATTGTGCATCCTCTTCAAGCATTGATGATGTGGATAAAGCGACACTATCTAAAATGGAGGATAAGATATCTTTGCTCATTGCCGAACTTGCTGCAGTAGCCGAAAGAGAGAAGAAGAGAGATGAGCAAATTGCAGTAGATAGACAAATGTATGCGGAGCTTCGGGCCCAACTAAATTCTCTTCTTGATTCAGGAAAAATTATTCCTCCCGGTCGAGCTTTTGGGGATGAGAGTGAAGAGAAGAGTGATGAAACATAGTTGTATTTAGTAGACATTTCACGTTATGTACTAATACTTTGATGGTATTTTGGTTTTATTTGAATGGTTTCAAGGTTTAATTAGTTTACTCTAAAATAGTGTAATATAAATATTTAAACTGCTCTGTTGGAACTCTATTGAGGTTATTCAATTATGCATACAGGTGGGCAAGAAATTTGCAGCAATGTGTTGCTAATTCTGTTTCTAGAAACCGACCACTGGAAGTTGCAAAGAGGTCGCTATTGCAATAAATAAAAATAACAAAAATAAATTAATATCGAATACTAGAGATCGGAATATCAAAAAATAAAATTATATAAATCAATAATATCGACCTCACCGGGTCGGAAAATCAAGAAAAAATTGAAATAATAATAAAGAATATCGACCTATGGAGGTCGAAATTTTCAAAATAAAATAGAAAATAAATAAATAATTTTGACCTCCAGAAGTCAAAATATTATAAAATTAAAATAATAAAATATATAATACCGACCTCTTGTGCTCGGTATCAATGTTTTACATATTTAACATTTTATTATTTAAACGACCTCAGGAGGTCAAAAATATTAAAAATTAGAAAAAAACATATATACTATAGTGACCTCATGAAGTTGAAATATTTTTAAAAAATAAAATTACTAATTTTTTGACTTAAATTTGACTTCGTGAAATCGGACGAAGTCGGTAACTATCGATTTCCAGAAGTCGGTATGGCAAAGCGACCAAGGTTTTTCTGACTTTGGCTCGGAGTCGATAGTGGGTTGGTAATTACAGTAATATCGAACTCAGGAAGTCTGTATTTCATGGTTGGTTTTCCCAAATTTTTAGTAGTGATGGTTGCCGTCATCGGCCTCCAGAGAAGAGGGGCTCGTCTGGACTGTTGTTTTCGGCAAAAGGACTGCCAGTTTTATGAGTTTTCCCGGCAAGGCCAAGGGGTTGCTAGATCTTTGGGGCTCTTTGATGGTTCTCGCCGGTGGAGTAAAAGGGGAGTCAGTGAAGCATAGAGCGGCAGTTTTGGGTTTTGGAAAGAGAAAAATGAAAACTTTTTGAGGGTTTAGGGTGGTGAATGAATTAAAAAGACAAGAAAAATTAAAATTAGTTTGGATAATTAGATTAAAACATGAAAAAATGAATTAGAAATCTACTTATTTTTTAAAATAATATTTTTCTGGAAAATATTTTCCATCGTACCAAACACACCCTTAAACTTAGAAGTTTTCATATTTTCACAATATATTTTGTAACTCAAATTCTTTTGGAATCTTATGTAATCAGGTCAGTGATTGATGGAAGCCTTAGATTAAGTCTTATCTTTTTTCTATTTTCTAATTTATTTCTTTTTTTGTTCTCATTTTATGCATCTAGTCTTTTGTTTTAGATCATGTTCAATTCTTTGTTAATTTTTGTAGTACATGTATCAGTCTATTGTAATTAATATTGCGTAATTGTGTTGGAATAGTTTAATGAACTAACTGTTGAAGTAATATTTATTTACTAGCGGTATTTATAAGAAAAAGTACACTATACCTTATAATTTTAATGAATTTATCTTTTGTTAATGACTATTACAACAAATAATTATTACTTTATCAGATTGATGATTGAAATTTGAAAATATATTTTGTTTAAATTAAGATATCAAAAAGTATATATCAAATTAAGTGTTTTCTTCTTTGTATATAGGTAAATAAAATTGAAAAATTAATTCAAAGGTGAAATTATTAGATAAGAGAAGATATGTTGGTGCATGAGGAAGCACCTACACTTTCTTATATTTTAATTTACTAACATTCATGTATTTCAATTAGACCTTTTATGTTAATTACAATATATAATTTTGTAGGCATTTTATGATATTACATTTCTCTTCTCAATTTTCATTGGCGTATCATATTTTGATTTATAAGCTCATTTTCAAAACTGAAATATAAGTATAACAAATTATTTAACTATAGGTTTTAGCTGGTATGATTACAGTTTTTTTTAAGTATATACATTTTTCAAATAACTTTGTCCTTGAACTCTTTAGTTATTGGTGATGATTATTTAGACATTTTAAAATAATCACTTTTTTTTTTGGGCAAAAGTATCTTGTTTATCCTTTGTAAATTATATTGCTATATCAGCATTTATCACAAATGATGCATGGGATGACAAGAAATAATTTGTCCCAAAATAGTCTTACTAATAAAGTAATTATATTTCTGACGTACGACAATTTTTATATTTGATGATGTCCCTAATTAATACAACATATAGCAACAAATTAGTCTTATCACTTATAGCATCATTTTTAACATTACAAAATAGTTTTCCACCGATTTTGTTTTTTCTTTTTAAGATGAGCAAATTGTTACTAATATAAAGATTTAGAGACAAAATTTCCAATGTACATAAAACATATACTTTTTAGTGACATAATAGCATTCTTTAACTACAAAATTTTGCATAGCTTTAAGGATAATTGGCATCATCATTAGTTAAAATTATAATTTGTGACAGATTATATTATCGGTATTAAAGATATTTTTAGCAACAACATAATGCTTTTAACTTTAAAATTTATACTTTTCTCCTAAAAATAAGTTCACCACAAATATTATACATTTAGAGACGAATTTCTTATTTTCATAGTTGATAAATTTTATTTAGTCACGAAGCACTAGATCAGTTTCATATATTTTTAACGATCCATATTTAGAGACGAATGATCGATGAAAATACTTCCATCAGGGAATTTTTCTTTTGTGACAAAATATGATTTGTGAGTAACAAAATAATTTGTCACTGATGATCAAATTTATTGTAGGCCACTTGTTTCCATAATAGTTAAAACATGAGTACCCAAAAAAAGAAGAAGTTAAAGCATGATGATGGTGGGTATGTTATTGTTGTGATGAATCTTCACGGTCATGTTTCTACAAATGAGATCCAAAATATAATTAGGTTGATCACGGAGGTTTTGGTTTCTTGTGAACAAAATTAGTCAATAATGAGCAATGCATGCATGAGTTAATATCTTCCTACCTAACTTTAATCTTATTTAATTTTCCTTGCTACTATATAACTTGAGCTTCCAAACTCAAAATTCTCATCACAACTTACTACTAACATTATACAATGGCAACCAATATGATTCTCCTAATTGTTGCTTCTACACTTGTCTTATCCACAAATGCAATCAGGAGCCCAGATTCCATGAAAACTCAATCAGATGAGCATATGAAGTTTATACGCCACCCAGCTTTACCACCATTTTTTGGCGGTCACGGGCTTGGTAGGCCCTCGTTTGGTGTCGGTCCGGTTATTGGATTCGGTCCTTTTGGAGGAATTGTGGGGGGAGGTGTCCCAAATGGTGGTGGATTAGGTCTTGGAAGTGGGACTGGAGCTGCAGCTGGAGCTGGAGCTGGAGCTGGAAGTGGATTGGGTTTCGGAGCCGAAACTGGAACTGAAATTGGAAACGGATCGGGTTTCGGGTCCAACATTGGCGGAGCAGGTTTCGGCTCAGGGAACCTCGGTGGAGGTTTTGGTTTTACCGGTGATAATAATGGAGGTACTACTCCTATTGGTGATGGTTCATTTATTGGTGGCACAGCTCTCGGAAATAAAAAACCTTGAACAATTCTTCGTATAATATGATATGATATGATATATTACAAGTATTACTATTATTTACTAGATTACACACAAATAAGACTAACTTCGCATATTGCGATAGTTAATAATTAATTAGGAGGATCACTTTTCTTTCAAATATGTTATGGTTTGCATGTTATACTTATATATGAGTCAAATATGTAGTTTGGCTGACTATGCAAGTTTTAATGACACTTTTATTTATTAATTTACTTGGCCATGTATTAATTATAATGTGTTTGTTTTTCTCTCCACTCTTCCGTTAAGTTGAAGTTATAAATATTGTATACAACAAAGAGAAATCATAAGAATATAGATATACTCATCACATAGCATCACATCTTAAGGGGAGGGGGGGGGGGGGGTTCCAACTAAAAACAAGTCAAAAGATACTATTCATATCCAGTTTCGTAAGTAATTCATATATGAGAAAAGGTGAATGCCATGAGATGTAAATTATCTGGTGTAATGTCAATTAATCGTGATGCATGTCTGTCCTACGATACATCCATTGATCATTATATATTCCTCTAAACAAAACCCATGGGGATCTCACATAAACCATGTATCCTTGAATATTACCGGCAATGACCTCAGCCAATCCTCATCTGTTCGAAAATGACCTCGGACCCATCCGAAAATGGTCGCAAACTACCGGCATAATACCTCGGCTCGACTGGTAGAGACCTTGGCCACCAACCCACATGTTACCTTACTCATCTCTTGATAGTAGCCATCACAAGTATCAATGCACATATATAGTAGGTACAATGTGCACAATATCAGTTTCATCTCAATATTAAATGTCACAATGATCACGATATCATCACAATCTCAATATATCAACCTCATCTCAATATAAACATTGATGCCATCACAATCTCAATATATCGGTCTCATCTCTGTATAAACATCATCTCACTACCAATATCAAATCATTCACACGATCACATGTCTTACGAATTGACAATTAATTCACAAGTTAATAATTCAACATAAGAACAACTACTCAATCTGAAATCTCATGATCAAAGCCTATAGTAATACAATTCTACCCCAAAGTAATCAATTTCATATACAGCGGAGCATATAAGGTTCAATCATATTTAATAAAAGGCTAGAAGTCCACTTACCTTATATAAAGTCCCAAATCAAGCCAACTCGGAAACTTTATGATGCTCAGAATCACCAAAATCTATTCAAATATAGAATCACAATCACATAACGAATCCAATGACACTAAAATTAATCAATTCGGAGAAAAAGAGCAAAATGGTCAAAAATCTCATGCCAGAAAAAGTAGCCAAAATCTGAAAATTAATACATGAAAATATTTTTCAAGTAATAAAGAGTTCAACGGTGAAAATAATTTTGAAAATGGAGTTGAAATGAGGGAAAAATCATTATTTAAAGTTTAGAAATCAAAGTTCAAAAAATCTCCAAATTCCACCATTAAAAATCCAAAATTATAAATTAAAAACACGAATTAATCAATGAAATTCAATGAAATAGGTTAGAAAATAGTTACCTAATTTATCTGCCTTGAAAATCCTCGAAATCCCTCTCTAAAATGAAACTTGGATTGTTGAAATGGTGGAAAAGGAATAAATCACGTCTTTTAAAAAGTCCACTAGTTCAGGTACAAGTGACACTCCGCGAATGTGGAGGTCACCCCGCACCAATACGCTCTGCGAACACGGAGAAGCTTTTGCGAACACAGAGGCTTTGCAGGTTAATACTCCGTGAATGCGGATCCTCTCCCGCGAATGCAGAGGTCTAAGCAATTTTACCTCCACGAACACAAAGATTGAGGCACAAACGCAAAGACTAATTTCCTCCTACACAAAAAATAGTAAAAACCAGTAACATACAACATATACAAAAACATGAATTAAACTTTCAGAAATCCTTCGAAATCCCATGAACGCAAATAAAATATGGAACTCTACCTGAAGCAATGTTCCGGGCTGAATGGAACTATCAATTTTCAAATTTGGAACATCCTTAGGCCAGACGCCGAGAAAAATATTTAAACTAGTTTCAGACTTAAAATTTCAAAATACTCACGAAAGCTCTAAACAGTGCAACAAAGCCATTTCTAGCGTAAGTTTAACTACTTGGAACCACAAGAACTGACGGAATTCAGTCTGAGCCTCTGAACTCTGAATGTTGACCCAAGTCAAACTTATGATCTTTTAAATCAACTAAAAATGAAACTTTGGGCCTAAAATCTCCATTTAACTCCAAATTCATTCTGCAAGTTTGCATAAACCCGAATTGGCATTCTGGAGCTGATGGAATCGATAAAACTGCAATTAGACACTCGAAATTCAAAATGACTAGAAAACTCAAATTTTTCAACTTTAAGCCTTTGGAAACTCTTTATTTTGCAAACTCTAGCTTTTTACAAAGTTTTGAAAATCCAGCTTTTAAACTCGACCAAAAATGAGTAAAGCGCATTATCTTCATTCCACTTCTAATTTAATGTGTTACGCACAGTGACATTTGCCAATCCTGTTCCTGTTAGGAATCAATTTGATAAAAAAATATACAGCTACAAGCTCTCTCTCTTTCTTATCCCGTCTCTTAAGGAAATCGCCTCGAGAATATCAATCATAATTCTAATTAATATAGTAGACAAAACCAACGATTAGCCCTGTCTCTTGCTGTTCTTCCATTCCCGACACCAAGCCAAGTCCGCGCTCTTTTTTAGTTATCTTTGTAAATATCCTTTGGGATTTTGACCCTATCTCCACTTTCCAAACAGGCACTCTTCTTCGGAAAGAGGAGTTGCTTGCCTTACCACACCAACCACCTTAGCGCTGGAAGTTCCATGGATGCAAAAAGACTCAGCGAGTGAAATAGGTTTTGGTATTCCTTCTCGAGCTTCTATTTCTTCTGTTAAAGGAGATTTGAGAAAAGATGGAATAGGAAGACGTGTTTCCAGAACGAACAAGATACGGGTTAAGAAGGGGGAGTTAGTAAAGTTAGATGAGAGATTCATAATTAAATCACTTACAATGTATATTGGAAGAAATCACAAGTCCAAAATCATAGAAAAATGATAAAAATTGAAGAATTCCAAGTTCAATATTGCAATAACTACTCTCTTAGTCATTCAAGGGTTTCCAACAGTCAATAGTATGTAATTAAAATAATTAAAACCTATTTATATACAATGGAAACATAATTCTAATCAAAATAGGAAAACAAAGTTCGGCATGGACCACGACCCGATTCATGGATCGTAATAGGGTTCACAGACCGTGAACAGATCCGTGATATGTGACTTGGGGATTTTTCTTCATGTCCTCTTTCATGGTAGGTTTCATGACTCGTGGTGGGGTTGATAACCTGTAGAAGGGTCCATGAACTTTGCCTTTGACAAACCTTTGTGGTGTGAACCCTTTTTCATGTCCATGGGCACTTCGACGGTGTGTGGTGTTGTCCACAGTCCATGGAGGGTCTCGTCAACTTTCACTTGTGCCCTTCCAACAATTTTCGATGACGATTTAAATTTACATAACTTCCTTAGATGCATATTCATGACCTGTGAAGGGTTCCATGGCTTATGAAAGGACCCGTGGAACCTACTTCAGTTATTCTTCAATTATAGTTGTAAGGTGAGATCCACAATAGCTTTCCACGGTTCATGTATTGGTTCATGACCCATGGTGGCTTTCATGTGACTATACTTTGATGCTTTTTGGATCATTTTCTGCACTTTGTCCAAAATTCTGATGCCTTATTTCCTTCAAAAAACCATAAAATGCCTATCAAACCAAAAAAGGTTTTTGAGAACTTGCAAAAATCCCATGTTTCAAGCATCATAAAAGTCATGTTTTCATGACTTATCAACACCCTCAACTTAGAATTGTTGCTTGTCCTCAAGCAATAACCAAAAACAAACTCAAAAACATGCAAATACAAGTATATAACAAGAAGAATAAATCAACCCTATTAATCATCAACTTCATGCCCAAAAAGGGAACTTGCGATGTACTCGCACCCAAACTAACTCACATGGATCAAATTCAACACAACAACATACACAATTGACCAAGTATACTCAAGAACAAGCATGCACCAATTTGATTAGCAACTAAACAGTGCAAGGATAGTGCTCTCACCAAAATGAAGTATCACACATAATATATGAATAAAAACTAAGATTTTAATGTAGCCACTCACACTCATAATAGATGTTTAATCAACACATAAGTACATACCATACGCTTGCCCTTATTTTCACCACTTTGCCTTTTGAATGACCTTTTTAGGATCACATTAGGACTTTGCCCTTATAAATGCCATGAGGCTTGTTTGGGGTACGTTCGGGTTCTCCATTTGCCATGTCGCACCTAGGTCCTACGCTTGGATCGTGACAGTGCTAGGGACGTGTCTTAGCCCCCGCCTAATCTAATGCCTGGAGGTATTGTTGGACATGATGTATTGAAGTCTATGTCATATATTACCCTTACACTCTCCTTTGTTTTGGTTTATGCCTATATTCTTGTTTTTGCTTATGGTTTATTGTTCATTACCTATGGATGCTTATGATAGAGTAGGAAAGCTAGTTTGAGGTTCCCTAGGGGATCTCATTCTCCATGTCATACCTAGGATTTCGCTTGGATTGTGACAAATATAAAAGAGCACTAATGTGGAGCTGAAGAAGAAAACAATAGTCAATTTTGGATAATCTATACTATATGAAAAGTGTGAAGATCATTAGAAATATTATTTAAACTTTTTGCCCTTCATTGAAAGACTCTACTTTAGATAAAATCGTCTTTTTCGCCATTTTTCTTTAACTTATTATTTAATTATATTATAATATTGACTTTTAAAATATATGAAAATAAGTATAATATAAGGACTTCTATCCGTGGAAAGACTCCTAAATCTTCCTTATTTGATAGACTTTCACTTATTCCTTATTTGAATTAAGAAAATACCCTGCAGTCGCTAAGAAAAACTCTAATTTACCATGAGTTCTAATTAGTGATAGAATCTCTATATATAGGACCTTTATAAATAAGTAATTTATCAAAATTACTTTTCTAGTGAATTATTTATCTTTTATAAGTTCATAATTAAATTACATTGTTCTCGCTTTAATCACTTGCAAAGCGCGTACAACAAAACTAGTTATTGAAAAGGTATCAAAGTAAAAAAGTAGGAATGTATAATTAATTTGCTGATATGGGGCAGAAACTTAGTTTTCCTTTTGAAAATGAGAAACTTTCAACAATAGCAAAGATTTGAAATATAATGAGACAAAATAGTTATAGTTTGTTTATTTAAGATTCGTAGCTACATGTTAAAGGGAAAAAAGAGGCGAACAAGAATGAGAGAGATAGGCTAAAGGGGAGAGAGACAGAAAGGGCAGGGAGAGGAGAAAGATAAATTGTATTTGTATATCTATTGAATAATTATATATATGTAACTTGTATGTATATGTATCGATTATTGTTTTTGTATATGTGATGGATAATTGTACATATATAATTAGTATGTATGTTACGCCCTGGGAGGGTACCCTAGATGTGGCCGGCACCTAGAGACTATTGCTAGTCCCAAGTGAATCACTTGGCCTCATCACATTCATCCAATCAATAAACTCTATTAATCAACGAAAGACAAAAGGAAAGTAAATCGGCACATCTCATCATCTAGTCTCAACAGTAATATAATAAATAAAAGGCTAGTAGAAAGAACTAGCTCCACAAGTTTTAACAATCAATATTCGACTCTAGTCTATGAAGCCTCTACCACTATCAAGTGGTGTCAATAACAGACCCATGGCTACCTTAATCATAAATAAACCTTATCAAGTCTAACTCTAAAGCAAGATGAAATAATATAATGAATCCTCCGAAGTAGGGGAGGCTCACCAATCAGCTGAACGTCTAAGATCCTCAATGATACGCTTGTTGACAAACTCTAATCCCTGTATTTGCATCATGAAATTATGCAGTGTTGAGTGGCATCAGTACGTGGATTATACGGTATGTAAAATAGTTGAATGAAACAGAAACATGTAGAATAATAGGGAACAACATCAACCAAGAATAATAAACCAGCAACATGTCAAATGCCCATCTAAAGCAAGAATAAAGAGTAGATAAGTGACCTATCAACCAATCAACCTCATCAATCAAATCAGACTCACCTCAAAAAAACTCAACTTAAATCAACTCATCTCATCTCATCACATCTCATCTCATCTTGACTCAGAGTACTCAAGGTGGGAACTTTTTGGGAGTTTCTCTTATCCGACAATAATCACTTATGAGCCAGTGATTGTACAACATCCTGCCGGTGTTGCCACGACCATTTTGTACTTTCTAGGTAGAGAAAAAATTTAAACTATAATGGACATGTCCAAAATGGAGTCAGTTATCAATAAGTCCTCTATTGTTTCAGGGATTTCTATCAAGAGAGAACCTCAATGTAATGTAATGATTCTAATCCTCACCTATGCTTGGCGACGTAGTTAATGAGTGCAAGTTGGTATTTACTCTTACCCATTTCGATGCTCGGTACTCCTCCCAAGACTCAATGCTCATAAGACAATTCATCTCAATCAAATCATCTCAATCAGCCTCGTGGAGGCACTCATCATTCAATCAATCTCATAGAGACTAATCATCTTATCAATCAACATCTCAACCACTAGCTCAAGGCTTAGGACAATAACTAGGGAACAATCTAATAGACAAATCATTGGAGTTCATTTATGGATACTCACAGGACATTCAAGTTCTATCAAACTCATCATCATTCTCACATCATAATCATAATCGACATTCTCAATCAAGGCTCTAGACTCAATCCCTAGGTTCATTCTTGCATACTTTCAAAAGTTAACACGTAGGGTTATGCAATTTCTCATGAAAAGTATTCAGTTCAAGAAAACAAGTTTATGATGATCATCAACATAAGAAAATACATGTAATTGATATAATTTTCAAGAAAACCATCAAGAATCATGTATGTAGACTCATTAGACTTTTAACTCTTCTATGACCATATATGCTAGAACAATCTCATTCTTTTAGTTTAGCCTTACATACCTAGTGTAAAGCTTTAACGATCAACCTTCAAGAATTCTTTTTGAATTCTTCAATCTCAGATTCATCTCTTTTCTTCTCTCAAGTCCTAATTTTTTTTAGACTTAGAAAGGACTTAGAATGGGGTTTAAGACCCCTTTTACGCTCGAAATGACTTATTTTGATCGTGTTTTGAGTTTAGGAGGGTTTGGAAAGTATCTAGAATGTCCCTCATAAATTAAAGAAAACTTTCAACTTGGAATGGCCTAATCCGTGACGCGGACTGTGCATGCACTTATATAATTTTTTCCCAAAAATTCTCTGAATGAGTTTTTCTAATCCCGTCAAAAAAATTTTTTTAAAAAAGTAAGTGCAGGTCCGCGACAGGGGCATGACGCGCCTTTGTCGCGCATCAATACTATTTTCGATCTTCGGATCGAAAAAATTATATTTTGATCAGATGGCTCTAAAAATCGACCGAGACCATCTTCCCACTCAAGTTTTCATGCTGATCACATATCCGGTCTCGAATCTGCCATTTGAGCATGGGAAGACTCGTTACACGCATATCTCTCCTCTAGGTTTATTTTGGTAATTTTACCAAGTATTACATCATCTCCCCCTTAGGATCATTCATCCTCAAATGATGAGTAAAGGTGGATATCAAGGCACGAATAAACTCAAAACTCATCTCAACATTCACATCTATCAATCAAACTCTCGACTCTTCACAATCTCAATCAACTCTGTTCGGACTCAAGAATAGACAATCAACTCAAGAATAGGTCAATCAATTTTAGTCAAGGGTAAAGAAGTTACCTTCAACGTTCCCAACATTAGGCATGAATAAGTGTATATATTTGCCTCTCATCTCTTCCTCGGTTTCCCATATGGCTTCCTCAACGACTTGATTTCTCCACAGGACTTTGACTGAGGTGATCTCTTTAGTTCTCAACTTGCGAACCTGACAATCAAGGATTTGGATCGAAATCTCTTCGTAGGAAAAGCTATCCTTCACTCCAATACTCTCAACAGGGATCACCAAGTCCGGATCTCCTAATCATTTCTTCAACATTAAAACATAGAATATAGGATGGATTGCATCTAACTCGGAAGGCAACTCCAATTCATAAGCAACCTTCCCAATCCTCTTCACAATCTGATAGGGACCAATATAGAGAGGAGTTAATCTCCTTTCTTCCCAAATCTCATAACACCCTTCATAAGTGACACTTTCAAGTATACCTAATTATTTACCTCGAACTCTAAGTCTCTTCTCCTGACATCGGTATAAGACTTTTTGTGACTGTGTGCAGTCTTCAACCTCTCTTTAATGACCTTAACCTTCTCCAACATTTGGTGGAAAATATCAAGCCCAATCAACTCTGCTTTTCCAACCTCGAACCATCCGATTGGTGATCTACATCTCCTCCCACACAAAGCTTCATAGGGAGCCATTTGAGTGCTCGCATGATGACTATTATTATATGCGAATTCAATCCGTGGTAGGTGATCATGCCAATTTCCTTTGAAATCAAGAACATAAGATCTCAACATATCCTCTAACATATGAATTGTATTCTCTGCCTGGCCATTTGTTTGATGATGAAAGGTTGTACTCAGATTCACGTTAGTACCCAATCCTTTTTGGAACAATCTCCAAAATAGGGAGGTGAATTGAGATCCTTTGTCTGAGATGATGGACAAGGGAACCCCATGCAACCTCACAATCTCTTGGATGTATAAGTTGGCATACTCCTCCATAGTGTTGGTTATCTTAATTGCGAAGAAGTGAGCCGATTTGGTCATCCTATCCACAATTACCCATATCAAATCATATTGCTTTCGAGACCTTGGTAGACCAGTAATGAAATCCATATTGATCATCTCCCACTTTCATTTAGGAATATCAAAGTTCTGGGCCAATCCACATGGTCTTTGATGCTCGACTTTAACTTGCTGGCAATTCGGGCACTTTGAAACGAATTCAGTAATATCCCTCTTCATTCTACTCCACCAATAGACTTTCTCAAGTCGTGGTATATCTTGATAGGGCCAGGATGAATGGAATTTCTAGAACTATGGGCATCCACCATAATCCTATCTCAAACTCCATCAACATCCGGATCGCATAATCTACTTTGGTATCTTAACACTCTATCTCTTTTTTGGGAGAAGACCATCACTTTCTGTTTGTGGACAACCTCCAATTGAAGTATGACAGGATCTTGGTCTTGCTTTTCCTTTACCTCTTCCACTAAGGATGAAGCAGACCCGTTCTAAACTTTAACTCCTCCCTCATCATTCTCCTCAAGTTGAACTCCCAATGGAGCCAATTGATGCACTTCCTTAGCTAACTCCTTCCTTCCTTCCTCAACATGGGTTGTGCTACCCATTAACAACCTGAAAAAAACGTTAGCAACAATGTTAGCTTTACTTGGATGGTAGAGAATGCTCATGTCATAATCCTTGAGAAACTCCAACCATCTCCTCTGTCGCAGGTTGAGCTCTTTCTGACCGAAGACGTACTGCAAGCTCTTGTGGTCAGTGAACACATCCACATGCATTCCATACAAATAGTGGCGCCAGATTTTAAGTGCAAACACCACCACTGCCAACTCAAGATCATGGGTCGGATAGTTTCTCTCATGAACCTTAAGTTGTTTGGATGCATAGGCTATCACTTTCCCTCTCCGCATCAGCATATATCCCAATCCAACTCTCGAAGCTTTAGAATAGATTACAAAGTCTTCTGTCCATCGGGAAAGGTTTAAACCGGTGCAGTAGTCAGTCTCATCTTCAACTCTTGGAAACTCTTCTCATATTCGTCGGACCACTGAAACTTGACCTTTTTCTGGGTAAATTTAGTAAATGGTGCGGGTAAGGAAGAAAATTTAATAGATTGGCAGTAGTAGCCTGCCAACCCCAAGAAACTCCTTAATATCAATTAGAGAGGTCAGTCTGGGCCAGTTTTTAACCGCTTTAATCTTTTGGGCATCTACTCGAATGCCATCACCAGAGATAACATGGCCTAGGAAAGCCACTGACTTAAGCCAAAGTTCACATTTGAGAATTTTGCATACAACTCATGGTCCTTAAGTGTTTGGAGGACAACTCTGAGGTGATTAGCATGCTCCTCTTCATCTCTCAAATACACCAAAATGTCCTCGATGAACACAATCACAAACATATCAAGATATTATCTGAATACCCTATTCATCAAGTCCATGAAGGCTGCAGGTGCATTCGTCAATCCAAAAGACATGACCGAGAACCCAAAATGGCTATATCTAGTCCTAAAGGTTGTCTTTGGAATATCACATTCCCTTACTTTCAACTGATGGTAGCTAGATCTGAGGTCTATCCTTGAGAAACAAGAGGTACCCTGAAGTTGGTCAAATAAATCATCTATCCTTGGGAGAGGATACTTATTCTTTATAGTGACTTGTTCAGTTGCATGTAGTCAATACACATTCTGAGAGACCCATCTTTCTTTCGCATAAATAGGATAGGGGGACCCCAAGGAGAAACACTTGGCTAATAAAGCCCTTCTCTAACAGATCTTTCAACTGCTCTTTCAACTTAATGGGGGCCATCCTACAAGGTGGAATTGAGATAGGTTGGGTATCGAGAAGAACATCAATCCCAAAGTCAATCTCCCTATCAGGAGGGACTCCAGGTATATCCTCAAGAAACACTCCAAAAAACTCATTCACAATCGAGACGGACTCAAGAGTAGGAAACTCAACATCATCAGATTTAACTCGTACAAGGTGATAGATACAACCTTTGAAAATCATCTTTTTGGCCCAAAGGTATGACATAAACTTTCGCTTAGGTGCAACAGAATCACCCTTCCACTCTAGAACCGGTTCATTCGGGAATTGGAACCTGACGGTTCGAGCTCTATAATCAACGAAGGCATAACAGATGTGAAGCCAATCAATGCCAAGGGTCACATCAAAATCAGTCATCTCTAACTCAACCAAATGAATGATAGTATCCCTTTGATGGATGGATAATACACAAGCTCTATAGACTCTCTCAGCTCGAATAGACTCACCTACTGGAGTAGAAACATCAAAGGGTTTAAGAAGACTCTCAGGGGTTCCATCAAATCTACTGGCAACATACAAATAATAATATGGAATCAGGATCCATCAAAACATAAAAATCAAGAGAAAAGACTCAATCATCATACCCGTCACAACATTTGGGGAGTTCTCTTGATCTTGGAGATTACCCATGGCATACAAACGGTTTGTAGCTCCGCTTAAGCCTGACGTAGTACTTCTTTGAGTTCCTCTAGCTGGCGGGGCTGGTGCAGTAGACTAGGCTCGTCACCCCACTATGGAAACTCTCTCTGATAGTGACCCACTTGGTCACACTTGTAGCATACATCACTCCCCTCACGACATTTTCCCAAGTGCAATTTACCACACTTACCACATGGTAGTTTACCCAATGAACCTTGAGTCACCCTAGCTTGTGACTGAGATCCATAGGCTCCAACATTCTAGGACCTTGATTCATTCCTAATTATGGACCAATCTAAAATTTGTTACCATTCCGCTTCTTTCCAAACTCCTCTTTGTCATGTTGTCTCTCCTCATCAGCTTGTTGCACAAAGGTCATCAATGTCCCAATGTCCATATCACTCACAAGAATCACTCCCCACCCATCTCTCTTGGGCCCTCTGTTTAGCCCATCCACATACATTCCCATTCTCCCCCTCATATTAGCAACCATGTCCAGAGCATATCGAGACAGTTGAGTAAACTTCAGCCCATACTCTTGCATAGTCATAGAGCCTGTTTCAAATTCAAGATCTCTCTTACCTTAGCCTCCCTCAGTTCTCTTGGGAAAAAATGCCCCAAGAAAGCTTTCTCAAACACATCCCAAGTCAGCACTTGGGCATCCTCTCCTCTACCCTTCTTCCAATAGTTGAACCATAGTCTGTCCACACCCTTGAGTTGGTAAGCAACCAAATCAACCCTATCAGCATCAGCCACATGCATCACTTGGAACACTTTTTGAAGCTCCTCCACATAGTTCCAAGAACCTCAGTGGATGTGGACCCTGTGAACTCAGGCGGATTCATCCTCAAGAATTCCCGGACTCTAGATGTGTACTATGCATCCCATCTACCCGCTCCTTGTCTCACAGCAGGTGTTGTGATAGCCTGGGCTAGAGTTTGAATAGCCTAGCGAAGCTCACCATTGGAGACCTCATCTTGTGGGAGCTGTTCAACAGGGACAACTGGTTCCACGGGCTCCTCATGTCCTTGAGGCTCAGGTGGGTTAACATTTGGTCTGGCGGGATGTCCTCTGCCTCTAAGGCTCAACTGGGAGGCATGATCATAAATTTGCGACGCACAAAGCACGAATTAGAAGAGAACCTTTCATGGAGCATAACTCTATTGCACGATTTAGAACATGAAAGAAGTGAAACAATTCCTAATGTACTACAACCTCCATATTATGGATATGGAGCTCTTCAAACCAATAATAAGGACTCTACTAGACACGACTTCATAGACTCCCTAAGACTCTTGAACTCGTGCTCTAATACCAAGTTTGTCATGCCTCGAAAGGGTACCCTAGACGTGGCCGACACTTAGAGACTATTGCTAGTCCCCAAGCGAGCCACTTAGCCTTATCACATTCATCCAATCAATCAATAAACTCTACCTATGGAAGACAAAAGAAAAGTAAATGGGCACATCTCATCATCTAGTCTCAAAAGTAATATAATAAATGAAAGGCTAGTAGAAAGAACTAACTCAACAAATCTTAACAATCAACATTCAACTCTAATCTATGAAGCCTCTATCACTATCAAGTGGTGTCAATGACAGACCCATGGCTACCTCAATAAAAAATAAAGCTAATCAAGTCTATCTCTACAGCAAGATGAAATAATATAATGAATCCTCCAAAGTAGGGAAGGCTCACCAATCAGCTGAACGTCTCAGATCCTCAACGATATGCCTATTGACAATCTCTAATCCTTGTATCTGCATCATGAAGCGATGCATCACCGAATAGCGTCAGTACGTGGAATGTATGGTATGTAAATAGCTGAATGAAACAGAAATAGGTAGAATTATAGGGAACAACATCAACTCAGAATAATAAACCATCAACATGTCAAATGCCCATATAAAGCAAGAATAAAGAGTAGACAAGTGACCCATCAACCAATCAACCTAATAAATTAAATCAGACTCACCTCAAAGGAACTCAACTCAACTCATCTCATCTCATCTCGACTCAGAGTACTCAAGGTGGGAACTTTCTGGGAGCTTCTCTTATCCCACAATAATCACTTATGAGCTAGTGATTGTATAACATTCCGCCAGTGTTGCCACCGACTGTTCTGCACTTGCCAGGACTCAATGCTCATAAAATAATCCATCTCAATCAGCCTCGTAGAGGCACTCATCATTCAATTAGTCTCATAGAGACTCTAATCATCTCATCAATCAACATCTCAATAAATAGCTCAAGGTGTAGGATAATAATTAGGGAACAATCGAATAGACAAATCATTGGAGTTTATTTATAGATACTCACAAGACATTCAAGTTCTATCAACTCATCATTATTCTCACATCACAATCACATTTGACATTCTCAATCAATGCTCTAGACTCAATTCCTATGTTCATTCATGCATGCTTTCAAAAGTTAACATGTAGGGTTATGCAATTTCTCATGAAAAGTATTCAGTTCAAGAAAACAAGTTTATGATGATCATCAACATAAGAAAATACATGTAATTAACATAAATTTTAAGAAAATCATCAAGAATCATGTATGTGGACTCATTGACTTTAAACTCGTCTCTGACATATATGTGGTACATGAGAGAACAATCTCGTGATTTTAGTTTAGCCTTACATACCTAGTGTCAACCTTTAATGATCAAACTTCTAGAATTCTCCCTTGAATTCTTCAATCTCACGTTCTTCTCTTCTCTTCTCTCAATCCCTAATCTTTTTCCAAGACTTAGAAATGACTTAGAATGGGGTTTAAGACCCTTTTTGTGCTCAAAATGGCTTATTTTGATCTTTTTTGAGTTTAGGAGGGTTTGGAAAATATCTGGAATGCCCCTCACAAATTAAAGAAAATTTTCAAATCAGAATGGCTCGGCACGCAGCGCGGACTAGGCACACACTTATATAAATTTTTCCCAAAAATTCTCTGAACGAGTTTTCCAGACTCGTCGGAAAAAAAATGAAAAAAATAAGTGCAGGTCCGCGCAGGGCGCGACGCGCCTTAGTTGGCATCAACACTATTTTCGGTCTTCGGATCGAAAAATTATCTTTTGATCCGATGGCTCTAAAAATCAACTAAGACCATTTTTTCGCTCAATCTTTTATGTTGATCGCGTATCTGGTTTCGGATTTGCCATCTGAGCATGGGAAGACGCGTTACGTGCATATCTCTCCTCTAGGGGTATTTCGGTAATTTTTGGGAGTGTTACAATGTATATGTATCAATAAATACCATAGTAAAAAAAGGGCAAGCCCGGTGCACTAAAGCTCCCTCTATGCGCAGGGTCCGAGGAAGGGTCCGACCACAAGGGTCTATTATACAAGATTCTTTTGTTGAAGTTTGAACATAATGACTTACCTTCTCAGCTGGCTTTATAAATAATTCATATATTTGGCATGTTATATTATTTTTGTCCATATTGAAGACTCCTAAGGTTTGTCAAATGTTGTGAAGTAAGAAATATCAAAACTAATTCAATCCAGTGACATTCAATTTAACTCTTAAGTATGAAAAAGATATATATCAAAGCCAATTCAACCCAATGATATCCACATTAAATCAACTATAATAAGTATGAAAAACATTATTTTCATGTGCTTGCTCACTCTTAGATGCGGGTCATCAACAACAAATAAGATGCATCAATTGATTTGCAAAGTATTACATTCTTTTGCTTGCATTCTTTTCACTTTTTATGGGATCAACTTTTTGTTAATTTAATAAATGCAACATGCACAAATATGTCACCCAGGTAAACCCTCTGCAAGCCCAAAATTACAATTGATCATATCTTTAAGTACATCACGAGCATATTCTAATTCAACAGCTACGGTGGTGTGCTGGAGCTGGAGTCCCAAGCTTAGAAGCTAATCTTGTGCATGCATTCTAAAATCTATAGCATAAGGGGATGTTGAGGTACCTGGGGAAAACATGTAGATATCTGTCAAATAATATTAACACTTTAAAAGGAGATAACAAAATTTACACAGATAGTAGTTTAATGTGTTGAGCACTGATCTTCAAAGAGAAATCAACATGCAATTAAAACTGAAGATGAGGAGAGAAGAAGAAAGAGAAAATTGTGATGCTTTGTATTGTATTATTTCAGCTGTATATTTACATAGTATTTATACTATTATCTAATCCCAAAATTTGGCAACTAACTAAGATGTAACTAACTAACTAAACAAGTAACTAACTTCTAATTTAAGTATAGCTAATCACAACTAACTGTTAACTAATTGCAACTAACTTCCATTATATCTAAACTAATCCTTTACACCCCCCCTCAAGCTAGGATGTATGAAGATGTTCTTCATTCCTAGCTTGGACATGAGATGATTATGAGGGCCACATGAAAGGGATTTAGTGAACATATCAGCAGGTTGGTTGCATGATGACAAGTGCATGATGGCAATAAGACAATCCCGAATTCTTTCACGGATGAAGTGGCAATCGATATCGATATGTTTAGTGCGTTCATGGAATACGGGATTTGCTGCAATTTGAAGAGCAGAAGTACTATCAGAGTAGAGAGGCACAGGAGTAGTAATGGGGACGCCAAGTTCTTGAAATAAGCCAACAATCCAAACAATTTCTGCAACAGTGGATGCCATAGCCCTATACTCAGCTTCAGCAGAACTTCGAGAAACAGTTGCTTGTTTCTTGGATTTCCATGAAATTGGAGAATTCCCAAACTGAATAAGGTAACCAGTAACAGACTTTCTAGTATTCACACATGACCCCCAATCAGCATCACAAAATACCTGGAGATTGTAAGATGCAGACGAAGTCATTAAAATACCAAGTCCAGGAGATGACTTGATATATCTTACTACACATAGAGTTGCTTCCATATGTGATATCTTTGGTGAATGCATGAATTGACTAAGACACTGTACAACAAAAGAAAGATCAGGCCTAGTAGTTGTTAGATACAATAATTTTCCTATCAACTTTTGATAAGAAGAAGGGTCTTGCAGAGGAGGATCAAGCTGTGAAGATGAAGTATGAGTGTCAAATTCCACAGTAGTAAGTTTTTGATTTGGTTCCATAGGAGTAGATACAGGCTTGGCTCCTGCTAAGCCTACTTCAGAAATGATCTCCAAGGCATACTTCCTTTGATGTATGAGAATCCCATCCTTATGTCTTGCAAATTCTAAACCAAGAAAATATCTGAGCTCACCTAGATCTTTGATCTTGAAAGAACGTTGCAAAATAGCTTTGGTATCAGTTATCATAGAAACATTGTTTCCTATAATTAATAGATCATCTACTTATACAAGGACTATGACCAGCCCATCATTATGTCTTTTGGTGAATAAGGAATAATCTCTGGAACTTTGTGCGAAACCAGAGGACAGCAATGCAGTGGTAAGCTTGATGTTCCACTGTCTTGATGCCTGTTTCAGACCATATAATGATTTCAACAACCTGCAAACCTTATTATTAGTAGATTTGTTATAAAAACCAGCAGGAATACACATATACACTTCTTCAGTCAAGTCTCCTTGTAGAAATGCATTGTAAACATCCATCTGGTAAATTGGCCATTGTTTTGCAGCTGCAATGCTAAGAACACATCTAATGGTTGCCATTTTGACCACAGGAGAGAAGGTCTCTTGGTAATCTAAGCCTTCTTTTTGATTATACCCTTTAGAAACTAGTCTTGCCTTAAACCTTTCCACTGATCCATCTGCATTGTATTTGATTTTATAAACCCATCTACATCCTATGGCTTTCTTGTTGGGAGGTAACTCCACCAGTTCCCAAGTGTTGTTATCCTCCAGTGCTTGAATTTCAGTTTTCATAGCATCTATCCATCTAGAATCCTTGGCTGCTTCTGTGTAGCAAGTTGGTTCTGTTTCAGTTGAAAAATTTGACAAAAAACTCTGATATTGTGGCTTAAGACAGGCATAATCTAGTACAGAACCAATAGGATACAAGCAATTGTTGGAACCAGCTTGTGTGACATAATCTTTATGCCAAATGGGAGGTCTGGATTGTCTAATAGATCTTCTGATAATAGGAGGAGAAGAAGGATAGTTCTGGTTTTCAGGAAGAGAAAGAGTTGAAGTTGAACTTGGAGTTGCTGAAGTAGTTGCTGAGGAATCAGAAACTTGAATGGGACTTCCACTTAGTTCATCATAGTCAAAAACATGTTTAAGGTGTTGTGGATCTTGTACATCAGTAATACTATTTTTAAAAGGAAATACCTGTTCCATGAACATGACATCTCTACTAGTGAAGAACACTTTATTCTCTAAATCATACAGCCTATATCCCTTTTGAGTGGTTCCATAACCTACCAACACAGCTCTTACTGCTCTTGGGCTGAATTTATCATGTTTGGTAAGATTGGTTGCAAAACATAAGCAACCAATAATTCTCATGTGATCCAGTGATGGAGGTTTATCATATAGTTTTTCATAAGGAGACATATTCTCCAGAACAGTAGAAGGGATTCTATTTAATACATACACAGCCGCTAGTACACACAGACCCCAAAATCTATCTGGAAATGCAGCCTGAAACTTGATAGCTCTGGCAATCTCAAGTATATGTCTGTGTCTCCTTTCAACTACACCATTTTGTTGTGGTGTATAAGGACAAGAACTCTCATGTAGGATGCCTTTAAGTTTGAAGAATGTGCTGCAATTAGTATTAAAAAATTCAGACCCATTATCTGACCTTACTCTTTGAATTTTTCTGCCAAACTGGTTTTCAACTTCCAAACAAAAATATTTCAAGATTTCAGTAACATCAGACTTTAGTCTTATCAAATAAGTCCATGTCCATCTTGAGAAATCATCAACAATAGTCAAGAAGTATCTCATCCCATCAAAATTTTTTGTTTTATAAGGGCCCCAAACATCCATGTGAACAAGTTGAAATGCATAAGAAGCTCTATTATTGCTATGTGGAAATGGTAATCTTGCTTGTCTAGCAAGTGGACAAATCTCACAATTACTCAATACAAACTTACTGCCAAGATTATGAAATTTATGAATCTTCCTCAGTACACCCAATGGAACATGACACAATCTTTGGTGCCATATAGTTGCATCAGCTTCTTGTTGAACTGCTAAGCATTTTTGTCCTGTTGCACCTGTGCTTTTGCTTTCCAGATGAGAGTTTATTGTATATAGACCATTTTCCTCTTCACCAATCTCCCTCACCTTCCCAGATGAGAGATCCTGAAAAACACAACATTGTGGAAAGAAAGTAACACAACAGTTCAACTCTTTTGTCACTTGTGAAACTGACATAAGATTGAACTTAAAACTTGGCACACACAGTACTCTTTTAAGAATATCACCTCCTTCCAAGTGACAATTCCCAACATGTGAAACTTGTGCATTATCTCCTGTAGGCAGCTGAACTTTTCCTGCATTTTCTATCAAACCTTCATTATTTAAATACTTAGGGTCTCATATCATATGGTTAGTAGCCCTTGTATCTACTATCCATTTAATAAATTCTTGTTCATTTAGAAAGTTTTTACCTTTGCCTGCCATATTAGCCACAGCATGTGTTTCACTGATACTGGTTTGACTAAGCATTTTGATTAATTGTTGATGTTGAGTAGGTGTAAGCATAGGCATAGCAATGTTTGCCTGTGTTGCATCATTTCCAGCATGCTGAGCTAATTCTTTGTCTCTTACTCCTTTTGCATCATATGTAGTATTCCCTGCAACTACCACTTCCTTCTTGCCTTTGTAATCTGATGGATAGCCATTCAATTTATAACAATCACCTCTTGTATGTCCTGTTTTATGACAAAAATCACACTTCATTAACTTGTAACAATCAACTCTCATATGACCTTTCATGCGACAGAAGTCACAGAAAGCACCAGGATTATAATTCTTCCTTTGCTTTTGGCCTCTATTCCCAGGTCTTGAAGTGAACATTACTACTGGATTTGTGCCCTCAGACATCATAATACTCGATCCAGCAACCATTTTTTGACTTTCATCTTGATTAATCATGGCATATACTTGGTTAATACTAGGAATCTGCTGCATCAACAAAATTTGACTTCTAGCCTAACTGTAACTATCATTAAGCCCCATCAGAAATTGTAAAACTCTTTGATACTGTAAATGCTCGAAAAATTCCTTAGATTTAGGACAACTACATGACGGTGGCAGCATGATAGAATCGTATTCATCCCACAAGTCTTTGAGTTTAGAATAGTATACCGATACTGATGATACTCCTTGAATTAGTGTGAAAATCTCTTTGTGCAGCTGGAATATGCGCGAACTGTTCACCTTGTTGAATCTCTCTTTCAAATCTCTCCAAATTGCTTGTGCATTTGAACAGAAAAGCACTCCTCCATGTAGATCTCTACTTACATTGCACAAAATCCATGATACGACAATCGCATTGCAACGATCCTACAGTTTACCTAGATTCCCTGAGAATTGCTCTCTTGTCACTGTTCCGTCAACAAATCCAGCCTTGTTCTTCCCTAGAAGTGCCAACTCCATTGCTTTGCTCCACAAGGTGTAGTTGTCAGATCCGGTGAGCATGATCCCCACATTGAGGGATCCCGGTGCATCTGACGGATGCAAGTATAGCGGATGCAAATATTTTTGAAATAAGTTACTGCAATACAAATTATAATGTTATAATTTGATTTCAAATACTAAAAGTTATATTAAGTTTACTTGTTTGGAAAACTCCAGATACGGTAGAAGCGCAAAGGGAGTCTCGATTCATAAAATAGAGCTCAAGCTGAAACATGAAACTAATATATACACAATAACTATTTCACTTTCTAAGACTTCGAACTACGTCTTGGATCAGAGATTGACAACGTAGTAGTTATATTTTCAGTGTTGCTTAATTACAAAAGGAAGAAGCAAAAATTAGGGGGAGAAGTTTCAACATTTGTCACAGTCCTCGTAGCTTATTGTAATTTGTAAGACATGCACAACAGAATTATAAGAGTTACTGGTCCATATAAATAAAAAAGAACTTCCGTAAAATGCAAAATGTAAAACGAAAGCAGATACCAATGTTTACTGAGATTATATAACTACAATCTTTAGAACTTGCTAGCTTTTAAGCCATTAAATTCATTATTCGTTCAAGAATCAAGATTGCGCTCATTGATGATATGATATTTGCAGGAATGGTTCCTTTTTATTCATGATCAACAAATTTGATAATTTCATTTCGACATTTTTTCAAGAAATTCTACTCTTGATACCATAATTCGTTCAGATTCAGCAATAAGATGTTAAAATGAGCACATATGGGTTGACTTGTTAGGAAAAGTTTTTCAACCCCAAAAGAAAAAAAGGATGAAAAAAATATCAAACATGTTACAATCAAACAGACAATTTGTTGCAACCGAGAGAAATATGTACAACCTAATATGATCTTTATTGCAGTAAAATACTATACAAAGCAACACTAACCTGCAAATCTGAAATACTGGTGGTAAGAAAAGACTAAATAACTTTTGTATCCATCTTTGTTATTTGACTCTCCAAAGTTTGAAATTATTAGTGTGTCCCCACTACCAAAGGTAGTTGCACCGACTAAGAATCCAAGAAAAAAATTCTTTCCTATTTGGAACCAACTAATAGTTAATAGAGGCTTCATAGACTAGAGATTAATTTGTTGATCGGATATTATGTTGAGCTAGTTTCTTTCATACTAGCCTGATTATTTTGATATGATTATATAAGACTCAGATTGTCCATCTTTAATTATCATAGTTTTTCGCTGATTTATTAAATATGTTGATTGAGTGAGTGTGATGAGGCCAAGTGGTTATCTTGGGGACTAGCAATAGTCTTTGAGTGCCGGCCACGTCTAAGATATCCTCTTGGGACGTGACACATATTCAACTAATAAGCAACAACATTGAAATTTGGACAAACCAACCATCCATAAAAAAGGATATCAAAATTCTTCTAACTGGATTAGATTTTTCTCAAGGAGTTTAGCCATGGGCATATAATTGGACTTACCTTTTATAGCTTTTTTGACGGCATGGTTGGTTCAATTTTCAGGCTTACACTTGAAGATTCAAATTCAACACCTATTGCTTCCATCTCTACCTCACTTGTGCTTTAAGACTTGACCTTTTTTATGTTCCTCTCATTAATGTCTGTTGGGACAAGGACTTTTGATGATTAACAAAGTAAATGAAATAGGTAGATGAAACAGAAAGATTTATCAGGTTCATTCCATAGGAGGAAAGACGGCACAGCCACGAAAAGTGCAACTCACTATATATCATAAACATACAATACTTGGCACTAGAAATAAGGAGGAAAACAAGGAATATTATCTCAACTAAAACTCCTAGAAGAAGAAGATTACAAAGAAGGAAAGATTTGTCAAGAAGCGTGAGACGCGAATTAAGAAAAGGAATTCGAAAAGAAGTTGGAGAAAGAGCTTGTTTACAGCTATAAAACCAGATTCAAGATTCACAAAAAGGGTGAGCAAATAGAGAGAAAAAACGAAGTGTAAGAAAGAGCTAGAACTCGTGTCTAGGGTTTCTTTTGTTTCATAGGAACTTTGTAATTCTCAGAATCTATAACTGAGAATAGTTTTGTCTTCAAGTTAGGGTTAACAAGAAGACAGTTGGGATACAATCCTTGGGAGGGTTGTGAGTAGATTGTAGGTAAGGGAGTAGAAGTAAAGGGTTATTACACGTTGTAATTAACTTTTGAAGGCTCACGTTGATTTGAATAAATATTGAAGAAATTCCTGTAGAGGTACAGGTCGTGGTTTTTACACCTATTATGAGCTAGGTGTTTCCACGTAAAATCACTGTGTTCAAGGGTTGAATTTCTGTACTATTGAAACAGGTCATCTAACCTGTTCCAATGAATAGGCAAATTCTAGGGTGCGCAGTTCTAACAAGTGGTATCAGAGCAGGTTCTTCTTGTTAAAGGCTAATACCTAAGAAACGATCATCATGAATACCGCACCACCGCTTGGACACGGAGAAGGACAGTCTGCCGTTAGACCCCCTCTCTTCAATGGAACACACTTCGCATGGTGGAAGGCCAGAATGGAAGACTTTATTCAAGGTGAAGATTATGAACTCTGGGATAAAATCGTCATGGGACCAACTATACCTATGCGAACTGTGGAAAGCAGACAAGTACCAAAAGAAAGGAGAGAATTCAATGCCGACGATCTGACAGCCATGAGGAAAAATGCCAAAGCCAAAAATCTGTTGGTCTGTGGCCTAGGACCTGAAGAATACAACAGAATATCAAACTGTACATCTGCCAAAGAGATCTGGGATGCACTCACAATCGCTCATGAGGGAACTGCTCAGGTCAGGAAATTCAGAGTCACTATGCTATTTACTGAATACGAAACCTTTAAGATGAAAGAGAATGAAACGTTGCACGAGATGATGGCTAGACTAACCTTGCTCATAAATGAGTTAGCATCTCTGGGAAAGACTCTCACATCTGAGGAACAGGTAGACAAAGTTCTAAGGATCCTTCCAAAAGCCAAGTGGGATGTAAAGGTCACTGCAATCAGGGAAGCAAAGGATATTGAAACCATGACCTTAAATGAACTGGTTGGAAATCTCAGAACCTACGAGATGAATATGGAAGATTCAAAGAAACAAACGAATGTAGATGAAAGAACACTGGCCCTCAAGGCTGCCTCTGATGATGAAGGATCGGACCTAGAGGAAGATCAAATCGCCTTCCTCGCAAAAAACTTCAAAAAATTCCTAAGGAACAGGAAAGGGAAGGATAAGAAAGAAACAGGTAACAGGAAGTGGTCCGATGACACAGGTAACAGGAAGTGGTCCGATGACAAAAGCAACTCTGGATGTTATAAATGTGGAAAAACTAATCATCACATCAAACAGTGTCCTTTATGGGAGATTTAGTGGAGAAAAGAAAGGACTGAAAGAGAAATCAAAGAAAAAGCCGCTAAGCGAAAAGAAAAGGAAAACTATGCAATGATGGCTGCGTGGGGATCAGAAATGAAAGAATCTGACACGGAAGACGCTGATGAGACTGCTCTCATGGCTGCAAAGGACTCAGATCTGGAAGAAGAAACTCAATCTGAGGTAAGTTTCTCTACATTAAAACAAAAACTACACCTTTTTTCAAAAGCCAAGCTAATTATTCTCATGGAAGGACTAATAGATGACTTTCAAGAAATAGAAAACGAAAAAGATCACTTAATAAAGGACTTTTCAGACCAAAAATTTGAAAACCTTGAAATTAAGAATTGTCTAGATGAAGCAAATAAACTAAATGACCACTTAAAGAAACAGGTCAAACAACTTGATTCACTTGTACTAAGTTTAAAATCAGAAGTTTTAAAACTTACCATTGCTGACAGAAAAGCAAGTGAGACTAATCTTGAACTTGAGAAATTACAAACTAAGCTTAAAAGCAACAATGATGAGTTAGTACAGGAAAAAGAGATGTTGGAGCAGTAAAGTTTTGATGGCTGACAAAAGAAAATGAAACAGGTTGGACTACCCGGTTCTTTCAGCGTACTGTTTTCGTGGCAAAACTGCACACGCATCACACAATAAAAATGGAATAATTGGTGCTGGAAATAAGGAGGATAACAAGGAATATTATTCCAAGTTGAACATGGAATAATTGGTGCTGGAAATAAGGAGGATAACAAGGAATATTATTCCAAGTTGAACTCCTAAAAGAAGAAGGATCCAAAGAAGGAAATATTATTTCAAGAAGCGTGAAAAAAGGGAAGACTGATTAGGTAAAGGAATTCGAAAAGAAGTTGGAGAACGACTTATCTGCAGCTATAAAACCAGAAACATATTCACAAACGACGAAGGCGCTGAAAAAAAGAAAGAAGGGCGCAGAAAAAAGAGAGATTCAGAGAGAAAAAAAGAGATTTGCAGATGAAGAAAAAAAAGAAAAAAACAGAGGCGCTGTAGAAATTACAACAAGAAGAATCGTTAGAGCTAACAAGTTTCTTTCTGCAGCATAGTTTTTTTTCTTTCGTTCTTGATAGTTGAACACTGTAATCTCTCAGTACTTATAAACTGGGAACATAATCCTTGGGAGGTTTATGTGTAGCAAATAGGCTAGGGAAGTTGAGTTGAAGTTTAAAGTGTTGGATCTTAGGGCTAACTAGCTAAAGATCTAACTGAGGTTGTAATTGTTGTTGAAGGCTCTTTTGAAGTAGTGAAGTTGAAGTTAAATCCTGTAGAGTACAGGTCGTGGTTTTTCACCCTTCTTGAGCCGGGGATTTTCCACGTAAAACTGCTGCGTCCAGTTTATTTCTGCATCATTGAAACACGTCGGTTAACCTGTTCCAACGATTAGGTAAATCCGTAGGGGTGCAAAACCTAACAAGAGAAAATAAAAAGACTGAATCTTGAAATAGCAACCATAAAACTAGACCTTGAAAAGGCAAACCGTTGGACCAAATCGTCTAGGATAGTTAATCACCTAGGCAACAAAAATCATAATAAGAAAGCTAGAATAGGGTTCTTTCAGGAAGAAACCACCTCCACTGATTTGTGCTATTTATGTGGCAAGACTGGACACCCAACCACTGAATGTCCTATCGCAAGTAAATCTAGGCACAAAAACATCACCCATATGCATAAGAATAAGGCTGAGGTCAATAGAAGAAACAGGTCAAAAAATGTGTTGCCTCAATGGGCAAAAAGAGATCTTATTCATCCCTTCTATAACAGGAAAGGACCCAAGCTAGTCTGGGTTCCTAAAACTAACCCTTAAATTGTTTTACAGGCTGCAGTGAAAGGGAGCAAACATTGGTATATAGATAGTGCTTGCTCAAGACACATGACGGGAGACAGACAAAAATTCCTTTCACTAGCACCACTTAATGGTGGAAAGGTCTCTTTCGGGGATGGCAAGAAGGGAACTGTCGTGGGTGTTGGAAAAATTGGACGAGAAGAATCTAAAGCCATTGAAGAAGTCTATCATGTAGACGGATTGAAGCACAACCTCTTGAGCATCTCTCAATTATGCGACAAAGGTAACAAGGTCACTTTCACATCTGAGAATTGCAAGGTCAAAAATCTTAAGACGAAAGAAGTGGTTCTAATAGCTAATAGATACAAGAATGTATATAAAGCCAACATCATGGGTATGGCTGGAGTACATTTGAAATGTCTTAGTGCAATAACGGAAGATCCATTACTATGGCACAAGTGACTTGGACATGCTAGCTTGAAACAACTAAATACACTCTCATCCAAGAACATGGTCGAAGGGCTACCCAAAACCAGATTCAAGGGAGATAAGGTCTGCAGTGCTTGTGCTAAAGGGAAGCAAGTCAGAATATCCTTCAAATCAAAGAACCAGGTAAGTACCACTAAGTGCTTGGAACTGGTTCATATGGACTTATGTGGACCTATGAGGGTAAAAAGCAGAGGAGGTAAAAGGTACATGTTTGTTATCGTTGATGATTATTCCAGGTTTACCTGGACCTTTTTCTTAGCTTCTAAAGATGAATCTTTTGATGTCTTCTCAATTTTCATCAAGAAAATGGAGAAGAAGTTGGTGACTTCCCTAATATCCATAAGATCAGACCATGGAACTGAATTTGAAAATATAAAATTTCTAGAATTCTGTTCGAAAAATGGTATTGATCACAACTTCTCTGCCCCTAGAACCCCTCAACAAAATGGAGTGGTAGAAAGGAAGAATAGAACCATAGAAGATATGGCTAGAACAATGATGATAGCTAGTAATGTAGCTAGAAATCTATGGGCTGAAGCAGTAAACACTGTTGTCTACATACTTAATAGATGCATGCTTAGACCCTTATTAAATAAAACCCCTTATGAATTACTCAAAGGCAGAAAACCTAATATCTCCCACTTCAGGACATTTGGATGCAAATGCTATGTTCATAACAATAGTAAAGATAATTTAGAAAAATTTGATGCTAGAAGTGATGAGGGAATTTTCCTAGGATATTCTCTACACAGTAAAGCTTATAGAATCCTAAATAAACGCACCAACTGTGTTGAGGAAAGTATTCATGTTATATTTGATGAAACTATCTGTGTTCCTGAGAATAATCTGCAGGATGTCAATAAAAGTGAACTTCGGTCAAAAGAACAGGTTACCTTACCTGTTCCACTCACTGAAAAGGATGAGAGCATACAGACAGGGGGAACAACAGCAGAATCTGAAAGTCAACAGGCAGATTCAAGCTCCAATCAATCAGACCAACCACAGAACGAACAGAACCAGGGGTTGGTGATAAGAAATTACAAATATCAAGACTCCCATCCTCTTGATAACCTTCTCACATACTTGACTTCTGGAATCACTACAAGATCTGGAATGAGGAACCTTTGTGCTTTTCAAGCCTTTGTATCACTATTGGAACCAAAACGGATAGGGGAAGCACTACAAGATGAGGAGTGGATTCTTGCCATGCAAGAAGAACTCAGTCAGTTTGAAAGATGCAAAGTATGGCACTTGGTACCTAAACCAGAAGGAAGGACTATCATTGGCACTAAGTGGGTTTTTCTTAACAAACTAGATGAGCATGGAACAGTTATAAGGAACAAGGCGAGACTAGTGGTCCAAGGATACAACCAGGAAGAAGGAATAGACTACGATGAGACGTTTGCACCTGTGGCAAGGCTTGAAGCCATCAGACTACTTGTGGCCTTCGCGGTATTCAAGGAGATTACCCTGTATCAAATGGATGTAAAAAGTGCATTTTTTAAACGGATATCTAAAGGAGGAAGTCTATGTGAAACAACCACCAGGGTTTGAAAGTACGGAACATCCTGACTACGTATTTAAACTTGATAAGGCCTTGTATGGACTAAAGCAGGCTCCACAAGCATGGTATGAAAGACTATCAAAATTTCTTCTACACCATGGTCACACTAGAGGAAAAATTGATAACACCCTATTCCTAAAAACTCAAGGCTCTGATCTTCTTATTGTACAAGTCTATGTGGATGACATCATTTTTGGCTTTACAAATGAGGTCATGACTCAAGAGTTTGTAAAACTGATGAATGGAGAATTCGAAATGAGCATCATGGGAGAACTAAATTTCTTCTTGGGCCTTCAATTCAAGCAAACTCCTTCTGGAACCCTGATTCACCAAGGTAAATATGTGAAGGAACTTCTCAAACGGTTCAAAATGGAAGATGCCAAGGTAACTGATACACCAATTGCCACTGCCACAAAATTAGAGCTAGACGAAAAAGGTGCGACTGTTGAACAAAAGCTCTATCGAGGTGTGATCGGCTCCTTGTTATATCTTACTGCTAGTAGACCTGACATTGTTTTCAGCGTGGGACTTTGTGCTCGTTTTCAAGCCAATCCAAAGGAGTCACATCTCAAGGCTGTGAAGAGAATTCTTTGGTATCTCAAAGGCACCTCTGACTTGGGGCTATGGTACTCAAAAGGTAGTAGTTTCAACCTCATAGGATACACTGATGCTGATTATGCTGGGCACCTTATTGATCGCAAAAGCACATCTGGTATGGCTCACTTCATTGGAACATGTTTAATTTCATGGTCCACCAAGAAGCAGAACTCTGTAGCATTATCCACTGCTGAAGCTGAATACGTAGCTGCTGGTTCTTGTTGTGCTCAACTGCTCTGGATTAAACAACAGTTACTGGATTTTGGAATAGATGTTGGAAGTGTTCCAATCTTGTGTGACGATACGAGCGCCATCAACATTGCAAAAAATCCAGTCCAACACAAACGGACTAAACATATAGACATAAGGCATCACTTTCTTCGTGATTGTGTTGACAAAGGGCTGGTATCAATCATGTTTTGTCCCACCGAAAATCAAATTGCTGACATTTTTACCAAGGCGCTAAGCAGAGAACGCTTTGAACAAATTAGGCTAGACTTGGGGATGGTCAAAATTACATAACCCCTCCTTTGACCAACTCAAAATATCATGATACGTTTTATAAGTTCGGAGTACATTAGATAATACTTTATCTCATGTATATCCTTTCATCTTGTAGAAGTTAACATGAGGACGTGGTCTTATATGCAGGATTTTTTCACAACATGCATCAACAATTGGAACAGGTCACTCCACCAGGTAACACTTGTTGTGCAAATTTTTACTTATTATTGAGTCAAATATTTAAACCAGGCACATTAAACCTGTCCCCTTCATCATTACCCTGTCAGCATAGTCACATCTTTGCCGCCCAAACCGTCTCTTCGCCTACTTCCCTGACGAAAAGACGGTCTCCTTTACCTCTACCACCCATTTCCTTCCCAATGCCATAACTATCCCACCTTTTCACATCTCTCTCTCCTCCTATATTTGAACCACCTCTTTCAACCTTCATCATCTCACACTTCATCCTTCTTCTTTGAAATACCTCTCTGATCTTCTTCATCTTTTCACACCCAACAATGGCGTCCTCTCAGAAATCGCCCAATACTCCTGAACCTCAAGAATCTCTGTGTCAGGCACTGATTGTGCATCCTACTGCCAATATGCCTCCTCCTCTCCGACTTGATTTTTCAGATTTTTTCCGTTGGACGGGCCTTGAAGAAAACCTTGCCCATTTCTTCACTCCTTCATCTTCTTCAGACACTGCTCCACCAACATCTCCCGTTCCATCATCCACAGACCATGATCAACCTACTTCTACACCCACTCCACCTCCACAAAACCCCACTCAAACCCTACGCCGCCTTCGCAAAGCCATTCCTGACCCAATTCCTGTTTCTGAGGATGACCCCTCCCTAGAAAAAGACACTTCATCTGCACCCCTTCGGCCTCCTCATACACGCAACCAAAAGCGTCAAGCCGAAGAGGCTCTTCAAGAAGCTCTTCGCAAGAGCAAGAAATGAAAGGGTCCTTCCACCGCCTCCGCCCCTAGGGATCTCCTTTTGCGTCAGGTTCGACGGAACAGGCGTAAGCATATCTTCCCTAAGGCTCCTAGGGCACCATTACCCCCTTCTCCATCAATCACTCCTCCAGGCTCTCCTATCTCTCCATCTTTGTCTCCATCTCCTCCCCCTCCACAGAGTACACCCCCACCTGTTCCTAAACCCACCATCAAACCCCGTACTACCACAAGAAAGAAACGGGTTCCTCCACCAGTTCCATCTCCTGTCTCTTTGTCTGACAGTGAGTTCGCCCCTTCACCCGTCACTCCTTCCGATCCCGGCTCTTCTAACCTCTCCCACTTTCAACGGCGCTCTCTTCTTCGAGGCCGTGTTATCACTAGGGTGGGTGGCCCTGAAATGACAACCTTACTCTCCAAAATTGAGATCCAAGGGTGGTCTGCACTACTCCTCCAAACCACTGGCCAAAGAAAGATGGCCAAAAATGAAATGGTTGAATTTTACGCACAAGGAAGTATGCGTGATTCTGTTTTTTCCACGATTGTTCGAGGCGTTTCTCTCCGCCTCTCCTCCTCTGATCTTGGACGTCTTCTCCAAGTTCCTGCTGTTGGCTGGGCACACTATGTGCGTCATGAGTGGCCTCCTCTAGATCAATTGCCCTCTGCCTTAGAAATTACAAGGAAATTTGCTGGGAAGCCATCTCTTACCCAGCATAGACGTGTTCAACGAAGGGAGATGTCGCCTCTTCACCGGCTATACTTCGATGTGGTCCATAAAATTATGATTCCACGACAGGAGCGTCGCTCTGAGGCAAGTTATCTGGACCTCACATTGATAGAACTTCTCGATGAAGGTGTTCCAATCAACCTTCCTGCTCTTATGCTGCACCACATTCAGAGGGTTCTTGTCCAGGACAAAAAGGGACATGCTCTTCCCTACGGGTTTTGGTTGGCCACTGTCTTTGAGGCCTATTCAGTTCCAGTACAGGTCTGGACCATGCAGACCACTAAAGATGTGTTAGGACAGGTGGACCATCAAGCTTTACCTGGTTCAATGCGACGACCGGGCACTCCACTTCATCGTCTCCAGATGGCACTTAATACTAAGGACGTGGAAATGGCTCTGGAGCATGAGCGTTTTGAGCAGGAGAAGCGTGCTCTCACCCTCAAGATTACGGAACTAGAGGAGACTCTCATGAAGGAACGAGCTAAAGACACTGATATTGTTCATGCCCTCACCAAGCTCATCCCTTAAAATCCGTCCTCTCTCTCCAGCCTCTGTGATTTTTGTGCGTTGTTTAAATTGTTTGTCTCTTTCTTCTTTTGCATGGCAGGTTGTATGCCTGGTGGTAGATCTTGGTTCTTGTATTGTTGATTAATGTTTGGTAGTCTTGCATATAAATACTAATCTCTGTTTTTTTCTACTGCTTGGTTATACATGTTGTTTCTCCTTGCTTATACTTATCAGTTTCTTTTCGATGATGTCCAAAGGGGGAAGATGAGTTGAAATGAATGTAGTTATTATACTTACTAGTTAACCTGTTTCATTGCTGCAAAAAGGATGGTGTCAACTCAGGAAGTTTGTCATCATCAAAAAGGGGGAATTTGTTGGGACAAGGACTTTTGATAATTAACAAAGTAAATGAAACAGGTAGATGAAACAGAAAGATTTATCAGGTTCATTCCACAGGAGGAAAGACGGCACAGCCACGAAAAGTACAACTCACTATATATCATAAACATACAATACTTGGCACTAGAAATAAGGAGGAAAACAAGGAATATTATCTCAACTAAAACTCCTAAAAGAAGAAGATTACAAAGAAGGAAAGATTTGTCAAGAAGCGTGAGACGCGGATTAAGAAAAGGAATTCGAAAAGAAGTTGGAGAAAGAGCTTGTTTACAGCTATAAAACTAGATTCAAGATTCACAAAAAGGGTGAGCAAATAGAGAGAAAAAACGAAGTGTAAGATAGAGCTAGAACTCGTGTCTAGGGTTTCTTTTGTTTCATAGGAACTTTGTAATTCTCAGAATCTATAACTGAGAATAGTTTTGTCTTCAAGTTAGGGTTAACAAGAAGACAGTTGGGATACAATCCTTGGGAGGGTTGTGAGTAGATTGTAGGTAAGGGAGTAGAAGTAAAGGGTTATTACACGTTGTAATTAACTTTTGAAGGCTCACGTTGATTTGAATAAATATTGAAGAAATTCCTGTAGAGGTACAGGTCATGGTTTTTACACCTATTATGAGCTAGGTGTTTCCACGTAAAATCACTATGTTCAAGGGTTGAATTTCTGTACTATTGAAACAGGTCATCTAACCTGTTCCAACGAGTAGGCAAATTCTAGGGTGCGCAGTTCTAACAATGTCGGATGAAAAATTATCTTCCTTTTCTATGTAGGAAAGAATAAAAAGAGTAATGTGTGTGACATTAGAACTTCTCCAGGATGAGTTTCTTAATTGAATTTGAAAGAATCTGTCTGAGAATATGTCTTGGATATCGTTAATGAGCAGGTGTTAGTTCTACAAGCAGAATGAGTTATTAGATTCAAATTATCTCACAAAAATATTTACATATATGGCAATGCTTTGACAAAGCCAATGCAAAGATAACAATTTTAGAATACCAAAAAAAAAAAGATCTGCTCTTGATAAATTGCAACACAAGCAAAATTAGCAAAGAAAGAAAAAATCAACTTATAAAGTTGAATTAAATCATTGTAGAGATAAATCACGTGAGTAATTACTAATTTTCTTGAAGCAAAATTCATTGAAGGCTTTTTTCTTAGGATCAATTCCAGAAGGCAAGTTACAATAATCTTTCAAAATTGCTAATTGTCATCACTTCACTTGTTTGGTCCAATAAAAGTCCCAACTATAATTTTATTGTTAGCATCATGGCGACAATAATGAAAATATAAATGAAGAACTCCAGATGGTGTTGGATGAATTAAGTCATTGATCATATTGAAGGTAAAGAATGAAGCAACAAACAAACTACTTTATTTCTTTTTTTTCTCTACAAAGAAAAATATGAAAAGACTTACGGAGCACTCGGCTTTTCTATCTATTGAGTGTTGGATTCAAAGGAACCTTTGCAAGTAATATAATATCAAATAAGAAATTTCAAATTACACTACAAATCTATATAAAATGAGCTGGTTATATATTTACAAACATAAGGTAAAAATTTAACTTGGGTATTACATTAAAAAATGGATACATTTATATGCTTCTCAATTCTACTATTGTAAACCTAATTTTCAACCTTTAGTAGTGAAATAAAAATTAGTTAAAACAACTAATCAAAATATCATTAAGATATTAAACGCCTTCCAACTATTATTTCATGCTTAAATATTCATTACTGAAATACACATATAAAATATTTGAAAAAAGACAACTCAATTCAGTTGATTACCTCAGGGATAAATCCAATTCAAAATATGAACCATAAAAGAAAATACTTATTCAATCGATTTTCGATATCGGCCACTTACCCCACTTTCCTTGAAATTTCACCAAGTGATTATGTTAAGAGTCATGGACAATCAAACTATGAGATTGTAACGCCCTGTAAAATTGTCAAAATACCCCTAGAGAGGGTATGCACGTAACGCATCTTTCGATGCTCGTATGGTAAATTCGAGGCCAGATTTGTGATCAGCACGAAAAATTGAGTGGAAAAATGGTCTCGGTCGATTTTTAGAGCGACCTGATCAAAAGATAATTTTTCAATCCGAAACACGAAATAGTGTTAGTACGCGACAGGAACGCGTCGTGTACTCATCGCGAACCAATACTTGTATTATTTTCAAAATTTTCGACGGGATTAAGAAAACTCGTTCAGAAACTTTTTCTGAAAATACACAGTACGCAACCAGTCCGTGCCACGGACTGGATCTTTTCCGAGTTAAAAATTTCTAAATTATTACAAGGGGCATTTCGATCAATTCCCCACCCCTCCTAAACTCTATACACGATTAGATAAGGTCATCTCGACGTAAAAAGGGTATAAAACCCCCATTCTAAATCCTATTCCAATATTCTACAAAGGCCGGGGCTTGAGGAGAGAAGAGAAGAGCTTGAGTTTGAGAGAATTGAGAAGAAATCCTTGACGTGCTTGTTTGATAGCTGCATCCCAGTATGTAAGGCTAAACTAAAAGTAAGGGATTGTTCTCTCATGTGCCCCTTAGATGGTCATAGATGAGTTGATGATTTGGAGAGTTTACATGCATGATCCTTGATGGTTTTTCCTAAAGTTTTATTTGAAAAAATTGATATTTACATGTTTTTCTATGTTGATGATCATCATACTAATTTTTTTCTTGAATTGAACATTTTCATGAAGAACTTGCATAACCCTACATAACTAATTTGAAAAGCATGCATAATGAACTTGAGAATTGAGCCTAGAGCCTTGAGTTGAGATTGTTGATTATGACGAGAGAATGATGATGAGTTGATAGAATTTGATTGTCTTATGAGTCTCTACAAACAAACTCTACCAATGTGTCTATTCAATTATTTTCTAATGATTGTTCTAAATCTTGAATCATTGATGAGATTGATTAATGAGAGGGTTAAAGCCCCTATGAGATATCGATCGTTGACGGGGAGTGAGTCCCTATGAGATTGGTTGAGGTAGAGGTTTTATGAGAATTGAGTCATGGGAGGAGTATCGAGCACTAAAAGAGTGAGAGTTAGTCTGACTCGAACTCGTCAAACTACGTCTCCAAATGTAGGAGAGGCTTAGAACCATCACATATGCTATAGTTCTCTCGAGAGTAACGGCCCCTAAAAGCAATAGAGGACCTATTGATTTTGACTCCATATTGGGTGAGCTGATAAGGTTTTTGAGAGTTCCCTACCTGGCAAGTTTGGAACCACTGTGGCAACATCCGGGTGATTTTTGTACATTAATTGGCTCATAAGTGAGTGTTGTCGGATAAGAGACACTCCCATAAATTTTCTACCTTGAGTACTCCGAGTCGAGATGAGATGAGATGAGATGAGAGGAAAGGAGAGGAGAGGAGAGGAGCTCCTTTGAGGTGATTGATGAGTTTGAGTTGTTGATGTGTCACTTGTTTACTCTTTATTCTTGCATAGAAAGACATTTGACGATTTGATGTTATCCGATGTTTATTTTGAGTCGATGTTATTTCCATATTATTCTAGTTGTTTCTGTTTCACTCAGCTATTTTACATACCATTACATTCCAAGTACTGATGTCCACTCTGAACTGCATTGTTTTATGATGCAGAGGCAGGTACTAGAAATTGTCAACAGGCGCTCCATTGAAGATTTGTGATTTGAAGCTGATTTGGTGAACCTCCCCTACTCCGGAGGATCCGCTACATTTATTTCATCATGCTTTAGAGTTAGATTGGACTATTTCTTTTATTTTGATTTGGGTAGCCATGGGTCTGTCATTAGTAGCACATGAGTAGTGATAAAGGCTTCATAGACGATGGTTGAGCGTTGATGTTGAGATTGTGAGCTAGTTCTTCTACTAGCTTTTATTATTATCTATTTATTTTGAGACTTTAGATGAGATATGCCCATTTATTTACTTATACTTTCTGCTGTTCAGTAGAGTTTATTAATTGAATGATGTGATGAGGCTAAGTGGTTCGCTTGGGGACTAGCAATAGTCTCTGAGTGCCGGCCACGCCAAGGGTACCTCTCGGGCGTGACAAACTTGGTTTCAGAGCATAGAGTTCAAGTGTCTTAGGGAGTCTATGAAGCCGTGTCTAGTAGAGTCTTGTTTATAGGTGTGTTATCGACCACATTTCATAAGCAGGAGGCTATAGGACATTAGGAATTGTTACACTTCTTTCTTATTCCAATTCGTGCAATAGAGTTAAGCTCTATGAAAACCCTCTTCTAATTTGTGCTCTACACGTGCAGAATTGACAACATGCCTCCCAAAAAAGCTATCAGAGGAAGGGGATGTCCTGCCAGGCAAACTATTAATCCACCTGAGCCTCAAGTACTCGAGGAGCCCGTGGATCAAGTTGTCCCTGTTGAGCAACCCCCTCAAGATGAGGTCTCTAATGTTGAGCGACGCCGGGCTATTCAAGCTCTAGCCCAGGTTGTCGCAACACCTATTGTGAGACAAAGAGCGGGTAGACCAGAGTCTTATGACACCTCTAGAGCTTGAGAATTTTTTAGGATGAATCTGCCTGAGTTCATGGGGTCTGCATCCACTAAAGATCCTGAGAACTGTGTGGAGGAACTTGAGAAGGTGTTCCAGGTGATGCATGTGGCTGATGCTCATAGGGTTGAACTGGTTGCTTACTAACTCAAGGATGTGGCCAGAATGTGGTTCGACCAGTGGAAGAAAGGTAGAAGGGATGATGCTCCATGTTTGACTTGGGTAGTGTTCGAGGAAGCCTTCTCGGGACTCTCCTTCCTAAGAGAGAAAAGAGAAGCTAAGGTGAGAGAGTTCCCAAATCTAAAACAGGGCTCTATGACTGTGCAAGAGTATGGTTTGAAGTTCACGCAACTATCTCGCTATGTTCTTAACATGGTTGCTGACATTAAGGGAAGGATGGGAAGATATGTTGATGGTTGAATAGAGGACCCAAGAGAGATGGTAGGGGAGCAATGCTTGTGAGTGATATGGACATTCGGAGACTGATGACATTTGTGCAATAAGCTGATGAGGAGAGACAGCATGACAAGGAAGAGTTCAAGCATAAGAAAGCTAAGACATCCAGCCATCAGGTTGGAAGGAAAGGAAATGGTAACAGCCATGAGGTTGGAAGGAAAGGCAATGGTAACCAATTTCCAGCACCATCATCTGCTAGTGCACCTGTGCCTGGAGACAGGTATGATCAAAGGTTTCAGAATGTTAGAACCAATGGATCCCAGTCATAAGCTAGTGTGGCTCAAGGTTCGCAGGATAATCTACCGTGTGATAAGTGTAGAAAAATGCACTTGGGGAGATGTCGTGAAAGGAATGATATGTGTTATGGGTGTGGCCAAGCGGGTCACTACAAGAATGATTTTCCAAAGCGGGCTGATCAAGCTCAGTCTACTACACCAGTCCCACTAGTTAGGGGGAACTAGAGGGCCACTACGTCAGGCGCAGGCAGAGCGACAAACCGCTTGTATGCCATGGGTAGTCGCCAAGATCAGGAGAACTTCCTAGATGTTATGACGGGCATGATTCGAGTCTTTACTTTTGATTGTTATGTTTTGATGGATCCAGGTGCCACATTGTCATTTGTAACTCCTTATGTGGCCAGTAGATTTGATAAAACCCCAGAGGGTCTTCTTGAACCCTTTGATGTTTCTACTCCAGTGGGTGAGTCTATTCGAGCTGAGAGAATCTATAGAGCTTGTGTAGTGTCCATCCATCATAGGGATACTCTTGTTGATTTAACTGAGTTGGAAATGGTTGATTTTGATTTGATTCTTGGCATGGACTGGCTTCACGCTTGTTATGCCTCTGTTGATTGTAGAACCCGAACCATTGAGTTCCTATTTCCTAATGAACCAGCTCTAAAGTGGAAAGGTGATTCCGTAGCACCTAGAGGGAAGTTTATCTCATATCTTAGAGCCAAAAAGTTAATTTCCAAAGGTTGTATCTATCACCTCGTGCAAGTAAAATCTGATGATGTTGAATCCCTACCTCTTGAGTCAATCCCAATTGTTGATGAGTTTCTGGAAGTGTTTCCTGATGATCTGTCTGGAGTCCCTCCTAATAGGGAGATCGAATTTGGGATTGATGTTCTTCTCGATACCCATCCTATTTCGATCCCACCTTATAGGATGGCCCCCACTGAGTTGAAAGAGTTGAAAGAACAAGTGAAAGATTTTCTAGAGAAGAACTTCATTAGGCCAAGTGTTTCACCTTGGGGTGCTCGTGTCTAATTCGTGTGAAAGAAAGATGGGTCCCTCAGAATGTGTATTGATTATAGGCAACTGAACAAGGTCACGATAAAGAACAAATATCCTCTCCCAATGATAGATGATTTGTTTGACCAACTTCAGGGCGCCTCATGTTTCTCCAAGATAGACCTTAGATCTGGCTACCACCAGTTGAAGGTGAGGGAATGTGACATTCCACAGACAACCTTTAGGAGTAGGTATGGCCATTTTGAGGTCTTGGTCATGTTCTTTGGGTTGACGAATGCACTTGCCGCCTTTGTGGACTTGATGAATAGAGTATTCAGACAATATCTTGGTATGTTTGTGATTGTTTTGGCCATTTTGGTATATTCGAGGAGTGAGAAGAAGCATGCTAATCATCTCAGAGTTGTCCTCCAAACACTTAAGGACCATGAATTGTATGCAAAATTCTCAAAGTGTGAGTTTTGGCTTAAGTCAGCGGCTTTCCTAGGCCATGTTGTTTCTGGTGATGGTATTCGAGTGAATGCCCAAAGGATTGAAGCAGTTAAGAACTGGCCCAGACCGACCACTCCGACTGACATTAGAGTTTCTTGGGGTTAGCAGGCTACTACCGCAGATTTGTTGAGGGATTTTCTTCTCTATCCACACTATTGACTAAATTGACTCAGAAAAATGTCAAGATTTGGTGGTTCGAGGAATGTGAGAAGAGTTTCCAAGAATTCAAGACAAGGTTGACTACTGCACCGGTCCTTACCTTACCCGACGGGATAGAGGACCTTATAATTTACTGTGATGCTTCGATGGTTGGATTGGGATGTGTACTGATGTAGAGAGGGAAGGTGATAGCCTATGCTTACAGACAACTCAAGGTTCATGAAAGGAACTATCCAACCCATGATCTCGAGTTGGAAACTGTGGTGTTTGCACTTAAAATCTCGCGCCACTACTTGTATGGAGTGCATGTGGATGTGTTCACTGACCACAAGAGCTTGCAGTATGTTTTCAGTCAGAAAGAGCTCAACCTGCGATAGAGAAGATGGTTGGAGTTGCTCAAAGATTATGACATGAGCATTCACTACCACCCAGGTAAAGCTAACATTGTTAATGAAACTCTTAGCAGGTTGTCAATGGGTAGTACAACCCATATGGAGGAAGGAAGGAAGGAGCTACCCAAGGAAGTGCATCAATTGGCTTGATTGAGAGTTCAACTTGAGGAGAATGATGACAGAGGAATTAATGTTCAGGATGGGTCTGCTTCATCCCTAGTTGCAGAGGTGAAAGAAAAGCAAGACCAAGATCCTATCATACTCCAATTGAAGGAGGTTGTCCACAAACAGAAAGTGATGGTCTTCTCCAAGGGGGAGATGGAGTGTTGGGGTATCAAAGTAAGTTGTGTGTTCCAGATGTTGATGGCATTCAAGACAGAATCATGGCGGAAGCCCATAACACTAGATATTCCATTCATCCAGGCTCTATTAAGATGTACCATGACCTAAGAGAAATCTATTGGTGGAGTGGAATGAAGAGGGATATTGCTGAGTTTGTTTCAAAATGCCCAAATTGCCAACAAGTGAAGGTTGAGCATCAAAGGCCATGTGGATTGGCTCAGAACTTTGAGATTCTGGAATGGAAGTGGGAGATGATCAATATGGACTTTATTACTAGTCTACTAAGGTCTCGAAAGCAACATGATTCGATATGGGTGATTATGGATAGGATGACCAAATCGGCTCACTTCTTGGCAGTTAAGACAACATACACTACGGAGGAGTACGCCAAGCTGTATATCCAGGAGATTGTGAGGTTGTATGGGGTTCCATTGTCCATCATCTCAGACAGGGGAGCTCAATTTACCTCCCAGTTTTGGAAATCATTCCAAAACGGATTGGGTACAAAGGTGAACCTGAGCACAACTTTTCATCCACAGATGGTCAGGTAGAGCGTACAATTCAAACATTAGAGGACATGTTGAGAGCTTGTGTTCTGCATTTCAAGGGAAATTAGGATGATCACCTTCCATTGATCGAATTTGCATATAACAGTAGTTATCATGCAAGCATTCAAATGGCTCCCACGAAGCCTTGTATGGAAGGAAATGTACATCACCAATTGGGTGGTTTGAGGTTAGAGAAGGAGAGTTGATTGGGCCTGATCTTGTCCACCAATCAATGGAGAAGGCCAAGGTCATTAGAGATAGGTTAAAGACTTCCCAGAGTCGCCAAAAATCGTATACCGACGTGAGGAGAAGAGACTTAGAGTTTGAGGTAGATGATTGGGTGTATTTAAAAGTGTCACTTATGAAGGGTGTCCTAAGATTTGGGAAGAAGGGAAAGTTGAGTCCATGCTATGTTGGACCATATTAGATTGTGAAGAGGATTGGGAAGGTTGCATATGAGTTAGAGTTTCCCTCCGAGTTAGATGGAGTACATCCGGTATTCCATATGTCGGTGTTGAAGAAATGCTTGGGAGATCCTGCCTTGGTGATCCCTGTTGATAGCCTTGGAGTGAAAGATAGCCTATCGTATGAAGATATCCCGTTCAAATCCTTGATCGTCAAATTCGTAAGTTGAGGAACAAAGAGAAAGCCTCAGTCAAAGTCTTGTGAAGAAATCAATTCATTGAGAAAGTCACATGGGAAGCTGAGGAAGAGATGAAAGCCAAATATCCGCATCTATTCGTGCCACATGATGAGAGTGTTGAAGGTAAATTTCTTACCCTTCACTAACTTGATATATCTATCCTTAATGTGACTTCCTATTCGTAAGTGTGAGTGGTGTTGATTGAGGTCAAGAAAGAGTCGATAGTTCGATTGATTGAGTGAGTGTTGAGATGAGTGTTGAGTCTATTTGTGCCTTAATATCCACCTTTACTCATCATTCGGGGACGAATGATCACAAGGGAGAGATGATGTAACGCCTAGTAAAATTACCAATATACCCGTAGAGAGAGGGTATGCGCATAACGCATCTTTCGATGCTCGTATAGCGAACTCGAGGCCAGATTTGATATCAACACAAAAAAATTGAGTGAGAAAATGGTCTCTGCAGATTTTTAGAGCGACCCGATCAAAAGATAATTTTTCAATCCAAAACACAAAATAGTGTTTGTACGCGACAGGAGCGCGTCGCGCACTCATCGCAGATCAACACTTGTATTCTTTTTAAAATTTTCAACGGGATTGAGAAAACTCGTTCAAAAACTTTTTCTAAAAATACACAGTACGCAACCAGTCCGTGTCATGGACTGGGTCTTTTCCGAGTTGAAAATTTCTAAATTATTATGAGAGGCATTTCAGCCAGTTTCCCAAGCGAACCACTTAGCCTCATCACATCATTCAATCAAATAAACTTTACTGAACAGCAGAAAATATAAGTAATGGACACATCTCATCTATAGTCTCGAAAGAATATATAAAATAATGAAGGCTAGTAGAAACAACTAGCTCATAAACTCAACATCAACGTTCAATCAACATTCAACCATCGTCTATGAAGCCTCAATCACTAATCATGTAGTGCCAATGACAGATCCATGGCTACCCAAATCAAAATATAAGAATAGTCAAATCTAACTCTAAAGTATGGTGAAATAAAAGTAGTGGATCCTCCAGAGTAGAGGAGGCTTACCAATTAGCTGCGAATCTCGGTGATTCATTGGAGCGCCTGTTGACGATCTCTAGTACCTGCCTCTGCATCATAAAATGATGCAGTCCAGAGTGGACGTCAGTACTTGGAATGTACTGGTATGTAAAATAGCTGAGTGGAATAGAAATCGGTAGAATAATATGGGAAATCGGTAGAATAATATGGAAACAATATCAACTCAAAATAAACATCAGATCACATTAAATCGTCAAATGTCCATCTATGAAAGAATACATAGTAGACAAGTGACCGATCAATAACTCAAAACGCATCAATCATCTCGGACTCATCTCAAAGGATCTTACCTTCTCTCATCTCATCTCATCTCATCTCAAAGGGGCTCACCCCCTCTCATCTTATCCAGACTCAGAGTACTCAAGGTAGGAAATTTATAGGAGTTGCTCTTATCCGGCAACAATCACTTATGAGCCAGTGAATGTACAACAATCACGCTAATGTTGCCACAGTCGTTCCAAACTTGCCAGGTAGGGAACGAATTGAAATCATATCAGCTTACCCAATATGGAGTCAGTCGTCAATAAGTTCGCTATTGTTTCAGGGATTTCTAATCAAGAGGGCACCATAATATATGTGATGGTTCTAAGCCTCACCTACGTTTGGCGACGTAGTTAATGAGTTCAAGTGGGACTCACTCTTACCCATTTTGGTGCTCGATACTTCTCCGGTGACTCAATGCTCATAAAACCATCAATACAATCAAACCAATCAACTCATAGAGACATTGGCCCTATCATCAATCGACGTCTCATAGGGGCTTTAGCCCTCTCATCAATCAACATCTCATAGGGACTTTAGCCCTCTAATCAATCAATCTACTCAATGACTCAAGATTTAGAAAAATCATTAGATACAATCAAGTAGACACATCGGTGGAGTTCATTTATATAGACTCATAAAACAATCAATTTCTATCAACTCATCATCATTCTCTCATCACAATCAACAATCTAAACTCAAGGCTCTAGACTCAATTCTCAAGTTCATTATGCATGCTTTTCAAATTAATCATGTAGAGTTATGCAAATTCTCATGAAAAATGTTCAACTCAAGAAAACAATTAGTATGATGATCATCAACATAGAAAACATGTAATTTCAAATCAGTTTTTCAAGAAAAACCATCAAAGGTCATGCATGTAAACTCTCCATATCATCAACTCATCTATGACCTCTATGGGGCACATGAGAGAATAATCTCATGTTTTTAGTTTACCCTTACATACCTGGAAAGTTGATATTACAATCAAATTTGATGAATTACTAGCGTTCTTGGAGAAAATCCTCGATCTCGGTAGTTCTTTTAGAGCAAAAGAACTTGGAAAGACATTGCTTGAAGGGCTTATCTTTGATTCTTGAATTCTTGACTTAGAATCTTTAAAGTTCTTGATGAAGAACCCTAATTCTTGAAAAAGAAGAATCAAGGAATCATTTCTTAGAATTCTTGAATTTGTTTTCTTGAAACCCTAGGTTATGATTTAACACTCTATTAGAGATTCATGAATAGAAGAAGAAATTTAGGTTGGGTAGATTGAAATTTATGAATAATAGCTCACCTTGATGATGAATCTTGAAAGCTATCCCTAACTTGATGGATTTCTTGATGATTCTTGATCGTTTTTGTTTAGGAGTGGAGAAGAGGGTTTTAATTAAGAAAACCCACATTTTATGTGTTTTCGAACCTTAAATAGACCCCCAAAGGTTTTAGGATAAAAGTACCCTCAAAATAAAATAAATGGACGTCATTTAGCTTATCTAGAAAGGGTCCGCGATACGTCCGTGATGCGGAGCTATCGTGGATATTCAGACAACTCTGCAGGTCTTCAGTAAAATAGTCATAACTTTCTACTTCGAACTCTAATTAAGGCGAAATAGGATGTGTTAGAAAGAGGATTCAAAGATCTTTAATTTGATATATTATGGGTCACCTAGCTCATTATACTTTAGGAGATATGGTCATTTGAAGTTGACCCTTCCATCAACTCATACGAAAACTTAGTCGGTAGAAATTCTTTGGACTTGACTTGATGTAAGAGATCCTTTTTATCATTTTCCAATTCTATTCCCACTCTAAGGAATAAAGTTTAACATCTATACTCAATTAAGAATTATCAATTAAAATCGTATGTCATATGAAGGATGACTCAATCTTAGAAAAAAAAAGTCGGGGTGTTACATTATCTCCCCCTTGGGATCATTCATCCTCGAATGATGAGTAAAGGTAGACATCGAGGCACGAATAAGAATCAGAACTCTTCTCAAGACTCAATCAATCAATCAAACTCTCGACTCCTCATCAATCTTAAACCATCTCCATTCATACTCAAGAATGGACACATCAACTCAAATAGACAAATAGGTTCAGATCAAGAGTAGAGATATTATTTTAGACATTCTCACCATGAGCACGAATGGAACGTTAGAACTCAATCAATTTGAATCATTTGAACACCTCAACAATCAATCTTTCGAACTCAGGAAGGAAGCCATCAACTCTAATCGAGAATAGGATTATCATACAAACAAGACTCAAGGGACACTCTCATGCTCAAATCTCCACCTCAATTGTGCTCCTTTTCATGGCATTCTACTCCATCAATGCAAGCTCATAGCTCTTATTCAAACCTCCACCTAACCACCTCTTCTCCTTCCATTCAAGCCTAGTTCTAAGTCTCAAGGTGTTTTCCTAAAATGATCATAATTATACAAAGCAAATCCTCAATACTCAACTCTATGTTCAAAACCCTTATTATGAAGTCTTTAATAGTCTATCATCCATACTTACACAATAATAACCACGCATTCAAGCCTATCACCCTAACCACTATAAATATGTCTTAGAATTTTTCAAGCCTACTTTTCACTTCTACCTCCACCGTTAAATGAGCTCTTACTCAAAGTCACACCAACACACTCTTACCTATCTATTGCGCATCATACGATCTCCTCTCTTTCCTCCTCCCCATCTCTATCCCTTCATGACACAAGTTTAACACCGATATCTCAATGAGGATACATTCACTCATTCTCATGTACCCTCACTCTCAGTCTACTATTATCAGCATCACTACTTGGATGTGGAGGAACTCATCATCTCCCCCTTTGACAAAACCCCCAAACTACCACCTCTCCATGCAAAATAAGCACGATTATACCTCTAAAACTTGATACTCTACATCATACCATTAACAATGGCATAACAAGCCGAAGCTCAGTGCACGCGTAAGATGACATCAGAATCAAGAACTCTCACTCCCTAGTAACCTGTACTTAGAGAATACTGCTCGTCCTCATCACTCTAATACACTCGCATAATAGCATCCACACATTTAAGCCTACCATAGCAGCTTACACCCTCGATCGCATGAACTCTTACCACGGGAGATACTAATATGGTTTTACCTATCTATTAGACTCCTCATGATTTCTCAAACTCCTCCTACTTATCTATAACTTAAAAAGGAATTGGCATCACATCATCATCAGAATTAAGAACTCTCATTCTCTCTTGAATTCTTCCATCTCAAGTTGTTCTCATCTTCTCTCAAGCCCTAGTCTTGTTCAATTGTTAGAAAAAGACTTAGAATGGGGTTTTAGACCCTTTTTACGTTCAAACGAGCCAATTTGATCGTGTATTGAGTTTAGGAGGGGTTGAAAATTGACCGAATGCCTCTCAGAAAGTTTTGAATTTTTTTCCAGGTTCGGAATAACCTACTCCGCGATGCGGATTGATCGCGCACCAGTATATTTTTCTTTGAAAATTTTCTGAATGGGTTTTTCCATTCCCATCAAAAAAATTGAAAAAAAAACATAAATGTCACTCCGCTACAGATGTGTGACACGCCTCTGTCGCGCACCGACACTGTTTTGATATTCGGATCAAAAAATTATTTTTTGATCCGGTCGCTTTAAAAATCGACCGAGACCATTTTCCCACTCAATTTTTCGTGTTGATCACAAATTCGGCCTCATATTTTCCATACAAGCATTGGAAGATGTGTTACGTGCATACCCTCCCTCTAGGTGTATTTTGGTAATTTTTACCAGGTGTTACATCATCTCTCTCTTAGATCTCAAGGTCCTCTCTCTAAATTTGTAAATCAATTTCCTCTACTAGGCTATAAGCATATACCTCCACATGGTCAAGGAATTACTATCCACAAGAATATCTTAAACTCTTTTGTTATGCTATAGTCGCATACATATAACTAGCCACTTAGACGCTTTTCAACGCTATCACTCTTAGCTCACTCCAGTCTCTATGGAAATCTCTCTATATTTGCTATTCTTATAGCGTACATAACCACTTCCCACAACTTTTACAATCTAACCTCTTCTATTGCCCGCTAGAAGTGCTCCCATAAATTTAATTGCATAAGGATTATTCTATCATGGAAAACTCATCATCATCTATCCATAAGCCCCGATCAACTTAATTACTAGAGATGATAAAGAATACTTACATCAACCTATTGCACCTTGACAACACGAATATGATATCTAGATTCTTATAGTAGTCATAACTTAGAGCTTAACACATCTTTACACAATCATGGATACACGTCTCAAGCCTCTTCTTATCTATTGAGCTATCCTCGTCTCACTCGCCTTACCTAAGGGGAAATTGTACCCTGCCCATAGCATCATTTCCTCACAAATCAACGTCTTCATCTTAGAACATACACTATGGAAAGCCTCTTAGAGCAAATCTCTAACTAAGACTATCACTCTCACGATGTTGTCTCCTCTTAAACACTACTCCTAAAAATTCAAGCTTAAGGTCTAGTACTAATGTGTGAATCTATCACAGACCTCTTTAATACCAACTTACAACTACTAGGTAAAAATTTAGGGAACATAAGCCCACTAAGATCTCATAGCAAATATTCAATCACACATCCCTTCCTCACAACTCAGTACCATTCACCTATTCAATCATATCTTCTTATCTGACTAAGCTCATAACTCGATAAGTCTCATGAACTCTCAATTAAAATCATAAGCCTAATTTAGATCTATCACAATGAAAGCACACTTTTACCCTATTCAACATCTACACTTCACCCTCAATAGTATGAATATTATAACACATCAACATAACTTTCTTCTAGTTTGAGCATGCTCTATCACATTCTAACAATAACCCTTCCTCTATACCTTATCATGGAAATAATAGGGTACTCATGACTCTTTCATCAAACTTATGGCAATCGACTCATTACCTCATTACTTACCTAATAGGTACGTAACTCTAACTACAACCCTCAATCAACCATCACTCTTGCTATCTCGCCCCTTTCTTTTCATCATCATCCTTCTAACTTTGGGATGATTCAATTCTACTTAAGGTTTTAAAAGACCTCACATCTTACTCTTAAGTGGTAACAACTAACTCTTTAGAAATATAAGTTTCTCTCACATGGGACACATCAGAAGCAAGTTTTGAAAAAAGATGATATGGGTACATCTAGAGCTAACTCAAATGCACGATTCATATAGGTAATAGTGCACTCTTTCTCGTCAATCAACTTAGCACACCAGTCGGCTCCTCTTAAGCCTAGTGCAGTCTTTCTACCATTCTGATTACTTTATCACAAAGGATCTCATCTATAGGAGTTTGGACATTACTGTCTCTACTACCTCGTAGATGAGCCATAGTCGAAAGGTTTAGAGCAATGCACGAATCATCATAGATTTCTTAGGAGATAGCTCTATCACACGATTCAGAATATGAAAGAAGGGAAACTTTTCCTAAATGTCCTATAGCCTCCAAGTTATGGGTGTGGAGCTCTTTACACCAATAACAAGGACTCTACTATACACGGCTTTATAGACTCCCTAAGACACTTGAACTTTGTGCTCTGATACCAAGTTTGTCACGCCCCGAGAGGGTACCCTTGGCGTGGCCGGCACTTAGAGACTATTGCTAGTCCCCAAGAGAACCACTTAGCCTCATCACATCATTCAATCAAATAAACTTTACTGAACAGCAGAAAATATAAGTAAGTAATGGACACATCTCATCTAAAGTCTCAAAAGAATACATAAAATAATGAAGGCTAGTAGAAAGAACTAGCTCACAATCTCAACATCAGCGTTCAACCATCATCTATGAAGCCTCTATCACTAATCATGTGGTGCCAATGACATATCCATGGCTACCAAAATCAAAATATAAGAATAGTCAAATCTAACTCTAAAGCATGATGAAATAAAAGTAGTGGATCCTCCAGAGTAGGGGAGGCTCACTAATTAGCTGCGAATCTTGGATCGTCAACGGAGCGCCTGTTGACGATTTCTAGTACCTACCTATGCATCATAAAATGATGCAGTTTAGAGTGGACATCAGTACTTGGAATGTACTGGTATGTAGAATAGCTGAGTGTAATGAAAATTGGTAAAATAATATGGAAACAATATCAACTCAAAATGAATATCAGATCACATCAAATCGTCAAATATCCATCTATGAAAGAATAAAGAGTAGACACGTGACCCATTAATAACTCAAAACTCATCAATCATCTCAGACTCATCTCAAAGGAACTCACCTCCTCTCATATCATCTCATCTCAGACGGGCTCACCCCCTCTCATCTCATCCAAATTCAGAGTACTCAAGGTAGGAAATTTATAGGAGTTTCTCTTATCTGACAACAATTACTTATGAGCCAGTGAATCTACAACAATCACGCTGATGTTGCCACAGCAGTTCAAAACTTGCCAGGTAGGGAACGAATCAAAACCATATCAGCTTACCCAATATGGAGTTAGTCGTCAATAAGTCTGCTATTGTTTCAGGGACTTCTAATCAAGAGGGAACCACAATATATGTGATGGTTCTAAGCCTCACCTAAGATTGGCGACGTAGTTAATGAGTTCAAGTGGGACACACTCTTACCCAGTTCAGTGCTCGATACTCCTCCCGTGACTCAATGCTCATAAAACCATCAATCCTATCAAACCAAACAACTCATAAGTACATTGGACCTATCATCAATCAACATCTCATAGGGGCTTTAGCCCTCTCATCAATCAACATCTCATAGGGACTTTAGCCCTCTAATCAATCAATCTCATCAATGACTCAAGATTTAGAAAAATTATTAGGAAACAATCGAGTAGATACATCGGTGGAGTTCATTTATAGAGACTCATAAAACAATCAATTTCTATCAACTCATCATCATTCTCTCATCATAATCAATAATCTCAACTCAAGGCTCTAGACTCAATTCTCAAGTTCATAATGCATGCTTTTCAAATTAGTCATGTAGGATTATGCAAATTCATATGAAAAATGTTCAATTCAAGAAAACAATTAGTATGATGATCATCAATATAGAAAACATGTAATTTCAAATCAGTTTTTCAAGAAAAACCATCAAAGATCATGCATGTAAACTCTCCAAATCATCAACTCATCTATGACTTCTATGGGGCACATGAGAGAACAATCCCATGTTTTTAGTTTACCCTTACATACCTGGAAAGTTGATATTACAATCAAAATTTGATGAATTACTAGCCTTCTTGGAGAAAATCCTCGATCTCGGTAATTCTTTTAAAGCGAAAGAACTTGGAAAGACATTGCTTGAAAGGCTTATCTTTGATTCTTGGATTCTTGACTTAGAATCTTTAGAGTTCTTGATGAAGAACCCTAATTCTTGAAAAAGAAGAATCGAGGAATCCTTTCTTAGAATTCTTGAATTCGTTTTCTTGAAATCCTAGGTTATGATTTAACACTCTATGAGAGATTCATGAATAGATGAAGAAAATTGGGTTGGGTAGATTGAAATTTATGAATAATAGCTTACCTTGATGATGAATCTTGAAAGTTATCCCTAACTTGATGGATTTCTTGATGATTCTTGATCGTTTATGTTTAGGAGTGAAGGAGAGGGTTTTAATTATGAAATCCACGTTTTATACGTTTTCGGACCTTAAATAGACCCCCAAAGGTTTTAGGATAAAAGTACCCTCAAAGAAAATAAAGAGACGTCATTTAGCTTATCCAGAAAGACTCCGTGATATGTCTGGGACGCGGAGCTGTCGCGGATATTCAGACAGCTCTGTAGGTCTTCAGTAAAATGGTCATAACTTTCTACTCCGAGCTCCGATTATGGCGAAATAGAATGTGTTGGAAGGCTGATTCAAAGATCTTTAATGTGATATATTATGGGTCACCTAACTCATTATACTTTAGGAGATATAGTCATTTGAAGTTGACCCTTCTATCAACTCATACGAAAACTTAGTCGGTAGAAATTCTTTGGACTTGACTTGATGTAAGAGATCCTTTTATCATCTCCAATTCTATTCCCACCCTAAGGAATAAATTTTAACATCTATACTCAATTAAGAATTATCAATTAAAATCGTACGTCATATGAAGGATGACTCAATCTTAGGAAAAAAAATTGGGGTGTTACAAATATACAATATTCCCTCATGTTCCTTAAAGGGTGGGCAAGGTAGGGTATAATTGTTGAATAATAGAAATCATCAAGACACTTTGTGACTTGGATTCCATATGAAAAGAAAACATATAGTGGTGGAATGTCAGACCACTTAATTTGGTGCAAATTGCAGTATTATTGAACAATGGATAGCTCCACTTTAATTTTTAATATAAACAAGGTGGATGTAGTGGAACTTATGATTGTTGGGCTAATATATATATATATATATATATATATATATATATATATATATATATATATATATATATATATATATATATATATATATATCATCCATTCTCTTAAGGAGTCGTCACACTCTTCATGTGCTAATATATGTTTTCCTTCATCCTCACAGTTTTGTCCAGTGCTTTTGGTTCTTCGTTAGTCAAGTGATTAAGGTGCTATTATTTTTCTCCTTTTAACTCCTTTTTGTCTCTAATTTTATTTTTCCTTAATTTTACTTATCTTAATTAGGATTTTACGCTATGAATAAATAAAATAGTAATAATGATAAGGTTATGGTAATGAAGACGTGATAGTTTAAAGTTATCTTGATCCATTTTGTTTTATACATTCTCATTTCCATGTGTTTAATTTTTGGTATCATAGACAAATACTATATAATCCTTAAGCGGTGGACTTTTCCATGAAATATTGTTAAATTACATATTTGTTTAGGGAGGTGGTGCATTTGGCTGTAACATGATGTTAATTTGAAAAATGGGATAGATAATTGAATACTAGGAGTATTATATCATATAAACACCATTAGATTTATATTATTTGGAGGAATTAAAACTTAATCCTAGGTTTGAAATTTAGGAAAAAATTAATTATAGAATTGGATGAGTTTTGAGTCTAGGTTAAACATATAGTAATATGGGTGTCATTGGACTCCTTGTAAAGTGTATGTTTAATTCTTGACAGAGAATTGTCATTTCGGGAGTTGAATTTAAGATCTATCCATTCGGTTGAATTGTTCGATTGCGGTTCCAGCACTGAGGTAGATTTGCCTATCCTTTTTTCAATTTGGGATTGAGTTATTGAATATTTCGTATATTATAATTTATGGAATGGGATCATATCATACGCTAAAAATTTTCATGTAAGATTCGTGTGGAAAACTTAAATTATATGTGCGGTTATTTTTAAAAGCATGAAAATCCTAAACTAATTGTTAAATTGTAAATTTGTGTGAATTATGAAAGAATTATTTTTGTAGCTTGTTGATAAAATAAGGGATGCTAAAATAAAATAACTGAGTACAAACCAAATTAAAAATAAAACCAAAATTGGAAGGAAATTTATACGGCAACGCTAGGCGCATATATATATATATATATATATATATATATATATATATGTATATATATATATATATATGTATGTATATATATAATATTCACTTTAATCCATAAGTTGTCTGCTTGAATTTCCTTCTATGATCTTCTACTTTTGATTCATTTTGGCTCCAAATCTCTTCATTTTCATCAATTTAATCGCACTAATTAGCATAACTCACAAAATTTATGCTCGAGAAGGATAGATAAAAGTATTTAATATGAGATAATGATGACCGAAAGTATGTACTTTTGGCATAATATTGGACACAATATTGAGAATCGTGACTAAATTGAGAGATGATAATTTTTAAAAATGTGGCGAAATTTTTTAAAGAGAACAATATCCCAAAAACATATAAAAGGGGGTGAGTATATAACTTTGATAATTATTGTACTTATTGTGAGAAATATTGCTTCCATAATTGTGTCTTGATTGCATGCATCCTAATACTACCTGTCATGATATTTTGAGATGTTGTGAATAGTGATTCGTATCAGGAGTCCTTGACCATGAGCATTTACATGGCAAGGTAGTTGATACATTGAGATTCTTATCATGAGTCGTTGACCACGAGTTAGTTGGCAAGGTAGTTGATATATTGTGATTGAAGTATATGGCCTGCGAGGTCCCCATGGGTCCCCTTAGTCTATGAAGTCTTAGCTCGACGGGGGTATATACGACAGGTTGTGCGATGGTCTTGATTCTACCTTGCATTGCATTGCACTGAATACCATCTCATTGTATTACTTGTTGTTGATTTGACTTGTCTTATGCAAGGTTATATATTACTTTATTCATGTCGTTCTATATAAATTGGTGGCATCGATGCCGTACTAGTTTTCATGTTGCAGGTGGAAATGTTCCTAGATTATTTCATAGTTTATTCAATTTCTAAGTCACATCCGGTTAAACTTGCTGGGTACATATTATGTGTACTCACCCCTACTTCTTTCTCTCCCACAGAATCTCGTTAGGATTACCCACGTGGTAGTTGATTTGCTCATGCAGTTGGGTCGTACTAGATCTAGTGGTGAGACTCAAGGGATTCGAGTTTCCATTAGATTCTGTCTTAGTTGTATGGTCTTTATTTCTATTCGAATATTGAAATGTACTTATTTCACTCGTTTATGTATTAGATGCTCTTTACACTCGTGACACCAACTTCTGGGATATGGTTTTTTTATCTATTATGTTTTTCTGCTTTAATGTATTTTATCATTGGGTTTGGAAATTTAGTAGCTCCGTAGTCATGATCCCATTTTGGGTCATGACAAGTTTGGTATCAAAGCTCTAGGTTCACCGGTCTCATGAGTTAAAGACCAAGGAGTCATTCGTATCTATCTTCCAAAGGCTACATGATGCTTGTTAGGAATCCTATTTTCGTTGATTCTTTTCATGTGATTTGTTCATATTCAAGTTTTGTATGCTTCTAATCCATGCTTTTTGCGTAGATGCCGAGGACTAGAGTTAGAGATACCAAGAACGAGTTAGCACCTATTGTCCAAGCCCCCGCTAGAGGGCGCAGCAGAGGTCGTGGTAGAACTAGAGGCCGAGGCTAGGCTGGAGGAGCAGCACCAACTCGAGGTCAAACTAGAGGGGCTTCACCTGAGCCGATTATTAACCTAATTATTGCGCATGAGGAGCAGGCTGAGGACCCAGTTCATCCTCCTGCAGCCTCAGAGGGTACACCAATATTACAAGATCTATTGACTCGGTTGTTGGCAAGGTTGGAAGGTACTCTTGCAACTAGTGATATTCCAGGTACCAAGTCCCTGTTATACTTGTTGGTCCTTCACAGCTAACTCAGGGACCTAGTATGGGATTCCAAACCCCGAGTCCATTTTCCATGCCTTCAATAGCACTTGTGAGGTTTTCAGCCCCGCCAGTTTCTGTCGGTGTTGCTATGTCCTTGTCAGAGTAGAAAAGCTTTGAAAGATTTGTGAGATTGTCTCCTCCCAAATTTAATGGTACAGCCTGGGATGGGGCATATGACTTTCTGACGGAGTGTAAAGATCTACTGTTTAATTTAGGCATTCTGGAGGCCCACAGAGTAGGTTATACATCTTATCAGTTCACAGGCATGGCTAAAGAGTGATAGAGGTCGATTATGACCTGAAGGCCTGTCGATACTCCAGAAATGAGTTGGGAGCAATTTACTGAGATCTTTCTTGAGAGATTCGTACCCTATAGTATTCGTAATAGACGTCGTGATGAGTTTGATAGATTGGAGGAGGGTTCTATGACTGTGTCCCTGTAAGAAGCATGACTTCATGAGTTTTCTCGCTATGCAATGTCTATTATTCCCATGGAGTTTGAACAGATTCACCAATTTGTGAAGGGTTTGCAAGTTATCTTTAGGAGGCCACAACTTCGCTTGTGTTATCGGGTAATTCCTTTCATAGCATTGTTGACCATGCTAAGATGATAGAGGGCATCAGACATGCGCAACAGGATGGTGGTAAGAGCTCCCACCATCAGGGTCAGTTTGGAAGTTATGCACCTAGAGATAGAGATTCTCAAAGACAAGGCACTCAGGGTTATCAGGGGAGACCAGTTCATGCAGCCATTCCTGGTGTGGATAGTACTGGTGGGATCAGATCTAGCCAGACCATTGATGAAGGTTCCTCCACTTTAGAGATGTGCAGTGGTTCTTCAGGTCATCTGTCTCAGAGTTCTGGGCCCATAGGTTGTTATCTATGCGAAATGTTTGGCCACAAGGCCAAGGATTTCCCCAGGCGTGCTCGTGTTTCTTTTCCATCAGGGACATAGACGGCCCAGTCTACACTAGCTCCAGCAGCTAGGGGTTCTTCATAAAGTGCGAGGGGTAGTACCAGATGTGCTAAGGGTGGAGTTACAGGTGATGCTCGTAGTGGATCTAAGGTCAGTAGTGAGCGTCGTGTATGCTATGTTGTTCTAGTTCGAACAAAGATGGAGGCATCTGATGTTGTGGTTACAGGTATAGTTCCAGTTTGCCATAATTCAGCTTTAGTATTGTTTGACCCTTGGTCCACCTTTTCATAAGTATCGAGTTATTTTGCTAATGATATCGATATTATGCCTGAGCCCTTTGATGTACCTATTCGTGTTTCTACACCGGTGGGTGAATCCTTAGTGGTGGATAGGGTATATCGAGGTTGTGTAGTGGTAATCTCAGGTAGAGAGACCCAAGCCAATTTGATTCTCCTAGACATGTTAGACTTTAATGTTATTTTTGGAATGGATTGGTTGTCCCCTTATCATGCAATCCTTGATTGTTATGCTAAGATCTTACCGTATTCGGGTTTACCTAACCGTATTCGGGTTTACCTCAGTTAGTATGGACAGGCACTGCTAGCTCTTATCCTAAAAAGGGTGATTTCTTATGTTCATGCTCGACGCATGATGAAGCGTGGGTGTTTATCTTATTAGGTTCATGTATGCAATTTTATAAAGAGTCATCTTATGTAGAGACCATGAGGGTAGTGAGGGAATTCATGGATGTGTTTCCTACTGACTTACCAGGTGTTCCCCCAGACCGCAATATTGATTTTGCCATAGATTTTGTGTCGGGCACTAAGCCTATATCCATTTCCCCTTATCGGATGGCTACCACAGAATTAAAGGAATTGAAGGAGCAATTAGAAGATTTGTTGAAGAAGGGATTTATTCGGCCTAGTGTGTCACCTTGGGGTGCATCGGTGTTGTTCGTGAATAAGAAGGATGGTACTACGAGAATGTATATTGACTATCCTCAGTTGAACAAAGTGACCATCAAGAATAAGTATCCCCTGCCATGTATTGATGATCTGTTTGACTAGTTATAAGGTACTTCAATATTCCCTAAGACTGATTTGAGATCTGGGTATCACCAGTTAAGAGTTTAGGAGTCGGACATTAAAGACTCGAATTTTCAAATGACTTTATCGGACCTCATAATGTCATCTTGTGTGAGGCCACACAGACCGTGTGGCCTCTAGTGAAGTGTTACTTGGACATAATTTCAATTATGGGGATTTGACAGGGAGTTTCGGGCTAAGGCACGTCACACAGGAACCCCACACGGGTTGTGTGGTGCTTCGCGGACCATGTGGTGGGCCATGTGATGGCCTTGCACTTGGAAAACCAAGAACCGAGGGCAAGTATGGTCACACGGCCACCCACACAGTCAGTGTGGTGTGTCACGGGACGTGTGGCCCATCATGTAGCTCATAATGTGATATATTTTTAAGTACGAAATCACCGTCTCGTAACTTTGCATGTAAGAATTTTTCTAAGTATCGTGTCACGACCGGTGTATTGTTACACAGGCCGTATGGAACCCCTTCGCTTCGGAAAATTTTAAGTGTTGAACATTGCAAAAATTTGTCTAAGTGTCATCCCACGGGCACTGTTCACGGCCCATGAAGTGCCTCACAGACCGTGTCAGTGCCAGTGAAGCCATGACGACCCAATTTTCATCCGTTTCATTAATGGCTTTTACATAAATATGAGTTATTTTAAATGTATTTTATGACCTTTTTACCCATCCTAAGCACCTAAACCAGCTAATACTATTTCATTTTAATTCATTCTCATTAGAAACACTCTTACTCTAAGATCAATTCCTAAAAATCCTCTCTAAGTTCTTCTTTTAAGACCCAAGCTAGGATTCAATTAGGGTTTCAACTTCAAGCTAAATTCTACTGAAGTTCATCTTCCTAATCAAGGTATGTGGGGTTGATTCTTGGTCACTTTCAACCAAGAAGACCCAAACTCTTTTCAATTGATTTCATGAATTTTAAGTTACTTTAAATGTGATTTTCATTATTTGATTATATTAAATTCAATTGATATATGGGTTGTACTTTATCTATGATTTTAAGCTATTTTAAGCCCTAGTATGATGATCTACATTGAGGTTATGACGTTATGAAGATGCATATCCCCTTTAAAGCTTGATTTATGCATGGGTGATTTATATTATGATTTAAATGTGGATTTAATTATGGATTTACTTCAATTTCATGTTATAATGTTGACTTTAGCTTGAATCTATATTACCCATGCTATTCTCACATCATTCGTGACATGTGCATAGACATTGATTTTTATGGAAATTATGAAGTGGGTTAAGACCAATTATGTTTTATGAAATGATTTCGATATGATTTTGATAAGGTATTGGTTATGACAAGATGTGACCACATATATGTCAATGATTTTGGCTCTTTGAGGTTTTTGGATGCTTGCATCATTGGTATAGGTAGATAAGTTATTCCTTGCATGAGTTTCATGATTTTGATTTATGGTTTCTCTTATGAGCCTAAAGGTGCATTGAACAGATTTGAAATGAATAACGTATCTCTTGAAAGCACGTATACCTATAAGTATTCTCGTGGGATGTTTTGACTTAGCACTGATGGATTAAGGATCCTCTCTCTTTCCTCAAACTATGTGCCAACATCCACGACAACATTTTAGGTCTTTATCCACGCCAGAAAAGTGTGGCCTAAAATATCAAAAAGTGTGGCTTTTGATAAAAGGCAACACTTTTTGACTTTCAGCAACATTTTAATAGGGGTGGCCTAAACAGTCGTAACCTTTGACCTAAGGCCACACTTTTCAAATGTTGCCTTATAATCCACGCTCAATAAGCGTGGCCTATATTGTAAAAAGGCAACACTTGTAACACCTTATATGACAACGCTTTTCATGACCTAATACTTCACTTTTAGTTGTGGCCTTTTCTGTCTCATAGGCCACACTTTCAAAATGTGGATTTGTTACCTCTCAAGTAATATTTATGAAGTGTAGCCTTTACAAATTTACAAGCCTAATTTATGATCAATCATTCACATAATTGACGTTAATATGATAACACATTACATATAAATTAACACACACACTAAATTAAAAATAACAATTCCAAAATATAAATATTTGCAAGAAATTTAACGACCAATATCTTAGTACATAGTAATAAGACAATATTTCACTGTCAAGGAATTCCAAAAACATAAACACAAATTTAACATTGTTATTATTCAAAAAGTCTTCATCATCATCTTCAATTGATTGAATTTATTTGTGACTCCCATGAATTTCGTCTCTCACCATAATATAAGCACAGATGTCCACTCCAAAATCTAAAAATGAAAACATCAATAAGACAGGTGTGCTACAAGAAATTAAAACTGACTATACAAATTAATGCTTGTTAAACTTCATTCTATAACTCAAAGATAAGAGAACTAATTGGATATTGCAAATTTACCTTAAAGACATAATCTGCAACAACATTGGCTTCCTGTCCTTTTGTCATTGAAGCCTACATTTCAAAAAACAATAAAAATTATGAATATAAGTTTATTAAAGATTTAGTGTTATTCTCTTTCACTTCTATTGTAATCTTACCTTCACGTAGATATCAATATCATACAATGCAAAGGTGAATTTACTAAATACAAAATGTAAAATTAGTCCCGTGTTCCAAATGTGCTAGTGAATCCCATTGTTCACCTCTTTGCTCCAATGAATTTGAACAATCCAGATGCGATCTATGAGAAAAAAGAATTATTTGAACAACATGCAAATTGCTAGTACCTTAATAATCATGAAATTGAACAATATATGATGCAGCCAATAGTTGATAATATAACAAAATCACCAGATACCCTTAAGTTATCCAACAACGTAAGATTTGTCCCTAAAATTATTATATCCAAATAAAAAGAGAAGGTAAAGAAAGATGGTAGAATGACAGACAACTCCCATGTAATAATAGGATGTTATAATTAGGGAATATGCATAAAAAACACTACAACTTCATTCATTAATTGACTTTCAACCCTATCTTGAATATACTAGTTACATAAAACCATAATGTTTGTTGAATTTCTTCAAATTTTGTTCACTAGTAAGCATTCAACCACTTATTTGCTTGTCCAACAACTTTAATATAACTTTGAAGTGTCAAAATCATTCACCGAATATTTCACAACAGATCTGTTTTTTAATAATAGTATAGGTAAAAGTGGCCTGGAAACATATGAAAAAAGAAAGTTATGGACAAGAAGCACACTGCTCATGTCACATTTTATAAAGTTCATTAAGTCTCAGTATATAATAGTATAGCTCAAAACAATCACCATACATCATCCACCAATCACAATTAAAAGAACAAAAAACCTACTCATTATAGTGGACTCTTTCCTTAATAAACATTCAACCCAATAAGATCTTTAGCCATAATTTATAGCACACAAAAAAGATAGTGTCATTGTATCATCCATTGACAGGAAAAAATAATTTAGCTAGGAGTGAATATCTCTGTACAAACATAAGGGGTGAAGAAAAAGGAATAGAAAACACCAAAAGCTAATGGGTCCCCACATCCATAATTTATAACACAAAAAAGCATACTGCTCATTTCACATTCTATGCATTCGACACGGACGCAACAACATATTTGGAGGGTCAGGGAAACATAACTTAGAATGTGGAACACATAATTCTATGCATTTGATATGTGTGAGACAATATTTTCGGAGGGTTCGAACAACATAGCTTAGAATGGTCGAGGGACACATGATTGTATGCATTCAACGTAGGTGAGATGACATTCTTGTAGGGTTTAAGCCAAACAACATACTCATGTGTATTTATATGACATATGCAGATCAAGAAAAGGTCCAAATTATTATTTTTAAAAAAACATTCACAAACACTTTTACCTAATATTTAGAAAATTATATACTGGTTGTAAAATATTTGATTAGAATCAAAATGCACAATTAGCAACATTTTATTCTTTAAAACATTCTCCACAAGAAATGTTCTCTGCTCAACCAAATGGAGAATTGTGTTAAACAAGTCCCTTACAAGTCATAGAATCAGTTCAAGTCCTTGACAACAACACCATAGTTCAGATATTGCCCGGAACTTAAACCTGGAACAACATAAGCATGTGCTTGTAGATCGACTTGTTGAGTTACCGCCTGCAAAGAGGAAACCAATAGAATAACGGGGTTTGAAGAATTTGAACCTTTAAAATATCTGATACACAGAAAACAATGCATAACAAATAGTCCCCGAGCTACACATTGTGCAATTCATTATCATTATTACAAAGTACTAGCATATAGAGAGAAGAACAACCTCACGAATCAGTGTTGTCCAATTGAAAAAACCATGTTGTTCTTGAATTGTTTTCCTTCAGGGGTGTCAATCTTTGAACCATAATATTACAGCAAAGATGAGCAACTTCATAGCTTGATTCAGACTTTCTACTTTCAACAGTTAAACCAGTTTGCACTAAGCTTAAGGTGTCTATTTGCATGATCCAGACCTTCTCAACGAGCTCTTCACTCCAACTTCTCTCGATTAAACTAAGAGCATACATAATTACCTGTTAGACTTTTGTCCACAATCCTTATCTGATTTTTACCCACCAACTTCAGAAACTATTGATCCATCCTACAAAATGCTTTCTTTTGCTGGCGTTGCGTATTGTTTAACTTCATGCACAATTGGCAATCGAGAAATTTTCCTTTTCTTCCACGTGTTTTTCTAGTTAAAATGACCAAGCATCTTTCTTCCATTGATGAATCTTGAGGATATAGCCAACTGATCCATGATACCAGGCAAGGTATATTCTCCTGATTGACTTGCAATATCCTTATTAAACAATTTTAGGCTTTCATCATTATGAATATTTTTGCTAATAACAGAGTCCTCCTCCATTTCCAGTACACTCACTATGTGTTCTATTAAAGCATATGTAATATAAGATCCCAGGACATCCCTGAGTGCTCACATGGATGATTTGTTGGTAAGATTCGTCTTATAATTCTTTATATTGAAAGAAAAGGCGCCCCAATTGTATTTTTTGTGTGCTGCAATTACAAGAAATGCTATGACAGGGGTTATATCATCTAATATCCCTCCGTTTACTATGATATCAACATGTAAGGCTGTGATTTTCCCATTCAACTTGAATTCGACACCGTATGTTACTTTCAAAGGGTGTCTTCCTCCTGTTATTACTATGTCAGTATTTTAATTGATATATATCTTGACAAGACATCGTAACTTGTACGCTGCAAGTGCACAGGCTGTGGAAACCTGAAGTGTCACATAAAACTCAAATTAGAATCTGTGCATCTGAATGAATAACAATAATAACATTTCGTGCAAATGAAAATAAAGAAAAAAAGGAAAATAGAGTAGCCTGGTGCATGAAGTAGTGACCTATAGTCACACGGAGACAATTGTATCATTGCTCCAAGGCATCCCCTCTAAGATAACACAATAATACTCACTGGCATGCTTTTTATCTCCTTGCCACCAAAGCCATCTCCAACTTTTCTTGTTATCACACGGATATTACGCTCGGGAACACCAACACAACGAGCAATCACACTATATGTAAACTCATGAAACAGAGTTGAAGCATAAACAACCATGCTCTTGTCCTCATTTGGAACTGCTAAGGTAGTTTATGGCTCCATACAGAAGTAGTATTCCGATGGAAGCCTCAACTTAAAATGATCGATACTAATCAATAGTACATTTGAGGTGTAACCATACATCTACGATTTAAAGTAACTAATATAGAAGTGGAGAACTAATCAAAGTACCTCAGCAGAGAATCTTGTGATCAGCTTTAGCCATTCCTTTTGAGAAATCACCAACCAGATCAGTTTCTAGAAACGACCTTGAAGAAAACTTGATCTCTCAACAACCTCCTCAACAGATAAAATCGGCGAACCTATATCTTCTGTGACATATTCAACAACAGCTATCCTTGCAGCCACATTAGCAAACCTCTGTCCTTTAGCAATCTGTCATTCCATAACAAAATTGACATGCTTAACGAACTAATTCAAACAATTTCCCTACTGCGTATAAGAATAATTAACACTGCATAAAACCGATCTTCAAGATAGAACGTTGAGATTATGACTTACCATGACATGAATTTGGTCTCCAGCATATTTGTAACGATCCTCTGAACAGAAGCTGGAAAATGACGTCGTAGAAGAAGTTGATTAGGAATTGAGTTTCATAGCGGATCTGATAGAAAAAATAGAAGCCCTATTTATAATTTTGCTACAACTTGAAGCCATTGTAGCCTTGTAGAAAATCCTTAACAAAAGAGAAAAGGGAACTTCGAGCAAGATCTCAGAGCTACATAGGGTTGATATGATTTAGGGTTTAGAGAAGGAGACATGTTAATGGTGGTATTATAAAGTTTTCATATGAAATTTAGGTAAATACACCTCATTTTTAGATTTGGGCGGAAAATACATTTATGGAGGGAATATTATTATTTTAGTCAAAATTTTATGAGAATTAATGGGTCACACTTGTAAAGTGTTGTTTTTATAATTATAAACATAGCACATTTAAAAATGTAGCCATATGTATAAGTAAGTGTTGCAATTATTTTATGATTTGGCAACACTTAAAACATGTAGCCTATAAATCTGAAGAGCACGCTTTATAAGTGTTGTCAAAAACTTTTGTGGCCAAAAGCGCTATACAAAGGCCACACCTAAAAAGTGTGCCCTTAGATAACTTTGGCAACATTTTCCAAGCATTTCCTAGAATTGGCGTGGCTGTAGGCCAAATTTGTTGTAGTGATCGAAATGGAAGCCATTACCAAAAAAGTGGGTCGTAAGGAATATTTATTCATTTTTTAGACATGATGTCATTTTGGAAAATCATTCTGAAAAGCATGGTCGTAAGAAAGGTAGTGTGATCGTAAGGTGTGATATAGATTACCTTTGGCAAGTAATCTTCTCCTACTGATGGGAGATCTTTATCGGACTAATTCATATAATAGCTCGCATGAGTTTGATGTGTGGGTTATAGTTCATCCCTACTATTTATATGAGCATTATGACATTTCATGCATCATGAATTTCATGGCATATTGTATACTACTTTTCTTTGGATATATGATTTTTTACATATTATGTACTCTTGTCATCTAACATTGAAATGCAGGTTTGATAAGTCATATGTATTGCATGCGTGCATACTTAGTACATTCAAACGTACTAACGCATACTTTATGCCTACATAATTTTTACCATGTAGGGGCCGAGCGCTACGATTATCCACCATTCGACGATTAGCTTGAATCCGAAAAGTTGAACTTGTAGTGAGTCTTATCTTCCAAGGACAAGCTACCTTCCTTCTACCTATGTCATTTTTGGTTTATCGTCTTACTTGAGGGTGAGCCCGGGACATGTCTTGGCCCCCGTCCCATCTTGTGACTAGAGGCATTGTTGGACATCTTGTAGACTCTCATAGATTCTATATGATATGTGTTGTATTTGAAGCCTATGATTTAGTTATCTATTGGATATGACTATCACAGATTGATTATGGAAATTATGATATGTATGTATGTTTGATGTGGAAATGTGGAAGATCCTAAGCCCCGTATTTCCCCCATAGAGTGAGTCATACTTACCCGCCCCTTAGTTTCTATGTGTTATATGCTATGTTAATCCATGTAAATCCCTTTCCTTTCGATATACCCATAGCGTGAGTCCTAATTTCCCATCCCTTAGAACTATGTGTTTTTTATTTGAATGTGCTTTCGAACTGATGACGTGGATTTGGATACTTTGAGGCTTGTTTGGGGACTCTCGGATTCCCATCCGTGTCACATCTAGGCCGTAGGTCCGAGTTGTGACATTGACATTCCAAAGACTACTTTTAGGACACAGTATGGGCAGTATAAGTTTGTGGTTATGTCTTTTGGACTGACCTATGCACCTGCCGCATTCATGTAGTTGATGAACCGAGTTTTTAAACCTTATTTGGACTCATTTGTGATTGTGTTCATCGATGATATCCTAGTATACTCTAAGAGTGAGGCAGACTATATTCGTCACTTGCGAACCGTGCTCCAAAGGCTGTGTCAAGAGAAACTTTATGCTAAGTTCTCTAAGTGCGAATTTTGGCTTGAGGTTGTAGCTTTCTTAGGTCATGTGGTGACTAAAGATGGCATTGTGGTTTACCCAGCCAAGATTGCAGCAGTTCGTGATGGGTGAGGCCCACCTCAGTAACTGAAATTCATAATTTCTTGGACTAGCAGGCTATTCCCATCGATTTGTTCAAGGGTTCTCCTCTATTGCAGCCCCTATGACCAAGCTTACTCAGAAGGAAGTAACATTTTCATGACTGATGAGTGTGAGGCAAGCTTCTAAAAGCTTAAAGAAATATTGACATCGGCTCCTATCCTAGCCTTGCCTGAAAAAAGTGTGCCCTTCATGGTCTATTGTGACACTTCTGGTGTATGCTTAGGTGGAGTGTTGATGCAAAAAGGGACGGTTACAGCCTATGATTCACGGCAACTGAAGGTTAACGAGAGAAACTACCCTACCCATGATCTTGAGTTGGCTGCAGTATTATACGTGTTGAAATTGTAGTGGCAGTATCTTTATGGGGTGCATTGTGAGATCTACACTAATCATCGTAGCCTTAAGTATATTTTCTCTCAGCCTAATCTGAACATGAGACAGTATAGGTGGTTGGAGTTGCTGAAAGACTATGATATCTCTATTCTTTATCACCCTGGCAAGGTTAATGTAGTGGCTGATGTGTTGAGTTGGAAGGCTTCTAGCATGGGTAGTTTGGCATTTCTTAGAGCGGAGGATAAGCCTTTAGCTTTGGAGGTTCAGTCTTTGGCCAGACAGTTGATCAGACTTGACATTCCCTATCTCATAGTGTGGTGGCCTTCGTTGAGGCTAGGTCTATATTAATAGATCAGATTCGTGCTCACCAGTTTGATGATGATTAATTATGTGTGATTTAGGACAAAGTGTTAAGAGGTGAAGCTAAGTCAGCTTCTCTGATTCCGAGGGAATGTTCAGGATTAATGGGCACATTTGTGTGCCTAAGGTAGGTGATTAGGTTCGCTTGATCTTGGAGAAGTCTCATTGTGCTAAGTATTCCATTTATCGGGGTGTGGCAAAAATGTTTCATGACCTGAAGTAGCATTATTGGTGGTGTGGAATGAAAATGGACATGGTAGAGTTTGTGGCCACATGTTTGAATTGCCAGAAGGTTAAGGCTGAGAATCAAAAACCAGAAGGTTCAATGCAAAGGATGCCCATTCCCGAGTGAAAGTGGGAGCGTATTACTATGGATTTTATGACTGGATTACCCGTGATATTTGGTAAGTTTGACTCAGTTTGGGTGATTGTGGACAGGTTGACCAAATCAGCTCACTTCATTTCGGTGAGGACTAGCCACCGTGCGGAGCAGCTAGCTAAGATCTATATACGTAAGATTGTTATATTACATGGGGTGCCTATCTCTATTGTGTCGATCGAGGTTCGGTGTTCACCTCTCACTTTTGGAAGGCATTGTAGCATGGTTTAGGTACATGATTAGACATGAGCTTACCATTTCATCCCCAGACCAATGGCCAGTCTGAGCGAACTCTTCAGGTATTGGAGGACATGTTTAGGGCCTGCATGATTGATTTCGGTGCCCGGTGAGACCAACACTTGCCCTTAGCATAGTTTGCTTATAATAACAGTTATCAATCCAGCATTCAGATGGAATAATTTGAGGCATTGTATGGCGTAGGTGTCGATCACCTATTGGGTGGTTCGACTCAGTCACTGTTGATGCATTAAATACTGATTTGCTCAGACTATGAATCGGGTACGCCTGATCCAGAGTCGATCGTTGACAGCCCAGAGTCGGCAAAAGAACTATGCCAATGGGAGAGTTCGTCCCTTGGAGTTTATGGTAGGTGATCATATGTGGTTGAAGGTTTCACCCATGAAAGGTGTGATGAGGTTCAGAAAGAGGGGTAAGCTTCACCCGAGGTTTATTGGCCCATTTGAGATTCTGAGAAGAGTAGGCGAGGTGGCTTATGAGTTGGCTTTGCCACCTAGATTGTTAGCTGTCCATCCAGTATTCCATGTCTCCATGCTTAGAAAATACATACCGGACAAGTCTTATGTTATTTCTTATAATGTCGTAGAGTTGGGTCCGAATTTGACTTGTGAGGAGGAGCCAGTAGCCATTTAAGATAGACAGGTCAGTAAGCTCAGGACTAAGGATATCGCTTCAATTAAAGTTCAGTGGTGACATCGACCGATTGAGGAGGAAACTTGGGAGACAGAGTTCGACATACGTGCTAAATACCCTCATCTCTTTGAAGTTTCAGGTACTTTCTTTTGACTTATGTTCGAGGACGAACATAATTTTTTAGTGGTGGATGATGTATTGACCCATTAGGTCATTCAGATAAATTTGTCCTCTCAAATTTCTAAAATATCCTTCTCGTAAATTTTAATTGGGCATTTTGAACTATTCAATAACTACGGGTATTTAGTTTATAAGTAAATTTAGATGATTGATTTAATTGATGGACTAAATGTCAATTTGGCACTATTGCACCTCTAGAATGGAATAAAAAATTGGAGTAGAAAATACAATATTCCCTCATGTTCCTTAAAGGGGGGGACAAGGTAGGGCATAATTGTTGAATAATATATATATATATATATATATATATATATATATATATATATATATATATATATATATATATATATATATATATATATATATCATCCATTCTCTTAAGGAGTCGTCACTCTCCTTATGTGCTAATATATGTTCTCTTTCATCCTCACATTTTTGTCCGGTGCTTTTGATTCTTCGTTACTCAAGTGATTAAAGTACTATTATTTTTCTCCTTTTAATTCAATTTTATATTGATGAAGCAGACATTGATGTGAGACTTGTCGCTCACCCTATCCCCAAGAGGGAAAGCTTTAAGTATCTGGGGTCCATCATCCAGAGTAGTGGGGATATCGACGATGATATCACACACCGTATTGGGGTGGCTTGGACAAAATGGAGGCTGGCCTCTGGAGTATTCTGTGATAAGAAGATACCACCTAAACTCAAAGGTAAGTTCTACAAAATGGTGGTTAGACCATCTTTGTTGTGTAGGGTGGAGTGTTGGCCAATAAAAAATGTACATGTTCAGAAGATGCAGGTCACAAAAATGAGGATATTAAGATGGATGTGTGGTCACACCAGGAGTGATAATATAAGGAACGAGGCGATTCGGGAGAAGCTAGAGGTGGCCCCTGTAGCTGACAAGATGAGGGAAGCGAGACTGCGATGGTTCGGACATGTGCAGAGACGGAGTACCGATGCCCCTGTTAGGAGGTGTGAGAGGCTAGATTTGGGAGTTACATGAAGAGGTAGAGGTAGACCAAAGAAGTATTGGGGGGAGGTGATTAGATAAGATATGGTGAAACTTGATCTCACCGAGGACATGACCTTAGATAGGAAGGAGTGGAGGTCGAGAATTAGAGTAGCAGACTAATAGGGTAGATGGAAGGAGTTGTTAATTATCTGCCTTTTATATGTTATTTATCTGTCTTTTATATGTTAATTGTCCCGTATTTACTTATTATCATGTGCTTTTCGTTATTAATTGCTCTTCCTGTGCACTTTCTCCTTCTCTTTCTTGCATATTTATCATATCTAGCTTATTCTGCTGATGGATTTTTGTGACGAGGGTTCCTAGGAAACAGCCTCTCTACCTCTATGAGGTAGTGATAAGGTCTGCGTACATTCTACTCTCCCCAGACCCCACTTGTGGGATTCCACTGGGTATGTTGTTGTTGTTTGTAATTCAATTTTATCTCTAACTTTGTTTTTTCTTAATTTTACTTATTTTAATTAGGATTTACGCTAAGATGATAAGGTTATGGTAATGAATACGTGATAATTTAAAGTTACCTTGATCCATTTTGTTTTATACATTCTCATTTCCATGTGTTTAATTTTTCGTATTATAGACAAAAACTATATAATCCTTAAACGGTGGACTTTTTCAATGAAATATTGTTAAATTACAGATTTGTTTAGGGATGTGGTGCATTTGGCAGTAACATGATGTTAATTTGAAGAATGAGATAGATAATTAAAGACTAGGTGTATTATATTATATAAATATCATTAGATTTATATTATTTGGAGGAATTAAAACTTAATCCTAGGTTTGAAATTTAGGAAAAAATTAATTATAGAATTGGATGAGTTTTGAGTCTGGGTTAAACATATAGTAATATGGGTGCCATTGGACTCCTTCTAAAGTGTATATTTAATTAGAGAATTGTCATTTCGGGAGTTGAATTTAAGATTTGTCCATTCAGTTGAATTGTTCGAGTGTGGTTCGGGCACTGACGTAGGTTTGTCTATCCTTCTTTGTTATTGGAATTGAGTTATTGAATATTTGTATGTTATAATTTATGGAGTGGGATCATATCATGCGTTGGAAATTTTCTTATAATATCTGTGTGGAAAACTTAAATTATATATGCAGTTATTTTTGAAAGCATAAAATTCCTAAACTAATTGTTAAATTGTAAGTTTTTGTTAATTATGAAAGAATTATTTTTGTATCTTGTTAATAAAATAAGGGATCCTAAAATAAAATAACTGAGTACAAACCAAATTGAAAATAAAACCAAAATCGGAAGGAAATTTATAAGGTAACGTTAGGCATATATATATATATATATATATATATATATATATATATATATATATATATATTCACTTTAATCCATTAAGCTGCCTGCTTGAGTTTCCTTCTATGATCTTTTACTTTTGATTCATTTTGGCTCCAAATCTCTTCATTTCCATATTAATTTAATCCTACAATTTAATCGCACTATCTAGCACAACTCATAAAATTTATGCTCGAGAAGGATAAATAAAAGTATTTAATATGAGACAAGTGATGACCGAAAGTATATACTTTTGGCATAACATTGGACACAATATTGAGAATCGTGACTAAATTGGGAGATGATAATTTTTAAAAACGTAGCAGAAAATTTTAAAGAGAACAATATCCCAAAAATGTATAAAAAGGGGGGTGAATATATAACTTTGATAATTATTGTACTTATTGAGAGAAATATTGCTTCCATAATTGTGTCTTGATTTCATGCATCCTCACACTATATGTCATGATATTTTGAGAAGTTATGAATGGTGATTCGTATCATGAGTCCTTGACCATGAGCACTTAGGTGGCAAGGTAGTTGATACATTGAGATTCTTATCATGAGTCCTTGAGCACGAGTTAGGTGGCGAGGTAGTTGATATATTGTGATTGAGGTATATGGTCTGCGAGGTCCCCATGGGTCCCCTTAGTCTATGGAGCTTAGCTCGATGGGGGCATATACGACAGGTTGTACGGCGATCTTGATTCCACCTTGCATTGCATACCATCTCATTGTATTACTTGCGGTTTATTTGACTTGTCTTATGTGAGGTTATATATTACTTTATTCACGACATTCTATATAAATTGGCAGCACGGATGCCGGACTGATTTTCCTGTTGCAGTTGTATGGTCTTTATTTCTATTCGAAGATTGAAATGTACTTATTTCACTCGTTTATGTATTAGATGTTTTTTACACTCGTGACACCAGAATCTGGGATATGATTTTTTTTATTTATTGAGTTTTTCCGCTTTTATTGTATTTTATCATTGGGTTTGGAAATTTAGTAGCTCTTTAGTCATGATCCCATTTTGGGTCGTGACAAGAACATGCATGAGTAAACTAATTAAGAACTGAATGCAGAAGTAATTCTAGTACACCCATCGGAGAATTTCACACCTTCTAATTAAAGTTACTAAATCAACATTGACACAACAAACATTAGTATCATTCATGAAATTGAAAGAGAAGGGGAAAATTCACAAAGCAAAACAGCCTACCTATTAGTGAACAAAAATACAACACTACCAAAGAAAAAATCGAACAAAAATTGAAAACTTCGGTTAAGGGAATTAACAGAAAACATGACTGAGATGGGAAGAGGAAGAGAGTGTTGAGGAATGTTGGTAAGAACTTCTAATAGATACCTAAAATATCAATATACATGTCTTGCTTACAAATTAAATAATAGTACACGTGTTAATTGGCAGAAGGTTTAGCCCATGTATAAAGTACCACTTGCAGAACACTTGGTACAATAAATAATAATAGTGTTTGTCCTACCCCTTGTTGGCTTATAAAATAGAGTAATATATATATATATATATATATATATATATATATATATATATATATATATATATATATATATATGTATATATATATATATGTACACTATATAAGAAAACGCAAATCGGCAGACAACTCTTCGTCAACATGTCTACTTGAGTTGTCTGCTTCTTCTCCTTTGTTATATGGAACCTCAAAAAATTATTGTGGGCTTTTTAATTTAATTTTTTAATGCAGTTGTTTATTGACATGCCTACTTTAGCTGCTTGATTATATTTCTTCAGCTGTTTCAACTATGATTTTATAATATTATCCATAATAAATCATTTTCCAGCTGCTTCAACTGTGATTTTACTGTATTACCCTGATTAATTATTTTAAGCCATGTAAATACTAGAATTAGGACAAAACAGACACAAAATCATAAATTGAATCTTTACTTTTAAACTAGAGAAATAAAATTAAATAACTATATTAATATCTTTCAATGATTACATTTGTGCCGAAACAGAAGTACATTAAAAAATACAACATAAATAAACCAAAACATTTATGTATATTACTTAAAATAATGTAAAATGTATCATAGCTTACAATAATTGACAATTCAAAAAATTGGTTTCTCAAAATTTATGTGGGCAATATAAATTAAAACAAAATAAGTAACATATATTATTTAAAATTAACTTAAAATGTACTTTGAATCTCAATAATAAACAACTTAAATATTTTAAAAATATATTAAAGAAATCTACTACAAGTCGAGACAAAAAAATATATGTTGGATATATTTATATTAGTTTAGTGTATGTACTTTGCACGTATGTTTTCATGCCCCAGGAGGGTGTCCTGGACGTGGCCGGCACGCAGAGACTATTTCTAGTCCCCAAGCGAACCATTTGGCCTCATCACATTCATTCAATCAATATTTTTAACAAATCAGCTAAAGACTATGATAATAAAAGATGGACGATCTGAGTCTCATATAATCATATCAAATCAATGAGGCTAGTATGAAAGAAACTAGCTCAAAATAGTACCCAATCATCAAATTGACTCTAGTCTATGAAGCATCTACCGACTGTTAATTAGTGCCACTGAAAGACCCATAGCTACCTCAAATAAAAAAAAAGTAACTCTAAAGTCTGACTCTAAAAGCTAGATGAAAATATAAATGAGAATCCTTTTGAGTAGGGGAGGGCTCACCAACTCAGCTGACTGCAATAGATCCTCAACGTGCACCTGTTTATGATCTCTAGTACCTGTCTCTGCATCATGAAATGATGCACTCCAAATGGATTTCAGTTTGTGGAATGTATGAGTATGTAAAATAGCTGGTAGAATACTATCAACTCAGATAACTCAAATCAATCGATAAGGAATTCAACCAGATTGTCAAATGTCTATCTAAAGCAAGGATAAAGAGTAGACAACGACCCATCAATGCAATACAACCCAATCTGAATCAAATCTAATCCAATTAGAGTATTATCAGTATAAAACCTATCTGGGAGTTTCTCTTATCCGACAACAATCACTTATGAGCCAGTGATTGTACAACAATCTCGCTGATGTTACCATAGTTGTTTAGTATTTGCCAATAAAGAACGAATCGAATCCATAATGGATTCGGTCGATCAAGTGCTCTATTATTTCAGGGACTTACCAATCAAGAGGGAACATCCGATTTAATGGTTCAATCCTCACCTACGCTTGGCAATGTAGTTAACGAGTTCGAGTCGGGATTACTCTTACTAATTTCGGTGCTCAATACTCCTCCCAAGACTCAATGCTTATAAGACAATCCATCTCAATCAATCAGATCAATTAGTCTCGTAAGGACTCTCATCAGTCCATCAATTTTATTACAATTGGGACTTTCGATCTATCAATCATCTAACCAATTCTCAATCATATCCTTTAGAGAGCTTAGACTAATCAATAAGAGGGAAATCAATTAGACCAATCTTTAGAGTTTAATTATGAATACTCATAGGACCATCAAGTTCTATGAACCCATCATCATGCTCACATTACAATCAAATCTACATTCTCAAGTCAAGGCTTTAGACTCAATCCCTAGGTTTGTTCATGCATTCTTTTACAATTTAATATGTAGGGTTTATGAAATAACTCATGTAAAAATATTTATTCAATAAATCAAGTTTATGATGATCATCAACATATAAAAATACGTAGGATATGTATAATTTTGCAAGAAAACATGCATGAAGACTCAATACGTTCATCTAGCAATCTATCTCAATCAAGGAGCACATGGAAGAACAATTTCATGCTTTAGGTTAGCCTTACATACCTGGTATGGAATTTGACAATCAACTTTGCAAAAGTTCGTCCTCAATTCGCTTGAAGCCTCGCTCTTCCTCTCTTCTCCTTAGCCCTAGTCTTCGTTACAAATTTAGAAAGGCTTAAGAATGGATGTTAAAGCCCTTTTTACGCTTTAAACAACCTATTTTGATCGTGTTTTGAGTTTAGGAAAGGTGGGAAAGGACTAAAATGCCCCTACTTTTAAAACTGATCGTCAAGTACCGTGATGGGGCAAGTCTGCGATGCTGACTTGTCGCGCTTCAGTTTATTTTTTGACGAAAAACGTAAAACGCATTGAAAAATTATTTTTCTATAAAAATACACATAAAACGCATTTGTTTATATGTAATTTTTGGTAAATCACTTTCTGATTGATTTTCTAATCCAGTAGAAAATAATAGGACCAAAATTAAGTGCAAGTCCGTGACGCGGATATGTCACACACTTTTCTGGAATTGCATTTTCGCTTCGAAATTATCATTTGATTCGATTGCTCCAAAAATCAACTAGGACCATTTTCTCACACAATTTTTCATGTTGATCGCATTTTTGGACTCGAATTTGCCAACGGAGTTTAGGATGATGCGTTATGGGGGCGTCTCTCATCTATGGGTATTTTGGTAATTTTATCGAGTGTTACATATGTGTTGTATCAATCTAAAAATTTATATATAAATAGTACTTGCCATTAAAATAAATACAATATTCATATAAATAAAATTAAATAAATGTTATTAATTTAGTGCAATAGTTTAATCTATTATGAATGGGAAAAGATGAGAAAATCAATTCAATTGCATATAATATAGAAATATGTTTATGAATACATAAAGTAATAATTTGGAGTTGAATAGTTAGTGTTTTAATGAAGGGCGAAAAATTTAAACAACATTTGTAAGGGTCTTCTTGGCTTTAATATAGAATAGATAAATAATAAAGACTCTCCTTTTAGACAATATCGCATTTTTTTATTTTCTTTATTATTTAAAAATAATAATTTAATTATTTTTCTAATATTTAGATCACTTTCAGTTACTTTTAGATTTTGGTCTCTTTATTTTTAAGTATATAAAAAGAAATCTCCTATTTGCTATATACAACACACAAATACAATTGGCGTCTACTTTAAAAAATTTCTCCCGCAAAAAATAAAATATTAGATTATCTTTTGTCATTAGAAAGACTACAATTGTTTATAATGTAGATATATTAATAGTTTTTAATTCATAAAGTAATAACTTAGAGTTGAATAGTTAGAAGATAAATAATTAATTGATTAAAATTTAAAGTGAGACGGGGCAGGGAGTGGAGTGAGGCGAGTGCGAGAAGAAGAGAGGAAATAACAACAAGATCCTAACTATAACAAAAATTATAATGGTTTATTGAAAATAACACTTGTAACGAAAAAAATAAATTATTTACAAGTGGCTACTCCCTTACTTTCATACCTCATGTTTTTCATATCCCTTGTTTTTAATTATCCTCATGCGTTTGATATCATGAGTATATATATATATATATACACACACACACACACTCTAATGGTATCAAAATGAAAGAGTCAGTGCTTCAGTTGCTTGATGCCATCAAAGTATAGGAGGAGAAAACTACTCAATACCATTAAAGCATATACATACCACAAAAGTTTAGAGTTTAATAAATAATATTATGACTGTAATAAATAAGATTGTGTGTCAATATACTAATGAAATATCATAGATGATTAAGCTCAGTTCCATATGATACCACATGGTATCATATACCGATAGAATATCACAGATTAATGATGTTGATGTCATGTTGATGTAATGCACGAAACAAGAAAAAAGATAGGATAAGTGGATAAATAGTCTGGGTTAGATCCATTTTTTATAAATGATTTTTATTGAAACTCAATTTTGACCCTCCACAATATGAATTAATCATCGAGCTTTCAATTTAGCAATTCGAAATAATTAGCTTTCAAAAATGCAAAAAAATATCTTTAAGTGATTTTTAGGTTCAAATCTTTTAATTTCAATTATGTTTGTATATTGCATATTATATATATTTATTTCAAGTATTAATAGTTAAGTATTATATTTCCGTTAAGTTTTTCAAAAATTCTCAAATAGATTTTATCTTTAATCACTTTACTTTAACTTTTTTTTAGGATTAATTACCCCGTAATTGATTTAATTATTTTAAGTTGTTGATATTAAAAAGATCTTTAATTAATTTATATCAATTCATCTCGTGGTCAAATTAATCAATTGATTCAAATTGATCACATTTTAATTGGTCATATTTGTAATTAAGATGGCTAATTCTTAAATTCTCCCCTTAACCCATTCTCTAATCCAATTCCTAGCCCAAACTATCCTATTCCTAAGCCCAAAACCCAATCCCCCAGTCCAACTCTTCCAACCCAGTCCGCACACCCCCCGACCTAGCCCACTCTCTCATTAATTACCCCCTCCCACACGTTTCTTCCCTTTTCCCCATCCTCTCTCTCTTCGTCCTTTTCTTCTTCCTCTTGTAGCAAAACCAGACGACCAACAGCAAAAAACAGAGCCAAGGACGGTCGGCAGGCCACCCATTTCAGGCAACGCGACAAGATATACTCCCTCACGTACTCCCTACTCCCCTTTCCCTTATCCTTTCATACAGGAATCCGTTCAAGGAGTCACTCGACGTGTCTCACATCTAAGCCATTGATTCGAATCGATGACTGAGATGTGAGACTTGTGGAAGGACTCCACTTTGAAATTCAAATTCGACTCGAATTCCCCTCTTTACCCCTGTTTTTCTACTCGTTTTTGGCCCTAATTTTGGGGCTATAAAACCCCCATGTTTGCTCACTGATTTGGGGGGGGGGGAGGGTTTGGCATCCAGAAAATGGAGAATACTCTTTGTTTTAAGGAAAACTCAAATCTCTAGAAAGCCTTAAAGAAAAAATCTTGAGCGGATTGTGCTCGTGATTCGCTTTTAAAACCAGAGTTGTTAGTGGTGGTGCGGAGCGTCGTTGCTAAGCTCGTTGTCACCAGTTCCTGCTCCAAAAGAGGTAATAAGCTTAATCTCGTTTTACTTTAATCTTTTCTGAGTTTGGATATTCCTTCACAGCTTGTTTCGATGGTTGTTACATGTCCTACTGTGTTATATTGTTTCGTGCTGTTATTTACCTGATTTGGGTATGGTGATTATGTTACCATGTTTATTTGCTATTAGCATTCAGTTGATCGTTGAAATTATTGAATTATGGAACATGGAAGATATGCATATATATATATATATATATATATATATATATATATATATATATATATATATATATATATATATACATATACATATATATTCTTCAACTACTCCATTTCTACATCTATGCTTTCTGCTTATGTTAATTAATTAACTTGTGTGTGTACGTATGTATGTATATATGTTGGTTGATTTTTTTTCAGTTTTGTGACCATTGAGGTAGTGATAACGATATTTCTATATGGGCTTTTATGTTTGTTTTTAATTTCAACGAGATGAGTACGTGTTAATTCTTAATTTCAAGTTATTGAGTTTTTATATGTTGAACCTTAGATTCAATGTCATGGGTTTCCTATGTCGATTTTAACTATTGAGTTCCATGTGTTGGTTGTAGCTTCAAAACATAGGTTATATGTGAATTCTTAGTTAATGGATTTTATATGCTTGTTTAATTTCGAGGTTAATGAGTTTTATGAAATTTTCTTTTTTTTATTTCAAAGAATATGGGTGGATATTTTGACTTTTGGATTCAAGTTATCGAGTTGTGGGTTTAAATATGTTTTTTTGGATCCCTAATCTATTTTTTTTTATTTCTTACGCATCTGTCCGAATCCGTCTGGACTCCATCCTTGCATTTCGGGTCAAGCCTTGAGGACCTTGCAGATTAAGGGGCTGAAGTATAAGTTTAGGTGTCGGCATGCAGTTATTATAGATCAGAAAAGCTGATTTGCAGGTCAGGAAAGCCAGGAATCAGTGTATATACACTGGTATACACTAAGTATATATAGCAGGAAGTGAAGCCAAGGGCCCATTTCCTTTGGGCATTGCAGCAAAGAGAATTGGGCCTAGCCGGCCCAATCTTTTAGAAGGATTTAGGACAGGTTAATTGAATTGGGCCTGCCAAGCCCAATTGTTATTTCTTTTTATTTCCTTATGTTTTTACTTGTTTTTGTGATATTTATTGTTTTATTTCTAACTCTAATTTGATATTATTTTACATGTTTAATCTAATTGAAATTTCCCAGAGTCGATCATTTATGTTATTCTAATACCTTTGAATATTTTGACGATAAAATCACCTTTTAAGGAATTTGACTCTATGAATTTTTCCTTAAAAGACTTCAAGTATTTTCCGTGAAACAACTTATGAATATTTTTCTTCTTTTAGTCACCTAGTCTAATTCATCAATTCCATTAATTAAGTAAAGTTTGGGATGATTTTAATATTATGTTTTATTGATTATTTCTTAAAGTAGTTCACATAGTTAATGTTAATTGAATAAAATATGATTAAAATGTTAACTGTTCCATTTTCCTAATTTTTTGAATATTTCACTTGAGCTTCTCTAGTTAATGATATAAATTAATATTTTTAAAGTTAGTCAAAATTACCTAATCACTGGATAACCGCGTGTTAGCGGCCATTTCGAGTGCGTAAAACCTTCTCGAAGTGAAAATATGAACCCGAACCTTTTCCTCTGCATTTTAAAAGATTTCTTTTCTGTTTGAGTCTTTTAAAATATTTTAATAGTTTTCTTGGTTTTTCTTTAAAAATCAAGTGGCGACTCTCAAAAAATTTCGAAGATTCGATTTACTTTAATTAATTGAATAATAAATCGAATTTTCGAAAACCCAAAGCTATTTTTCGCAATAACAATTTTACAATTAGATTCATTTATATAATTTTTCGCATGTTTGTCAAATAATGTAATTTTTTCGGAAAACTAAACTTATGACCCTTTAAAGCAAATTACTTACATTCATATACCTTTTTATATTTTATGCCCCTCTATTATCAAAATTCGCCCCACTTCTATTAAAATTTGCGCACTAACGTCATCATCCACCTTATATTATAGACCAATAGGGTAGAGTATACATACACCGATAAGATATCACAAAGGATTAAACTCAATCCTATATGATACCAATATTGTATTAATATACCGATAGAGTATCATCACAAAGAATATATTTCTACTAATTTAGAATTTAATAAATAAGTTTGTAACTTTAATAATTTTCTCTTAATTATTTTATTTATTAGAAAAAGAGCTTAAAATTATATGATACCGATAGGGTATCAATATATCGACGTAGTATTACAAAAATATATTTTCTACCAATTTAGAGTTTAATAAATAATTTTGTAACTTTAATAATTATCTAGTCCTATACGATATCGATATGGTATAAATATATTGATGAAGTATCACAACAAATATATTTTCTGCTAATTTAGAGTTTCTTTATTTTTTTATTTGTTTCTTATTTATTTCTTTAAAAAATATAATCCTATATGATATCAATTGGGTCAATATACCGCCAGAGTATCACAGAGGATTGACCTCATTCTATATGATGTTGGTATGGTGTATATATACCACCAGAGTATCATAGAAGATTATTTCATAGTATTCATGACCATATCAACATGACATCAGGGTGAACTAACACAGGGAAAAATGGGATAAGAAGGTAAATGGTTTGAGTCATGAGTCCATTAAGGATAAATAGCTTTAATTGGATACATTAATGACAAATAATTTCACATTAGGTCTATTTTGTGTATTTTTTTTCCAATTTTTTCTACTTAGATCCATCAACATGGTTGCCAAGCCCATATTCATTTTTAATGGGCCGGATTAGAAATCAAACAAATGAAGCCCAAATTGAACTGCTTTCTTTCTTTTTTTTCCTTCCCAAACCCTCCTCTGCTCTTTACCCTTTTCTCTCTGTTTCTACTATAAACTCCTCTTTTGTTTTCTTTCTCAGCTGAGAAATCAAAGGAGAGAAGAAACTCCATGGCGGATGTGGTACAATACAAGCTGGAGCGTATGCTCCCTGAACTGGATGACCTTGAAAAACGCGGTCTATTTAGCCGCCAGGAAATAGCGGAAATAGTGAAACAGCGTCGGAAGTTTGAGTACAGGCTGAAGAGACCTAGCCCATTGAAGCAGGATTTTGTAGCATACATTGACTATGAGAAAAGTCTCGATTCTCTACGACTTCTACGTAAGAAAGCTCAGATGAAGAAAACGGGCGATAGAAAGTTGAAAAAGTCAATTTCAGATTATGCTGGAGTTTCCAGGATTATCGAGATTTATCGGCTCGCCACTACTAGGTTTAAGGGAGATATAGAGCTTTGGTTTCAGTATTTGGAGTTCTGTAAGGAGCGAAGGAACGGGCGAATGAAGAAGGTGCGATTACCTTTTGCAGAAACTTGCTTATTTGGAAGCGCTCAAGTTTTGTGTTTTATCCTTAAATTAGTTATCATTCCATAAGCCAGACATTTAGAGAGTTTGTAAATTGTCTTTAAAATGTGCGTAATTCTTTACTATTGGAATGACAGAACAAAGTTATTAGAGAGCAAACAAATTCTAAAAAATTGGAAATAGAAAAGCTTAAGATGAATTAATGAAAAGCTTAAGATGAAATAATGAGTACGCCATAATGGAAGGGCGGTAAATTTTTCTTTTATTATGTTGAACTGTCTTTTATTTGATAAAAAGGTTCCATTTGTCAAGCATCGAGGGTTGTCGATAGCGTATTAGTTTTGCACCTTCTGCAAATGAGCCAGTTTGATGAATTTATTTTCTACATAAAAGTCCCATGCTGAAAGGTTTAAATGTGTATTTTGAATGTAATTGTAAATCAAGGAAGTCCACACAATAATAAACCTTGATTACCAAGTTGGTTTACTAAGTCTATCTTGTGGTCATATTTCTAGTTTTTAACTTTTTAATTTTTCTTGGGATTTAACAAACAATATATATTTCTAAATTATTGGTTCTCTTACCTGGATTTATGCACTTGCATATGATCATTGGCAACATGGTCAAATGGAAAAATCTATCTGGATTCTGGTGTTGATTTTCCTCCTATGTTTATGAATTCCAATGGCCCAGTGTTCTCTAAAAGTCGATAGGTTGTTTATTTGACTGAAAAAGATCTTTGAAAGCTTGTTCTGCATAAAGTGCATTCGAATTCTCTTGATAATTAAAACTTTCTAGAGTCTATTTGGGTACATGGTTGTGGAGAAAGGTGAAAAAATTAAGTGAATAGCTAACCAAGGCTCTTTACTATATGCTAGATGTATATTTAATCAAAAGTTGCCAATGGTTCAAGTAGGATTTGGAGCATGAGAATGTCTTAACTTGGATGGCGTTCTTTCTGTCAAATCATTAAATGTTGAGAAACTGTGCTCTCGGGTGTCTTATACTATTCTCATGCCTATTATACTTCAATAGGCCCTTGCGCAGGCAATCAGGTTTCATCCTAAGGTGCCTGGAGTATGGATATATGCTGCAGCTTGGGAATTCGATAACAACTTAAATGCTGCGGCTGCTCGGGCCCTAATGCATAGTGGCTTGAGAGCATGTCCAACTTCTGAGGATCTGTGGGTGGAATATCTCCGAATGGAGCTTACATATCTAAATAAATTAAAGGCTCGCAAAGTTGTGCTAGGAGAGGATGAGGGAACACTGGCTCGCTCTGGCAAAAATGCTAAAGAGGAACAGTGGAGAAATGAGAACAAGGAATTATTTATTGTCCTTGATGATAAAAGCGAGGAAGACAAATTATCCAACCTTCACGATGGAGACTCGAAGGAGAGATTAGATTTATTTAGGGAACAAGGTTTAAGTGTTCTTCAGACAGTTTACAGTGGTTCTATTAAAGCCCTTCCTTCCAGTTTCAGTCTAAGAACAAAGTTTCTTGAGATACTAGAAGCAACAGATTTAGGTCACTCAGAAGATATGCGAAATGAAATACTTGCTGATATGAAACGGGACTTTTCAACAGAACCAAAATATTGGGATTGGCTTGCAAGACAGGAAGTGATTGATCTTAACAATCCAGAGATTACTGAAGCAATGACAGCTGATCAGTTAAGCAGAGCAATTCAGGTAAGTCCAAACCTTAAGTTGATCCACATGTTTGATATTGATGTTATAATCTAATCCTGCATTGCCTGTCTAATGTGATACTTTCTGGATCTTTCATGTCTAATATCACGTGAAAAGGACATATGTTTGCTAGAAACGTGGGCTAGCTATTTTGTAATGAATGTTCTTAATTCGTTAGTAATCCTCAGTCATTGTTTGCTCCATCCTCCTGTCTTAAGGAAAAATGGCATAAATTCTGGAATTACCCCTTCTGAGTATCCATTTAGTGTGGTTAGAAGATAGTTCCTTCATGCGCAACAGGGTGTGCATTTGAACTTTACTGTTCCAGTGATTAAATCAGATGACGTCTACCAAAAGTCTTTTGTTGCACATGAAATTTTACGATGCTTGTGCTTCACTGTTTGAGATCTTCCTTTCTTTAGTTTTATGATTTGATTAACCACTGTTTTTCAGAATCTTCTGTATAACTTCATTCATTAGCAGGTGCAGGCAACTGTATATTCTTGAGTGACAAATCTGATGCTCTTTTTGTGGGTTTCGAGGGGGTGGTTGGGGATTGGAGCTTTCATTATCTGCAGTTCTTTTATGGTTCATATCTGTACCCTGCTGACAAGGCTACCCGCATCGGTGCTGTAGGTTTATGAGGAAGGTTTGAAGATTGTGCCTTCAGCCTCAATGTTTGATTGTTATGCAAAGTTCTTGATGGATGTCATCCATTTTAAAAATCAGGGAAGTCAATCTTCTGAGCACTTCACTGCAGCTAGTCATGGTATGGATCCTATTTCACATCTCTTGGTAGTATATGAAAAGGCTGAAACCATGGGGTGCATCACAGAAGATCTTGCTTGTCAGCATGTTTCCTTTTTACTGCAACTTGGGAAAGTAGATGAAGCTAAGACTTTGGTGGAGAAATTGTGTTCTGGAAAATTTTCAGAAGCAGTGCAGCTATGGGCTTTACGGTTCTCAATAGAAATAAGATTTATCCAGAAGAACTGTACTCCAAATAAGGCAGCTCTGTCTTCCATCTTTGAACCCCTGAGAAATGTTCTGTTGAAACTTTCCATATCAGAAGCAGAAACTATATGGCTTATGGTAGGCCAAAGCTTAAACCTTTCACTGTTTAGTCTTTGTCATGCATTATAAGACGGTGATAGAAATTGTATTGCTTCTTCTGATTTGGATGTGATATATGATATCTTGCTTTCCAGTTGCATATATCGATATTTCTTCTACTATTTCATTTTTGGTGTAAAAAAAAAAATTATGTAGATGAAGCTGAATCTTACTAGATATTATAGAATACTTGTAAGATGACCAAGGATGAACCTTTTGCTTCTTTTTGAAGATGTAAATTCACTATCTTTGTACTGATGATTGATATACTGTTTCTTTAATAAAAGGGAAACTCTGCTAGTTGAATAGATTCCTATTGTGAGTATTGAAGTTTGATGCAATACTACATATATCATGCAAGTCTAGGCAGTACTTATATTTCAGCAGATTCCATTCACTGCCACGTTATGTTGACTATGTTAGAGATGTATCAGTGGTTGAAACATATGCAGGCTACACCATTTCACTGTCATTTGTGTTCTGTTTTTTTTGTGTATTTGCTTTTTTATTTTTTCAGAATGGGGAAGCGTCCATTGAGGGCTTCATGTGATTACATATATAATGCTAGTCTAAGCAATGTTTGTATGTTGGCAGATCTCATTGAGTTCAGTGCATGTTATCATATTAGAGATATACAAGTAAATGACAGATGCATGAGGCGACCGAGTTTTACTGTTGTTTGTGTATGTTTTTGGCATAGAGTAGCATTCATCAATAGTGCGGGATTTGTCCTTGTCTATGTGAAACTAAACTAAATATTACCCAATCACTAATATTTTTCGCGGTAGTTGTTAGGATGGAAGCTCTAGCTGAGCCAAAAAAAAAAAAAGGACCTCTGGAGACAGTTGCGTTGTATTTTGATCAAGCACGAGAATCTTCTTTGTTTATCATTTTAATTTTTCTTTCGAGTAATATTGTTTTTTTTTATTAAAAAAAGAAAATGCTTCGAGTAATATTGTTACTTGCCCTTCTGTCTGATTTCCTTATATGCTTTAGTTTTATTAGTGTTGAATGAGTGGGATATTTATAAGCTTGAACTTCATATTTCCATTTACTATGAAAAATGCTTAAGATCCATTTACATTACATATTATGCAGGCACTCAAATATTTCTCCACTCATAAGAAGTTCTTTGACAAGTTGGTGGAGACTTCTATGACTTTACTGGCCAAAGATGGTGGAAGTGATGATGATTTTTCCCTCTCTACTACCATCGTCAATTTTGTTCTGCAAAGGGATGGACTTGGGAGTGCTAGAGAGTTGTATAAGAGGTATGCTACTGTTGATTGATTATTGTCATGTATATATAGTGCAAACATCTATGTTTGATAAACTTTTCTGTTATAGTGAATGTGTACTTCTATGTTAACCTGAAGAAAAACTTGTTTAAGACCATCGTAAAAATATGCTGACATCTATCTTTAGCCCCTTCTTTTAGGTTCAGGGAATACAGTCTACAAAATGAACCCGCTTCCAACTGCATCACTTTATGAACAAATCATTGTCCTTCACTATTGCATTAGCTAATCAATTGTTTTCTGAAGTTGGTTTAGGTATTTAGGTACCATGTTAGTTCACTTGCTTACTAGTATTAAAAAGGTCAACCAGGTTCCTTCTCAGCGCAACTCTTACTTGATATTGGATTGTTTAAAATTCAGGGACTTCCAGGAAGTTTTTTTTTTTTTTTCAGTCTTTAGATGTAGTTATCCAGTATTATTTAACCAAAATTTCTTCCGACATGTGGAATCAAATTTAGGGGTGCTGAGATGCTAGATTCATTTGTTCTTTAAAGAGCAATAGATACCTGTTGACAGACATTTGATGGCCTTGTGCAGATTTCTTGCTTTACCGCATCCAGGACTTTCTTTATATAGGAATTGCATTGAGCTGGAATTGAACCTTGCGTCTAGTGGAGATAAGATTAGTCTGGTAAATGTCCGAAAACTGTTTGAAACTGCAGTTACAACTTATGATCAAGATGTCAGATTGTGGCAAGACTATTACAATATGGAAGTCAAGGTACGTGATGTTTCCTTCTCCTCCTCCTTTAGCGAACACATTATTTTTCTCACTAAAACAAATAGCAGGAAATGTTCAGAGATATGCTGGGACTTGGAGGAAAAAGCTGTGCACTGTTTCAACTACAATTGTAAACCTAAAATAAACAAATGTCTTCTTTCTTACAAATTAACCTTTTAAATGATCACACACCTTGACATGGTTATAAGGGTCATGAGTTCTAAGTCTTAGTGTCAACACATAGTTATTTACAGTTGGTTCATGATAATGAATAATGCCCACATGTCAGCATGCATGATGAACATAAAATTTTAAAAAACATACTTATGCTCTCGCTAATATTTTATATTTTAGATATATTTGAAATTAGTCCATCTTTGTTATATGGGGGTGGAGTGTTGGCTAGTCAAAAACTCACATGTTTAGAAGATGCATGTTGCGGAGATAAGGATGTTGAGATGATTGTGTGATCATACTAGAATTGACAAGATTAGAAATGAGGTTATTCGAGAGAAAGTGGGAGTAACCTCTATCACAGACAAGATGAGAAGCAAGACTGAGATGGTTTGGGCATATGTAGAGGTGTGTGGACACCCCAGTTAAGAGGTTTGAGAGATGGATTTAGAGGTTATGCAGAGATGTAGGGGTATTAAGAGGTGTGAGAGATGGATTTAGAGGTTACACAGAGAGGTAGGGGTAAACTGAAATAGTATTGGGTTAGGTGATTAGATAGGACATGACGTAGCTTCGCATCACCGAGGACATGACATAGCTTCGCATCACCGAGGACATGACCTTAAATAGGAGTGGTGGTCGCATATTAGGGTAAAAGGCTAGTAGAGGTAGGATATTGTCTTGCCTTGTGAACATTGAAGGTTTGTCATAGAATTAGTTGTGCCATTATAGTTGTGTTGTTATTGCTCTTTGATTATTCAGCTACTTTTGTTATTTTTTCTTGTAGAATTGACATTGTTCTTCGTTTTAGCCGCTATTTTATATCTATTGATTATGTTCTCATTTTGTGGAGATTTATGTTACTTAAGGTCATGGACTATGGATAGATGAGTAAGCATCTAGTGCTAATTCTCTTTTTAACTACTGTTCAGATGGGAACATCAGAAACTGCAGCAGCCGTTCACTGGCGAGCACGAAAAACCCTCAAGAAGGGTATTTCCCTTCTACCCTCACTGGATATGTGATCAATGTCTAAATGTGAAAATACCATCAAAATTTGACTCGGGAATACTTTGAACGTAATATAACCAAAGTTCTCTCTGAAGGACATTTCTTATGCGGTGCACCATCTCTTACTGCCTATCTTAAACTACCTCATAACTTGCAGTATTGGTTCTGTTTTGATGACATGCTTTAGGATCTTATGTGATCCTGAGTCACTGTTAAAGCAGCCTTGCTATGTTCTTACGCAAGATCTTGACAGCAACTGTGATATAAATCTTTTAGGAGACCTATTTATCATCCTCGTTCCAATTTTCTTGACCTCTCAAACTACTTGGAACAACAAAATTTTGTAGACGAGTATCTTTAGCTTTGTGTGTCAAACAGACAATCATTTTTATCAAGACAAGAAAGCCTTCTAAAAGCCTTTTAGCAGGAACTGAAGGTATGTTACTGAATTTTGTTGTGTACGTTGAGTTCCTATCTGAATTTTTTGTATAGTTGCAATACTCTAGAATTTCAGCTTTTCCGATTGCATTGTTGCACCCTAATATATGCACTTTTTGGTGATTTAGATCTTATCCTATTGATTTTAGTGATTGGCACCCAATGATGTTGTATGAGCTAAATATAAATTGAATAGGAAAAAGTAACTTTCAATAAATTTTGTTTATAAAAAGGACATAAAACTAAAAATCGGATCCCTAAGCTAACATGGTTAATTTTTGTTACTCAAGAATCAAATACCTATTACAAAACTTCAAATATGTTGCAACATTACCAACAAAGAATTAAGCTAACATGGTTAATTTGAAGACTCTCTCCTTTTGTTCAAATATAATAATATTTTCATGTTTGCCGTAACTAAAATATCATTGATCAATAGTTGTCTCTAGTTAATTGCGAAAGACTTGTTTTTCTCACTCTTGTGTCTACATTTCTACAATTATAGAAATGATAAGGACTAGATTCTTTTGTACTCGTTTGTCAATCATAAATACTAAAAAATAATAAATATTAACTTTAAATGAGATTTTATAGTCGCACAAATTTCAAAAGTCTAACTGTGTCAAGTCAAATAACATCACATAAATTAGAATGATAAGAGTATAATATTTGTCAATCATCAAAATTTTGAATTCAAAAAATAGAAAAGACATGAATTCAGGAACAAACAAGGAAAAGTGAATAACGAAGAGCATGTTTGAAACCATAAGTAGTTGAAGGACGAAGGCTGTTTTTAAACAACAAACACAGTAGTGCTTTGACACATAAATTTCCTCCCAAAGAAATAATGTTCTTTAGAATGATTTCTGTTGCTACACTAATTTTATCACTGGACAAAATGTTTTCAGTTTTGTATATCCATTCAAAAAAGTAAATAATTATCATCTCAACATAGAACAATATATGTGTAGTGCAGTCAGCAGTGTGTCCAAAATAGAATTCCACTTTTTCTAGTATTATTATTGTACCAAGCAAATTGAGTTTACTACAATATCAAATGGAGGTTATTATTGTACAAAATATTCAATGGAGCTTTTTAAAAGTATAATAGAGCTTGAACTAATCTATCTTATAGTATTTAGTTATGTACCTAACCATTCATTTCCATCCATATATACAAAGGCGTGTTTGGGGTGAATTCCGAGGCTGGCAAGATTTATGAAAATACTTCTACGCTCAAATTGAAGCCATAGATTCATAGGGGCCTAATTCCGCTTTTGGGTGTTAATTTTGATTTTTATTATTTCAAAAATATTTTTTCTATAAATCATATGGGTGTGCTTCAGTTCGATTTTATATATTATTGGTTTTCAATATTTTAGAGTATGCTAAATCAATAAGAATTCAATATAATATTTTTTATCGGTTTAAAGTCCTTAACGGTTCGGTTTTCGATTTACCCGATAAGAATGATAATGAGAATTTACATTAACAAAAAGTAGATAGTGTCAAAAAAATGGAGACAAAATAGTAGTCAAAAATGGAGGCAAAAAGTAGTCAACAATAGTTGCCAATTTGGTTTTGGCAACTTGGTTGGCAAGTTGTCAAATTGGTTTTGGCAACTTGGTTGGCAAGTTGCCAATTGTTTTGACAACTTGCTTGGCCACCATTCTTGTTGAATTGTCAACAATGGTAAGCTAACTTTTGCCTATAAAAGGAGCACTTTGGCTCCTCATTTTTACATATCCAAAAAAAAAGGAAAAAACATCCATAACAACATCCCACAAGAGAAATCCAAAGAGAGTAAAACACAAAGAGAGTTATATACCAAGAGAAATATAGTCTTGTCCTCTTTAGTGAGTTGTTCCTTTTACGAGAGAGAAGTGTTTATTATTGTTTTCTCCTTGTATTTGAGAGCAGTGTACTTTCTATTGTTATAGTGAAATCCTTCTGCCCCGTGGTTTTTCCCCTCTATTTATTTGAGGGTTTTCCACGTAAAATATCGTGTCTAATTTATTTTCATCATTATTTATTATCACATCAAACTTTAGTTGTGGTGCTTCTTCACCTAACAGATAGAGGGCGAAGATTATGTTTATAAACTTGCAAAAACTATAATTAGTTAATTATAAATTAAAATATTAAAGTGGATAACTAATCACTTAAATACTGTAAATATTAAAATAGGCAAACTATTGTTATAGTGTCCTATTACTATTAAATTACTAATATTTAATATTTACGAAGGGTAAGATAGTAAATTATTATAATCTTATTGGGTTATCGATTTATTCAATAACCCAATAGTAAAAACCAATATCGAATCGATAACCCAATAATCTTTTTATTTAAAACCATTAAAAATCCAATAACCTAATAACTCAATAACAATAAACCAATAACGCTTTTATTGGTCGGTTTGATTTTTGCACACCCCTAATAAATCATAATTTTTATTATTAGTGTAATGATATTTATACTTTATGTTATCATATTTTTTATTATTGGTGTAATGATATTTATACTTTATGCTGTCATACTTTTATCATTGGCATGTGATGATATATATAGTTTATACTATTATATTTTTGAAAAGGCTTAACTCATAAACAAACACATAAACTTGTCCTCGTTTTTCACTTAGACACCTAAACTAAGACAAGTTCCTAATAGACACCTCAACTGCTAAGATTTGATCCCATTAAACGCTTTTATCCTACTTGGCACTCTCTACATTCCTTTTTATGAGTTAAATAGGATAAAAGTGTTTAATGAGATCAAATCTCAGCAGTTGAGGTATCTATTAGGAACTTGTCTTAGTTTAGGTGTCTAAGTGAAAAATGATGACAAGTTTATGTGTCTGTTTATGAGTTAAGCCTTTTCAAATTATAGTGATTTTTAAAATATATAAATAAATAAAATCACCCTTACAGAAAAATGACACTGTCATAAATAATTTTTTATAAAATCATGCATAAAATTAATAAGATAGAAATTTCATAGCATTATGTTTCTGATACAACTTTTATCCGCCTTTTGTCATTACTCCCATACTTTTTATCTTTTCCTTTTCTAAAATATACTCCCTCTCTCCATCTTTACTTGTCCGCCTTTTGTCATTACTCTTATACTTTTTAACTTTTCCTTTTCTAAAATATACTCCCTCTGTCCATCTTTACTTGTCCCCTATACTATTTTGGAATGCCCAACGATACTTGTCCGCTATATAAAATCAAGAGACAATTTTACACTAGGTTCCTAATTTACCCTTATCATTAATTATTGTCATTTTCCTATCACATTTTTCAAGATATCATATTTATTATATTCAAAGGGTAATTTGGTAAAACTACCCTATTATTTATTATTTCTTAATCTATGTGTCAAGTCAACAGGGGCCAAGTAAAGTTGAACGGAGAGAGTATAAATAATAATTAATGCAAATATTAGTTGAAGTGGGAAGGGATGATAGGTGCGGAAATGAATGATGATTTCGTTTTAGGCATTATCTCGATTGTTTACTTCTTCTTTTTTTTTTTTTAATTTTACCTTTGTCAAATAATAATTATAAATATTTTTTTTCTATATCATTGATGATTTATTTAAATTAATTTATAAAATTATCAAAAATTTTATTTTTATTTATTTTATTAGTAATAAAATTATAAAATTAAAAAACACTTTAAGTCCATAAAATTTACGCCTCATATTTTAGGATTTACGCTTCACTTGGGATTGCATAAAATATGCCGCCTCGCGTTTCTACCTTTTAAAATATTGTGGATGACTTATAAAGAATTACATCAAACAAAAAGGTCGAAATAATCTTTTAAATAGGTGTACAGTCTAAATAGAAAAAATAACTCTACAATTTTTCAACATTTTAGGTGTTTCTTTTAAAAAAAAAATTATTTAACAGATTCTCATGTCAAAAGAATTGCATACAAAAAATAACATTTATAATGGTTCGTACAAGGGATATCTTTGAAAAAATCACTAAAAGAGTCTATTTGAATTAGTTTTTGGTTTATGATTTATAAGTCAAAAAATATAAATTAAAATTAACTTATAACTTTTGATTTACTTATGTTATTTTTACCTTAAAAATAAGTGCTTATAAATACTTTTTAACTTTATCCCAATACTTTAAAATTATTTTAACTTAAAAGCATATAAAATAATTCAATCCAAATGGACATTACCAACTAAAGAAAGACCGAGCGCACATAGCAACAAGTCCAAATGAGCTTTTATTAATTGTCTACCTATGAAAAAAGATCCAGTCAAGTACTTTTCCATCGGGTAATGTTCAATAGTCCATCATATTCATGCCACATGGATCTTGTTGAAGAACAAAAAATCCCACATTGGTGGTTAATGAGATGGGTGGACTCCTTATAAGGCTTGGGCAATCCTCCTTCCTTTGAGCTAGCTTTTGGGGTGTGAGTTAGGCCCAAGACCTAATTTTACAGATCTCAAAGCAATTTATGATTGAGATTTATTTCAAATCACATACTTATATAGAGAAGCCTAAAAATGGCAAAACTAGATTATTCACATTTTTTCGTTTAATACTTTCTTCCTTTAAAGTGTAATGTATATGTATACACACACAATTAACAAGTTTATAAAAAAAATATAGCTCAATTTTACTTTACTAATCAAACTCCCAACATATGAATTTTTTGTCAATTAAAAACTATATTTAATTTTTACTTTTCTTATATCACTCCCCAAAAAATCATCTCACGAGTCATTATGACTTGCGAATTTGAAATTTTGCAGTCTTGTAAGGTGACATTTTTATTTTGAAAAATAAAATTAAATATTATTTTTAATTGATAAAAAAATTCATATATTGAGAATTGAATTAGTAAAATAAAATAAGTTATGTTTTTTTATTAATCATATGCTTCACTTAAGAGGAAGAAATTAACCAACCGGATCTTTTTCTACCTACCTATGGAGAGTGTTTGCTAAAAAAATAATACTTATTTCACGGAAAATATTTTTTAACTAAAATAAGTGTGTTTTTTTAATTTAATATAAATGTAGATATGAAATGTGTGATGGTGCAAATCGGGGCTACGAGGTGAGATAAGAGTGTGGGGTGGTAGTAATGGAGCCTATCGCAGTGGGAATAAAGTGAAGATTAAATAAATGATTTTTTTTTCTAATTTTATTAGGAGAAAAAAATAAAATATATTTTTCAACATAGTAATTAAAGCAGCGTGTGTAGACATTATTTCAAGAATTAAGTTGTTTAGGTACAAGTTAGATGCTTCTTCTTCACCATATCATTATCTTAACAAAAAACAAAAACTGCTAATCTATTTCCTCTTGTAAGTAACAATTTTTCAAATGTTCTGAAAAAGATAAAAGTTGTGCCATGTACAAACATTAAACTGTGTGAAGTTTTATCTTTCACATTCCCAAGGCATAAATCTAAGGTAATAAATACTCCAACCCCTTATCCTCCCTTCTCCTTCGGTTGGTACAAATATCAATAATGCTCGATTACTAATGTTGGGACTATTTTTTATCAAGTGTTTAGTTCTTTACTTTTTACCTAATCTTATGGTTGGTTTAAAATTTTACATAAACCTTCTTTTCCAATTATGGGATATTATATTTCATGTAATTGAGTCAAGTAGATAATTGTCGGAGATTTTTTTTAGCCTTCTAACTAGCTAGGAGAGGAACAATTTTGTTATGTTATCTACTTAATTTCTCACTTGAGTTATTCAAGATAAGTCATTGTCATCTTAAAATAAATTGATTATTAACAAACATTAATTTTTAATTTAATAAAGATAGAACATTTACTTTTAAAATCGAAAAGACCATAAATAATAATAAGATCGAATAAACCATCTATGTTTACACATAAAAATTGCAAGTTGTAGTTTTAAATGGAGTTAATATCTTAAATCACTGAGTTTTAAGAATTTATCTATTGAGCTTTGTTTTGTATAATAAAATCACTCAATAAGGCATTTGTATCAACAAAATAACTCAACTAAATTAATTATCCAAATAAATTTTTGACTTGCCAACTTTATTTTTTATATTATGTAAATATGAACCCATAAAGAGATAAAATTTTAACATTTGATATGACAAACAATTATTTTATATTATGTAAATATGAACAGAAAAATGAAAAAAAAAATTGTAAGTTAATTTATTTAAAAAAAAAATTTTAGTACAAAACTACAAAAATAAAACACAACATCAAAAAAATTTAAAAAATGATTAAAAGAATTTGAGGGGATTCATGGATAGTTCGGTCATTTACAGCTTGTTTGGATGGTGGTTTGCCATGGTTTCATAATGTATGATACTGTATGGTACGGTATGGTATCGTACAGTACAATACCATACAATGTTTGGATAGACTGTATGGGTTGCTACTGTTTAATGATGATTTGTTGTTTGATTTGACTGTATGGTACTGTATCGTAACTTATAGATTTACAAAAATATCCTTAATTAGTATAAATATTAAATTTATCAATAAATTTTTAATATTTTTTTAAAAAAAATAAAATACATAGAATCAAGTAGGGAACCATACAAGTTAATATATCTCCAAACCATACAAACAACGTAAGAAAATAAAAAAAGTAAGAACTTTTTTTTTTTTAAAAAAAAAAGACCTCAAAAAATAGGTTAAAACGTGAAAGAAAAACGGGAGGGGAAAAAAAGTTTCAAAAGTTGATGGGGAGAAAAATAAGTAATACAAAAACAATATAATAAAGAATAAAGGATAAATTAGAACTATTTAGATTTGAATAAGGGTATAATTGGAAAAAAAATAAGGAAACCATGGGATACCACCAAATTGGTGGTTTAAAAAAGTGAGGGGTTTCATGGTTACAGAACCATGAAACTAAACCATACCATACCATATAATTAATGAAACAATCAAAACAAACGTCGTTCTCTTAGTAACCATACCATACCATACCATGAAAAACCACCATCCAAACAAGCTGTTAGGGGGCTTATCCAAGGATTGTTAAACCTTGGAGTAGCTATCCCTCCATTTTCTAGGGATAAAATAATACCATGAATGAAGTATAACTAATCCATGGGTTAAATCAAATAAATTAACCAAACAATGGATTAGTTAAATTATCCAAGGACTATTCTTAATCCATGGACTATTTTTATATAATACATCCTACCAAACGGGCCCTTAATAATTTATGTACTCCCTCCGTACATTTTTACTTGTCTCTTGTTAATTTGACACAAAAATTAAGAAGTAATAAATAATAAAAGTAATTTTATCGAATCACCCTTTGAATATAATAAATACAGTGTCTTGAAAAATGTAATAGGTAAATAATTATAATTAATTATAAGGATATATTAGGAACGAATTGCAAAATTATTTTTTGATTTCATAAAGTGGACAAGTATTATTGGAAATTTCAAATTAGTACAAGGGACAAGTAAAGATGTACGGAGAGAGTAATTACTTAAAGATAAAATAACACAGAAAGCAAATAAAATAATACTTTCTTGATTTGTTACAATAGATTATAAAAGAGAAAATTTGTTTTTTAATTATAACATACTAGTAAAAAGTAATATTACAAGTAGTTTTTCCTATTTGTTGCTAAACCTAACTGTCAATGGAAAATTTTAAGAATGTTGCTTCAGACTTAAATTATGAGTATCTCAACTAATTTTTTTTATGAAAGTATTTACTAATATTTCATCTATACAAATATTGAAATGAAAATATTTCTTTTTTTTATCAGTCGAAAAATAAGAGAAGAGTCAAAAGAGAAATAAGAATTCGTACCACAAGTTTGAATCCATTTAAAATTTAAGTATTGTTGAACAATTGAACATTTTCGACTCATATGTGAACACAAAATTCTGTTCAACATTGAGCAAATGAAATTTGATATAATTTTGTTCCAAACAAACAAATTACTTATTTAGGAATTTAAATTCTTTTGAGTCATAAAAAGTATGCAATCACGTGTATAAATGACTAGTTACGAAAGTCCTTGATATAAATTATATTTTGATCTCGATTTGTGTGATATTAATAGATTTTTTATATATTTTTTTAAAAAAATTACGTTGTTGATTCCTGAGACCTATAGAACATTTTATTTTACTCCTCTTGTCTCAATTTATGCGGCACTGCTAAAATTTCAAAAATAAAAAATGTTAAACTTTTATATGTTTTTTTAAAATTTTCATTTGAATTATTAATTATTAAATATACACAATTCGCTAATATTAAGACAAACAAATTAAAATGGAAGAACGATAGAGAAATTAGATATACCCTCAAGCTGTTCAAACATGCACATCAACCTTCTACCTGCTTGGGCAGCTAATAAAAACAAAATAAGGATGATAAAGCAGACAGTCGAAGACTGTTGCTCCTAACATAAGAGAATTTATGAGCCTCATTTACAAATAAGTTTAGGCTTATATCATACTTACCCGTCACATATTTAATTTTCTCAAGGTTAGTAAAATAAAATTGTTTCAAAATAATTATCATTTTATAAAATTAATATAAAATAATTAATTTTGTGCCATTTTTCCTTTAATAATAAATTTGCATTTGGACATGCAATATAAAGTCATAAAAATTAATGTTTGCACGTATGATCTGGAATCATGATTTAAATAAGTCTCAAATTCTTCAAAAAGTATGACTTAAAATTTTAACTCATGATTTTATTTTTTAAATTAAAACATGATTCATACGTTTATATTTTATACAAAAAAAAAAAAAAAAAAAAGTTCCATGTTTCAAATTTTGCAAAAAAAGAAAAAGACTCGTGTTCGATGTGTAACGATTATTCCTACCAATAACATACTAATGAAATTTCACAACTGGGATCTGGGGAGGGTAGAATGTACGCAAACCTTACCATTACCTCATAAGGTAAAGAGACTGTTTCCTGGGAACCCCGTCTGAAAAATCAATAAGCAAAATAAACTAGATATGGAAAAAGGGAAAGAAAAAGAAAGGAAACATAGAAGACGACTAACAATGAAGAGCACATGATACTATGTAAATACAATAAAATCAACATATATGATGGATAATGACAACATTGGATATACAAATACGACTATTCCTACTACCCTACTATACCCCAAGGCCAGACATCCACCTAACCCAACTACCCTATTTGTCTGTTATTCTAATTCGCTACTTTGTTGACTAATAAGTCTTTATTAAATTGTATATTTACAAATTTATAATGAAAAATATTTATTTATAAACGAAATATGGAGATGCAATTACAATGCATCGACCTTAGGATATTCAGATATCTTGTTCATGAATAATGATTTTTCTATTTAGTAAGATTCATAAGAACGGGAGAAATTTGATCAACACTTGTGGTTTTTTTTGTTTATGAAAAAATACAATTTAAAAATTCAAAAAAAATTACTTATTTTACTTCCCCTGGCTTAAAATTTATTTTGAAAGATACTAATTACAAATTTATTTTAGTAAATCAATTTTATTAACTATGTAAAGTTTTTAAAATTTGAAGAATAAATTATTTAATAATAAGTTTAGTATTAAAAAATAACTTTTCTTGCTTTACTAAAATAAATAAATATATTTTTAATATATGAGTCTTAAAAATAAAATGAAAGTAACTACATAAAGGGATTTGCATTCAACTCCTTGCCCTACTACACCAATGAAGAAGAATGATTTCGTCTGTAGTTTTCTCTTATTTTATGTAATATTGGACACCATTTAGGTTGAAGTAGGTACCTATTCCTCTACGTATCTAGGATATTTTATAATTTTATATTTTAATTTAATTGATGTAGAATTTTTATTAAAATTATAGGATCTATTTAAGCTATATCTTTTTAGTTTTGAATTCATATTATTTAGTCATAGTTTTATCATTTTGAATGTTGTTAATATTTGTGTAAATTTTATACTAAATACTTTGAGTAAAAAATTAAGATCGATGAAGAAAATACTTTTATTATGGACATCTCAAATTTCTTCACAAAGATTTGCAACTATATTCAAGATGAATTTCTATTTTTTTTTTCATATTTACTCTTTCATTTATTGAAATTTTATATTTTTTAAGAGACAAAATACACAAAGATTTGCAACTATATTCAAGATGAATTTCTATTTTTTTTTCATATTTACTCTTTCATTTATTGAAATTTTATATTTTTTAAGAGACAAAATACACTACTTGCGAAACTACAATTGATGATTTCATAAAAGGGTAATAGTGAAAAATATGATTCAAATTATGTCCTTAATTTTTTTTTTTTAGTATGTGTATATTGTCTCACATATTAAGTTAATATGAGACAAAGAAAGTACCACATAAATTTATTTTAAAGTTTTTTATCAATACCACTAAAATTAGTTAATATTAATAATAATTATGTGATATTTATTTTAAAGTTAATAAAATATTTAATTAACACCACTTAAAACTAAATATTGAACTGGTGAGACCAAAATTGCATTTGTGAAACGTTGAGGGAGCTGATTGTAATTAAGAGTTGTATACAAAAATGCAATTGAAGAAACAAAACCTCTTCAAATCATACTCAACTTCTTTTCTTTTCTTTTCTTTTGTTGGCACTGAATCGCTCTTAATACATCTGAAATCTCGACTGTTAAGCCGAAAAGAAATCGAATAGAATTATGATTCAGTTACTTTTTACTTTGTTTTTTGCTGAAATGGCACTAATCGTGATGTTCGTCTTCAAGACGCCATTGAGGAAGCTTGTTATAATGGGGCTTGATCGGGTGAAGAGAGGAAGAGGCCCACTCATCGTGAAAACAGTTGCTGCTACCGTCTTTGTGGTTATGATGTCTACCATTTACAGTGTTGCATCGATCCGCACGCGCTGGGTCGATGAAGGTGGTGATATTACTCCCACTGATCAGATTCTTTTGGCTCAACATCTTCTACAAGCTTCTCTTATGGGTATCCTCAACTCTCATCTTCTGCCTTTTTCATATGATGGAAATTTTATTTACAAAAACTTAATTCGTTGTCCGAATTAATGGTCAAAACAAAAGTTTGACTCTTGAAATCCAAAAGCGCCACAATTTTATGGATGTAAATTAATTAAGTAATTAATAAACAAATTTATATAAAATATGTGTGCGTGCACTGCAGCACTGGTTACATCCACATTCTCAAATGTTCCTTCAAATTTGTTCTATGCATATACTATATAGTTTGAGGCCTCATTTGTATATACTTAATGAAGGTTAAGTCATTTTTTATATATATATTAAGAGTTCAATACTTGTTTGATCTGAATAGCCACCATCGTGTCACTTCACAACTATCATCATCACCATCACTAGCCATTAACATTAGCTATTTCCACCACCATTACCATCACTGGCCAACATCCTTTTCACCAAATAATGATTTGTTTTATTAAATTTATATTTTTCTAATATTTAATTACTTTTATTCGAATGGTATATTTATAATGTTTAACATAAATGTGTTAAAAACTTTTTTAATCATTCATCATCGAGATCTAATCGAGTCTGAGATAGTAGTGTACAGTGTTTTTAAAGCAATAAGATCCATGGGGCTTGAAGCGAATAGAGTGAAACAAAGTGCATGCTTCTTCGAAGTGAAACACAAAGTTTAAAATATCATAAAGATATGGTCAAACTCTTCAAAATTGAGATTTAGCAGCAACTCTTCTCGTTTGGGATCACTTTTGCATCATTTGGAAGCATGCCCTTCTCTAATGCGTATGGCTTCATCGATGAAGCTATAACTCCTCAACATCACTTTATGCAATGAAACAATGGCTTTAATAACACATGTTGTGCACGTTACATCCATTGCTTGTATGCTGGATCAACTCTCCGACATACAAACAGTGGGTTCACTTGCACTACCATCTCGAGACGCAAACTATATACATTCATACATGTATAAGATGTATGTAGAAATGCATCTACTGATCTACCTATACAATAAACCTTCCTCTTGTTCTGTATTTTGAAATTCAATCATCTCTTGTAAGATTCTTTTCTTTTTCGTTATGTTTTATGGTATATCTATTTTGCTGCATTGTTGTCTGTATTGCTGCATTTATAAATTACAAAACTGTGCTCTTTCCTTATCTTGCAATATCTTAACTGAATGATTTGAGTTATTGTTCATATGCATACTGCTTCTAGACGTGTGCAGAGAAGAGGTACCAATGCTCCTGTAAGGAGGTGCGAGAGGTAAGATTTAGGAGTCACTAGGAGAAGTAGAGGTAGACCGAAGAAGTATTGGGGAGAGGTAATTAGACAGGATATGGTGAGACTTGATCTCACTGAGGACATAACCTTAGATAAGAAGGAGTGGAGGTCGCGAATTAGAGTAGAAGGTTAATAGGTTAGCAGGGTTAGGGTGATGTCTAGCCGTAGGGTATTGTAAGGTAGTAGGTTTTATCGAGTCCGTATATCATGTGTTGTTTTTATCTGTATTATACGTGTTAAATTTATCTTATTTATGTAATATCATGTGCCAGGAAACAACCTCTCTACTTCTATGAGGTAGTGGTAACGTCTGCATACATTATACCCTCCCCAAACCCCACTTGTGGGATTCCACTGGGTATGTTGTTGTTGTTGTACATAATATCATGTGCTTTTCATTAGTAGTCACTCTTCCTATTCCTTTCTTTTCCTTTCCTTTTCGTCATATCTAGTTTATTCTACTTATGGGTTGTTGAGACGAGGGTGTCCAGGAAACAACCTCTCTACTTTTATGAGGTAGTGGTAAGGTCTGCATACATTCCACCCTCCCTAGACCTCACTTGTTGGATTTCACTCGGTATGTTGTTGTAGTTGTATGCATACTGCTTCTTAAATTTTAGTAAACATCAGTATTTTTTTTGGAATTACACCATTTATAGTTTATCTATTTACAGCGAAGCTTATACCTTTTATTTCATTTTGTACATAGTCTATACTAATTAAGCTTTAGTTGGTCTGAATAATATTGACTTTCGGTTTGTTAGCTTAATTGTCGAATTAAAATTCGATTCTCTTGTTCTTTCGGAGAACCTTATTATATGATAGTGGTTCTGTTCCGTCCTCTCTATACAATGATTTGTTATTTTTGATAAATGGCATACTTAAGAGTAGTACATATGATATGTGCTTCAATGGTTGAATGGGGGATGCTAAAAACGTAAAATGCTCATGCCACGCTTCTTTTTGCACAAGAACTGTTGTTGTCCTTATTATCCTCTGCTATATAACATCTATGTTCCCAAGACCCTACTTAGTGGGATTTCACTGGTATGTTGTTGTATTTAACATATTTGATCTTCACTTCATTAAGCATAACAGTGTTAGAAAATCTATTAAGTGGGTGTTTGGATTGGCTTATATTAAGTGTCTTTTTGCTTTTAAGCTATTTTTTTAGTTTTAGAAGTGTTTGAGAACAACTAAGTTGCTCGGACTCTCCAAAAATGTTGCTGTACCCGTGTCGGATCCTCCAAAATTGCACTATTTTTGGAAGATCCGACACGCACCCATCGACATTTTGGAAGAGTCCGAGCAACATAGGGGAATAACACAAAGTGCTTTTAAGCACCCTTTTTAGGCTTAAAAAGTAAAGAAAAAAGTCAAAAGCCATAAGTTAGGGGTCCCCTACTTATGGCTTTTAGCTTTTAGCTTATAACTCACTTTTTAAAAGCCAATCCAAATACCCCCAAAGAACACATAGCTTTAGTGCTCTTAAAAAGGGATGAAAACTCATACTTCATTTATATTGGTAAAACCATAGTGCAGGTTAGAACAGAGTGATGGAGATCTTGCCTTATACAGTCAACGTTGCAAACTTATGCATGTTTTCTCCATCTGTGACATCTGGTTATAGGCCAGTCAGTGCACATTGTGAACATTAGATAAAATTACTTCCTTTATCCTATTTTTTATGTGAAACACTTTCCTCTTTAGTTTGTTCAAAAAGAATGATACATTTCTCTTTTTGAAACTATTTGAGTTCATCATTCCCATTTTACCATTGATGGCAATATTTTTTTGGGACTCACTTGATGTGAAGTTTCATTCTTTTGTACGGGGAGAAAAAATAAAAGGACATCTGAAACTCTCACTACCACTCATTTAAAAGGATAGCTTTGGTACTTTTCATAGATTTTGCTTATATGTGAAAAGTATTCTTTGAATTCTTGAACTCCCTGCCCAGGCAAACACCTTTAAGGAGGGAGTACTATGTGGGTACTGTAGTTGAATATGAACTGCCTGGTGAATATGCTTTGGCTTTACTCTTTGCCTTCCCCTACAAATTACTTCCGGCCAAAAGTTGATATAGCCATAGAAGGGTGTGCTAAAACAATGATCTATGGAATATACTCACTTGATAAAACTCTATTGATCTGTGTTCACTGTTTGCATCTCAGCCACACGCCTTCACCTAGATTTTTTTTTTGGGGGGGTGGGTGGGGGTGTGGTTTAAATCTATATCTGTGATAGCCTTATCGGTTGCTTTTTGTGTTCAATTATATATTATACGTTGGTGTACAATAAATTATTTTATTAATTCTTTACAAAGACATGCCAGTGATGTTCCAGAATGGCAATTTAGTTTTCTTACAAGACAATGTCTTTAATATGTTCCTAAGTTAGCATTTATCCATCACGGACTACTAATATGAGAATGGATGATTTGAGTCTAACCCCAAATTCAACCTACTTTTATGTTTTCATCACTACTCTGCCTTCTGCTGTTCTAGTTAACGCCTAATGGATTATTCAATTCTTATGAGAAGGAAGGAAAAGGTACACTTTCAAATATGTCATGGACTGGTGTTGGTCTTTTGATGAAGAAGAAACAACAACATACCCGTGAAATCCCGTAAGTGGGGTTAGGGAGGGTAAAATGTACGCAAACCTTACCACTACCTCATAGAAATAGAGAGGTTGTTTCCGAATGAAGAAATTTTTGGGCTGTTTATTTCTAAGCTAGAGTTTTGCTTTAGTTGAGATGTTTCAGTAGGCATTTTCCAGGTTCTTGCATCAGGACATTGTAGCTGAGATAGTTCTGAGACTTGCATCTGTGAAGTCACATTTGTTCTTTTACGGTCTAGATGAACTGCATTGTCATCCTAGTCTTATTCTCCGCCGTTGTTTGCTAGCAGAGGCATATCAAGAATTTGGAAGTTCTGGGTGCACAGTATCTTGAACTTAGATGTATTGCTACTTAACTACTTACACAGTCCAAATAGAATAAACATTTGGTCGGTTTGACCTATTTTTGTTTTTATTCAGGTTGTTTTTTTTAAAAATTATTTATATAGAAAAATGACCAAATAAAAAATGTATATTATGACAATTTTTGCAAAGTATACAACTTAGAAGAGGGAAACAATTTATATTTTATGCTTAAAACAAAAAGAGAAAATGTAAGTCATCTAAAAATAATTAAAGAAAAAAGGTCAGCCAAGATTAAGTTAAAAAGTTCTATAGTAATTAAGATATCATCATGATGTAAGTCCTAAATGCAGCTTACTAATAATGTTTGGAAAAGTGGACCAGATAGGGAACCGAACGTGAGTCCTAGAGAGTAAAACTTGACCCTTAACCACTGTCACCTTTCAGTCTATCAGTACTCCAGGTGACACGGTATTGTTTATTCTATTTCTTATATACACATATACATATATATACAAAGTCTCAACCTACTCGTTGGGGTGGCATGTCACCCACACCCTTCTACATAGATCCATGCCTGCTGCTAGTCCCCTTTTAGAATGATGCCCATAAAGAGAGTTATGTTATTGGGGAGTGGTTATATGGGTGTTTGATTAGTGAGAGAATGAATGCTCCATTCGTGCCTTGGTTTAGTTTTGGAAGTTTTCAATCAAAAGGAATAAACGTTAGGACTAGGAAGAATTTCAAGGAAATGGGCCACTAGGGCTTTGATCTTATGGTAAAGCATAATACATAATGTGTGGGTTGTTAGGCGCATGTCATGGGTTTCTGAAACCTGCTGCAGATTGAAGTAGTTTATGTGGGGAGGTAGAGGAGCAAGCCCATTATCCATTGAACTTCAAACCATGCGCCACTGGTTCTCATGGATTTATTGGTTATCGACAAATAAAAAACACAAAAAAAATGCTCATGGATCAAAGATAGAAAAATTGGAATAATATTCATGCATGGACATAGTTTTGTGCGAGCTATTGTTTCTTTTCAAGTCATCTTAGCCCAATGATGCATAAATGTTATTAAGGATGGTTATGTTTCCACTTTTACTGCTATGAGATGTGAAATCTAGTGATGCTGATTCTCATTTCCTTACAGAGTAATGCTAAGTATATTTAGATGTGTATTACTAAGTACTTGTAAAATGTGGTTCAGAAGTTCTTTCTCACTTGCAATCAACTTGATATCTTTTCCTTTTGAGGTTTCTCTACAGCCTGGGCTTATAGTAAACCTGAAGTTATTTACTAGAGAATTTTCTTAGTATTTATGGATTAATGCTGGCAATGGTATGACATGGTTAAAATTATAACCTTTCTAGGCTTTTTTTTGGTGCATCAGAGAAATACATCTGACTTGAGGGATATCTATTGCACTTTATCCCTGTCTTCTGTTCCCAGTTTGTTTTGGTGTTCTTTGACTTCTGGATTTCACATTTTACTCTTCATGCAGGATTCTCCCTCTTCCTTGCCTTTATGATTGATAGACTACACCATTATATAAGAGAACTTAGTATGAGGAGGAAGACCATGGAAGCTGTGAAAAAGCAAAATAGAGCCTTTGAGGATGGAAAGAATGGGGCTTCAGAGGAGATCAAAGCTTTGGAGGGAGAGGCTAGTGCATTGCGTGTAAAAATTAGGCAGCTGGAGTCAGAATTGGAGGAGAAGGCCAAAGAAGCAAGCAGTGCTGAAGCCAATGCAGGTGCTCTAAAAAAGCAGTCAGAAGGATTTCTTCTTGAATATGACCGCTTACTTGAGGAAAACCAAAATCTTCGTTCGCAATTGCAATCACTGGATCGTACATTGTCACGTTCTGATAGCAAGAAGGTTTCATAAAGAAGCATGTCCCATCCCTGTGAGAAGACCTGCAATTTCTGTGATGATTTTGTTAATACCTTCTTATCATCCCTGCTCAAAAACGGGCGATGAAATGTAAGAATGCAGTGCTCCGAGAGTTTTTCATTTTACTCTATCATAGCCTTCGTGTCCTAAAGAATTATGTTGTGCAATGAGGGTTAACATTTATGAATACTCGAATATTTTTCTTTTTTCAATATTTTGGAGGTTTGGATTGCTTTTTCTGTTTTTTAAGTGATTTATAAGTTAAAAGGCCCCGCAGAAAGTGCTCATTGTTCATGGAAGATGAGGAAAAAAAAAATAGTAAAGTCACCTTCAGGAATCTCGAAGATCATCACGGCCTACAAACCATATAGTTGGGTTTGTAAGGCATAGCTAAACAAATGGAGGACACTATTTTAATGACTGAATAAATATTAGCTAATGAACAGAACATAAACAATATCAATTAGTTGGGATTAATATTTGTGTTTGGTTGTGGAGCTTCATGTAATATTTTATAATGTACTGTTAAATATTATTTTTTGTATAAAATATTCTTTATTTATTTATTTATTTAATATATGTGTGTGTGTGGAGGTTGCCCAATTATTTGGGGTTACCACGTTACATTGGTTCTTCCCTTTTAGAGAGAGAAAGAAACAAAGTGACGACTTCTTCTTCTTCTTCAAGTTTTCTTCTCTCTTCTTCTTGTTTGCCGATTGAGTGAGTGAAGATATTTGATCCTAACAACTGGTATCAGAGCTAGGAGAGATTCACCACGATCTGCGTTGATGGAGAGTTCGAAGGTTGGTATTGAGAAGTTTGATGGCTCCGATTTTGGGTTCTGGAAGATGCAAATCGAAGATTTCTTGTATCAGAAGGATCTTTATGAACTCTTAACTGGGGTGAAGCATGACTCCATGACTGAAGAACAATGGAAGCTCAAGGATAGACAAGCCCTACGTTTGATAAAAAAACATGGCCTTCAACATCGTGAAGGAGAAGACAACAACAGATCTATTGAAAGCTCTGTCAAATATGTACGAGAAGCCCTCTACGATGAATAAGGTATACTTGATGCATAAATTATTCAATTTACAAATGTCTGAAGGTAAATCTGCAGCTGACCATATCAATAAATTCAATATAATTGTAAGTCAATTGACTTCTGTTGATATTAATTTCGAAGATGAAATTAAGGCTTTGATTTTGATATCATCTCTACCTGAGTCTTCAGATACTATTGTTGCTGCAATTAGTAGTTCCCGTGGGTCTGAGAAATTGAAGTTTGATGAAATCCAAGATGTTGTTCTCAGCGAAAGTATTCGCAAGAGAGAAATTGGAGAATCATCAGGTAATGCTTTCAGTGTTGACCAAAGGGGAGGAGTAAACCAAAGGGTCAAAATACACATGGCAGATCAAAATTGAATAATTGTGGAAAATCTCCACATGAAACTGTGGAGAAAAGGGGGCATTTTAAGACAGAGTGCAAGAAACCCAAGGAGAAGAAGCAGAATCACAGATCTGGAAATAATGATCACTCTGTAAATTTAGCAGAAGAAATTGGAGATGCACTAGTTCTTAGTGTTGACAGCCTAGTCGAATCTTGGATTTTGAATTCTGGTACTTCTTTCCATTCGTCCCCAAGCAAGGAATTGTTCTGAAATTTAAGTCTGGATATTTTGGGAAAGTATACTTTGCTGACAATGAGGCTATGCAGATTAAAGGAAAATGGGATGTCTGTATACATACTCCAACATGCAATCAATGAATGTTGCAATATGTCAGATATATTCTTGCTCTCAAGAAGAATCTGATTTCTGTTGGTTAGCTGAACAATACAAGTTATACATCAGTGTTTGAAAATAGTTCGTGCAAGATTGTGAAAGGTGTTATGATTGTAGCACATGGCACAAAAATTGGAACATTATACACCACTGTTGGGTGTATAAACTCAGTTGCTGCTACTGAAGGTGTTTACAGTTCAAGTCTGTGACATAATAGACTTGGACACATGAGCGTTAAAGAAATGAAGATGCTGGCTCAAAAAGGAGTTCTGGAAGGTCTCAAATCTGTTGATTTGGATCTTTGTAAAAGTTGTGTTATGAAAAGCAGAAACATGTTAGTTTCACGAAGGTTGCAAGAGAGTCTAAGAAAGAACGATTGGAAATGGTCCATACTGATGTATGGGGACCATCTCTAGTTTCATCACTTGTTGGCTCTAGATTTTATGTAACTTTCATTAATGATTTCAGTAGGAAAGTTTGGGTCTTATTCATGAAACACAAGTTTGATATGTTTGCCATTTTTAAGAGGCAGAAGGCTGAAGTTGAGAATCAAACTGGGCTGAAAATCAAATGTTTGAGGCCAGACAATGGTGGAGAGTATGACTTGTCAGAATTCAAGGCATTCTGTGCAGTTGAGGGAATTAGACCGATGAGAACAGTCCCAGGCAAGGCAAGACAGAATGGTGTCGCTAAAAGGATGAATAGAACATTGAATGAACGTGCACGAAGTATGAGAATTCATTGTGGGCTGCCCAAGATATTCTGGGCAAACGCAGTGAATACAACTGCATACTTGATCGACCGAGGTCCATCAGTTCCGTTGGGATTCAAGATTCCTGAAGAGGTATGAATAGAAAAGGAAATCAAGTTGTCACACTTGAGAACCTTTAGATGTGTTGCTTATGTTCATGTTGATCTTGAGAAAAGAGACAAGCTTGATGCTAAGGCTGTGCAGTGCTATTTCACAGGCTATGGTGCTAACGTGTTTGATTACAGGTTTTGGAATGACAAAAACTGAAAAATTCTAAGACATTGTGACGTGACATTTGATAAAAATGTTCTGTATAGAGACAACGACAAGAAGAACTCAGAGATTACAAAGCAAGTGAGAGTTGAGTTGGAAATTACACCTAGTGAACAAGGTGTAACACAAGAAACTCCAGAAACTGTTCTTGAAGAGGCAGAGGTGGAACATGTGACACCATGACAGGTGTTGAGGAGATCATCCAGAATCATCAGAGCACCGGATAAGTATTTACCTTCATTACAATATTTGTTGATGATTGATGAAGGGGTACCCGAGTCTTTCAGTGAGGCTCTACAAGTGGAAGACTCAAGCAAATGGGAGCAACCATGGATGAAGAAATGAGCTCACTTGAAAATAATAATACATGGGAGCTAACTAAATTACCTTCTGGGAAGATAGCCTTGTCGAACAAATGGTTTTACAGAACTAAGCACGAACAAGATGACAAAAGAAGGTTCAAAGCTTAGTTAGTAGTCAAGGGATATTAACAAAGGAAAGGTATTGACTATGCTAAAATATTTTCCCCTGTTGTGAAATTAACTACTACCCGGATTATATTGAGCATTGTTGCAGCTGAAAATTTACATCTTGAGCAAATGGATATAAAAACAGCGTTTTTACATGGTGACTTGGGTAAGGAAATATATATGCAGCAACCAGAGGGGTTTGTTGTTCCAAGCAAGGAACGCATGATGTGCAAGCTTACTAGGAGCTTGTATGGGTTGAAGCAAGCACCTAGATAGTGGTATATAAAGCCAATACCTTAAGACAGACCCTAATAGCAGTTGTCGCCTACTTCACTGAGTTGTGGTTCTAAAAAGAAGATTTAGCTTGGTATATTCCATCAAGAGAAAGCCATATCTATATATAGAAAGCAAAATCTTTCACCAAAGTGAAAAGGACCAGTGTTATTACTTCAAGAAATATTCTGATTCTTATGTTTTTTTACTCTTGTATGTGGATGATATGATGGTTGCAGGATCTAGTACGAGGGAGATAAACCATCTGAAGACAAGTTTGCCTTTTGAGTTTGAAATGAAAGATTTAGGTGCTGCAAAGTAGATTCTTGGGATAAGAATAGTTCGAGATAGATTTACTAGCATCTTAAATCTATCCCAGGAGCAACATTGAGAAGGTGTTATCCATATTCAGGATGAATAATGCTAAATTTAGGACTACTCCTTTGGCAAGTCATCTAAAATTGTCAAAGAAGCAGTCAACAAAGACAACTAAGGAGCGTGAACACATGGTACTAGTTCCATATGCCTCTACAATTGGGAGCTTGATGTATGCTATAGTCTGCACAAGACCTGATATAGCACACACAGTAGGAGTTGTTAGCAGATATATGTCAAATCCGAGGAAAGAGCATTAGGAAGCTGTGAAGTGGCTTCTAAGATACTTGAAAGGTACATCTAATAATTCACTTTGTTTTCGCAATGGGAAGGCTGTCTTGCAGGGATTTGTCGATGCTGATCTGAGTCGTGATGTGGACTCGGGCAAGACCACATTTGGGTATGTCCACACTGTAGGTGGTACAACAGTGAGTTAGATGTCGAAGCCACAAAAGTGTGTTGCTCTTTCATCTACTGAGGCAGAGTATGTTGCAATAACTAAAACTGGAAAAGAAATCATATGGTTAGCTGATTATCAAGTTGGGCAAAGGGCAGCAACAAAAAACTCTCTACACAGAAAGTCAGAGTGCCACACAGTTGGTGAAGAACCCAGTCTATCATTCGTCGATAAAACACATTTAGAGATGATACCATTTCACTTGCAGGTCAGTTGAAGATGGTGACATATGTTTGGAAAAGATAGAGGGTGCAAAGAATCCACCAGACATGTTGACAAAATGTATTAATATTGGGAAATAAAGGTTGTGAAAAAGCTTGGTTGGTTTTTTGTAGCTATTGCAGAAGAGGATTTTTGCGGTGCGGTGAAGATATTAATGATGCAGATTTATTTTTGTTGTTGTTGACTGGATCAGTCTTCAAGTGGGAGAATTGTTAGGTTGTGGAGCTTGATATATATATATATATATGTATGTATGTATGTATGTATGTATGTATGTATGTATGTATGTATATATGTCACACCATGTGGAGGTTGCCCAATTTATGAGTGTTACCATGTTACATTGGTTCTCCCCTTTTAGAGAGAGGAAGAGATAGTGACTTCTTCTTCTTCAAGTTTTTCTTCCTTTTCTTCTTGTTTACAAATTGAGAGGGTGAGGATATTTGATCCTAACAATTTGGCCAAGATTTTGGAGAGCCAAAAACACTTATATTTCTTACACAAATGTACCATTTTGAAAATAGAGTTTGGCAAAAGAATAAAGTGTTTTTGAGTAGCAGCTAAACGAATCTTTTGTTATTGGAAAATATTAGTGAGGAATGGGTGGAAGGTGTCATTTAAGTTTTCAAATAAAAATTGGTGACATTCAAGTCTAAAAGAAAAGTAGAGTTATTAGACTAATTAAAATTTTTGGGGTGTATATTAATATTTCAAAAAAATCTTAAAAATATTCTCGCTTTTGAAATTTCAAATATTGAATTTTCTCCCTTCATTATCTTTTCAATCTCTCTCTCTCTTCTAGATTTCTTTCTCTCTCATCATCATCTTCCTTTTCTTTTCCTCTACTTTTTTTCTTTTTATCGTCTTTGTTGTCGCTATCGTTGTCATCGATATTCATCATCTTTTATTGCACACTTTTCCTTTTTCTCTTTGGAGGTATATATTAATATTTTGAAAATTCTGAAAAATCTTTCTTTTTTTTTAAAAAAAATTTTAATTTTGAAAATTTCCCCTCCATTATCTTTTTTATTTTCCTTTATTTCTCTTTTAAGATTTTTTTCCCCCTCATTTTTTTTCCTTTTTCTTTCTTTCTCTCTTCCTCCATTCTCTTCTTCATTTTTACGGTCTTTGTTATCACTATCATTACCATTCACGTTTTGCATTTTTTATCACGCTATTCTTCTTTTTCTCTTTTTGGCATATGTTTTACAACTTGTTGCACCAAATTAACAATATGTTGCAACAATAACAATATGGTGGTAATAACGAAGATGGAGACGATGGTTGTTATGGTGGCGACAGTGGAGGAGAAGGAAGGGGCAAAAGTGGTGGTGGTATTCTTCAATCACCATTACATTGAAATTCTGTGATCATGATTCTCTCAATCTCAATGCAAACACCCTGGAACAAAGAATCACATGTCTCCACAGAACCACTGGATAAGGGGGGAAAACCAGTGAGACAGTAAGAACTCAACCTCCTACCATGAATGAAGGGCACAATCCACAACCCTCACCTTCAAAGATGTAATTACCCATATGCTAAGGTATCGAACATCCCAAATACGATATTAGAAACTTTCGAGGAAGATATGTAGATAGACGCACTAGAATGCAACAATATAGTGCAGGAAGGAGGAGAGGAATATATTCTACTCTCAGACAAAGACAAGAAAAAAAATCTATAGGCCATGGACTTTCTTCGTCATTATCAAGGTACTCAAAAGAAAAATAAGCCATTTGTACCTAAAAAAGAAACTAGCTATAATGTGGAGAGCCACGAAAAAAATAGTACTCATAGACCTAGGCCACGACTACTTCATAGTAAAGTTCTACAAAGAAAAAAACCTGCAAAAAATGCTACAACAAGGACTATGGTTCGTAAATAGATTTCCTGTCTGTCAAAAGATGGCACCCAAATTTTGTAGCCTCCAAAGCTAAATAAACAAAATCCACCAAATGGATTAGATTATCAGAACTTTCCACAAAATTCTATTGTGAGACCCTGTGTTTCTCGTCTTCCATTATTTAAATAGTGTGGCGTTATATAAGGCACATGTGATTTTTGCTACCACCTAAGGATAACAAGGCTGAAAATAAGTTTTAATATCAAGGACCTAAAGTTTTAAGCCAAAAGAAATACCCTAAATGCACGTTCGGGATTAAAGAAATGACCCGAGTGGCACCTCGCCCTTTTTGGAAGGTTTAAACTAGGTTTAACTTTTCGGATGGAACTAAAAGTGTATACTTTGCTAATAATGGATTTTTAAAAGTTATTTTAATATCACAAAGGTCATCCATTAAGTTTTGAAATCAAGAAAGTTGCAAGATAAAGGTTGGCCAACGTTACCGTACGTTTCTTTATGAAATCCTTCTTAAATTTGGATCAAATGTATCAGGTCATATCTCCCAAACTATAAAAATTTAGAAGGTGAATGACCTATCAAATTGAATATCTATGAGTCTAGTTTGCAACGCATAAAACCGCGCATCAAACCGACCTCAGAATAAAGAGTTATGATCGTTTTACCAGGACTACCCGTCCTGGAAATCGGGTCATGGGTCGGGTCGGGTTGACCCAACTTAATGTCGGCTAATTTGAGCTTTTTAAAGCTCAAATCACTTTCATTTCGTCCCCAACAACTTAGAAATTGAAGGAAAACTCCCCTCAAGGTGCCAAAGGGATTTGAGTAAGTTTTTTCGCATTTTTACCTTTAAAATTTGTTCGTGTGCCTAGAAATGCGTGCCTTACGCTTTGCAATTATTTTTCCCACGTATTAGCTATGTTTGGAGCTGTTTTTGGGATGTGGAAAAAGTGGTGTTCTTGCTGGTATTGTTGGTTTGCAGCTGGTATGTTTAGATAATAATTTTGGAGCTCTTTTACGGTCATTTTTACGAAGTTTTACGGACATTTCCTCGCGTAAATGCTCCTTACCAAATCTGGTCATTAATGCTGAATTTTTGACTGTTTATAGGTGTTTTTAAGATGCGTATATATAGTCGTTGCTAAGCTTAGGACGTAAGGAACAACTTTTGTGAAGGAACTTTTGGCAATTGGACGCTCGTTGGAGAGTATGTTAAGGCAAAGCTCTATCCCTCCTTTTAGCACGAAATCCGGGAAGCTTCCCAAAACGTCAAATGCGATATCTTTCTATTCTATTGCTAGAAAGACCTTCTGTGAAAGGCAACGGGATTACAGCTGAGTTAATTTCACGGTGGTATTAGGTTGAAATTCCATTCGTTCGCTTAAACTGGACATTCAATTTCTATATAGCATTTTGTCAGTTTCCCGGCTACCTATTCATATGTTTGAGGCGTTTCTCTTCTTGGTGTAGTGCCATTAAAATAAATGTAGAATGCAAAGGGAATATAGTATCCAAAATTAGTCCTTCTTCCATACAAAAATATAATTGAAGAATTTAACAAGTAACGCGTTGGTTTCCAATATTCTCAAGTGAAATGCTCCTGTCTAAACTAGTAAGACATTTGATCCTGTTTAAATATATTCTTTTACTAATTAACATGGGACCAAATATAATCATTATGTAAAGTACCTTTATGAACATTTTCAAAGTTAAGGCTTCACTCTAAATGTTGGCTTAAATTCCCAAACTTGTTTAAAAGACATGTATGATCCCACGAGCCATATTCATATGCAATGACAATGATTATGATGCTATGAGAATAAGTGTACCAACAAGCCAAGATTGGCTGAATGACAATGATTATGATGCAATGAGAATAAGTGTACCGATGAGCCAAGATTGACTAAGTTCTTGCTATGGCTTACTATGTGCATTCAACATTCATATCATACTTTGCACCTTATGCATGGACTTCGAGCCTATTTGCCCAACTATATATGTATATGGTACAGATGGCCACAGGTTGGCAAATATGATGCCGGTTAGCTACCGGAAAGGACCACCAGTGCTAGCATTTGGTTGGATATGTCATGCATTTGCATCTATATATATGTATTCACGACATGCGATACTCGAGCATACCATGCATTTTTTTTATCACTAGAAGATGGCTTATTGGCCATTAAGGCTACTTGCGTTTTGGTTACAGGTGGTATTTCTATTAACCTTTTTACTACGGTTATTATGATTTTACTTCCTGCCTTACATACCAGTACATGTTTATTCGTACTGACGTCCCTTTGCCTGGGGACACTGCATTTTATTTCGTGCGTGCAGGTTCAGGTAGGGGTTCTGATTTACCCCTCCACTAGGAGCCCATTCAGTTATGAGTTGGTAAGCTCCACCTCTTACTGGAGCTTTCACAGGATGTTTACTTTTTGTTGTACAGTTGGGTATGTCGGGGCCCGTCTCGACAGTGTTAGTGATTCTCATAGAGGCTATTGTGGACATGTTATTGTGGGTTGGTCTTTTTGTGTCTTTCAGTCTCGAGTCATAAGATTGGCATGTATATCTGGTATATGCGTGTACCTCTATGGTGGCAGCCTTGTCGGTTAGCTAGTACTTTATCGTTTGGGTTTACTTATCGTGATGTACGTGATTTACAGTTGACCAGGTCATGACTTAAAATGTCTAGGCTTAGTCTTTCAGACGTTATGCTGCCCGATTTTCTTCTGGTCCCTAGTTAGTTCACTAGCATGTTTAGTGGCTTACCCGGCCAATAACGGTATCGGGTGCCAGTCGCGCCTCCCCTCTCTTTGGGGCGTGACATCTATGACCTTACAATTTTAGCACGCATCGGAAGAAAATCAGGAAAACTCATCAAAATCGATGTATGTACTTTAGAAGCATTAAGAGGAAGACATGCACAGATATGTGTCGAAATGGATATTGGAATCCCTGTCAAAAAACATATACCTATAGGCCAACACAAATAATCCCTAATCTACGAGGGGCAAGGCAGAACTACTCGCACTTTTCCAGGGATTGAGAATTGCAACAACCAAATATTTAATACCCCTCGAGATCAACATTGATTGCAGCGAACTCATTGGTATTATAAAAACGATCATCCTTCTTATTAATATGGTTTTTGACGGTAAAACTCTACTCAGGTAGCTTTGGGATCCCCCCTACTACATAATTATAGGGAGACAAATAGAGTGGCAGACACCTTAGTCAAGGAAGGAGCCAAGCTTATGGAAGAGAATGTGTTTTTGTGTAGGGAAGTTCCCTCGGTGTGTGTATCAAGTTTTTTTGAAAGGAGAAACTCTTTTTGTTAGGCTGCAAAGGCTAGTAAATATATGTAATGATACTATCAATTATCCCCTCCCTAGTACAGGCTCTGACCTGCCACTCCAATGTATTGATGCATATTAGTTCCTAATATATTTTCTTTTGGATTACCAAAAAAAAAAAAAAACAGTGGTGGTGGTGGAAGAGAAGGAAGTGGTGGTGATTGAGGACGAAGAGGAAAAAATTGATGATGGTGGATGTGGTGACAATGACAGTGCTGATGACAAAAAGAAAGGGCATGGTGGCGACAGAAGGATAGGGTGGGAAAGGGGAGGGGTAGGATAGAAAAAGATAGGACTTTTGTGTAAATTAAATTTTTTTGAGGATTTTAAGACTTAAAATTGTCACATTTTCTCAATAATTAAGACTTATGTCACTTTTTCTTAATTTCGAAACTCTTTTCTCACCCTTAATTAAAATCCCCTCTTATCAAGTTCTAAACAAAATAAGAAACAATTCTATAACATATACTTGATTGAAGTTTCTAATAAAAGATAATTAAAATTATTTTATTTTTATTTTAGATGATATAAATTGTAAATTATGTATGTACATTTTTTCGTAATCTGATGCTTAAAAGGACTTGAAAAGATTGATCATGCATTTTTTTATAGTACTAACAAAAAGATGTCCAAACATTACAACTCATCTGTTGATCTTCAACAAAAATTTAGACCTCCACTTAATCTCACTCAAGGTTTATCCTGGTCATGAATAGATCACTCAAGTTTAGATTCATAAGCAGTGATAATTACCCTATGAAATTTGCTTTTGCTATAACTTCAGTAAGTTTCTTTAATTAAGCCAAACTTACTTACATAGCAGGTTTGATGAATTTTTTTAATTAAGCTATTGCCTATTTGTAAGCTCATTCCTCAACAGATACACGATCATCAACATGCACACCGTCAAGAGCCACGACTCCTCCACTTCTTTGAACTAAACTGCTATAACTTTAAAGTACTTTTCACAAAATATTTATAACTAAAAAGCAATTTTTACAAAAAACAAAGCCAAACTAGCTTTGAGTTTTGGTCATTTTTGGACATTTACTTTAGATCCAATGTTCTGTAGAATCTTTTGATCCAGCCAAAAATTTATAGACTGATAAAAAATAAAGAGAAATTAATGTCTCTTTATTTTTAGTTGCTATGTTCTAAATAATGTGGACTAAGATGAAACTTAAATGTGAAATGATATGGACTACGTAGAGGTGGCAATTGGGCGGATTGAGTCAAATTTGAACGGATTATAATGGGTCAGGACAGCAAAAGGGTCAAGACCCAACTCAACTCAAATGTGTTTGGGTCAAAACGGGTTGGGTCAAAACGGGTTGAGTAATGGATTATGAGCGGGTCTAAACCCAATGTGACCCAATTTTTACTAAGTTTTACTTACTTTATTTGTTCTTTTTTCAATATTTTAGTACTTAATTAAATTATATTTTTCTTTATTTTGTCTATATAAAACATATCAAAATTTTTAAAAAAGTGTTCAAAAATATTTTGACAAGATCTCTCTCGAGTCGATTTAGGTTGAATATCAACCCAATTTAAACGGATTGGATTGAACTAATAAATGAGCAGGTTGAATGAATCGGGTTTAATTTTGCCACCGAATTCGTTTAGCCTATTCCTACTTGTTTGACTAAATAATTTGAGAATATTTATGTTCGTAAATTGTGAATATCTTCAAAAAGCGTTCTAGAAGCGCAAATAAGCTGTCCCCTATTTATCAGTTAGAAAGATGACCAACAAAATTAGTTACACACTTACTACTACTCATACACTAGGGTTTGTTATAGTTAATAAGATGTGATCATCATATAAAAGCTCAATATTATTTAACATAGATGAAAGAGTATACTTCATGATGTGTAATAATAATAATGGTAAATCCTTTTGCATCCTTGCTGCAATGGGAATGGGAATCATAGACATTCACCTGATTCAAAATATGAAGCAAAAAAACACAAACACCAGTAAAGCACAAAGGATATAGTAGCAGTGTTACATCGCAAAGACGAAGAGAAAAGGCAAATATTTACAAGTACAGTTTTTCTGACACCTTTGGAGTGTTCATACATTCAATTCCATTTGCTATATCTCTCTTTATAGAAGGGAGGATGGGTATGTGTGTGGGTGAATGGTAGGGACATTAGTTTCATTAAGCTGCTTCAGCAAATCCAACTCTGAGTTTGCCATAATCAAAGACAGTGTGATATCGACCCATGAAAATATCACCCAAGATCCTGTAAACATACAGAGTATACCATTAAAAGGATCATTGGATATTCATAACCTCCAAAAGAGAAAACATATGAAGATAAGTTTTACCAGAGAGGTCCACGGGGAGGAGGAATATCCAAGCCAGTGAAACCACTAATACATTGTGCTGCATCACCCTCGCCAACCTTGAGTATGTACTGATAGCAGGAAAAGGATCCAAAATCAGTACATGAATTCATTTCTAAGACAGCAAGTTAAAAAGAACACAACCACACATCAACTTGCAACTTTACACATTTAATCTTGGAAAATATTCATTGAGAGGATACGGAAGACTCGGGAGAGGTGGTCTGGTAAAGAAAAGTTGCATATGGTCAAAGTGATTTTGTGTGATACCGAACAACTTTTTTTGTTAGATATGTTCTATCCTGAACAATTCATAAAAGTTCAGCTTCTATATTTATTAAACCATACAACAAACAACTTTAGAAGAAAATCGAATATTATGAAGTGATTTGGTGCTTCAAGAGTTTCTTAGATATCTAAGTTGGGAAATGCACTTCCTGAGTTTCTTAGATATCAAGTTGGAAAATAAGATATGTAACTTGACGTAAAATCCAATTACTCAACATCTCAAATATAGAAGTACTTGTTAACAACAAACATCTACTTCTCCGTAATATTATACTGCAACGCCTCGTACAAACTTAAAACCTTGACTCTAAGATCAGCCTCTTTTTTTTTCTTTCCTGTTTGACAATGTTGCAGTAGAGATGCATATAGCTAAGTATTACTGTCAAAAACCTTTTTAAAGCATACCTCATTGGGGGAGAGGTCAAACACTTTGCCACCAATCGTGAAGGAGACTGTAGGCATGGAAGAAAGCTTTCCACAATCAACGGCTGATTCTCCCATTGGGCTTGGGAGACGCTCGCAAAGCTGTCAGTCAACCAGTCAGAAATCTGTATCGAGCAAAAGGAGAAAATTATAGCAACAGATCTTTTTACCTCATTCACATAGTCCAATATGCGATCTTGAGTCTGGTTTTGTCTAAGTTGATTCTCCATCCATATGACTGCCATTTCACAAGCAGAGCACATACCATCGTGTAGTCCTGCTGATCTGCTAGCTTTCTCATTCACTACGCTCTCAATTCCCATACTGCAGAAAGAGGCCACAGAAAGATCCAGCATTTATACCAACATGATGGATTTATTAATGCACTACATTGTCCCGACAGGTAGATAGAGCCTGAAGACTAACCTAACTCCGTGAGTTCCATCAAAAGTGCATACTCCAACCTGTGAGCAGACCTTCTTTGGATGTGCCTATTTAAAAGCTGATCAATGAGATAATCGGGAAAGACAAATAGATACAAACTGCCATTCTGCATTAATTGCGCAGAAAACTGCATATCAAACAAATGAAAATGCAGTGAAACAGTAGAATGTTCACCTCTGCTAACAGCAAATCCATGATTGTTTGCCCATACTGCTGAATTACTGCTTTGCATTGTTGGCTTGCAACTCCAGAGGCTCCAATGGCTTGATTAATCATAGTGATTATGGTCTGCAAGAAAAGGGACATTTTAAAACTGCTCAACCTTGGAAGCATTTCACGTATACAATTGCCAAGACAAGGTTGGAGATTTTTCTCCTTGGATTGTATTTGACCACAATTACAAAGTTAACAAGATAAAACTGGCTACAGTGTTATAGTTGGATAATTTTCTTTTCAAATAGAAGAAGCATAAACAAATAAGAGAGAACGACGAAGGCAGAATAAGAAGCATCAAACTCACGGAGAATATGATAAAGCAAGACCATAAGCAGGAAGTGGAAACCAACAGTACCTACTGTGGCAGCATTGGCTATTAAACAGAGCAAGCAAAAGAAATATGAAGATCTGCAGAACTCAGCCCAGCTAATAAAGCTTAGATGGCATATCCAAAGACATTCACAGAAATGAAAATCAATATCAGTACTATCCTCTATGTGAGCATCCTCTCTATCTCTATGAAGTAGTGGTAAGGTCTGCGTAAATTTTGCTCTCCGCAGACCCCACTTGTGGAATTTTACTGAGTATGTTGTTGTTATTACTATCCTCTATGTGAATGAAAAATTAAAACACAAGACAGATATGGACTTCTTGTTATTAACTCATGAATCTTAGGAATACATCACTTCTGTAGTGGAGCAAACAGTGGAAGGTTCAGAGGAACAAGAAAATCGACAACGGAATAGCTGGTGGAAAAAAAAAAGAAAATAATACTAAGAAATTTTTTTGTAACATGCTTAATATTCCAAAATCAGGGCTATATATATTACCGTTGGACCAGCCAAGAGAGAAGTCCCTGAATCTGCTATAGCAGAGCACCCATTTTTACAGTAACCTACATAATATCATCATGTTAGACAACTCAAATGAAGTGAAGATTCTATATCCAGGTAGAGACTGACATTCAGCGATAGCCCCTAATTTGGCAATCCAATTCAAAAGGTACAAAAGCAAAAACATACCGGTAGCTTTACCACCGATCAGAACATCACCCATGTCAAACTGCCAATGATATTACTGAGATTAAGATAGCATTATATAAAACATGAACATACAAACAGTGTCCAATTGATGGAATAACCCAACCTGCCAATAACCTTTCTGTGTGACTGGGACATAAGTGATTTCTCCCTTAAAGTGATTAGGATCAACACCACCAAACACGATTTCTCCCCCTTGCTCTTCCTTTGTGTTTCGGTTGAGCCAAAATGAGAAGACAGGTTCCTTAACAAGGCCCTGTTTGACCATGTTGTACCTGAAAAAGACAGAAGATACTGCCTGGGTTAAATATCAAATTGAATTTAACCAAAAGAGACATTCAGCATATCCTACATTCATGAAAATGTAGTCCTTAGTTTGTTCAGCATCATCTCGAATGCAAACAGTCTAGAGCATGAATTCGGTCTATGGGAAAGAAAGAGAGGAAAAAAAAGCAATCACCCACATACCAAACCGGAACAGCATTTCCAACAGAAATCTCCTGGAATCCAAGGCCCAATATACCATCAAATTTGGCTACCAAAAATGTGACGCTGGGTTCTCGGGTTGCCTCAATAAATTCCTAATACATTAACACCTTGAGATATGAGATTTATACTTTCAAGACAATTTCAAGCGAGGGGTGGTTGTAGTTACCTGATCTGTTACCACAAGGTCACCAACTTTGACGTTATCCTCACTAAAGAATCCAGAAATAGCTCCACTACCATACTGAATTGCAGCAGACTCCCCTGTATGCCAAATTGAAGAATCATCACGGATTAAATCACATAAAATTACAACACAAAATACATGTGGAAGTATTTGACAAGATCAATTATGTTGTCATTAAGGTTGGAGCGAATCCACACATCTGGTTTACCTAGTCAACTGCTATAGGCTGAATCAAATCGGTTTTCTGAACAACAGATAAACTGCTAATGGAATTGTGATAGAACACAAATGCAACAATGATTAGTTCTTTATGGATTTTTTTTTATGTGAAGAACCTTCAAAGACATGAATAGTACAAAATCTAGTTAATAGGGAAGAAGTAAGATCTTCCAGCCATACTAAAGGAACCAGAGGTTAGAATCACAACTAGACACCATAACTCACTGCGGAGAGAGCTTTTATGTTTATTGCAAAATTCAACTATGGTATTTACTGAGAAATATAAAATAAACATCCTCCTATTATGTCCCAACAGTCGGCCCCATATACTCATCATTTAACTTTTCCAAGTGAATTCCTTGATGCACCGTGAGATAATCATAAACCTCAAGCCCTCCGAGAGAAAACCCTTTACACCCCCACAGGTTCCATAATGAACAAGAAAGCATTCTAAAGTTAGCAACAGTTGTACAAAAACAGGCATTAGAAGGCAGCATATGTTTCACGCAGCAACAAACTAGCAAATGACAGTTAGAAACTATTTGCATCAATATACGAAAAAGGAAAAATAACATACCATTCTTCTTATAAGTACTTGATAGGCTTGATTTGTATTTGGAATGAAAGAAACAGGGAATCTGCAACAAGATAGACCATCATCAAATTCAAGATGGATGCATGGTAAATGTTAGCATTCACTACTTTGCTTTGTATCATAACCGTGTATAGAAGCTTACAGAGAAATAGCACTTGGACGAAGGCACCCACAAATTCGAGCTACCAGTGTCAAAGATTACAGTGAACTTTTGAGGTGGAGTGCCTACACCAATCTCCCCAAAGTATTGAGCGTCCATATAGTTCTTTAGTGCAACAATGTCTGTATCCTCAGAGTCCCCAAGTTTACCACGGAAGTTATACTTCCTAATAGACGCCCTCAGAGCGTCCCCCTCCTTGGACTCAAGGCGTGCAGCAAGTCGGTTGTTTTGATCAAATTTCATTTTTTTCAACCCAATTCTAACCAAGCCATCGTTTGATGAGGAGGCTAATGACAACAGTGCTGAGAGAAACAGGGCAATAAGAAATATTTTTGCTCCCATATTGACCTATTAGATTTAAAATCGTAATTCATGTTTTAGCCAATCAATCAAGAAAAGAACACAATCATAACACTCAAGCAAGACAAATAAATAAATAAGCTCTTCTTCTTAATAAATCATCAAAACCTCCACGACATTTCAGAAGACTAATTCACTTGCAAACCCATGGTTTAGACACAAAATTAGAGGAAAATGCTAAGTACTAACAGCAGCAGCAGAAACTAGATAAATCAAATGTCAATCAATTAGGCCTCGATTTTTTTATGACAAGGGAAACCCACAACCGCTACCTTTTGGGTGCACACAGGATAAAACCCCCGCTCCTGTCAATAGCTTGTAAATCACACCGAAGAGGTAACCCTCACTAGGCAAGCCTAGTGCGACGAGCTGGGCCCTGAAGACAAACCCCATGAGTTTCGAACTTGAGACCTCCCACATGAAAGTCCCAAACCCAAACCACTCAATTTGAAATGCTGGGGTCAGTTATATTATTCCTCTATATCTATTCTAATAGGAGTTCCGGATCCAATTCAGCATAAATTCAAAAATAACAAAAATCAGTCCCTTTATCTCAGAAATTTGTACAATCTCTTGTCGTTCTAACTAATACTGCTATATTATCACCTAAGAAACACCTGGAATAAAACCCCCAACAACCATGCAAAGCATAAACATAGTGAAATGTCATTACACCAGAAAATGAAAAACTGACTAAACAGGAAAATATATACTATATTGTAAACTTCTCCATTAACATCAAAATTGAAGCAGAAACCCAAAACAGGAATCAAAGAGATAGAAATAATTACTCACGAGCAAAGAAATCTAGACAAATGTGCATAAAGCTAACCCCACAACCTGTGATTACCTCTCAAAAACCATATACTAATATAATACGTAAAAATTGAAAAGCGTAACAGAATTGCTAACCAGATTAATTGATGAAGCAAACAGAGGAAGAAAAGAAAGAGTGAATGAGAAAAAAAAACCTCTGCCGATTCGTGCATGTATAAATAGGAAAAAGAGAGAAATCACCTACTCTTTTGATCTTAACCGTTGGATTCAAGAATTGAAATTGGATGGTTGATTTGCTTTTTCATAGAAAAATGGCTTTCACGAGATTCTTGTTTGGAGAATGTCATGGCGTATAGCAGCGAAGTAAAGAACAATTGGTAACTCAATCTGAACCATTGATTTATTTAAATGGAATATTTGAACAAGGACGGAATAGCGTGAAGAAAAGGAGGAACGCATAACAGAAAGCTTACGTATCGGAGATGCAATAATACATGCACCATTTTTGTTTACCTTAGCACGCTATGCCTTTACCTTTTTGAGCTCATTGTTGCTTCTTTTTATTTTAACTACTTCCCCACCTTTTTTTTTTTTTGTTATTTGATATTTTGAATAACTACCTTACATATTTGATGTACGCTTGTTATTCATAATAGAACATATATCTAATACTCACTTTTTTAGTGATCTGATGAGTTCAAAATGATTGGATGTAGTCCAAACATGCAATGATGAACAAACATAGACTTCAGTTTTCCTTTCTTCCCATCTTTAATTCATATAGATATCCTATTAGGATGACTCTATTAAATTAAATACTTTTTTCTAGCAAAATATGCTTTCGCGGTTCCTCAATTTTTTGTAAGTTTAAGATGCATCTCTGCCTCATATCATATGTAAGACATTCACATAGTAATTACATTCAATTTTCACTCTTTAATATCACGTCTTATTGCTTGTAAGAGTACCATCAACTTAATTCAGTTTATGACATTTAGGTCAAAAAAGTAAACTTAGAAAGGAGTGTAGTGATGTTAAGGTTTCCTTAGTTTTCTAACTTACGTTTTCTGCCTAGGACTCATACCTGCATATCTCCAAACTAAACACAACCAGTAATATTCTAACCTGAACTCGGCTTATATGTCGGGTGTTCCAGATCCAAAATTAAAATACACGCACACACATTTTGGTGATATCTTCAAAAATTCATAAGCTCTTGTTTACGTGGCCTTTCTTTTTGATGTAAGCCAAGATGAGAAAAGTTTGTACATGTGGTATCTATTCCCAAAATTACATTGTAAATTTGAATCACACGCAATATTCGCCTCCTAACGCACAACTAATTGGAACTATTCTATTGGACATTTGCATACCAAATTATACTTTTCCTGAAGTTTTGCAGCCCATCAAAGTGGGATACCCTGAAGGGAGCATCTTCAAATGATGAAAATATTATTTACAAGATCTCTCCTGTCGACTCAAGTAATAATTCATGAATCCTTAACCATCTTTGCAATAGTCAACATAAGAGAACACTAAATATCAAAAAGAGTAGAAGCGAAACATTTACCCAGAGAAGGGTGAAGGAGTAGACTTAGAAAGAATGGATGTTCCTCCTTCACTCGTTGATTCCCATATTTATATGCAAACAAGTGTAGTGATGTTAAGATTAGCCAACAAAAAGTTGCCCATGGATTTGTATTAGACATATGTTTAGGGACACCACTATCTATTTGATTATTTCCCCATAAGCATTTAGTTTTTTTAAAAAATGATTTTTAACTAATTTGATATTTTTAATTAAGGGTATTATAGTATTTTAGTAATTTTACTTTTAAGTTTTTTTTGGATAGAAGTATTTTGGTAATTTGACTTTTAACTTTTAACTTTTTGAGTTCATACTTTTAAGGTAATATAGATTAACTTTCTTAGAAACACAAATCTCTTCAAAATTTTACATTAGACATTATTAGTAGAATTTAAGTTTCTAATGCACGCGTCTTGTAATAAATTTTAAAATGATAGAAAATAAATTGCAATCATAAATAAAATATGAAGAAACATAATTTTATTGATAAACAACAAGGGTACAAATTTGTTCCTCCCTTGATTTTTCTCTCCTTAGATTTATCCACGATTCGAGGATCATTAGTGACGTATTTCTCGAACTAAGATGATATGGATCTCCTTGAGATTTATTTGATCTCCCATTGATCTTTGTGAATATTTCATGAATTCACAGAATATTTGAGATCTTGATCTTTATGAATAGTCAAGTTTATGGGATATTCGAGTTTTCAATCTCTTTAAGAATACCCAAGTATTTGTGAGATATTCTAGATACTTTTTCAAGAGACTACAATACCCATTATACAAGCATGAATTAGGGTTTACGGTAGAGTAGCCTCCAGGAAGTCCAATTGGAATCGAATACGCCTTATAGAGTCCCATAAAATTTCAATGTCTACATGGATATCAAAGGTATTAATTTTTTTTAAAAAACATTAATTTTTAAGAGTGTGAAATCAGTCAACATTGGTGATATTTTAGTGCTCAATATTTGAAGTTTTAATATTGTATAATGACTCTGAAGGTTATTTTGATATTCTGAAAAAAATTACCATTTTATCTCTCCCAATAGTCGCCTTGAGTCCTGTTGGATCAATTTTTTGGGGCTTAATTTTTAAATTTTATTGAAAAGTTAAGAAATTGAGAATTTTTGAGTTTTTATAGGCTTAAGTTATTTAAAAGTGATTTGTGGTATTAATCCAAATTATGAGTCTCAAAATGAAATTTCGTTAGTTTCATCAGCTCCGGAATATGAAATTTATTCTAGGGGAGTCGTCGTTTGTGAAATTGGAGTTGATTTGTGGATATGAGGTCTTAAGTTGAAAGTTTGAATTAAATTGGATCAAGGTTTGACTTTGATCAATGTATTGAGTTAGATGCTTGAATTGAATTTTCGTTGATTTCATTGGATTCGAGGGGTGATTTTAACTCTTGAATGAGCTTCGGTATAATTCTTTGATGCCCCGAGAGCAATTTTGGTATTTTTAGTACCTTAAGATGTTTTAGTTGGGACTAATCGAATTTCGGATCAAGGAGATCTTAAATTTGATTTTCGATGATTCATTGGATCCAGAGCATCAAAATTAATAGGGTTGCATGTATCGTACGTGTGAACAAAACAAATCCAAAGGGTCGATTCCAAACTTGGTGTATATGAGTTTGATCATTGGTTAAAGGGTTTGCCAATTCTGCTTTTATGGTGCCTTGGTTTCTTAAGAGACCACCGGGAACCCCCTCGCTAAAGCAACACCTTATCTTGGGCGATGACCATTTAAGCGGAAGGGTGCGGTAGAATTGAAGATTCGCTTAAGCGACCCTTGACCGCTTTAGCAGTGCCCGCTTATTTGGGTCGGTGCCGCAAAAACGAGGCTTGAGCTTCTTTTACAACATTCAGGGCATTGTTTTGGAATTGTTTTCGAGAATTAATCACTATTTAGTATTTTTGAACTTGAAGAGCTTGTGGGAGGTGATTTTGAAGTGATTTTACAAGTGTAATTTATTGGGTAAGTGATTCTAACTTCAATTTTTAAGATTTATTTCTTGAACATAAAGTTTTAATAAATTGAGAATTGTTGTCACGACCCGAAACTAGGGTCTAGGAGTGACATGGCGAATGGGAACCTGAGAGTGCCCAAACAAGCCTCAAATATCCATATTCACATCATTTATTTGGAAGCATATATATAAATAGTACTCACATAGTTCTAAAGGATAGAAAAATTAGACTCACGCTATGGGGATATCATAGGGATAAGGGATTAATATGGATTCACATATCACATAGCACATAAGAACTAAGAGGTGGGTAAGTATGACTCACTCTATGGGGGGCAATACGGGACTTAGGATCTTTCACATTTCCACACCAAATCATACATACGTATCATAATTCTTATAATCAATACATAATAGCCATATACAATAGATAACCATAGTCATAAGCTCCAAATATAACACATAACATATAGATTCGACAAGAGTCTACAAGATGTCCAACAATTCCTCTAATCATAGAATTGGACAGGGGCCAAGACATGTCTCGGGCTCAAATGGGAACAACATAAGGTAGAGAGATGGTGGCTTGTCCTTAGAAGATAGGACTCACCACAATACTTTCTTCGAATCCGTTCTAGCCATCAAACGGTGGATGAAGGTAGTCTCCGGTCCTTACATGGTTAGATCATGAAGGCAAAAAGTATATGTTAGTACGTTTTAATGTACTAAGTACGCGGACATGCAATATATATGACTTATCCAACCTGCATTCAATGTTAGATGACATGGCCATATAATATAGAAGGAAGTTCATATCCAAGAGGAGTATATAACAATGCCATGAAATCCATGATGCATGAAATGCAATAATGCTGATATATAGTGGGGATGGACTATAATCGAGAAATCAAACCTATGCGAGCTATTACATGAGTTAGTCCAATGAAGACCTCCCATCGGTAGGAGAAGATTACTTGCCAAGGGTAATCTACATCACACCTTACAACCCAGTCATTTCGGTGGATGGACATTTTCCTCACGACCCAGTCATTTCAGAAGGATTTTCAATATCATATCATATCAATAAATGAATAACCATCCCTTATGATCCAATCATTTTAGTGATGGCCACTATTCCTATACTAGCATATAATTCAAGGAAAGGGAGAGGACCCTTGGGGATAGCCCTGACGCCCCCAATCCATCCGTGTTAAGTCAAAACATCCCATGAGAATACATATACATGCTTTCAAAAGAGGCAATAGTCGCTTCAAATCGTTTCAATGCATAATTAGGTTTAAAAGCCAAATATTCCTCATACACATTCATTCATGAGCTAAAAAGCTAAATCATAGTTCAATATCATGTTTCTTATGCATAGGAATAGCTCATTCATTAAACAATATGGTGCAAGCACCCAATATGCTCAAAGAGCCAATAACAATAGACATCTATGTGATCACATTCTTGTCATAACCAATATGTAAGCTTAACTCACCAAAATCATTTTCATAAAACATATGTGAGCTTAACCCACAGATAATTTCATAAATCCAAAGGTCATGAATGCATATGCTATAAATGAGATGAGAATATCATGTGTATAATTCACATTTAAATCATAGTATAGGTTACCCATGCACAAATCAAGCTTTAAAGGGGACATGCACATTCATAATTCATAATGACAATGCAATCCATCATATTAGGGCTTAAATCACTTTAAAATCAACAATAAAATATAGCCCATATATCAATTGAATTTAATAAACAATAATATTGAAAATCCATATTTAAACTAAGCTAAAATTCCATAAATCAAGTGTAAAAGAGTTTAGGTCTTCTTGGTTAAAAGGACCAAGAATCAATCCCACACACCTTAGCTAATGGAGTAGATTCAATAAGAATTTGATGAAGAAAAGAGTTTTTCCATGATTCCCAAGCTTAGTCTTCACAAGAGTTCTTGAGAGAGTTTTTAGGTTAGAGTTTGAAATAATTCAAAGTGTAGAAATGAATTTCAATGAGAGGAATAGAGTTTAGATAATTTGGAGGTCTTAGGATATCATAGGAAGTCATAAAAGACCCTTAGGAGAAACCACAATTACAAAAACACCATATCAAAATAGAATTTCTTACCAGGGATCCTGTGAGACGGTCTCACAGTCCGTATAAGGTCTCACGGACCGTGAAACCCTCCCGTGTGACCACACTTAGCCAAATCTCAGAAAACACTACAAAGGTAGGGTTTATGAAAATGGTCATAACTTCTTGATTCGAATTCGGAATGAGGTGAAACCGGATGAGTTGGAAAGCTAATTCAAAGAGCTTCAATTTGATAGGTTGTGGGTAAGCCGGTTCAGTTTTTGCTAAGAGATATGACTATTTAAAGCTGACCCTTCCATCGGTTCTTGTGAAAAGCTTAGCCAACAGAATTCCTTTGAACTTGGCTTGATGTAGGAGACCCATAATGACCCTAAACAACATAAATAATCTTGAATTGAGGGACTGAAAGTGAACTTAGCTTGAGCTTAAAGATTTCACACGGAGAAAAATTCAATGTAGGCATCCATACAGTCAACTTCATGGTCCATACCACTCTACACGGACTGTATCGTCCTCCATACCACTTCACTTAGAAAATTCTTCACGACCAATTTCCTAGACGGTGATCCAATACTTAAAAAATTTCACTCTGGCACCTATATGGGGGACCTTATGAACCATGAAGGATCATATGGTCCGTGAGATAGTTCGTGTGACATGCCTTAGTATCGAAACTGTGAAGTTTCAAGGCTGAGGCTATCACACAGCCCACCATATGGTGCGTGAAGCCTCTCACGACCCATGTGGAATCCATGTGTGGTATGCCTTAGTCCCAAACTTCATGTTAAAGCTCACATACACCACACAAGGCCAAGGCCACTCCAAGGAGGCTCCACACGGTCTGTATAGCCTCACACGGACTGTGAAGGCTTTTATGGAGCGTCACCTTGGTCCAAAAATTTCAGGATCCAAATTTTCAAGCTCCATTGTGGTCGTACAAAGTCGGGGTCCTTACATCATCTCCCTTTGGGAACATTCGTCCTCAAATGTGCTAAAACAAAGTTTGCAAGGCTTGACTTAGAACATGAAATTTCCAAGCACAATGTACGATGAATATTTCATCATTTGAAAACCATAAAGTCATTAAAACTCCTATCAAAACCTCTTTTAACCATCCAAAATATCTTTAAATCATTTTCGAGCACATGTATGCATATCATGTCATGAACCTCAAGAGTGAAAGAATGAGGACCACACGGAGAAGGAAGAACCTAATACCTTAGGCTTGAGTAGATTGAAATAGATGGGGATATTGTTTCATCATGTCCAACCCCACCTCCCACGAAACACTCTCCACATGTTGATTTCTTAAAAGCACCTTAACCGAAGCCACATCCTTATTACGAAGCCGCTTTACTTGCCTATCCAAAATCTCAACACTTTCCAAAGGGACAATGGTACTAGGATCACTAACCCACTTTCTCGACATAGATACATGAAAAACCAGGCCAATCAAAGCCATCTCTCCCAACTCGAACTACCCCACCGGAGATCTACATCTCCTACTATACAAAGCCTTAAACAGTGCCATACCAATACTAGCATGAAAGCTATTGTTGTAAGCAAACTCAATAAGTGGAAGATGATCACCCCAATCAACCTTGAATTCCAACACACAAGACCTCGAATGTCCTCCAAAGTTTGAATTGTCCTCTCGGCTTGGCCAACGGTTTGAGGATGAAAAATGGTATTTAACTTCACCTTAGTGCCAAGCCCCTTTTTGAGATGATTTCCAAGAGTGAGAAGTAAGTTGGGTACCATAATCCGATATAACAAAAATAGGCACACCACCCAGCCTAACCAATTCCCAAATATATAACTTGGCATTGTCTTTCTTCTTACCATGCCACCAATAAAGTTCCCTTAAGTGCTGATACATTTTGGCAGATCCCGGATGCATGGAATAATGAGAGTTATGGCTTCACTCATGATCATCTCTCTAAGACCATCACGGTTGGGAATACATAATCGATCCTGGTACCGAGTTACACCATCTCTCCCTTAGGAGAACACCTCTATCTTATTTTTGAAAACCAACCTCTTCAACTCAACCAAATGACAGATCTAGATCTTGCTTATCCTTAACATCAAGAACCACAAAAGATTTATCCCCATTCTGAACATACATACCACCATCATTAGAGTCGGCCAACCTAATACTCAATCTAGCCAAACAGTGAACATCTTATGCCAACTCTTGCTTCCCTTTTTCAACATGAGCCATGTTTCCCATAGATAGCCACTAAGAGCATCAACTACGACATTTCCCTTGCCGGGATGACATTCTACACTCATGTAATAGTCCTTAAGAAGTTCCAACTATCTCCTTTGTCTCAAGTTAAAATCCCTATGAGTAAAGACATATTGCAAACTCTTGTGGTTGTGAAAATATCAACATGCTCTCCAAATCCTCAAAGCAAATACCAGCGCCGCTAACTCAAGATCATGAGTTGGGTAATTACGCTCATACACCTTCAATTGTCTTGACGCATAAGCTATCACCTTACTATGTTGAATAAGTACACAACCCAACCCAATTTAAGAAGCATCACAATCCACCACCAACCCATCTAAACCATCCGGTAAGGTCAAAATAGGAGCCGATGTAAGCCGATCTTGTAAAGTCTAAAAAACTCTTCTCACACTCATCCAACCAATACAAACTTGGCCTTCTTTTGAGTCAACTTGGTCAACGGAGATGCAATATATAAGAAATCTTCAATAAACCTTCTATAATAACCAATTATCCCAAGTAAACTTAGAATATTCGAAGGAGCAAGCTTGTCAAATAATGCACATCCTTCACCAACTCCCTTTGACCTTATCTATAAGATCAGCTTCAACATCTTCCTTATCTGGATTGCATTATGAGCCCAAAGTAACTCTCTCACTTCAGTAGGGAGTGATGGAGATAGGAAATCTTAAGACATGCTTCATGGCACGATATGAATCATGAAAAAGTGACACATTTCCTAAAACTCCTTGTAGCTTCCTACCCATTTATGTGGCGCGCTTCACACCCATGAATAAGACATTACATGATGTGGCATGTTGGACTTTGAGGATCATTTATAACTTTAGTGCTCTGATACCATCTCTGTCACGACCTAGACCTAGAGTCTAAGGGTGACATAGCGAATGGGAACCCAAGAGTCCACATTCAAGCCTCAAGTATCCATATTCACATCATCGGTTTGGAAGCGTGTATATAAATAGTAAACACATAATTCTAAAGAACGGGAAAGTAGGACTCACGCTATTGGGATGTCATAGGGATAAGGAATTAACATGGATTCACATAGCACATAACACATAACACATAAGAACCAAGGGGCGGGTAAGTATGACTCACTTTATGGGGGCAATACGGGACTTAAGATCTTCCACATTTCCATATCTAATCATACAATGTATCATTATTCTCATAATCAATCCATAATAGCCATATCCGATAGATGCCATAGTCATAAACTCTAAATACAACACATTACATATAGATCCGACAAGAGTCTATAAGATATCTAACAATGCCTTTCATTATAAAATAGGATGGGGGCCAAGACATGTCCCCGTCTCACCCTCAAAGTAAATAGCAAAATAGGAACAAATAAGGTAGAGAGATGGTGGCTTGTCCTTAGAAAATAGGACTCACCACAACACTTTCTCAAATCCGATCTAGTCGTCAAATAGTTGATGAAGGTAATCTCCAGTCCTGTCACAACCCGGACCTAGGGTCTAGGAGTGACATGGCGAATAGAGACCCGAGAGTCCCCAAACAAGCCTCAAAGTATCCAAATTCACATCATTGGTTCAGAAGCGTATTCAAATGATAAACACATAATTCTAAGGGATGGAAAAGTAGGACTCACGCTATGGGGATATCATAGGGAAAAGGGATTAACATAGATTCACATAGCACGTAGCACATAAAGACTAAGGGACGGGTAAATATAACTTGCACTATTGGGGAAATTCAGGACTTAAGATCTTTCACATCATATCATACCATCAAGTCACAAGATTCATAACCACAACACATGACAATATTCAATGGGTAACCAATCCATTCTGTGGGCTCCCCCTCAATTATAAATAACCTAACAAAAGCACCATAGGTAAAAGATAGGTGGCTTGTCCTTGGAAGCTAGGACTCACCACAACAAGCAAACTTGAGATCCGAGCTAAACGTCGTGCTGTGGATAAATGTACTCCTCTGTCCCTACACGTGGAGATCATGTAGGCAAAAGTATGCGTTAGTACGTTTGAATATACTATGTATGCAGGCACGCAATGCGTATGCCTTGCCAAACCTGCGCTCAATGTTAGATGATAAGGGCACATAACATCGAAAGAGTCATATATCCAAAGAAAAGTAGTATACAATGTGCCATGAAGTCAATGATGCATCAAATACCATAATGCTCATATATAGTGGGGATGGACTATAATCGATAAATCAAACTCATGTGAGCTATTACATGAATTAGTCTGATAAAGACCTCCTATTGGTAGGAAAAGATTACTTGCCAAAGGTAATCTATATCACACCTTACGACCTCGTCTTTTCGGTGGATGGTCACCTTCCTTACGATGACGCCTTTTATGAAGGATTTTCATTATCATTTCATATCATATCATATCGATAAATGAAACCATTCCTTACGACCTGGTCTTTTTGGTAATGGCTTTAATTTCTATGTTGGCACATAGTTCGAGAAAAGGAAGAGGACCTTTAGGGATAGCTCTAACGCCCCTAATCTATCAATGCTAAGTCAAAATATCCCACGAGAATACTTATACATATACGTGCTTTCAAGAGATACAATAGTCATTTCAAATCCGTTCAATACACATTTTGGCTCAAAAGCCAAACCATAATTCATAATCGTGATACTTATGCAAATGAATAGCTCATGCTCATGTCAATATGGTACAAGCACCCAAAATGCTCAAAGAGCCATTAACAATAGATATTTATATGATCACATTCTTGTCATAACCAATACCTTATCAAAATCATATCATAAAACATAATTGGGCTTAACCCACTTCATAAGTTCCATAAGTTTTAATGTTCATGAATGCATATGCCATGAATGATGTGGGATTAGCATGGGTAATTAAGATTCTATCTAACATAAATAATATAATATGAAATTGAAGTAAATCCATAGTTAAATCCACATTTAAATCATAATATAGATCACCCATGCATAAAACAAGTTTTAAAGGGGACATGCACCTTCATAACTTCATAATCTCAACGCAAACCATCATATGAGGGCTTAACGTAACTTAAAATCATAGATAAAGTACACGCCATACATCAATTGAATTTATCAAACAATAATTCTCAAAAACCATATTTAAAGTAAGCAAAATTCCATGAAAATCAATTGAAAAGAGTTTGGGTCTTCTTGGTTGAAAGGGACCAAGAATCAATCCCGCATACCTTGCTTAGGAAGATGAATTTGAGAAGAATTTAGCTTGAAGTTGAAACCCCAATTGAATCCTAGCTTGAATCTTGAAGGTGAGACTTGGAGAGAATTTAATTCTAGAGACTAAGGGTTAATCTTGAGTGAAGGTCTAGAATTAGTGTAAGAGAAGTTTAGGAATGTGAGGGGGGGGGGGGGGGGGGCTTAAAAGTACCTAAAAGCCTTGGGGATGAGTCAAAATATCAAAAACACCTCAATAAAATTCCCCTTTAAATTTTAAATGGAACTTGACACAGTTGGCTTCACGGTTCATGAAGCTCTTCATAGTCCGTGAAAGCTCGTGAAGCTCTTCATAGTCCACGAAAGCTCGTGAAGCTCTTCATAGTCCGTGAAAGCTCCCCGTCTAGCCCAGAAAGATTCTACGAAAAAGGCATAACCTATTGCTTTGAACTTGGAATGAGGTGAAACCAGATGCATTGTAAAGCTATTTCAAAGTGCTTCAATATGATAGGTTGTGGACCACCTAGATATGACCATTTAAAGTTGACCCTTCTATCGGTACTTGTGAAAAACTTAGCCAATAGAATTCCTTTGAACTTGACTTAATGTAGGAGACCCATGATGGCCTTAAACAACATAAATAAGCTTGAATTGAAGGCTTGGAAATGAACTTAGCTTGAGCTTGAATATCCCATACTTAGAATTTTTCAACGAAGTCACCTTCAGGGGAGGCGACACGGGCCATATAGTGTCACACGGGCCATGACACTGCCCGTACCCCGCTCTTTAGAAAATTTCCAAAATCAAGTTATGAGACGGTGATTCCATACTTAGAAAAATTTCACTCCAAAAGCCTTGTGGTTGCCACACGAGCCGTGACACCCCACACAAGCCGTGAGCTTGGCCGTGTAACCATACTTGGTCCCAAAATTGTGGGATTCAAGCCAAGGCTACCACAATCCACTACATGGTCTGTGAAGTGTCATACGGACAGGCGTCCAAGTGTGGTGTGCCTTAGTTTAAAAAACCATGTTTATGGGACAAACATCCTCCAAAAGCCAAGGGCCACTCCATGGAGACTCTACACGGGCAATGTGACCTCACACGGTTTGTGAGTGCTCCCATGAAGCGTCACCTTGGTCTAAAACTTTTTTGGGACCATCCCATTCTCCATTGAGGTCATATGGAGACGGGTTCATTACATCATTTCCTCCTTGGGAACATTCATACCCGAATGTGCAAGAACAAGGCTTGACTTAGAACATGAAACTTTCAAACATAAGATACAATATGTAACTCACCATTTGAAAATCATAAAGTCATTAAAACTCATGCTGAAGCATATTAAAATCATTCAAAACATCATAAAAATATTTTCAATGCACATATATGCATGTCATATCATGAGACTCAAGAATGAAAGAGTTAGGACCACTTTAGAAGAGGAAGAACCTAATACCTTAGGCTTGAGTAGATTGGAAAAGATGGGGATATCACTTCATCATGTCCAACTTCGCCTCCCATGTAGAACTCTCCATGTATTAATTTCTCCAAAGTACCTTCACCGAAGCGACATCCTTGTTATGAATCCGCTTCACTTGTCTATGCAAAATCTCCACCGAGACTTCCTCATAAGATAAGTTCTCCCCAACCTCAACACCTTCCAAAGGCACAATAGTGCTAGGTACACCAACTAACTTCCTCAACATAGACACATGGAAGACTGGGTGAATGGAACTTAAGTCTGGAGGCAACTCCAACCTACAGGCCACGTTCCCAAGCCGCTCAACAATCTCATAAGGGCCGACATACCGGGGGCTTAGCTTTCCCTTCTTACCAAAATGCATCACACCCTTCATAGGCGAAACCTTCATACACACCTAATTACCAACATGAAATTCAAGATCCCTCCTTCTAACATCTGAATAGGACTTTTGGCGACTTTGGGTCGTCTTCAACCTCTACCTAATCAATTTCACCTTCTCCATAGCCTCTAACACTAAGTCTGGGCCAATCAATGCCATTTCCCTCAACTCAAACCACCCCACCGGTGACATACTACCTCCTCCTATACAAGGCCTCAAACAGTGCCATACCAATGCTAGCATCGAAGCTATTATAGGCCAACTCAATGAGTGGGAGGTGGTCATCCCAATTACCCTTGGAATCCAAACATAAGCCCTCAACATATCCTCCAAGGTTTGAATTTTCCTCTTAGCTTGCCCATCAATTTGAGGATGAAAAATGGTTCTTAACTTAATCTTAGTACCAAGTCCCTTTTGTAACGACCTCCAAAAGTGAGAAGTGAATTGGGTGCCACGATCCGATATGATGAACATAGGCACACTATGTAACCTCACCAACTCTTGGATGTATTACCTTGCATAATCTTTGGCACCAAAGGTTGTCTTGAGAGGTAAAAAGTGAGCCGACTTTGTCATCTGATCAACGATAACCCAAATGGAGTCAAATTGTCTTCGGGTCTATGGTAAACCAACTACAAAGTCAATGTTCACATCTTCCCACTTCCAAGTGGGAATCTCAATGTCTTGAGCCAAACCATCGGACCTTTGGTGCTCTACCTTTACTTATTGACAACTTGGGCACTCGGATACGAACTTGGCTATGTCTTTCTTTACACCATGCCACTAATACATCTCCTTCAAATCCCAATACATCTTAGTAGATCTCGAATGAATAGAGTAATGAGAGTCGAGAGCTTCCCTCATGATCACCTTTCTAAGACCATCCACATCCGAAACACATGATTGGTCTTGGTACCAAAGTACACCATCTCCACCTTGGGAGAACACCTCAATCTCCCTTTCGGCAACCAATTTCTTCAATTCAACCAATGATGGATCTAAATCTTTCTTAGCTTTCACATTAACAACCACTAAAGATCTACCCCATTTTGAACATGAATACCACCATAATTAGAGTCGGGCCAACCTAATACCCAACCTAGCCAACTGGTGAACATCCTTTGCCAACTCCCTCTTCTCCTTTCTAACATGAGCTACACTCCCCATAGATAGCCTACTAAGAGCATCGGCTATAACATTGGCCTTACCGGTGTGATATTGAACACTCGTGTCGTAGTCCTTTAGGATTTCCAACCATCTTTTTTGCCTCAAGTTGAGAACCCTTTGAGTGAACACGCATTGAAAACTCTTGTGATTGATGAAAACATCCACATGTACCCCATACAAGTAGTGCCCCCAAATCTTCAAGGTAAAAACCACCACCTCTAACTCAAGATCATACATCAGGTAACTATGCTCATGCACATTTAATTGCCTTGATGCATATGCTATTACCTTACCATGTTGCGTAAGTATGCAACCCAACCCAATCCATGAGGCATCACAATACACCACAAATCCCTCCAAGCCATTAGGTAAAGTTAAGACTGGTGCTGATATAAGCCGATCTTTCAAGGTTTGGAAACTCTTTGTGTATTCATATGACCACACAAACTTAATGTTTTTTTGGGTCAATTTGTTCAACAGAGACGCAATAGATGAGAGCCCTTTGACAAACCTCCTATAATAGCCGGCCACCCCAAAAAACTTTGAATATCCGAAGGAGTCAATAGTCTAGGTCAATTCTTCACGGCCTCGGTCTTCTTTGGGTCCACCTTTATACCATCGCTGGATACCACATGACCAAGAAAAGCTACTTCACCCAACCAAAACTCACATTTGCTAAACTTGGCATATAACTTCTTCTCCCTCAATGTTTGTAGAACTAACCTCAAATGATCCATGTGTTCTTGCTCACTTCGAGAATCAATGCGAATACTATCAATAAAGACAACCGTAAAACTATCAAGGAATGGCTTGAACACCCGATTTATAAGATCCATGAACCGGCCGGAGCATTAGTTAAGCCAAACGACATCACCACAAAGTCAAAGTGCCCATACCTTGTTTGAGAAGCCGTCTTGGGAATATCATACTCTCTATTCAACTGATGATACCCAGAATGGAGGTCAATCTTTGAGAAGTGGGTAGCCCCTTGAAGTTGGTTGAACAAGTCATCAATCCTGGGCAATGGATACTTATTTTTAATGGCCACCTTATTCAGTTGCCTATAACCGATACACATCCGAAGAGATCCATCTTTCTTCCTTACAAATAACATCGGAGCACCCCATGGCGATATACTTGGCCTAATGAAGCCCTTCTCCAACAAATCTTTCAACTGATCCTTCAACTCTTTCAACTCAGCCAATGCCATACAATATGGAGGAATAGAGATAGGAAATCTCAAGACACATTCTATGGCACGATATGAAACATGAAAAAGTGAAACACTTTCGAAAACGCCTTGTAGCCTCCTACCCATAGATGTGGCGCACTACATCCATGAAAAAGACTCTACTTGACGTGACATGTTGGACTCCGAGGACCAATTATAAACCTGGTGCTCTAATACCATCTCTGTCATGACCTGGAGGGTTTAGGAGTAACATGGTGAATAGGGACTCGAGAGTCCCCAAACAAGCCTCAAAGCATCCAAATTCACATCATCGGTTCGTAAGCATATTCAAATGATAAACACATAATTCTAAGGGACAAGAAAGTAGGATTCTCACTATGGGGATATCATAAGGAAAGGGGATTAACATGGATTCACATAGCACGTAACGCATAAATACTAAGGGACTGGTAAGTATGACTCATGCTATGGGGGCAATTCGGGACTTAGGATCTTTTGCATCATATCATACCATCAACTCATAAGACTCATAACCACAATACATGACAATATTTAATTGGTAACCAAGCCATAACATAATCTCCAACATAGCACTTAACATATAAACGTAAAGGAGTTTACAAGATGTACAACAATGCCTCTAGTTATAAGATAGGGTGGGGGACAAGACATTTTGCGGGCTCCCCCTCAATTATAAATAGCCTAACAAAAGCACCATAGGTAGAGGATAGGTGGCTTGTCCTTGGAAGATAGGATTCATCACAACAAGCATACTTAAGATCCGAGCTAAACATCATGCGGTGGATAGATGTACTCCTCGGCCCCTACATGGTGAGATCATGTAGGCAAAAACATGCGTTCGTATGTTTGAATGTACTATGTATGCGGGCACGCATTGCGTATGACTTGCCAAACCTACGTTCAATGTTAGATGTCAAGGGCACATAACATAAAAAGGGTCATAGAAGAGTAGTATACAATATGCCATGAAGTCAATGATGCATGAAATGCCATAATGCTCATATATAGTGGGGATGAACTATAACCGAAAAATCAAACTGATGTGAGCTATTATATGAATTAGTCGGATAAAGACCTCCCATCCATAGGAGAAGATTACTTGCCAAAGGTAAACTACATCACACCTTATGACCTCATCTTTTCGATGGATGGTCACCTTCCTTACAACCACACCTTTTCAGAAGGATTTTCATTATCATTTCATATCATATCATATTAATAAATGAAACAATTCATTATGACATGGTCTTTTCGGTAATGGCTTCCATTCCTATGTTGGCACATAGTTCAAGGAAAGGGAGTGGACCTTTGGGGACAGCCCTAACACCCCCAATCCATCGGTGCTAAGTCAAATCATCCCAAGAGAATACTTATACACATACGTGCTTTCAAGAGATACAATAGTCATTTCAAATCCGTTCAATGCACATTTAGGCTCAAAAGCCAAACCATAATTCATGATCATGATACTTATGCATAGAAATCGTTCATGCTTATGCCGATATGGTGCAAGCACCCAAAATGATCAAAGAGCAGCCATTAACAATAAATATTTATATAATCACGTTCTTGTCATAACCAATACCTTATCAAAATCATATCATAAATTATAATTGGGCTTGACTCACTTCATAAGTCCCATAAATTTCAATGTTCATGAATGCATATGTTATGAATGATATGGATTAGCACAGATAATTGAGATTCACTATAAAATAAATAATATAACATGAAATTGAAGTAAATCCATAGTTAAATCCACATTTAAATCATAATATAGATCACCCATGCACAATTTTAAAGGGGTCATGCACCTTCATAACTTCATAATCTCAATGCAAACCATCATATTAGGGCTTAAAGTAACTTAAAATCATAAATAAAGTACAACCCATATATCAATTGAATTTATTACACAATAATTCTCAAAACCCATATTTAAAGTAAGCAAAATTCCTTGAAAATCAATTGAAAAGAGTTTGGATCTTCTTGGTTAAAAGGGACCAAGAATCAATTCCACATACCTTGCTTAGGAAGATGAATTTGAGAAAAATTTAGCTTGAAGTTGAAACCCCAATTGAATCCTAGCTTGAATCTAAAAGGTGAGACTTGGAGAGAATTTTGAGAATTTAATTCTAGAGACTAAGGGTTAATCTTGAATGGGGGTTTAGAATTAGTGTAGGAGAAGTCTAGGAATGTGAAAGGGGGTTTAAAAGGTCTTAAAAGCCTTGGGGATGGGTCAAAATATAAAAAACACCTCAATAAAATCCCCCTTTAAATTTTAAACAAAACTTGACACGGTTGGCTTCACAGTTCGTGAAGCTCTTCACGATTGGTGAAGGCTCCTCGTCTAGCCCAAATAGATTCTACAAAAAAGGGCATAACTTCTTGCTCCAAACTTGTTATAAGTTGAAACTAGATGAGTTGAAAAGCTAATTCAAAGAGCTTCAATTTGATATGTCGTGGGCCACCTAGGTCGTTTTGTACTAAGAGATATGACCATTTAAAGTTGACCTTTTTATCGGTACTTATGAAAAACTTAGCGAATGGTATTCCTTTGAACTTGACTTGATGTAGGAGACCCATGATGGCCTTACAAAACATAAAAAAAACTGAATTGAAGGCTTGAAAATGAACTTAGCTTGAGCATGAATATTCCATACTTAGAATGTTTCAACGAGGTCACCTTCACGAGAGGCTACACGGGTCATGTAGTGTCACGCAGGCTGTGACACTGCCCGTACCCCTCTCCTTAGAAAAATTCCAAGATCAAACTACGAGATGGTGATTCCATACTTAGAAAAATTTCACTCCGAAAGCTTGACGGGTGACCACACAGGCCGTGACACCCCACACGAGTCGTGCATTTGGCCGTGTGACTATACTTGGTCCCAAAATTGTGAGATTTCAAGCCAAGGCCACCACATGGCCCACCACATGGTTCGTGAAGTGTCACACGGACCATGAGGGGTCCAAGTATGGTGTGCCTTAGTTTAAAACACCATGTTTAAGGGACAAACATCCTCCGAAGGCCAAGGGCCACTCCATGGAGGCTCCACACGGGCCATGTGACCTCATACGGTCTGTTAGGGATCCCATGAAGCGTCACCTTGGTCCAAAATTTTTTTGGAAGAAAATTTCCATTATCTAATGAGGTCGTATGAAGTCCGGGTCATTACAAGTCCCTACATGGTTAGATCATATAGGCAAAAGTATGGTTAGTACGTTTGAAAGTACTAAGTATAAGGACGTGCAATACATATGACTTATCAAACTTGCATTTAATGTTAGATGACAAAGGCATACAATATAGAAGGAAGTTCATATCCAAGAAGATTATATAACAATATGCCATGAAATTCATGATGCATGAAATGCAATAATGCTCATACATAGTGGGAATGATCTATGACCGACAAATCAAACCCATGCGAGCTACTACATGAGTTAGTCTGATGAAGACCTCCCATTGGTAGGAGAAGATTACTATCCAAGGGTAATCAACATCATACCTTACGACCCAGTCATTTCAGAAGGATTTCCAATATCATATCATATCAATAAATGAATAACCATCCCTTATGACCAGGTCATTTTGGTGATGACTACCATTTCTATGCTGGCACATAGTTCAAGGAAAGGGAGAAGACCCTTAATGATAGCCCTGACACCCCCAATCCATCGATACTAAGTCAAAATATCCCACGAGAATACTTATACATATACATGCTTTCAAAAGAGGTAATAGTCACTTCAAATCATTTTAATGCACAATTAGGCTTCAAATCCAACACATTCCTCAGAATAACATTCCTCAGAATCATTCATTCATATGCTAAAAAGCCAAATCATAGTTCAATATTGTGTTTCTCATACAAAGGAATAGCTCATTTAGTAAATAATATAATGCAAGCACCCAATATGCTCAAAGAGCCAATAACAATAGACATCTATGTGATCACATTCTTGTCATAGTCAATATGTGTGAATAACTCACCGAAATCATTTTCATCAAACATATGTGAACTTAACCCACTAAAAATTTCATAAATCCAATGCTTATGAAAGCATATGTTATGAATGAGATGAGAATAAAATGGGTAATAGAGATTCAAACTTGAATCAACATTACATTTTGAAATTAAGTAAAAACAAAAGTAAAATTCACATTTAAATTATATTATAGATTAGCCATGCACAAATCAAGCTTTAAAGGGGACATGCACATTCATAACTTCATAAGCTCAATGCAATCCATCATATTAGGGCTTAAATCACTTTAAAATCAACAATAAAGGATTGCCTATTTATCAATTGAATTTAACAAAAAATAATATTAAAAATCCATATTTAAAGTAAGCTAAAATTCCGTAAATCAAGTGTAAAAGAATTTGGTTCTTCTTGGTAGAAAGGGACCAAGAATCAATCCCACATACCTTAGCTAATAGAGAAGATTCAAGAAAAATTTGATGAAGAAAAGAGTTTTCCCTTAATTTCCAAGTTTAGTATTTACAAGAGTTTTTGAGAGAGTTTGAAATAATTCAAAGTGTAGGAATGAATTTGAATGAAAGAAATAGAGTTTAGATCATTTGGAGGTCTTAGGATAGCATAGGAAGTCATAAAAGACCCTTAGGAGAAGCCACAATTACAAAAAAAATTAATGAAGCAAAATAATATTTCTTACCAAGGGTCCCGTGAGAAGGTCTCATGGCCCATAAAAGGTCTCACGGACCGTGAAACCCTCCCATGAGACCACACTTAGCCGAATCTCAGAAAATACTGCACATGCGAGTTTTACGAAAATGGGCATAACTTCTTGATTCGAACTCAGAATGAGGTGAAACCAGATGCACCGGAAAGATAATTCAAAGAGCTTCAAATAAATAGGTCGTGGGCCACCTAGTATGTTATTTTCTAAGAGATATGAACATTTTAAATTGACCCTTCTATCGGTTCTTGTGAAAAGCTTAGCCAATGGAATTCCTTTGAACTTGGCTTGATGTAAGAGACCCTTCATGGCCCTAAACAACATAAATAAACTTGAATCGAGGACTTGAAAGTGAACTTAGCTTAATATTGAAGATTTCATACTGAGAACAATTCAACGTAGGCATCCATATGGTCGACTTCACTATTCGTACCATTCCACATGGACCGCATAGTCCTCCGTACCACTTCACTTAGAAAATTCTTCACGATGAAGTTCCAAGATGGTGATCTAATATTTAGAAAATTTCCACTCTGGCACCTATACAGGGGACCTCATGGACCGTGAAAGGTCATACAGTCCGTGAGACGATCCGTGTGACATGCCTTGGTTTCAAAACTGTGAAGTTTCAAGGTTAAGGCTACTACACAGCCCACCAAACGGTCTGTAAAGCCTCACATGGCTCGTGTGCGGTCCATGTGTGGTATGTCTTACTCCCAAACTTCATGTGGAAGCCCATACACTCTACACAACGCCAAGAGCTACTCCAAGGAGGCTTTACACGGTCCGTATAGCCTCACACAGACTGTGAAGGCTTCCGTGGAGCATCACCTTGGTCCAAAACTTTTTAGATCCAAATTTCCAAGCTCCATTGTGGTAGTACAAAATCCGGGTCCTTAATATTGTGAACTGATGTCAACCTTATTTTTGAAACAATTTTCACTAGCGATTTTCAAATACTTTGGGCATTGTAATTTTATATGAATTCTCAATTTTATTCTAATGTTCCGAGAAAGGGTTTTTAACTCATTTAAGTTTTGATTTTCAGAATTGATAAAACTGGTGTTATTGTTCTTGTAAACTTATGGTGGATTATACTTTCATAGACTTCATTGAATTGAAAATCCAAAAAAATGGAAAAGTTTAAGTGTTTGAGTATTTGTTTAAATGCTTGAGGCAAGTGAATTTTTAAACCATCATTGAGATTATTAAACATTGTAGTTTCTTTCTTTTGTGTTGGAGAGTAATGGAAATTTGGATATGGATTGAATTATTCATGAAATGATCTAATAAATCAAGACAGAGTGATAAAATGGCTATGTGAATGCATGTGAGAACATTGATTTGTTATTGAGATTGCTGATGTCGATTTGACTATTAAGAAAACCTTGATTGGTGATATTGGTTTGACTTTTAAGAAATTTGATTGATATTGTTATCTCAATTGTGAAGAATTTTGAATGATATTATTGATTTAATTATGGAAGAATCTTTATGATGATATTGATTTAATTATTGAATGATCTTGAAGGATAATGTTGACTCTTTTGTTGTGTCCCTCATTGAAAGATTTGATTGATGATGATTCTATAATTGAAATAATGCTATGGTTTCATGCACTACTTGAAAGTGTTTATTTTTCTTAACTTGAAAGATTGATTGAGTTGCACTATTTGATGAAAAGTTGATGAAAAATGATTCTGACAAGATTTGATAAAAGGCATTTGAAAATAATTTAGATGAGATATAAAAAGTTGATGAAAAATATCTTCGACTAAATATAATTTTGCTGATGGAAAAATAATTTTGACGGATACATGGTCTATGTGTGGCTCTCATAGGTTCCTATCTGAGTTAATTAACGAATATATATCGTAGGTGTCAAGCCCAGAAGGTGTCCTAGACATGGATGATACTCAAAAATCATTTCTGATTCCCAAATGAACAACTTGATCTCGTCACTCAATTCTGCGGAAGATTTAATAGAATCAAAGAAATACTCATGGGCCTTTGGATATCACAATCAATAAATAAGTACTCAAACATAACCAAATCAATAGCTCTATATCAATAAGAATGAGTTTCAAAATAAACTCAAAGTATATAGTCTGATTTAATTATAAAGCCTCTATCAACTATCAAGAAGGCGCCAAGACAAGTTCAAGGATATATCAAAACTATAAAAATAAAATAAACTAAAAATGAAAGATAACACTCCGAATGTTAGGAGGTCTAACCAAGATTCAAAAAATACTCGGAATCTTCATTAAATTATCTGATGAGGATCCGTAGAACCTGTGTCTACATCATGAAAAGATGCAGCTTAAATGGTGTTAGTACATGGAATGTATAGTATGTAAGATAGTTAAGTAGAACAAACACATCAAAGGTGCACAAGAAAGAACAAGCTTAACTCAACACCAATATGCTATGCAAGTATAAAACAGTATAAATAATACATTCATCAATCATAACTATGCATATATAGTTCAATAAAATAATATAGTGACTCTTAAGAAATTTTTCTAACCGATGCCCACCACCTACGAGCACGTGGTGGTATAACAAGTTCGGTGCCATGATATAACTGTCTAATACTTGCCACAGTAAGAGACACTTAACCTCTTTGGATTCAATAATTAAAAGTCATCTTTTGGGACAAGAGAGGCTAGATCTCTATTCTAATTTTTACTCAAATTAGTGCTCAATACTATATGCATATGTTCAGCTCAATAAGTAAAACACTCATATCATCTCATTTAGTCTCATTGGACTTTGAATTAAAATGTCAAGCACATCTCAGAACATTATCATAATCTTTCATCAATAGTTATACTTTAAATATGGCTTACATCATCACCAAGACTCTTGCTCGAAACATCATTAAAATCGAATGCTCAATTTCATCAGAATCTATTAAAATATGCATTGTCTTAATTTATCTCAACATCAAACAATGCATCAGAAAGCCATGATCATCAACTCATATATAAAAATAGCCATGAATAATAACTTCAATATATTGACAGAATAAAATAATATCAATCTCAACGCATAATTATATAGAAGTAATAGAAGAAGAATTAACTCAATTGGAATTCAAAATAATTAGATTTTACTTAACTCAACACTTAATGTAAATGAAACTTGGACATTGGGCGCTTGGGCGCTTGGGCGAACTCAATCTAATACTATAGTAGTCCTACATATTTGGAAATATTAAAACTTTACTCAGAGTTAGAAGACCTCGATAGAATAGCTTGAACGCTAGCTTTTTCTCCTCTTGAAGTTTCTCTCAAAGTATTCTAAATGATTATGAGGATATGAGTACCTTTGGAGATTAGTATTGGATTTATTTTAATCAATGTCCAGAATTATATTAGAAAAGGATAAAAAAAGATAAAATTGACCCTCATTAACACTAATAGACTAAACTGTGATACCTCATCTATCAGTCATGGTTCAACCTACAACTCATAGACTATGTGTCATAGAACCTAAGAAAAATTTAGTCTTGGATCTACGACCTTGTATCTATGGGTCATAGAACTATTGATGGGTCATATTTTTATTGCTCGTAGAAATTGGGTTCAACACATATAATCCACGACCAACTTCTACTGTTCATTGATCTTTTCATGAGCTCAACTTATCAAATTGTGGTTGAGATTCAATGATTATGATTTTTGGGCAAAATATTATGAAACCAAGACTACAATTCATAGTCTGATCAATAGGTCGTAGACCCTTTTTGTGGATGGTTGACAGACTTGGCCTCAAAAGGTAAGGCCTGAATTTTACGAGGCCTGTTGTATGGTTCGTGGTTCAGGCCTTGGTTCAAGTCTCGAACACAGGATCTATGAGACCCCTCATATGGTTTGCAACCCCCCATAGGTTGTAGATTAGGCTTGTAAGTCCAATCTTTAGCAGACTTAAAGTTAATTTCTTAAATTTTTTGGACCTTCTAAGTTAGAATATTTTAGGAGGTGTTACAATAGGACAAACATGTATCATGATTACTTGATATTACATTATATCATCTTGCACCTCATTACATGACATAGTTGTGACCATCTTCTTTGCGAATATACGTTAATGGTTAAACTTTATAATTATGACTTGTTAATGGTGACTTAATTAAAAATAACATGCTACTTAAATTATATACTATGTATGTTCCCTTTCCTAAGTCTAAGTTGTAGTTTTGGAGGTTCGGATGGTGTAGTTGGATACTTGTGTTCTTTACTCTCTACCCTATGTTTAGTATTTACTCGCTACATACTATGTTGTTATGATGACCTCAAAGGTCATTTCTGGAACATTCAATCTAATTACCATTTTTCTCTTCTCAAAATTTGCCTTGAATCATTTATAAATAAGTCTAAAATTTGAACTTTGAAAATATTGTAAAAGGTTGGAGCTTTGCAAAAGAAAGAATTTTAAAAGGCTTAAAGTTGAAAATTTTGAGTTTTTTTGGTCATTTTGAGTTTCGAGTGTCAAAATTCAATTCTATCAATTCTATCAGTTCTGGAATGCCGAATCTAGTCTAGGGGAAGTTGCAGAACTAAATTTGGAGTTAAAACAAAGATTTTAGGCCCAACGTTGTATTTTCAATTCATTTTGGATCATAGGTTTGACTTTGGTCAATATTCGAAGTTTGGGAGCTCATATCAAAATATCTTCAGTTCTAGTGGTTCCAGGTGGTGAAGCTAACGCTAGGAATACCTTCGTTGTAATTTTTAGAGTTTCCGATAGTATTTTGAGTTTTTAAGTCCGAAACTAGTTTAAATGATCCTTCTCGGGTTCAAGGCCACAGAGGTTTCGAATTCAAATTCTAATGGTTCCAATGAATTCAGATCATCGTTTCTTATAGGGTTCTATGTTTGGTTCATGTTTATGGGGTTCTGAACGTATTCTTGAGGTTTGGTTATAGTTTGCAAATTGTTGTGTATTGCTGATTTCAATTGGTTTTTGGTGTCATTGTTGTTGTTCTCCGCGTTCACGCCTTCTCTTCTGCATTTACGGAGGTCAAAGGATTAGAAATTCGCATTTTCAGATGAAGGATATGCATTCACAGAGTTGAGGATGGAAAGACCTCCGCGTTCGGGGGCCCTCTATTGTGTTCGCAGAGTGTTGAAGATGCCCGAACAATTTCATCTTTTAAAAGATATTTTTAATTTATTTTTCACCATTTTCAATCTTTCAAGCTTCGTTTTCAAGAGAGATTTTGACATTTTTCAAGGCAAAGTGATTGGGTAACTATTTTCTAACCTATTTCATTGATTTACATTGATTAATTTGTGATTTTAACTTCCAATTGTGGGACTTTAATGGTGTAAATTGGGAATTTCTCAGACTTCAATTTTCAAACTTTAATCATTGATTTCTCCCTCACCTTAGCTCCGTTTATGAAATTATTTTCACAGATGAAGTCCTTATTACGTGGAGAACATTTTCATACATTAATTTCAGTTTTCGGCTATTTTTGTGACATGAAATTTTCTAACCATTTTACCCCTTTTTGTCGAATTAACCAATTTTACTGGCATTAGATTTGTTATGTGATTGTGATGCTATATTTGAATAGATTTGTGATTTGGAGTACCGTAGAAAGGGGAAAGCGGCGATTTCGACTTGATTCAAGACTTTATTTGAGGCAAGTAAATTTCTAATCTTTTGTTAAGTGTGAATGAACCTTGTATACTTCTATGTGTATGAAATTGAGTATTTGGGGTAGAATTGTATCATTGTAGGCTTGATAATAACTTTTCGTATGACTACTTGTTGATATGGTGATATATTGAGTTATAAATTAATTGTGAATTTGTAATCTATGTGATCTTGTAAATCATTTGATGTCGATAATGAGATGGTACTTATATGTGATATGATTGATACATTAAGACTATAATGATATTAAGACACCGATGATATTGAGACATTGATGATATTGAGGCACTGATGATATTGAGATATTAATGATATTGAGACATTGAGACCATCATGATGATGATATTATGATATAACTGTGATCATGCACCTTGCATCTATTATTATTTGTACATTGACACTTGTGATGGCTACGAACGAGATGTGAGTAAGGTAACACGTGGATTGGTGGATGAGGTCTCTATTGGTTGAGTCGAGCTAATATACCAATGGTCTAAGATCATCTTCGAACAGGTCCGAGGTCATTTCTGGATGGGTGAGCATGATTCGAGGTCATTGCCATCCATATTCACAGATACACGATTTAAGTGAGACCCCATGGGTTCTGTATGAGGTAGTCATCTGGTCAACAAATGTGTATTCTAGGACAGACGTGTATCACAATTATGTGACATTGCATCACATTATTCATTTTTCATGACATATACACCATCTCATTTCTTGCATGATTGATATTAGTTGTATACTACATATTAGATTATATACTTATTGTATCCCTAATTTTGAGTAAGAGTTGGATCTACTTATATACTTGTACATTGAGATATTATACCAGGTTATAAGTGTAACTGTACCTTCTGAAATGTATATTATATTGTGCTGGGACTAGTCTGAGTATAGGGTTGTAGTTCGCGAATTGTGGTTGGGATTTATGGAGTTACTTATATTCTTCATTGCTTTACTTTAGGTTAATTCCATTTCGCGGAGTACCCTGTTGTTTGATGCTCACCCCTTGCTACATTTTTGTAGGTTGTGAGCCCGAACCACCTTGCTAGCTTTCTGATTATCTTTTGGATCGAGCTTTAGATCTATCGAGAGGTGGCTACTTCTTCCTTCGATAGACCGCTGAAGATTCAACTATTATGTTTTGTTCTCTTTGAGGACTAGATATTATGACTTGTATTTCATTTGAGTATTCTATATTTAAAGACTTGCACATGTGACACCAATTCTGGGATAGTTTTAGTATATTTTTTTTCGCTTATATCTATATTATCAAACTGTTATCTTCTGCTTATATTGTTATTGTTAAGTTATTTGGGCTGGGTTGACTTGCCTTGGTGGGTTAGGTGAGTGCCATCACACTTGATTTTCAAGTCGTGACAATTTGGTATCAGAGCCCTAGGTTTATAGGTCTCACATGTGTACAAGCCCAGTCTAGTAGAGTCTTGAGGATCGGTTTGGAGATGTCCGTTAATTATCCTTGAGAAACTATGAAGACTTTTAGGAAACTCCCTCTCAGTTCATTCAAATCAATTCATGTATGGGTTTTGTATTTGTGCTAAGTATTTGTGTGTCCTTTTAACAGATGGCAAGTACCAAAGCTACTGCTGCTATGGGACGAGGGGAGGCCACCCCTAATGTTGCTATTGAGACTCCAGATAGAGGTAGGGGTTATGCCCAAGGACGAGCTAGAGGTTGGGGTCGAGGACCCGCACTGGTGAGGGACTATGAGCGGGGTATCTCCCCCGAGCTAGCTATGGAGCCTAGACAAAGCAGGTTCCACATGAGTGTGCTTCAACACCACTACTCCAGGATACACTTTCGAGAGTCTTGGTACTTCAGATGAGACTTTGAGCAAGGCAAGTAGCCCAGCTGATACTCTTGGTACTTCACAAACTTGTGTGAGGTTGCAGCCTCAGGATCAACAACAATCCTTTGAGGCCTAGGTGTAGGTTGAGCAACCACTAGCAACTTCGATTGATGAGATTCCACCAGTTTTTGCTTTTACTAATGATGAGCAATGGAGGTATGAGAGATTTTGGAAGATGTACCCACCTCAGTTTCAAGGTGGGAAGATCGAGGATACTCATGAGTTCTTCTATTTATAGAGAGCTACTAGATATCTTGGGACTAGCAGAGACACATGGTGTGAGATATGTCACCCTAGCTCCGTGGGCCAGCGAGGGAGTGGTGGAGGACTTATACAGGGTCCCTTCCAGATGGATCTCCTAAGATGACTTGAGAGATGTTTTCTGATATATTCTATGAATAGTTTGTTCCTTGGAGTGTCTGTGAGGAGAGCCGATTGAGGTTTGCGCATTTGAGGCAAGGCACCATGACAGTTTCAGAGTATGAGATTCGCTTCTTCCAATTGGCCCATCATGCTACAACTACACTTCCTACTGAGGCGGAGAGAGTTCCACAATTGTTGAGAGAGATGGTTTATCCTATTAGACAGTCTATATTTTGGGTATCTAGAGATGGAGTCTCTTTTTAGTTAGTTGTTAATGCTACCAAGGAGGCAGAGTTGATGTAGATGGAGGATTTTGGGGACCCAAAATGGTCTGTACATTGGGATAATTTCCTCATCAGGGGGCAGAGATATAGTCAAAGGAGGTAGTTCTTTTCAGCATCGTGGGGTTCATACAGCCTTGCCTGCTTCAGAGGGAGGACAAGGTCCCCATGATTTATATAGTTTAGGGCATAGTTCATCTGGTCCTCAGTAGAGGCCCACAGGCCAGGGAGGTCACAACATCCCTCCTGCTCCTTCACAATAGTGTTCTACCCCTAGATCCTGCTTTGGGTATGGATCTCCTTATCACATGATTTGCCAGTTCCCTAGACAAATTCATTCTAGGTCCCATCATTCATACTTCGTAGTACTTTCCGAGATCAGACACCTCCAACCAGAGGTTCAACTTCACAGACTAGGGCCGAGGTAAAGGTCAGACCAATAGAGGTGGACGTACCAGTGGTAGGAGAGCTGGTGATACATTCACTTTTTCATGTGATAGAGGGTCAACTTCTACGAGTGGAGGTCGAGGTGGCCATTGCTATGCCTTTCTAGGTAGACCTAAGGTAGAGGCCTCCGATGCTATGATCATAGGTTTCGTTCTGGTTGGCTATCACCTTGCATCTATGTTATTTGATCCTGGGTCTACTTATTAATATGTGTCTGCTTATTTCTCCATGTGGTTCAAGTTTCCTTGTGATTCCATATATATTCCTATTTATGTTTCGACCTCGCTAGAAGAGCGCTTAGAGGTGGATTAGGTCTACCGATCCTATCTTGTTACTTTGGTAGGCTATGAGACTTAGGTAGATTTGATTATATTAGATATGATAGATTTTGATGTCATTCTAGGTATGGATTGACTATCTCCATATAATGCTATTCTTGATTACTATGCCAAGATCGTTGCCTTAGCCATGTCAGGTAGATCCACGATTGAGTGGACTTGTTCGAAGGGTTCCTATCCTAGTAAGGTGGTATCTTATATTCAGGCTCAAAAGTTGTTTGATCGAGGGTGTTTGGCTTACTTGGCTTTTATTCGTGATACCACTACTGAGTCACCTTCTATAGAGTCTATTCTGGTGGTTTGTGAGTTTCCGGATGTGTTTCCCACTGATTTACCTATAGTCCCTCCTGACCAGGACATTGATTTTGCTATTGACCTTGAGCCAAGCACTAAGCCCATTTCTGTCACTCCCTATCAAATGGCTCTTGCTAAACTCAAGGAGTTAAAAGAGTAGCTTTAAAATCTGTTGAGTAAGGGCTTCTAGTATTTCACCATGGGGTGCCCCAAACCTGTTCATAAAGAAGAAGGATGGATCCAAGAGAATGTGTATTGATTATAAGCAGTTGTACAAAGTGACTATCAAGAACAAGTATAGCTTCCTCGCATAGATGACTTAGCTTTAAGGAGCTGCCCTGTTTTCTAAGATTGACTTGAGCTCTGGGTATTATCAACTTTAGATTTGGCCATTAGATATACCTAAGAGAGGCTTTCAGGCTAGGTATGGCTACTATGAGTTTCTTGTTATGTCCTTTGGGTTGACTAACACCCTTGCAACATGTATGGAGTTGATGAATGGGGTGTTCCAGTCGTTTTGGATTCGTTCGTGATTGTGTTCATCGATGATATCTTGGTCTATTCCAAGATCAAGGAGGACGTGAGGCATTTGAGGATTGTACTCCAGAGGCTCATGGAGGAGAAGCTATATGCAAAGTTCTCCAAGTGCGAGATTTGGTTGTGTTCGATAGCATTCTTGGGGCATGTGGTGTCCAAGAATGTTATTTGAGTTAATCCGACAAAGATTTAGGCCATTCGGGGTTGGACTAGGCCTACCTCAGCTATAGAGATTTCCATCTTTGTGGGCTTCGCTAGTTATTATCGCAATTTCATTCAGGGTTCTCCACTTTTGTAGCTCGACTTACTAGGCTTACTCAGAAGAATGTGGTATTTCATTTGTCTGATGAGTGCGAAGAGAGCCTCCAAAAGCGCAAGTTATTGTTGACTATAACTCCTATTCTGACATTGCCAGGGAAGCTTATGGATTTCACTATTTATCGTGATGCTTTGAGATTAGGGCTAGGTGGTGTGTTGATGTAGAAAGGGAAGGTTACTGCTTATGCTTCTAGACAGTGAAAGGCCCATGAGAAGAACTATCCCACTCATGATTTGGTGTTGGCTGCGATTGTATTTGTGTTAAAGTTATGGCGTTACTATCTATATGGAGTCCATTATGAGATTTTTACTGATCATTGCAGCCTATAGTATATCTTCCGTCAATGGGATTCAAATATGAGACAAAAAAGATAGATTGAGCTTCTAAAAGATTATGACTTGACTATTCTCTATCACCCTGGGAAGGCCAATGTAGCGGCTGATGGATTGAGTAGGAAGGCTTCCAGCATGGGGAGTTTGACAGCTATCTGGGGTTGAGGAGCGACCGTTGGCTAGAGATGTTCAAAGATTGGCCAATGGGTTGGTGAGATTACAGATTTCAGAGTAAGGTGGAGTGCTTGCTACTATTGAGGCCTACTCATCTTTGATGGATCAGATTCGTGAGAGGCAGTTTGAGGATGAGAAGTTGTGTATATTATTCGGGATAAGGTGACTAGAGGTGAAACTAAAGAGACAGTGCTTGATTCTGATGGTGTTTTGAGGATTGGGAGTCATATCTGTGTGCCCAAGGTAGGTGGTTTGATTATATTGATAATCGAGGAGACTCATTGTGCTAGATATTCTATTCATCCAGGGGTAGCGAAGATGTACCATGATCTAAGTCAGCATTATTAGTGGCCCGGTATGAAAAAAGATATCTCAGAGTTTGTATCTAGGTGCTTAACATGTCAGAGATCAAGTGTAAGCACTTAAGGCCAGGTGGGGAGCTTTAGAGGATGCTTATTCCTAATTGGCAATGGGAACATATTGCCATAGACTTCTTTGTTGGCTTAGCTCCTACTGTTGAGGGGTTTTAACTCTATTTGGGTAGTGGAGGATCGTTTCACCAAGTCTACCCACTTCATCCTGGTTAAAGTGAAGTATACAGTTGAGAGACTGGTGTCCCGGTTTCCATTATGTCATATCGAGGTTTATTGTTTACTTCACATTTTTGGAGTGCTTTACATCATGGTTTGGGGTACTCATTTGGATTTGAGTACAACATTTCACCCTCAGACCGATGGCCAGTCCAAGAGGACCAACTAGGTATTAGAGGATATGCTTCGAGCCTGTGTTATTGATTTTAAGGTTAGATGGGACAAGTACTTCGCCTTAGTAGAGTTTGCATACATAAATAGTTATCATTCCAGTATTCAGATGACTCCTTTTGAGGCCTTTTGTGGCTGGAGATACAAATCGCCCAAAGGTTGGTTTGACCTAGTAGCTGTGGTCAGCATGGGTGTTTATATGTTGAGTGATGATCTTAAGCAGGTACAGTTGATTCAGAATAGATTGGTGACAACCTAGAGTTGGTAAAAGAGCTATGCTGATAGGCGAGTTCGACCTTTGGAGTTCGTGGTTCGTGACATGGTTTGGTTGAAAGTCTCACCTTTGAAGGGTGTTATGAGATTCGAGAAGAAGGGAAAGCTTAGTACAAGGTTCCTTGGTCCTTTTGAGATTCTTGATAGAGTAGGAGAGATGGCTTATAGACTTGCTTTGCCACCCAACCTGTCTTCAGTCCATCCTGTATTCCATGTTTTGATGTTACGACATTATATTCGGGATGAATCTCATGTGATTTCTATGGATTCAGTTGAGTTGAGCCCTGATTTGACTTATGAGAAGTAGCCGGTAGCCATTTTGGACAGATGAGTGAGGAAGTTAGGACTAAGGAGATCACTTCAATAAAGGTCCAGTGGAGCCATAGGCTCGAGATTGAGGCTACATGGGAGATAAAGTCGGATATGTGTGCCCGATAACCTTAGTTGTTTGACCCTATAGGTATGTCCGTTATCTTATGTTTGGAGGGTGAACATTGTTTGTAGTAGTGGATAATGTAATGACCTCAAAGGTCATTTCTGGAACTTTCAATCTAATTAATGTTTTGCCTTTCCCAAAGGTTTCCTTGAGTCATTTATGGATAAGTCCAAAATTTGTATTTTGAAAATATTATAAAAAGTTAGAGTTTTGCAAAAGAAAGAGTTTTAAAACACTCAAAGTTAGAAATTTCGAGTTTCATGGTCATTTTGAGTTTCGAGTGTCAAAATTTGATTTTGTCAATTCTATTAGTTTCCAGAATGCCGAATCTGGTCTAGGAGAACTTGCAGAACTGAATTTGGAGTTAAAACAGAGATTTTAGGCCCAAAGTTGCATTTTCAGTTCATTTTGGATCATAGGTTTGACTTTGGTCAACATTCGAGGTTTGAAAGCTTGTATCAAAATTTTGTTCGTTCCAGTGGTTCTGGATGGTGAAACTAATGCTAGAAATGCCTTTATTGTAATTTTTAGAGGTTTTGAGAATATTTTGAGTTTGTAAGTCCGAAACTAGTTTAAACGATCCTTCTTGGATTCAGGGCCACAAAGGTTCCAAATTCAAATTCTAACGGTTCCATTGAGTTCGAATCATCATTTCTGGTAGGAATCTACGTTTGGTTTGTATTTACGAGGTTTCAAATGAATTCTCGAGGGTCTGGTTCTAGTTTGCAAATTGCTGTGTATTGCTAGTTTCAACTGGTTTCTGGTGCCATTGCTGTTGATCTACGCACTCGTGACTTCCCTTCTACGTTTGTGGAGGTCAAATGATTAGACCTCCGCATTTGCGGATGAAGTGACTGTGTTCATGGAGTTGAGGATGACAAGATCTCTACGTTCACGGGCCCTTTGCCGAGTTAGTGGAGTGTTGAAGAAGCCTAAACAGTTTCAGCTTTTAAAAGACATTTTAAATTTATTTTCCACCATTTTCAATCCTTCAAGCTTCGTTAAGAGAGATTTTGAGATTTTTCAAGGTAGAGTGATTGGATAACTATTTTCTAATCTATTTCATTGATTTACATGGATTAATTTGTGATTTTAACTTCCAATTATGTGATTTTAATGGTGTAAATTGGAGATTTCTCGGACTTCGGTTTCCAAACATTAATCATTGGTTTCTCCCTCATCTTAGCTCCATTTACGAAATTATTTTCACCGATGAACTCCTTATTACATGGAGAACATTTCATACATTATTTTTTTAGTTTTCGGCTTCATTTTCCGACATGATTTTTTTGACCATTTTACCCTTTTTCGTTGAATTAATCAATTTTAGTTGCATTAGATTTGTTATGGTATTGTGATGCTTTATATAAATAGATTGTAGTTATTATAGAATGGGAAAATAGCGATTTCGACTTGATTCCAGACTTTATTTGAGGCAAGTGAATTTCTAACCTTTTATTAAGTGAGAATGAACCTTGTATGCTACTATGTGTATGAAATTGAGTATTTTGGGGGGTAGAATTGTACCATTAAGTCTTGATAATTACTTTTTGTATTGACTATTTGTTCATACGACGATATTTTGAGTTATAAATGAAATGTGAATTCGTAATCTATGTAATCATGTGAATCATTCGATGTTTATAGCGGGATGGTGCTTATATTGTGATATGATTGATACATTGAGACTGTGATGATATTGAGACATTGATGATATTTATATTTTAATGGTAGTGAGATACTGATGATATTGAGATATTGATGGTATTAAGACATTGAGATTATTATGATGTTGATATTATTATATAACTGTGATCATACACCTTACATCTATTACTATTTGTGCATTGACACTTGTAATGGCTACGACCGAGATATGAGTAAGGTAACATGTGGATTGGTGGCCGAGGTCTTTATTAGTCGAGCCGAGGAAATATGTTGGCACTTCGAGGCCACTTCCTGACGAGTCCGCGGTCATTTTCAGATGGATGAGCATGAGCCGAGGTCATTGCCGGCCATGTTCACAGATACATGGTCTAAGTGAGACCCTATGAATTCTGCCCGAGGCAGTCATTTAGTTAGTGGATGTATATTCTAGGATAGACATGCATTACGATTATGTGACATTGCATCTCATTATTCATATTTCATGACATACACACCATCTCATATCATGCTTGATTGATATTAGTTGTATACTGCTTATTAGATTATATACTTATTGTATTCCTAATTTTGAATAAGAGTTGGATCTACTTATGTACTTGTGTATTGAGATATTATGCTAGGTGATGAGTGTAACTGTACCTATTATGAAATGTATATTATATTATGCTGAGACTTTTCTGGGTGCAGGTTTGTAGTTCAACGGATTGTGGTTGGGATTTAAGGAGTTACTTGTGTTCTTCATTTCTTTACTTTAGGTTAGTTCCATTTTGCTGAGTACCATATTGTTTGGTGCTCACCCTTTGCTATATTTTTGTAGCTTGTGAGCCTCCTCCACCTTGTTAGCTTCCTGATTATCTTTTGGATCGAGCTTTGGATCTATCAATGTGGATAATTGTTCCTTCAGCAGACCTTTGAAGATTCTACTACCATGTTTTGTTCTCTTTAAAAACTAGACATTATGACTTGCATTTCATTTGAGTATTCTATACTTAGAGGCTTATACATGTGACACCAGCTCTTAGATAGTTTTAGTGTATTTTCTTCCACTTATGTATATTATCAGACTCTTATCTTTCGCTTATATTGTTGTTCTTAAGTTTTTTGGGTTGGGCTCGCCTTGGTGGGTTAAGTGAGTTCCATCACATTTGGTTTTCGGGTCGTGACAGTTGTTTGGTACTCACCTTGCTTCTACACTTTTATAGATGGTGAGCTTGATCCTTCCTAATCTCCTCATTTTATTTTAATACGAGCTTTATAATTTCTTGAGAGGTAGCAACTAGTTTTTTCAGTGAACCCTCAAGACTTTTGCTTATTCATTTTTGTTCTATTTAAGAATCAAGGACATTTGAGACGTGTACTTTTCTTTCAAATTATTTCTTGTAATGGAGGCTTCTATAGTGACACCGGTCTTTGGTTGGTTTTGGACTTGTGATTTCCTTCCCGCGTTGTTTATCCTTTAATAGATTGTTATTTTCTCTTTATTTCCGCTTTATTGTGTTGTATCGTTATTTAGGTTGAATTATCTTGGTGAGTTTAAGGTAAGTTCCATCGCACTTGAGTCTAGATCATGAAAAATTTGTATTAGAGCGCTAGGTTCATAGGCCTCATATGTGTACAAGTCCAGTCTCGTAGAGTTTGAAGGATCAAAACGATAACATTCATCTTTTGTCTTTGAGAGGCTATGGATATTGGTAAGAAAATTCTCTTTTTGTCCCTTAAATTCCTATCATGCATGATTACTTGTATGGTGCTAAGTTGTCATGTGTTCTTTTGGCAGATAGCCAGGACTAGAGTATCAACTGGTAGGACAAGAAGGAAGCCAATCCTCAAGGATGTTATTAACACCCTAGCCCGAGGAAAAGGTCAGGCTAGAGGTAGGGAACATGCATGAAGCGCAACACTTGCTAGAGATTATGAAAGAGATACTTCCTTTGAGCCAGTAGTAGAGACTAGGGAGGACCATATCCTTCTGAGTTTTCAGCTGCACTCTTGCTATAAGACACTTTATTGAGGATAATAGGTATGCTTGAGAGTCTCACACAAGGTGGCAATATCTAGCGGTTCACAGACCCGAGTAGGATATTAGGTTCCTATTGTTCAGGGTTCAATTGCCTGGGATAAGGTAGGCTAGTCACTAGTGACTCCCACACTAAATTTTGGTGTACAAATTGTTCTTAAGGCAGTTCTTGCAGCTGAAGACCAATATAAGTTTAATATTTAATAGGTTTCAAAAAATGAAACCACCCCAGTTTCAAGGTGGTAAGGGCGAGGACTCCCATGAGTTTTTGGCTTATGCCATAGGATGCTAGAGCGAGTAAATTTGGTCGGTCCACATGGTGCTCATTTTGTTACACTTTAGCTCTATGGGATAACTTGAGAATGGTTGAGAACTTATGTGCAGTCTAGACTAGTTAGATCCCCTCCTATAGAGTGTTATATGTTCTCTAGTCCTTTTCAAGATTACTTTATTTCTTGGTGCATTCGAGAGGAGAGCTGATTAAGGTTTGCGGACTTGAGGTAGAGTGGTATCACTATTACTGAGTATAAGGCCCATTTGTATCAGTTATCCTGGTATGCTTTGTCTTTGATTCCAAATGAGATAGAGAGGTTCGTAAGGGGTTTGACTTTTTCTATCAGGTTTTATGTGTTCGTAGTAGCTTGTGAGGGGGATTAAGTCTAGTCCAGAGTAAGCACCGCTAAGAAGAAAAAATTGATGGTTTGTAAGAGCTTGGGGACCCCAAGAGAGGCTGTACTATTGGTAAATTTTTTGGTATCTCTTCAGGAAGTAGGGGTTCGCACAGAGGTGGTAAATCTTCCTAGTATCGAGGACCCTTACATATATCTATGCAATTGACTAAGGGTGGACATGTGTCCTGAGGGTCTCACAATACCGGTTGAGGTGGCCATAATAGTTCAACTAGTTTTTACCATCAGGTTACTATTCTGGGATCTTGTTACAGGTGTGGAGGACATAGTCATTTTCTTCAACATTATTCTATGCAGACCATTTAGGACCTCATCATACTTATTCCACTTCAATTAGAGGTTTAGCTCCATGGATTAGCGGTCATGGTAGAACTCGACTTGGTAGGGGTGGTCGTACTTCAGGTAGAGGTACAAGTGATGCTTTGATTCAGGAGGGTGGCAGAGGTATGGTTTAGGCAAATAGAGGTCTTGAAGCTCATTGCTATGCATTTCTAGGAGGATCAAGGCTGAGGCTTCAGATGCAGTTATGACAGGTATTATTCTAATTTTTATCATCGATTTGCATCTGCTTGTTTGATCCTGGATCAAATTTTCCTATATGGCTACCTTTTTCTTTTCTAGGTTTGGTTCATTATGTGTGCGTATATCATTGCCTATTCATATATCTATGTTGGAAGGTGAGTCTTTAATGATGGATTGCGTACTGGTCCTATTTTGTTTTTTAGCTAGATATGACACTTGGGTAGATATGATTATCTTAGAGATAGTGGATTTTGATGTCATATTGAGTATGGATTAACATTCTCTTTTTCATGCTATTCCTTATTGTTATGCCAAGATAGTGACTTTGGTCATTTGGATAGGCTGAGGATCGAGTACAAGGATTATAGTGGTTCCTATCCTAACAAAGTTGTCCTCTATATTTGGGTTTCAAAGTTGATTGATAGAATTGTTTTTGTCGTACTTGACTTATATTTAGGATACTAGTGTTGAACCACCTTCTATGGAGTCTAGTTATGTGCTTCAAAAGTTTGTTGATGTGTTTCCTATCGATCTTCTAAGTGTTATTCCCGATCAAGATATTGATTCTGTTATTGACTTAAAGCCATGCACCAATCCTATTTCTATTCCTCTTTATCATAGGACACCAACTAAGTTACAAGAATTAAAATAACAACTCCAAGATTTGTTGAGCAAAGGGTTCATCCGACCTAGTATATCTCCTTAGAGTGCCTCGATTCTAATTGTAAAAAGAAATATGGTTCAATGAGAATTTATATTGATTACAGGCAATTGAACAAGGTCACTATCAATAACATGTACCTTCTCCCTTGTATTAATGATTTATTTGATCAGTTTCAGGGAGCAGCTTTGTTTTCCAAAACTAATTTAAGGTCTAGTTACTATCAACTGAGGATCAGGAATCTAACATTCCTAAGACCAGCTTCCGAACTTGTTACAACTATTATGAGTTTCTAGTGATGTTCGTTTGGGTGACCAATGCCCTCGCAATGTTTAAGAGTTGATTAATGGTGTGTTCCACTCATATTTGGACCTTTTGTGATTATATTTATCGATGACATCTTGATTCCAAGAATAAGGTCGACCATGGTCGACATTTGAGGATTGTAATCTAGAGATTGAGAGAGGAGAAACTATATGCAAAGTTCTTCAAATATGAGTTTTGGCTCAATCCAATGGCATTTTAGGGTATGTGATGTCGAAAGAGGGCATCAGGCTTGATTTGGCTAAGATAAAGGCAGTTTGAGGACGGACCAGGCCTATATCGGCTACTAAGATGTGAAGTTTCATGGGTTTGTCTGGGTATTACCTACGGTTTGGTCAGGGTTTCTTTATCATAACAACTCAATTGACTAGGCTCATTCAGAAGAATGTGGCATTTCACTAGTCTGATGAGTGTGAGGAGAGGTTCTAAAAGATTAAGGTATTGTTGACTTCAAGCACTCTCTTGACCTTTCTTAAGAAAGGTGTAGACTTCACTGTATATTGTGATGAAACTAGAGTTGGGTTAGGGGGTGGAAAAGAGATAATTTATGCCTCCACACAATTAAAGACACACGAGAAGAATTACCCTACTCATGACTTAGAATTGCTACAGTTGTTTTTTTTTGAAGCTATGGCAACAATATGTATATGGAGTCCATTTCATCGATAACCAGAGTTTGCAATATATTTTTTTTAGATAGAGAGACTTGAATTTGAGGCAGATAAGGTGGATTGAGCTATTGGAAGACTATGATTTGACCATTTTATACCATTCGGGAAAGACCAATGTGGTGGTCGATGCATTGAGTAGCAAGTCTTCTAGCATAGGGAGTCTCTTAGCCATTCATGTGGAGGAGAGGCCTTTGTCTAGAGATATTTAGAGGCTATGTAATGACTCTAAAGGTCATTTTGACTTTTCTTGATTAACCATTTTTCCACTCCTGTTAGTGACCTCGAGTCTTGTTTGATTGATTTAAAAAGTTGGTTTTTGAAATTTTTTTGAAAGTTGAGATTTTTGCCAAAGATTGAATTTTAAAGGTTTGAATTGCCTAATTTTGAAACTTTGAACCATTTAATAATTCGAGTCGCGGAACAGAATTTTGTTGATTCCATCAGTTTTGGAATATGAAAGTGGCATAGGAGAGTTCTCAGCATCATATTTGGAGTTGTTATATGGATTTTATGTCAAGAGTTGGAAATTTAGTTAAATTTTGAGTTTGGTTTGAGTTTGGTCAACATTTTGAGTTACAATGCTCAGATTGGTTTTTTGATGGTTCCAATGGTCTTGGAAGGTGATTGTAGTGCTAAAAATAGCTTTGCCTTAATTTTGAGTGTTTCAGTATCATTTTGATATTTCAAGTGGCATAAATTAGATTTAAGACACTTAATCGTGTTTTGGGTCATGGAGGCCTCAAAATTGATTTTTGCGATTCCATTAAGTTTGAAACATCAAATTTAGTAGGGTTGCATATATGGTTTGTGTGCACGGGGTTCTGAACAAATTCTAAGGATTGATTTTTGAGTCTTGAAATTGATAATAATGTTTTGTTGTGTTTCGGTGTGCAGGTTTCGCTGTAGCGCGGGCTTGGTCGCTAATGCAACCTCGCTAAAGCGGCCAATGCATCGCTATTGGTGTCACTACAGCAACATTAGAAAGGGATTTTTAGACCCCTGAATACCCTTTTTGAACATTTCCTCCATTGTTAAACTTTATGAGCTTGGCTTGGACAATTTTTTGCTTGCTTTTTCAAAGGTTTTTCATTGACAAAGGTATTTCCCACTTCCCTTAACATTACTCATTAATGATCCATTGATTTTAATATCAAATTTAATATTTTCAATTAAGAAAATTAGGGCTTTTTTATGAACATAGATTTTTCATGAAATTGATAATTATGAGCTCATTTCAACTCCATTTTCAAATTGATTTTCACTAATGGTTTTGTGATCTCAAGAGGGACATTTTCATCTAAAAATTTCAGATTTTGCCTTGATTTCTAATAGTAAAATTTTGATACTTTGGCCTTTTTCTCGAGTTTCTTGATTTTGGTGTTGTTAGCTTCAAATTGTGATTGTGAATTCATTTTCGAATAGATTGTGGTACTTTAAATTTGATTTGGAAAGGAAAGACATTTACGTTGAAGTAATTGTTTGGCTAATTTGAGGCAAGTGGATTCTAATCTTTGTTGAGTTTGATTGAACTTAGTGTTTTCTTTCAATGTGAAACTTGGAGAGTGAATTATTCTTGCAGACATGTATGAATTGATTCATGAAATATATGCCAATTTATTATTGATTAAGACTTATGAATTAATATTGTGTATTTGGCTTGTCATGCCAATTGATGAGAATGTAAAAATATTCATGTTGTACTAAGTTTGAACTTTGATTCATGTTACATGAAATTATCTATTGAAGTACTTTATGTAAAAAGTTGAGTTACATGTATATTTTAAGACATTTTGGAATTGTTAAATTAAATGCTTGTGAAATGTGGACTTAAGCGATGAATAGTCCTAAGTTATGATGATAAGAGGTTATTGAAAGACTTGAGCTATGATATGATGTGATTACTATATAATGTGTTGATGATGACACAAATGTTGAAAAACAATGACAATGATTGTTGATTGTTGAATAAACAATTTATGTAGATATCTTGTATATGCTTATACTTGTGAAAGTGATTATTGTGTTGTGATGATATATATTTTCTCGATGTTCCATTATTGACGAAAAGCTTAAGACAAATGGTTCCAACTAGAAAAAGAAAAGAAAAGCTCATGGGAAATCATTTGGACTAAAAAAAGAAAAAAAAAATGAAAAGCCAAAGTGAAATGGTTCCGGCTAGAAAAAGAAAGAAAAGAAATGAAAAGCCAAAGTAAAGTGATTTCGGCTAGATATGAAAGTAAATACCAAAGGAAAATGATTTCAATAGATACATGGTCCATGTGTGGTCCACATAGGTTCCATTTGATTATATCAACTAATGTGTATCGTAGGACAGGCATGCGTCATGATTACTTGACATTTACATCATATTGCTTGAATTTCATGCCATTTCATTACATTTCATATCATTTCCTTACTTGAAAGTTAATCTATGTACTAAGTGTGATGTATTAAATGATTTGAACCTTGTATATTGTCAAGATTGAACTTTGAGGTGTTGTGATAGGAATAGAATGATTTGAACCTTGTAGATTATCGAGATTGAACTATTGAGGTTTTGTGATATGTACTGAATGACTTGAACCTTGTATATTGAGAGATTGAACTATTGAGACACTGTGATATGAGATTGCAATTGTTTATACTATCTATATTGTGTGTGCTGGCCTTTCCTATGAGCTGGTTTTGTAATTCAGAGGTAGGTGATTAGGATGGAAGGAGTGCTTAGTTCTTTATTCTCTACCTGTGATTAGTTTTTTTTTGGTTACCTTGCTACCCACCCTTATTTGTTTCCTACCCATGTATGTAGGTTGTGAGCCCAGATCCTGCTGATGTTTTTCTCTCTCTCTTTTGGACCAAGGTATAGACAATTGAGAGGTAGTTGCTTGTTGCTCTATTATAGTCTAAAAACTATTGGATACCTTTTATTAATTTTGTTCTATTTGAGAGAAAAAGACTATCAAGACTTGTATCATTTCTTTCTTATTCTGATGTATTAGAGGCTTGTACCATGTGACAATCAGTTCTGGGATGGTTTAAGTTTGAATTATGCCCCTTATGCTTTATAGCCTTGTTATATCTTAATTTTATATTACTTTAGCTTCCACGTTGTCTTGTATTGTCCAATTGTGTCTTATTTAGGCTAACCTGTCGTGCTGGGTAAAGGTAAGTGCCATCATACCCGATTTTAGGTCATGACAAGCTAGCTGATGGGTTAGTAAGTGATCACACCCAAATCATACCTCCTAATTAAAGCATAAGTGGTCCCTATCAAATTCAGAACCAAACAATAGTTAGGGTCGATCATACAAGGAATATGATACCACGAGGAATATGTTCTGAACTTGGAATAGTCAAAGCAATGTCGAGTAATTAATCAACTTATTTTCCAAAAAGGGTTTTATGATTTAAGGAAAATAGTAAATAAAACCTATACTAATATCAAACAAGATGCAAATTTTACAAAACCAATGACAGAAGATAACTAGGGTATTGTGTTCCCGATGAATTTCTAACATAGTATAACCTCATAATTGTAACCTTTACTGGTGTGTAACAGTAGAATTGGTAAGTTATGTTTATCTAAATCCTTGTGCCAGCAAATACATGAATTTCACCACACAAAATGGGCCATTTACGGGTGTATGCGTTACTAACCCTTATCCAAGTCCAGATTTAGCTATCCCTTAGACCGTTCAAGCTAATTAGATGAATGTAATCACGTCAAAATTTCTGTTATTTATCTCTTTTTCCATTCTCTACTCCCTGTAGCACCGAGTAAGAATAAGACGAGTTCTAATGTTGGCCACCATTATAAAGCAATCAAAATGAAGAGATAAACTATACATGCATTCACACTTTCCAAGGATTACGAACTATTCAATTTTTACTTAGTTAGTTTTTCATAGTTTTCACAATCCTAGTTGTGGATTTAGCTATTCATGTTCATTGTATTAGAAGTAATCATTATAGATGTTTGCATAATTAAGAACTTACAATGAAAATTGAAGAATGAAAATTTGAAATCTTCAATTGATTTGCAATATGAAAATCAAAAGTATGAACAAAGGTGTTTTTGGTCTCCACTGTGTAACACACGTTCAAAAATAGCTAAAAATCCTATTTATAGACATAAGAAATAAAATTCTAAACAAATAAAGAAAACCAAATTCGCCACGAGCCAAAGTACGACCGGTGAATGCTTTCAGGACTCATGGTCAGGGTCGCGGACTGCTTCTTCCAAAACTCAAGCCTTTTTGCAAATATTAATCTATGATTCATAATCTAAATACAGGTCGTGGTCTTCATTATGAGTTGGAACTTCTGATTTTATGCCTTCCTTTCCATGAGCAGGCCTATGGGTCATAACTATGACTCATCTTGTTCTTCATAAATCCAACATTAGAAATTCCCATCTACTCTGCATTCAAACCATGAGCACCATTTATGGCTCATAAATCAAACCACGGGCTATGAATGGACATGTACAAGGCCAAATATATGCAAAATTTACTATCTTCTCAAAAACTCCCCAAATCCAGTAATCATGTAAAAGCAATATAAAAAACAAATCAAATCTACTAAAATGCACCAGATGACACATAAAATTTTAAGTTTAAAGCATTAAAAATGTCATATTTTTACGGCATATCAATACCCTCAACTTAAAATTGTTGCTTGTCCTCAAGGGATAGACTCAATCTAACATAAGCATCAACAACAGACATACAAAATCAATAACATGACATTCATCAAGTCTCAGTCAATATAGATACCTTCAACATCTTTCACTGCACAAATAAGATATTTATCAAGTAAACCTGTGCAGATCAATACATGACAGAGTAATTTCAACAGATGAGGGAAAATACATAATCAATAATCATCAAAATAGTCCAAAATTAACAATTTTATTCAAGTGCCCTCACAAACAAAAAGTCCCCTTTTCTCACACTTTGATATTTTCTCACTCATTGTTAGGGTCTAGGTAACACCCTCGCTCTCAGAATAGAAATTCAAACACAATGCACAATACCATAGGTTTGCTCTTATATTCTGACTGTGACATTCGTAACTGAACTAGGATCACTATAGAACATTCTTAGCTTGTAATGTAGGCTCGGGGGGCATGTGTGGTATATTTGGGATATAGTGACTGTTTGCCCTCCTTGAAAATGTGTTATTTTGAAATTATCCTTTCCAACCTCAACACTTTATGACTCACTATTTCTTTTTTTACACATCTCAAACCTTTTTGGGTGTACCCTTTGTAATGCCCTGAAGGTTAATTCTGTGTTCCTGCATTCTTTGTGTTGCTTAGAGCTTTTGTATAGCGATCTCAAAATTATTACAAACTATTGGGAGTGTTGGAATGACTTTTGCCTATTTTGGTTGCGAATTGTGCAAGTTTGCAGGTTGGCGAGAAGTTAAAACGACTAAAAATATGTTTTCCGTTAAAACCTTATAAATGGCCTCGGAATGAGATTTTGATAGTTCTATTAGTTCTAGATTAGCCAATTTACGCTAGGAGGGTAGTTGGTTTGATAATAGAGGGTTCCGGGGTAATTTTGAGTCTAAAGTTGCAAAATTAGTTCGACCGAAAGCTAAAAAGTACAGTTCTGCAAACACCCAACTTAATGTGCTTGGAATAAAAAACTGATGGTGTGGTTAGCTCAGGATAGTCGAAAATAGTCTGAAGTGACACTGCGTCAGTTGACAGAGTCATCTGGTTGCATTTTGACCCCCTCAGTTCTTTTAGCTAATTTAGTCGAAAAGAAGTGAGGTGCTCTTTATTACATAAAGGCTCCGTTGGGAAATCCGACTGTATTGTTGGATTTAAAAGGTTGGAATCAGTGTGGGTACTATTAATTTGGGGGAAACAAACATCGGGACCCAAGGAACGACTCAGAGAAGTTGGGGCTTGAGCTGGTGCAGCACCAACAAAACTTGTACTCTGCATTCGCGGAGGTCATAGCTACGTTCGCGGAGGTCAGAGTCGCGTTTGCAACAACCAACCTTGGCACAACCCAACGTTCGCAGAGAAGGGTTAGTGAACCAAGCCTCCATGTTCACGGAGCTCCATCCGTGTTCGCGAAGAAAATCCTAGAGGTCTATAAATGTGCTTCAACACAATGCGGAGAGCCACTGTCCAAAAGTTCACCAGCTCATAAAATTCCCATTTTAAGCCTAATTTTGGCGAATCAAAGGTCCATATAATTTAGAATTTTGCAAGAAACATCATGCTGAAGTTGGTTTTGGGTTTAGATGCGTATTTCAAGGTAATTTTCCTATTTTAGCTGCTGTGGTTCTCGATTTTGTGAAAACCTTTGTGTGATAAATTTATAATCGATTCTCAATTGAATGGACTAAAATTTTAACCTAAATTTTTCTACGTTCTGAGGGGAACACGATGGTTAGCTGGGTGTTGGCTATAATTGTCCAATTTTTAAGAATTTAGCCCGATAATGTTTTGAAAAGAATGTTCTCCCGGTAGAGTTTTTAATTTCATTTTGGGCTTTTTCTCAGTCTTCTGGGGCCCATTTTGGCCGAATTTTTGGCTGTAGACTTGGGATAACATAGGGGTCATTTTTGGAATTTTTATTTGGAATATCAGGCAAGGAGCCTATTTTTCTCATTTTAGATCCTTTTTGCATGATTTCACTTGTTTCTTGAGGTAATACAACAAGACTGACCGTGTTGATATTGTGAACTATATTTTTATAGCCGAGCAACTTTAGGAGACTATTAGGAAAGGAAAAGGTAGACCGATTCAAAGTTGAGGTGACATTTTTCGGGTAGCTTATGCTTTCCTTAAACCTTGGACTGAGTGGAGTTACATGCCTGCAGAGCCTGAAATATATGTAAAATCATAGTTGTGTCCGATATGTGTAGTGTTGTGGTTATGGAATTACAATATGTATGGTTGGGTATGCACAGTATAATCTCGATGCATGTATGCGTATAAATATCGGTACTATTGAGTGTAGGGAGGCCTAGTAAGGGTCGTATATGGGCCGATGCCGTGGGCAAGTACGTATTCTGATCTTGTGGATGTCTATGGTTGTATGTTGCTTAGTATTGATGCATTATGATGCTTGTGGGACCACTTATTGATTTATTGCAACATTATGACTTGATTACTAGCAAACTCTGACCTTGTTGGGCCTATTTGTTGTAGGCACTTATGATATCTTTATTATTGCTGCATTTTTCTTCCATTACCTACATTTGGCTAGATTATAACATGGTTTCCTATTGGGCCTAATTCTATCTGGATTGTTGAGGTCTATGGTCTTATGTACTAACGTTAGCTACTGGTTTGGTTTCTGCTTACATGAGATTGGAGGTGAGTTGTCATTTTGCACAGGATGGCAATAGTTATGGATTTTGTGGGATACTTATCTTAAGGATGTCATTGCCTACATTGACTCTAGGCACGACATGAATTAGGAATTTCAGATTCGGATGTACTGGTCTAGTGAATGACTGTTATGATATCTCATCCCAAATAATGCTCCCCATCATTATTGAGCACTGGTGGTCACATCCTAGAGTTCAATTCCTGGGTGATGCTTCTCGTGGTTCGAGTCCCTAGTGGTCGCGAATGTTATGCTAGGTGATGGGTGCAAATTTTGAGGGCTGAGCTCCAACTGATATTTGGGTCGAGGATTCTGCTGATTTTATTGAGGGGAAAAGCCCCATGGTTGATATTCTGAGATGAGATACTATTGTTATGATAGGGAGATTCTTTCTCTCATGGGTGATATGTCCCACTATTATATTTATAGTTAGACAACTTTGCCCTAGCTTACTGCCCAACCGGAGGTCAGGTCGGAACCCAGGGGTTCGAGTTCCCAGGTTATATTAGGGGTTCGAGTCTCCATATGATACCAATTCTGGATGGGTCGAGGACCCAGTTATTGTTATGATGTTGGGGGCTGAGGGCCCGATTGTTACTTGTTAATTGACTCACCTTTTCACATTCTAATTGTGCGTGGGTGTACCCTCTGGGCTTATAGGGGCTCAAGGGGAATCATGCTTAGACATTAGGGCCTTACACTAACCCTTGACCGTATGATTTTGAGAGCTGGGCTCTGCAATGGTTTTATGGGGTTTTAGTGATTATTTGTCAGCTATATTATCTGCGGGTGTATCTCTCAGGCTTATGGGGGCCCTGGTGGCATACATGCATAGATAGTAAGGCCTTGCACCCATGTACAGTACAATGCTTCTGGTTTGCTGACAGTTGTGATATGGGTTCCCTTAGTTTTGTTAAATAATGTGTTTTTGCTTTGTCATAGTTGGTTTGGTTGATGTTACGGGGTGATCTGATGGGTCTACTACTTTTAGATACATTTGAGCTTCCTTATACATTTATTTTCACTCAGTCGGTTAATGATGCCTACTGGGTCCCTTATTTTAGTAGTCACCCCTACTTCTGCATCTTCTCATGGTGTAGGTCCAGGTACCAATTGGGGGCACTGATTTCTGGGGATCTGGGAGCGCAGGAGACTTACTTAGTGAGCACTGGTATCACTGATTTTGTCACAATCTCCTTCTTTTGACAGCAGTCTTTTGTTTCAGACTCTAGCGTTGTACAATAGTTCTATGTATTTTGTAGGGGCACTTTCAGGTATCAGAGAGAGAGAATGGGATGCATTGGATTATGCTATTTTCTTGGCTATATGTATCCTTCCGTTTACTGTGATTTTGTACATGGTACTCTTGGGTTGGGGTTTCAGCTTTCCTATAGATAGGACCTTGCAGGAGCCTTTATGATAAAAGCTAGGTTGTGACAAGTTGGTATCAGAGTCTAACGTTCACGAGTCTCAGATGTATGGAGTCACCGTCTAGTAAAGTCCTACGGATGGATGCAGAGACATCCGTGGCTTATATCTAAGAGGCTACAGGATATTTAGGACCTTTCCTTTGTTGTTGATTCTTGTTGTGCGATTATCAATAGTTCTTCAATATTTGGGGATCTGACTCCATTCATTCTTCAAAGGTATGGGGCCTAGGCATATTTTTAATGCTGGGGTAGAGGCTGAGATTGGGGTAAGGATGCACCATAGTCCTGGATAGGGAGTAGTAGTAGAGACCGACTGCCCCAGCTCAGCCGTAGCTAGAGGCACCAATTCCCCCAGCTACGCTAGGGGTACGAATGGTTCTTGGACAAATCTTGGCAGCACTCGAAGCCTTACAGTAGGGTACGATGCCAGCTCCAGCTACTCCAATTAAGGCACCAGGAAAGCCTATTATTCTTGAGTTCCCGACTCATCCGGAGGAAGTAGTGCAGTTCCAGGACCAACGGCTGCTTGGATACATCTTGAGATTGGCTCTGTTGAGTTTTACAGGAGCTGTACGAGGGACATATATGAGTTTTTTACTGCGTGAATGGAGAAGTTACAGGCTTTGCGATTGCCAGAGTCTCAAGGGGTTGGAGAAGTTACAGGCTTTGCGATTGCCAGAGTCTCAAGGCGTTGAGTTTGCTGCATAACATCTTGATGGCACCACAAGGTAGTGGTGCTAGACTTGCTGAGATACTAGGCCAGAAGATGCCGTATCGATGACTTAGGTAGAGTTCATAGAGGTTTTTATGACAAAGTTTATGCCCAGAAGCTTCAGAGACCATCGTTAGGATCAGTTTGTGCGATTTGAGCAGGGATAGATGATCGTGTCCCAGTATGAGGCTAGATTTCGGGAGCTCTCCCAATATGCTATGACTACTTTGCCTTCAGAGAAGGAGAGGATTCATTATTTAGTTGCGAGGTTTGAGGCCCCAGCTGAGGACTGACACGCATGCACTAATGACTTCAGACAACTCATTTCTATACATTGTTGACCATGTTAGCTCTCTAGAGCAGATTAGTTGTGAGGCCCAAGGGGGTAGCGATAAGGAAGCTAGACGAGGAAGAGAGTTTAGTGGCTCCCAGGTAGGATTCTGAGAACAGAGGAACAGGCTTCTGAGGAGAGTTCAGCAGGGGCAAACCAGTCGATTATACCAGACATTGTTATAGACTTCTGGGGCTTTCCATCAGGGCCCTAGTATTTCTAGTAGGGGTGGTTCTTTTTATCGCACCAAGCTTAGACAAACAAAGCGTGACTCAGCTTTTTTAGGGCCAATAAGGATGCTTGCAGTGGGTAGTCAGGGTTCCATGGTAGCTGAACCGGGTCTGTACGACTGTGATAGCAGAGAAAGGGCTATATTAAGTTGTTTTGGGAGTGGGGAACTAGATCATTGGCTTAAAGACTGTCTAGAGCAGAGGGCAACACTTACTGCTCCATCGCTAACCAGGCAAACTCCTACATCATGTGGCAGGGGCAGAGGTCAGGACCGTGGTTGCCGAGATGATCAGCACCGGGACCAACAAAGTTATAAGTAGTGCCAAAAAGCCCGCTAGGGGTGATAGAGCCGGAGGAAATAGTGATGTTTGAGGGGGAGGCCATCAGGGCCACTCTTATGCCATACCAGCACGGGGCGAGCCCAGGCCTCCTATGAGGCAATCATAGGTATGATTACTATGTGCTTGCAGCCAACTTTAACCTTATTTGACGTAGGTTCCACATTTTCTTATATCTCTATGTATTACGTTGCTCGCCTTAGCGTGAATCATAAGCCATTTTCCTCTCTGATTCGAGTATTGACCCTAGTGGGCGATTCATTTATGGTAGATTAAGTTACAGAGGTTATGTGATCACTCTTTAAGGTTTTGATACTTGGGTTGACTTGATACTTCTTGATTTGTTGGACTTCAACCTTATTTTGGGCATGGATTTGTTGGCCCCACATCATGCTGTATTAGATTGTTATGCCAAGACTGTCACCTTGGCGATACCGGGGATACCTCTAGTGGTTTGGTAGGGGTTCGTAAGTTGGGTTTTGAGGGGTATTATATCATATATTCAGGCCCAAAGATTTATATCGGTAGGGTGTTCAGCTTATTTGGCCCACGTGCATGATTTGATAGCTGAGACGTCATTTGTGGAGTCCGTACTGATTGTGTGTGAGTTTCTTATTTTTTTTGGCTAATGTTCTTGGGTTTCCACCTGTGTGGGAGATTGATTTTGTTATAGAGGTAGAGCCGGGCATTAAGCCCATATCTATTTCTCCGTATTGAATGGCTCCTGCAGAACTTAAGGCGCTTAGTTCATAGCTTCGGGGTTTGCTAGATTTGGGATTTATTCAGCCAAGTGTTTCTTCCTGGGGAGCTCTTGTTCTATTTTTGACCAAGAAAGACGAGACTCTCTGATGTGTATTGGCTATCAACAGTTGAATAAGGTGACGATGAAGAATCGCTACCCTCTGCCACGTATTGATGATTTATTTGACTAGTTTGAGGGGGCCTAAGTGTTTTCTAAGATTAATTTGAGATTGGGGTATTATCAGTTGAGGATCCAGGTAAATGATGTTCATAAGACTGCCTTTCGGACTCGTTATGGGCATTATGAGTTTCTAGTCATGCCCTTTGGGTTGACTAATGCTCCTACAACATTTATGGATCAGATGACTTGGGTATTTCGACATTGTATCTAAACTCATTTGTTGTGGTATTTATCGATGATATTCTGGTATATTCACCGAGTTGAGAGCAGCATGCCCAACACCTCTGTATTGTGTTGTAGAGGTTCTGAGATCATAGGTTGTATGCTATGTTTTTTAAGTGTGAGTTCTCGCTTGATTTTGTGACCTTGTTAGGTCACGTAGTGCTCAGCAAGGGTATTAACGTAGATTCGGCTAAGGTCAAGGCTATCCGTAACTAGCCTAGGCCTACTTCAGTGACAAAGATTCGGAGTTTTATTGGTTTGGCAGGGTATCACAGATATTTTTTTAGGGCTTCTCCACCATTGCTACTCTGTTAACTCGCTAGGGTATGTCATTTATGTGGTCCGATGAGTGTGAGGCCAATTTTTAGAGCCTAGAGGAGTTACTGACTATTGCTCTTGTCCTGACCCTCCTTATTAAGGGAGAGAGCTTTGTGGTATATTATGACACCTCTCATGCCGAGCTGGGTTGTGTATTGATGCAGCAGGGTCGAGTTATTGCTTATGCTTCTCCTCAGTCACGGGCTCACGAGCGTAACTACCCCACTCATAAGTTAGAGTTAACGACGGTAACGTTTACACTAAAAATTTGGAGGCATTATTTATATGGTGTGCATTGTGATATCCATATGGACCATTGGAGCTTACAATACCTTATGACTCAGCGGGACCTTAATTTTCTCTAGAGATGATGGATTGAGTTGCTAACTATCTATGATATTTCTATTTAATACCATCCGAGCAAGACAAACATTATAGAAAATACCTTGAGTTAGAAGGCAGTGAGTATGGGTAGCCTAGCACACTTGGCAGTTGAGGATGACCATTGGCTTCGGACATTTAGTCCCTAGCTAACCGGTTGGTCTGATTGGATATTTCTGATTCTAGCTGAGTATTGGTCTTTGCTGAGTATTGGTCAAGGATGCGTCGCTAGTGGGTCTCCAATACAGGGTGTTGCAGGGTACTAGAGTCAGGCTATAATTGATTCAGATGGGGTCCTAAGATTTGATAGCCGATTGTGCATTCCTAGAGTGGGGGACCTGATACAGTTGATTCTACCGGAGGCATATGATTCTCAATATTCTATCCACTCGAGCATGGCTAAGATGTATCGAGATTTGAGGCAGCATTATTGGCAGGATGGCATGAGGAGAGATATTGTAGACTATGTATTGTGTTATCTTAGTTTCCAGTAGGTTAAGGCCGAGCATTAGTAGCCTGGTGGGACATTATAGCCATTGCTTATTCCTGAGTGGAAGTGGGAGTGGGAGTGTGTGAATATGGTTTTTGTTGTGGGGCTTCCTCAGACTTTCAGGGGTTATGACCACATTTGGGTGCTCATCGATCGATTGACTAAGTCTACACACTTCATTTGGATTCGTTCTACCTGTAGTACTGAGCGGTTAGCTCGTTTTATATTAAGGCGATAGTTCTGTCGCACAGGGTGCCTATATCGATCATATTTGACTGAGGGTCACAGTTCATCTCCAGCTTTTGGAGGGCTTTTCAGCAAGAGTTGGGCACCCAAGTTGACTTGAGCACGACATTTCATCCCTAGACTGATGGACAATTTGAGCGCATTATACAAGTTCTGGATGAGATGGTACGGGCATGTGTGTTATTGCGAGATCAGTGGGACCAATTTCTATTGTTAGCTATGTTTGCTTATAACACTAGCCAACACACCAACATTTAGATAGCCCATTTGAGGCATTATATAGCTGGTGATGTCGTACTTCAGTTGGTTAGTTTGAGTCATCAGAGCCAAGTCCATATAGTATAGATTTTTATGCAGGATGCCTTGGCTAGGGTCTAGGTTATATAAGATAGACTGAGGACAACTCAGAGTTGGCACTATAGCTATGTTGACTGTAGACGCTAGTTCTTGCAGTTTGAGGTTGGTGACTGCGTATTTCTGAGAGTTTCGCCCCTGAAAGGAGTAATGCGGTTCAAAAGATGGGATAAATTAAGTCCCCAGTATATTGGTCTCTTTGAGATCTTGAGACGGGTGGGACTTGTTGCTTATGAGCCTTCCCTGCCTCCAGCTTGCTCTGCTATCCACCCTGTATTCTATGTATTGATACTGCACCGCACATTTTGAATGAGTCTCATATGCTGCAGTATGATACGATTGAGCTAAATGACCGTCTGACATTTGTTGAGAAGCCAGTTGCCATCTTTGCCAGAGATACTAGACAACTGTGTTCTAGGGTTGTATCGATGGTTAAGGTGCAGTGGAGACACCATCTGGTCGAGAAGGCTACCTGGGAGATGGAGGCACATATGTGGGAGCAGCACCCCGACCTATTTGAGCCATCAGGTACACTTTTACTTTACTTTCGAGGACGAAAGTCCTATAAGTGGGGGATGTTGTAATGACCCTGAAGGTTACTTTTGTGTTCCTTTATTATTTATGTTGTTCTGAGCTTTTGTATAGCAACCTCGGACTTATTGTGAACTGTTGGGAGTGTTAGAATGACTTTTGGGTGTTTTAGTTGAGAATTGTGCGAGTTTACACATTGGAAAGAAGTTAAAATGGCAAAAATCAGTTTTCTGATAAAACCCTAGTAAACGGCCTCAGAATGAGATTTTGACAGTTCCATCAGTTTTAGAATTCCCGATATATGCTAGGAGGATAGTTGGTTCGAGAATGGAGGGTACCATGGTGATTTTAAGGCAAAAGTTACAAAATGAGTTCAACCGAAAGCTAAGAAGTCCATTTTTTGTAAAAACCTAGCTTAATGCATTCAGAATAAAAAACTGATGGCGTGGTCAACTCTGAAATGTCGAAAACAGTCTAAAATGACCCTCCATCAGTTAACGGGGTCATCCGATTGCTTTTTGACCCTCTCAATTCTTTTAGCTAATTTAGATGGAAAGAAGTGAGGTGCTCTTTTTTCCATAAAAGGCTCCATTGGTAAATTCAACTGCAACATTAGATTCAAAACGGTGAAATCAATGTGGTTACATTGTTTGTTTGAGGAAAATAGACGCTGGGAGCCCCAGGAATGGCCTGGAGAAGTTGGGACTTGAGCTAGTGCAACACCAGCAGAACTTGTACTCTGCTTTCGCGGAGGTCACAACCACATTCGTGGAGGCCAACCTTGGTACATCCCACGTTCGCGAATAAGGGTCAGTGACCCAAGCCTTCACGTTCGCGAAGAAGGGCCTAGAGGTCTATAAATGTGCTTCAGCACATCACGGACAACCACTGTCCAAAAGTTCACCAACTCATACAATTCCCATTTGAAGTCCAATTTTTGCAAATCAAAGGTCCACGTGACTCAAAATTTCGCAAAGAACATCGTGGTGAAGTTGGTTTTGGGTTTAGATGCTATTTTGAGGTAATTTCCTTAACCGATTCTTGATGGAATGCACTGAAAGTTTAACTTAAACTATTCTACATTCCGAGGGGAACACGATGATTAGCTGGGTGTTGGCTGAATAGTCCAATTTTTGAGAATTTAGATCGAGGAGGTTTTGAAAAGAATGTTCTCCATGTAAAGTTTTCAATTTTGTTTCTGGGCTTTTATTTGGTCTTCTGGGGCCTGTTTTGGGCTGAAAGTTTGGCTGTAGGTTTGGAATGGCATGGGCATCATTTTTGGAATTTTGGGCATAGGGGCCATTTTTCCTATTTTAGACCCTTTTTTGCCTACTTTCGCCCATTTCTTGAGGTAATATAGCTAGACTGACCGTGTTGGCCTTGTGAACTATATTTTAATAGCTGAGTAACTTCGGGAGACTGCTAGGAAAATAAAAGCACCGCTAGACTAATTCAAAGTTGAGGCAACATTTTTCAGGTAGGCTAGCTTTCCCTAAACCTTAGACTGAGTGGAGTTACATGCCTGCCATTCCATATATGTATATATATGTATGTATGTGTATATATATTGGTAATGTTGAGTGCAAGGAGGCCCAGTAAGGGCCGTATATGGTCTGATATCATAGGCAGGTACGTATTATGATCTTTTTGATGTTTGTGGGTGTATGTTTCTTAATATTGATGCGTTATAATGACTGTGGGACCACTTGTTGATTTCTTGCCACATTATGACTTGATTATTGGCATACTATGACCTTGTTGGGCCAATCTTTTGTGGGCACTCGTGATATCCTTATTATTACTGCATTTTTACTTTCTTTACCTGCTGTTGGATAGATTATAGCATGGTTTCCTATTGGGCCCGATTTTATCCGGATTATTGAGGTCTACACTATTGTGTACTAACATTAGCCACTGGTTTGATTTCCTCTTACATGAGATTGGGGGAGAGTTGTCATTTTCTACGGGACGATGGTAGTTACGGATTTTGTGGGATACCTATATTGAGGATGTCATTGCTTACGTTGACTATGGGCATAACATGACTTGGGAATTTTGTATCTTGATGTACTTGTTGAGTGAGTGACTATCATGACATCTTACCCGAGATGACACTCCTGGTCACCATTGAGCACCAGTGGTCACGTCGTAAAGTCCCAATCCTGGGTGATGCTCCCTGTGGTCCAAGTCCCCAAAGCCGCGACTGTGATGCTAAGTAGCGGATGAAAATTTTGAGGGCTGAGCGCTAGCTGAGATTTGGGTCGAGGACCTCCCTGATTTCATTAAGGTGCGAGGCCCCATGATTGATATTCTGAGATGAGACACTATTGTTATGATAGGGAGATTCTTTCTCCTGCAGGGATACGCCCCACCATTAGATTTATGGTCAAACCACTTGGACCTTGCTGACTGCCCGACCGGAAACAAAGCCAGAAGACTCAGGGGTTCGAGTCTTCGGATGATATTAAGGGTTTGAGTCCCCGTACGAAACTAGTTCTAGATGGGTTCAGGACTCGATTATTATTGTGATGCTAGGGGCCGAGGGCCTAATCGTTACTTGTGGATCTACTCACCTTTTCACACCCTAATTGTGCATAGGTGTACCCTCTAGGTTTATGGGGTCTCAGATGGGCGTTTAGGCTTAGACACTAGGACCTTACACCCACGTACAACTGACCCTTGCCCTTGTGATATGGAGAGTCGGGCTATGCGATTGTTTTGTGGGATTTCTGTGATTATTTGTTTGCTATATTGTGCGTGAGTGACACTCTTACGCTTCTAACGCTTTTTTGCTTATTATTTTTTAACTTGTTTTGCTTTTCTTTCTCTCTTCTTACGTTTATTCATTTTTCATCTCAGGCCTATTATATGTTTTCCCTTGTCATTGCACTACATTGTTTCCCATCTATTGTTTATTTATGTTTCTTTAATTTTTAGTAGCCACTCTGAACTTAAGCTTTTAACCTAGGTTTAAGTGCACAATATCCTTTCAATGAACCAGACCGCTTATGGTAGCCAGCCTCAACTTAAGTGTTTTGCCTGAGTCAAAGTACACAATGTTCATAGAGGGACCAAGGCCAAATTCCATATTACACAGACAATAGGGTAGGCGTTTTGGGTAATTACAAAGAAAAAGGTATATGGAAGGCGAATATTTGGATCAAGGGATTACACATTGCATTTGGTTGGTCTTTTAGGCTTAGTGGGCTAAATTTGAAACACGACCTATGATCTTTTCCTAAACAACTAATCATCAGTTAATAACAGGGCAAGTTCTAGCTTGATAAACTATATAAGAATCATGCAATTAGCTCACACACACTTGGCACTGATTAACACTGTCAATTTAGACATCAGTTGCATGCTTGTTAGTTCAAATCAACCTTATTCTATCAATATTATGTTATATAAAGATCCAACACAGTTACTATCAACTTATCTAATAGTACATCAATTAAAAACTAAGGGGAATCACTTTTTAATCCAAATTAGTACATGCCATTAATATCAATACAATATGCTACTATTACTACTTATACATCCTAAACATGCTAGTTCAACATAAAATAAATGGCCTTAGTGAAAGAACAAATGCAAGAAAACCCCATGGACTAAAAATTATATGTAGATCTAGGCCTTGGTTACTCAAACTTCATCGAGGCCTATGACTACCCGCAACCTATCAAAAAAAAGTGTGCATTGTCCTCGAAGCACCAAAACGAAAGTAATATCTTAGATAGGGAAAACAATTAAACCGAGGCGCCTAAGCACCGTGTCAGTTTGTGTCTGGCCACCTTGTGCCTCTTGGGTGGTCTCCACTATAGATACGACTGCTAAAAAGGGTCCAACACCCCTCACAATCTCACACTGCCGCTCCAGTCACATATGCGCATCCACCATCGATGCACCTTTAGCAGCCTCAATCTGATGGTGCTCCCTCCTATGAGCATGTCATAGTGTAGAATCAGAGTTCTCATAAACAAAATGTCCTCGAATAAATCTAGCACTAGGGGAGTGATTGTAGGAAGCGTAATAGTCATTGATGCCGGTGTTGGAATTTCTCTAATCTCCTAGCAAAGCTGGTGGATCTCTGCTCGGATGGTGGAGAGGTCCGGAGTTTGTGTATTACTGAGGCAATCTTCTAATGACTCTCAAATGCATCTACCCAACCACGTAACAATCTGATCTACTGGCCCAACATGGATTAGTAATGCTCCGTCATGCACTCCTCAGACTCCATGATGGTGTTGCTTACCTAAGGCCTAAGCTGCTGCACTAATTGAGCCAACTGTGACTGAGTCTGAACTTTGCGCTGTACCAGAGCCTAAATAGACTCGACAAATGTATAGACCATTATCGCAGACTGTGGATGTATCGGGATCTAAGGCTCATATTAGTCTCATATCCAGTCCGTAGGGCCCTTTCAGACTTTGTAGCAGGTGGTGCATCCACAAAGTGTGCTGGCTCGGTGAATATCTTTGGTAATCTCACCATCATTTGTAGTGCTCTCTTGGGTGCTATGGGGTTCTCATCGGCCTTTATTAGGCCGATATCCTAGGTACGCTCCATATCAATCATCAGATTGACAGCCTTTATTAGGCCGATATCCTAGGTACGCTCCATATCAATCATCAGATTGACATTCAAGATGATCTCTATCCCTGCATTAATACAGAGCCTATGGATTAGGCAGGGAAAAGGGATGATGGATGAACTCTTGAACGCCCGCTCATGGATCTCTTCAATAATACATCGGGCAAAGTCAATCTCGTAGTCAGCCATGATGCTTGCTACCAATACTGCGTGATCTGGCGTAACTGTATAAGCTGACTATGTTTGCTATATACACAAATAAACTATGATCCACCAGAATTTGGCCACAAAATTGAGTGAGGCATTGATGATAGGTATTGTGCTGGACACCCAGTTGGCGTTTGTGCCTTCTGATTAGTAATATACCCTGCTACCCAGTGGAGAAAAGAAGATCTTTGGCCCAGGTCTTTGATAACTGCATGATCTCGGGCCAACCTCAATCGGGTTCCAATCTATCTGACTAATAAGAAGAAAGGGGCATTTAGCCACTTGATTGTAAGGAGAGGGGCAAGCCAAAACCTACTCCTACGAAGTTGATGAATCGATAGTCAAACTCTGCAGTGCAAATGGGGGGCTGATACTCTGGCCTAAATAAAAACCAGCAGACCGGGATCTCTAAAAGATCTACTAAGGTATCTCTAACCAAGGTCCAAGTGAGATGAGGCTAGGCAATTCGCTTGGACTTCTTCAGGTGCTCTCAATGGCGGTGGTAGCATAAGATGTATAAAACTCTCAAACCAAGGTCGTGGAATACTTTTCTCATGGTGCAGCCATTCAGTCCAAGTGGTACCAGGTAAATAAATCCCAGATGGTAGGTACAATATCAAGTCCGAAAGTCAATATCTGTGGCTTATCTATAAATCTCCTCACATTCCGACCCTAGTTATCCTTCCTGATGTCGTCACAGTAGACTACACACATATCCTTCATGCACTAGCATCGAGGCTGTCCTAAAATAGGGATCAGGATTGTGATGGACTTTTTTGAGCTATTGGACTCTAACTCGGATCCCTCTTCTGATCCTGAACATGAATGGTCAAGGGATCCTGACTAAGACTCCTCACCTGAACTCAAGAATTGTATGTTGTCACTCTTGGAATGACCTCCCTTGTCAGATTGAATAGGAGCTGCTGTAGAAACTGGGGTCTGGTCGGGAACTATCTAATGGGACAAAGCTTGTATCTATCCTGGCTCGACGCCCTCATCAGGACAAACATCGATCTCCTTAATAGACCCACTACACTCTAACTCTGTGGGCTCGTCCCTTAGCCTCTGTCTAAGTGCCCTAGCCTCTACTCATCTGGCAACATCTACTTTCAAGGCCATATATGAGTCCCAATATTGAAGACAAAATAAAAAATTTGCAGAAAAATTTTAATTGTCATAGAAAGCACAAAAGATTGTTTACAAGCCATAGATTGAACTGCGGCCACTAAAAGCTAGTCGTGAAGCAGGGAATAGTAAAAGTTGGCTATATGGAATGAATTTGCGACAACCATTTACAACTTGTAGTTGAAACCACAAGTTGTGGATTCGGTTGTGGTTGCAGATCCTTCAGAGTACTTATAGGAATCATCATCTATGTACCCTGTTTATATCTCATAGATCAAACTACGAGTCATAAATAGGTTTGTCCTATTGACTTTAGATTTTCAGGTTTCTGAAATCCCATCGACAAGGGTAAATTACGATTCGTACTCTAAACTACAAGCCGTATAAGACCCTCGTGATTTTGGATATGCAGTGGTTGAAAATCCCAGGTCCCACCAATTCTCAAATCATGTTCAATTACTATTTTATCCAACATACAACACAGTCAACATTTAACAAATGTTTTCAATAAATTAGTCCAACATATTTCCAACATAATTTGACAAACACAATCCAATTTATAAGCCCAAAAATGTCCAACATAGTCTAAAACACCCAACATATGTTTTCCAAACCCAATCTAAACATATTAACATAATCATATTCCCAAACCCAATTTTCCCAATTCAATCCTATTAATTCAAACACATTTTGACAAACACAGTCCAAGCACACAACATCTATATTTTGAAACCCAATTCTACAATTTTCAGTACAATTTCAACATAATCATAGTCCAACAAAATCCAATCCGACCCATATGGTATAATTATTTCCACAGATAATTTCCATACTTAATTTCATCCCAACATTTGTACCTTAATGGAAATAAACCAATCCCCAACTAATTTCAATACAATTCAGTCACAATCTCTTGGGAACTAATTCAACACTTCCCTTGAAATATAATTCACCAATACTTAGGGTATAGGGAATGTCGACTTCAATACTCAATAACGAATTAGGTCATGAAAAATGACAAATGCTCAAGCATGGTCAGTGTCCCAATTTGAATATTAAGCATAAAATCAAGAAATCTCACCGAGAAAACTTAGTAGGGCAAATTTGGGAGATAATTCGGCTTAAATTAGGGTTGTCCGATCAAGATACGCCAGAAAAATGCGCTGGAATATTGATGGGTTGCCAAAAGTTTTGCCAAAAAAATGGAAGGGGGTGACAAATTTTGGTCGGATTGTGGAAGATGGTTGAAGTTGTGGTCGAAATTAGTTTTTGGGGAAAGTGAAAAGGGTAAAAGATTTGTACCCTTTTATTTCTTACAAAGCCGAGTCAAGTAAATTTAGGCGGTTATTTTCTACGAAACCCCAATCATGGGCCGTGGATGCTTCTAGGGCCCATGACATAGATTTTTTGGAATGATCCTACCATTTTTAGCAACTAGCATATACAAAGGCCTATTTATAGGTTGTAGTCTAAACCACGGCTTGTAGATGGGTCTTATAAATATCTTAAAACACATAGAAAATTCTAAAAACCTTACCTGATTTCCACGAACCCCATTCACGGCCCATAGATATTTTCACGAGCTGAAAAGTTAGTTCGTGGAATTACTTTCAGAAAAGTTTACTTGTTGGAATGTGGTGACCCTTTCTAGCGGATGCACATACTTAGGTATTGTCTATACCAACACTAGCCAGTTCACACCTTAGTCCCTCTTCACACTGCAGTGCTACAGAGTATCGAACCCGGTACCTTAGGCTCCTTTACACCTTCTAGGAGGATTCGACTATCACTAATTGTTATCATAACCTAGGCCTAGGGCTGAGGAGTGACATGGAAAATGGGAACCCGAGAGTCCCCAAAGAAGCCTCACAGCATCCATATATATGTCATGGGTGCAGAAGTGCATAATTAAACAACAAGCACATAGTTCTAAGGGAAATGGGGCTTTGGACTCAAGCTATGGGGTTGTCATAGGGATAGGGATTTGCATGGATTCACATAGCACATAACAGACAAGAACTAAGGGGCGAGTAACGACAATCCACTCTATGAGGATAGAAGGGACTTTGGACTTTTAACATTCTCACATCTCATCGTAAACATTTCATCATAGCATCAACAATAGGAGATAGACATAAACATAGTCTCCATAAGCAATAGGAAAAACACATAACAAGCCCATAGAGTTTACATTATGCCAAACAATGCCTCTAGGTCATAGAATAGGACGGGGGCCAAAAGATGTCCCATGCTCACCCTCAAAATAAAGACATAAATGAAAGTAGCATAATATGTATATAGAAGGTAGGTCTTGTCCTTGGAGTAAAGGAATCATTAATAGCAAGTCTCACAATCCAATCTAATCATCTTGAGGTGGATGAAGATAGTTTTTGGTCCCTACATGATTATATCATGTAGGCAAAAAGTATGCATTAGTACATCTGAATGTACTAAGTATGCGGGCATGCAAATGCTTATGAATATGTTAACCTGCACTCGATGCGAGATGAAAAGGGCACATGTGTAGAAGGAAGTATACAAGAAAGAACAATATATCAATATGCCATGAAATATATGATGCATGAATGTCATAATACTTCAACATGGGGATGTGAACTCAACCAACATATAAGACCAAGTGAGCTACTACTTGGAATTCCAATGTTTACCCTACAAGGAGAAAAAGGTGATCGCCTTGCCAAAGGTAGACCATACTTCTCCTTATGGGCCTCCCATTACAGAGAAGTAACCTTACCTTACGGGCCTCCCATTTTGGTAAGGATTTTCATAAGCATAATCATCCCATAAATGAGCATAAATATGAACCTATGTTTGACACATAGTTATGGGACTTGAAGATTTATATAAGGATCCTTGGGGATAGTCCCTCTTACACAAACTCACTCGGTGCTATGTCATCATCCTACGGGAATCATATACATATACATACTTGAAATAGGAGAATAAGTCCACTCAAAAGATAACAATGCATACTTAGGCTAAGAAGCCAAACACACTTCATAATCATACATACTTGAGCTTAAAAGTCTAATCATACTTGAATTCATACTCACATACATAGGAGTAGCTCATTCATACTTGAACATGTTGGTGTAAGCACCCATAATGCTTTGAAAGCCATGTCATCAACATTACATGATCATATGTCATGTAATAACCTTAGTTGCTTGAAATTATAGTCATAATCATAATCATAATTGGGTCTTAGCTGACATCATAAATCTCATGAAAATCAATGTTCATGCATGAATATGCCTTGAGGAATGAGAATAATATGCGTATGAGGATTTCATAGTTAAATCATCATAACATAATGAATCATAGTAAATCTATGAAGAAATCAACAATTAAAGCATAATTGAAATTACCCATGCATAGATTCATAACTTAAAGGGACTTGCATATTCAAACCTTCATAAAATCAATATAATCCAACATAATAGGGCTTAAATCATATTCTAAATATTAATTAAATACAACCTATAGTTCAATTTAATCAAATCAAGACTAATTTAAAAGACCCATCTTCAAAGTAAGCTTAAAATTCATAAATTAAGAAGTAAGAAGTTTTTGGGGTCTTCATGATATAATGGAATCATAAATCAATCCTATATACCTTTAATAACTAGAAGAATTAGGATGGAATTCACTTGAACTGAAAGCCTACTTGAAATCTTATCTTGAATCCCCCACTAGACTTTGAAGAGAGAACTTGGGAATTGAATTCTAGAGATTGAGTGAATAATGAGAGTGTGAGCGCAAAAAGTGAGTATAATCTGATTTAGGGGCTTAGGATAGGTACCAAGGTCCTAAAAGACCTTTAGAATGAACCAAAATTACGAAAAGGCTATTAATTAAGCCGACTTTAAAAAGTGGCCAGGCACCCGTACAAATGTACCACAGTCCAAACAAATGTTCACTAATCGTACAATGGTCCGTGAAAATGCCTTCTCTTACACTTAGAAAAATTTAGGCCAAGGGCGTTTTCACTGAAGGATTCATGGTCCATACAAAGGTTCACTAATCGTGCAATGGTCAGTGAAAATGCCTCCTAGTTCTAAGACGATACTTTGATGCTTAGAATAATATTTTGGAGACAAGGCCTCATGAGACCACACCACAGCTCATGGTGGGTCGCATGACCCGTTTAAGGGTCTCTTGATGGCTGCCTTAGCCAAAATCTTGGCTTAAAGGCTGGGGCACCTACCATGAGTCCCTTCCACGGACAATGGTGAGGACCACTAACGGTGGGAGGTGTCATGGAGGGCACCAAGCCTAAAACTCCCTCTTAAGCCACATGAAGCAACAAACCAAGCCAAGGGTCACCCCATGGTCGCCCCCATGACTCATGGACCTCTCCACAGATCGAGGAGTGACCCTAGAGGGGCACCTTGGTTAAAAACCTCTAAAAAGTTAATTTTAAGCTTCGTTAAGGCCTCCCGAGGTCCAGGTCCTTACATTATCTCCCCCTTGGGAGCATCATCCTCAAATGAGCGAGAACATGGCTTGAAAGGCTAGACTTGAACATGAAATATTTTAACAGGAACACACAATGCATAACTCATCACTTGAAAATCATAAAATCATTAAAACCCATGTCAAAATATAATTTAAACTATTTTCATGCACATGTATGCATGTCATGTCGTGAAACATAAGAGTGAAAGAATTAGGACCATTTAGAATAGGAAGAACCTAATACCACAGGCTTGAGTAGATTGGAAAAGATATATCACCTCATTATGTTTAACTCCGCCTCCCATGGAGCACTCTGCATATGTTGATTACTTTGAAGCACTTCAACAGAAGCCACATCCTTGTTGCGAAGCCATTTCACATCGGAACCTTGTCATAAGTCAAGTTCTCTTAAACCTCAACACCTTCTAAAGATACTATCGAACTAGGATCACCAATCAACTTTCTCAACATTGACACATGGAAAACTAGGTGAATAGAACTCATATCCAAGGGCAAATCCAAGCTATAGGACACCTTGCCAATTTGCTCCACTATCTTATAGGGACCTACATACAAAGGACTTAACTTGCCTTTTTATTGAAACGCATCACATCCTTCATAGGAGAAACCTTCACATATACCAAATCACCAACATGGAACTCAAGATCCCTCTTTCTAACATCTGAATAAGACTTTTGACGACTTGAGCTGTCTTCAACCTTTCCCTAGTCAACTTCACTTTTTCCATGGCCTCCAACACCAAATTTGGGCCTATCATTGCCATCTCACCCAACTCAAACCATCCCACCGGAAATCTACACCTTCTCCATACAAGGCCTCAAATGGTGCCATACCAATCTAGCATGAAAACTATTGTTGTAAGAAAACTTCATAAGTGGTAGATGATCATCCTAATTTCCCTTGGCCTCCAATACATAAGCCTTCAAGATATCCTCTAAGGTTTGAATCCTCTCGACTTGTCTATCGATTTGAGGATGAAAACTAGTACTTAACTTCATCGTAGTGCCAATCCTTTTTTGAAACGTTATTCAAAAGTGTGAAGTAAATTAGGTACCACAATCCGATATAATAGACATAGGCACACCATGCAATCCAACCAACTCTTAGATATATAACCTTGTGTAATCTTTGCCATTGAAAGTAGCCTTAACTGGTAAGAAATAAGCTGATTTGGTCATCCTATCAACAATAACCCAAATAGAATCAAATTGCTTCCAAGTATGGGTAAATCGAATCATGAAATCCATATTCACATCCTCCCACTTCTAAGTAAAAATCTCAATATCTTGAGCCAAATCACCGGGCCTTTGATGTTCCACCTCCACTTGTTGACAATTAGGACACTTAGATACAAACTTGGCTATGTCTTTCTTCATACTATGCCACCAATATACTTCCCTCAAGTCCCGATGCATTTTGGTCGATCCTAGATATATCAAATAATGAAAGTAGTGGGCTTCACTCATGATCACCTCTCTAAGACCATCAACATCCGGAATACACAACTCGTCTTGATACCGGAGTATACATCTCCCCCTAGGAAGAAGACATGTATCTTCTTTTCGGCAACCAACCTCTATAACTCAACTAAAGACGGGCCCACGTCCTACTTTGCATTGGCATCAATAACCACAGAAGACTCAACTCCACTCTGAACATGAATGCTGCCATTACTAGAGTCAGCCAACCTAATACCCAATCTTGCCAAGTGATGAATATCTTTTACCAACCCTTTCTTTCCCTCATAAACATGGGCCACACTACCCATACAGATCCTACTAATAGCATCGGCTATAATATTTGCTTTGCTGAGATAATATTGAACACTCAGGTCATAATCTTTGAGAAGTTCCAACCATCTTCTTTGCCTTAAGTTAAGATCTCTTTGGGTGAACACATATTGCAAAATCTTGTGATCAGTGGAAACATCAACATGAACCCCATATAAATAATGTCTCCAAATCTTTAAAGCAAATACCACGGCCGCCAACTCAAGATCATGAGTCGGGTAATTTTGTTCATACACCTTCAATTGCCTCAATGCATAGGCTATCACCTTACCATGTTGCATGAGAGCACAACCCAACCCAATCTGAGAAGCGTCATAATACACCACAAACCCATCTAAGCCATCCTGTAAAGTCAAAACAGGGGCCGATGTAAGTCAATCCTTTAAAATCTGAAAACTCTTCTTACACTCATCCAACCATATAAACTTGGCCTTCTTTTGAGTTAACTTAGACAATGGAGATGCAGTGGATGAGAAACCCTAAAAAACCTCTGTTAATAACGAGCAAACCCAAGAAACCTCTGAATATCAGAAGGAATCAATGGTTTAGGCTAATTCTTTACGGCCACGATCTTCTTTAGGTCAACCTTGATGCCATCAACAGATACCACACGACCAAGAAAAGCCACATCACTTAACCTAAACTCATATCTACTGAACTTGGCAAACAATTGCTTCTCCCTCAAAGTTTGAAGAACCAACCGCAAATGATCCATATGCTCCCACCCACTTCGAGAATAAATCAGAATATCATCAATGAAGACGACCACAAAACTATCGAGAAATGGCTTGAACCCCCAATTGGTGGGATCCATAAACACATCCAGAGCATTTTTTAATCCAAAGGACATCACCACAAACTCGAAATGTTCGTATCTAGTCCTAAAAGCTATCTTGGGAATATCACACTCCCTGACCCTCAACTTATAATAACCTGAATGACGGTCAATCTTTGAGAAATGAATAGCTCCTTGAAGTTGATCAAATAAGTCGTCGATCCTTTGCAATGGATATTTATTCTTGATCGTCACTTTATCCAATTTTCTATAGTCAATATACATTCGAAGCAATCTATCCTTCTTTCTCACGAATAACATAGGAGCACCCCAAGACGATATACTTGGTCTAATAAAGCCTTTGTCAAATAAATCTTTCAATTGATCCTTCAAATCCTTTAATTCAATGGGAGTCATACGATAAGGAGGAATGAAAATAGGCTGAGTATCCAAAAATAGATCTATCCCAAAGTCTACTTTTCTTTTGGGAGGAATACTGGGAAAATCTCCGAGAAGAATATCCATAAGCTCATTAACTACCGAAACCCACTCAAGAGTAGGTGACTTATACTCCACATTTCTAACCCTCACAATATGATAGATTCACCCTTTAGAAATCATTTTTTTGGCTTTGAGATAAGAAATAAAGTGACCTTAAAAGTAGCGTCGCTACCTTCCTATTCTAGAATAGGCTTATACAAAAATTGAAATGTAACCTTTTGGGTTCTACAATCAATAGAGGCATCAGAAGCATGCAACCAGTCTACCCTGAGAATAATATCAAAATCAAAGATCTCATGTTCTACAAGATCACAAGGTAGGACCTTATGCAAAATCGAAATCGGATAACCCCGATAGACCCTTTGGGCAACAACAGACTCACCTATGGGAGTATAGACTGAAAAGGGCTCCCTCAAGATTTCAGGACTCAAATCAAAATTAACAGCCAAAAAAGGAGTCACAAAAGATAAATTTTCACTCATATCAAGCAAAGTATAAGCATCAAAATCAAAGACTTTTAACATACCAGTCACTACATTTGGAGTCTCCTCTACTTCCTATCGAGCATGCAAAGCATAGAACATGTTGTTTCTGGGAGCACCACCCTATTGCACCCTTTGCTGGCCTTCAATACTAGGAACCATTTGGACTTGACCATTCTTAGGAGCCTTAGGGTAGTCAGCAACTTTGTGGCCCATATCACCACATCCAAAGCAATTACCTGAACCTTTCAAGCATGCACCCAAGTAATTCTTCCCACACTTGTCACACCGAGGAGGTAATGGTCCACCTCCAACCTTTGCCTTGTAAGAAGGCACTCTACTATTGGCTACCCTTACATTTGAACCCTAGCCCTGTTGGAAGCGACTATTTGAACCACTATTCCTAGAGTTGGAGAACTCTCCATTTTAATGAGCTATCCCGGAATCATTTACCTTCCTCTCCTTGAGCTTATCTCCTTCAATCTGTTCAGCATAAGTCATAAGCTTGAAAATGTCTATCTCCCAAATAAACATAACCATACGACATTCTTTCACAACCAAATCAGAGATCCCAGAAATAAACTTGTGCATCCTTGCACGGGGGGTCTGCCACTAGCATAGGAGCATACTTGGAGTGTTTTGTAAATTTAAGGGAATATTCCCTCACACTCATACCACTCTGCTTGAGATTAATAAATTCTGTCATTCTGATCTCCTTAAGCTCAAGAGGAAAGAAACGGTCCCGAAAGGCAAACTTAAACTCTTCCCAACCAACCCCATCATCACCAACTCTCTTCATCAACCATTAGGTGTACCACACTTGAGCCACATCCTTCAACTGATAAGAAGTTAGTTCATCTATCTCTTCTGAAGTCACCCCCATTATAGTCAATACCTTAGAGAGTTCATTAATGAAGTCTTAGGTATCCTTATCAGCTTTCGACCAATAGAATTCTGGAGGATTCATCTGGGTAAAATCTCTTACTCTAGCAATCAGAGTGGGAGCATGAGTTGGGGCTCTTCTTGGAGGCATCTTCTATAAGGCTTCAAGGAAATCGTCAAAGTTAGGAAGTCTTAACACACAGTTGATGAGACCCAATTTTAGCTCGCCGTATTTAATTAGTTAAGTTTCCTTAAAAAAAGATAATAAAATCTTTTACGAAATATTTTTATTATTACTATTATTATTATAATTATTGTTGTTGTTGTTGTTATTACTATTACTATTGCTATTATTATCGTTATTAGTATTCCAATAAACTTTCTTATTTTTATTTCTTATAAAATTCTTTTTTTTAAAGAAATATTTACTACCGGCTTTAGCATTTTTGAGAAATTTATGGCAAATGAATATCGTTTTAAAGTGATACATTGATTTTTGACTAAACAATAATTTTTTAATTGAAATAAGTATTTTTCATACATTATTAGAAAAAAGGAGCTTAATTTATTAAAATTGTTACTAACCCATATCATTTTTTTATTTTAAGAATGATCAAATTTTGTCGAAATAATTAATCTTGTGAAGTAATTATTTTTAATTTATTTAATTATTGCTATTAATAAATAAATTGTCCATAATTTAAATGGGTTAATTTGGGCAAAATGTGGCAATCCAAGTTTCTTCACATTGGTCAATCCGTTTGTGCCACGTAGGCAAGCATATGGATTATGTTTCTTCAACCTTAATCTCAATCCTCTCCTACAGTTATCAATTATCGAGCTTCTTTAATTTCGAACAACCTTGAGATGATCATCTTTAAAAAATCTGAAATATCTTAAATCTTTTTCAATTAGTTTTTTTTAATATTTGAAAGTAATTATGTACGCATAAATTTACATATAGTTTGTATATTAACTTTTCATCCTCTTCGTAAATATTTTGAAACGGCCTCAAAAAACAGTTTTCAGCTTAGTTATGTACTTATTTTCTGTGAATTAGTCAATTTTATAATTGTTGTGTAATTAGTCCTGATTTAAGTAATTAACTTGTGGCTTGTAATTTTCTCACCTTGTTTGACTCAAAGAAGCTGAAATAATTGAGTTTGTTTAAATCTAGCCAATTGATCTCAAATTAACTACCTTCCAAATTAAATTGGCCATATTTGTAATGTAATAAATCACTAATGCCAGCTAAATTTGAACACTTTGGCTACTTCTTAAATTTTCCTATTTTAATCCTAACTCCACGAGCCCTCCTCTTTCCTCTTCCCAGAATCACATTGCGTTCCTTTCTCCTTTCCCATAAATCTCATCGATTGATGAGCCAACGGCTACCATCACCGTCCTATTTTCTCTTCTTTCACATCGCCACCTAACATCCATCACCATTACCACCTGGAACCCATCACCATCGCCGCCTGACACCCCTCTTCTCTCAAATATCAGAAAAAATATCAACCACACCTATTTTTTCTTCTACTCCATCATTTATTATCCCACTTGGCTAAGATTTAGCCTTCCAATTTTGAATTCTTGAGACTTTTGGGAGCCTGAAAGCAGCTATGAAAGACAGATTGGAAGAACTAAGAGTTCATAAAAAAATCATCAGAGAAATCACTTTGAGAAAAAAAGAAACAGACAACAATACACTACTAGCAATTCTAAGGAGAGTTTCATCTCCTTTCCTAGGCTTTCAGAAGTTGAGTTCAAGTTAGAAAAAGAGTTTCGAACTTGATGTCGACACCCAGTTTGCTTCTCAAAACAAGGCAAAATCCTCTACAAATCTCGATTTAGTTCTATTAAATATGTTTAGTTGTCTCTTCCATAACTATTATTTTCACAGTATCCTCTTTGCTTTTATATTGCTTCAGTTTGCAGTTGTCGAGTATATCTCTTAAGGATACCATCAGTTCTGAACCCTTGGTTAAGAATTATAGCTTTAAAACTTATTTTTTTACTTGTGCTTTACCTGAACTTACATAGTTTATATGATTTCACGTCATTCCAGCCTAAAGGTTCCTCACTTGACATGGTACAATGTTAATATTAAGATAATATCGATCCCTGTACTTCTAGCATAGTCTAAATCTCTTGACGTCTTGATCTTAGTCTAAAATTTTCTTGTTCAAATCTGAAATCCGTGTTATACCCACCTCATTTTAGGTTGATGTCTAGCCGTGGGGTATTGTACGGTAGTAGGTGTTGTCGAGTATGTATATCAGGGGTATACATAATATGTGTTAAATTTATCGTATTTACACAATATTACGTGTTTCCAATTTGGAATTAGTCTAACTTTACGCAGGTTTTAGGGAAGAAGAGTTGAAAATGCGAATTGTTACTGTCTTGTGTTTCGGGGGAATGTGAGATCATATGTTAACCTTTGGGCCTCCTAAGGACAGAATATGAAAAGTTGCTGAGCCATTGTTGCATACAGTTTTCGCAATGACCAAGTTACAGTTATTAAACTTTAAACTAAATCTTACTCCAAAGGAGGAAAGGGGGGAAGCAAAAGAGAGAAATGAAGTATTTCAACTTTACAAGGAAATCTGTCAGCGCCTTATAACATCTCACTCGTGTTTATAATCACGAGACTTGCTTTGGTTGCACTAGCTAGTTGAAGATTATCTGATCTGCATTATACCTACCTCATCTAGTTTTCAACAGTAAATCCCTGTTAATCTAATATTACGTTAGTATTGTCTTCAAATAGATGCAAAATCTTAAACGTTTGAGTATATGATAAGGGTTGTTTGCGATCTTTAAGATACTAAGGCAATTACAGTTGTTTGATCTTAACTCAATAAGCATGGGTTTAATTTATAATTTTTGTTGTAACGCCTGGTAAAATTACCAAAATACCCCTAGAGAGAGAGTACACGTATAATGCATCTTCCAATGCCTGTATGGCAAATCCGAGGCTAATTTTGTGATCAACACGAAATATTGAGTGGAAAAATGGTCTCAGTCGATTTTTAGAGCAACCCAATCAAAAAATATTTTTCGATCCAAATCGCAAAATAGTGTTGGTGTGCAATAGGAGTGCGTCGCGCCTCTATCAAGGACCAGCACTTATATTTTTCTGAAATTTTTTGACGGGGTTGAGAAAACACATTTAGAAACCTTTTCTAAAAATACACAGTGCACGACTAGTCCGCGGCGGACTGGGTCTTTTCCGAGTTGAAAATTTTTAAATTATTATGAGGGGCCTTTCGGTCAATTCCCCACCCCTCTTAATCTCTATACACGATCTAATAAAGTTGTTTTGACGTAAAAAGGGTCTAAAACCCCCATTCTAAGTCCTATTCCATAATCTAACAAGGCTAGGGCTTGAGAAATGAGGAGAAGAGCTTGAATTTGAGAGATTTAAGGAGAAATCTTTGACGTGACCGAATGACAGTTGCATCCTAGGAATGTAAGGCTAAACTAAAAGCATGGGATTGTTCTCTCATGTGCTCCATAGATGGTCATAGATGAGTTGATGGTTCAAGAGTCTACATGCATGAATCCTTGATGGTTTTTCTTATAATTTTATTTAAAATGATATGTTTTTCTATGTTGATGATCATCATACTATTTGTCTTCTTAAATTGAACATTTTCATGAAAATTTGCATAACCCTACATGACTTATTTGAAAAGCATGCATAATGATCTTGAGAATTGAGTCTAGAGCCATGAGTTGAGATTGTTGATTGTGATGACAGAATGATGATGAGTTGATAGAATTTGATTGTCTTATGAGTCTCTGCAAATGAACTTTACTGACGTGTCTATTCAATTGTTTTCTAATGACTGTTCTAAATCTTGAGTCATTGATAAGATTGATTGATGAAAGGGTTAGAGTCCCTATGAGTTGATTGATGAAAGGGTTAGAGTCCCTATGAGTTAATTGATGAAAGGGTTAGAGTCCGTATGAGTTGATTGATGAAAGGTTTATAGTCCTTATGAGTAGAATGATGACAAGGTTCGAGTCCCTATCAGATCCCGATCGATGATGTGGTTTGAGTCCCTATGAGATTGGTTAAGATGAAGGTTTTATGGGAAATGAGTCATGGAAGGAGTATCGAGCACCGAAAGAGTGAGAGTTAGTCCAACTTGAACTTGTTAAACTACATCGTCAAATGTAGGTGAGGCTCAGAACCATCACATATATTATGGTTCCCTCTTGATTAGAAGTCCTTGAAACAATAGCGGACTTATTGATGACTGACTCCATATTGGGTGAGTTCCTTTAAGATGAGTCTGAGATGATTGATGAGTTTGAGTTGTTGACAGGTCACTTTTCTACTCTTATTCTTGCATAGATAGACATTTGACGATTTGATGTTATTTAATGATTACTTTGAGTTGATGTTGTTTCCATATTATTCTACTTATTTTCGTTTCACTTAGCTATTTTACATACCAGTACATTCCAAGTACTGATGTCCCTTTTGGACTACATCATTTTATGATGCAAAGGCAGGTACTAGCGATTGTCAACAGGCGCTCTATTGAAGATATGAGATTCGCAACTAATTTGGTGAGCCTCCCCTACTCCAGAGAATCCACTATGAGTTATTTCATCTTGCGTTAGAGTTAGATTTTGGACTATTCTTTTATTTTTATTTGGGTAGCCATGGATCTGTCATTGACACCACATGATTAGTGATAGAGGCTTCATAAACGATGATTGAACTGGTGTTGAGATTGTGAGCTAGTTCTTTCTACCAGCCTTTATTATTATCTATTTATTTTGTGACTTTAGATGAGATGTGCCCATTTACCTACTATTATTTCCACTATTTAGAAGAGTTATTAGATTGAATGAATGTTCTGAGGCTAAGTCGCTCGCTTGGGGACTAGCAATAGTCTCTAGGTGTTGGCCATGCCAAGGGTACCCTCCCGAGGCATGACAAACTTGTTATTAGAGCATAAAGTTCAAGTGTCTTAGGGATTCTATAAAGCCGTGTCTAGTATAGTCTTGTTTATGGGTGTGTTGTTGACCACATTTCATAAGCAGGAGGCTATAGGACATTAGGTATGGTTGCACTTTTCTTCTTATCCCAATTCGTGCGATAAAGTTAAACTCTTTGAAAGCTCTTTTCTAATTCATGCTCTACGCATGCAGAATTGATAACATGCCTCCCAGAAGAGCCATCAGAGGAAAGGGACGTCCTACCAGGCAAGCTGTTAATCCACCTGAGCCTTAAGTACCCGAGGAGCCTATGGATTAAGATGTCCCTCTTGAACAACCTCCTGAATATGAGGTCTCCAATGCCAAGCTACGCCGGGCTATTCAAGCTCTAGCTCAAGCTGTCGCAGCACCTGTTGTGAGACAAGGAGTGGGTAGACCAGATTCTCATGACACCTTTAGAGTCCGAGAATTTCTTAGGATGAATTCGCCTAAGTTCATGGGGTCTGCATCACTGAAGATCCTGAGTACTATGTGGAGGAACTTGAGAAGGTGTTCCAAGTGATGCATATGGCTGATGCTGATATGGTTGAACCGGCTGCTTACCAACTCAAGGGTGTGGCCAGACTGTGGTTCGACCAGTGAAAGAAAAGTAGAAGGGATGATGCTCCATGTTTGACTTGGGCAGTGTTCAAGGAAGCCTTCTTGGGACGCTTCTTCCCAAGAGAGAAAAGAGAAGCTAAGGTGAGAGAGTTCATGAATCTGAAAGAGGGCTCTATGACCGTTCAAGAGTATGGCTTGAATTTCACGCAGCTATCTCACTATGCTCCAGACATGGTTGCTGACATGAGGGGAAGGATGGGAATGTATATTGATGGGTTGAATAGAGGACCCAAGAGAGATAGGAGAGGATCCATGTTTGTAGGTGATATGGATATTGGGCGACTGATGACATTTGTGCAACAAGCTGATGAGGAGAGACAACATGGAGGGAAGAGTTCAAGCGTAAAAAAGCTAAGACATCCAGCCATGAGGTTAGGAGGAAGGGTAATGGCAACCAATTTCCAGCACCATCATCTGCTAGTGTGCCTACACCTAGGGACAGGTATGATCAGAGATCTCAGATTGTGGGAAATCATGGACCTCAGTCGTAAGCTAGTGTGGCTGAAGGTTCGCGAGGTAAGCCACCGTGTGATAAGTGTGGCAAGATGCACTTAGGAAGATGCCATGACGGGAATGATGTGTGCTATAGATGTGGCCAAACGGGTCACTTCCAGAGAGATTGTCCAAAGTAGGTTGACCGGGCTCAATCTACTACACCAGCCCCGCCAGTTAGAGAAAACCAGAGGGCCACTACGTCAAGCGCAGGCAGAGCAACAAATTGCTTGTATGCCATGGGTAGTCACCAAGATCAAAAGAACTCCCCAGATGTTGTGACGGGTATGATTCGAGTAATTTACTTTTGATTGTTATGTTTTGATGGATTCAGGTGTCACATTGTCATTTGTAACTCCTTATGTGGCCAGTAGATTTGATAGAACCCGAGAGTCTTCTTGAACCACTTTGATGTTTCTACTCCAGTGGGTAAGTCTATTCGAGCTGAGAGAATCTATAAAGCTTGTGAAATGTCCATCCATCATAGGGGTACTCTTGTTGATTTGGTTGAGTTGGAGATGGTTGATTTTGACTTGATTTTTGGCATGGATTAGATTCACGCCTGTTATGCTTCTGTTGATTGTAGATCCTAAACTGTTAAGTTCCAATTTCCTACGAACCGGTTCTAGAGTGGAAGGGTGATTCTGTTGCACCTCGAAGAAAGTTTTTCTCATATCTTAGAGCCAGAAAGTTAATTTCCAAAGGTTGTGTCGATCACCTTGTGCGAGTGAAATCTGATGATGTTGAGTCGCTAACTCTTGAGTCAGTCCCGATTGTTAATGAGTTTCTGGAAGTATTTCCTGATGATCTGCCTGGAGTCCCTTCTGATATGGGGATTGACTTTGGGGTTGATGTTCTTCCCGATACACAACCTATTTCGATTCCACCTTATAGGATGTCCCCCGCTGAGTTGAAAGAACAACTGAAAGATTTTCTAGAGAAGGGCTTCATTAGGCCAAGTGTTTTACCTTGGGGTGCTCCTGTCCTATTCGTGCGAAAGAAAGATGGGTCCCTCATAATGTGTGTTGACTATAGGAAACTGAACAAGGTCATGATAAAGAGTAAATATACTCTCGCAAGGATAGATGATTTGTTTGACCAACTTCAGGGTGCCTCTTGTTTTTCCAAGATAGACCTTAGATCTGGCTACCACTAGTTAAAGGTGAGGGAATGTGACATCCCAAAGACAACCTTTAGGACTAGATATGACCATTTTGAGTTCTTGGTCATGTCCTTTGTGTTGATGAATGCACCTGCAACCTTTATGGACTTGGTGAATAGAATATTCAGATAATATCTTGATATGTTTGTGATTGTTTTCATCAATGACATTTTGGTGTATTCGAGAAGTGAGGAGAAGCATGCTTACCACCTCAGAGTTGTCCTTCGAACTCTTAAGGACCATGAGCTATATGCTAAATTCTCAAAGTGTGAGTTCCGGCTTATGTCAGCAGCCTTCCTAGTCCATGTTGTATCTGGTGATGGTATTCGAGTGGATGCCCAAAAGATTGAAGCGGTTAAGAACTGGCCCCGATCCACCACGCCGACTGACATTAGAAGTTTCTTGGGGTTGGCAGGCTTCTACCGCAGATTTGTGGAGGGATTTTCTTCCTTATCCGTGCCATTGACTAAATTGACTCAGAAAAAGGTCAAGTTTCAGTGGTCCGAGGAATGTGAGAAGAATTTCCAAGAGTTGAAAATGAGGTTGACTACTACATTAGTCCCAACCTTACCCAATAGGACTGAGGACTTTGTAATTTACTGCGATGCTTTAAGGGCTGGATTGGGATGTGTACTGATGCAAAGAGGAAGGTGATAGCCTATGCTTCCAGGCAACTAAAGGGTCATGAGAGGAACTATCCAACCTATGACCTTGAGTTGGCAGCAATGGTGTTTGCACTTAAAATCTATCGCCACTACTTATATGGAGTGCATGTGGATGTGTTCATTGACCACAAGAGCTTGCAGTATGTTTTCAATCAGAAAAAGCTCAACCTGCGACAGAGGAGATGGGTTGAGTTGCTCAAGGATTATGACATGAGCATTCATTACCACCCAGGTAAAGCTAACGTTGTTGCTGATGCTCTTAGCAAGTTGTCATGGGGTGGCACAACCCATGTGGAGGAAGGAAGGAGCTAGCCAAGGAAGTGCGTCTATTGGCTCGATTGGGAGTCCAGCTTGAGGAGAATGATGAAGGAGGAGTTAATGTTCAGAATAGGTTTGTTTAATCCTTAGTTGCAGAGGTGAAGGAAAAGCAAGACCAAGATCCTGTCATACTCCAATTGAAGGAGGCTGTCCATAAATAGAAGATAATGGTTTTCTCCCAAGGGGGAGATGGAGTGTTGAGGTACCAAAGTAGATTGTGTATTCCAGAAGTTAATGGCATTCGAGACAGAATCATGGCGGGAGCCTATAGCAATAGATATTCCATTCATCATGGCTCTACCAAGATGTACCATGACTTGAGAGAAGTCTATTGGTGGAGTGGATTGAAGAGGGATATTGCTGAGTTCATTTCAAAATGTCCAAATTGCCAATAAGTGAAGGTTGAGCATCAAAGGCCATGTGGAACTTTGAGATTCCGGAATAGAAGTGGGAGATGATTAATATGGACTTTATTATTGATCTACCGAGGTCTCGAAAGTAACATGATTCGATATGGGTGATTGTGGATAGGATGACGGAATTGGCTCACTTCTTGGCAGTTAAGACAACAAATACTGCTGAGGAGTATGCCAAGTTGTACATCCAGGAGATTGTGAGGTTGCATGGGATTTCCCTATCCATCATCTCGGATAGAGGAGCTCAATTTACCTTCCAGTTTTGGAGATCGTTCCAAAAAGGATTGGGTACTAAGGTGAAACTGAGCACAATCTTTCATCCACAGACAGATGGTCAGGCAGCGCATACAATTCAAACATTAGAGGATATGTTAAGAGCTTGTATTCTTGATTTCAAGGGGAATTGGGATGATCACCTACCGTTGATTGAATTTGCATATAACAATAGTTATCATGCAAGCATTCAAATGGCTCCATACGAAGCCTTGTATGGGAGGACATATAGATTACCAATTGGGTGGTTTGAAGTTGGAGAAGCGGAGTTGATAGGGACTGACCTTGTTCACCAATCAATGGAGAAGGTAAAGGTCATTAGAGAGAGGTTAAAGATTGCCTAGAGTCGCCAAAAATCTTATATCGACGTGAGGAGAAGAGACTTGTAGTTCGAGGTACATGATTGGATATATTTGAAAGTGTCACCTATGAAGGGTGTCCTAAGATTTGGGAAGAAAGAGAAGTTGAGTCCATGCTATGTTGGACCGTATCAGATTGTAAAGAGGTTTGGGAAGGTTGCTTATGAGTTAGAGTTGCCTTCCGAGTTAGATGGAGTCCATCCGGTATTCCATGTGTCGATGTTAAAGAAATGCTTGGGAGACCCTACCTTGGTGATCCCTGTCAATAGGATAGGAGCGAGTGAAATATAACCTATCATATGAAGAGGTTATGTTTCAAATCCTTAATTCTCATATTCGTAAGTTGAGGAACAAAGAGATAGCCTCAGTCAAAGAGAAATCAATTCTTTGAGGAAGCCACATGGGAAGATGAGGAAGAGATAAAGACCAACTTTCCGCACCTATTCGTGCCAAATGATGAGAGTTTTGAAGGTAAATTTCTTACCCTTCACTAAATTGATATATCTATTCTTGATGTGACTTTTTATTCGTAAAGTTTGAGTAGTATTGATTGAGGTTGAGGAGAAGTCGAGAGTTTGATTGGTTGAGTTGAGTATTGCGATGAGTTTTGAGTCTATTCGTGCCTTGGTATCCACCTATCCTCGAAGGGGAGATGATGTAACATCCTATAAAATTACCAAAATACCCCTAGCAAGAGGGTATGCGCGTAACATATCTTCCAATGCTCGTATGGAAAATCTGAGGCCGTATATGTTTTCAGCACAAAACGTTGAGTGGGAAAATGGTCTCGGTCGACTTTTAGAGTGACCCGATCAAAAGATAATTTTTCTATCGAAATCGCAAAAAATAGTGTTGGTGCGCGACAGGAGCACGTCGCACCTCCAATGTGGACAAACACTTATATTTTTCTGAAAGTTTTTCGACGGGGTCGAGAAAACTCATTCAGAAACTTTTTCTAAAAATACGCAGTGCGCGACAAGTCAGTGTTGGGACTGGGTCTTTTCCAAGTTGAAAATTTCTAAATTATTACGAGGGGCATTCCGGTCAATTGCCCACTCCTCGTAAACTCTATAAACAATCTAATAAGGTTGTTTTGACGTAAAAAGGGTCTAAAACCCCCATTCTAAGTCCTATTCCATAATCTTACAAGGCTAGGGCTTGAAGAAAGAGGAGAAGAGCTTGAGTTTGAGAGATTTGAGGAGAAATCTTTGACGTGACCGATTGATAGTTGCATCCCAGGTATGTAAGGCTAAACTAAGAGCATGAGATTGTTCTCTCATGTGCTCCATAGATGGTCATAGATGCGTTTATGGTTCAAGAGTCTACATGCATGAATCCTTGATGTTTTTTCTTGTAATTCTATTTGAAATTATATGTTTTTCTATGATGATGATCATCATACTATTTGTTTTCTTAAATTGAACATTTTTATGAAAATTTCCATAACCCTATATGGCTTATTTGAAAATCATGCATAATGAACTTGAGAATTGAGTCTAAAGCCTTGAGTTGAGATTGTTGATTGTGATGAGAGAATGATGATGAGTTGATAGAATTTGATTGTCTTATGAGTCTCTACAAATGAACTCTACCGACGTGTCTATTCAATTGTTTCCTAATAACTGCTCCAAATCTTGAGTCATTGATGAGATTGATTGATGAAAGGGTTAGAGTCCCTGTGAGTTGATTTATAAAAGGGTTAGAGTCCCTAAGAGTTTATTTGATGAAAGGGTTAGAGTTCCTATGTGTTTAATGATGACAGGGTTCGAGTCTCTATCAGATACCGATCGATGACGGGTTCGATTCCCTATTAGATTGGTTGAGATGGGGGTTTTATGATCATTGAGTCATGGGAGGAGTATTGAGAATCCACAGAGTGAGAGTTAGTTTGACTTGAACTCGTCAAACTACATCGCCAAACAAAGGTGAGGCTCAGAACCATCACATATATTGTGGTTCCCTCTTGATTAGAAGTCCCTGAAACAATAGCAGACTTGTTTACGACTGACCCCATATTGGGTAAGCGGATATGGTTTTGATTCGTTCCCAACCTGGCATGTTTGGAATGGATGTGGCAACATCAGCGAGGTTGTTATAGATTCACTGCCTCATAAGTGATTGTTGTCGGATAAGAGAAACCCCCATAAATTTCCTACCTTGAGTACTCTAAGTTGAGATGAGATGAGACGAGAAGAGGTGAGCTCCTCTGAGATGAGATGAGAGGAGAGTAGGTGAGCTCCTTTGAGACGAGTCTGAGATGACTGATGAGTTTGAGTTATTGAAGGGTCACTTGTCTACTTTTTATTCTTGCATAGATAGACATTTGATGATTTGATATTATTTGATGATTGCTTTGAGTTGATGTTGTTTCCAATTATTCTACATGTTTCTATTTCACATAGCTATTTTACATACCAGTACATTCCAAGTATTGATGTCCCTTTTGGACTACATCATTTTATGATGCGAGGCAGGTACTAGAGATAGTCAATAGGCGCTCCGTTGAAGATCTGAGATTCACAGCTGATTTGGTGAGCCTTCCCTACTCTAGAGGATCCACTATGAGTTATTTCATCTTGCACTAGAGTTAGATTTTGGACTATTCTTTTATTTTGATTTGGGTAGCCATGGGTTTGTCATTGGCACCACATGATTAGTGATAGAGGCTTCATAGACGATGGTTGAACGTTGGTGTTGAGATTGTGAGCTAGTTCTTTCTACTAGCCTGTATTATTATCTATTTATTTTGAGACTTTAGAGGAGATGTTCCCATTTTCCTACTTTTATTTCCGCTATTCAGTAGAGTTATTCGATTGAATGAATATGATGAGGCTAAGTGGTTCGCTTGGGGACTAGCAATAGTCTCTAGGTGCCGGCCACGCCAAGGGTATCCTCCCGGGGCATGACAGTTGTTACTATCGTTCGTCATGTAAATTTAATCTATCTACTTTAATATGCATTCTCATATTGTTGCATTATTTTAGTTGTAGCTAATCTTTTCCTTTTTCTCTTCTTGTGTTTCATGTACCGCTTGGGAGCTAGAGTTTCTATTTTGGAACTCGTCTTGGCCCAAATTATGGGTCAACAGCTATTAGGATCGTCACCATACTTGGAGTCTCGTAAATTAGGAGTTGATACTTCTTGGCCTTCCCATCACCGTCTGATTACATTTCTTTGCATACTAATCTATTAATATTGTTTTCATATAAATGTTAGTACGTTAGCTAACTTTCTTTGTTATTTGAAGATTCTTGGTGGATTAATATATTTGCTAACAAATCCATTGTTGAAGTTATTTATTTTTGACAATATTTTTATAATCATTATTTAAAAGTTGTTCTTTAAAAAAAATAGGCTAAACTTCTTGGAAAATTTATCTCAAAATTTTCTAAAAATGTTTGATATTAGATAATCACTTTTATAAATAAATTTAAACCAAATGAATGATGACCTCACACTCTATAAATTTAATATTTATAGAATCCCAATAATTAGGCCACTTTAGGTTATAAGTTAATTCTCAAATATAATGTAAAATTTTCATTTGGGTCATTTTAAATCTTTAGTGGATTTTCTTTTATATAATAAAATAAAATGTATTTGAGCATTTCAAATTTCTTTGACTAAATTCATTACAAATTATTATATCTTTTAAAAAATAAATATGATTTCGGTATTATGCTATTTTTTTTAACATAACCTTTCGAGCTTTTAGAATTTCTTTTAACAGGTTCAATAATACAAGGTATGTATATGTATACGTCACACACAAGGTTTATATTTTATCCATCGTTGTTTTACGAATGTTATTTATTCATCGATAAATTATAAAATTTTATGCCCTACCATATTTTTACTACAATATATAGTTGTCATTTTATCTGTATACTTAAATAAAATAATAAGCCCCATACATTTTTGAAAGCATACATAAATATATTTCATTTTATTTTATATACATATAAGATCACAAGTTTTACATAAGATTTTAACATTTTTTATTTATTTTATTTTGTGTTAAATTATTTTAGTTATTTATTTTACTTCAGAATCTCATATTTTTAAAAATTGTTTTACTCAAATCACGTGTATTGTTATATATCTACACACCCCATTATCATATTTCATTTTGCACCTTGATTTTGTTAAGTTTTCATACCTAATATTTCCATGAATTACTTACGCTAAATTTTATAGGTTTATTCATTCTATATGATTTTAAATAAGTGGCAATATTTTTTCCAATATATAAATTCTCACACATTTCAAGTTATCTGTTTATTATATTGGTTATATACTTTTATTACATAATAATATTGTATTATTAAAGTTTTCCATGGATATTATAGACAACACATGACATACCTTGTATTTTGTTCCTTGTTTTAACTCAAATTAATCATTATTTGTTTTATCAAAAATTAAAAAAAATGAATAATTTATCACTAATTATATTTTCCTAAGCTAAATTTAAGGACTATAACACCTTCCCCTCGAGTAACCAAAACCTTACCTAGAATTTTTCTAGTTTCGCAAATCAAAACAAAGTCTACATTTACATTTTTCTTAAATTGGATTCCTAATATTTTCCTTAAAATTAGGTGGCGACTTAAACATATTTTTTTCAATAACCAGAGAGCACGACCACATGCTGTTGCAAACTATTTCGATAGGCTCAATAATTGGGCGCGACAATGGTCTATAGCATGGCATCAGAAATGAAGAAGTGAGACAATTCCTAAAAGGTTGTCATAGCGTCCCACGCTTAGGTATGATGCACTTCACATCCATGAATAGGACTCTACTCCACGTGGCATGTTGGACTCCAAAGATCATTTAAAACCTTAGTGCTCTATACCAAGTTTGTCACAACCTGGGCCTATGTCCTAGGAGTGACATGGCGAATGGGAACCCAAGTGTCCCAAAACAAGCCTCATAACATCCATATACGTGTCATTGGTTCGAAAGCGCATAATTAAATAACAAGCACATAGTTCTAACAGAAATGGGAATTTGGACTCAAGCTATGGGGATGTCATAGGGATATGGATTTGCATGGATTCACATAGCACACAACACATAGCACACAAGAACTAAGGGGTAGGTAAGTACATTTACTCTATGGGGATAGAAGGGACTTTGGACTTTTAACATTCCCACATCTCATCATAAACATATCATCATAGCATGAACAACATGAGATAGACCTAACATAGTATCTATAAGAAATAGGCACAACACATAACAAGCCCGTAAATAGAGTTTACATGATGTCCAACAATGCCTCTAGGTCATAGAATAGAATGGGGGCCAAGGCATGTCCCTGGCTCACCCTCAAAGTAAAGATATAAAGGAAAATAACATAATAGGTAGATAGGGATATTGTCCTTGGAGTAAAGGACTCACCACTAGCAAGTCTCACAATCCAATCTAACCATCAAGAGGTGGATGAAGATAGTCTCTGGTCCTTACTTGGTTAGATTATGTACGCAAAATATATGCATTGGTACATTTGAATACTAAGTACATGGGCATGAAAATGCTTATGAACATGTTAACCTGCACTCAATGTTAGATGATAAAGGCATATATATAAAAGGAAGTATATAAGCAAGAATAATATATATCAGTAAGCCATGAAATCAATGATGCATGAATGCCATAATACTTCAACATATGGGGATTTACCTCAACCGACGTATAAGACCAAGCGAGCTACTACTTGGAATTCCAATGTTCAACGTACACCGAAGGAAGGGGTACTCTACTTGCCAAAGGTAGACCATACTTCTCCTTATGGGCCTCCCATTTCAGAGAAGTAACCTTACCTTATGGGCCTCCCATTTTGGTAATGAGTTTCATAACACAATCATCCCATAAAGGGGCATAAACATGAACCTATGTTTGTCACATAGCTATGGGACTTGAGGATTATATAAGGACACTCAGGGATAGTTCCCTCACACAAGCTCACTCGGTGCTAAGTCATATTTCCACGGAAATACATATACGTACTTGAAATAAGAGAATAAGTCCATTTAAAACATAACAACGCATACTTAAGCTTAGAAGCCAAACATACTTCATAATCATGCATACTTGGGCTAAAAAGCCTAATCAGCTTAGAAGCCAAATATACTTCATAATCATGCATACTTAGGCTAAAAATCCAAATAATACTTCAACTCATACTTGCATACGTAAGAGTAGCTCATTTATACTTATACATGTTGGTGTAAACACCCATAATGCGTTAAGAGGCATATTATCGATATTATGTGATCACATGTCATGTCATAACCATACTTGCTTGAAATCATAGTCATAATCATAATTGGGTCTTAGCCTACATCATAAATCTCATGAAAATCAATGTTCATGCATGTATATGCCATGAGGAATGAGAGACTAGCATGGTTATTAGGAATTCATAGTTAAATCATCATAATATAATGAAATCATAGTAAATCCATGAAGAAATCAACAATTAAAGCATACTTGAAATTACCCATGCATAGATTCATAATTTAAGGGGACATGCATATTCAAACCTTTATAAAATCAATGTAATCCAACATAATAGGTGTTAAATCATATTTTAAACATCAATTAAATACAGGACATATCTCAATTTAATCAAATCAATACTAATTTAAAGACCCATATTCAAAGTAAGCTTAAAATTGATAAATTAATAAGTAAGAAGGTTTTGGGGTCTTCATGATTAAACGAATCATGAATCATTCCCACATACCTTGAATAACTAGAAGAATAAGGACGGAATTGACTTGAATGGAAAACCCGCTTGAAATCCTAGCTTGAATCCCCACCGTAGACTTTGAAGAGAGAACTTAAGAATTGAATTCTAGAGCTAGAGTGAATAATGAGATTGAATGAGTGTAAAGATTGAGTATAACATCATCTAGGAGCGTAGGATAGTTACCAAGGTCCTGAAAGACCTTTAGAATAAACTAAAATTACAAAAAGACCGTTAATGAAGCAGTCTTTAAAAAGTGTCCAGGGGTCCCGTACAAATGCACCACAGTTTGTACAAAGGTTTCATTGATCGTACAATGATTCATGAAAATGCCTTTTTAACACTTAGAAATATTTAGGGCAAAGAAGTTTCCACTGAAGGCTTATGTTCCGTGCAAAGGTTCACTAATTGTACAATGGTATGTGAAAATGCCTCCAAGTTCTGGATGGTACTTTTGACACTTAGAACTATATCTTAGAGATATGGCCTCATGAGACCCCACCATAACTCGTGGTGGATCGCACGACTCGTACAAGGGTCTCCTGGTGGTTGCCTTAGACAAATTCTTTGTTAGAAGGCTGGGGAACCTACAACGAGTCCCTTCCATGGCCAATGGTGAGGACCACGAGCCGTGAGATGTTCCATGGAGCGCTACCAAGCCTAAAACTCCCTCTTAAGTGACATGAAGCCATGAACCAAGCCAAGGGTCACCCCATTGTTTCCCCCACAGCTCGTGGACTTCTACAAAGCTTGTGGGAGTGACCCTGGAGGGGCATTTTGGTAAAAAAAAGCTCTAAAAACTTAATATTAAGCATTGTTAAGGCCTCCTGAGGTGGGGGTCCTTACATGGAATTTGATTCATGAGCAATGTTTATGAGTCACAGTTTAAACCACGGTGCTTACATCGACTCATAAATTTTACTTTTCTAATTCTCGGACTTGTCTGATTTTCCAACTTGATCCTGTAGAATTTCATGAAAATAAATCATTAACCTATAACTTTCATAACTGTAGGTACAAAATTACCAACAAGTTTGCACAATTATCAAGCTAACTACGAGTCCAAAACTTAAACAAAACACAATTACAAGAAAATGAAAGGTACAATCTTGGGTTGCTTCCCAAGCAATGCCTACTTTAGTGTTGCAGTATGATGTGGCTTATTCGGCTACTCAATCTTCACTAAGTGTTCACACCTCAACTATGTTTAACATTTCAGAATTTCTAAAATATGGTTTGATTTTCTGGGCATTGACTTTATTCGTGAACCATTAGTATTCTCTAACTCAACAACTCTGTGGTGGAAAACATGTGAATCCCGCCCAACCACTTCGACTTGAGTTTGTCAGAAAATAGTCTCAATCTAAAATTGCACAATAGGCCTAGGTCTCCTAGTGCAAATTTGTGGTGCTCAATATGATGATCATGATAGAACGTCATTCTCTTTTTGTATAATTCTGAGCTCTTATAGTCCTTCAACAGAAACTCATCCAATTCGTTGAGTTGACTCAACCGCAAATTCGCAACATCATTTTAGTCAAAGATCAGCTTCTTTAGCTCCTAGATTTCTTTGTTTTCAACCTCTACTAGTAAATGGCAATATTTCCCAAATATGAGTTGGTAATAAGACATACCTATAAGAGTTTTGAATGTAGTATGGTGTGCCCACAATGTGTCATCTTGCTTTAGCGACCAATCTATCCGATTTGTATTCACAGTCTTTCACAGGGTCTGCTTAATCTCTCGATTGAATACCTCAACTTGCCCACTTGTTTAGGTGTGATAGGGAGTTTCAACACTATGTCTCACCCCATAATTTTCTAGTAGAGCTCGAAACAATATATTACAAAAGTGAGAACTTTATAGCTTATAATTGCCCAAGGAGTACCAAGCCTTGAGAAGTTGTTCCTCTTGAGGAATGTTATGACCCTTTTACCTTCATTGTTGGGCAGTGCAACCACCTCCACCCACTTCAAGAAATAATCCACAACAACCAAGATATACTTGTTCCTATTCAAACCTACAAACAACCTATGAAGTCTATACCCCACACATCAAACAACTCAATAACCATGATGGGGTTAAGAGAGAGCACATGCTTATGGGAAATTCCACCTTCTCTTTGGCACTTATCACATACTTTGGCACAGTTGTGGGCATCTTAGTGAATGGTAGGCCAATAATAGCCACATTACAAGATCTTGTGAACTTTCTGGATGCCACTATAATGCTTGCTGACAAATGATGAATAACAAGCCTCAAGTATGCTCATCATCTCTACCTTAGGATCACAACAAAGCATAATCTCATCTGCACAAATATGAAATACGTATGAATCATCCCAAAAGAACTTTCTCATGTCAGAGATAAATTTTCGACGCAGGTAGGAAGTCATATCAGGTGGCAACACATCACTAGATAAGTAATTAGCATAATCTGCAAACCATGGAATCAAGTAATGCGATACAACCCACACTCTCTCATTAGGGAATGAATCATCAATCTCTAACCCTTCTTCAAACTTAGCCATAGCATCATCTAAGAGTCTAGATAGGTAGTCTACAACCTGGTTCTCTGTCTCTTTTCTGTCAATAACCTCAAAATCAAACTCTTAAAGGAGTAGCACCCATCAAATCAACCTCGACTTTGCATCCTTCTTTGCCATCAAATATCTTAATGATGAATGTTCCATATGTACAATGAATTTGGTTCCCAAAAAATACGATCTGAATTATTTGAATGCAAAGACCACTACGAGTTACACTTGCTCAGTGACAGTGTAATTCGTCTATGCAGCATTGAGGGCTTTATTGACATAATATATAGGATGTAGAATCTTGTCTTTGTGCTAACCCAATACTCAACCAAGTGTATCCCCACTTTTATCACACATGATCTCGAAAGGTTGAGTCCAATCCGATGCAACAACGATAGGTATTGAAATTAACCTTTGCTTCAACCCTTTAAATGCTTTGAGACATTACACGAACTTAGAATCTTTCTCGAGAAATTTTCACAAAATGGCGTGTGATCTTCGAGAAATCTGTAATTAACCTTTAATAGTAGCTTGCATGCCCCTAGAAACAGCTTACACCTTTGACAAAGATAGGTGGAGGAAGCTTCTCAGTCACCTCAATTTTTGCCTTGTCTATGTCACTACCCTTTATGGAGATTTTGTGACCTAGTATTATACCTTCTTTCACCATAAAGTGGCACTTCTTCCAGTTTAGAACAAGATGACACTCTTTACACTACCTCAACACATCATATATGTGCTTCAAGCAATCATAGAATGAGTCTCCAACAATAATAAAGTCATCCATAAATACCTCAATTGTATCGTCCACCATATCTGAAAATATTGAAATCATGCATCTTTGGAAAATAGATGGTGTATTATATAATCTGAAGGGTATACTTTTGAAAGAAAAAGATGCCACAAGGACATGTAAAAGTGGTCTTGTCTTGGTCCTCCGGTGTGATAGAAACTTGATTGTAGCCTGCGTAACCATCAAGAAAGCAATACAAACCTTTGCCCATCAATGGATCAAGCATCTCGTCCATGAACGACATAGGAAATGATCCTTTTTAGAAGCATTGAGCTTGCGATAATCCATACAAACCCTCCAGTCTGTGATTAGGCTCATAAGGATCAACTCATTGCTTGCATTAGGTACCACAGTGACACCTCCCTTCTTCGGAAACACTTGATCGGGCTCACCTATTCACTGTTAGCAATCGAATATACCACACCAGTATCCAATCACTTAATGATATCTTTGCATACAACTCTTGCATTGGTGGGTTCAGACGTCTCTAATACTCAATACTTAGCTTGTAATCTTTGACTTACTAAATTTTGTGAGTGCAGATGCCTCGGGGAATACCAATAATGTTTGCAATAGTCCATCCAACTGCCCTTTTGAACCTCTTGAGGACCAAAACTAAAAATTCTACCTATCCATCATCAAGTTTTGCTATAATAATCAGAGGTAAAGTATTGTTAGGTCCCAAAAATACATACCTCAGGTGGGCTAGAAGAGCCTTCAACTCTAACAACGGTGGCTTTTCAATGGAAGATCTTGTGGGTAGAGTTTTATGATTCTTTAAATCCAACTCAAGTTTGAGTTGGTGTTTATAATACCCTCGTGCTTGAAGTTCATTAAATATCTCATCATAATTAAGGATGCCATCGCTCTCAAAATTCATCAACACTGCCTCAAGCACCTCGACACCCAACCTCTCTTCTGTGGGAGTTGTTGGTTGTATTTCATCAATACTCTTTATCACATAGACAACTTTTACATCATCTGGTCACTTCATAGACTAATAAACATTGAATATGACCTCCTCATTATTCAATCTAAACTTGAGTTGACCTCCATATCCACTAGAGCTCTTCCAGTGGCTAAAAATGGTCTCCTAAGATAATTGGAACATCAAAATCAACCTCAAAATCAAGAAACCAAGAGATTCTATTAGAGTAGGAAAGTTAGCCAAGTTCTCCTGCGTAGTTTAGATAATTTTCAACCCAAACAAGAACATCATAAAGTATCCCTATAGGCTTCTTAACCATGTCTGCCATTAACAATCGTATTATCATCGAAGTGGGGGCTCCCAAGCCAAACTTCTTGTATACTATAAAAGGAATTAGATGATGCTGGCTCCCAAAGTGCATAGTGCCTTTGAAATATTGAAAACTTTGATGGTGTAGGGAGTAGTGAATACACCAGGGTCTTCTTTCTTTTGGACCAGGGATCTAGTTGCAATGGCTTTAAAATGGTGAAGGTTATGATCAAGATTTTGACTTACCATCCTTTTCTTCGTGATTAGGTCCTTTATAAAGTTTGCATAGCTGGGCATCTATTCCAATGCATCAATAAGAGGGAGGTTAATAGACAACTACTTAAACACTGAGATGAAGTTCTGAAACTTTCCTTCTTTATTTTTCTCTTTTATTCTCTAAGGAAAAGGTGGTGGAACCCTTGGGATGGGTTTCAACTTCTTTGGTATAGCTATATGATCTCTCACAGTATCCTTTGCCTGCCCATCGCCAGTCTTAGGTTGTGCTGTGCTCTTCATGATCTCCTCTCCGACCTCATCATCTACTACCAACATCGGTGGGTCAATCGTTTGCTTACCACCTTCTATCGTCACTGCCATGCAATATCCATCATTATGCGGATTCTACACTATGTTGCTTAGCATTGTACATTTCTGACATTGGTTCAACTGTGTAGACATCTGATCAAACTGTTGCTCCAACTGTTTGATATCTGCAACATATGACTCAATCTTCTTGTTGATCGCTGATATATCTACCTTTATCTCTTTCAAGGTCTTATTCTGTATATCAACCTTCTCCAGCAACTTGTCAAGCATCTCTTTAATCCTCGCCAACTCCTGAATTACTTTTTACAGGCAGTATATATACTCAATTCTGATCATTGCACTACCCATCTCTGTGTGCCCAATCACCATTTCTATTTTACGCCTTGTTTCTATTATAGTATCCTCCTCAGTTGTTATTATATCTGTAGGCGTTGTCTCTCTTAAATTTTTAACCTTGATTTCCTTGACCATCACGCTAATTATCCTGATTGAATCCTTGGGCGTTGGTCCAGAAATCCCCTATTTAATCATTCAGAAATTAGGCACCCCTCTCATAACATAAATCATCGTAAACTAGTGGTCTGGCTTGATGACCTATTGCATTCACTCGCTCTTGATTTTGATTCAGTGATAGCCCAACATTAGTATTAATCTGAGCTAACTCCTGCAGTACATTGTGGTTGATCATTGCCTGCTTTGGATTTGTGTTAATTGAGAAAGAGCTCTTTGTCATTTTTGTATGCCTCGTACCCCATGCATGTTTTATCTTGGCTGTTCTCTCAAGTCTTTGGGCTACCTCAGCGAAAGTAAAATCTAAGAATGAACCTCCAGTTATGGTGTCAACAACTACTTTGATGTTATCATCTATTGCTCAATAGAATATCTCTACTAAGGAATTATATGTTATCTTGTGGTCTGGAGCACTCCTCAAATACTTGATGAATCAATCCCTTGTTGCACTAATAGACTCCCTAGGTGTCTGTTAGAAGTTGTTGATGCGGTCTTTGAGCTTTAACTTCTTTGACGTAGGGAAGTAACACTTAAAAAAGGCCTTTAACAGGTCTGCCCATGTAGATATAAAGTTGTATGAAAGCTCAAATAACCATATTGTTGCTTCGCCAGTAAGAGATAATAGGAAGAAACAGAGCCCAACGACATCCATGGATAAATTTTGGTTCCTCATCATACTCTTGCAGGCGAAATATACATTGTAAATATGGTTACGTGGATCCTCATATTCTAAGCTTGAAAACAACCCTTTATGATCGAGCATTTACAATAACCCGCTTGATATGAAGAACTTCGTATCCAGTGATAGTGGAGGTAACATGATGGCTCCTATAACATCCATCGTAGTTGGATCAAGACCATGAATATTCCACACACCAACCATTTCTCTTTCTATTGGCCGATGGTCCACCACTTGTGGAGCTGGTGGATATTTTTTTATTTAAGATTGGATTTGGACGCAGGTTTTGCTCTTGTCTCCATAGTAAGTCAATCGCATCATTTGCAGTGTTAACAACATTATATTGGGTTGTTCTTCTTAGCATTCTTTGTAGCTCAGGATCATACGATGTTAAGGGATTGCCTCGATTGCATATATTGGGCATACACTAAACCTATATTCCGGGGAAAACAATAATAACAAAAATATGCAAAATACAGAAATAAGGATTAATCTCTAATTACTCTAACTAAACTAGTCTGAAAGCCGTATTCCCTAGAAATGGTGCTAAAATTTGATCACGCTAAATTACACCTCCTAGTTGAAGCATAAGCAATTGCTATCAAATATGGAACCTAATATTGGTTAGGGTTGATCCCACGAGAAATATGGTCTAGACTTGGAATGGTCAAAACAACATCAAGTAATTCATCATCTTATTTCAAAAATACAGTAATTCATCATCTTATTTCAAACATACATGCATGCACACTTTCTAAGGATTACAAATTATTCAGTTTTTACTTTGTTAGTTCTTCATGATTCTCGTAATCCTAATTGTGGATTTAGTTACTCATTACATTGTATAAGAAGTGATCATGATCGATGTTTGCATAATTAAGAACTTACAACGATGAATTGAAGAACGAAAATCCAAAATTTTCACTTGATTTACAACACAAAAATCTAAACGTATAAACAAAGGTCTTTTGGGCTTTCAAAAAGCAAAGTATAATACTAAAAACTGATAATACTGTGTATCACACATCCAAAAATAACTAAAAACCCTATTCATAGACATAAAAAATTAAATCCTAGAAAAATAAGGAAAATCCGATTCGGGATTGACCACAAGCCAAGGTACGAATCATGAATGCTTCCATGGCTCGTGGTAAGGGCCGTACACTACTTCTTCCAAAACTTAGGTCCTTTTTATGAACAATAATCCACGACTCATAACTACATTAAGATTACTCATTAATGGTTGATCAAAGCGCTATCTCGTTGAAAGGTTCTATATATCTATGAGATTTAGCCAATTGTCTTGATTATGGAATATCTGATTCTCGCTATCTGCCCAAAATCTAAGATTAAAAAAGCCCAGCCCATATAGTATGAACTAAAAATAGATGATCAATCATCTTCTTCTCACGTTCCGTGTCGATCGGTTAATTCAATAAAATAGGAATTAAAAAGTAAAAATAGGTACAAAAATCCATATGAAAAGAGGCATGGCTGGCTACTGACCAGACCAGGCCATGAGCTTTAGCCGGCTTTGGTTTCATTGCTTGTTGTAGGAGACATCTCTATTTTCCCCATGGAATTTTTTATCTTAAAGGGGATCTCTGGAATATGGGTCGTGGTCTTCATCATGAATTGGAACTTCTAATTTTTTGCTTTTTTTTCCATGAGCAGTTCAGCAGGTCAGAAAATGGACTATGACTCGTCCTGTTCTTCGTAAATCCAACTTCAAAAATTCCCATCTTCTTTGCATCCAATCCACAAGCACCATTGTTGACACCCGATTTTGACCGACCCTTAACTTGTTGGTACATTTTTAATTATTAAATTGGTATTTTAATAAGTGCATTTATTTTCGTCCAAAACACGTCCCTTAAATTGTTATTTCATATTTATAACAAAACAAAGTATTTCTTAATTTGCATCACTATTACTACTCTCATTATTTCGATGCTAGTAGTAGGCGCGTCAAACTATCCTAATAAACGTCTTCTGAATCATGTTATCCAAAACAATTTTTAAATACGTTTTCATAAGAATTTTGGTAATTACGTGATTTATTTATACTTTACATTGGTTCAATTCGTGTTTTTAAATAAAATTTTATGTTAATCTAAGCTAAATCCTTAAAATCCCATGAACTCGTTTCAATTCTGGCCACTTATGTATACGTTTTTGCATTTTTAAACCTAAACTGAGCCAATTTATGGCTCAATTTTAAACTATTGGCTAGTTTTTAAATCCGAATTACCAATTTATGGCCCAAGTTTTAATATTTTACAATTTGTGGCTAGTTTTCTAAATTTGAATTTTTAATTTACGGCTATTTTCTTAATTGTGGCTATTCCTTAAATCCGGTTTGCCCCAAGTTCAACCCGGATCCGGATCCGACCCGTTTCCCCACTTTAAATACCCCAAAACCCTAAAATCCCCATTTTTTTTCTCCCTCTTCTTCAGCAAGGGGCAGCCATGCTGCCGCCCCTTCACCAGACGCTCCCCGCTGCCGGCAGCTCCCTCTCCCCGTCGGCAGCAGCTCCCTCTCTCCCCCATCTCTCCTCTTCCCTCTCCAGCGCTGGCTCCACTACCAAACATCCCACGCAGCCGCCTGAAACCAACGAAACCACCAGCCCGCTGCAGCAGCCCCTCGCCATGGCTGCAGCAGCCCCTCTCCACCAAGCCCCGCGCCGGCAGCAGCCCGGGCGCATGCGGCAGCGCCTCCAACCTGCCGCGAAATAGCCCCTTCCCTCTCTCCCGTCACCCTCTCTTCAAATCGCCGCCAGACAGCTACCAAAGCATCACCATCGGGCATCTCAATCCCAAGCGAAGCAGGGCACTAACACGTCGCCGGAAATCCCGCGCAACCGGAATACTTGCGAGAGACCAAACCAGCCGAAAATATTGAGGGAAGTATCTCGTTACCTACTGTTTTCTTGCTATGATTTTTTTAATTAGTTGTGTGATTTCATGCTCCGTTTTGATTAAAATGTCAAACTGTTTGGGTGCTAATTCAGTCTCTTCTCTCCAATTTTTCTTTTAAATTAACTAGTTGATTAGGTTGATTAGCTGAAATTTGTGAAATATCTCGAGATTAAGGTTCCTTTTTGGAGTATATGACTGTTATTAGGACTGATTATGGGACTGATTAGGATTCTGATTGGATGGTTATTTTAATTTTGGCAAGCTATCTTCAGTTTTGGCATAATTGATCCATAATCTCTTATTTAGGGAAGCTGTTTGGACTGATTGATTCTGAAATTGATCCTTGATTGATTTTAAAATTATTTTTCTTCCTTAATAATCTTCCTTCCCCCTCCTATATAAATACGCCCCTCCTATGCCAAAGGGGAGGACGAAAAAAAATCATACTGACTGAATACTTTACGCTCTCCTTTGAATAAATAAGAGGAGTTTGAAGAAGGCTTTGGAGACTATTCTGAAAATCTTTTGGTGTTTGTTATATACTGTCATATACCGGTTAGTACCCTTTTATCTTATCTACTTTTGTCTCTCTTGTTTGAACAGGTCTTAGATTTCAAGTTAGGGGGACAGGACGGATTCGGTGTACCGGAAAAGTTACTCTCTTTACATTGTTGTGTTCAGTTTCCCGTCTCTTTATTTTTTGCTATTATTCTTGTTCTTGTGATGATGTAATTAAACAATCTGGGGGATATAGTAAAAAGGGGGGAGGGGAAATACTTGCTATGCTCGCTTATTATCTGGTGTTTTGACGATTCACGTAGGCAATTTCAATCTAGGATCCGAAAAGAAAAATTGTGAATAGCATGTTTATCAACGTTTCTTTGTTTGTCTTCAAATAAAATAACTAGATAAGATACAAGTGTATATGACGCCTATAGGATTAAAATGGTGTTTTAGATAGTATGCCTACAGATTCAATTTGTTTATTGCAAACATAATAATAATAATAATAAATGAATAAATAAAATAGAGGATATCATGCCTATGTTTCCAAATATTTTACAATATTATATACTTTTGGAAATCTTACTTCTACGTTTCAGTCTTCTCAATATTGCGTGATTTAGGTTTGGGTATTTTTTTTAAAGAACAAACTACTAAAATAATATTCTAGTTTTAAAAGAGAGGTCTCAATGCTTAGGTAGTTCAAATATTTTTTTTTCTTCTCTTCTTAGAACCATACCAATAGAGCTTTAATAAGTTTATTTTATGTCTTAAAATATGTCAAGCGATAACATTATGTTCATGGTGCCTTGTTCTAGGAGTTTATTCTCCTTTCTTAAAAGATTGAGTTATCATGCTTAACATTTTACCTAAAAATCATGTCTTTAGGTTGTGACATTTCTCACATGGTAGAAATCATAAGATTTTATTTAATTTTAACAAGTTACATCACCTTTCGTCTTTAAAAAGGAATCATTAGAATATATTTTTTTCACCTAAACTTGTTTTAAGTATTAATGTTTTAAAGAAAATCAATTTCTTTACTAATTTGTTTGAAATATTATACTTAAGGTTGATTTGTGACCCACTTACACCAAATATTTGTGTTTGTTTGGAGAGGCTTATATGAGATTGTATTTGCTAAATGTTTATCTTATGTGTCTTGCTATGACGATGTGGTCCTATAAGAAACCTAAGTTTTATTTTGTCTAGATCCTTACCTAAAATAGAAGTCCAATGCCTCTTGGACATTAGGAGGGACGTTAGGCATTTTAGGAAACGTTAGATTTTCAATTTCTTTTAGTTCGCTTTTAAGCTAATTAATAAAATCAACTTAGGAGGGGTAGGGGTAAATAGGACCCTCGGATATGATGAATAAACTCGAGCTTAATAGGACAAACCTTGGTTTTGTCCTTAGGCTTAATTAAGCCAATGTGAAGCTTAACTCCGAATTAAAAGCCGAGTAACTGATCCGAGTAAATAATTTATTTATTTCTCATCTCGTCTCATTTATTGTTTCTTTTAATTAATTTGCTTATTTAATTTTGTCACTTAGAATAATTTAGGATTTTATTAAAAATAAAGACCCTTATTTATAAACCCCCACATAAATATGAGACACGGTCGGGACCCGCCTTTTGCGGACCTTGAAGGGTGCTTAACACCTTCCTTTCGAGGTAACTTGAGCCCTTACCCGTTCTCTGGTAAATTTGACCTTTAGGCTAGAATGGTGTCCTAATGCACCTACAAATCATTAGGTGGCGACTCTTTTTTTTAATCCCAAACGAGTCATTGGCACGACGTCGTCCAGGTTCCCGTTTCTCCGCGAGAAAAAATGAGGCGCGACAGAATGGCAACTCTGCTGGGGACCTTAAGCTCTAACCATTACGTGTTTGTTTTATGTGGGTTATGTTTTTATTTGTTCTCTTATTTGTTTGTATAAATTGATTTATTTTCTTTTATTTGTTACTTTCTATTAATTTCTTTTCTTTTCCTTATTCCTATAACTCCCTCCCTCTAACACTTTTCCCTTTCCCTTTTATTATTTTTATTTGCTTAAATTATTTGGTTAAAAATTGCTTTAACTACTAAATGTTACTGCATTAATTAAACTAGCATTCCGTTCATAAACTCTCCCACTTGGGACCCTCTTTATTTTTCTTAAGGTGATGTCGTGCCTTTGCACTTCTCCCGACTTCTTTCAAACCCAAATTTTAGAGAGTAAGCGCTTGCGTGGTGAATGGCGGATAGTCTTACTACCGTTGGACCACGTGCTTCTCACATAAGAATACCAAGTCCGTGTCTAAAGCCCACTCTTTAGAAACTTAGGATAGAGCTATCCACCCCAAAGTTAAGATCATGCATGCATAAGCCCTAGGTAGTTTGACCCCCAGGGGGTCAATCTACGTAATAGTAGCCACCTTTTTAAGTCTAGAGGGTCCAATCACCCTCCAAGACGGAATATTGCATACTATGTGTTTATGTGGTCACAATAGTCCAATCCAAGCCTAAATTTGTTAAAATTGAATTTAGAAACATTCCTTTTTCTTTTGGTGTGCAGGAAATGACTTCCCCAAACTTCGGCAATACTCAGATGGTTGTAGGTGTAGACCACAGGTTAAGGAGGTGGTGGGAGAACATTAAGAAAGACCGTGCCATAGAGGTAGCTCAACTCTTGGGAGGGCTAACATACTTGATATATGTTATCCCTGATCGCTACCTTATCAAAGCATTGCTGAAATTCTCGGACCCTGCCAGGACTGTATTCAAATACCGGGATTTTGAGTTGACCCCCACTATTGAGGAGATCGGCGGGTTCATCGACTTGCCTTACTGGGATCGAAGCATGATTGTACCTCACAGACAGATTGCAAAGAAATTTATGAAAATTCTGGGACTAATTTATAGACCTAAATTAGCTTGCCTGGACTTCGAATGGATCTCCTTGGACTATCTATATGCTCGCTTTGGCCATCAGGATTTAGGCACCCTAGTCTTTCCAAGGGAAGACAAAAACATATATACTCGCCTAGTATACATTGTGCGCACCTTATCCAAGGGAAAGGAGGTTGGAGGAAATACTATCGTTCCCATGATAGTAGCAGAAATTTTGAGGGCACTGTCCAAATGCGTCCGAGGCAAGAGGTTCTTCGAGGGATGCAACATCCTATTGCAACTATGGGCGATGGAGCACTTTTACAAACGTGGAGGTGTGATAGACGCTCTCGATGGAGTGGGAAACAGAATTCACTCTCACTTCTCGAGATTGCGTAGATTTGTCAGGCCAGCAGGTGCTGAAGATTGGTTCAGATTCATGACAGGGTTATCAGGCTGCAACATCCAGTGGAAATATCCTTGGCTGAATATTTCACGGGCGATAGCTAGAGGAGATGAGCTCTACTATATCGAGCTCATTGGCTTGAAAGGGGTCCAACCATACGCCCCTTTGCGAGTCCTTAGACAGTTCGGCCTGATTCAAGTGATCCCCTTGCGGTCCAACATGAGCCTGGCCGAGTACGAGTTCGGAGAGGAAATCCCACAAGTACACAACATATGTAGAAGGTGGGAAAGAGCAATGGCCATCGTCGTCCAAGAGGATCCCCCTTATTGCACTCCAGAGTATTATGTGTGGATTCTCGAAGATGCTGAGAGGGTGGACCTGGACCAAGGAGGACGGCCCGGGTACGAGGATATGGAGGAAAAAGTCTGGGCTCGGAAATTGTTGAACAAGGACTATGACATCACCCCAGAAATGAAGGAGCAAATTGTCCCAACCTATGGAAGCCGCCATGTCTGAAGATTTGTTCCATTCTAGTTATTTCCCCCTTGTTATCCCTACTACCCTTAGGCTTTGAAAGTTAATGTAACATTTTCTTTTTCAATAAAACAATTATTCATTTTATTTTGCCTTTAACCCTAAATTTCAATAAACAACTTAAGGCTTGGATTAACTATCACGTGCCACTTGCTTGTCGTATTAGGCCTACCTCTGGCTCAATGAGGTCCCTTGCATTTTAGGACGATCAACCTATTTGAATTACGTGTTTATATTAATCTAACCTCTAACAAAGTTTTGCTGGTTTTGTTGTTTTCTTTTTCCCCTTCCCAGGGTTGATCTGTCCTTACATTCTGGCCTACTACACCAGATCAAAAGGGGCTCCTCCTCCTCCTCCGCCACTCCAAAATTTGAACAAGAAGAAGGGTATAATGGCCGATGACAACAGCAGTAACGAGAACTCCGACAGGGGGGCTCACTCCACGGACTTGGTCCTAAGGTTAGAAAGAAAGATTTTGGAACTAGAAGAAAAAATAGCTAGCATGCGAAACTTGGCCAGGCTGTCCATTACTCTCGGCACCCCTTTTGGGGATAACATGGAGGAACAAGTCAATACTACTCAAATCACATTGCCAATTACACAACCTACTCCTCAGATACAACATAACCCCACTAGCCTGCCACCCAAAAATGCCCAACCCCCAAATTACCACTTCCAAAACCCGCACCATGCAGGCCCTTCCGAACCAACCCTGCACCCTTTAAATACTAGCCCCATCTCAAATATGCCTCCCAAACCTACCGTTAATACCACATATACCCATGCTCCAGGAAATTACTACCAGAATCCGATATTCGTGGAAACTGCTCCCTATACCCACGAATACCATGAATCAGATTCCTCCCAAAAGGATGTACTGATTAAGTCCATGGCCGAGAAATTGGACAACCTCACCAATCGCTTGCAGCAAGTCGAGTCCGGCAAACAGGTGGTTGGTCTGAGTTACGAAGACTTATGCATACACCCCGACATGGAGCTGCCAGAGGGATATAAACCTCCCAAATTTGAATTGTTCAACGGCATCAGAGATCCTAAAGCCCACCTACGCATGTATTGCGACAAGCTCGCTGGGGTGGGAAGAGATGAAAGGATCATGATGAAACTGTTCATGAGAAGTCTTACCGGGGAAGCTCTTACGTGGTACATCGACCAAGATGCCCGAAAATGGTCGAATTGGGTGGATATGGCCTCTGACTTCATGGATCGATTTGGGTTCAACACAGAGAATGCACCCGATTGGTTCTCCATCCAGAACTTGAAGAAAAAGCCCGGGGAAACCTTCAGAGATTATGCCGTTAGATGGAGGTCAGAGGTTGCCAGAGCCAGGCCTCCCATGGATGAGTCCCAGATGAAGGACTGTTTTATCAGGGTGCAGGAGCCCCAATATTATGACAGGATGATGTTGGTCGCAGAGAAGAGTTTCGCCGACATTATCAAACTTGGTGAGAGGATTGAAGAAGGTATTAAAAATGGTACCATTATCAATTTGGAAGCTCTACAGGCTACCAACAAGGCACTACAATCAGGAAGCTTGCCCGAGAACAGGAAGAAAAAGGAAGTGGGTGCGGTCATGTTGGCGCACAAAAGCCCCATCAAGCCACAAATTCCAATCTCACCCTCCCTCACTATCCCACATCACCTTACCCTATGCCTTACTCTCCTTACCCAGCATATACTCCTTACCAAGCTCCACCTCCACAATACCAACAACCGGCATACCCCGTCTACAACACCCAACCAGTTTACTACCAAACTCCTTCACCACCACCACTATCTCCTCGACAACCAAATTATAGAAACCGTCCCAATTTTGAAAGAAGACCCACAAAATCCTACACTCCCTTGGCCGAACCTATCGCCCAGCTCTACGAAAGACTAAAAGCAGCCGGTTACATAACGCCCATCCCTGCCTTACCCGTTGATACCCAAGCCAAATGGTATGACCCCAACAAGGTATGCGCCTACCATTCGGGAATGAAAGGACATACTACAGAGATCTGCCGATCCCTACGAGATAAAATCCAGAAACTCATAGACACCAAAGCCATCCAACTCAAAGAACCTGCGCCCAATGTGTCCAATAACCCACTTCCTAATCATCAGGTGAGCATGCTGGAGGTGGAAGAATCAACAGGTACACCGGGGCCCATATGGTTGGTAGGGCAAAAGGAGTTAGTTGCGGTGATAACTCAGACGCCTTTTGTGGTACAAGGGCGCCGACCGTTTGAAGTAGAAGTCGCCACGCCCAAGCTCCCTTTTGTGGTCGCAATAGCTCCTCAAAACAACTTTGACACACACGTTATTCCCTAGAGCTATGACAAGGGGAAAGCAGCGGTAGAAGAGAACGATGTTGCCCAGGGGGCAATTCACTCCGAACAGACAAACACATCCAAACGCACGACCCAAGGCAGTTCAAGCGGAACCAAGCCCCCTATCATAGAAGTGGAAGAAGGTGGGGAGTGGAAAAGGATACAAGCCCAGGAGCACCCCGTCACAGGCCAATTGAGTAAGGGATCCTCTCAGGTCTCCATCTTGTCCCTCTTGCAGACTTCAGAGCCTCATCAGAAGGCGTTGATGAGAGTTCTGAGTGAGGCTTATGTTCCGTCCAACATCACCGAAGGAGAGATGGCCCACATGGTAGGACAGGTATTTGAAGCTTATAAGATATCCTTCCACGAAGACGAACTCCCGATTGAAGGGACCACTCACAACCGAGCTCTTTACATCACCACCAGATACCAGGACAGAATGATCACCAAAGCCTTGGTCGATCCGGGTTCTGGATTAAATATCTGTCCACTCAGCACTATCACAAGGCTAGGCGTAGATTTGGCAAGGATTCAGAATTACCAGATGAACGTGAAAGCCTTTGATGGATCCCAAAGGGACACGATAGGGGAGATCACTTTGGACATAACCATTGGTCCGGCCACCTTCCCCATCGCATTCCAGGTATTGGACATCCCAGCTTCCTACAACTTATTGCTGGGGCGCCCGTGGATTCACATGGCCGGGGCAGTTCCATCCACCCTACATCAGTGCCTAAAGTTCGAATGGGAACATAAAAAAGTGGTAGTGCATGGGGAGAAGGGACACCCCGTCTATGCTGTTGAAGGACCGGGCTGCATGGATAGAGGAATGTTCCACACCGTGGAGTTGGTGGGAGGCATCGAACCAACGCCATGGTACAATCAGAAGGTATCGAGCATGATGTTATGGCTAGGCTACGAGCCAGGCAAGGGATTGGGAGCCAAACTCCATGGCATTCCCGACCCAATCTCTCTTCCTTTCAAAAATGATACTATGGGTTTGGGGTATGAAGGAGAAATACCCATGAAGAGAGAAAGGTTGGAACGTCCTATCCCATCATTACATCTGAACTTCCAATCCGCTGGTTTTCTCAAGAGCGACCTAGAGAGGGAAGAAGAGGAACTGCTAGAAAGTATGAGAAACCTGTTCATCACAGAAGACTTTCTTTCTGGGGCAAAAGGAGAGACACTAGAAGCAGACACAAAAGAAGAAGAGGTGGGGGTGACGGATGTGATGAACGTGATGCGGAACTCAGGTTATGAACCAGGAAGGGGCTTAGGAGCCAGACTACAAGGGATCATCGAGCCTATAAAGCCTTCACATCACTCAACCACATTTGGCCTGGGATATGCTTACACTATAGAAGAGTATATGGATTGGGAACCACTCCCAGAAGGGTGTTATTATCCTTTGCCAAGCCCTTTGCCACTGTTGAGTCAGACTTTCCAATCCGCCGGATTCCGGGACGATGGTATTGACGACTTGTTGAATGGATTGCAAGGTTTGTCTCTTTCAGAAGCTGAGGAAGGAAGCTGCAATGTCGTAATCAACGAGGAGGAGGAGAAAGCCCCAGTGCAGGAGGAGATCACAGGGATCGTCATCAGCAGCTGGACCACTGCACCATCCAGACCACGTCGGGCACTTGGGTAGAGATGGAAAATTGGCATCAACTTTTTATGTTTTCCCCAAAAAGAAAAAAAAAGGATTTTCTAATCAATAGTTTAACGTTTGCTTATTCCATTATTATGACAAATTTTGGTTATGAATAAAATTTTCAGTTACTCCACAATGATGTTATTTTATGTTTACTTTATTGTTTTCTTTCAGAAAAATTACTTTTAATAATGTTGAATCTGAGATTGTGGCACATAATGAGACTAGCCAACATGACATAGCTGAGACAGAGGCATCAGATGAAAATTGTGAAGAGGTTACTAGAAAGATCAAAAAGTTTGAGGAAAAGCCGAAAGCAAATTTAGAAGAAACTGAAACGGTGAACCTGGGTGATGACGAAACAATCCAAGAGACAAGAATCAGTGTTCACATGACCGAGGAAAAGAAAAGGGAATACGTCCAATTCTTGAAAAAGAACAAGGATGTCTTTGCTTGGTCCTATGCAGATATGACAGGGTTGAGCACTTCAATAGTGGCCCATCGATTGCCTACCGATCCATCTTGCCCGCCAGTGAAGCAGAAGCTCAGAAAATACAAGCCTGATTTGAGTCTTAAAATCAAGGAAGAAGTATCAAAACAGTTGGAAGCCGAAATTCTGGAAGTAACCAAGTATCCGACCTGGCTCACCAACATTGTGCCCGTACCTAAGAAAGATGGTAAGGTCAGGGTTTGCGTGGATTACCGGGATCTCAACAAGGCTAGCCCTAAGGATGACTTTCCGCTCCCAAACATCCACATTTTGATAGACAATTGTGCTAAGCATGAAACACAGTCCTTTGTGGATTGCTTTGCTGGGTATCATCAAATCAAGATGCATGAGGATGACGCAGAGAAAACGGCTTTCATCACACCTTGGGGTGTTTACAACTACAAAGTAATGCCGTTCGGACTAAAGAATGCTGGGGCCGCCTACATGAGAGCCATGATCACTTTGTTCCATGACATGATCCACAAAGAAATTGAGGTTTACGTGGACGATGTCATCATCAAGTCGAAGAAAGGGTGTGACCATCTAATTGATCTTCAGAAATTCTTTGACAGGCTACGAAGGTACAACTTGAAGTTAAATCCTGCAAAGTGTGCTTTTGGGGTCCTCGCCGGGAAATTATTGGGTTTCATTGTCAGTCGCCGGGGTATAGAGCTAGATCCAGCAAAAATCAAGGCTATTCGAGAGCTTCCCCCTCCAAAGAGCAAGAAAGAGGTGATGAGCTTCTTGGGTAGACTCAACTATATCAATCTCTTCATAGCCCAATCTACCGTCATTTGTGAACCAATCCTCAAGCTACTAAAGAAGGACGCTGCTATCAAATGGACTCCAGACTGTCAAGAAGCATTTGATAAAATCAAGGACTATTTATCCAATCCTCCAGTGCTGGTTCCTCCTGAGGCGGGTCGACGTTTGCTACTATACTTATCGGTCATGGATTAGGCATTTGGGTGTGTTTTGGGACAACATGATGAAACAGGGAAGAAGGAGCAGGCGATCTACTACATGAGTAAGAAGTTCACACCATATGAAGCTCGATATTCTTTGCTTGAGCGTACTTGTTGTGCTTTAACTTGGGTGGCCCAGAAGTTGCGACATTATCTCTCAGCACACACGAAGTATCTGATCTCGCGGATGGATCCCCTAAAGTACATCTTTCAGAAGCCTATGCCCACGGGTAAGCTGGCTAAATGGCAGATATTGCTGAGTGAATTTGACATAGTCTATGTCACACAAAAGGCGGAGAAGGCACAAGCACTGGCCGATCATCTAGCAGAAAACCCCGTAGACGAAGAGTACAGGCCTCTGAAGACTTATTTTCGTGATGAAGAAGTAGATTTCGTAGGAGAGGATATCTTTGAAGAATATGACGGGTGGAGGATGTTCTTCGATGGGGCCAAGAACTTTAACGGATCAGGCATTGGGGTTGTGTTGATCTCGCCTACGGGCCAACACTACCCGGCATCAGCAAAGCTCAGGTTCCATTGCTCCAACAACATGGCTGAATATGAAGCTTGCATCCTGGGCCTCCGACTAGCAGTCGATTTGGATGTTCAGGAGATTTTGGCAATCGGGGATTCTTATTTAGTGATCCATCAGGCACAGGGTGAATGGGCGGTGAAAAACCGAAAGCTTTTACCATATTTGGACTGCGTGCAAAAGCTCTGCAAAAGATTCACTAAGGTAGAATTCAAGCATATTCCGCGACTTCAGAATGAGTTTGCAGATTCCTTGGCCACCCTATCTTCCATGATTCGGCACCCAGATCAGAATTACATTGATCCCATCCGCATTCATCTACACGAACAACCTGCATATTGCTTTCACGTGGAGGAAGAACCGGATCAGAAACCATGGTATGATGACATTCAAGGGTACTTGAAAAGTGGCAGTTATCCAGAGGGCGCAACAAAAGTCCAAAAACGCACAATTAGGAGATTAGCAAATCAATTCTTCTTAAACGGAGAGATCCTATATAGGAGGACTCCCGACTTGTGTTTGCTAAGGTGCGTCGGAACTAAAGAGGCATCCAGACTTATGGAGGAGATCCATGCAGGAACATGCGGGCCACACATGAATGGCTTTACCCTTGCAAAGAAAATCCTCAGAGCAGGTTATTTTTGGTTAACAATGGAAATAGATTGCATCCGTTATGTTCAGAAATGTCATCAGTGTCAAACTCACGCAGACATGATCCGAGTTCCTCCCAACGAACTCCATGTCACTAGTTCGCCCTGGCCGTTCGCAGCTTGGGGCATGGATGTCATTGGGCCTATCGAGCCAGCAGCCTCAAACGGGCACCGGTTTATCCTTGTGGCAATTGATTACTTCACTAAATGGGTCGAGGCTACATCTCACAAGTCTATCACTAAGAAAGTTGTCGATGATTTCATCAAGAACAACATCATTTGCCGTTTTGGGGTCCCTGAGACGATCATCACTGACAACGGAGCCAATCTCAATAGCAATCTGATGATGGAAACTTGTGATCGATTCAAGATCAATCATCGAAACTCTACAGCATACAGGCCACAGATGAATGGAGCAGTAGAAGCTGCGAACAAGAACATCAAAAGGATATTGCGGAAAATGATCGACAATGAGGCAATGGCATGAGAAGCTACCATTTGCATTATTGGGATATCGCACCACCATCCGGACCTCCACTGGGGCAACACCGTACTTTTTGGTCTATGGGAACGAAGCGGAAAACCCTGCAGAAGTTGAGATACCATCTCTGAGGATCATTCAAGAAGCAGAGTTGAGTGACGCCGAATAGATACGAAGCAGGTTTGAGCAATTAGCACTAATCGACGGAAGAAGAATCAACGCCATCTGTCACGGGCAACTTTACCAGAACAGGATGGCTCGAGCCTTCAACAAAAAGGTCAGACTGAGATACTTCTCACCCGGGCAATTAGTTTTGAAGCGGATCTTCCCAAATCAAGATGAGGCCAAAGGAAAGTTCGCACCAAATTGGCAAGGTCCATATATGGTTCACCGCGTCTTGACTGGAGGAGCACTCATACTCGCAAAAATGGATGGCGAAATCTGGCCCAGACCTATCAACGCAGATGCTGTGAAAAGATACTACGTCTAGGCTTTATCTCTTGCTCTTTGTATTTGGAACTACGTCAGACCTGATTCTCGTTTAAGAGGGATACGTAGGCGCTCCTGTGGAGCTCGGTCTTACCATAATAAAAATTTTATTTCCCCCACTGGACCACAGACTGGGGCAGAATGTTCGAGAAGATCTCATAAATTCTTTCGTAAAAGAGCAAAAGCAGGCAAGATAACTGGGGCAGAATTTTTGAGGCCAGCTCAAAAATTCATGACGGATAGAACAAGGAAGTTGTAACTCTACATTAGGCAGCCCGAAGATCCCTACTCAGCTGAACGTTGGATTTGTCTCAAAATGTGCCACTATCAAAGGATTCATTAATAAACTACCAGTTGTTTTTTTTCTTCAAACGTTTCAAATATATATAAAGTATATATACATGTATACATTATAGATATATACCTCTTTTTAAATTTGAAATGCTACGACATCCCGTCCCAAGAGAAAAGCCCCGACAAAGGTCTGGATACCAACAATGGACGAGAACACCGAGCCACGACAGAGGACGGATCAACCTCCCCCCTTTTTTATAAACTGACTATTTTTCTTTGAACGCAGATGTGACAGGAACACATCCCCCGCATTGTCCGAGCAGACGACAGTCTAGTAAGACAAAATATTACTTTATGCTTTGCATTGCATCGGCCCAAATTCACACCGACATGCTTGATAGGTATATCATAAATGAATAAAATTTGTATTGCATATGCCCAACATTTGCATTACAAAAGCTCGAGATCTGCATTCTCATTATAAATGCATTCGCATCCGCATCATGCCCGAAACTTGAATCATAAATGCCCGACATCAGCATCGCATGTGCCTCAAATTTGCATTGCATCGTGCCCACAAATCATGCCTTGCATAATATTGGCCCGAGAATTGCATATACTTTAAAATTTGCATTGCATCGTGCCCGCAAATCATGCCTTGCATAATATTTGGCCCGAGAATTGCACCCACTTTAAAATTTGCATTGCATCATGCCCGAAAATCATGCTTTACATAATATTGGCCCGAGAATTGCATGTACTTTAAACCGGCATTGTATCGTGCCCGAAAATCATGTCTTGCATGATTAGAATAATATGGCCCAAGAAATTGCATATAATTCGCATTGCATTATGCTCGAAGATTGCATTTTTTTTGACACGACACCGGCCCGAGACTCCTTATATGCATCACATTGTGCCCAAAGTTATCTTTGCTTCGGCCTGAGAACAGCATAACATATTATACCCCTAAGGCGTCATAGTCCAAAGGCGTCATCTTCATGGCCTACGGACATCATTTCATGGCCTAGGGATTTAATTTCTGCTTATCATGCCCTTAAGGCATCATGGTCCAAAGGCATCATCTTCATAGCCTAAGGACATCATTTCATAGCCTAGGGATTTAATTACATTCATCATGATCCGAAGGTATCATCGTCCAAAGGCACCATATATCATGGCCTAAGGACATCATGTCATGACTCGAGGATACAATTTATGATTAGCATAGCCCTAGACGTCATAGCCTAAGACGCCATCTTTATCGTCTTATGGCAAAATTCATAGTCTAACAGGGAACTTACATCACGTTTTATCATTCCGCTATTTAATATATATGCTCTTATCATTTTCGTTTACATAACATTTCTTTTAACTATAAAGCCCGCGAATGTCTGAAGTCCGCCATCATTCCGCTATTGAATGCATCAAACCTCCTATTCTTTCGACATCTGAGCATTTTCTATGCCGCGAGCATTTCAATTCAAGCTTCGAGATTCGCATGGTTTTGTTCATTTTAGGAATTTCATGCATTCCTAAATCCAGAACTACACACCGCCTGATTCTCGTACAAACAGAGATATGTAGGCGATTTGAAACCGAAGTCTCGGCCATAATTTTTTTTTTCTTCTTCTTCACAACTCTTCGTTCTGTTCAGTCCCTCCGATAAAATTTTATAGGCCGGTCAAAATCGGCTATTCCGTCAACTTTCTTTGCTCAACAATTCATCCTTTATTCCTGAGCAAAGAAGGGGCAACTGTTGACACCCGATTTTGACCGACCCTTAACTTGTTGGTACATTTTTAATTATTAAATTGGTATTTTAATAAGTGCATTTATTTTCGTCCAAAACATGTCCCTTAAATTGTTATTTCATATTTATAACAAAACAAAGTATTTCTTAATTTGCATCGCTATTACTACTCTCATTATTTCGATGCTAGTAGTAGGCGCGTCAAACTATCCTAATAAACGTCTTCTGAATCATGTTATCCAAAACAACTTTTAAACACGTTTTCATAAGAATTTTGGTAATTACGTGATTTATTTATACTTTACATTGGTTCAATTCGTGTTTTTAAATAAAATTTTATGTTAATCTAAGCTAAATCCTTAAAATCCCATGAACTCGTTTCAATTCTGGCCACTTATGTATAAGTTTTTGCATTTTTAAACCTAAACTGAGCCAATTTATGGCTCAATTTTAAACTATTGGCTAGTTTTTAAATCCGAATTACCAATTTATGGCCCAAGTTTTAATATTTTACAATTTGTGGCTAGTTTTCTAAATTCGAATTTTTAATTTACGGCTATTTTCTTAATTGTGGCTATTCCTTAAATCCGGTTTGCCCCAAGTTCAACCCGGATCCGGATCCGACCCGTTTCCCCACTTTAAATACCCCAAAACCCTAAAATCCCCATTTTTTTCTCCCTCTTCTTCACCAAGGGGCAGCCATGGCTGCCGCCCCTTCACCAGACGCTCCCCGCTGCCGGCAGCTCCCTCTTCCCGCCGGCAGCAGCTCCCTCTCTCCCCCGTCTCTCCTCTTCCCTCTCCAGCGCCGGCTCCACCACCAAACACCCCACGCAGCCGCCTGAAACCAACGAAACCACCAGCCCGCTGCAGCAGCCCCTCGCCATGGCTTCAGCAGCCCCTCTCCACCAAGCCCCGCGCCGGCAGCAGCCCGGGCGCATGCGGCAGTGCCGCCAACCCGCCGCGAAACAGCCCCTTCCCTCTCTCCCGTCACCCTCTCTACAAATCGCCGCCAGACAACCACCAAAGCATCACCATCGGGCATCTCAATCCCAAGCGAAGCAGGGCACTGACACGTCGCCGGAAATCCCGTGCAACCGGAATACCTGCGAGAGACCAAACCAGCCGAAAATATTGAGGGAAGTATCTCGTTACCTACTATTTTCAAGCTATGATTTTTTTAGTTAGTTGTGTGATTTCATGCTCCGTTTTGATTAAAATGTCAAACTATTTGAGTGCTAATTCAGTCTCTTCTCTCCAATTTTTCTTTTAAATTAACTAGTTGATTAGGTTGATTAGCTGAAATTTGTGAAATATCTCGAGATTAAGGTTCCTTTTTGGAGTATATGACTGTTATTGGGACTGATTATGGGACTGATTAGGATTCTGATTAGATGGTTATTTTAATTTTGGCAAGCTATCTTCAATTTTGGCATAATTGATCCATAATCTCTTATTTAGGGAAGCTGTTTGGACTGATTGATTCTGAAATTGATCCTTGATTGATTTTAAAATTATTTTTCTTCCTTAATAATCTTCCTTCCCCCTCCTATATAAATGCGCCCCTCCTATGCCAAAGGGGAGGACGAAAAAAAATCATACTGACTGAATACTTTACGCTCTCCTTTGAATAAATAGGAGGAGTTTGAAGAAGGCTTTGGAGACTATTCTGAAAATCTTTTGGTGTTTGTTATATACTGTCATATACCGGTTAGTACCCTTTTATCTTATCTACTTTTGTCTCTCTTGTTTGAACAGGTGTTAGATTTCAAGTTAGGGGGACAGGACGGATTCGGTGTACCGGAAAAGTTACTCTCTTTACATTGTTGTGTTCAGTTTCCTGTCTCTTTATTTTCTGCTATTATTCTTGTTCTTGTGATGATGTAATTAAACAATCTGGGGGATATAGTAAAAAGGGGGGAGGGGAAATACTTGCTATGCTCGCTTATTATCTGGTGTTTTGACGATTCACGTAGGCAATTTCAATCTAGGGTCCGAAAAGAAAAATTGTGAATAGCATGTTTAACAACGTTTTCTTTGTTTGTCTTCAAATAAAATAACTAGATAAGATAAAAGTGTATATGACGCCTATAGGATTAAAATGGTGTTTTAGATAGTATGCCTATAGATTCAATTTGTTTATTGCAAACAAAATAATAATAATAATAAATGAATAAATAAAATAGAGGATATCATGCCTATGTTTCCAAATATTTTACAATATTATATACTTTTGGAAATCTTACTTCTACGTTTCAGTCTTCTCAATATTGCGTGATTTAGGTTTGAGTATTTTTTTTAAAGAACAAACTACTAAAATAATATTCTAGTTTTAAAAGAGAGGTCTCAATGCTTAGGTAGTTCAAATATTTTTTTTTCTTCTCTTCTTAGAACCATACCAATAGAGCTTTAATAAGTTTATTTTATGTCTTAAAATATGTCAAGCGATAACGTTATGTTCATGGTGCCTTGTTCTAGGAGTTTATTCTCCTTTCTTAAAAGATTGAGTTATCATGCTTAACATTTTACCTAAAAATCATGTCTTTAGGTTGTGACATTTCTCACATGGTAGAAATCATAAGATTTTATTTAATTTTAACAAGTTACATCACCTTTCGTCTGTAAAAAGGAATCATTAGAATTTTTGTTTTCACCTAAACTTGTTTTAAGTATTAATGTTTTAAAGAAAATCAATTTCTTTACTAATTTGTTTGAAATATTATACTTAAGGTTGATTTGTGACCCACTTATACCAAATATTTGTGTTTGTTTGGAGAGGCTTATATGAGATTGTATTTGCTAAATGTTTATCTTATGTGTCTTGCTATGACGATGTGGTCCTATAAGAAACCTAAGTTTTATTTTGTCTAGATCCTTACCTAAAATAGAAGTCCAATGCCTCTTGGACATTAGGAGGGACGTTAGGCATTTTAGGAAACGTTAGATTTTCAATTTTTTTAGTTCGCTTTTAAGCTAATTAATAAAATCAACTTAGGAGGGGTAGGGGTAAATAGGACCCTCGGATATGATGAATAAACTCGAGCTTAATAGGACAAACCTTGGTTTTGTCCTTAGGCTTAATTAAGCCAATGTGAAGCTTAACTCCGAATTAAAAGCCGAGTAACTGATCCGAGTAAATAATTTATTTATTTCTCATCTCGTCTCATTTATTGTTTCTTTTAATTAATTTGCTTATTTAATTTTGTCACTTAGAATAATTTAGGATTTTATTAAAAATAAAGACCCTTATTTGTAAACCCCCACATAAATATGAGACACGGTCGGGACCCGCCTTTTGCGGACCTTGAAGGGTGCTTAACACCTTCCCTTCGAGGTAACTTGAGCCCTTACCCGTTCTCTGGTAAATTGACCTTTAGGCTAGAATGGTGTCCTAATGCACCTCAAAATCATTAGGTGGCGACTCTTTTTTTTAATCCCAAACGAGTCATTGCCACGACGTCGTCCAGGTTCCCATTTCTCCGCGAGGAAAAATGGGGCGCGACAACCATCTATAACTTGTGGACCAAACCACAAGTCGTGAATTGGCTCGTACAAGGCCAATTATATGCAAAATCTGTAATCTTCTCAAAAACTTCCTGAATCCTATAATCATATGAAAAGAACACAAAACACAAATCAAATTTACAAAATGCGCGAGGAAAAACAAAAAGTTCCAAGTTTAAAACATAAAAAATACTATATTTTGGCAGCAAAATAGTGAGATTATAACTTTCAGATAAAGGTGGTGTGCTTGCTTCCATTGAAGTCCATTTTTCATTGATAGATCATCTATTTGAGGGTGAAATATTATATCTTATTCGAGACAAGATGTGTGCAGAAGAGTCCAAGGAATAAGTGCTTGATACTAACGATATTTTGAGGATTGGAGGCCGAGTTTTTGTACCTATAGTATGTGACTTGATTAGATTGATTCTTTAGGAGTCTTATTGTACTCGTTATTCTATCAATCCAGGGTGAATCAAAGATGTATCATGACCTGATTCAGCATTATTGGTGGTGTGGTATGATGAGGAATATCTTCGAGTTTGTGTCTAAGTCTTTTACATGTCAGTATATTAAATATGAGCACCAATGGCCCGGTACCGAGTTTCAAAGGGTTGCCAATTCCTATTTGGAAGAGGGAATGGATTATTATGAATTTTGTGATAGGTTTACCCACTATCGTGGATGGTTATGACTCTATTTAGGTTGTGCTAGATCAATCGACTAAGTTCGTTCATTTTATTTTTGTCAAAGTTAAGTATACGATAGAGAAGTTGGCTCATCTTTATATTAGTTAGATAGTTATATTTCATGGTATGCCTGTTTCCATTGTATTCTACCAAGGTTCCTCGTTCGGTTCTTACTTTTAGAAGGAATCAAAATATGAGTTAGGTTAGTTGGATATGAGTACAATATTTCACCCTTAGAATGATGGTTAGTCTAAGAGGACCATTAAGATATTAGTGGATATATTTTGGCCATGTGCGATTGATTTTGGTGCTCGATAGGATTAGCATTTACCTTTAGCTGCGTTCACCTACAACAACCGCTAATAGATCATATTGAGTCCTTGTATGTTCAAAGGAATAGATCACCCATTAGGTTGTTTGACTCAATTTTGGTAGACACCTTAGACACTGATTTGCTTAGAGATGTTGTTGAGCATGTATGATTGATTCCAAGTCGATTGTTGATAACACAAAGTTGCCAAAAACATATGTGGATACGAGTGTTCACCCTTAAAGTTCATGGAGGACCATGTGTGGTTGAAAATCTTCCTATGAGGGGTGTCATGAGATTTAGAAAGAAAGGAAAGCTTAGTCATAGATTCATCGGTCCTTTTGAGATTCTGAGTTGAGTGGAGGAGGTAACATATAGATTTTCCTTGGCACATAGTCTATCATCCATACATCTAATATTTCATATTTCCATGGTTCAATGATATATCACAGATGAGTCTCATGTGATTTTCTTTGACTCGGAGGAGTTGGGTTCGAATTTGACTTATAAGGAGGAGTCAATAGTTATTCTACACAAACAGATCTGAAAGCTTAGGACCAAGATATCACTTTAGGGAACTTTAAGTGGAGGCATCAATCCATGGGAGAGGTGACTTGGGAGATTTGAGTCTGATATGTGGACCCATTATCCTCAATTATTCGAGGCTTCAGGTATTTCATTTACTTTATGTTAGAGGATAAACATGGTTTTTAGTGATGGATGAAGTAATGATCCGATGTTTATATTTGATATTTTTTTAAAAATTACTATTTTAGCCCTCCTGATAGCCATCTCAAGTCCCACTAGATCAATTTGTTTGGGCTTAGTTTTGAATCTTTTTGAAAGATGAGAAACTGGAAAGTTTTGAGTTTTTAAAGGCTTAAATTTTTCAAAAGTAGCTTATTTACTAGCTGGAGTTATGAGTCTCGAAATGAAATTTCATCAGCTCCAAAATAAGAAATTTGGTCTAGGAAAGTCATTTTTGAAATTGGAGTTGATTTGTGGATTCGAGGTATTACGTTGAAAGATTGATGTATATTAGATCGAGTTTTGGCTTTGGCCAATATTTTGAGTTTAGATGATGAATTAGATTTTAATTGTTTTTGTTGGATTGGGGGTGATTTTAGCTCTAGAATGAGCTTTAGTATTAGTTTTTCATGTTGCAAGAGCATTTTGACATTTTTAGCGCCTTAAGTTGTTCTTGTTGTGACTAATCGAATTCTGGGTCAAAGAGACCTTCAATTTAATTTTCATTGATTTCATTAGATCTAGAATGTCAAAATTAGTAACGTTGTTATTGGTTATCGTATAACACTATACCATTCACAATTCTAGATGTAGTCGATTGTTAATAAAGTATAAATCCAACATAGGTTGGGGTTGATCCCAGAGGTTATGTACTCATAAATTTTATGCAAAGAAGTAGAATTGTGAGCTAACATTTTCTGAGTTGTGGTAACTGAAATTATTCTTTATAAATATGATTAAAATAACGAGTGTGAATAGATAAAAAAAAATTAACAAATACTTAAGAATGCAATTTCTAACTTGAGACTAAACTAATCGAAGGAAAATAGCTTAGGGATGAATGCAATTGAACATCAATTTATGAATATTGATCCAAGGCATTGACGAACTATGAGTCATTTCTCGTTGGAAAGACTAGATAATGTTGGTAAAAACAAATATCTTTCAATCAAATGTTAAGATTTACATGAGTGTTTTCGATCTCATGCACCTAACTAAGCAAACACATTGTTCATCTCAGTCAATCAATCCCAATTCGGGCATTAACAATAGCAAATAGAAAAGTTGAGACTAGTATGACATTATTCTACTTATATTGCTCAGATTAATATAATAATCAAGCATTTAAATGAATCTAAAAATTTACAACCTCAAATCCTAACTTAATAGCTGAAGAAAATCGTAAACCCATATCAAATTCACCATAAATTCATCAATTAACAAGTATCCATAGCAAAATTAATGTTAATTTATATTACCTACGCCCAAGCAATGGGAGGTTTTTAGCCTAACATGATAAAAGGAACATGAAAATTACCAAGTCTTTAGTCCATGATAGTGAAAAATCAGAAATTAACCATTGAGAAGATGAATTCCCAAAACCTCTAGCAAAATCCCCACTCTCAAGTGCAAGTTTTACTCTACAATGGAAGGTTCTATGCTTGGAGCAAAAGTATCCAGTGTAAAAATATAGTTAGTTCTCTGAAAATTTTTTTATAATAGAGGAAATCCAATGCTTCAAAACACCATGTATGACTATTCAGCGAAGTAAGTCGAGCTTTGTTGACCTCACTTAGTGAAGTGCTAAGTGATTACTCCGTTGTCCTTTGGTTCATGAATTTTTCCTTGATCCATTTTGTAACATTTGGCAGAGACTAATTAGCTCACATTCATGACTCGGCGATGCACCAAATCCTTACTTCATTGTTGACTTGACTCAATATTTTCTATCTTTTATTACTAGGTTCTATAATATTCGGTGATCAAGATTGAGTTCACCACATATACTTGATGATGTGTCAAGTATCATTTCTATCGTCAACCTTGCATGAAACTTTAGGTTTGGACATTTCATGATTACTTGATATCCTTGTAGTTTATGCGATGCGCTAAGTTGTTTTAACGATGCAGTTTTGTTTTCCTTTATCATTTTTTGCTCATTTGGATTTCTTTCTTCTTCAATTGACCTCATGCTATCCTTGATCATCCAACCTTGGAATGTACACATAAATTTATTAATTTTCATAGATAATAATGCATTAAGGTTAATTTTTTATGCAATTTACGCCTAATATGAATTCAATTCTTGAACTTATCAACCCTCCCAACTTAGCTTTTTGTTTGTCCTCAAGCAAAACAAATTCAAAATCATTCAAGGCATCCTGTTAAAGTTTATGCTCTTCTATCCTAATTAAGGATTGTGATCATGACTTTGGTTGATACTAATAAACAATCTTCATACCAACTTTTTAGAAATATCTCATTCATATGATACAATTTTCCAAAACTATGAATCATCGAGTGACAACAACTATGACTCTAGAAGTGGCTCAACTCATTAGTTCCTTCTCATGCTCAATTGATTCAATTAGGAAAGTTCAATATCACTGCTTCATCAAATCACATGCTCCTACAAGAAAAGAAACATCCCAAAACACTTATAGAGTATGCACAAACATGGGATAACAAACACTCACAATCACAAATGAATATCTTATGAGCACAAGTGCCACATCATAGACTTGCCCATATTTTCAGTCCACATCAACTCAATTTCATTTCATAAGAAATCTTAAAAGACTTTGTTGGACTTGTATTATAGGCTTAGAGACAGGGAAGCATTCAATTTGGGTAAAAATGACTAAACCCTCCTTCAAATATACACATAATTCTTTACTTTCCAACTTATCCTTCTTCTCTTCATGCTTCAGACTAATGCGTATTTTCAATCTTTCATTTTAATTCTAGACGCCCACATGCAACAATTTTCACTTTTTCGAGGATTCTATTTTATTCACATTCAATCAATCATTTTCAAAGTGTTTTCTTTCTTTATGACCTCTTTTTCCCCCATTTATCAATTTCTTTCCTTATTATGAAACTCTTTCATTAATGGAATCCTTCCTATGATTCTCTCATACCACCCCCAACTTAGGATTTTGGCCTCTAGTTTTTCGATTTTACGTTTAAGGAGAGACAAGGGTTCAAAAAAGGAATTAATTCTAGAAATGGTCAAGGCTTGTAACAAGGTTGCCAACTAAAGGATTAAGCTAAAAAAAGGGACACCTAAGGATGTATTTAGTTCAAAGGTGGGATCTTTAGGCCAAGTGGACTTCAAAATTAAATAATGAATGCCTAAAATCATCTTTCAAGCCAAACTCACTCAAGACTAACTAGGCAATTTCTAGTTGATACAGGTGGGCAAAAGGAATTATTCAACAAGTGCATCTCATATGGCATGCAAATCAATCAAAATGTTCAAAATCACAATATCTTATCACATGCAAATGGCATTGACCATTGGGTGCAATAATGAATCAAAACTCACAAAAAGACTCAACCGAGTTGTCACAAAATAATTCTAAACCTAGTCACTTTTCATTTTTTTTAAAAGAAAAGAGGCGTAATAAAAATTACTTTTGCATGTGACTATGTTCTCAATATCAACTAATCCATTTGCCTCGACCAAGGATTTCATCACCACAAACCAAAGAATTAATATCGTAAAAATATTAAACCAATTTAACCGAACATACCAAATTTAAATACAACTAAAATACTACTACATCAGCACCCAATTACATACAATCCATAGTGTTTAATAATTAAAACCCCAAAATGGCAATCCAAAAAATATGAATGAAATGTACAGACCCCCTTAAAAATTAAGCATTGTCCCCAATGCAAATAACAAAAGACAGAATAAGCATAAAGAGAGGAAAGGGATGTGAGTCCCCCTACATCACGACTCTAGAGAATAAGAAGTTATGGTAGGCCCAAAAGTGGCATGAGTATCCGGTATGACACCAACTCTAGAGCGGAAAACAAAGTGGTAGTCACTAGTGGTGGTATAAGAGCAACCTGGGATTCCTTTGTAAGTGTATTGAGCTCTGCAATAGGGAAGATCCACTAGACTCAGTCATAGAAGTATCACGAGTAAATGCCACAGTAACCACCCAAACCATCGACTCCATTATATCAGTAAGCTCTTTATAAGGGTCACCCTCGCTCCTCGACTCCTTGGCCTCAATAGCCTCCTCATCTGTATTCAATGTTTGATAGCATGCTCGGTTGACTCAACCACACCCAGAGTAAAGGTCGGTATCAAGGTATCCTCAGCAACTGGGACCTCCATGGTCCCCATGAAAAAGTAATATCAGTTAACGTAATAGCGTCCACACCAGTCCTTAAAACAGCAAGATTAGCCTTCAAGGCCATCATATTTAGGGTAGCATCCCCTTGCTTCTCAAAATCCTCAACATAGACAGTGAGGCGATCCAACCGAAACCCATACTCCTCCAATAACTATCTTTGATCCTTCATCTCTGGCTCAATAGGAGCAAGTGTGGCTTTGATGGACTTATCAATCAAACTCGAGATAGCAGCCTCGACCCTCAAAGATTAGACATTGCCTGGTTAGGAAATATGTCCAATCTGTTATATAGTAGCCCGAGTCAAATGGGGCAGCAAGTGGGAGTAGGAATAGGGTAGGCACGAAATGGGAACAGGAGCTGCGCTAGGAGGCATCTCTATTGAAGGAGCATGCTGTGTAATTTCGGCCTCTAACTGCTCAACATTTATTACTGATGTCGTTTCAAAAGTGATCTTCTTCTTATCTTCTTCATCCCTCCGATCCTTGACCTCAATGCGTCAGATGTCAGTAGAAGACAATAGAGTGATGTCAATGTCGGTCTATCTCACAAAGGGAACCCTAGCTCTACGACACAAGGTTGTGATCAAAATAGTGAATGAGAGTGAGGTCTGCTGCTGCTTAGCCCTCATAAGTATTTCGGGTGCAGTAATTGACCCCAAATTAAGTTCTTGCATATCAATGATGCAACCAGCCAAAACAGCATTAGGGTGGGCAGAGAATGGACTCGTTCGATAATGGAATGGGATTACTAGTATTGGACTGGAATATTGATGTTCCTTCTCTTGATAATTTCCCCCTCTGCCAACCACAGGGATGCAATATCACTCAATAATAGGGCCAACCTCCAAATTTATCCAAGGTATTGTTCTTAATTTTGTGAGCTAATGAATGGTGGGTCTGAACCAAACACCTCAAAAGATCATTAATATCTAACTCACTATAAGGTACCATCTCCCCACGTACCTTTACTGTATCAGTCGACTTGTGAATCACATTTACTCTACCTCTACTTTTGGCAACTAACCATGAATAAGTGTTATAGAATTCTCCAACCTAGGTGGGGATATATGGTCCATGGGGTTTGGTGAATCATTGAAACCCATGAAATCACATAGTCTCTCACACCTCCGAGTATCCTTGTAACACACATCAATAGACAACCTCCTTTATTCTAAAATCATATATATCCCTGTTGCCTTTAGTCTGTTTAGATTACAGGGAGTGATGACCTCAATTACTAAGTATAGGTGTGGTGGAAGTGGATCATGCACCTCCTTTGTCCTTAATTCGGTGCAGTGATATTTTGAGGATGGATTTGTAGAAGTTGGGTCATATATAGGGTTCTTAGACCCCTCTTCCTCTTCTTTGGATCTCATCCATTTGAGCTTTTGGGACCCTTTATCATCATATCGTTTGCTTCACACACCTTTGTTTTGCCTTTCCCTCGTGTTTTCTCTTCAAGTGTTGTGTAGATTCTTGTTGCGAAGGCTCCTCATGGATGACTATACCTTTGCGATACGAGGCACCTTTACAAGATAGGTGTTTAGAGAAAAACATGTCTTCAAAATAATAAAGAACAAAATGTGAGTGAAGGGTACTTGTCAAAGAATATAGTTAAAATGAATCAAAAATGAAAAATAAGTATGGGTCGCATAGATCGCCTAATGGACTCGACGGATCACCGAGTGACTTCGATGATAAAAAAAGAACATCACCTAATGTGATTGATTCAGCCTTTAACTTTTCAATTAAAAAGGGTAATGAGATGGTCAAGTTGGTGTACTACTGAATTGCGTCGGCGAGCTAACTGACCGTCACCCATTCTTATAGAACTTCTTAGGACATAACCTTGCAACTTATGCGATCAATACTCCTATCGACGATGTGCTGAGTAAACTCCGCAGACTAATACAAGATCACCTAATTCACCAAGAACATCCCTGCCCAAAAATTTAGAAAATTAACAACATGTCAGTCTCAGATCAAGGGAAAAATTCATATAACACAATCAATCCTATACTAAACCAATTCGGGACCATAATGTATAGACTTCCCCTAAGTCATTAGAATCCGATGAAATAATGAATTTTCCCTTAAGAAAGACGTCACCAAATCTATCATCGGGCCAATCCAGATTATTTGATTAGAGACATACTACTTAGAATTCACCCAAACAAAACCCAACATACACAATTTATGACCATTATCAGTTGACTAACCATAATATTGTTTCCAAATACAGACAGGCAAGCAATAATCCAACCATTACCCTAAAATTATCAATCATTGCACATTTATAGGGATCAATTTCAATAATTCACAAGTGACTACATGCATTTTAAGCACCAAACAACATTCAACAAATGAATAGTTCATGCACATTATAATTTCATATCCAAATCTAAGGTTTCTTCAGTCATTCGAACAACCGCTAAAAAATTAGAGTCCCAAACACCCAAAGGCAATCCACGATTAAGTATATGCTTTACCATGAAGAGGTCTACACAAATACCATATCTCTAATCCTGAAATTTAAGTAACTAGGGTCATAATTGGAAGAAATAAAACAACTTATTGGTGAATCAAGGAACTTTAAGCTACACACAACCTATTTAATACTAAAACTAATGACCCACAGCAAGAAGACACAATAATATCACTTACGCAGCTATATGGTGATAGAATATAAAAAAGAAAAAAAATAAGAAAACATACCTAGTGAGAATGAAGAACATGAGAACCTAATGCTCCAATTAAAGTGAAAATGGATACAAACAACTATGGTGATGTGACTAGGGAAAGGGAAAAATAATCTAAGTATGGAGGAAGTGAGAGTATGAAGTAAGAAAAAAGAGAAAAGAAATGAAAAAGGCCGGTTTAGGCTCTATAAGTCCATGATTGCTAAGTAATTGTGCTGAAGACATTTGGTGATGTATCAAATGTCCCCAAGCTCGCCAAATTTACCAGCAACTCCAGTGATTTTGATGCTCCAGAAGGCAGGCTCAATGGGCGTTGCTTAATATATTCAGTGATGCACCAAATTTTACTCCACTTCGTTGAATCTTACAGTGTTTCCAATGAATATCCATTCCCACAAAGCGATCTTAATAATGTTTGCCTAACATACTCGATGATGCATCGAATGAGTACAAGCCTATTGAGTTTTGGATTCTCTTCTTTTTTAAACTTCTTTCCTGCACATCCAACACACAATATTTATAACACCACTAATTTCTTGGGTTGCCTCCCAAGCAGTACCTTATTTAATGTTGTGACGCGATACAATCATTCTTCATATGTACATGACATCAACAACTTTCACTATTAGCAGTTTTCTATATATACTTTCAAACATTGCCCATTTACTCTAGAATGTTCACCCTTTGAATTCTCAATCTCTACATCTCCACTATGAAACACATGAGTAACTCTGAAAGGTTTGGAACACTCAAATTTTAATTTGCCCATAAATAACTTTCACCTTTAATTGTAAAGCAATACTTAGTCTCCAAATTTAAACTCTCGATGCAAGATCATTGAATCATGCCACTTCTTCATATTTTCCTTATACAATGTTGCACTCTTATACACCCTCAAATAGAATTCCTCTATTTCATGCAATTGATTTTATCGGGCATTCCATTCTTCAGCGCAATCAAAATACAACTTCTTTAAGGCCCATAATGATTTGTGTTCCAACTCTATAGGTTATGCCAGGCTCTCCCAAGAACTATTTGATATGGAGACATCTTGATTGGTATTTCGAATGTTGTGCGGTATGCTTATAGTGCATCAATAAGTCTCCTCGACTAACCAGTCCTATTACAACTGATCATCTTAGCAAGAATGTTCATAATTCTCTATTAGAAACCTCAAATTGGCCATTAGTCTATGGGTGGTAAGAAGTGGCTACTTGGTGCTTCTCAACATATTTTCTCAACAGTCAGGCAACCATTTTATTACAAAAGTGAGAACTATGAATGCACAAGTTGTGCCAAACTAGGGAAAATATACTATTTCACAAAGTTGATGACACCCTCCCCATCATTCCTTGGAAATGAAATGGCCTCCACTCATCTAGACATATAGTCAACAACCACTAAGATACACTTCTTCCCATAAGAGCTCAAAAACGGACCTATGAAGTCAATTCCCCATTCATCAAACAACTCAATTTCTAGAATAGGAGTGAGGCGAAGTTCATGCCTTTGACTTATATTACTTTTCATTTGGCATTATTGGCATCTCTTGACTAGAGTATTTGCATCCTGATACATAGTTGGCCAAAAGGAACCATATTGTAGCACCTTTAAGGCCGTGCAAACGCCACTATGATGATCATCAATTGGTGTTGCATGATATGACTTAAGTATCTCATTAGCCTTGACTTTTAGGGCACATCTCCTAATGATTTGATCAGCAGATTCCCTGGATATGGCATTATTTGCATCTCTTGACAAGAGCATTTGCTTATCGATACATAGTTAGCCAGAAGTAACCATATTGTAGCACCTTTATCACCATGCAAATGCCATGATGATGACCATCAATTGGTGTAGCATGATATGACTCAAGTATCTCATTAGCCTCGACTTTTGGGACACATATCTCCTAATGATTTGATTAGCGAATTCCCTGTATATGAATGATATATCCCAATAGTAGCTTTTCACATCAAGAAACAACTTCTTCTATTGATTTGGATTCAACCCCTCGGGTACAATACCACACACTAAATAGTTCGGATAATCAGTATATTGTAACACCTCCCAACGCGACTCAAAAAGTACCTATGGTGTATTTCTTGAATATCTTAACATTTGTGCATTATTTCACAAATTCGACTTCGTATTGTTTTTCAGGAGGACAAATTGTGTAAGAAAAGGTTGCATTCGATTTTTAGGCCACCCGTATCAAAAAATAATTTTTCATATGAAATTGCACAAACCAGAAGAGTGTGTGACAACTCCGCGTCGTCCACTTGTTCTCCCATAGTACAAAAGTGGCCTAAATCAATTCCTCAGCCAAAATAAGGGAAAAATTAATGTTCCTGAAAAATTGGATAGTAAGGGACCAAGGGCGCCACGTGCTAGTGTTCCCTAATAGTTCAAAAATTTCTAAACTTCTCCAAAATTAAGTGAGGACTTATCCCAATACCTTTATACATAAATACTCAAACATTATCCTATTATTAAACCTAAATCTCTCTCTAAATGCTCTCAAATCCTCCCAAAATTCTCTGTAGGATCCTCCATCAAGTTCTTCCAATTTCTTACAGTTTAAGCCTCCTCTATTGAAGACAAGGTTTCCAAAGGATTTTTCAAGGTTCTCTAACTCTTATCCATTAAAGTTTCAATGTTTAAAAGTATGTAGGTTTCTTTATCCATGGGTTGTTCCACCAATGGGACCCCAAAACCTATTTTATAAATTCATCAAGTTTTAATCACAAATTCCTCATGGGTACTTACTATTATTTCTATTAATGACAAATTATGTTGAGAATCTTCATCTATTGCATGGAATTGCATCAATTGATTTCAAGGATTTTTCCCTATAACCTATTTTATAAAATACAAAGCTATAAAAGTTATGATATCATGAGTTATTACAAGTTGATGATTTGATGAGATGAATATCACACACACACACACACACACACACACACACACACACACACACACACACACACACATATATATATATATATATATATATATATATATATATTATGTAAGTATTATTTAAATTGATGATTTTCATTACAATGATGCACAGTCCTCTTGAGTTACATGATTTAAATCTTGCATGTATGAACCCACCTAATTATCATATCAAGTTTCTAATGATGAATGATCTCCAATAATAAGGGTTCAATTACTAAAGTTTATGAAAGTTATGATGTTTGAATCCCTATTATGAATGTTAAACAGTGCGAAAGGACAATTCTCACCGAAAGATAGATCCCACTGTGATAAGTACCATTCTCACATGTCGGATCTCAAGTTATATGAGCTACTCTTATATACGATGATGATGATGATATATTTCTAAAGTTTATGAGTGAATATGAATATGCATATATTATCAAATGTATTTTATTAGAATGATATAGCACCAAATGGGATATTGAGGTGGGATTTGGTAGGAGAATCCTATTAGCAACCCTTTCTCTCATTAACTATGTGCTACCATAGGAGCCCATGTAGGGTTGACTAGTGGAACCACCTAAGCCGTATTATTCAATAAAGATGCATATGCGAATGTTGATAGAGTTCCACTTGGCAAGTAGTCTCCCCATGCTAGCATAGGAGGTTATATTTAGTTCCAAGTAGTAGATCACTTGATCTTATGGTTTAGTTATGTCATCTTCCATATATGTATGATAATAGGATGCTATGTTTATCTCTCATGAATGATTTTATCAAAGCATTCACATGCATGTTGTTTACGATCATGCATCTTGTTATGAGGCTTATCATCTATTGTTGTATTGCATCCCACATACTAGTGCATTCAAAGTACTAATGCATACTTTTTGCCTAGATAATCTATCCATGTAGAGATCGTCACTTCTGTCCATCCTTCTCCACATGGCTAGCTTGGTTCGTAAAGATTGTTGAGTGGAGAGTCCTCTATTTCGGGACAATATCTGATTTCTATCTTACTTATGTTGAGACTTTATTTTATTTTACTTCATACTTTGAGCCTACACATGTTTTAGAGGTGATGTTAGATACTGTGTACCTATTATACGATGTTGATTGAAAGTGATGATCTTCCTAAGTCCCTACTTCCCCATAGCTTGAGTCATACTTACCCTTCTCTTAGTCTTGCTAGTTATGTGATTCATGTAAATCCCATTCCCTTATTTATCCCCAAAGCACGAGTCCAAAGCTTCGATTCCCTTAAATCTATTTGTTGATGCTTGTTTGATATTTTACAACCAAGGATGTGCACAAGATATGCTAAGAGGCTTGTTTGGTTTACCTTTGAGTCTTCTATTCGCCATGTCACACCTAGGCCCTAAGCTTGGGTCTAACAAGCTTGGTATGAGAGCACTAAGTTTATAAATGGTCCTCACTAATCCAATAAATCGTGTCAAGTAAAGTCTTGTTCATGGTTGTGAAGCACATAATAAATGCATACATCATGAGAAACTAAAATGAATGGAATTCGAGGTTTTGAGAGAATACCCTAGGCTTGAGTAGAGTGGAATGGATGTGGATAGCGCCTCATCATGTCTGCTTCTTCTTCCTATGTAGCACCCTTAACTTGTTGCTTTCTCCAATGTACCTTGATAGATGCAACTCCCTCATTCCATAGCTTCTTCACTAGCCGGTCTAGAATATCAACTGGTACCTCCTCATAACTCAAATCCTCTTCAATGTTCACATCATGCAAAGGAGAGATGAAACTTGGATTACCTGTGAATTTCCTTATCATGGACACATGGAAAAATGGATGAATCAAGTGCAACTTGTGTGTCAGATCCAATTTATATTCTCTTTTTCCACTCTTCTCACCACTTTGTAGGGTCCCACATATCTAGGACTCAACTTCCTTTTCTTACCAAATCAGAAAACACCTTTCATTGGAGATACCTTCAAATAGACCCAATCACAAACTTGAAAATCAAGTTCCCTTCTTCTCACATCTAAGTAGGATTTTTTTCGGCTTTGGGTTGTTTGCAATTTCCCTTATGCTTTTAATTTTCTCCATATCATTCATCACCAAGTGCGGTCCTATTAATGTCACCTTATTGACTTTGAATTACCCGATGGGCGATCTATATCATTTACCATCCAACACTTAGAATAGTGCCATCCCACTACTTGCATCGAAGCTATTGTTGTAGGCAAACTCGATAAGTAGCAGATGTTCATCCGAACATCTCCTGAATTCTAACATACAAGTTCTAAACATGTCCTCCAAAGCTTGAATAGTCCTTTCGTCTTGCTCGTCAGTTTGAGGATAAAAAGTCGTACTCAACTTCACCCAAGTGCCAAGTCCTCTTTGAAAGGATTTCTAAAAGTGAGAAGTGAATTAAACTCCATTAGGGAATTTTAATTTAACCCAACGGGTTCTACAATTAATGGAGGCATAAGAACAATGCAACCAATCCATCCCTAGAATCACATCGAAGTCTACCATGCAAAGCTCAACTAAGTCATAGGGAATCACTTTATGCGGGATAAAAATGGGACAACCCTATAAACTCTTCGGGCTATTATACACTCACTTACAGAGTTACTCACCTCATAGGGCTCATAGAGGACTTCAGGACATGCATGAAACTTTTATGCAAAGAATGGGGTTATTAAAGACATATTTGCCCCCGGATCTAAAATTGCATATGCATCATAGTAAAAAACTCTTAACATACCAGTAACCATATCAGGAGCCTTTTCGACCTCTTGGCAACAAAGAAGAGCATAGAATAGATTGGTCCTTTAGGCACCTTGAACTGAAACCCTTTTAGCCTTGAGGCCTTGTGCCTCTACTCCTACAATCCTTAGCATGGTGGATATTCTTCCCACAAGTAAAGCAAGCATTTGGCCCAGCTAAGCACTCTCTTTTGTGATGCCTCCCGCACGTAGGAAAATTGGGACTTTGGGGCTTGGGAGCCACCCCCTTGTCTTTCCGGGAAGGAGGAGTGTTGGTGGATCCTTTTCCACTTTGCCTTTGGCCACGTTGGAATTTGTGACCACTGTCTTGTTAGTGAGAGTAGTTCCCACCATCCACAAGAGCCTTCTTAGACTCCCTTGCGCATTCACGAAGCTTTTCTTCCTCAATCTGCTCCGCATACATCATCGGATGGGAAATATCCATCTCTTTGACCAATATGACCATCTTGAACTCCTTGTAGACCAACTTAGAGACACCCAAAATAAACTTTCCCATGCGAGCCCTTGGACGCAACCATGAATACATTATACTTTGACATTGTGGTGGATTTGAGAGCATACTCCCTCATGCTCATGCTCTCTTGTTTTAAGTTGATGAACTCCTAGACCTTTGCCTCCCTAAGACCAATGGGGAAGAACCAATCCAAGAAGGCACATTTGAATTCCTCCTAACCAATAGGACTTGCTCTTTGGCCTCTCTTATCGGCCCATTGCTCGAATCAAATCTTATCCACTCCCTTAAGTTGGTAGGCCACCAACTCAGCCTTATCTTTGGATGAAATGCCCATCACTGCCACAACCCAATAAGATTCCTCAATAAACTCAATAGGGTCCTCGTCTATCTTTGACCCATGAAATTCTAGCGGGTTCATCCGCATAAATTTACATACTCTCGTGGACATAGTGGGCATTTAAGGAGGAATGACCACCTCCCTATTGCCTTGGTTGGAGAAGGCTTGGGCCAAAAAGGTGAATGCAACTCAAAACTCTGTGTGAGATACTCTATCAAATGGCCGGAGTAGAGGGACTTGTTCCTCGGGAGTGCCTCGCTGATAGGGAGCTCTTCGTGGCAGCATGATCTAGAAACAAGCATAATCCCATCTTTAGTTAGTGGAAAACTTATTGAACTCTAAGGCACGACATGAATAAGAAAGAAGGAAAGACCTTACAAAACCGTCTCATAACCTCTTACTCAAGATAGTGGCACAGTTAATAACCTTGAATGAGGAAATTAATGCTACGGGGTATGCATGGACATCCGAGGAACAGTTTAAAATCTTATTCTCTGATACCAAGTTTGTAATGAACCGACCTAGGGGCCTGGTTATCACACGGCGAATGAGATACCTGAAGGCACCCACCCAACCATCCAAGCATCTCAAGCATTCATAGGCGTTAAATTGAAACTTATGCGGAAGACATGAAGGGAATAGACTATGGGTCATTTTTATAAAGTGAAGCAACATTAAAAAGTAGTGAAAATAGATAAAATTATTTTGTCAATAAACATATCACTAATAGATAACGAACGAAACCGTCACGGTCAGTTTCCACCAAAAAGAAAGAAATCCATAAATAGTCAACATGGGATGTAAAAGCTTCAAAAGGGCCATAAATACATCATCTAAAATAAAAATACAGAACAAAGTGGAAAATGGGTGGAGTCCAAAACTAAGGACTCATCACAATAATAAGCTAGACGTGAATGCCAACTACTAGCCACGAGCCAGTGGAAAAGTGCCTATTCCTACATGGTTAAATCATGAAGGCAAGATATGCATTAGTACGTTTGAATGTACTAAATATGTGAGATGCAATGCACTGATGAAATTATGATGCCATCATAATTAAACATAACATATGGGTATACATAAGATTAAAGATTCGTGGAATATGCTTAAACATGCACAAAGAATACGACCCAGGTCAACATGAGACAATGCATAAGAAAACACATAAAGTAAAGACATATCTTTAGATCATAAAACTTGTGAGAATGAACCATAATAGATAGTAAGACCATGTGAGCTACAACATGGAATACAATGAACTCTTCCATTGGGAAAAAGCCAATACACTCCTTTCATTGGGAAAAGGGGAATCTACTTTCCAAGGCAGATATCCAAAACATAAGTATACCACTAATACATAAAGAACGGAACCGGCATGGTCGATTTCCATCAAATAGAAAGAAATTTATAAATAGTCACCATGGAATGTAAAAGCCTCAAAAGGGCCATAAATACATTGTCTAAAACATAAATACAAAACATAGTGGAAAATGAGTTGAGTTAGAACTAAGGGCTTACCACAATAATAAGTGTCCATGGGCAGCGTGGCATATGCTGAAGGTGGAAATAAAGAATTAGTCAAAGAATTGCACCATTTGGCGTACTTCAGTGTAAGGATGAATAACTTGGCTAATGGTGGTATGTTAGTGCCTAATAGGGTGGAATCCTCCATAATTGAGGAAATTAAGACAAAGCGAGACAAGGAACTTACTCTGATGGAGTTGAAAATGTTGGTGGCTAATAAAAAGGTAGAAGTCTTTTCACAAGGGGAAGATGGAGTATTACACTACCGATGTAGATGGACTAAGAGAGAGGATACTTGATGAAGCTCATAACTCCAGGGACTCCATTCATCTGGGATTCACCAAAATGTATAGAGATTGGAGGGAAGTGTATTTGTGGAACGACATGAAGACAGACATAGCAAAGTGTGCGACGAAATGTGCCAAATGTCAACAAGTCAGGGTAGAACACTAAAGACCTGGTGGTTTGACTCAAGATATTGATATACTAACTTGGAAATGAGAGATAGTAAACATGGACTTCATTACGGGGTTGCCAAGGACTAGAAAACAATTTGACTCAATATGGGTAGCTGTGGACAGAATGACGAAAGCAGGCCACGTTTTGCCGGTGATGACTTCTCATAGTGCCGAAGAGTGCCGGTTACATCCAAGTGTCGGTGAAGTTGCACGGGGTACCATTGTCCATTATATTAGATAGAGGTGCTCGATTTACGTCATATTTTTGGATGTCATTCCAAAAGGGACTTAGCACAAAGGTGAAGCTAAGTACCACATTTCATTCTCAAATGGATGGACAAGCCAAAAGAACAATACAAACCTTAGAGGATATGTTGTGGGCTTGTGCGCTTGATTTTTAAAAAAGGTTTGGATGATCACTTACCTCTTATTAGATTTATACAACAACAGTTTTCATCCAAGTATTGGTATGGCTCCATTCAAAGCATTATATGGTTGACGGTGTAGATCAGCGATGGGATTGTTTGAAGTTTGAGAAATGTCCTTCATCGGGCTAGATTTGGTACTCAATACTATGACGAAGGTAAAAGTCATAATTGAAAGGTTGAAGGCTGCCCAAAGTCGCCAAAAGTCATATGCCAATGTGAGGAGGAGAGAACTAGAATTTAATGAAGGTGACCGGGTGTATTTGAAAGTCTCTCTGATAAAAGAAGTGATGTGTTTAGGTAAAAAGGGCAAATTGAGTCCAAGGTATATGGGACCTTATGGAATAGTGAGAGACACTGGGAAAGTAGCTTATGAATTGGATTCACCTATGGAATTAGCTATGATTCATCCGATGTTTCATGTTTCCATGTTAAGGAAATTCTTGGGTAATCCAAATTCCATTGTTCCATTGAAAGATGTGTCTATTAAGAAGGATTTGACTGACGAAGATGTACCAGTGGAGACTTTGGATCGGCAAGTGAAGAAATTGAGAAATAAGGAGGTTGCATCCGTCAAAGTGTTGTGGAGAAATCCATAACTTGAAATTGCTATTTGGGAGGCTGAAACGGATATGATGAAATGATCTTTCTTCTTTCCTACTACTCAAGCCTAACGTACCTAATATGATCCATTCCAAATCCTCACAAATATGTATCTCATGTTAGATTTCATACATGCATGATTATAAAACTGTTTTTGAATGATATTTGTGTCACGACCCAAAAATGGGTGTGATGGAACTTGCTCAATCCCACCATAACAAGTCAGCCTAAACCCAACAAGAAAAAGAAATAACGTGCGAAAGTAACTAAATAAGATAGATAAGTAAAGCTGAAAATCTTCAAAACTTAAACACTTTCCAAGGACTGGCTGTCACGTGTGCAAGCCACTAGCAATACAAAAATCAAAAGAATTACATCTCTGAACTGTCTTTTTTCTCGAATAGAAAAAAATAGAAAAGAAATAGGAACAAAAGAGTCAGCCAGATGACAATAGCTACCTCTCTAAATCTCCTGGGAAGCCTCGGATTATCAAGGAAAAATACTACTCACTATCGAGGCTCAGAACCTACACAAGTGTAGAAGCAAGGGTGAGTACCAAAAACAACAATTCAACCAATAAAATAGAATAAGTCCAATAGAATACACAAACTTCTTTCCTCCCAACCTACCTCCACAACTATAACCTGTACAGAAAATCAGCCCAGCCCAACAACACATAATACACAATAAAGATAGTTTTTTTTTCACAATATCACAAGTCAAAATCACAAGCCACAATTCACAAGTGATAACACAATCAACCACAAGAATAACATCATGCTACACAAGAATATGGAAGGAAATACTTATGCAATAATCACCAGTAATGACCTCGGCATCATAATATCACTAAAAAGTACCTCAACATCACAATATCGCCGATAAAGACCTCGGCATAATATGATCACCGGCAAATACCTCAGCATCGTAATATAACCAGTAAAGATCTCAACATCACAATCTCGCTGACAAAGACCTCGGTATCATATCTCGACCAGTAATGACCTCGGCCCCAATTTTTACCATCTCACTCATATCAATATCCAGAAGCAATGCAAATATGTGTGACATAGAATAAATGAACATGGGATGACGTCCACAACAAATCCACTCATAATCACCAACCACAACAATATATCTCAAAAATAGAATTTTCATCACTTAGCTACATTTTAAAATTTAAGTGTCACAACACCACACCAACTCACATTTACATCTAATCACCTCAATTTTTATAATATTAAAATATTTCAAGAATCATAGATAGAAGAAAGGATAATTTGAGAATTCTACAAGAATTATAAAATTTTGAAAGTTCACTTGCCTTAGTCAAATCACGATCAATCAAACACTTGAACCTTTCCTTTCCGAATAGAATCCAAAGTACCACAATCTAGTTAAAGACATAAACACAATAAGGTTTTTGAAACTGACCACACAAAAATCGATAGTCAAGTTCTCAAATTTTTAAGCATAGGATTTCATCTTAATTCCTCCAAATAACATAACTTCAAAGAGGGTTTACAGCCTCAATCTTTTGAGAATCAACTTGAATGCCCTTGCTAGAAACAATATGACCCAAAAATGCCACAGATGCTAACCAGAACTCACATTTGGAAAATTTGGCATACAACTGTTGGTCCTTAAAGGTCTGAAGGATAATTCTAAGATTGTTAGCTTGCTCCTTCTCATTTTAAGAGTAGATTAGGATGTCATCTCTGAACACAATGATGAACATATCTAGGTACGACCTAAAAACCCTATTCATAATATCTATGAAAGCCACTAGTGCATTTGTCAATCCAAATGACATGACCAAGAACTCATAAGGACCATAGCGGGTTCTTAAAGCTATCTTGGGATGTCACTTTCTCTGACTTTGAGCTAATGGTACCCAGATCAGAGGTCTATTTTGGAGAAACAAGCAGCACCTTGGAGTTCTTCAAACAAGTCATCAATTCTAGGAAGAGAACACTTATTCTTTATGGTGACCTTATTTAACTGGCGGTAATCTATGAAAATTCTTAAAGAACCATCCTTTTTATGCATGAAGATTACTAGAGCACCCCAAGGTAAGACGCTTGGACTAATTTAACCCTTATCTAGGAGGTTTTCAGCTACGTTTTCAACTCTTTTAACTTTGAAGGAGCCATACAGTACAGAGGAATAGATATGGGTAGAGTATCTGGGAGGATGTCTATCCCAAAGTTTATCTCCCTGTCAGGAGGGACTACAGGTAGGCCATCTATAAAGACTTCTAGGAATTTATTCACGACTGGTACAAACTGGAGAAATGGTATCTCGGCATTGAAATCTTTGACTCCCTTTGGAAATTAACTTTCTAGCTTTGAGATATGAGACAAATTGACCTTTCGGATAAAATGAGCTAACCCTCCACTCTAAGACTAGCTCATTAGAAAATTGAAACTTGACCACCTTTGTTCTGCAGTCTATGGAGGCATAACAAGCATGAAGCCAGTCCATGCCTAGAATGACCTCGAAATCTACCATGTCTAACTCAACCAGATCTGCTAAGGTACTTTTATGGTAAATCAAAACTGGATAACCGCAATAGATTATTTGAGTTAGAATAGATTCTCCAATAGGAGGGGAAATACTAATAGGGTCAAGAAGACATTCTAGACTGATCTCAAACTTCGTGGCTACATAGGGAGTCACAAATGATAATGTGGCACCTGGGCCTAACAATGCATAGACATCATAAATAAATACTTTAAGCATACCAGTAACCACATCTGGTGAGTTCTCCTGCTCCTGTCTAGTGTCCAAGGCATATAGATGGTTTATGCCCTTGCCTATTACTGATGTAGCACTCCTCTGAACTGGCTTACCTTCTGGTGCTGAAGAAACTAACTGAGATTTGTTATCACTAATATTTTGCCTTCCTATAGGACAATCCTTCAAAAGGTGCCTTCCTGACCACATCTAAAATAACCATTTGTGCCCACAAGGTACTCTGATAGGGTGAGACCTGCCACACTTACCACAAACTGGATAACGAGTCAATCCTTGAGCTATGTTCTTCTGTTACTTGCTGCTTTGAACTCTACGGTTCTCTGATCCCTGCTCAATCCTGACCCTCGGTGTAGGTGCACTAGCAGACGAAGGTGCTGGTCCAGATGCCTTAGGCTGAAAGAATGAATGACTAGTACTTCCATCCCCATTCTTACCGATCTCCTTGCCAAATGTCTTGACCCTCTTATTTCTGAACTCCTCTCTATCCTGCATTTTATCCTTCTTCACTTGTTGCACATGAGTCATTAAGCGAGCTATGTCCATATCCCCACTTGGCATAGCATTTTCGCCCCTCTCTTAGTCATCCGTGAGAGCTCTGAGACAAATAAATCCATCCTAGTATGTATGCCAGTCATCATAGACGAAGCATAACGGGACAGCTGAGTGAATTTGAGGCTCTACTCCCACACACTCATAGCTTCCTGCTTCAAATTCAAAAACTCCCTCACCTTAGCTTGCCTCAACTCTCAAGGAAAGTACTATCCCAAAATGGCCTCCTCGAACACTGCCCAACGCAAAGCTCGCACCCCTTCTGCTCTACTTTCCTTCAACTAATCAAACCAGAGTCTAGCTACTCCCTTGAGCTAGTAGATAGCCAACTCAACTCGTTCTGCTTCACCTATATACATAACGTGAAATACTTTTTGGAGCTCCTCAACAAAGTTTTAAGGATCCTCCTTCACATCAGACCCCATGAACTCATGTGGGTTCATCCTCAGAAATTCTTGAATCCTAGTAGTATTTGAACCATCATGTCTGCAATCTCCCTATCGTCCTCCCTATGTTGTGACTGCTTATGGCAAACTGGATGGCTTGGTAGATCTTAGCATTAGAGATATCCGCTTGCGGTGGCTGCTAAATAAGCATAGCTGGACCTCTAGGTCCCTCAGGAATTGGTCGATTAGGCCTAGTTTGCATTCTGCTTGGTTGGGCATCCTCTACCTATGGCGAGTCTAGCAGCTCTACGTGGAGGCATGATCTGAAAAACAAGGTGTGAACACATGAATTAGAATGGACTAAACATAGGTAAACTTTGAAGCACGAAAGGGAATACAATTGATAGTGACACTTTCTAATGCTTTGTAGCCTCCCTATTATGGATGTTGCGCACTTCACACCAATGATATGGACTCTAATAGATACGATTCCATAGACACCCAGGACATTTGAACTCTATGCTCTGATACCAAGTTTTCCATGCCCCAAGTTGACACAATGGGCATGGCGGGCACCAAGAACCATTTATGGTCCCAAGCAAACCACTTGGCCTGGCTACTTTACTTAACGGAAGGCTCAAATAATAAATAATAAGCTTAGATATAATGTACTAAATGGATTGCAATTGTCTGAACAACTAAGCATAGGAAATATCCCAACAATTGAAAATAATAACTGAAACTCCTAATATATAGTCTATAGAACCTGTAACTAGAATAATCTGAAACAACTATCGTGACAGGCCCACGGTAACCACAACTTAAAAAAATGCAAAAAGAACACATAGATAAAGACTCCAAAGCCTCTGACTGGTAATAGGCCTCACCAATGGTTGAATGAAATATTGGTCCTCAATGGAGCGTCTTCTGAGGGACTCTATTACCTGCATCTGCATCAGTACGTGGAACGTACGAACAATTAAAATAGACAAAACTGGGAACTTAGGATAGGGTACTATACTAAAAAGTAGCTAACACATATCTCAAAATAGGACAGCACAAGTAATAAATAAAGTGTATGCTGAAAGTAAAAACATATGCTGAAACTTTGTATGCAAGAATTAGTTTACTTTAGCTTGGGGAGTTTTTCTAACCGATAACCATCAGTATGAGCTTCGTGATGATACGACATCTTGCCCATACTGCCAGAGTCATCCCACACATTGCAAGGGTAAGGGGTAAAAACTAGGGGAGTAGATCCATCACATAACTGAGCCATCTAAGTGGAAATGAGGAGTTGTACTTTCAATACAATCCTATCCTATGCAGGCTACGTAGTTTATTAGTTCAAGTTATTATTACTCTTGCTCATATTGATGCTCAATAATACTCCCAAAATCACTTTTACAATGCTCATACTTAAAAGAATACAATCTACTCTAGGTGTTACTTTTCTTATTTTTGGGACTCAACCCAACTTAGCATTCTCTTACCTTTTTTCAAAAATGTCCAAAATCATAGGTTTCATACTTCACTGTTTACAAAATATCTATGCTAATGCTTTTCTTATATTTGAAGCAAGAATTGAAAATTCATAGATTTTCATAGTAATTTTAGGGTTTAACTAGTTTATCAATGAAAATTAGTATCTCAACCTAAGACCCCAATATAAAAGAAAAATTCAGTAAATTATATGATTTTCTTCAAAAAAAGCATAAACAAGAACAATTACTCAAAATAAACAAATCTTGCTTCCAACTAATAACTTAATACTTGGAGAAAGTTGGTAGTTACATGATGGTGAAATAATGTAGAAGATTTCTTTTAGGCCTTACAAACTTGTGGGACTTAAATTCTTGAAGAAATTTGAAGAAAGTGCTTGAAAGCCCTAGCTTTTTCCCTTTTGAAACTACATTCTGAGTTTGGAGAGTGGTTAAATGTTAATGATATAACGAATCACGTTTTAGGGGTTTACTTAAGTGAAAACTCATAAGTTTAAGCTTAAGGGGTTAGAAAATATGAAAGTACCCCCCCTTTAAAATCGTTGTTCAAGTGGGGTACGAGTCCATCTATGGCCCGTAGAAGTTTTTACGGCCCGTAGGAACCCATCTATAAGTTTTTGGACAGATTTCGGGGTCACTGGCTCAATTCTACAAGCCCAATCTACAGCCTGTAGAAGTTTTTACGACCCATATTTGGGTCCATAAGTTCTGGGACTCAAAAATTGACTAGCAGATATTTTTTTACAAGTTGACAGTACGGCTCGTATCTCAATTTATGACCCATAAGTCAAAATTGTAGAAACAACTCTACACTAATAGTCTATAGTAAACAGGTCATAATGTTTGACTCCAAGCTCCAAATGAGGTGAAATCATTTGTGTTGGAAAGCTAATTAAAAGAGCTTTCATTTGATAGGTTATAGGCCACCTAATTATTTGTATGCTATGAGGTATGGTTATTTTAAAGTTGAACCCTTATATAATCCAAAGTGAAAACCTTAATCGGCAGGGAAATTTTGAACTAAACTATGCACTAGGGGTCTCTTATGACCCGAATTCACTTCCAACGAACTTCCCACCTATATTAATGATCCTTAAAATATAAGTACTAGTAAGACATTACTAGATATAATCTTATGTATTTGCAATGACGAATTTCCAGATCTTAAAAGTAGAATTGTAAGATGTTACAATATAGCCCTTGGGGTCATTCGTCCTCAAGTGAAGGTGAAACTGGGGAATATAAGCATGTTTGCTACTCATGAACTAGTTTATCAACAAGAAGCTATCCAAATATCTTATTACTCAGATTTAAGGGTGTATCACAACTCAATGATAGGAATAAGGAGTATTACTTTCATGCTCGTCATTGGAAAGCACGAATAGGGGAGGATATCTAGCTTTCATATCTGCCTCAGCTTCCGAAGTAGCTTCATCAATGAACTGGTTCCTCTGCAATACTTTAATACAAGCAATTTCCTTGGTCATTAATTTGCAAACTTTGCGATCTAGTATCTGAACTAGGATCTCTTCATATGACAAGCTATCTTTGACTCCAATACTCTCTATAGGCACCACTAGTACGAGGTCTCCCAAAAACTTCTTAAGCATAGAAATATGGAACACTGGATGAATAACAACTAACTTTTATGGCAATTCCAATTCTTATGCCACATTATCGATCCTCCTAATAATCTAGTACAGGCCACTATATTGAGGACTGAACTTCCCCTTTTAATCTCATAACTTCCTTCATTGGTGAAACCTTTAGGTACACCTAATCACCTATCTCAAATTCCAAATCTATCCTTCTAACATTGGTATAAGACTTTTGTCGGCTTTGGGCTGTCTTTAGTCTCTCTTGAATAACTTTCACCTTCTCCATAGTCTGATGGACTAAATCAGGTCCTATCCATCCTGCCACACCAACTTCAAACCACCTAATAGGAGAGTTACACTTCCTCCATTCATACCAAAACACATTATATTCAACAATCTCATAAGGGCCCACATACCAGGGGCCCCTCATACCAAAACACATTACACCCTTCAAGGGTAAAACCTTCTTATACATTCAATCATTGACATGAAATTCAAGATCCCTTCCCCTATCATCTGAATAGGACTTTTAGCCATTTTCAACTTTTTCCAAATTAACTTTACCTTCTCCATAGGTTCTAACACCAAATCTAGGCCAACCAAAGCCAGCTCACCTATCTTTAATCATCCCATTAGGAATCTATATCTCTCTCTACACAAAGCTTAAAATGGTGTTATCCTGATGCAAGCATGATAACTATTGTTGTAGGCGAACTCAATAAGCGATAGATGATCATCCTAATTGCCTTTGAACTCCAATACACCATCCCTCAACAAGTCTTCCAAGGTTTGAATTGTCCTTTTGGCTTGTCCATTGGTTTGAGGATGGAAAGTGGTGCTTAACTTCACCCTTGTACCAAGCCCCTTCCAAAATGACCTCCAAAAGTGAGAAGTGAATTGGGTACCATGATCCGACATAATAAACAAATACACACTATGCAATCTAACCAACTCCTAAATATGTAACTTGGCCTAATCCTCGGCACTAAAAGTAGACTTAACCGGTGTAAAATGAGTCAACTTGGTTATCCTATCAACAATCACTCAAATACAGTCGTACGGCTTCCAAGTACGGGGCAAACCTATCACGAAGCTGATGTTCATATCTTCCCACTTCCAAGTAGGAATGTCAACATCTTGGGCCAAGCCATCAGGCCTTTGGTGTTCTACCTTTACCTGCTGGCAAATAGGGTATTCGGATACGAACTTGGCTATGTTCCTCTTTATGTCATTCCACCAATACACCTCTCTCAAGTCTTGATACATCTTGGTGGATCTCGGGTGTATAGAATAAGGAGAGTTATGGGATTCTCTCAAAATTACCTCCCTAAGGCCATCAATATTAGGGACACATAACCAATCTTGATACCGACTTAAGATAAAACCTCTATCTTCTTTTCGGCAACCAACTTCTTTAATTCAACCAATGACAGGTCTAGATCTTATTTTTCTTTGAAATTAACAACCACAGAAGATTTAGCTCAACTTTGAACATGAATGCCACCATTATTAGAATCAATGAACCTAACACCCAATCCAGTCAAACAATGTACATCCTTCACCAACTCCTTCTTGGTCTGATCAACATGAACAATATTACCCATAGATAATCTTTTGAGGGTATAAACTATAACATTTTCCTTGCCTAGATGGTATTGCCCACTCAGTTTATAGTCTTTAAGAAGTTCCAACTTGGCTCAAGTTAAGATCTCTTTGGGTGAACACATATTGCAAACTCTTTTGATCGGTGACAACATCAACATGAACCCCATAAAGATAATGTCGCCAAATTTTCAAAGCAAAGACCACAATTGCTAATTCAAGATCTGAGTTGGATAATTTTGTTCATGCACCTTCAACTGTCTAGATGCATATGCTATAACCTTGCTATGTTGCATAACCATATAACCCAAACCAATTTGAGAAACATCATTATACACCACAAACCCATCTAAGATCTAGTAATATCAACACCGGAGTTGATGTAAGCCTATACTTCAAAGTTTGAAAGCTCTTCTCACACAAATCTGTCCATAGGAATTTGGCCTTTCTTTCAGTCAACTTAGTCAATGGAGAAGCGATAGATGAAAAACCCTCTACAAATCTCCGATAATAACCAGCCAACCCAAGAAAACTCTGAATATCTAAAGGAGACAATGGTCTAGGCCAATTCTTCACATCCACGGTCTTCCTTGGCTCAACATTAATACTATTACTAGATACTACATGACCAAGAAAGGCTACCTCATGCAACCCAAAATCACATTTACTGAACTTGGCAAATAATTGTTTGTCCCTCAAAGCCTGAAGAATAAATCTCAAATGATCCATAGGCTCTTGCTCACCTCAAGAGTAAATCAAAATATCATCAATAAAAACAACCATAACAGTGCTTGAATAATTGATTCATGAGGTCCATAAACACCTCCATAGCATTAGTCAACCCAAAGTATATCACCACGAACTCAAAGTCCCCTTATCTAGTTCGAAAAGCTATTTTGGGAATATAAAATTCCCTTACCCTCAACTAATGATAACTGGAACAAAGATCAATCTTGGTAAAGTGAATAGAACCCTATAACTGATCAGACTAGTCAATCCTCGGCAAGGGATATTTATTCTTTATAGTCGCCTTATTCAGTTGTCGATAAATACACATCTAAAATAAACAATCCTTCTTCCTCATAAATAAAACAAGAGCACCTCATGGTGATATACTTGGCCTAGTAAAATCCTTTTCCAACAAATACTGCAACTAATCCTTCAACTCTATTGATTCAGCCAGTGCTATACAATAAGGAGGAAAAGAAATAGGTTGGGTATCAGGAAGAATATTTATGCCAAAGTCTACTTACCTTTCGGGAGGAATACCGGGCAAATCCTCGAGAAAGACTTCTGAGAAGTCATTAACCACAGGAACCAAGTTAAGAGTACAAGGCTCGGACTCAACATCTCTAACCCTCACTATATGATAGATGAACCCCTTAGAAATTATTTTATAGGCTTTGAGATAAGAGACAAACCGGCCTTTAAAAATGGAGTCACTAAAAACCTACTCAAGAATAGCCTCATTTGGAAATTGAAACTTGACCTTTCAGGTCTTACAATCTATAGAGGCATCAGAAGCATGTAACCAATCTATCCCGAGAATAACATCAAAATCAACCATCTCAAGTTCACCAACATCACAAAGAAGGACTTTACGAAAAACTAAAATAGGATAACCCTGATAAACTCTAAGGGCTATAATAAACTCACCCACAGGAGTATAAACTGAGAATGGCTTACTTAATATTTTAGGACTACTACTAAACTTAATAGCCAAGAAAGCAGTGACAAGATAAATTTACACCCTGATCAAGAAAAGCATATGCATCAAAATCAAAGACTTTTAACATATCTGTCACCACATCCGGAGTCTCCTCCACCTCCTACCTATCATATAGAGCATAAAACCTATTGTTGCGAGGGGCACCACCTAGTTGAGCCTTTGGTTGCCTTTGACCATCCAAAACCACCAGGATTTTTTCTAGAGCACTAGGAAAATCTATAAGCTTGTGGCCCATCTTGCAACACCCATAACAAGCACCTATCTTTTAAGAATCAACTTGGGTGATTCTTCCAATACTTGTCACATCTAGGATGTACTGGCCCACCCTTACCTCTTGCCTTGAGATAAGGCACTCTATTATTAGCAACCCTCATTTTAGAAATTTGGCCTTGTTGAAAGCGACTATTACCACCACCATTTCTAGATTTAGAGAACCCACCATCATAACATGCCTTTTTAGAATCATTCATTCTCCTTTTTCTTGAGCTTATCCCCTTCAATTTGTTCAGCATATGTCATGAACCTAGAAATATGCATCTTCATAATAAGCATGGTCATGCAACATTCTTTAACAACCAAGTCAAAAATCCCTAAGATAAACTTGTGCATTCTAGCATGGTGGTCAACCACTAGTGTAGTAGTATATTTGCAAAGTTTTGAGAACTTGACGACATATTTCCTCACTTTTATTCCACCCTTCTTGAGGTTGATAAACTCTGTTAATTTAGCATCCCTAAGCTTAAGAGGACCGAAAAAGCAAATTTGAACTCTTCCCAGCCAACCCTACCATCATCCACTCTATTAGTGAACCATTGAGTGCACCACACCTAATCCACTTTCTTCAACTGGTAGGTAGCCAACTCAGCCATTTCTTTAGAAGACACCCTTATAATATCCAACACTTTGTAGACCTCATCGATTAACTCCTAGGCATCCTCATCAAATTTGGAACCATAGAACTTTGGAGGATTCATCTAGTCAAAGTCTCTCGCCCTGGTAGCTGCGGTGGGTACATATAGAGGTGAGGCCTATCCAACTTGGGCCGCCATAGATCGAGCCATCACAGCAATCACAGTTTGAAATTCACCATTAGTACCTAGTTCTCCCATAGGCTCTAGAGGACATTGGTACTCATTGCCAGGAGCCTGTCTAGGCTGAGGTGCACTCCTTTGAGGCATCGTCTGAAAAGTCATCAAAGAAAATTCATCAGATTTAGGAAACTTTAGGATGCATTCTGGGGCACGACATGAATCATGAAGAAGTGAGACATTTCCTTAAATGTCTTATAGCCTTCTGATATTGCCCAGGTTTCACCTCCTTTTTGAGGATAAAATAGTCATTGTCAAGAAATAGAACCTAACCAAGGTTAAGGTCGAACTGATAGGAAATAAGCGGGCTCAAGAGAATTCAATGACTATAATTTGAGTGATTAATCAACTTACTTTCCCAAAGGGGGGGTTGCAATAATAAGTAGAAAAGTAAACCTAACACACACAAGAATTAAACCCTTTGGTCTAGGCGAGAGGTGAATTTCACTACATAACTTGGCCCATCTCCTCAGTGTGAATTACTAACCCTTACCTATTATTCCCGGTACAACCTCCCCTTGTCCCATTCGATTGATTAAACGAGAACATATTAATCGATTATTGTTAATTAATCTCTTTTCCTATTCATTACTACCTTGGTCCAGTCAGTAACACTAGGTGGGTTCTAATGTTGGCCACCACTATAAAACGTGCAAATCAAAGAGAATTAATCAATACATTCATGCACACTTTCCAAGAATTATGAAGTATCTGATTTTACTTCGTTAGTTCTTCATTGTTCCCATAATCATAGTTGTGGATTTAGCTGCTCATGATTTATGTAGATGCAAGACTCATGAATTGGAATAATATAATAGAGCACATACACAATTGAATTAAAAACAAGAAAATCTAACTTCAAAGGGAATCACAAGATTAATGATTAAACAAAAGTACAAGTGTTCTCAAAACCCTCCAATGTTATCTCACTAATTTTCCTCTCTAAAGTTTTCTAATACTGTGCAAAAACTTCATGAAAAATACCCTAAAAACCTATTTATAATATTTAAAATACAAGTCCTAAACACAATAGGATAGCTGGGTTGGCACATATCATTAATAGGTTTACGGGTTGTATTACACTCTGTGGCCCCTAGTCGGGATGTCGCATAGTGTTGCTGGAAATCTAGACTTCAAGTTTGTGATAACCCTCTATGAATCGTAAAGTGATTTGCAACCGTAGGGGTTTCGTATAATGAATCTTCATAAAGTTTGAATCTCTGATCTTTAGGGCACGAACCATATTCTATGACTTGTAAATCATTCCACGACTCATCTGCATATTTGTAAATCATTCATCCTCTCACTAGAATTATCCATGAAACCTACTTCACGGCCCGTAGAGTAAACTACGACCCGTAAAGGGTCTCGTACTGCATCAAAATCTGCAACTTCCGTACTTTCTTCCTGAAATTGAGGCCAACCCTGGAATCTTGAAAATATAACAAAAAACACATCAAACCAACTAACATCGCATTGAGAACACACAAAATTCCAAGTTTTAAGCATCAAAAGTGTTGTATTTTTATAGCACATCAACACCCTCAACTTAAAATTGTTGCTTATCCTCAAGCGATGGACTCAATCTATGTAAGTAATATAGTAACACACAAACCTCAATCCAATAACATATATCACATTAATTTTAAACTCAAATACCCACACCACCTTTTTAAAATAGAATCAGATAGCTATCTAGCAAACCAATACGAAGTAGTGCATGTGACAACACAACTATGACAAGTGAGGTACTATCAACAATCTACAATCACTGAGTAAGTCTAATGCTAATCATGCAATGCAAGTGGCCTCACAGAAAGAAGTCTCATATCTCATACTCAATGATATTTTCATGTATAACCTTGGGATCGATGATGTAAAACGACTTACTCTCACAAAAGATATTCATGCATCATGCCCAATACCATAGGCTTTCCCCTATACTCATGACGAAAACCTTCAACTACTTGGACTAGGATCACTTTAGGACTTTCTTGGCTCGTAACATAGGCTCAGGGGGCTTTAGTATGGTATTTTGGGAACATAGTGACTAAAGGCCCTCTTTAACACTACGTTTTCCTACACTTTAGCCCTACCAAATCTGCTATTCTCCATCTCATTCTCCCTTTCTCCTATTCAAACTATTCTGGGCACTTTCTTTTCATTTTTCATCTTTTTGCCTTACTTTTAAACTTTATTTTTCTATTTAACTCACAACTAAGGCATCACTTATTTTTTTCTTGCACCCAGTACATGATTTTTCTCCTTTTGTCTATATCACTAACTTTCCCCTTATTTTTGTGTCTCACCCATACACCAGCCACCCTTAATTTAGGTTTTTTGCCTCAGTCAAGGTGTACAATGTTCAAGGACGGACCAGAGCCAATTTCAGGATTTTACGACAAAGCTAGGTTGATTAGGTGTTTGGCAAAAATAGGTACATGTTAGGCTCAAACATTAGGAACAACTGATATACTGCAATTTTAGTTGGTCATTTAGGCTAAGTGGACTTTTAAGAACAATGGCCTAAGATCCGTTCCTAATCTAATTAATCTATGGTCTGACTTAAAGTAACAGGGCAAGTTCTGAATTAGCATACAACACATGAATTTAGCAATTTAAGCTCACAGTCACATGGTACTAACTACATTATCAACAAAAGACACTCAAATCATACTTCTTATCTCAATTTACCCTCACTTATAAGAGGAAACATTGTGAACACACCTAAACATGCATGGTTGCTATCTAAACTAACTAATCAAAAAGTTTTGTGGGTATCATTTTTCAAAACAAAACACAAAACATGCTATATTCCACAAGTATTAGTACTATATGCTACAAATATTACCTAAACACCTAAATGTGTCGATTCAACAAAAAGTAAACATCCATGGGGAAAAGAACGCAGGCAAGAAAACTCTAGGATCAAAAATTGGGGTAGTTATGGACCCAAGCTACTCAGACTTTACTGAGGCCTATAACTTCCCACACCCTATCAAAAAAGAGGTGCATTGTCCCCAAGGCACACAATCAAACAAATGAAACATACATGGGCGCCTAAGCGCCAATGTGTGGCTAAGTCTAACCACCCTCATCCTGCGTGGTAGTCTCTTCAGTAGTAGCACTCTATCCGGAAGGGCTAATACCCCTCACCCTCTCAAGATATCAAGTATGTCGTCTCTCCTCTTACTATCTCGACTCTCTTAAGATAAGCACAAGTTCCTTCTACTTTGTAAGCCTCGCACGTGAGCATACAACATCTGGATCATCATCCTTTATGCAGTGTTTCTTTCTATTGGAAGGCTTGACAGGCTCATTAGGAGCGAAAAAATGCACCACCGATAGTGTGGTCTCTGGTAGTGTCATCGATGCTACAAGTGCTACTGTCATATCGGCGCAGAGCTGCTGGATCTCTGTCTGGATGGTCATTAACTCTGCTGGCTAGGCTGTGCACAGGCTCTACTGTACCTTCACGTCAAAGGCGTTGATGTCGGAATCCAAGGTAGAGAGATGGTCCTGAATAGTAGCAACCGCGAATGCCTACATACAACCCTCCAAGTCTGAAATCGCCTGGCAGACCTAGGGCCTAATCTATTAAACAAGTTGAGTCAACTATGACTCAACATGAGATAACTTCTGTGTCATGGCCTTTATAGATATGGCGGACATGTAAACTATGCCCACGGGAATAGTTTGTGATGATGTGGCTTGTGGTGTAGGAATAAAAGTAAAGGGCCCCCTATCCTCATCAGCCTCGGGCTACAAAGGCCTATCCTTAGTAACAGCAGTAGTGGCGGTGGTATTGTGTGGAACCTCAGGCGGTGGCACTGGGGCAAACATCTCTGGTATAGGAGCAGGCTGCTGCTGTGTTCGCCGATGTGCCACCGGGTTCTCCTCGTCAATCTGCTCAGCAATGAGGTGGGTCCAATCAATCTCATAACCATCTAAGATATTGCCAACTAGCACTGCACGCTCTGGCATCAAGGTATTATTAGTAAGCATCGGCCGAATAAGTGATCTGACAATTGTCCACCTGAACTTAGCAGGGAAATTGAGCGAAGCGTTAATAATAAGTTTCGAGTGTGTGGCAACCAATGTAGGTTCCGGGCCCTGCTTAGATTTATAACCCGCTACCCATCTCATCTAGCTCGCTATGTACTTTGGATCTCTCATGACCAGCATGTCCCTCGTTTGCCCGACTCTGTGGTTAAACTTAGTTGTGGATTTGGAGGCAGGGAACTCTAGCCTAACTAGCATGCGACACGCCCCTCACTTTGGTCTCGGTCAGTATGGGGTGAGCAAGGGGCTTCTTCCCCTTGGGAAGAGTGTTGTGAATAGTGGCTAAATATGAAGCTTAGAACTCCCTCAGCATGGTCGGGGAGTATCACCCGAATGAATGAGTCAAGCATTAGAGCATGTATCTAATCATCATATCCTGGAAACCATGCACACTATCAAGCCTATCTAGGATGACTTAGGGCTCCTCATAAATGGAGCAGGCTGGCTTGCCCCACTCTATCTACTACTGGCCCTCCACATAAATCTCCCATATGCCCTCGACGTGCCATCGACTAGTAAGAGCATTTGGTGGAGATGGTGATGATTGGGGCACTATGGACAACTCTGTCTGTGATCCATCTTCAGAGCCTAACTCAGAGCTGGACTCCACTTTGTAAGGAGTCATCTAAATAGAATTACTTATGTCTTGGCCTCCCTCATCAGATTGGGGAGTGCGAACAACAAGAGCATGAGTTTGCGCAGCTCTGGTAGTAGCTCTAGTATGAGGTCTAGCAGCCTCCGGGTCCGGGTGGATGCGAAGCTCCTCTACTGATCCACTGGGATTACGAGCCTGCTCATCCTTCGAAGACTCATCTCTGAGCCTTCTCTGTAGTGTCCTGATCTTGTCATGTTTAGCTTTTAGGGCCATAGTACCTAAAACATGAATATTTACGCACCTAGGTTAGCCCCACAAATCAAAAAAAGAAATGCAAAAACAATTCAGACTGAGTTGCAGAAGAGCCTATGAAAGCATCTTTACGGGTCGTAGTGAATAGTACGAGTCATAAAAGGCTCTCGTAAAATAGTGCTCAAATAATTTTTGCTCACTAGAAAAGTCTATGATACTAGATACGACTCATAAAATGGTTTATGAATCGTAGACAGAGTCGTAGAAATTTTCAGTGTCTGAAATTATTTTAAGCAGGGATCTATGAGACCTCTCTATGAGCCATAAAGTATTCTACGACTCGTAGAAGCTCTCTTTTGATGGCTACTCAGAAACTTTAAGTTTCTTAAATCTTGTACGAGGGGTAATTACAACTTGTAAAATGTTCCACGGGGCATAAAATCCACTCATAGACAAGAAAACTCAGTCACCTGAGTTTCTAAGTCCATTGCAACAGACCCTTATACAACTTTTTCAACTTTATTCTAACAGCATCAAAGCAAAACTCACACACCCCCATGATTTTCAAACAACAACCAATACCCCCACATGATATTCAACGTGCACACCCCATCAAAAATAATTAGACATGTTTCACCAACCCTTCCAACCACATATGAACAATTTCACAACAAAATTATGCACCTATGTCACCACCTACCAATTACACACACAATCAATTCATCACAAATAGTGGGTGATCAATAGGCTCCAAAACATGTTATTCGAATCATACAATCAAGGAAATCACACCTAATTCCGGATTTAGACACATAATTAAACATGGGCTACCATTATTCAATTATCAACATGTCAATTTTACACATGGTTTTGTGTCTAAACTACCATCCCTAACATAATTTCCAATTTAATCCTACAAACATAGGAAAATTAAAGGTATTTGATTAATCGAAAACTTACCAAGTTGTGTGACTAGATTATAGAAGATGAAGGAGGTGTAGAGACACTAAAACCCTAGGTTGCTGGAAAACTTTGCCAAAAAGGAGGGACTGATCACCAGTGGTGGTCGGAATTTCTTGGGCCTGGGGTATAGCCGGGTAATTTTGTAAGTTGGGGCTGAAATAGGGTCAAAATAATTTGACCCCATTATTTATACTTTGACCAAGTCAACTGAAATCTGATGGGCCTGGACACTACGAAACTCCGATTATGGGCCATAGAGTGTTTTACAGCTCGTGAATTGTGGTTTTGTAGAACATGCAAACCCTAGTTTTCATGTCTTGGTTTCACTGACCAGTCTATGAGGTGTAAAGGGAAGTACGACCTGTACAGTTGGTCGTAAAAACCTCAACACTTAGAAAAATTTCAGAAAACTTATTTGGGGTCCACAAGCCTCATTCACGACCTGTAGTTTTATCTATAGATTGTAAAGTTGGCTCATAGACTGGAGTGCACAACCTTTTGCTAATTGGAGATCTCTACGAGATGGTGTACGGGTCATAGAAGGGTTTACGGCTCATAGAACCAATAGTAGAGGCACTTCCTGATGCCCTTTTTAGCAAAGAGTGGCTGACTTAGCCAAGTACCTGCATATTCTTCATAGAACACACTGTTACCCTATATGCAACCAACCCAATGTCCACGATTACAACTAAAATACAAGAAAAAAAACTACCTGTAAGTCTACAAACTGAAAATAAAAGTACATTAATACTATTACATCAAAAACCATGTGTTGCCTCCCAAGTAGCGTCTGATTTATTGTCGCGGCTTGAATTGGAGAAATTGGTTACTCAGACTTCACCAATTGCCCAGACTTCATTCTTCAAATCATCTAGCCTTTTCATGTACTGACAGATATTGAAGACAACCTCTTCGTCGTTCAATCTAAACCTGAGTTGACTAGTTTCAATATCCACTAGTGCTCACCCATTGGCCAGGAATGGTCTTCTAAAGATGATTGGGACGTCGAAGTTGACTTCGTAATCTAGGATCACAAAGTCTGTGGGGAATATGAACTTTTCAACTTTGACCAACACATCACATAATATCCCCACAAGCTTCTTCACCTGGCAACGAAACCGGAAAGTACCGATTTCGGTCCGATTCCGGTACCGGTTCAGTGCCGATCCGGTCCGGTCCTGGTACTATACCGGTTCCTACCGGTAGGGGGTACCGGAAAGGGACCGGTTTTTTTTACCGGTAAGTACCAGTACCGGTTTACCGATTTCGATCAGGTACCGGACCGGTAATACCGGTCCAAATTTTTTTTTATTTTTTGATTATGTTACCGTTGGGGTGGAGCCCACCAACGGTAACAATTTTTTTCCACCCGTTTTGTAGCCGTTTTTGACCCTTTTTTGTCAAAATTTTTTTCCAAAATTCAATAATTTCTCAAATATAAATACCCCTAAATCTTTCATAATTTTTTACTTCAATTCTCTCAATCTAATTCTCTCAATTCAATCCAATTCTCTCCACTTACTATTACAAATTTATAATTATATACATATTACATACTACTCTCAAATATTATATATTATATATTAATTATCTACTCTATCAATTATTATTTTAAAATATTATTTAGTTTGGTTATTCAATTCATAATTGCAATTTGGAGCAAATTTTGGTGGATCAATTTGGAGCATATTCAAACTTCAGCTTTCATCAATTTCGGCTTCTACGTCTGTTTTTACACAGACGTTTGGTACCTTCATTCCTAAATCCTACTTATTTGTTCTTCTAATTACTTATTTGATTACTTTTACTTGTTGTCTCCTTGAATTAATTTTTTTACATTCATAAACTTGAATTTTTGCATATAATCGTTATTTGTTTAATTAAATTTAACATGGATTCCAGTGGAAAAGGAAAGGGAAAAAGTACATTTTTTGGTGGAATAAAAAAAGCTTTAACCGGTAAAAAATCCGGTGGTAGTTCATCGACAAGACAACCACCACTTAGATTAAATACCGAAGATTTTACTCACGTAGACAGCACGTGTTTGAATATTGACTCTAACACGGAATTAGACCATGAATTTCTTGAACAAAGATTTGGTTTTAACGAAGATTTACCGGAAGATGATTTTGAAATTAATGAAAACGAAGATATTTTTTATGACGATGAAACTCAACCCTCATATACTGCTACTACTCTCCCCCCTCCCCGCTCCCGCTCCCACCGCTCCCCCCGTACAACCTTCGTCATCTAATAGGCCTAAGATGGAACATGCAAAAAAATCTGTTGTTTGGCAATTTTTAACTCAAAATAAAGATAAAACAAAAGCAATTTGTAACAGATGTAAACACGTTTTAAACCATAAAACTTCCGGAAAGGGGGGCGGGATGGGTCATTTGAAAAATCACCTTATGCATTGTTGTAAATTGGAATTTTTGCATGCCTAAGTAGTTGCGGACGCCAAAAAATTCCCATTCCCGATGAATCGGTGGGAGGTTCAAATATGATGCAATCACAACTAAACCCTACTAATATTTCCGGTCCTAGTACATATAGACCTTATAGTAGACGACATGACCTGGATGAGCTTTCTAAAATGATTGTTGTTACTGGTTTGCCTTTTAGTTTTGCTAAAAATCTAGGTTTTGTCCATTATATTCAAATTGTTTATAACCCGTCGCTAAATGGTTTTTCTAGAAATACAATTAAAAAAACTATTTTTGATTTTCAAGCACGACATGTACAATACCTTAGATGTTTATTTGCTTATAATAATTGTAGGCTAGCAATAACTTCTGATATGGGACATAGTGTAACCGGTAACGATTACTTTACAATTACTGCCCACTGGATAGATGAAAACTGGAATATGCAAAAAAGAATTTTAGGATATAAAAGTTGTGAATTGCACAAAACAGGTTCTTATATTTCGCAAACTATTCTTGATGTTTTACAATTTTTTGGTATAACTAGAAAAATAATTAGTGTAACTTTAGATAACGCTAGTAGTAATAAACGAGCTGTAGATTTTTTAAAACCTGTTATTTGTCCAACTTATGAAGATGGTTTTCATATTAAATGTGCTGCTCATATTCATAATTTAATTGTTAGAGATGGTGTTTCTTTATTTGAAAACGAATGTAATAAAGTAGAAGCCGCATGCCACTTTATTTTTAAATGTCAAGTAAGGGCTAGGCGTAAGGAATTTGAGCAGCGTTGCATTGAATGTAATTTGCCTGTTCGAAAAATTCCTAAAACCGTAGTAACTAGGTGAAATTCATTGTACGAAATGTTAAAAGTAGCTTACGAATATAGGAGACCGCTTATAATGGTCTGGAATGCACATAATTCAGATTCCACCTACCGGCTAGATGAAAATGATTGGATTGATATTAAAGATTTAATTAATTTTTTAAAAGTTTTTTGTTTAGCAACTAAACAAATATCCGGTCTTTACTGTCCTACTATTTGTTCTGTGTTGCCCAATATTTGTGCTATTTGTAATAAATTTGCTTTGTTTAAAAATAATACAAAATTTAGTGAACATGTTAAAAAATGATTGAAAAATTTATGAAATACTTTTTCCCAATCCCTCAGATTTATTTAACTGCTTGTTTATTTAATCCTGCTTATAAAGAATTCGGTGTATCTAGAATAGTAGTTAGTATATATACAGACTTAGAAATAGAATATGATGAACAAAATCAATCACATAATTTAGACGCAGTTCTAAGTAACATTAGATCAGAAGCTAGAAAACTATATGATTTAGAACAATATAATTTAGTACAAAATGTACAATACCAACCACAACCTACTATGCCTAGATACGATGATGATATTGACGCAATGTTAGAATTTCAGCTTGGACTAAAAGCGAACGAAAACAATGATTTTGATGAATATCTTAACCAGGCACCAGAAAGCATAAAGGATGCAGAGGGGAAGCCGCAATGTTTGGTGTGGTGGAATAATCGTGGAAAAACGTTCCAAGACTTCTGCGGGTGGTTCGTGATGTTCTGGCAATTCAAGCTTCTTCAGTGGCTTCTGAAGACGCTTTTAGTGCTGCTAGGTTCCAATAAGGAGACTATAGGCATTCGCTAGCAGCTGATAGCTTGGAAGTTTCAGTCTTATTTCGAGACTGGATAAATGCGGAGTGGAGGAATTTAGGGCGTCCAACATTGCCTTCTCAGTTTGAAGCCGATATCGATAATGTTATATCGGAATCAAGCGAAGACGGCATGGAATTTCTGGAAGAACAAGCTCAAGAGCCGATTCCAGAAAATGTCACACTTGAAATGTTGGAAACTCTTAGACAAGAATTTCAAAGTAGTTTAAGATATTAGTGATTAAATTTTATTGTATTACAAATTTACAATAAATAATACTTTGTTAAAACAGAACCCTTCCTAGAAGATGGCTGCGTAAATTAGGTTGATTTCTAATTTCTTACCTCACTAAATTGTACAATTTAAATTTTAAAATTACATAATAAAATTAGAGGCTATTCGCCTTATTTCTTTTTTTAATTTTATTATCTTCACTTAATCTTAATTTAAGTTTTCACTTCTTTTTAATATATTTGCCCCCTTATTTCTCAAATCTTTATTAACTTTAAAGTTTAAAATATAAAAAGAAACATTCAAAATTTAATCGTTAAAAATTAAACTTTATAATTTTATATTTAAAAAATTAGAAATTTAAACTTTTATAATAGAAAGATTGAAAAATTTGATTTACACTTTAAATGTTTTAGTTATATACTTATATTATATAAAACTTTTATACTTATATTTTATAAGTTATAACAACTTTAACTTCAAAGTTTCAAACTTCATTTTAAATTTTAAAAAATTTATATAATGATTAATGAATAATAATACTACTATTTTAAAATTTTAATTTAACATTTTAAACTTGAATTTAAATTTTTAAATATTAAGATCAGTTTAACATATAAAAATTACACTTCAAAATTGTAAATTTTTAATGTATAAATTTTTTTTAAAATAATTCCGGATTACCGGTCCGGTCCGGTCCGGTTCTGGTTGGTACCGATAAGGTAAGCTAAGGGTATATTTTCCCGGTACCACCGATACCGGTTCCGGGAAAAATACCCCCCACCTAGCCGATTCCGGTCCCGGTACCGGTTAATGCCGGCCCGGTGGTACCGGTACCGGTTCCGTTGCCTGCGTTACCGTGCGATCAGTCATCAACAACTTCATGCTCGTCGGAGTAGGTTTTCCCAATCCCAGCTTCTTGAAGACCGCAAGTGGCATCAGGTTAATGCTGGCACCTTGATCACAAAGTGCCTTGCAAACTCCACATCTCCAATGGTATAGGGTATGGTGAAAGCACCGGGATCTCCATGCTTTTGGACCAAGGACCTCGTAACAATAGCACTGTAATGCTAAAGCTCTTGGGAGAGCCCCTGTCTCACAGTGCGCTTCTTTATAACCAGGTCCTTCATGTACTTTGCATACCTTGGAATCTTCTCCAATACCTCAATGAGAGGGATGTTGATGGGGATTTGTTTTAGCATAGATAGGAAGTGCTTGAAATTGCCTTCCTCCTCCCTTTTGTTTGATGTTTTGAGGGAAAGGAGGAGGGGCTTCAACTTCTGTGGCGCATCAGCAGCTTCACTCACCCCATCCTTCCCACGATCATCTCCTAACTTTGTATCCTTGGCTGCAACCATCTCCTCTCGAACATCATCCTCATCAACTGGCATGGGAGGATCAATTGTGCTTTTGCCACCACGAATAATGACCGCCATGCACTTCTCTTCATTTTAGGGTTCTGAACTGTGTTGCTAGGCAGTGTACCCCTCTGATACTGATTTGAGTTGAGATGACACTTAACTAAATTGTTGCTTGCATTGTTTGATAGCCACGGAATGAGACTCAATTTTCTAGTTAATATTGGAGATTTAAGATTTCATCCCCCTTAGAGTTTCATTCTGTGTCTCAGCTTTCTTCAACAGGTGATCAAACATCTCCTCAATCCTTGAACTACTTGCACCTATGTCACGGTTATGTGGTGGCACATAGGGACCATTTCTGAAGTTATCTTTGCGACCACCCCAATCTACATCTCTCTGGACCCCTATTACGGTCATAGTATCCTTTGTGGTTGTCCATGAAAGCTCCATCTCCATTGAAGTTCCAACTTTGGTTTCCTTGACCTTGGCACCAATAATCCTGATTGGACCCTTGGGCATTGGTCCAACCCCCTCCCCCCCCCCCCCAATGTCTGATTAGTAATAAAGCAGGTGTCCTCCTCATAATAAGAGTCCTCATATATGGGTGCACGTGGAGGGTGATGAACCACTACATTGACTCGCTCCTAGTTCTGCTTTATCACCACCTCAATGCTTGTGCAAATTCATGCAAGCTCTTTCATAATTTCTTCGTATATCTTAGCTTGCTTCAAACTGGCACTAACAGCGCATGAATGTTTGGTAGATGCTTTGTCTCTCTACCCCCATGCACGATTAGTCTTGACCACTCTCTCCATTCTCTTTATAATCCTTGCGAATGGCTGATCTAAGAACATGCGCCCCATGATAGTGTCAGCACAAGCCTGACTGTTCTCATCAAGGGTATGGTAGAAGATCTCCACCAAGGCATCATCAACTATCTTGTTGTCTAGGATACTCCTTAATCATTTGGTGAACCACTCCGATGTAGTACTTATCGAATCACCAGGAAGTTGCTCAAAGTTGTTGATCTGGTCCTTCAACTTGAGCTTCTTCAATCTAGGGAAGTACCCTCCAAAACGTCGTCTGCAATTCAGCCTAACTAGTGATCAAACTCTGTGGGAGCTCAAATAGCTATAGTTCTGCATTTCTTGTAAGAGATAATGGGAAGATAGAAATCCCCACAGCATCCATAGATAGATTTTGTGTTCCCATCACACTCTTATAGGCAAATGCAACATTATGTAGACGGCTATGAGGATCCTTTGATGGTAAGCCCGCAAATAGCCCACGAATCTACAGCATCTGAAGCAACCTTCTCGAGACTACGAACTTTGTGTCAGCCGGTAGTGGTGGTAACACAATAGCTCTAGTCACCTTTATAGCTATAGGATTCAGTCTATATTGATTCCATTGATAAGCATTGCATTAAAATCTTGTGGTTGTGGAGTTATGTTCTCAAGAGGAGGTGGGTTCTCATGATCATCATTTTCATTATCGTTCTATTCAGAGCTGCGTTGGCCACGTAGCTGGCATTATCTTGGGCCATTCTTCTCAACATTCTTTGGAACTCTAGGTCAAATGGAGTCAAAGGTCTTCCTCGACTTCGAGTGTTGGGCATATACTATACTTACACCCTACAAAGAAACAAAAATAACAAATACGTAAAATTGAAGGAAATAAGGATTAATATCTAAATCACTATGCATTAACTACGTCTAGCTGTATTCCCCGACAACGGTGCCAAAATCTTGTTGTCGCCCAAGTTACACCTCTTTTTTTAAGATAAAGCGTTCTTTGTCAAGAAATAGAACCTAAGAAAAGTTGGGGTCGAAGCCATAGGGGATACATAGACTCAAGAGAATTCAATTAGTGTAATTTGAGTGATTAACCGACTTACTTCCCCAAAGGGGGGGTTGTAATAATCAGTAGAAAAGTAAACCTAATACACACAAGAATTAAATCAATATGGAGAGAAACTAAAGTTTTTCGTTCTCCATGATTCCCTAACTTAGTATCACCAGATAACCTAATTCTTTTCTAGTGGGAAGCATGCAAACGGTAAGTTAAGTTCACCAAACCCTTTGGTCCAGGCGAGAGGTAAATTTCACTACGTGACTTGGGCCATCTCCGTAGTGTGTATTACGAACCCTTACCTATTAGTCCCAGTACAACCTCCCCTTGGCTCAGTTCGGTTGATTAGACGAGAACACATCAATCAAATTTTGTTAGTCAAATTTTCATATCATTACTACCTTGGTGCAGTCAGTAACACTAGGTGGGTTTTAATTTTGGCTAGCACTAGAAAACATGCAAAACAAAGAGAATTAATTAATACATGCATGTAGACTTTCCAAGAATTATGACTTATCTGGTTTTACTTTCTTAGTTCTTCATGGCTCCCACAACCCTAGTTGTGTATGAATTGGAATAACATAATAGAGCACTTACACAATCCAACTCAAAGAGAATCACAAGATTAAAGATGCAATAAAAGTACAAGTGTTCTCAAAACTCTCTAATGTTATCTTACTATATTTCCTCTCCAATTACTGAGTTTTCTGAGTATTGTGAGAAACTTCATGAAAAATACACTAAAAATCTATTTATAATATTTAAAATACAAGTCCTAAACACAATAGGATAGTTGGGTCGATACGCCTCACAAATAGGTTTACGGGTCATATTGCATTCCACGGCCCGTTGTCGGGGTCTCGTGCAGTGCTACTGGAAATCCAGACTTCAAGTCCATGATAACCCTCTACGACACGTAAAGTGGTTTATGACTTGTAAATCATTCCACGGCTCGTCTCCATGTTCATAGAACCAACTTCAGAAAATCAGGCCCTCAGTAGAGTTGTCCACGAAACCCACTTCACGTCCCGTAGAGTGAACGACGACTTGTAAAGGGTCTGGTACTCCATCAAAATATGCAACTTCTGTACTTTCTTCCCAAAACCAAGGACAACCCTGGAATGCTACCAATATAACACAAAAACACATAAAACCAACTAACATAGCATTGAGAACACACAAAATTCCAAGTTAAGCATCAAAACTGTTGTATGTTGACAGTACATCACCTTCTACTCATAGATATGTGCATTTTACACCCATGAATAGAACTCTACTTAATACGACATGTGGGACTCTAAGGACCATTTCAAAACCTTAGTTCTATGATACCAAGTTTGTCATGACCCAAGCCTAGGGCCTAGCCATAGCACGATCAATGAAATCCCTAGAAAAGACTCAAACTAACCCCTTAGCCTTCAATCAAGCATACACGGTAAATAAATGGGAAATGTATAAGCGGAAGCATATATATAGCATGAGTCATAATATAAGATAGATCATTAGATAAGAGTATACAAGCCAAAAACTGAAATACATACATAGGTCCAATACATGTCTCCAAACTATGACATAGGATGAAGGCTAAGATAGGTCCTAGCTTACCCTGAACATAAAGAAAGTTGTCTCTAGTACTTAATAAAGAATGAATGATAAGATAATGGGCTCTATCCTTGAAGCATGAGACTCGCCCAATTTGGATTGAAGAAATATCTAATCTAACCACGGGGATGGATAATAGGATCACCTGTACCAATATTTGATATAATGCAGGCATAGATTATGCATTAGTACTTTCGAATGTACTACGTATGCAGGCATACAATGTAGATGAACCTGATAAAACATGTATTTAGATGTTGGATGACAAGGGTATATGTATTGGATAGAAGTATATTGAAGAGAATACTATATCAAGATGCTTTAAACCATGATGCATAAATACTATAATACATAAACATAAGTCGGCATGGAACCTTAATCGAATTGTAAGACCATGCGAGCTATTACATGAAATCTCGATGTTGCATCTACACCGGAGAAAGAGTAGCCTACTTGCCAAAGGTATACTATACCTCACCTTATGGACATTCCCATTTCGAAGAGTGGTGGTACATACATAATCATAATCATCCACAATGGGGCATAAACATGAACCTACGATGGCAGTAATTATGAGAAAGGTAGGTTTCATATATGGACCCTTAAGGATAGTCCCCCACCTTTAATCTCATTTGGTTCTAAGTCATCATCCCATGGGAATACATATATACACATATGTACATACTTGTCATTGGATGATAAGTCATTTCAAATCATAGTCATGTATACTTAAAAGCCAAATCATACTTCAAATCATGATTACATATATAGGAATAGCTCATTCATAACTCGTACATGATGGTGTATACACACCCATAAGTGATTAAAACCATACCATAGACATCATTGTGATCACGTTCATGTCATAACCATACTTGCCTTGAAATCATGATCATATCCATAATTGATAGTTAAATCCAAGTCAAAACTTCATATAAAGCCTCATTTATGCATGATCATGACATGAGGAGTAAGATTTAAGCATAGGTACTTGAAATTCATACTTAAAACATGATATTAAGATAGAAACATCCATAATCTATGAAGAAATAAGCATTCAGACCATAATTGAAACTACCCATGCATGAAACCAAAGTTTAAAGGGACATGAAATTTCATAATCCATAGAAATCATGTAAATCATTGTAATAAGGAGTAATTCATGCTTAAATAATCATTCGAGAGTAACAATAACATAATTCCAATAGTTTATAACAAGATCATGAAAATCAAACTTGAATTCTATTTAAAGTTCATAAACGTTGATGAATAGGACTTGGACTCCTTGATTGAATTAGAACTGAGGATGAAACCGCACACAGCTTGCTTTGACACAGCTTTCTTTGAGTAGAGATTTTTAGATGAATTAGGCTTGAACTTTGAAATCACACTTGAGCTCCTAGATTGAATCTTTGAGTTTCAAGCTTGAAGGGGTGATTTAAAACTTAGATTTTTGACACTAAGTGTTGGACTTGAAATGAAGTGCATGAAAATGACTAAACATTGATTTAGGGGTGTTAAGGATTGCATAAAAGTCCAAAAAGACCACGGAGTTGGGCCAAATTACCTAAATGACCCTATTTAAAATGAGGCCAAAGTTCGCCACGGTGCACTGTATGGCACTCTATTAAGTTTGTGGTATGAACCAGGGGCCATGAAGGGGTCCGCGGTGTGCACCCTTGGTAGAAAACAAGGATTCCAAGTGGAGGGTGCCCTCCATGAGACCCTTCATGAACCATGGTGGGGTCCATGATCCGTGGAGGATTCTATGGTGGAACCCTTCACTGAAAACTCTCTAGGCAGTCCACAAACCAGCCCTAAGGGCCACTCCATATGACACACCATGGCTGGGGGTGTGTACCACCAGTCGTGATGTGCTCCTTGTGAGCACCCTGGGCCAAAAACTCTCATAAACTTATTTCTAAGCCTTTTCAAGGTCGTACGAAGTCCGGTCTTATTCCCATATACATATCTGTGAGCTTATAAAAGGTTTTGATGATACTTCTACTCATGGTTCTAAATATGCATTGATCATTCATATTGTATCCTTATTCTATTGATTATGATTATTCATAATCAGTTGTTCCTTGATGCATGACATACCTACATGCTTATGTACATTCCATATACTAATGCATACTTATTTGCCTACATGATCTAACTATATAGGGATGGACAATGTGACTATTCCTCCATTTTGTGGCTAGATTCGTTATTAAGATAATGAAGACTTGTTGGGGAGTTCCCATCCTCTGCGGACAAGCCTTGTTCATGTTATGTCCTTATGTTAAGACTTTACGATTTCATTGTTATTCATTCTTGAGGGTGAGCCCCAGTAAGCTATATTCTAGTCCCTACCAAAATTTTTGTTTGGAGGCATGTCTTGGATTAAGAGTTGATATAATTCCCTTAAGGAAAACTTTGACTTGGCTATTACTATGTTCCGTTTGCTTACTCTCTTATGGTTTGCTTACTTTACCTTATGTATTCTTATGATATGATCAAGAGGCTTGAATGGGATGTCTTCGGGTGTCATATTCACCGTGTCACAACTAGGCCCTAGGTTCGAGTCATAAAACCTTGATATCAGAGCCAAGGTTTAAATGTATCTTAGGGAGTCCAACATGTTGTGCCTAGTAGAGTCTTGTCCATAGGTGTGAAGCGTGCTACTTTGAGATGTTTAGGAAGTCTTCACTTCTTTTGTGATCTATGTTGTGCCTTCAAGACTCTCATTCCCTAATTCTTATCCTTTGGTATTTTCATTAAATGCCTCCATGACGTGCTTCATTGCCTAGGAGAGTTTATGCTAATGAGGTCCAAGTTCCTCCGGCTTCTCTAGTTCCTCAAGGCCCTCAAGCCGACCAAGTTACTAATGATAAGTGTAGAGTCGCTATTACGATATTGGCTCAAGTTGTGGTTTCTCCGAAAATTCCTACTTTGGCTTCTACGATAAGAGATTTTGCTAGGATGAATCTCCCGGAGTTCTATGGTTCTAAGGTGGATGAGGTTTACAAGGTGGTGTAGATCATGGGGGTAGCTTCTGAAGAGAAGGCTGAATTGACGGTTTATCAACTTAAGGGAGTTGCTCAAGTTTGAGTCTGAAAAGGTGAAAGAAGGTTTTATTGATTAGGAGATGTTTAAGGTCATTTTCCTTGATTGTTTATTCCTACTTGAAATAAAGGGAAGCTAAAGTGCTCGAGTTTATGAATTTGAGCCAAAGTGGTATGACTCTGAGGGATTATCCCCTCAAGTTCACAAAATATTCCAAGTATACTCCTTCTTTGGTGGCCGACTCTAGGGTCGTATGAATAAGTTCACCTTGGGTGTGTCTGACTTGGTAAAGATGGAATATAAAGCCACAATGCTCATCAAGAAGATGGATATTTCACGTCAATGACATATGCTGAACAAGTGGAGAGTGAGAAACTTCAAAAGATAAAGATGAGGGAGTCAAAAAGTTCTCATTTTAATGCTAAATTTCTCATGCTAAGTTCAGTGGTGGCCATTTACGACAAGACCAAGTGTTGTCTAAGGTTCTTCTTAAAGGTTTAACAAATAATGGTGTCTAACGCCAAGGCTCAAGGTGGTATTATGAAGGGTGGTGCTATTCCTCTTAGGTATCCCAAGTGTGGGAGGAACCATGTTGGTCAATGCTTGAGAGGTTCCAGTGCATGTTTTTATTGTGGAAAGATGGGGCATAAGATTTCTAATGTCCTAATGTTATTAACAATGGTAGAGATGGACGTCCTCAAGGCAGAGTATCTCAAAGAGGGCAAGTACAACAAGGTTCCCAAGCTCAAGGAGGAGGTCCACGTGGTAATCAATTTTATATATTACATGCTAAGCAAGAGGTTAAGGAGTATCTCGATGTGGTTATCCGTATTTTAAGAGTCTTTGATCATGACGTGTATGTTTTACTTAACCTCGGTGCTAATATGCCTTTCCTATTTCTTACCTTGCCATAAAGTTTGATGTGTCTCCGGAATTCTTGTTAGAACCTTATTTGGTTTGTACCCCAATTGGTGAGTCGATTCTAGCCATGAAAATCTATAAGAATTGCCTCGTTTGGTCTTGCATAAAGTCTTTCCATGTGACCTTGTTGAACTTAATATGACCAATTTTTATGCTATTGTTGGTATGGATTGGTTGCATGCATGGTGTTATTTGTAAGAAAGAAGGATGGTTCACTTCACATGCATGTGAATTAGTGGCAATTGAACAAGGTGACTATCAAAAACAAGTATCCATTACCAAGGATTGATGATCATTTGACCAACTACAAGGTGCAAGTTACTTCTCTAAGATTGATCTTGGGTCCGGATATTACCAATTGAGGGTGAAGGAGGATGACATTCCTAAGATGACATTTAGAACTTAGTATGGTCATTTCAAATTCTTGATTATGTCATTGAACTAACAAATGCCCATAGCTTTTATGGATTTGATGAATAGAATCTTCTAACTGTATTTGGATATAATTGTGGTTGTGTTCACAAATGACATATTGGTCTATTCACATGGTGTCAAGGAGCATGAGGATCATTTGAGGATTGTGTTGCAAACATTGAGGGATAGGCTACTTTTTTCCAAGTTTAGTAAGTGTGTGTTTTTGCTAAGGGGGGTGGCTTTTCTTGACCACATCATTTCAGGCTATGGTATTAAAGTTGATCCAAAGAAGATGGAGGCAGTGAAGAATTGGCCTAAATCTTTGTCTCCATCCATATTAAGAGATATTTGGGTTTGGCTGTATATTATAGAAGATCTGTAAAAGGATTTTCTTCCATTGCCTCTCCTTTGACTAAGTTGACCCAAAAGAAGGTGAAATTTCTATGGTCCAACGAGTGTGAGAAGAATTTCCAAATGTTGAAATATCATCTTATCTCAACCCTTATTTTGGCATTGTCCAAATGTTTGGATGGTTTTGTCATTTATCATGATGCCTCATGTATAGGCTTAAATTGAGCGATGCAACATAGAAAACTTATTACCTATGCCTCGAGGCAATTGAAGGTGCATGAGAGAAATTATCCGACTCATGATCTTGAGTTTTTGGCCATTATATTTGCATTGAAGATTTAGTGATATTCACTGACCACAAGAGTTGCATTATGTGTTTAGCCAAAGGGATTTGAACCTAAGGCAAAGGAGGTGGTTGGATCTCCTAAATTACTACGACATGAATGTAACGTATCACCACGGCAAGGCTAATGTTGTGGCCGATACATTGAGTAGAATGTCTATGGGCAGCATTGCACATGTTGAGAATAGGAAGAAAGAGTTGGTTAAAGAAATGCATCATTTGGCTCGTTTAGGTGTAAATTTAGATAGTTTACATAATAGTGGTGTGTTGGTACGAAATAGGCCGGAATCTTCTTTACTAACGAAAGTTAAAAAAAAACAAGAAATGGATCCTACTTTGATTAAATTGAAGAAGTTGGTGGTTGATGAGAAAGTTGAAGTCTTCTCACAAGGGGGAGATGGAGTGCTTCGTTACCAAGGGCGGTTGTATGTCCCTAATGTGGATGGCCTAAGGAAAAAGATACTTAATGAGGCTCATAATTCTAAGTATTCTATTCATCCGGGATCCACCAAAATGTATAGAGATTTGAGAGAAGTATGTTGGTGGAATGAGATGAAGAAAGACATTGCAAAGTGTGTGATGGAGTATGCAAATTATCAACAAGTGAAGGTGGAACACCAAATACCGACTAGTTTGGTCCAAAATATTGAGATGCCTACTTGAAAATGGGGGGAAGTGAATATGGACTTCATTATGGTATTTCCAAAGACAAGGAAGCAATTTGACTCAATGTGGATGAAAATAACCCACTTGTTGCCAGTAAATACTTCTTGTGGTGCCAAAGATTATGCTAGGGTTCACATTCAAGAATTAGTAAGGTTGCATGGAGTACTGTTGTCTATATTATCTGATTATGGTGCTCAATTTACTTCTCACTTTTAGAGGTCTTTCCATAAAGGCTTGGTACAAAGGTGAAGCTAAGTACCGTGTTTCATCCTCAAATAGATGGACAAGCCAAAACGACAATCCAAACAGTGGAAGATATGTTGAGGGCTTATATGCTTGATTTCAAAGGTGATTGGGATGATCACTTACCTCTTATTGGATTTTTCTTAAAATAATAGTTCTCACTCAAGTATTGAGATAGCGCCGTTTGAAGCTCTGTATGGTAGGTGGTGTAGGTCACTAGTGGGATAGTTTTGAAGTTGGTGAGATGTCTTTGACTGGATGAGAAATTGAGGTCACAAGGGAAAGGTTAAAGGCTACCCAAAGTCTTCAAAAGTCATATACCGATATTAGGAGAAGAGATCTTGAGTTTGATAAAGGTTATTGGGTGTATTTGAATGTTTCACCTATGAAAGGTATAATGTGTTTTGGCAAGAAGGGAAAATTGAGTCATAGGTATGTGGACCTTGTGAGATCATTAAGAGAATTGGGAAGGTAGTTTATAAGCTAGATTTGCCTATGGAGTTAGCTATGGTTCATTGGGTGTTTCATGTGTTGATGTTGAGAAAATGCATGGGTGATCCTAATTTTATTGTTCCATTGAAGGATGTGACTGTTGGGGAGAATTTGACTGGAGTAGAGGTATTGGTTGAGATTTTAGACCAGCAAGTAAAGAGATTGAAAAATAAGAAAATTGTATCCGTCAAGGTGTTATGTAGAAACTAACAAGCTGAGAGTGCTACTTAGGAAGTTGAAGCGGACATGATGAAACAATATCCTAACCTCTTTTCTTCTATTCAAGCCTATGGTACAAAATATGATCTATTCTTCCAAATTCACATGAGTATGTGTTTTCTTGTCATATTGCATGCATGCATGATTATGAGACTCTTTTGAATGATATTTAATGCATAAGTTTTATGATTTTATGAAAATGATGTTTATGTTGCATTTTTGCATTCATGATGGGTTTATGGTTATGTTTCTACTCTACTCAATCTTGTTTCTATCTCATTCGAGGATGAATAATCCCAAGAGGGAGATATTGTAACACCCTGCATGTTGAAAGACCTGGAAAATGGAAAGTTGTAAAATTTTAAGACTAGCTAATTTCAGAGCCAATCTATGGCTCATGGATTAGAGCATAGGTCATAGAAAGGTCTCGTGGATTGGAGTCTAGAAAATTGGAAAATTGTTGAGTCACTGGAAGTCATTGTACGAGGAATAGAATGGGTCATATTTCTTTTTATGGCTCGTGCACTAAGTCATGGATAGGACCCTGAGACTGAAAAATTTTCCATGTTTGGAAGTAGTCTACAGAAGGGTTCTCCAGTTCGTAAATGGAACAACGCACCGTGGGTGGGGTTTCGTGATTTTAAGATGGAAATTCTAGTGGAACAAATTTTGTGACAAACATTCCACAAATGCAAAGCACGAGGAGAATGGTTTACGGGCCATAAAAGAAGGCTCGTGGATGGGTTTGACAGCTTTTAAATGAAGGGTATATTGGTCATTTCTAATTCATTAACTCCTAAACTACGTAATTTTGATCCTCTAAACTAACTTAATTGACTCAAATACTATAAAACCTATTCCTAATTCATTCTCAAAATCTCTCCCAAACTTCCAAAATTTCTCTCTTTAAGGATTCTCTCCATTGGAGCTAAGATTTGAAGGTTTGGCTAAAGGATTTTAAGAATATCTTCTTCAATTTTAGGGGTTCTCGCTTGAGGTATGTAAGGTTTCATTCATGAATTAGATTCATCCATGAAGCCCAACTTAATTCTCCCTTTTTTTAAAGTTCTAAGCATGGATATCCATATGTTTTTCATGACTTGATTCCAACTTGTTGGATTATGATTTCTACATGATGATTATACATATCTATGCATGAATTCTGAAGAATTAAATTATTTCTATTATTTTTCAAGCGAAAATATGTGATTTCAAGTATATGATGGTTGGGGCTTGTTGAATTAGTGTGGGTTCCTTTACTAATGATTCAAATTGATTTCAATTACATGATTACTCTATAATTTTCATCTAATTGCATGATTTTAGATCAATTTCTCATGAACCTACTCATGGTTCTAATGCCCTATGATAAAGCTATGTTTTTCATGAATGTGATTCAAAGTACGAAAATCATGTTTTAATGATGATGTTATGATGATTTTTTTTTATGATGGTGATGCTATGATAATGAGGGTGACGTATGTAAGGACCTGGATTTTCAAACGACTTTATCGAACCTCATAATGTCGCCCCATGAGAAATTTGACCAAGTGTCATTTCATAGGAGGCCCACATGGCAAATATGAGGTTACATGGATCGTGTGGCTTCCAGTGAAGGGTCACTTGGCCATAATTTTGATTATGGGGATTCGACATGGAGTTTTGGGCTAAGGCACATCACACCAAATCCTGCAAGGGATGTGTGGTGCTTCAAGGACCGTGTGGTGGCCTTGCACCTAGAAAATTAAGAAACGAGGCCAAGTGTGGTCACACGGCCACCCACACGATCAGTGTAGGGTGTCACAGGCCGTGTGGCCCACCGTGTAGCTCACGATGTGAAATTATTTCTAAGTATGAAGTCACCGTCTCAAAACTTTTTCGTGCAAGATTTTTCTAAGTATCATTTCACGGCCCTTGACACGACCCATGTAGTATCACACGGGCCGTGTGGCCTTCCATATGAGGTTCCTTCACATTGAAAATTCCATGTGTTGAACATTAAGTGTCATCTCACGGGCACTGTTCACAGCCCATGAAGTGCCTCACGGACCGTGTTAGTGCCAGTGAAGCCATGACGACCCAATTTTCATCCATTTCATTAATAGCTTTTACGTAAATAGGATTTATTTTAAATGTGTTTTATGACCTTTTTACCTATCCTAGACCCCTAAATTAGATGATATCCTTTCACTTTAGTTTATTCTCATTAGAAACACTCTCACTCAAAAATCAATTCCTAAAAATCCTTTCTAAGTTTTTCTCTCAAGACTCGAACTAGGATTCAATTGAGGTTTCGACTTCAACCAAGAAGACCGAAACTCTTATTAATTGATTTTCATGTAATTTTGCTTACTTCAAATATGGGTTTTGAAAATTGTTGTTTAATAAATTCAATTGATATACGAGCTATACTTTATTTATGATTTTAAGTTATTTTAAGCCCTATTATGATGATTTACATTAAGGTTATGAAGTTATGAAGATGCATGTTCCCTTTAAAGCTTGATTTGTTTATGGATTTACTTCAATTTCATATGATAATGTTGATTTTGGCTTGAGTCTATATTACCCATATTATTCTCACATCATTCATGGCATTTGCATTGATTAACAATAGATTTTATGGAAATTATGAAGTGGGTCAAACCCAATTATGTTTATGAAATGATTTTGATAAGGTATTGGCTATGACAAGAATGTGATCACATATATGTCAATGATTTTGGCTCTTTGAGCATTTTGGATGCTTGCACCATCTTGTATAGGTAGATGAGCTATTCCTTGCATGAGTATCATGATTTTGATTTGTGGTTTGGCTTTTGAGCCTAAATGTGCATTGAACGGTTTTGAAATGAATATCGTATTTCTTGAAAACACGTATAAGTATAAGTATTCATGTGGGATGTTTTGACTTAGCATCAATGGATTGGGGGTCCTCTCTCTTTCCTTGAACTATGTGCCAACATAGGAATGAAATCTATTACCGAAAAGACCAAGTCGTGAGAAATAGTTATTCATTTTTGGACATGATGTCATTTTAGAAATCGTTCCGAAAAGATCGGGTCGTAAGGAAGGTGACTATCCACCGAAAAGACTGGGTCATAAGGTGTGATATAGATTGCCTTTGGCAAGTAGTCTTCTCCTACTGATGGGAGGTCTTTATCGGACTAACTCATGTAATAGCTTGCATGGGTTTGATTTTTCGGTTATAGTCCATCCCCACTATGTATGAGCATTATTGCATTTCATGCATCATGAATTTCATGGAATATTGTATACTACTCTTCCTTGGATATATTATTCCTTCTATATTATGTGCCCTTATCATCTAACATTGAAATGTAGGTTGATAAGTAATATGCATTGCATGCCCGCATACTTAGTACATTCAAATGTATTAATGAATACTCTATGCCTACATGATTTTACCATATAGGGACTGTGTGTTATGATTATTCACTACTTGACAGATACTTAGACATTTAGAGAGTTGATATAACCACCTTCCTTCTACCTATGTTGTTTTCTTTTTATCTCCTTAATTGAGGGTGAGCCCGGGACATGTCTTGGCCCTTATCCCATCTTGACTAGAGGCATTGTTGGACATCTTGTAGACACTCCTAAACTGTATATGTTATGTGTTGTAATGGAAGCTTATGACTTCGGTTATCTATTGGATATGGCTATCATGGATTGATTATGAAAATTATGACATGTATGTATGTTTGATGTGGAAATGTGGAAGATCCTGAGCCTCGTATTGCCCTCATAGAGTGAGTTATACTTGCCTGACCCTTAGTTCTTCTGTGCTATGTGCTATATGAATCCATGTTAATCTCTTTCCCTTCGATATCCCCATAGCATGAGTCCTACTTTCCCATACCTTAGAATTATGTGTTTACTATTTGAATGCACTTCTGAACCGATGATGTGGATGTGGATACTTTGAGGCTTGTTTGGGGACTCTCGGGTTCTCATTTGCCGTGTCACTTCTAGGCCCTAGGTCCAGGTCGTGACAAAGATTGTATCAAAATCCTAGGTTTATAAATGTCCTCAGAGTCCAACATGTCGCGTCAAGTAGAGTCCTATTCATGGGTATGAAGTGCACCATGCCTATGAGTGAGAGGCTACGTAGACGTTCTAGGAATTGTCACACTTCTTCATGTCATGTGTCGTGCTATAGCTGCATAAATGCTTTTTCACCGATTGTGATGGTGTCATTGCTCCGTTTCAGACCATGCCTCGAGGAAGACCCTATCTACCAAGGCCAACTCTGGCTAATGAGGACCAAGCACCTTAAGGGTTTATGGATGAACCATTCTCAAGTGGTGAATTTCGTACGGTCTTTGCTATGCTTGCCCAAGTGGTGACTGTCACACCCCTATTTTTCCCCCGCGTGGTGTTTTGGAAAATAGAGTTTTTCAAATTAAAGTGACATTTTGAAAAAGGGATTATTTTATTTATCCAGAATCACCACATGGAATTGAGTTTTGGTGTTCCATGTCACCTAATTTAAATCCCTAATCAAAAGGAAATGATTCTTTATTTTTTTGGTCTACGAAAACAAAGATCGGATAAGGAATTATGTTGACCAAGGGAAAGGTGTTAGGCACCCCTCGAGTCTCGTGGTTCTAGCACAGTCGCTTTATTGACTAGTTTATGACTTAACTTAATTTTGAATATATTGGATTTATAAGTTTTCAAAAATGTTATTTGCCGGCCTTCTTTAATCTATTTGAAACTCGTTCAAAACTGACTTGTGTTATTAGTGTGCAGTGTACTAGTAGCAGCGCTTTCTAGTCTAACCACAAATTATTGATTTATTTTTTATATCAAGCCTAACATCTGCATAATGCTCTTTTAATTATAAAACTTGTCTATTATTATTGTCGACCTAATAATGCTCTTAACAATTCCATTTAAAAAAAGTAAAATTTCGACTATGAATTTTAATCACTAATCTTCTTATAAAAATTGGAAGGTACAAAACTATTCTACCAAATTTAATTGTTGCAAGGTAGTAAAGGCAAAGTTAATTATATGGATCAACATAAACCCATTAATTTAATATTCAGAATAAAATTCATTATTCAAAAGAAGCGTAAATATAAAATAAAAATATACAAAATTTATTTTTTCTTTATTTTATATTTTAAAAAAATTAATATTATTAAACATACAAATCTCATTCAAGTATCCATTAATTGAATAGCGTAGAAACGATAATTTTTGCATTTTATTCAATAACAAGTTAAATTGGGTGTTTAAGTATGCAAGAAATAACCACATGATATACCACATGTTACTTTTAATTTAACAATATAAAACATTCAAATATACTTAAATATGATAACATCAAAGTTGAACATACATAAAATTTGGACAACTTTGTAACATTAAAACATGTCTTGCATAATTGTGACTTTAAATCATACGATAAAAATTGTTACCTTTTGTGAAAATTAATTCATAAGAATAGAAGACCACAATGCAGAATCACGATCCCGAAAGCAAACCTCAAAACTCAACTTTTGTTTTCTCTAATTGTGTTTCTTTTGAGATTTTTTCTTGTGTGTTTTTGTAAAGATTTTTTTAAGTGTATGAGGGGTGTGTGTGAAGGACGAAATGTAGTACTTTTTCTAGGTATGTTTTTGTATGTGGGAGAAAGGGAAAAATATCATGTTGGATCTTTTTTGACAGTGTGTGTAGAATATCTTGTCTTTTATGTTTTTTTTTTTTTTGTAGAATGTCAAGAAAGAAAAAGATAAATGGAGTGTGTTGTGTGTGTCGTGTATATTGAGAAAAATGTGAGGGATTAGTGGGTTTTGTGTGGGGGCATTGTGGGGTAGTTTAGGTGAGTGGAGCAGGAGTTGGAATTAATGGGTAGTTTTTTTAAAGTTTATTTATTTTATTTTGTTTTGTTTTTATTTTGTAAAGAAAAATAATGAAAATGTTAGAAAACAATTTTACATTAAAAAAAAATTACAAAAAAGTTAACTAGCTAAAACTAAGATATAATTGAGAAAATACTAACAGTAATAGGTTATTTATTAGAATCGAAATTAAAAGAAAGCATTTATTTTTAGAAATTTTCTCTTCTATAAGACAAAACTTACACTAAAATATGACTCTATTTTTGTAGTTTTCAAATAAAGCTATTATAAGTAAGATTAAAAAAAATAACTAAGTTAGATTCAAAAAAATAAATATTTAAATACTAAAAGGTACATAACTTAGGTTTGGTAAAAACTTAGGTGCTAATAGGATGCCCCTTTTTGGTTGAGAACATGAAGAGTTTTCAAGCAAAGAAGTGAAAGTGCCTAATTTTTTGCCTAACCATTATTAAAGGGTAGGGGAAAAAAAGAGTAAGCAAGAGTGACTGAGCCCTAGCTTTGGGCAGCCTACATATCTCGGGTTATAAGAGAATCAAGTCACGTGTAGGTCAAATAGGTGCAGCAAGGATGGATGGATGGATTAGAGAGTTGAGTCTTTCCATGTCGAGATCCCGGTCTGTGGTTCCTATTGTTACAATGAAGATAATAAAACTGAAAGGAAACAATACAAGATCTACTCTATTTTATTTGTCTCAGCCTTCTTTTTCTTTCAAGTCTTCCTTTGCATCTTCAGTTATCATCTCGCCTTCTTCTAGCGGGTGCCTTGATCTCAAAATCTAATCTTAAAGTTTGAATTTGAGGGTTGAACTTGAAATCTCAATTGAGTTGCCGATGCCTCTCCAGAGGAAAGCTAGTACACTATTCATGAACACTTGTTTCCTGAATTGAAGTTGGGAAGCTGAATCTTCAAAATAATGAGTTGCTACACGGGTCCAAATCGACTCTCAATGTCATTCTTCACTTCTCAAATCGGACAAATGTTATTCCATTATTGATGTGCAAATTTGTGGTTGTAGAGGAACCCGCCTGTAATCAAAGACATGCAAAACAAAACAAAACAAAATTTTTGTGTCCCAATTTGTGCTAAGAAAGCTTTTGTGGGTTATTTTGCTTAACTTGAACATAATATTAAACAAAAAATAATAAAATGGTTAAAAAAAGGAAAAAAAACAAATATTATGTTTTTTAATGAAATTAGATTTTATGCTTTATGAAAAATAAAAATGGGGGCTATCATGCCCTATGAAGATATGAACGAATATTATGAGAGTTCGTGCCCTAAACGAATATAATGAGGGTTCATGCCCTAAACGAAAAATTATTAGGGTTCGTGCCCTAAGCGAATATTATGAGGGTTCACTCCCTAAACAAATATTATGAGGGTTCGTGCCCTAAACGAATATTATGAGGGTTCATGCCCTAAACGAATATTATGAGGGTTCTCTCCCTAAATGAATAGTAGAGGGTTCGTGCCCTAAACGAATATTATGAGGGTTCATGCCTTAAACGAATATTATGAGGGTTCTCTCCCTAAACGAATATTATGAGGGTTCATGCTCTAAATGAATGTTATGAGGGTTCGTACCCTAAATGAATATTATGAGGGTTCGTGCCCTAAACGAATATTATGAGGGTTCGCTCCCCTGAATGAATATTATGAGGGTTCGCTCCCTAAGCGAATTTTATGAGGGTTCGCTCCCTAAGCGAATATTATGAGGATTCACTCCCTAAGAGAATATTATGAGGGTTCGCTCCCTAAGCAAATATTATGAGGGTTCGCTCCCTAACCGAATATTATGAGGGTTCGCGCCCTAAATGAATATTATGAGGGTTCTCTCCCTGAACGAATATTATGAGGGTTCGCGCCCTAAATGAATATTATGAGGGTTCGCTCCCTAAGCGATAAGCGAATATTATGAGGGTTCGCTCCCTAAATAAATATTATGAGGGTTCGCTCCCTAAACAAATATTATGAGGGTTCGTTCCCTAAATAAATATTATGAGGGTTCACTCCCTAAATGAAAATTATGAGGCATCGCTTCCTAAACAAATATTATGAGGGTTCGCTCCCTAAGCGAATATTATGAGGGTTCGCTCCCTAAGCAAATATTATGAGGGTTCATGCCCTAATATTATGAGAGTTCCTGCCCTAAACGAATATTATGAGGGTTCGCTCCCTAAACGAATATTATGAGGGTTCGCGCCCTAAACGAATATTATGAGGGTTCCCTCCCTAAACGAATATTATGAGGGTTCGCGCCCTAAACGAATATTATGAGGGTTCCCTCCCTAAACGAATATTATGAGGATTCATGCCCTAAATGAATATTATGAGGGTTCGCTCCCTAAACGAATATTGTGAGGGTTCGTTCCCTATAAAGAATGAAGGAGTTATATTTTATTTTACTTTTATTTTTATTGTTAGAAATAAAATAAAATGAAATATGCCCCAGTTTTGAAACTAAGAAATTTTGAAATATTTTTTATTGGTGAATTTATTTTTTATTTTATCATCTTTTTAAAAAAAAAATGGCTCAGCTTCAATTTGTCAGAAATAATTTTTTTATTATTTTAGATCGAGCCCGTTAGTAGGACTGTTTATGTATCTTACCATAGCAAGAATCAGGTCTAACGTAGTTCATACAAATAAAAAATATTTATTTATTTATTTATTGCAAAATATATCTTTTGAAAAGATTGTTAGATAGAAAGAAATTAATTTTTGATTAATCATCTCTTGGCTTTAGATGGTACGAACAATTATTATTATGCATAAAAATTACCTTCAAGTACTCCTAGGCAAATTTGAGGTCAACGTTGAAGTAATTTCTGTAGTTTCAAATGATACCTCAAGCATACTTAAGTATTAACAAGATCTATTCGTCTTGCATCAAATATGAGGTTGAAATTATTCATGTCCTCATTTTTCAAGTGCCTTACCAAAATAAAGTCCTAATTCACACAATATAGAAAAATTGAAATCTTAGGACATTTTGAAAGTCACTCGCACTCAGAAATATATTTAATGCATGAGATTGAGATGCCATATTCTTGACCCTCATGTAAGTATCCACTAATGTGAGAACATCGAAAAATGAAACCAAGTAGGACTTGTATTCGGCTTAAAATGTAGGCTTGGAATGGGTAAGATAATTTTTTTTGGGATAAAACGACTATTTCCTCCCCAAACATTGGACTATGCTCTCAATTCATTTTCTTCATTTTCACATTTGATCTTTTTTTTTTTTTACTTTCTTTTTTTTTTAGTTTCTCTCCTTTTGTTGGAGTTTTTTCTTTTTTTTTGACTGCCATATTTTTCATCTTTCACTTTGCCATCTGACTCAAAATTTTGTCTGTGTATTATTGGAGATGGGAGAAAAGTAGAGTGGTACATTTGTGCACTCAAAAGGATATCAGTTGAGATATGGTTATCGAAAAAATATTTTAGGCTCAAAAAGGAGAACACTAGGGACCACACGTCATTTGGTAGGCTTACAGACACAATTGGATTAAAGAAAGCCTGCAATTCTTTTTCAAATTAGATGTTGCTCAAAATTTCGCCTCAACAAACATTTGGGTCAAGTTCTAGATCAACAAGTCATGTCATTGAACTTTATATCTAAAGCTCACCACACAATGCACATGAAACAATGAGGTTGAAATTGTTTAACCCTTAACTTTGAGCAAGAGAATTTTCCAAGTGTGACATAAGTATAATCAAGAGGTGCAAAAATTTTCTATAAGAGTCACAACAAAAAAGTTGACCCACTCTATTATGCCTAATAGTTAACACTTTTTTATGCACATATCTAAGTATGTTGGTACCAATCAAGATAAGAAGTACCTTTTTATTTATAGTATTTTCATTTTGAAAAGGGATAAAAAAGTTTTTAATTTATTTTTTGTATAAGAATGAAAAAAATATTTTTCTTTTCTACAAGAAGAAATAAGATCTTCCTTTCTTTAAATTTCTTGAATGAGGATCCTTTTTTTAAAGAGTAAAATCTTTTTCATTATTATTTTTTAGATAGAGAATTATTTTTTAAAATAAAAATCACCGAACCCAAGGAAAGTTGCCTACGTATCTCATCAAGGTGAGAATCAAGTGTGCGTAGTTCTATAAAAATATATATTAAAAAATAATCTTTTTTTCCATTTGAATAAAAAAAACCTTCTTTTTGTTCAAGTTTTATGAATAGAGAAACAAAATCTTTCTTTCTGAATTTAATTTTCTGAATAATAATTTTTTTAATATGAATTCTTTTTTTATTTTTTTATTTATTTGTTGAAGAAGAATCACCGGACCCGAGGAGGGTTGCCTACGTATCTCATTTAGATGAGAATCAGGTAAGAGTAGTTCTCAAATCAAAGAAATATTCATGTTTATTTTTGGAATAACAAATAAATATTTTCTTTTGATTTTATGAATAAGAAGTAAAAAATGTATTTTTTAGATTTAATAAGAAATATTTTTTTTTACAATTTTATCAATAAAGATCACTAAACCCAAGGAGGGCTGCCTACATATCTTATCAAGATAAGAATCAAGTGTACATAGTTTGACCTTTCTAAACAATTTTTTAAAAAAAAAAAAATTAATAGTAAATGATTTTTTTACAATAAAAATATTTTTTTTCTATAGTAACAATTTTTTTAGATGTGTTTTGGGATAAGAAAATAAAATTAAATTTTTATAAAGAAGGAATGGTACAATTGATAAAATCTAAAAAGATAATTATGACTTTTAAAACTAATTCATCTTAATGCGGTCAACATTTAATATAATCTTCCTCATAATGTGACGAGTAGCACAAAGAATGCACATGATGGTTTCAAAAAAGAGTATCTGTCTCATACGGACTTGACCTTAATGTTGGGCCCCATTAATTTAAATGCTCATGATGCAAATAAACATACCTTATTAGAAATAATTATTGTATGAGGTTGGTTCAACTAAATTTTATGTCTTAATGAATTTGGTGTCTAAAATGGGTGTAAAACGAGTGGACAACTCGAGTTGGAAAGGAACAGCTTACCGGTAGCAGGACTTTCGAGCCTCACTGTTAGAACCTTCTCGTCCTAATATTTGTGCAACTAAAATTCTTCCCAGGAGTATAATCGCATCTTTGGTATCTCAAAGAAAGTTTTGGGAGTGTTGATCGCATCTCCAAATAAAGTGGATTTTCAGAAGATTCAGATGGTTACGGGGGAGAAGACAGTTATATTACAGTTCAAATAATACTAAAGCAAACAATTAGCGGGCAAATATCATATTAAGTCAATGAATATAATATTCAAAATAATAAAGCCATATACAAGCCAATATTGATAAGCTTGAATTTTAGTTGTCCCCAGCAGAGTCGACATGTCACACCCCTATTTTTCCCCCGCGTGGTGTTTTGGAAAATAGAATTTTTCTAATTAAAGTGACATTTTGAAAAAAAAGATTATTTTATTTATTCAGAATCACCACATGGAATTGAGTTTTGGTGTTCCAAGTCACCTAATTTAAATCCCTAATCAAAAGAGGAAATAACTCTTTATTTTTTAGTTTGCGAAAACAAAGATAGGGTAAGGAATTCTATTGACCAAGGGGAAGGTGTTAGGCACCCCTCAAGTCCCGTAATTCTAGCACGGTCGCTTTATTGACTAGTTTATGATATTACTTAATTTTGAATATATTGGATTTATAAGTTTTAAAAAATGTCATTTACTCGCCTTCTTTAATCTATTTGAAACTAGTTCAAAACTTACTTGTGTTATTAGTGTATGGTGTACTAGTAGCAGCGCTTTCTAGTCTAACCCCAAATTATTAATTTATTTTTTATATCAAGCCTAATATTTGCATAATGCTCTTTTAATTATAAAACTTGTCTATTATTGTTATCGACCTAATAATGCTCTTAACGATTCCATTTAAAAAAAGTAAAATTTCGACTATGAATTGTAATCACTAATTTTCTTATAAAAATTGGAAGGTACTAAATTATTTTACCAAATTTAATTGTTGCAAGGCAGTAAAGGCAAAGTTGATTATATAGATCAACATAAACTCATTAATTTAATATTCAGAATAAAATTCATTATTCAAAAGAAGCGTAAATATAAAATAAAAATGTATAAAATTTATTTTTTTCTTTATTTTATATTTCTAAGAAAATTAATATTATTAAACATACAAATCTCATTCAAGTATCCATTAATTAAATAGCGTAGAAACGACTATTGTTGCATTTCATTCAATAACAAGTTAAAATGGGTGTTTAAGTATGCAAGAAATAACCACATGTTATACCAAATGTTACTTTTAATTTAACAATATAAAACATTCAAATATACTTCAATATGATAACATCAGAAGTTAAACATACATAGAATTTGGAACAACTTTGTAACATTAAAATATGTCTTGCATAATTGTGACTTTATATCATACAATAAAAATTGTTACCTTTTGTGAAAATTAATTCACAAGAAGAGAAGACCACATTGTAGAATCACGATCCCGAAAGCAAACCTCAAAACTCAATTTTTGTTTTCTCTAATTGTGTTTCTTTTGAGATTTTTTCTTGTGTGTTTTGTAAAGATTTTTCTAAGTGTATGAGGGGTGTATGTGAAGGATGAAATGTAGTACTTTTTCTAGGTATATTTTGTATGTGGGAGAGGGGAAAATATCATGTTGGACTTTTTTAACAGTGTGTGTAGAATGTCTTGTCTTTTGTGTTTTTTTTTTGGTTCCAATGTCAAGAAAGAAAAAAATGAATAGAGTGTGTTGTGTGTGTTGTGTATATGGAGAAAAATGTGAGGGAGTAGTGGATTTTGTGTGGGGTAGTTTAGGTGAGTGGGGGAGGAGTTGGAATTAATGGGTTAATTTCTTAAAGTTTATTTATTTTATTTTGTTTTATTTTTATTTTGAAAAGAAAAATAATGAAAATGTTAGAAAACTATTTTAAATTAAAAAAAGTTATAAAAAAGTTAACTAGCTAAAACTAAGATACAATTGAGAAAATACTAACAATACTAGATTATTTATTAGAATCGAAATTCAAAGAAAGCATTTATTTTTAAAAATTTGTCTCTTCTCTAAGACAAAACTTACACTAAAATGTAACTCTATTTTTGTAGTTTTCAAACAAAACTATTATAAATAAGATTTAAAAAAATAACTAAGTTGGATTCAAAAAATAAATATTTAAATACTAAAAGGTACATAACTTAGGTTTGATAAAAAATTCGGTGCTAACAGTGACAACTCAGGCTAGGAAAGCTAACCTTCCCCGAGACCCAACTCCAGCTTCCAGAGTAAGGGATTTCACCCGAATGAATCCTCCTGAGTTTTATGGGTCAGGCTGATGAAGATGCTCAGGAGTTCATTGATGAACTCACCAAAGTGCTGAAGGTTATAGGTGTTACTTCTAAGGAGAAGTTTGAATTAGCTGCTTACCAGCTGAAGAATGTGGCTCAGGTATGGTACACCCAGTGGTCTATAGAGAGGGTTTGTGTTGATGTTGTTAATTGGGAGGAGTTCAAGTTTACCTTCCTCGATTGTTTCTTCCCACTTGAGCTTAGGGAAGCTAAGATGACTGAATTCATCAACCTCAAGTAGGGAGGTATGCGCTTTAGGGACTATGCCTTCCAATTCACTAAGCTCTCCAAGTATGCTCCGGCACTCGTGGCTGACCCTTGTGCAAGGATGCACAAGTTCATTTCTGCTATCTCCGATTTGCTCGTGAAAGAACGCCGAATAGCCATACTTATATGGGATATGGATATCTCCAAGCTCATGGTATATGTTGAACAGATAGAAGGGGGGAACTCAAGGAAAGAAGAATGCATGATTCTAAAAGGGCCAGTTTAGAAAGTGGGTTCTCTGGTTCTCGAGGTAATGGCAGTTTCGGTCGCCTCCAACAAGGTAAAGGTCCGAGTGCTCGGGTCACTAATGCTAGAGTGCCTCCTCCCAAGACAGTGGTTGGTGTAGGACCAGAGTACCATCGGTGTGAAAAGTATGGGAGGAATCACACCAGTGCCTGTAGGAAAGTTTTGGGTCTGTGTTATGGGTGTGGCGACAAGAACTACATGGTTGCAGATTGTCCTAAGAATCCCCACAAAGGTCAAGGTCTGGCGGCTTTAGGTGGTCAGGGTCAACAAAGAGATCCCCAAGGTGATGCCTCGAGGAACAACAGGTTTATGCACTTCATGCCCATCAAAAGGTTAGGGAAGCTCCGGATGTTGTGACTGGGATATTAAAAGTCTTTGATTTTGATGCTTATATTTTGCTTGCCCCGGGTGCAAATTTGTCTTCTGTGACTCCTCTGTTGGTTGTTAAGTTTGGTTTGAGTCCCAAAATTTTGAAGGGTCCTTTCTCAGTTTATACTCCCATGGGTGAATCTGTTGTTGCACATAGGGTCTATCATGGTTATCCTGTTTTTGTGTTGCATAAAATCTTCCCCTGTGATCTCGTAAAACTTACGATGTTCGATTTTCACATGATTCTTGGGATGGATTGGTTGCATGCATAATATGCCTCTATAGACCATAGGACCCAAAAGGTCAAGTTCCAGCCTCCCGGTTAGCCCATTCTTAAATGGAAGGGTGGTGACTCCGCTATTAAGAGTCGGTTTATCTCCTACCTCAAGGCCCGAAAAATGATCTCCAAGGGGTGCATTTATCATATTGTGAGGGTCAAGGATATAGAGTCCAAATCACCTACTCTTAAGTCGGTTCCAGTGGTGAATGAGTTTCCGAATATGTTTCCCGAGCACTTGCCTGATATTCCTCCAAAAAGGGAAGTAGACATTGGCATAGACCTTCTCCCGGATACCCAACCTATCTCTATTCCTCCCTATTGCATGGCACCGACTGAGTTGAGGGAGTTGAAGGATCAGTTGAAATATTTGTTAGAAAAAGGCTTCATTAGGCTGAGTATATCTCCATGGGGTGCTCCGGTGTTATTGTTTAGGAAGAAAAATGGGTCCCTTCAGATGTGTATCAATTATAGGCAATTGAATAAGGTGACCATTAAGAATAAGTACCCGTTGCCTAAGATCGATGACTTGTTCGACTAGCTACAAGAGGCCACTCATTTCTCAAAGATTGATCTCCATTTCGGGTACCATCAGTTGAAGGTTAGAGAAGGTGATATTCCCAAGATGACCTTTTGAACAAGATATGGGCACTTCGAGTTTGTGATGATGTCGTTTGGCTTAACTAATGCTCCAGCCGTGTTCATGGACCTCATGAATCGGGTGTTCAAGTTTTGTGGTTGTCTTCATTGATGATATTCTCATTTATTTTCGTGGTGAGGGGAGCATATGGACCATTTAATGTTGGTTTTGTAAACCTTGAGGGAGAAAAAGCTTTATGCAAGTTCAACAAACACAAGTTTTAGTTGGGTGAAGTAGCTTTCCTTGGTCATGTGGTGTCTGGTGATGGTATTAAGGTTGATTCGAAGAAGACCGAGGCTGTAAAGAATTAGCCTAGACCATTGACCCCTTCGGACATTCGAAGTTTTCTGAGATTGGCCGGCTATTATAGGAGGTCATGGAAGGGTTCTCATCTATTGCGTTTCCATTGACTAAATTGACCCAAAAGAAGGTTAAGTTCGTGTGGTCTGACGAATGTGAAAAGAGTTTTCAAACCTTGAAGGAATGGCTTACGTCGGCCCCCATCTTGACATTACCTGATGGCTTAGAGGGGTTTGTGGTGTATTGTGATGCCTTATGGATCGGGTTGGGTTGTGTACTTATGCAACATGGTAAGGTAACAGCATATGCATCAAGGCAATTGAAGGTGCACGAGCGTAATATGTTGGAAACGGTGGTTTTTTCCATCTTGACGTATGATCTTGAGTTGGCAGCGGTGGTTTTTGCCTTGAAAAATTTGGAGATACTATTTGTATGGGGTACATGTTAATGTGTTCATCGATCACAAGAGTTTGCAATATGTGTTCACTCAAAGGGACCTCAACTTGAGGCAAAGAAGATGGTTGGAACTCTTAAAGGACTACGACATGAGTGCTCAATATCACCCTAGTAAGGCTAACATTGTAGTCGATTCTCTTAGTAGGCTATCTATGAGGAGTGTGACTCATGTCGGGGAGGATAAGAGGGAGTTAGCAAAGGATGTTCATCGGTTGGCTAGGTTAGGTGTTAGGTTAGTCGACTCTAATGATAGTGGTATCCATGTTCAAAATGGGGCTGAATTTCAGTGGTTGTTGATGTAAAGGCTAAGCAAGATTTAGATCCATCATTAGTTGAGTTGAAGAAATTGGTTGCCGAAAAGGAGATTGACGTGTTCTTCTAAGGGGGAGATGGCATACTTCAGTACCAAGACCGATTATGTGTTCTTGATATGGATGGACTTCGAAAGGTGATCATGAGCAAAGCTCACAACTCTCATTACTTTATCCATCTGGGTCCACTAAGATGTATTAGGATTTGAAGGAAGTGTATTGCTGGCATGGTATGAAGAAACACATTGCCAAGTTCGTATCTGAATGTCCAAGTTGTCAACAAGTGAAGGTGGAGCACCAAAGGCCTGGTGGCCTGGCTCAAGATATTGAGATTCCCACTTGGAAGTGGGAAGATGTGAACATAGAGTTTGTGATTGGTTTGCCTTGGACCCGAAGACAATTTGACTCCATTTGGGTTATCATTGATCGGATGACTAAGTCGGCTCACTTTCTACCGGTCAAGAATATCTATAATGTCGAGGATTATGCAAGGTTGTACATCCAAGAATTGGTGAGAATGCATGGTGTTCCTAGGTCCATCATATCGGATCGCGACACCCAATTCACTTCCCACTTTTGGAGATCATTTCAAAGGGGACTTGGTACTAAGGTTAAATTGAGCATCATCTTTCATCCTCAAACCGATGGGCAACCCGAGAGAATGATTCAAACCTTAGAGGACATGTTGAGGGCGTGTATGTTGGAGTTCAAAGGTAATTGGGATGACCACCTGCCCCTCATTGAGTTCGCCTAAAGCAATAGTTTTCATGCTAGCATTGGTATGGCACTGTTCGAAGCATTATCTCGAAGGAGGTGTAGATCACCAGTGGGATGGTTTGAGTTGGGAAAATGGCATGGATTGGCCCGAATTTAGTAGTGGAGGCTATGGAGAAGTTTAGTTTGATTAGGGAAAGGTTGAAGACGGCCCAAAGTCGCCAAAAGTCCTATTCAGATGTTAGGAGGAGGGATCTTGAATTTCATGTTAGTGATTGGGTGTATGTGAAAGTTTCACCTATGAAGGGTATGATGCATTTTGGTAAGAAGGGCAAGTTAAGTCCCCAGTATGTGGGCCCTTATGAAATTGTTGAGCGGATTGGGAACGTGGCTTATAGGTTGGAGTTGTCTCCGGAATAGAGTTCTATCCACCCGGTCATGTGTCTATGTTGAGGAAGTTAGTTGGTGATCCTAGCACTATTGTGCCCTTTGAAGGTGTTGAGGTTGGGGAGAACTTATCGTATGAGGAAGTCCCGATGGAGATTTTGGACAGGCAAGTGAAGCGGCTTCGTAACAAGGATGTAGCTTCGGTGAAGGTACTTTGGAGAAATCAACACGCGGAGAGTGCTAATGGGAGGCAGAGTTGGACATGATAAAGCGATATCCCCATCTTTTCCAATCTACTCAATCCTAAGGTATTAGGTTTTTCCCCTTATAAATGGTCCTAATTCTTTCACTCTTGAGTTTAATGACATAACATGCATACATATGCACGAAAATGATTTTTATGATATTTTGGATGATTTTTTATATGGGTTTTAAGGGATTTATGATTTTCAAATAATGGACTATGCATTGTACCCTGTAAGACGTTTCATGTTCTAAGTCAAGCCTTTCAAGCTTTGTTGTTGCACATTCAGGGATGAATGTTCCGAAGGGGGAAATGATGTAAGGACCCAGATTTTGAAATAACTTTATCGAACCTCATAATGTCACGTCGTGAGAAATTTGACCAAGTGTTGCTTCATGGGAGGCCCACACGGCCAGTGTGAGGTTTCACGGACCGTGTGGCCTCCAGTGAAGGGTCACTTGGCCATAATTTTGATTATGGGGATTCGACAGAGAGTTTCGGGCTAAGGCACATCACACCGGAACCCCGCACGGGTCATGTGGTGCTTCACGGACCGTGTGGTGGGCCATGCTATGGCCTTGCACCTGGAAAATTAAGAAACGAGGCCAAGTGTGGTCACACAGCCACCCACAAAGTTAGTGTGGGGTGTCACGGGCCGGGTTGCTCACCGTGTAGCTCACGATGTGAAATGTTTTCTAAGTACGAAGTCACCGTCTTTTTGTGAAAAATTTTTATAAGTACCATTTCAAGGCCCTTAACACAACCCATGTAGTGTCATACGGGTCGTGTGGCCTTCCGTATGAGGTTCCTTCGCGTTGAAAATTCCATTTGTTGAACATTGCAAAAAATTATTTAAGTGTCATCTCACGAGCACTGTTCACGGCCCGTGAAGTGCCTCACGAACCGTGTCAGTGCCATTGAAGCCATGACGGCCCAATTTTCATCCGTTTCATTAATGGATTATACGTAAATAGGATTTATTTTAAATGTGTTTTATGACCTGTTTACCTATCCTAGACCCCTAAATCAGCTGATATCCTTTCACTTAAATTTATTCTCATTAGAAACACTCTCACTCAAAAATCAATTCCTAAAAATCCTCTCTAACCTCTTCTCTCAAGACTCAAACTAGGATTCAATTGGGGTTTCGACTTCAAGCTAAATTCTCCTCAAGTTCATCTTCCTAATCAAGGTATCTGAGATTGATTCTTGGTCCCTTTCAACTAAGAAGACCCAAACTCTTTTCAATTGATTTCCATGTAATTATGCTTACTTTAAATATGGGTTTTGAAAATTATAGTTTATTAAATTCAATTGATGTATGAACTGTACTTTATTTATGATTTTAAGTTATTTTAAGCCCTATTATGATGATTTACATTGAGGTTATGAAGTTATGAAGATACATGTCCCCTTTAAAGCTTGATTTGTGCATGGGTGATTTATATTATGATTTAAATGTGGATTTAATTATGGATTTACTTCAATTTTATATTATAATGTTGATTTTGGCTTGAATCTATATTATCCATATTATTCTCATATCATTCATGACATTTTCATTCATGAACAATGGATTTTATGGAAATTATGAAGTGGGTTAAGCTTAATATGTTTTATGAAATGATTTGATATGATTTTGATAAGGTATTAGTTATGATAAGAATGTGATCGCATATATGTCAATGATTTTGGCTCTTTGAGCATTTTGGGTGCTTGCACTATCTTGAATAGGAAGATGACTTATTCCATGCATGAGTATCCTAATTTTGATTTATGGTTTGGCTTTTGAACCTAATGTGCATTGAAACGTCTTGAAATGAATATTGTATCTCTTGAAAGCATGTATAAGTATAAGTATTCATGTAGGATGTTTTGACTTAGAACCGATGGATTTGGGGTCCTCTCTCTTTCCTCAAACTCTGTGCCAACATAGGAATGGAAGTCATTACCGAAAAGACCGAGTCGTAAGGAATGGTTTTTCATTTTTGGACATGATGTCATTTTAGAAATCATTCCGAAAAGACTGGGTCGTAAGGAAGGTAGCCATCCACCGAAAAGACCAGGTCGTAAGGTGTGATGTAGATTACCTTTGGCAAGTAATCTTCTCCTATCGATGGTAGGTCTTTATCGGACTAACTCATGTAATAGCTCGCATAGGTTTGATTTGTCGGTTTTAGTCCATCCCCACTATATATGAGCATTATTGCATTTCATGCATCATAAATTTCATGGCATATTGTATACTACTCTTCCTTGGATATATGATTCCTTCTATATTATGTGCCTTGTCATCTAACATTGAAATGCAGGTTGATAGGCAATATGTATTGCATGCCCGCATACTTAGTACATTCAACCGTACTAACACATACTCTATGCCTACATGATTTTACCATGTAGGGACTGTGTGTTACGATCATCCACCGCTTGACGGGTAGTTCGACATTCGGAGAGTTGATATTGTGGTGAGTCCGATCTTTCAAGGGAAAACCACCTTCCTTCTACCTATGTTATTTTCTGTTTATCTCCTTAATCGGGGGTGAGCCCGGGACATGTCTTGGCCACCATCCCATCCTGACTAGAGGCATTGTTGGACATCTTGTAGACACTCGTAGACTCTAAATGTTATGTGTTGTAATGGAAGCTTATGACTTCAGTTATCTATTGGATATAGCTATCATGGATTGATTATGGGAATTTTATGACATGTATGTATGTTTGATGTGGAAGTGTGAAAAATCCTAAGCCCCGTATTGGCCCCTTAGAGTGAGTCATACTTACCCGCTACTTAGATCTTCTGTGCTTTGTGCTATGTGAATCCATGTCAATCCCTTTCGATTCGATATCCCCATAGTGTGAGTCCTACTTTCCCATCCCTTAGAACTATGTGTTTACTATTTGAATGCGCTTCCGAACCGATGATGTGGATGTGGATACTTTGAGGCTTGTTTGGGGACTCTCGGGTTCCCATTTGTCGTGTCAGTTCTAGGCCCTAGGTCTAGGTCGTGACAACGTAAAACCCTAATTATGATTTTGAAATGGGGAGTGTTGACATCCAATTTTTACCCTTCACAGTATAAGTTAATCATCGAGCTTTTAATTTTTAACAATATGAAATAATTAGCTTCTGAAAATGCAAAAAATATTTTATGTCAAATCAAGTTCACTTTTGTTTTCAAGATTTTATTTTACAAATTAATTCAATTAGTTCAAGTTGTTAATTGAACGCTCTTCGATTAATTTGTATTGATTCACCTTGTAATCAAATTAGCCAATCGAATTTGATTTTATTACATTTAATATCGCAATTGAAGCGGCTAATATTTAAATTCCCCCCTATCCCATTCTTTCAATTTTTAATTTCAACCCAAATCCTAATACCCAATTAAGATCCTAAACCCCAACCCAACTCTTTCCAGACCCAGCCCAATTCCTCGACCTGGCCATTCCTCTTCTTCTTCGCGACCAAAATGCCTAACCAGTGACAATAAAGAATAGTTAGAGACGAATCCTTCAACAACGAGCAACAGCAACCTGCAAAGCTTCGACGAGCTGAAAAAGCAACGGCACAGCAATCCACGCCCTTTCTTCCTCAACGTTCCCCATTTGAAGAACAGCGAAAGCAACGGCACTGTCCGTAAAAGCAACGGCGCAGCAGCTTTAAACAGCCCAACGTCTCTCATAAAGCGTTGAAAATCTCGAATTCAAAAACCCCAAATTTCATCACTTCTCCCCCGAATCATGCCCTAATTCTTCTCCTATAAATATCATGTTTGTTCACTTGAAAAGTGGACGGTTTTCGGGTGATGAAAAGACATTTTTAGAGTCTGTTAAGTTTCAAAATTTCAAAGAATTTGTGGTCTAGTTTCACGACAAAAGCTTTATGGTCTGGTCTCTTGAGTTAACAAGTTAGGAAGTCACTTCTCAAGCTCGTCTTGTCCGCTTCCTGCTCCCGAACAGGTAACACTCGCATTTACTTCTCTCATTTCCATTTTCAGATGATTGTGTGTGTCTGCTTTGAGTTTAATTAAAATATGTGCTATTCTGAAATTCTTGTTTGATTGAAGGTTGTCATACTCAATAATGTGATCGAATAAAAACTGGATGGTGGTGTTGGGTTGAAATATCCTTAGTTCTGATAAACGTTTTGGTTGATGTTGCTATTTAAGCTGTTGTGATGCTATTGTATTCATGTCAGCTTGGGTTAGTATGATAAAAAAAATCTTATTTGTTCTAATTCAGACTCTAAGTTCAAGCATTAATCTCTTATAAACTTAGTCCTTCTTGTCTGCTCATGTCGTTTTGTTTAGGTTTCATCCTCACTTGTTCTAATTTCAAGGTTTAAGTTGTAGTTGTTTTACTCTATTCATTTTCCCTTGTGATCTGCTGAGTTGAACTTGCGATACGCACTGTCTATTTTGATATTCCTTCACTATATTGAAGAGTAAATCAGTGTTTAAGTCCTTGTTTATACATCTAATCCACAAAGGATAACTGATCTTCTTGAAGGTAGTGTCATTTGGTTCGAATTCGTTGTTGCAAGGTTATTATCGTCAAAGATATGGATTATGTTTTATTCCCTTTTCCAAAGATGGTCATTTTGCCTCTCATTTTCTATCTTCAATCATCTGATATGATCATTTTTCAATCTAGACGTTTCGTTTAAGCTTCACCCTTTTTAATCTTAGAGGCTGTATGGGTGTGTGTTTAATTTTTCGCTCGAGTTTACGCCTCTTTTGGTCCCTCTAGTTCACTATAATCACTCATCCCCTCTTTAATTTTTCTTTATAATAGTTTTAAAGCATGTGAAAGTGAAAGTTGATTGTTTTGGTCATGTATATCTCTCGAGTTCTTATGGAGAACCCTCATGGTTAACTAAACTTGTCTGCACCTTTCTTTTCCTGAGATTTTTCTCCATATTGTATAAATTAGGAAGTCAAGTTTCGCGGATCGAATGTATGTTGTTTTAGGCCACCATACATCGGAAGAATATGAGTTACTGCCCAATATTCTTGCCTTCTGCTTGTTTCAAACTTAGATTTTTTTTATCCTATGGCTTGAGTCTCTTCTTGTTTAACATCTATCTTTGTTTCAAATGTGGTAGTTATTTAAATGTCATGGTGCCTCTTTTCGATTTATTTTTCTTTTACTGCTGCTGGTGCTTTCTTCATGTTCCTAGAAAACAAAGAAAAGTCCCAATTTGAGATTATTACATGTTATTACATGAAGGTCTCATTATTGTTTTGTCTTAGTTTTCTTTCCTCATTTGTGCCTCTATTTTGGTTACCAACAACCCTTTTGTTTCATGAGAAAGCAGAAAGAGAAAAAATGAAAACATTTTATGCATGTCGTTCTTGTGTATTGTGTGTGTACTGGAAAATATTATATGCATATCTTTTCTTGTGTGTTGTGTGGGTACGTATATTTACTATATTGATGGAAGATACGTAATGAAGCGATGACGATGATATTTCTATATCCGGGCTAACCATTTCAGGCAAGGAGATGACTAAATCAAGGACAATGGATTCATGTGTTTATTTTAATTTCAAAGATTTGGGGTTTATATGTTTATTTTTAATTTCAAAGATATGGGTTTATGTGTTAGATTTTTAGCTTCAAGTTAATGAGTTTTTTTTTAGGTTGAATCTTAGATTCGAAGTTATGGTTTCCTATGTTGATTTTAGCTATGTTGATTGTACTTTCAAAATATGAGTTATATGTTGATTCTTAGTTTCAAAGACAATGGGGTTATATTGATTTTAGTTTCAAAGATTAATGGGTTTATGTGTTAGATTTTTAGCTTCAAGTTAATGAATTTTTATATGTTGAATCTTAGATTCAAGGTTATGGTCTCCTTTGTTGATTTTAGCTATTGAGTTCCATATGTTGATTGTAGTTTCAAAATATGGGTTATATGTTGATTCTTAGTCTCAAGTTAGCGGGTTTTATATGCTTGTTTTAGTTTCAAGTTTGATGAGTTTTATGTTTTGATTTTTTAGTTTCAAACGATATGGGTGGATATGTTAACTATTGGTTTCAAGTTACCGAGTTGTGGATTTAAATAATTTTCGAATCCCTAACCTACTTTCTTTTGCTTTTCGCATTTGTCTGAGTCTTTCGGGACTCCTACCTTGCATTTCTCAGGGCCATGAAGGGTCAAGCTGGTCTGGAGAGTCACTTGGCAGATTAAGGGAGCTAGTTTACAGGTTTTTGAAGGCCAAATGGGAACTGTATACACTTATATACACTAACATACATCGAATATACACTCAGTGTATATACATGGAGGGATGGGCCGAAAGCCTAATGTTGGACAGAGCAACACTTGAAGAATGGGCCATGTAGGCCTAAATGTTTTTTAGAACTAAGGCAGGTGGAAATTGGGCCTGCCAAGCCCAATTTTTATTATTATTATTAGTATAAGTTTCATAAATACCATACTGTTTATTCATAATTTCTAGTTTTCCCAACTCCTTTAAAAATTACTAAAAATCTCAATTTTTTCTGTGTCATTGATACCTTAATATGAATTTAAATCTGTTACGTAAAATAAGGAAAAAAATTTGACAATTACAAGGTGATTCCTTAATTTTAACACAATTATTTCTTTCTTTTTTAAATTTTCATTCTTTTTTAAAATTATTTTCACACAATTATTTCTTCCCTTTTCAAATTTTCCTTTTCATTCTTTGTTCCAAAGTTTTTCCCAAACTGATTTTGTCGATTTGATCAGCGCAAAATTTTCAATGGATTCTCAAAAATAAGCGGCAATGTCAACACCATCAAGATGAGTCCATTGAAGAGGATTCCCAACAAGACATGGAGGTCATCAAGAATATAGCTTCAACTTCAAAACCCGAAGTCCCAAAATGACATGTAAAAAAGGGGGAAAAGGAAAAGTTCATTACCACTTGCCTTTTGTTGCTGAAAGTTTGATTCTTCAACATAGTTTTTATAATTTCTTCATTGTTGAAATAATGTAGGGTACCGTTTTCTTTACTTGTTTGTGGGGGTTCTTTTACATTTTTTTCAGGTATCAAATTTGTACTATTTGTTGCTGTGTGTGTCTTTCTATATGAATTTTGTGAATTGATACACAAATTTCATGTTATTTACATATTGATACATGAAAGCACACCGGATATTTGTGAAAATGCAGTTGGGGGATTCCAAATCTGAAAAATCATAATTCAAGTATCAAATATACTTTTCACGTACATTATGTCAAGTATCAAGTATCTACAACACAAATAATCTAAAATGTTGACCAAGAATCAAATAGATGGATTCAAGTGTCAAAACCTTAAATTAAGTACATAAATTCAAGTATCAAATATAAAAACGACTAGGTAAAAAAAACGACTGCATAACCCTAGTATTGTGTATCAATACCAAAAAACACCCAGAAAACATATACCAATCATTGTTTAGTTTGATTTTGCAAAATATTTTGACTTGATTTTGAATTTCTTCAACATTAACACTTTTGATGCGTGAATTTATTCTTCCAAAAACGACTACCTATTTTTATTTTAATGAATTAGATACTTGTAAATTGTAACGTTTATACTTAATTTAGATACCTGAATAGTTATTTTATTTGATAAATTGAAGTAACGATTAGGTAAAAAACGACTGCATAATCCTAGTGTTGTGTATCAATACCAAAAGTGCGCAAAAAAACACGTATCAATCAATGTTTATTTGGTTTAGCAAAAGAAATAATCATGAAAAGATTTCTTCCCTTTTCAATTTCTTCCTTTTGTTTAGTTTGAAAATAATGATAAAAAATTTAAAATCTAAAATTTGAAATTAATCATGAAAAGATTGATTACACAACTAAAAAGATAGGAAGATTATGTAGATATTGATTAGAATACTTAAAATTAGTAGAAAATTTAGGATAAATGAAGAAGGAAAGAGAAATAATAGTATAGGTATCTACAAGTTGAAGAGAGAGAGTGAAAATACGGGATTTTCATTTTTTTTTTAAATGGTAGGGATTATTAGAAAATATGGTAAAATATGTTGTGCAGTTCTATAATTAAAACTTATTATTATTATTCTTTTTCTTTATGTTTATTCCATTTATTTGTGATATTTATTATTGTTCTAACTCTAACCCTAATATTAAATTAGTATTTGTTTTGTTTTTAATTTAATTAAATTTCACCCAAAAGTCAACCATTTATGTTAATTTTTTTTAATGCCTTTGAATATTTTAGTGTTAAAATTCCTTTTAGGAAACTAGACTTTATGAATTTTCTCTAAAATATATTCAAATGTTTTTTTTTTCTTTTTTTTAAGAAAATGTTCATGTTTCTTTTTTTTAATATTTAGCCACTTCAGTGGATTTGAAAATTCTGGTAACGCAACCTAATTTGCTAAATTTGTCAAATTAACTAAGTACGGGTTAGATTTTAAAAGGTGTTAGAATTTTTCTTGACTCTTTTAATATTTTACTTAGATTTTTTCAAAGTCACTATTCTAAATTAAATCTTTTCAAAGTTAGTCAAAATTCCCTAATCACCGATAATTGCATGTTAGCGGTCATTTCGAGTGCGTAGAATCTTCTCGAAGTGGAAATGTGAACCCGAACTCTTGTCTTTGGATTTAAAAGATTTTTTCTGTTTAAATCTTTTTAAATGATTTAATAGTTTTTCTTGATTTTTCCTTAAAAAAAAATCAAGCGGCGACTCTGAAAATTTTGAAAATTTGGTTTACTTAAATCAATTAAGTAATAAATCAAATTTTCAAAATTCAAGTCATTTTTCCCGAATAACAGAAATGGTGACTCTGCTGAGGAATTTAAATTAGGTTCTAACCACTAGATTAGGTTGTTGGACTAACTATTTGATTTGTAATATTTTAGTAATTTTAATTTCCTTATTTGCTTTATCTATTTAATTCGATATTATAACTGTCATCTTAAGCATAGCATTTTTCGCCACTTGGCATTTTTTTTCTTTTCCACTAAATGACGGTTATGAGAGTCGCAGCCATTTAATCCAAATTTTCCATCGGGTACCCTGACGAAATGAGTTGATCTTGCGGGGTCATTTGTCTTTAACTTCCACATCTAAGTTGTCTGCTTGGGTCACCTTTTCACAGTCAAAATAAACCCACTCTTAGATACTCAAGATAGAGCGAAACCAAAACCTTGTAGGTGCATTGGCCTATGTCGACCCAATACCCTAGAGGTATTGGGCCCATTAGTAGACCACCTTTAGTCCAAAGTGGCCTCTGGCCCAATTGGACGATCATGTTGTTTGATTAATTTGAAGGATGTATATGTCATTTAAATAAATCATTGTTCACGAGCTTGGGGGATTTTTCTAATAAAGTTCTGTTTCTTGTAGATGGCTAATCAATTCCCAGAGTTCGATATGGTTACCAAGACCCTGGATCTTCTTCACGTCTGGTGGAACAATCTAAGTGAATATGCATAAAATCAAGTCACCGCGCATCTGGGGCATTTACGCTCATTAATGGACCTTCAAGCATACCCCGTGTTTATTAAAGTCATTACTCGATTTCGGGACGACGAGAGGATGGTATTCCGATTCGGGGATGTTGAATTAACACCTATAATTAAGGAAATTTGAGATTGTCTAGAGTCTAAGGGGTTATATGAAAAGCGGAAGGAATACCCTCACCGTAACATTCTGATACCAAGTAGATCAACTGGCAAGAAAATGCAATACATGCTCTTCTTTGTATAAGCCGATTGGGTAGATGCTCTGAAAACCCCGTTCTTGAAGTTTTTTGAGCATTGGGGGCACAGGAGCTATTTTGGGAAATTCCCCGATGAATTTCATGATTATGGCACTTGGATCAGTACTCAGGCCTTAGCTTTTTCCATATGCCTCTTAGGGACCATGGTATTCCCACAGTATTAGATGAACATAATAGATTCCAGAATCGTCATGGTCACACACACCATCTTCTATGGCCTTGGTAAAGACGGTCAAAAGAAGTACTGTGATTTGGAACCAGTTATTGTGGCCGACATCTACCGATCTCTTAGGTTATGTAAAAATGGGTATAGATATTTTCAAGGGTGCAACTTGCTACTTTAATGGTGGATGTCTTTATATTTGGCCACAAAAGTTGAAAAGTGGAAACAAGACTTGAGTCAATGGGAGGGGAGAAATGCTTTGGCTCACCGCAAACTCTTGTTGATTATTCAGAATTTTAAAATTAGGTGGTCGAAAGAAGGATTGGCACAAGCCCTCTATGATCTGAAAGAGGATAATGTATCTTGGATGTTCGATGACTTCCTGTCCGAAAGGGTGGCAATGTAAGGGAGACGGTTTCCTTTCTTGGTCCTTATGGGTATTCGAGGCATGAGGCCCTACTCTCCAAACTGAGTGATGAGACAATCTGGCAGAAAGCAAGTCGAACCTAAGACCGAAGACAACAACCAATATGTCATCGACTACGAGGATCGTGAAAAGGTGCCCTATGTAGACGATATTCTTAAGGAATGGTCTGCGTGTGTCTTCTCAGAGAAAGAGAGCATTGCCAAGGATAGGTACGATGTGGGCTATGGGAAGGATACAAAGCTTGGTTAAAGGCAAATTTGAGCAATGAACTTATCCCAGGGCCCCACCTCAATCCCCGACTAGAAGACGTGAAAGCAAAATCCAGGTCCAAAGAAGACTTTTTCAACAGCAATGAGATGAAAGGGAATAGGAATTCCAGCAAAAGGAACAGGAATAGCAGCGAAGAGAACAGGACTACTTGTGAAGAGAGCAAGAGCTTCAGCAAAGGGAGTACGAGATTTACAGAGCTTTAGCCTTCCGGACACAAGAGTTAGTTGACGTAAGAACGTCCCTGGTTTCAGTTAGATCAGAGTTTAGAAAGAAAGATCACTACTCTTCAGCAAATGCCAGTACCCGGTCGAGCCTTACTAGCTGAACCTTTCTTGGTGCTGCATCGACACCACATTCGGGGAGAGGTGGAGAAAGCCAGAAATGAAGCAGGATCTTCTTCTAGTTAGTTTATCCCCTGTGTGGGAATGTTTTCTTTGTATTTGCATTTTTTCCCTTTCCCTAAAATGTATCCCCTATTATTAATGCTTTGTATTGTCTTTTATCTATTTATAGAATTTTCTTTTTAGGGAACAATGAAATATTTAAAACGACATCATACATCCTTCAAATCAATAGGCCAACCCTTGGCACAAAAGGGTCACATATTCTCTAGGATGCACAATAATTGTTTCCATGCTATCTGCTATAATGGTTTATGTGATTATGTTAATTTATTCGGAGAAATGCTAACTCCTTTTCAAAAAAAAAATTTAGACCCTCCTAAGCATAAATCCTCATCACAAGTATGACCAAATATTCTTCGAATCCCAAGTTTCTCAACAAAGTCCGAATCTTTTAACCCACCTCTAAACTCCTACTCTTCCATCTCAGAAAGGTTGCACTTGTAGTCAAGATAGAGAAAAATCAAAATACTGTGACACCCCATTTCCAAAATCATATAGGCAAAGTCCTGCCTATTTACCATTTTTCTTGTACCTGTAGGCTAGTTTATCCCCGAATGAAACAACAATTGTGTATTTATTGATTTAGGTGTGCTATTTTGTGATTACCTATTAATCCAAGAAAACTAACATACTTGCCTTTGAGTAATTTTTCGAACAAGTGATCAAAATTGATCTGTGTCGATAAAGTTGGCCGACCATCTTTATTTCACTAGATCAAAAGCCTGTAAAGATTCCTTCCCCAACCAAAGCCAGCTGAACGGGAAAGAAGTAATGGGAGGAAATAGTGATGATATGGGCCTAACTGAGATCCCCATGGCTCTGGCAACGCGGAGCAAAATCAACTGATTGCACAACTGATGTAGCAGATTATTAAAATGAAGGCTGAGATGAAGAAAACTCAAGAATTGGCAAGTTTGGTTATTACCACTTATCTTCCCGGTCTGGACGACGAGAGGCCTTCATTCCATTTTCCTCCTCCTAATCCAGCACATCAACCTATCCCCTTATCAACTAACCCACCCATAGGGGTGGGTTCGGTTTTTGCGGTTCGGTTTTTCCCTAAAATCAAAGATGGAACGGAAGGTCATTTGGCGGTTCGGTTCGGTTCGATTTTGCCCCAAAAAAAATTAAACCAATCATTTTTCGGTTCGATTTTTTTAGGTTCAATCTTTGGTTTTTTCGGTTTTTCGGTTTCTTTTAATTAAAAGGAAAAATAGCAAACTTCAAGCATTATTAAATATTAATATCCCTCTGTCCCACTTTAATCACATATATTATATATTCTTGTAAAGCACATCAAAATAGCTTTAGGAGATTAACATCATCAGTATCAATGATGCCAACAAAGGGAGTTAAATGTTGCACGTCATTTCTAACATGGAACAAAAATGAACAAGTGACACATTTTCTAATAGACAAACAAGAACCACACCTCGATTCCCCCCCCCCCCCTTTCTTTTTGTGGTGATATATTCCTCTCTTAACCTACATATGGCACACAAAGTAGAAATTCTAACAATTAACATGGATTGAGTCAATTAACAAAGTGATATATTCCTCTCTTAATCTTTTGCTTAATTAAAAAAAAGTTTCAGGTAAATTAATGGGTACTGAATTTTCATTTTTACTGTTTTCTAATTATTTTTTGAAAGAAAGAACAACTTCATAGCTAATGAAAGAAACAACTTCATAGCTAAAGAAAGAAGAAAAATGTCGTAGGGAGTTAGTAGAAGTAACAACAAGAACCTGTTGGCTGCTAGGGGGAGGGACCGAGGGTCGAGGGTCAAGGCTGGCTCGAGGGAGATTTGAGCTCTGTTGGTTGCTAGCTGCTGCACAACTGCGGGCCTGCGGGGTAGGGGCTGGCGGGTGGCGGCTGGCCGCTGGCGGAGTGGCGGGTTGTGCGATGTGAGTGGGTCGTGGGCGACTCACGACTGGGGGTGGCGGGTGCTCTGGCTGAGTAGTTGACTGCCGCAGCCGCGGTGGGATTGTGGGAACAGGGGTCAGGGAAAGGGAACTGATTTGGGGGAAAATGGGAAATGGGAATTTATTTGGGGCTAGGGTTTTTAATTTATATATTAGGTGGTTCGGTTTTTTTTCGGTTCGATTTGGTTTTTTAAGACCAAAACCGAAACCGAACCGCACAAAACCGGTTCGGTTCGGGTTTTTTTTTCGGTTTTGACTTTTTAAGGTGCGGTTTTTTTTGGTATTTTTTGATAAGTTTTGGTTCGGTTTTCGGTTTTTGATTTTATGGATCCACCCCTACCCACCCATTACACCTGTTCAAAATACCCCCGTCATTGATCTAACTACCCCCAGTCACCCCAATCCATTACACCAAGCACCACCTCCTCTTCAACACCCAAATATTAATAGTGTCCAAGCCTGTAGTTCCTCTCAAATTCCCAACAATACTCACCCCCAAATAATCCACCCCAAACACCAAATCCCTGACGAGTATAATCCGCCTATCACTCAAACCTTGCTTTCTAAAGCCACCATTCAAATTGTGGTCCTCACCAAACCACAAATTCCTCATACCACTTACTCCGAGATTGACCATTATGAGGAGAAGGAGAAGGAATGGAAGGCCAAGGAGGAGATAACCAAGTTGAGAATAAAGGAAGAGATAGCAAAGACCATGATACAATGTCACTATGCACCAGATATCGCAGGCTTGAATTATGAAGATTTATGCATTCATCCTGATTTGGACCTTCTAGAAGGGTTCAAGATCCCGAAGTTTGATACTTTTGAAGAAACTGGAAATCCTTTGGCTCATTTGAGAGTTTATTGTGACCAACTTGTGGGTGTTTGCAGAAATGAGGCGTTGTTGATGAGACTATTCAGCCGAAGCTTAAGCGGAGAGGATCTGGATTAGTTTACGTCCCAAGAAGTGAACCAATGGCAGGATGGAATGCCATGGCCAAAGATTTCATAGAAAGGTTCGCTTATAATGTTGAAGTTGTTCCAGATCGTTATTCTTTGGAGAGGATAACACAGAAGGCCATAGAGAGTTATCGTGAGTACGTCTACAGATGGAGGAAAGAGGCCGCCAGAGTTCGGCCTCCTATGTCAGCAAAAGAGGTTGTTAAAGTGTTCTTGTGCTCCCAAGAGTCGGAGTTTTATAAGAGAATGTTGTTACTCGTTAGGAAAAAATTTGTAAATATAATCAAAATTGGTGAAACCATCGAAGATGGACTTAGGACGGGAAAGATTACCCGTATGTCAAATTCAGTCAAATCTTAAGGACTGTTGAAGAAGAGAAAGGAAGACGTGTCAGCCGTTTCCAGTATACAAGACAAGAGGAGAACACCAAGAAGTAACCCCAGGAAATCCACACCTCCTCAAAACCATTTCCGACTTACCTCAAGTTCATTCCCAGTATGCAACACCCAACCGGGATATCAGACTTCATCCCTAAATTACCAAACCCCTTCCCCTCAATACCATGCCCCGTGATACCTAAATATCCACCCAAACTACCAACCTCAATCTCCAAATTTCTCCATTATGCAACAAATTTATCAGACTCCCCTTGCCATTTACCCAATTCCAAATCACGAAACTCCACCAAATTATCGTACCCCGCCATACCCTAGACTCCAGACTCCGACACCTCCTCATCCAAACCCTCCAAATTATCATCGAGTACCGTCACCTCCACAAAATAACTATAACCCTCCTCGTTCGAACTCAGTTAAGAAACCCCCTAGGGTGTTCATTCCACTCGCCGAAAGCCAGACAAAATTATTTGAAAGATTGTCAGCTACAGGGTTGATCCAGCCTGCCCCTCAAAGAGCAATAGATACGAGTTCTCATTTCTTCAGGAGTGATCATACTTGTGCTTACCATTCCAACAATGTTGGACACGTCACTAAAGATTGCATAAATCTGAAGCACAAGATTCAGAATTTAATTAACTGCGACATGGTTGTTCTTCAGACCATCGCTCCCAATGTCAATAGTAATCCTTTTCCTAACCATGGAGAGGGCACTACCAACATGATTGAGAGAGAGAAAGATTGGTGTACATCCAAAATGATAGTTTCGGATAACACTGTCAGTTTGGAAAAGAGTGTAGCAGCTTTGAGTATCACTGAGAATCCAAAGGTTGTGATTTTAACACCTCTCGAGGTGATTGCTATAGCACCAAAAGAAGTCCCTACCAAGAAGGCTGTGATTAAAACTATCGACACAAAGAGGTCAATTCAAGGAGTGAGCAAAAGAGGTCAAGATAAAAGGCCTATAGCTGAAGCCGAAGCGAAAGAATTTTGGAGAAGAATGCGGCCTGAAGAATACTATATTATGAAGCATTTAGCAAAGACACCTACCCAAAATTCTGTATGGGCATTACTGATGAGTTCACCGCGTAAAAGGCAAGCGTTGATGAGAGCGTTGGAGGACACTTACATGCTTGTAGGAACCGATAGTGACAACTTGGCAGCCATGATAAGCCGGGTCACCCGAGGACATCGCATCAGTTTTGGTAATAAAGAGTTGTCATTCGAGGGATCAATGCACAACAAGGCACTCCATGTTACAATTAAATGTCGAGCCTAAACCATGTGTTAATTGATGATGGGTCTGGTTTGAACATATGCCCTTTGTTTACTCTCAAGCAATTGAATTTTGATGTTGGGAAAATCCATCAGAGCCAAGTCAATGTGAGAGCATTTGATGGCGGTCGAAAAGACACATTGGGAGTAGTGAACCTGGGAATTCATGTGGGGCCTGTTGAGTTCATGGTTGAATTTCAGGTGATGGATATCGCTACCAGCTACAACATATTATTAGGGAGACCTTGGATCCATAAGGCTGGAGCTATGCCTTCTACCCTCCACCAGATGATGAAATTCGTTTTGAATGAGTGTAAAATAGTCATTTAGGGTGAAGGAAGCCATTCGAACGTGTATGCACCTATCGTGGATAATGTCACTAGAGGGTCCGATTTCTACATGGTTGAGATAGTGAATGCTGTTGAGGATGATTGGACACCCGGACCTCTTATGCATGCTGTTTACAAGTTGATAGCTACGGTTATGCTAAGAAATGGGTTTGAACCTGGTTTTGGACTAGGAAAGCGCCTACAGGATATTACTGAGCCCATCCCGTTGCCAACAAAGCGATCAAAATTTGGCTTGGGATATGTCATCTTGGAAGAAGACGAGTGGGAGACTTAGAATCAGAAGGATGATCAAGCACTAGCCCGACCAATACAACACCAGTATTAGTTATTTCCAGTACAAGAATACATCAGTGGCGATGGTTTTGGGGAAGGGATCTGGGGCTCATTCGAGGAGATTGATACAGTTGATGATGATGACGTGGTTAGGGCATCAAGTACTCGAAATGCAGAACCAGTGTTGAAGGAGATATCTACCCCGTTGTTGATTCTCCATTCATCTTGGTAGATGAAGGCTTGCTTAGTTGCTTATTTTAAAAATGGGTAACAGTCCGGCGGAGGCCCGAGACCCACCTTTTATATTATTTTATTTTACTCATATTTAGTCTTACTTTAATTTCCCTCGTAATGTTTTAAAAAGTCAGTGACCCATGGCCATGGCAAAAGTCTACATATTTCCTTTAAAGTTGAATGAAAGCCTCCGTTTATTTTAAAATTGTACTTACTACCCATCTTATTGTTTCAATTATTTATCTAACTATGTTCGTTTATGGGTCTATGTGTTAGATTTTTAGCTTCAAGTTAATGAGTTTTTTTTAGGTTGAATCTTAGATTCGAAATTATGAGTTTCCTATGTTGATTTTAGCTATTGAGTTCCATATGTTGATTGTAGTTTCAAAATATGGGTTATATGTTGATTCTTAGTCTCAAGTTAGCAGGTTTTATATGCTTGTTTTAGTTTCAAGTTTGATGAGTTTTATCTATTGATTTTTTATTTTCGAAGGATATGGGTGGATATCTTAACTTTTGGTTTCAAGTTACCAAGTTGTGGATTTAAATAATTTTCGGAACCCTAACCTACTTTCTTTTGCTTTTCGCATTTGTCTAAGTCTTTTGGGACTCCTACCTTGCATTTCTCAGAGCCATGAAGGCTCAAGCTAGTCTGGGGAGTCACTTGGCAGATTAAGGGAGCTGGTTTACAGGTTTTTGAAGGCCAAAAGGGAATTGTATACACTTATATACACTGATATACAACAAATATACACTTAGTGTATATACAAGGAGGGATGGGCCGAAAGCCCAATGTTGGACAGAGTAGCACTTGAAGAATGGGCCAGGCAGGCCCAAATGTTTTTTAGAACTCAGGCAGGTGGAAATTGGGCCTGCCAAGCCCAATTTTTATTATTATTATTTTCTTTTTCTTTATGTTTATTCCATTTATTTGTGATATTTATTATTGTTCTAACTCTAACTCTAATATTAGATTAGTATTTGTTTTGTTTTTAATCTAATTAAATTACCCCAAAAAGTCTACTATTTATGTTAATTTTTTTAATGTCTTTGAATATTTTGGTGTTAAAATCTCTTTTAGGAAACTAGACTTTATGAATTTTCTCTAAAATATATTCAAGTGTTTTTTTTTTCTTTTTTTAAAAAAAGTTCATGTTTCTTTCTATTAGTATTTAGCCACTTCAGTGGATTTTAAAATTCTAGTAACGCTGCCTAATTTGCTAAATTTGTTAAATTAACTAAGCATGGTTAGATTTTAAAATGTGTTAGAATTTTTCTTAACTCTTTTAATATTTTACTTAGATATTTTCAAAGTCGCTATTCTAAATTGAATCTTTTCAAAGTTAGTCAAAATTTCCTAATTGCCGGATAACCACGTGTTAGCGGCCATTTCGAGTGCGTAAAACCTTCTCGAAGTAGAAATATGAACCCGAACTCTTGTCTTTGGATTTTAAAAGTTTTTTTCTGTTTAAGTCTTTTGAAATGATTTAATAATTTTTTCTTGATTTTTCCTTAAAAAATCAAGTGGCGACTCTGAAAATTTTGAAAATTCGGTTTACTTAAATCAATTAAGTAATAAATTGAACTTTCGAAATTCAAGTCATTTTTTCCGAATAATAGGGAGTATACCCACACTATATGAAAAGTTATGTAGATAGATTATTCCTATAATATGAGATGTTTTCATGAAGGTATGACGACCATTTTACAAACTATGAAAGCATGATTTTGTTAAGTATAAATTATGTTCAAAGCTATGTATATGCATGATTATATATTCTGTGGGATATGACTTAGCACCGAATGAGCTTTTGTGTGGGGAACTATCTCCAAGGGTCCTTATATAAATCCTCAAGTCTCATAACTACATGCCACCATAGGTTGATGATTGCCTATGAGGCTAGCAATTGGATCCAACTAGCATTATATTCTTGTGATACTCACCGTGCTAGGGTTTAACCTAAAGAGTGGGATTTTTTTATGTTCATGTGATTCTCACCGTGCTAGGATAGAGCCTATAAGGTGAGGGTTGAGTCTACCTTGGCAAAGTAGACTCCTCTTTCAATCAGTATAGAGGGAACATCGAAATTTCATGTAATAGTCTACATGGTTTTATTGTCGGTTATGGTCTTATAACCACATATGTATGCTAGGATTACAAAAGGTTTGGATGATGGTTCGACTCATGGTTTTAAATATGCATTAATCATTCATATTGTGTCCTTATTCTACTGAATATGATTATGTATATTGATATTATGTTGTGATGTTCCTTGATGCATGGAATACCTACATACTTAGTACATTCCATGTACTAACACATACTTCTTTGCCTACATGATCCAACCATTTAGGGATGGACAACGAGACTATTCCTCTATTTCGTGGCTGAATTCGAAGTTGAGCTACTGGAGATTTGTTGGTGAGTTCTCATGCTTCAGAGACAAGCCTTGTTCATATTATGTCCTTATGTTGAGACTTTATGATTTCATTATTATTCTATCTTGAGGGTGAGCTAGTAAGCTATGTTCTAGTCCCCACCATGATCTTTATTTAGAGGCATGTTTTGGACTAAGAGTTGATATAATTCCCCTAGGGAAACTATGACTTGGCTATTACTATTTTCCGTTTGCTTACTCTTTATGTTTTGCAAACTTTATCTAATGTATGCTTATGATATGATCAAGAGGCTTGGATGGGACGCCTTCGGGTGTCACATTTGCCGTGTCACAGTTAGGCCCTAGATTTGGATCGTGACAATATGTAAACTCAAACCATAAGCTTACTTCAGTTGAAAGTTTTGAGTCTTATGTCTGCTGATAGAATCAAGTCTTTTCTCTATCATGAAGCTATATATAAATAGGGAGGTGTTCCCATCTTATTTTTGAACATACAAAAGTAAAGGACATTTATTTTCTGTCAACACAGTCTAATAGAACTGACTTCAACAAAGAAGCCCATCCAAATTAAATGCAAGTAGAAAGAGTAACATTATTTATTGGCCGGTGTACAATAGAAACTTCTTGTACCAGTAAGAAGATTTCTTAGGGTATCGTTTAAGTCCATTCTTGTAGTCAACAAAAGTGAGGCCAAATCGGACAGTAAAACCAGCATCCCATTCATAGTCATCTAGGAATGACCACACAAAATGTCCTTTTACGTTTGCTCCAGCCCTGTTCATTTTGATTAAATTCTAATATTTCAAAACAAAGAAAAAGAAGGGGAAATAAAACAAAAATCTACAGAGAAATAATAGAAGAAAACTTACTTTATAGCTTTTGATAGAAACCATAGATGGCCTTCATAATACTTTATCCTCATGTCGTCATTTAGAGATTCTTTAAGTGACATTGTGCTATTATTGGCTTCTGCCATCCCTGATCAAATTTAATGTCAAATTTTTAACTTTTTTGCAGCTATTAAGTTGGTCCAACAATCATATATGTTGACTTCTAGACTAATTCTTGACGAGCAAAAGATTGAACTTCAAATTTAATAAGTAGGTACCATTTTCGGTGATGTAGATGGGAGGATTGTTATATTTTTCCTTGATGTGAAGCATGAGACCATAGATTCCTCTTGGATAAATGAAAAGCCAATCCAAGGCAGTCTACAAGTATTAACATATAAGCATATGCCATGAGAAGAAAAATTTCAATTAGGAATCAAGAAAGAAGAAAGATGTACGTACCGGTGTGCCAATTGGTTTTCCATCCTTTAGTGCTGAATAATAGAAGAAGAAAAAATGTAAAGATGAGTAAATATTAGAAACTCATTTTATATGATTTTTTTTTTTATCTCAAAGGTAGTCACTTTATTTTAATTAGAAATAACTTGACTTTAGAATTCTTCTTTATCCTTAATGAAATAATTCACAATCAACCAAATATACAAGGATTGTTCGAACCACAAGTTTTAAGAATTTTTATTTTTTGAAAAAAATATGATGTGAAATCAAATAATGTCACCTAAAATAAGACATATCGATAGAAGTAGTATATAATATTTGTTGACTTACGTGAAAGATCAGCATGATTGTCCGTTGTGTAGCTGAGGTTAACTCTATTAATAGAGAGCAATGGAGAAGCATAATATGTGGTATAATAATTAATGCCTAAGAAATCCATTGACCCTTTCACTAATTTTGATTGCTCAGCTGTGAATTTTGGAAGTCGACGCCCTACTCTAGCTCGCATACTTGCTGGGTAGTCACCATATGTTATTGGATCCAAAAACCTGTATTAATCAATAATTCTATTAACAAGCTATAGATTAAGATTTTAATTTGCAATGACATTGATAATCCCATACTTTATGAACTTCATTATTTTATTTAATGTTAGCCACAGACAGACTAAATTTTTAGTAAATGAATTTAAAATATAAATAAGTAAATACACAAGCAATTCAAAAGAATTTAACATTTAATATAAATGCATAAAAATTTGATCAATTTACACAATATTATTATTATTATTATTATTTTGGCAAAGAAATGAGAATTAATTTTTTTAACAAGAGTAGCTCGGCCCTTGATCATATTGTTAGGATCAAGTGTTTATTTCCATGTTCTTGGAGATCGAAGTCACGACTTTAGCTCTAATGTCATTTGTTAAGATTAAGCATTTATCATGATGACAAAAGTTATTATTAATATTAAAGGTGCAATTTTATTTTTTAGTTGAGTCCATCAAACAAGTAAAATGTTTAACCATGAATTCGATCCAGGCCACTCAACCCCTCAGGGGCTTTACCATAAATAGAATATTGGTACTTTTTTAATACAAATATTTCATATATAATTGATAACTCTCTCTACTCTTTTGATGACTCAAACTGGTGAGAGGTAGGATCATTTGAGCATATTGTTAATTATTTGTTAATTATATTTTTAATTTTTTCTTTGTATATTTTAGGAAACTTATAATATAATCTCTACTAGCTTAAGAGACCCTTGTCTTAACAAATTTGGGGAAGAAATATATTATCCTTCTCGAATTGAGATGATTTTTTTCTTATAGGCTTGGGATTACATGAGATCTACATATAGAGGATATTATTGGAGCTTCTATAGGACACACAAGATCCACAATGTAGTTCTAAGAGATTTGAAAGCAATTGTACCGTTTTTTTTTTTTCTTTCATAGTGAAAAATTTTCTCTGCTTTTACATGAAGAATTATTAGGGCTAGCTAAACCTCATTAAATCCTTGCATTATTTTTATTTTCTACTTTCTTTATTTGTAATTGTGTGCTAGTTAATCCACCATATTTCTGCAACTATTGATAATAGTGTCAGGTTAGAGTTTCTACACAACAATTGATATCACTTGCCCACAATAATTGGTATCAGAATTTGATTGAGATTTACGCATATAATCAAGAATTAAGATATCTTAATCATTTTTAACAAAGTATGAAATAGAGAAATTCGATGCGGTCTAGTTTTACTCTATGGAATATTATAGTGAGATCATCATTGGTGTTATGAGAGTTATACAAGGCAGTTGAAGAAACTTTTCTAGAAGAGTTGAAAGAATTAGTAAAGCTAGATATGAAAAAGAGTTTATACAATCTTTGAGTGTCTAGTACTCCATATTCGAGTGTTGTTGACAACATTATGTATGCTATGATTTACACTCGTCATAATATTTAGCATGTTCTTAGTGTCGTGAGTAGATACATGGCATGTCCTGGTAAAATACATTTATAAATAGTGCAATGGATCTTAAAATACTTGAAGGGTACTATAAATATGGGCTTGAGTTTTTGCATAAACAAGCTAATTGAATTAGCAGTAGGTTATTTAGATTCTGATTATGCATGGGACTTAGATAAGAAAAGATCTCTGTCAGGTTATATTTTAACTCTTTCTGATAATATCATTTGTTAGAACGCAACTTTGCAATGTGGTGTTGCTCTCTCCACCACAAAGATCGAGTATATAAAAATCACTGAGGCAGTGAAAGAGGCTATATGGATTTAAGGTTTGGAGTGCACAAAACATATGATAGTCAGACATTATTTTATCTGAGATGTCATATCTAAAGAAGTTGTAAATGTGAAGAAAGTGTCCACACATGAAAGTCTAGGAGATATGATTATCAAGACATCCTAACCAATAAGTTTAGGTATTGTCTAGACTTGATTGGTGTGTCATTTGTACACAATAAGCCTTTGGAGGGCTGAGGCAAGGTAGAAGACGTTGCCCTCTTGATGAAGGAAACTCAAGCCAAGGGAAAGTTTTGTTAATTATGTCTTGAATTTTATTTTCTGTATATTTTAAAAACTCATAACCCCTATTTGCTTAGGCGATTCTTCCGAATTAGCGAATAAATATATTATTCTTTTAGGATCTGGAGGGCTTTTTTCTTATAGATTTGAAATTATTTAAGATCTATATATAAGAGATATTGTTGGGCATTCTATAGGATGCAAAAGATAAACAATGTAGTTTTAAGGGCCTCAAAAGCATTATGCTTGGAGGATTATTAAGCCTAGTCAAATTTCATTAAATGCTTATGTAATATTTTTATTCCTATCTTTTTATTTACTATTATATTCTAGGAAATCCATAATGTTTTAACAACATATATATTAAGACATATGTAATAATATAAAATGTTGATCGATTTAGAAATTTGAACAAATAGGACACGATAGAGATGGTTGGTAGATATTAATTCACAATGAGTAATGGTTATCTCTAGACACTTCAAATAAGAGGTAGGAGAGACAGTGATTCTCTTTCTAGCACGCATTATTAAATGTGTCTATATATCTATACTATATTAAAAGATGAAGGTCCCTAGAAATGTTGATTGAACTTTTTGTATTTCATTAAAATATTATTCTTTAGACAAAATCATCTTTTAATTTTGTTTATATGAATATTGTATTCATTTTAATATTTATTTATAAATTTTAAATTAAAACGACACATACATGCAAAATATGTATACTAAATTAATATATATGTATGTATGTATATATGTGTGTATGCATGTATGTGTGTGTGTATGTATATATGCAATAATACTCTCTCTGTCTTTTTTCTTTTTAATTCCTATAATAAAAATATTCTTTTTAGTTGTTCATTTTGATAAATAAAAAAAGGTATTATATTTTCTCATATTATCTTAAGTATTAAATAATCGATAATAATAAAATTTAGAGTTTCAAAATGTCATTAATAAGGTTAGTTTAGAACTCCCTACATCATATAGTAGTTTTCAACTTTTTCTTTTTCATGCTTCTTAAGAAATCATGGATAAAAAAGATAATTTTACTAAAATATTCTTTGAGAATTTAATTTTAACTTTGCAAATTTATTTACACTTTAAAAAAGAACTAATTATAAGGTAAAATGAAAAAAATATACATAATAAATGTAGTTCCACACAGCTAGTGTGGGAAGAATAGACAATACATAGACTTTACCTCTTTTCCTCAAGGTTAGAAACGAAAGTTATTTTTAATAGACTTTCTGCTTAAGATAGAACAATTAAGCGCTAAAATAAAAAATATATTATTAATTTTATAAATTAGTAAGTAATTTTTTAAAAATATTTTTATTAAGAGATTAATAATTAATATGAGATGAGAAAGTAGAATACATTGTCTTGGAACTACGGCAAGCTAAAGCAAGCACAAGAGCTTGGTTTGAAAGGTGACAACAACATGTATAAGAGTCGAAATAGGAGTAGAAGAAGGAGATTTTGAGATGAAGGAGAGTGTGAACAAGAGAATATTCTAGCTGAGAAGTGTTTGAGACGGAGTAAAAGTGAATTGAGGGAGTAGGTCATTTGATTGGAAATAAATTCTCCTAGAATGATTAATGCAAATAAGTTATTCCATACTCCCTCTGTCTCATATTATATAGACACTTTACATTTTACACGATTATTAAAAAATTATTAATGTACTAGTAAACTTTACCATTTTAGCCTTTATTGATATCAATGTACATTAAATGAAGTTAGAAAAAATCATTAAAACACCAATTAATGATGGGGTAAAATGGAAAAAATAATACTTAATTCTATCCTAATTTAGTAAATGCTCATATAATATAGGACAAAAATGCCCATATAATATGGGCCGAAGATAGTGATATATATAAGATAACTTATTTTATCTCTAAGATAAAATTAACGAGATAAATAATTTAAAAATTATTTAATATCTCCAATTTATATATTATTTTAAAATTATTATACTTTATACCTTGCATCAAACTATTCCAAATGCAGCTCCTAGTGGATAAAAAGAATTTGCAAGTTGTTTAGATAGTAAATTGGTAATGTGGTGAGTATGACTTACCATCCCAACATAAAGTCAAGAGCTCTTAGTGGGGCCTTGAGTCCTTGAGGTGTGTTGATTTTGGGCACAAACCAATGAGTGACCAGAGTAACTCCAATCTGCCCTTTCTGAGTTTTCTGCAATTATTTTAAATATATATTCAGTACCCATATTTCAAGTGATTAACGGAAAAAATATATGAGTTAATCGCGAGTATCTAAACGATGGATGGATAATATATACGCTATTTTACTTCATTAAACCCACTTACCAGTTTTGGTATTTGATAAAATTCTGAATTTCAAAAATATATTGAAAAAAATCAAAAATTAGAAGTAGATAATTATCTATTTTTTATTTTTGACTTTAAGGTTTCAACTCATTTGAAAAAAAATACTTATCCAAATACAAGTGAGCTTTTTTTTTTTTAACTTGTTCAATTTATAATTTCACTTCCGATAAAAAGAACAATGATTTAGTATATTAGATTATTTTCATCAATAATGGTACTTTGAAAACTATAAATTTGACTATTATAATTTCAATTAGTTTGGAAAATTGTTAATGATAAAGGAATTGAAAAAACAATACTTCTTGCGTTTTAAAAAGAATGACATAATTTGATTTGACACAAAATTCAAGAATATAAAAAAAAAAAAATTCAATTTATGACTCTAAATTAAAGTGATGTAGATGTACCAAAATATCTTCGAATCTCGCGACTTTAAATATGACATGTGAGAAACTGAAATTAAAAAAAGTTGGCAAAAAAAGAAAATAATCATTCTTTTTTAAACAAATTAAAAAGAAAAAGAGATTATTTTTCTTTAAAACGATAAAAATAATTAATTTACTCTTAATTAACTAAAGTGAACAAGTAAATGGAAAAATGTACTCATTTTATTTCAACTTATTTTGCTTGAAGAATAATATTTCCTTCCTTATTTGGCAGATCTTTAATTATAATTTTTTATATGACATGTTTAAATTAATTAAATAATATTTTGGTTTAAATATTTTTAATTTAAGATGATATAATCCAATAATGTTTTTTTTTAGTTTGATGCTAAGTCAAAACAAGATAAAGAAGGAAAATATCTATATATTATTAAAAGGAGAGGACAAAGCCACCATATTAAGCCAAATGGCAACATATAAATATGCCAAGTGGCATCTTAGGGGGAAAAAATTAGTTTGATTAGTTATTAATTAATTTAAATAATAAATTCAATTAAAAAAACAACATATATAAATATAAAATATTTTCTACAATTACATTAAATTCAATTATATAAACAAAATATATAAATATAAAATATTTACTACAATTAAATCAAATTCAATTATAAAAACAACATACATAAATATAAAATATTTTCTACAATTAAATTAAAATAATTTTAAAAATCTATATTTAACTAACTTTAAATAAGTATTTAATCAATATATTAACTAACTTTAAATAAGTATTTAAGCAATAACCAAAATCTTAAAATCAATTTTTTTAAATTGATGTGAAACCTTAACTAAAACATTATTATATATTAATTAATATTATTATTAATTATTAAATATACATATTTAACGGATTACACATTATCTATATTTTTTTAGGCCTTTAGTCTAATATTTTGCCATAATACCCAATTACTAAATAATTATTATTATTACATATTTAAAATTTCATATTTCATAAAACTTTAGTACAGTTTTTAGTTATAAGTCAATTTAATAAATTTAATCTAAATCAAAACATAAAACAATATTATGACTATATTTACTTTCTATAACTATATTTTATATTTATATAGGAGAAGCAAAAGATACCACATGTCAGCACTATAAAAAAAGTAGATTTTTTTAAATAAACATGCATAATAGGATTATATATTATTCATTTTTAAAAAAAGTTTTTAAAGTACGTGTGATTCCTTTTTTTCCAAAGTTATCATACTTTTATTACTAATTATTTAATTATTTAACTATTTCCCCATAACTTCTCCTTAGTTATAGCAAAAAAAAATTTACATATTTTCCCATTATTTTTATTAAATTTGCGCAGAAAAATTTTGACTCTATAAAATTAATAAATAGTGTTCATAAATAACAATTAAAGGAATTAATTTATATTTTACAAAAATTACTATAAGGTAGCATAAAAAGTTAAATTTGTAAGTTTTTTAAAATAACTTTAAATTATTTAAAATTTTATTTTATAGCCAACTTGACACATGGTATCACCACAAAAATTCAGAATATCAATTAACAAAAATAATCTAAAATGTGATAAAAAAAACAAATTAGTGAAAAGTCAGTTAAAATAAAACCAATAAAAATAAAATAAAGAGCCCCCAAAAAATCAACTACCCAAAACCACTCCTAAAATCCCTCATCCACCCACTAACTTCTTTTCCAAAAACTCAACTACCGTATTCTCCAATAAATTAAACAATGCATTGTTTCTACAAAAGATAAACAGAAATTTTCCAGAAATAATTTCTCATACCTTCATCCTTTTGTAAGTTTTTTCAATAGATTGTCAAGGCTACATTTATTCTTACAATTCATAAAAAGGTAAATTCTTTCTATATTTAATTTCACTATTGTTCTTCTTTTCTCTCGGATGAAAATGCATTAACTATTTAACATTATGCATTGTTCTACAGGACAATTTATATAATCTAAGAAAGAGAAACCCTCAAATTATATCTAACTACTACAACAATCATGTGATTTTTTTTTTAAAAAAATCATCTTATATTTTGTTTCAAAAGCAAATTGTGTGCTTTATATTTACGTATAATTAATTATTCTTTAGTATAGTTGTCGTAGTTCTTTTAGTAAGACATATAACATAAAAAAAATACTACAAAGTGTATTAGTATGTCACGTGTATATTGTTGTATACATAACTTACCTCCTTAATTAACATTCTTTGATCATCTTCTAATAAATTCAATAGTACATATATGTAGACTTAATGATACATATAATGGCTAATGAATAATTTTATAAATTAATTCTATGAGACTAATATTAGTACAGTATTTATGCTTATTAATGACATAATACAATCTAAAAAATAAAAATTGTAAACTGAATAATTGAAATAAGGAAAAATTAAAAATGACAACTGATTTTTTCCCTCCGTAAAATGTAAACGAAAAAATAATGAAGAATTTTCAACGGCTTTTATTTTCATTCTAATGCTCCAATTTTCTCTGCATTTTTTCATTTTAATAATTAAATTATTTCAAATATTTTGATTAAGATTATTAGCTACACTGTCGAACTGTATATATCTACAACAATCTAATTAGAGAATAATTACTTTGAAATTTGTAAAATATGTTATTCTTCTTCAATATTTATTTATTTATATATCAAACTCATAAAAAAAAACTCAAATTCATTATTTATTATTTAAATTAAAATTAATTTAAACAGTATCCACTCTTACTAAATTGATATGTGTTGGCACAAAAGAAAATATTTATCATTGCGCTAACAACATCTGAAAATAAAAATTAAAAATACAAACACACATAAAAAAAAGACTGAAAAGTGATGCCGTTAATACATTTATTTAAGTCAAAAAATGAAAATAAATAAATTAACACCACAATAACCTCTTTGCACTTTCCACTCCCCATTATCCATTTTCCCATATTTTTTTGAACAGTTGAAATTGAGTTCTCACTTTTAAAACTGCTTAAAACTTACGTGTATTTAGAATTTTTATTATGAAAAAGAAGAATATTATTTATTTTTTTAAAAAAAAGTACACAGTAAAAAAAACGGTATACCCAGTAAATACAGATTTTAAAAACTTCTCATTACTAAACAAATGATTTTTTTTAAAATTAATAAAGTTACGAATTAAAAAGTTAAATTTTTTAAAAGAGAATTTATCTTTATTTTTTATAAAAAATTTATATCCATGTAAATAGAAGTTTGTACAATTTTCTATCAAACTCCTACTAATTACTCCGACATTGAAACTATTTTTACTTTTTCAAATTAAAATTTTATTCTAACGATTAATTATATTTAGTTAATATTTTTAAATTAAAAAAATTAAGTTAAACAAATATATGAATACATCTTTTTTCCCACTTTTGCACGTTACTAAGAATTAATTATGAATTAATCTTTTTAAAAATAAAGATATGTCCGAGTAAATAGAAGTTTTAAAACTTCCCATGATAGTCCTACTAGCCATGAATTATGGAACTACAATAAATTTATTGGTTTTAATTATATTTTTTATTTAAATTTACCATCAAAAAAATTAAAATTACTAATACTATACTAACTTAAAAGACGAACCATTAATGTATAAATAAAACAAATTGAATGTTTAAATTAATACATAAATCAAACAACCATTTGACCTTAAATATCTCAATAAATTAGCCACATTAATTTTTGATAAATGATCTTCATCCATTACTATTATCTTTTATTCCTAATTATATGTAAATCTTTTAAAATTTAAACACAAGCAATCACTTTCACCATTATATATTTTCATTAAAATTTTTCACCTTGGATAAGATTACAAATTAAAAGTAAACTTTTCACTTCTACATGCTAATAATTTATGCTTGCAGATTTTTTTTTTCAACAAATGTTTTATATTTTTTAATATAAAAGTTTGTTTATGTTTTGTTAAATTATAATAATGGTAAAAATATAGAATGATTCTCTTTTTGAGATATTTTTTAGTTTTTGAAAAATGGTCTTTTTAGATTGATGAAGAGTAACCACAAGAGTATTTTTTTCGTTATATTTTACCTTGAAAATTATTTTGTACAATTCATCTTCTATAAATTATTATACCATGAAAGATAAAATTCTCTTTATTCATTTGATATTTTACAAATAAATACTTATATTTTTAAATTTACCTTACTAAAAAAATCACATTAAACTATTCATTTGTATATTAAGTATTCTTCGTTATAGTTATTTTTAACTTTTCTCTTTGTTAGTTTAGTAGTATAATTTTTTTCCTGATAATTTTTAATTCAATAAATAGTGACCTTTGATTCCGTAGAAAGACTTAGTTTACATTTGCAATAATGAGATGTTGCAAAAGTTTGATAAATTAATATTGTGATCAATGTAAAATATATTGGTTAATTGTTATTTCAAGTGTACAAGCAAAAGAGAGAGAGGGCTAAGCATAAGAATTTAAATTGTTAGTTATATTATTCTTTTGCTAAATAATTATGCATATATTATTTTGACTTTATAGGAACCATGATAATATGTCAAACTATATCAGAATGGAAGATATCAAATTATTCATTACAATATTCGAGATTTCGATGGACTTTTTTTAATTTAAAAATATCCGCGCAACGCGCGGGCACACATACTAGTTTTTTAATGAAAGAGAAGAAAGGACTGGTTTTTCCCCCGTATCTAAGAATAGTCTCCCAAAATAATGTAATTAAATTACCTGATATTTGTGTCTATAGACCTTAACAGCAGTAGCATGGGCTAGAAGCAAGTTGTGAGCAACAATGTATGGCTCAGTTGCAGAGTTACCCTGAGTACAGTTTCCTACATATTTAGAACATCTTCCTGGTGCAAAGGTTCCTTTTGTGTATCCATTCATACTGTAAGAAAGTGGCTCATTCAGAGTGATCCAGTTCTTCACTCGATCTCCAAATTCTTTGAAGCAAACGTCCACATAGTCACCGAAGTCTTTCCTGAATATTGGATCCAATTATTTATTGAATATTGATGAGAGTACTAATTTATATATATAATTAACTTACGCTATTTCGGAGCTGAGAAACCCTCTATATTCGTCTTCAAGGGCTAGTGGTGTGTCCCAATGGAATAGAGTCACAAAAGGGGTTATACCTATACCAACAAAATAAAACTAAATACATATAAATCATGAGAAGAGAAAAATGAGTTTGGTCATTCTTATTACCATTAGCGATTAGCTCGTTGAAGACATCATTGTAGAATTTGATGCCTTGTGGATTCACTCCTTTGCTAACCTTGCCATCTTTAAGTGCACAAAATGTGTTAACTTTGGCTAATCAATTATTTCATACATAGGCTTGTAATTCTTACATGGTAAAATCCGAGACCAAGATATAGACATCCTGAAAGCTCTCAATCCCACATCCTTTAGCAGTCGAATGTCTTCCTATTATATATAAATAAATATTCAGTGAAACAGATGCAGTGTGGGTCATAAATATATGCATATATACCTTATACTGATGATAGAAATCAACAGCCACATCTGCCGTAGAACCGTCAAAGATCTTTTCTGTAATTTGGAAGAATATTTTTTAACATCTGCTCAAAACTCAAATTTCATACGGTCCAAAATAATTGAGTTAATAAGATTAAGCAACTAGTTCCTTAATTAGGCAACTAACACCTTTGTACATGGACCATAAAACGTTAACACCTTTTCAAAGGGACCATAAACATAACTATTACATTCATCTTCTTTATATTTATGGTATGAGATTACATTTACCTCTTATATTTTGATTTTCTTCTCACAATTCTTTTACCCTATATAATCCGTTGAATATAATTTGACAAATTTATCCTTTCTTGATATTGGGATTTCCCAATTAGTTACTACTGTCAAAATATCTTCTTTGAAAATAGTTGGACACAATCTACCTTTTTCTTTAACCATTTTGCATAGGACCATCCTAATTGCAACCTACAATATTGTTTTTTACAGAACGAAGAAGGTTTTATTTCATAAATTAAAACAAGCCATTATTGAGGAAGGATCTTGATTCTTGAAGTGGTATTCATAAATCATAACCAACGCCCCCCCTCTCTCTCTCTCTCTAATTTGGCTTCTCTCTCCTATATTTTTTTCTCTATTTTTATCAATTGCACATTTATTGAGGAAAGACCTTGAAATGGTCAGATTCATAACCGACATCTTTTTTTGTCTGCATTACCCCCTTCTATTTCCTCACTTGCACATTTAGATGAGTCACACTTATCAAATATAATTTTAAAAATGACAAGTTTTATTTAATAAACATGCTAATCATAGTTAAAAATATTAAATTTTATTGGTATGACATTCTGCCTACAAATTTTGATACTTATTATAATTAATTTTATCTTGTAGATCTCACCCACAAAAATCAGTGAACTAGATATTCATAACTTGAACAAAGTTTTAAAAATAATAAAGTGGTACATATATGTGGACAAATTTTTGTGTTTGTAGGGATAAACTTTATGATTTCACCTCTGATTTACAACTTTAATATGCTTTGGTAGGTGAATAAAATTAAAATAGAAAATCAAATCAAATCAAATCATAAATGGAGTCAATTCAAAAAAAAAAAAAAAAAAATCTTGATTATTGGTTTGTTAATGAAATTTTTTTTTGATTATATTAGAGGGTTAGTTTGGTTTTAACTTCAAAAAGTTAATCTGAGATCAAACCAATTCGACAACGTTATATATATATATCGTATACTTTTTTCATAATTTTTGTCAATTGAAATATTATTTCAAGTTTGATTTAAAATATTGAATGGTCTAATAAATGATATAGTACATAAATATTAGTAGAAATAATTACCTTTTTTGAGTTCCTTTTATAAAATATGTATTATTTTTAAATATATTTTTTATTTATTACCTAGGTATTCATATTTAGAAAATATTTACCATCTATATCAATTGTACTGTGTATTAAAAATTAATTTATACACATACACAAACACGTGTGTTATGAATGTATTAAAATGTATTATATTTATTTCGATTAAAAAATGCATTATGTGTTAAAAATGAACTCTGCATATAATATAGATGTACTATATCGCATATAAAAATAAATTTGCATGCAATATAAATGTATTATAAGTATCCTAAAATATATTAGACTTGTTTTTGAGATAAAAATCTAAATTATGTATTATAAGTAAATTATACATGTAATAAAATTAATTTATATAGCTATAAATGATAAATATTTTTTTAACTATATTATATTTAGTAACTCTAAAGCTCGAATCATTCCTGATATTAACCAACAAAAAAAAAATAATAATAATAAAATAATCCAATATTAAGAATTACAATAATTATGAATATTTATTCTTCAATTTTACATTGACTTAGACAATTAACATATATTATCTAATTTTATTTTTTCTGTAATGTTTACTCATGTAATTAATAAATATATTTATACTTATTTTAGGTTGATTTAGTACTTTAACGTTATAATGTTTTCATTATGACTTATTTAGTCGTCATTCATATCATATTTTATATTTTTCTTAAAAAAAATCTTAAATATTTATATTTTGATAAGACTGATAAATTTATTTGAAGCACAAACATATATTTTTATGAATATTTTATCAAAACTCACAAAAATACGAGAAACTAAAAAAAAGAAATGGAAACCCAAAAAAATCCAAGGTCCCTGAAGTAATTGGCCTCATGAGAGAGGAAAAGGAAGAAATGTGGGATCCGCGTTCGTAGAAAGTTAATTTTCAGCAAAAGAATTGCAGTTTTTAAGTTGTATTTGAATATGATATTTTACTTAAAAGAATTAATATTATACAATGGGATGTCAAAAAAATTTTATTGACATTATTGAAAATAAACTAAAAAAACATTGCTACAAAATGTTAAAAATAAGTGGGATAAGAGTAATATCATAAATCACGAAAAAAGTCAGTAAAATAGATCTAGTTGTGAGAGACGTTTCTGAAATTATCTCTTCCCAAAAAATAAAATTGCAGCTTCTTAATTACAATTATATGAGTGCCTTCGAAGTTTTGGGGTGGGAGGGGAATTAACTAATTTTAAATATAAATTTAGAGAATAAAATTAATGATACATTTATGAATACCAAAAATTGTGTGAAAGATTGATATTTTAAACCTTAGGAATGAATCTAATCCAGATCATTAAAATTTATATATGACAACTCTCATTCATCTTATTAATACGTATTTGAGGAAATATATAGAGAGAGAAAATTTAATGAAAAGGAGACATAAACATTGGAACGGGATTACATATTCTTCATGATTCAAGACAAAACCAATTTTTTTTTTATTTTCTTAAATTTCATATCAAATCAAATTAGGTTATTTTTTTTTAAATGGATGGAGCATTTTGTTAGGCTTAAATTATGCTCGCCAAACAGTGCTTTCGTTAGGAATAGAACCTTCATGTTTTCGTGATTTAAATTTTTATTAACACTAGTACGGAGTCATTTAGTGTGTAGTGTAATTATAATAATTTCTGATAAAATATAAAATTATTTTATTCTATATTTAATTAAAAGTATTAAATAATGATGAAATTATTTATCTCACTATTTATATCTTAACGAGGAAATAAGTTATCTCAACTTACTCCAAGCAAAACGATCTCATAATGTTTAAATGATAACTTCAAATCTGAGACAACTTTTTTGTTCCTTGGTTTTTTGTTTATCAAATTAAAATATCTTAATGAGGTATGGAGACCTGGGTGCTGGCGAGTAAAAGTATCCCATATGCTAGGTCCCCTTCCTCCTTTAAGCGCTTCTCCTTCGATCTGAAAGCTCATTAAAAAAAAAAGTCAATCTTATACTTCACGGAAATGCATATGTGTGTGTTGAGTAATATTACTAATTAATAAATAAAAACTTAAATAGCTTAATTTTAGATAAAATAGTAGAGCAAAGGTAGTTTGTTCAATCCTCACTAATGATTCAGGTGCTTGAATCAGGAAAAGAAAATTAAGCGTGAAGAGTGGGCGGATTGGGAAGGTTGTGGGAGAATTGATATACTTGAAACTTGTATATGTAAAAGATCCACGGTTGAGGTTAAAAATAGGATGAAAATGTATATAATTACACACTTCCCAGAAATTGAAGTTATATATACCTGGTAAGCAGCTGATGAAGCGCCAAAAACAAAGCCAGAAGGAAAGCTGGTTTTGTTAAATGGAGCATAAAAGCGCTTTGCAGGGGTTGCACAGCTCGTTAGAGCAAACAAATTGGCCAGGGTTACTAGGTAAAGGATGCAGAAGCTTAAGAGATTTCTCATAGCCATTGATGGTTGGCTAGCTTTTGTCTGAATTGCAACTTCTACTTTGTGCAATGCCCCCAATTTATAGCGGTGATGACATAAAAATAACAATGACTGTTCAACTAGTCCTCTTTATTTATTATTTATGCCAGCTATCATAAAAATTATCAATTTGAAAGAAAATGTTAGTGTGGCATTTCAATATTAATAAAATATACATTATATGCATTGCCTGTATGCCCTCATTACTCTCATTTTGTGAGCCTCATTATGTAGGCATAAATTGTCTTATTATGCTGCACAATTACTTCTTACATGTGGTGAAAAGAAAGTTACATTGTTGGTCAAAATGTTACACAAAGTTGGTGGAGGGAGTTGGCTTTAATTTTCCTTAAAACCTTGTAGCTTCTAATTGATTATTCTCTCATTATTCTATCTCTTTATCCCAGTAACTAATGTAATCTTTGGGCTATTCATTTACCCAATTTACTATTCATTATCTTCCTATTCACGATAAGGAAAAACTATTCACTATAAAAGTGGTGGTCATACTTTGTTTTGGGAAGAAAAAAGAGAAAAGAAAATATAGAGTGAAGAAAAATGAGAAGTATCATATTGAGGTTAGTGAAAGAGAGAGCTGAGACAAAGATAATGTTTTAAGTCTTCAACTATATTCACTATATACAAAAGAGAGAAATTATATGTTGAACAAAGGTGTTTTTGTGTGAAACTTTGGATTCTTCAACTAATCTAGAGTTGTTTAAGTCACACAACGTTATTGGGCTGTTGTATTCTGGAGGGAACAAGTCAAGAGATGTAATGCTGGACCGGTGTAGATTATGTCGCAGTGGGATTAAATCTCCTTAAAGAAAACGAGATATCCGTACCTCAACTTGAATGGATTTTGGTTAAATTTTGTCATTTTATAATTTCAACTGTAATTTATTGTATATGTGGTATATTACACCAACATAAAATATTATAACACTTTTCCGCAGGTGTAATGACCTGAACATTGTACGACTTCATTGGAGCTTGAAAATTTTGATTTTGGGATGTTTTGGACCAAGGTGACACTTCAAGGGAGACCTCACGGTCCGTGTGAGGTCACACGGCCCGTGTGGCCTCCAGTGGGGTGATCCTTGGTCTCAAAAACTTGATTTTGGCCTTGGTGTGGAGTTTCAAGCTAAGGCACGCCATGCTCGGACCCCACACAGGCCATGTTACACTTCACGAACTATGTGGAGGACCGTATAATGGCCTTAGGCTTGTAACGCCTCCGTTATGGACTAAGTGAGGGTACACCGCCACCCACAGAAACCGTGTGGTGTCTCACGAGTTATGAGGCCCTCGTATAGCTTCCGGAATGAAAAGTTTTCTAAGTATCGGGTCACCGTCTCATATCTTGGTCGTGAGAATTTTTTCTAAGGGAGGTCATACGGGCACCTACACGACCCGTGTAGCTTCACACGGGCCGTGTGGCCCTTCCATGTGGTTGTTTTTCGTAAAAAAAAATATTCTAAGTACAGGATTATGGTTCCGAACCTTTTTCAAACTGAAATTTTGTCTAAGTATGGGTTCACGAGCTGGTACATGGACCGTGTAGTGCCATACGACCCATGTACCCTTCCTTGATGTAGTGACGATCAATTTTTCTACTCGTTTCATTAATGGCATTTTCGTAAATAATACGGTTCATCCTAGAAGTCTTTTGGGACTTCCTATGCTATCTAAAGACGCTAATGACCTAAACTCTATTTCTAACATTCGAAATTCACTCCTCACATTTGAAACTCTCTCAAACTCCTCTCAAAGAACTCTTGTGGATTTCAAATTTGGGAATCAAGGAAAACTCATCTCCTCTTCAAATTTCTCTTGGAACTTCTTCATTTTGTCAAGGTATGTGGGTTTTGATCCTTGGTTCTTTCAACCAAGGAGACCCAAATCTTTTCAAGTAATTTTCCATTGAATTTTGAGTTGACTTGGAATATGGGTTTCCATTGTTATGCTTTATTAAATTCAATTAATGTGTGAGTTGTACTTTATTTATGTTTTAAGTTACTTTAAGCCCTTATATGATGGATTTCATTAAAGTTATGAAGATGCATATCCCCTTTAAAGCTTTACTTGTGCATGGTTAACTTATATTCTGATTTTAAATGTGGATTTAGTTATGTTTTCACTTGAATTTCATATTATATTGTTGATTTTAGATTGAATCTTAATTACCCATGTGGTTCTCATCACATTCATAACATTTGCATCCATGAGCATTGAATTTATGAAATTATCGGTGGGTTAAGCTCACACATGTTTTTGTGAAAATGTTTTCGGTGAGTTAAGCTGACATAGTGCTTATGACAAGAATGTGATCACATAAATATCTATTGTTATTGGCTCCTTGAGCATATTGGGTGTTTGCATCATATTGTTTAATGAATGGGCTATTCCTATGCTCGAGAAACATGAAATTGAACTACGATTTGGCTTTTTAGTCCCTAAATGAATGATTATGAAGAATGTTTAGATTCTAAGCCTAAATGTGCATTGTAGCGAATTGAAATGACTTGCCTTTTTTTTAAATCATATATATATATATATATATATATATATATAAGTATTCACGGAGCCAAGATAACTGAATTTATCAACCTCAAGCAAGGGGGTATGAATATGAGGGACTATACCCTCAAGTTTACTTAGCTCTCCAAGTATGCTTCGACATTTGTTGCTGACCCTCGTGTAAGAATGCACAAATTTATTATCCCTAATGTTCTGCCTCCCCATAGGACAATCTTTCAAAAAGTTCCCCACCTGACCACACCCAAAAATACCATTCATGCCCACAAGGCACTCTCCTGGATGAGACTTGGCACACGTACCACAAACTGGATAATGAGTCGATCCTGGAGCTACAATCCTATGTGACTGGTTGCTCTGAACTCTACGACTCTGTGATCCATGCTCATTTCTGACTCTCGGTGCAAGTGCACTAGCAGGCGAAGGTGCTAGTCTAGATGTCCTAGGCTGAAAGGATGAATGATTGTCATTTCCAGCCCCCCTCTTAGCTGTCTCCTGTCTTGATGTCTTAGACCTTTTATTTCTGAACTCCTCCCTATCCTACATTTTCTCCTCCTCTACTTGTTGCACATAACTCATTAAGCAAGCTATGTCTATATCCCCAATTGGCATAGCATTCCTTCCCTCTCTCTTAATCATCCGAGAGATCCCTGACACAAATAGATCCACCCTAGTACACATGTCTGTCACCATAGTCAGAGAATAGTGGGACAACTAAGTGAATTTGAGGCTGTACTCCCGCACGCTCATAACTTCCTATATCAGATTGAGAAACTCTCTCATCTTAGCCTGCCTCACCTCAATTCCCTAGGAATGTACTGTCCTAGAAAGGCCTCCTCGAACACAGCCCAACTTATAGCTGGCGCCCCTTCTACGCTACCTCCCTTCGACTAATCAAACCAGAGCCTAGCTACTCCCTTGAGCTGGTAGGCAGCCAACTCAACCTGCTCTACATCACATATGTGCATAACCTAAAATACCTTTTGGAGCTCCTCAATGAAGTTCTCAGATTCGTCCTTTACATTAGACCCCGTGAACTCAGGTGGGTTCATCCTAAAAAATTCACGAACCCTGGTGGTGTCTGAACCATCATTCCTGAAATCTCCCTTTTGACCTCCCTGTGTAGTGACTGCCTGTGCCAAAGTCTGGATGGCCTGGCGAAGCTCAACATTAGAGATATTCGCTTGCGGTGGCTGCTCACAAGCATAGTTGGACCCCTAGGTCCCTCAGCAATTGGTGGCTTAGGCTAGTTTGCATTCTGCCTGGCTAGGCGCCCTCTACCCCTAGTTGGTCTGATGGTTCTACGTGGAGGCATGATATGAAAAACAAGGCGTCAATGCACGAATTAGAAGGGACTTAACAGAGGTAAACTCTAAAGCATGAGAGGGAATAACAACTGATAGTGACACTTCCTAATGCCCCATAGCCTCTCTATTATGGATGTAACGTGCTTCATACCAATAATACGAACTCTACTAGACATGGTTCCATAGACTCCCTAGGACACCCTAACTTTGTGCTTTGATACCAAGTTTGTCATGACCCAAGTCTACACCCAGGGTGTGGCTGGCACCCAGAACTATTTCTGGTTCCAAGTGAACCACTTGGCCTGACTACTTTACTCAGCGAAAGACTTAAATAATAAAGATAGACATAGATAAGATGTACTAAAGAAACTGCAATAGTCTGACTAATCTAAACAAAGGAAATAACATCTGAAAATGAGAATTGAAACTCCTGTTTTATGGAACCTCTAACTAGAATAATCTGAAACAAATACTGTGACAGGCCCTTGGTAAGCACAACTGAAAGAAATACTAAAATCAAAAGTAAAGACTCCAAAGCCTCTGACTGGTGAGACACTCACCAATGACTGAATGAAATGCTGGTCCTCAACGGAGCGTCTGTTGAGGAAGTCTTATCACCGGCGTCTGCATCATGAAATAATACAGGTCCAAAGAACATCAGTACATGGAATGTACGATATGTAAAATAGCCAAAATTGGGAACTGAGGATAAGATACTATACTCAAAGTAATGATAATAGGTATCAAAATAGGATAGCATATATAATAAATAAAGTGCATGCTGAAAGTAAAAACATATATTGAAACTGTGTATACAAAAACTAATTTACTTTAGCTTGGGGAGTTTCTCTAACCGACAACCATAACTATGAGCTTCATGATGATACAACGTCTTGTCCACGCTGCTAGAGCCACCAAATACTTCGCCAGCCTATGGGACGAAAACTAGGGGAGTGGATCAATCCCAAGACTAGGCCATCTCAGTGGCAAGTGGGGAGTTGTACTCTTGGTACAATTCTATCCTACGCCAGCTACGTAGTTTATGAGTTCAAGTTATTATTACTCTCACTCATACCGGTGCTCAATACTACTCCCAAAATAACTTTTCCACTGCTCATAACTTTTAAGAGTAAGAGTTCTCAAAATGCCCCTTTTAATCTTGGGACTTAGCCCAACTTTAACTTTTCTTAAACTTTTCTCAACTTGACTATCTTCTTTTTCTTAAAGTTGTACCAATGCAAGGTATTTCAACATTATCTTTATTAGTCAGATATTTGCAAATACAAAAGCTTCAGCTACTTCTTAAATGCAACCCAAACTATAAATACAATAGCTTTTCATGAAATAGATATAGGGTTCTCATAATACAACAATAACTGTAAATCCTATCTCAATAGCTCAATTTAGTAATAAAATCAGTAAAGGTCATGATTTTTATCAAGAAAAATGCATGAACAAGTATTTTGATTAAATTAACTAGTAATGGGAAAAACCTAATCTCAACTCATAAGATTGATCTTGGGTAGAGATTAGTAGTTAAGGATACTAAAACATACGTAGGATATCTTGTGGATGGTCTTACATACCTGGGGAATTAGTTTCTTGAAGGAATTGAAGAAGGTTCTTGAAAGCCCTAGCTTTTGCCCCTTTGAAACTATGTTCTAAGTTCTTGGAGTGTTTGAACGTTAATGATATAAAGAATTATATTTTAGGGGTTTACTTAAGTGAAAACCGACAAGTTTAGGCTTAAAGGTTAGGAAAAGACAAAACTACCCCTATTTAAAATTACTGATCGGGTCGTCTACGAGACCCTCTATGGCCTGTAGAAGCTTCTACGGCCCGTAGGCCCTTTCTGTAAGCTTTTGGGCAATTTTTGGGGTCTCTGAATCACTTTACGAGCCCATTCTATGATTCATAGATGGGTCTATAAAGTCTAGGGCAAAATGTGGAGTTTTTGAACTTTTGCCACGATTTAGCAGACGAGCCGTACTTTGGTTTACGACCCGTAAAGGGGTTTCGTAATGCACCTCTGCTCTGACAGTCTTCAGTAAAATGAGCATAACCTTTGATTCCAAACTCCAAATGAGTCAACCTTTGACTCTAATTCAAAGGGCTTTCATTTGGTAGGTTATTGGACATCTAGTTCTTTGTATGCTGAGAGTTACAGTCATTTAAAGTTGACCTTGCATAAGCTAAGGCCAGAAACTCAATTTATAGAAAAGTTTTGAACTTGAGTAAGTGTTAAAGATCTCTTATGACCTCAACACACTTCTTACATATAAGAGCGAGGCTTTAAACATAGATAAATATGAGGATAGAGTTATGGGGTGTCATAGTTGCGATCAAAACTTGGCTTCTCATTCATGGTGAAGTTCCAACAAACATTTCATCGTTTCAAGAATAAAGCAAAGCCTTTGAGTTTATAATCATGAGAAGAAGAGTTAGAAGATTATGTATTTTTTATTAGATTATATAAAGATTATAACTTTCACATAAACTATTAAAATATAAATATCATTAGTTGTCTCTATTTTTCCTTTCTTGATTACTAATGAAACTTAATTGCTTAACAAATTAGCATGCTTAGTGAAAAAAATCTTTGCTTCTCATATTTTCTCTTCAAAATAAAAAAATTATCAATATAGATGCAATGAATATTGACGTCAAATCTTATGCTTTTCCAGGATTTTGACTCAATAAATAACTTGAAAATTGTCATAAAAATTGTTGATCAGATTAGAAGGAGTAAAGCCATCATACTACAACGACAAGTGCATCAAGCACCATCTAAATCATCTCACTTCTTTTTTATCTTCTGTAAAAGTAAAAGTATCCTCTCTACATCTGCTAGCATGAGGGAGCAACATCGACGAGGTGGTGAAAAAAGAACTTTAGATCAACTAAAGCAGTCACAAAAATGCCATCGTTAGTCTACTGATCTCTTCATGCAAAAATAAATATTGATGTCTTGAGCACTAAATATAATTCGATCTTCTTTTATGTCACTTCTTAATCCAAATTCTGTCCAAGTGATTTCTACAATATCTTTCATCCTCTATGATGGTTGTGCAAACAATGGTGGTTGAAACATCCATCATAAAAGAACAAATTACAAATTTGATGAAAGCTACTGAAGGCCTATGAAAGTACACCAAATAGGAAGATGTTCAAATTATCAAATTGATAAATATAATAAAGAATATGAAGGAAGAATATCCACTCAATTATGTGTTATGACCCAAATTAGGCTCTAGGTGTGACACAATGATTAAGATTTTCGAAAAAATTCCAACCAAATCGTCTTAGCATATCAAGCTTACATAAGGTAAATAAATCAACAAAATGAAGCAAAGTGATAGGTAAGTCTCAAATAAAGGTTAATAATAATAGAAAATTAAGATTAGTCCCGAATAAATAAACTCACACATTTCTTTGTCTAACATGCTTTTATGATCATAAGTGGGGGCATAGAATAAACCACTAGCTCACCGCTACTCAAGAAAAAGAAAAGAAATAATCTCACCATAGAATAACTAGAAATTATAAGAAAGGCCATGAAAGGTTGCCCTTAGATCATGAGAACTCACTAATCCATCAATTTTTAAAGCAACTTTAAGCTAATTATGGGTAGAGTGAGATATAGGATGACCATCTTAAAAAATTATGTAGGCAAGAGTACACGTTAGTACTTTGAATGTACTAAGTATGTGAGAAATGCAATGCATGTCATAAAGATAAAGATGTAATGATCACTATACGGATATACGATAAACAAATCACCTAAACATAATAGTGAATTATGATTAAAGCCATTGCGATTTAAAAATCATAATGCAATTTTAAAACACTTGTACAATACATAGATAATCATAAATCATAATTCTATTCATCGTACCTTGTAAAATGTAAATAGTAGTAAGAATTTTGAGCCATAGGAGATTCATAAACCATAATTGAGAGTCATAGATCACGAGTGAGAGAGACCATAACTAATATATAACTATGTGAGCTAAGTCATGGAGTATAGTGGTATTGACCCACCAAAAAGGCCCAAAATGCTTTGCCAACGCATAAAGGCATTTACTAAATGGACTATTAGCAATGATGTGAATAAAGTACTCATTCATAGTTCTTAGACTCGGGTACTCACCTCCATGCCTTGAGATTTTGGGTATTCACCTTTTAGAGAATTTGGATATTCACCTTTAATCCCTTTTTTTTAACCTATGATGGCACATAATTTTGGAACACAGCTAATCACCGCTAGTCCAACTTAGTACTAGGTAGTACTCTCACAAGATTAAGGGATCATAAGTTATAACATCATGTCACGTGGAATGGCAATTGTCTAATTCCTAAGCCCTTATTATCATAAATCATAATCTTAAAATAGATCCTTAATCTTTATTTAGGTTAGAGATCCTCTATCACCAGTTATAAAAATAGTTCATAAATTAGGTAAGAGATCATTCACCATCTATAATACCTCCCAAACTGACTTTGAACACTCCTATAATAGATACATTTCATAATGCATCATCCATATATTTTTGACAAATTTGAGGTTGTATTCTTGTTTAGGAGGCACAATTATGTGTAAGTCTAAATCACGCCTCTACATCATAAGATCTTGGCGGGGACTAGAATATAGCATAAAACCTCACCCTTAAGATGTATATAAAAAAAAGTCATTAAGTCTCAGCCTAAGGGAAAACATCATATGAAAGGCGTATTGCTGAAACATGGGAACTCACTATCATGTCTTCAAAAGCTCAACTTTGAATCTAACTATGAAATGGAAAAGTAGTCTTGTCATTCATTCCTACATGGTTAGATGATGTAGGCAAAGAAGTATGCGTTAGTACGTGAAACATACTAAGTATGTAGGTATGTCATGCATCAAAGAATATCACAACGTAATAACAATAGATAATCATAATCATAATCATTAGTATAAGGACATAATATGAATGATCAATGCATATTTAAAATCATGGGAAGAAACATCATCAAAACCTTCATAATCCTAACATACATTGGTAGGAATAAGACCATAACCAATAATAACACCATGCGGACTATTACATGAAATTCCGATGTTGGCTCTACACCAAGCAAAAAAGTAGTCTACTCTGCCTAGGTAGACTATAATTCACCTTACGGGACCATGCCCATTTTAGTGGGTGCTTTAACATGAACTTTACAAGATCCTTCCCATTTCGATGGAAGCTTTACATATGTGGATCCACTAATATAATACCATATAGGAACATAATCACCAACCTTTAGTGGCACGTAGTTATGAGACTTGAGGATTTACATAAGGACCCTTGGAGATAGTCCCTCTCACATAAGCTCATTTGGTGCTAATTCATATTTCAAGAAATATATAATCATGCACATACATAGATTTATACGTAATTCAAACTTTATCAAAAACATACATCCATACCTTATAAAATGGTCATCATAGCTTCATGAAACCATTCTTACATCTTAGGCGTAGTACATCTACATAACTTTCACATAGTGTGGGTATACTCCCCATCTTTACATTATCATTAGGGTCTTAAGTCACCCTCATTATCATCATCATAACATCATCATTAAATCAAGATTTTCATACTTAAAATCATATTCATGAAAGTCATAGCTTTATCATTGGAAACTAGGGCCATGTGCGGGTTCATGAGTAATTGAGTTAAATCATGAAATTAGGTGAAGATCACTGAGAAATTATGCAACTGAAATCAATTTGGATCATTAGTAAAGGAGCCCACATCAATTTAACAAGTCCTAATTATCATATACTTGAAATCACCTATTTTCACTTGCAAATCATAGAAATCATGTAATTCTTCATAATTTAAGCATAAATAGGTGTAATTATCATGTAGGAATCATAATCCAACTATGTGGAATCAATTCATAAAAAACCATTGAAATCCATACTTAGAACTTTGAGAAAAAATAAGAATTGAGTTGGACTTCATGGATTAATCTAGTCCATGAATGAAGCCTTATATAACTCAAGTGAGAATCCCTAAACTTAAAGATGAAATTATGGAAATCCTTTAGCCAAACTTTCAAACCCTAACTTAAATGGAGTCCTTGTTAGAGAGAGAAATTTTGAGAGTGTTTGAGAGCATTATGAGAGTGAATAAAATAGAATGAATTAGGAATGAGATTTATAGGATTTAGGTCGGTTATGTTAGTTAGGAAGGACAAAATGACGTAGTTTAGGAGTTGAAAGAATTGAAAATGATCAAAAAGCCTTTTATTTAAAATCTGTTGGACCCATCAACGAAACACCTTTCACGGGCTATAATACCATCCACTAGTCGTGCATCGGGTTTGTGGAATGCATGTCTAAAAAATTAGCTATTGGAAATTGCATTTCAAAACTAGGAAACCTCTTCCACTACTCGTAGTTCCTTATACGGACCATAAAACCCCTCGTAGAGTAGTGTCTGGACTTAGAATATATTTTCAATCTCAGTGTTCCTTTCATGACATATCCACGAGCCATAAACAAGAGTATGACCCATCATGTTCATCGTAAATTGAATTCAAGTAACTCAATATTTTCTAACTTTTTTTTTTACTCAAATCCATGAGAGCTTTCTATGACCCATGATCCCATCCACGAGCCATAGATTGACTTGTGAAATCTATCAGTCCCAAAATTCTTCAACATTTTATTTTTCAAGCTTTTGAACATGCAAGGTGTTACAATATCTCCCCTTTGGGGTCATTCTTCCCCGAATGAGACACCAGTAAGCTTGAGTAGAGAAGAAACATAACCATCAATCCTATCATGAATGCAAAAATGCAACATAAACATCATTTTCATAAAACCATCTATCTTATGCATCAAATATCATTCAAAATAGTCTCCTGATCATGTATACATACAATATGGTGAGGAAATACATATTCGTGAGAATTTGGAGGAATAGATCATAGTAGGTACCTTAAGCTTGAATAGAAGAAAAGAGGTAAGGATATTGTTTCATCATGTCTGCCTCGGCTTCCCAAGTAGTACTTTTAACTTATTGGTTTCTTAATAACACTTTGATGGATGCAATTTCCTTATTTTTAATCTCTTCACTTGATGGTCTAAAATCTCCATAGGCATTTCTTCATAAACCAAATCCTCCTCAATAGTCACATCCTTTAATAGAATAATAGAATTAGGATCACCATGCATTTTCTCAATATGGACACATGAAACACCAGTTAAACCATGGTTGACTCCTGATGTGCTGTCAAAATACAACACTTTTGATGCTTAAAACTTGGAATTTTGTGTGTTCTCATAGCAATGTTGGCAGATTTGATGTGTTTTTATGTTTGTTTTGCAGGATTACTAGGTTGGCATGATTTTTGATCTAAATGTGTAGAACTTGAAGAATTCGCTCTCCTATGACACCCTTTATGGGCCGTAGAACTTCCACGGGCCGTAGAGAAGGTTTCATAACAAAATCTAGTGAAGGTTAGATTTTTTGAAGTTGAGTCTACGAACATGCAGACGAGCCATAAAAGATTCTACGAGTCATAGACAAGGTCTCATACAGTAAGGATAAGAAAGTGGAGAGTTATTGAAAAGTCATCAGATGAAACCCTTCACGAGCCATAAAACTTTATACGATCCATAGATAGGTGTTGTAGAAGTCAACCCCAGAATTGCATATGAATTCCATGAATCTCCGATTACGAGACGTAGAACTTTATACAGCCCGTAGAAGTGTCCGTAGAGCTTGCTGACCTAGTTCTTCTATTTCGATTGGACTTTGTATTTTAAACACTATAAATAGGTTTTTAGGTTATTTTTCAGAGAGAACACTAGAGAGCCAGTAAGAAAAAGTGAGAAATATTATGAGACAATATTTTGTGTTCTTAAATCATACTTGTGAGTTTTGTGAAGAGCTTCGATTTCTTATTCTTGATTCTATTCTCGTAAGTGCTTAATTATGCTATTCAATACCATGATTCATGCATCTACACTGATAATGAGTAGCTTATTCTAGAATTAGGATTGTGGGAACTATGAAGAACTAACAAGGTAAAATCGAACAATTTATAATTCTTGGAAAGTGTGCATGCATGTATTAGTTAATTCTCTTCGTGTTGATTGCTTTTAAATGGTCGCCAACATTAGAACTCGCCTAGTGTTACTGACTGGATCAAGGTAGTAATGAATAGGAAAAAAGATTAATTAACAAGATTCGATTAATGTTTCTCATCTAATCGACCAGACTGGACCAAGAGGAGGTTGCACTGGAACAATAGATAAGGGGTTGGTAATGTCACACTGCGAGGATGGATCAAATTACATAGTGAAATTTACCTCTCACCTGGATCAAAGGGTTTGGTAAATTTAACTTACCACTCTGCATGCTACACACTAGAAAAGAATTCACTTATCTGGTAATACAAAGTTAGGGAATCATAGGGAACATAATACCCTAGTTGCTCTTAATACTGATTTCACACTTGTCTTGGTCGAGGATTTCTTTCGAATGTTTTATAGACCCCCCTTTTGTGGAGATAAGTAGGTTAATCAGCTCGAACTGTTTGAAATTTCTCTAAGTCTACCCTATTCCCTGTGGGATCGATCCTAACCTTGGTTAAGTTATATATATTGACAATGACCGCTTTAACTTTAAAAAAGGAGGTGTAACTTGGAAAACATCAATATTTTGGCGCCACTGTCGGGGAATAAGGCTAGACTTATTTAATATGAGTAGTTCAGGAACTAATCCTTACTATCCTCATTTTATATTTTTGTTGTTTTTATTTTTGTTTCAGTGTGCAGGTGTAGTGTATGCACAACACGCGAAGTCGAGGCATTTCCTTGACTCCGTTTGACCTAGAGATCCAAAGAACATTGCGAAAAACGGCCCAAGATAACACAAATAACATAGTGAATGAAGCTATGAACTTTAACCTGAACTAAAATGATAATAACCTACCTCCGCTTGAGGATATTGATCCATAGCCACAGGATCTCAATGCCGAAGCTTATTAATGGAACCAATATTGGCTAAATCCTATGGTTATGGATGTCATTGGAGCTATTATGTTACTGTCACTACCGGATGACAAAGTTCATTGTTTCAAGTGGGTTACTGCAAATGCTACTGAATCACGGGTTGTTCGCGGGCCTATCTTTTGAGGATCTACATAGCCATCTACACAATGTTCTGTTTATCTGTAAGAATATAATGAGGACCAAAAATCTGTCTATAGATGCTTTTAGGCTTCATGTCATCCCATTATCTCAAACAGGCTATGCAATACTATGGCTATCCGAACTCCCACAGAGTTCGATCACCAGTTGGCTTGAATTGCAGAATGCCTTTTTGGAGAGGTTTTTCTTGAGATCGAAGAAGCTGAAGCTAAAAGACCAAAATAAAAACTTCGAGAAACTTCCTGGTAACTCAATAAGTACCACATGGGAGAGGTTCACAAAGTGTCTAAGGAGTGTTCCTAACCACAAGATTGTTGATGATTCCCTAGTGGGGATCTTCTACCGCACCTTGGACGAGAATTTCCAAGCATGTGCTGATACCATCATGGGTGTCGAGTTTTTAGATCAACTATTTGTAATGGTTGCTGTAAAGCTTGAAAAGGTGGTCAAGACAAATCGTGCATGGGGACCGAGGTATAAGTCCTCTACCAAGAGCTCGTGCGTAGTCAACTAGTTTGGCGGAAGCTAAAATAAATGAGGAGATAATGTAAGAGCTTGCCCATATTAGTACCAATGTGGAGTTGTTGATGAAGCAAAATCAAGAACATGTGAATACAGTTGCTCATCGGCCTTCAAGAGCACCCATGTATGTGGAGTCTTACTATGAAGAGGATACTTGCTTTGTTGCTGATTAGATGGGGGGTTTTTTGGACAACGCCCAAAGGTCCAATCAGGAGTATTGGCGCTAAGGTCAGGGAAATCAAGGTCGAAACTATAACAGGGATGGAGCCTTTAGAGACAACAATCATGAAAGCTACTATGAAAAAAATAGAGGCTAGGATAGAGATGTTGATTGGGGTCGTAGAGATAGTACAGGAATGGTCCTTATGTGCCACCACATAATCGTGATACAGGTGCTGGTAGTTCAAGAGTTGAGGAGATATTTGATCGTCTATTGAAGAAGGCTAACACACAGGATGAGACCTTGAGGGGGATGAAGTCCAAAATCTCTAGCATTAATCAGAACATCGAGTCTCATTCTATTGCTATCAAACAACTGGAGCAATAGTTTGGTAAAATATCAACTCAACTCAACCAGCAACAGAGAGTTACATTGCCCTGCAACGTAGTTCAAAATCTAAAAAAATGAGAAGCTGTATGGCGGTGACTATTCATTGTAGTAAGCGACCATTGATCCTCCAATACCGATTGATGATGATAATATTCGTGAGGAGATAGTTAAGGTCAAAAATGCAGAAATCCGAGATGGTCATGCCAAGGATGGGATGAGTGATGCTGGAGAGATACCATAAATTTGAGGCCCATTCCTAGATCTCCTCCTCCCTTCCCTCAAAGAATCAAAAAGAACGAGGAGGAAAGTAAATTCAAGCACCTTCTCTCTATGCTGAAACAACTATCCATCAATATACTCTCATTGAGGCATTGGAGAATATGCCAAGGTATGCAAAGTTCATGAAGGACTTGGTCACAAAGAAGTGGACTGTAAGCTAGGAGCTCTCACAAGAGCTTCAACATTGCAGTGTAATAGCTACGAGGTCCTTGGTGCAGAAACAAGAAGATCCTGGCATATTCACCATACTATGCACTATTGGAGATGTAGAGTTCACAAGGGCATTATGTGATCTTAGTGCGAGTATAAATCTGATACCCCTTGCAGTCTTAAAGAAGTTAGGACTGGGACCCCCTACTCTGACGAGCATGCGATTGTTGATGGCTGACCACATAGTGAAGAAGCCTGTGGGGATACTTTATAATGTCCTTGTCAAAGTAGAGAAGTTCATATTCCCCGAAGACTTTCTGATCCTTGACTGTGAGGTTGACTTTAAAGTCCCAATCATCTTGGGAAGGCCCTTCTTAACCACTGGTCGAACATTAGTGGATATGGACGCTGGCCAACTCAAGTTTTGATTGAATGATGAAGAAGTTATCTTCAATATCTGTCAGTCGATGAAGATGCCATATGACTTGAAGATGGATGTTTGGGAACTTGGTAAAGTCTGAGTAACTAAGTTGTCCAAGTTGTGCCGCGACACTAAATAAGACACTATTTAGGAGGCAATAGTGGTAGTTTTATTCTATTTTTAACTTTTGGACTTGTAGGTTAGTATTTTTGTTGTAACTTTTGGACATTTGATTAGTTGCATATAGGGTAATAGTGTATTCTGTGTAGGATATGTAGGTACATGACCAAGTCAGCCATTTTTGGTTAAAAAGACACCAAGAAGTGTTTCTACGACTGGTTCTACGGGCCGTATATAAAACTATGACTCGTAAACTGGTTCGTGAAACCCATCTCCCAAAACTAGGATTTGGGTAATCTACGAAATCGAGATCTACGGGCCGTGAAAACTTCTATGGCCCATAATTGGGGTTTCATAGAATCTTGGGCCTAATAATTTTGGCCGACCCAGTCAAAGTATAAATAGGGGGATCAAATAACTTTTGCCCCGATTCTTCACAAAAATTACTCAAAATAATTGATCCCCTACCCTAGCATGTTTTCGATCACTACCGTCCGACCACTAACTTTTTTTTTCTGGCAACTTTTTTTGGCCATCTCTGGTAGCCCTAGGGTTTACCCTCATCGGCCCTTCCCTCAACTTTTAGTGTCTCTTTGCTCAAATTTGGTATATTCTTGGTTCTAAAATCTTTTAGATATCAAAATTGATGCGTTTAGGTCAAAATTAATTGTTGGGCATGGTAATCTGATTAGTATGGATTAGAATCCATGGTTGTCATTGTATGTGCTTAGAATCTAGCTTTGAATAATGTGTTGCCAATTCTTGATATTGATAAGAGCCAGAAAATGTGTGTGTGGCCATGACTTGTGTGTTTGAATGATATTGTATGACAACCATGTCATCACATGTTGTTTGATTTGAATAGACTATGTTGCTTGAAAATTGATATGTGCTTAGTGTGTGATTTGATGTTATTATACACTCAAATAGGGTCGGTTTGCTTGGGAAACATGTAAAAATGAGATTCGACGGGGTCGTATGTGATTACTATATGCGGGGTGTTGGTATATGTTGAAATCATGTGGGGGTGCATAATGTGTTGCTTCGATATTGATCTAAATACTAAACATGTCATTTGGGATCCATTTGATAGACATAGAAAATCAAAATTTCTGGCCTTTTCACTCTACGAGGGTCTTCTACTACTCGTGGAACATTCCACGAGCCATAGTTGTCCCTCGTATGAAATCTAGAAACTTGAAGACTTTATCAGATAAGACCTTTTATGAACCATAGATTCTTCCACGTCTCATATATAGGTCTCGTAGATCCCTGCCTGTTAAAAATTCAACACCGAAATACATCTATGACTCGTGGAACATTCTATGAATTGTACTTGGTTTCGTAAATGCAATTTTCAGTAACCAAAATTTATACACTTTGTTTTTACGAGGGACTTCTATGGCTCGTAGTTGTTACTACTATCAAGAGTAGGAACATTTGACTCAACATCCATGACTTGGACAACATGATGTATGTAACATTTGGAAATCATTTTCATAGACTTTACATAAGAGACAAACTTACCCTTAAACACCAAATTTGTTCCCTTCCACTCAAGGATAGGCTCATAAGGAACTTGGAATGTGACCTTACGAATTCTACAATCAATAGAAGCATAAGATGCATACAATTAATCCATACCAAGAATAACATCAAAATCGATCATATCAAGTTTGACAAGATCACATGGAAAGTCTTTATGCAAGACCGGTAAAGGACAATTTCTATAAACATTTTTTGCTAGGATTGACTTACCAGTAGGAGTATAGATCGAATAAGGTTCTAACAAGAATTTTGGTGACACATCAATCTTTACGTAAAGGTAACGAGTAACAAAAGACATATAATCATCGGAGTCAAGCAAAGCATACACATTATGATCAAAGACTCTTAACATGCCGGTAACCACATCGGGAGATCCTTAACCTCTTTCCTAGCATGTAGAGCATAGAATTGATTACCATATGGATCACCTTCTTGAGCTTTGACACCTTTTTGTAGTTTCCCTTTTTGAGATACTTGACCTTGTGGACTCCCATCTCCACATTTTTTAGCAATATTAGGGCACTCGACAGTCTTATGCCCCACCTATCTAGAACCAAAGCAAGCATTTGTACCTCTCAAACAATCTCCAATATGATCCTTACCACATCTAGGACACCTAGGAGGAAAAGCACCATCCTTTACAACATCACCTCGAAGCTTAGGAGTAGGCACCCTTTCTTTATCAAACTTTTAAGGAGCACATTTAGATGGCCCTTGGCATTGTTGAAAATGGCCACCACCGGACTTAGCATGTGAAAATCCACCTCAAAATGAACCTTTTTTTAACTTCCTCACCCTCATCTTTTGAAGTTTGTCACTCTCCACTTGTTCAGCATAGGTCATAAGTCACATAATATCCATCTCCTTTATGAGAATTGTAGCCTTACATTCCATCTTCACCAAGTTGGACATACCTAAGGTAAACTTGTTCATACGGACCCTAGAGTCAGCCACAAAAGAAGGAGCATACTTGGATAATTTTGTGAATTTGAGGGTATATTCCCTCACACTCATTCAAGTGGGAAGAAACGATCAAGGAAATTAGCCTTAAAACATCTCCAAATCAATAGACCCTTCATCAACTCTCTCAGACTTCTATGGTGTGAACCAAACTTGAGCAACTCTCTTAAGTTGGTAAGCCACCAATTCGGCTTTCTCCTTGGAAGACATCCCCATAATCTACACCACCCTGTAGACCTCATCAATGAACTCTTAGGGATCCTCATCCACCTTGGAACTGTGTAACTTTGGAGGATTCATTCTGGAAAAATCTTGAATCCTAGAAGTTGGAGTAGGAGTCTTTGGAGAAACAACAACTTGAGCCAACATAGTAATAGTAGCCCTAAACTCATCATTGATAACTTGGTCGGCTTGAGGGCCTTGAGGAACTTGGTCTTCATTAATATCAATTCTCTAGGCAATGGAGCATATCATAGAGGCATTTTTTGAAAATATCATAGGACAAGAGTTAGGGAATGTAAGGACCCGGACTTTGTATGACTTTAATGGTGCTTGCGATTTGGTTCCAAAAAGTTTATAACTAAGGTGATACCTCATAGACACCTCCATGGACCGTGTGGAGGATCCTTGAGATGACCCTTGGCCTTGTGTTTAGAGTGTTGGCCTTATGTTAGAGTTCAAGACCAAGTCATGTTCCACATGAATCTCACACGGTTCGTATGACACTTCACTAGCTGTGTGGTGGCTTGTGTGAGTAGCCTTGGCCTTGAAAACCATATTTTGGCCAAGGCTTACACATGAACCTCTTATGGACTATGTGACCCCTACATAGGCTATGAGGTGGTCCGTATTGGTGTTGGTGTGAAATTTTTTAAGAATGGAATCACTGTCTCGGAACTTTGTCAGTGAGATTTTGTCCAAGTGTAGCTTCGCGGAAAGCTACACAGTTCATGTGCCTTTAGACAGTCCGTATGACCTCCATACGGTCCCCAAGCAACATTTTGTCATCCGTTTTGTTAATGGCATTTTTTTAATTTTGGCTATTCCTAAGGGTCGTTTATAACTTTCTAACCTATCTTAAACCTCTCAAAAGACTTATACTCTTCTATTCTCATTAAAATTCTATTCAACACTAAGAATTATTTAAACTTTCTCATAAAAACTCCTCTCAAGTGGACTAGAGAAGGCTTATCTTGGGGATTAAGGAAAGGCTCTTTTCTTCATCAAACTCTTATTGTTTCCTCCTAGTTAGCTAAGGTATGTGGGATTGATTGATGGTCCCTTTCAACCATGAAGACCCCAAACTCTTTTACTCTTGATTTTATGAAATTGATCTTACTTTAAATATGAGTCTTTTAGATAATTATTATTTTGATTCAATTGAGGTATAGGCGATGTTTATTTGTTGTTTTAAAGTGTTTTAAGCCATAATATGTTGCATTGCATGAATATTATGAAGATTTAAATATGCATTGTCCCTTTTAATTTTGATTTAAGCATGAGGAATCAAATTGTGATTTGAAATGTGGATTTTACTTATGGATTTGCTTGAATTTCATATTGAATTATTGATTTAAGATTATATCTCTATGCCCATGTTATTGTCACATCATTCATGGCAAATGAATTTATGAGAATTGATTTTTGATGAAAATTATCTGTGGGTTAAGCTCGCATATGGTTTGCTGAAAATTATTTAGTGAGTTAAGCTCACAAATATTTATTATTTGGTGAGTTAAGCTCACATATGGTTATGACAAAAATGTGATCACATAGATGTCTATGATATGACTCTTTGAGCATATTGGGTGTTTACACCATATTGTTTATACGTGAATGAGCTAAACCTACACTAAATATCGAATCAAAGAACCAAATTTTAAAAAACGAAAATCGACATCGAATAACCAAAACTAAAGAAATGAATTAGTTTTATGCAGTTTGATATTTTATTTCAATATTTTATGCACAACCCAACTTATGGGGTCCATTTAGCATTTTACTCCAACTTGCACATGCATGTACCTTTTGGTCTTAGATCTTTTTGCTTTCTTACACTTGGGTGCATGTACTTATTTATTTTTGTCCTCTATTTAAGTATGATTATAGCTTTTCATATAACTTTTATTTTTCCTGCTCAATCGAGCCATGATGCCTATTGGGTATCTATTGTGTTGGTATTCATACTAAACTATGCATTTTCTCTTGCAATGCAAGTCTCATACTATACTCTGCATTTGATTTCGCAATGCAAGTTTGAGCACAATTGTTAGTGTTGACATTGAGCCAGTAGTAGTCAGCTTTTTGGAGGCAAGGGTGAGCACACGTCCTAAGTCACTGCCTATCTCCTTCTTTACTTTGTGGCTCATCTTTTATTTTTTAGACTAGTATGTACCTTTTCATGTATATGTATATGTTGGGTACACCTTTTAGACTCATATCCATTACTAGTGGCTTTGTACTTATGTCTTCCATATTCTAGGAGGGATGTTTATTGCATGTGTATATATATTTTTGGTTGCATCAGTGTATCTCCTTGTTGCTGCTTATTTATTGTTCTCGCTTATTTTTTGTTCCTAAAGTTCATTACTTGTTATTTTAGGTTTCGAGTTGGTGTACATATTGGAAGATTATAATAGAGGCCATCATGGCTCAAAGAATTGGATTGTGATATTTTACTACCTCTTCATCATCTCGTCTGATCTAGTAGACATTGTAAATCTTCACCTAGTATTGAATGATTGCATGTTTCTTTGGTCTACAAGTTCAAGGTTGGTTTCCTTTGTAAATTTATAATGAAATTGACTGCTAGGTGTTTAAGTGTAGAAATTTGTGGCCATGTAATTTGTGTTTGATTAGCTAACATTGATTGAATTTCATAGCATTTAGGGTTAGTATTTTGAAAATTATGCATTGAATTAACTGTTTGAAATGTTATGTAGTGTTGGTTAGTTAGATTGAACTTGTTTAGTGAAATTATTGTGTTGATTTATAATTCGGTGAGGTATGAGTAAACCTTTTTTCAATCAAATGATTTGAATTACCCTTATAATTGATTGGGTGAGGTTATTTTTAAGGAGAAATATTTGTTTTGCTTGCCTTTGGAGTATTGTGTGATAAAAAGATACCACCTAAGCTTAAAGGCAAGTTTTACAGAATGGTGGTTAGACCATCTTTGTTATATGGGGTGGAGTATTGGCCAATTAAATATTCACTTGTTCAGAAGCTGCAGGTTGTGGAGATGAGGATATTGAGATGGATGTGTAAACATACCATGAGCGATAGGATTAGGAATGAGATCATCTGGGAGAAGCTAGAGGTGGCCTTATGGCTGACAAGATGAGGGAAGCGAGATTGCGTTGGTTTGGACATATGTAGAGAAGGAGTAATGATGCTCCTGTTAGGAGGTGCGAGAGGTTAGATTTAGGAAATACGCGAAGGGGAGGTAGATCAAAGAAGTATTGGGAGGAGGTGATCAGATAAAATATGGTGAAACGTCATCTCATCAAGGACATGACCTTAAATAGAAAAGGGTGGAGGTTGCGTATTAGAGTAGAGGGCTAATAGGTTAGATGGAGTAGGTCGATAAATGACCTTAGTACATAGTAGGTTAGTAGGAGTAGTGATGTCTTTACATCGTATGCTGTCATTACTAGTCCTATATTTATTTACTTTTAGCGTATTTACTTTGCTTTTATATTTCGTGTTGTCATTTTCCATCTTGATATGTTAATTTTTATCATATTTGTATATTATCATGTGCATTTCCTTATTAGTCACTCTTTCTGTTCTCTTTCTTTTCCTTTCCTTTTACCATATCTAATTTATTCTTCTTATGGGTCTTTGAGACGAGGATCCCAAGGAAATGGCCTCTCTACCTCTATGAGGTAGTGGTAAGGTCTGCGTACATTATACCCTTCCCAGACCCCACTTGTGGGATTCCACTGGGTATGTTGTTGTTATTGTATGCTTTTGTTGGATTCTAACTTGGTTAGGATTCAGCATCTCATCTAGCAGTTCCAAGTGTATTCACACTCTAAGGGAAGCTGATTACATTGCTGATGCACTGTCCAAATACAACCATAATTGCAGTACTCAAATTTTCTTTTCTAGTTAACAGATGCCTAAAGAAGTCAAGGCATACTTATATCTGGACAAGATAGATATGCCAAGCTTCAGAAGAAAGAAGCTAAAGAGATGTCACGCCCCGGGAGGGTACCCTAGGCATGGCCAACACCCAGAGACTATTGCTAGTCCCCAAACGGACCACTCGATAATCAGGAAAGTCACTCAACGTCAAGCATAGCGGAATTTGGATAAAGCAGTGACTTACATCTATCAATCTACATCAATAAGAAGGGCCAATGGCCAAGCAAACTCAATCTCAACATCGATAGTAAGAAAATGTAAATGCTACCTCAACTCAAAGGATAAAAGACCTCAACATCAAACCTCAACTCATGTCTATGAAGCTTCTAACTCAACTCAATTAGATAGTCTAAGAAGGTACTAAGACAGGCCATAGCTACCCGACTCAACAAAACAAATAACTGATAACGAAAAAAGGGCTCCTCCAGATAGCAAGGATGGATCACCAATAATTGAACTCAGAATCTCCGAACCTCAATGATGCATATGCTGAAGTTCTCTACCTCATGTGCCTACATCATAAAATAATGCAGCTCCAAGTGGCGTCAGTATGTGGAATGTACGGTATGTAAGATGACTGCATATAACAATATAGATAGATCAGTGTAGGGAAAACATCAACTCAACATCATACTCTGTCAGAATGTCAAAAATCTATCTAAAGCAAGAATAAAGAGTAGACAAATGACCCATCAATATCTCATCAATACATTAGACTCATCCTAAGGCATACTCGGCTCAACTCATATCAATGGACTCATGCCCGTCTAGGACAAAGATAATGAGTAGGTAATAAAACATCAACATCCATCAAGACTCATCCCATCACATCAACATCAGAGTTCTATCAAAATGGAACCTAGATAGGAGTTTCTCTAACCAACAACCAACACCTATGAGCCGGTGATGATACAACGATGCGATGTTGTTGCCACATCCATCTAGTACCCTACCCAGGATAAAGGACATCACCATCAGTGGATCCACAAGAAATAACATCAGTCCTCTTTTAGGACAAAGGAAACATCCGTATTATGGTTCGATCCTCACTCCTACGCGGGCCAGGTAGTTAATAAGTTTAAGAGGGACTCACTCTCACCCATTTTGGTGCTCAATACTCCTCTTAGAACTCGACATGCTCGTCATAAAACATCATCATCATTGGTCCCATAGGGACGTAATACATCAACATCGATATCATCGGTCCCATAGGGACATAGTACATCAACATCAACATCAGCTCATCTCATCAACATCAACATCAATATCATCTCATCAACATCAACATCATTGACTAGAAACATTCTTTTTGAATTTAGTTTCAAGTTTTAAGACTCATGAACATCACTCTCATCAACATCATCATCAAGACTCTCAGCAATTTGGACCTTAATCACAACATCATAAACATCATCGTCATCAAGGATCTAGACTCATTCCCTAAGTTCATTCTTTTATTCTTGAGTAAAATAGACAAAGAATTTTGTAAAATCATTCATGAAAACACTTATACAATAAAACAAGTTTATGATAATCATCAATTTAAGAAAAATGCATGAATTAACAAGAATCTCAGTAAAAATACTCAAGGATTGTCACATATAACTCATCATCTTCAATCATGGACTAAATTTACTCAAACGGGCGCATGGAAGAAAAAATCCCATGCTTTAGCTTAGTCTTACATACGTGGGATGATTGCTAACAATAGTTCCTTTTAGGTAATTTTACCGGGGCGTTACATCATCCCCGTTGGGATCATTCGTCCTTGAATGATGAGCAGGAGTGGTATTATGTCACGAATAGACTCATGAATCATCTTCATACTCACTCAACAACTCAACTTCTCATCTCTTCATTGACCTCAATAACATCTACTCAGAACATCAAATTATACACATCAACTCAGGATAGAAACATCAAATTAAGGTAAGAATAGAAAATTTTACTTTCGATATTCTCATCATCAGGCACGAATATATGCGGGTATTTATTTCTTATCTCTTCCTCAGCTTCCCACATGGCTTCCTCATTAAATTGGTTCCTCCACAAAACTTTAATGGAAGCTATCTCTTTGTTTCTCAGTCTGCAAACCTGTCGATCTAGGATTTGGATGGGAATTTCCTCATAGGACAAGCTATCTTTGACTCCGTGCTCTCAATAGGGATTACCAAGGTAGGGTCTCCTTCTCCCAAACATTTCTTCAGCATAGAGATGTGGGACACCGATAGATTCCATCTAACTCATAAGGTTACTCTAGCTCATAAGCAACCTTCCCAATTCTCCTCACAATCTGATAAGGGCCGATACAGCGAGGGCTTAATTTCTCCTTCTTCCCAATCCTCATGACACCCTTCATGGGAGATGCCTTCAAGTATACCCAATCACTCACCTCGAACTCTAGGTTTCTTCTCCTCGTATCGGTGTAAGATTTGATGGCTTTGCGAAGTCTTTAACCTCTCTCTAATAATCTTCACCTTCTCCATGGACTGGTAGACAAGGTCAGGTCTAATCATTTCAGCTTCTCCAACCTCAAACCACCCAATGGGTGACCTACACCTCCTCCCATACAAGGCCTTATAGGGGCCCATTTGAATGCTTGCATGATAACTATTGTTATATGCAAATCCAATCATAGGTTAATGGTCATCCCAATTTCCTTTGAAGTCAAGGATGCAGGCCCTCAACATATCTTCTACCGTATGAATAGTACGCTCTACCTGACTATCCGTCTGTGGATGAAAGGTTGTACTCAAATTCACTTTGGCACCTAATCCTTTCTGGAAAGACTTCCAGAAGTGAGAGGTAAATTGGGCTCTTCTACCCGCGATGATGGACAAGGAAACTCCATGCAACCTCACAATCTCTTGGATATACATCTTCCCATACTCCTCTGCAGTATATAATCGTCTTAACTGCCAAGAAGTGCGTTGAGTTAGTCATCCTATCTACAATCACCCATATAGAATCATGCTGCCTCTAGGATCTCGGTAGGCCGGTGATGAAATCCATGCTAATCATCTGCCCCTTCCACTCTGGAATCTCAAAGTTTTGAGGAAAGCCACTTGGCCTTTGATGCTCAACCTTCACTTGCTGGCAATTTGGGCACTTTGAAACAAACTCAGCAATGTCCCTCTTCATTCCACTCCACCAATAAACTTCTCTTAAGTCGTGGTACATCTTGGTATAGCCCGGATGGATGGAGTATCTAGTGTTGTGAGAGCCATGATCCTCTTGCGGACACCATCAACATCCGGAACACATAGCCTACTTTGGTATCTCAACACCCCGTCTCCCCCTTTGGAGAAAACCATCACTTTTTGTTTGTGGACAACCTCCTTCAATTGGAGTATGATAGGATCTAGATCTTGCTTCTCTTTTACCTCCTCTACTAGGGATGATATAGAGATATTCTAAATATTGACTCCTCCCTCGTCATTCTCCTCGATTAGACTCCCAGCCGAGCCAACCTATGCACTTCCTTCACTAGCTTTTTCTTCTCTTCCTCAACATGGGTTGTACTACCTATTGACAACCTATTAAGAACATCCACAACAATGTTAGCTTTACCTGGGTGGTATAGGAGGCCCATGTCATAATCCTTGAGCAACTCCAACTATCTCCTCTGTCGCAAGTTGAGCTCTCGCTGACTGAAGACATACTGCAGGCTCTTGTGGTCAGTGAACACATCCACATGCACTCCAAGTAGTGACGCCAGATTTTAAGTGCGAACACTATCGCCGCAAACTCAAGATCATGGGTCGGATAGTTCCTCTTATGAACTTTAAGCTGCCTGGAAGCATAGGCTATCACCTTGCCTCTCTGCATTAATACACATCCCAACCCAACTCTTGATGCGTTACAATATATCACAAAATCCTCCGTTCCATTGAGCAAAGTCAAAATAGGTATGGTGGTCAATCTAGTCTTCAACTCTTGGAAGGTCTTCTCACATTCCTCAGACCACTGAAACTTGACTTTTTTCTGGGTCAGCTTGGTCAATGGTGCGGATAGGGAAGAAAATCCCTCAACAAATCTGCGGTAGTAGCCTGCCAACCCCAAGAAACTCCTTATGTTAGTTGGAGAGAACAATCTTGGCCAGTTTTTAATCGTTTCAATCTTCTGGGCATCTACTTGAATTCCTTCACCCGAAAAAACATGGACTAGGAAAGCCACTGACTTGAGCCAAAACTCATACTTTGAGAACTTCACGTACAATTCATGGTCCTTAAGAGTCTGAAGGACAACTCTAAAGTGTTTGGCATGCTCATCCTCATCCCTCAAATACACCAAAATATCATCAATGAACACGATTACAAACATGTCAAGGTAGGGTCGGAACACCCTATTCATCAAATCCATAAAAGCTGCAGGTGCGTTCGTCAACCCAAATGACATGACCAAAAACTCAAAGTGGCCATATCTTATCTTGAAGGCTGTCTTTGGAACATCACATTCTCTCATTTCCAACTGATGGTAACCCGATCTGAGGTTTATCTTTGAAAAGCATAGGGAAACCTGAAGTTGGTCAAACTGATCATCTATATTGGGGAAAGGATATTTATTCTTGATCATGACCTTGTTCAGTTGCCTATAATCTATGCACATCCTGAGAGACCATCTTTCTTTCGTACAAACAGAACGGGAGCACCCCAAGGAGAAATACTTGGCCTAATAAAGCCCTTCTTTAACAAATTATTCAACTCCTTCAACTCAGCGGGGGCCATCCTATATGAGGGAATTGAAATAGGTTGCGGCTCTGGAAGAACATCGATACCGAAGTCAATCTCCCTATCAGGAGGGACTCTAGGTAAATCCTCAGGGAACACCTCAGGAAACTCATTCACTATCAGAATTGACTCAAGAGTAGGGTACTCAATATCATCAGATATAACTCGTACGAGGCGGTAAATACAACCTTTAGAAATTAGTTTTCTAGCACTCAGGTAGGAAATATACTTACCCTTGGGTGTAACCGAACTTCCCCTCCACTCTAGGACCGGTTCATTCAGAAATTGGAATTTGACAACTCGGGTCCTACAATCTATTGAGGCACAACAAGCATGGAGCCAATCCATACCAAGGATTATATCAAAGTCAACTATCTCCAACTCTACCAAGTCAGCCAAATTATCCCTATGATAGATGGATACTACACAATCTCTAAGATCCTTTTAGCTAGGATAGACTCTTCGGTGGGAGTAGAAACAGTATAAGACTCAAGCAAACACTCTTGAAACATCTCAAATTTATTGGCTACATAGGAAGTTACAAAAGATAAAGTGGCACCCGGCTCAAGCAGTGCATAACAATTATAAGAAAAGACTCGAACCATACCCATAACAATATCTGGTGCTACCTCTTGGTCCTGTCGATGACCCATTTCATACAGACGGTTCGTCCAGCCTCCTGCACCTGCAGTAGTAGCCTTTTGATGACTGCCCGCAGGGGGCGCTGTAGAAGATTGAGCATTGTTACTTCCATCACCCCATATCCTCGTAGGACATTCACCCTGAAAATGGCCTGGCTGTCCGCACAAATAACAAGCATTTGTGTCCTCACGACATGCACCAAGGCGAAGTTTGCCACATCTTCCATAAGGTGGCTTCCCTCTCAGGCCTTGGGTCACGCTAGCTTGAAAGTAAGGAGCCTGAGCTCTGAAATTTCAAGTGACCATAAGGTTTCTTATCATACTTGTTCTGCTAAACAGGCGCACTTGCCATCGAAGGTGCATGGCTAGAAGACCTCTTCTGAAAATAGGTTCGATCACCTTTATTCTGCTTCTGTTGGCTAGGCTCATGCCCTGCCGATTTGACCTTCTTACTCTATTGCTCTTCCCTGTCTTTCTTCTTGTCCTCTTTAGTTTGCTGGGCATATACCATAAGTCTAGAGATGTCCATACCTGGAATTAATAATGCTGCCTTACACTCCCTCTTTACATGCCTGCCCGATCCAGACACGAACTTTCTCATTCTCTCCCTCATATCCTGGACCATCTCCGGGACATACCGGGACAGCTGAATGAATTTGAGGTTGTACTCTTGGGAAGTCAACCCCTCTTGCTTCAGGTTCATGAACTCCTCCACCTTCGTCTCCCTCAACTCTTGGGGAAATAAGTGGTCGAGGAAAGCACTCTCAAACTCCTCCCACTCAGCAGGTTCAACATCCTCACCTCTACCTTCTTCCCATTGATTATACCAGACCTTAGCAACATCCTTAAGATGATAAGAGACCAGCTCAACTCCCTCAACCTCATTAGCAAGCATGGCCCTCAAAATTTTGAACATCTCATCAATTCAATTTTGTGGGTCCTCCTCAACCTTCGACCTTGTATAGACTGGCGGGTTCATCCTCAGGAAATATTTGAGCCTAGTTGCAGTTGTAGGCTCTTGGTAGCTGGAGCTAGGGTCATGGGGACCTCGGCTATTACTCTGGGAGGCCACCAACTGAGTGAGCATAACAATGGCTCCCCTGAAGTCTGCTTCCGTAGTGGAGGCTAACAGAGCACGTGGTGCCTGTGGGATCTCAGTAGCTCTAGCAGGTCGACCCCGTCTCCTCGTCTCAGGCTCGGTAGGGACCTCTGGTGGGGGATTCTCAGCGTTTGGGGCTAAGGCATCTCTTTGGGCAACATAACGTTTAGGAGGCATGATCTGCAACACATAACACATAAATTAGAAAGGAGTTTCATAGAGTCAAACTCTATCGCACAAACTCAGAATATCAAAGAAGTGTAACCATTCCTAATCTCATATAGCCTCTTGTTTATGAAATGTGGTGCACAACACACATAAACAAGACTCTACTAGACAAGCCTTCATAGACTCCTTAGGACTCTTGAACTCTGTGCTCTGATACTAAGTTTGTCACACCCCAAGAGGGTACCCTAGGCATGGCCGGCACCTTGAGACTATTACTAGTCCCCAAGCAGACCACTCGATCATCAAGATAGTCACTCAACATCAAGCATAACAAAATTTGGATAAATCAGTGAGTTACATTTATTAGTCTACATCAATAAGAAGGGCCAATGGCCAAGCAAACTCAATCTCAACATCTCTAGTAAGCAAATGTAAATTCCAACTCAACTAAAAGGATAAATGACCTCAACATCAAACGTCAACTAATGTCTATGAAACCTCTAACTCAACTCAATAAAATAGTCTAAGAAGGTACCATGACAGGCCATGGCTTCCCAACTCAATAAAACAAATAACTGATAACGAAAAAGGGCTCCTCACGATAGCAAGGAGCGCTCACCAATAACTGAACTCACAATCTTCGAACCTCAACAATGCATCTACTGAATTCCTCTACCTCCTATATTTGCATCATGAAACGATGGAGCACCGAGCGGCATTAGTACATGGAATGTACGGTATGTAAGATGACTGAATATAACAATATAGATAGAACAATATAGGGATAACATCAATTCAGCATCATACTCCATCAAAATGTCAAATGTCTATCTAAAGCAAGAATAAAGAGTAGATAAATGACCCGTCAACATCTCATCAATACGTCAGACTCATCCCAAGGAATACTCGACTCAACTCACATCAATGGCCTCATGCCCGTCTAGGACAAGGATAATGAGTGGGTAATAAAACATCAACATCCATTAAGACTCATACTATCACATCAACATCAAAGTTCTATCAAAATGGAACCTAGCTAGGAGTTTCTGTAACCAACAACCATCACCTATGAGCCGGTGATGATACAACAAAATGATGTCATTGCCACATCCATCTAGTATCCTACCCGGGATAAAGGACATCACCACCAGTGGATCCACAAGAAATAACATCAGTCCTCTTTCGGGCAAAAGAAACATCCGTATTACGGTTCAATCCTCACTCCTACGCGGGCCGCGTAGTTAATGAGTTCGAATAGGACTCACTCTTACCCATTCCGGTGCTCAATACTCCTCTCAGAACTCAACATGCTCATAAAACATCATCATCATCGATCTCATAGGGTCGTAGTACATCAACATCACCATCATCATCATCGATCCCATATGGACATAGTACATCAACATCATCATCAACATCAGCTCATCTGATCTCATCAACATCAACATCATCTCATCAACATCAACATCAACATCATCTCATCAACATCAACATCATGGACTCGAATTTTTTTTTAAGAATTTAGTTTAAAGTTTTAAGACTCATGAACATCACTCTCATCAACATCCTCATGAAGATTCTCAGCAATTGGACCATAATCACAACATCATAAACATCATCATCATCAAGGCTCTATACTCACCCCTAAGTTCATTCTTTCATTCTTGAGTAAAATAGACATAGAATTTTGTAAAATCATTCATGAAAACACTTATGCAGTAAATCAAGTTTATGATGATCATCAATTTAAGATAAATATATGAATTAATAAGAATCTCAGTAAAAAATACTCAGGGATTGTCACATATAATCTTCAATCATGGACTCAATTTACTCAAAGGGGCAATGGAAGAACAATCCCATGCTTTAGGTTGGCCTTACATACCTGAGATGATTGCTAACAACAGTTCCTCGTAGGATCTCCTCTTGACTCTTCAACCTCAACTCTCTTCAAGCCCTAACTTAGTGAATTTTGCTAGGAAGAGGATTTTAGAATGGGGTTTGAACCTTTTCTTCACGAATACAACCTATATTAATCGTATATGAGTTTTATAAGATGTTAGGAATGGACTAGAATGCCCCTCAAAATTTTAGAAATTTTCCAATCGTAAAATAACACAGTCTGCGACGCGGACTGGTCACGGACAGTTCATTTTTGGCAGAAATTTTCTGAACAAGTTTTCTCTATCCCGTCAAAAAATTAAGGAAAACCATAAGTGCGCCTCCGCGATGGCTTCGTGATGCGGCTTTGACGCGGACTCTCACTGTTTCTCATTTTGGAACGAAAAATTATCTTTTGACTCGGTCGCTCTAAAAATCGACCGAGACCCTTTCCCCACTCAATTTCTCGTTCTGATTACAAATTCGACCTCAGATTTTCCATCCAAGCATCAGAAGATGATTTTTGCGCACATCTCTCCTCTAGAGGTATTTTGGTAATTTTACTAGGCGTTACAAGAGAATCAAGAAACCTCCTTGATTGTAGGTTTTAGTTTTTCTTTTCTATTTTTTCTTTCATTTGTAAAGGGGGAGTCTTCCTAGTTTATGATTTTCTAAATTCATGTAAAGAGAGGAGTCCTCTCTTAGGTATATTTCTAGGTATATGTACAACCAAATCAGCCTTCTAGATTGTTAGAGCAAAAAAGCAAAAGCTAGAATGGTGTAAATATCTGGAACAAGAGGCTTCCTAACAAGATTTCTTTGTTCATATGGAGGGTGCTAAAAGGCATAATTCCTACCGATGACAACTTAAAAAGTTCCAAAATCTCATTAGTATCTAAGTGCTATTGTTGTAGTATAGGGTGTGAGGAGACTGTTAATCACCTATTTTTAATAGCTCCTATAGCCCAAAAGTTGTGGAAATATTTTCTTCCCTATGCAGGTTTCAGAGTTGAATGAGGTCAACTGGGCACATTCTTAACCAACAGGTGGACCACCATGGAAAAGAAAAGGCCAAAAGAGATCCTGCTTAGCATTTCTGCCATCCTAATATGGGAATTGTGGAAAAGGAGGAACGCCATCAAGCATGGAAAGAAGATTACATTTCCTTTATTATTAGAAAGGTGTGAGAAAACTTTCCACCAAATCAGTAGATTGATATTTTCAAGATGGACACACCTTCCAAAATAATGATCAGAAAGCCTGCATCTTATACAGAGTTTCAAAAAGAACTTATACTACAGGCTGGTGACTTGGAAATTCCCTGAAAAGGGATAGGTCAAATGTAATACTAATGGTGCAAGCAGGTCAAATGTAATACTAATGGTGCAAACAAGTACAATCCAGGTATTAGTTCATATAGATTCTGCATAAGAGATTCTAAGGGAGAAATAGTATATACAGAAGTAGGTACTATTGGCTTAGCAACTAATATAGTGGAAGAGGTCACTGCAATCTGGAAGGCTATTCATGTTGGAAGTGCTAACAACCTAATTAACAAGAAGCTGGAGTCTGACTCGCTCAGTGTGATAAAATTCCCAAAAGAGGAGTGGAGGATACCATGGAAAATCATAGAGTTAATAGACAACATCCTAACTCTATCACAGGAGATGAATATTCATTTTAGGCACATTTACAAGGAAAGCAATCGACTGGCAGATACTTTGGCAAACAGTGCCAATAATCAGGCAGAAAAACAATAATTTTAGGGATTCAGTCAGATGCCTAGTTTATCTAGGAAAATATCTAATATGGACAAAACACAGATCCTAGCAGTGAAAATCAAGACAAAGAAGATACCCGATATTTTCAGTTAATTACATGGTGAAGTTAGTCAAAGGATGCATTTTACATACACTGAGCTATTTACTGCTCTTTGAACTGCTATTTATAACAGATATCTTCAAAAAAATCACAACAAAATCTCTAGGGGTTAGTAAATGTGTGAGCAAAAGATTGTGTAAGGTAGATGTAGTGTATCCAACAAACAATGGGAGAGATATCACCACAAAAAAGTCATCAGAATCAGAATCTTCATTGTGCTTTCGACATATCCAAGAACCCAAAACTACACTAGGCTCTACAGCAGGTGAAGAAGGAGCATTAACGGATAGAACAAGAAAAAGGTATGACAACATGGGAGAGGATGGAGATACTCACACATCGATTTTGAAGGAGAAGCAAACCCTCTTTCCAGAGTGAACGAAGACTGCAATGGTGGATCCCCACATGAAACACTGAAAAGTGTCGAGGTTCAGCAAAATAGCAACAACAAAGAAAGGATGAACTTAAAAACAGAAGACTTACATGCTGAAAATGAGGACAAAGAACAAGAGAGCAACAAACGGAAGCGTACGAGTGTGGAACAAACCGCCATTGAAGAAGGAGCTGAACAGATGCATTGGGAAGGGAGAGAGTTGAAATGGGGGAAGGGTAGTTTTCAGAATCTAGAAGCCTCGATTTCTTCGGAGTTAAGTATATAAACCGCAGTGTTGGGCCTCCGGATCAAAACTTCTATTGAATTTTATTGATTGAATAAAACGGGCCTCTGAGTCCATAATTAATTTTAAAAAAAGACAAATACTCCTAGTAGCTGTGAACAAGTATAAAAAGAGAGAGTAAAAATGAGCAATTTTTACCAAGTTTTTAACTCTTAACCACAGCCTCATCATGCACTTTAACTTTAGGGTGAGAACCAACACACTTACTAGGACTTTTGGTCAGTGAGTGCTCAAGAAACGATTATATCAATTTTTCAATATTTTCTATATACATATATAAAGTATCCGTCGGGATTAATGAGTGCTCGAGCACCCGATACGTAACACATGGGTCTGCCCCTGTAAACCAATAAGTTTTCAAATATTTCTGTTTCAGTTTCTCTGTCTCATTGTCTTTTTTATTTCATTTCAATTTATTTATCTTACTTTTCTTTTATTATTTTAAAAAATATTTTTTAAAAAATTCTTTGATTTGAACTTTTATAATAACATATTTAAGTCATAAAATCAAATCATATTTTGATATATTTTATATATTTTTACTTTAAAATATTAAAATTTAATTTTTTATTTTCTTAAATTGGTGGCGTCAAATTAAATAATCATATATTGAAAAGAGTGACAAAACTTTAATTTGACTACTCCAAGTTTTAAAACAATTGAAGTTTTGGTGGGCCACTTTCACGTTTCACACGACTGCAAATCCTCAACCACATAATACTCTATTGACATGTTTCGACTTCTTTTTTTTTTTTTTTTTGTCTTAATTGATTTTAAGTTAAAATATTTTTTTTATTCTACTGTATATAAGAGCCCACAAAAACGGCTGAAGCACCTGTTGAATGACATGCCTAAGCAGATAGTTATCGACTGATGTGTTTATTTTAGCTGTTTGATTAAGCAGCTGAAGCACACAACTGTTGGACGATATGTCTGTTTCAGCTGCTTACTTAAGCATACAATTATCTATTGACGTGGCTGATTAAGTAGCTGAAGCAGACAGCTGTTGGACGACATGTCTACTTCAACTACTTGCTTAAGCAGACAGCTGCCCATTGACGTGTCTGCTACAACTATTTGATTTTAAATTGTAAAAACAAAACGAAAGCAGTTGAAGGAGGCAGATCTTAGATGACATGCTTGCTTTAGCTGCTTGCTTATGCAGTCAACTGCTCATTGACGTGCCTCATTCAACTGCTTGATTTTAAAAAAATATTTTGATATACTTCTTTTTAAATTAAAATAACTAAAATAACTTATCGCTTATATTTATTAATCATAAGTTATGCTCAATCTGTTACATTTATGTGCAATGTTTTTTTTTGACACAGTGTTTAAGAAAAAAATGAAGACTTTTGAAATTTATGGTCTAAAATTAAATATAAATATTTTGGTAATTGATAATTATTTCATTAAGGATAAAAATATAATTTTAGAGTCAAACTATTTCTAATTATTCTCTCTATTTAAAAAAGAATGACCTAGTTTAATTTGACACGAAGTTTAAAAAAATAAAGAAAACTATCTAATTTTATGGGTGTAAACTAAAATTATGTCATATTTATGAAAATATCTTTTAATTTTGTTATGATACGTGAAAAGTTAAAATTAAAAATTTATTAATTTTTTTTTAAGTAGACTAAAATAAAAGTAGATAATTTTATATAAAATGAAAAAAATATTTTTTTTAAATAGATTAAAAATAGAAGAATGTGACGGAATGAGTAAATCATTTCAAAGCAGACGCTCTGAACTTTTCTTATATTATAGAAAAAACATATTTTTTGATAGCCAGAGAAGAAATGAAAAAGACAAGTGGTCCACAAATCAGACCACATATCTTTTGGGGGCACGAAACAAATTAAAATAAAATAATTGCAATTCCAATGATTAATTATTGGTTCGTTCCAATTTTTTAACATCAAATTAAATTATTTGTGTTGCATTTTACAATTCATAAATTAAATTAAATAAATAAAATTTAGTTTTTTTATGTTTTTTTTTCTACTTTCGAGTTTTCTCGATAAAATGCTCATACAAATATATAATTAATTTGTGTCTTGAATATTTCTTTAGTTATATCAAAATATAACAATGTAAGGTATTTCTTAAGAAAATAATACAAAATATGAGTAAGTAGTGATATTAAAATATTCAACAAAAAATTAACAACAAAATTGTATGAAATAAATATTACAACTAAATAAAATTTTTAAAGTACTAAATCATGTTAAGAATTTTTTTAACAAGTATTAATTACATGACTAAATATAAAAAAAATTAAAATTAGGTTAAGTATTTATATTGTCTAAGCAATATAAAACTAGAGAATAAATATTCAACATCATTGTCATTCTTAATGCTTGAAACTTTGAATTGATTTTATCTTTTGTTAGCATTGCTATTGATTTGATCTTTGTTAGTGCTACTAGTATCTATTGATTATAATATATATATGTATATATTATTCGGGTTGGTTTGGTCTTGAGTTAATTTTTTAAAGTTAAAACCAATCTAACTTAAATATAATTGAAGATTTTATTTTTTCAATACCAAATCAAACCAAATCAAGTCAAATCAAACTAATATTTAAATTTTTTTCTCAATTTACAATTTGGTGCAATTTTTTGTTGGATTTTGTTCGCCTTTAGAGTTACAGAAAAGAAAAGATGATATGCTTTGATTGCTCCTCTGTCGGGCAAAATAACACCAGCTTCCTCATCCCTTTATACATAATTGACAAGTAAGTGGTTACATGGACCGGATTGATTTAAATTTTTTAAATATAAAACTAAATTATTTGTATTAGATTTTAGTTTTATAAACCAATTAAATAAAATTCAAATTTTTTAACATCAACTGTTTTCAAAAAATTTCTTTGGTGTTGAGATTTTTTCTAAATTTTTTTGTAAAGTATCCATAAAATATATAGTTAACTTGTGTTTCAAATATTTCTTTACTTTTACCAAAATACAACTATCTAAGCTGTTTCCAAAGAAAATGACACAAAATATGATGTGACCTATGACACTATAATATTCAACAAAAAGTAATAATGAAATCGTGTAAAACTTATATCATAAACAAATACGCCATAATGAAAATAATCATACTTTGAAATTACTAAATCATGCTAAAGAAGTCTAAAAGTATTAATTACATAATTGAACACTAAAGAACAAAGTAAAATCCAGTTATGTATTTTAATTGTATAAGCCAATGTAAAATTAAAAAGTAAATATCCTATATTATTGTCATTCTTTGTGTTAAATTAATTTTTGTCAGCATTTGTAATGCCTCGAAAGATGATAAGTCGAAATAAAGAAAGAAAGTGTAGAACTGGCCTGGTGCACTGATTCTACGGGCTCCATACACACACACACACACATATATATATATATATATATATATATGAACCGTAGAAAGTCCTATGAGCCGTAGAACCAATCGTAATGGATAAGAAACTTAGAGAAAAATTTCAAAGCTTGGTGTACGAAAAATTATACGATGCGTAAAAAGTTTCATGGACTGTAGGCCCGTCCATGGAACAAACTTTAGAGAATTAGATTTTGGGTCAAACAATGGGCCATAATTATGGAGTGGTTGTTTCTACAACTATAGAAGGATTCGTAGAATACCACCAAAAGTTAGAGAAAAGTTTGGCTAAGGAAAGTTTCACAAGGGGAGTCTATTGTCCGTGAAAGGAACAATGAGTCGTAGACCCTGCATAAAGTGGAGATTCTGTCACACCCCGGGAGGGTACCCTAGGCATGACCGGCACCCAGAGACTAGAGCTAGTCCCCAAGCGAACCACTCGATCCCAAGATAGTAATTCAACATCAAGTAAAGTGGAAATAATAGAATAAGGAAGTGAGCTACATCAGTCATTCTACATCAATAAAGCGCCAATAGCCAACAAACCCAGTCTCAATAGCTATGATAAGTAAATAAGATTACTAACTCTACTTGAAGAGAGAAAGACCCCAACATCAAACCTCAACTCATGTTTATGAAGCCTTTACCTCAACTCAACAGTCTAAGATGGTACCATGTCAGGCCATGGCTAGCCAACTCAATAAAAATAGAATAGTTGAAAAAACACTCCTCTGGATAGCAAGGAGGGCTCACAAATAGCGGAAATCAGATATATCTGAACCTCAATGATGCGTTTGTTGAAGTCCTCTACCTCTTGTATCTGCATCATGAAATGATGCAACACCGAGTGACATCAGTATGTGGAATGTACGGTATGTAAGATGGCTGAATATAACAACACAAACAGAATAATATAGGGATAACATCAACTCAACGTCATACTTCGTCAAAATGTCAAATGCCTATCTAAAGCAAGAGTAAAGACTAGACAAATGACCCATCAACATCTCATCTCAACATCATCAATATATAGATTCGTATCAAGGAAACTCGACTCAACTTGAAGGACTAATGCCCGTCTAGGACAAAGAATAAGAGTAGATAGTAAATCATCCCGTCTAGGACAAGGAATAAGAGTATATAGTAAATCATTCACATCCATCACATCAACATCAGAGTACTATCAGTAAAGAACCTAACTAGGAGTTTCTCTAACCAACAACCATCACCTATGAGCCAGTGATGATACAATGAAGCGATGTCGTTGCCACATCCATCCAGTAGCCTGCCCAGGGTAAAGTACATCACCATCAGTAGATCCACAATAAATAACATCAGTCCTCTTTTGGGACAAAAGAACCATCCGTTTTACAATTTGATCCTCTCCTACGCAGGCCACATAGTTAATGAGTTCGAGTGGGACTCATTCTCACCCATTTCGATGCTCAATACTCCTCCCATAACTCAACTTGCTCATAAAACATTGTCATCAAGATTTCTTATCATTAGTCCCATAGGGACATAGTACATCAACATCAACTTGTCTCATCAACATCAACTCATAGACTCGAAACATTCTTTTAGAATAAGTTTCAAGCTCTTGACTCAAAAACATTATTCTCATCAACATCATCAACAACACTCTCAACAATTTGGACCACAATCACATACATCAAAGACGTCATCATTGTCAAGGCTCTAGACTCATCCCTTAAGTTCGTTCTTGCATCTTTTAGTAAAATAGACATAGAGTTTTGTGAAATCACGCATGAAAATAATTATATAGTAAATTAAGTTTGTGATGATCATCAATTTAAGAAAGATACATGAAATAAGTAAAATCTCAGTAGAATACTCGAGGATTTTCACATATAACTCATTATCTTCGATTATAGACTCAATTTAATAAAAAACGGGCACATGGAAGAACAATCTCATGCTCTAGGTTAGCCTTTTACATACCTGAGATGATTGCTAACAACAATTTCTTGTGGGACCTCCTTTTTAACTCCTCAATCTCAACTCTCTTATACTCTCTTCAAGCCCTAACTTGATAATTTTGCTAGGAAGGGGATTTAGGATGGGTTTTGAACCCTTTCTTCATGAAAATGACTTATATTAGTTGTATATAAAGTTTAAAAAGTGTTAGGAATGGACCAGAATGCCTCTCGAAAATTTTAAAAAAAATTCAGTCGCAAAGTAACCTAGTCCGCGATGCGGACTGGTCGCGAACAATACATTTTTGGAAAAATATTTCTGAACGAGTTTTTCCAATCCCGTCGAAAAATTTTGAAAAAAAATATAAGTCATCTTCTGCGATAGGTCCGCGATGTGGCTTTGTCGCGAACACTCACTATTTTGTGTTTCGGGATGAAAAACTATCTTTTGATTCGGTCGCTCTAAAAATCGACTGAGATCCTTCTCTCTCTCAATTTTTGTAGTAATCACAAATCCGGTCTCAAATTTACCATCCGAGCATTGAAAGGCACGTTATGCACATATCTCTCCTCTAGAAGTATTTTGATAATTTTATTGAGCGTTACATCATCTCCCACTTGGGATCATTTGTCCTCGAATGATGAGTAGCAGTCATATTACGGCACGAATAGACTCAAGACTCATCTCAATACTCACTCAACAACTCAACTCTCAACTCTTTATCAACCTCAATAACTCTACTCAGAACATCAAGAATGGACACATCAACTCAAGATGGAAACATCAAGTTAAATTAAGGATAGGAACATTACCTTCGATATTCTCATCATAAGGCACACATAGGTGCGGGTATTTAGCTCTCATCTCTTCCTCAGCTTTCTACGTGGCTTCCTCAACAAATTGATTCCTCCACAAAACCTTAACAGAGGCTATCTCTTTGTTTCTCAGTCTGCGAACCTGTCAATCAAGGATTTGGACTGGAATTTCCTCATAGGACAAGCTATCTTTTACTCTAGTGCTCTCAACAGAGATCACCAAGGTAGGATCTCCCAAACACTTCCTCAACACAGAAATGTGGAATACCGGATGAATTCTGTCTAACTCAGAAGGCAACTCTAACTCATAAGGAACTTTTCGAATCCTCCTCACAATCTGATACGGGCCAACATAGCGAGGGATTAATGTCCCCTTCTTTTCAAACCTCATGACACCCTTCATGGGTGATACCTTCAAGTATACCCAATCGCTTACCTCAAACTCTAAGTCCCTTCTCTTCACATCGGTGTACTATTTCTGACGGCTTTGTGTAGTCTTCAACCTCTCTCTAATAATCTTCACCTTCTCCATAGACTAGTGGACAAGGTTTAGTCTAATCAACTCGACTTCTCCAACCTCAAACCACCCGATGGGTGATCTACACCTCCTTGCATAGAAGGCCTCATAAGGGGGCTATTTTAATGCTTGCATGATAACTGTTGTTCAATGCAAATTCAATCAATGGTAGATGGTCATCCTAATTTCCTTTGAAGTCAAGAGCACAGGCCCTCATCATGTCCTCTACTGTCTGAATAGTGCGCTCAGCCTGACCATCCGCCTGTTTATGAAAGACTGTACTCAAATTTACCTTAGTACCCAATCCCTTCTGGAACGACCTCCAAAAGTTTGAGGTAAATTGAGATCCTCTATCTGAGATAATGGACAAAGGAACTCTATGCAACCTCACAATCTCTTGGATGTACAATTTGGCATACTCCTCCATAGTATTAGTCATCTTAACTGCCAAGAAGTGCGCTGATTTAGTCATCCTGTCTACAATCACCCATATGGAATCATGCTGCCTCCGGGATCTCATTAGGTCGGTGATGAAATCCATGTTAACCATCTCCCACTTCCACTCTAGAATCTCAAAGTTCTGAGCCACGCCACTTGGCTTTGATTTTCAATCTTCACTTGTTGGCGATTCGGGCACTTCGAAACGAACTCGGCAATATCCCTCTTCATTCCACTCCACCAATAGATTTCTCTGAAATCGTGGTACATCTTGGTAGAGCCCGGATGAATGGAGTATCTAGTATTGTGGGCTTCAGCCATGATCTTCTCTTGGACACCATCAACCCTAGGGACACATAGCCTGCTATGGTATCTCAATACCCCATCTCCCCCTTTTGGAGAAGACCATCACTTTTTGTTTGTGGACAGCCTCCTTGAATTGGAGTATGATAGGATCTCGATCTTGTTTCTTCTTTACCTCTGCTACTAGGGATAATGCAGATCCACTCTGAACATTGAACCCTCCCTCGTTATTATCCTTGAGTTGAACTCCCAATCGAGCCAATCTATGCACTTCCTTCACTAGCTCTTTCTTCCCTTCTCCAACATAGGTTGTGCTACCTATTGACAACCTGCTAAGAGCATCAGCAACAATGTTAGCTTTACCTGGGTGCTACAGGATGCTCATGTTATAATCCTTGAGCAATTCCAACCAGCTCCTCTGTCGCAGGTTGAGCTCTCTCTGACTAAAGACATACTGCAAGCTTTTGTGGTCAGTGAACACATCCACATGCACTCCATACAAGTAGTGGCGCCAGATTTTAAATGCAAACACTACCCCCGCCAATTCAAGATCATGGGTCAGATAGTTCCTCTTATGAACTTTAAGTTGCCTATAAGAATAGGCTATCACCTTCCTTCTCTGCATCAACACACAACCCAACCTAACTCTTGATGCATCACAATATATCACGAAATCTTCCATCCCATCGGGCAAGGTCAAAACACGTGCAGTGTTCAATCTAGTCTTCAACTCTTGGAAGCTCTTCTCACATTCCTCGGACCACTTAAACTTGACCTTTTTCTGAGTCAGCTTGGTCAATGGTGCGGATAGGGAAGAAAATCTATTAACGAACCTGTGATAGTAGCCTGCCAACCCCAAGAAACTTCTTATGTCAGTTGGTGAGGTTGGTCTTGGCCAATTCTTAACTGCTTCAATCTTCTGGGCATCTACTCGAATTCCATCACCCGATACAACATGGCCTAGGAAAGCCACTGACTTGAGCCAAAACTCACACTTTGAAAACTTCACATACAATTCATGGTCCTTAAGAGTCTGAAGCAGAATTCTAAGGTGTTTGGCATGCTCTTCCCCATCCTTCGAATACACCAAAATATCGTCGATGAACACGATTTCAAATATGTCAAGATAGGGTCTGAACACCCTATTCATCAAGTTCATGAAAGCTACAAGTGCGATCGTCAACCCAAATGGCATGAACAAGAACTTAAAATGGCCATATCTAATCCTGAACGTTGTCTTTGGAACATCACATTTTCTCACTTTCAACTGGTGGTAACTCGATCCGAGGTCTATCTTTGAAAAGAATGAGGCACCCTGAAATTGGTCAAACATATCATTTATCCTGGGAAGAGGACATTTATTCTTAATCGTGACTTTGTTCCATTGCCTATAGTCTATGCACATTTTGAGAGACCCATCTTTCTTTTGCACAAACAGAATGGGAGCATACCAAGGAGAAACATGTTGCCTAATAAAGCCCTTCTCTAACAGATCCTTCAACTGCTCCTTTAACTCTTTCAACTCAGCGGGGCCTATCCTATATGGTAGAAGTAAAATAGGCTGCATATCAAGAAAAACATCAATCCCCAAGTCGATCTCCCTATCAGGAGGGACTCTAGGTAAATTGTCAAGGAACATTTCAGGAAACTCATTCAAAATCAGAACTAACTCAAGAGTAGGGGACTCAATATCACTTAACTCGCACGAGGTGGTAAATACAACCTTTAAAGATCAACTTTCTAGCCCTCATGTAGGAAATAAACTTACCCTTGGGTGCAACAGAACTTCCCTTCCACTCTAGGAACGATTCATTAGGAAATTGGAACTTGGCAACTCAGGGCCTACAATCTATTGAGGCATAACAGGCATGGAGCCAATCCATATCAAGGATTACATCAAAGTCAACCATCTCCAACTCTACTAAGTCAGCCAAAGTATCCCTATGATAGATGGATGCTACATGATCTCTATAGACCCTCTCAGCTAGGATTGACTCACCAGTAGGAGTGGAAACAGTATAAGGCTCAAGCAAACACTCTGGAAGAATCTCAAATCTATTGGCCACATAGAGCGTCACAAAAGATAAAGTGGCACCCAGGTCAAGCAATGCTTGTTATAAGAAAAGACTCGAAGCATACCCATAACAACATCTGGTGAAACCTCTTGATCCTATCGTTTACCCATTGTATACAGATGGTTCGTCTCGCCTCCTACACCCGTAGTAGTACTATTCTGATGACCGCTCGCAGGGGGTGCTATAGAAGACTATGCTTTGATACTCCTATCACCCTATCTCTTCGTAGGACACTCACTCTAAAAATGACCAGTCTGTCCGCATAAATAACAAGTATATGTGCCCTCACGTCATGCACCAAGGTGAAGTTTCTCACATCTGCCGCAGGGTGGCTTTCCTCTCGGACCTTAGGTCATGCTAGCTTAGGATCGAGGACCTTGAGCTCTAAAATTCTGGTGACCATAAGATTTCTGATCAAACCTATTTTGCTGAACAGGTACACTTGCCACAGGGGGTGCATAGCTAGAAGACCTCTTCTGAAAGTAAGTTTTATCACCCTTATTCTGCTTCTGTTGGCTAGGCTCATGACTTGCTGATTTGGCCATCTTACTCTGCTACTCTTCCTTGTCCTTCTTCTTGTCCTCCTCAGTTTGCTGGGCATAGACCATAATTCTAGAGATGTCCATACCTATGATTAGCAATGCTACCTTACACTCCCTTTTTACATGCCTGCTCAATCTAGACACGAATTTTCTCATCCTCACCCTCATATCCAGAAACATCTCTGGGGCATATCAGGATAGCTGAATGAACTTGAGGTTGTACTCTTTGACAGTCAACCCCTCTTGCTTCAGGTTCACGAACTCATCAACCTTTGCCTCTCTCAACTCTTGGGGAAAGTGGTCGAGAAAAGCACTCGCAAACTCATCCCACTCAGTAGGTCCAACATCCTTACCTCGACTATCTTCCCATTGGTTATACCAGACATTTGCAATATCCTTAAGCTGATAAGAGATAAGCTCGAGTCCCTCAATCTCATTCGCATGCATAGCCCTCAAAATCTTACACATCTCATCAACAAAGTTTTGTGGGTCCTCCTCAACCTTAGACCCCGTATAGACTGGCGGGTTCATCCTTAAGAAACATCTGAGCCTGATTGCAGTCGTGGCCTCTTAGGAGCTAGAGTTAGGGGCCTGGGGACCTTTGCTATTACTCTGGGAGGCCACTAACTGGGTGAGCATAGCAATAGCTCCCCTAAAGTCTACTTCCGAGGTGGAGGCTGACTGAGCAGGAGGTGCCTGTGGAATCTCAGTGGCTCTGGTAGGTCGACCCCATTTCCTCGTCTCAGTCTGGGTAGGGGCCTCTGGAGGGGGATGCTTAGTGTTTGGGACTGAGGCATCTCTTTGGGCAGCAGTGCGTTTAGGAGGCATGATCTGCAAACACTAACACACGAATTAGAAGAGAGTTTTATAGAGTCAAACTCTATCACACGAACTCGGAACACCGAAGAAGTTTAACCATTCCTAATGTCCTATAGCCTCCTGTTTATGAAGTGTGGTGCACAACAAACAGATAAATAAGACTCTACTAGACACAGCTTCACAGACTTTCTAAGACTCTTGAACTCTGTGCTCTGATACCAAGTTTGTCACGCCCAGGCAGGATACTCTAGGCGTGGCCGGCACCCAGAGACTACTGCTAGTCCCCAAGTGAACCACTCAATCTCAAGACAGTCATTCAATATCAAGCATCGCATAAATAGCTACATCAGTCATTCGACATCAATAAGAAGAGCCAATGGCCAACAAACTCAGTCTCAACATCTATGATAAGTAAATAAGATCACTAACTCGACTCAAAGAGGGAAAGACTCCAACATCAAACCTCAACTCATGTCTATCAAGCCTCTACCTCAACTCAACAGTCTAAGATGGTACCATGACAAGCCATGGCTACCCACCTCAATAAAAATAAAATAACTGAAAAAAGCTCCTCCGGATAGCAAGGATTGCTCACCAATAGCGGAAATCAGATATCTCTAAATCTCAATGATACGTCTTCTGAAGTCTTCTACCTCCTGTATCTGCATCATGAAACGATACAACGCCGAGGGGCATCAGTACATGGAATGTATGGTAAGTAAGATGGTTGAATATAATAATACATACAAAATAATATAGGGATAACATCAACTAAACATCATACTCCATCAAAATATCAAATTTCTATCCAAAGCAAGAGTAAAGACTAGATAAATGACCCATCAAGATCTCATCTCAACATCATCAATACATAGACTCATCTCAAGGAAACTCGACTCTACTCAACTCAAGTTGAAGGACCAATGCTTATCTAGGACAAGGAGTAAGAGTAGACAGTAAAATATCCACATCCATCAACACTCATACCAATACATCAACATAAGAGTATTGTCTGTGTAGAACCTAACTGGGAGTTTTTCTAATCGACAACCATCACCTATGATCTGGTGATGATACAATGAAGTAATTTCATTGCCACATCCATCTAATACCCTACCCGGAGTAAATGACATCACCATCAGTGGATCTACAATCAATAACATCAGTCCTCTTTTGGGACAAAGGAACTATCTTTTTTATGATTTGATCCTCTCCTACACGGGCCACGTAGTTAAAGAGTTCGAGTGGGACTCACTCTAACCTATTTTGGTGCTCAATACTACTCCCAGAACTCGACTTGCTCATAAAAGATCATTATCAAGATTCATCATCAGTCCCATAAGGACATAGTACATCAACTTCAACTCGTCTCATCAACATCAACTCATAGACTCGAAACATTCTTTTAGAATTAAGTTCAAGCTCTTGACTCAAGAACGTCATTCTCATCAACATCATCATCAACACTCTCAACAATTCGGACCGCAATCACATACATCAAAGACATCATCATTGTCAGGGCTCTAGACGCATCCCCTAAGTTCGTTCTTGTATCCTTTAGTAAAATAGACATAGAGTTTTGTGAAATCAAAAAGATACATGAAATAAGTAAAATCTCAACAGAATACTCGAGCATTTTCACACATAACTCATTATCTTCGACTATACACCCAATTCAATCAAAAAAGGCCACATGGAAGAACAATACCATGCTCTAGGTTAGCCTTACATACTTGAGATGATTGCTAATAACTTGTCTAATTCTTACTTGCTGGATCAAGGTTGTAATGAATGGGATAAGGGAATAATTAATAGGATTCGATATAACCCCTCTCATTTAATCAACCTAATCGGATCAAGGGGTGGTTGTACTAGAACAAAAGGCAAGGGTTAGTAATGTCACACTCAGGAATGGATCAAATCACGTAGTGAAATTTACCTCTCGCCTGGATCAAAGGGTTTGGTAAACATAACTTACCAATTCTGCATTCTACACACTAGAAATGATTATGATTATCTGGATATACTAAGTTAGGAATTCATAGGGAACACAATATCTTAGTTACTTCTCTCACTGATTTCACAACACTATTGTTTCTAGTTTAGGTTTACTTGCTACAGTTACAAACCCCCGCCTCCCCTTTAAAGAGATAAGTAGGTTAGTTCATTCAAATTGCTCATAATTACTCTAGGCTTAGACCATATTCCATGTGGGATCGACCCTAACTTTAGTTAGGTTATATATTTTGGCAACGACCACTTATACCTTCAAAGGGAGGTGTATTTTGGGCGATATCAGAAGGTTAAGACTAAGAAAGACCTTGATCCTGCCTTAGTTGAGTTGAAAGCCTTAGTTAAGGATGGAAAGATAGAAGTTTTCTCACAAAAGGGAGATGGGGTACTTCAATATCAAAGGAGGTTGTGCATGCCCAATGATGGTGAGTTGAAGAAGTTAATAATTCAAGAATCTCATAACTCTTCACATTCCATTCATCCCGGTACTACCAAGATGTATAGAGACTTGAGGGAGATCTATTAGTTGAATAGATTGAAGAAGGAAATTGCAAATTTGTGCCTGAGTGTGCTAATTGCCAACAGGTCAAGGTCGAACACCAAAGGTTGGGTGGCCTAGCACAAGACATTGATATTCCTACTTGGAAGTGGGAAGAGGTCAACATGGACTTTGTAGTGGGTTTGCCAAAGACCAAAAAGCATTTCAACTCCATATGGGTGATAGTAGACCGAAGGACAAAGTCATGCACTTGTTACCGATAAAGACTACATTTCGTGGGAAAGATTATGCCTACTTGTATATTCGAGAGTTGGTGAGGTTACATGCGGTTCCATTATCTATCATATTGTATCGTGGAGTCCAGCTCACCTCTCACTTTTAGAAATCTTTTCAAAAGAGACTTGGTACTAAGGTGAAGTTGAGTACGACTTTTAATCCCCAAATCGACGGACAAGCCAAAAGGACTATTCTAACATTGGAAGACATGTTGAGTGCTTGTGTGTTGGAGTTTTAGGGAAGTTGTGATGAGCATTTGCCACTTATCAATTTTTCCTACAACATAGCTTTCATGCAAGTTTTAGGATCGCGCTATTTGAGGTATTGTACGGTAGACGGTGTAGTTCACCCATCGGGTGGTTCAAAGTTGATGAGGTGGTATTAATAGGACCGGACTTAATAATGAATGTTATGAAGAACATTAAAGCATAAGGGAAAAATTGCAAATGGCCGAAAGCCGACAAAAGTCCTACTCTAATGTGAGAAGAAGAGAACTTAAGTTCCAAGTTGTTGATTGGGTCTACTTGAAGGTGTCTTCGATGAAAGGTGTCATCCAATTTGATCAGAAAGGGAAATTGAACCCTATGTATGTAGGTCCTATAAGGTGGCAAGAAGAGTAAGTAAAGTGGCATATGAGTTGGATCTTCTCAATGAGATGCATTTGATTCATCTGATTTTCCATGTGCCGATGTTGAGAAAATTCATAGGTGATCCAAGCTCAATAGTTCCTTTGCATGATATGAATATTGAAGCGGAGTTGAGTTATGAAGAGGTACCGGGTGAAATCCTGGATTGGCAAGGGAAAAAGCTAAGGAACAAGAAAGTTGCATTTGTGAAAGTGCTTTGGAGAAATCAACAAGTTGAGGGTGCTACATGGGAAGTAAGAGAAAATATGATAAAGCGTTATCCATATCTATTCCTCTCTACTCAAGCCAAAGGTATTACAAAATTCTTCCTAAAACCTCTAATTCCTTTCATTTTTGGTTGACATGATGCATGCATTTATTTTTATATTTATGAACTATTTTGAGACATGTTTTAAGTATGGATTTTGAAAATTTTATGAAATGATGTTTAAGTTGTGTTTTTGCATGCATACTGGGTTATTGGTTGATGATTTACTCTATAGAGCTTGCCTTTAAGTATATTTAGGGATGAATGTTCCCAAGGTGGAGATATTGTAACATCCCCAGTTTAGGAGCTTTAAGTGCAGAAATGTTGGACGAAAAATGACCTAAAGTCAAGTCCATAAGGGTGACTTATGGCCCGTAAGAGTTATGGTCCATAGGTTCAAAGTGTAGGGTAACTCATGGACCCAGTGACGACCCATAGAAAGGACGATGATCCGTAGATAGGGTTGTGAATGAGATTATCAGACATAAAGTAAATTTAGAATTTGCTAGAAGTGATTAAGATTGATGTGTTACTAGCACGGCCCGTAGAACAAAGCATGACCTAAAGAATCCCTTCGTGGATAGGATTCAGGAAAATGCGGAAAATGGCTAAGTGTAGAAGGACTCCACAAGTCCAACCACGACCCGTATGTCCATGTACAACCAATACAAACATTTCGTAGTTTTGAGTTCAATAAAATGGTTTCAGGGATTTTGAAAAAGTTAACAGGAACAGACAGAACCTATGGTTAGTGATTCATTCCATGGCCCGTAAACGGGCTTTCGTAGGTTGAAATATGACAGTTTTAATGAAGGGCAGTTTTATCATTTCTGTCATTTCTACTCCTAAACCCTATTGTTTTGGGAGAAAAGGGACCTCCAAACCAGCCCTTAAAGCCCTAGCTCCCTAAGTTATTCCCTCATTCTTCCACTCTCAAATTTCCTAAGGCAAAAGGAAACTCCTCTGCAAGAAAAAGGTAAGAAGGCTAGGGTTTCTAAAAGGGGCTTTTTCCTGTAACAACAAATTTATTCTCCCCAAGTCTTCTACAGTATGTGAGATTGATTTATGGGTACCCTTTCACCCATAAAGTTTTTTTAATGTATTTTACCTTTTCTTTAAGTTCTTTTAAGATATTATGCCTGCTTATGATGATTTCATGATGATTTATATTATTCACGACACTCTATGATACTTTTATTAAGTATATGCATATATTTAAGCTATTGATGACGACCTTAATGATGAGTTTGTTGTTGATGCGATGTGGGCTGTTTTACATACCTTTAAAGAAGTATATTTTCATATTTTATCTGATTTATGATTGTTCCATTTAAAAGCCTATCCCACCTAGTTTTCAAGTAAATCCTCGCATAATTTATGATGATGATTAGGGAATTAAAGTTAAGTTTTAAAGCAATGATTTGTCAAAGATACAAGCATGTTAACATTGCCCTAAAGATGTTTAAGAAAGATCACCAAGATGAAAGGACAATACTTACTTGGGGGTTTCTAAAGTTTGAGCTACTTCTATGATTGCTACTTATGATTCTAAGTTATATTTTAAAGATTTCATTGGATCACTTAGCACTGAGTGTACTTGAGATTGGGTTTCATACTGTTAGTTGAGGCATGACCCATCAAAGCTAAATCTCAAAGTCCCTAACTATGGGCCACCATAGGATCTCCTGTAGGTTAGGCTAGTGGATCCACGTAGGCCATTTATGTTATTAAGATGCATGCGAAGTTGACGGAGTTCCACGCAATAAGTGATTTCCCTATGCCAACGTAGGGGGTTATGTTAGATTACATGTAGTAGCTCACATAGTCTTATATATTGGTTAAGGTCTTCTCCCATAAGTTTATGATTCTATGATATGACTCTATTACATGTGATTTCTCATGCATTGACTCTTATCCATATTTAACTACATTTCTTGTGCATGCTTAAGTTCACTTTATATATCTTTCATCTCATACGTACCTCTATGTTATATTTATGAATGATGGCATTACAATTTTATTCATGCATTTCATCTCGCATACTTAGTATACTCCAAAATACTAACGCATATTTTGCCTGCATGATTTAACCATGTAGGGACAGGCACTTCTCCACCGGCTCGTGATTAATATTCGACGTTCAAGACTAACACTTTTATTTGCGGTGAGCCCTTAGTTCGGGACTCTACCATTTTTTCCTTTTCCAATTTGTGTATTATTTGAGACGATGTACTTATAGCCCTTTTTAGGTGTTTACTATATAGGTTGTTAAATATTGAAGTGTTTTTATTTGATGGAAATCGACTGTTACTGGTTTCATCTGTTGTTATGTTAGTTGGTATGCTTTATGGACTAAAATATGTTAGTATTCCATGCTTTTTAATATTGCTTCATGTCTTAAAAGGCCCATAGACCCTTTCACCATTTTACTTCTGCAGTATTTATATATTTATGCCTATGAACTTATTACACAAGAGGACTCACCCAATCTGGATCGTCAAGATATCCGGATCTAACCATGGGGATTAATGATAGAATCACTTGAACCTGCATTGTGATAATACATGCATAGAGTATGCATTAGTACATTTGAATGTAGAAAGTATGTGGGCATGCAATATGAGATAAACATGATCAAATCTACATTTGAAATATTACATAATAGTACATATTTTAGAGATGAGAAATGAAGAAAAGCCAATCATGAAATCATTATGGTGCATGAATTCCATGATACATAATCACATAAGATATACATCCAGAATCAACACCTGAGATCATACAAACCATTATGTAGAACCTTGGTGCAACCTCTTCCTCACGGGACTTGTCCATGTCGAAGATTTCATTAGTATATCTTACAAGCCTTGTCCATTTTGGATACTTGCATGTGAGTTACCTTATGGGCCTTTCCCATTTCGGAGACTTACACTTGAATCGCTTTATGGGCCTTGCCTATTTTGGAAACTTGCACTTGAATCACCTTATGGGTCTTGCCCATTTCGGCCCATTTTGGAGACTTGCACTTGAATCACCTTATAGGCCTTACACATTTTAGAGACTCACATTTCACAGGATCATCATAAGTCATCATTAATTTACCATCAGTCATATAAGAAATTAGAAATTAAGAGTTCATAATTCAATCATGCTTACATGTATAGTAATAGCTTATTCATAACTTGCACATAATATGTGTATGTTATTCATACTTGAAGTTATATCACAATCACATTCATGTAATTTAAGTTCACGTAGAAGTCATACTCATACCACCATCAAAGTATGCCTTAATAGTATTCAACTCATATCATACTCATATTCATAAATTCATGCTCAATTCATGTTCATATCTATTAATGCAAGACTAATTCAAGCTCATAGTCATAGACCCACACTCAATTCATGCTCACATTATAAATACATTCATGTTTATGGTCAAATTTCCATGCAGAAACCTAGTTCATGCATGATCTTAATATGAGGAGTGGGAGTAAAGCATGGGTACATGAAATTCAATATTAAAACATGAATAGAATGAAAACAAGTATAATCCATGAAGAAATAAATATTTGGATCATAATCAAAACTACCCATACATGAATGCTTAGTTCATAAGGTCATGTAACTTCAATTCTGATAAAAACCATGTAGGTCAATAGAGTAAGACTAAATTCATGCTTAAATAAACATTTAAATCCAACTCATTCATAATTTCATCAACTTGAAGTCAAAACATGAAAATCATACATAGATCATGCTTAAAGTTCATGAAAACAGATGAAGAGATTTTGGGCTCCAAGGTTGGAATGTAACCAAGTATTAATCCATATATACCTTGCTTAGATTGAGAAGTTTGAGATGAATTTAGCTTGAATTTGAAACCCTAATTGAATCCTAGCTTGAATTCTTGAGTTCTAGACTTGGAGAGTGTTTTTAGGAACTTGATTGTAGAAACTAAGTATTACGCTCGAAATGAAGTGTTAGGAATAGTATAGGGGCTAATTCAAGACTTAAAGGAATGCATAAAAGTACTTAAAAGCCTAGGGGTTGGGCCAATTTACCAAAAATTCCTTAATGAAAATGAGCTTGAAAATTGAACTTGGCACCTTCACAAGGAAGGTTTCACAGGCCGTGAACCTTTTCACTGGCTTTGAAACCATCTGTGAAACTGACCCAAGTTACAAAACAGGGTTGGCCAATGGTGATATACCCTTTTCACAGACCACACCATGGTCCATGGTGAGGTCCACGAGTCGTGGTGTGTGCTCGTGGTGGCACACTTCACTTGGCAATGAAGCCTAAAGCCAAGGCCCTTCCATGAGCCACTTTCATGGCTAGTGGAGAGGTCCACGAGCCATGAAGTGCTTCGAGGAGGCACACTTGGCTTGAAAGGCTGGAACCAGCCCATGGCAGCCTGGGCATGGGCCAAGGTCACCTTCACGACCACCTTCCCGGCTAGTGAAGGGGTTCACGAGCCGTGAAGGGGTCCCTGAAGGAGCACCTAGCAAAAATGCATGAAAACCATTGTTCTTGCTTTGTTAAGGCCTCAAAAGGTACAGGTTTGTACATTTTCAAACTGAACGAATAAAAGTAGACATCTATTTTCAGTATAGTATACAAGTAAAAGTGAACCAATGAGTATTTTGTATGATAGTTTTGTAACAAGTAAATATGTATAGGACCCTTATCAATTAGTAAAGGTAAAATAGTAAACTTACAGTAATTTATTTTCCTAATGAGCGTGTCAAGTCAAAATTTGACGACCTAAAAGTGAACCGAGGGAATATGTATCTTGAATACCTGGTAGTAGATAAAATTTAGTAATATTTCTTGTATAGACACATATTTGTCAAATATTAACATTTAGTTTTTTATTTTTAAATTTAAATTTTAAAATATAACAAATCTACCTTATATAATTATACTTATGTAACCAAATATTAAAAATATAATTATATTATAATTATGTTAACACAAGCAAAAAGTCTTTGTAATATTATGTAAATACTACAACTATAATTGGGTCAAATGTAATTATGAGGTGTCTTTACAGACAAATCTAAATTTATCACATATATTGACACACACATTCCAACTACTTATATTTCAAAATAATCCTATCAAGTCAATTGATCTTAAAAGAGAAGTTATCATTTACCAGTATGATTTTATGATAATTGAAGTAAATAGCGATGAACATGTAAGAATTCAATTACAAATAAATTTATTCTAACATAAAATAAATTATTGAACTTATCAAAATAAAGACTGTAAATCAAACTAGAATGTAAACGTAAAAAAATTGAAAAAGTAACCTAATGTAGAAGCAAAAACTTATTCCAGGAAACAAGGGTGTCAAGAGAGTAAGATACAGCACAGGGATTTTATATATATAAAATTATAATTTTAAATAAATATTTATATATGTATTTCATCAAATCTTTTTTAATTATTTTTGTTAAATCAAAATTAAACTAAAATTTATAGTTTCTTCCAATTTGACGTTGAAATCGTTTTCTTCCGGCAAAAACCTGTACTCGTCCTATCCTGTATGACCTGGCCTACTCTATTTTGAATACCCCAAAATAATTGCTCACTCAGGCATGATTCATGACCAACAATGTTGCTTTCAAAATCCAATCACAAATCCATGGAGCAATCATTACTCACTCAGTTTAAAAAAAAAAACTAATATGACTTGATAATAGAGTTTAAGAAAATAAAAAAAAATAATTTTCTAAATTAAAGTTATGTCAAATGTATCAACATATTTTTTAATCTTATAATCCTAAATATGTCACGTGAAAAGCTAAAATTAAAAAAAAAAATCATTCTTTTTAAACGGACTAAAAAATAAAAGATCTATTTATTTTTTTAAATGAAGAGGGTATATCTTTGGTGGGAAATGGAAATACTTCAAAGAAAGAAGTTTTTATGAAAAAGGAATTTCCACTAATATTTTGTCTTTGTAAAATAAAATATTATTATTCAAAAACAAACACAATAAAATATTATTATAATAAAAATATATATAACTTATATAAATTTGATATTGTACAGAGAAAATTACATTTGATCTCTATCCTTTATCAATTTACAAAAATCTCTTCAAATTTATGTCATCTGCATACATAGCAATCATCCAGATACATAAATGATGATGCATTAAAAAAACTTGTTTGTTGGGCTTAAAAAAAATTAAAGGTAAAATTAAATGTCAGTTCTATAAATCACGGAAAACAAAGATATAAATCTCTCCCAAAATTTTAGAAATTTCAATTCTTTTTCTCAATCTATCCCAAATTATAAGAAATTTTCATCATCATCTTCTTCTTTGTTCATTTTTTTTCGGGTCATCTACTATTAAATTTTTTAATAGCTTTTATTCTACAAACTTTTGATAATATGAAAATGTATTTTTTTTTCTTTTTTATATTATTGAATTCGATTGAGAACTTGATTTTTAACATTTTTAGAGCTCAAAAATTATTTATAGGATTATGTAAAGAATAATCCAATGTCTCTACATGATACTAGTTGAATATATATAGTACTAACTTGTGATTCCATTTACAATAGCTATGTATAAATTAGAGAATCATAACAATATACATAATTATCTATAATACAAATTTTAATACCCAGTAAGGTGCAAAGTCAAAAAAACGGGGTTTAAAGGAACTTTCCTAGGAAATCTCAGCTTCTTAAGCATTAGGTGCCCTACAGGCCAGGCTAATCATGGGTCGTATAAGGGCCACGGGCTATTTAGGTCACTCATGGTCCAGCCTTATAAATAACGGGGGTCTACAGTTGGTCTCATTGGTCATGGTGTGAACCATGAGCCATAGACCCGTTAGTGCAATTCCTTCTTCCTAAGGTACCCAATAGGGGTGAGTACCATGAAGGGGACCACGATCTGTGGTGCCCACTACGAGCTGTGTTGGTCCTCTTTGAAACTACTGATGTCGCCCAAGTTACACCTCCTTTATATAGGGTAAAGCGATCGTTTTCAAGAAATAAAACCTAACAAAGGTTAGGCTCGAACCCACAGGGAATACGTAGACTCAAGAGAATTCAATGACAACAATTCGATTAGTTAAACGGCTTACTTCCCCAAGGGAGGGGGAGGGGGGTTTTCCTTAATCAAAGAAAAAATAAACTAAACTAACTAACACAAGAGAGAAACCAATATGGAGAGAAACTAGGGATTTGTGTTCCCCATGATTCTCCAACTCAGTATCACCGGATAACCTAATTCTTTTCTAGTAAGTAGCATGCAGGACGGTAAGTTATGTTTACCAAGCCCTTTGATCAAAGGTGAGAGGTGAATTTCACTATATGTGACTTGGCCCATCTCCATAGTGTCCATTACTAACCCTTATCTATTAGTCTCAGGACAATCTCCTCTTAGCCCAGTTTGGTTGATTAGACGAGAACACATCAATCGAATCCTGTTAATTTATCTTTTTTCCTATTCATCACTACCTTGGTCCAATCAGTAATACTAGGCGGGTTCTAATGTTAGCCACCACTAGAAAACATGCAAAATGAAGAGAGTTAACTAATACATGCATTCGCACTTTCCAATAATTATGAATTATCTGGTTTTACTTTGTTAGTTCTTCATGGTTCCCACAACCCTAGTTGTGGATTTAGCTACTCATGCTTTGTGTAGATACAAGAATTATGGATTGAGAAAACATAATTGAACACTTACACAATAGAATTAAGAACAAGCAACTCCAACTTCAATAAGAATCACAAGCTTAAAGATGAAATTCAAACACAAGTGTTCTCAAAGACTCTCCAATGTAATCTCATAACTTTCTCTCTCTAATTACTGAGTTCTCTGAGTACTAGGCGAAAAACTTCTAAAAAATAACCTAAAGACCTATTTATAATAAGTAAAATACAATTCCTAATTGAAATAGGATAATTGTTCGGCACGCCATGCAAAAGAGGTTTACAGGTTGTATTACATTCCACGGCTTGTAATTGGGGTCTCGTACAAAGTCGCAGGAAGTTTGGACTTCAAGTCTACGATACCCCTCTACAACTCGTAAAGTGGTTTACGACCTGCAAGGGAGTTTCGTCTGATAAATCTTCAGAAATTCCTACTCGTCTGCATGTTCGTAAAACCAACTTTAGAAAATAGCCCTTCACTGAAATTGTTTACAAAACCACTTCACGACCTGTAGAATGGTCTATGGCCCGTAAAGAGTCTCATATAGCAGCGAAATTTAACAACTTCTGCACTTCTTCCCAAAATCAAGGTCAAACCTATAATCCTACAAATATAATACAAAAACACATAAAACCAACTAACATCGCATTGACAATATATAAAATTCCAAGTTTTAAGCATCAAAAGTGTTGTATTTTGACAGCACATTAACACCCTCAACTTAAAACTGTGGCTTATCCTCAAGAGACAGACTCAATCTACATAGATAATACAGTAGCACACAGACCTCAACCCAATGGCATACATCACATCAATCTCAAACTCAGATACCTACACTATCTTTTAAAAATGTGATCAGATAGTCATCTAGCAGACCAATACAGACTAGTTCATGTGACAACACAACTAAGAAAATTGAGATACTATCAACTACCCACAATCACTTAACAAGTCTAATACCAACAATGCAATGCAAGTGCCTTCGCAGAAAGAAGTCTCATATCTGACACTCAATATTGTTTTCATACATAACCTTGGACTATGCAAAATCACTCACCCTCACAAAAGATATTCATGCATCATACCTAATACCATAGGCTTTCCCATATACTCATGATTAAGACCTTCAACCACTTGGACTAGTATCACTTTAGGACTTTCTAGGCTTGTAACGTAGGTTCAAGGGGCTTTGCTATGGTACTTTGGGAATGTAGTGAGTAAAGGCCCTCCTTGACACTATGTTTTTGTACACTCTTGCCCTACCAACTCTGTTATTTTAATCTCATTCTCCGTTTCTCCTATTTCAAGTTTTTCTGGGTTCTTTCTTTTTATTTTTCAGCTCTTTGCCTTGATTTTACACTTTATTTTTCTTTTTAGTTTACAACTAAGGCATCCTTATTTTTCTTGCACTCAGTACATGGTTCTTTGTTTTTCTCTGTATCACTAACTCCCCTCCTTATGTTTTTATTCTACCCTTACACCAGCCAACCTCAACTTAGGATTTTGGCTTGAGTTGAGGTGCACAATATCTATCCTCCGAACCAGGGCCACTTTTGGTAGCCACCTCAACTTAGGCTTTTTGCCTCAGTCAAGGTACACATTGTTCAAGGAAAGACCAGGGCCAGTTTCAGGATTTACAACTTACAATGCTAGGTTAATCAGGTGTTTTCAAAGAATAGGTACATGTTAGGCTCAAATAGGAACAAGGGATATACTGCAATTTTGGTTGGTCATTTAGGCTAAGTGTACTATTAAAGAACAATGGTCGTAGATTCTTTCCTAATCCAACTAATCTACAGTCCAACTTAGAGTAACAAGGCAAGTTCTGAATTAGTATAAAACACGTGAATTTAGAAAATTAAACTCAACTCACATGGCATTGCGCACATTACAACAAAAGACTCTCAGATCATATTTTTTATCTCAATTTATCCTCACTTATCAGAACAAACATTGTCAACACACCTAAACATACATGGTTGTTATCTAACTATTAATCAAAAAAATTTGGTGAGTATCATTTTCAAAATAAATCAAAAAGACATGTTATATGCCACAAGTATTAGTCAATATGCTACAAATATTACCTACACATCCTAAATGTGTCGGTTCAACAGAAAGTAAATATCCACGGGGAAAAAGAACACATGCAAGAAAATTTCGGGATAAAAAATTGGGGTAGTTATGGACCCAAGCTATTCAGGCTTCACTGAGACCCATAACTACCCACACACCATCGAAAAAGAGGTGCATTATCCTCAATGCACACAATCAAACAAAAGAAATTACATGGGCCAAAAATCATATCTAGGCGCCCAGGCACTGGTATCCACCTTGGGTTGCCTCCCAACCAGCGCCTGATTTATTATCGCGGCATGACTTGGACAACTTGGTTATTCAGACTTCATCAAGTGTCCATATTTCCACTTTATGAATTGTACCCCCTAATTTCTTTTCCAATTTTCTATTATGCTCAAAGGGTGGTGGTACAAAAATAAGGAAAACAAACAATAGAGATTGCATGTTGTACTTATTGGCCTTTAAATGAGGAATGCAATTTTTTGCTTTGTGGCCAATAAATTCAAGAATATAAGTATATTTTTCCTCCTCCTTACCATCGTCCATATGCTTAGATGATTCGATTTATATCTCATCGTCTAAACATAATGTAGAAAAATGATTGGAATGATGTCCAATGCGTCCTAATTCATGAATTATATTACTATTTACATCCTCATGTTTACACACACTAGAGTTTTTAAAAATAATATTGTCTACTTCTTCACATAACTCTCATGTACTTTTCACAACAGTGACAACATCAATAATAGTATGATCAAGAAGTTGACCCTCCAATTTTAGCTCTTCAAGTTGGCTTATAAGCATTTTTTTCTTCCTCACACAATTCATAGCAAGCTTGTTGAGCATTAAATATATCACCCTTTACACTCAACTCAACACTTTAAATGTGGACATCCAAGCCAAATTAATGAACATCTGACAAAAGCGCATAGTTTTCTAAGTCGCGATTTTCTAATATTTTCAAGAAGTATACATTGGGACTCAAAAAATTATGTACAAGCCCTCTCATCCCAATACTGCAATCATTCAATATTTCTTCAATAGAGGGGGCCATATTAATAGAAAAAATAGAAAAAATAAGAAAAAAAGAAAAATAAATAAATAAATAAAAATAAAGTTACGGTCTATAAGCAAAAATAAATGCTAACGACAACATTTAAATGAGAAAAATAAGGATTAATTTCCTTTTTAAAATAGTCGAGATTATAAAAAATTATGTAAATATATGTTGTGTATTTTCTGTAATTTCAATTAAATTTTATGTAAACAAACTTTTTTTATTGAATATATATAAAATTTGCCCAAAATTTATTTGGGAATTGATTTACGTGGGACACATGATTATATGTAATTGGATGAATTTTCATTGATTACTTATACAACTTGACATCTCCATCTCTTCATTATTGTTGGGGTCCCCTTTTTCATGCATATATTCTTCTTCTTTTTAATTAATACTACTCTATTTACTATAATTAATTTATCTGATTTTTATGTTTGATCTTACGTATATGTAAATTTGTATTTCATATTATAGTGTTTTTCAGTGGATTTATGTAGGAGAATCAATCAGACCCAGAAACGATTTATCATGTTAGGTAAAAAAAAAATTTAAATGTCTAAACAATTTTTTTAAGAAAAAATTGGAAAAATATACAATTTAAGATTTTTATTAACAATTTATGTATATACTCTTAATTATTTACAAAGTTGTGTTTATAATTACAACTATATGACAATATCATTATATTCTATGTTTTAACTTATAAATTCCGATTTGATTTTTCTTTTTTTGATACATATGCTAATTTCTTGAGAACTCTAATTATTTCCTACCTTTTGTATTCCCAATTAATTTTTTGCTAATATACTCCTTGTTAAAAAAAATTTACATTTTGTATCTTCATTACACTTGTCTCTTTTGTTGGGAACTATAATCATTCTCTACTCTTTATATTCCCTATCAATCTTTTACTACTATACATTTCCTTGTCTCTCTCTTCATTTACACTTCTTTTTTTCACTGTGTCATATTTCTCTCCTCCTAGTCTTCTTTTTTATATTTACTTTATAATAAATATTAGCTCTGACTTATAGTTTCAACTTTTTATCACATAACATACCAAGTAAAATATCATTAATATCATACATTATACACTATAGAATATTAAGAAATATAACAAATAAAAGTTAAATTCATTAATTTATCTTATTATACACCATCACATTAATCACCTTTATTTGCAAAGAATAATCACTAAATATAAAAAAATAAAAAAATCACATAAACAACAAGTTGATTAATGTGATGGCGTAGAATACAATAAATTAATGGGACTTTTGTTTGTTACATTATTTAATATTTTATGGTATAAAATGTATGATATTGATGGTGTTTTGATAGGTATATTACGTGATAAAAACTTGAAATTATAAGTCAAAGCTAATATTTATTATAAGATATAAATTCAGATAAAAATATTGGTATATATAGATGGTGTAGTTGTTATTTCTTTTTCTTTTTTTTACTTTTTGATAAGTTTGACTAATATATGATTTTCAGTATTTTATAATTGGTATGTTATGTGATAAAAACTTGAAACAATAGGTCAAAGCTATTAGTTATTATAAGATATAAATTTAGATAAACAAATTGGTGTATATAAATGGTGTAGTTGTTAATGAGAAAAAAATGGTGATATTCATATATATTTGAGAGAAGTTGGTCAAATAGTTTTTTTATGTTTATTAAGATTTAAGTTCAGTAAGAACTTCCGTTGGTTGCTAGGTTGATTTTTTTTTTTTTTTTTTTTTTTTGTAGTATAACTTACACAAATCTTATTGTGTAAGGAGTAAATTTTAATTTGTCCCTACTCTTTTCAAATTTACCAAAAATCCCTTAAAAGAAGTCACTTATTGATACATATTAATTGTTGTAATGACCCTGAACATGGTTTTGACTTTTTGAGCCCGAAACTAGTTTAAATGAGTTTTCTCGGGTTTCGGCCAAGGAGACCTCAAATTCAAATACTAATGATTTCGTTGGATCCGGAATATCGATTTTGGTCTATAAGGACCCTTCATTCAGTTTCTGAAGCTTTCGAGTGTGCTTTGGTCCTTTCGATAGTTTTCGATATTGGGAAATGAGACCCACATTGGAACAAAATGACCTCCGATGAGAATTTCGACTACACCATTGAGTCCAAAATATCATTTCCGATCAGATTTCATATATGGAATGTATTTTTCCGACTCCGGGTGAGGCCGGAGCATTGAATTTAAGTTTGAGAGTTTGCTGGAAATGCTGAAGCGGGGATGACGTAGCCCAATCAGGCACTGCCACGTGGCAGGTGGTGCAGTATATTAAAAAAAAAAGGGCAGATTTTCTCAAAAAAATTTCTGGGTTTCTCCCAAACTTCAATCAACGATTTCTCCCTCGATTTTGGTTCGATTTGGGCGATTCAAAAGGCTAAATCGCGTATTTTTCCGAGAGGAACACCATGGGAGTTTCAGGAATTAATTTTGGTGTGCCGTTCGAGGTAAAATTTACTGTTTTTCGCTGGTTCGGATGTCTTTTTTTGGAGACTTTAAATATGAGATTTCTACCTCGTTTTAGCTCCGTTTTTTAAACGGTTTTTGCCATTGAATTCCTTATTACTGGGAGAACAGTTTTATGTATAAATTTCCAAATTTCCGATGACTTTTTTTGGTGACAAAATTTTTGGACCATTTTGCCCTTTTCACCGAATTAATTGATTTTAGTGTCCTTAGATTCGTTATGTGATTGTGATGTTATACTTGAATAGATTTTGGTGATTTGGAGTATCGTAGAGAGGGAAAAGCTTCGGAATTGACATGATTCGAGACTTTATATAAGGCAAGTGGATTACTAAACTTTTGTTAAATATGTTGAACCTCGTATGATTCCTTAGTTGTAATCTATGGGATGAGATCGTATCATGTGTTGGATTGATAATTTTTATTGTGATGCCAGTGTGAGGGCTTTAATTGTCTATATGTTGCTTCGGGAGCATGTGAATCCTAAATTGAGAATAGTGTGAATATGACGTGTTGAGAAAGGGAGATAATTGTGATATATACGAGGATCATGGGTTGTTTGAGGAAATAAAGTTACTAAAATGGGGTGAAATATCTTAAAAGAGAATTGTACCCAAATATGTATAAAAGAGGGTGAATATTATAATTGCTAAACATTGAGAACTTTGATATTTATTGTACTTATTGAGAGGGATATTGCTTCTATAACTGTGTCTTGATTGCATGCATCCTCATACTCATGACATTTTGAGAAGTTGTTAATGGTGATTCGTATCATGAGTCCTTGACCACGAGCACTTGGGTGGCAAGGTAGTTGATACATTGAGATTCGTATCATGAGTCCTTGACCACGAGCACTTTCGTGGCAAGGTAGTTGATACATTGAGATTCGTATCATGAGTCCTTGACCACGAGCCCCTGGGTGGCAAGGTAGTTGATACATCGAAATTCTTATCATGAGTCCTTGACCACGAGCACTTGGGTGGCAAGGTAGTTGATATATTGTGATTGAGGTATATGGCCTGCGAGGTCCCCATGGGTCCCCTTAGTCTAGGAGCCTTAGCTCGACGGGGGTATATACGACAGGCCGTGCGACGGTCTTGATACCACCTTGCATTGCACGACATTGCATCTCATCCTTGCATATTATTATGTGGCATGATGTTATTCATGGGATTGACTATGTTATCACTTGTGAGTTATGGCTTGTGATTTGATAATTGTGATATACTGAAAAACTATCTTTATTGTGCATTATGTGTTGCTGGGTTGGACTTTTCTGAGTGCAGGTTTGTAGTTCGGCGGTATGTGGTTGGGTGTGAAGGAGTTACTTGGTTCTTCATTGTTTTACTCTAGGTTAGTTCCATTTGCTGAGTACCGTGTTGTTTTTGGTACTCACCCCTTGCTACATTTTTGTAGGTTGCGAGCCCGGTCCCTTTAGTTAGAATTTTCTCATTTCAGGATCGAGCTTCCGGATTATCCTTAAGGTAGCTGCTTATCTCATTGGTGGACTTTCAAGGAATCCATTATTATGTTACGTCCTATTTGAGGACTAGACATTTGAGACATTTATTTTATTCGAGTACTATGTATTTAGAGGCTTGTACATGTGACACCAGTTCTGGGATGGTTGTAGTTTGGTTTTCTTATGATTATTTGTCATATTAGACTATTTCCTCTTCCGCTATCATTGTTATGCTTGGATCAGTAGGTATTGGGCTGACTCGCCTTGGTGGGTTAGGTGAGTGCCATCATGCCCGAATTTCGGGTTGTGACAATTGTAGTTAGTCTCTCTTTCATAAATTAAGCTATTTAATGTCATTCAAACTCTTTCCATAAAAAACCTAACATATTCCTTAAAAAAAGTATAGATAAATTTTGAAACATAAATTAAGCTAATTAATGCCAATAAACTTATTTTCCATTAAAAAAACTCATTGGATTCCTTTAGAAAAACAAATTTAAATTTTGAATTCAATCTCATGCACTTAATATGAAAATTTTCACATATCAGGCGGCTCATACGCTTCCTTTATTCATCTTCTTCTTCGATTTTGTTATTTCTATGTATTACATATGGATTTTAATCCATCTTTTAGTGTAGGTATTCCTCCAGTTGACGAAGTTCCTCAAGTTCTGCGATACTTCCAAGGCATGATGTTAATTCGACAAAGGTAGGATTACATGAAAATAGATCCAAAATCAAGTTGCAAACTTTTTAGATTTTCTATATCAAATTTAAGTTTATACTTCTAATTTTCTTTCGAATTTTATTGCAAGTTGTAAACCTTCAGATCAAGTTGAGGATGTCGCAAGTTGCAAATTGCCTGTATCGGTTTCCTTTCTAATTTTCTGTATCAAGTTACAAGTTGCAAACTTTCAAATCAAGTTAAGGAAGTTGCAAGTTGCGAATTGCTTATATTAATTTCCTTTCTAATTTCCTGTATCAAGTTGCAAGTAGCAAACTTTCGAATTTTATTGTATCACATACAACTTTATACTTCTAATTTTCTTGTATCAAGTTTGATTCATTGTTTCAAAATATTTTTTTTGAATCAAATATCGTTGTATCAAGTTGCAAACTTTTAGATTTTTTGTATCAAGTTCAACTTTACACTTCAAATTTTCTTGTATCAAGTTTGATTCATTATATCAAGTTTTTTTTATCAAGTTTCATTGTATCAAGTTGTAAACTTTCAGATTTTCTTGTATCAAGTTCAACTTTATAATTTTAATTTTGTTCTATCAAGTTTGATTCCATTTATCAGAATTCTTTTTAATCACGTTTCATTATATCAAGTTGCAAACTTTTAAATTTTCCTGTATCAAGTTTAACTTTGTACTTAAACGTGATCCCAATATTTTCTACGGGGTTAGAAAACTCGATAGGAAATGTTTTAGCGAAAAATACCCAAGTCCGCATCGCGGGCTTGGTTCCCCGAAGTGTAAATTTTTCATTTTTCTTGTGAGAGGCATTCCAGACTTTTTCCAACCCCTCCTAAACATAAAACACGACCAATATAAATCATTTTGAGCATAAAAAGGGGTTTTAACCGATTTTTAAGCTTTTCTGAAACAAAAGACCTAGGGCTATAAAGAGAAGAGAGAAGAGCGAGGATTCGAGGTATTCAAGCCGGATTCGTGCCAAGTTGATTATCTACCTCCATTCTAGGTATGTAAAGCTAAACTAAAACATGAGAATGTTCTTCCATGTTCTCCATATGGTAATAGAGAGACTGTGAGTATATTGAGCCTCCATGCATGTTTTTGAATACTTTCTTGTAAATTATATATATCAAATATATTTTCATATGTTGATGATCATCATAAACTTAATTTCCCTAATTGAATACTTTTCATGAGTTATTTCACAAACCCTATGTATTACTTTGTAAAAGAATGCATGAATGAGCCTAGGGATCGAGTCTAGAGCCTTGACTTGAGAATGGAGATTGTTATTGTTATGTGAGCATGATGATAGATTGATAGAACTTGATGGTCCCATGAGTGTTCATAATTGAACTCTAGAGATTGGTCTAATTGACTTCTTCCTAATGATTGGTCTAAGCTTTGAGCTATTTAAAGAGAACTGAATTGATGAGATGATTGAGATGATAGGCCGGAAGGCCCATTTGAGTTAGAGTTAATGAGATGATAAGAGTTTGTCATGACTCGAGGCCAGGGCCTAGAAGTGACACGGGGAATAGAAACCCGAGAGTTCCCAAACAAGCCTCAAAGATCCAAATTCACATCATCGGTTCGAAAGCGCATCCAAAAAATAAACACATAGTATTGAAAAATAGTAAATATCGAAGGGAAAGAAGTTTACATGGATTCACATAGCACGTAGCATATAAGAACTAAGGGGCGGGTAAGTATGACTCACTCTATGGGGGCAATATGGGGCTTAGGATCTTCCACATTTCCACATCAAACATACATACATATCATAATTCCCATGATCAATCCATAATAGCCATATCCAATAGATAACCGAAATCATAAGCTCTAAATATAACACATAGCATATAGAGTCTTCGAAAGTCTACAAGATGTCCAACAATGCCTCTAGTCATATGGAACGGGGGCCAAGACATGTCTCGGGCTCACTCTCAAGTAAGAAAGTAAACATAGGACATCATAGGTAGAAGGAAGATGGCTTGTCCTTGGAAGAGAGGACTCACCACAAGTTCAACTTTTGAATTCGAGCTACTTGTCAAACTGTGGATAGTCGTGGCGCTCCGCCCCTACATGGTAAAATCATGTAGGCATAAAGCATGTGTTAGTACGTTTGAATGTACTAAATATGCAGGCATGCAATTCATATGACTTATTAAACCTGCATTTGAATGTTAGATGACGAGGGCACATAATATAGAAAGAATTATATACCCAAAGGAGAATAGTATACAATATTCCATGAAAGTCGTGATGCATGAAATGCAATAATGCTCATATATGGCGGGGATGTGACCTCAACCGACAATAGTAAGACCAAGCGAGCTATTACTTGGAATCCCGATGGAATCCCCTCACAGGTACAGAGGTGGTCTACTTGCCAAAGGTAAAACATACTTCACCTTACGGGAACATCGCCCATTTTGTATGAAGTAACCCCCTTACGGGAACATCACCCATTTCGGATAGGATTTTCATATCATATAACATAATACTTCACCTTACGGGAACATCACCTATTTAGTATGAAGCAACCTTCCTTATGGGAAAATCACCCATTTCGGATAGAATTTTCATAACATATGTTAGACACATAGTTCGAGGAAAGGGAGAGGACCCTTAGGGATAGTCCTGACACCCCCAATCCATCTGTGCTAATCGGCATCCCACGAGAATACTTATACATATATATGCTTCCAAGAGATACAATGTTTATTTCAAAACCATTCAATGCACAGTTTGGCTCCAATGTCAAACCGTAAATCATGTTCATAATACTCATGCAAGGAATAACTCATTTACATATACGAGATGGTGCAAGCACCCAAAATGCTCAAAAAGCCATAATCATAAGACATGTATGTGATCATATTCTTGTCATAACCAATACCTTAGCAAAATCATACCAAAATCATTTCATAAAACATAATTGGGCTTAAGCCACTTCATAATTTCCATAAAAACCAATGTTGATGAATGCAAATGCAATGAATGATGTGAGAATAACATGGGTAATATAGATTCAATCTAAAATCAACAATATAATATGAAATTGAAGTAAATCCATAATTAAATCCGTATTTAAATCATAATATAAATCACTCATGCATAAAACAAGTCTTTAAGGGGACATGCACTTTCATAACTTCATAATCTCATTGCAAACCGTCATATTAGGGTTTAAAGTAACTTAAAATTATAAATGAAATACAACCCATGCTTCAATTGAATTTACTAAACAATTATTCTCAAAACTCATATTTAAAGTAAGCATAATTTCATGAAAATCAATTGAAAAGAGTTTGGGTCTTCTTGGTTGAAAGGGACCAAGAATCAATCCACATACCTTGATTGAGAAGCTGAAATTGAAAAGAATATAGCTTGAAGTTGAAACCCCAATTGGACCCTAACTTGAGTCTTGAGAAAAGAACTTCGAGAGGACTTTTAGGAATGAATTTAGAGTGAGAGTGTTTCCAATGAGAATGAATTGAAATAAAAGGATATCAGCGGATTTAGGGGGTCTAGGATAGGTAAAATGATCATAAAACACATTTAAAATAAATCGTATTTACGTAAAAGCTATTAATGAAACGGATGAAAATTGGGTTGTCGTGGCTTCACTGCACTGACACGGTCTGTGAGGCACTTCACGGGCCGTGAAAAGTGCCTGTGAGATGATACTTGATAATTTTTTGCAATGTTCGACACTTAGAAAATTTCAATGCGATAGGCTTCATATGGACGACCACATGGCCCATGTGACACTACACGGGTCGTGTTAAGAACCATGAAACGACACATAGAAAAAATCTTGCATGAAAAAGTTACGAGACAGTATTTCATACTTAGAAAAATTTCATGTTGAGAGTCACACGAGGGGTCACACAACCCGTGACATACCACACGGACTGTGTGGGGTTCCGGTGTGACGTGCCTTAGCCCGAAACTCTCTGTCAAGTCCTCGTAATCAAAATTATGACCAAGTAACCCTTCACTAGAGGCCACACGGTCTTTATAACCTCACACTGGCTGTGTGAGTCTCCCATGAAGTGACACTTGGTCAAATTTTCTCTCAGGGTGACATTATGAGGTCCGATAAAGTCGTTCAAAAATCCGGGTCCTTATGGAGTCTCCATGAGACTAATTGAGATGATTGATTGAGATGGATGAGCTTATGCGCATTGCGTCTTGGGAGGAGTATAGAGCACCGAAATAAGTAAGAGTAAGTCCAACTTGTACTCATTAACTACATTGCAAAGCGTAGGTGAGGACTGAACCATCACATAAGAGGTTTCCTCTTGAGTTGAAGTTTCCTGAAAGCAATAGAGGACTTCAGAGACCAAATCCCTTGTGGTCCTGAGTTGTTCTTTACCTGGAAAGTACAAAGTGGTTGTGGCAACATTAGCGAGATTGTTGTATAATCACTGGCTCACAAGTGATTGTAGTTGGATAAGAGAAACTCCCAGATAGATCCCACACTGATAGAACTCTGAGTTGAGTTGATTGGATGAGGTTGGATTGGTACAGATTGGTCATTGTCTACTCTTTATTCTTGCTTTAGATAGACGTTTGACATTCTGATTGAGTATCTTCTGAGTTTATGTTGTTTTATATTATTCTACTTATATATGTTTCATTCAAACATTTTACATACTCGTACATTTCACGTACTGACATCCACTTAGACTGCATCATTTTATGATGCAGGGGCAGGTACTAGAGATTGTCAACAGGCACACCATTGAGGATCTATTGCAGTCAGTTGAGTTGGTGAGTCTCTCTTACTTCGGAGGATCCTTATTTTACTTTCATCTAGCTATTAGAGTCTGGCTTTAGACTAGCTATATTTTTCAGTTGAGGTAGTCATGAGTCTATCATTGGCACCAATTGATAGTGATAGAGGCTTCATAGACTAGAGTCAAGTTGTTGATTAAAGACTGTGTTGAGCTAGCTTCTTTCAGACTAGCCTATTTTATTTATATGATTTTTTTTTAGATTTAGAATGTCCATCTTTATCTTTAGTCTTCCGCTGATATGGTTAGTTATGTTGAATGAATGAATGTGATGAGGCCAAATGGTTCGCTTGGCGACTAGTAATAGTCTCCGAGTGCCCGCCACGCCTAAGGTACCCTTTCGGGGCATGACAGATATTCAATTCAAAATTTGAATTTGTTTTTCCTAAAGGAATCCAATGAGTTTTTTTTAATGAAAAATAAATTTATTGGCATTGATTAACTTAATTTATGGTTCAAAATTTATCTCTCTTTTTCTAAAGGAATCTATTAGGTTTTTTTATGGAAAATAGGTTCATTGCACTAAATAACTTAATTTATGGAAGAGAGAGTAACACAATCCCATTATTCACGCAATAAAATGACATTCAAATTCTTTCCATTTGACCCTAATTGATTCGCTTCACAAAATTTCAAAAATTTAAATTGTTCTTCTAAAATGATTTCGTGAAGAAAAAAAGAAGGAAAACTGATAGTTCATGAAAAAGAATAAACTCAACAAGGACGAAAATTTTTTTTTAAAAAAAGGAAGGAAAATGATAATGGCGATTTGTTCAATGATCTTAGGGTTCAAAAAAGAAGAGAATTTTAAAAAGCGAAGATGTAAAACCTACAAAGAATTCAATTAGTTTTCTCAGAAATGTGAAAATTAGGGGTTAACTTTAATTTGAAATTAGTTATACATACTTTACTAATGCATAGTGATTGATAACTAATTAGACTCCAAAACTGAAAATAGCCATAATAATAGGCTAGTAAAAAAATGAGCGGGAAAGTTAATGCCAAGTATCATATGGGAGGAGAGAGATTGTAAAAAATGGAAATTTTGTAATTTTTTTAGATGGTAGAGAATTTTGGAGATTTTGTAATTTTTACGTTTGTATTTATAACCATTCCTCAATATTACACAATATATGAAATATGATTTCTACTTTTAATCACATAATATATCAAATAAATCACCAACGTTATTGCACATGATAATAAATATGATTTCAACTTGAAAAGCATATATTTAGTCTAACTTATCAAAAAAAAAATTTAACAACTATATCATCTATATGCACCAATATGTTTATCTAAATTTATATTTTATAATAAATATTACCTTTGACCTAAACTTCCACCCCCATATCATTATCGATTATCAATGGTCGACATCTCTCTGCCACAACATATTTGGTTTCCAACTCAAATATAGTTGTATCTACCCCTAACTGAGAAGCAATTGTGTTTATTAACCCATCATAGTTGATTTTCAAGTCATATATCACTCCTTCCACCTTAAAATCCAAAAACTTTCCTGCAATACATTAAAAAATAATAATAATAATAATCAGATTATAATCAAATTATAACCATTCCTCAATCTATTGCAAAATATATAAAATATGATTTCAACTTTGAATCATACAATATAGCAAATAAATCATCAATGTTATCATACATGATAAAAAATATGATTTCAACTTGAAAATTTTATATTCAGTCAATCTTAGCAAAACAAATTTAAAAAAATTAACAACTACACCATCTATATACACCAATATGTTTATCTAAATTAATATCTTATAGGTTTTTATCACATAACATACCAATTAAAACACCATCAATATCATACATTACATACCATAGAATATTAAGTAATATAACAAACAAAAGTTCAATCCATTAATTTATCTTATTTTAACCATCACATTAATCAACTTTATTTACAAAGAATAATCACTAAATATAAAAAATACACCTAACAAAGCGGGGAAGTTCTTACTGAACTTAATGCTTAATGAACATCAAGAAACTATCTGACCAACTTCTCGCAAATATACATGAATATCACCATTTTTTTCTCAGAATTAACAAGAAAAATATTTTTTGACACCCCATAACTCTATCCTCACATAACATGTATTTCAAGCCTCATTCTTATATGTGGGAAGTATATTAGGATCATAAGAGACCTTTAATACTTAGTCGAGTTCAAAATCTTCCTATAAATTGAGTTTCTATTGTTAGATTATGCAAGGGTCAACTTTAAATGATCATAACTGTTAGACACAAAGAATTAGGTGGCCCATGATCTACCAAATGAAAGGTCTTTGAATTAGCTTTCCAATGCAACTGATTTCACCTCATTTAATGTTTGGAGTCAAAAGTTATGGTTGTTTTACTGGAGACTGCCAGATGTAGAGTTATTATACGAAATCTAATACGGGCGATGGAAAAAAATATGACCCTTATGCTAACTCGTGAAAAAATTCCTAAAAATCCATGTTTTTGGACCTAGACTTTACGGACCAATCTACGGATCGTAGAAACTTCTAGTGTCATAGAATGGGCTTGTGAAATTGATCCCGAGATCCCAAAATTAGCCCAAAAGTTTACAGAAGAATCCCTACGGGCCGTAGATTGGCCCGTAGATGAGTTTTGAAAGCTTTTCAAAAAAGGTTATTTTGGTCTTTTTTCACCCTTTCAAAGGCTAAACCTGATGTTTTTATGCCTAAATAAAGCCCTAAACATGTCAGTTCAACCTTTTTACGCTAAAACACTCTCTCAAGCTTAGAGCAAGATTCCAAGGGAGAATAAGGCTAGGGTTTGAAGATAACCCTGTGAGTTTTTCCAAGCTGGTTCAAGATTCGAACCAAAATATGAATTATCTTCTTTCATGTTTCCCATAACCCGAATTGATGGAATTATGAGTGAGTAGAGTCTCCATGGATGTTTTTTGAAGGTTTTTCTTAAATTCTAATGTATTTCTACATAATCTTGCATGAATTACACCTTTTATGAATTAAACACTTGAAATAGATGATTTTGCTTTTCTTACATAAACCCTGGCATGAATTCTTATAATTTTTTTTACATATTTCATTTAAATAAGCATGCATGAGTATAAGTTAAGCCTAAATAGTCTATGGAATCCCTAAATGCTTTAACTCTATTTTTGTTTTCCTGAATATTACGAGTTCGAATGATGCATGATAGAGTCTCTATGAGTCAAGAGCTGAACCTTAAAAGAATGTAACCAAAGAGGTGATAGTTGATGTATGATTTCAGTTGACAAATGTCCAATGAGGTTAGTTGATTGAGAGTGATTGTCTTGTGAGTATTGAGTCTTGGGAAGAGTATCAAGCACCAAATTGGGTAAGAGTAATTCCAACTCAAACTTAATAACTACTTCGCCAAATGTAGGAGAGGGGTAAAACCGTTAAGTCGGGTGTTCCTCTTGATAGGTCCCTGGAACAATAGAGGACTTGGTTGATTGGATCCATTATGGTTGCTTCGTTTGTTACCCTGGTAAGGATCAAACAGTTGTGGCAACATCAACGATATTATTTTACAATCACTAGCTCATAAGTAATTATTGTCAGATAAGAGAAACTCCCAAATAAGTTCCATACTGATAGTACTCTGACTTGATTGGATCGGATTGATTTGGATTGTATTGATTGGTCATTGTCTACTCTTTACTCTTGCTTTAGATAGACATTTGACATCTTGATTGAGCATTTTTGAGTTATTGTTATTCTACCCATATATGTTTCACTCATTTATTTTACATACTCATACATTTCATGTACTAACGTCCATTTGGGCTTGCATCTTTTCAATGCAGAGACAGGTATCAGAGATCATCAATAGGTGTTCCATTGAAGATCTTCCTCTTATTCCAGCTGATTAGTGAGTCCTCCTCGAGTTCGACAGATGTATACTCTTTTATCTAGCTTTAAAGTCGAACTTTTGAACTTGTTTATTTTGTTTTGAAGTATTCATGGGTCTGTCATGGCACCATTGAGACAGCTTAGGTAGAGGCTTCATAGACTAGATTTGAGATTGATCACTTGGATATTGTCTAACTAGTTTCTTTCATACTAGTCCTGTTGATTTTTGTTAATTACCTTTAATTGAGACTGTGCACCTTTTTTTATCTTTAGTCTTCCCCTGATATGATAATTGTTGATTGAATGAATATGATGAGGCCAAGTGGTTCACTTGGGGACTAGCAATAGTCTCTGAGTGTTGGCCAGTCTAGGGTACCCTCCCGGGGCGTGACAAACTTGGTATCAGAGTACAGAGCTCAAGTGTCCTCAAGAGTCTATGAAACCATGTCTAGTAGAGCCTTGTTTATGGGTGTGTTATGCACCACACTTTATAAGAAGGAAGCTATAGAGCATTAAGAAGGGTTACATTTCTTTTATATTCGGACTCGTGCTATAGAGTTAAACTCTATGAAAGCTCTCTTCTAATTCGTGCATTACGCATTTGCAAAATTACTAACATGCCTCCAAGAAGAGTTGTTAGAGGAAGAGGGTGTCCGGCTAGGTAGAATGTTAACCAACCTGTGCCCCAGAATCATGATGAGCCCATAGCCCCAGTTGCCCCTGCACAGCCACCACAGGTTGACATCTCCAATGCTCAGCTTCGCTAGGCCATCCAGACCTTGGCCCAGGTTGTGACAGCACATGGTGCTAGACAAGGAGCGGGTAGATAGGATGGGCAGGACACATCCAGAGTTCAGGAATCCTCGAGGGTAAACCCACCCGAGTTCACAGGGTCTAGCACGCTGAGGATCTTGAGAACTATATTGATGAGCTACAGAAGGGTTCCAGCTGATGCATGTGACTGAAGTTGATAGGGTTGAGTCAGCTGCCTACTAGCTCAAGGGTGTTTCTAGGCTATGGTATGACCATTGGAAGAAGAATCGAGCTGAGAGTGCCCTAATTTTGACTTGGAAAATGTTTGAGGAAGCTTTCTTAGGTGATTCTTTTCGAGAGAGCTAAGGGAGACCAAGGTAAGAAAGTTCTTAAATTTGAAACAAGGCACTATGACGGTGAAGGGATATGGTCTTAAGTTAATGCAGCTGCCTCTCTATGCTCCTGAGATGGTTGCAGACGTGAGAAGCAGGATGGATTTGTACATTGATGGGTTGAATAATTGGCTGAAGAAAGATAGGAGAGAAGTTATGCTTGTGAGTGATATAGACATAGTAGATTGATGGTCTATGTTCAACAGGTTGATGAGAAAAGGCAAGAAGATAGGGAGGAGAATAGAAATAAGAGGGTTAAAACCTCCAACCATAAGGTTTAGGGGAGAGGAAATGGGAGTGGTAGTAAGTTTCAGTCGGGCCAGCGCATTAATCTGCTAGTGCACTGGCACCCAAAAATTGGAATAAGTAGAAGGCTTAGAATTTTAAAGCCCAAGGGTCTCAATCATAGGCTAGTCTGACTTTAGGCTCACAAAGTAAGCCACCATGTGGAAAGTGTGGCAAACTACACTTGGGAAAATGTCGTGAGGGAGCTGATGCATGCTATAAGTGTGGCCAAATGGGTCATTTTCAGAGAGATTGTCCAAAGTAGGCTGACAAGGCCCAACCTTCTGCACCAGTACCACCAGCTAGAGTAAATCAAAGGGGTGCTACTTTTGGTGCAAGCGGGGCTACAAACCGTTTGTATGCCATGGGTAGTCATCAAGATTAGGAAAACTCCCTAGATACTGTGACAGGTATGATTCGAGTATCTACTCTTGATTATTATGCTTTGATGGATCTTGGTGTCACGCTGTCTTTCATCATTCCTTATGTGGCTAGTAGGTTTGAGATCCATCTTGAGTGCTTTCTTGAGCCGTTTTCTATTTTTACTCCTATTGGCGAATCTATTCTAGCCGAGAAAGTTTATATAGATTGTGTATTCTCCATCTATCATAGAGATACTCTTGCGAATTTGATTGAGTTAGAGATGGTTAATTTTGATGTGATTTTTAGCATGGATTGACTTCATGCTTGTTAGGCCTCTGTTGATTGTAGAACCAGAATTGTCAAATTCTAGTTTCCAGATGAGCCTGTCATAGAGTGAAAGGGTGATTCTATTGCGCCTAAGGGTAAGTTTATTTCCTACCTTAAGGTCAGAAAGTTAATCTCAAAGGGATATATCTACCATTTTATGTGATTCAAGTCTGACAATGTTGAGCCTGCTACCCTTGAGTCTGTTTTGATTGTGAATGAGTTTCCTAAAGTATTTCCTGAGGATCTGCCTGGAGTCCTCCCGATAGGGATATTGGATTTGGAATTGATATTCTTCCTGACACCCAACCTATCTCCATTCTGCCATATAGAATGGCCCCTGCTGAGTTGAAAGAGCAGCTGAAAGATTCGCTAGAAAAGGGCTTTATTAGGTCGAGTGTCTCACCATGGGGTGCTCCGGTCTTGTTCGTGCGAAAGAAGGATGGTATCCTCAGAATGTGTATTGACTATCGCCAGTTAAATAAGGTGACCGTCAAGAATAGGTATCCCCTCCCAAGGATAGATGATTTGTTTGACCAACTGCAAGGTGCCACTATTTTCTCCAAGATAGACTTCAGATCAGGCTATCACCAATTGAAAGTGAGAGAGTGTGACATCCCGAAGACGGCTTTTCGAACTCGATATAGTCATTTCAAAATTCTTGGTAATGTCCTTTGGGTTGACAAATGCACCTACAACCTCCATGGACCTGATGAACAGCGTATTCCGATAGTACCTTGACATGTTCATGATCGTGTTTATCGATGATATATTAGTGTATTTCAGAGATGAGGAGCAGCATGCTAATCACGTTAGAATCACTTTGCAGATGCTCAAGGATAATGAGTTATATGCAAAGTTTTTAAGTGTGAGTTCTAGCTCAAATTTATGGCATTCCTAGGCCATGTAGTTTCAGGTGATGGTATACGAGTAGACACTCAAAAGATTGATCCAGTCAAGAATTGGCCTAGACCCATCTCTCCGACGGACATAAAAAGCTTTTTGGGTTTGGTTGGCTACTACCGCAGATTTGTTGAAGAATTTTCTTCCATATCCACACCGTTGACTAGAATAACTCAGAAGAAGGTCAAGTTTCAATGGTTTGATGAGTGTGAGAAGAGTTTTCAAAGTTGAAAACAAGGTTGACTACTGCCCTGGTATTGACCTTACTCGAAGGAGCTGACAGGTTTGTTATTAATTGTGATGCCTCAAGATTAGGATTGGGATGTGTATTGATGCAGAAGGGTAAAGTTGTTGCTTATGCTTTCAGGAAACTTAAGCTGCACGAGAGGAATTATCCCACCCATGACTTACAATTGGCAGCAGTGGTTTTTTCTCTCAACCTATGGCGCCACTATCTATATGAGCACATGTCGATGTATTCAGAGACCATAAGAGCCTACAATATGTTTCACCCAGAAGGAGCTTAATCTGAGGCAGAGGAGATGGCTTGAATTACTCAAGGACTATGACATTAGCATCCTCTACCATCCAAGTAAAGCTAATATGGTTGCTGATGCTCTTAGTAGGTTGCTTATAGGGAGCACTGCTTATGTGGAAGAAGAGAAGAAGGAGTTGGCAAAAGAGGTGCACAGACTAGCGCAATTGGGAGTTCAACTCGATGAATCTAGTGAAGGTGGAATACTTATGCATAATGGGTCAATGTAATCCCTTGTAGTAGAGGTAAGGGAGAAGAATACCATGATCCCATCTTACTCCAATTGAAGGAATATGTACATAAGCAAAAAGTAATAGCTTTCACCAAAAGGAGAGATGGAGTATTAAGATACCAAGGCAGATTGTGTGTTCCAGATGTTGATGGTATTCGAAAGAGGATCATGGTAGAGGCCCATAATTCCAGATATTCCATTCACCCAGGGTCAACTAAGATTTACCATGATTTGAGGGAGGTTTATTGGCGGGGTGAAGTGAAAATAGATATTGCTGTGTTTGTCTCCAAGTGCCCAAATTGCCAACAAGTAAAAGTTGAGCATCAAAGGCCATGTGGAGTAGCTCAAAACTTTAGGATTCCAGAGTAGAGGTGGGAGATGATCAACATGGACTTCATCACAGGTCTACCGAGGACACGCAGACAACACAATTCGATTTGGGTGATAGTTCACAGAATGACAAAATCTGCATACTTCTTAGCGGTAAAGACCACAGACACTGCAGAGGATTATGCTTGGTTATACATAAGGGAGATTTTTATATTGCATGGAGTCCTCTTGTCTATTATCTAAGACAGATGAGCCCAATTCATTGCTTAGTTTTGGAGATCTTTCTAGAAAGGCTTGGGTTCAACAGTGAACCTTATAAAATGTATGAGTATTGAGTTGAGTTGAGTTTTTATCTTTGAGTTGATGCTCCTCTTGAGTCTATATTTTAGTACGCATGTCTTTAAATGTATTCTTGCCTAATGATAATGTTAGAAGTAGTCTTTCAATTCTAAATCCTGAGTTAAGATTGATTCCTGGAGTATGAGTATTCGAATATCAGAGTATTGAGTTCCTTCTTGATAGGTCTCCTAGTTGCTCATCATTTGAGGATGAATGATCTCAAGAGGAAGATATTGTGACACCCCGTAATTCTATCCTCACATGTACTTATATTTCAAGCCTCATTCTTATAGGTGGGAAGAGTATTAGGGTCATAAGAGACCTCTAGTACTTAGCCGAGTTCAAAACTTTCCTATAAATTGAATTTCTAGTGTTAGATTATGCAAGGATCAATTTTAAATGACCACAACTTTTAACACACAAAGCATTAGGTAGCCCATGACCTACCAAATAAGAGGTCATTGAATTAGCCTTCCAACGCAACTGATTTCACCTCATTTGGAATTTGGAGTCAAAAGTTATGGTTGTTTTACTGGAAATTACCAGATGCAGAGTTGTTACACGAAACCCGTGGAAAAAAATATGGCCCGTCTGCTAACTCATGGAAAAGTCCTGAAAACCCATAGTTTTAGTCTCAGACTTTACAGACCAATCTACGGGTCGTAGAAACTTCTATGAGCCGTAGATTGGGCTTGTGAAATTGATCCAAAGACTCCAAAATTAGTCTAAAAGTTTACGAAAGAGTCCCTATGGGCCGTGGATGTTTCTATGGGCCGTAGATAGGCCTGTAGATGACTTTTGATAGCTTTTTAAGAAAGATTATTTTGGTCTTTTTTCACCCTTTCAAAGTCTAAACCTGAAATTTTTACACCTAATAAAGCTGATGAGTCGTAGAAATACGACTCTTATGACGCTTTAAGCGAAGGATTTTTGCACGTTCTCAAGCAAATATGTTGGTTTGATGTGTGTGTATTGGTGCTTTGCAGGAAAATGATGAAGGCGTGGAATGACGGAGAAATTATGAGAAAAAGAATGAGAAATCGGTGAAGTGGTGACATACATAACCTCTCACGGGTCGTGTAACATCACACGGACCGTGGGATGGTGCGTGAAGGGCCCAACGAAGAGAAGCTGGAAATTAAGCCAAGTATAGGACCACAGAGGTCTTCATGGATCATGTCACGGTACACGGACTGTGTGACGAACCGTGACCTCACACTTGGGCGTGAAACTGGAACAAAACCAAGGCAAGATGCACGAGAGGCTCACACGGACCGTCAAAGCTCTCACGGGCCGTGCCATATGCCGTGAAGTTGACGTGAATTAGAAGGATCACCGTCGAAAATAATAGAAATTGTGCAAGTGAAGACTCAGGGACCGTTAAACGGACCGTGAAACCCAACACGGGCCGTGTCAGTTTCCGTGAGAAACCAGGAGGTGATGACTTACGGACCGTGTAACGGTCCGTCTGGACTCACACGGCCCGTGTGAATACCTGTACCCATGCCGAAGTCTATTTTCCTATTTTTAATTGGATTAGTTTTTTCCTTGTATATATATATTTATTTTATTCCGTTTTTGAGGTTGTTGAACGCTGGAGTGAGAAAACAAAGAGAGAACAATACTGTGACTTTACTTTACATTAGATTCTTGTGTCATCTCTTTGAAGATTGTAACACGTGGATTCATTGCTATTTCAATCGTAAGTCAATTATTATGATTTCATTACATTATTGTGGGCAAGTTGTATTGAACATACTAGGCTAAACCCACAACTAGGGTTGTGGGAACCATGAAAATTCAATAAGATAACACAAACTGAGGCAAATTCGAGGGATTGATCACCGCATTCATTGTAGAATTCTTCACTTTAACTTCCCCTTAATGAGTCGACGCATTAGGGCAAGCCCGTATTTGTTACATGCCCGGGAGGGATGTAGTGATTAGGAAAAGAATTCTACAACAGAAATTCAGGGGTTATTAACCTAATCTAAGAACTTGAGACCGAATGGTGAGGGTATTCTGAGATCGAGAACAAAGGTCGAAATTACATACACTCTGAGACCGAAAGGAGATGAGTGAAATATAGATAGGAAGGACGAAAGGTGAACTAGGTATTAGCTATTTTGTTTGATCTTGTATGTGCAATCACGAATGAGTTTACCAAGCCAGTTTAGTTATCGTATTAGACGTCATGGGGAACACAACCCTAGCTTCTCATTAATTATTTGAAACCCAGTATCAACATCCTTATTAGTCACTTTACAATAGGAATTTAATTAAACAACGTAAACCCCCATTTACTTTATGCAACTTTTATCTTGGGAATAGAATTTACATTTGAAAGTCGATGCTAATAGAATCATTCTTACGTGTTCCCTGGGGGATCGACCTCAACTATGGTTGAGTTTTATATTTGACCAACGACCGCTTTACTCTTCCTTTTGGAGTTTAAATTTGGGCGCATCAAAAGCTCTAAACATGCATAACTATATGCCACCATAGGTTTGAGTATACCGCTTTGTCGGGCAACTCCTAATAACCCTGAGAGAACTTTTGTGGATCTACACAGATATAATTTAGATCTATACTCTAGCAAGGTATAGTGTGGCCCTTCCAATTGAGATTGTTAGTTGGGCATCACGATTATCAGAAACTCCCTTATTTTTTGCACATTTTTATGATATACTCTTAATCTATCATGCTCTCTTTTAGGTATATTGTTTTATGGATATGAGTATGAAGCCTATTGATTTAAAACTCAGGTATGTATGTCTAGTTATTCTTTTTTTTTTTTAGTTTCCGTAATATGACTAAGATTTTTTAGCAACTTTATTCACTTATATGTTATTTTTATCTAAGTATGTTGGTGCTCCTTTCATACTCAGTACATTTCATGAACTGATGCATGCATCTCTTTGTACTATATTCTTTTATGATATAGATATCGGTGTCCACTCTTAGACTCGTAGCTTGTAAGGAATGCAACTTTTTAGTCAGTTGTTAGTGAGTTCTCCTAGTTCGAGGGCTTTATGGAATTGTTAGTTAGTATTCTTGTTGAGTATTGATAGTGAGTGATATTCCGACAGACTTGTTCTTTGATCCAGATAGTAGAGGCTTGTTTCAGATATTAAATTTTTTAGTCATTTATATTCTTAATCAAACCTTTGATGGATATGTTTCAGCTTCAGTACTCATTCTATATATATATATATATTAGCTCTGAATCATTCGTGGTTTCAGGTAGCCCGGGTGTAAACTCGGATCTTGGCACAGACTTTGTCCAAGAAACTAAAATGTACTCGCCTCCAAGTCCTTCTATGACATCTCAAAAAAATATTTAAATCTTTATTGCCAACTTTCTATTGTGAAATATGGACAAGTTATGCATAATTGTTAAGTTCACAATGCCTGCAAGAAGAGCTGAGTTTATTAATTGAAATGGCCTCAAGTAAACAACATAAATAAGTAACTTAGCTTTCAGTTGGTACTTGAGCTAAAACACAAATACATATCAGCGGAGGGCATTACAATCTCCTTCAAATGAGATGATCATTATATTTGAAATGTGCAATTAACCAGAGCTTCTATCAGATGTTGATGGCAAAGCTTTAGGAAGACTTAACCACCAAAACAAAGAATCTAAAATGGCGAAACTTATAAACTGAAAGGCTGATCACATTGAATTGCCTGCATTGTTGCCTTGATACTGAGTATTGTATGAGCCTTTTGGGTGAAAATGATCAATAATTATAAAAAAAAAATTACAAATAGTTTCTCAGCTTCTCATTACATAAGAAAAAAAAATTGAGCTTGAACAATGAAAATAGAATAACATTGGACATTCATCCAAGGCACTTCATCTAGGGGCGTTCACTGATCCAAACCAAAAAATTGAACCAAACTGATTAAATAAATTGATTTTATTTGGATTTGGTTTGATTGGATTTGATTTTAGTTCTTAATAATTGATAGTGTTTAATTTGGGTTTGGGTTTGATTTTGTTCGAAAAAGCCGAAAAAATAATCAAATTGAACCGACAAATTATATACATACACAATATATTATTTTTAAAAATAATTTTTAAAATCTTATGTACACTTTCATCAAAATGAAAGTATAAATGCTCAAGATGAAAACATTTATCTTATAGATTTCATGTATACGAATGTCTATGATAATTCTTGATGGGATTAGAAATATCACTATCTCTTCCTTCTAGGCCAAAATGGTGAATTTTTATTCACAGTAAATTTAGTGATCGAAAGTTTTATAATATCAGTTGTTCTAACTATTTCTCATTTTGAATGGATTGTTGTCATTTTTTTCTCATTTTTAATTTATCATTACTTTTATTTTTGTGTATGATTAATAATTGATAACCAAATCGATAAACGCAAGAGGGTCATCACTTTTTCTCGACGAATTTTCTATATGATTCAGATGATCAATATCATTGGTATTTGTTGGTGCAACAGATTCATCTCGTGTAACAATTTTTTCTCAGCAAATATAAATAAAATATTTTATCCACCAAATAGACATACATTAATTAATGCCCAATTGAGAGATCTATCGATAATAATTAACAATAATATTAATACTAATAGTGGACAATTATCACTCTTTTTCCTAAAAGTTTAGTTCAAATTAATTATGTCATAATCCTTTGATTGATATTTAACCTGTAAGAATGTCTTCATAAATATTCATCTCAGGATAAGCACTAGTCTGAGTTGGAGGGACTTCACAACGAGTCCTAAGAATATTCTTGACATATATTTTAAGAATCGTTAGATTGATTTGAGCTTTGAGAACTCTAAAAAAAATTTAATTCAAAGAGCCCTTGTCCTTTATTTTGAAATTTACACAATTTACTAAACCTTGTGACGAAAAAGAAACTATTGGTGTCTCCCTATTACAGTCAACTTAAAATCTCTCTTACTAATTCTCATGTTTTTTAGTAAATTCCAACGACTAATGTTATATTTAGTCTAGTGTAATTAGAAACTTAACATTAGATTGTGAGGATAACTATAAAGAACAATATTAATGTCATATATGATTTTATCATCCCGAAAAAACGTAACCCTAATTATTGATTCTTTCGACATATTTCAAAAAGATGTTAAAAGAATATCAGAAAATGAATATGAGAGTAGATTAAACAAAGTTGCAGGAGATGGATGAATTTTAAGCTCATCCAAAGTCTCTTTTATATAGAATTAGGATAAACTTTGAAAAAAACGTATAAAATAAGAAAGTATCAAAATAGCGCTTTATTTTTCTCCATTATGTATATATAGGTCAAATTAATTACAAATATGATAAAAAATATATCAAAAAATAAATACATAAGCCTGGTTGAAATCAAAAGTTTGCTCTAGTTGTAATGACTCTTGTAGTGCACCTGCGCTATAGTAGTCCAGACGCCTTAACTACCATTAAGGTGTGGGTGGTTTGTGCAGGTGATGTAGGCTGCACTAATAATTTACTGTGCTATATATGAAAAAAAAATGTGACTTTTATTTTTTCACTTTATTCTGGTCAATGTTTTGTTTTTAACGTCTTTTAGGTTTTGAACTTCCATTAGCTTCAAAGAACCATTAATGTAAAGTCTCTCCAACAAGAAGTAGAGGTACCTCTCTTAATCCTTTATAAAATTAATAGAAGAAAAAGATATTTTCATATCTCTCACGTCTATATGAAGATTTATCTTGTAGAAATGACATAAAACATTAAAAAAATAAAACTGTAACTGACTTACAAAACCAATTCTAATCTTAAGTACATTATTGTAGAGTAATTTTTTTTTTCATGAATAAATATAAAAAAAGCAACATGAATGGGTTATTCAATCCAAACATCCAAATAATTATGCCGAAGACTTGCAATTGACTACAAGTCAATGTGAATCCTCAGCAATAAGATTTAGTTCAAAAATGGCGAGAGACAATAATAGAGGGGAACAATTAAGACAATTGGGCCCAACTAATGGCAACTTGGCCATGAAAGAAATTTGACAACATTGTCATTGTGCTTCTTTCTTTTTCTTTTACACATATTTATTAGTGTAGACCCTGAGCCTTTTTCATTCAATGATGTGGGCCTAATCTTGTACAATAATATGCATGAATTACTTCCCGTATGGGCTATCCTTTTTTAGTTTTGACAGACAAGTTTACGCTGATCCCGACTTTTTGTTCGTTTTTGATACCTGAACGCTTCTTAAAGATACTTACGGCTGTGTAACTGAAAGTACAGCTGTAACGTTTTTTAAGGAAATAAAATTACTGCCAACTGGGTAGATCCCCTTAATTACGACATAAACGTTACAATAAAATGCAATTATCCCATAAAAAACGTTAAAGGGATTTTAATTTGAATTTCAAAACAAACGGAAGAATCAACAAACAAGAAAAAAAAATTACAGTCGCCATTGAAGGTGAACTGCAAAGAAAAAAAAAGAAAATTTTTTTTAGGAAGCATGAATATTTCGATTTTGATACGCCACAATGGAACATGGGAATCGGATGTATTGTACAATGAATCCAAGATAAAATCATGTATCATTATGAATGATCAAGTATATGTAGCATATCATCATGATAAGATATATGAATCAGCCATATATAACTAAATTGAATCAAACAATACATCAAGATAAAAATAGAAGAATCAGGCATCTACCAACTATTATACTGTATAAAATCTGGAATACTCATATCTGATCTCAATATATAAAATCAAAATAAAATCAAGTATCTCAGTATATGAAATAGTGTGACAAAAGGAATAGGCAGATACACATAAAAATTTAGTATCAGACATAGCATCAACCCTAAAAATAGGTATCAATAATAGATACATATCTGATATTGTAAACAATGTCAGTAATTACTGTAACAATCATATATCAACACTTATATTCATAGGGCACATTTACTTGAGCGTCAAATGTACTTAATTTGTTAAGTATCTGTAACATGTTTCAAAATCCCCAAATTATTAGGTATCAATTTGACCAACCCAGCATTCAACCTATTATTCAGTAAATACTGCAACAATGAAGAATCTAAATTCTTGATGTGGATGCTACATCCTTGACTTTTTTACCTTTTTCACTTGAAATATTGCCGGCATCGTCGCCGGAGTCGTGGTGGTCGACCTTGGCAGTGTCGGCTTCTTCACCACTTTCAAGTGCTTCTTGGGTGAGGCCAAGACTAAAGGAAGGGATGGGTTCCATTGTTGATAGAAGCAAAGATGATGAAGAAAACGTTAATGGCGGTCGGTAAAAGGGGATGTTGAAGATGAGAGCAACGTTATTAAAAGTGAAAATAGGTTGAAAACTGAAAAAGGTAAATTTAAAGGTAAAGATAGTAACGGTAAAGAGAGAGAAAATGATTTAAAAAAAAACTGCTTTAAAAATGGAAAATGTAAAATTTGAAAAGTGATTAACATTAATTAGACATCTACACCAAATAAATTTTTCAATTATAACTTTTAATAAAAATATATATTCTTTAAGTATCAAAAATAAGTGGAAAAAATTAAAAAGATGGGATTTACGTAGTATTGTTTAATATTTGAAAAAAAAAGATTGTATAATTTCATAATTTTTACAAAATCTATTATATTGGACACTTAAGCCATGCTCGAGGCTACTAACCTACAATGACCATTAGTCTTCACCCTCTAATAACATTCAAATAGGACACTTGAGTCATGCTCGAGGCTATAGTAAAGTTACTAAGATATCATGAAATACCCTTAGTCCACATGTATTATCCATATTAAGGGCTCGTTTGGTTACTAGTTAAAGTTATGCAGATATTAGTTAGGTAGGGTTTAGTTATGAAAGTATTAGTTATGTCGCCGAGTTTATAAGTTATGCAGGTTTTAAAAGAAATTAGTACGCTAATATGTTTAGTCAGCTAATAAATTAATATGCGTTATTAACAAATGAATAAGTACCTAAATTTAACTATCTTGATCGATTTTTACCAATGTGCAATAACATTAAAAATATGTAACTAATACCTAACATATATTATATAATTCAAATTAATCAGTGATTCGATTAGTTGTAGGTGGAAAATTTTCAACTTTATTAAAAAGAAAAAAAATAAACAAATAGTATAATTTATAAATAAAAAATAAATTATAAAAAGTAATTTTGAAAGTAAAATATAAAATAGCTAATATTTGTGTTGAGACCACCGATTCCGTCAAAATTCTCAGGTAACATCATTCCATTTTGATCTATATTTAATATAAATATTTTTTCGTTGAACGCATACTTAGATTAAATTAAGAAATAGAGAAATGATGAAATATTTTATATCGTAAATGAGTAACTTGCATCTAAATCTTTCTTTAATGCTATAAAAAAAGAAATTAAAAAATAACAAAAAAAAATTGAAAGTAAATTAAAAGGGATAGATATGTAATTTTATAATTTTAATTCATGTATAACTAATACCCACATAACTTATTCCACTTTCTATCCCGCATAAAATTATACATAAATTTCCTCATAAGTTATGTGAGTATTAGTTATGTAGATTTATTAAAACCCAACCAAACACCATATAAAGTTAATACATCAATAATTTTTATACAACATTTAGAAACTAATAACCAAACATGGTATAAGTTATGTTGATTTTTATACCTAATACTAAACCTCTATCAAACATGGTAAAAACTAATGCAACTTCTTATACATGAATAACATGACTCTTATACTGTCGTTTGGTTATTGGTTAGACCTATGCAGGTATTAATTATGTTGGGTTTAGTTATGCTGGTATTAGTTATGTAGGGTTTAGTTATATGTAGATATTTGTTATGTAAGATTTAGTTATACATGTATTAGTTATGCAAGGTGTTGTTATGCAAAGCTTAAAAGAAATTAGTAAGTTAATTCTCATTTCTTGATTATCAAATATTTAGTGAACTAATAAATTAATATACGTTATTAACAAATGAATAAGTAAATTAATTTGACTATCTCGATTAATTTTATCAATGTACAACATTCAAAAATATGTAACTAATACCTACACATATATTATATAACTCAAATTAATCAGTGACTCGATTAGTTGTAGGTGAGAAAATTCTAACTTTTGTAAAATGAAAAAAGATTAAACAAATAGCATAATTTATAAATAAAAAAGTACATACATAACAAATAATAATTTCGAAAGTAAAATATAAGATAACTAATATTTGTATTAAGACCGTTGATTCTGTCGATCAGAGTTCTCAGGTGACATCATTCTATTTCGATTTACATTTAATATAAATATTTTTTTCATTGAACGCATACTTAAAATTAAATTAAGAAAAAGAGAAATGGTGTAATATTTTATATTGTAAATAGGTAATTTGCATCTAAATCTTTCTATTCAAAAAAGAAATTAAAAAAATAACAAAAACATTGAAAGTAAATAAACAGTGGTATATATGTAATTTTATAATTTTAATCTATGTACAACTAATATCCACATAACTTATTCTATATTTTACCCGCGCACAAATTTATACATAATAAAAATTCACAAATAGGCCTTACGAATTATTTTATAACTAAAATAAATGCTTATATATTTTAAGAAAAAAGGAAAAGGAAAAGCAAAAGAAAAAGAAAAAGGTGTGGTAGCAATTGTAAACTCGTATATATATATATGTTTGCATTAAATTAATAAATGCATAATGTATATTTTACATAGACTTTTACTGCATAATTACACTTAATTAACACTAATATTTTTACCTTGTAAAGTAGTAATAGTAAATTTACATAATTTGATATCAACATCTAATATAAATAAACATGTACTTGTAACTAATCACATGAAGCATGTGGAACCATAAGATAGTTGGTAAACGTTGTTATAAGTACAGTGATCCACAAAGTCACAAGTTACACGTTCGATCAAGGAATTCAAAATTGATATAGTAGTCAATTACCTATCTGACTTCTCCAATTTAAAGGGTGTCTACATTGATAGCATGGATTAAAGATTATATTTATCATCATGTCCAATTCGACTATCCAACATAAATTTTTAATATTTTAAATACTAGGAGTAAAATGATCCAACACTTATAAAGCTTATTTAGACTTCTCCCCTGGTATTTCTATATAATTATATATTTTTATTTTCAGTGACAATTTTAAATATGTAAATTTTATTTATTAGAATGCTATAATTTATGAAAGATACAAATAACTCAATTTATGGTTATTTTTACGAGCCTCTCCTACTACCTAGGAGTGTCGATGGTTTAATTTGATTAACCTTCATATTTAAGACATTGTCTAATAACTATTACAATTGATAGAATTAAATATTCAAAAGTTACAATATAGCCTACAACTATTGTCGATAGATTGAGGTTTCTTTGCCTAACAAATTCCAAATAGAAAATAAAGGTTGTTTTCGTTTTTCCCTTGAAGTAAATAGGCATCTGTGTTTTAGCCACTTACCAATTGTTCTTAAATCAATCAGTTATCGTTTTCTCTTCTTTATTTGATTTTTCTATCCTTTACCGTTTGCTTTAAAAGTTTTATCTCTTTAACTCATACTTAATTAGTATATATTAAATTTTTACTCTTCATAACTTTCACTCTTTTTACATTCATAATCTGTTAGTATTTATTTTTAAAAAATTAAAATATGGTATGATATTCTTTCATTTTTCTGTCTATATAAATTTATATTTTTGATTTCTTGAAACTATCTAATGTTATCCTTTTTCATTTTATATTTGAAGTAATAATGTCTTTATCGTATTATTGTAATACTAGATTCATGCTTTTGTTAAACTTAACGAAAAAAGCTCTTGAATATTCATCGATTTGTGGGAGGGGATATCAATAAGAGCTCAACAAATTATGTGTATCTTTTCTCAATATTATTACTGCAATGATTCATGCTTTAGTTTGGTTCACTGTAGAAGAATCTAGAATATATGTCAGTAAAGTAGATTGAATTTGCAAGATTTTTTAATCTTAACTTAATTGTTATTAAGAAGATATGAACATGTATCTCCAATCTCATGCTTCAGCCCAAAACAGCCTCGTAAATTAAGAAAGGGAAAAACGAATGAAGAAAATTACTAATTAATTAACAATTTTACAAAGATAATATCATGACTATTATATTACTGTTCTTTTCCAGGAGCAGTAATTATGGACGAGATGGCAGCGGCCACAGCGGCAGTGAAATTGGGATCAGCCGTGATGGCAGCGGTGAGCGTTTCGGTAAATGATGGATGATTTTTAACATGTTGAGGTTGATGAACGTGTTGAGATACTTGTAGACCTGAAAACTTGGATTGGTTATGTAAAACCTGAGGTATTGGAGGTGGTGGCATTGATGTAATAAAGTTTGTATGTTGAGGGCCTGATTGGAATGGAACTTGAAATTGTGCATTTGCAGTACTTCTTTGATTATAAGGCAATGAGTTTTGATTTTGAGTTAGGTCGAATATTATAGTTGGAAATGGAGCTGATGCTGAAATAGTCGCCATGCTTGACGAACATGGTAGCATAGTCCTTGCTAGGAAATTCGGATTCATTAATGCGCCATCTACACTTGGCATGGAACCTGAAAGCAATATATTTGCTGCAGCTGATGTTGTCGATGCCATAGCCATCGCTGCGGGTGGTAGGGGGTGGTTATGTGTACCTTCATAAGTTGTATTCAAAATTGTCCCATCCTCAGCACACCTTTGAACCTGTAGAATGCAATGACCTCAACTAATCAAACTCATGTAATATATATATCCGATTATCATATCAGGCTTAATATGAACATTATTAATATACCAGTTATTGGTGGTTACCTGTTTGCGCACTGGGCAACCAACAGCCATGGTACAACGATAATAAGCTCGGGGGCATGGATTGCCTTTTGCTATCTTTTGACCGTATTTTCTCCATTGACATCCATCGCTAATCTGTAAATATTGCAACTATTTCATTAAACATGTGAAATGTAAAAATTCATTACAGTGCTATAGTAAAGTGATGTACCAAGGGAGCTTCTGATCGGGCACGAACGGAGACACGAGCTTTCCTCATGGTTGCCTCTGTTGTTTGACCATTTGGCATTGAGGAAATCAATTTGGGGACCTTGTTAGCGATCCAACTTTCAGATTCTGGGCTTTCTTCTCTGCCAATAGTACCTTTAGCATGCCTTGTAACTTCAATATTATTGCGCGGTGATGTAGAAACTGTTCTTTCTTCTGATAACGAATGGGAATTATGACATAGCTCATCACCACTTCGACCTAATTCCAAGAATTTTCTTGGAACTATTGTTTCTTGATCAGACTTTGCTTCCACAATCTAAACAATTATATATACTCAATATTAGTACATTTGAATAGTTCTAAAATTTATTTATTTATTTCGAAATAACTATACGCATATATATACCTTGTGGTCATGTGTATTTGAAGTTGTTGAAACTTCTTGTTGCTGTTGCATCAGTGAGGCAAGATGCATCTGAAGTGCAGTATAATTATTGCTGACTTGGGTAAGCATCCCTTTCAAACGTTGATTTTCTGCGTTCATTTTTCTCAGATCAACTTGTAGTTGTGTCAACTGGTCATATGAATTATTAAGATTGAAATCAGACATATGTAATTCAATAAGGAAATTAACTGAATTACTCATATAGTCCAGTTTTTACCTCATTGTTGGATCTTTCATCTTCTACTATTATATCCGATGAAATTCCATCCTCTACCGTTGATTGATCACTTGCAGTCACAAGTTGCAAACCGGTCTATATATATAATATTTCAATACAATAGATCATTAGGAACAATTTCATTTCAAAAGTTGTGAACTAGAAAGATCAACTAGATGAGATTTACTTTACATTTATAACGGATTTGGATGGCGTAGTACTAGTATTATTGGAATCTTCCTTCTTTATAAAAACATGATCTATCTTCCTCTTATGATCAGAAAAGAAATCAACTTCCCTTTTTTCATGATTAGCAACTAATTGCTCTTGATCCCTACGGTTCATCATATGATTAAACCCAACAAACGGCTTGCTCTCAAGTGTAAGTCCACATCCTTTATCCATGAGAAACCAATTAATCAACAAATACTGAATATTGTGAAGATTTCTTTTTTTTTTTCTGAGAGAGAGAGAGAGATTGCAACGGAAAGAGGTATATAAAATGTTGAGATAGGAGACTATATGAGAAGTGAAGGTTACGTAGACCCAGAAACATGTTGATTGGATGCGTGTGGAGAAAAGGGTAGTTGTGGTCAAAGAGAAAATTTTGATAAAGTAACGTAAGGTGGGCGAGAGATGGCAAGACTCACTTTGACTTATTCACATTAAAGTAAAGAGGAAAAAGAAGAGGAAACCCAAGGGGCCGACTACTACGGCGGGTTCCACGTAATGAAAATGAACAGCTATGACAACCAAGTCAACTAGTTTCTAGGACAACCTTCTCATCTTACTCACCACTACCTCCTTTTTTCATTTTATTTTGTTATTCTCTTCTTTTATTGTTCATTGTTATGTTTAAAAATATATATCATATTTTTAACTTCAATTCAAATTAAATTGATATTAAATTTGATTTGATTAGGTTTGATTTTGAATTTTAAAAACTGATTTGGTTTTTGTTTTACTAAAAAAAATAACTATTGAACCGAGAAATTATATTGATAAATTTTGTAATTATTTATATATTATTCATAAATTAGGTTTAAGAACAATACACTTCACCAACGGTAAATTAAGAATTTCATCAATCATATTCATACTTTTTGAATAAAGAGCAGATATTTTTTAAAAATAAAAAGAAAAAATAATTATTATTTTTTAATTTAAAAGGACAACGTACAGCGTCAAATACTAAATGAGATCCTTCACTTACTTTGATTAGTAAAAAAAAATACTTTTCATGTTTTTAAAATAATATGCGAATCAAGAATTTTGTCTCCCTAACATAGGTATTAGGTAACAGTCAAACGATTTCATCTCAATACTTTGTTTATAGCTTGTAAGTATCTAAAATTCAATTTTAAACATATTAAATTAATTAAAAATTTACACTCGAAAAATGAAATGTGGTTACTATTTTTAAGAGAAAGTACATAATTTTAATTTTAAAATTGAATAAAATCACATTATGACTGATTAGGCGGTGACCAATTAATTTTACATATTGTTTCAAGGATAACGATCAAACTATTTGAAAGAGAGTAGATATAACCCTCCATTAGGTTTTGACTAAAAATTTATATATTTAATACTAATTCCATCTCAAAACAAAAGCTCTTAATTTTTCCAATTTCGAAGTCATCCCAAATATAGTGTACTTGAGTATTAAAGTCCAATTCTCAAGGTGTAATACACAACTTCATTATCTTTTTGCTGTTATATTCATTCTGTAATTTATTTCATTATTATAATTTCATTCATAAAATCTTAATCTAACTTATGTATCTTTAAATTATTCAGATAAATTTAATTATATTATTTTACTAGTTATAAACAAATTGTTACTCCGATCCATTATAATATCTCAAAAGTAAAAGAAAAGAATCCTCCCGCCTCCTCCTTCCCCTGTCTATACGGAAAATCCCAATTACACACTCCATTTTCAAGGATATCCTCTAATTTCCCCATTTAATACACCCTTATTTGATGAAACCATCTTCTCTATGCACGTTGGAGCTCTACTTTTTCGAATTCTTTTTACATGTGTATAAGTCACGTCAACAAGAGGTGATAACACGTCTTTAACCCCAATAGTCATCTTCCCAAATTTTATCTTAAATTTCTTCTTCTTCATCATCATTAATCTATGCTTCCGTTCTTTTTCTTTTTCAGAATTTTCTTTCTAAAATAGCAAGAATTTTTTGACACCGCTAATTTTTATTTCAAATCTTGAAGGTAGTGTTTGTAATATGCTCCAATTCTTACTTAGGGTTTGTAAATTGAAATTTAATTTTTCTCCATGTTTCTTAAAAATGGCAAATGGGAACTCCGCATCAAAATGGTGTACATAAGAGAAGAAATCAAACTCTAAAGAATATGATAAGAAATATAATTAGTCATTTTTCTTTATCAAAATCGCTTTAGGGAGAATTCGTAAAAACTATAGTTTACATATTAAACAGAGTCCCTAGCTGCGTGCTAACTAAAACCCTTATGAATGGTAGATTGGTAAGAAGCTTAATATTAGACACTTACATATTTGAGAATGTCCAGCTGAAGCAAAGCGTTACAAGCCTAATGAAAAGAAATTGGATTCAAGAATTATAGTTGCTACTTTGTTTGTTATTCGGAAAGATTGAGAGGTTTCAAATTTTATGATCCTCAAATTGATCTTTTTTCAAAACATAGAATGACAAATTTATTGAGGATGTTGATTATAAAGGAAATAATCAAAACAAATAAATTGCGTTTGAAAAAGAGTAATTTGATACATTCATTCTGTTACTAAAATTGATACGATAGTTTTACCAAATATTTTCCAAACTTATAAATTAGAATTATGTAAAAAAGCACAATAATATTAATTTTAAATGATTTTCAACTCGTAAATCAAGATCGTATAGAAAACACAATGATATCTCCTCAATAAAAATGGTTGCTTAGGTTTTGGTAGTTATTTGGTCCAATTTCTTAAAAAGTGTCTACGACGGTGCTACTCTATTTTGTCCTTAAAAAATCTAATGCATTATTCCTCTTGGCACGTAATAAAATTTTCAAGTTAATTAACAGATATTTTTCTTAAAAAAAAATAAGATTTTAGTAGTTTAATTGATTAATTATCTAAACTTTCACTTTTTTGGTGAATGATTGCTTAAGCCCATTTTCTCTACCCTACTTAATAGTAATAATTTTTTTTTAAAAAAAATTAATTGATTAAGGAAAATTCTCAATGATTTGATTAAAGAAGATGAACTTTTTTTCTTCTAGTCTTAATTTTTCATGGAAAAAAACGTATTCAAACAGCTAACAGACGAAGGAAAAGAGTCAAACTTTCTTTTTTTCTATCTTCACATGACAACTCTCATCTAACCCCACCTTGTCTTCCCATTGACATAGCAGATTTGGTTTTTGATTCAACTAATTTTATGAAGATTAATTTTAAGTTCTCTACAAGTTGAAGTGTGTATATATATGCGCGTCTTCATTCTTTTTTTCTTATACGATCATAAAAGTAATAATATATAAATAAAAATTTTGATTTGCTCTCAACTGATCGTGTCAACTAAACACTCGCTAACTAGTGATTTGAGGAGGTTGACACCTCAATTTGTCTCCATTATATCAATTGAATATTTCAACTTATAAAATGACCATCTAGACATCTTCAAAATTTTTGTGTCGCCGTCAACTAGATACTTTAATTTGTCTCTATTATATCATTTAAACACCTCAAATATACTTCATCTTATGCTACGGAAGTAAATCAAGCCTCAAATATCAGTAACCAATTATGAATATTGAAGCAAAGTGATTATTTATTATACTATCTTAATCCCTTCTTCTACAGGAGTCGATAGTGACATCTTGATATCGGACTCTTTATTGGTTCAAAAGTCCAAATAAAATGTAAATAGATTTCTCAATTTTCAAAGATCAAATAGAAAATAAGAAGGAAGAGAAGTAAAGTAAGAAGAGCAATTAATGGTTTCTCATTTATTAAAGGTCTCCTTGCATGCATGTCAATATTAAAGATGAATGAATGACGCTCCAAAATTAAACTCATTTTCCACCAGACCATATTTCTTGGTCTCACATTGCAACTGCCACCCTATACTTTTCTTGCTCTTTCTTTATTATAAATAAAAATTGTACTAAGTTCATACAGCCCACTATCCTGGCAACCTCAAAAGCATGCAAAGTAATCAAATAAACCTCCCCCACCCCAATAGAAAAAAAGACCTAGAGAAAGAAGAGAAAAATTGAGAGGACTTAGTAGAGTTAGTTGAGATTTGAAGAAAATTAATAAAATAAGTTGTATTTGTACATGAAAATACAATTGAAATTTATAAGTGAAGACACTCCCAAAGCCTTTTTTTATCTTTAAATTCTATATTTGAAGGATGCAGTTAAAATAGTTAGCCAATTTAATTTAATAAAAATAAAGATAAAGAACTCATGTGTTAGAAGATGCATAAAAGAAGATAATCAAACATTTTTGTTATTTATGAAACTTATCTTTTCTTCAATTGAAAATTTATTTTCTTTTCATTTTTGAAAAAAGCTTTTTTATTACAAAATATATATATATATATATATATTTTAGAGAAATCCTTTAGCAAACATTTTGAAGGTAGGAATACTTGAAAACACTTTCCTTACCAAACATACCCCACAATAGACAATATTGAGGTTGATGAAGACAAAAGGAGAGTTGACTAAGATTCCATTGACCCTGATTACCAATCCCCACGTGGCTTACACATTGACGTAGAAAATAGCTGCCTGTCGTTAGGTTGGGATTGGACCATTCAAAACAACAAAACAAAAAAGAAGATAAGGCAGCCATGCAATGGCTTATTGAGTTTTTGTGATGGAATATTACTATCACATTTCACACGCTTCTCTTCTGTACTCCTTGAGAACAAAGATGAAAGGATTTTGGCATCTTTAGTTTCCTCCTTTTTAAGTTAGCAGACAAATAAAATTACTAATTTGATTTTCTTACACAATTCTCAAAAAAAGCACTTGTCTCTTGTCTACATTTTGTTCACTGCGGTCCAAATATTCTTTCAGATTCGCAATCCATACAAGAAATTTACATTAAACAATATTAATTTATTTATGTAAGTGAAAATTGAAGTGAGATCACGTATTAATTAATCATTACTATATATAAAATATCATATATTAATTTGTGTGGAGTAAATACCAATCGGGTGTGTGCATATATGTTCTCTTTTTTCATATACAATTTCATCAAGCAATGATCTTTGAAGTGCTTAGATAACACAAAATTCATTTTTAAACTATCGGTTAATTTCGGAAAGTAATTTGTTTTTTTTTTTTAAATAAGTGTCAAAAACACATCTAAATTATAATCTTTTTTGAGTTTCATACCTGAACTAGTGGAAGTGTGAGTTTCATACCTAAACCATCACTTATTAGTTTGAGAAACACACTTCAGTGGTGTATGTAATACACCCCAACTAATAAGTGATAGTCTAGGTATGAAACTCACACTAAACTTCCCAATAGTTTAGGTATGAAATAATTTAGATGCATTTTTTATACTTATCTCTTCTTTCTAAAGTTATTTAATTTTATAAGAAAATCCATTTCCAAACAGCCACTTGAGTGAATAATTTAAACTCTGTTATATAATTAGTGTAATAAGACAAGAAAACGGATATGCATTTTTATAAGATTTCATGTATGATGTCCTGAAGTGATTGCCAGTGACCTGAGCAACCATGGATGCTGCCAACAAATAACCTTCTCTAGAAAAGGTTGCGGCCAGCAACGTCTGGCCACCTTTTCTCAGCGGAGAACAATTATCACAACCTACCTACCAATTAAACTTACGTCTCTTAATTTTACACTTAATTTCAAATTTGCGCTTATCATTAATTATGGTTAGTCTCCTATTACTTTTTTTTCAAAATATTATATTTATTATATTTAACTAGTGATTTGGTAAAAGTACCTCTATCATTTACTACTTCTTAATACATATGCCAAACTAATAGTGGATGGAGGAACTATTTTTTTTCAACTTTGCCTTTAGCATTTATTATTAGAGAATTAGGAGTAATGTAAATATACAAATATTAAAGAATTAATACAGGATATGTTAGTCAAACTACACTTTTAATGATTTTTTTTCAAGACTTGTGCCTTATCATGTCAACTAAAAAAATGGAGGAAGTATTATTTGTCTTCTAATTCCATCAGTTAATTAAGTACCGTTTTGTTTATTTTCTTCTTTTTTCGCAAATCGAAAAAGAATGGCAATCCAAAATAATGCAAGTTCATGGTAACTACTATCAGAATGATCCATCTGATCACTGGCAGCTAATAAAAGCAGTTGTCCAGAATTGATTTTTTCTAGCCTTTTATCATTTCAAAGCTCAAATTCCTAATTTTTCTATAGTTCCCTAAAGAGAAAATCAATGGTACAATCCTTACACCGCAGGAAAATTGAAGTAGGTTGATCTTATGAAGGAGAAATTCAATCCTAATTTGCAACAAGAAAATGGAATTAATTTTTGGTCATTCAATTCCTAGTAAGCAAATTAAATGCCTAATATTACATGAACGAAGAAAAAGTAAACAAAAGATGAATATGATTGAAAACCTTTAATATGCTACATATTATCGTGAAGTTTTATATGGATGACCAATTCTTAAAAAAATGAGAGCTCAAATTCCCAAGAAATGCAATATTAAAGGAGATTGCTGGATTGATAGACATATTCTGATAAGACTCAGTCATATGAAAGATTGTGTCAATATGATATCAGAGAATGTATACTACATAGTTGCCAAGGATGAACTAACCTATTAAATGGGGCCTCTTATCTATGATGCAAAATTTAAACGAGAAGAGAAAAAGTCTCACGCCATATCTGTTACGCTCCAAGTCTACATCCTGAACGTGGCAGGCATTCAAAAATCATATCATTACTAAAAGAAATAGTGAATATCAATCTCAAAAATATCGGCCTCCGATGAAAGTTGGTAATGTTTTAGTTCAAGAAGTCGGTATTGTTAAAAACAATTTAAAAATAAAAAAACTTGAGAAAATCAAATGCGGAAAAACAACATATCAACCTCCAGAAGTCAAAACGTTTCTCGGAAAAAAAATACAAGAAAATCGACTTCTTGTAATTGGTATTGAATTTAATAAATAAATTAAAAGTCCTTTTTCAATTAAATCTAAATTAAAAGCAGGTTTTATGTAAAATAAAAAGTAAATTAATGTTAATGCCGACCTTCGAATGTCGGTATTAACATGATCAATTTTTTTTTTATTTTACTTTAATGTGATACTGACCTCTGGAGGTCAGTATACATTATATTATCTAATTATTTCTAACAAAATGAACATAAGTCAATTTTTTAAAAATATTTATCATTATTTTCATAATTTGTATAACGTTAAATTTTACGCTTATGATTAATTCTTTTAAAAGTGCAACATCTTTTTATAATTTTTTTACAAAATTAGAATTCATGAGATAGATAATAGAACACCGATAATTCACGTTCAGATATGAAATAACATTGATATATATATATATATATATATATATATATATATATATATATATAGAGAGAGAGAGAGAGAGAGAGAGAGAGAGAGAGAGAGAGAGAAAGTTATATCAGAGTTTGTATATGTCCAAACTTTATATATGTGTATATATACACACACCTTCTACTAGTTTATGAGTCTATTTTTTTCAAATTTTAAACCCCACTACCAAAAGTGATCGTATTTATGCTGCTAATTAAATTTAAGTATGAAATATGTTGATATAGGTAGAATGTAATAAATGTAAACTACTATTGCTATACTCGTTAACAAATCAAATCAAGTTCTATAAAATCAACCTTCATGGATAATCGATGATTTTTTGTTTACAAATATTTGTTTAAAAAAAATAAGCATATATGTAAATAATATATAAAAATGTTCTACAAATTTGACTTCAATTGATTGGTAAATTTAAAATTTATATTTGCAGAATATCAATATCCTAAGATTGGTATTCATTACATAATTTTATTTTAGTTAATAAATTTTCACCTCAAGGGATTGATATGTTTTCATTATTATTTTGTGTAAATAATATTGACTTCTTGAAATAGGTGATTTTTAGATATTTATTTTAATATTAATCAACAAAATCGACCTTAAGAGATTGATATTATAAAGTCTACCATCTATATTAATAAAGGTTTTTTTTTAAAAAAAAAAGAATATCGACTTTTGGAGGTTGGTATCTTTTTAAAAAATTAAAATACCAACTTTTGGAGGTCAGAAAATTTTAGATGGACCCGCCTTTCTTTTTTGCCAAATATACTTTGATTTTTTCTTAAAAAATCCCTAAGTCCTAAATCAGTACTTTCTCTTCACTGCTAGGTTTTTCGGCATTTGGGAGTGTTCTTCACTAGTGGTCCTCCGCTCTTCGCCGGACTATTGAGGTATGCTTACTTTCTCTTCATTGTTAAGGCAATCATCCTTTTCTCCTTCTGGATGCTCTTCATGTCAAAATGCTATTCTTTTTCTTTTTTTTCTAAAAAATAAATAAATAAAAGTGATTTTCTGACATAAATGTGTTGAATACGATACATGAGACTTCTCAGAAGATGTTGTTACTCATCATGCTTCAATTGTTTGGTGCCTGTTATTTGTTCATCAACTCATTTGCTAGTGTTAGAGTGAATGTCATAGTTTCTTTGTGGAACTCATTTGCTAGTGTTAGAGTGAATGTCATAGTTTCTTTGTGGAATAAATAACTTAATTTGAATCAGTTGTGAATATACACCCTAAACTTTAAATTCGAACGCATAATAAAGGGCTTGATTTTTGTTTTGTCTTGAATATAGTAAATACATACAACTAACGTGAATCTCAAACAATTTCGATAGAAACAATTAACAAAAACAAATTCAAAGTTAAACTAAGAATCAAGAGGGAGTATCATTAAATATCATGAAGTTTTAAAAAGATATTATAACTAGCTATGAGAAAAATGCAAAATTATTCTAATTAATAATTGATTTATATCAAAAGTGTGATGTGCTTATTTCTCTTTTAGGAGTTCCAAAAGATTCAACATTCAAAGATTCTCTCTCTTTTTCAGTCAGAAGCAAATAATTATTTTAAATGGGTAAACAAAAAATGTTCATTTTGTTTGATTTCATAAATTTCAATATAGATGAATTTTATACTATTTTTGTTGCTAAGTCATATTGTACTATTGTTCAATTTAATTTTGTTCTTTTATCTCTCCTTTTTAATTGGGGTTGGGGGGGGGGGGGGGGGAGTTGTGTGTGTGTTTTTTCAAATGGCTTTTGAAACACATCTAAACCATGGTAAAATACTACACCCTATTCTAATATTGAAAAATATGGTTCCTAACAATAGAAAACATGTCTCTAACTCTTCCATGATGCCTTGTACTACTACTCGTGTTTATTTTTCACCTTTTAATGAAAATTTTAACATAAAATTGCTTAAATTTCATATGCAGTGAATACCTTGTAAGTTCAGGGATATAATTCAATTAAAGGTTCCAATATTCAACATCGGTGAGCTCACTATCACCAACCCCTTCATCTCTAGCCCAAATTAAAAAGAAAAGGTCAAGAGGTATTATTTTCATGAAAATCTTAATCATTATATACTAGATTATTTTTTTAATTCAATACACTTGCATTTTTCTTAGGGTTGGTTTGATTTTTTAGAGCTTGCTTTAGTGATAATGTATTTGTTTAGGCATAAGCATTGACACTAGTTGATACTATTGATGACAAAATTAAATTCTTGCAATATCAATTTATGTCCACCTATTGTTAACACTAGTTGATCCTATTGATGAGAAAATTAATTTTCTTGCAAGATCAATTTGTGTCCACCTAGTGTTAACATTAGTTGAACCTATCGATGACAAAATTGATTTTTCTTGCAAGATTGATTTGTGTCCACCTAGTGTCAACATTTTGCCTTAATTTGATGATAATGTGTTTGTTTTGCATAAGTGTCAATACTTAGTTTTTACTTGGTGCTAATGTGTTTGTTTGGATAAGTCGCGACACTTAGTTTTTATTTGGTGATAATGTGTTCGTTTTGCATATATGACAACACTTACCTTTTATTTTGTGATGATGTGTTTGAAACTAGTTTGGAATTAATCTAGAAATAGTTTAGAAGTAATGTGATTTAGTTATTGAAATTGGTAAAATCAAAATTAATACTTAATCACTATAATTTAAAGTTTAAAATTATTATTATTATTTATGTAGATAGAACGTGATTGTAGTTGGATGTATAATAGAAACAATCCTGGTCGAGTGGGTATGATTCTAGAATTTGTAGAAGGTGTCACTTGATTTGTAAATTATGCAAAGACACTTGATTCCTTTTTTACTTCAGGATCGATTAGGTATCATTGTGTTAACTATGAAAATGTGAGACATCAAACAACAGAGAATGTTTCTCTACATCTTATGAAGAATGGGTTTAAACCAGGGTATACAGTTTGGACTAGTCATGGAGAAGTTGAAAGTAACAATAGGTTTAACAGCTTTGTTGTTGGTGAAAGTAGTAGATCTATGGAACATAATTATGTTAAGGATTCTAGAATGTCAAATATGGTTGATGATGTTTTTGGGCTACATTTGAATTTGGGGAAAATGTGGAAGAAGCTCCTATTGAAGAAGCAAATACTTGATGCTAGTCATCATTTATTCAACGAGAGTCCCACTCTAAATTGTCTGTTGCAGTTAGATTGTTAAGTATTAAGACTCATTAAAATGTTGCTCAAGGAGCAATGTACTCTATGATAGATCTCATGAATGAATTAGTTGATCCCAATGTAGACATGTATGATTCTTATTATAAGGCAAAGAGTTTGGTATCTAAGTTAGGGCTCTCCTCGAACAGAATTGATTGTTGTGAAAATGGTTGCATGCTATAAGGATGATAAAGATCCAGAATCTTGTAAGTTTTGTAGTCACCCTCGTTATAAGCATGGTTCTGGTGGAAAGAAACTTGCTATTAAGGCAATGCACTATTTACCTCTAATACTAAGATTGAAGAGGTTGTATGCATCAAATAGCTTTGCTCCCCACATGACATGACATAGTGAAAATAGAAGACCATCCGATGTCATGTGTCATCTATCAGATGGCGAGGCATAGAAATATTTTGATAGAACTTATCCAGATTTTGTTGTTGAACCAAGGAATGTTAGGTTGGGCGTATGTGCTGATGGTTTCACCCTTTTTATAGTTGGGATTGCACCATATTCTTGTTGGCCTGTGTTTATTACATTGTATAATCTTTAACCTAAGATGTGCATGACAAGCCTATATATATATATATATATATATATATATATATATATATATATAATTGTGTCATTTCTGGTCCACGTAATTCAAAAGGTTCGATTGATATGTATCTATAACCTTTGAGTGATGAGTTGAAATTGTTGTGGTATGAAGGAGTTGAAACACGGGAAATTTCTCGTAAGCAAAATTTCAACTTGTGTGTTACTTTAATATGGACTATTAATGATTTTCGTGCTTATGAAATGTTGTCGGGATGGATAACATGTGGAAAGTTATCATGTCCTTATTGCATGGAAGATACTAAATCATTTACATTGAAACATGACCGAAAAAATTCATGGTTTGACTGCCATCGTCGGTTCATGCTACCTAATCATGAGTTTAGAAGAATGAAATATACATTCAGAAAAAATAAAACCGAAAAAGATGGTTCTCCGCCAGTATTAACAGGTCATGATATAAGAGAGAGAGAGAGTTCAAAATTTTTCAAAGGTAACTGAGGAACCACCATACAAATTTAATGGGTATGGTATTGCACATAATTGGACTAAACAGAGTATATTTTGAGAGTTACCTTATTGAAAGGATAATCTACTCAAACATAATCTTGATATCATGCACATTAAAAAGAATTGTTTTGATAATTTCCTCAACACTGTAATGGATGTGACTAAAAAGACAAAAGGTAATGTTAAGGATAGACTTGATTTACAAGAACACTATAGACGTCTAAAGTTACATTTACAGGAGTCTGTCAACAACAAGTTGCTTAAGCCCAAGGCTAGTTATTCATTCATAATGGAACGGAAGCGGAAAATTTGTGATTAGGTGCAAAGCTTGAAGATGCTAGATGGTTATGCCTCGAATATGGGAAAGTGGATTGACATAGAGCATGGAATATTACATAGGATGAAAAGTCATGACTGTCATGTTTTCATGGAACAATTACTTCTGATTGCTTTTTGTGAATTTCCTAAAAATGTATGAAAATCGATGGCAGAGATCAATTTGTTGTTTAAAGATGTGTGTTCCAGCACATTAAGTGTCACGACCCGGGAGTAAGGCCTAGATGAGACACGACGAGTGGGAACCCGAGAGTCCCCAAACAAGCCTCAATATCTGAATTCACATCATCGATTCGGAAAGAACATTCAAATAGTAACACATAGTTCTAAGGGATAGGAGGATAGGACTCACGCTAAGAGGCAATACGGGGCTTGGGACTTTCCACATTTCCACACCAAATATGCATATAACCAAATACGACATTTCCATAGATCAATCCATATGAATACATAAATCAAATACCACGCATAGCATAAAGATTTTAGAGAGTCTACATGTTGTCCAACAAATGCCTCTAATCAAGATGGAACGGGGGCCAGGACATGTTCCGGCTCACCCTCAAATAAGAAAGGAAATTTGAGATAACATAAGTAGAGGGAAGATGGCTTGTCCTCGGAGGATGAGACTCACCACAAGTACACTTCTGGATCGGACTACTCATCGAACAATTGGTAATCGAAATGCTCAGCCCCTACATGGTAAAATCATGTAGGCATAGAGTATGCGTTAGTACGTTTGAATGTACTAAGTATGCGGGCATGCAATGCATATGACTTGTTAATCCTGCACTTGGATGTTAGATAACAAAGGCACATATTATAGAAAGAATCATGTAATCAAGGGAGAAATATACAAGATGCCATGAAATTCATGATGCATGAATAAAATGATGCTCATTTTTAACGGGGATGTGACCTCAACCGACATGTGTAAGACCAAGCAAGCTATAACTTGAAATCCCGATGAATATCCCTCACTGGTACAGAGGTTGTCTACTTGCCAAAAGTAAACCATACTTCACCTTACGGGAACATATCCCATTTCGTATAAAGCAACCCCCTTACGGGAACATATGCCTTTTCTGTAAGGATTTTTCATATCATAATAGTTCTTCACCTTACGGAACATATCCAATTTCGTATGAAGCAACCTTCCTTACGGAAATGTATCCCATTTTGGATAGGATTCTCATAACATATGCTAGGCACATAGTTCGAGGAAAGGGAGATGTCTCTTGGGGATAGCCCTGACACCCCCAATCCATCGGTGCTAAGTCGGCATCCCACGAGAATACTTATACATATACGTGCTTTCAAGAAATACAATGTTCATTTCAAATCATAATTCATTTCAAAATCCGTCAATGCACATTTAGGCTCAAATGCCAAATCATATATCATAGTCATGATACTCATGCAGGGATAGCTCATCTACCTATACCAGATGGTGCATGCACCCGAGATGGCCAAAGAGCCATAATCATAAGACATGTATGTGATCACATTCTTGTCATAACCAACGTCTTATCATAATCATATCAAAATCATTTCATAAAACATAATTGGGTTTAACCCACTTCATAGTTTCCATAATGATCATGTTCATGAATGCAAATGCAATGCATGATGTGAGGATAGCATGGGTAACATAGATTCAAGTTAAAATCAACATCGTAATATTAAATTGAATAAATCCATAATTAAATCAACATCTAAATCATAATATAAATCAATCATGCATAAATCAACTTTAAAGGGGATATACATGTTCATAACTTCATAACTCAATGTAAATCATCATAATAGTGATCAAAGTAAATTAAAATCATGGATAAAGTACAACTCATACATCAATTAGATTTAATAAAATCAAATAATGAAAACTCACATTTAAAGTAAACTAAATTAATGAAATCAATTGAAAGGAATTTTAGGTCTTCTTGGTTGATAGGGACCAAGAATCAATTCCACATACCTTGATTGAGGAGTTAAATTTGGGGAAGGACCTAGCTTGAATTTGAACTCCAATTAAATCCCAGCCTTGAATCTTTAGAGGGGAGAGTAAGGAGTATTTGGGGGGTGATTTTATGAGGGGTAGAGGGTTTAAAGAGAATAAATTAAGAGAGGAAGGATATCAGTTGAGTTACAGCTTGTTTGGATGATGGTTTTTCATGGTATGATATGGTATGATTACTAAGAGAACCACGTTTGTTTTGATTGTTTCATTAATTATATGGTATGGTATGATTTAGTTTCATGGTTCTGTAACCATGAAACTCCTCACTTTCTGAAACCACCAATTTGGTGGTATCCCATGGTTTCCTTATTTGTTTTTTCAATTTTACCCTTATTCAAATCTAAATAGTTCTTTTATCCTTTATTCTTTATTATATTATTTTTGTATTACTTATTTTTCACCGCATCAACTTTTGAAACTTTTTTTTCGCCTCTCCTTTTTTTCACGTTTTAACCTATTTTTTGAGGTCTTTTTTTTTGAAAAAAGTTCTTACTTTTTTTTTTGTTTTCTTACATTGTTTGTATGGTTTGGAAATATATTAGCTTGTATGTTTCCCTACTTGATTCTATGTATTTATTTTTTTTAAAAAAATTATCAAAAAAAAATATTGTGAAATTTAATATTTACACTAATTAAGGACATTTTTGTAAATCTATAAGTTATGATACAGTACCATACAATCAAATCAAACAACAAATTATCATTATGCAGTAGCAACTCATACTGTCTATCCAAACATTGTATGGTATTGTACTGTACGATATCATACCATACCATACAGTACCATACATTATGAAACCATGGCAAACCACCATCGAAACAAGCTGTTAGGGGGTTTAGGATAGGTAAAAAGTCACAATTCATAATTAAAATAAATCGAAATTACATAAACGCCATTAATGAAACGGGCAAAATTTGAACCATCAGGTCCATATGGTCCCCTACACAATCCATGAGTCGTCACATGAACCGTGAACAGTGACCGTAAAACGTCACTTAGACAATTTTCGCAGTGCCAACACTTGGAATTTATCCGAGGCTAAGGGGGTACCGTACGGATGACTACACGGGTCGTGTCAAGGGACGTTTGAGGACACTCAGAAAATTTCCACAAGAAAAAGTTATGAGACGGTAAATTCATACTTAGAAAAACTTAAGTAGCGAGCCACACGGAGCGCCACACGGACCGTGACACGCCACATGGACCATGTGGGTGGCCGTGTGCCCTCACTTGGTCCGAAATCTTCAGTCGCATTCCACTTCGTCGAAACCTTGGCCAAGCACCCCTCCATGGGAGGCCATACGGTTCGTGTGGCTTCACATGACCCCTGTGGACCTTCCATGGAGCGACGCTGGGCAAATTTTTCGCTCGGAGCGATACTAAGGCGTCCGACAAGGCCGCTCGAAAATCTGGGTCCTTACATCATCTCCCTCTTGGGAACATTCATCCCCGAATGTGCAACAACACGACTTGAAAGCTTGCCTTATGACATGAAACATCTGAACACAAGGTATAATGCATAATTCATTAAATCATAAAGTCTTAAAAATCCATTTCAAATGTATTCAAATCATTCAAACATCATAAAAAAATCATTTTCGTGCACATGTATGCATGTCATGTCATGACACTCAAGAGTGAAAGAATTAGGACTATTAGAAGATGATCGACCTAGTACCTTAGGCTTGAGTAGATTTTTAAAAGTGGGGATATCGCTTCATCATGTCTAGCTCTGCCTCCCGTGTAACACTCTCTACGTGTTGATTCCTCCAAAGCACCTTCACCGAAGCCACATCCTTTTTACGTAGCTGCTTTACTTGTCTATCCAAGACCTCCATCAGGGTTTCCTCATAAGACAAGTTTTCTACAACCTCAATTCCTTCCAAAGGCACAATGGTGCTAGGATCACCAACTAGCTTCCTCAACATAGACACATGAAAGACCGGGTGAATGTAATTCAAGTCCGGAGGCAACTCCAACCTATAAGCCACGCTCCCAGTCCGCTCAACGATCTCATAAGGGCCAACATACCGAGGGCTTAACTTGCCCTTCTTACCAAAACGCATCACACCCTTCATTGGCGAAACCTTCACATATACCCAATCACCAACATGAAACTCAAGATCCCTTCCCCTAACATCCGAATAGGACTTTTGGTGATTTTGTGTCGTTTTCAACCTTTCTCTAATTACTTTCACTTTTTCCATAGTTTCTATCACTAAATCTGGGCCAATCAGTGCCACCTCTCCCAACTCAAACCATCCCACCGATGACCTCCACCTTCTCCCATATAAGCCCTCAAACGGTGCCATACCAATGCTAGCATAGAAGCTATTATTATAAGCAAATTCAATGAGTGGAAGGTGATCATCCCAGTTACCCTTAAACTCCAAAACACAAGCCCTCAACATATCCTCTAAGGTTTGAATAGTCTTCTCCGCTTGCCCATCGATTTGAGGGTGAAAAGCGGTGCTTAACTTAATCCTAGTTCCAAGTCCCTTTTGAAATGATCTCCAAAAGTGGGAGGTGAATTTGGCGCTACGATCCGATATGATAGATCTAGGCACACCATGCAGTCTCACCAACTCTTGGATGTACAACCTCGCATACTCCTCGACGCTATAGGTAGCCTTGACCGGTAGGAAATGAGTCGACTTAGTCATCCGGTCAACGATGACCCAAATCGAGTCGTATTGCTCTGGGTCCGAGGCAATCCAACAACAAAGTCCATATTCACATCTTCCCACTTCTATGTGGGAATCTCAATCTTGAGCCAAGTCACCGGGCCTTTGGTGCTCTACCTTTACTTGTTGATAACTCGGACATTCGAATACGAACTTAGCGATGTCCTTCTTCATACCATGCCACCGAACACTTCTCTCAAATCCCGTACATTTTAATAGACCCCGAGTGAATAGAATAATGAGAGTTGTGAGCCTTACTCATGATCAACCTTCTAAGATCACCCATATTCGGAACAAAAAACCGATCTTAGTACCGGAGCACACCATCTCCCCCTTGGGAGAACACTTCGATCTCCTTTTCGGCAACCAACTTCTTCAATTCAATTAATGATGGGTCTAAATCTTGCTTAGCTTTTACATCAACCACCACGGAAGATTCTGCCCCACTCTGAACATGGATACCACCATTGCTCAAATCAGCTAACCTGACACTCAACCTAGCCAAGCGGTGAACATCCCTTGCTAACTCTTTCCTTTCCTCTCCAATATGTGCCACACTTCCCATAGATAGCCTACTGAGAGCATCGACCACCACATTGGCCTTGGCGGGATGATATTGAACACTCATGTTGTAATCCTTTAGGAGTTCCAACCATCTCCTTTGCCTCAAATTGAGATCTCTTTGAGTGAACAATATATTGCAAACTCTTGTGATCAGTGAACACATCGACATGAACTCCATACAAATAATGCCTCCAAATCTTCAAGTGGAAGACTACTGCCGCCAACTCAAGATCATGCATTGGGTAATTACGTTTATGCGCCTTCAACTGCCTTGATGCATACGCTATTACATTACTATGTTGTATAAGCACACAACCCAACCCAATCTGCGAGGCATCACAATACACCCGATCCTTTAAAGTTTGGAAACTCCTCTCGCATTCATCTGACAATACAAACTTAGCCTTCTTTTGGGTCGATTTAGTCAACGGGAATGCAATAGATGAGTACCCTTCAACGAACCTTCTATAATATCCCTCCAACCCTAGAAAGCTTTGAATATCTGAAGGAGTCAAAGGTCTGGGACAATTCTTCATGGACTGAGTCTTCTTTGGATCCACCTTGACACCATCACCTGATACCACATGTCCGAGGAAAGCCACTTTACCCAACCAAAATTCACATTTGCTAAACTTAGTATACAATTACTTCTCCTTCAAGGTTTGGAGAACCATCCTCAAATGATCCCCTGCCTGCTCACTTCGGGAGTAAATAAGGATGTCGTCAATGAAGACCACCACAAAACTGTCAAGGAATGGCTTAAACACCCGATTCATCAGGTCCATGAACATGGCCGGAGCATTGGTTAAACCGAACAACATCACCACGAACTCAAAGTACCTATACCTTGTCCAAAAGGTTGTTTTAGGAATGTCAGACTCCCTAACCTTCAACTGATAATACCCAGAACGAAGGTCAATCTTTGAGAAATGAGTAGCCCCTTGAAGCTGGTCGAACAAGTCATCAATCCTGGGCAACGAATACTTATTCTTAATGGTCACATTATTTAGGTGCCTATAGTCAATACACATCTGAAGAGATCCATCCTTCTTCTTTACAAACAACACGGGAGCACCCCACAACAGTATACTAGGCCTGATGAAACCTTTCTCCAACAAATCCTTCAATTACTCTTTTAACTTTTTCAACTTCGCCGGCGCCATACGATAAGGAGGAATAGAGATAGGCTGAGTATCCAGAAGAAGATCTATGCCGAAATCTACCTCCCTTTCAGGAGGAATACTGGGCAAGTCTTTGGGGAACACATCCGAAAATTCATTCACCACAGGAACCGACTCAAGAGTAGGCACTTCGGACTCCGTATCCTTGATGCTCACAATATGATAAATGCACCCCTTGGAAATCCTTTTTCGTGCCTTGAGGTAGGAAATAAACCGACCTTTAATAGATTAGTCACTTCTCGCCGGGAGGTTGGAACTTGACCTTCCGAGTTCTACAATCTATAGAGGCATTTGATGCATGCAACCAATCCATCCCTAGAATCACGTCAAAGTCGAACATATCAAGTTCCACAAGAGCACACGAAAATTTTTGTGCAACACAAAAATAGGGCAACCATGATAGACTCTATGTGCAATAACAGATTCACCAATGGGTGTATAAACTGAGAAGGGGTCCTTCAAAATCTTGGGACTCAAACCAAATTTAACAGCCAACAGAGGAGTCACAAAAGACAAATTTGCACCCGGATCAAGCAAAACATAAGCATCAAAATCAAAGTCTTTTAATATACCAGTCACAATATTCGGAGCTTTCTCAACATCCTGGCGGAAGTGGAGTGCATAGAACCGATTGTTCCTTGGGGAAACACCTTGGGGAGCTCTTTGTTGGCCTTGCCCGCCTTGGGCCACCTGATCTTGGCCTCTACGGGCATTCTTAGGATGATCAGCAACCTTGTGATTTTTATCACCATACCCATAGCAAACACCCAAATCCCTCCAAAAAACTCCCGTGTGGGTATTCCCACATTTGTTACATAGAGGATACTACTGTCCACCACCAATCGGTGCCCTAGGAGGAGATACCCAAGCATTAGTGACCCGAGCACCGGAGCCTTGGCCCCGTTGGAAGTGAACGAAGCCAGCACTTCGAGAACCAGAGAATCCACCATCAAAACGGGTCTTCTTCGGATCGTGAACCCTTCTCTCCTTGAGTTTCTCCCCTTCGATCTGTTCAACATACACTATGAGTCTAGCAATATCCATATCTTGTATGAGCATGGTATTACAACATTCTTTTACAAGAAAATCAGAGATACCAGAAACAAACTTGTGCATCCTTGCACGGGGGTCAGCCAAAAGTGATGGAGCATACTTGGAGAGCTTTGTGAATTTGAGGGCATAGTCCCTCACACTCATACCTCCTTGCTTGAGGTTGATAAACTCAATCATCTTGGCCTCTCTAAGCTCAAGGGCGAAGAAGCGATCCAAGAACGCAAATCTGAACTCTTCCCAATTGACATCACCATCGCAAACCCTCTTCATAGACCATTGGGTATACCACAATTGAGCTACAACTTTGAGTTGGTAGGCAGCCGATTCAGCCTTCTCTTCAAAAGTGACACTCATAATGTTCAGAATCTCGGTGAGCTCATCGATGAACTCTTGAGCATCCTCATCGGCCTTCGACCCATGGAACTCCGGAGGATTCATTCGGGTGAAGTCCCTCACCTAGAAGCTAGCATAAGATCCCGTGGCAGATTAGCCTGCCTTGTTTGAGATGTCACCACCCGAGCAAGCATGGAAAAGGCTATATGGAACTCACCGTTTGAGATGGGTTGATTCATAGGCTATTGAGGTGCCTGCTCTTCATTAGCCAGAGCCAGACTTATATGGGGTCTTCCTCGAGGTATCTTCTGAAATGGAGCAACGACGCTGTCAAGATATGGAAACTAATTTCACAAGTCTTAGCACAACATAGGACATGAAGAGGTGAGGCAATTCCTAGAACGTCTCTGTAGCCTCCCACTCATAGGCACATGAAGAGGTGAGGCAATTCCTAGAACATCTCCGTAGCCTCCCACTCATAGGCATGGTGCACCTCACACCCATAAATAGGACTCCACTTGACGCGGCACGTTGGACTTCGAGAACCATTTATAAACCTAGTGCTTTGATACCATCTTTTGTCATGACCGGGGACTAGGGCCTAGATGTGACACGGCAAATGGAAACCCGAGAGTCCCCAACCAAGCCTCAAGTATGCAAATTCACATCATCGGTTCGGAAAGAATATTCAAATAGTAACACATAGTTGTAAGCGACAGGAGGATAGGACTCACGCTAAGGGCAATACAGGGCTTAGGACTTTCCACACCAAATATGCATATAACCAAATACGACATTTCCATAGATCAATCCATATGAATACATAAACCAAATACCACGCATAGTATAAAGATTTTAGAGAGTCTACATATTGTCCAACAAATGCCTCTAATCAAGATGGAACAGGGGCCAGGACATGTTCTGGGCTCACCCTCAAATAAGAAAGGAAATCTGAGATAACGTAAGTAGAGGGAAGATGACTAGTCCTTGGAGGATGGGACTCACCACAAGTACAATTCTGGATCGGACTATACGTCAAACGGTTGGTAATTGAAATGCTCGGCCCTACATGGTAAAATCATGTAGGCATAGAGTATGCGTTAGTATGTTTGAATGTACTAAATATGCGGCATGCAATGCATATGACTTGTTAATCCTGTACTTGGATGTTAGATGACAAGTGCACATATTATAGAAAGAATCATATAATCAAGGGAGAAATATATGAGATGCCATGAAATTCATGATGCATGAATGAAATGATCCTCATATCTAACGGGGATGTGACCTGAATCGACATGTGTAAGACCAAGCGAGCTATAACTTGGAATCTTGATTAATATCCCTCACCGATACAGAGGTGGTCTACTTGCCAAAGGTATATCATACTTCACCTTAGGGGAACATATCCATTTCATATGAAGCAACCCCCTTATGGGAACATATCCCATTTCGATAAGGATTTTTCATATCATAATAGTACTTCACCTTACAGGAAATATCCTATTTTGTATGAAGCAACCTTCTTTACGTGAACATATCCCATTTCGGATAAGATTCTCATAACATATGCTAGGCACATAGTTCGAGGAAAGGGAGAGGGCCCTTGGGGATAGCCCTGACGCCCCCAATCTATCGGTGCTAAGTCGGCATCCCACGAGAATACTTATACATATACGTGCTTTCAAGAGATACAATGTTCATTTCAAATCATAATTCATTTCAAAATCCTTCAATGCACATTTAGGCTCAAATGCCAAATCATATGTCATAGTCATGATACTCATGCAGGGATAGCTCATCTACCTATACCAGATGGTGCAAGCACCCGAGATGCCCAAAGAGCGATAATCATAAGACATGTATGTGATCACATTCTTGTCATAACCAACGTTTTATCATAATCATATCAAAATCATTTCATAAAACATAATTGGATTTAACCCACTTCATAGTTTCCATAATGATCATGTTCATGAATGCAAATGCAATGCATGATGTGAGGATAGCATGGGTAACACAGATTCAAGTTAAAATCAACATCATAATATGAAATTGAATAAATCCATAATTATATCAACATCTAAATCATAATATAAATCACCCATGCATAAATTAACTTTAAAGGGGACATATATGTTCATAACTTCATAACTCTATGTAAATTATCATAATAGTGATCAAAGTAAATTAAAATCATGGGTAAAGTACAACCCATACATCAATTGGATTTAATAAAATCAAATAATAAAAACTCACATTTAAAGTAAACTAAATTCATGAAAATCAATTGAAAGGAATTCTGGATCTTCTTGGTTGAAAGGGACCAAGAATCAATCCCACATACCTTGATTGAGGAGCTGAATTTAGGGAAGGACCTAGCTTAAATTTGAACTCCAATTAAACCCTAGCCTTGAATCTTGAGAGGGGAGAGTAGGAAGTATTTGGGGGGTAACCTTATGAGGGGTAGAAGGCTTAAAGAGAATGAATTAAGAGGGGAGGGATATCAGTTGAGTTATAGGGTTTAGAATAGGTAAAAGTTCATAATTCATAATTAATACAAACCGAAATTACATAAATGTCATTGATGAAATGGGCAAAATTTGAACCGTCAGATCCATACGATCCCCTACATGGTCTGTGAGTCGTCACACGGATCGTGAACAGTGACCGTGAACCATCACTTAGGCAATTTCCGTGGTGCCAACACTTGAAATTTATCCGAGGCTAAGGGGGTACCATACGGATGGCTACATGGCCCGTGTGATGCTACAAGGGTAGTGTCAAGGGCCGTGTGAGGATACCTAGAAAATTTTCGCACGAAAAAGTTACGAGATGGTAATTTCATACTTAAGACAATTTTATGTAGCGAGCCATACAAAGGGCCACACAACCTGTGACACGCCATACGAACCGTGTGGATAGCCATGTGGGTGGCCGTGTACCCTCACTTGGTCTGAAATCCTCAGTCACATTCCACTCCATCGAAAGCTTTGTCAAGCACCCCTCCACGGGAGGCCACACGGTCCATGTGGCTTCACATGGCCCGTGTGGACCTTCCATAGAGCGACGTTGGGAAAAGTTTTCGCTCGGGGCAATACTAAGGGGTCCGACAAGGCAGCTCAAAAATTTGGATCCTTACATTGAGAGTAGAAAATCTGGTTCAGATGGCTAAAAGTATTGTTATTATCAACAATAAGTTCGAGAAGATTCTTCCACCTAGATTTTTTGATGTGATGGAACATCTTTCCATTCCTCTCATTCATGAAGCTCTACTACAAGGTCTAGTTCAATATAGGTGGATGTATGCATATATATAGCTAATGTAAACTTTTACAGGACCATTGGCATGTCTAAAAGAGTATTAAGAATAAACATAGGATAGAAGGTTGTATAGTTGAAGCATATCTTACTAAAGAAGGAAGTCACTTTTATTCTTCCTACTTTGATGATCAAGTATCATTTTTGAGAAACAAATCTAATCAACACGCTGATGCTGAGATTGATCCTGTAGTATAACCAATATCAATCTTCAATCAGCCAAGTAAGAGTTCAAAAAAATGTATATCACACAAACTAACAAAAATGAAGAAAGAATTGCTGCGCTTCATGTCTTTTTGAATTACCTAAAGTCCAACCCATTTTAAAGTAAGAAAATTAAATATTTAAAATATTATACTCAACTCCAATTTTATCAAGGAAACTAACTAAATATTATTGTATAGTTATTTTTTGAGCCAACAAGGCCACGATCAAGTGTATTCATTATTTACAACGTGGTATAGTGATTGGGTAACTATTGTACTATATACATAATAATAACAACTTATAGTACTTTTCCTTCTACTGATACTAGTTTTTAATTTACTAACTATATATAGGTATACAATTCAGAATATGCCACCACATTTAATCAATTTTTCAAGGATATTTCTTGCACACAATGTCCCAATATAATGTGAATGATTTTAAATTTACCTCAGAGAAATACTCGAAGAATAGAAAAACTAATAATAGTGGTGTTTGGGTTAAAAGTGTTGATGGAAATTAAAATGAGAATGTCGATTATTTTGGTGTTCTATAGGAGATTCTAGAGTTGGAATATTTTGGTTGGCTAGTCAAAAAAATAGTATTTTTTCAATGCAAGTGGTTTGATCCAACCCCAAATAAAGGTACAAGGGAACTTAATCAACATAACATCATTGAACCCAAGCATACTAGGATATATCAAGCTTATGATCCTTTTATTATTTCACAGAATGCCAAGAAAGTGTATTATGCTCCCTATCCATTGCGTAGGGACAAGTCTGATTGGTGGATTGTAGTCAAAACTAAGACAATGGGGTGGCTGGATGTTGAGAATGTGTTGAATGTTGCATATCAAAATGCAATGTCAAGTTTTCACTAAGTAGTGGATGCTGAGTTAGAACTCATTTTGAAGCATCCTGATCGCATTTTAAAAGAAGCTAATAGAGATGAGTTAGATATGTTGGTAAATGTGGAGGAGGATGAGGAGGAAACATCTGAAGAGGATGAATGGATAGATGAGGAGGAAACCTCTAAAGAGGATGAATGGATAGATGAGGAGGAAAATTTTGAAGAGGATGAATAACTACTAGTCTTTCCTTGTATATGAATTCTTGAAGAGCACTTTGTTATAATTAGTATGTTTTGATCATTATTTCTAATTATACTAGAAGGCGGTCATGAATATTTTACAATGTAATTTTAGTTTTTTTGTTATGATTTCTCTTTTTTGGTGGACTATATACTATCACTGCATTTGTAACTACTTCAACCAAAATTACTTCCAAGTATATGTAGTAGTGATGTCAAGAGTTAGAAAAAAAATAGTTACTTATAGTTCTTTTGTGATTTCTTTTGGTGTAAATTAGAACTTGTAAATGAAGCTGAGATCCTGTTACAATTCTTCTAAACTAAATCTGTTAGAATTCAAGTCAAAACTTGAAAGTCCTATTTGCTTTGATTTGCTTAGTTTGCTGGCTCTTTTGCTTAGAGATTTTTATATACAGTACCTATTTTTTGGTGATTTGATAATACAAGAGAATTTTTTTAAAAATACAACTCAATATATTTGCTTGAAGTAAGTTAGGTGTATTTCTTTTCAACTTAAAATTAACTTTGTTGGTAGCAATTTTGCTTCTGCTTATACTTATTTGTTAGGCTATGATTAGATAGCTTATTGAGTTAATTAGGTTTTTGTCAGTTGGAATCATATCTTGACCAGGTGAATAAATGATATTGTAAGTGGTGTAATGAGTATTGGGACAAAATAGGTATAATTGAGTGGTATGGATATTAGGGATCATTTATCTTGCCCAACTAGATTGTTGTTGTTGTTATTGTTGTATGTTGTTCTGATTTGTGCCTTTGACAACCATATACCCGATTCTTAAAAATATCAACCATACAATTGTTATATGTTGTTCTGGTTTGTGCCTTTGCCAACCATACACATGATGAATAAAATTACCAACCATACACCTGATTCATGACATCGAGCTAAATGTGTGCCTTTGTCATATGTAACAAAAATAGTGTTAGCTCTCTTAAGATAAACATATCATGCATGAAGGTCACCTGTAAAAAGAGTTTGTTAGGTTTAGAAACTGTTGTTATTGTTGTATACTGTTCTGATTTTTGCCTTTGCCAACCATACACCTGATTCCTAAAAATACCTACCATATTATTATTACTATTGTTTATCTCACCCAACTAGATTGCTTCTGTTGTTGTTGTTCTAATTTTTTCCTTTGTCAACAATACACCTGATTCCTAAAAATACAAATCATACAATTGTTATAAATTGTTCTGATTTGTGCTGCCAATCATACACCTGATGAATAAAAATACCAACCATACACCTGATGAATAACATCAAACTAAATGTGTGCCTTTTCCATATGCAACAAAAATAGTGTTAGTTCTCTTAAGATAGACATACCATGAAGGTCACATGTAAGAAGAGTTTGTAAGGTTTGTGGGAATAGATTTTATAATGTACTTTTTTTATCATGGAGAAATTCTCCAATACCTCATGTATAAGAGGAGATAGATAGGTAGGTTGATGCAAGGACACATTCTTTATCATGGTCACTGATTTTGTGATTTCTCAATGATCTGCTACTGTCATACTTCTAAATCTCAAGTTCCATAACTTATGTCACATTTGTTCTTTTCTGCACTATTTTTTAAAATATTAATATTTTGATTGATTTAGATGATAGATAAAGGAAAGAGTAAAAAAAAATTGCCAATCCAAAAAAGAAAATAAAGCTAAGTACTACTAGAAGGCCTTGGAATTGTGATAGCTGATGAACCTTCATGAGTTAATATCCCACCACAGCCTTCACTTTCAACTGCTGGCTCGACACATCAGACACAAATTGCCTCTACTCATGTTGCTCCAGCTTCTAATTATTCTATATTTTTATCCACTTTGGCACCACGGTCGGATTATCAAACACTACAAGGATATTCACATCTTGGTTCCGAATCTACCAGACCATCAGCTAGAACTAGTATTTGCAATTTTCTCAACACTACTAGTAGATCAATCGGACTTTCCAATCTTCATCTTGTATAGGACTATAACAAGCTTTTAAATTGGTAACATCATACAAATATCAATTGTTCACCACATAGAATAAGCCCTGAAATTGTGTAAAGAGACCCATTTCAGCCTTCAGATATAGCGTCTCAATGGTTAGATGTCTTACCAGATGTTACACCCGGAGAGGGTACCCTTGGCATGGTCGGCACTCAGACACTATTTCTAGTCCCCGAGCGAACCACTTGGCCTCATCGTCACCTCATACTCAATAGCGGAAAAAAATACTCAAAGAAAAGACTGTAAAGTAAGTAAACCCAGTCTTTAATAAAAAGGGGATTTCTAATAAATGAGAGTTGGGAAAACTAATACTCAACATCCTCTACTCAATGTCATTCCATAAATGCGATACTCAACATCCTCTACTCAATGTCTATGAAGCCTCTACCTCTAACATCTAGATGGTACCATGATAGGCCATGGCTACCCAACTCAAGAGAAAATAAAGTAAAATACTTAGCAAAAGAAAAAGGGGCTCCTTCGAATGTAAGGAGGGCTCACCATCTATGTAATCACGAATCTTAAACTTCAACCGTGCGTCTGCTGAAGTCTTCTAATACCGGTCTCTGCATTATAAAATGATGCACTCCAAAAGAGATATCGGTACATGGAATATATTGGTATGTAAAATAGCTGAAAGTGAAAGGACATAATTAAAGAAAGTATCTCAACTCAAAATGAACTCATCTCAACCCAGTAAAACATGCAAGTGTAAGGATAAAGTCATTCTTTGAAAATAACTCAATAGTATGCAACTCAGTCAAATATGCTATGCAGATTGGAAAGTTTCTCTAACCGACAGACATCCCACTACCCTCATTGATGGTGCATAATGAATATGACATTATTGCTCGCCCGTCCATTACTTACCAAGGTAAGGATATCAACCTCTACATCATGAATCATGATCCATCAGCCCCATCTATCTTTTAGGAATAGGAGTTGCCAGAATGTGCTGCATAACTATCCTACGCGGGCGATGTAGTTATGGGGGCTTTTGAGTCATCTATAATCAACCCAACTAGGTGCTCAATACTACTACCTAAAACATTTTCTTTTAAAAGTCAACTCAAACATCATCATCTTCCATCAAATAAATATATTTTAAAAATTTATTTACGTCATCATCAAATATTCACCCAAAACATCATTTAAATCAACGTTAAATTTCATAAAAAGTCATCAAACACAAATTGCTTTCTTTTGAAAATCTATGCTTCAAAAATCTTTACCTATCATCAAGACTCTTTCTCAAATCAGTATTTATGCTCAAAACTCATTTTCATACAGACTCAGTAAAATATGCTCAAAAATTATTCTTGCTTAATATACGAAACAACCAACAATCTCAATTCAAAAAATACATAAAGAAATATTGAATGAAATCATCAATTAGGGCCCATTTCATGCGAATGAAGACATGAACATGTATCCAATCAAATACTCAACTCAACATCATTATCAATATATTCTTATGTAATAGAATGATAATTAACTCAAGGATTCAATTCGGGAACTCAAGAAAACTCAGACTTAACTCAACTCGAATCAAAGTATGTGAAGGGGCACGTGGATGAACTCAATCCAATGTTGTGTTAGCCTTACATAACCAGGATGAAGGTAGACGATCAACTAGGCATGAATTCGGCTTGAATTCCTTGAATCCTCACTCTTCTCTCTTCTCTTTAGCCCTAGGTCTTTTTGTTAAAGGTTTTGAAAAGGACTTAGAATAGGGTTTAAAACCCTTTTTATACTTAAAACGACCTGTTTTGATCATATATTAAGTCTAGGAGGGGTTTAGAAAGGTCTAGAATGCCCCTCACGAAATTAAAAAAAAGTCCATCTCGGGACATGGTGTCTGCGATGCGAACAGGGTTTATTTTCGATATTTTTTTTCGAAAATTCTTCGAACAAGATTTCTAATCATGTAGAAAATTTTTAGAATAAAACCAAGTTTTGGTCCGCGATGGTGGCGCGTCATGGCCCTGTCACACATCTACACTGGTTTGCATTTTCGCATCGAAAAATTATCTTTTGATTAGTTTGCTCTAAAAATCAACCAAGAGTACTTTTCCACTTAATTTTTCACGCTAATCGCAAATCCGACCTCGGATTTGCAATCAGAGCACGGGAAGACACGTTATGCGCCCATCTCTCTTTTAGGGGTATTTTGATAATTTTGTCGGGTGTTACATTATCTCTACCTTGGAATCATTCGTCCTCGAATGATGAGTGGAGATGGACATCAAGGCACGAATAACCATCAAAAGCTCCTTTCAATACTCACTGAATCAATCAAACTCTAGACTCCTCATCGACTTTAACAGTCTTTATTCAGACTCAAGAATATACACATCAAGAACTTAATTACTCAAATACTCCAACTAATCGGTGAACGTCGACTCACGAGTAGAAAACTCAACTCATTATAGGGCATCCTCATCTACAACTCATAACTCTCGTCAAGGCCTAAGTCTCACTGCATACTCTTACTACAGTCAGGCCTAATTCCAAGTCACCATGTTCTACCTCGTAAGTTAATCATATTTCAATAATCTATCCTGTAAGATTCTCATTCTATACCTTAGAATTCTCACCATTTGGCACGATTAGGACATCAAAACTCAAACAACTCGAATAATTCAAACACCTCGACAATCAGTTATTAGATATCAAGAACACCTCGACAATCAATTATTAGAAATCAAGAAGGAAGTCATTAACTCTAATCAAGAATGAGACCATCAAGGTAGATTAGACTCCATGGGTAATCTCTTAAACTTCACACGTGATCTCAACTATGCTCCTTTTCACGGCACTATACTTTGTCAATTAAAGCTTATAGTTCCTGTCAAAATCTCTTTCTAACCACATTTTCTTATTCTGTTCAAGCCTAATCCTAAGCCTCAAAGTGTTATTCTTAAGATGATCATATTCCTACAAAGTTAACCCTCAACTCAAGCTCTATACCTCCTCAGGGATTTTCATTTAGCGAATCCTATCCTCTCTTACTACTCTAATGTATCTACCCGAAACACTCACTCAAAAGTCATTAATAGCCTTCTCCAATCACTCATATAATGACATCCACACATTCAAGCCTATCGTCCTAACTGATTTAGCTATATTTGAGAATTATCAAGCCTACTCATCACTTTTACCTCCATCATTGAATGAGCTCTCACTCAAAGACACACCAACACACTTCTTGCCTAGAGACACTCTAACTCACTCTTACCTAGCTATTGCACATCATAAGGTCTCATCTTTTTCTTCATCCACATCCATACCCTTAATGAAAGAAGGACATCATGATCATCACATCAAAGAACATTCACCATTACTTATCAGCAATGACTCATCTAATATTATCTATATCCTTATCAAGACTAGAAAGAAGGATCATTGGAAAGGTTTAGAGTGAAATAGTCATAAGCACGATACATTCAAGGAATTCGATATGAGAGAATTCATAACATGATACCATCTCGTTAGCCTTTTAGGACCTATCATGAGTTTATGGAATCAAACATGATGTGAAACTCAATTCGTATATCATATGACATAAGGTTGGGAACTCTGAGATTTCGTAGGATAAAAGTACAACTGCCACTCCTCACCCTCAGAACTCAACATGATGTGCATCGACATCGAGTGCATGGGTCTAGGTCATAGGCACAATGCTCATATGCAAGACAGGAATAAAGCATTACCTTAACTGAGATGTAAGGAGTATGAGAGATAGAGAAACATCAATATCTCATCTTGATCAACTCATCACCATCAAAAACTCAAGACTCACTTTAGTTAATTAACCCCTCATCTCCCCCTTAGCTTAAAGGTCCACTCCCTAAATCTGCGAACCAATCCTCTTTACTAAGCTACAAGTATAGCTCTCCACACTATTGGAGAATTACTATCCATAAGAATATATTAAACTCTCCTGTTATACTATGCTCAAAGATATAAGGTTTCTATTAGAACGTTCTCCTGCAATTCTTAGCTTCCTTCTAGCTCTATGGAATTAGTTCTATACTTTCTGCTCCTATTGGTATACATAATACCTTTCTACAACTCTTATCATCTAACCTCTTTGTTTAGTCTATTAACATTCATCCTCTAACCTCCCATATAATGGACTACATAAGTCTTGGATTACAACGTAAAACTCATCGTCATTCATACATAAATCCCCATTGACCTAATCAGTAAGGGTGACAAAGAATGCTTATACCTACTTATTCCACATCAACATCTCAAGTATACTAGCTAGGTTCTCATAGCAAGTCGTGACTTAGAGCTTTGCATAACTTTACACTATCACGAATACACATCTTAAACCTATTCTTATCTAGTGTTTCCTCCCCAATTTACCATCTCCATCTAAGGGGTACCTCTACTATACCCGTAGCATCATGCTCCTTGCCAGTCAACATCTTAACATCGAACACACACCACATCAAGAATCTTAGAGAAAATCTCCAACGAAGACTATCACTATCATCATGCTATCTCCCTCTTCACATCACTCCCCAAAATTCAAGTTTCGGGATTAGTGCTAACATGCGCATCACATACTTCCCTCATGTTATACCAACCTATCACTACTAGGTAACAATTTAGGAACACAGGCCCACTAAAGTCTCATAGAGAATACTCAATCAACACATCCCCTCGTCACAACTCAAGTAACATCTACCCATTCACTATACCTCCTTATCTAGCTAAGCTCACAACTCTATGAATCTCATTGGGCTCTCATCATGGAATCATAATCCTAGTTTAGATCTATCACATTGAAAGCACCTCGTTTCCCTATTTAACATTTATGTTCCCCCCCTCCCCCCCACAACATAAACCTCTTCTGAGTTTGGGTACACTCCAACTCATCTTAACAATAACTCTTTCTCTATACCTCATCATGAACATTAAATGGTACTTACTACTCACTCATGAAAACTTGGGGGGGGGGGGGTAAAATCATTACTACATTACTTACTTGAGAGAAACATGACTCTGGTTACAAGCCCCAATCAACCACCACTCTCATTATTTGGTCTCCTCTGCTCCTTTGTCATCTTTCTAGCTCACGGATAACAACTCTACTTATGGTTTACAAGACCTTAAATCACACACATAGGTGGTAACATTAAACTTCTAGAGACATAAGTTTCTCTCTCTCATGGATAACATCGGAGGCAAGCTTCGGATAAGAGGGACTGGGGTGCATCTCGATTAGCTCAACTAAGTTAGCCATGATACGTCTATGATGGGTTGGCACAAAACAATCTCTACCCTTTCAGCTAGAATAGTATCACCAATTCTAGTAGATGTACAAAAAGGTTCAAGAAGACACTCGGGAGTTCATCAAATTACTAGCCACACAAGGGGACACAACTGATAGAATAACACTAGGATCTACCAACACAAAATAATCAAGAGTAAGGACTCGATTCATGCCCGTCAAAACATCTTGGAGTGTTTTTCTGATCTGGGTGACTATCGCGACATACAACTGTCTATGGCCTCGCTCTTGCTAGAAGTAGCATAGCTGTGATTTCCTCTAACTGGTGGTGTAAATGTAGTGGGTTGGACTTGGTTGGCCCACTTTGGACAATCCCTCCAAAAGTGACCCTCTAGGCCACACTTATAACATTCCTCAGTACCCTTTTGACAATTTCCCGAATGAAGTTTGCCACACTTTCCACATGGTGGCTTTCTTTTATGGCCTCGAGCCACACTTCCTCTAGACGGAGGATTCTAGACCCTGAAAGGCTCGTTTCTCCTCAACCTCAGATTATATCTACTATTAAAGGTGGGTATGCTCATTGGTGGTGGCGCATAACTCCAGGGTCTTTGCAGAAAGGGGACCTATAATCATTCCCTTGTTTATGCTTACTACGCTCATGTTCTATTGACTCGACCTTTTTGCTCCAAGGTTCTTCCATCTCATTCTCCTTGTCCTTTTTTACCTATCAATCATGTGCAGCAAGTTGAGTAGTAGGATCAAGCCCCTCAATACTGATGATATTCCTCAGGTTCACAAAGCATTTGGAAGCCATGGTCTGCAAACGTGTAACACATGATTCAGAAGAGAGATTTTCTAGAGCTTAACTCTATAACACGAATCAGAATAAGAAAGAAGGGTAACATTTCCTAATGTCCTATAGCCTCTTTATTATGGATGTGACGAGCTTCACACCAATAATAAAGACTCATCTAGACACGGCTTCATAGAGTCCCTAGGATACTTGAACTTTGTGCTCTGATACCATGTTTCTCATGCCCTGGGAGGGTACCCTTGGCGTGGCCAGCACTTGGAGACTATTGCTACTCCGCGAGTGAAACACTTAGCCTCATCGTCACATCATACTCAATAGCGAAAGAAAATACTCAAAGAAAAATCTGTAAAGTAAGTAAACCAAGTCTTTAATATAAAGGGGATTTCTAATAAATGAGAATTGGGAAAACCAATAGACAACATTCTCTACTCAATGTCTATGAAGCCTCTACCTCTAATATCTAGATAGTACCATGACAGGCCATGGCTACCCAACTCAAAAGAAAATAAAGTAAAATACTTAGCAAAAGAAAAAGTGGCTCCTCAGAAGGTAAAGAGGGCTCACCATCTCCGTAATCACAAATCTTGAACTTCAACGGTGCGTCTGCTGAAGTCCTCTAATAACTGCCTCTACATTATAAAATGATGTAGTCCAAAGGGGACATCATTGCATAAAATATACTGGTATGTAAAATATCTAGAAGGGAAATGACATAATTAAATCAAGTATCATAATTTAACATGAACTCATCTCAACCCAATAAAACATGCAAGTGTAAGAATAAAGTCATGCTTTGAAAATAACTCAATAATATACAACTCAGTCAAATATGCTATGCAGATTGGAAAGTTTCTCTAACCGACAGACATCCCATCACCCTCGTTGATGGTGCACAACAAACACAATGCTGTTGCTTGCCCGTCTATTACTTGTCAAGGTAAGGACATCAACTCTACATCATGAATCATGATCTATCAGCCCCGTCCATCTTTTTGGAACAACAATTGCTAGAACGTGCTGCACAACTATCCTACGCGGGTAACATAGTTATGGGCTTTTGAGTCATATATAATCAACCCAACTTGGTGCCCTATACAACTCCCCAAAACATTTTCATTAAAACTCAACTCAAACATCATCATCATCATCATCTTCCATCAATAAATATATTTTGAAAATTTATTTACGTCATCATCATGCTCAATTTCATCAAAACTCATCAAACATATCTTTTGAAAACCTATGCTTCAAAAATCTTTACATATCATCAAGACTCTTTCTCAAATCAATATTTATGCTCAAAACTCATTTTCATGCAGACTCAGTAAAATATGCTCAAAAATTATCCTTGCTCGATATATGAAACAACTAACAATCTCAATTCAAAAAATACATAAAAAACATATTGAATGAAATCATCAATCAGGGTTCAGTTCATGTGAACAAAGACATGAACATGTATCCAACCAAATACTCAACTCAACATCATCATCAATATATTCTTATGTAATAGAATGATAATTAACTCAAGGATTCAATTAGTGAACTCAAAAAAACTCAAACTTAACTCAACATGAATCAAAGTATGTGAAAGGGCACGTGGACGAACTCAATCTAATGTTTTGTTAGCCTTACATACCTAGAATGAAGGTAGACGATCAACTTGGCAAGAATCCGGCTTGAATTCCTCAAATCATCACTCTTCTCTCTTCTCTTTAGCCCTAGGTCTTTTTGTTAAAGGTTTTGAAAGGACTTAGAATAAGGTTTAAAACCCTTTTTATACTTGAAATGACCTGTTTTGATCATATATTAAGTCCAGGATAGGTTCGGAATGGTCTAGAATGTCCTCACAAAATTCGAAAAAAGTCCATCTCAAGACATGGGGTTGCGATGCGGACAGGGTTTATTTTCGATTTTTTCACCGAAAATTGTTTGAACAAGGTTTTTAATCCCATAGAAAAATTTTAGAATAAAACCAAGTTTTTGTCCGCAATGGTGGCGCATCGCGGCCCTATCACACACCTACACTGGTTCACGTTTTCGCATCAAAAAATTATTATTGCTCTAAAAATCAACCGAGACCACTTCTCCACTTAATTTTTCATGTTGATCGCACATTCAGCCTCGGATTTGCCATCGGAGCATGGGAAGAATGCACCCATCTATCTTCTAGGGATATTTTAGTAATTTTTCTAGGTGTTACACCAGATCTTGCATTACTCCAGGCTTTTGCAATAGTCTTCTTCATTTCCTCATCACCCTCCTCATAAATGTTCTTTATCAAATTCATAATTCCTGCCATGAGGTCTTTTTCTTTTTCCAAATTTGGCTTGAACATGTCCCTATTTGTAATGCAAATCCAACCAATTCCCATTGGAGGCTTTGGCCACGGTGATGACAACCTTAGTAGGTTTCACAATGCCTTATGTTTCCCAGGGACAATCTCTTTGTTCAATTTCGATGAGGAGAAGCGATAATTGTTTTCATGTACATCATGAAACTTGGCATCAAAAGACAAAGGCTTGAAATCTTTCTCCATTTCTTTTGATCTACTCTTTCTAATGATAGATAAATCTTCTCTTTGTCATTATCCCGATCTCAACTGAAGGGTGAAACATAGACATATGTCATTGATGGGTTATAAATCACCTTTGTTGTAGTTGAAACTGGAGCTAGTATTTGTGAAGATGAGATAGAAGCACCATCTTTTAACAGCTTCTCCAAGTTACAAATCAAATTCATATTATAACTATTTAAATTCTTTCTCAATTCTTATTTATATTTAATAGTTATTTTACTGCAAAAATATTATGTATGGGATCCCGAGCGTGATGAAAACATTCAAGCTAACTTCAAATACAAAGCTAGAAAGTTGCTTGCTGAAACATTTTGTGAATGTAAAAAATAATAGAATTTCAAAATTTATGGTGCCAGATCAATGGGCCAAGTGATAGAAATGTTGGTATACTAATGAAAAGTTCAAAAAGAGAAGTGCCATGGGAAAATGGCTCGCGCATCAGAGAAAAGATGGCTCTCTGTGCACAGGTGGAGCTATTGTCAGCTTACTAGAATGAATAGAATGTTATATTTTGTTAAATTCAATAAAATAAATTTGATGAGTATTTTTTGATGATTAATGATCACATTATATATATGTTTTTTGCTGGAAAAAGGATTGGGTAGTCTGGTACCTCTAGAAGAGTTATTCAAAGTCACTCACATAAAGAAGATGACATACCCTATGAAAGGAGAAAAATGGATTGAGTCACGTGCTCAAGAAACATATATAAGAATATCATTCTATTTATATATATAAATTACGCTAATTAAAATTCTAAACACAACCAATTAAAAAACATGAATATATATAAACCTTCATTTAAATTGATATAATAATTTAATTTTAATATTTCTTCATTTAAATTATAGGAGAGGTTTATGCAAAGAGTTCAGGAGTATCTTAGTACCTTACCTGTGGAAAGTAAAAATGCACCACTATCACAAGAAGTTACAGAGCAGTTGTGGCGAGAGAGTGTAGGTGAACCACTTAGAGTAGTACTCTATGATTATACAGAAAAGACTGATTATTAGAAGAAAGCTTGGTTTTATTGTGCATCATCTTCAAATGTCTATGGTGTGGATAAAGTAACAATTTTAAAATGGAGGATGAGATATCTTTGCTCACTGCCGAACTTGTTGCAGTAGCTGAAAGAGAGATGAAGAGAGACGAGCAAATTGCAACCGATAGCCAGAGGTATGCAGAGCTTCGGGCCCAGCTAAATTCTCTTTCTGATCCAGGAAATATTATCCCTCCCGGTTGAGCTATAGTGGATAAGAGTGAAGAGGAGAGTGATGAAGCATAGTTATTTTTAGTAGACATTTCACGTTTTTTATTAATACTTTGATTGTATTCTGGTTTAATTCGAATTGATTCAAGTTTGATTTGAATTGGTTTAATTACTTTACTATAAAATAGTGTAATGCAAATGTAGAAACTACCATGTTGAAAACTCTTTTGAGCTGGTTCAATTTATGCATACAGGTGGACGAAAAAATTGCAGAAATGTGCTCCCAATTCTAATTTCAAAAAATGACCACTGGAGGTAAAAAAAATATTAAAATAAATAATAAAACTTAAATAATAGTGACCTCCGGTGGTCGAAATTGTAGTCAATAAAAATAATAAGAATAAAATAATATCGTCTATAGGAGATTGAAATATTAAAAAAATAAAATTATATAAATCAATCATATCGACCTCTGTAAGTCAAAAACTCCAAAACATTTTGGAATATAAATAAATAATATCGACCTATACAACAACAACAACATACCCAGTAAAATCCCACAAGTGGGGTCTGGGGAGGGTAAGATGTACGCAGACCTTACCACTACCACATAGGTAGAGAGGCTGTTTTCTGGAAACCCTCGTCACAAAAATCCATCAGCAGAATAAACTAGATATGATAAACAGGCAAGAAAGAGAAGAACACATGATAACACGTAGATATAGGATAGTAAACATATGAAGGCAGATAAATAACATATAAAAGACAGACAATTACCACTCCTTCCTATCCACCCTCCCTATTAGCCTGCTACTCTAATTCTCGACCTCCATTCCTTCATGTCTAAGGTCATGTCCTTGGTGAGATCAAGTTTCACCATATCATATCTAATCACCTCCCCCCAATACTTCTTGGGTCTACCTCTACCCCTCCGTATAGCTCCCAAATCTAGCCTCTCACACCTTCTAACAGGGGCATCGGTACTCCTTCTCTGTACATGTCCAAACCATCGCAGTCTCGCTTCCCTCATCTTGTCAGCTACAGGGGCCACCTCCAGCTTCTCCCGAATGACCTCGTTCCTAATCTTATCACTCCTGGTGTGACCACACATCCATCTTAACATCCTCATTTCTGCGACCTGCATCTTCTGAACATGTACATTTTTTATTGGCCAACACTCCACCCCATACAACAAAGAAGGTCTAACCACCATTCTGTAGAACTTACCTTTGAGTTTATGTGGTATATCGACCTATGGAAGTCAAAAATTTAAAAATTAAATAAAAAATAAATAAATAATTTTGGCCTCCAGAAGTTGAAATATTAGAAAAATTAAAATAATAAAATATATAACATCAACCTCCTTTGTTTGGTATTAATATTTTAAACATTTAACATTTTATTATTTAAATGACAGAGGTCAAAAATATTAAAAATAAAAAAAACATATATAAAATAGTGAACTCGGGAAGTCCAAAAATAAAAAATTAAAATTACTAATTTTTTGACTTAAAAATAAAACTGACTTCGTGAAGTCGAACGAAGTCGGTAAATACCGACCTCCAGAAGTCTGTATGAAAAAGCAACCAGACTTTTTCTGACTTTGGTTCGGGAGAGTATTAATTTGGTATTTACAGGAATACTGACCTCCAGAGGTTGGTAATTCGTGGTCGGTCTTCCCATTTTTTTTAGTATTGCAAGTCCCCAAACGAACCCTTGACCTAGTTGGCTTACTCATCTAGAAACTTTAACATGCATCCAGAAGCTTTACAAGATGAACCTTTCAAAATATTTAATAAAACTCACAGAATCTCAATCATGCTTTATATATAGTCTGAAAATATCTATTCATACAATTAGCAACAATACTTAAAATGTCTAAATGAAAAGACTAGACTGACTCAATAACTCTGTCCGTGAAACCTATACTGTACTGAAGATAGGTGCCGCAACTAGACCCACGACTACCCGACTGTAAAATAAAATACATATACTAAACTAAACTAAATAGATTCTTTTGAAATTAAAGAGTACTCACCAACTGCTTCGGGAAAGTTGTCTTACTGAATGCCTGCTATCACGTGGATACCTGAATCTGTATCATAAAATGATGCAGCTGCCAAAGGGTGTTAATATGTGGAATGTACGGTATGTAAAATGACATAAATAGGAAAACTTAGGATTCACTGCTCAAAATCATAGGCTTAAAGCTGAAAATAATTCAATAACATAAGTAATGTATTACAACAAAATATCTAATTTAATACATAAATAATTGCAATTCTGTTTTTGTCTAAAAAATAATGTATACTGTAACTTGGGGAGTTTCTCTAACTGACAATCATTAATGTGAGCCTTGTGATGATACAACATCTTGCCCACGTTTCCAGAGCCATCTCATACCTTATCAGGGTAAGGGATGAAATGCTAGGGATTCATATAAACCGAGTCATCTCAGTGGCACATGAGGAGTTGTACATCTGGTATGATTCTGTCCTACGTTGGCTACTAGTTTATGGGATTGGAGTTATCTGAACTCATACCCACATCGGTGCTCAATACTACTCTCAAAACATGCACTGTGCTCAATAACTGAGAAAATGTCCCACTTTAGGGGAAAACTGAAAATCTGCTACTTAAAGCATTGGCTCAACATATTTTCTATAACTGGCTTTTCTCTCTCAAAATTGATAATGTTTTTCCATAACTAGTATTGCTTTCGTTTAAAAAGAAAATAGTCAAGCTCTTTACTGATAAAATTATGTATAAAACTTGTGTATTTTCTTCAACTCGGTATCAATCTCAAACTCATTTAATTCAAATTATGCTCAAACTCAATGTAAGCACTGTAAGAAAATAGGCATTCTTCAATTCAAGCAAGGTGTGACACTTTATAACTCTACTTTTACATGTACCTATGTTTCGAGCCTCATTTTTTCATACAGGAAATGGATTAGGATCATAACATATAGTATTTGATCGATTTCAAAACCTTCCTATAAATTGAGTTTCTAGTGTTAGATTAGGCAAGTGTCAAATATATACTTTAGGAATTCGAACAATTTGTTTAACCGATAAATGATCATAACTCTTAGCACACAAAGAATTAGATGGCCCATAACTTACCAAATATTTTACCTCATTTGGAGTTCTGAATCAAAAGTTATAGTCATTTTACTAAAGACTGCCAGAGTAGAGTTACATCTACGAGATGACTTACGGGCCGTGGATTAAAGTACGACCCATCTACTAACTCGTGGGAAAAAAAATTCTAAAAATCTAATTTTTAGTTCCAGACTTTACGGACCCATCTACGGGTCGTAAAAACTTCTACCAACCGTAGATTGGCTTGTGAAAGTTATCTAGAGACCCCAAAATTTGCCCAGAAGTTTATGAAAGGGTCCCTATGGGCCATGGAAGTTTCTACGGGCCTTAGATAGGCCCGTAGATGAATTTTGACAACTTTTAGGAAAGGTTATTTTGGTCTTTTTCCACCCCTTTTTTTACACCTAAATAAAGCCCTAAACATGTCAATTCAACCAATTTACACTAAAATACCCTTTCCAACTTAGAGCAAGGGTTCAAGGGAGAAAAAGGCTAGGGTTTAGAACGAACACTTGACAATTATTCCAAGCTATTTCAAGATTCAAAACTTCCAGGTATGTAAGGCTAACCAAAATATAAATCTTTTTCTTCCAGGTGTCCCATGACCCAAATTGATGGAGTTGCGAATGAATTGAGTCATTCATGAATGTTTCTTGAAGACTTTTCTTAAATTCTCATGTATTTCTATATAATCTTGCATGAATTACAACTTTTATGAATTAAATACTTGAAACAAATGATTTTGCTTTTTTTTTAATATAAACCCTAGAATGAATTCTTGTTATTTTTACATATTTTACTTAAATGAGCATGCATGAGTATAATTTGAATCTAAAGAGTATATAGAATCCTTAAATACTTTAACTCTACTTTTGTTTTCCTGAATGCTATGATTAGAATGATGCATGATAGAGTCTTTATGAGTCAAGAGCTAAACATTAAAAGAATATAACCAAAGAGTTGATAGTTGATGTGATGAATTGAGTTGACAAATGTCCAATGAGACTAGATGAATGAGTTAACCATAGGGTTGATATCTTATGAGCATATTGAGTCTGAGAAGGAGTATTGAGTACCAAATTGAGTAAAAGTAAGTCCACCTTGAACTCAATAACTACATAGCCGATGTAGGAGAGGATTGAACGTAAAATCGAATGCTTGTTATTATCCAAAAAAAGAACTTGATGTTACTGATTTTGGATCCACTTATGGGATCTCCCTTACCCTGGCAAGGTATGGGATGGATGTGGCAATGACATCGCTTCATTGTATCATCACCAACTCATAGGTGAAGATTGTCGAACTCCCAAATAGGCCTTGATAGTACTTTGAGTGGATTGGACATAGATGGTAGATGATTAATCATTGTCTAAATTGTACTCTTACTTTAGACTCTTGACATGATGATTGAGTTTCCTACTCCTTGAATTGATGTTATTTTTCTTGTTTTATGATTCTGCCATTTTACATACTCGTACATTTCACGTACTGACGTTCATGTGGGCCTGCATCTTTAAATGATGAAGATATGGGCACTAATGATCATCAATAGGCTCCTATTAAGGACCTATTTGCATTCAGCTAATTGGTGAGTCCTCCCCTGCTTTCGGAGGATATCATGTTTTTTTCTTCTAGCTTTGAGTTTTAGCCTTTTCATTTTATTTTGAGATAGTCATAGGTCTGTCATTGGCACTATTAGTCAAATGTTTTAGAGGCTTCATAGACTATATTGTTGAGTTATGATTGGATTATGTTTTGACTAGTTTCTTTTATACTAGCCTTAGTTTATGGATGGAATGTTTGGCCTTTGGCCTTTGTTTATCATTTGTCCTTTCTTTTTGTTATGTGTTCTTATATGCTGGTGTCTTACGCTATTAGAATGTGATTAAATGAATGTGATGTGATTAAGTGGTTTGCTTGGGGGCGAGCAATAGTCTTTGAGTGCCGGCCATGCTAAAGGCACCCTCCCGGGGCATGATAAACTTGGTATTAGAGCACAAAGTTCAAATGTCCTAGGGAGTCTATGAAGCCGTCTCTAGTAGAGTCTTGTTTATAGATGTGTTGTGCACCACACATTCTAAGCAGCATGCTATAGGACATTAGGAATTGTTACACTTTCTTGTATTTCGAGTTTGTGTGATAGAGTTTAACTCTATTAAAGTATCTATCTAATTCGTGCATTATGCACTTGCAGATTATGCCTTCTCAGTGTACCGCCACCTAAAGAGATGCTTCAGCTCGCAACACTAAAATTTCCCCACCAGAGGTGCCTCCTTAGATAGAGACGAGGGGTCGGGGTCGACGTGCTAGAGCCGCTGGGGCTCCCTAGGCACCTACTACTTCGCCTACTCTTACTACAGAGGCTGATTTCCGAGGAGCTATCACTATGTTCACTCCAACTGATAGCTGCACAAAGTGGGAATTAGAGTTCATAGGCTCCTAGCTCTAGCTCCTAAGAGCCAACTGCTACGACGAGACTTATGGAATTTCTAGCGATGAACCCACTAGTCTTCACAGGGTCTAAGGTTGAGGAAGACCCCCAAAATTTTATCGATGCCATGTGGAAGGTGTTGAAAGCTATGATTGCGACAGAGATTGAAGGAGTTGAACTTGGTTCCTTTCAACTCAAGGATGTAGCAAATGTCAAGTATAATCAATAGGATGAAAGACGAGGTGAAAATGTTGAGCTTGCCATTTAGGATGACTTTGAGAGTGACTTTCTTGACCACTTCTTTCCACAAGAGTTGAGGGAAGTGAAGGTTCAGGGGTTTGTTAACTTGAAGCAGGAAAGGATGACTGTCAAAGAATATAGCCTCAAATTCATATAGCTATGTAGGCATACTCTAGAGATAGTCCCCGATATAAGGTCTAAAATGAGAAAGTTCATATCCTGCTTGGGCAAGTATGTGAAAAAGGAGTGCAAAGCGACATTGTTGATTTCGGACATGGACATCGCTAGGCTTATGGTCTATGGGCAATAACTTGAGGAGGACAAGAGGAGGGATAGAGAGGAACACTTGAGCAAGAAGGCAAAGTCAACAGGGCATGAGCCTAGCCAACACAAGCAAAGTAAGGGGGACATGTTATATTTTCAGAAGTGGTCTTCAAGTTATACACCATCCTCAACAAGTGCACCAGCTCCGAGTAACAGGTATGATCATAAGTCTCAGGGGCCATCAGAATTCCAAAGCTAGGGTTCTCAATCCCAAGCTAGTGTGACCCAAGGTTCGAGGGGGAAACTTCCATGTGGCAAGTGTGGCAAACTCTACCTATGTGAGTGTCGTAAGGGCACCAATGGTTGTTATAGGTGTAGGCAGATGGGTCACCTCCAGAATGAGTGCCCAATGAGGAGGCAGGGCAATGGAGGTAATATAGCTCACTCTTCAGAAGCACCACTAGCTAGATGTAGTCAGAGTGGTGCCACGACTGATATAGGTAGATGTACAAACCGTCTGTATGTTATGAGAAATCGAAAGGATTGGGAAATTGCACCAGATGTTGTCATGGGTATGCTTCGAGTCTTTTCCTATGATGTGTATTCTTTACTAGACCCATGTGCCACTTTATCATTTGTAACTCCATATATAGCTAGTAAGTTTCAGATCCTTCCTGAATGTCTTTTTGAGCCCTTCAGTGTTTCTACTTCTATTGGTGAGTCCATCCTAGGTGAAAGGGTATATAGAGATTGCACAATGTCCATCTATCATAGATATACTTTGGAAGACTTGGTTGAGTTAGAGATGATTAACTTTGATGTGATTCTTGGCATGGACTGGCTTCATGCCTGATATGCCATTGTTAATTATAGAACCCGAATGGTCAAATTCCAATTTCTGAATGAGCTTGTTATAGAGCGAAAAGGTAGTTCTGCATTGCCCAAGGGTAAGTTTATTTCTTAACTTACAACTAAAAAATAAATTTCTAAAGAATGTATCTATCACCTCATGTGAGTTAAGTCTCATGATGTAGAGTCTCCACCTTTTGAGTCAGTTCCAGTTGTCAATGCATTCCCTGATGTCTTTCTTGATGATTTGTCTGGAGTCCCTCCTTAATAGGGAGGTCGACTTAGGATTCATTTTCTCCCTGATTCCCAGCCTATATCCATTTCACCATATAGAATGGCTCCTGCCGAGTTGAAAGAATTGAAAGAGCAGTTGGAAGATCTCCTAGATAAGGGATTTATTAGGCCGAGTGTCTCTTCATGGGGCGCTCATGTCCTATTTGTGTGAAATAAAGATGGTTCCCTTAGAATGCGTATAGATTATTGCCAAATATCCCCTTTCGAGGATCAACGACTTGTCTGATCAACTTCAAGGTGCCACTGTTTTCTCCAAGATAGACCTCAGATCAGGCCATCACCAGTTGAAAGTGAGAATGTGACATCTCAAAGATGGCTTTTTGAACCCGATATAGTCACTTTGAGTTTCTGGTAATGTCCTTTAGACCGATGCTTCTGTCATGTTCATGGACTTGATGAACAGAGTATTCAGATAGTACCTTGACATGTTTGTAATTGTGTTCATCGATGATATTTTGGTGTACTCTAGAGAGGAGGAAGAGCATACCGATCATCTTCAAATTATTCTTTAGACCCTCAAAGATAAGGAGTTGTATTCCAAATTTTCAAAATATGAGTTCTGGCCCAAATTTATGGCACTTTTAGGCCATGTTGTCTCAAGTGATGTATTCGAGTGGATATACAGAAGAGTAAGGAAGTTAAGAATTGGTCTACACCCACCTCTCCAACTGACATAAGAAGTTTTCTGAGTTTAGCTGGTTACGACTGAGAATTTATTGAGGGATTCTTTTCTATATCCTCGCCATTGACTAAGCTGACTCAAAATAAAGCTAAGTTTTAGTGTTCCGACCAGTGTGAGAAGAGTTTTCAAGAGTTGAAAACCAAATTTATGACTCCAATAGTGTTGAATCTACCTGAGGGGACCAATGATTTTGTGATCTATTGTGATGCTTCTAGACTAGGATTGGGATATGTTCTGATACAGAGAGGTAAGGTCATAGCCTTTGCTTCCAGAAAACTAAAGAATCACGAGAGAAACTATCTAACTCACGACTTAGAATTGGTTGTAGTTGTGTTTGCACTCAAGATTTGGCGCCAATACTTATATGGAGTGCATGTTGATGTATTCATAGACCAAGAGCCTGCAATATGTATCCACCTAGAAAGAGCTTAACTTGTGGCGGAGGAGATGGCTTGAGTTGCTCAAGGACTACGACATGAGCATACTCTACCATCCAGGTAAAGCTAATATGGTTGTTGATACTCTTAGCAAGTTTTCTATGGGAACCATTGCTTATGTGGGAGAGGAGAAGAAAGAGTTAGCTAAAGAGGTGCACAGACTAGCACTATTAGGAGTTCAACTCGATAAATCTGGTGAAGGTGGAATAATTGTGCATAATGGGTCTAAATCATCCCTTATAGTAAAGGTAAAGGAGAAGCAAGACCAAGATCTTATCTTACTCTAATTGAAGGAATATGTACATAAGAAAAAAGTAATAGCATTCATCAAAGTGGGAGATGGGGTATTGAGATAACATAGAAGATTGTATGTTCCAGATGTTGATGGTATTCAAGAAAGGATTATGGCAGAAGCCCATAACTCCAGATATTCCATACATCTAAGGTTTACCAAAATGTACCGCGACTTGAGAGAGGTTTATTTGTGGAGTGAGATGAAGAGATACATTGCAAACTTTGTTTCTAAGTGCCCAAACTGCCAACATGTAAAAGTTGAGCACCAAAGGCCATGTGGAGTAGCCCAGAATTTTGAATTTCCAGAATGAAAGTGGGAGATAATCAATATGGATTTCATCATAGGCTTATCGAGGTCTCACAGACAGCATGATTTGATTTGGGTGATTGTTGATAGAATGACTAAATCATCCTATTTCTTGGCAGTAAAGACTACTTATATGGTAGAGAACTATGCTTGATTGTATATTTGAGAGATTGTCAAATTGCATGGAGTTTCTTCTCCATCAATAATATAGATGAGCTCAATTCACAGCCCAATTCTAGAAGTCCTTTCAAAAAGCCCTAGGTTCACAGGCGAATCTTAGTACTACTTTTCACTCTCAAACTGATGGTCAGGCAGAGCGGAACAATACAAATTTAGGAAGATATGTTGAGGGCCTACATCATTGACTTCAAAGGTAATTGGGATGACCACTTGCCTCTGATTGAGTTTGCCTCAACAACAACTTCCATTCGAGCATTCAAATGTTTCCTTATAAGGCCCTCTATGGGAGAAGATGTAGATCACTGATTGGATGGTTCAAGATAGGTGAAGCAGGATTAATTGGGTCAAACTTGGTACATCAGGCTATGGAGAAGGTAAATATTATCCAAGAGATATTGAGAACTGCACAGAGTCGCCAAAAGTCCTATACTGATATTAGGAGAAGGGACCTAGAGTTCGAAGTTGATGATTGGGTATACTTGAAAATGTCACCCATGAAGGGTGTAATGAGATTCGGGAAAAAGGTGAAGTTGAGTCCTCGATACATTGGTCCCTACCAAATTGTGAAGAGAGTAGGAAACGTAGCATATGAGTTGGAGCTACCAAGAGAGCTGACAGCCATCCATTCGGTCTTTCACATTTCTATGCTTAAAAAGTGTTTGGGAGATCCATCCTTGCTTATGCATGTTGGAATCATTAGAGTGAAGGATATTTTGAGTTATGAAGAGATCCTAATCCAAATCCTTGATCATCAAGTTCGCAAGTTGAGAACTAAAGAGGTTGCTTCTATAAAAATGTTGTGAAGAAGTTAATCCATTGAAGAGGCTACCTCGGAAGCTGAAGAGATATTAAGGCCAGATACCCTCACTTATTCGTGTCTTCTAATGATGAAATTGATGATAATGATCCATTTCCATTCTTTGAGTTACTTTCCAATTGTTGAGTCAAATCCTTATCTCTGAGTTGATACACTTCTTTAGTATATGAGTATTTGAGTATGCATATCCTTAATTGTATTCATGTCTAATGATGATGTTAGAAGTAGTCTTTCAATTTTGAATCCTGAGTTGCAGTTTATTTATGAGGTATGAGTATTCGAGCATCCGAGTATTTGAGTTCCTAAAGGTGTTCCTTTGAGAGGTCTCCAAGTTGCTCATCATTCGAGGATTAATGATTCCAAGGGAGAGATATTGTGACACCCTATAACTATACTCTTACATCTACCCATGTTCCAAGTCTCATTCTTACATATGGGAAGTGGATTAGGGTCATAAGGTACCTCTAGTACTTAGTCAAGTTCAAAACCTTCCTATAAATTGAGTTTCCAGTGTTAGATGCAAGAGTTGACTTTAAATGATCATAACTCTTAGCACAAAAAGCATTAGATGACCCATGACCTACCAAATGAAAGATCCTTGAATTATCTTTCCAGAGCAGCTGATTTCACCTCATTTGGAGTTTAGACTCAAAAGTTATGACCATTTTACTTAAGACTGCCATAGTAGAGTTGCATCTACGAGATGACTTATGGTCATGGTTTTAAAGTACGGACCATCTGCTAACTCATGGAAAAAATTCTTGAAAATCCAATTTTCAGTTCCAAACTTTATAGACCCATCTATGGGTCTTAGAAACTTCTACTGGCCATAGATTGCGCTCGTGAAAGTGATCTAGAGACCCCGAAATTCCCCCTAAAGTTTACGGAAGGGTCCCTACAGACCGTGAAAGTTTCTACAAGACGTAGATGGGCCCATAAACAATTTTTGATAGCTTTTTAAGAAAGGTTATTTTGGTCTTTTCCACCCTTTCAAAGCCTAAAATTGTCGTTTTTACACCTAAATAAAGCCCTAAGCATGTCAGTTCAATCATTTTACACTAAAACCCCCTCTCCAACTTAGAGAAAGGGTTCAAGGGAGAAAAAGGCTAGGGTTTGAAGCGAAAACTTGAGAATTCTTTCAAGCTATTTCAAGATTCAAAACTTCATATAAGGCTAACCATAATATGGATTTTGTTCTTCCATATGCCCCATAACCCGAATTGATGGAGTTGTGAGTGAATTTTGAAGTTTTTTCTTAAATTCTCATGTATTTCTACATAATCTTGCATGAATGACAATTTTTATGAATTAAATACTTGAAATAGATGGTTTTGCTTTTTCTATATAAACCCTGTAATGAATTCTAGTTATTTTTACATATTTTACTTAAATGGGCATGACTGAGTATAATTTAACCCTAAAGAGTTTATAGAATCCTTAAATACTTTAACTCTACTTTTGTTTCACTGAATGCTATGTGTTAGAATGATGCATGATAGAGTCTATGTTTCAAGGGTTGAACATTTAAAGAATGTAACCAAAGAGTTGATAGTTGATGTGCTGATTGAGTTGACAAATGTCCAATGAGATAGGGTTGATGTCTTATGAGCATACTGAGTCTTGGGAGGAGTATTGAGTACCGAATTGAGTAAAAGTAAGTACAATTCAAACTCAATAACTACGTAGACGATGTAAGAGAGGATTGAACTCTAAAACCAGATGTTTCCTATTATCCCAAAAAGAGGACTTGATGTTTCTGATTTTTGATCCACTGATAGGATGTCCTTTACCATGAAAAGGTATGGGATGGATGTGCCAATGACATCGGTTCGTTATATCATCACTGGCTCATAGACGATGGTTGTCGATTAGAGGAACTCCCAAATAGGCCTTGATAGTACTCTGAGTGGATTGGACGTAGATTGTAGATGAGTCGTCATTGTCTAAATTGTATTCTTACTTTAAACTCTTGACATGATTATTGAGTTTCCCACTCCTTGGGTTGACTTATTTGATTTGATGTTATTTTTTCGGCTTTACATGTTTCATTCTGCCATTTTACATACTCGTACATTTCACACACTGAAGTCCATTAAGGCCTGCATCTTTTCATGATGTAGAGACAGGTACTAATGGTCATCAATAGGCACCCTGTTGAGGACCTATTTGCATTCAGCTGATTGGTGATTCCTCCCCTGCTTTCAGAGGATATCATGTTTTTCTTTTTAACTTTGGGTGTTAGCCTTTTTATTTTCTTTTGAGGTAGCCATGGGTCTGTCATTGGTACCACTTAATTAGATGTTTTAGAGGCTTCATAGACTAGATTGTTGAGTTATGATTGGATTATGTTTTGACTAGTTTCTTTCATATTAGTTTTACTTAGTTTATGGACGGAATGTTTGGCTTTTGGACTTTATTTATCATTTGTTCTTTCTTTTTATTACGTATTCTTATACACTGATCTCTACCGCTTTAGAATGTCATTAAATGAATGTGATGAGATTGAGTGGTTCGCTTGGGGGCTAGCAATAGTCTCTGAGTGCCGGTTACACCAAGGGTACCCTCCCACGGCGTGACACAAGGCATGACTATAATGATTTCAAAACTTCTTTAGGGTTCTTGTAATTGTAGTAATACTTCAAGAATTTAAAGAGATGTACTCAATAATATAGTTCTTAGCATAATAGTAATAATATACCGAGAATGTCATCACAAGGTTCTAGAATTTCTCCATAAGATCATAGGAATATTAATTGACTTGACTTTCGATTGGAAATTTGATAAGAAATATAGATTAAAGACGTAAATAGAATATTAGGTGGCCTTACATACTCGGGCACGAATTTTCTTAAAAAATTGGAGAGACTTTCTCAAGCCCTAGCCCTTCTCGTTTTCTCCCTAATCGCTATTCTCTAAAGGAATTACGTGAAAGTGAAAAGAATAGCATATAGTGGTGGAGCGTGTCTGCGACATGGACTTGTCGCACTTCAGTTCATTTTGTTGACGAAAACTTAAAACGCGTTCAGAAACTATTTTTTCACAAAATAACACATAAATTGCATTTGTCAAAGTTTTATATCTAATTTTACATAAATTATTTTTCTATCGATTTTCTAATCCGATGGAAATAATGGGACCAAAATTAAGTGAAAGTTCGCGACGCGGACATGTCACACTTTTTTCTAGAATTGTATTTTTTGCCTCAAAAAAATTATATTTCGATCCGGTTGCTCTAAAATCAATCAAGAATTCCATACAATATTTCGTTTTGATCGCATTTTCGTCCTCGAATTTACCAAAAGAGTTTGGAAAGATGTACTGTTCGAGCAATCTTTTGTTTAGAGGTATTTTAGTAATTTCTAGAGTGTTACAATATCATTTTTAGATTTATTACCAATCTTCTAAGGAATCATTGTTCTCTACTGTAACAACAGTGGGTGAGGCCTTGTATTTAGACATGGCTATCATTGATAAAGCTATATCAGGTAGCACTGGGGTGAAGGGTTGGGATGAACTTATTAGCACAATTACTAGAACAGGTGAAAATAGAGATGATAAATACTACTAATTTTAGAGGCAAGGATCGAATGTATTACAGATACAGTATTACTTTCTCCCCTAAGAATTGCGTAACTTGCAAGTTACAAATCACAAAATAGAAGAATATTATAGAAATTTGCATTCAGAATTAAGGAAGCACAATGATAATGAAAACCCGGAGGATGGTGAAGTGGGACGACAAATTATTGAATGATATTAGAGGGACAATGAACAACGAAGGAAAACGAAATCTTTCAAATAGAAAAGAGTTGTGAACTTCTCAGTTATATAGCCACTAATATCTATTCAAATAAAAATGAGATGGCGACAGATAAAACTTTAGGTGTATTAGTTTATGAGGAAGCAAAAAAAATAAAGAATGGAGAGAGGCCTGAACAAGTTGGTAGAAGTCTTTATAGGAAGGAGAATTTTTATACAGATAATAAGATTATACATGCAGCACATCATAATAATTTCACATAATTAAATACAAAAAAGATCATAAATTATAAATAGTAACACAATGATCATTAGGAGAAAAGAAATAAACAACAATAATAACATTTGATAATGAGTAGCACATCAAATATTATGGATAAATCACAGATGACAAGTAAAATCAAGAACCCGTAGAAGAATCAACAAAAATGCAAGAGTCAGAATGACCAAATATCACCACTTAGTTGATATAAGCTATCAAAGAAGTAAAGAATGAGGTCAGTTTGATGAGGAAATCTAGACACCATGAGCCTTTGAAAAAGAACATCTCTAATGAGTTGGTGATAATAAAAATGACCTCATTTTGTGACTGAAGAAATATATGCATTATAAAGGAAAGAAATGCAATTATATCTCTCTTAACATAAGTTGGAACTCACAATTCATCGACCTAAATAATATAATGTCTCATCAAATATAAAATAGTGAGATGCAAGTAAATGTTATAATTGAGGATAAGGAAGATGAGGATAATATGATAAAAGGAGAAGCTTTATCTCCATAAGCATTATCAAAGAAAGAAAAGATAAAATGATAGCAAGGAGGGATGTGAAATCAACTTTTAAATAACATGTAAAGCTTTATTATAGAATATTAGATCTAAAAGAGTTTACAATACTTTTCATAGAGATTTATATGCGTCACAAGTTTCATCTAATTACTTTGATGGGGCCATTCAAGATACTAAGCAAATTCAGAAATACAAAAGCAAGTTGAAAATGTAATATGTTAACTTTAGTTAAAATGAACAAATTTGAATCTTTGTTCAAAAACATATTCATGTGAGGATTAGTTAAGAGTTTGATCAACAACTCAATTTCAATTCATGACTACAATGATTTATACCAAATGTTCTACATTGAAAAGATTAAGTCTTTAGGATGATATTAATCTATGGATCACAATTTATCTATGCATCTCATAGCTGGAGGTGATTTTAATGTAATAATATGAGTAGAAGAAAAATGTGATGGACTATCTACGTATTCTCAAGAATATGAGTGTTGACATCCAATTTTGATCGACATATAATTCATTTTTAGATTGCTCTTTCATTAAAATAGGTATTTTAAAACATTTTTAAGTAAATGAGCTTATATTTAATTTTATTCAAATAATTATTGCATATGTTTAATATTCTTAATTTGAAAATTTTATTTATTTATTTATTTATTTATTATTATTTGAAATTACGTTCATAGTTATCGTTATTTCTAATCACTTTCATTATCATTAATTAATTTTATTATTATTATTATTATTATTATTATTATTATTATTATTATTATTATTATTATTATTATTATTATTATCAGTGTTATTATTGTTATTATCATTATTATTATTATTATTATTATTATTATTATTATTATTATTATTATTATTATTATTATTATTATTATTATTATTATAATATTTAAATGCATTATATATTTTACTATCTCATTTAGAAAATTCTTATTTTAAAGTTATAACTTTAAAATGCTTAAATGCTTTTTACATGTCTACTTTAATATATTACGTACATATGTATTTTTTTTACATAAAATTATTATTTGATAAAATATTGCATATTGTATTAGTGTATGTATTGTGATTGTTAATTAGATGACAATCTATTCAATTTTTTCAATTTATTTAAATCATAATCTTTTTAATCAAATTTATTTTAATCCTAAGTAATTTTTTACGATCCTTTTCAATTTTAACCTAAGTGAGTTAGCTTTGACCTAATTTTGACCCGGACACAACCCAATTTCATGAGAATTAATCTCATCCATTCATCTCATCATGATTAACAACCAAGATCTAAACTAGTTTTCTTCCCTTTTTGACTTAATACTAAAACCCGAGAACTCTATCTCATTTTTTCCCTTTCTACCCCCTTTCTCACAACCACCACTTCTCCTCACCTCTGCACAGTCGCCGCTGTCTCTGGCAGGAATGGCCCAATGCTGCCACCCTTATACTCCTCTCTTCCTTAGCTGGTACCACAAAAATGACCTCTCACTCTCTCCCCCTATTTTCTCCCCTTTTTGTTCCACCATGAGACCCCCCAAACAACCCTACTCATCGCGCCAAAAAAACCAAAACAACTCCTCAGTATCCCCTCTTTAGCCCCCAGTAACCCCCTTCTTTTCCTCTATTTTTGTGTCACCCAAATTCCATAATCAGCAGTTTTATAAAAAGGTTTTTCTAGAGATCCTTAATGGCCAATCCTTGCATGAATTGCTAAGGATCTAATAGGTTCAACATTGATTCCTTCAGATATGTCAATTAGGAAATATGTCCATAGTAACTAGGCTGAATATATCGTACCAAAAACTAGCAGTGCAACCTGTTAGTCTTCTAGGGTCCAAAGAACTTAATTTTATCCCATGAACTATTTGGGTCAATGGATTAGTTCGATCCAAAACTTGAGATAATAGGCGTAACCCAAAACAAGAGTCATAAGTAGTTGTTAATGGAGGCGAGGTTACTAAATTCTAAATGTCAATATCAGTTTATACCAGATTGCTCCACATCTAGTCCCCAGAATCATATATGCTAAACAAATCAGAGCCAATCTGAATAGACCTTGTAAAAGATTTGTAGACCATCGATGAAACGACCCATCGAAAAATCATCCCTAACCTCATCAGAATCCCTTCTTCAGCAAAATTCATGCAACTGGTGAAACTTTGGCTGACAAACCAACATCTCATTCAGATATATTGAAACGTATAAAGGACAAGATTATGGTTTTGACTTAGTTGTTCTCTTTTAACTGATTGTGATGTCTATAATTCACATGATTTGCCTTTAATTGTTGACTCCTATGAAATAAGTACAAATACTACGATACAAGCATGAACTCTTGGTGATTCTTATTTTAAAGCTCACTAGGTCTTTATTTGTTTAGCATGGTATGATTCTTCCCTTTTCGTTTGCTTAATTTAGCTTTGTCTTACGACCTAATTTCTCAGGTGTCACAACCCAAAATTGGTTGTGATAGTATTTTTCTAACCCACCAAGACAAATAAGCCAAAGCTTTCTCAATTCAATAATAAAAATTAAAGCAGAAGAGATAAAGTCTAAATAAGGACAAGCACTAGAATATCAAGTCTATAAAACCATCTCAAGACTGGTATCACATGTACAAGACTTTAGTATTGAATAAAATAGAAAATAAATACAAGTATGAGTCTCAGTCCTCAAATAGAACATAAGATAAATGGATAAGGACTCCTAGAGTCTGCCAAAATAGACAAGTTGTTACCTCTCAAGAATCCAGGAAGCTCAATCTAAAAAGATAAAAGCTAACTCAGGTAGAATCGGGCTTACAACGTACACATATGTGTAGAAACAAGGGTGAGTACCAAAAATAACAGGCACTTATCGAGAGGATCTAAACAACAAGTAAAGAATTCAGAACAAAGTACTCCTTCCATACTAACCACATACTGCCGAACCACACATCTGCACTCAGAAAAGTCCAAACAACAACAATGTATATATGTATGTATGTATGTATATACATATATATATACACACACACATCTATACAATATTTACTTCTAACAAATACCTCAGAATATAGATCATAATACCACAATATATCTCAAAATACGTCTCAATCTCATAACATATATTTTTAGATAGTTTCAAACAATCAACAAGTATAGCTCAAGTATAACCATCACATAATTCATTTGCAATAATAGAATCAAATTATAAATACAATATGTAATGGAGATGGTATGAAATTAAATGATGCAATGGAATACCAAGTAATCATGATGCATGTCTGTCCTGCAGTAAACATCCGCTGATATAATTAGTCTGGAACCTATGGGGGACATATTTGTCTATATACCTGCCCCAGATCGTGAGGCTCGACCCCAATATATAATCATGTCACATACCATGGCTCATGTGGACCATTCCCTATTTCTCATTTGTGTTTCATTTCACAACTCGTGTGGCCCGTCCCATATTTCTCATCTGTGTTTCATCAGTGGTACTCAGTCACAATGCATATCAAGAACATATATAAGTGATGCAGTGATAATGAGTGCAAATAAGAGTCCACTTCATAATAAATACATCATATCCAATCAAATATTTCAATCAATAAGGCATAATGACAAGTCTTGTTTCAAGCCTGTATCAATTTTCTAACCCATAAGTAAAGTTAAACCACAATATTTCCAATTCCGTCAATGAGCTAACAAAACACTATCCATAATTCATATTCTCATATCATAAGGGATTCTCAATATAGTACTCAAGTCAAAAAGTATCAACCTCGTTATTTTACTTTCAAGTCATAAATAAAATTCACAATTTAGTCACGTTCTCCCGATTTACCAAATAAAACTCAATCAACTACAAGTATCTAATCATTTCAAGTTATAATTAAAGGAAATATAATATCCAAGTAAGCTTAACAAGGTTTATGATTTTACTTGCCTCAACTAGTAGACAAATCAAGAAATACTAGAGTTTTCCCATTGAATTCACACCCAAAACATCACAATCTAATCAAATATATCATCACAAGAACATAACAAATCTAATGACACTAAAATCAATCAATTTGGGTGAAAAGGGCAAAATAGTCAAAAATCTCATGCCAAAGAAGTAACCAGAAATTGAAAATTAATATATGAAAATGTTCTTCATGTAATAAGAATTCCAACGGTGAAAACCAATTCCAAAACAAAGTTCAAATGGACTCAAAATCACAATTTTTAAATCAAAATTTCATATCCCAAAAAAACCTAAATTATCCCATTAATAGTCTCCAATTTTAAGTTAAAATCATAAATTAATTAATGGGAATTGAAGAAATGGAGTAGAAATTAATTACCCAATGGCCTTGACTCGAAACATCTTGAAGAAATCACCTAAACCCAAGCTTGGAAGTGAAAAAAATGAGGAAATCCATTAAACCCATCACTTAAATACATTTACTGGTTCAGATGAAAAATGAACTCCACGAGCGCTGAGCTCAATGCTCCACATATCTCCATGAACGCAGAGATGTGCTTAACCAGCCCTCCGCAAATGTGGAGGTTCAATCCACGAACGCGGAGGTCAAAAAGGTTAGGCCTCCGTGAACGCGGTCGCAACCCCACGAATGCGGAGAACAACTATGGTTGCACCAGATCAGTCAAAAAACAAGAATTACACAACTAGGACACCCAAAATTCATTCAAAACCTTGTGAACACAGACCAAACATGGAACCACCAGAAATGACGTTCCAAACTCATTGGAATTGTCAAAATTCGAATCAAGAACCTCCTTGGCTCAAATGCCGAGAAAAGATCATTTAAACTAGTTTATGACTTAAATACTCAAAATAATCCTGAAAGCTCTAAATATTGCAGCGAAGACACTTCTAGTGTTAGTTTTACCATCTGGAACCACTAGAACTAACAGAATTTCAATTTGAGCTCCCGAACTCTGAATGTTGACCAAAGTCAAATTAATGATCTAGAATCAACTGAAAATGCAACTTTCGGTCAAAAAAATTTGTTTTAACTCTGAATTCAATTCAACAAGTCTCCTAGACAAGATTTTGTATTTCGGAGCTAATGAAATTGGCAGAATCGAATTTCGACACTCAAAGCTCAAGATGAACTCAAAACACAAAAAATTTCAAATTAAGCCCTTTAAAAATTCTTTCTTTTGTAAAACCCCAAGATTTTCGAAATTCGACTATTTCAACTAGAAATGACTTAAAGCAACTTTCAGGAAGTAAATGACCCTTTTAAGTTTAACTTGATTAATTTTGAATAATCTAGGTTCTTTTCTAAATAATTCTTAAAAAATTTCTTTACTTAATTATTTTTGGTAGAATTTATTCCCTTTCTAAATTATTTTAGATGTCTTGGAATTTTTAAAAGATTAAATTATTTTTTCTAAATTATTTTTAAGTTAGATAATTATATTGAAATTTATACTCCTTATAAATTAGTTGAATTCCTTATTTTTACTTCAATAATTTTTTAGACATCTTTAGTTTTAAATTGTCTTCCCGAAAGTTAGTTAATTAAGTTTTCAATCGTCAGTCAACAACATGTTAGCGGTCATTCTAAGTGATTAACATCTTCTCAAAGTGAAAATTAGAACCCTTGCTCTTTTCTATGAAATTTTAAGACCTTTAACAAGTCTTAAAATCTTTTTTTAACATTTTCATAATATCTTTAAAAAATTTAGTAACGACTCTCGACTCCCTCTTTTCAAAAGTCGATTTTTTTCTTAAATTAATTAAGTTAAAATTATTTTTGTTAAATGTCTTTCCTCCAATTAACATATATTCCTCTTGAATTATATGTTTTTAAAGCTTACATGCATCAAAATCACCGAGTTTTATGTTATGATTCAAATGAAGCATGTTATGAAAGATGAGGGTTTCAACTAGATGCTTATGAAAGTTATGAAGCATTTATGAAGCCCTTTATATGATGTTGTAAAAGATAGTGAGAGGACAATTCTCACCAAAGATGGATCTTCTTGTGATAAGGAAAATTCTCACTTGAACAGATCATGAGGTTTTATTAAGCTACTCCTTTGTGATAAAGTTATGTTTTAAAAATTTGAGAATGTACATGCATATATGTAATGACCTGGACTTTGTACGACCTCAATGGAGCTGGAAAATTTGGATCCAAAAAGTTTTGGACCAAGTTGACACTCCATGGAAGCCTTCACGGTCCATGTGAGGCTATACGGACCGTGTGGAGCCTCCTTGGAGTGGCCCTTAGCCTTATGTGGGGTGTGTGAACTTTAACATGAAGTTTTGGACTAAGGAATATCACATATGGACCCCACATGGGCCGTGTGAAGCTTCATGGACTATGCGGTAGGTTATGTGGTAGCCTTAGCCTTGAAATTCCACAGTTTTGGAACCAAGGCAAGTGGCAGAAATCATCTTACGGACCGTATGAACCTTCACGGTCTGTGCGGTCCCCCTTATAGGTACTGAAATGGAAATTTTCTAAGTATTGGATCACCATCCTGGAATGTTTTCGTGAAGGATTTTCTAACTAAGGTGGTACAAAGTCTTATATGGTCCGTGTAGAGTGGTATGAACGGTGAAGTCGACCATATGGACACCTACGTTGAATTTTTCTAAGTATGAAATCTTCAAGTTCAAGCTAATTTCACTTTTAAGCCCTCACTTAAAGCTTATTTATGTTGCTTAGAGCCATCATGGATCTCCCACATCAAACCAAATTCAAAGGAATTCCATTGGCTAAGCTTTTCACAAGAATCGATAGAAGGGTCAACTTTAAATGATCATATCTCTTAGCACAAAATGAACTGGGTGATCCACAACTTATCAAACTGAAGCTCTTTGAATTATCTTTCCAACACATTTAGTTTCACCTCATTCTGAGTTCGGATCAAGAAGTTATGCCCGTTTTCATAAAGTTCATCCGTGTAGAGTTTCCTGTGAATCGGCTAAGTGAGGTCTCATGGAAGGGTTTCATGGTCTGTGAAACCTTGTACGGACAGTGAGACCTCCTCATGGAACCCCTAACAAGAAATGTTATTTTGATTCATTAATGGTTTTTTGTAATTGTGACTTCTCCTAAGGGTCTTTTGTAACTTCCTATACTATCTTAAGACCTCCAAACGACCTAAACTCTATTCCTCTCATTCAAATTCATTCCCACACTTAGAATTATATTCAAAATCTCTCTTAAGAACTCCCTAAGGTGAACATTGAAGGATTGTCTTGAAGCATAAGGAAAAGGCTCTCTTCTTCATTAAATTTCTTCCAATATTTTCTTGAATCTTCTCTACTAGCTAAAGTATGTAGGTTTTAATTCTTGGTCTCTTTCAACCAAGAAGACCCAAATCCTTTTCAAGTAATTTTTCATGAATTTTAGCTTACTTTAAAAATAGATTTTCAATATTATGGTTTATTAAATCAATTGATGTATGGTCTATGTTTATTTATTGATTTTAAAGTGAATTAAGCCCTAATATGATGAACCGCATTGAAGTTATGAAGTTATGAAAGTGCATGTCCCCTTTAAAGCTTGATTTGTGCATGATAAATTATATTATGATTTAAATGTGGTTTTTACTGATGTCCTTACTTGAATTTCATAATGTATTGTTGATTTAAGTTTGATTTTCTATTACCCATACTAATCTTATCTCATTCATGGCATATGCATACATGACTATGGTTTTTATGAAGTGGGTTAAGACCCAATTATGTTTATGTATATGATTTTGAAAAGATTATGGTTATGCCAAGAATGTGATTATATAAATACCTAAGATTATGGCTCATTGAGCAATTATGGGTGTTTACACTACTATGTTTAGGGAACATCGATTGAGGTTTGAGGTGGGATGGGCTATCCCCAAGGGTCCATACTCATTTCTCAAGAAGGTGCTCTAAAGGAGCAATTCCTATGCATGAAAGTATTACATGGAATATGTTTTGACTTTTTAGCCTAAAAATTCAAGACTATGAAATGTGAATTGGATTTCAGGCTTAAGAATGCATGTAAACGATTTGAAAGCCTTGTGTCTCTTTTACAAGAACATATGTATATATATGTATTCTAGTGGGATGATGACCTAGCACCGATGGGATTGGAGGCAGGGTGGGCTACCCCAGGTCCATACTCCTTTCTCTTGAACTATGTGCCTAATATAGGTATATGTTTATGCCTCAATGGAGAAGAAGAAGAAGAAGAATGTTAAGGATCTACCTTTGGAAAGTAGGTCACCTCTTTATTTGTTGTAGGGAAGACGACAGAGTTCCAAGTTATAGCTCACTTGGTCTTATGTCGGTTATCGTCCCATCCTCAATATATATGAATTATTTTCACATTCATGCATCATGCAATTCATAGCATATTGATATACTCTCTTGTTATATGGTTTTTTCTATATATATGCCCTTGTTATCTAACATTAAATGCAGGTTTAATGAGTTCATGTGCATTCTATGCCCGCTACTTAGTACATTCAAACGTACTAATGCATACTTTAGCTTACATGATCTAACCATATAGGGATCAGAGATTTTCTACATCCACCGTATGACGGCTAGATTGGATCTTGAGATAATTGTTATGGTGAGTCCTATCTTTCAAGGACAACCCACTATTCCTCTACCTATGATGTTTTATCTATATTGTTTACTTTGAGGGTGAGCCCGACATGTCTTGACCCCCCCCCCCCCCCTCCTATCTTATGACTAGAGACATTGTTGGACATCTTGTAGACTCCCTTACATTTATATGCTAAGTGTTGTATTTGGAGATTACGTTTACGGATATGGTTATGTAATGGTTATGGTCACTATGGATTGATTATGAACTTATGTTATGGATTTATGTTATGATATGTAAGATCCTAAGTCCCGCATTGCCCCCATAGAGTGAGTTACACTTACTCACTCCTTAGTATTTATGTGCTACTTGTTATGTGAATCCATGTTAATTCCTATCCCTACAATGTCCCCATAGCATGAGTCCTACTTTTCCGTCCCTTAGAACTATGTGTTTACTAATTATATATGTGTTTTTGAACTGATGATGTGTGAATGGATGTTATGAGGCTTGTTTGGGGACTCTCGGGTACCTATTCATCATGTCACTCCTAGGCCCTAAGCTTGGGTCGTGAAAATACGATTATGTTATGAATATTCCATGGGACTTGACTTAGCACCAAAAAGGCCTAAGGTCGGGTTTGGTCAGGTAGCTGTTAAGGTTATCCACAAAGAAAATCTGACTAACAACCTCTCGCCTAAAACTATGTTGCCACCATAAGAGCCTTTGTAGGATAGACTGGTGGATCCACAAAAGCCTTAATAAATAAAGATAAAATAAAACTGCATGCAAATTTTGAATGGAGTTCTACCTAGCAAGTAGTCTCCCCCGAGCCAACGTAGGGGGATATGTTGGATTCCATGTAGTAGCTCATATGGTCTTAAATGTCAATTACAATCTCTTTCCCATAATGCTTATGTTGTTTCAAACCATGCATTTATCATTCATCATCTTTGATACTTACTCCTGTTATGATTACACATATTAATTATGATGATATTATAGCTTCATTGTTGCATTGTATCCTTGTTATGATTGTGTATATTGATTATTATGATATTATTTTTTAATTACATGGCATCCAACATACTTTGTAGATTCAAAATACTAACACATATTTTTGCCTACATGATCTCGCTGTGTAGGGATCGGTGCTCCCCTCCTCCCACACGTGGCTAGCTTTGAATTGTGAAAACCAAGTTTTGCTGAGCCCTTTAGTCCTTCCCCTTCAGTCCAAGGACAACACGTAATTTCTTTCCATCTTGATGTTTTAGAACTTTTAGACTGTCTTCTTGTGTCTCTTTATTATTTTATTTGAGAGTGAGCTATGGACATATCTTAGTCCCCGTGAAGTCTAAAGCTAGAGCTATTATTAGACAAGTATGAAGGTTTATGAATTAGCCTCATTTTATGTTCGATTCTCTCTTAGTCCTATTTCCCCTTACTTTTCGTGTGTTTTTTGTGTTTATTTATGTTCATTGACTATGAAATGCTTGATGAATGCTAAGAGACTTGGGTAAGATTTCTTCGATTCACTCATTCGTCGTGTATGACTAGGCCGTAGGCTCAGATCATGATAGTCACAAACACATCTTATTCATCAGAGAATACATGTGGAAAAAGGAAGAAGAAGGTTAGAAAGCATGAAACAAAGAAAAATGGAGCCACGAAAGGAGTAGATACTTCTCGTAACTAAACCCACAATAACATCAAGACGAGGAGGGATATTAATAACCCAAAACATAAGGAACTTTAGCTAAGCACTCCATTGGAAGAACATTTTCTCAAGTAAAAGTAGAAAGGATGACAAGATGAATTGTGGGATTAGGAAACCCCAACAAAATAGGATATATATATTGATGTCGCCCAAGCTACACATCTTTTTTGAAGGTTTAAGCAGTCGTTGTCAAGATATATAACCTAAGGATAGGGTCGAACCCATAGGAAATATGGTAAGACTTGAGTAATTGCAAGCAAGTGTTGTGAAACTAGTGAGAGAAGTAACTAGGGTATTGTGTTCCCATGAATTTCTAACTTGGTATTACTAGATAATCACAATCTTTTCTAATGTGTAACATACAGAACGGTAAGTTAAGTTTACCAAATTCTTTGATCCAGGCGATAAGTAAATTTCATTAAGTGATTTGATCTATCCCCGCAATGTGACTTTACTAATCCTTATTTAGTGTTCCAGTAAAACCTCCCCTTGATCCAGTTTGGTTGATTAGATGAGAGGGATCACATCAAATCCTATTAATTAATCTCTTTTCCCATTTATTACTACCTTGATCCAGTGGGTTCTAATGCTAGCCACCCATAAAAAGCAATTAAAGCGGAGAGAATTAATGAAAACACGCATGCACACTTTTCAAGAATTACAGATTATTAAATTTAACTTGTTAATTCTTCATAGATCCCACAACCCTAGTTGTGGATTTAGCTATGCATAATCATTGTAGATGATAGAATCATGATATAGAATAACATAATTAAGTACTTACTGTAACACCCCCAAATTTCTTTCTACCTGATCTGGAGCGAATGGGCATAGATTGTTGAGAAAAGACTGAGAAAAGTTGCAGAGGAAGGTTCACTAGAACCATTTATGACTCATAAAAAAGGTTACCACTCGTAGAATGGGTCATGTGAAGCCCCAGATAACTTGGTAAATTTTCTAAGTTTGAGGCCTATACACAAAATGGTATACGACTCGTAGAGGAGGTTTCATGACAAATCCCAGTAACTCAAGTTTCAGGCCCCCCTCAATTTATGAAAGGAGTTTACGACCCTTAGAATGTTTTATGAATTGTACAAAGGGGTTTCATGCCAACTTCCAGTAACTCAGATTTTCAAGCACCTAGTTTACAAGGAGTGGTCTACGGCTCATAGAATGGTCTACGACTCGTAGACGGGGTCTCGTAGACCCAGGCAACAGTTTTTAGGAAGGGTAATTTTGTCTATTCCTATTCTTATTAATTTAACCTTTGGACGTTTTGGACTTAATTTAAGTCCTGAATAAGACCCTAAGCATACTTTTCCACCATTCAACACATTAGGGCTTTCTTGAATAACCTTAGAAGGAGGAGAAAAGCAAGAATTCTTGATTCTAGCATGAGGAATCATTGAAATCTGATTGTTTCTTCCATTTCCAGGTATGTAAACTTACTAAAGTGTGGAACCACGTTCGTTCACACACTCCTTTCACTTATTTGAGTCAATTTTAAGAACAAGAATTGAGTTTTGAAAAATTCTATCATCCCATACTAAATCCTTGCATTTATCATGAGGTCTTATTATGTTACATGAGAAAATTTCTGTATTGTATGATCATTGATATATGATTTATATATGTATTTTATACTTGGTAGCTTGAACCCTTAATTGCATAATTTCATGATATTCTATACATAGATTGAGTTGAGTTTGAGTGTGATGTTGAGTTGATGAGTTGAGAAAATTGAGCATCACAGAGCATGAAAAGCATATCGAACAAAATCACTTATACAATCATGAACTTACCTCCATTGCATGATGAACCAATTTAAGTAAGTCTAAATGACCATCTAAGTCTGAGTCAAGTTTAATTGTCTATATTGATTAGCTAAGTTGATAAGTAATTGAGACAATTTGAGATGAAGTAATCCAATGAGGTTGAGATTTTGATATGATTGGTGTGATTGATTAAGCATTTAAGGATTGAGTTGAGAATGTTTTAGTCTTGGGAGGAGTATCGAGCACAGAGCTGGGAGCGAGTAAACATATACTTTAACCCACAGAACTATATTACTAGTGCAGGATAGTAGTAAAACTTGCTCTGGCGACTCTTGTCCTGCAAGTGGATTTTTATTATGGATCCAAGAGAGAGGTTGATCGTCCTTTACCGTGGCAAGTTTCAGAGGGGCATGGTAATGACATCCCCTTTGTTGTGCATCACCAAACTAAAGGTGACGGGATTGGATGTCATTTAAGAGAAACTCCTAAGCAACATTGATTGAGCATGATATTTTAAACTGAGTCTAATGTTTACTGAGCATATTCTTAAAAGAGCATGAATTACATTAAACTTGCATGTACTAAGTTGAGCATGAGTTGCTGAGTCGAGATGAGTGAGTTGAGCCTTATTTCTTGAGCTATTTTACATACCTGTATATTCCATGTACTGACGTCCATTTGGACCTGCATCGTTTTATGATGCAGATACAGGTGATAGAGGACTTCAGCATGTGCATCGTTCGGACACTTCCAGAGTTGGTGAGCCCTCTTTGCTTTCCGGAGGATCTCTTTTATCTTATGAGTTGACTTAGTATATTTTTTTCTTCTTTGATTTGGGGTGTCCATGGCCTGTCATGGCCTATCTAGATTGTTGAGTAGAGGCTTCATAGACAATCAATAAAGGATTTGTTGAGCATTTGGTATTTCTAAATTTATTCATTGGAAACTATGAGTTAATAGATTTAAGCTATCTTGATGATGTTATATTCATTTTGAGTTATTTCTTCTGTTATTGAGACGATGTGATGATGAGGCCAGGTGGTTCTCTAGGGCAATCAAAAATGGTTATTCAAGTGCCGGCCACGCCAAGGGTACCCTTCCAAGGCTGACAAACTTGGTATCCGAGCACAAAGTTCAAGTATCCTAGGACCTCTATGAAGCCATATCTAGTACGGTCTTGTTTGTGGGTGTGTTATGTACCACACTTCATAAGCAGGAGGCTATAAGACATTAGAAATTATTACCCTTTTCTTGTGTTCTAACTCTATGCGATAGACATAAATTTTATAAACTCTTTTCTAACTCATATGTTACGCGCTTGCAGATCATTCCTCATAGACGCCTCGCAAACCAAAGGAATGCCTCAGCTAGCAATAGTGAGAACCCTATTTCAGAGGTGCCTCCTTAGATGGAAACGAGGGGCCTAGGTCGACTGGCCAGTACTGTTAGTGTTCCTGAGACACCTACCGTTCTATATGCTCCTACTACAAAGGCCAACTTCAGAGGAGCTATCACTATGCTCACACGTTGGTGGCTGCCCAAAGCAGGAACCAGGGCTCACAAACTCCTAATTCTAGCTCTCATGAGCCAATGGCTGCCTCCAGACTAAGAGACTTTCTGAGGATGAAACACCTATCTATACTGGGTCAAAGGTTGAGGAAGACCCTCAAAACTTCATTGATGAGAAGTGGAAGGTGTTGCAGACTATGCATGCGACTAAAACTGAGGGAGTTGAGCTTACTGCCTACCAGCTCAAGGATGTGGCCAATGTTTGGTACAATCAATGGGAAGAGAGTCGAGGTGATGATTTTGAGCCCGCTGCTTGGGACGGTTTCGAGAGTGCCTTTCTCGATCACTTCTTTCCTCAAGAGTTGAGAGAGGCAAAGGTTTGAGAAGTTTATGAATCTGAAACAAGAGGTTCTACATGTTAAGGAGTACAACCTAAAATTTATCCAATTATCCAGGTATGCCCCAGAGATGGTCCGGGATATGGAAGCGAGGATGAGAAAATTCGTGTCTTGGTTAGGTAGAAAGGTGAAGAGGAGTGCAAGGCGGCATTGCTAATTATAGGCATATGGATATCTCTAGAATGATGGTTTATGCCCAGCAGACTAAGGAAGATAAGAAGAAGGATAGAGAGGAGCATTTGAGTAAGAAGGCCAGGTCAGTAAAGCCTGAGCCCAGTCAGATCAAGCAGGGAAAGGGAGATAAGTCATATTTCCAAAAGAGGCCCTCTAGCTATACACCATCTGCAGCTTGTGCACCGACCCCGAGCCACAAGTATGATCCTAAGTCCCAAGGCCAGCCAAACTTTAGGGCACAGGGTGCACAGTCTCAAGCCAGTGTGACTCTTGGCTCTAAGGGGAAGCCACCTTGTGGGAAATGTGGCATGATGTCTCTGGGAGAATATAGAGAGGGAGGGAATGGTTGCTACAAGTTTGGCCAACCAGGCCATTTTCAAAGGGAGTGTCCGATGTAAGGCAATAAGGCCTAGTCTTCTACCACAGCACCACCAACGAGGGGTGACCAGAGAGGTGTTACACCGGGGGCAGGGGATGGGACAAATCGTCTGTATGCAATGGGGAACCGGAAGGACCAAGAGGTTGCACCAAATGTTGTGATAGGTATGCTTTGAGTCTTTAACTTTCCTTGTTATGTTTTACTTGATCCAGGTGCAACTTGTTCTTTTGTGACGCCATATGGGGTGAGTAGATCTGAGATTCTTCTTAAGTGCCTGCTTGAGGTTTTTTTTTGTTTCCACTCTTGTTGGATAGTTTATTCAAGCTGAGAGAATCTATAGAGATTGTGTGGTATCCATTTATCATAAGGATACTCTTGCTGATTTGATTGAGTTTGAGATGGTCGATTTCAATGTGATCTTTGGCATGGACTGGCTTCATGCCTGCTATGCCTCTATTGATTGTCGATCCCGGGCTGTCAAATTCTAGTTTCAAAATGATCCTGTAATTGAGTGGAAGGGAGATGTTGTTGCACCAAAGGGTAAGTTTATTTTTTACCTCAAGGCCCGAAGACTGATCTCTAAGGGATGTATCTACCACCTCGTGCGAGTCAAGTTTGACGATGTTGAGCCCCCTACTCTTTAGTCTGCCCCGATAGCGAGTGAGTTTCCTGATGTATTTTTTGAGGATCTGCCCGGAGTCCCTCCTTATAGGGAGATCGACTTCGAAATTGATGTACTTCTTGACACCCAGCCTATTTCTATTCTGCCATATAGAATGGCTCCTGTGGAGTTGAAAGAGTTGAAGGAGCAGTTGAAGGATTTGTTAGCGAAAGGATTTATAAGGCCAAGTGTCTCTCCATGGGGTGCTCCGATCTTGTTCATGCGAAAGAAGGATAGTTCCCTTAGGATGTGTATTGAATACTGCCAATTGAATAAGGTGACAGTCAAAAATAAGTATCCCCTTCTGAGGATTGATGACTTGTTTTACCAACTTTAGGGCGCCACTGTTTTCTCCAGGATAGACCTCAGATCAGGCTATCACCAATTGAAAGTGAGGAAGTGTGACATCCTGAAGATGGCTTTTTGAACACGATATGGTCACTTCAAATTCTTAGTGATGTCTTTTGGGTTGACAAATGCACCTGCAACCTTTACGGAACTAATGAATAGAGTATTCAAACAGTATATTCACATGTTTGTGATCGTGTTCATCAGTGATATTTTGGTGTATTCCAGAGATGAAGAGGAACATGACAATCACCTCAGAATCACGTTGCAGACGCTCAGAGATAATGAGTTATATGCACAATTTTCTAAGTGTGAGTTTTGGCTCAAATCGGAGGCTTTCTTAGGCTATATAATTTCAGGGGATAGCATTCAAGTGGATACTCAAAAGATTGAGGCGTCAATAACCGTCCTAGACCAACCTCACCAATCGAGATAAGGAGTTTTCTAGGATTGGCTGGTTATTACCGGAGGTTTGTTGAGGGGTTTTCTTCCATATCCACACTGCTAACTTAATTGACTCAGAAAAAGGCCAAGTTTCAATGGTCTGACGAGTGTGAGAAAAGCTTCCAAGAGCTGAAGATGAGGTTAACTACCACACCAGTGTTGACCTTGCCTGATGGGATGGATGGATTTGTCATCTATTGCAATGCTTCGAGAGTGGGATTAGTATGTCTGTTGATGCAAAGGGGGAAGGTTGTTGGTTACGCTTCTAGACAACTTACGGTGCATGAAAAGAACTATCCCACTCATGACTTGGAGTTGGCAACAGTTGTGTTTGCTTTCAAACTATGGCTCCATTATTTATATGGAGCACATGTGGATATATTCACAGACCACAAGAGCCTGCAATACGTCTTCACTCAGAAAGAGCTTAACTTGAGATAAAGGAGATAGCTTGAGTTGTTCAAAGACTACGACGTGAGCATCCTCTACCACCTAGCTAAAACTAATGTGGTTGTAGATGCTCTTAGCAGGTTATCCATGGGAAGAACCGCCCATGTGGAAGAGAAGAAGAGAGAGTTAGCCAAAAAGGTTTATAGACTGGTACAATTAGGAGTCCAATTAGATAAATCAGGTGAAGGGGGAGTTCTTATGCATAATAGGTCAGCATCATCCCTAGTAGTGGAAGTGAAGGAGAAACGAGATCAAGATCCTATTTTATTACAGTTGAAGGAGGACTTGCATAAGCAGAAGGTGATGGCTTTCGCCAAATGGGGAGATAGAGTATTGAGGTATCGAGGTAGATTGTGTGTTCTAAATGTTGATTATGTTCGAGAGAGAATCATGTCCAAGGACCATAGTTCTAGATATTCTATCCATCCAGGGTATACCAAGATGTGCCATGACTTGAGGGAAGTCTACTAGTGGAGTGGAGTGAAAAGAGATATTGCTAAGTTTGTTTCTGAGTGCGCGAATTGCCAACAAGTTAAAGTTGAGCACCAAAGGCCATGTGGAGTAGCTCAGAATTTTGAGATTTTAGAGCGGAAATGGGAGATGATTAACATGGACTATGTCACAGGATTACCAAGGTCCCACAGACAGCATGATTCGATTTGGGTGATAGTTGACATGATGACTAAATCTGCTCACTTCTTGGCAGTAAAGACGACTGACACTGCGGAGGATTATGGCCAACATTACATAAAGGAAATTATTGTATTACATGGAGTCCCCTTGTCCATCATCTAAGATAGAAGAGCTTAATTCACCACCCAGTTTTGGATATCCTTTCAGAAGGGTTTGAGTATGAAGGTGCACCTTAGCTCTGCCTTTCACCCGCAGATGGAAGGCCAAGTAGAACGTACTATTCAGACGTCGGAAGATATGTTGAGAGACTGCGCCATCGACTCTAAAGGTAATTAGGATGATCACTTTCCTTTGATCCAGTTTGCTTACAATAATAGCTTCCATTCGAGTATTCAGATGGCCCCGTATGAGGCACTTTATGGGAGGAGGAGTAGGCCATCGATTGGATGGTTTGAAGTAGGTGAAGCAGTGTTGATTGGACCAGACTTGGTTCACCAAGCTATGGAGAAGGTGAAGATCATTCGATAAAGGTTGAGGACTGCGCAAAGTCAACAGTAATCCTACACAAACATTAGAAAAAGAGACTTAGAGTTTGAGGTTAATGATTGGATGTATTTAAAAGTGTCACCCATGAAAGGAGTGATGAGGTTCGGAAAGAAAGGAAAGCTAAGTTCGAGGTACATTGGCCCTTATCTGATCATAAAGAGAGTGGACAATATGTCATATGAGTTAGAGTTACCATCAGAGTTAGAGGCCATCCATCCAGTCTTTCACATTTCTATGCTCAAGAAGTGTTTGGGAGATCCACAATTGGTTCTGCCTGCTGAGAGTATTGGAGTGAAAGACAGCCTGAGTTATGAGAAGATCCCTATCCAAATCTTTGATAATCAGGTTCGCAAGCTAAGAACCAAAGAGATTGCATCTGTCAAAGTATTGTGGAGGAATCAATTTGTAGAAACAGCTACTTGGGAGACGGAAGAGGACATGAAGGCCAAATACCCTCATTTGTTCTTTCCTGCTGATGATGAGAGAGCTGATGGTAATGAATTTCCTCTAAATTCTTAAATTTCCGTTCCTTGAGTTCTCCTTTTATTTTCAATATGATAGACGATAGAGTTCTAAAGTCCGAGTGAGGATTGATTTGATTTGTTGATTGTTTGATTGTTTTACTTGCTGAAAGTTTCTGATTTGTTGATTGCATGAGTGAGGTGAGGGCTATTTGATTATTAGAATCCATAGGGATTTTCGATCTTAACCTAATCCCTAGAATTCTCTTCATTCAAGGATGAATGATCTCAAGGGGAGATAATGTAACACCCCCAAATTTCTTTCTACCTGATTTGGAGTGAATGGACAGAGGTTGTTGAGAAAAGATAGAGAAAAGTTGTAGGGGAAAGTTCACGAGAACCATTTACTACCTGTAGAAAGGTTTACGACTCGTAGAATGGGTCTCGTGAAACCCTACATGACTTTGGTAAAATTTTCTAAGTCTGAGGCCCATATACAAAATGGTATACAACTCGTAGAGTATGTCATGACTTATAAAAGAGGTTTCGTGACAAATTCCCGTAACTCAAGTTTTAGAACCCCCTATTTACAAGAGTTTAGGACCCGTAGAATGTTTTACGGATCGCAGAGAGCGGTTTCAAGTCAACTTCAAGTAACTCAGATTTTCAGGTACCTAGTTAACGAGGGGTGCTCTACGACTCGTAGATAGGATCTCATAGACCGAGGCGACAGTTTTTAGGAAGGGTAATTTTGTCTATTCCTACCCTTTTTAATTTAACCCTTGGACTTAATTTGAGTCCTGCATGAGACCCTAAGCATATTTTCCACCATTCATCACACTCAGGCCTTTCATGAAGAACCTTAGAAGGAGGAGAAGAGCAAGAAGTCTTGATTCTAGCACGAGGATTCATTTGAAATTTGATTGTTTCTTCCATTCCCAAGTATGTAAGACTTACTAAAGTGTGGAACCATGTTCGTTCACACGCCCCTTTCACTTATTTGAGTCGAAATTAAGGACAAGAATTGAGTTTTGAAAACGTCTATCATCCAATTACTAAATCCTTGATTTCATCATCAAGTTCTTATTATGTTACATGAGAAAATTTATGTATTGTATGATAATTAATATGAGATTTACATATGTATTTATACTTGGTAGCTTGAATCCTAAATTACATAATTCTATGAAATTCTATGCATGGATTGAGTTGAGGTTGAGTTTGATATTAAGTTGACGAGTTGAGAAAATTGCACATCACAGAGCATGAAAAGCATATTGAACAAAATCACTTAAACTATCATGAACTTATTTGCATTGCATGATGAGTCAATTTAAATGAGTCTAAAAGACGTCTGAGTCGATTTGATTGTCTGCATTGATTGACTGAGTTGATGAGTAAATAAGACGAGTTGAGATGTGGTAACCCAATGAGGTTGAGATTTTGATGTGATTGATTGAGAATTTCAGGATTGAGTTGAGCATGTCTTAGTCTTGGGAGGAGTATTGAGCACCGAGCTGGGAGGGAATAAACATATACTTTAACCCACAGAATCGCATTACCAGTATAGGATAGTTGTACAGCTTGTGCTGGCGACTCTTATCCCACAAGTGGACATTTATTATGGATCCAAGAGAGAGGTTGATCGTCCTTTGCTGTGGCAAGTTTAGGATGGGTGTTGCAATGATGTCACCTTCATTATGCATCACCAAATTAAGGGTGATGGGATTGGATGTCGGTTAAGAGAAACTCCTATGCAACATTGATTGACCATGACTTACTGAGCATATTTTTAAAAAGCATAAATTACTTTAAGCTTGCATGTATTAAGTCGACCATGAGTTACTGAGTCGAGATGAGTGAGTTGAGCCTTATTTCTTGAGCTATTTTATGTACCAGTATATTTTGTGTACTGACGTCCATTTGGATTTGCATCATTTTATGATGAAAATATAGGTGATAGAGGACTTCAACCCATGCATCGTTGAGGTCCATATCAGTACACTTCTAGAGTTGGTGAGCCCTCTTTGCTTTCCAGAGGAGCTCTTTTATCTAATGAGTTGACTTAGTATATTATTTTTTTTCTTTCCTCTTTGATTTAGGGTGTCCATGGCCTGTCATGGCCCTCTCTAGTTAGTTGAGTAGAGGCTTCATAGACAATTAATCGAGGATTTGTTGAGCATTTGGTATTTCCAAACTTATTCATTGGAAACTATGAGTTAATAGGTTTATGTTATGTTCATTTTGAGTTATTTGTTTTGCCGTTGAGACGATGTGACAATGAGGCCAAGTGGTTCTCTGGGGATATTAGAAATGGTTTTTCAAGTGTCGTCCTCACCAAGGGTACCCTCTCAGGGCGTGACACTTACAATGATAAAGTTAAAAACAAGAAATCACAAAGTAATATTTTTGATGTAAAACTCACAAAGTATGAAGTCAAAATATCATTTCTCAAGTATTTTGTGCGTCTCTCTCCCGCTCTCTAAAAAACCCTAAAACACCTATTTATAATAAGTAAAACACAAGTCCAAAATAAAATAAGAAAACTAGATTAGGTAGGCTTTATAATTAGGTTACGGACCGTAAAAAGTTCTATGGCTCGTACAGGGGCTTCGTACTCTTCATTCTTCAAGAACTAGCTTCACTTCTACAAGATGTTGTATTCACACTTATGGCCCGTATAGGGTTTTATCTATCATCTTCCCAGCAACTCCTCAAATTTTGATCCCAAGGGCACGAAACCTAATCCACTACTCATATAATATTCTATTGCTCGTCTAACAGTTTATGGATGCAATTTCAGAAAATATTCCCTCTACTGGATCTCAACTATGAAACCCCTTTATGGCTCATGGAAGTATCCATGGACCGTAGACGTAATGCCTGGTAAAATTACCAAAATACCCCTAGAAGAGAGGTGTGCGCAAAACGCGTCTTCCGATGCTCGGACTAAAAATTCGAGAATAGATTCGTGATCAGCATGAAAAATTGAGTGGGAGAAGGGTCTCGGTCGATTTTTAGAGCGACCGAGTCAAGAGATAATTTTTCGTTCTAAAACGAAAAATAGTGTGAGTCTGCGGTAGAGCCACGTCGCGGACCTACCGCAGAGACACACTTATGTTTCCTGTGATTTTTTTCGACGGAGTTGAATTTATTCGAAATGCGCAGTCCACGACAGGTCTGCATCGCGAACTGTGTTATTTCAAGTCGGGAAATTTTCTTTAAAATTTTGAGGGGCATTCTAGTCCTTTCCCAATGCCTTCTAAACCTCCTATACGACGAATATATGTCGTTTTCTCAGAGAAAGGATTCCAAAAACCCATTCAAAACATTTTTCCTAGCAAAATCACTAAGCTAGGGCTTGAGGAGAGTTGAGATTGAGGAATTCAAGAGGAGATTGTTCAAAGTATTGTTGTTAGAAATCATTCCAGGTATGTAAGGCTAACTTAAAGCATGGATTGTTCTCCCATGTGCCCCTTTTTAGTAAATTGAGTCGTTTATTGAATATAATGAGTTTGATGTGAAGATTGTTGAGCATTATACTGAGTTTTACGTAATGCATATATTTTACATGAATTGATGATCATCATAAACTTGATTTATTGCATAACTCATTTTCATGAGTGTTTTTCACAAAACCCTATGATTATTTTATTTAAAAGTGTAAGAATGAACTAGGAGAGGAGTCTAGAGCATTAATGAGGATGATGTTTATGATGTTGTGATTGTGTTTCTTATTTGATGAGAGCCTTGATGATGATATTGATGAGAATGATGTTTCATGATGTTTTAAAACCTGAAACTAAATTCTAAAAGAGTATTTCGAGTCCATGATGTTGATGTTGATGTTGATGAGACGAGTTGATGTTGATGTTGATGAGACAAGTTGATGTTGATGTTGAGGTATTATGTCCCTATAGGACAGATGATGATGTATTATGTCCCTATGGCACTGATGATGATGTATTATGTCCCTATGGGACTGATAAGGTTGATGTTTTATGAGCATGTCGAATCGTGGGAGGAGTATTGAGCACCGAAATAGGTGAAAGTGAGTCCCACTTGAACCCATTAACTACGTGACCCGCGTAGGAAGAGAGGATTGAACCGCAATGCGGATGGCTCCTATCTTGTCCCAAAAGAGGACTGAGGTTTTTTCTTGTGGATACACTGAGGTTAATGTCCTTACCCCGGGCAAGGCACTGGATGGATGTGGCAATGGCATCGCTTCGTCGTATCATCACCAGCTCGTAGGTGATGGTTGTTGGTTAGAGAAACTCTCATTGAGGTCTTACTTTGATAGTACTCTGATGTTGATGTTGATGTTGATGTTGATGTGATGGTATGAGTCGAGTTTCCTTGAGTTGAGTTGAGTTTCCTTGAGTTGAATTGAGTTTCCTTGAGTTGAGTTGAGTTTCCTTGAGTTGAGTTGATTTTCCTTGAGTTGAGTTGAGTTTCCTTGAATTGAGTTGAGTCGAGGTTCCTTGAGATGAGTCTAATGTATTGATTATGTGGAGGTGAGATGTTGATGAGTCAATTGTCTACTCTAAATTTTGCCTTATTGAGATATTTGATAGTATGATGGAGTATGATGTTGAATTGATGTTATTCCTATACTGTTGTACTTGTACTGTGATATACAGTTATTTTACATACCATTACATTTCACGTACTGACGTCACTCGGCACTGCATCGTTTCATGATGTGAACACAGGAGGTAGAGGACTTCAGCAGACGCATCGTTGAGGTCAGAGATTTCGAGTTCAGTCATTGGTGAGCCTCCTTGCTATCCGGAGGAGACCCTTTATTTGTTTGCTTTCGTTATTTATTGAGTTGGGTAGCCATGACCTGTCATAGTACCATCTTAGACAGTTGAGTCAAGTTAGAGACTTCACAGACATAAGTCAAGGTTTGATGTTGAGGTTTTCTCTTATAAATTGAGTAGCACGTACACTTGCTTATTTGGTGTTGAGATTGATGTTGGCCATTAGCCCTTCTTATTGAGATAGCTCACTGCACTACTTCCATAATTCCCGGTATACTGAGGTTGAGTGACTATCCTGAGAACAAGTGGTTCGCTTGGGGACTAGCAATAGTCTCTGGGTGCCGGCCACGCCTGGGGTACCCTCCCGAGGTATGACAAACTTAGTATCAGAGAACAGAGTTCAAGAGTTCCAGGGAGTCTATGAAGTCATGTCTAGTAGAGTCTTGTTTATGTGTGTGTTGTGCACCACACTTCATAAACAGGAGGCTATAGGACATTAGGAATGGTTACACTTCTTTGATGTTTTGAGTTCGTGCGATAGAGTTTGACTCTATGAAACTATCTTCTAATTCGTGCACTATGCGTTTGCAAATCATGCCTCCAAAATGCACTGCTGCCCAAAGAGATGCCTCAGTCCCTACCACTGAGAATCCCTTACCAGAGGCCCCTACCTAGAATGAGACAAGGAGATGGGGTCGACCTGCCAGAGCTACTGAGGCTCCACTAGCACCTTCTGCTCAGTCAGCCTCCACTTCGGAAGCAGACTTCAGGGGAGCCATTGCTACGCTCACTCAGTTGGTGGCCTCTCAGAGTAGTAGTGGCGGTCCGCAGGCCCCTATCTCCAGCTCCCAAGAGTCTATAGCTGCAACCAGGCTCAGAGATTTCCTAAGGATGAACCCGCCAGTCTATACGGGGTCTAAGGTTGAGGAAGACCTGTGAAACTTCATTGATGAGATGCGCAAAATCTTGAGGGTTATGCATGCGAATGGGGTTGAGGGAGTCGAGCTGGTCTCGTATCAGCTTAAGGATGTTTCCAATGTCTGGTATAACCAGTGGGAAGATGGTAGATGTGAGGATGCTGAGCCTGCTGAGTGGGAGGAGTTTGAGAGTGCTTTCCTCGATCACTTCTTTCCCCAAGAGTTGAGGGAGGCAAAGGTTGAGGAGTTTGTGAACCTGAAGCAAGAGGGGTTGACTGTCAAAGAGTATAGCCCGAAGTTCATCCATCTGTCCCGATATGCTCCCGAGATGGTCCTTGATATGAGGGAGAGGATGAGGAAGTTTGTGTCTGGATTAGGCACGCATGTAAAGAGGGAGTGTAAGGCAGTATTGCTGATTCCGGGTATGGACATCTCTAGACTTATGGTCTATGCCCAACAGACCGAGGAGGATAAGAAGAAGGACAGAGAAGAGCAACAGAGTAAGAAAGCCAACCGGCAGGGCATGAGCCTAGCCAACAGAAGCAGAATAAGGGTGATAGAACTTTCTTTCAGAAGAAGTCTTCTAGCTATGCACCCTCTATGACGAGTGTGCCTGTTCAGCAAAACAGGTATGATTAGAAATCCTATGGTCACTAAAATTTCAGAGCTCAGGGACCTCAGTCCCAAGCTAGCGTGACCCCAAGGGCCAAGAGGAAAGCCACCATGTGGCAGGTGCGGCAGGCTGCACCTTGGTGCGTGCCATGTGGGTACAAATACTTGTTATTCATGCGGACAGCCTGGCCATTTTCAGGGTGAGTGTCCTTCGAGGAGATGGGGTGATGGAGGTAACAAAGCTCAGTCTTCTACAGCGCCCCTTGCGGGCAGTTATCAGAAGGCCACTTCCACGAATGCAGGAGGGGGGACGAACCGTCTGTATGCGATGGGTAATTGACAAGACCAAGAGGTTGCAGCAGATGTTGTTACGGGTATGCTCCGAATCTTTTCTTATAATTGTTATGCATTGCTTGACCCGGGTGCCACTTTATCCTTTGTGACGCCCTATGTGGCCAATAAGTTTGAGATTCTTCCAGAGTGTTTGCTTGAGCCTTATACTGTTTCCACTCCTACTGGTGAGTCTATCCCAGCTAAGAGGATCTATAGAGACTGTGTGGTATCCATCTATCATAGGGATACCTTGGCCAACTTGGTAGAGTTGGAGATGGTTGATTTGTATGTAATTCTTGGTATGGATTGGCTCCACGCCGGCCATGCCTCCATAGATTGTAGGACTCGAGTTGTTAAATTCCAATTTTCGAATGAACTGGTCCTAGAGTGGAAGGGAAGTTTTGTTGCACCCAAGGGTAGATTTATTTCCAACCTGAGGGCAAGAAAGTTAATCTCTAAGGGTTGTATTTATCACCTTGTGCGAGTTAAATCTGATGATTTTGAGTCTCCTACTCTTGAGTCGGTCCCGATTGTAAATGAGTTCCCTGAGATGTTCCCTGAGGATTTACCTGGAGTCCATCCTGATAGGGAGATCGACTTTGGTATTGATGTACTTCCCGACACGCAACCTATTTCGATTCCCCCATATAGGATGGCCCCCGCTGAGTTGAAAGAGTTGAAGGAGCAGTTGACGGATTTGTTAGAGAAAGGCTTTATTCGACCAAGTGTTTCTCCTTGAGGTGCTCCTGTTCTGTTTGTACAAAAGAAGGATGAGTCTCTCAGAATGTGTATAGACTATAGGCAACTGAACAAAGTCACAATCAAGAATAAATATCCTCTTCCCAAGATAGATGACCTGTTTGATCAACTTTAGGGTGCCTCATGCTTTTCAAAGATAGAGCTTAGATCGGGTTGCCACCAGTTGAAAGTGAGAGAATGTGATGTTCCAAAGACAACCTTCAGGACAAGATATAGCCATTTTGAGTTCTTGGTTATATCTTTTGGGTTGACGAATGCACCAGCAGCTTTCATGGATTTGATGAATAGGGTGTTCAGGCCCTACTCATAAAATATTCTATAGCTCGTCTGACAGTTTATGGATGCAACTTCAGAAAATATTCCCTTTATTAGATCTCAACTATGAAACCCCTCTATGGCTCATGGAAGTAACCATGAACCGTAGATATAATGCTCGGTAAAATTAACAAAATACCCCTAGAGGAGAGATGTGTGCAAAACGCGTCTTCCAATGCTCAGATTAAAAATCTAAGAACAGATTCATGATCAGCACGGAAAATTGAGTGGGAGAAGGGTCTCGATCGATTTTTAGAGCGACCAAGTTAAAAGATAATTTTTCATTCTAAAACGAAAAATAGTGTGAGTCCGTGACAGAGTCGCGTCGCGGACCTACCGCAGAGACACACTTATGTTTCCTGTGATTTTTTTCGACGGGGTCAAATTTTCCTGAAATGCATTGTCCGCGACAGTTCCGCTTTGCGGACTATGTTATTTCAAGTCGGGAAATTTTCTTTAAAATTATGAAAGGCATTCTAGTCCTTTCTCAATGCCTTCTAAACCTCCTATACGACGAATATATGCCGTTTTCTCAGAGAAAGGGTTCAAAAAACCCATTCAAAACATTCTTCCTAGCAAAATCACTAAGCTAGGGCTTGAGGAGAGTTGAGATTGAGAAATTCAAGAGGAGATTGTTCAAAGTATTGTTGTTAACAATCATTCCAGGTATGTAAGGCTAACTTAAAGCATGTGATTTTTCTTTCATGTTCCCCTTTTTAGTAAATTGAGTCGTTTATTGAATATAATGAGTTTGATGTGAAGATTGTTGAGCATTATACTGAGTTTTACGTAATGCATATATTTTACATGAATTGATGATCATCATAAACTTGATTTATTGCATAACTCATTTTCATGAGTGTTTTTCACAAAACCCTATGATTATTTTATTTAAAAGTGTAAGATTGAACTAGGGGAGGAGTCTAAAGTCTTAATGAGGATGATGTTTGTGATGTTGTGATTGTGTTTCTCATTTGATGAGAGTCTTGATGATAATATCGATGAGAATGATATTTCATGATATCTTAAAACCTGAAACTAAATTCTAAAAGAGTATTTCGAGTCCATGATGTTGATGTTGATGTTGATGAGACGAGTTGATGTTGATGTTGAGGTATTATGTCCCTATAGGACAGATGATGATGTATTATGTCCCTATTGGATTGATGATGATATATTATGTCCTAATGGGACTGATGAGGTTGATGTTTAATGAGCATGTTGAGTCCTGAGAGAAGTATTGAGCATTGAAATGGGTGAGAGTGAGTCCCACTTGAACCCATTAACTACGTGGCCAGCGTAGGAAGAGAGGATTGAAATGCAATGCGGATGGCTCCTATCTTGTCCCAAAAGAGGATTGAGGTTTTTTTCTTGTGGATCCCACTGAGATTGATGTCCTTTACCGGACAGGGTACTGGATGGATGTGGCAACGACATCGCTTCATTGTATCATCACCGGCTCATAGGTGATGGTTGTCGATTAGAGAAACTCCCAGTGAGGTCTTACTTTGATAGTACTCTGATGTTGATGTTGATGTGATGGTATAAGTCGAGTTTCCTTGAGTTGAGTTGAGTTTCCTTGAGTTGAGTTTCCTTGAGTTGAGTTGAGTTGAGGTGAGTTGAGTTTCCTTGAGTTGAGTTGAGTCAAGGTTCCTTGAGATGAGTCTGATGTATTGATGATGTGGAGGTGAGATGTTGATGAGTCAATTGTCTACTCTAAAATTTGCCTTAGAGAGACATTTGATAGTATGATAGAGTATGATGTTGAGTTGATGTTATTCCTATAATGTTGTAATTGTACTGTGATATTCAGCTATTTTACATACCAATGCATTCCATGGACTGACGCCACTCGGGGCTACATCGATTCATGATGCAGATACAGGAGGTAGAGGACTTCAGCAGGCACATTGTTCCAGTTGATTAGATGATATTGTTCCAGTACAACCTCTTCTTGATCCAGTTCAGTTGATTAGACGATAAGGATCACATCGAATCCTGTAAATTAATATTTTTTCCATTCATTACTACCTTGATCCAGTCAGTAATAACTAGGCGACTTCTAACATTGTCTACAGTTAAAAAGCAATTAAAGCAAAGAAGATTAATTTATACATACATGTGCACTTTCTAAGAATTACGGATTATTCGATTTTACCTTGTTAGTTCTTCATTGTTCCCACAACATTAGTTGTAGATTTAGCTATGCATAATCATTGTGGATGAAAGAATCATGATATAGAATAACTAAATTAAGTACTTACAATGATAAATTTGAGAACAAGAAATCCCAAATTCTTCACTAAAAATCACAAAATAATATTTTAGATGTAAAATCACAAAGTATGAAGTCACAAAGTTGTTTCTCAAGTATCTTGTGTGTCTCTCTCCCTCTCCCTAAAAAACCCTAAAAACCTATTTATAATAAGTAAAATACAAGTCGAAAACAAAATAAGAAAACTAGATTTGGCATGCTTTACAATTGGGGTTACAGACCGTATAAAGTTCTACGGCCCATACCGGGGCTTCATATTCTTCTTTCTTCAAAAACTGGTTTCACTTCTACGAGACCTTTTTACGGGTCGTATTCAAATTACCACATGTACAAAGTTTCGTCTGACAACTTTCCAAGACCTCTTCCAATTCTATTCCTCAAGGCACGAAATCTAATCCACGACTCATATAATATTCTACGACTCGTTTGATAGTTCGTGAATGCAACTTCAGAAAATATGTCTTTCACTGGGTTTAAACCACAAAACCCCTCTATGGCTTGTGAAAGTATCCACAGCCTATAAAGTGCTTTGTACTTCTTCAAAAACTCAGCATCTGCAACACTTTGCCCAAAATCATGCCAAATCATGTAATCTTGAAAAACAAACATGAAAACACATCAAATCCACAAACATCGGCTTGAAAACACACAAAATTTCATGTTTTAAGTATCAAAAATATTGTATTTTGACAACACGTCATATATACTAATAAATTGTGAGTTTGTTTCCAACCGGACTAGTTTAATGATAGGATAAACCTATTGGGCTAGGGGTTGTTATTTTTTTTATGTGTATGTTTGATTTTTGGTAATTTTCTTTGGATTGGGCCTTGCCCGAGGTTGGTGTAGGTAGTATGTGATATTTTATTTTGTGACATATCAACAAAATCTTAATATTTATTTTAGAAAAATAGTTTACCAAATCGGATTAGAAAGTATCAAATATTATGGTAAAGAACTTTTGACTTTGTGACAAAATTACATTGACTTGTGATGAACCTTTCAAGAACTCCAACTAAAGATTTATTACTCACTAGACGGTATAGTCAATGGCTTGTGTCACTTCAAATTCTCTGCATCCATATCATCCTTTAACAAGTATGCAACAACACAAAAAAGAATCATTGCTTATCAGATTATCTTCTTTCTTGTGTTTCTTCCTTTTCAAAAAAGTCAAAATAGTCCAGGCAAAACTTTGATAGTTTTAATAAACCTAACATTGTGTCAAGACTTGTCATTTTCTTCCATCACCGATGGTACATAAGCAAGCCTCATGCTTTTTACAAAAAAGCATCTTATTAGATAAGATTCTAGCCTAAGTCCTTGTATTAGCATCAATGATTGAAATTAAGCGTTATGAGTATATTTCAATCTATTGGACTAGAACATGGCTCATAACTATTGTTCTATGGAAATTATGTAATGACCTCAAAGGTCATTTTTTATATTTTTAATCAAATTAACATTTTTTCCTTTCCAAAAGTTACCTTGAGTCATTTTTGGTCAAGTCTAAAAGTCAAATCTTGAAAATCTTTTAAAAAATTGGAGTTTTACAAAAGAAAGAGCTTTAAAGGTTTAAAGTCGAAAATTTTGAGTTTTGAGGTCAATTTGAGATTCGTGAGTCAGAATTTGATTCCGCCAATTCTACCAGCTTTAGAACGTCGAATTTAGTCTAGGAGAACTTGCAGAACTGCATTTGGAATTAAAATGGAATTTTAGGCCGAAAGTTGTATTTTTAGTTCATTTTGGATCATAAGTTTGACTTTGGTCAACATTCAGAGTTCAGAGATTTGGATCGAAATTTCGACAGTTCCAATGGTTTCGGATGATAAAATTAATGCTAGAAATGACTTTGTTATAATTTTTAGAACTTCTGTGAATATTTTGAATTTTTTAGTTCGAAACTAGTATCAATAATTCTTCTCGGGTTCTGGGCCACGAAGGTTCCGAATTTGAATTGTGACAGTTTTATTAAGTCCTGAACATCATTTCTAGTAACGTTCTATATTTGGTTTGTGTTCATGGGGTTCCGAAAGTCTAGTTCCTATTTTGTATATGTTGTGTTGTGCTGGTCTTTGCTATTTCTGGTGCTTGGGAAAGTCACTCAGTGTAGACCTCCATGTTCAAGGAGACCAATCGGCTAGACCTTCGCATTCATGGGGTAATTGAAGCTTCCTTGAAACAATAACCTCTTTTAAATAACACTTTTTAATCAATTTTCACCATTTCCAACATTCCAAGCTTCATTTTAGAGAGGGATTTCGAGATTTTTCTCGGCAAATCGATTGAGTTACTATTTTCTAACCTATTTCATTGATTTCCATTAATTAATTTGTGTTTTTAACTTATGATTTTAGAATTTTAATTATGGAAATTGAGAATTTAGTGGACCTTCATTTCCAAACTTTAATTGATGATTTCTCTCATCTTAACTCTTTTTTCAAAATAGTTTTCACCGCTGAACTCCTTATTACTTGGGGAACATTTTCATATACTAATTTTAACATTCTGACTACTTTTTTGTTATGGAATTATTGACCATTTTACCCTTTTACTTTGAATTGATTGATTTTCATGTCATTAAATTCGTTATGTGATTGTGATGCTATGTTTGAATAGATTTTGGTGATTCGGAGTATCGTAGGAAGGGGAAAGCTTTGGGTTTGACTTCATTCGTGACTTTATCTAAGGCAAGTGGACTTTTGACCTTTTGTTAAGTATGATTAAACCTTTTATGCTCCTTTGTGCATGTGATTGAGTACTTTGGGGTAGAATTATATCATGTTAGGATTGATCATGAGATAGAATTTGAATAATTGCCTATATGGTGATTTACTGGCTTATGGGTTAATTATGGATTCGTGATATGCACATATATATGATCTTGTTGGTTGTTTAATTTTGATGTGAGATGAATCTTATTGTAACACCTCTCGCGTACCTCGAAAAAATGCCCTATAGTGTATTTCTTGGATATCTCAAAATCCGTGGATGATTTCGCAAATCCGACTTTGTATTCATTTTTAGGGGGCAAAATTTTGTAGGAAAGGAGTAGTTTTCGATTTTTAAATGACTCATAGCAGCGATTCGAGGCTTAATTCGTAAAGTGTGCGACTAGTCCACGACACGGATTTTCTTCCAGTAGTGCAAAAATGACCTAAACTCATTCTTATGCCAAAACAGGGGAAAAATTAAACTTCGTGCTAAAATGTACTTCTCTATAACAAGTCCAGGTCGCGTTCCTTAAATTTCCTACTTCTCTTAAGGGTAATTGGGTAATAACCCAATTCCTATATATACAGGAATACCTTACTTTTCAGTCATTTTCAAGTCCTAGAACACTCAAAACCCCTCCAAAAAGTCATCATAATTCCTCACAATTCCCTCAACTAAATTCAAGATATCTCAAGGACTTGTTTTGGATTTGAAGGACCCAGTTCAAGCCCATGTCTTTCTCAAGCTTTCCTTTTAGAAACTCCAAGTTTAAGATAAGTGGACTTCATTCATAGGGATTCTTCTACTCCATGAAGTCAATCCTTCTCATATTGTCAAATTTCTTGATTTTAAGATCTAATACTTTATGGGTAAACTTTATTATGCATTATACATATGAATTGAGTTTGGATTCTCCAGGTATTGATTAATTAAGTATGAATGTCTATTGATAGATTATTTCATGAGTTGATTTATATATATTGAAGTTATGCATGATGTGAACTATGTAAACTATGAAAGATTGTGAACTTTTGAGATGGATTTCATGATACCCAAATTGGGGTTTCTACTACAATGTTGGTGGGTTGATTTGAATGACTTTCAAATGAATTGATTTTACTTTTCCCATGACTTATACTTTTGAATTGCATGATTTTAAGCACATGTACATATACCCACCAAGTTGACTAAATTTACATGACAAAGATTCCTATGTTGGTGAAAGACTATTGCATGTTTTGCAAGACAAGTATGATAACATAAATTATGGGCTCCTAAGCATGCATTGAGCTTATGAAAAGTTTCCATGATTTGTAAGTAAGATATTATGCCCTTGTACTACATTCCACCCTCTTGTGAATGACTATTGTCTACATGAAGGGATCAAGTATGATAAGTGTTTTGCCCTTATGTACAAACTAATGCTCACTAGAAGGGGACAAGTATATTGCAAGTCCTACCCTCATGAGTAAAGTAACGCCCGCTAGAAGGGGTCAAGTGTATGAAATGATTCACCCTCTAGTATAAGGTATATGCTCACTTGTAGAAGTCAAGTATATGAATAAGCTATTCATACCATGTTATCATGTATTTACAAGTCATTCAAGTTATAATTAAATGTATGATTATGTAATGTATTTCGTGGGATCAGACTTAGCACCGAAAGAGACTGAAGGTGGGGGCTCGACCCAAGGGGTCCTTATATAAAATCTTGGTCTCTTAACTGTGTGGCACCATAGGTTCATGCTATTTGTCCTAAATGGACTTTTACTAGTGGATCCAACTATGTTAAGTTACCCATTATACGGGGTCAAGTTTGGTTTACCTTGGCAAGTAGACTACTCCTTTTTTGGTGAGAAGGCAAACATCAGGATTCCAAGTAGTAACTCGCTTGGTCTTATATGTTAGTTAAAGTCTCCTCCCATATATGTATGATATGTTATGCAAGTTTGACTATCTTCATGCATGTTTTAGCTTAAACATTGATCATACATGTCAAATTGGTCTTATATCTATTGATTGTAATTATGCATCTTGTTAATTATGGATTATGTCATTATTGCATTGCACCCTGCATACTTAGTACATTCCAAGTACTAACGCATACTTATTTGCCAACATGATCTGACCATGTAGGGGCCGAAATTCCTATTCATCCTCCTCCTCCATGTGACTAACCGAATATTTGAAGAATACTATTGGTGAGTCCTCCACTTTGTGGATAATATCCACTTCATTTTCATGCTTATGTTTAAGACTTGACTATTTTGGATATTTACCTTTTGAGGGTGAGCTCGGGAGATGTCCTAGCCCCCGTTCCATTGGTTCTAGAGGCGTCATTAGATATGGATATTTATGTATGAGATTGACTCCTATTATATTTACATAATTATGAAAGATTTCCCTTAGTCCCTTTATCCCCTTCTATGCTTGTTATATGTTGAGGATGTGATGGAAGTCCCAAGTCCCTAAAGCATCCCCATAGAGTGAGTCATACTTTCAAGTCCCTTAGACTTCATTTGTTATGTGATTCATGCAAATCCTCTTCCCTGTTACATCCCCATAACTTGAGTCCGAAGTCTCACTTCCCTTAGAACTAATTGTTACTTCTTTATCATTTAATCATGCTTCCGCAACCAAGGATGTGCAAATGATATGCTAAGAGGCTTGTCTGGGTTTCCTTCGAGTTTCCCATTCGTCATCTCACATCTAGGCCCTAGGCTTGGGTCGTGATGCTTATATTGTGATACCACTAATATAGGAATTTATATGATAGCGAGGCATTGATGATATTGATACTTTGATAATACTGAGATCATTATGGTGTTGACACTGTGATATCATTGAAATCATGCACTTTGTATCCTCTATTATCTATCCATTTGATACTTGTGACAGCTACAGTCGAAGGATGAATAATGTAACATGTGGGTCGGTGGCCGAGGTCTCTACCAATCAAGCTGAGGTAATATTCTAACGGTTCGAGGTCATTTTCGAATGAGTGAGCATTGGTCGAGGTCTTTGTCGGCAATGTTCACGGATACATGATCCTTGTGTGGCCCCCATGGGTTTCGGTCAGATGCAATCAGTGTTTTATATCATAGAACAGACATGCATCACGGGTATGTGACATTACATCGCATTATATCTATATCTATATATATAGATATATATATATATATATATGAGTTGGAGATATAATGCCAAGTTATGAGTATATCTATCTTATTTTGGAATATATATGATATTGTGCTGGAAATTTCTGGGTGCAGGATTGTAGTTCAGCAATATTTGGTTGAGTGTTAAGGAGTATTTGTGTTCTTCATTGCTTTACACTAGGTTAGATCCATTTGTTGAGTACCATGTTGTTTAGTGCTCACCCCTTATTACATTTTTGTAGGTTGTGAGCCCGGTCTGGCCTACTATACTTCCTTTTGTTGGATCGAGCTTTCGGATTATTTGTGAGGTAGCCACCTATATCCCTAATAGGCCTTTGAAGGCCCCATTTTCTTTTATATGTCTTATTCTATTTGAGAACCAGACATTTGAGATATATATTTCATTTGAAAGTTCTGTGTTTAGAGGCTTGTACATGTGACACAAGTCTAGAGAAGGTTTTAGTTTTGATTTAGTATGCTTATCTATCCTATTTAGACTGTTTATCTTCAGTTATTATTAATATGTTGGGTTATTAGATCTTGGGCTGACTCGCCTTGGTAGGTTAGGTGAGTTTCATCACACCCAGGTTCATAGGTCTCACTTGTGTACAAGCCTAGTCGAGTAGAGTCTTAAGGATCGTTGAGGAGACGTTCATTACTTATCCTTGAGAGGCTACAATGAATGTTAGAAAACTCTCTTTTACTTAATTCTAATCAATTTGTGCATGGGTTTTGTTTAAGTGCAGGGTAGTCATGTATCCTTTTGACAGATGGCGAGGACTAGAGTTACTATTACTATAGGACGAGGGGAGGCATCCCCCGATGTTGCTATTAAGACCCCAATCAGGGGTACGGCTCATGCCAGAGAACGATCCAAAGGCTAGGCTGAAGAGCCGCACCAACAAAGATTATAAGCGGGGTATCTCCCCTGAGCCAACCATGGAGCCTAGACAAGAGCAGGTTCCTCATGGGTTTGTTGCAACACCACTACTCCAGGATACTCTATTGAGGGTTTTAGGTGTACTTGAGACTTTGGGACAGGAAGGTAGCCATGCTGATATATCTGGTACTTCTTAGACTCGAGTTGGAGTTCAGCCCCAGGATCAGCAGTAGGCCCCCAAGGCCCAGTTCAGGTGGAGTAGCCACAAGCAGCACCAATTATTGAGATTCCACTAGTAGCTGCCTTTACTGATGATGAGCAGCTTAGGTATGAAAGGTTTAAAAAGATGGACCCATCTCAGTTTTAGGGTGGGAAGACCGAGGATGTACATAAGTTTTTGAATACTTGTAAAGAGTTACATGATGTCTTGGGTTGGCCAAGACTTATGGTATGAGATATATAACCCTTCAACTCTATGGGCTAGCCAGAGAGTAGTAGAGGACTTATACAGGACCCCTTCTAGCTGGGTCTCCTCAAATAACTTGGGAGATATTTTCTAGTGCCTTTTATGATTGGTTCGTTCCTTGGAGTGTATGTAAGGAGAGTCATCTGAGGTTCAAGAGATTGAAGCAAGACACCATAACCGTTTTAAAGTATGGGATCTACTTTTGTCAATTGGCCCATCATTCTACAATTATTATTCTGACCGAGAAGGAAAAGGTCTGCCGGTTTGTGAGAGGGTTGATTTTCCCTATCAGACAGTCGATATGTTGGGTACCTAGAGATGGAGCTTTGTTTTAGTGAGTTATTAGTGCTGCTAAGAAGGTGGAGTTGATGCAGAGAGAGGAGTTTTAAGACCCTAAAAGGGTTGTACTTCAGAGCAGTACTCTGTGCCTCATCAGGAGGCAGAGGTACGGCCAAAGAAGGAGATTCATTTTAGTGTCGTAGGGTTCATGTAGATTTTCCATCTTTAGAGGAAGGACGAGGCCCTCGTGACTCTTATTGTGCAGTTCAGAGTTCATCTGGTTCCCAGCAAAGGCCTGCTAGCTAGGGAGATTACAATATCCCTCCTACTCTTCATAGTAGTGATCTACCCCTAGATCTTTCTTTGGCTATAGATCTCCTGATCATATGATTCTATAGTTCCCTAGGAAGACTTATTCTAGGTCCCATCATTCATACTTCGCAACACTGGTCAGTGATTAATCAGCCAGAGGTTCAGTCCTGCAAACAAGGGGTCGTGGCAAGAGGTCAGACTGATAGAGTTGGATGTTTGGGTGGTAGAGGAGGAGGTGATATTTCTACCTATTTTTGTGGTAGAGGCGCAGCTTCTATAAGTGGTGGTCGAGGTGGCATTATTATGTTTTTCCAAGAAGATCCAAGGTTGAGGCCTCTAATCTTGTCATTATAAGTATTGTTCAAGTTCGCCATCGCCCTGCATCTGTGTTATTTTATCCTGGCTCCACTTATTATTATGTTTCTACATACTTCTCCTTGGGTTTTGACTTGCCACGTGATCCTATGTCCACGCATGTTCATGTTTCGACCTCGGTAGGTAAGCCCTTAGTAGTGGATTGAGTATAATGATCCTGTCTGTGACCTTATCAGGCCATGAGACTTGGGTGGATATGATTATCCTTGATTTTGATGTTATATTAGGGAAGGATTGTCTTTCTCCTCACTAGACTATTCTTGTTTGTTAAGTAAAGACAGGGTTCGAGTGGATGCTATCCTAACAAAGTCATATCTTATGATTGAGCATGAAAGTTAGTGGAGCAGGGTTGTCTTGCATATTTGGCTTTTATTCATGATACCGGTGTTGAGCCACCTCCGATAGATACTATTCCTATTATTCGAGAGCTTGTTGAGTGTTCCTTTCAAATCTTCCTAGAGTCCCTCCTGATCGGGACATTGATTTTGACATTAATCTTGAGATGGGCACAAAGCCCATATCTACTCCTCCTTATTGTATGGCTCCGACTAAGTTGAAGGAACTAAAAGAGCAGCCCTAAGATCTCCTGAGTAAGGGCTTCATACACCCTAGTGTGTCTCTATGGGTGCCCCTGTTTTGTTCATGAAGAAGAAGGATGACTCTATGAGGATACGTATTGACTATAGACAATTGAACAAAATGACAGTCAAGAATAGGTGTGGCAATTGGACTGGTTGGGTTAAATTTGAGCGGGTTATAATGGGCTAAGACCCAACCTCTAAATTTGCTTGGGTCAAAATGGGTTGGGTCAAAACGGATTGAGTCACGGGTTATAAAGCGGGTCAAGACCCAACTCGGCCCAATGATTACTAAGTTTTACTTATTTTATTTGTTCTTTTTCAATATTTTAGTACTTAATAAAATTATATTTTTCATTATTATGACTATATAAAACATATCAAATTGAAAAAAATATGTTTTGAAAATATTTTAACAAGATCTCTCTCGACTTAATTCGAGTTGCATATCAACCCAATTTTAAATGAGTTGAAATGAGTTGGGTTGAGATGGGTTGAGGTAATAATTGATAACCCGCCCAAACTTCAACAAATTGGGTGGGTTGGGCTTAATTTTGGCACCCCTAGTCAAGAATAAATATCCCTTTCCCAGGATTGATGATCTACTCGACCAGCTTTAGGGCGTAGTTGTATTGTCCAAGATTAAGATTGATCTGAGATCTAGATATCATCAGCTGAGGATCAGGGTATCTAACATCCCTAAGATAACTTTCTGGATAAGGTATGGGCATTAAGAGTTCCTTGTAATGTCCTTTGGGCTGACCAATGCCCTAGCGCATTTTAGAGCTGATGAATGGTGTATTTTGACCATATTTGGATTCTTTTGTTATTGTTTTCATCAATGATATATATATTGGCCTATCCCAAAACCAATGAGGATCATGAGCAGCACTTGAGGATTGTACTTCAGCAGCAAAGAAAGGAGAAGTCATACGACAAATTCTCCAAGTGTGAGTTCTGGGTGAGTTCGATACCATTCCTGGGTTATACTGTGTATAGAGAGGGTATTCGAATAGATCCAGCGAACATTGAGGCAATGAAGGGATGGACTAGATCTACTTTAGCCATCAAGATTCATAGTTTTGTGAGCCTAGCTAGTTACTATAGGTGATTTGTTCATAGCTTCTCTTCTATAGCAGCTCCATTGACTAGGCTCACTCAGAAGAATGCCTCATTCTTGTGGCTAGATGAGTGTGAAAAGAGCTTCTAAAAGCTGAAATATATATTGACTACAGCCCCTATTTTGACATTGCCACAGGAGTTATTGCCTTCACGGTGTATTATGATGTTTCTGAGGTTGGTTTAAGTGGAGTCTTGATGCAAAAAGGGAAGGCAATAGCTTATGCCTTGAGCAGTTGAAGACTTATGAGAAGAACTACCCCACCCATGACTTGGAGTTGGCAGCGATTGTATTTGTATTAAAGTTGTAGACCATTATCTTTATGTTGTTCAATATGACATCTTTATCGATCATCGTAGCCTATAGTGCATATTTAGTCAAAAGGACCTGAACTTGAGACAGAGGAGGTGGATTGAGCTTCTAAAGGATTATGATATGACCATTTTATACCACCTGGGGAAGGCTAATGTGGTGGTTGATGCTTTGAGCAGGAACGCTTCTAGTGCAGGGAGTCTTGCAGCTATTCGGGTGCATGGGAGCTCCTTAGCTAAGGATGTTGAGAGGCTAGCTAATGGGTTAGTGAGATTGCAGATTTCTAAGGATGGCAGTGTGCTTGTTTCTATTTAGGCCCCCTCATCATTGATGGATCAAATTCGCATAAGGTAGTTTGATGATGAGAAGTTATGTCTGATTCACGATAAGGTGGTTAGATGGGAGCCTAAGGAAGCCAAGGATGATCCTGAGGGAGTTTTGAGGATTGGGGATCGTATTTGTATGCCTAAGGTAGGTGACTTGATCAGATTGATACTTGAGGAGGCTCACTGTGCTAGATATTCTATCCATCTGGGGGTAGCAAAGATGTACCATCATCTGAGTCAGCATTATTGGTGGTACAGCATAACTAGAGACATATCAGAGTTTGTATCCAAATGCTTGACTGTAAGGACCCCGACATTGTATGACCTCATTAGAGCTTGGAAATTTGATTCCAGAAAATTTCAAACCAAGGTGACGCTCCATGGGATCCCTCACGGTCCGTGTGAGGCTATACAGACTATGTGAAGCCTCATTAGAGTGACCCTTGGCCTTGTGCGGGGTGTTGGAGCTTAGTCGTGGAGTTTTGGACTAAGGCATGCCACACATAGACCCCACATGGGTCGTGTGAGGCTTCACGAATCGTGTGGAGTGATGTGTGGTAGCCTTAGTCTTGAAATCCCACAATTTTGGGACCAAGTAAGGTGGGACGGTCAAGTATACAGTCCGTACAAGGTGGTACGGTCCGTATGGCTTCTAGAGTGAAATTTTTCTAAGTATTGGATCACTATATTGGAATTTCGTCATGAAAAATGTTTCTAAGGGATATGGGAAGGAGGAGTCACATGGACCGTGTGGCTTGGTACGGTCCGTACCACACTCCGTATGGATGCCTACGTTGAAAAAAAATTTAAGTATGGGATTACCGTTCCGGACCTTCGTCAAGTGAAAATTTTTCAGGTGTTGGATCATGGACATGTAAACACTCCATATAGCTTGTCACAAACCGTATGGTCCTCCCTAAGATGAAAATTTCAATTTTTCAACTCATTTCACTAATGACATTTTCTTAAGGTTAGTTTATCTAAAGGGTTTTTTGTGAATGCTTCCTAAAGACATTCAAATGACCTATACTTTTTTTGCTTTATTCAAATTCATTCCTCACACTTAGAATTCTCTGAAGTCACTCTTAAGAATACTCTCTCAAAGGACCTTGTGAGTCTAAGCTTGAAAATCAAGAAAAGGCTCATTCTTCTTCAAATTTCTTCTTAAATCTCCTTCATCAGCTAAGGTATGTGGGTTTGATTCTTGATCCCTTTCGACCAAGAATTACTCAAACTCTTTTTACACTTGATTTGTGAAATTTTAGTTTACTTTGAATATGGGTTTTGAATATTGTTGATTCTTAAATCCAATTGAAGTATGAGCTATGCTTATTTGATGATTTTAAGTTTATTTGAGCCTAAATATGTTGAATTACTTGATTATTATGAATATTTGAATATGCATTATCCCTTTAAAGTTTGATTCAAGCACGGGTAATCAAAATTGTAATTTGAATGTGGATTTTACTTATGGATTTATATGAATTTCCTATTATATTGTTGATTTAAGATTGAATCTGCATTACCCATTGTTATTCACATGTCATTCATAGAATATCCATTCATGAGAACTGGATTTTGATGAAAATGAAATAGTGGGTTAAGCTCACTCGTATGGTTATCACCGATGGATTGGGGGCATCGGGGCTATACCCAAGGATCCTCTCCCTTTCCTTGAACTATGTGCCAATATAGGAATATGTATGGTAATCCTCACTGAAATGGGAGGCCCATAAGGTGCGGTTATAACATTGATATGATATAATAAAATTGTGAAAATCCTATTCGAAATGGGAGACCCATAAGGAAGGCCACTTCTCCGAAATAGGAGGCTTGTAAGGAGAAGTGTGGTTTACCTTTAGCAAGTAGACCACCTCTTTTCCGATATGGGGATAACATCGGGATTCCAAGTATTAACTCACTTGGTCTTTATATGTCGGTTGAGGTATCATCCCCTCTTATATAAGTATTTTGCATTTCATGCACATGAAATTTCTGGCATATTGTTATACTACAATCCTTTGGATAAATACTTCTTCCTATATTATGCACCCTTGCTATCTAACATTGAATGCAGAGTTTGGTAAGTCATATGAATTGCATACCTGCATACTTAGTACATTAAAACTTACTAACACACACTTTTGCCTACATGATCTAACCATGTAGGGACCGAGGACTACTTTCATCCACCAGATGACGGTTTGCTTGTATATTGAGATTTGCTTGATGTGGTAAGTCCTATTTTCTAAGGACAAACAACCATTCCTCTACCTTTGGAGCTTTTGTTTGTGTTTTATATATTTAAGGGTAAGCTCGGGGTATGTCTTGGCCCCCATCCTACTTTATGACTAGAGGCTTTATTGGACACCTTGTAAACTTCTTTACATTTATATGCTAAGTGTTGTATTTGAAGAATATGCTTATGGATGTGGCTACCTATTGAATATCGTTATGTGGATTGGTCATGAGCTTTATGATATGGTTATATGTTATGATGTGAAAGATCCTAAGTCTTGAATTGTCCCCATAGAGTGAGTCATACTTACCTGCCCCTTAGTATTTATGTGTTGTATGTTATGCGGATTCATGATACTCATTTTCCCTATGACATCCCCATAGCGTGAGTCCTACTTACCCATCCTATGTGCTTACTATTTGAATACGCTTCCAAATTGATGATGTGAATATGGATACTTTGAGGCTTTTGGGGGGACTCTCGGGTTCCCATTCCCCATGTCACTCCTAGACCCTAGGTCTGGGATGCGATATTGACATATCAACTGGACAAGAGTGAGCACTTGAGGCCGGTGGAGAACTTCAGAGGATGCCCATTCCCGAGTGGAAAAGCGCATCGACATGGACTTCATTATTGGCTTACCTTCCATCGTTGGGGGATTTGACTCTATTTGGATAGTGGTGGACCGATCGACCAAGTCTATCCACTTCATTCCGGTCAAAGTGAAGTATACAACTAAGAGACTGGCCTAGATTTCTGTTAGTCAAATTGTGAGACTTCGTTGAGTCTTGGTGTCCATTTTATTGAATCAAGGGTCGTTTACTTCATACTTTTGGAAGACCTTACATCATGAGCTAGGTACTCATTTTAGATTTGAGTACAGCTTTTCACCCTCAGACTGATGGCCAGTCCGATGACCATTCAAGTGTTAGAGGACATGCTACGAGCCTGTGTTATTGATTTTGGTGTTAGATGGGACCAACACTTGGCCTTGGCAGAGTTCAGGTGCAACAATAATTATCATTTCAGCATTCAGATGGCCCCATTTGAGGTTTTATATGGTCGGAGGTATAGATAACCTATTGGTTGATTTGACACGAAAGCGATGGTCAGCATGGGTGTTGATATGATGAAAGATGACTTAGAGTGAGTACAGTTGATTCAAAGTAGATTTGTGATAGCCCAAAGTTGCCAAAAGAGCTATGTTGATAGGCGGGGTTGGAGTTTATGGGTGGTGATATGGTATGGTTGAAGGTTTCTCCCTTGAAGGGTGTTATGAGATTCAGGAAGAATGGCAAGCTCAGTCTGAGGTTTATTGACCCTTTTGAGATACTAGATAGAGTGGGAGAGTAGCGTATAGACTTGTCTTGCCACCCAACCTATCTTCAATTTACCCTGTGTTTCATGATTCGATGTTGCAGCGTTACATTCCAGACGAGTCTCATGTGATTTCCATGGATTCAGTTGAGTTGAGTCCTAATTTGACTTATGAGGAGCAGTTGATGGCCACTTTGAATACGCAGGTGAGGAAGTTGAGGACTGAGGAGATCGCCTCAGTAAAGGTCTAGTGGATCCACAATCTCGAGAGCGAGGCTACATGAGAGTTAGAGTCAGATATACATGTTAGATACCCTCAATTATTTGAACCTTCAGGTATATCCCTTATCTCATGTTTGAGGACGAACATTATTTTTAATAGTGGATGATGTAATAACCTCGAAGGTCATTTTTAGCATTTTCGATCGAATTATCATTTTGCGCTTTTCGGAAGCTCCCTTGAGTCATTTTTGGTCAAGTCTAACAGTCAGATTTTGAAAATCTTATAATGAATTGGAGTTTTGCTAAATAAAGAGTTTTAAAAGCCTTAAAGTTGGAAATTTTGAGTTTCGAGGTCATTTTGAGATTCATGTGTCAGAATTCAATTCTGTCGATTTCTTTAACTCTGAAAAACAGAATTTGGAAAAGGAGAACTTGCAGAACTAAACTTAGAGTTAGAATGGATATTTAGGCCCAAAGTTTCATTTTTAGTTTATTTTAAATCATAGGTTTGACTTTGGTCAACATTCGGAGTTCGCAGGCTCGGATCAAAATTTCGACAGTTCCAGTGGTTTCGAATGATGAAACTAAGTGGTTTTAAAGGATAAAACTAACACTAGAAATGGCTTCGTTATAATTTTTAGAGCTTGAATGAATATTTTGAGTTTTTCAGTCTAAAACTAGTTTAAATGATCCTTTTTGGGTTTCGAACCACAGAGGTTTCGGATTCAAATTCTGATGGTTTCATTGAGTTTGCAACGTCATTTTGGTAGAGTTCCATGTTTGGTTTGTGTTCACGGGGTTCCAGACGAATTTCCGAGGGTCCAATTCCTATTTTGTATATGTTGTGATGTGTTGGTCTTTGTTGTTTCTGATGAATCTAACATCAATGTTCTGTGTTCGCGGTGGTCAATGAGTGTAGATCTCCGCATTCGCCGAAGATTGGTCCGCATTTGCAGAAACCATCAGTCAGACCTCCGCGTTCATGGGTTGACTGTCGCGGTCGCGGATGGTTATTTCCCTCAGTTTCTACATTCGCAGATATGGCTTCGCGTTCACGGAGCATAAGCTTCCCTTAAACAAACCTCTTTTAAATGACTTTTTATAATCAATTTCTATCATTTTCAACACTCTAAGCTTTGTTTTAGAGAGGGATTTCAAGATTTTTCAAGGCAAATCAATTGGGTAACTATTTTCTAACCTATTTCATTGATTAATTTGTATTTTTGACTTATAATTTTGGGATTTCATTGATGAAATTTGAGAATGTTTTGGACTTTGATTTCTAAACTTTAATTGATGATTTCTCCTCATTTTAACTCCATTTTCGAAATGGTTTTCACCGTTGAACTCCTTATTATTTGGGGAATATTTTCATGTATTAATTTCAAATTCGAACTACTTTTTTGGCATAGAGTTTTGACCATTTTATCTTTTTACTTTGAATTGATTGATTTTAGTGTCATTAGATTCGTTATGTGATTGTGATGCTATTTGAATAGAGTTTGGTGATTCGGAGTATTGCTGAAAGGGAAAAACTTTTTATTTGACTTGATTCGTGACTTCATCTAAGGCAAGTGGACTTCTAACCTTTTGTAAAGTATGATTGAATCTTGTATGCCCCTTTATGCATGCGATTGAGTACTTTGGGGTAGAATTGTATCATGTTAGGCTTTAATCGTGAGATACGATTTGAATAATTGCCTATATAGTGATTTATTGGCTTGTGGATTAATTGTGAATTTGTGATATATATATATGGTCTTGTGGATTGTTAATTTTGATGTTGAGGTGGATCTTATATTGTGATTCCACTGATATGGGAATTGATATGATCAATAGAAATTTCACACTTATTATTTATGAGATATAATCTATGCCATTATATAATAACTATTTATTTTGGAATATTATTTATTTTGTCAAGATAAATAATTTTATTAGTTTTTAAAAGTTGCACTTTAAACCATATTTAGAAAATAGATATTCAAGTTCTAAATATTCTTGACAAAAAATATGCAAATCATAATTGCAAATGAATAAAAAAATATTTGAGATAGTTATATATTAAAATAAACGAAAAAGGGCCAAAATTACCTTTGGACTATTTGAAAAAGTTCAAATATACCCCTCATCCACCTACTGTGTTAAAATTACCCTAGTCTACCTTTTTGGTCTATTTCTACCCTGAAAACTAACAGACTTTTATTTTTTAATTATTATGTGGCATTTTTTGATTGGATAAAATTAAATTTCAACCCATTGATTTTTTTCCTACCCGCTTTGAGCCATATTCCTTGTCCATGACACAAATCCAATTAAAAGACCCAGGTAAAAGATCAGTTTCTTCCTTCCTTAACCCTAATACATTTCTTCTTTTCCCCTCTTTTTTTATTCAATAATTTCAAGATTAATTTCAAACCAAATGGTCAGATTTTTAGTGCAATACTATAGTGAAGTTGAAGGATTCAAGTTAGAGTATAGAGTTTGAAAACTATGAAACTATGAAAAATCTTTTAGAAACCAACGAGATGGAAATATTACTTTTTGAAAAAGTTCAAATTGAGGAAATGTCCTGCCATAATATCAGCACCTTGAGGCAAAGAAACATGGATTTGCAACTGCTACAGCAACAACAGCAGTTGCCGAGGCTACTCTTAGTGTTGCTGTTGATGTTATACGTTGCTCCAAATGAATTTAAAAGGAAGTGTAGACAAGCTGCCATTAGAATCCAAAGTGCTTATCACGTTCACCTGGTAAGACATCCTCTCCATTGGCTCGTGAATTTTCTATGATGCAGTGTAGTTTGTGTTTTCGCTCATAGAAATTCATTGTTAACTTGTTGCAGATGCGCATTTAAATGCAGAGGGTTGAAAATTAGTTAGTAATTCACCATAAACTTATAAGAGTAGTCAGGAAAAAACTACAGTCATTGTTGTAAGAGTCTTAAACTTTTTACCTTTTTAGACAGCCCAGACCTAGAAGATGAGGAGTGTTTTGTTTGCATTTTGGTTCACAACATTGATGGTCCTAGATTGCATGATTCTAACAGCCAACAATGTCTTGAAAGCATTGTTGCTTGTCCTCATGTTCGTGTGGTTGCTTCCATTGACCATGTCAATGCTCCTCTCTGTAAGGGCTCTCTGGACACGAGTGAGCATTTATATAATTGGGTAAGGGAGTGTTGGTGATAGTCTTTTCTCCATGTCTTGCATGTACTAGTGTATTTTTCTAATTTTACGTATTTATCATCTATTGATAAATTAGAAAGACTAATTAGTTTTAAGATTTTTCATATATTTTTTGGAGAATTTAAGTAGTATCTTGTAACTAAAAGATGAAATTATCTACGCGAGTTTAAAGGCCAAAGAGTCATGTTTATAGGTTACTATAAACTAAGTTGCTCGGACTCTCCAAAATGTTACTGCACCCATGTTGGGTCCTTCAAAAATACACTATTTTTGGAGGATCTGACACGCACCCGTCGACATTTTTGAAGAATCCGGGCAAGATAGACTATGAATACTTGTTAATAGTAGTAGAGTAAGCAGGGCAATGCTCTACCCACTAAATTACACAACCAAAGCAAGCTAATGTAGTAAATAGGAACGGTTTGGAAAAGAGGTTGGCCTCTTTCTTCTTGTCATATTAAAGGAGCACAATTATGTATGAAGCTTGAAAAGAATTCCTACGATTAGGTCAGTCTTCACCTCAGTTGGGGAGAAAAGCTTTTTTTGTCATTGAAAATCACTCTCCGCTTATTAAACTCTTCTCTTATATAGCTAAGCATATTTTGTGCAGGCCAAAAAAGCATTAAGTACTCTTAAGGGTCTTGTGAAGCTTCAAGCAACAATTAGAGGTGAAATTGTGAGAAGATGACTCGTTGCCAAATTGAAGTTCATGTTGCCACTTTATCAAAAGTCAAAATCAAGAATGGATCAACTTAGATATCCTACTTTTGAGGATTATCACGATTCATGACAACAATGACAAAAAACTCATTAATAGCCAAAGGGAAATTATGAAATCTAAAGAACTTAAGGTAAAGGGCAATCATTCAGCTTTGTCTAATTAAGTTTCCAAACATTGGTTCAACTATATTAAATTTATATAAGACACCAACAAATAAAAATTAAACTTGTTTGTCCAAATTGATATTAAGATTTATGTAATTTTTATGATTGTACTATGATTTTGGTTTTTGGAAGCTTAAATGCAAGAGCCTTAGAACTAGGAATTTCAACTTGGATTTCAGAACAAGACGTGAAGCCTTATGGTCAAGAAAAGAAGGAGTCATTGACAAAAGAGAGCATTTGATGAAATACTCATTTTCACATATAGTAAACTCACACTTGCATTTCTCACTCATTTATTCGTTAAAGTAAGAGTTTACTTATTGATACAAACAATGCAATTATTACATTTATCATTTTATATTAACATGTTGTAGCGATTAACCTACTAATTTCACTTTTTATGAACGATTACCTATGATACATTTTTAGATGACCGGATAGTATATTGCTTCAAATCAGGAAAGAAGAAATGATCGAACTTTACAAGAAGTACTAACCAACAAGCAAAATAGAAGAAGTTGCAGATCTGATCAGTTGGGAGAACTTGAGGCACCAAGAAAAGCAGGGTTATTTGAAAAATTGAGATCATTTACAGACACAAATGTTCCTTTAGCTGAAATGAATGGGATGACACAACTTCAAGAGAGAAAAATGCACAGAGTAGTTTGCATAGAGGACATACATTCTCCTTCTTCACTTCCAAGAAGATCATTTTGTTATATAACAGGAAAATCAAACGTTGATGTAAACTCGTTACCAAGTTCTCTTAGATTTGCTGCATTATTTCTGTACATGAAAACAAGCAGAAAAATGGAACTACAATTGGAGCTTTTAACTTCTAGTGTAATTCATCTACAGTTGATTGATGAAAGCTAGTGTACATCTTTTATTACTATTTTTAACACTTCCAAAGTTGCACAATGTGTATATACACTTCCAAAGTTTTTCTCCCTTTCCTTATTTGTTTTTTCTTGTTTTATTATTCATTTATTGATAAGTAAAAGTTATTGCCTTCGAACTATGGAAACAACCTCTTGCAGAAATGCAAGGTAAGACTATGCACAATAGATACTAGTGGTCTCGACTCTTCCCCAGACCCCACGCATAACAGGAGCTTAGGGCACTGAGTTGTCTTTACTTGAATCTCAAGAACATATTCAAATTCAACATAAATCTCATATTAAAATACTAATTAACAAGTCATTATCAAATGAATTAATCCCAAAATAACTTAATTTGTGATAATGTACTTCATCCTATATTAAGCATAACAAAAAAATTAACATACAAAATCATTCAACAACTGAGCAAAGTCTTGAATTATTCACCACAAAAACATGTTTTTTTCTTAAAAGTTGATTATTTCTTCTCTAATGCTTGCCTTTCCTAGCCTTCAATTTACCAACTTTTTTTCCTTCTCTATAACCAACTGATTTGAGGTCACTACTGCTTTACCTTTCCAGGCAACTTTCTTTGGTGAATAAGGCAGGTTGGTAGGCTCAATGACAACAAATTCATCTCCCTTAAAGCTAATTTTTCTGGTTCCAATTGGTAATCACTGTAACTTTTTTTGTCGAAGCCTAGTTTTAGATTTAGATATCACCTTCAACCTCAAAATTAGCTCGCCATCTTCATCTTCCTCTTTCTCTTCACCTTTCCATTCATCATCAACACATTGTTGTACTTGTTCAGAAGTTTGGCTCTCTTATGGTGCTGTTAAGGACACGTCGTGCACTTCCTGAGAAGATCCTTCATCAAGATTCATCTTTTTATTCATCTACAATAACAATCATGAATGATTCAACAAATCAAAACAACACATAAATTCAGAATATTTTCAATTAATAACCATTCAAAAGTAATAAGATTTTACCAAAGGACATGTTCAAATGTTATGGCCTCTGTTACTACAATATCCACATGTCATTAGAAGTCTTTTTCTTGAAGATGACCAGGCCCCCACTTTTTCTTGCCTCATCCTTCTCTTTTTTTCTCTTCGTCTTTGGCCTACCAATCATTTTAAGTATTTCTGGTGGTTCCATTACATGATCTGGCTTCACTTTCCAAAATTTTTCACATTTAACTGATTGTAGTTTATGCATATAAACCAACATGTAAGCTTCCTTTGAATACCACCAATCCACCTCACTTATTAGATCTTTTTTCTGGTAAATCATAACTTTGATGGCATGGGGACAAGGTATTCCTGTCATGTCCCATGTCCTGCATGTATACCTCTTCAGTTGAAGATTTATTGTATGATTGTCCTCACCTTCATGCACTTCATGCCCAAAGTCTCCATCAAAATGAATTTCACACCCTTCTGCTATATCTCTATAATCAGTCAACAATTCCGTGGCATATGAGCTAATTTCATCACTCCAATTACTACATTCCTCCTCACGGTCTTTCAATAATTTCATTACCTTTCAAACAAGAAAAAATTCATATTTCAGACAACTAAAAAGTCTATCAATCTATCTATAAGAGTACCAACAAAAGAAGAAATGATTTCCTTTTTTAACTTTTACTTATTACTTGATAAGCTTAGATCGGGCTAGACAATAGTTATTGTAAGGTCTAACACACACCATTTCTATTTGGCACTAAACAACAAGGAGAATCATAATTTGTTTTATAATCCAACATTCCCTTGGATATAGTATATTTAGATATAAAATCAACACAAAACTACACATTAAGTATTATCTGGAAACTTTTCAAATTTAAAATCAACTACTAAATTTCTCTTTGTGTACACAGAATGATGGATTGCTAATAGCTGCCTAGGCATTCAGTGTTGAAAGTGAAATAAATATAGAAAAATAGATATCATTATGAATGCACAGAAGCAAATACTTCTACAACCATCACTGACAATGTATGCTAAGCCAAAAATGCATGCATTTTCACTCTCTAAGGTCACAATAAACAACATAATGGATTAACAATCATGAAAGGACACACTCTTAGGAATCTTAGAGAAAAAATGATATTATTCACACATCAAGGAAAATGCACTGCCTGAATATGAAGGAATTTTTAGGTTTTATTAGGAGGTTGAAATGAGCTAAAAGAAAAGAACATGTAATTTTGGCATCGATGTCTGTCATCTATTTAGCATATAAAACTAAAAATGTGTGTCGCCTCTATTCTGAAGTTCTATTCTGCTGATTAGTAATTGGTGAAGCAGAACACAGACTAAAGTTGACCTATTTGGGGTTGTGTGTAATGTTTTCATGTCGGCAAACTACAGGAACACCTATTGCTGATGGAGTGCATGTATTTTTGAATGTTTACAGTTTGGTGTTTTCCTTCTATAGTGTTCCTAATGAGGGGGTTTTCACGTCTATCAATGGAACGATCAAGAGAGACAATGAGAAAAAATTTTAAGTTTCCTGATTCTTAACTTGGTTCTGGAAAAACCATTTAATTATTTTAAGTTGTTCCAGGCAACCTTTTGATGTTTTAAATAACCATAGAAATACAAAAAATTGTTCATAATATAAGTGACAAATACTTTAATAGCGTAACAATTTACTAAAGACATAAAGTAATAGTTAAATACCTTGACTCTAATCTCCTCCAACATTTTGATAATTGATTTATGTCTTGCCTCTAAAATCCATTTATTGAATGATTCTGTAAAGTTGTTGTCAACCATTTTACTGTTGCACTTGGTGTCAAAGTGAACTCTACACCACTTTTGAGGTGGGTACTATATTAGTTCTTTTGCATCCTTTTCAGAAACAGTCCTTAAAGATGTCAATTGATCATTAAACTCTTCTTCATAAGTGCTCCAAGCACACCACCACATTAATTTTTTCATTTGTACACTCCTCCAATTCTTATCTCAATTAGCTTCTATATGTCTAGCACACCACCTGTGATGTGATTTAGGAAGAACATTATCAACAACATCAATCAACCCCTGTAATATTCAAACAATTAATAAGATAAGATTAGTAACTATAGGAAAATAACAATAAAAAATTTGAAGTTGAGAATCTAGTACCTTTTGTATGTCTGACATAAATGTAACTCCTTCACCATCCTTCAACTCTAAATAAGATCTCAATAGCTCCATAAACCACTTCCAAGTTCTACTTATTTCTTTATCCACCACTGCCTAAGCAAGTGGATAAAAGTGTTTCGCTGAATCTTATACCATAACAACCAGTAAAATTCCCTTACATTTTCCTTTTAGAAATGTGCCAGCCAAACCTATTAGAGGTCTCAGTCCTGCTTTCCAACCATTTTCCAAAGCTTGGAAGCATACATACATTCTAAGAAATCTCCTTTTTCCTTCCGCCAAAGCATCTTTTGATATGTTTATAACCACATCTGTACCAGCATTGATACCTCAACTCTTGAGCGTAAGCCTCTAACCTATGGAGTCATCAATGTAGCTACCCTCTAATTTTTCTAAGACAAGTTTCTTAACTCTTTCATCTTTGAATAACTAATATTCGTTTTGAATTTCTGATCCATATCCATCCTCATGTCTTTGATTTTGTACTTAGGATTAGTTTGGACTTTGTTCTTGAAATAATGTGCTAAAGCATTGGAGTAGCTCTTCTGTTATCAAATGCTGGATCACATCTATGCTTTGCCTCGAAAGTCTTGATTTTAAATCCTTGATCTTTATTATCCTTAGACATCAAGCACACAAAAGGACATCCAGTGTCACGTACATATCTAACTTTAGTTGTGTCAGCTTGTTTTACTTTAAGCTCCAACCTTATTAGCAACTGCATGGAACCCTACAACCCTTTTAGCTTCAAACAAATCTTTAGAACTCAAACCTTTTTCCAAATGTGAATACTTTTCAAGCTTATCAGTAACATCTTTGGTTCTTTCCTTTTTGAAGAGTTCTAGTTTATCACTATCACAATCACTAGATTTAAGTTCAAAAGTGTCCTCCTCATCAGATGAATCACAATCGTTCCAACACCTACCGCAACATTAGAATGCTCATTTTGGACAAGAACATTAGGAGCTGAAACAAGTAATTCGCCCTCGTCTATAGCATATAATTGAAGCCCATCGAACTGGTTAGATAATGAGGATCGTAGTGATACAATGCTTGGAGCTGACACACATAATTCACCCTCATCCACAACATAAATTTGAACCTCACTGAACTCGCTAGACAGTAAAGATTGCAGTTTTATAATGCACGTATCACCCTCAATTAGAAAGTACCTGTCACAATGCCCATTTACTAGAATCTGTTTCACCTTACTGAAACCTAACTTTTCAGTATATTCCGAAGAAATATCTATATAAGACAGTGAATCGACATCAAAAGCTTGCAATATCTGATTTAATTTTTTGAGATATACCACTTGAGGTTTCAACAACCACTTGCCCCCATAGTTAAAGACCAAATCAACCTTGTCAATCATTCTTCAAAGAGAATATATAGAAAAAAAATAGACCCATCAATATTATCCAAAGAAAAGGTTAAAAGAATATATCAATATTTAATTCGCTAAAATACAGACAAGAATAGGAGATAGAGTTCACAACACTACAAATAAATAAACCGAGAAAGATTCTGAATAAAGTATTGAAAAAGAGAAAGAAACTCTATAATATCAATAAATAAACATAATATTAATCAATATTTAAAAATCAAAGTTCAGACAACAATGGCCACTAAAAATGAAGTAATAATTAAACAAAGGCATAAGAATATTGAAAATATCAATGTTTGTTGAAAGCAACATTACAGGTTTATAAACTCGTTGTCATGCAAAACAGGGAAAAAATGACGACTTACTTGATGGAGTGAAGACTTTCAAAATCAATATTCTAACTTGAATCCTTCAACTTCACTATAGTATTGCACTAAAAATCTAACAATTTGGTTTGAAATTAATCTTGAAAATAAAAAAAGAGGGGAAAAGAAGAAAGGTATTAGGGTTAAGGAAGGAAGAAAGATCGATCTGCTAATCTTTTACATGGGTCTTTTAATTGGATTTGGGTCATGGATAAGGAATATGGGTCAAAGCGGGTAGGAGAAAAATCAATGGGTTAAAATTTAATTTTATTCTATCAAAAAATGCCACGTATAAATAATAATAATTAAAAAATAAAAGTCTATTAATTTTAAGAGTAGAAATAAATAAAAAAAATTAGACTGAGGGGTATTTTTAATCCAATAGATGGATGAGAGGTGTATTTGAACTTTTTAAATAGTTTAAAAATATTTTTGGCCTTTTCCCTAAAATAAAAGAAGTGCAAAAAAAGAAAAGGAAAAAATTTAGGCAAAAAGAAAAGAGGAAGAAGAGGGAAATATGAGCAGCCCTTCATTAATTTGGGATTACCTTGCTGTCGCCGGCTATTCTCTGGATTTTTGGTTAAAACCCCAACCCCGGTCTTATCTTACTTCCACACTGCTCTCCAACCTTCTCTACATGGAATTGCTCTCCATTTCCCAATTCCATGACTAGATAACACCTCCACCTGCCCTTAATTATGTATGCTTCTACTACCACCACATTCTTCACTCTTCAGAATCCATTCTTGAATCGCTATAACCATTCCAATCACCGAATCCGCTCGAAAAAGCTAGCAGATAAACCCAGAAGTCCTCAGCTAGTTCCTATTACTTCAACCCCAGCTAGACTCCTAAAATGTTCTATTACCCAAAAGGACACAAACCCGGTTAGCTATGATCACCAAAATACTCTGAAACCCATTTTAAAGCCTGTAGTGTACACATTATTCTCTATTGCTTTTGGATTGTGCCCTTTTCTCGGGTTTCCATTCCCTGCTGTTGCTGTTGCACCGCCCCCTGCCACAGCTGAGCTGATACGGAAAACAAAGGAAGGTACTGATAAAGGGAAAGATGTCCACCAGACTATACATGAATATTCACATTGTACTAAGAGATTGTTAGAGACGGTCTCAGGGTTGCTTAAAGTGATAGAGGTGGTGAAATCTGGTAAAGAGGATGTACAATGTGTGGAGGAAAAGCTAGAGGATGTGAAGATGAAGAAGAATGAGTTGCAACAGGAGATCATGAATGGTCTCTATGATAAATTGAGATTGTTAAAGAGAGAAAGAGATGCCTTGGTCAAGCGTTCCGACGAGATTCTTGATGTAGTGCTGAGGATTAAGAGGGAGGAGGAAAGTTTATTGAAGAAGGCTAAGGGCGATGCAGTGGTAAAGGAAAAAGTTGCAAAATTGGATGAGGAAGTGAGACGGAGTGATGAGGAATATAACGGGGTGTGGGAGAGGATTGCAGCGATAGATGATGAGATCATGAGGAGAGAAACACTTGCGTTGAGCATTGGTGTGAGGGAACTTGCATCTATTGAGAGGGAGTGTCAAATCTTGGTTACGGAGTTCCTGAGGAAAATGAGGCTGCAAAGTGTCGAGAGGTAAGACAATATTAGAATTTTAGTGGCTCATACATGATTTTTGATGTATAATAGTGCAAAAGATCTTTTGTTTGAGCTATGGTAGCAACGCAACTGTATTTCTGTTGATCTAAATGACAGATAGTGCCATGAATTTGGCATTGAGCTTTATCATTTTACTTGTGCAATTAGGTCTGGGTATATCTTGGGAAGGAACTGACCCTTCTCCATGATATTTTAATCAGCACCTCAAACATATGGTTCTGTTGTGAAATGATTGTTTTTACTTTCTTTTAGATTTCAACCTCCTAAATCGCCTTGGTGTTTTCCAGGAATACGTCATCTAGACGTTTTAATGCTTTGTTTACTGTTATATTGGCTAGAATTTAATTCCATTTCCAATTGTACTTGTTCCTTGGTCAGCTAATCTACTTTATGCTGGCGACTAGATAGTTGACATTTAGCATGTTATTCTTGTAGGCTGTAGATAACCTTTTGTTCTTAGATGAGGTTAGTTTTGTTTACTACTATTCGTAACATCACTTGCTATTTGATGTTGTTTGTGAAGTATACTTTCCCAATCATTTACATTGCTCTATATACTTGTGTGTCTTTGCAGCATGCCTAGAAGCTCTCTCACTAAGCTTTCTAGATCTGAGATAAAAGAAGAACTGCAAACTGCTCAAAGACATCTGTTGGAGCAGATAGTTTTACCCAATGTTTTGGAAGATGAAGACAATATACTCCTTTTTGATCAAGACTCTATGGTGTTTGGTCAGCGAATAGAACAAGCACTTAAGGCCTCAAGAGAGATGCAACGGAATCTCGAGAGTCGTATAAAGAAAAAAATGAAGAGATATGGCAATGAAAAACGTTTTGTAGTAAACACACCAGTTGATGAAGTTGTCAAGGGTTTCCCTGAAATTGAATTGAAATGGATGTTTGGAAACAAGGAGGTTGTAGTTCCAAAGGCCGTTAGTCTCCACTTGCATCATGGTTGGAAGAAATGGCGTGAGGATGTTAAAGCGGACCTCAAAAGGGATTTGCTGGAGAATGCTGAGCGTGGCAAAAAGTATATGGCTGAGAAACAGGTAATGTTTGGCGAAATGCTTGGTTCTTCCTGCTTATGCTAGGTTGTGCAATCATCACTTTTACTCTTACTCTCTATTACCATCAGCAGTTTGATCATTTAACAGTAAATTAACCTACTTGGAATTCCCCTTGTTGCTTATCGTTTTCAATAGCTTATCTTTTTCTCTATACTAAGATCAACTTTGTATACATTACCACTCTTCAGAAGAAAAAAGGTTAGCTACTTTGTATCTTTTTAGTTGGGCTTTCTCAGTTACTGATTTAGTCGCATATCTTGGTCCTCAATTTTGTGATCTAGAAGTTAAAGACTCCGCATTGAGTGTGGGGTTTGTACCTTATAATTTGTGGGGTTGTGGTCTGATGTATAAATAGGAGCCTGCTAGGTAGGATGAAGGTAAGATTTTGAAAACTACTGCTTTTACATTTCAAGCATTTTGAATGACCTGGTTGTGGGTATGGAAAGAGGGTGATCTAGGTATTGCAAGTTGTTGGCTCCTCTTATCTTTTCCCCAAGAAATTCTTTAACCAGATTGCTCGTATTAATTAAAGTTACTCTATCTTTGAGACTTCTCAAAAACAAGGGAAGCAATGTTCTGGAGTTTTACTTAATGGAGAATGAAAATAAATTTTCAGTTTTTCTTTGGAACTTTTGAGCCTCGAGATCGACATTGGGTTCGTCATCAATTATTTCGTGATTTATATCTGGCTTGAAAAGTGTTAGTTGACGAGATGAGTGGTGGAATTAATGATAAGCTGAAAGTTTGGAGACACACACTTGAGTTTAAAGGTTTCAAGTTAAGCACGACTAAAGAGAGTACCTAGAGTGTAAGTTCAGTGATGTAATGCATGAGGTGGAGTTGGAAGTGAAGATCGATGAACGAGTCATATCCAAGAGAGGGAGCTTCAAGTATCTCAGGTTTATTATCGAGGGAGACGGGGAGATTGATGATGATGTCGCACATTGTATTAGAGGGGGGTGGGCAAAGTTGAGGTTCAATTTTGGGTATTGGCGATAAGGTGTCGTCTAGGCTTAAAGGAAGTTTTACATAGTGATGGTTAGACTAACATTATTGTATGAGGTAGAGTGTTGTCCAGTCAAGAATGTCTATGTTCAGAAAATGAATGTAGAAGAGATGAGAATGCTCAGATGGATATGTGGACATACTAGGAGAGATATGAGTAGGAACGAAGTTATATGGGGCAAGGTGGGATTAGCCTCTATGGCAGACAAAATAAGGGAAGCAGGATTAAGATGATTCTAGCTTGTGAAGAGGGTGTGCGTGGATGCTCCAGTTAGGAGTTATGAGAGGTTGTCCTAGCAAGAGTTAGGAGAGGTATTAGTAGGCTGAAAAAGAATCAGGGAAGAGGTTGAACTTCAACTGACTGAGGACATGACCCTAGGTAGGAAGATCCGAAGTCGAGGAAGGTTAGTAAGTAGTTGAGTATTCCTACTTTAGGTGGGAGAGGCAGGGGCTAGCCCTATCTCTTCCCTATTTAGTGTTTAGTGATTACATAGTTTCTTATTCTAGTTTCTTATTCTTCAATGTGTTTTATTATGAATTGCTTCATGTGACAATTTATCTTCTTGCAACCCTGCTTCGATTACTTCTCTTTTGATTCAAATGTCTATCGAAAACCTCTCTACCCCGCAAGGGCAGGGTTAAGGACTACGTACATCTTACCCTCCTCAGACTCTATTTGTGTGATCACACTAGTTATATTGTTGTTTTGGTTCCCTAATCGTTTGGTTCTATTTAAAGTCTATATTTGAGTTAAAGTGAGAAGGCTTCCCACTATCTTCTTGGTATGCCCCTGGGAGCAAAGTCAAAGTCCAAAGGTATGTGGGACTCAATACTGGAAAAGTGTGAAAAAATTGACCAGGTGGAAGTCTCAATATTATCTCTTGGAGAGGACTTCCACGGGTAAATGTAGTTTTAGATGCACTACCAACTTACGTGCTAGCACTTTTCTCAATCCCTTCAGGTGTTGTTCAGAGACTAGACAAGATCAGGGGTCCTTTTGGTGGCAAGGGAACAAGGAAAAAAGAGCTTTCCACCTAGTCAAATGGAAGGACATTATTAGGAGTAAGGAACAAGGTGGGCTTGGCATTAGGAATATGAAACACCAGTGCAAAGTCCTGAAGATCAAATGGCTATGGAGATATGCATAAGAGCCTATGATCTATGGGGCAGTGTCATAAAAAATAAGTATGGGGGAGAACATTGGTGGGTATCCAAGGAGGTCACCACTCCATATGAGGTCACTTTGTGGAGATCTATCAGGGCCTTCTGGCCTTCTCTTAAAAAACATTCAATGATCAGAGTGCACAATGGAGTCAGGACCAGGTTCTGGAAAGACAAATGGATAGGGACAAAGTCATTGCAAGAATTGTTCCTGGATCTTTTTGACCTTGTCCAAGATCAACACAATACAGTAGCTAAAATGTGCACTCAACAGGAATGGATATGAGATTCAGAAGAGGGATGAATGATTGGGAGATCACAAGACTGGTTGAACTATTTAAACAACTAGAGAGCTTTCACGGGATGCAAGAAGGTGCAGATTGTTTGTGGTGGAATGGACCCCCTAAAGGTCTTTGTTAAGCCAGCTCAGGTTATAATGTTGAATCAGATAGAACCACTGCATAATTTTTGGCCTTGGCAACATATCCGGAAGACTAAGATTCCTTATAAGGTTGCGTCTTTTACTTGGCTTCTAGCTAAAGAAGCTGTCCTGATTCGTGAGAATTTGATTAAGAGGAAGATATCACTATGCTCAAGATGTTTCTTATGTGAAAAGGAAGCTGAGACAGTAAATCACTTGTTCCTACACCGTAGTATCACAGATCAGCCATGGAAGATTTTCATCAATCTTAGGGGCATGGCATGGGCAATGCCAAGCAAGATTGCTGACACCCTTTTTAGCTGGGAGGAAGCTGGAACTGGAGCAAGAAACATGGACCGATGGAGTATCATCCCTTAATTATATGGTGGACAATTAGGAAAGAAAGAAATGATAGATGTTTTGAGGATAGGTGCAATTCAGTACAAAAGACTAAGCTAAATTATATTTTGTTATTTTGCTTTTGGTGTACTAAATTGTACTCTGGGGATACAGAATCAATCCTAGATGTTCAAGTTACCATTTAAGTCTGATTAATTTTTGGCATGGTCTGTAGCTATTCTCACTCTTGTAAATATGGTTTTCCAGTATTACCTAAATTCTGGCTTTAATACAAAATGTTACCTGACAAAAAGAAAAACTATATTTGCCTAAAATGATGCCATTGCTTTTCTCCATGCGAGATACCGTGTTCTATCAGTGGTGGCATCTGGTTTGTAATGACGTCCAAATTCTTATTATAGGAAAGGATCCTCCTGGATCGGGATAGAGTGGTGGCAAAATCATGGTATAATGAAGAAAGAAATAGGTGGGAGATGGATCCTGTGGCTGTTCCTTATGCTGTGTCCAAGAAGCTTCTCGAGAGTGCTAGAATCAGACATGACTGGGCTGCGATGTATGTTATGTTGAAGGGAGACGATAAAGAATATTATGTTGATATCAAGGTATGATTCTCTATCTGCACATTGATTTCTCTTTCTGATGTAAATGTGGCATTTATTTTTAACCTCATCATTTTTATTTCAGGAATATGATATGATCTATGAAGATTTTGGAGGTTTTGATGCCTTGTACCTGAGAATGCTTGCTTCAGGTATCCCAACTGCAGTTCAGCTGATGTGGATTCCTTTCTCAGAGCTGAACTTCCGTCAACAGTTTCTCTTGGTCACAAGACTCTGTCATCAATGTCTAAATGGATTGTGGTCTCTAAAATTTGTTTCAAGAGGAAGAGACTGGATTTTGGAGAAAGTCAGAAACATAAATGATGACATTATGATGATGATTGTTTTCCCTACTGTGGAATTTGTCGTCCCTTATCGGGTATTTATCATAGCCTGCAGTTGACCCTGGTTTATTGTTTAATCTTCCTCCTCCTTTTCAACAGTGTTTTCAGAGCAGTCTCTTACTGTTGTGGTGTAGGTGAGGATACGCCTGGGTATGGCATGGCCAGAGTATTTTGATCAAACTGTTGGTGCAACGTGGTACTTGAAGTGGCAATCTGAGGCTGAAATAAGTTTCAGGTCAAGAAAAAGAGATGATTTTCAGTGGTATCTCTGGTTTTTGATTAGAACTGCAGTATATGGCTATGTGTTGTTTCATGTGATACGCTTTATGAAGAGGAAAATTCCACGACTTCTTGGTTATGGACCTTTAAGGAGAAATCCCAACATACGGAAGCTGCAGAGAGTGGTATAGTTACCTCCTCGACTCAGTTATGTATCTATTGTCTGGACAGTTGTTTGTTTCTGTTTATGCCGTAACGCACAGCATTCTCTAGTAAAGTGAGCCATAGCTTCTTTACTAAGATGTCTTAGATTACTCTCCTGTTCCAGTTTATGTGACCCTTTTTTTTAGTATGTTTAAAAAATATGTCCACTTTCTAAATATGGAAACAGATTGACCTTAAATTCTTCATTTTGCCTTTGATGAAAATCTTTTATTGCCACACACATTATAGCATGTTCAAGACCACAAGTCTTGGAAGTACTATAGCCATAATATGGCATATTTAATACTACAAGTTTCAAAGGTCTTCATATCTTTCTTAAACTACTTCTCCAGTCAATTAGGGATAAAATGAAACAGAGGGAATAATATCTTTACTACAAAGACTTCCTTTTGTTTGTCAGCTGTCCGTTCTCTCTCCAAACATCGTGCTGTGTATGCTTTTTGTTCTATTATTAACTCCTCTATTTAAGTGGTTCTTTGCAAAAACTTGTGACACTTTTTAATTAGTATGTAGATGGATACACATGTTTACAAAGCTTTTACCAAGGGATTTTGCTTGATCTTTCATCATTGGATGTTACTTAGATGTAATTGAAGCTTGAGTTTATTTATAAAATGTTTTTATAATTCATCCAAGGGTGTGACCTTGTCAACGAAGTGGGTTGAGAACCATGAGGTTTCCAATGGAGACAATATATACGTACATGTTTACAAAGCTTTATCAAGGGATCTTGTTTGATCTTTCATCATTGGATGTAGTTGAAGCTTGAATTCATTTATAAATTGTGTTCATAATTCATCCAAGGGTGCGGCCTTGTGGCCAATGAATTGGGGTAAGAACCATAAGGTCTCTTACGGAGGCAAAAATGCTAGGTGATCTCTTCCCATTTTCCAAGCCTTGGTGGACATAGTTGCCCGGTACCTGTGCTGGCGGGCATTGTGGGTATCCGATGTAATTAGTTGAGGTGTGCTGGAATTGGCTCGGACTCCGCTCAGACTCCGTAGTTGTAAAGTAAATGTTATTTCAAAATTTCAGGCTCTAATATGAAGAAAAACCTAGTTCATACCAGTGAATTGTACTGATATTTAGAGTGCTGAGGATCTTGTCTGATGTTATCTCTGTTGACGCCTCTTTACAGGTGTATATCATCTTCTTCACGCTCATTTAAGTATTCTTTTTTTTTTCCTTGTTGTTGTTAACATATAAAAAGGAAAAGATAAAAGCTGGTAGACAAGTTTGAGATCTTTTGTTTAGGTGATAGGATAAGAGCCTATTATAGTGGAATTATTGAAATATAAGAATTGTATTATGGATGCGTGCAATGTGGTGGTGGGACAAATGGGAATTTTGATAAAAGGTTTCCATACACTTTTATTCACTTGATCAAGGGTGAAATAGAAGTGACATTGATCTTCCGATGAGGATAATTAAGTTAAGTAGCAAATACTCTATAATTTCTTTTCTAAGGGCCTTTGTTTGACTTATCAAAATCGTTTCTGATTGTTAAATTGATCTTTTTGTGCTGGATTACGTTAGCTCCCTACTTAGCTTATTGTGAATACTTATTTTCTTTTGTATGCGTCGTAAACTGCATAATGTTGGTTCTAATTTTTCATACGATTAACCCCACTTTAAGGAAAATAAAGTAGCCTGGTTGAAGTAATCTTTAGCTATTACCTCTAAATTGATTTTTGGAATAGTGTCAAAGGAAACTCATGAAATGTGAGTTTAAATCAAGTAGGTCATGAATATGTACTTTAGAAAAATTAATTGTCTAACTATATGCAAGAATAATTGAAGAGAAGAATTGGAGATCCGATTCCAAAGCTATCAGAAATCATTGAAGTATGAAGAAAATAAATATTTTAAACTAGTAAACAAAAAGTTGGTTCAAATAAGATAAATCAAAGCCGAAAAACATGCAGTTTGTGAAAGCAACGGAGTAAGGGGGAAGTAATTTAGGGGCATATTAGCAAATATTCGTTGGTTTTTATCCTGGAGGGGGGGAGGTCTGCATCAATGTTGATATAAACATGATATTCAGCTTCCAGTCAAATCAACTAACGGTAAATGTGAGGCTAGTGTGACACAGCTTATCAGCATCTGGAGGCTAACACAATGTATCCGCAAGGCTTAAGCTACCACGCCACCCTAGTCCTATGGTTGACATTTATATTATTCTTTTTCCTTTTGATCCATTTACATTGATATTTTTCTTCATCCTCAGGATCTGTCTACTACTGACAATTATGAAATTTTTGGTTTCTATATTTCATGACATATTTTTTCCACTGCTGATATACTTCATTAGCTCCTCTGAAATTTCTGAAAATATATGCTCCAGATATTTCTACCATGTGTCCTTTCTGTAGTGTGAGGATTCATCATAGGAGCACAATGGAAGAAAATGATATGCTTAGGCAATACATATTGCTTGAGAATATGTTTTAGACATTAGCACTTTTGCGGTAGTCTTTTATGCTTTCTAGGAGTGGTTTAACTTTTTCAGAAATTTATATGTTTTGAAAATATACAATCTAGTACTTCTAATTTACATTTATGTAATATTGGCATGAGATAATTTAAATGGAGTAATGTTGTAAGTTAGAATTCATACAGACGACCCAACTTTTTTCGGACTGAGTTATACTCGTGTATTTTTTGCATTATTTGTTATGCTTCCAAATTGGGTGTCAGCTCTGGTCTTCTGGGGCATTCTATGAGGAACTTGTGCTGCATCATTATCTCTAATATCTCATTACTGTTAAGTTCTTTTGGAATCTCAAAAAGACGCTTTTAAGATTGAAAACGTGTAAGAGGTTTCTAGAATCACTAAAAGACAGAACAGGGTACAACTCACCCATATATCAAGAACATCTTGATAAATGGTAGTCTAATCAAACTCATCTCTTTGCTTTTCTGCAAAAGGTTTTACAATTCAGGACAATTTCCTTGAAGGATTGTATGCCGTCAACTTATATGTTTTTGCATGAATCATTGCTAGATTACAACTTACAAGTAATTGTTACTTCTTGCAATAATTTCAAGTAAGTGAAGTATATGCATAACAATTGTTATAATTTGCTGCAGAAAGCATATTTTAGATTTCGGGCAAGGAGAATAAAGCAAAAGAAAAAGGCTGGTGTTGATCCAATCAGTACTGCTTTTGATCAGATGAAGGTTTGCACTTTTGTTCTTTAAGTATGACAATGCCTTGGTATATTTGCTTTTCGTGATCAATCTTCTTTTTCTCTGCTTCCCAGAGGGTGAAGAATCCGCCTATACGTTTGAAGGACTTTGCAAGCATTGAATCTATGAGAGAAGAAATTAATGAGGTTGTGGCATTTCTGCAAAACCCTAGTGCTTTTCAAGAAATGGGAGCTCGTGCCCCTCGGGTATGTCACTGCAAGTGGTGTTTGAGAATTTCTTAGTTTAAGATGGTGGTGAATTTGCTTTTTTCCAGGAGATTTGCTTCCTTACTAGTGCATTTATGTGTAGATCTTTGTGACTATAAAAAGACACTTCCAGTATGTGCTTTTTACTCAACAGTTATACATTCATAGACTAATGTATTTAGGGCCTTCACTTTCCTTTGAAGAATTCAGTCATATGGTTGTTTAAATATCTTACGCAGAGCTAAGTCCAATAATCGATAAACCTGTGAGAAAGAATGATGTCGAGGAGAAACTATTTCTGGTATAATGCATTCTGATGTTTAAACTGAAGGTTATGGTCCCCTCAACAATAATCATAATCTCTCTGGTCCTACAAGAAGGGTCCTTACTCTACGTTGAAGTCAATTTGTGTATTCGCTTGAGTTCAATGGCTTTTCTATATGCAGAGTCAAAGTAGCTGTTGTAGCTTGACATCAAATTAGATGCTCTAGATCTCCGATATGTCACCTTTAGACTCCAATTGACCCTTTTATGTCCTCATGTATTGTGTTAGTTTTATCTTTTGGTGAGCTTTTATTTCTGATACTGGTGCAATTAGATTCAGCATCTGCCTAATAATGAAAGGAGTATAAACCACACCAACTTGGAAAGGCTTGTTTAACAATGTATAGTCGTAATGCAAAATGTGTGCACGGTCATATCCTATGTTAATTACCTTCCATGAAATTAGTGAAACAGACATTTTTGGTACCATAACAAGCATTCGTTGTGACATATGGCCAATCTTCTGTATGATTAACAATGGTTCTTGTAAATGGTTACCACTGTTACACCATATCACTTCATGGAATGTGTTGATATAATTACTAGAGCATCATACATATCCAGAAAAAAGCAGCAATATTTGTGTGTGTGTGGGTGAGTTTATGTGCATATCCACAACAATGTAGAGCTACAATGATGCTTTATGCTTGCACTAAGCTCTATTTCATGTGTGATATTGCAGGGGGTTCTTATTGTGGGGGAGAGAGGAACTGGAAAGACAACCCTAGCTATGGCAATTGCAGCAGAAGCTAAGGTGCCACTTGTTGAAGTTAAAGCCCAGCAGTTAGAGGCTGGTTTGTGGGTTGGCCAAAGTGCATCAAATGTTAGGGAGCTGTTTCAAACAGCACGTGATCTGGTCTGTGGTTTCTTTTTGTATTGTATTGCCTCTCCTTACAATCTCCAAGACCTAGTTATGATGAAATCTGCATCTTCTTGTCTTTCTGAGATCTAAAGTAAAAAAAGAAGAAAAGGGTCTTGTTGGAATTGGCTGTCGATATAGCATGGAAATGGATGAAGACATATTTCTCTTCGCATGCACCGATAAAAGTTGCTAGGTTTGTTTGCGTGCTTGTTTCTGTGGAAAGCAAACCAGTAAAACATATTAGTAAGCATCAAGAAGATGCAAAGTTACAAAAGCACAGTGTGCAAGAAAGCTGCTCCAAACAGATAAATAGAGATAAAAAGTGCCAGCTAAATAAACTGACTAGATATTTGGCTTTAAGGGTGCAGAAAGAGGTTGAAATTCCATTATAGCATCTATTGTTTTTCTCCTTCCATGGACTCCAAAAATGCTGGGATCATTCTCCAGATCGTTCTAATGGATTTTTCAACTTTCCACAATATGATGCAGCTGGCATAAGCATCTTGATATTGTAGGCATTAACCATTGTAGGCGAAGCATAGAGTAGAAAAAATACCATAGGCTAGCTACTGTAGGAAAGTGCAAAAAAAGGTGATTAAAGCTTTCATTTGTCTGCTTGCACATGACACATCTGTTGATGAGGATTACACCTCTTCTTCTCCTAAGGTTGTCTTGTGTAAGGCATGCTTCCTTCAGGGCTGTCCAAGTGAAACAAGAAACTCTGAGAGGTTGCCTAGTTTTCCGGACATGTTTCCAAGGCCAACTTAGTAGAATGTCATTCTGGGAACTCATATTTTGTAGCATTCTTTCACAGTGTAGATCTTCTCCTTAGAATTACCCCAAGGAATCTTGTCTTGATCTTCAACCACCAGTGTAGTGGTAATTAGAAATTTTGCAAAAGCTTACCTGTAAAACTTTTTGTGACTTAATGTTATGATCTTTTCTTGACTGACCGAGTGTTTCACAAATAACTTGAAAAGTCAACAATACTGGAGGAATAATTTACCGTATCATGTCAAGGAACACATCTGGTACATTTTTCAGAGCTGTTTCTTTAGTGATATCTGCTTACTTCATTATCCTCTTCAGGCTCCTGTAATCATATTTGTGGAGGATTTTGATCTCTTTGCTGGAGTCAGAGGGAAGTTTATCCACACTAAAAAGCAGGATCACGAAGCCTTCATCAATCAACTTTTGGTGGAGCTCGACGGGTGAGTGAATCCTCATGATTTTTAACAAATTTAGGTATTGCAGCAACAGAAAAACATTGTCTTGATTTAAATAATTCATCAGGAAGATGGCCTCGTATACCTATTGTTGTGTTAGCCAACTCATCTACTATAATAGTTATGTCTGTGTTTGATGTGGAAAAGGAGAAGGTAGGCTAATATCAGGACCCAGGGCTTTGATTCAGTGGTAAGGACACAAGATTGGATGTGTGGATAGAGCACATGTCATCTTGACATAGAGCCCCATAATTAAGTGGGAGCAGGGTAGAGGGAAGGTCATACTTCCTCGAGTTTCGAACTCGTGGGTCAACTGATGTTGGTTAGTTGTTCAGGGGATTTCTCAGTTGTCAAAAGAAAAAAAAAGGGCCGACATGGTTTACTAGCTGTTAATTATATCATAAAGTACACTTGTTGATTTTATAATTATTCTAAATTTCAGTTTTATCTTCTTGTACATTGTTTAGTTGTGTCTACCATCTCATTTAAAGCTTAATATATTAAGATATTCAATTTGTTCATATTAGGCTCAGCATATACTTTCTCATGTGCAAACCTATTTTTTCATTTAAGTCAAGAACGTAGGGATATTCTGTTGATGGATTGTGGTGGGACTCGAACATAGGACCTCTGTCACTTTGATATCATATTGAGTTGTGTTTACCATTTATCTAAAGGTTTAAGCAAGTTAATTGTTTTAGGTTTGCAACATACATCTACAATGAGGTATGTCCATTCTCTCAGGTGAATATCATTGGCAGTTTCATGCCAAAAAGTTAGATGACATTCAAATTTTGTGTTCCAAGTGAACAACCTAAATGACGAACAAAAGCCATGCCTAGTAAGAGTAATATTGGTACTCATTTAGGTATGGAAAATTCTCCATTGAATTTCCTTGAAATGAATTGTAATAATAAGGAAATGTTATGATTCTTAGAAAAATGTTCTTACATTGGTCATTACTCCTGTTGAGACATTAGATCCTATTAAGACGTAATGTTCTTTTTTTTTCCTTCTTCATCATCCTGCTTTTATGTCTTACTTATTTCTTTGTGCTGGTGAAATGCATTATCCATCACTATTGGATGTATTAATGCACTAATGCAGTCAGTTTATACCTCAGTTCTCACATGGGTTAATAGTATTTTCTGTAGTTCCTCACCTCATGAACTGATTTCTGATTGTATTAAGTTCAAGGTTCATTTTCTTAATCTGTTATTACAGCTAAAACCTATCTCTAATGTTGGGTTACTCGATGTTAGACCGCAGTGTTATGGTCCATGCTCCAGATGTTTAATCCTGGGCATGTGTGGGTGGAAGAGTTGTGAGTCCCACAATAGTTAAGGTTGTTGAATTTTAGGTGTAACACATAGATAGATACCTTAACTTGACCTCAACTGGCATGTAAAGGCCCAAACTTTGAGAATGCACATCTAGACACATCAAGTTGGTTGAAGTTGGCCCCGTGTTGGTGGTTCTTTACTTGTCTGTTAAGGTGTCTATCTATGTGTTATGCCTTGTAGTTTCTTTACACGATCTTGGACTATTTTCACCACATGAGCTAGTTTTTGGTGGCGAGTTAGTCACGAAGTTTACTTTATTGAACCTTCCATGTTGATAAATTAGTAGCAGGAAATCTGTTTTAAATTAGTAGCAGGAAATCTGTTTTGCTTTGTACAATATTCAAAAACAGGGACAGGGAGAAGAGAATTTATATGTGGGAACATTTTCTTTGGTTTGTTGAAGGAGAAAGTTAGTGAAAGTGACAATGAATTTAGCCTAGCCTTGACTGGCAAAAGTTTGTGGGCTGAATTAAAAGTTTTTTTTTTGTTTTCTTTCTCTATTAGGAATTGCTTTCTAGTTTGTGGCCCCAAAAGAGAATCATTTTCCTTTCTCAATTCATTGACTCTTGCTTGCAGCAACCATAATTTAGGTCTCAGAAAGTGTACTATCTGAAACATTACTTTTAAATGGATGGATTTCTTCAGGCATTTATAATCAATCTTTCTGGAAGATGGAAGATTAATGTAGTTTATATTTTGGAAGATCAGGCAAATCAATATTCCTATATTAGTAAATTCATGGTCTTGTTGGTGCTCAAAGGATCTGTATTTTGGTGAAAACCTATTCAAGTATCTGCAGAACTTGCAAATACTTGTTAAAGGGTTGAAGATCTTCCTGATACTCTTACCTCATTTGTAATTAGGAAACCTGTAACTTGGTGGGGCAGGTTTCTGATTTTCTGGAAATAGAATAGAAGTTGTTAAATTCTCAATTTTTTTTTTAAAAAAAACCCTCGCAAGCCTGCAAGTGGTGTCACTTATGATTTAAGGAACGAGAGTTTGCTTACACCAGCAGGAAATGAACTTGTCACACTTGACTTTGCTTAGGACAAATTGATTTTGATCTCCCCTTTGTTGTAGTACTCCTCTGTCCCAATCTATGTGTCATACTTTCTTTTTTAGTCTGTGTTGGCTTTAAACTTCTCATTTATTAACAATGAGAAAATATAGAACCACACAAGTATAGTTTGTTAGACAAGAAATGTCAGAAGTCTTCGTTTCTTTGTTAAACGCCGTGCCCAGTCAAACACCCTAATGACGGAGGTTTTCTTTAGACAATATATCCAAAACGTTTATGTTGCAAGCACGGGTATCATTTTTGTGGTGGATCTTATTATTCTAAAGGATTCTTACATATTATAGACTGTACCTAGGACGTACGTCGGGTCATTATTACTTGTAATTGGTCAAAGTACCATCTAAGTTGACTGAAATAATTTCATCTGCATGTTTAGTGTCTTACGTTCTCTTGTACCATCTTATGTTGCAGGTTTGAAAAACAGGATGGGGTGGTCTTGATGGCTACTACTAGAAATCTCAAGCAAATCGATGAGGCGTTGCAGCGTCCTGGTCGTATGGATAGGATCTTCCGTCTTCAGCGGCCTACTCAAGCTGAAAGAGAACAGATACTTAGGATAGCTGCAAAAGGAACTATGGATGAAGAGCTTATAGATTTCGTAGATTGGAGAAAGGTATGCTTATTTGGTCTCTCATCTGTAGACTCGGTCCCTCTTGAGTTCACCAGTTCTCATTTTCGTCGGAGTATCATATAGGCCCTTCAAGTTTATTGAACTGAAGAGAAGCTCAGGCTACTTAACTCTGAAAGCAGTTCTTAAACAGCACCTTTGTAATTTGAGAAGTTTCTTGATCATATGGGGATAGAGAATCAACCTAGATCATGCATGGTGATGCTTAATTTCTCATGTATATGAAGTTCTCTTGACTTGGATTCCTGATTACCTGAACTAGAAATGATTTAAGAGTTTGTGGTAGTGTCTCAGCACCCTTGGGGGTGGCCCACTGGTTTAGGCTTGGGGCTTCCATGTTGGAGGTCTCAAGTTAGAAACCCCTTGCCAGTGAAAGCAAGGGGTTTGCCTTCTGGGTCGAGCTCATCGCACTGGGCTTTCCTAGTGCAAGTTATCTCTCTTATGTGGTTTGCGAGCTATTGCGTAGGAGCGGGGGTTTACCCTGTGTGCACCCAAAGGGTAGTGGCTGCGGGTTCCCCTTGTCATAAAAAAAGCAACAATAGAAATCTATATGGTAGTTCTTCGTGATTTTCATTACATTTTACAGGGTCACAAGTTAGTGTTTCTTTGAAAATCTTATGTTAATATTGGTTTGCTTTCTTCTTCTGTTTTCAACTGTTTTAGAAGTGATTGTTGTTAGATGTTAAATGCAGCACAAAAGAGCTTTGTCAAATTTAGTACTGATTTTTTCTTAAAACTGCTACTTTCGCCTAACAGGTTGCAGAGAAAACAGCTCTTTTACGTCCAAGTGAACTAAAACTTGTGCCCGTGGCTATGGAAGGTAGTGCCTTTAGAAGCAAATTCCTGGACATAGATGAGCTTATGACCTACTGCAGCTGGTTTGCGGTAATTACTACCAATGCTAAAATACTACAGTGTTTTTTTGAGAAAGGTAGCATTTGTATGTATCGACTAAAACCAGTACATGAGTTGCATTGTGAACTGTAAAATTAGGTCTTGGGCCTAACTCACACCCCAAAAACTATCTCAAAGGGAGGAGGATTGTCTAAGCCTTATAAGGAGTTCACCCATCTCATTAACCACCAATGTGGGATTTTTCTCTTTCTTCAACACCCCACCTGACGTCCAATGCTCAACATCTGGTGTGTGGGCAGTTTTTAATTTTTCGGGGGCCCAATATTGGGTGAGATGGACCCTGCTCTGATACCATGTAAAATTAAGTCTTGGGCCTAACTCACACCCCAAAAGCTAGCTCAAAGGGAGTAGTATTGTTTAAGCCTTATAAGGAATTCACCCATCTCATTAACCTCAATTTGGGACTTCTGTCTTTCTTCAACAAGATTCATAATTACAAGTTATCCACAAAACAGGATATCTAAATATAGAGTCTAACAAGAGCCAAGGATCTCAATAATTGACTCAGCATCTCTTGGTACATATGTTTACACCAGAAACAAAAAAGCCTAATACAGTTCAGTTTTATCTTCTGAAGTTCACAAATTTTGCTCTCAAGCATCTAGCATTTCTCTCTCTCCAGACTTCGCACCAGATACAAGGCTTGCTGTCCTCCATCTATCTCTGTCTGAAGCTTCCAAACCTATTTCTTCTCAGCTGTAAAGAAGCTGAGTGATTCTATTAGGCACTGTCCAAACAACACCCCTGAGGCTGATATAAATCCTCCAAAGTTGAGTTGTTATCCTTCATTGTAAAAACAGATGGCTGACTATCTCAACCTTTCTCCACACAAATAGCATCTGGAGCACATAGATAACTTTTTCTTCTTGAGATTTTCTTGTGTCAGGACTGCTTCTCTTGCCAGTAACCAGGTTAAACACGGCATCTTGAAGGGGAATTTTGTTTTCCATGGCCATTGTGGTGGCTGCTGTCCACCTTGGTCCAAAAACTTGTATGCTGAGTTCACCGTAAACATGCCTTTGCTATCTTTGCTTTAACAAAGTCTATCAGCCTCATCCTTTGTCCCTTTGAATTCTTCCAAAGCTCTGAAAAATTCTGTCTCAGTTTCAATTTCCCGGTCAATAAAATTCCTTCTAAATTGGATGTTCCATCCTTATTGTGTCCAACTATCAGCTACACTCATTTGTTGATGTACTGCTAAAACATACATCTCGGGGAAAAGGTTCTTTAAACTATTTATCCTCCCAAAAGGAGGTCTTACTTCCATTGCCTACCCTCACAGTTGTCATTCCTCAAAACAGGCCAAAAGATTCTGATAGACCTCCATAGACTTGCACCATAAAGTGTAGATACCTCATTTGTCATCCATGTATTCTCCTCTCTGTATTTGGCTTTAATTACTTTGCCCCATTATGCTTGAGGCTGTTGAGAGTATCTCTATAGCTACTTCAATCTGAGTGCCTAACTCTGCATTTTCAGAATTCTTATTCCTAAACCACATTGTTTCTTTTCCCAAAGAACCTTATTCCATTTGACCAAGTGATGAACAGTAGATTCATTTTCCTTAATCCCTTTCCAAAGAAAATCTCTCCTAATCTTGTCTAAGCTTTGTATTATTACATCAGGGATGGGAAAAATAGACATCATGTAGGTTGGGAGAGCATCCAAGTCAGAATTGATGAGAGTGACTCTGCCACCTAAAGAGATATACTGGGATTTCCATCTAATTAGCTTCTTTTCACACTTTTCAATCACTGAAATCCAAATACTCATGGCCTTGACTTGGCACCTCAAGGCACACCCAGGTACATAGTAGGCAAGGATCCTACTTCCCCTCCCAAAATCCCCGGCAACTCCAGCATATTAGGAACTTTATTGATTGGGAACAACTGGCTCTTTCTCCCATTGATATGGAGTCCAGAAACTCCTCAAAAAGCACTAAAATTGATCTCAGGATTAGCAGTTGTCCTTCCATAGCATCACAAAAAAATGAAGTATCATCAGCAGATTGGAGATCTGTGACCTCAATGTTGGCATTTGAACTTAGGGCTTCGTTTGTTACTACCTCTAAACCTCTTAGATGTTTATTATTCCTATCCATCTTTATCATGTAATTTAGACCCTCCATGACTATGATAAAAAGAAAAGGGGACAGAGGATCTCCTTTCCTCCCGGGAAGAAACCTTCAGGTGATCCAGAGATAAGAATTGAGAATCTTACAGTGGAGATGGAGTATCTTATCCAATGAGTCACTTCATTCCAAAACCCATACATGAGAGCATTTTCAACAAATAATCCCAGTTTACATGGTCATATGCCTTTTCAATGTCCAATTTACATTAGATTCCTGCTTTTCCTTGAGTGATTCTAGTGTCTACCACCTCATTTACGATGAGGATGGCATCCCTTATTTGGCTTTTTTTTGTGAAAGCCATTTGTTGAGCACCTACCAGCTTATCAACAACTCTCTTTAGTTTTTCTGTAGCACCTTTGATAGCAGCATGAAAACACTGCCTATGAGGCTGATAGGTCTGAAATCTCTCAGTTCCTTGGCTCCATTCTTCTTTGGAATCAAGGCAATGTATGTGGCGTTGAAACTTTTCTCAAAGACACCAGAGAGTGGCAGTTCCTGAGACTTTCCATGACATCCTTTTTCACTAAATCCCAGCATTTGATATAGAACCCCACTGTGAAGCCATCAGGATCAGAAGCTTTGTCCATTGCACACATCTTCAACATGAAAACACTTCTTGTTCCTCAAACGCCCCTCGAAGAGCTTCTCTTTCCTCTTCAGTGATCACTTAACAATTGATGATTAAGTTAATTGAGGGTCTCCAGCCTGTTTTTTTCTGAATATAACTTCTGATAGATTTCAATAATTTCTCCTCTGATTCTCACCGGGGCCGTTACAGGTTCATCCAATCATCAGTTGGTCAATATTAATGTTTCTTTCATGTGCATTGGCCACTTTGTGGAAATATTTGGTAGTTCTGCCCCCCTCTTTCAGCCAAAGTACCCTTGATTTGTCTCCATGCTACTTCTTCATTTTAAGTATTCTTCATACTCCATTTGAAGAGATGCCTTCAAAGCTGCCTCTGATTCTGTTAGTCCTGTTCTCCAGTACTGTATCTAGAATGGCTACTCGCTCGTTATTTGGACCTTGTGCATCTTAGATTTTCCAAGCTTGTGTTGCTCCATTCCTTCAGTAGTGTGGCTAACTCGCTAAATATTTGGACCTTGTGCATTCTTAGATTTTCAAAGCTTGTTTTGCTCCACTCCTTGATAAGATTAGGAATGAGGCCATTCGGGAGAAGCTAGAGGTGGCCCCTATTGCTGACAAAATGAGGGAAGCGAGACTACGATGATTCGGACATGTGCAGAGAAGGAGTATCGATGCCCCAGTTAGGAGGTGTGAGAGGCTAGATTTGGGAGTTACACGGAGGGGTAGAGGTAGACCAAAGAAGTATTGGGGGGAGGTGATTAGGCAAGATCTGGTGAAACTTGATCTCACCGAGGACATGACCTTAGATAGGAAGGAGTGGAGGTCGCGAATTAGAGTAGCAGACTAGGTTAGATAGGAAGGAGTTGTTAATTGTATGCCTTTTATATGCTATATATCTGCCTTTTGTATGTTAATTGTCCCGTATTTACTTCCTGTGCACTTTCTCTTTCTCTTCCTTTCATGTTTATCATATCTAGCTTATTCTGCTCATGGGTCTTTGTGACGAGGGCTCCAAGGAAACAACCTCTCTACCGCAATGAGATAGTGGTAAGGTCTGCGTACATTCTACCCTTCCCAAACCCCACTTGTGGGATTTCACTGGGTATGTTGTTGTTGTTGTTGTGTTGCTCCACTCCTTCAGTTTGCCTTTTGAAGCCTTTAATTTATTTATAGGGTGTAATCAGGTTTCTCGTTGAAGACAAAAGACTCCCACCACCCTGACTCTTTCCACGAAACCCTTAGTATTCAACCACCAGTTATCAAATTTGAAATAGGATTTGTTATGATCCCAGGTTCCACATTGTAGTGCTATAGGGTTGTGATCTGAGCATAATCTGTGAACCTGTTTAATTTTGTTGAAACTATCATCCCAGTCCTTAGATATCATAATCCTATCAATTCTTGAAGCAGCATTGTTATTGTCTCCTTTGCACCAGGTAACCCCCCCCCCCCCCCCCCCCCCCCCCCCCCCCCCCCCGGTTTCCCATCACTCTTGAAATTAATGTCAAATTAGGCGAGCCTTTTAAGCTCCCGAAACCCCTTGTATCTAGGCCTCTTAATAATAGAAATATTTTCCATCTTTCTAGCTTTCCTGCAGCTATCTATTTGCATGAGTAGCTCCAATGACTCCTCCTCGTGTCCCTGGAAATCGGCCCCAAACATTTTCCCTACCTTTATCAGATTTTGCCTTACCCATGCAGATGTCTCCTTCTCCTTCCAAATAATAAAATTCTTATCATATTGGATTGGTTCTTCATCTTCCAGCATCTACTCTTCAATTTGTGTCATTTTGTATAGTAACTATGGTGTTATGGTCCTTTGAGATTTCCATAGCCAACTCTGCTTTGTCGCTGCTAACCTCCTTAGTTGTGGCTTACCGAATGCACTCCAGATGTTTTCCTGTGTCTCTTGTGTCTGAGGAAATTTTTCCATGATATGAATGTTATCTTTGTCAAAAAAAAAAAAAAAAAAAGAACTCCATAATATGCATGTTCTCCCTCTATTGCGACTTCAAGTTCCAGATGGTCGTTCTTTGGAACTTAGATTGCCTGTTACTTCTGAAAAAAGTAGGTCGAAATAGCCTTCCTTAATTGGGCCTGATAAGTCATTGAAAATGACATTGGCACTATCAGGCCTCATTTTATTTTCCTTGGAAAACCGGCCTAAGTGGTGTTTGGGAAAAACTTGGGTCTCCACCTCCTTTTCACGTGGCCTTTGACTCTCATTTTGAAACACCCCATCTGTCTCTGTACACCCAATGTGTTTGTGTTGTAGGTAATGAAATTTTGCCCTTTCCCTGCTATGGGCAAAGCTATTGCCCGCTGGTCCTTTGACTAAGAGAGACCTCTGGGTCCAGTGCTGGATTCTCCCATTTCCGGCAGCATCTTCTGATGACTATCTCCCAACCCCGACGACGCCTATCGGACATACTTCTCCACCCAGATGGGGATAAAAGATTTTATTCCGTCCTTTTCGATGGAAACCTCATTAGGGAAGCTTTGACCATCTCTGATTTTGATTATTGCCCACTTCAAGTGATTTTTCAGACTTTCTCCTCTTCTGTTTCAATCTAGCCACCACACATGTTCTTGATTTCTGCGAAAATCTGCTGCGATCAAAGTTGTACAAGCAGGCATCATGATGCAGATCTTCTTGATGGCTTTGTCAACTTTTCATAAGCTCCAACTCTCATAAGCATCCTTAACATGAGGGGTGTGGTCCAATTGAGACCCGAGAGACAAAAAACATGCTCCATAATTCTGAGGACACCTCACAATGAAAGAAGGTGCTTGGGGGTTTCAAACCTCTTTTTGCACATACATCTGTTTGGGAGCTGGATTTTCCTTTCCTTTATGTTATCTTGGGTGAGGCGTGCTCTGATATAGAGCTGTCCAGCTAAAACAAGAAATCTTAGAAGGTAGCTTGGTCCTCCGTAGAGGTGGCAGAATGGGTAATTTATATGGGTACCTACTCATATTACCTATCTTAAATGAGTTGGATATTTAACTCGTTTAAATGGGTAAAGAAAATGAGTTAAACTCATATTACCCATTTAAGAGTGGCTAGTTAAATGGGTAAAAGTTCATCCATAGAAGAAAGAAAAGTGGTATTAATATTTTTTTTAAATGTAGGTGATTGGGTAGGGGTGGGTGAACTAAAGAAGAAAATCACTCTCATTTTGAAGCCACAAATGAATTCTTTTTAACTTTTTTTTGGGGGTGTGCTGGGAGGGAGGGGGGGGGGGGTTAAAAATATTTAAGAATTTTGTAAAAGTATTTTTCTTAGGATGGGGGTGGGGGCTCGATGGTGGTGGGTTTCAGTGGGTGTAAAAAATTCAAGATTTCTTTTTTCAATTAAATATTTTTTTATGTGTTTTTTTTGGGGGGGGGGGGGGTGTGCTCTAGGTAGGCTGGGGGTTTGGGGGGATAGAAAATTTAAGATTTTTTAAAAAAAGAACAAATTAAAATATTTTTACATTTTTTTGGGTGGGGGTGAAAAATAAATTTAACATTTTCAAATAGAATGACTTAGTTTGACTTGGCACGAAATTTAAGAAAATCAAGAAGACTTTGATTTTGTGGTTTTAAATTAAAGTTATGTCAAATGTACCAAAATGCGCTTTTATCTTGTGGCCTTAAACATGACACATGGAAAGTTAAAATTAAAATGTTGCCAAAAAAGGAAAGAGGTCATTCCTTTTGAAACAGACTAAAATAAAAAGTAGGTCATTCTTTTTGAAACAGAGGGAGTAATTTTTGTGAGGGAGTCGAAGTGCAGGAGGTGTGGGCTGGCAGGGGGTTGGGGCCTGGGTTAGGGGGCAGAGGTGATTTTATTTTATTTTAAAAATATAAAATTAAAAAAAAAAAAAAATTTCTTCTAAATGGAGGTGGAGGTGGGGGTGCGGAATGGGCAACAGGATTTGCTTTTGAAACTTTTAATATGATCCCTACTGCATTATAAGTATTCATAATTAATCATATTATCCATTGGGTAATGCATTTTTACCCATTTAAAATGAGTTGTCGAGTATTTTATCTATTTATGTCATATTCGACTCGACATCCTCATTTGCCACTCGTAGTCCTCTAAATGAGCCTGGAGCACAACTATAGGTACCCTTCATTGACTGTATAAACTCTTATTTGGTGTATCTATTTGAGCTTAACAACTTCGTCATTGTTAATACGACAATGTTGTAGTCTAACATAAAGATTTACCAGATCATCTACTTTCCGGACGTGCATATTCATCATATATATCAGATCTCAGTTGGTCCCTTTTCTATTAGCAGCAATAACAGAATTGGGATCTTGAGCAATCGTGAACACATCTGGAAAATCCTCCTGAAGAGTGTTATTGCCAAGCCATTTGTCTGTCCCAAATATTAGGAGTGAACCATTGCGCAATTCAAAGTAAACATTCTGATCAAATGTGTCCTGCAACATCCTAAACCCGTCCACAGTCCCACTTCATAAGGAAGTGTAGTAGTATCTGTGTACCCTTGGTTCAGCCTTCCATGCTTAGCTATGATAACATCTTTCCAGAGCCCTGCCTCTCCCAAGTTGCATCTCCAAAGCCACTTCATCATTATACTTTTATTGTGGGCTGCAAGGTTCTTAATGTCAAGACCTCCTTGGTATTTTGGTTGTGTGACCTCCTCCCATTTGATGAAATGAAATTTGTGTTCCTCCCTGTTGCCTTCCCAGAGATAGTTCCTTCTATCTTGTCAATCTGTTCACCTCAGTTGGCATTGGGAACAGGGCCATGTAATAAGTAGGTAAGTTGTCTAGAACACTACTGATAAGTGTTACTCTGCTACCAATGGAGAGATATTACATTTGCCATGTTGCAAACCTCTTCTCAAACTATTCAATAACCCTAGTCCAAATTTCAGTGGATTTATACTGAGAACCCAGAGGAAGACCCAAGTATGTGGAAGGAAATAGCCCAATGTTACACCCCATGATATCAGCCAGCTCCTTCAAGTTAACTGGGCAGATAGTGCTCTTTAGCATATTCACGTGTAAACCTGAAATAGCTTAAATTAGTGAAGTAAGATTAAGCTGTACCTCTTGTGATCTTTCAGCACCACAGATTATCGATGTCATCTATGACATCATCATTCTGGTGATGATATTACATTAAAGTCCTGAACTTCATGGGGACAAGTCTCCTAAAAACCCATCTTTTTTTGAATAATTCCCAGATCTCTTGAAACTTATCTTATGATGATGAAATCAAGACACGGACACATTAAGATATTTACACAGGTTTCGGAAGATAACTTGATGAAGTTTCATTGAAAGACAGTTTTACCATGTTCAGCTTCCTTGGGCTGCTTTTCAACACTTTATTTTTCTTATATTGTTATGCATATACTCTATTACATATACAAAAAGAATTAGCCATTTTTCTCAACTGGATAATTGATCTGCCGTTCTGTAGACATTCAGCAGCCTTGTCCCGAAATGGTTAAGGAAGACCAAAGCTGTAAAGCAGTTTAGTAGAATGCTGGTGAATCATCTTGGATTGACATTGACGAAAGAGGATTTAGAAAGTGTTGTTGATCTAATGGAGCCTTATGGTCAAATAAGCAATGGAATTGAATTGCTTAATCCTCCTCTTGATGTAAGTATTCCCATTTTTGATTTCCTTTGTCAGTATGCATTATTTGATGAATGATTAGACATCCTGTATGCTATTGTATTTCCTCGACTCACGTAGTAGTAAAGCTATACCTAGTCCTCCTGTTTGTTGCCTTCTGGTTTTTATGTAATATAGCATTTTCTAGATCATGTATTTTTTGTTTAAGGGATGATTGTCCTATTGATGCACTAGGAAATGAAACAATAATGATACCTTTTCCTAAATCATAATAGCACAAGTTTTTCTGTCATTATCTTTTTGTCTTCTCTAGATTAGTAGGGCATTTCTCCTGAAATTATTTTTGTAGGGCTCCCAGTTTCCTTCTAATCACGTAAACCGATGATTAGAATGTAACAAGTAGAGAAGCCTCTAACAACGAGCATATGCATAATTCCATAATGGGAAATCAATAAAAATTAGAATAAACAAGGAAAGGTAGAGCAACTTTTTGAAAAGTGGAGGGAAAAGGTCTTACACTTGCTTCTTTATTCCCTTGCACGAGTACATGTGGGACTATTTCCCTAGTGCTGCCCCTTTGGTTGCCACTCCCTTCATTTTCCAACATGAGCGACTGTTTTGCTGCAGTCATCACTATCCACAAAGTGATTCAACTGAGTTTCCTGTGCTGGTAGACGTGGCTTTGAGAACTCTCCACCCATATATTATAAGATTGTCAATTTCTGCTCTTTATGATGCACATGATCTTGTCTTATTGATCTGTGAACATCAAAGACGCTCTTTTGTTTTTAAGTTGCCAGTTTTTAAAAAAAGACTTGTCTTTCTCATAGGTGATTTAATCAAAGAGCTATAAAAGCTAGTGAATCATCTCTATTTGATGGACTATCGGTTGTGCTCCCAAATATGTGTAAATATTAGTCATCTGATTAAGACATGCAAAATTCTCTTTTTCTTCAAACACCAATTAAGTCTTTTTCCCTCTATTTGGCCAATGATAATGACACTATAACAACTTGAGAGACCAAACATTATTTCCAATTCTCCTCCATCTGTATAGAAGATGATCAGATTTTCTCTAGGTCCTCTTATTTTCTGTGTTAACTGGGGCTTTTCCTGACTATTGAAAGAAGGTTGTCGAAAATGCTTGGCATCATTTGTTTATGAATTCCATAGTCACTTTGTAGGGGATAATACTGAATAGAAAAGCTTAGAAAGATTTGAAATATTATCTTAGCCTTCTGAGTCGATCACCTTGAAAGCAACCAAATGGTACCCTGTTGAACTCTTGGGCATGTTTGGAAAGCCACAAGGGAATTGGAATGAGGTGTAATTAGATGTAGATACACAATTTGACATGTTTGTTTGAACAAGTATTACCAATTTAGAAGGGTATTGGTGGTAATTGGAAGGATATAATTACACTCTCCAATTCTCAAGTGGGGTTGAGGATTGGGTGTATTTACGTGATGTAACTGCAAGAATTACTTTTTAATTGCTCTCGCTTTTTCTAAAAATTCAATTTCTTTTCTATTTAATTTATTTTTTTATATTATTTTAGTTTCTGTTTTATTATTACTTCTTGATTTTTTATTTTCATTTATATTATTTATCTTTCATTTCATTTCTCAACCTTTGCTTTTTGCAATTCAATTTCAATGTAATTGCTTGTATTTTTTATTTTCTTCATTTAATATAACTGCTTTATTATTATTCTAGTGTTTGAATAAAGTAGCAATTACTTTTTAATTGCTCTCGCTTTTTCTAAAATTCAATTTCTTTTCTTTTTAATTAATTTTTTTATATTATTTTAGTTTCTTTTTTATTATTACTTCTTGATTTTTTATTTTCATTTATATTATTTATCTTTCATTTCATTTCTCAACCTTTGCTTTTTGCAATTCAATTTCAATGTAATTGCTTGTATTTTTTATTTTCTTCGTTTAATATAACTGCGTTATTGGATGAGATTATAGACTTATGCACGCCCCCCCCCCCCCCCCCCCCCCCCCCCTTTTTTTTTTAAACTATATTTACTTAAGTTATGGTAGAACTTATTTTGTGTTATGTTGGAATATGATATAAGAGTATTATGTTTTGCTATATTTTTGTTTCTTATTTGCTTAGGATTGACTTCTTATTTCATATTGGATGTCATTCATTTTTAGTTAGAATTAATAGATTATTTTTTCTTTGTTCAACATTTGAAAAATTTTATGGCTTTATATTTATAATAATATTGTTTTTGTCAAACCTGCATTTCATGATGTTATTATAAAATGTGTACTTTTAGCTTTTATAATTAATTAAATTTAAATATTCTTACTTTATATACCAATTGTTTTCTATGATATTTGTCACAAATATGTATTTAAGAAATAATTATATCTTTAATACTCAATTTACTATTATTTAAAAAGGCACAAATGTGTCAAATATTTACTTCTAATTTTTTATAATTAGCTTTAATTTCAAAATTTAATTTAATTGTGTAATTACACCTGTGCAACTAAACAATATACTTGTAATTGCGGTGTATTTACATTAGACAAACAAACAAGTCATCATAATTGCTATGCTTTGTAATTACTAGATTGTGTAATTACTGCCCAAGTAATTACACCAATTCCAATTACCAAATGGCTTACGAAGCAACCCCTAGGTTCCATTACTTCTGAAATTGTAGAGCTGATTACTTTTTTGGCTAGTGAGGCAAGAATCCAGAAAGAGGGACATGCAGTAGGTAGGTAAACCAGATATGGTGCTTGTAAAATTAGTAACAGTTTTACCTCCATTGGACTAATAATTTTTTTCTGCAAGGAATCCATTTGTTCTTAAATTTATGAAGTAACGGATTTCAAGCCTAAACATATTTTAGGCAACATCAACAAGAAGATCAAAATAGATGGGTTAATTCAGATTAAACCTGTTGGATATGCTTAACCAATTGATAAACTGCGTTTTTGCACTTGAATGATGTCAGTCCTTTTAGATTAACCAGCCTCAGGACTGCTTGCCAATATACTCTTATCTGTTCATTTTCAACAGTATCACACAAAAAGTAAGGTTTCATATTTGAGGAGCCGAGCTGTTGCTATCCTTGCCCATATTCTGGTTGGAGCCCCTTCAGATATCCACCCTTTGCTGCCTTGTCTAGCGGTCTGTCTCCATCATAGAAGTTTATCAGAACTAAAACCCCAAGAGCTTTAAAGATATCTAGTCTAGTAGGAGGATTGAGAATCTGACAATATATATGCAGTACTGATCCAGCTTCTCCATTTTTCGTGGAACCCATCTTTCAATTAGTGAACTCCATTGGTGTAATCTTACCTTTTTTCCAAGTGTAGCCTGATAGTACCAGCATTTCCATTCAATTTTCTCGAAGTAGTTAGTTCATTATCAGTTAAAATGACATTAAGAATTTGCTTCTCATCAATAAAAGCATTTCAAACTGTAGGGAGTTCTAGTGAGATCTTCAGTCTCGTTGTTACTAGTTCAGCAACTTCATTAACTAGCTCTAGAATTTCTAAGACAGATCTATCTTTAGCTAATATTCAATTAACACTAGCTCTAGAATTTCTAAGGCGGAGTTATCTTTAGCTAATATTCAATTAAAACTGCCTATACTGAAAACATCTTTATTGTCTCTTCATGTGTGACAAAACATGAATTGACCGTTCATTTAATCCTTTTTGTAGTGGACAGTGGAAACAAAGTTCCCACATGCTGTTTGGGCTGCAGGTCGGAGTTTAATTGCTCTTATTCTACCAAACTTTGATATTGTGGATAATCTATGGCTTGAGCCTTTCTCTTGGGAGGTACTGTTTTCTGTTTTTTCATTAGAAGCTGTCTGTTATGACAAGTGTGGTTGTAGTTATATCTTTATTTTTCCCTTAAAAGAGAATGCACGAGAAACTTATTGACCCGATGTTATTATTATATGAGAGAAGTGATGGTTCTAAGAAAATTCTATCTAGGATTCGGGGCCTGACACAAAAATTTTCCCAGGCACATTTGCCAATGACATTCTCTCTCCTACTTTCTAGGATTGCAAAACCTCCCTTTTTCCGATAGACTTGCCGGAAATTGACCCTTTCTCTTTCAAACAACTCAGCTTTCACATCCCGTTATTGTTTTACTAAACCATTCATTTTTCGTCGTCAGAAATTATGGGGGACAATAGAATATATTTCAACTAAGGTTTTAAATCATTACAACATTTCTAGATGGACTTCAAACAACGTTCCATGGTATGACTGGGTGGAAAAAAGCAGGAATATGCTGAGGAGGGTTACACTCAGTGAGAAGGTGTTAGAATGGATTTGTTTCATTCTCAGAGAAGCATCATCGGACCAAAATAAGCTGGTGTGAAGGTGGAGATTTAAAGATCAGGTGGCAGAATTCTTCGGTACGAGGAAATATAACTCTCATGGGAGATACATGAGGATTCTCTCACTGAAGGGAGAGGAAAGAGCAGTTATTATTGTACTTGAGTCGGGCATAAATGCTGGGTATAAAAGTGTGACATTTAAGATTCAAAGCTTCATTAAATGCTCATCACGAAAGGAGAAGATGACAGGACACTTGACCCTAAAATAACTTATGCAAAAGCAGTTGTGGTCGGCAGAGTAATAACTCTGTGATAGCCATTTCCAAAGGCAAAGAGACTGAAACCAATGGAGAAGCGAAACTCGACGATCAAGGAGTACTGGGCAGATGTATCCTTGGATCTTTTAACCAGGCGAAAGCTGAAAATCCCACTCTCTCAGAGGTTAGATGTTGGTCCTCATCGGTGTGGAAAAAGGCTTTTGGGATCAATATCTATGAGATGTTGGACCATTGTTTCCTCTTTGAGTTCTCAAACACATACATGGCAGAACAGGTTCTCCAGGGAGAATGGTTGTGGAAGAAGAAAACTTAAGTTAGAATGGTGGAACCCTACTGCAGGCTGTGTGCCTATAACTTACAAACCCAAACCCACATGGATTAGGGCTATGGGTATTCCAATGCATCTCTGGACGGAAGAGAATTTCTGTGAAACTGGAGAACTCTGTGGAGTCTGGCTGGCAATGGAGGAGGAAACAGAGCTAAGGAACCATCTCAAATGGGCTACGGTCGAGACATGAGGGGATGATCAGAGCATGCCGACGGAAGTCACCATCGCCAGCGACAAAGTTAACTTCATTATTCTGATGTGGGTAGAAAGGAAAACTCGATTTGAGTTCTTGCTGGAGAGAGATGGACCAGTTGTCGGGGAAGATGAGGGTGCTCAAAGGAAGAACCAATAGATAATAGAGCCTTCACCCTCTATATCCATGGCTTCAGAACATGATGGTGACAGAACAGGGTAGACCCACACGGGGACAGCATAGAAAGAGCACGTGATGGGCATGTGCACAATTTAAAAAACATGGGCCTGAAACCTTTTGGACTGGACTAGGCTAATGTTGTTGCTAATAATTTTAACCAGTAGAACCCTCAGGGGTTGGCCTAATAGCAGTTGACTTGAGCCTTGGGTTTTGCTCCCTTTCATGGTCTCAAGTTTGAAACCCACTAGGTGCAAACTATTTCTGAGGGCCATTGGACTGGGTAAAACCTGAATTAACCGTGGTGCACTTGCGGGAAACTCCTTGCCGAGGGCCAGTGCACCCCCGGGATTAGTCGGGGCTCAAAGGGACTTGGACACCCGATGCAAATAAAAAGAAAATTTAGCCAGCAGCCCAAGGACGACTTCTTTCAGGAGGTCATAGTGGAGAAAACCACGGTGACTTATTCTACAAATTATCACATGCAGAGAAGACAGGAAACACACAAAGCTGCACTGGTCGCTATTGATGAACATTTAGAATTTGAAGGAGATATAAAGGAAAATGAAAGTGGGAAATTGTGCGCAGCAAATGTTGAAGCAACTGAAGTAAAGAACAGGGGGAAATTCTCACTGGTGACACCAAAGCAAGACAAGAAATAATTGGAAAGGAAAATTCTGGGATGACAGGAGGTTGAACTTCTTTGTATTCAACAACAAGAAGCTCTTATCGAAACTGAGAAGAAGGCCACAACCTGGATTAATCAGAACTTACTTAAATTCCATAAGATGTTTGGAGTGGATTTCCGGGGGCTGGAAGAGGAAGCGCTTGAACTCCTAAGGCAGGTGGATGCAAGCAGGCAAGTAAGAAAAATAGAAAAGGCAATAGAAATTAAGAGAACAAAATATGGAGGAGCATAAGAGCTTAAGAATCTGATATCTTTTGATGTTAAATTCAAAAGCAATAGAGATAGAGGGAAGGGGAAGGGGAGCTCGCAGAATACTCCATGAAGATCAAATTAATTTGATGGTATGTTAAGAGGGTTGAAGGAACCAGGCAAGAGAAGGGTGGTACAAAATATGATTGGGGCATGGAAAGCAGACATAGTCTGCCTCCAGGAGACTAAATTAGAAGGCAATTTACAGGAATTAGTTAAGCAAATTTGGCGGGAGATGGATTAAATATGGATGTCTGGAGGCTAGTGGAACTAGAGGAGGGATCCTAATGCTGGGAATGAGAAAACTTTACAAGATGGAGCTTATAATCTTTCTTGCAAATTCAAGTCTCAATTAAGTGATTGTGAGTGCCATATTACTGGTGTGTATTCTCCCAACTGTAAAGTGGAAAGGAGGTTACTATGGGAGGAATTGGCTGATGTAAGAGGATTGATGGATGGAATATGGGCCGTCAGTGGTGACTTCAATGTTTTTAGATTCCCCTCCTGGAAAAATGGAAGGTAGCAGGAGAAATTCAGCAATGAAAGAGTTCTCAGATTGCATTGAGGACATGGATCTCATTGATATACAACTAAGTGGTGGAATATATACTTGGTACAAAGGTGATTACAATACTACTGCATCTAGAATAGACATGATCCTAATCTCCACAGAATGGAATGATAGAGCCTTAACAGAGGAGGAAATAGCCAAGAAAACAACAATTTTCATAGAGCATGCAGAGTGTTTAAAGAATGAGGAAGTGGCTTGGAGACAGAGATCAAGAGCTTTGTGGCTCAAGGAAGGGGATAGTAATACAAAGTTCTTCCATCAAACTGCTAATGCCCGTAAAAGATATATCTACATTGGCCAGTTGGAAGTGCAGGGTACAACCATCTCTGAGCCAAATAGAATTAAGGAAGAAATCATCTCTTTCTACAAGAAATTATATAGAGAACTTGAAGATGGAGGCCGTCTGAAAGAATCAGCAATTATCCTACCATTACCGAGGATGAGAATGAAGCAATGCAGACAGGTTTTGAAGAGCAAGAAGTTCTTGAGTGTCCAAAGATATGTTGCTATAGTCAAAGCCCTTGGCCCTGATGGTTACACAATGGGGTTCTTTCGAACATGTTGGGACATCATTAAACAAGACATTATGAGGCATTCCATGATTTTCATTTAACTGGGATGGTTGAGAAATGCTATAATGCAACTTATATAGCAGTGGTCCCAAAGAAGAGGGGAGCCAAGGATCTCAAAGACGTCCGATCCATCAGTATAGTTTCCACAAGCTTATTTCCAAGGTATTGACAGAAAGGTTGGAGAGAGTTGTGGATAAATGGGTAACCAAGCAAGTGAGCAACAAATGGCTTTTTATCAAAGGCAAACAGATAATGGATGCAGTGCTCATAACTAATGAAGCAATTGATTCCAGAGTGTCCCAAAATAAACTTTGTATATTATGCAAACTTGATATTGAGAAAACATATGACCATGTGAATTGGGAATTCATTTTAATTATGTTGACACAAATGGGCCTTGGTGTGAAATAGACCAGCTGCAAGTATTGTATCTAAACCGTAAAGTTTTCAATATTCATTAATGGGTCATCTACAGGCTTCTTCAATGCATATAGAGGGATCAAGCAAGGGGATCCCCTATCCCTTTTCCTGTTCATCATAGCTGTTAGAATAGGAATAGGTAAATACAATCCTACTTAGAATAGGAATAACAATATTATATAGAATCCTACTTGGAAAAGGATTGTATTATAGTATTCTAGTCGGAAAAGGAGTCTAATATAGTATCTATAAATAGGGTCTCAATGTAATGATGTAGATACGACAATTCAATAATATTCTTCTCCAATATTTCTCATATGGTATCAGAGCTTCTATGGTTCTGGTAGAAAATCGAAGAGCTTTTGCTGCCGGCGGGTAACTATGACCGATATATGCTGCCCGTCTGGCCTATGTTAACAAAAGTAGGGTCAATGATATATATATGATTCTCATATTCAAGGGAAGAAAACTCAATCAAATAGGTCACTGTGCATCAATTTTCAGTGATTCTAGGGTCGTTTTGTATCAACCCCACATTTGTCAGTGTTTGTGTAGCACCGTGCCATCATTCCGGTGACTACCTTTTTATATCTAATTTGTGTAGCATCATGTCATCTTTTAGGTGACTACTTTTTCATATTTATCATGTGTAGCACCATTCCATCTTGTCAGTGACTACTTTCTCACATTCGATTTGTGTAGCACCGTACATCTCTCTGGACTACTTCTCATATTCAATTTGTGTAGTATCGTGAACTTTTCGAACTACTTTTCATATTTGAGTTGCATAGCATTGTGTCTTTTTGGTCACTCAGATTTGATTTGCGTAGTTCCATGCATCTTTCATCAAATCTGATTTGCGTAGGTTTGTGCCATCATTCTGACCCTACCCATATTATTTTATGTTTTAGTAGGGTTGTGCCGTCATTCCAACTCTACCTATATAATTCTCTTTCCCACTAGGGTCATTTCATTATTCTGGCCTATCTGTATAATTTTATTTCTCAATTGATGACCACTTTCAACAATCAAATTTAATAATTCGGCGCATGAGCAAATTACGACTAGTTTTAAAGTGATTTTCTTGGAGCAATTTCAAGATGATCCATATTGTCATTCTCCATTGACCTTTTAATCAGTTGATCATTAAGAATGCTTTTCTCCGTGATGATCTTGAGGAAGAAATCTATATGGAGCAACCAATTGATTTTGTTGCTCAGGGGGAGTTTGGTAGCCTTGTATGTTCTTTGGCAGCCTTGTATGCTGTTTCTGTAAGTCACTCTGTGGTATGAAACAATCTTCTAAACTTGGTTTGAGAAGTTCAACACTGTAATTCAAGAACTTATTACATTGTGTTTTATCGACATTGTGCATCAAATCCAACATTTCATGAGAAGACTAAGCACACTGAGATTGATTGTCGACTTTGTAAAATCAAGTTATCAGCTTGTAGATATTTCACCAAATTCTTCATCGATCCTTAGATTAATTACATTTGTAACAAGCTAGGTACATATGACGTGTGTGCACTAGCTTGAGGGGGAGTGTTAGAATAGGAATAGGTAAATGCAATCCTACTTAGAATAGGAATAGAAATAACAATAGTATATAGAAAATCCTACTTGGAAAAGGATTGTATTATAGTATTATAGTTGGAAAAGGAGTCTAATATAGTATCTATAAATAGGGTCTCAATGTAATAACGTAGATACGACAATTCAATAATATTCTTCTCCAATATTTCTCACAATAGCTATGGAGGGACTCACCAATATGCTGAATATAGCTAAGACATCACTAAGAATTCAGGGATTTGAAGTCAGCAAGGTTGCTGGAAACAGTGTAGAGATCACACATTTGTAGTGTGCTGATGGATACATGATTTTTTGTGAGGCTAAGGAGGAGCTATTGTTGATACTAAGACTCATACTGGTATATTTTGAAGCCATTTCTGGGCTCCATATAAAGTAGAACAAAAGCTTTCTGTATCCAATTAATTTGGTTCCAGATATGGATCACTTCTCACACATTCTGGGAGGAGTGCTAGGCACTTTACCATCAGTATACTTGTGCATGCCTTTGTGGGCAAAGTCGAGGTCTATAGACATTTGGAATCCTGTTCCGGAGAAATGTGAAAAGATTTTGGCCAATGGAAATCTCAGTATCTATCCTTAGGAGGAGGCTAACTCTGATTAATTTCCCCTACATATGTGTCATCTATCTTCCATATACCCCAGTCAGTAGTTCAGAGGTTGGATTGGATAAAATCAGAAAGAACTTCTTATGTCAAGACAATAAGGAAAGGAAAGGCTTTCACTTGGTCCAATGGAAGAACATTAGATGCAAAAAACAAGTCGGACTAGGTATCAAGAACCTCAAAAACCAAAGCAAAGCTCTCAAGGTGAAGTGGCTATGGATGAACCATCAAGAGGACCAAGCCCTCTGGTACAGGGTAATCAAGAGAAAGTACGAAGAATTGAACAAATGGGTAACCAAAGAGGTTAATACCCCCTATGGTATCAACCTCTGGAAATCTATTAGTGTCTTCTAGCATTTTCTCAATAACCAATCAACTGCCAAGGTACAAATTGGTAGAAAAACAAGTTTTTAGGTTGATAAATGGATGGGCACTGACAGCCTTAAAGATCCCTTTCCTGACGTCTTTGCTTTGGCTCAACATCAACAGAACACTGTTGCTGAAATTTGGTCACAACAAGGATGGAACCTGGTCCTTAGAAGAAACTTGAATGATTGGGAAATTCCCAGAATGATTGAACTTCTCAAGTTCAGGAGAGTTTCCAAGGAACAAAAACAAGTGAGGATCATTTATGGTGGTATGGGCACAACAAAGGAAGATACAGGGTGAAGGAAGGGTATAAACAAACAAGTCTTAGTAATAGCCAAGACTTCAAATGGCCTTGGAAGCATATCTGGTGAATCAAAGTGCCTCACAAAGTGACATGCTTTACTTGGCTGCTAGCCAATGAAGTAGTTTTGACATTGGATAATGTGGCCGAGAGAGGTATCTCTTTATGTAATAGATGCTCTTATGTGGTAAGGATACAAAGACAGTGAGGCACCTCTTTCTGCATTGCAATTTGATGGACTGTGGCAGATTTTTATTAATCTCAGAGGCATTTCTTGGAGCACGCCTAGCAAGATTGATGAGACTATTCAGTTGGGAGGAGGCTGGAGTTGGGGCTACAAACAAAGAAAGATGGAGGATGATCCCTGCTTGTATATGGTGGACTATATGGAGAGAGAGAAATGATAGACATTTTGAGAATAGGAACAATAACCTGCAGGAAGTCAAGCTTAAATGTATGTTGTTGTTTTGTTCTGTACAAAAGTCTATTCCAATGAGACTGAGTTAATCATAGATGTTTTAGGGTCCAATTCTAGTCTTGGGGAAGATTTTACTTCTTATTTGTAAATTTGGTTCTTTAGTACTGACCTTAATACAAATGTTAGCATTGTATAACAACAACAACATACCCAGTGGAATCTCACAAGTGGAGTCTGGTACCATTTAAAAAAAAAAAGTGATGGTTCTACAGGGTAACAGTCACGCTAAACTGACTTTCTTTTTATCAAGATTAAGATGTCTAAATCTGAATATACGTTTAAATTTTAAGATATTTTTAGATCTATATGCTGCATAATGATATTTTTATATCTGTATACTGCACAATTAAGACCTGTCTTCTCAATTTAAATGTTTATAATGTATTTTATTAAGAAGTTAATAAATACAGATTCCAAATAAAATAATTTCAATATTATATCGAGAAAATATTAGGTTTTAAGGTGGTGGTTGGTGGTAGTAATTTCCAACAGGACTGCTAGCATTATGGTTGAGGTGCCTGTGTTGTTAGAGATGGTTGCTAGTGGCTGACGATGATGGTGAAAGTTGGTGTTTGTAGTTTGATTGCTGAGATGGTTGGTGGTGATCGACAGTGGTGGGTGTGTAGTGTTTGTTCGTGGTTATTACTGACATTTTTTTCTTGAGAATCGGTAAGTTTGTATTCTTCAGCATTAGGATATGCTGGCCACCTTCAAAATTCATCTCAAAAATTACAAATTTCCTATCAGCTCTACAATTTGATCTACATTCACTATACATAATTGTTTACACCAAAAAAAGTAAAGATCTTAAACAAGTCCATTTTATTTTGTGAATGGACTGTCGTATTCCATTTATTGTTCCTGATAGTGTCTGTATATAACCATCCTTCTGTATTTCGATGTGATAAGGTAACTGCCGTATTTGCCTAAACATTAATGAAGTTCATTATTTCGAATGCTATGTCCAAATCATCCTGAATTGAGCGTCCACTCAGGAATTTGCTTATTACTGCTTTCCTTTTCTCTTGCATAATTAATGATGCTAATTTATCGACCGAATTTGCCGAAGTTCCTCGAACAAGGTAGTGCTGAAAATGGTCATGAAAATTCTACCTCCTGACAGAATTCTTCTGGATTTTCGAAGCCTCCTTGAGGGCATGAACTATGCATTTCATTGTCTTCTGGCTGAAGCTCGTCGTTGTCATCATATTGCAACCTCTTTCAACCCATCTTACAATGTCTCTGCTCTAGACACCGTCCTTGTAATGCCATATGATAAGCCTACTGCAAGGTAAATGATGTCGTCTCCCATGATTGAAAGAAAGGAAAGTGTTTCTGAAGTAAAGGGAAGAAATGGTGGGTTCCAGTGATTGGATATCACCGGAATATGGAGTCTAGAGGCCCGGAAGGGAGCTCAGATGTGAACCTTGGGAAAGGAACCTCAGAGAATTTTAAAGTTCATAAATCAAGCTATATATATTTACAAGATCTTATAATATTCTAAGATATCTATGAGATTCTAATAATATCAAGCACTTGAATTGTAAGAGGATCACTGTCCCTCTGCCCCATTTGATGTCACACACTTTCCTTTATATTACTTCATCAGTTTCAACTTATGTGACACTTCCCTTATAAGTCCATTTCAAGAAAAATGACACATTTCTATATTTTGAAATGATTCAACGTTAAACTTGTTCTTTTACCCATTTTACCTGTAACGAAAAGCTTTATACAGTGAGAGTTGTGATAACTTAATGAACTAAAAAGGATGAATGTAAATTGTGAATGTAGCATTTATGTACGTTCTTTTTACCTTTGTGAGAGAGCATATTCAGTACTGAAACCCTCTCCCGGGGTTGATTTATTTGCATTATCCTCCTGCAGCTTTTCAAGTAACAAATCTCCTTTTCTGCCCCTGTGGTTTGATCAGTCTGCCATAAGGTTTGGTGAGTTGTAAGCTGACACTCCCACTAACTCCTTAGGGATTTTGCCCTAGACTTTTTGGTGATATCTCGTAGGTGTGCATACAGCTAATATTCATACCTAAATCCATGTTATATTGCCTCATTGGATTGTGTGCTTGCTGTGTCATGGAAGATGTTGACTTTTACAAAGTTCCTGCTGATTTCAGGGAATTGGGTGTACAAAGATCACCAAAGCTAAAAACGAAGGTTCCATCAGTGGGAATGTTGAATCAAGATCATATCTGGAAAAGAGACTAGTTTTTTGCTTTGGTTCTTATGTTGCTGCTCAACTATTGCTTCCATTTGGGGAAGAAAACATTCTTTCTTCTTCAGAGCTGAAGCAGGCTGAAGAGGTTTTACAAGACTCTTCTGGCCCTCTTGAAATATAATGCTCTCATATATGCTGCTGTGGATACTGGGACCTAATAATACATAGTATTTTGTGACAGATAGCTACAAGGATGGTGATTCAATATGGTTGGGGCCCTGATGATAGTCCTATAATTTACCATCATGGCACTTCGGTATTTATCTTTATTTTCCCAACCTCCTGATCTTTTATTTCATTTAACTATATTTCCCCTTTTGCATTGTGTCAAAGGCATGCTTAAAGCGCCCTTAAGCCTTGAAGCAAGGCTCAAAGCGTGTTGAGCGCTTTGCCTCAATGTGTGCTTTAGTGTCATCATCATAATTCTTTTTTCCAATTTCTTTGGCTCATATACTTGTCGTTCATGCTTATGATTTGGTCTTGGGCTAAACATATATATTTGTGTTGTTTCTCCATTTGTGCCTTTTTTCAGTAAAGCCCATGGTTTCTTTGCACTTAAACCCCAAGGACTTTAGAACTTTATTGCGATTTTTGCTTTTGATAACACTGCCCCTTTGTATCTCCACTATAGCTACTAGATATGTCATATTTTTTGAGAACCAATTCTCTTTCCCTAGACATATTAATGAAATTTTACACGTCACATTGCATTCCACATCAAGTTGTTTACTATGATGACCTTGGCCGCAAACAGTTAGGGGTGGAGCCAAACTAGAAAATCATTCACCTCGGTATTAATGATTGAACTATATCTCTGCCACGAAAGTATCTTGCCTAAAAAATTGGTGGAAATGGGAACCCAAATGTTGTTGTTTCACACTTAGTTTTTATAGATACGTGTGCTTGTACAAACATTTGTCAAACATAAAGTAACTGACTGCCATTGTATATCTTGGTGTGTGACTAATTTCCTTTTTTCATTGATATATTTGTGTCTCATCGTCTTCTTTTCCATGTTGCTGATTTGAATAGGTCACGACTTTGAGTATGGGAAACCATTTTGAATATGAGATGGCTGCAAAAGTGGAAAAGGTATGAAGTTACTTGTTGAGTAATGTTCTCTGGTCCTTTTGATTGATGATATGAAACATTGTTTTCTTGTTATATGAGAATTTTATATACAAAATTTTCTTGCTTAAATGGAACTGTGTCACAAATAAGGCTGTTCATGGTTATGGTTAAAAAATCAAATCAAACCAAATCGCAATCCGAACCAAACTGATTAAAAAATTCGATATTTGATTTGGTTTGGTATTTTGAAAACCGATTCTATTTGGTTTGGCTTTGTTTTACTTAAAAAAAACCGCAAAAATAACCAAATCGAACCGAATAATTATATATATAAATTTTATAATTATTTATTTAGTATTCATAAATAATATATAAATGATTTATTATATTTTAACGAACTTAAATCTTTAACTTTACCATTATATTTGAAAATTATCTTGTTAGTGTTTTGGCATACAGCTTTCTTGTACCCCTTCCCCCGGGTAATTATTTGATTGTTGAGCTTGAGTTTTTTTTCCTATAAATATTTGATATTTGGTATATAATGACTTTAGTATTGCTTAATTAAATCACTTTGTTCGTGTACTAATAACTCTAGTACTATTGCTTAATTGAATTCACAGTAGCTTTCTGTGGATTATACATGTACTAGGTGTTTGTGTCTTTCGAAATGTGTATGCCCTCAGCAAACTTATTACTTTCAAACCGAAAAATAACCAACAACAACACTACCCAGTGAAATCCCACAAGTGGGGTCTGGGGAGGGTAGAATGTACGCAGACCTTACCACTACCTCATAGCGGTAGAGAGGCTGTTTCCTTGGAACCCTCGTCACCAAACCGAAAAATAACCAAAAAAAAAAAAAAACCAAACTGATCCGAACCGACAATAACCAAACTGACGGTTATTTTTTTTCATTTTGTTTGGTTTGGTTTTAGAAATTTAAAAACCAACTAAAAATTGGTTTGGTTATGATTTTAACTAATAACCGATCCAAACCGAACCATAAACACTCCTAGTCACAAATGTTACTTAATCTTTCTTATAAGTTCAAATATCCAGAGTAAGGTTGTTGAAGAACTGTCCTCAAAATTTTCTTGCCTAAATGGAACTATGCGTCAAAATGTTACTTAATCTTTCTAATAAGTCCAAATATCGAGAGTAAAGTTGTTGAAGAACTGTCCTTTTGGCCTCCTTTTAAAGCTCCCACCATCTGGTTTGACTTTAGCTAAACTGTACATATAGTAGTCTTAATGTGCTTAAGGAGGTTTTCTTAACATATTTGATAAGAAATAGAGAAAAGATTTGGAGATTGCGTGAAAACAAAGGTTAAGTTCAGGTATTTGGATAAATGTGTTTGTAGGACACTCATGTCATAGTATTGTATTTGCATGCTTATTTATGCTTAGTTAGGTAGCAGTTTAAGCCAGTACACTCACAACACTCTTCCTTGGTTGGTTGCATGCCTGTTGTACGTAGCAAGCATGTTGCTTATGTAGCTAATCTGGTGACTTATAAGTGACTTGTTGAATACTTTTGTCAGTTAATCATTTGGTTCTGCCAGTTGGTTATTTGGTTTTACAATTGTGTTTTGTGCAATGTTGCCCTAAGATGCATAAATGGAGAAATATGATTATTGTGGATTCATATAGCCGATCCCAACTTGTTTTGGGTTGAGGCTTAGTTGTTGTTGGCCATTTTGTTTTAGAAATCTAGGGCCACTGTTTTATTTTTTCCAACAAAATTATAGTTGATTTTGATATGTTTGGTTCCCTCAATACATATTGATCAGAAAGTGCAGTGCATCTTCATTATCACTAAGAACTGTCATGGTATTTCGTGGATCATTACTCTCCCAAATGGTTGAATCCATAGGGGGATTACTAATTTTGTGGCTATGTCTGACCTGCTCAAGCTGCAAGGGTCTACAACCGTAGAGGCAAAAATATAGCCTTAATGTAATTGTGGTTATTTATGCATTTACATTATTGTCCTTGGCAGTTATAGAATGAATATTTTGTGCTATTTATAGTATTATTAGAAAGAAGGATGGGGTTTAGTGGCTCCGTCAACTGAGAAATCACCTTATAAAAGTGAGATTAGCTTCTGAAGAGATTGTAAATGGCTAACAAAAACACTCTGAGAGGCTGAGGTGAGCATAAAAAGGGCGGTATTAGTATGGAGTCAGCAGCTGGTCCCAAGGAGGTTGGACTTCTAAACGGTTGTGTAATGGGTCATTTTGATAAGGAGATCCAGGAAAAACCCACGCTGACAGACATTAGAAAATGGATGTCTAATAACTGGAGAGCAGTTTTTAAAGTGAATATTTTTAAAATGTTGGAACAACTTCTTAAGTTGTTCGACAACTTCGCTTAGTTGTTGGGATAACTAATTCAATTTTCCAACAACTTTTGTTGTTGTTGGAAGAAATAATTGGACCATTAAAAGAGTTGGTCCAACAACTCATTTGTCACTTTTATTTAATTGAAAGACTTAAAAGTGTTTTAAATCTTGTCACCTTTATTTAATTAACGACTTAAAAGGCATTTTCAGTTCATTTTTCCTCATTATTTTTGTGTAGAGCATGATCCTTTTCCCAAACTTAAAAGCAGGTCTAAAATGGTTGAAACAAGAGCATCAATTTAGAATCAGTAAATTTCAATAAGAGGATACCCAATGGAGCATCAATCTTTTCTCATTTGATTTCCATAAGAGGCCACACAATTGAGCAGCAATCTTTCTCCTTCTCCTGGAACCTTCTCTTCAATATCCTTAGTTTGTTTAATTAAGTGATCTTCAATGCATTGTGTTCTGCATCTTAATTGAGTAGAAGAGGATCAGCATAGGTAATTTGCACTATCTGGTATCTACCAAATGGTTTTGTGGTAATCACTTGGTTTGAGACACTGATAACGATAGTTGTAGAACCAAAAGCATTTGATCCAAGCACGTTTTCAATGAACCAAAGGATTTTCAACTCCAAAATTATCAGTTCATGGGAATAAATGTTATCAAGTTATTATCTCAAGTGCTGGAAACAGTGGGTGAGATAACCAAAAAGTTAGAAAGTTTCTCGCCAGAACACACTTTTCAGGAAAATTGACTGACCTTCTTGAAATAGAGCTCCGGTGGTAGAAAGCACCAGTCAGTGGATGGAGGTAGATTGAAGTGGGAAAAGTCACAAGTGATAGATTCTCGTAAGAAAGTACAAGTAGTAGAAAGATCTCTCACGTGCCTGCACATAAGGTAACCTCTCTGGAAACTCCCTTGTGAGTGCGCACGTAGAAGCTTGTTGGTGCTAGGCTTTTTGGGATCTCGTCGCCGGAAGATTCCAACCTCTTTAGTGTCTTCGGTTGATGTACAACCCTCAGGGGATGTGATTGACATTTCCGAGAGCATATGACATGGTGATGGTGTTCTTTCTTCTTCCTGGTGTCACTAGTAAAATGCACAATGAGTTATACCTCACAAGAGCTCTGATACTATGTGAAATTGGAACACAGGAGAGTTACTGAGAGAAAAACATTGCTTGATTATTCCCTCAAGCTTCTGAGGTTTAAATAGCTAAACTTACATTCTTTAAGAAAGAGAAGAGAATTAAAATACAGTGCTTGGAAGTGACTAAGGAGGAAGTGGTAGTTGTCATTCAAAATTTCCATGATTGAGGATATTTTGAAAGAAAAAAAATTTAATGCCACTTTTGTTGTCCTGATTCCTAAGAAAAATGGAGCATTTGATATCGAAAGATTTCAGGCCTATTAGCATGATTGGGGCTTCTACAAAATCATCTCAAAGATTCCTAATAGAAAGACTCAACAGGTGATGCCAAAGTTAGTAGATGACCAATAAATGGCCTTTATAAAAGGTAGGCGAATTATGGATGCCATTTTGATGGCCATTGAACACGTAGATGTGGGAATCAAATCCAAGGACCCAGTAATTCTTCGCATGCTAGACATAGAGAAAGCTTATGATCTGTTGAATTGGGAATATCTGTGGAGTACATTCATGAGGATGGGAATGGACGAGGTTTTGGATGACTACAACGAAGTTCTTTGTTTTGATTAACGGTTCAAAATCTGACTTTTTTTCCCTCTAAGAAGGGATCGAGACAAGGAGACCGCCTTTCTCCTTTTCTATTTATCCTTACTATGGGACTTCTAAGTGATATGCTGAAGATTGCTCATGTTAATAACATAAATAGGGGCTTCAAGGTGAGTAAGGGGAATTCACGGGGAGTTTCTATCTCCCACTTACAATATGCTCATGATAAACTAATGTTTTGTAATGCAGAGAGTAAACAGTTAAAACACTTGAGGGTTATCTTCATTTTGTTTAAAGCAAAATCTGGACTTCATATCAACTGGGGAATGTTTTATCTACCCTGTGAATGAATTGCCAGAGATCAGTCCCTTGGCAAACATTTGAGGTGGCAAGATAGGTAAACTTCACACCACCTATCTTGGGATGCATTTAGGAGCTAAGAGTAAATCTTTGAGCATCTGGAACTCTGTGGTGGAAAAGTGTGACAAGAAGCCCCTCTTTGTTATGCCTGGGAAGATCATTCAGAAGTTGGACACCATGAGAAAGAATTTTCCATAGTCAGGTAATGGAGAAAGGGAAAAGAAATTTTGTTATGTTGGATGCGGTTATAACCAACCATAAAAGGGAGGTTTGGGAATTAAGAACTTGAAAGCACGTAATAAAAGCCTTTTGTTAAAATGGCTTTGGAGGTTAGCAAAGCTGATTAGAGCTTGTGGAAGGATATTATCATTGCAAGATATGGCAAGGAAGGACCTTGGATTATTAAGGTGGTTAATACTCCTTATGGTGTGGGTCAACGGATCTAAGTTGCTCGGATTCTTTACTTTTGGTGCCGCAGCCGTGTTGACATGACATGGATGTGGGATCTGTGTCCGATTTGGTCAACCGATGTCAGGTACTTGACAAAAATCGACGGGAAAAGTATGGATAGTTTTAATGATTTGTGTAATCAATCCAAAAGCTAAGGTGAAACTGAAGAAAATGGAATACTTTTTATATAGAAATTTTTATGTCACTCCTTTTCCTTTAATCTCCTTCTAGGATTTTCCTCAAGTTTTCCACATAATATCTCATAGTTTTGGTTTTATCATTCTATTTTTAGATATTTTAATTATTTTTGGCAGATCCCCGCGCCTGTATCCATACATGGATCCATATCCCGGATCTTCAAAATTAGATCATCAAGGATCCGACCTCTAAATGCGCACCCGTACCAGACGCCCGCATCCACCCGAGTCCGAGCAACTTAGCAATGGAGAACTATTAGAAATCAGTGGCCAAGAATATGGAGTAATTCTGTTATTAATGTGGGAAATGGGAGGAAAACTTTGTTTTGGAATGATATATGGGTGGGACTAACATCTTTGAGACAACAGTCCCAGACATTTATATTCTCAATCAACAGAAAGTGGCTATAATTCTAGAAGTCAGAAATGAACAAGGATGGAATCTGACCTTTAGAAGGTTCCTCAATGATGAGGAAGTGGAGAAAATGATTCAATTTTACAACACACTGGAACAAACTAAGAACCCCACTTGAGGAAGACAAATTGATATGGAAGCTAGATAAAGATGGCAAGTCCAAGGTGAATCAGCCTACAAGTTAATGGACATTTCAAGCAAAATCAAGGAGTTGTGGCCCCAGAAGATGATCTGGAAAGCAAAGATACCACATAAGGTGGCATGTTTCACATGGCTTGTTGCAAGACAGTCTGTTTGACTCAGGACAACTTAATTGAAAAGTGGAAGATAGTTATGCTCAAGATTGTTTTTTGTGAATCTAAGATAGACAATAAACCATCTCTTTCTGCATTGTAAAGTGACTGAGAAACTATGGATGTATTTCATTTACTTGAGAGTTATTACATGGACCATGCCTAGAAATACTGCAAAAGTACTAGCATCTTGGAATAGAGATGGAAATCAGTTAGGACACAAGGAAAGATGGAAGATTGTCCCTACTTGCATCTGATCGACAATATGGAGGGAGGGAAATCACAGATGTTTAGAGAAAAAGAGCATCCCTTTCCAAAGCATTAAATGAACTGTTTAGTGACCTTTTACTTTTGGTGTAACCACACTGTACCTATGGATTTGGGGGATATCACCCTTTTCTTAGATAGCTTATGAGGGAGATAGGTGTTTAGTTTCTTTTTGACAAACCCTCTATTCTTTTGATGTAACTACTAACTACTACATGAGTTACTATTGATGAACTTCTATGTCTATAATACCAGTTAACTTTCTAAAAGAAAAACGAGAGTTGAGATACATAGTTACAGGAATTATATCAAGTTTATTAACCCCAGCAGATGTATACCTGTATTTACAAAAATCGTAGAATACTTACAGGAGTCTAACAGAATTGGAGGCTATGATGCTTGAACTCTTCCAAAATGTCAACGGATGTGTGTCGGATCCTCAAAAATAGTGTATTTTGAAGGATTCGACTTGAGTGCAGCAACATTTTTGGAGAGTCCGAGCAACTTAGATTGGAGGCACATGACTTACATGTGCATGAATAAAGATTGATCTTATCAGGTTGCAACATAGAACATATCCTTGCTGGTGTAACAGCCAGAATTAATGAAAAAAATGTGCTACCAGTATCCAGAAGGGTTTCTGCTCTTGAATAAGATGGTTGAATTTTGAAACCTGATGTTTTGTGAAGGTGAATATGCCCTATACTGATGAAATTCAGAAAGTACATTCTGATAGAGTTACTTAAAAGTGATGTTGCTTGCTTGTATAATCATTAGAGCAGTGTTTTCCTTAACCCAATAATGATCTTGCCTTGATCTTTTGGTGCAGATGTACCATATGGCTTATGATAAAGCAAAAGGCATGCTTCAGAAAAATCGACAAGTGTTAGAGAAGATTGTAGAGGAGCTGCTCAAGTATGAAGTCTTGACAAGAAAGGTAAGCTGATGTAGAAGCATGCGCTTGAAATTGCAAAAACAAATTCTGTATTTTGAAAGTTCGTCCTTTACAAAATGAAGTTCTTTATGGTGCGTCTGGGTCTTAACAGTTTGAGACTTTTGGTTGGGATAGCACTCCTTTGGCATTTTATTTTGCGCTTTGCCCTTAGCAAATAACATATCAAATCTCCAGTGATTAAATAAAGCCAGGTCCTGTTTCATTTTCTAATAATTCCCTATACATGTAATTCCTGGATAAATGTCTGGGGAAATAGAAGAGAAGAGGAAACTCTTTGTTAACGACATGCCAGAGGAATCCTTAGCTAGGAGCTTTGATTTGGAATTCCAAATTCCTGTGATTTAACCACTAAAATGTTTCTATACAAATATACAATATTTCAGTAATTCTCTTAACTTCAAATTTTCAGCTTCAAATTCTTGACAAGTCACCCAAATAGTTTCATGAAATTGTGAACAATTTCAGAAAGAAAAACGACGCTGATTTTCTACCCCAAAATATTGCTAATGATTGCATAGTTAAAAGAATTAATCAGAGTCACCAAAAAGTGGTATGAGAATGCAATTAGTGTAATTTGAGTTGGTATGGGAATGCAATTAGTGTAGTTTGAATTGGTGGATAGCATAAAGGAAATGTTTCTGAAGCATCAACCCGATAAGTTGCTGGAGAAGTCATCAGAAGAATAACACAATAGGACAAAGCTGCTGGAAGGTCTGATCGATCAATGAAAAAAGGAGTGGTTCCATTGGAATGGTTACCAGAAAGAGGCGCTAATACTAAAATATAAATTGAGCAAAAAGTCTCTGGTCAAGCAAGAATGCGGTGCACTGAAAATTGCAACTTCCCCGATTAATTTTCTGCTGCATTGAAATTCAGTACTGTGTAGAAATTCTTGGGAAGTATCTATATTTCAAACTTGAGGAGGCATTTACCTGATAAACTACCTCCTCAATTGTTGGATAGGAGTTCTAACTCTTGTCCACTTTCATTGGCTATGAGAGAGTGGGACTACTACTTTGCGCTTTCACTATGACTTTCTTAGTGATGCTGTACCAACCCTCCAGTCCTCAACATATCTTCATACATTATTCATAATTTTGTGTTCTCTTCCCGTTTACTATCTTATGAATTTATTTTTTTGCTATCCACTAGGATAGGATTATCTTACTGGTCTTTCAAAATGATTGACCCAGTGTCTGTACCAAGTACCAACCCTCAAGATATCGTGTTACATGACTCATAGTTTGTGTTCATTTCCTGTTTACTGATTATTTCCTGTTTACTGTCTATCTCTAAATTATGTTATCCTAATGGCCGTTATTCTTTTTTAATTTGCAGGATCTGGAGAGAATTATTGCAGATAATGATGGGGTGTGTGAAAAAGAACCATTCTTCCTTTCGAAAGCACACAATGAGGTACGGATCTTCAATCACCGGGGGACGAGTGATGTATTAGTTTATTCTACCATCCACTCTTCAATTTCTTAGATGATAACGGTTGCACTGAGTTATCCTTGGGGTGATCTAACCACAAACAAAAAGAGAACCCTGGACTTGACTAGAGTTTCCAAATAAATATGGAAGAAATTGCCATCAGACGTGCTTGAAGAAAAGTCAAATGATGCTAGGTTGATTTCTGACAAGCTTCTAACGATGTCTATCAATGGATTAAATAAACGTGAGAACTAGTTTAATGAAGAAATATCATATGGTGTATGTAGATCAAACCAGATGCTCGCTTCAATGTAAAATAACACCTAGAGGACACAGTTGAAATAAAGGAATACTAGTTAGTTTAAGATCCTATGTCACAGGATTACACAATTAGAGATAGTGATGTACAATGAGCTTCAAGACATTTCTGATCTGCATGCAACAAATATGCTGGATTTCCACAAGTCCTTCAGGGAAATTTCTTCAAAGAGAAGACAAATCTTCCACTCAGTAAGCCTGAGTTACTGTCTATGATGCCGAAATTATTCTTGATAATTATATTACAGAATGAAGAAAATAACTTATCTATTACTCAAAGAGAGACAATGATATAAATACATGGAGAGAATAAGCTAACTACGGTAACTAGATATTCAGATCTCTAACAATCAGCTATATTATCTATCAAATTCCTAACAATTTGCTATATTATCTATATACACTATTATACAGATTATGTAACACTCCCCCTCAAGCTGGAACATCAATCTTGATCATGCCCAGCTTGTTACAGAGATAATCAACTCGAGTTCCATGCAATGCTTTTGTAAACAAATCAACTAGTTGTTTTCCTGTCTTCACGTAGCCAGTGCAAATCAAGTTCTCCTGAATCTTCTCAGGAATGAAATGACAATCAACCTAAATATGTTTAGTTCTTTCATGATACAGAAAAGAGTGGTGGTTCTGCATTAGAGTAAACAACTAATGGGTTAGGAGTAGTGATATCTTCACATCATATGTTGTCATTATATTTGTTAACTTTTAGCGTATTTACATTGCATTTATATCATGTGTTGTCAGTTTCCTTTTTGTTATGTTAAATTTATCGTATTTGCATACTATCATGTGTTTTTCCTGTGCTTTCCTTTTCTATATCTAGTTTATTCTGCTTTTGGGTTTTTGAGACGAGGGTTCTCAGGAAACCTCTCTACCTCTATGAGTTAGTGGTAAGGTATGCGTACATTATACCTTTCCCAAGCCCCACTTGTGGGATTCCACTGGGTATGTTGTTGTTGTTCTTTCATGATACACCAGATTTGAGACAATATGAAGAACACCTTGATTATCACACCAGAGCTTTGCTGTGATATGATGCTTCATCCCAATTTCAGATAAAAAATGATGTATCCACTTAATCTCACAGGTAGACTGTGACATAGCTGAGTACTCAGATTTTTGCATTGGACCGAGATACAACACCTTGTATTTTACTCCTCCATGATATTAGGTTCCCTCTAACAAAAACACAATATTCTGTAGTAGTACTTCTATCACTTTTGGATCCAACCCAATCAGCATTTGTAAAATACTCCACATGAGTATGGCCGTGATTTTTATACAATATGCCAAGTCCAAGAGCTCCTTTCAAGTAATATAGGGTCTATTCCAAAGCTTCCAATGTTTCACCGTAGGTGCAAACATGAATTGGCTAGCAACACTTACCGCAAAAGCAGCATCTGGACGAGTCTTGATAAAGTAGTTTAACTTCCCAACCAACCTTCTATATCTCTCCAGATCATCGAAAAGATCACTATCATCTTTCATAAGATGCACATTGGGAACCATTGGAGTACTTAGGGGGTTGGTTTCTAATTTTTCGTATCTGCAAGTAGGTCAAGAATATACTTTCTCTTAGACAGAAAAATTCCCCTCTTGCTTCTGTTTACTTCTACCCCTAAAAAGTATTTAATGGGCCCAAGTCCTTTGCATAAGTCTAGTGTGCAGGAAAGATTTGAGGGAAGAGACTCCCATATAATCACTTCTTGTTATGACATTGTCATCAGAAGCAGACATTGATGTGAGGCTAGCCACCCAACCTATCCCCAAGAGGGAAAACTTTAAGTACCTGGGGTCCATCATCCAGAGTAGTGGCGATATCGACAATGATGTCGCACATCGTATTGGTGCAGCATGGTCTAAATGGAGGCTTGCCTCTGGAATATTGTGTGACAAGAAGATACCACCTAAACTCAAAGGTAAGTTTTACAGAATGTTGGTTGGACCATCTTTGCTGTATGGGGTGGAGTGTTGGCCAATAAAAAATGCACATGTTCAGAAGATGCACGTTGCAGAGATGAGGATGCTGAGATGGATGTGTGGGCACACAACGAGGGACAAGATTAGGAATGAGACCATTCGGGAGAAGCTAGAGGTGGCTTGACAAGATGAGGGAAGCGAGACTACGATGGTTTGGACATGTGCAGAGAAGAGATATTAATGCTCCCGTAAGAAGGTGCGAGAGGTTGGATTAAAGAGTCACTAGGAGAAATAGAGGTAGACCAAAGAAGTATTGGGGAGAGGTGATTAGACAGGATATGGAGAGACTTGATCTCACCGAAGACATGACCTTAGATAGGAAGAAGTGAAGGGCGCGAATTAGAGTAGGAGGTTAATAGGTTAGCAGGGTAAGACTGATGACTAGCGGGCAATAGGTAGTGTCGAGTCCGTATATCGAGTGGTGTCTTTATCTGTATTATATGTGCTAAAGTCTATTGTATTTACATATTATCATGTGCTTTTTCATTAATAGTTGCTTTTCCTATGCATTTCTTTTCCTTTCCATATCGTCATATCTAGTATTCTGCTTATGGGTTGTTGAGACGAGGGTTCCCAGGAAACCACCTCTCTACTTCTATGAGGTAGTGGTAAGGTCTGGTACATTCTACCCTCCCCAAACCCCACTTGTGGGATTCCACTGGGTATGTTGTTGTTGTTGTTGTTTTTATGACAATGTCATCAACATATGCAACGAGGAGGATAATGCTAGATATTTTTTGCGGATAAAAGACTGAGCGATCACATTTGCTCATTTTCATCCCAAAATCTTGAACAACCTCACAGAATTTGCCAAACCAGGCTCGAGGACTTTGTTTCAATCCGTACAAGGATTTCTTCAAATGACATGATTTTCCATACTCCCCTTGAGCAACAAAATCGAGTGGTTGCTCCATATACACTTGTTCTCGAATATCACTATGAAGAAAGACATTCTTGATATCTAACTGATGTAAAGGCCAATTCTCTGAAGCAACTAGAGAAAATGAACAAGCGAACAGAGGTGACTTTGCCAATCGGAGAGAAGGTGTTTGAAACTCTGAATAGTCCACACCATATGTTTGAGCATAGCTTTTCGCCACAAGTTTGGCTGTAAGTCTTGCGATTGAACCATCTAGATTAACTTTAACTGTGAGCACCCACTTACATCCCATTGGTTTCTTTCTGTCGAGTAAATCCACCAAATCCCATGTGTGATTTTCTTGTTAGACATCTATATCCTTAAGCATCACATTAGACCATCCAGGACAAGTCAAAGCCTTCTTCGCTGTTTTGGGTACAAAGATGGAGTCTGGAGAAGCAATCAAAGATCTATATGTAGAGGATAAGCGATCATAGGAAACAATCTTAGCAATAGAATATGTGGATTTGCAAGTCCTTGAACTTTAGCGAAGAGCAATAGGGAGGTAATGATTTTTCTGGAGGACCAGATGGATGAAGAGCTGATGATGAGGAATCTGATGCAGGATATGTATCACTAATCTCTTGCCTCCTCGAGTAAACTTGAACAATTGGTGGTCTGGCTATCAAAGATGGAGTAGATAATAAAGGCACAATTCACGATTGGTGCTCAATATAAGTACGAGAAGATGGATGAACAATATCAATTGATGGTATTGTCGACGGACGAATAACCTAATAGACTAACCGTTCAACTTCCTCCCCCTAATTTGTACTATGTAGAGATGGGTGGTGCATAGAAGAATGACACAGTCTTTAAAAACACCACATAATTGGACACCAAGTATTTCCAAGTTTAGTAGAATTACAACGATAACCTTTCTGGAGATGAGAATAGTCTAGGAAAACACATTTTACTACTTTGGGATCCAACTTGATAATAGATGGCTGAACATCTCAAACATAACATGTGCTTCCAAACACCTTAGCTTCCACTGGAAATAGTGAGTTGTTTGGAAAAAGAACACTATAGGGCACATTACCAACAAGTGCAGTAGATGGCATGCGATTGATCAGAAAACAAGCAGTAGAAATCGCATTTGCCCAAAACTGTTTAGGAACTTTCATTTGGAACATAAGTGCTCGAGTTGTCTCAAGTAGATGCCTATTCTTCCTTTCAACCACTCCATTTTGAGAAGATGTATCAACACATGAAGACTGATGAAGAATTTCGTGTTGTCTCATATATGACTGAAACAATTTTGACATGTATTCTTTAGCATTGTCACTTCTTAAAATACGTACTGAAGTATTGAATTGAGAATGAGTGAATACTTTAGAATGACTCGTCATAAGATAAATTCAAGTCATTCGAGAGAAATCATCTGTAAAAGTGACAAAATACTTGTATCCAGTTTTGGAAATGATCGGACATAGTCCCAAACATCAGAGTGAACTAACTCAAAAGCGGATTCAGCCCGCTTATCAACTCATGGACTTAATGAGCTGCGATGATGTTTTGCAAATTGATATGATTCACATTCCAATGAAGAAAGTTTCTGAAACTGAGGATTAAGTTTCTCTAACATAGATAAAGAAGGATGTCCCAATCGACAATGTGCTTCAAATGGAGACACGACACTGGATAGGCAACAAATCGAGGCTCATATTCATCAAGGATGTAGAAGCCATCATATATATGTCCTTTACCAATAACTTGATTTATTGTAAGATCACGAAACAGACAATAATCGGGAAAGAACGAGATATAACAATTGAGGTCCTTAGTAAGTCTACTGACACATATCAAGTTAAAGGCCAATTTCGGTAAACTCAATACAAATGACAAAGTAATAGAAGATGTTGGTCCCAGATCCGACAATGTCACAAGTTGAACCATCAGGAGAGAAAGTGTTTTGTATGATGGAAAGCTAAAAACTAAATTAGGATTACCGATCATATGATCAGTGGCACCAGAATCAATCATCTATTTATTTGAAGAGGAAACAAGACATGTTTTACTGGACTCAGCAAGGGTACTATCTGAAATAGATTCCTTCAATGATTTTTGATACTGCAAGAATTTATCAAACTCCTCTGCCGAAACCAAAATTGTTTGACCTGATGATTAGCCAGAAGTAACAACATTAACTGTTTTTTGATTGCAGTTATCTGTAGCCTTTCCTGCATAGTGTAGAATCATTTTCCAACTTAATTTATGTGGAAAAACAACAAGATCATAAAATAAATGAAGTTGGACCACCAATAACTTATTTGACAGATTTATAGCAGACCACAGAATAATCACTTTGCTTAAATCTAAAAATTGAAAAATACGCCAATTCATCCACGTGATAAATTTGGTGTGCAAGCAAAGTAGGAGTCGACGGTGAACAACAAATATGACATAAATCTATATCTGACCCCGAAGAAATAATCAAAGACCAACACAAAAGCTTCCAACAGCGACACGGACCCACCAAATCACAGAATAAAATGATTGAAAACTAGAGAACCTGGCTGATTGAGTCTGTAATTGTCAAAGCTCTCACAAATCAGGATTATTCAAACCCAATTTCACCAAATTCTATCCATGAATGTCATGAGGATACTAGATCACTGGAAATGTTGTTACCAGTGCGTGTCCTACCAACCTCGAGAATCTAGATTTCTGCTTATTTGGGAAAGGCAATCCTCCTTGGGTTGAAGGGGGTAAATCCGAACTCCCTAACACACCAAATTACTTGATGAATAGTTTGACTAACCTAGCAGATTTTTCATGGCTCGTATACCAAGTTACAGAATGAAGAAAATAACTTGTATTACTCAAAGAGAACAATGATATAAGTACATGGAGAGGATAAGCTAACTATGGTAACTAATAGGCAAATCCCTAACAATCAGCTATATTATCTATATATCTTATTATACAGATTTTGTAACATTGTGCAAGGCTTCTAGAGTTTGGTAAGTATTTTTCATTGGTTCCTCTGGGGCTTCTAATCCTGACTGACATTTTGTTCTTTCTTGAAGTTGGATTACCATGATAGAAAACCATTCCTTCTTTAACTTGACACTTGGCATTATGCCTCCTTGTTTCTGTATATCATTTATCTTCAACTTATAAGAAAATAACGGTGTAAACTTATGTTCGTATACATTGTTTCTTGCCCAAGTGCGGGAGCTGGGAGAATCTTAGTTGAGATATATTGGGCACCAACAAAACATTGTCTGGTGCTCGATGATAAGCTCTGAGGCTGTAGAGTTGAGAATGAGAAGATAGTGGGAAACAGGTCCATCTACAAATTTCGAGGCCGAAGGATGAGGGTATAGAGTTGCCAAATCAGTTGAGCACCGAAACATGCTGAAGATTTTGTAATTGTTTGGTCTGTTAGTGGATATATTCTCTGCATGTTTAACTCATGGCACAATTTCTGTAATACGTGTGGCTGATCAAGAATTCAGCTTATACCATGTGAAAAACTTAACGCACGGAAACCCTCAGTGGTTTTGGCCTAGTGGCAATTGGCTTGAGCTTTGGGGTTTGCTCCCTTTCAAGGTCTCAAGTTCAAAACCCACTGGAAACAATTTTGGAGGGCTACCGGGCTGGGTAAAACCTGAATTAACCATGGTGCATTTGCAGGAAACTCCTTGCCGAGGGCTTGTGCATCCCTGGGATTAGTTGGGGCATAAAGAGACTCGGACACCTGGTGAAAATTATCAAAAAAAAACTTAACGCACAGAACAGTGAAAAACATAACGTACAGAGCTTTTCTATGCTTGGTAGCAGTATTTTCAAAAGCGTTTTTGGGGCTAGTCCTAGGGCAAGGTGTACCAAAATGCTCTAGGGCGTAAATGAAAGGCGTAGGTCCATAGCGTGCATGCTATAGAATTTGGAGCGTAAGCCCTTGGCGTAAAAGTGTATGCCCTGGACATTAAATTGGATCTTGATTATTTTTAAAGTATTTTTTTTTCTATAAATCATGTTATCATTGGTACGATGATATTATACTTTGTGCTATCATGTTTTATTGACTATTGCTAAAATATATAAATAAATAAAGCAACTTTCATAGAAAATGGTGCAAATAGTTCTGTAGATAACATACCTGAAATTGATAGGATAGATATTCCGTGGCACTATTTCCCGAGGCAGCTTTATCCGTATTTTCTCACTGTTCTTACACTTTTTATCCTTTTCCCTATTTGAAGTTTGAACTTTTTAAAAATATTTTATAAAAGAGATTCAAAAAAATAGAAGAGCGGGGATTGTTGGGGGTGGGGGTAGTGGAGTAGGTGAGAAAAATATTTTAAATATTATTTGTAAAAAATAATATTTTTTCGAAAGAATATTTATATTTTAATCTTGTACTTTTAACTAATATTAATATTTTATTTAATTTTTTTTAATGTGGCATGCCATGTGGCAAAGTTTTCTCCAATAAAAGAGTGTATTACACACACCACTAAGGTGTGTTTCTCAAACTAATAAGTGATAGTTTAGGTATAAAATTCTGATAGTTTAGGTATTAAAACTCACACTCCCAATAATTTAGGTATGAAACTCAAAAAGGGGATAGTTTAGGTGTCTTCTTGATACTTATCTCAATAATTTAGAATATTTTTTTTATATGATTAGGTGTGTTCTTGATACTTATCTCAATAATTTATATTATTGGTGATGATGTCGAATTTAGTTATAGAATTATTGAAAATTTCACCCTTGTTTTCTTGGTAATAAAATAATAAAATTGAAGATACATGAGGTATATGCTTGTAGATCGATGGGACTTACTCCCTATGTTTTGGGGCTGTTGTCTCTGACCCGTGTTGCACTAAAAAAGGCCTTGCTTTGTGCCCTCTCCGTCTTTTAGAAACACTGCTTGGTATACACAAAATAAGATGGCTCAGAAACTTCAGCTTGGAATTCCTTCATCTACTTGCATGCTTATAAACCACCCCCTTTTTTTGTATGCCAATTTACATACAGCTTTTTTACCTGTGCAGCCTGTGCTAGAAAATTTCCTACAAGAGAATGGAAAAGCTTCTTCGATAGAGTTCCTAACAGCTGGAAATTAAATGGGAGGAACATCACATATCACTTTCTGTCCCATCAGAGTTTATTTTAGCACATTCATATTTATTGATGTTAAGATGTAGTTCTTTTCTTTGTATTTTATTTATCTGTTAGCTTTTGCTTCTTCATGAGGGGTAAAAAGATGATATGGAGAAGAGTGAAGAGGGGTTATGGGTTAGACTAAGGTTGTAGATTCAGGCTGAGAAGAGGTTGCATCCATTTTTCCTTCTCATCTTGGACGAGATTGTACATTTTCTTGTTGTATCTTTGCTAATTCATTCTAGGAAATTGGTATTTAGTAGTAAGATGTTTTTTGCCTTGCTTTGTAAGCAGTTACTGGAGCTGATTGTTTTTCTAATGAGATTCGTAGTTGGCTCACTTCAATCTTGTAACGTTTATATTGATGTAACAAACTACTCCTATGTTGATCTTGTTTGTTAAGAGAAATTTTATCGTGAATCCCCTTCCCCAGATTCATATACATGTATATACTCTCGCAGGCACCATAAAAGAAATCATTAAAGGATTTTTTGTACTGATGATTAATATATCCAAACAAGGTGAATATGCCAAGTAGATATGCACTCTGTCATGTAGAAGGTTACTCTTCATCACATATTTTGGGCTCAAACTTTTGAAGTGGAGAAATTCTTGTTATTTGCGCTTCAACTATAGGACTAACTCGAGGCATCTAGCTTAGTCAAGTATATATTGAATTGCTAGGTCTTATTTATTCGTTTTTTCATCTCACTCAATTTCTATCTGACACATTAAGTTGCAAGGATTTTGAAAAATTGATGGTAATAGCGTGCAATTTTCAAATTGACCCTTGACAATTGCTAAATGCATTAAATTAAGTCCAGTCAATGTCAACGCACTCAACTTGAACTATCCAATGGGGGATATGCATTTTTGCCCCTTATATAGCGCCATCGTAATATTAGAATGATAGCTATTATCTGGAATGTATAGTTGTAACAAGAAGGCTTTCTTTTGTAAAACCATTGATAGGGTGTTCATCAGTTGAGAGTTTAATTTTTAAGTCGAGAAATACATGTTTGTTTTTAATTATACAGGTGGCTGCTATGCACAATTGACAAATAGAATCGTCTTAGGCTAAGTATTGACATCAAGTGTTAGTTGTACTACTCAAGTAGGATTATGACTCAAATCTAGTCCTTCAATGTAAATTTAGTCCCTTTTGCATATGAATAATTTTTAGGGATTTCTCTGTACATGACACACCAAGTGGAAATTGAGATTTGATTTTTTGTTTTCACGATTTCGAGAGCTAAAAGTATAAAAGAGATCATATCAATGCATATTATCTCTCAAGATATATTCTTATAAAACTTGTATTGTATATGCATTCTAATGAATTTTTCACAATGAGAAAGTAACATTGAGATCTTTCTACATAGAACTTTCAGCGATATGATCGTATTGTGTTGATCACTGAAAATATCAGTTCCAAAGTCAACCAATTCACATAGAAATCAATTAGTTCTGTTCACTCAAATCCTCTTCGCTTAACAACACGTGTTCCTTACTTTTTTTCAAAACTAGAATAGTTTATTTTTCTTTATAAGCAAAATTACATATTTTACCCCTCGAAAATCCATTCAAACATAAATTTAAGAGATTTTGCCATTTATTTATGTACAAAATCTATATTGGTAACAAATATATGGCAGTGAAGTGTCACTGACTCACAGTAAACTACCCCTGGACGTGGCAAATTCATTTTTTCATACGCTTTATCATTCTATATGCATTGAAATAAATATGTGCCACTCCAACACATCAGTAGTCATTAAAAGTGAAGATATTATTCAACCAAAATTGCATATTAAATTATGAAAATTAATGATGTTTAAATATATCTTTAACCCTATATAAAAAAGGTGATCAATTAATATATTTTAATGAAATTATTAAATTTGATACATAAATAATGATGTTTATCACAAGAAGCAATGGGTGCTTCAACATTGTTGTTATAGAATTCTGATTTGAACTTTGAATCTTAAATTGAGCTTCTTATTGAAAATTAAAATTTGAATTAAATTTAATTTTAAATTATAATTGAACTTGAAACAAATTCATTTTCGTTAACCTTTGAATTAGAATAAGTTTAGTTTCAAATTAACCTTTGAATTAATTTAAAATAAACTTGGTACGATTTAATAGATTTTGAATTCAAAAGTCATGATTCTCATGTTTTTATGAAAATTTAAATTTCAACTGCATTTAGTGGCTTACCTAAAAGATTCTAGAAATCTATGATGAAAATCAATTTGTTATTTAAAAATTTTTTCTTCAACACATTGAAGGAAGATAACCTAATTCTAATGAATCACAATATTACTATAATCACTAACAAATTGAAGAAAATTCTTCTATTTGAATTTTGTAATGTGATGGAATATCTTCCGATTCATCTTTATTATTAAGTCTGATTCAAAGGTTGTTTAACATATAAGATGTTTTTCTTCGAGAAGTAGCCTTCTTCGATACTGATTTAATTATGTTAAGTTTATCTTTGATATTGATTTAATTGTTGCTTGCATCCAACAATTAGAAGCCTTCTTTTATCAAAATGGCAAACCAAAAAGAAAGAAACAAAGCCCTTTATTTTTAAAATTAAATTTGGCCAGGGACCCATTTTATTTAATCAACAAAATGTTTGTGTGAGGACCAAAAGTGGCCCATGTTACAAGCGGATGAAACCCGACCCAAAAGTTAGCCGGCTTAAGTGAAAAAAACGTATAAGGAAAGGAAGGGTTTCCTAAAAGGATACTGCCCTTTCTTTTCCCCTAGACTCTATCTGAACATGTTTTAGTGGTGCTGCAATGATAACTTTCGCCTCCTCGCCTTCTGTTGTGCAACATTTTGCATCATCTCGTATGTATATCCATGGAAATCAACTTCAAAAGATAAGAATCCTCCTCAGTTTTTCAATTTCATGATTTCCTTCTTGTTTATCTACCTTCTTGGTTTTCGCAAGTGCTTTGTGCACTGAATCTCCTGGAATGAAGGGACCAAGTACCTCTCCGCAGTCCAAATCATGTAAGAAAACTCTATCTCTATGTTGAGTTGCTTCAATCATTTGAGATGTTGGATGTTGAAACAAAGCCCTTTATGTGTTTGACTTGACCTTTTTTAATTATGGGCCTAAAATTATGAAGATTCACCAAATATAGCTTTCACCCCATCTACACCACGCTCCAAATCCTCCTATCCCCTTTTCATTTGATAGAGAATCTAAAGTTTTGCTATTGGAGTTATAGTGTAAATAGCTGAGAAATTATAGTAATCACAGTTGATGAACAGTCATAAGGGGAATCAAAATAGCTCTAAATAGATCGAAGTTCTTAACGACAAATCTATCAAGATTCATCTATTTTCCAAATAGAGTGCCAGCTATAGCCCACCAATTTCTAATCTGTCTATATATCTTGTTAACCCTAACCTCACTCAGGCGTTTTAGATTTTGAGAGAAAATTAAACTCTAATGACTAGCAACAACAAATTTAACTAGATTTGAGTTGGAATCATTCATATAAGATCTTATGGGTAGACAAGGGTCATGTCGCCATTGTGGCATCAAGCGTAGGTTCTGTTGACCATCTATATCCCACCTTTTATGTTTATCAATAGTCTCATGTTTTACATGATACTTGATGCAGTGATGCTTAGGATTTATGTGCCTAATGTTCAGCAAATTAATTTCGAAGATTCATATCCATGAGACACTAAACACACAAAATTTTCTAAATTGTGCATCTGTTTTGCAGATCTGAGCCTCTAAATCAATTAACATTTGAGTCAAGAGGCGAGAAAAATAAAGTATTCTATGTTTCATATTTAACAGATGCACAATTTAGGAAAATTTGTCTTTTTTAGTGTTTCATGCATGTGATCTTCAAAATTTATTTATTGAATATCAAGCAAATAAACTCTAAGCATCACAACATCAAGTATCATGTAAAGCATGGGATTATTGATAAACATAAAAGGTGGGATATAGACGGTCAATAAAACTTACGCTTGATGCCACAATGGCAACATGGCCCTTGTCTACCCATAAGATCTGATATGAATGATTATAGCTCAAATCTGGTTAAATTTGTTGTTGCCAATCTTTAGAGTTCAATTTGCTCTCAAAATCTAAAACGTCTGAGTGAGTTTAAGGTTCACAAGATGTATAGACAGATAAAAAATTAGTGGGCTACAATTGGCCCTCTATTTGGAAAATATATGAATCTTGATAGATTTGTCGTTAAGAACTTTGATCTATTCAGAGTTATTTTGATTCCCCTTATGACTGCTCATCAACCTTGATTACTATAATTTCTCAATTATTTACATTGTAACTCCAATAGCAAAACCTTAGATTCTCTATCAAATGAAAAAGGGATGAGGGGATTTGGGCGTGGTGCAAATGGGGTGAAAGCTGAATTTGGCGAATCTTCAAAATTTTAGGTTTTTAATCCAGTTTTATAATAAAAATGCTTATTTGTGTAAATTTCAATATCCAATTATCTGACTTAAGCAGACAAGTCATATATGAGGATTCATATTAAACACTCATAAAATTTTGTATTTTATTCTTCCATATATAATTATTTATTAAAATATTTATTTAATAAAAATATAATATTTTTAAAATCGTATATTCAATAATGTGAGGAAAACTCTTAAACAAAAATATAAATTATTAAAACACTTACCTAATTTAACTAATAATTTTTTTTTAAAAAAAAAAAATCCTATTAACGTAGATTAAAAGTTAAAAACCCCAAACACCCTTCAAAATAATTATTACGGTACATGTATATTGTCCAAATAATATGGATTAGTCCATAGAGGCAGTTAAGCTAGTAAAGCAGGCAGCAGGTCGACATGCTTGCTTGAACAGTTTGAGGGTATATTCAAAAATTTTTATGGTCCTTCTGTTATATTTTCTTGTCTTATTTTTAGTGTAAAAAATATCTACTAATCATGATAATTAAAGCTGCTCAAGCAGACAACAAGTCGACATGCTTGCTTGAGCGATTTGAGGGTATATTCATAATTTTTTATGGTTCTTAAGTTGTAATTGCTCAAGCAGCCAGCAAGTTGACATGCCTGTTTGAGCAGCTTGAGGGTACATCTGTAATTTTTTATGGTTCTTCCATTGTAATTTGTTTGTCTTATTTTAGTGTAAAAAATGCTATTAATCATGATAATTAAAGTTGCTCAAGCAGGCAGCAGGTCAACATGCATGTTTGAACATCTTAAGTGTATATCTGTTATTATCTATGGTTCTTCTGTTGTAATTTGTTTGTTTTATTTTTGGTGTTAAAAAAAGCTACTAATCTTGATAATTAAAACTGATCAAGCAAGAAGCAGGTCGACATGCCTGCTTGAGCAGTTCGAGGGTATATCCGCAATTTTTTTATGGTTATTCCATTGTAATTTGTTTGTCTTATTTTTCGTGTTAAAAATGCTACTAATCATGATAATTAAGGACTAAAAATATTCTAAAAAATATGGTATTTTCACGCTTAAAGTCCCATTAAGGCGGACTGGCACCCGTTGTCGACAAGGCTCGGGAGAACCAAAATATAACCATACACTTTCTATGAACATTATAAGGGGTTTCCACATTCAACATGCTTTCAAGAAAGTAGACAGTAATAACAAGCCAAAAGAAAATGTGTATAACTAGGTCGTTGGAGCCACGATGTCTAAAGTACGATACATGACCACACTTTCATAATCTTCAAAGTATCTGGATAAGGAACAATACCTATAAGGATCGGGACAGGCCCCGCCTCATGACCAACTATACAATACAAAAATATAAGCTCTAGACTCACTAAGCCCTGAAGCAACCTAGAGCTCAGTAACAATAGTTGAATATCCTGTACTCCTACTAGGGAGATCTACTAGCTCCTGTACCTACAACATGAAAAGTAGGTTTCCCGTAAGGGACGTTAGTATGAGATATTGTACTGAATATGTAAGGCAAGAAGTAGTATATGTGAAATAAGAACTCAAATGAAATTATACACTAGTATGTAAGGATAAGAGACCACCTTTAGTCATACTATGAAATCATGTACTTTGTGTCCTTTTTATTACTTTACTTTTTTTACTGTATAATCTGTGGGCAATATATCATATAAGTGACTAGCTAATCTGTGGTAAACCAATATCGGAATCGACTCATGATAGACTTTCTTTCTCCTTGTGGATACCTCCGTAATATGGGTGATTCTTCCACCCCTGGGATACCACCCATCAACGAGCAACTTCAAATTTTTTTATTTACTTATGAGATGATTCTTTTGGAGGTCATAAAATTTAGAGCTGTAGGACTATAGACATAACATGTGGTATGTAACAATCATGCAAGACAGTACCACAATGAAAAGAGTAGGTTACACAACTAATGAATTGCGTAGGGGATGAAATAATACGTGGACTTTATTTAACAACAAAAGGAGCTCATGTATTTTGGTATCCAAAGTATGTATGCAATTTGACAATAGCTATATATGGGAACATATGAACATATTAAAGAGTGGATACACGGTCATTAGTTATGTCTGAGTCCGTAAGTGCCTCTATGTGTCAAGGAAGAACCTAGATTTCATGTCGAATAACATGAAACGAGTAGCCTTACATACCTCATTGTACTACCTCGTTGTTACCTCGAAGTAACCTCCTTTCCCCCCATATATTTATCTACAATAGATTACATGATAAAACTAGTATTAGCAGCTAATAAAGAGGTCTTGGCAGTCCAATCTCATAGGAAAACGACACTCGGGCAGTAAGCTTGTAATTATTAATCAAAAAGTATTCTTTCAACCTTTCCCCTTCTAATCGTATTTTCTAATACATATTCTTATGTACATGTCATATCCATCTTGTTTTAGTCCCATAACGGTCTTACAATAGCTCACAAAATACAACACATAACAACTCTACACAATACAAGTGGGTAGCGTAACATTATGTCCTCTCGCTACATTTCGACGTCAACAATTACAAATCTGCTCCAACTTCAACCAAAATTTTCCCAACATATTTACACATAAAAACAATCCAAAAATAGTCCCAAAGTAGATGAAGGATGTAGACAAGAATTTCCAATTACCAGCCCATAAGTTCCTACTAAAAGCACAATTAAGATATCATCCAAGAACTCATTTTTTGCGGAAGATAAAAATGGGCAGCAACCTTCTTAGAACACTACAGAACCAAAACTTGTTAAAAACATAAACCTTACTTCATAATCCAGCCAACCAAGAAGAAAGAAGCCTCTTAATAAACAAGAAAAATGTACAACAATCTTTGGAATACATGTTGTCCAATACTTTCCACAAGCATAACCAGCATATTCCTCATGTTTTTCATGGAAATATTATACTAAATCTTATGTATTTCTACTTACCTTAGCCTTCAAGGATCAGGTCCTCTTCAAGAACCTTAAAGTTTTGTTGTGGAAGCTTTGTAAAAGCAAGAGAAAGCAACGAGAAACTCTGGAAAAAATCTGGTTTTTGGCTATGTAAAGTGACTTGAAGTTGTTGTTTGTAACTCCTTTGAAGGGGATATTCTTGGCCGATTTTCCCCTTTAATTTAAGCCACATTTTTACATGGTGGTGATGCACCTGCGTGTCCCTTTTATTTGGGCCTTATTAGGCTCCAATTTGATGGGCCATGGCTGCCCATTTTTCTCTTTTCCCTTCACTTAGTTTGGGCTCAAATTGTCAAGTGGGTTGTGAATGTACATGGACCATTTTTATATTCATCGTGGACCATAAATATTGTCCCTTTATGATGCTAGACCATGGGGCAAAATTACACCCTTAACTTGGGCTTTGTTTATTGTCAGACTTGAACAAATTCAGTGTTGGGCCTCATCTCCGTCTACCTAGCCTATTTTTAAGCTAAGAACATATGTGACTCACCTGTTAGCTTCCTAAATCCTACAAGCATCTCATTTTTTTTCACTTCGTTTAAGGCCGCGATCTCCTCAATTTGGCTCAAAACTTATATACACTCACTCGTCTTGATAATTACACATAAATAAAGCCCTCCAGTCAAAAAGTTAGGCACTTTTAAAGTTGATAATCCTTCTACCAAATCATATCATGTTCCATATGCATAGGACTAGTACACGTAAGATGTGGGGTGTTACATCCTCACCCCCTTAGGAACATTGGTCTCGAATGTTAACATACTTGGATAGGTTAAACAAGTTTAAACATTCATTTAATCAAACTTTTGACATCATCATAAGGATTCAAACTCCCATACCTATTAATGCCCCAACTCAGCATCTTCGAATTCGTCTTTAGCTTCAAATAAATAAGGGTACTTAGATCTTATCGCTTCTCCTGACTCCCAGATTATCTCTTCTACTTGCTGGTTCCTCCAATGTACCTTTATTGAAGGTATTTCTTTGTTCCTTAGCTTTTTAACTTGACAACCTAGGATAGCAATAGGTACCACTTCATATGTGATATTTTCTGCAACTTGCACATCTTCAATAGGAGTGATATGACATGGGTCACCTATGCATTTTTTGAAACATTGTGACATGAAAAATTGGATGAACCATTGAAAGCTCCTGAGGTAGATCTAATTTATATGCAACCTGTCCAAGCCTTTTAATAATCTTATATGACCCTATTTAACGTGGGCTTAGTTTTCCTTTCTTACCAAATCTCATAACACCTTTCATTGGGGGACACCTTTAAGAATACCTAATCTCCTACTGAGAATTCCAGTCCTCTCCTTCTACCATCCGCACATGATTTGTGATGACTTTGGGCTATTTCTAGCCGTTGTTGTATTACCTTGACTTTTTCCATGGCTTGTTGGACTAGATCTGGCCCAAGAAAGGTTGTTTCACCCACTCCAAACCATCCAATTGGCGACCTACATTTCCCTCCATACAAAGCTTCATAAGGTGTCATCTTGTTGCTTGAATGGTAGCTATTATTATAGGCAGATTCAATAAGTGGCAAATGGTCCACCCAACTAGCTTTGAAGTCCAATGCACAAGCCTGCAACATATCTTCAAGTGTTTAAATGGTGCGTTTTGCTTGACCATCTGTTTGAGAGGAGAAAGTTGTACTCAATTTCACTTGTTTCCCGAAATTCCTTTGGAATGACTTCCAAAACTTTGTAGTGATTTGAGCTCCCGAATCCGATATAATGGAGATTGGGACCCCATGTAACCTAACTATCTCTTTGAGGTATAACTTTGCATACTCTTCAGCTGTATAATCACTCTTAACTGGCAAGTAGTGTGCTGACTTTGTAAGCCTATCAACTATTACCCATATGGAGTCAAACTTTTCTGAAATGAGCGAGCCAACCCAGTAACAAAATCCATGTTAATCATATACCATTTCCACGTTGGAAGCTCTATACATTGCATATAACCTCTCGGTTTTTGGTGCTCTACTTTGACTTGTTGGTAATTTGGACATTGAGCCACACATTCTGCAAGGTTATTTTTCACGCTTCCCCACCAAAAAATTCCTTTTAGGTCATGATACATCTTAGTTGATCCCGGATGAATAGAATATCTTGAATGATGTGATTCTTCTATTATCCTCCTTCTTTGTCCAGTAATATCAGGAACACATAATCTATTTTAGCAATAAAGTACTCCATTTTGTGTAAGTTCAAAGCCCTTCATCATACCCTGACTCACCTTTTCCTTAAGTCATCGTAGAAAAGGATCCTTGAATTGCTTTTCTTTTACCTCCATTAGCAATGAAGATTCTGCAACATTATGCACAACAACTCCTTCCTTTTGAGTTTCAAGGAGGTGAACTCCCTAATTGGCTAGTTGATGTAGATCCTTAGCCACTCACTAACTTACCACTGTCTGATCACCTATATTCATGATTGCCTTATGACTCAGAACATTAGCTATCACATTTGCGTTCCCTTGATGGTCTAGCATATCAACATCGTAATCTTTTATCAGCTCTAGCCATCTCCGATGTCTTAAATTTAGGTCTTTATATTTAAAGATGTACTGTAGCATGTTATGATCAGTATATATGTCAACATGGACCCCATACAAATAGTGGCGCCATATCTTCAGCGCAAACACAACCGCTGCTAGCTTAAGGTCATGTGTTGGGTAGTTTTTCTCATGCAGTCGCAATTGCCTCGAGGCATAAGAAATTACCCTACTATGTTGTGTCAGTACACAGCCTAAGCGAACTCCTAAAGCATCATAATACACCGTATACCCCTCCGTGCCTTCTGGAAGCACTAGCACAGGTGCAAAAGTTAGCTTGCTTTTCAACTCTTGGAAGCTCCTTTCACATGTATCATTCTATTGGAACTTGGTCTCCTTATGTGCCAACTTTGTTAGAGGTGCAGAAATAGAAGAAAACACTCAATAAACCTTTTGTAATAACCTGCCAACCCTAGGAAGCTTCGAACTTCCGTGGGTGTTGTCTACCTTGTCTAATCTTTCACCGCCTCTATCTTTTGTGAATCAACTCTTATTCCTTCATTGGATACAATATGACCCAAGAATGCTACTAACTTTAACCAAAATTCACATTTGGAAAATTTGGTGTACAATTGTCGATCACGAAGAACTTGTAATACCTGTCGTAGGTGAAATTGCATGGTCTTCTTCTAATCTTGAATATACCAAAATATCATCTATAAATACTATCACGAATACATCCTAGAATGGCTTGAATACCCTGTTAATTAAATTCATAAAAACTGCAGGTACATTTGTCAGCCAAAATGACATATCAAGAAACTCAAATTAACCATAGCGTGTCCTAAAGGTTGTCTTAGGTATATCTTTCTCCTTCATCCTCACTTTGTGATAACCTGATCTCAAATCAATTTTTGAAAAGCATTTGGCACCCTGCAACTAATCAAATAAATCATCAATCCTGGGGAGTGGGTATCATTCTTAATAGTCACCCTATTCAATTGTCGGTAGTCAATACACATTCTCAAGGAGCCATCTTTTTATGTACAAATAAACTGGTGCACCCCAAGGGACACACTAGGTCTTATAAAACCCTATTCTAGCAAGTCTTTTAATTGCTCTGTTAATTCATGTAATTCTTTCTGGGCCATTCTATATGGAGGGATAGAAATAGGTTGAGTGCCTGGAAATAAGTCAATACAAAAATCTACTTCTCGTTCTAGAGGTAAACCCGAAAGCTCTTCAGGAAACACATCAATAAATTTATTCACTACTGGAACAGATTGAAGAGTTGGTGATTCTGCCTCCATGTCCCTTACTCTAACTAGATGACATATATATATATATATATATATATATATCCCTTTGACATAATCTTCCTTGCCTTAAAATAAGAATCAAACTTACCCTTTGGTGCCCCAACATTGCCTTCCCATTAAAGGATCGCTTCATTTGGAAAGGTGAAATACACTCTCTTAGTTTGGCAATCCACGGTGGCATAGAAAGAAGCTAAACAATCCATGCCCATTATAAGATCAAATTCCAACATTTCTCGCTCAACAAGGTCAACCAATTTGTCACACTCACAAACAATTACTACAAAGTTATAATAGACCCTTCTAGCTATAATAGGTTCATCAGCTGGTGTGGATAGTTCAAATGGCTTGTTCAATAATTTAGGTCTTCTCTTAAGCTTCCCAGCAACTAGTGGAGTGATAAATGATAGTGTAGAACCAGGGTCAATTAATGCATACACATTATGTAAAAAGATGAACAATGTACCTGTGACTACATTGGGTGAAGCTTCCAAATTTTTCCGACTCCCTAGAGCATAAGTGTGATTCTGGGCTCTACTAGAGCTAGCTGCCCCTCTACCACCTATACCACGACCTGTAGGTGCTTGCTGACCCCTACCTAATGGAGGAACTGATGATGATGATGCAATAGCTAACCTAGTAGGTTGTGCTATATCTCTCATACGTCTTCTCAAACAATCTCTCATCATATGCCCTGGCACACCACACCAATAACAAGCATCTATCCCAACCCAACATGTACTTAAATGACTCCTCCTACATTGTTTGCAAGTCTGCCTAGGAGGCATTGATGGCTTGTCAAATATCTTGTTGTCCATGCACCTTGGCCCTCACTTCTTTGACCAAACTGATTATTTCTAGACCCTCGAAGTTGTGGTGGAGCACTAGCTATAGAGTAGGAGGATTATGTCCTAGGTGGTATACTAGAAAAATGAGGCCTAAACTCACCTTGGGATTGTATAAACTTCCTTGTAGATCTGGCCCTCTGAGACTGCCCCCTTTCTGACTCTTATGTCCTTCTTCTTTTCCTCTGATCCTCCAGCTTTATGCAAATGCTTTCATCCTCGCTATATCCATGTCTTTACGTCCTTTTGCTATATTTCGACGTCAACATTCCCAAATATGCTCCAACCTCAACCAAGATGTCCCCAATATATTTACACATAAAAATAGTCCTAAAATAGTCCAAAAGTAGATGGCGGATGTGAGACAATAATTTGCAATTACCAGCCCACAAGTTCCTACTAAAAGCACAATTAAGATATCATCCAAGAACTCATTTTTTGCGGAAGATAAAAATGGTGCAACAGCCTTCTTAGATTACTACAGAACCAAACTTTGTTAAAAACATAAACCCTACTTCATAATCTAGCCAACCAAAAGAAAGAAGCCTCTTAATAAACAAGAGAAGTGTACAAAAATCTTTGGAACACATGTTGTCCAATACTTTCCACAAGCATAACCAGCACACTCCTAATGTTTTTTTATAGAAAATTATACTAAATCATAGGTATTTCTACTTACCTTAGCCTTCAAGGATTAGGTCTTCTTCAAGAACCTTAAAGTTTTGTTGTGGCTGCTTTGTAAAAGAAAGAAAGAGCAAGAAGAAACTTTGGAAAAAATCTGGTTTTTGGCTACGTTAAAATAACTTGAAGTTGTTGGTTTGTTACTCATTTTAAAGGTACACTGTTGGACGAATATCCCCTTTAATTTAAGCCATATTTTAGCAAGGTGGTGATGCACCTACTTGGACTTTTCACTTGGACCTTATTGGGCTCCAATTTGATGGGCCATGGCTGCCAATTTTTCTCTTTTCCCTTTCACCTAGTTTGGGCCCAAATCATCAAGTAGGTTGTGAGTGTACTTGGGCCTTTTTCCTATTCATCTTGGGCTGAAAATATTGTCCCTTTACGATGTTAAACCACGGGGAAAAATTACACCTTTAACTTGGGCTCTATTCATTATCGGACTTGAACAGATTCGGTGTTGGGCCCCGTCTCCGTCTACCTAGTCTATTTAAGCTAAGCACATAGGTGACTCACCTGTTAGCTTCCAAAGTCCTATCAGCACCTCATTTCTTTCATTTTGTCTAAGGCCGCGATCTCCTCAATTTGGCTTAAAACTTAGATACACTCACTTGTCTTAAGCATTAGACATAAATAAAGCCCTCCAGTCTAAAAGTTAGGCACCTTTAAAGTTAATGCTCCTTCTACGAAATAATATCATGTTCCATATGTATAGGACTAGTACACGTAAGACATAGGGTGTTACACCCTTGGGATACCAATAATATGGGATCGACCCATGCTCGGTGATTCTTCCACCCTTGGAATACCACCCATCAACAAACAACTTCAACTTATCTTTTATTTACTTATGAAATGATTCTTTTTGTGGTTATAAATTTTAGAGCTGTAGGAATATAGACATAACATGTGACATGTCACAATCATGAAAACAGTACCACAATGAAAAGAGTAGGTTACACAACTAATGAATTACGTAATAGATGAAACAACACGTGGACTTTATTTAGCAACAAAAGGAACTAATGTATTTTGGTATCCAAAGTACGTATGCAATTTAACAATAGCTATGCATGGGAACATATGAACATATTAAAGAGTGGATACTCGGTCACTAGTTATGTTTGAGTTCGTAAGTGCCTCTTTGTGTCAAGGAAGAACCTAGATTTTATGCCGAATAATATGAAACGAGCACCCTTACATACCTCATCGTACTACCTTGTTGTTACCTCAAAGTAACCTCCTTTTCGCCCCCAAATATTTGTTTATAATAGAGTAGGTGAGAAAACTAGTATTAGCAGCTTAAACATGTCTTGGCAGTCTAATCTCAGAAAAGAAAACAACTCTCGGGCAGTAAGCTTGTAATTATTAATCCAAGAGTATTCATTCAGCCTTTCCACTTTTAATCGTATTTTCTAATACATATTCTCATGTAAATGTCATATCCATCTTGTTTTAGTCCCATAACAGTCTTACAATAGCTCACAAAATACAACGCATAACAACTATACACAACACACAAGTAGGCAATATAATATTACGTCCTTTTGCTATATTTCGACGTCAACATTCCCAAATCTGCTCCAACCTCAACCAAGATGTCCCCATTATATTTACACATAAAAATAGTCCTAAAATAGTCCAAAAGTAGATGGCGGATGTGAGACAATAATTTGCAATTACCAGCCCACAAGTTCCTACTAAAAGCACAATTAAGATATCATCCAAGAACTCATTTTTTGCGGAAGATAAAAATGGTGCAACAGCCTTCTTAGATTACTACAGAACCAAACTTTGTTAAAAACATAAACCCTACTTCATAATCCAGCCAACCAAGAAGAAAGAAGCCTCTTAATAAACAAGAGAAGTGTATAATAATCTTTGGAACACATGTTGTCCAATATTTTCCACAAGCATAACCAGCATACTCCTAATGTTTTTTTATAGAAATATTATACTAAATCATAGGTATTTCTACTTACCTTAGCCTTCAAGGATTAGGTCTTCTTCAAGAACCTTAAAGTTTTGTTGTGGCTGCTTTGTAAAAGAAAGAGAGAGCAAGAAGAAACTTTGGAAAAAATCTGGTTTTTGGCTACGTTAAAATAACTTGAAGTTGTTGGTTTGTTACTCATTTTAAAGGTACACTGTTGGATGAATTTCGTGAATTTTTCAAAAACAACCACCTAGTGAAACATAATAGGTTAAAATAGCCACAGTTTAGAAAATTACATTATATAGCCTTTTCGTGTATTGTTCTTTGTATAAAACAGTATTAGACTAATATTTTATACAAAAAAGAATAGCTGACATTAAATGTTCATTAATTGTTGATTGGATACAATAAAGGAAACGTTCCTTTAAATAATGGAAGGTAAATATATGCAATAATTATTACCTATTATGAATCTCTAAACATAAATCTGAAAAAGGAAAAATATTTGGAGACAAGTAATGCTGTAAAAAAAACGCTGATCTATACCAATTCTATTGAGGTAAATTTGATTTTTTATTTTGTTTTTTATACGTTTGATCCTATGAATTCATGGTATTATACGAATTACTAAAAATCGTGATGAACAAATATTGCGGTTTATTTGCATTTGAAATTCTTGCCCTTCTTTGTTAATAGCAATCTCCATTTTATACGAAAAAAGATTTTTAGTTGTCTTTATTTGTTGATTTTTGGATCGTAGGAACATGTAGCAGTACTGGTGTTACTGGAATGATGTGTGCATTAAAATATTAATTTTGTTGTATCAACTGGAGTTGATATTGTCGTTCGTGATTGCGCATATATGTATTTATACGGTTGATTAATATATATCTAACATTACGATAGATAAAAGATGAATAATTTATACATCAGATATATTATGTAAGTATAAGTTGTTCGTCGAAATGAATGAAATCACATGCAAACTGTTGAATATATATGTACCCAACCAAATTTTGTGTGTATAAAAAATAATTTTTGTGTATATGTAAATGTTTTTTAATTGAATATTTTGTGTGTATATATATATATAAATGGGAATTCCACTGTGTGTATATGTATATACTGCAGTGTATAAAATTGAAGTACAATGAATATCATTGATTCAAATCTAGAATCTGCAGTGTATAAAATTGTCTGAAATTGTATAACTTTTTTATGCAATTGTATAAAAACACATCTTAAACGTGTCCAGGTATAAAATTTGTATAATTACTCATACACATCTTAAAATATATATTGCAATTGTGTATATACTTGCATTTGCGTTTGTGCTTATGCAGTTGTATAATGTGTTGGCAAAAAACACAGTTGTAAGTGTATAATTACTCAAACAGTGTGCTTGTATAACAAAAGTGTATAATAGTATAACTTATACATAAATGCTATACTATAACTTATACATAATAATACAATTTAAATACCATTCACTTTACATAAATGGTATATATAAAAAATGTATAATAATATCATTTACATCTTACATAAACAGTATACATAAGTGTATACCTTGTGCTTTTAATTTGAAAGTATAATTTTTTTTTACAACCAAATTTTTTTTAATACACACAAAAAGAAATTACTTTCATATTTATATGCTTACCTAAAAGTCAAACGGTTTTTTTTCTAACAATATTTTTACAAAAATAAAATAAACTTGAACCTCGTTATCCTCTCCGATTTCGTTTGGTTTGTTAAAATCAGAGTCGTCTCCATTTTTCTTTGCTTCGTCACTGCCGGAATCCAGATCCACATCTTTCATCTTCCTTTTGGAAGTGCTTGGCCGATGAACATTATCAATTCGCTTCTTGGATCTAATTTTTACACTAGCCTTATCTCTTGCAATGCTTCCTGCAATGGGCTCATCCTCTTGGGTTATACCCAACGAAAAAGACGGCAAATCATCTATACTAAACTTATCATGCAAATCTATACCTCTAGTGATCCTCTTAGATGATGATTCGTCGGCCATTGTAGTGTAAGCTTGTGATTTATCCGGCTGTTAGAAAAATTTAGAGTTGTGCGCTTTATGAAAAAAATGGGGGAAAGTGAAATAAAAAAAAATTTAAGAACCACCAAAAAATAGAATTAAAACTGAATGAAAATCTGGAAGAATATGCAGAGAAGATTAAAGAGAAGAAAATGGAAAGATACAGAGAGATTGAAGGAGAAGAAAATGGAAAGAAATCTTTGAAATTGTGTATGGAAGAGAGAGAAATAAGAATGTTTGAAAAGTTTTTGGTTTTATACAAATTGGGTTGGGACCACGAATTTGTAACCATTTTTTAAAAAAAGGTTGGTTATTTTGTGTAATTTTTTAAAACTGTAGTTAACTTATGTGATTTTGTATTTAAGGTTTGCTCATTTATGAAATTTTCCCATGAATTTCCCCTTTAATTTAAGCCATATTTTAGCAAGGTGGTGATGCACCTACTTGGACCTTTCACTTGGACCTTATTGGGCTCCAATTTGATGGGCCATGGCTGCCAATTTTTCTCTTTTCCCTTTCACCTAGTTTGGGCCCAAATCATCAAGTAGGTTGTGAGTGTACTTGGGTCTTTTTTCTATTCATCTTAGGCTGAAAATATTGTCCCTTTACGATGTTAAACCACGGGGAAAAATTACACCTTTAACTTGGGCTCTATTCATTATCGGACTTGAACAGATTCGGTGTTGGGCCCCGTCTCCGTCTACCTAGTCTATTTAAGCTAAGCACGTAGGTGACTCACCTGTTAGCTTGCAAAGTCCTATCAGCACCTCATTTCTTTCATTTTGTTTAAGGCCGCGATCTCCTCAATTTGGCTTAAAACTTAGATACACTCACTTGTCTTAAGCATTAGACATAAATAAAGCCCTCCAGTCTAAAAGTTAGGCACTTTTAAAGTTAATGCTCCTTCTACGAAATAATATCATGTTCCACATGTATAGGACTAGTACACGTAAGACATAGGGTGTTACATCCTCCCCCCCCCCCCGGAACACTCGTCCCAAAATATTAGCATAATTGGATATGTTAAACAACTTTAAACCTTCATTTAATCAAACTTTTGACAACATAATAAGGATTCAAACTCCCGTACCTATCAACACCCAAACTCTACATCTTGGAATTCCTCTTTAGCTTCAAATAAATAAGGGTACTTAGATCTCATCGCTTTTTCTGCCTCCCACGTTATCTCTTCTACTTGCTGGTTCCTCCAGTGTACCTTTACTAAAGTTATTTCCTTATACCTTAGCTTTTTAACTTGATGATCTTGGATAGCAATAGGTACAACTTCATAGGTGAGATTTTCATCAACTTGCACTTCTTCAATAGGAGGCATACGAGATGGGTCACCTATGCATTTTCGAAGCACTGAGACATGAAAAACTAGATGAACCATTGAAAGCTCCTAAGGTAGCTCTAATTCATATTAAACCTGTCCAAGCCTTTTAATAATCTTATATGGCCCTATGTAACGTGGGCTTAGTTTTTCTTTCTTACAAAATTTTATAACACCATTCATTGGGGACACCTTTAAGAATACCCAATCTCCTACGGAGAATTCCACTCCTCTCATTCTAGCATCCGGATATGATTTGTGATGATTTAGGGCTATTTCTAGTTGTTGTTGTATTACCTTGACTTTTTCCATGGCTTGTTGGACTAGATCTGGCCCAAGCAAGGTGGATTCACCCACTTCAAACCATCCGATTGGTGACCTACATTTCCCTCCATACAGAGCTTCATAAGGTTCCATCTTGATGCTTGAATAGTAGCTATTATTTTAGGCAAATTCAATAAGTGCAAAATGGTCCACCCAACTACCCTTGAAGTCCAATACACAAGCCCGCAATATATCGTCAAGTGTTTGAAAGGTGCGTTCTGCTTGACCACCTGTTTGAGGGTGGAAAGTTGTACTCAAATTCACTTTGTATCCCTAAACTCCTTTGGAAGGACTTCGAAAACATTGTAGTGAATTGAGCTCCCCGATCTGATATAATGGAGATTGGGACCCGATGTAGCCTAACCATCTTTTTGAGGTATAACTTTGCATACTCTTTAGTTGTATAATCACTGTTAACTGGCAAGAAGTGTATCGACTTTGTAAGTCTATCAACTATTACCCATGTGGAGTCAAACTTCTGAAATGAGCGAGGCAACCCAGTAACAAAATCCATGTTAATCATATCCCATTCCCACATTGGAAGCTCTATACATTGCATATAACCTCCCCGCTTTTGATGCTGTACTTTGACTTGTTGGCAATTCGGACATTGAGCCACAAATTCTACAAGGTCCTTTTTCATGCCTCCCCACCAAAATCATTCCCTTCAGGTCAAGATACATCTTAGTTGATCCTGGATAAATGGAATATCTTGAATAATGGGCTTCTTCCATTGTCCTCCTTCTCAGTCCATTAATATTAGGAACACATAATCTATTTTGGTAATAAAGTACTCCATTTTGTGTAAGTTCAAAGCCCTTAATCGTACCCTGACTCACCTTCTCCTTAAGTCATCATAGAACATAATCCTTGAACTGCTTTTCTCTTACCTCCATTACCAATGAAGACTCTGTAACATTATGCACAACAACCCCTTCCTCTGGAGTTTCAAGGAGGCGAACTCCTGAATTGGCTAGTTGACGTAGATCCTTAGCCACTCCCTGATTTACCACGGTCTGATCACCAATATTCGTGATTTCCTTATGACTTAGAGCATCCGCTACCACATTTGCTTTCCTTGGATGGTATAGTATATTAACGTCGTAATACTATATTTGCTATATCCATCTCCGTTGTCTTAAATTTAAGTCTTTCTATTTAAAGATGTACTGTAAGCTCTTATGATCGGTATATATGTCAACATGAACCCCATGCAAATAGTGGTGCCCAAGTGATGAACTCAATATATATAAGCAGTATAGTAACACACAAACTTCAATCTAAAGGCATACATCATCTTGAAATCATGCATAGATACCCACACTACTCTTTAATGTATATTAGATAGTTATCAAGCAAACCGATGTAGATCAATACATGTGATAGCGCAAATATGACAAGCAAGGTAAACACAGATAAGCAACAATAACTGAAATAGCCTAAAATCCATATTGTAATGCAAGTTCCCTCACAAAAAGAAGTCTCATATCCCACTCATGCTAGTATTTTCAAATTTGATACTTCGGACTAAAAAGAATCTTTCACACTCACAATAGATATTCAAACACTGTGCTCAATACCATATGATTGCCCCTATACAAATAACTTTGACCTTTGACTACTTGGACTAGGATCACTATAGAACTTTCTTGGCTTGTAACGTAGGCTTAGGACATTTTAGTATGACGTTTTAGGAACATAGTGTCTAATGGCCCTCCTTAACACTGCATTATTCTAAACTTTCGTCCTACCAATACTATCATTTTTCAACTCATTATCCCCTTCTCCTATTTCAAGCTTTTCTGTGTGCCTTACTCACATTTTTAGCTTATTGCCTCTTATTTTTACATTCTTTTGCTTTTCAGCTCATAGTTTAGGCATCTATTTATTTTTCTTGCACCCACAACACATTTTCCCTCTTTTTCATGTATCACTAGCTTTCATCCCATTTAGTACAATTTTTCCTTACACTAGTTACACTCAACTTAGGCTTTTGGCCTACGTTGAGGTGCATAATATCTAACTTATGAAGCACGACCACTTTTGGTTGCATCCCACAACTTAAGCTTTTTGTCTCAGTCAAGGTGCACAATATTAAAGAAAGGATCAGGGCTAAATTCAGCATTTCACATTCAACAGGGAAGGGTAATTTAAGTTTTTACAAAGAAAAGGGTACATGCAAAGCTCAAACATTGGGATCAAGAGATACATCAAGCATTTAGTTGGTCATTTAGACTAAGTGGACTATATAAACAATGACCTAAGATCCTTTCCTAACCAACTAAACCTACAGTCTATGTCAGAGTAACAGGGCAAGTTCGGAATTGAAACAAAAGTACAAGAATTAAGCAAAGAAAGCTTGCACACGCCTGGCACTAATTACAATATCAATATAGACTCTCAAATCATGCTTTTCATTAGAATTAAACCTCAATTATCAGAACAAGCACTGTCAATCATCAATATCACATGGTTGTTATCAAGACTATCTAACAAAAATTTGGTGGGTATTATTTTTCACAAAAAACTAACATATGGCATAGACTTTAGTACTACACGCTACTAATACTACCTACACATCCTAAACGTGTTGATTTAACATAAAATTAATGTCCTTAGGGAAAGAACACAGGCAAGAAAACCCCTTAGACTCAAAATTTAGGATAGTTATAGGCCATAGTTACTCAGATTTCAGTAAACCCTATAACTAGCCACACCACATTGAAAAAAAGTTTGTATTGTCCTCAATTCATAGAATATAACAATATTAAAGTATAAAGGATAAAAAGAACCTACTTGGGTATGTAACCGCTAGTCTCCATCTTGGGTTGCCTTCCAAGTAGCACCTGATTTATTATCGCAACATGACTTGGAAAACTTGGTTACTCAGACTTCACTAAGTGCCCAAACTTCTATCTTAAAGTCATCGGACCTCTTCACCGACTAACAGATTTTGAAGATGACTTCCATATCATTCAATCGAAGCTTGAGTTGGCCTGATTCCATATCCACTAGTGCTCACTCAGTGGCTAGGAAGGGCCTTCCCAAGATGATGAGGGCTTTAACGTCGACTTTGCAATCAAGGATCACAAAGTCTGTGGGAAATATGATTTTTTTCACTTTGACAAAGGACATCATGCAATATCCCCACAAGCTTCTTTGAATTCCATTCAGTTTCCTTTACTTGATCGAAGAGCCCCAAATTCAGTTCTCTTTCAAATCCAATTTTGGCCTGCAGTAATGTAATCGGGATTTCATCTCCTAAATTCTTTTTTCTATGAAAGCAAGGTGAATGGGCAAAGCCAGGTGCTCTTATTTTACGACGGTAGGGACGATTGCTTCCATTACTGACCAGAAAGACACCACGAGAAAACTAAGCCTACTGGAAATGGCACTGAGACAGGCTTTATCACAGGATTGAATCTGCCCGGACTTGATTTGATGATCCGCCCTTTCCATGGGATTCCATTCCATTAAGGCATTCATTCCCTTCATGTAAAGGAAGAGTTCAACAGAAGTCATCTCTCTGACACTGGCTGTTCTTTCTACCTAAACTTGCGGCTTCTTTCATCAAAGATAGGTGTGAGCTAATTTTCTCGCTAAACCCCTTTACTTAGAGTCAAGTGGCTAAGCCTCCTCACAAAGGGGGTCGCAGTGACCAGGCCCGGGCGACTGTTTACCAAAAACACAGGTCTCCGCAAAGTCGTAAGACCATGTATGGGGGCTGACGCCTGCCCAGTGCCAGAAGGTCAAGGAAGTTGGTGACCTGATGACAGGGGAGCCGTCGTGCACATTTGTGAGACCTTAGTTTTATAGTTTTTTCAGCTTTCATGTATTTGTAGGAATAAGAGCTCTCAAACCTAGCTTCTTGAATATCGGAAGAGGCATTAGATTGATGTTGGCGCCTAAATCACATAATGCCTTTTCGAATTCAACCTCTCTAATGGCGTATGGTGATGCTCTGGGATCTTCTCGCTTTTATGCTAAGGACCTTGTTGCTATCACATTATAATGCTAAAGCTCATGGGAGAGCTCCTAGCTCATCCAGTTCGCCCTATGGTGACTAAGTCCTTCATGAACTTTGCATACCCAGACATCTTCTCCAATGCCTCAATGAGAGGGATGTTGATGGAGAGTTGCTTTAGCATAGAGATGAAGTGCTGAAATTTACCTTCCTCCTCCTTTCTTTTGAGTCTTTGAGGAAAAGGAGGAGAGGCCTAGGAATGGGTTTCAACTTCTATGGCATCACTGCTGCATCACTCACCCCATCCTTGGAACGAGAATCTCTGATCTCTCATCCTTGCTCTTAACCATCTCCTTACAAACATCATTATCATCAACTTGCATCGGAGGGTCAAAGGTCTCTTTGCCACCACGTGTAGTCACTACCATAAATTGCCCCTCATTTTTTGGGTTCTAAACTGTGTTTCTGGCAATGTACCATTTTGACATTGGTTTAATATAGTTGACATCTGACTGAACAACTACTCCAGCTCTTTGATAGCAACAAAATGAGACTTGATTTTCTAATTAATGCCAGATGTCAACTTTTATCTCTTTCAAGGTCTCATCCTAAGTGTCAGCCTTCTTCAACAATCAATCGAATATCTCTTCAATTCGAAAGCTACCGGCACCAAAGTTTTGATTATGAGGTAGTACATACAGACCATTTCTGCAATCATCTCTGCATCCCCAAATAACATCTCTGTCCTGTCCCCTGTTCTTGTCATAGTATCCTCTTCAATTATTGTCTCTAAATCCCTATCAAAGTTTTGACCTTGGTTCCCTTGACCATAGTGCCAATAGTCCTGATTAGACCCTTGGGCGTTGGTCTGAAAACCCGCCATCTAATCAGTGACAAAGAAATTTTTCCTCCTCGTAGTAAGGCTCCTTGTACATGGGTGCTCATGAAAGCTGATGAGCTACTGTATTCACACGTTCTTGGCTCTGATTCATCAACAACTCCACATTGGCACTAATCTGAGAAAGCTTTTGTATTATATCCTTATTTATATTTGCTTGCGCCGATCTAGTACTAATTGAGAATGAGCTCTTAGTTGTTGACTTATCTCTCATCCCCCGTGCACAATTCATATTGACCACTTTCTCCAACCTTTCAGCTATCACCAAAAATGGACAATCTAAAAACGAGCCTCCTATGATAGTGTCAGCAACAACTTGGCTATTTTCATCCAAGGCTCGATAGAAGATTTTTTACCAAGGCATCATCCACTATCTTGTGGTCAAGGACACTCCTCACGCACTTTATGAACCTCTCCCATGTAGTGTTGATAAAATCACTAGGCAATTACTTAAAGTTGTTGATCTGGTCCTTCAACTTCAGCTTCTTTGCCTTAGAAAATACCTCTCCAAAAAGGCCTTCTACATTTCTGCCCAGGTGGTGATTGAACTCTGTGATAGCTTGGGTAACCATAGCGTTGCATCGTCTGTCAGAGACAATGGTAAAATGCAGCCCAACGACATCCATGGACAGATTTTGACTTCTCATCATACTCTTGCATATGATAACAATATTGTGTAGATGGTTATGCGGATCCTCTAATGGTAAGTCCATGAATTACTCGCTACTTGCAGCATTTGGAATAACCCACTCAAAATGATGAACTTTGTGTCATCTAGTAATTGAGATAACATAATAGCTCCAGTGACATCCATCGCCATTGGACCAAGTCGGTATTGATTCCATGTGTGAGCCGCAACTTAGAGATCTTGTGGTGGTGGATTAACATCCTCAAGTAGAGGTGGGTTATTAATATTATTGTTTTGGTTTAGTTCTACATTCACTATCTCGTTTGCAGTGTTGCTTGCATTGTTTTGGGCTATTTTCTTAGTGTCTTCTGGATCTCAAGGTAGAAAAGAGTCAAGGGTCTGCCTTGACTACGACTGTTGTGCATACACTACACCTGCAGGCTGAAATTATCTGTATCCATATCATCCTTTAGCAAGTATACAACAACACAAAAAAGAATCATTGCTTATCAGTTTATCTTCTTTCTAGTGTTTCTTCAAAAAAGTCAAAATAGTCTAGGCAAAACTTTGATAGTTTTACTAAATCTAACATTGTGTCAAGACTTGTCGTTTTCTTCCATCACCGATGGTACGTAAGCAAGCCTCATACTTTTTGCAAAAACCATCTTATTATGATTGAAATTAAGGGTTCAGAGTATATTTCAATCTATTGGACTCGAACATGGATCATAACTATTGTTCTATCGAAATTATGTAATGACCTCAAAGGTCATCTTTTATATTTTTAATCAAATTAACATTTTTCCCTTTCCAAAAGTTACCTAGAGTTATTTTTGGTCAAGTCTAAAAGTCAAATCTTGAAAAGCTTTTAAAAAATTGGAGTTTTACAAAAGAAAGAGTTTTAAAAGGTTTAAAGTTGAAAATTTTGAGTCTTGAGGTCATTATGAGATTCGTGAGTCGGAATTTGATTATGCCAATTCTATCGGCTTTGGAACGTCGAGTTTAGTCTAGGAGAACTAGCAGAACTGCATTTGGAATTAAAATGGAGATTTTAGGCCCAAAGTTGTATTTTTTTCATTTTGGATCATAAGTTTGACTTTGGTCAACATTCGGAGTTTGGAGCTTTGGACCAAAATTTCGACAGTTCCAATGGTTTTGGATGATAAAACTAATGCTAGAAATGACTTTTTTATAATTTTTAGAACTTCCGTCAATATTTTGAGTTTTTTAGTTCGAAACTAATATCAATAATCCTTCTCGGGTTCTGGGCCACGAAGGTTCCGAATTTGAATTGTCACAGTTTTATTAAGTCTAGAACATCATTTCTAGTAAAGTTCCATATTTGGTTTGTGTTCATGGGGTTCCGAAAGTCTAGTTCCTATTTTGTATATGTTGTGTTGTGCTGGTCTTTGCTATTTCTGGTGCATCTGACATCAATGCTCCGCGTTCGTGCCTCATTGATTGCATTTGGGAAAGTCAATCAGTGTAGACCTCCGTGTTCAAGGAGATTAATCAGCCAGACCTCCGTATTCATGGGGTAATTGTCGCATTCGCGGAGAGTTATTTCTCTTAGCTTTCACGTTCGCGGAGCATAAGCTTCCGTGAAACAATAACCTCTTTTAAATAATGCTTTTTAATCAACTTTCACCATTTTCAACACTCCAAACTTTATTTTAGAGAGGGATTTCGAGATTTTCAAGGCAAATCGATTGAGTAACTATTTTCTAACCTATTTCATTGACTTCCATTGATTAATTTGTGTTTTTAACTTATGATTTTAGGATTTTAATTGTGGAATTTGGGAATTTTTCGGACCTTGATTTCCAAACTTTAATTGATGATTTCTCTCATCTTAACTCTTTTTCCGAAATAGTTTTCGCCATTGAACTCCTTATTACTTGGGGAATATTTTCATATACTAAATTTAACATTCTGACTACTTTTTTGTTATGGAATTATTGACCATTTAACCCTTTTACTCCAAATTGATTGATTTTAATGTTATTAAATTCATTATGTGATTGTGATGCTATGTTTGAATAGATTTTGGTGATTTGGAGTATCGTCGAAAGGGAAAAGCTTTGGGTTTGACTTCATTCATGACTTTATCTAAGGCAAGTGGACTTCTAACCTTTTGTTAAGTATGATTAAACCTTGTATGCTCCTTTGTGCATGTGATTGAGTACTTTAGGATAAAATTATATCATGTTAGGCTTGATCATGAGATAGGACTTGAATAATTGCCTAAATGGTGATCTATTGGCTTGTGGGTTAATTATGGATTCGTGATATGCACATATATATGATCTTGTTGGTTGTTTAATTTTGATGTGAGATGAATCTTATTGCAACACCTCTTACGTGCCTCGAAAAAATGCCCTATAGTGTATTTCTTGGATATCTCAAAATCCATGGATGATTTTGCAAATCCGACTTCGTATTCATTTTTAGGGGGCAAAATTGTGTAGGAAAGGAGTAGTTTTTGATTTTTAGATGACCCATAGCAAAAAATAATTTTTTGGGCGATTCGAGGCTTAATTCGTAAGTGTGTGACCAGTCCATGACACAGATTTTCTTCCACTAGTGCAAAAATGGCCTGAACTCATTCCTATGCCAAAACAGGGAAAAAATTGAACATCGTACGAAAATGTACTACTCTATAACAAGTCCATGTCGCGGACTTATCGCGCTCTAGTTCAAAAAGTTACTTAAATTTCCTGCTTCTCTTAAGGGTAATTGGGTAATAATCCAATGCCTATATACACAGGAATACCTTACTTTTCAGTCATTTCATGCCCTAGAACACTCAAAAACCCTCCCAAAAGTCATCATAATTCCTCACAATTCCCCCAACTAAATTCAAGATATCTCAAGGACTTGCTTTGGATTTGAAGGACCCAATTCAAGCCCAAGTCTTCCTCAACCTTTCCTTCTAGAAACTCCAAGTTTAAGGTATGTGGGCTTCATTCATAGGAATTTTTCCACCCATGAAGTCAATCCTTCTCATCTTGTCAAATTTCTTGATTTTAAGATTTAATAATTTATGGGTAAACTCTATTATGCAATTATACACATGAATTGAGTTTGGATTCTCCAAGTATTGATTGATTAAGTATGAATGTCTATTGAAGGATTATTTCATGAGTTGTTTTATATATATTGAAGTTATGCATGATGTGAACTATGTAAACTATGCAAGATTGTGAACTTTTGAGATGGATTTCATCATACCCAAATTGGGGTTTCTACTAAAATGTTGGTGGATTGATTTGAATGACTTTCAAATGAATTGATTTTACTTTTCCCATGACTTATACTTTTGAATTGCATGATTTTAAGCACATGTACATATACCCACCAAGTTGACTAAATTTACATGACAAAGATTCCTATGTTGGTGAAAGACTATTGCACGTTTTGCAAGACAAGTATGATAACATAAATTATGGGCTCCTAAGCATGCATTTAGCTCATGAAAAGTTTCTATGATTTGTAAGTAAGATGTTGTGCCCTTATACTATATTCTACCCTCTTGTGAATGACTACTGTCTACATGAAGGGGTCAAGTATGATAAGTGTTTTGCCCTCATGTACAAACTAATGCTCATAAGAAGGGGACAATTATATTGCAAGTCCTACCCTCATGAGTAAAGTAATGTCCGCTAGAAGGGGTCAAGTTTATAATGTTTCACCCTCTAGTATAAGGAATATGCTCACTTGTAGGGGTCAAGTATATGAATGAGCTATTCATTCCATGTTATCATGTTTTTACAAGTCATTCAAGTTATGATTAAATGTATGATTATGTAAAGTATTTCGTGGGATTAGACTTAGCACCGAAAGAGACTGAAGGTGGGGGCTCGACCCAAGGGGTCCTTATATAAAATCTTGGTCTTTTAACTATGTGGCACCACAGGTTCATGCTATTTGTCCTAAATGGACTTTCACTAGTGGATCCAACTACGTTAAGTTACCCATTATATGGGGTCAAGTTTGGTTTACCTTTGCAAGTAGACTACTCCTATTTTGGTGAGGAGGCAAACAGCGGGATTCCAAGTAGTAGCTCGCTTGGTCTTATATGATAGTTAAAGTCTCCTCCCACATATGTATGATATGTTATGCAAGTTTGACTATCTTCATGCATGTTTTAGCTTAAGCATTGATCATACATGTCATATTGGTCTTATATCTATTGATTATAATTATGCATCTTGTTAATTATGGATTATGTCATTGTTGCATTGCACCCTGCATACTTAGTACATTTTAAGTACTAATGCATACTTATTTGCCTACATGATCTGACCATGTAGGGACTGGAATTCCTATTCATCCTCCTCCTCCGTGTGACTAGCAGAATATTTGAAGAATACTATTGGTGAGTCCTCCATTCTGAGGATAATATCCACTTCACTTTCATGCTTATGTTAAGACTTGACTGTTTTGGATATTTATCTTTTGAGGGTAAGCCCGGGATATGTCCTAGCCCCCATTCCATTTGTTCTAGAGGTGTCGTTAGATATGGATATTTATGTATTGAGATTGACTCCTATTATATTTACATAATTATGAAAGATTTCCCTTAGTCCCTTTATCCCCTTCTATGCTTGTTATATCTTGAGGATGTGATGGAAGTCCCAAGTCCCTAAAACATCCCCATAGAGTGAGTCATATTTTCAAGTCCCTTAGACTTCATTTGTTATGTGATTCATGCAAATCCTCTTCCCTATTACATCCCCATAGCTTGAGTCCAAAGTCCCACTTCCCTTAGAACTAATTGTTACTTGTTTGTCGTTTAATCATGCTTCCGCAACCAAGTATGTGCAAATGATATGCTAAGAGGCTTGTTTGGGTTTCCTTCGAGTTTCCTATTTGCCGTGTCACATCTAGGCCCTAGGCTTGGGTCGTGACACTTATATTGTGATACCACTAATATAGGCATTGATGATATTGATACTTTGATAATACTAAGATCATTCTGGTGTTGACACTGTGATATCATTGAAATCATGCACTTTGCATCCTCTATTATCTATTTATTTGATGCTTGTGATAGCTACGACCGAAGGATGAATAATGTAACATGTGGGTCGGTGGCCAAGGTCTCTACCAATCGACTGAGGTTATATTCTAGCGGCCCGAGGTCATTTTCGAATGAGTGAGCATTAGTCGAGGTCTTTGCCGGCAATGTTCACGAATACATAATCCTTGTGTGGCCCCCATGGGTTTCGGTCAGATGCAATCAATGGTGTGTATCATAGAATAGACATGCATCACGAGTATGTGACATTACATCGCATTATATATATATATATATATTGGAGATATTATGCTAGTTTTCTTGTTAGTGTTTTGGCATATAGTTTTCTTGTATCCCTTCCCCCGGGGAATTATTTTGTTAGTGTTTTGGCATACAGTTTTCTTGTACCCCTTCCCCAGGGTAATTATTTGATTGTTAACCTTGATTTTTTTCCATAAATATTTGATATTTTGTATATAATGATTGTATTATTGCTTAATTAAATCACTTTGTTCGTGTAATAATAACTCTAGTAGTATTGCTTAATTGAATTTATAGCTGCTTTCTGTGGATTATACATGTACTAGGTATTTGTGTCTTTCGAGATGTGTATGTCCTCAATAAACTTATTACTATCAAACCGAAAAATTAAAAAAAAAGAAAAACCAAAACGATCTGTATCGACAATAACCAAACTGACAGTTATTTTTTTCATTTGGTTTGGTTTGGTTTGGTTTTAGAAATTTAAAAACCAACTAAATTGGGTTGGTTATGGTTTTAACTAATAACTGATCCAAACCGAACCATGAACACCACTAGTCACAAATGTTACTTAATCTTTCTAATAAGTTCAAATATCCAGAGTAAGGTCGTTGAAGAACTGTCCCCAAAATTTTCTTGCCTAAATGGAACTATGCGTCAAAATGTTACTTAATCTTTCTAATAAGTCCAAATATCGAGAGTAAAGTTGTTGAAGAACTATCCTTTTGGCCTCGTTTTATAGCTCCCACCATCTAGTTTGACTTTAGCTAAACTGTACATATAGTAGTCTTAGTGAGCTTAAGGAGGTTTTCTTAACATATTTGATAAGAAATAGAGAAAAGATTTGGAGATTGCGTGAAAACAAAGGTTAAGTTCAGGTATTTGGATAAATGTGTTTGTAGGACACTCATGTCATAGTATTGTATTTGCACGCTTATTTAGGTAGGAGTTTAACCCAGTACACTCACAACACTCTTCCTTGGTTGGTTGCATGCCTGTTGTATGTAGCAAGTGTGTTGCTTATGTAGCTTATCCAGTGACTTATAAGTGACTTGTTGAATACTTTTGTCAGTTAATCATTTGGTTCTGCCAGTTGGTTATTTGGTTTTACAATTGTGTTTTGTGCAATGTTGCCCTAAGATGCATAAATGGAGAAATATGATTATTGTGGATTCATATAGCCGATCCCAACTTGTTTTGGGTTGAGGCTTAGTTGTTGTTGGTTATTTTGTTTTAGAAATCTAGGGCCAATGTTTTATTTTTTCCAACAAAATTTAGTTGATTTTGATATGTTTGGTTCTCTCCATACATATTGATCAGAACATGGAGTGCATGTTCATTATCACTAAGAACTGTCATGGTATTTCGTGGATCATTACTCTCCCAAATGGTTGAATCCATAGGGGGATTACTAATTTTGTGGCTATGTCTGACCTGCTCAAGCTGCAAGGGTCTACAACCATAGAGGCAAAAAGATAGCCTTAAATGTAATTGTGCTTATTTATGTATTTACATTATTGTCCTTGGCAGTTATAGAATGAATATTTTGTGCTATTTATAGTATTATTAGAAAGAAGGATGGGGTTTAGTGGTTCCGTCAACTGAGAAATCACATTATAAAAGTGAGATAAGCTTCTGAACAGATTGTAAATGGCTAACAAAAACACTCTGAGAGGCTGATGTGAGCATAAAAAGGGCGGTATTAGTATGGAGTCAGCAGCTGGTCCCAAGGAGGTTGGACTTCTAAACGGTTGTGTAATGGGTCATTTTGATAAGGAGATCCAGGAAAAACCCACGCTGGCAGACATTAGAAAATGGATGTCTAATAACTGGAGAGCAGTTTTTAAAGTGAATATTTTTAAAATGTTGGGAAAACTTCTCAGGTTTTTCGACAACTTTGCTTAGTTGTTGGTATAACTAATGCAATTTTCCAACAGCTTTTGTTGTTGTTGGAAGAAATAACTGGACAATTAAAAGAGTTGGTCCAACAACTCATTTGTCACTTTTATTTAATTGAAAGACTTAAAAGTCTTTTAAACTCTTGTCACCTTTATTTAATTAACGACTTAAAAGGCATTTTCAGTTCATTTTTCCTCATTACTGTGTAGAGCATGATCCTTTTCCCAAAGTTAAAAGCAGGTCTAAAATGGTTGAAACAAGAACATCAATTTAGAATCAGTAAACTTCCATAAGAGGATACCCAATGGAGCATCAATCTTTTCTCATTTGATTTCCATAAGAGGCCACACAATTGAGCAGCAATCTTTCTCCTTCTCCTGAAACCTTCTCTTCAATATCCATAGTTTGTTTGATTAAGTGATGCATTGTATTCTGCATCTTAATTGAGCAGAAGAGGATCAGCATAGGTAATTTGCACTATCTGGTATCTACCAAATGGTTTTGTGGTAATCACTTGGTTTGAGACACTGATAACGATAGTTGTAGAACCAAAAGCATTTGATCCAAGCACGTTTACAAAGAATCAAGGGATTTTCAACTCCAAAATATCAGTTCATGGGAATAAATGTTATCAAGTTATGATCTCAAGTGCTGGAAACAGTGGGTGAGATAACCAAAAAGTTAGAAAGTTTCTCGCCAGAACACTGTACTTTTCAGGAAAATCGACTGACCTTCTTGAAATAGAGCTCCGGTGGTAGAAAGCATCAGTCGGTGGATGGGTTGAGGTAGATTGAAGTGGGAAAAGTCACAAGTGATAGATTCTCGTCGGAAAGTACAAGTAGTAGAAAGATCTCTCACATGCCTGCACATAAGGTAACTTCTCTGGAAACTCCCTTGTGAGTGCGCATGTAGAAGCTTGTCGGGGCTAGGCTTTTTGGGATCTCGTCGCCGGAAGATTCCAACCTCCTTAGTGTCTTCGGTTGATGTACAACCCTCAGGGGATGTGATTGACATTTCCGAGAGAATATGACATGGTGATGATGTTCTTTCTTCTTCCTGGTATCACTGGTAAAATGCACAATGAGTTATACCTCACAAGAGCTCTGATACTATGTGAAATTGGAACACAGAAGAGTTACTGAGAGAAAAACATTGCTTGATTATTCCCTCAAGCTTCTGAGGTTTAAATAGCTAAACTTACATTCTTTAAGAAAGGGAAGAGAATTAAAATACAGTGCTTGGAAATGATTAAGGAGGAAGTGGTAGTTGTCATTCAAAATTTCCATGATTGAGGATATTTTGAAAGAAAAAAATGCTTTAATGCCACTTTTGTTGTCATAATTCCTAAGAAAAATGGAGCATGTGATATTGAAAGATTTCAGACCTATTAGCCTGATTGGGGTTTCTACAAAATCATCTCAAAGATTCCTAATAGAAAGACTCAAGAGGCAATGCCAAAGTTAGTAGATGGCCAATAAATGGCCTTTATAAAGGGTAGGAGAATTATGAATGCCATTTTGATGGCCAATGAACATGTAGATGTGAGAATCAAATCCAAAGACCCAGTAATTCTTCGCATGCTAGACATAAAGAAAGCTTATGATCTGTTGAATTGGGAATGTCTGTGGAGTACATTCAGGAGGATGGGAATGGACGAGGTTTTGGATGACTACAACGAAGTTCTTTGTTTTGATTAACGGTTCAACGTCTGACTTTTTTTCCCTCTAAGAAGGGATCGAGACAAGGAGACCACCTTTTTCCTTTTCTATTTATCCTAACTATGGGACTTCTAAGTGATATGCTGAAGATTGCTCATGTTAATAACAGAAATAGGGGCTTCAAGGTGAGTAAGGGGAATTCACGGGGAGTTTCTATCTCCCACTTACAATATGCTCATGATAAACTAGTGTTTTGTATTCAGAGAGTAAACAGTTAAAAAACCTGAGGGTTATCTTCATTTTGTTTAAAGCAAAATCTGGACTTCATATCAACTGTGGAAAGTTTTATCTATCCTGTGAATGAATTACCGGAGATCAGTCCCCTGGCAAACATTTGAGGTGGCAAGATAGGTAAACTTCACACCAGCTATCTTGGGATGCATTTAGGAGCTAAGAGTAAATCTTTGAGCATCTAGAACTCTGAGGTGGAAAAGTGTGACAAGAAGCTAGTTAACTGGAGAAGTCAATACTTATCACTAGGTGGTTGAGTCATTCTGATCAAATAGTGTTCTTGATGCCTTGCCAATCTACATGATGTCCCTCTTTGTTATGCCTGGGAAGATCATTTAAAAGTTGGACACCATGAGAAGGAATTTTCCATAGTCAGGTAATAGAGAAGGGGAAAAGAAATTTTGTTATGTTGGATGCGGTTATAACCAACCATAAAAGGGAGGTTTGGGAATTATGAACTTGAAAGCACATAATAAAAGCCTTTTGTTAAAATGGCTTTGATGGTTAGTGTTACAAAATGTATATAGACATCATTCCTAGTAATATACATAGTCATAATTAGCTAGCAGATCTTTAGGAATCCCTTGTAATTACTAGCAGATCTTTAGGAATCTCTCTTTATTTTCTTTCCTAAATTAGCACCTAATGTATTGTATTTATATCTTGTTTACCTATTGAAATAAAGCATCAACTTCTATTCGATTACATGGTATCAGAGCCTATAGGCTCCTTGATCCTGTTTTGGCTTTGTTTGAAAAAAAAAAAAAAAAAAAAGGCAGCTCGATCTTGTTTTGCTGTCTTTCGGGATTCAACATCTAGTGTCATCTAGTCAGTTACTACCTCGAGTTTCGTTTGGTGTTGATACATTGTTTCGAGAACACTTCATCACTTCCAAGTTCCTAGGTTTCTGAAAACTACTTCCAGGATCATATTTTCTTTGTAGCTTCAGCGATTCAGATCTGGTTTTCTATTTGGTGCTGCTGCGATTATCAAGTTCTGTCCAATATTAGTGTTTTGTGGATTTTTTGATTTTGAGCATCGGCTGCAATTATTTTGCTGGGTGAATTGGCTTCTACTTTTTCTTGGAATCTAATATTATTGGGGACCTTTTGAAGCTTGGTTATTCTTAAGTTCTTTATTGAGAAGGAAGTATGGCTACAAATCAGAAGAGTGAGAAAATTTTGGTTTCGGCGGATGAGTTCGCACAATTCTCTCAGTATCAGGAATCCATTAAAGAATTCACTTCAGTTACTACCCTTGTTGATTCAAGGAAAGCATGTTTGGTCTCCTCTCCGAACAACTGGGTGATTGATTCAGGTGCTACAGATCATATGACAGGTAATCCTAATATATTTTCTACCTTTCGATCACACAAAGCACCCTCTCCTGTAACAGTAGCCAATGGGTCAACATGTAACATTGTGGGATCTGGGACAGTCAAAGCAACCTCATCTATTACCCTGGCATCTGTATTAAATTTACCGAAGTTGGCCTTCAATTTGATTTCTGTGAGTAAACTTACCAGAGATCTTAACTGTTATATTTCCTTCTTTCCTGATCATTGCTTGTTTCGTGATCTTGCGACGCATAAGGTTATTGGTAAAGGACATGTAATTGATGATCTATATATCCTTGATGAATATGAGCCTCGATTTGTTGCCTGCTCAAGTGTCATCTCTCCATTTGAAGCACATTGTCGATTGGGACATCCTTCTTTACCTTTATTAAAGAAGCTTTGTCCCCAGTTTCAAAATGTTCCTTCTTTGGAGTGTGAATCATGCCGATTTGCAAAACATCACCGCATCACATTAGCTCCAAGGGTTAATAAGCGAGTTGGGTCAGCTTTTGAGTTAATTCATTCTGATGTTTGGGGACCATGTCCTGTTGTTTCTAAAAATGGATATAAGTATTTTGTCACTTTTGTGGATGATTTCTCTCGGATGACTTGGATTTATTTTATGAAAAGTCGCTCTGAAGTGTTTACTCACTTTTGTGCCTTTAGTGCTGAAGTCAAAACTCAATTCAATGCTTCAGTGCGTATTTTAAGGAGTGATAATGCAAAAGAATACATGTCAGAGTTGTTTCAATCCTACATGAGACAACATGGTATTCTCCATCAGTCATCATGTGTTGATACACCATCTCAAAATGGAGTTGCTGAGAGGAAGAATAGGCATCTACTTGAGACAGCCCGAGCACTTTTGTTTCAAATGAAAGTTCCTAAACAATTTTGGGCTGATGCAGTCTCTACCGCTTGTTTTCTGATTAATCGCATGCCATCGGCAGTGCTTATTGGTAATACACCTTATAATGTTCTTTTTCCAAACAAGACATTATTCCCGGTGGACCCAAAAGTATTCGGAAGTACTTGTTATGTTCGAGATGTACGGCCATCTGTTACTAAGTTGGACCCTAAGGCATTGAAGTGTGTTTTCTTGGGTTATTCTCGTCTTCAAAAAGGGTATCGATGTTATTCGACTGAACTTGGCAAATATCTAGTGTCAAATGATGTGATATTTTCAGAGAGTACACCTTTCTTTTATAACCCTCCTAGTTCTACAAGTCCGGGGGAGGAAGATGAGTGGTTAGTTTATCAGGTTAATCGTGTTGAACAATCAAGTGATGTTACTCTTCCATCTCCTAGTTACTCTATTGAGCACCACTCGACTACTGCGCCTTCAACACATGTTCCAGCAAGACCTCCTATTGTTAAAGTTTATTCGAGGAGACAAGAGACTAATGCTACATGCCCTGCACCAATTCCTCCTTTATCTGATCCTCCTCCATCAGACCCTCCAGAAAATCTTGACCTTCCTATTGCTCTCCGTAAAGGTACACGGACTTGCAAATCCACATATTCTATTGCTAACTTTGTTTCCTATGATCACTTGTCTCCTGCATCTAGATCCTTTATTGCTTCTTTAGACTCTGTTTCTACGCCCAAAAGTGTGAAAGAGGCTTTGCATCATCCCGGATGGTCAAATGCGATGCTTGAGGAAATACATGCATTGGAGGAAAATCACACATGGGATTTGGTGGATTTACCAGACGGGAAGAAACCAGTAGGATGTAAGTGGGTGTTCACAGTGAAAGTTAATCCAGATGGTTCGGTGGCAAGACTTAAGGCCAGGCTTGTGGCTAAAGGATATGCTCAGACTTATGGAGTGGACTATTCAGACACCTTTTCTCCGGTTGCCAAACTCACTTCTGTGTGCTTGTTCATTTCTTTAGCTGCTTCTGAGAATTGGCCTTTACATCAACTAGATATCAAGAATGCATTTCTTCATGGTGATCTTCAAGAGGAAGTATATATGGAGCAACCACCCGGTTTTATTGCTCAGGGGGAGTATAGAAAAGTCTGTCATTTGAAGAAATCCCTGTATGGATTGAAGCAGAGTCCACGGGCTTGGTTTGGCAAGTTCAGTGAGGTAGTTCAGGAGTTTGGGCTGAAAATGAGCAAATGTGATCACTCGGTCTTCTACCGACTATCTGCAGCTGGCAGTATCCTTCTTGTTGTATATGTTGATGACATTGTCATCACAGGAGGTGATTCTGAAGGGATATCTTCCCTTAAGTCTTTCTTGCATACTAGGTTCCATACGAAGGACTTAGGCCAGTTGAAATACTTTTTGGGAGTAGAAGTAAATAGAAGCAAGAGGGGAATTCTTCTATCTCAAAGAAAGTATATTCTTGACCTACTTGCAGAAACTGGAAAAACGGCAGCCAAACCTTGTAGTACTCCAATGGTTCCCGGTGTACATCTTATGAAAGATGATAGCGAGCCTTTTGATAACCCAGAGAGATATAGGAGGATAGTTGGGAAGTTAAACTACCTCATAGTGACTCGTCCAGATATTGCTTTTGCGGTAAGTGTCGTTAGTCAATTCATGTCTACACCTACGGTGAAGCATTGGGCAGCTTTGGAACAGATTCTATGTTACTTGAAAGGAGCTCCTGGACTTGGCATATTGTATAGCAATCACAACCATACTCGTATTGAGTGTTTTGCGGATGCCGATTGGGCTGGTTCCAAAATTGACAGAAGGTCTACTACAGGCTATTGTGTCTTTGTTGGAGGAAACTTAGTATCATGGAGGAGTAAGAAGCAAAGTGTTGTATCTCGATCCAGTGCAGAATCTGAGTATAGAGCTATGTCACAATCTATGAGTGAAATCATGTGGATACATCATCTTTTAACTGAAATTGGGTTGAAGCATCATATGCCGGCAAAACTTTGGTGTGATAATCAAGCTGCTATTCATATTGCCTCAAACCCAGTGTATCATGAAAGAACTAAACATATTGAAGTTGACTGCCACTTTATTCGTGAGAAGATTCAAGAAAACTTGATTTCTACTAGTTATGTGAAGACAGGAGAGCAGGTAGCTGATTTGCTTACAAAGGCAGTGAATGGAACTCGGGTTGATTACCTTTGCAACAAGTTGGGCATGATCAATATCTATGCTCCAACTTGAGGGGGAGTGTTACAAAATGTATATAGACATCATTCCTAGTAATATACATAGTCATAATTAGCTAGCAGATCTTTAGGAATCCCTTGTAATTACTAGCAGATCTTTAGGAATCTCTCTTTATTTTCTTTCCTAAATTAGCACCTAATGTATTGTATTTATATCTTGTTTACCTATTGAAATAAAGCATCAACTTCTATTCGATTACAGTTAGCAAAGCTGATTAGAGCTTGTGGAAGGATATTATCATTGCAAGATATGGCAAGGAAGGACCTTGGATTATTAAGGTGGTTAATACTCCTTATGGTGTGGGTCAATGGAGCTAAGTTGCTCGGATTCTTCACTTTTGGTGCTGCAGCCGTGTTGACACGACATGGATGTGGGATCTGTGTCGGATTTGGTCAGCCGACGTCGGGTACTTGACCAAAATCGACGGAAAAAGTATGGATAGTTTTAATGATTTGTGTAATCAATCCAAAAGCTAAGGTGAAACTGAAGAAAATGGAGAACTTTTTATATAGAAATTTCTATGTCACTCCTTTTCCTTTAATCTTCTTTTAGGATTTTCCTCAAGTTTTCCACATAATATTTCATGATTTTGATTTTATCATTCTATTTTTAGATATTTTAATTATTTTTAGGCAGATCCCTGCACCCGTATCCATACATGGATCCATATCCCGGATCTTAAAAATTAGATCATCAAGGATCCGACCTCTAAATGCGCACCCGTACCATACACCTGCATCCACCCGAGTCCAAGCAACTTAGCAATGGAGAACTATTAGAAATCAGTGGCCAAGAATGTGGAGTAATTCTGTTATTAATGTGGGAAATGGGAGGAAAACTTTGTTTTGGAATGATATATGGGTGGGACAAACATCTTTGAGACAACAGTCCCAGACATTTATATTCTCAATCAACAGAAAGTGGCTACAATTCTAGAAGTCAGAAATGAACAAGGATGGAATCTGACCTTTAGAAGGTTCCTCAATGATGAGGAAGTGGAGAAAATGATTCAATTTTATAACACACTGGAACAAACTAAGAACCCCACCTGTGAGGAAGACAAATTGATATGGAAGCTAGATAAAGATGGCAAGTCCAAGGTGAATCAGCCCTACAAGTTAATGGACATTTCAAGCAAAATCAAGGAGTTGTGGCCCCAGAAGATGATCTGGAAAGCAAAGATACCACATAAGGTGGCATATTTCACATGGCTTGTTGTAAGACAGTCTGTTTGACTCACGACAACTTAATTGAAAAGTGGAAGATAGTTATGCTCCAGATTGTTTTTTGTGAATGTGAGATAGACAATAAACTATCTCTTTCTACATTGTACAGTGACTGAGAAACTATGGATGTATTTCATTTACTTGAGACTTATTACATGGACCATGCCTAGAAATACTGCAAAAGTACTAGCATCTTGGAATAGAGATGGAAATCAGTTAGGACACGAGGAAAGATGGAAGATTGTCCCTACTTGCATCTGATCAACAATATGGAGGGAGAGAAATCACAGATGTTTAAAGAAAAAAATCATCCCTTTCCAAAGCATTAAATGAACTGTTTAGTGACCTTTTACTTTTGGTGTAACCACACTGTACCTACGGATTTGGGGGATATCACCCTTTTCTTAGATAGCTTACGAGGGAGATAGGTGTTTAGTTTCTTTTTGACAAACCCTCAATACTTTTGATGTAACTACTAACTACTACATGAGTTACTATTGATGAACTTCTATGTCTATAATACCAGTTAACTTTCTAAAAGAAAAACGAGAGTTGAGATACATAGTTACAGGAATTATATAAAGTTTATTAATCCCAGCAGATGTATACTTGTATTTACAAAAATCGTAGAATACTTACAGAATTCTAACAGAATTGGAGGCTATGTTGCTTGAACTCTTCCAAAATGTCAACGGAGGTGTGTAGGATCCTCAAAAATAGTTTATTTTGAAGGATCCGACTTGAGTGCAGCAACATTTTTGGAGTCCGAGCAACTTAGATTGGAGGCACATGATTTACGTGTGCATGAATAAAGATTGATCTTATCAGGTTGCAACATAGAACAAATCCTTGCTGGTGTAACAGCCAGAATTAATGAAAAAATCTGCTACCAATATCCTGAAGGGTTTCTGCTCTTGAATAATATGGTTGAATTTTGAAACCTGATGTTTTGTGAAGGTGAATATGCCCTATACTGATGAAATTCAGAAAGTACATTCTGATAGAGTTACTTAAAAGTGATGTTGCTTGCTTGTATAATCATTAGAGCAGTATTTTCCTTAACCCAATAATCATCTTGCCTTGATCTTATGGTCTTTTGGTGCAGATGTACCATATGGCTTATGATAAAGCAAAAGGCATGCTTCAGAAAAATCGACAAGTGTTAGAGAAGATTGTAGAGGAGCTGCTTCAGAAAAATTGACAGTTTGAGACTTTTGGTAGGGATAGCACTCCTTTGGCATTTTATTTTGCGCTTTGCCCTTAGCAAATAACATATCAAAGTGAGTCCCCAGTGATTAAATAAAGCCAGATCCTGTTTCATTTTCTAATAATTCCCTATACATGTAATTCCTGGATATATGTCTGGGGAAATAGAAGAGAAGAGGAAACTCTTTGTTAACAACATGCCAGAGGAATCCTTAGCTAGGAGCTTTGATTTGGAATTCCAAATTCCTGTGATTTAACCACTAAAATGTTTCTATACAAATATACAATATTTCAGTAATTCTCTTAACTTCAAATTTTCAGCTTCAAATTGTTGACAAGTCACCCAAATAGTTTCATGAAATTGTGAACAATTTCAGAAAGAAAAACGACGCTGATTTTCTACCCCAAAATATTGCTAATGATTGCATAGTTAAAAGAATTAATCAGAGTCACCAAAAAGTGGTATGAGAATGCAATTAGTGTAATTTGAGTTGGTATGGAAATGCAATTAGTGTAGTTTGAATTGGTGGATAGCATAAAGGAAATGTTTCTGAAGCATCAACCCGATAAGTTGCTGGAGAAGTCATCAGAAGAATAACACAATAGGACAAAGCTGCTGGAAGGTCTGATCGATCAATGAAAGAGGTACTAATACTAAAATATAAATTGAGCAAAAAGTCTCTGGTCAAGCAAGAATGTGGTGCACTGAAAATTGCAACTTCCCCAAACAATTTTCTGCTGCATTGAAATTCAGTACTGTGTAAAAATTCTTGGGAAGTATCTATATTTCACACTTGAGGAGGCATTTACCTAATAAACTACCTCCTCAATTGTTGGATAGGAGTTCTAGCTCTTGTCCACTTTCATTGGCTATGAGAGAGTGGGACTACTACTTTGCGCTTTCACTATGACTTTCTTAGTGATGTTGTACCAACCCTCCAGTCCTCAACATATCTTCCTACATTATTCATAATTTTGTGTTCTCTTCCCGTTTACTATCTTATGAATTTATTTTTTTGCTATCCACTAGGATAGGATTATCTTACTGGTCTTTCAAAATGATTGACCCAGTGTCTGTACCAAGTACCAACCCTCAAGATATCGTGTTACATGACTCATAGTTTGTGTTCATTTCCTGTTTACTGATTATTTCCTGTTTACTGTCTATCTCTAAATTATGTTATCCTAATGGCCGTTATTCTTTTTTAATTTGCAGGATCTGGAGAGAATAATTGTAGAGAATGATGGGGCGTGTGAAAAAGAACCATTCTTCCTTTCGAAAGCACACAATGAGGTACGGATCTGCAATCGCCGGGGGACGAGTGATGTATTAGTTTATTCTACCATCCACTCTTCAATTTCTTAGATGATAACGGTTGCACTGAGTTATCCTTGGGCTGATCGTACCACAAACAAAAAGAGAACCCTGGACTTGGCTAGAGTTTCTAAATAAATATGGAAGAAATTGCCATCAGACGTGCTTGAAGAAAAGTCAAATATTCAGATCTCTAACAATCAGCTATATTATCTATCAAATTCCTAACAATTTGCTATATTAACTATATACACTATTATACATATTTTGTAACACTCCTCCTCAAACTGGAACATCACTCTTGATCTTGCCTAGCTTGTTACAGAGATAATCAACTCGAGTTCCATGTAATGCTTTTGTAAACAAATCAACTAGTTGTTTTCTTGTCTTCACGTAGCCAGTGCAAATCAAGTTCTCCTGAATCTTTTCAGGAATGAAATGACAATAAACCTAAATATGTTTAGTTCTTTCGTGATACAGAAAAGAGTGGTAGTTGCATATTAGAGTAAATGACTAATAGGTTAGTAGGAGTAGTGATATCTTCACATCATATGTTGCCATTATAGTTGTTTACTTTTAGCGTATTTACATTGCATTCATATCTTGTGTTGTCAGTTTTCGTTTTGTTATGTTAAATTTATCGTATTTACATACTATCATGTGCTTTTCTTGTGCTTTCCTTTTCTATATCTAGTTTATTCTGCTTTTGGATTTTTGAGACGAGGGTTCTCAAGAAACCTCTCCACCTCTATGAGGTAGTGGTAAAGTATGCGAACATTCTACCCTCCCAAACCCCACTTGTGGGATTCCACTAGGTATGTTGTTGTTGTTTTTCTTTCATGATACACCAGATTTGAGACAATATGAAGAGCACATTGATTATCACACCAGAGCTTTGCTGTGATATGATGCTTCATCCCAATTTTAGATAAAAAATGATGTAACCACATAATCTCACATGTAGAATGTGACATAGTTGTGTACTCAGATTTTTGCACTGGACCGAGATACAACACCTTGTTTCTTACTCCTCCATGATATTAGGTTCCCTCTGACAAAAAAAACAATATTCTGTAGTAGATCTTCTATCACTTTTGGATCCAGCCCAATTAGCATTTGTAAAACACTCCACACGAGTATGGCCATGATTTTTATGCAATATGCCAAGTTCAACAGCTCCTTTCAAGTAATATAGGGTCTATTCCAAAGCTTCCTAATGTTTGACCATAGGTGCAGATATTAATTGGATAACAACACTTACTGCAAAAGCAATATCTAGACGAGTCACAATAAAGTAGTTTAACTTCCCAACCAATCTTCTATATCTCTCCAGATCATCAAAAGGATCACTATCATCTTTCATAAGATGCACATTGGGAACCATTGGATTACTTAGGGGGTTGGTTTCTAATTTGTCGATATCTACAAGTAGGTCAAGAATATACTTTCTCTGAGACAGAAAAATTCCCTTCTTGCTTCTGTTTACTTCTACCCCTAAAAAGTATTTCAATGGGCCCAAGTCCTTTGCATAAGTCTAGTATGCAGGAAAGATTTGAGGGAAGAGATTCCCATATAATCACTTCTTGTTATGACAATGTCATCAACATATATAACAAGAAGGATAATGCTAGATGTTTTTTGCGGATAAAAGACTGAGCGATCACATTTGCTCATTTTCATCCCAAAATCGTGAACAACCTAACTGAATTTGCCAAACCAAGCTCGAGGACTTTGTTTCAATCCATACAAAGATTTCTTCAAATGACATGATTTTCCATACTCCCCTTGAGCAACAAAATCGAGTGGTTGCTCCATATACACTTGTTCTCGAATATCACTATGAAGAAAGGCATTCTTGATATCTAACTGATGTAAAGGCCAATTCTCGGAAGCAACTAGAGAAAATGAACAAGCGAACAGAGGTGAGTTTGGCAACCAAAGAGAAGGTGTTTGAAACTCTGAATAGTCCACACCATAAGTTTGAGCATAGCTTTTCGCCACAAGTTCGGCTGTAAGTCTTGCGATTGAACCATCTAGATTAACTTTAACTGTGAACACCCACTTACATCCCATTGGTTTCTTTCTGTCGAGTAAATCCACCAAATCCCATGTGTGATTTTCTTGTAAGACATCTATATCCTTAAGCATCGCATTAGACCATTCAGGACAAGTCAAAGCCTTCTTCACTGTTTTGGGTACAAAAATGGAGCCTGGAGAATCAATCAAAGATCTAGATATAGAGGATAAGCGATCATAGGTAACAAACTTAGCAATAGAATATGTGGATTTGCAAGTCCTTGAACCTTAGCGAAGAGCAATAGGGAGGTAATGATTTTTCTGGAGGACCAGATGGATGAAGAGCTGATGATGAGGAATCTGATGCAGGACATGTATCACTAGTCTCTTGCCTCCTCGAGTAAACTTGAACAATTGGTGGTCTAGCTATCCCAGATGGAGTAGATAATAAAGGCACAATTCACTATTGGTGGTCAATATAAAATGGATGAACAATATCATTTGATGGTATTGTCGAAGGACGAGTAACCTGATAGACTAACTGTTCATCTTCCTCCCCCTAATTTGTACTATGTAGAGACGGGTGGTGCATAGAAGAATGGTGTAGTCTTTGAAAACACCACATAATTGGACACCAAGTATTTCCAAGTTTAGTAGAATTACAACGATAACCTTTCTGGAGATGAGAATAATCTAGGAAAATACATTTTACTACTTTGGGATCCAACTTGATAATAGATGGCCGAACATCTCAAACATAACATGTGCTTCCAAACACCTTAGGTTCCACTGGAAATGGTGATTTGTTTGGAAAAAGAATACTATAGGACACATTACCAACAAGTACAGTAGATGGCATGCGATTGATCAGAAAACAAGCAGTAGAAATCGCATTTGTCCAAAACTGTTTAGGAACTTTCATTTGGAACATAAGTGCTCGAGTTGTCTCACGTAGATGCCTATTGTTCCTTTCAGCCACTCCATTTTGAGAAGGTGTATAACAACATGAAGACTGATGAAGAATTTCGTGTTATCTCATATATGACTGAAACAATTTTGACATGTATTCTTTAGCATTGTCACTTCTTAAAATATGTACTGAAGTATTGAATTGAGAATGAGTGAATACTTCAGAATGACTCGTCATAAGATAAATTCAAGTCATTCGAGAGAAATCATCTGTTAAAGTGACAAAATACTTGTGTCTAGTTTTGGAAATGATCGGACATAGTCCCAAACATCAGAGTGAACTAACTCAAAAGTGGATTCAGCCCGCTTATCAACTCTTCGACTTAATGAGCTGCGATGATGTTTTGCAAATGGATATGATTCACATTCCAATGAAAAAAGTTTCTGAAACTGAGGATTATGTTTCTATAACATAGATAAAGAAGGATATCCCAATCGACAATGTGCTTCAAACGGAGACACGACACTGGATAGGCAATAAATCGAGCCTCATATTCATCAAGGATGTAGAAGCCATCATATATATGTCCTTTACCAAAAACTTGATTCATTGTGAGATCACGAAACAGACAATAATCGGGAAAGAATGAGATACAACAATTGAGGTCCTTAGTAAGTCTACTGACAAATATTAAGTTAAAGGCCAATTTCGGTAAACTCAATACAGATGACAAAATAATAGAAGATGTTGGTTTAATAGTCCCAGATCCGACAATATCACAAGTTGAACCATCAGGAGAGAAAGTGTTTTGTATGATGGAAAGCTAAAAAATAAATTAGGATTACCGATCATATGATCAGTGGCACCAGAATCAATCACCCATTATTTGAAGAGGAAACAAGACATGTTTTACAGGACTCAGCAAGGGTACTAACTGAAATAGATTCCTTCAATGATTTTTGATACTGCAAGAATTTATCAAACTCCTCTGCCGAAACCAAAATTGTTTGACCTGATGATTAACTAGAAGTAACAACAACATTAATTGTAGCCTTTCCTCTTTAGTGTAGAATCATTTAATTTTCCAACTTAATTTATGTGGAAAAATGATGAGATCATAAAATAAATGAAGTTGGACCACCAATAACTTATCCGACAGATTTATAGCAGACCACAGAATAATCACTTTGCTTAAATCTAAAATTGAAAAATACGCCAATTCATCCACATGATAAATTTGGTGCACAAGCAAAGTAGGAGTCGACGGTGAACAACAAATATGACAGAAATCTATATCTGGCCCCGAAAATATAATCAAAGACCAACACAGAAGTTCCAACAGTGACACGGACCCACCAAATCACAGAATAAAATGATCGAAAACTAGAGAACCTGGCTGACTGAGTCTGTAATTGTCAAAGCTCTCACAAATCAGGATTATCCAAACCAGATTTCACCAAATTCCATCCATGAATGTCATGAGGATACTAGATCACTGGAAATGCTGTTACCAATGCGTGTCCTCCCAACCTCGAGAATCTAGATTTCTACTTATCTGGGAAAGGCAATCATCCTTCGGTTGAAGGGGGTAAATCCCAACTCCAAAACACACCAAATTACTTGATGAATAGTTTGACTAACCTAGCAGATTTTTCATGGCTCTTATACCAAGTTATAGAATGAAGAAAATAACTTGTATTACTCAAAGAGAACAATGATATAAGTATATGGAGAGGATAAACTAACTATGGTAACTAAATATGCAAATCCCTAATAATCAGCTATATTATCTAGATATCTTATTATACAGATTTTGTAACATTGTGCAAGGCTTCTAGTGTTTGGTAAGTATTTTTCACTGGTTACTCCGAGGCTTCTAATCATAACTGACATTTTGTTCTTTCTTGAAGTTGGATTACCATGATAGAAAACCATTCCTTCTTTAACCTGACACTTGGCAGTTATGCTTCCTTGTTTCTGTATATCATTTATCTTCAGCTTATAAGAAAATGACTGTGTAAACTTATGTTCATATACATTGTTTCTTGCCCAAGTGCGGAAGCTGGGAGAATCTTAGTTGAGATATATCGGGGACCAACAAAACATTGTCTGGTGCTCGATGATAAGCTCTGAAGCTGTAGAGTTGAGAATGAGAAGATAGTGGGAAACAGTTCCATCTACAAATTTCGAGGCCGAAGGATGAGGGTTGAGAATTGCCAAATCAGTTGAGCACCGAAACACGCTGAAGATTTTGTAATTGTTTGGTCTGTTAGTGGATCTATTCTCTGCCTGTTTAACTCATGGCACAATTTCTGTAATACCTGTGAGCAAAACTTAACGCACGGGAACCCTCAGGGGTTTTGGCCTAGTGGCAATTGGCTTGAGTTTGGGGGTTTGCTCCCTTTCAAGGTCTCAAGTTCGAAACCCACTGGGTGCAAACAATTTTGGAGGGCCACCAGATTGGGTAAAACCTGAATTAACCATGGTGCATTTGCAGGAAATTCCTTGCTGAGGGCCTGTGCATCCCTGGGATTAGTCGGGGCTGAAAGAGACTCGGACACCTGATGAAAATTATTAGGAAAAAAACTTAACGCACAAAACAGTGAAAAACATAACGTATGGAGCTTTTCTATCCTTGGTAGTAGTATTTTCAAAAGCATTTTTGGGGCGAGTCCTAGGGCAAGGTGTACCAAAATGCTCTAGGGTGTAAATGAAAGGCGTAGGTCCATAGCGTGGACGCTATAGAATTTTGAGCATAAGCCCCTGACATAAAAGTGTATGCCCTGGACATTTAATTGGATATTAATTATTTTTAAAGTATTTTTCTATAAATCATGTTATCATTGGTACGATGATATTTATACTTTGTGCTATTATGTTTTATTGACTTTTGCTAAAATATATAAATAAATAAAACAACTTTCATAGAAAATGGTACAAATATTTCTTTAGATAACATACCTGAAATTGATAGGATAGATATTCCGTGGCACTATTTCGCGAGGCAGCTTGATCTGTATTTTCTCACTGTTACGTCGGAAAATGAATTTCGGTTTAAAAATTCGATTAAGACTTAATTGATTTAAGTAAAACCGAATCTTTAAAAATTTAGAGTCGCCACTTAATTTTTTAGGAAAAATCAAGAAAACCAATTAAATTATTTTAAAAGACTCAACAGAAAAAATCTTTTAAAATCCAAAGAAAAGGGTTCGGGTTCATATTTCTATTTCGGGAAGGTTTTACGCACCCGAAACATCCGCTAACGTGCGGTGATCCGACGATTAAATATTTTGACTAACTTTAAAATAGTGTTATTTTATATTAATAATTTTGAAAGTTTGGACAACATATTTTAGGAAATGGAAAATTTACATTTTTTACTTATATTTTAATCAATTAGAATTAATTAAGTAAACTAGTTAAAAAAAAAATCTAATATTAAAATCTAACTAATTTTATTTAATTAAACGGAGTTGATGGATTTAATCAACTAATTAGATTTTTGAAATCTATTAAATTCTAAGTATTTTGAAGAAGCGATGTACATATATTTTTCAAAAATATTTTAAGGAAAAAGGTGTTTGAAATATTTTAAGAAGTATCTTAAAAGAATTTAATTTCCTAAAGGCGATTTTATAGTCAAGATCATAAAACGACGTAAATGGCTAACTTGGGGAATTTAATTAAGCTAAAATGTGACAAAAACAACATAGATTAAAATTAATGGTAAAAATAATCAGAACTAATATATCACGCATATAATATAAAAAACAATAAGTAAACAAGATAAATTAAAATAGGATTGGGCTTTGGCAGGCCCAATTCTCAAAGTCTGCAATAATTTAAATATTGGGCCTGCCAAGCCGTTTATTATTTTGTGTAATTTTTAGAAATCCCATCCAGGTTTTCAAAAATACCCAAAAATCCCGAGTCTTTCCCTAATTACAAAAAATGCCGACTTTTTATTCGTTTTTGATACCTGGAGGCGTCATTTCGCTTAATAAGGAAAAAAAATTTCTGCCAACTATGTAGATCCCTTAATATGGTAACTGTAAGAGAGAGAATATTAAAATAAAAAATAAATTTAAAAACGGCTCTAAAAATGGAAAAAATTATAATTTAAATAGTGATTGACATTAATTAGACTTCTATACAAAAAAAATTGTACTAATTATATCTTTTAATAAAAATATAGATTCTTTAATATAAAAAATAAATGGATAATGATAAAGAAAATTGACATATTCTTTATGTATTATTTTATACAAAATTGATGAAGAAAGCTCCCCTCTATTTTTCTCAAATTTCTATCTTGATATAGCACGTAGCATTTAAATTTAATGAAGCATTTAATGAAGTATCAATCTTACTTAGGTATCCACATCAACTTTCAAAATCCCCAAGTCAAATAGGTATCAATTTGACAAACTAACCGGTGTAAATACCAAGAAATAAATTACTTAAGTATCAATCTTACTAAACTTGTTAGGTATCCACATCCACTTTCAGAATTGCAAAAATTGGGTATCAATTTGACAATCCAAACAGAGTACATCTCAAGAAATTAATTACTTACGTATAAAATTTAGTTAATTTGTTAGGTTCCCACATCAACTTTCAAGCACCTAAAAATTAGGTATCAAATTGACCCAGTGTATAATATCAAGAAGTCAAATACTTATGGATCAAATTTACTTAATTTGTTAGGTATCCACATCAACTTTCAAAACCCCCAAGAATTAGGTATCAAAATGACAAACAAAAGCAGTGTAAATATGCGTCAATAATACATTCTTACCGTTGTGGTGGTCGACATTGGCAGTGTCGACTTCTTCACCACCTTCGAACACTTCTTGTGTAAGGCCAAGACTAAATGAAGGTATGGGTTCCATTGTTGATTGAAAGAAAATCTAAAGAAATTTCTAATAATGGGGGTCAGGATGGAGATAATGGGATTGAAAACTAAAAAAAGAGAGTGAAGGAGAAAGAAATTGAAAACTGAAAAAAAGAGAGAAGAAGAATGAAAACTGAAAAAAAGGAAATTTAAATCTTCCTATGGAAACTGTAAGAGAGAGAAAATATTTTTTTAAAAAAAATTCAAAAAGGGCTTAAAATGGAAAAATTAAAATTTAAAAAAATGAGAGAAAATGATTTTAAAAAAAATAAACAAAAACTGCTTTAAAAAAGGAAAATGTTTAATTTGAAAAGTGCTTAACATTGATTAGACATCTACACCTAATAAAATTTCCAATTATAACTCTTAATAAAAGAATATATTCTTTAAGTATCAAAAATAAGTTGAAAAAATTTAAAAGATGGGATTTACGTAATTTTTAAAAAATATTGGGATAGTTTAATATTTGAAAAAAAAAGGTTGTGTAATTTCATAATTTTTACTATTATTTTTTGCTTCCTTGGGCTGTTGGCCCAATTCATTTCAGCTGCAAAAGATCAATATGACAAGTGGGCCGGACTGCCCCCTGCTGACCATTTGGGCTTTAGGCCCATATTCCTGTGTAAGCAATTTTTGTATACAGAAAGTGTATACCAGTGTATAAAGGTACGTTGCCACCCCGAAAAATAAAATCCGACAGTTCCGAGCAGCTGTACATAGGCCGAGATTGACCCGACACTCAACGAAATGCAAGGAGGAGTCAAAAATAGACTCGGTACAATATTACATGCAAAGAAAATAAAGATAAGGAATGAATAATAAGAAATATTATGTTTCACAAGTGATGTGCAACTCACAACTTGCATGACAACACAAAATGATATCAAATACTAATAAAAAGACCTTAAGACTTATGAGAAAAGAAATTATACAAATTAGGACAAACACATATAATATAAATATACACTATTTATATAGGTGTATATAGGTGCATAGACACATAGATATTACAATACATAATATATATATATATAGATATAAGCCACTACAAAACGACAATACGACCAAACAATCTTCAAGTTTCATAAATACATTCATGTATATGCATTATGTATATATGTATATAGGTGTATATAAATACATAGACATTGTGATACCATTATATAACCAAATAAACTAACAAACTTTCAACTTATATATATTTATATACATATATGTAAAAGTACACATATATGTATATATATACATAATATGGCAGCCCAACAACATATTCGGACAACATTCGAATTGTAGACACATGCTTATATATGTATACGTAAATGTTCATATATATATGTGTAAATATAGCTGCATATACACTGTGATACGACTATACTTACCATATAACCAAACAACTTCAAGTTTTATACATACATATACGTGTGTATGCTGATATATACAGGATATACATCAGATAACCAACAAACCAACATATATATTCAACCATTCTTCAAGTTTATACATATATACGTAGATATACAGCAATATACAGCCATCCAAACTAATATATACTCAGCCATTCTTCAAGTTTATACATGTATACGTAGATATACAGCAATATACAGCCATCCGAACTAATATATACTCAGCCATTCTTCAAGTTTATACATGTATACGTAGATATACAGTAATATACAGCCATCCAAACTAATATAAACTCAGCCATTCTTCAAGTTTATACATATATACGTAGATATACAGCAATATACAGCCATCCAAACTAATATATACTCAAACATTCTTCAAGTTTTATACATGTATACGCGTATATATATATCTCCATATTCATAGCTATACAGTAAATAGCCACCAAAACAACATATATACTCAACCACCCTTCAAGTTTTACACGTACATAGGCATATATTCCATATACACATATACCTATACAAATATGTATACCAACAATGTCATAGCAAAATGATCCTTTCAACATGTTAATGATTTCAACCAACAGCCTCCAGAGAATCAATGAACCAGACCAGACCAGTAGAGCATTTTAACAGTAAGAAACACAAGGAAAATATCCGAACGAGACACATACTAAGCTCGATATGTAAGCTATTGATAAAATCTATACTTATTCATAAAGTTCAACTGAGAAATCAAGCCATTACCTTGCAAGGGGCAGCGAACGGGACAAGACGAGCTCGGGAATAGATTTCGACGCTACCAAAGTCGAGACTCTATCGACTCCGAATCCGGAACTTCAGACTTGGATTCGACTAGCTCTTTTCCAATCTTTTCCTCAAAAAACAAACTGCTATCTTTTCTATCTTTTGAAGGGTCGAAAAGCTTTAGTAAAATGAACTCTCTTTTTCTCCTTTTCCAATCCGAAAATCTTCCAAAAAAAGGGGACCCCTCGGCAGTCCCCGCAAGGGTATATAGCCCCCAAAATTAGCACAACAACACCATGGAAATTCAGGGCAAATTCGACATTTTGCCCTGAATTTGAAATCAAACGGAACCTCTTACGAGGCTCACATCTCAGCCGTCGATTTGAATCGACGGCTCAGATGTGAGACATGTTGGAGGTCCCTGACGCGCAAGTACGAAGAAAGAGAGGAGAGGAGTACGTATTTGACCAAAAAAAGGGCCAAAACGGCCACTGTGTGGTCTGCAATTTCTGGCTTTCGCGATTGTTTCTCTTTGATTTTTTGCTTCGGTTTTGGGGTTTATGGGGAGAGGGAACGCGTGGGTTAGGGAGTTAATTGTTTCTTGGCGTTTTGCCATTTTTGGAGCCTGAAAAATGGCTGAGTTGTGGCTGCCATTCTGGTTTTTGCGTTTCAGATGAGGGAGAAGAGGAAAGGGGTCGGGGTGGGAAGAAGACAAGGGAGGGTTTAATTAGGAGGGGACGGGCCGGGTCGGGTAATGGGATTGGGTTGGGTTTAATTAAAAAAAAAAGGGAGTGGGCCGATCAGGTTTTGGGCTGGGGGGTTTTAAAATTGGGCTTGGGATTTGGGTAATTAAGAAATTAAAAGAATTAGGACAAATTAAGAATTGGCCAATTAAAATACCGACTTGACCCGTTTTAAAATTAATCAATTAATTCGACCACGACATGAATTAATATAAATTAATTAAGGAGCTTTTAAAAATATTAACGACTCAAGAACAAAGTAAAGTATTTAAATATAGAATCTATTTAAGAAAATATTTTAAATGTAACTAAAATTAAAAGGTTTATATAATACATAACATATAGACATAAAAATGTATAATACGAGAAAGTAAAGTAAAGCAACATGCAATGTTAAAATAATATGATACGAAAAAGTAAAGTAAAGTATTTTAAGATAAATATATATAATAAGCAATATATAAACCTAATAAAATTGAAAATTCAAATATTTAAACCTAAAATTATTTGAAAAAAAAATATTTCTTGCATTTTGAAAGCTAATTAATTCAAATCGTTAAAATTAATAGCTCGATGATTAATTTATACGGTGGAGGGCCAAAATTGGGTGTCAACAGCTGTCTCTTTCTTTGGGTATGATCGATGAAAGAGATCGTGGACAAAGAAACTTGTCCAATCCAATTTTGAGCCGACCACATATTCATCTCGTGGAATGGTCTTGGCACGGGCTATAGGAAATTGTGGCCGGACCCCGGTTTCGGGTTTCCTACATATCTCAGGTTACATGAGAATTCAGGCCACTTGTAGTTCAAAAACGCTTGATTTTACGCACGATTTTGAAAAATTCAAAAGCTATCCAATATCGAATTATGGAGAAATTGGAATGCTTAGGAATGAGATTTTACGAGTAAATGTTAGAAACAGCCGAGTTTTCAAAGTTGAGCCCGCCTACATATCCTTGGACTTAGGAATCAGGCTGCTTGTAGTTCAACTATATCGGTTGAAAAGGGAATCTCTTATTCGAGACAACCCCTGGTTCCGGAGGAGTGACAAACAAAATGAATCATGAAAAAGAGGCTTGCAACCTCTTAACCATAAATGTGGCGCGCTTCACACCTATAATTAAGAACTTACACGGGCATAATTTCAAAAATTCTTGGTACGTTGTCACTCAAATTGGAAACGTGGCATCTGGTGAGAATCGAGATCACCTGGGTGCGAAACTGAAGACTACGGACTCAAGGAAAATGCCCACATGCCTTCTGATAGGGGTGTGGTTAGATTGTGGTAGTCGTTTCTCAGCTCGCGTCCAAAGAGTTTGACATTCCTCTCCGGACTATGTCCCAGTTCGCTGCTAAGACAAAGTTCCACGTTGTGCTGCGTCCCATTTGATGACGTCCACACCTGTGATTCGCTTTGAGAATTCATCCTTTCGGATGCTCTCGATATAACTCACAAAACCGTTAGTAAATAATCGTAATTACGGAGATGGTATCTTTTACCATGTTCGATATGTTCTTTCTTTCAATGTAATAGATAATACGTTGATACGACGTGGTATGATAATGGCCTCTTGGCGATGAATAATGCAATGGCCCTCTCGGCAATGTGAAAATAAAATAGCTTTCTCGATAACTTGAAAATAAATGGCCTTCTCGGCGATTGAGCATGCGATGGCCTCTTCGGCGATGAATATATGCAATGGCGATGTACACGTGATGGCCTTCTCGGCGATGAATATGTGATGGCCCTCTTGGCGATGAATACGTTATGGCCCTCTCGGCGATGAATATGCTATGGCCTTCTCGGCGATTTGAAAATAAAATGGCCTTCTCGGCGTTGAATATGCAATGGCTTTCTTGGTGACTTGAAAAATAAAACGGCCTTCTTAGCGTTGAATATGCAATGGCCCTCTTGGCGACTTGAAAATAGAATGGCCCTCTCGGCGATTAATATATGCAATGGCCCTCTTGGCGGCTTGAAAATAAAATGGCCCTCTCGGTGATTAATATATGCGATGGCCCTCTCGGCGATGAATATGCTATGGCCCTCTCGGCGATGAGTATATGTGATGGCCCTCTCGGCGATGAATATAAAATAGCCTTCTTGGCGATGAGTATATGTGATGGCCCTCTCGGCGATGAATATAAAATAGCCTTCTTGGCGATGAGTATATGTGATGGCCCTCTCGGCGATGAATGTAAAATAGCCTTCTTGGCGATGAGTATATGTGATGGCCTTCTCGGCGATGAATATAAAGTAGCCTTCTTGGCGTTGAATATGCAATGGCCTTCTCGGCGACTTGAAAATAAAACGGCTTTCTTGGCGATGAATATACAACGGCCCTCTTGGTGGTTTGAAATAAATAAAAAATAAGATAAAATAACCTTCTTGACAAATCGAAAAATAAAGCGCGATGAATCATTGGTGACTCGAGCGTGATAGAGTTGTTGATGTCCCGGTAGTTTCCTTATGAATAATACCCGCAATATTTCCCTGCATCCACAGGAAATTCCTTAGTTTTAAAATGAATTGATCTGTGTTGATCTTCCGATTGTCCGTTCTCCGCCTTGTCTTTGTCGGACCGCTCCGATCTCCCACCTTTTGGTAGACAGAAAAATGAAAATAAAATATACACTTGACAAGATGTTTGATAAACAAAAACCTTTAAAAACGACAAAGTTAGAAAAGAATTCTTTGGAAGAAAATGCCATTGCCAAATTGTCATGTCATGGAAATCTTAGACGAACACATTCAATTTCTGACACGGCCCCATTGACGTATCACAATCGTCTTCGAATTTCTGATCGGGTTGAAGTTTCCAAGGTTATACTCAAATTTCTAACGACATTCGATGAAATTTTTGAGGATGACCTCAAAAATTTCTGTCCCAGTTACATGTCGTGCCAAATCACTAACTTGTTAGGAAAACCTAGAGAATTTTTGAGATCTTCTCAAAAATTCTGTCCCAGTTGAAATTCTGATACTTTAAATTCTATCTTGTCGGAGGCAGGTCCTCTTGTTTAGAATTTTTGAATTCCTTTCAAACATTCTGTCCCAGTTCCCTTCATGGGAATATGACCGAACCGTTGTGGCGCCTACGTATCCCGTTGAGGCAGGAATCAGGTCGAACGTAGTTCCCCCCGGGAAATAGAGAAAAATATAAATTTTACTAAGGAAATGACCGAGGCCGACATAGGCCGCCTACGTATCTTATTCTTGAGAATTCAAGTCAAACGTAGTTCAAATACAAAAAGGAAAAATGAAAAGGGATAAGGGGATGACCGAGGCCGACATAGGCCGCCTACATATCTCATTCTTGAGAATTCAGGTCATACGTAGTTCATTACAAAAGGGACGAATAACTTCAAACTAAACACAGAAACGAATACGAGTAAAATAGTACGATTACAAGGAAAGAAACAGAAAATTTTACATCTTCAAACGTAGTATATTTTGACAGCATCCGAATTGATTGGTTTTGGACACTCTTGACCATCCATCTTTGACAAGATTAACGCTCCTCCTGACAGAACTTTGCGAACCATGTACGGCCCTTGCCAATTAGGCGAGAATTTTCCTTTGTACTCATCTTGGTTAGGAAAGATACGCTTGAGAACTAGTTGCCCTACCTCGAATGTTCGTGGTCTTACTCTTTTGTTGAAAGTACGAAGCATTCTCTGTTGATATAATTAACCGTGACAAACGGCTGTCATCCTTTTCTCGTCGATCAAAGCCAAATGTTCAATCCGATTACGAACCCAGTCGGCGTCACTTAACTCAGCTTCCTGAATAACTCTCAATGATGGTATTTCAACTTCAGCGGGTATCACTGCTTCTGTTCCATATACCAACAAATACGGAGTTGCCCCAATTGATGTTCTGACAGTCGTGCGATAACCCAATAGAGCATAGGGTAACATCTCATGCCATCCTCGATGCTTGTCAATCATTTTCCTTAAAATCTTCTTGATATTCTTATTGGCGGCTTCTACAGCTCCATTCATTTGAGGACGATATGCTGTCGAATTTTTATGAGTAATCTGGAACTGTTCACATACCTCTTTCAGCAAATTACTATTAAGATTTGCCCCATTATCGATGATGATAGAATCTGGTATCCCAAATCTGCAGATTAGGTTGTCACGCACAAAATCGGCTACCACTTTCTTTGTCACGGACTTGTAGGAAGACGCCTCTACCCACTTAGTAAAGTAATCAATTGCAACCAAAATAAATCGGTGACTATTAGAGGCTGCTGGCTCTATCGGGCCAATAACATCCATGCCCCAAGCTACGAATGGCCAAGGAGAGCCCATGGCCTTGAGTTCATGAGGAGGGACACGAATCAAATCACCATGTATCTGGCACTTATGGCATCTCTTCACAAATTTACAACAGTCGTGTTCCATAGTCATCCAGAAATAACTGGCTTGGAGAATCTTCTTTGCCAAGGTAAGACCATTCATATGGGTATCACAGACTCCAGCATGTACTTGTTCGAGAAGTTTCATAGCTTCTGCGGTATCGACGCATCTAAGGAGGCTCAAATCCGGGGTCCTTCTATAAAGAATCTCCCCGCTTGGAAAAAAGTTGTTGGCCATTCGGCGTATAGCTTTCTTCTGATTGGAAGTGGCATTTTCGGGATAAGACCCGGTCTCCAAATACTTCTTTATGTCAAAGTACCATGGTTTTCCTTCTGGTTCTATCTCAACATGAGAACAATGAGCAGGCTGCTTCTTTAACTCTATTTCCAAGGGATTAATATACACTGTGTCCGGATGTTGAATCATTGAGGAAATGGTGGCAACGGCATCGGCGAACTCATTCTGTACCCTCGGCGTGTGTTTGAACTCGATCTTTCGAAATCTTTTACACAACCTCTGCACTAGTTGCACATACGGTACGATCTTTGGATTTTTTACCGCCCATTCTCCTTGGACCTGATGAATCAATAGATCTGAATCCCCAATAACTAGAAGCTCTTGGACATCCATATCTATGGCCACTTTTATGCCCAAAATGCAAGCTTCATACTCAGCCATGTTGTTAGTGCAACGAAACCGAAGTTTTGCTGACACCGGATAGTGCTGACCTGATTCTGATATCAAAACCGCTCCAATACCGCTACCTTGGCTATTCACAGCTCCGTCGAAAAACATTCGCCAACCAGGGTATGCTTCGGAGATGTCTTCTCCCGCAAAGGAGATCTCTTCATCTGGAAAGTAGATCTTAAGTGGTTCATAACCATCGTCAACCGGATTTTCTGCGAGATGATCAGCTAAAGCATGTCCTTTGATTGCTTTCTGAGTTACATATACAATGTCGAACTCGCTCAACAACATTTGCCATTTAGCTAACTTCCCAGTGGGCATTGCTTTCTGAAAAATGTACCTCAACGGGTCCATCTTCGAAATGAGGTACGTAGTGTACAAAGACAGATAATGCCTCAACTTTTGAGAAACCCAAGTCAAAGCACAACAAGTTTTCTCCAAATAAGTATATCGGGCTTCATACGGAGTGAACTTTTTACTCAAATAGTAAATTGCTCGCTCTTTCTTCCCGGTCTCATCATGTTGGCCTAACACACACCCGAATGCATTGTCAGAGACAGACAAGTATAACAACAGCGGACTTCCTTCTCGTGAAGGGACTAATACAGGTGGATTAGACAAATAACTCTTGATGGTGTCGAAAGCATTTTGACATTCTTCTGTCCATTTGGTCATTGCGTCCTTCCTCAGCAACTTAAAGATAGGATCGCAAATCAACGTAGATTGAGCTATGAATCGACTGATGTAATTCAACCTTCCTAAGAAACTCATGACCTCTTTCTTCGTCTTTGGAGGAGGCAAATCCTGAATTGCTTTGATCTTAGAATGGTCTAGCTCGATACCTCTTCTACTGACAATGAATCCCAACAATTTACCAGTCGGTACCCCGAAAGCACATTTAGCGGGATTCAATTTTAGATTATACCGGCGTAGACGATCGAAGAACTTCCTCAAGTGAGTCAAATGATCCGAACTCTCGCGGGACTTGATGATGACATCATCCACATACACCTCGATCTCTTTGTGAATCATGTCGTGAAAGAGGGTCGTCATGGCTCTCATATAAGTAGCCCCAGCGTTCTTGAGACCGAATGGCATCACCCCATAATGATACACACCCTAGGGCGTGATGAAGGCTGTCTTTTCTGCATCTTCTCTATCTATTAGTATTTGATGATATCCGGCGAAGCAATCCACAAACGACTGTATTTCATGCTTGGCACAATTATCAATGAGGATATGAATGTTCGGCAATGGAAAATCATCCTTAGGGCTAGCTTTGTTGAGATCTCTGTAATCAACGCAGATTCTGATCTTTCCATCCTTCTTAGGTACTAGAACGATGTTGGCTAACCAAGTGGGATATTGCGTTACCTCTACCACCTTAGATTGTATCTGCTTAGTAACTTCTTCTTTGATCTTCAGACTCAACTCTGGCTTAAACTTCCTCGTTTTCTGTTTCACCGGACTGAACTCTGGATTGATCGGCAATTTGTGAGAGACGATATCCGTACTCAAACCGGGCATATCTTCATAAGACCATGCAAATATGTCCACGTATTCTTCGAGCAAAATAGTGAGTTCTCTTTTCTGAGCATCCGTCAAATGAATACTGATTCTGGTCTCTTTGACACATTCTTTATCTCCTAAATTTACCACTTCTGTCTCATCCAGATTAGGCTTATCCCGATTCTCAAATCGTCTCAGTTCCTCGGCAAGATGTTCGTGGACCAAGGTTCTTTCGTCACAGATACCAAATTCACTGTCATCCACTTCATTTTGTTCGTCCAGCTTTTGACATGACATGATGTTGGCAAATTTAAATTTATTTATACTGGGATCATAAACAAACAGTTAGAACTCATAAAAATAATTTGGTAAAAGCAATCGAAATGATGAAATAGCCAGCGAGTGCAATATGAAAAATAAAAATGGAGGCTTTCATTCAACTTAAAGAAAAATGCAAACATTGGCCGACCCAGGGTCATTCTACCTTTCCGACATCATAAAGGAAATTCAAACAAGATTAAACATGGATAAAAATAAACGAAATAAAACAAGGGTGGGTTTCGGGCCTCCGCCGAGCCGTCACCACTTCAAAAATAAATAGTTTTCCATCTACCAAGATGGATGGGAGATGAATAGCGGGGTGGTTATATCCTCTGGCACTGGTTCTGCATCATTGTCATCGATCGCATCAACTTCCTCGAACAAAACCCAGATTCCTTCCCCAAGGCCATCGACATTGACATGTTCTCGTACTGGAAATGACTGGTATAGGTGTTGTATAGGTCGAGCTAGTGTCCAATCACTCTTCTGCCTCGGCGTCTCCCACTCGTCCTTTTCCCGGATGGCGTACCCTAAACCATACCTTGACAGCTTCGTTGGCAACAGAATGGGCTCAACTATACCCTGCAAATGCTTTCCTAGCCCATAACCTGGCTCAAACCCATTTCTTATCATAACCGTAGCCATCATCTTGTAAACAGTAGGCATAGGAGGTCCAGACATCCTACCATCTTCCGTGGCGTTCACTATCTCAACTGTGTAGAAATCAGACCCTCTGGTGACGCTGTCAACAATAGGTGCATGCACGTTCGAATGGCTTCCCTCGCCATAAATAACAACTTCTCGTTCATTCCAAATGAATTTCATCATCTGGTGGAGGGTAGACGGTACAGCTCCTGCCATATGGATCCAAGGCCTTCCCAATAGCATGTTGTAACTGGTAGTGATATCCATCACTTATAACTCGACCATGAACTCAGCGGGCCCCACCTGAATCCCTAGATTCACCGATCCTAGGGTGTCTCTCCGACTACCATCAAACGCTCTTACATTGACTTGACTCTGACAAATTTTCCCGACATCAAAATTCAACTGTCTGAGAGTAGACAACGGACATATGTTCAAACCCGACCCATCATCAATCAACACGCGGTTCACAATCATGTCCCGACACTTAATAGTAACATGAAGTGCCTTGTTGTGCATTGACCCCTCAAATGGCAACTCGTCGTCACCAAAACTGATGCGGTGTCCCTGGGTAACCCAGCTTACCATAGCCGCCAAATCATCACTGTTGGTTCCCACCGGCACATACGTGTCCTCCAACGCTCCCATTAATGCTTGTCTGTGACGATGCGAATTCATCAACAATGCCCATACCGAGATCTGTGCAGGTGCTTTTTCCAAGTGCTTCACAATGGAGTATTCTTCCGGCCGCATTCTTCTCCAAAATTCTTCCGCCTCGGCTTCACTTATCTGCCTCTTGCCCTGATCTCCTTTGCTTACTCCTTGGACTGGTCCCCCGGTACCAATAGTTCTGATTACGACCTTGTTAGCGGAGACACTTTTCGGCCCTGCAGCGACCACCTCGAGAGGCGTCAAAAGGACAACTTTTGGCTTTTTGGTGATGCTCAAAGATGCCACACTTTTCTCTAAACCAGAAGTGTTGTCCGGAACTATCATCTTGGGTGCACACCAGTCTTCCTCCTTTTCAATCATGTGGGCACTGTTCTCCCCATGGTTTGGCAGAGGATTGCTACTGACATTAGGAGCGACAGTTTGGAGAATGACCATATCGCGATCAATCAGATCCTGGATCTTATGCTTCAAGTTTATACACTCCTCAGTGTTATGTCCGACACCGTTGGAGTGGTACGCACAAGTCTGATCACTCTTGTAGAAGCGAGAACTAGCATCCACTATTTTCGGAGGAACAGGCTGGATCAACCCTGCAGCGGATAACCTTTCAAACAGCTTCGCCCGGCTTTCAGCAAGCGGTGTGAACACCCTAGGAGGTTTTTTATCTAAGCTTGGACGAGGAGGGTTATAGTTGTTTTGTGGAGGTGGGGGTACTTGATGATAGGTTGGAGGGTTTTGGCGAAGAGGAGTAGGAATTCGTGGTCTCGGGTATGACGGGGTATGATAGCTTGGAGATGGATTTTGGTAGCTAGTAGGAGGAGTTTGGTGGACGGGTTGGACGTAGGCACAACTCGGGGGTTGAAGTTGGTAATTCGGGTGGACACTCGGGTATTGGGGGGTGTGATACTGAGGGGAAGGAGTTTGGTAGTTTAGGGATGAAGTTTGGGGGTGGTATATTGGGAGCGGACTCGGAGTGAATTGGGGATGATTTTGAGGAGGTGTGGTTTTTCTGGGGTTGTAAGCGGGTGTTCTCCTCTTGTCTGGAAAGACGGAGATAGCTGACACATCTTCTCTTCTCTTTTTCACTAACCCTGAAGACCCGGCTGAACTCATCACACGGGTCACCTTTCCTGTCTTGAGGCCATCCTCGATGGTCTCACCAATTCTGACGATGTCTGCAAATTTTGCTCCGATGAGCAATATCATTCTTTCATAGAACTCCTGCTCTTGCGAGCGCACAAATACTTCAACAATTTCTTTTTCTGACATAGGAGGTTGGACCTTGGCCGTCTCCTTCCTCCACCGGTAAGCATACTCTCGGTAACTTTCTGTAGACCTTTGTTTTATCTTTTCAAGCGAGTATCGATCTGGAACAACCTCCACGTTGTAAGCGAATCTTTCCACGAAATCCTTAGCCATTGCGTTCCATCCGGCCCATTGGCTCACTTCCTGCGATGTGAACCAATCTAAGGCCTCTCCACTCAGGCTCCGGCTAAAAAGTTTCATCAACAAAGCTTCGTTTCTCCCGACACCCACAAGCTGGTCACAGTAAGCCCTTAGATGGGCTAATGGGTTCCCGGTTCCGGCAAAGGTGTCGAATTTCGGGATCTTAAATCCCTCTGGGAGGTCCAGGTCGGGGCGAATGCACAAGTCCTCATAGCTTAAACCGGCGATGTCTGGAGTGATATGGTACTGCTTCAACGCCTTCGCTACTTCTTCCTTTATCCCTTGTTTGGCTATTTCCTCTCGAGCCCTCCATTCCCTTTCCTTCTCCTCATAGTGGTCTATTTCGGAATATGTAGTATGGGGAATCTGGGGTTTTGTAAGAACCGGGACATGGAAGGGAACTTTGGGGAGTGAAGTTTGGACCGTGGGCAAGTTGTATGGTTCTGGAGCGTGGGTCTCTGGATGGATTGTTTGGGGGTAGGCGTTGTTAGGGACAGGAGAGGAGCTAAAGGCTTGGACGTTGTTGGCATTTGAGTTTCGCAATGGAGGGGGGGGCTTGATGTGATGAGTTGGACTGGACGACGTTTGGGGTAGTTAAATCGATAGCGGGAGCGGTTTGGATAGGGGTGACAGGTGGGTTGGTTGATAGAGGAATGGGTTGGGGTGCCGAATGAGGAGTAGGCAAGTGGAACGGAGGTCTCCCGTCATCATGACCAGGAAGATTAGTAGCGATGGCCAGATTAGCCAAGTCCGGGTCTTTTTCATCTCCATTTTCATTTCCCCGATTTGCTGCATCAACTGCGCGATCAACTTATTCTGCTCAGTATTGACCGAATCCGTAATTGGAACCTCAGCCAGGCTCATATCATCACGATTTTCTGCCATTGTACCTGCACTGTTTAAACGGCTTTGACTGGGGAAGGAATCTTTGTGGGCTTTAGATCTGGTGAAGTAGGGGTGATCGGCCAGTTTATCAACACAGACCAACTCTTATCACCTGTACAAGAATTACTCAAAGGCAAAGATATTAGTGTTCCCGAATTAACAAGTAATATAAGGTATCACATACAAGTCAGCAAGCAAACAGTTGTTGCTTTAATCGGAAAAGACTAGCCCACTGGTCCGGGATACATGGTATACGAGCAAGACTTTGTCTATATGATTTTGGACATGGTGCATCTTAGTATTCCGGGTTTTTCTTTTTTGTCCGTGTGATTTTTCTGAGCTGGAAAAGGTGAGATTCCGGAGGTATTTTGAGGTTGGACTTTGTCGAAAATTTGAGACTTGAAGAATAGTTGATTGTATTTCTGATAGTGATCGGGGTTTGTTTTGGTGGCTTATTTGATATACATATTTATTTTGGTAAGAAGTGGGCTAGAATTTTCCGAATAAACAACATTATCACATAGATCAAATAAATAATAAATATCACAGAAACAGTTATTACGCGTCCTAGAGAGCATGTGACCCTTTTATGCCAAGGTTTGGCCTATCGATTTGGAGGATGTATACGTCATTTTAAATATCTCGTTGTTCCCCCGAAATAAACATCTTAAATAGATAAAATATATTACAAACATTAATCAATAAGGGATACATTTCCGGGGAAAAAAGGGGGCAAAAGGTGAAAAGTACAAAAAATTCCCACGCAGGGGATAAACTAAATAGAAGAAGGTCCCGCTGGGCTTCTGACTTTGTCCACCTCTCCTCGGATTTGGCGTTGGTGTAGCATCAAGAAAGGTTCCGCTAGTAGGGCCCGACCGGAAACTGGTGTTTGGTGAAGAGTGCTAATCTGTCTTTCTAAATTCTGATCTAACTGAACCAAGCATGCTCTCGCGTCGGCTAGCTCTTGTGTCTGAGAGACCATAACTCTATAAAGCTCGTATTCCCTTTGTTGGAATTCTTGCTCTCTTTGTAAATCGCGTTGCTCCTTTTGCCGGAATTCTTGTTCCCTTTGTTGGAATTCCCGTTCTCTGTCATCCCACTGTTGTTGGAAAAGGCGCCTTTGGACCTGGACCTTCGCTTCTATATCTTCCACCCGGGGATTAAGGTGGGGCCCCGGAATGATATCTCCGCTTAAATCGGCCTTCAACCACTCTTTATACCCTGCCTCGTAACCCGCATCATACCTATCCTCGGCAATGCTTTCCTTTTTCAAGAAACTACACGCGGACCATTCTTTGAGAATGTCATCCACGAAGGGTACCTTTTCTCGATCCTCGTAGTCAACAACATACTGGCTAGTATTCCCCGGTCTTTGGCTCGACTTGCTTCCTCCCAAACTGTCTCATTACCCGGTTCGGAAAATAAGGTCTCATACCCCGAATACCCATAAGGACCAAAAAGGGAAACCGCCTTCCTTGTATTGCCACCCTTTCGGACATAAAGTCGTCAAACATCCACGAAATGTTATCTTCCTTCAAATCATAAAGAACTTGTGCCCATCCTTCTTTTGACCTTCTCATTTTGAAGTTCCGAATAGTCAACAGGAGTTCGTGGTGGGCCAAGGAATTTCTTCCATCATGCCGTCTCAAATCTTACTTCCACTTCTCGATTTTCGTGGCCAAGTGTAATGACATCCACCATTGTAACAGCAAATTACACCCTTGGAAAAATCCATACCCATTCTTGCACATCCCAAGAGACCGGTAGATATCAGCTACGATGACCGGTGCCAAATCATAATACTTCTTTTGGCCGTCCCTACCAAGGCCGTAGAAGATAGTGTGGGTAACCATGACAACTCGGGAATCTATGGTATTTGTCCGGTCGTGGGGAAATACCATAGTTCCTAAGAGGCATATGGAAAAGGCTAGGGCTTGGGTGCCAATCCAAGTGCTGTAATCATGAAACTCGTTAGGAAAGTTTCCAAAATAACTCGTATGTCCCCAACGTTCGAAGAATCTTAAAAATGGGATCCTCAGGGTATCTAACCACTCGGCTTGCACTAGGAAAAGCATATCCTTCATTTTCCTACTGGTCGGTCTGCTCGGTACCAAAATATTGTGGTCGGGGTATTTCTTCCTTTTTTCATACAACCCCCTAGACTCTAAGCAATCCCGAATCTCTTCGATCGTAGGTGTCAACTCGACATCCCCAAACCGGAACACCATTCTCTTATCATCCCAGAATCGTGTAATAACTTTAGTAAATGAAGGGTATGCCGGGAAGTCCATTAATGAAGGTAAATGCCCTAGATGTGTCGTGACTTGATCCTGTGCGTATTCACTAAGATTACTCCACCATACACGGAGAAGATCCGGAGTCTTGGTGACCATGTCAAAATCTGGAAATTGAGTGGCCATCTACAAAAAAATCTGTATTTTAGAAAAATAAAAGCAACCCCCCGGGCCCACGAACAACGATTTATTTAAAAAAAACGTATACATCCTTCAAAACAAACAAAATGATCGTTCAATTGGGTCGGAGGCGCTTTGAACTCAAGGTGGGCTACTAATGGGCCCGATACGCCTTACGTATCGGGGCAACTTAGGCCAATGCACCTACAGGGTTTTGGTTTCGTTCTATCCTAGGCATCTAAGAGTGGGTTTATTTTTGACTGTGGAAAGGTGACCCGAGCGGACAACCCGGGCTGGGGAAATTAACGACCGTCGACCCCGCAAGATCGACTCAATTCGTCAGGGTACCCCGATGGAAAAATTTGGACTAAACGGCTGCGACCCGCATAACTGTCGTTTTATGGAAAATAAAAAATGCCGAGTGGCGGAAAATGCTATGCATGTATGACAGTTTAATAATTTAAATTAAAACAAATAATTAAAACATACGGACAAATAATGATAAATAAAACCGATTAACAAAGTTAGTCAAAAATTCAATCTTTTGGTTTGAACCTAATTAAATGTCCCCAGCAGAGTCGCCATTTCTGTTACGTCGGAAAATGACTTTCAGTTTAAAAATTCGATTAAGACTTAATTGATTTAAGTAAAATCGAATCTTTAAAAATTTAGAGTCGCCACTTAATTTTTTAGGAAAAATCAAGAAAACCAATTAAATTATTTTAAAAGACTCAACAGAAAAAATCTTTTATAATCCAAAGAAAAGAGTTCGGGTTCATATTTCTATTTCGGGAAGGTTTTACGCACCCGAAACATCCGCTAACATGCGGTTATCCGACGATTAAATATTTTGACTAACTTTAAAATAGTGTTATTTTATATTAATAATTTTGAAAGTTTAGACAACATATTTTAGGAAATGGAAAATTTACATTTTTTACTTATATTTTAATCAATTAGAATTAATTAAGTAAACTAGTTAAAGAAAATCTAATATTAAAATCTAACTAATTTTATTTAATTAAACAGAGTTGATGGATTTAATCAACTAATTAGAATTTTGAAATCTATTGAATTCTAAGTATTTTGAAGAAGAGATGTACATATATTTTTCAAAAATATTTTAAGGAAAAAGGTGTTTGAAATATTTTAAGAAGTATCTTAAAAGAATTTAATTTCCTAAAGGCGATTTTATAGTCAAGATCATAAAACGACGTAAATGGCTAACTTGGGGAATTTAATTAAGCTAAAATGTGACAAAAACAACATAGATTAATTAATGGTAAAAATAATCAGAACAAATATATCACGCAAATAATATAAAAAACAACAAGTAAACAAGATAAATTAAAATAGGATTGGGCTTTGGCAGGCCCAATTCTCAAAGCCTGCAATAATTTAAATATTGGGCCTGCCAAGCCCTTTATTATTTTTTGCTTCCTTGGGCTGTTGGCCCAATTCATTTCAGCTGCAAAAGATCAATATGACAAGTGGGCCGGACTGCCCCCTGCTGACCATTTGGGCTTTAGGCCCATATTCCTGTGTAAGCAATTTTTGTATACAGAAAGTGTATACCAGTGTATAAAGGTACGTTGCCACCCCGAAAAATAAAATCCGACAGTTCCGAGCAGCTGGACATAGGCCGAGATTGACCCGACACTCAACGAAATGCAAGGAGGAGTCAAAAATAGACTCGGTACAACATTACATGCAAAGAAAATAAAGATAAGGAATGAATAATAAGAAATATTATGTTTCACAAGTGATGTGCAACTCACAACTTGCATGACAACACAAAATGATATCAAATACTAATAAAAAGACCTTAAGACTTATGAGAAAAGAAATTGTACAAATTAGGACAAACACATATAATATAAATATACACTATTTATATAGGTGTATATAGGTGCATAGACACATAGATATTACAATACATAATATATATATAGATATAAGCCACTACAAAACGACAATACGACCAAACAATCTTCAAGTTTCATAAATACATTCATGTATATGCATTATGTATATATGTATATAGGTGTATATATATACATAGACATTGTCATACCATTATATAACCAAATAAACTAACAAACTTTCAACTTATATATATTTATATACATATATGTAAAAGTACACATATATGTATATATATACATAATATGGCAGCCCAACAACATATTCGGACAACATTCGAATTGTAGACACATGCTTATATATGTATACGTAAATGTTCATATATATATGTGTAAATATAGCTGCATATACACTGTGATACGACTATACTTACCGTATAACCAAACAACTTCAAGTTTTATACATACATATACGTGTGTATGCTGATATATACAAGATATACAAGAGATAACCAACAAACCAACATATATATTCAACCATTCTTCAAGTTTATACATATATACGTAGATATACAGCAATATACAGCCATCCAAACTAATATATACTCAGCCATTCTTCAAGTTTATACATGTATACGTAGATATACAGCAATATACAACCATCCGAACTAATATATACTCAGCCATTCTTCAAGTTTATACATGTATACGTAGATATACAGCAATATACAGCCATCCAAACTAATATAAACTCAGCCATTCTTCAAGTTTATACATATATACGTAGATATACAGCAATATACAGCCATCCAAACTAATATATACTCAAACATTTTTCAAGTTTTATACATGTATACGCGTATATATATCTCCATATTCATAGCTATACAGTAAACAGCCACCAAAACAACATATATACTCAACCACCCTTCAAGTTTTACACGTACATAGGCATATATTCCGTATACACATATACATATACCTATACAAATATGTATACCAACAATGTCATAGCAAAATGATCCTTTCAACATGTTAATGATTTCAACCAACAGCCTCCAGAGAATCAATGAACCAGACCAGACCAGTAGAGCATTTTAACAGCAAGAAACACAAGGAAAATATCCGAACGAGACACATACTAAGCTCGATATGTAAGCTATTGATAAAATCTATACTTATTCATAAAGTTCAACTGAGAAATCAAGCCATTACCTTGCAAGGGGCAGCGAACGGGACAAGACGAGCTCGGGAATAGATTTCGATGCTACCAAAGTCGAGACTCTATCGACTCCGAATCCGGAACTTCAGACTTGGATTCGACTAGCTCTTTTCCAATCTTTTCCTCAAAAAACAAACTGCTATCTTTTCTATCTTTTGAAGGGTCGAAAAGCTTTAGTAAAATGAACTCTCTTTTTCTCCTTTTCCAATCCGAAAATCTTCCAAAAAAAGGGGACCCCTCGGCAGTCCCCGCAAGGGGGTATATATAGCCCCCAAAATTAGCACAACAACACCATGGAAATTCAGGGCAAATTCGACATTTTGCCCTGAATTTGAAATCAAACGGAACCTCTTACGAGGCTCACATCTCAGCCGTCGATTTGAATCGACGGCTCAGATGTGAGACACGTTGGATGTCCCTGACGCGCAAGTACGAAGAAAGAGAGGAGAGGAGTACGTATTTGACCAAAAAAAGGGCCAAAACGGCCACTGTGTGGCCTGCAATTTCTGGCTTTCGCGACTGTTTCTCTTTGATTTTTCGCTTTGGTTTTGGGGTTTATGGGGAGAGAGAACGCGTGGGTTAGGGAGTTAATTGTTTCTTGGCGTTTTGCCATTTTTGGAGCCTGAAAAATGGCTGAGTTGTGGCTGCCATTCTGGTTTTTGCGTTTCAGATGAGGGAGAAGAGGAAAGGGGTCGGGGTGGGAAGAAGACAAGGGAGGGTTTAATTAGGAGGGGACGGGCCGGGTCGGGTAATGGGATTGGGTTGGGTTTAATTAAAAAAAAAAGGGAGTGGGCCGATCAGGTTTTGGACTGAGGGGTTCTAAAATTGGGCTTGGGATTTGGGTAATTAAGAAATTAAAAGAATTAGGACAAATTAAGAATTGGCCAATTAAAATACCGACTTGACCCGTTTTAAAATTAATCAATTAATTCGACCACGACATGAATTAATATAAATTAATTAAGGAGCTTTTAAAAATATTAACGACTCAAGAACAAAGTAAAGTATTTAAATATAGAATCTATTTAAGAAAATATTTTAAATGTAACTAAAATTAAAAGGTTTATATAATACATAACATATAGATATAAAAATGTATAATACGAGAAAGTAAAGTAAAGCAACATGCAATATTAAAATAATATGATACGAAAAAGTAAAGTAAAGTATTTTAAGATAAATATATATAATAAGCAATATATAAACCTAATAAAATTGAAAATTCAAATATTTAAACCTAAAATTATTTGAAAAAAAAAAATATTTCTTGCATTTTGAAAGCTAATTAATTCAAATTGTTAAAATTAATAGCTCGATGATTAATTTATACGGTGGAGGGCCAAAATTGGGTGTCAACACTCACTGTTCTTACACTTTTTATCCTTTTCCCTATTTGAAATAAATAAACAATATGACTAGTAGATGTAGAAATAGATGATTAAATGAATGATTATTTTATTTTGAAGATTATCGTGCTATTATCATTTTTTGTATTGTTACCTTTCTCAAATAATTTAGAGATAAGTGTCAAAAACACATCTAAACTATCCTTTTTTTTTAGTTTCATACCTAAACTATTGGAAGTGTGACTTTCATAGCTAAACTATCACTTATTAGTTTGAGAAACACACCTCTATGTTTTATTCTACTCTGACCATGGTGCGTCTACAACGCTCTCTTTTATTTTTAAAAAATGCCACATCACACTCTATATGGACAAACATTCCACCTAGGCAAAAAATAAATAAATTATAGTGTTAGTTAAAATTAAATATTAAAGTATCATTATTTCAAAAAAAATTATAATATAAAATATTTTTCTTACCCTACCCCATCCCACCACTGCCTCTCATCGTTAAAAAATTCTTATTTCATCTCCCTCTTAAAATAATCATCTAGATATTATTTTAATTTTTTTAAAAAAATAATTCTACGCGACCCACTTAATCCTCCGCTTTTAGATTCAAGTGGGATAGAAGTTTATTTATTTTAAAAAAAATATTTTTTTTTAGGTAGGAGTGGAGTAGAGGCTGAAGTTTGAACATTTTAAAAATATTTTATAAAAGAGATTCAAAAAAATAAAAGCGGGGATTGTTGGGGGTGGGGGTAGTGGAGTAGGTGAGAAAAATATTTTAAATTTTATTTGTAAAAAAATAATATTTTTTCGAAAGAATATTTATATTTTAATCTTGCCTTTTTAACTTATATTAATATTTTATTTAATTTTTTTCAATGTGGCATGCCATGTGGCAAGGTTTTCTCCAATAAAAGAGAGTGTATTACACACACCACTGAGGTGTGTTTTCAAACTAATAAGTGATAGTTTAGGTATGAAACTCACACTCCCAATAATTTAGGTATGAAACTCAAAAAGGGGATAATTTAGGTGTGTTCTTGATACTTATCTCAATAATTTATAATATTTTTTCTATATTATTGGTGATGATGTTGAATTTAGTTATAGAATTATTGAAAATTTCACCCTTATTTTCTTGGTAATAAAATAATAAAATTGAAAATACATGAGGTATATGCTTGTAGATCGATGGGACTTACTCCCTATGTTTTGGGGCTGTTGCCTCTGACCCGTGTTGCACTAAAAAAGGCCTTGCTTTGTGCCCTCTCCGTCTTTTAGAAACATTGCTTGGTATACACAAAATAAGATGGCTCAGAAACTTCAGCTTGGAATTCCTTCATCTACTTGCATGCTTATAATCCACCCCCTTTTTTTGTATGCCAATTTACATACAGCTTTTACCTGTGCAGCCTGTGCTAGAAAATTTCCTACAAGAGAATGGAAAAGCTTCTTCGATAGAGTTCCTAACAGCTGGAAATTAAATAGGAGGAACATCACATATCACCTTCTGTCCCATCAGAGTTTATTTTAGCACATTCAAATTTATTGATGTTAAGATGTAGTTCTTTTCTTTGTATTTTATTTATCTGTTAGCTTTTGCTTCTTCATGAGGGGTAAAAAGATGATATGGAGAAGAGTGAAGAGGGGTTATGGGTTAGACTAAGGTTGTAGATTCAGGCTGAGAAGAGGTTGCATCCATTTTTCCTTCTCATCTTGGACGAGATTGTACATTTTCTTGTTGTATCTTTGCTAATTCATTCTAGGAAATTGGTATTTAGTAGTAAGATGTTTTTTGCCTTGCTTTGTAAGCAGTTACTGGAGCTGATTGTTTTTCTAATGAGATTCGTAGTTGGCTCACTTCAATCTTGTAACGTTTATATTGATGTAACAAACTACTCCTATGTTGATCTTGTTTGTTAAGAGAAATTTTGGAGTGATTTATCGTGAATCCCCTTCCCCAGATTCATATACATGTATATACTCTCGCAGGCACCACAAAAGAAATCATTAAAGGATTTTTTGTACTGATGATTAATATATCCAAACAAGGTGAATATGCCAAGTAGATATGCACTCTGTCATGTAGAAGGTTACTCTTCATCACATATTTTGGGCTCAAACTTTTGAAGTGGAGAAATTCTTGTTGTTTGCGCTTCAACTATAGGACTGACTCGAGGAATCTAGCTTAGTCAAGTATATATTGAAAATATGGATCGTAATCTTGTATTTGTCAGGTCTTATTTATCCGTTTTTTCATCTCACTCAATTTCTATCTGACACATTAAGTTGCAAGGATTTTGGGAAAATTGATGGTAACACCGTGCAATTCTTAAATAGACCCTTGACAATCGCTAAATGCACTAAATTAAGTCCAATCAATGTCGACGCACTCAACTTGCACTATCCAATAGGGGATATGCATTTTTGCCCCTTATAGTGCCATCCTAATATTAGAATAATAGCTATTATCTGGAATGCATTGTTGTGACAAGAAGGCTTTCTTTTGTAGAACCATTCATAGGGTGCTCATCGGTTGAGAGTTTAATTTTTAAGTCGAGAAATACATGTTTGTTTTTAATTATACAGATGGCTGCTATGCACAATTGACAAATAGAATCGTCTTAGCTAAGTATTGACATCAAGTTTTAGTAGTACCACTAAAGTTAGGATTATGACTCAAATCTAGTCCTTCAATGTAATTTTAGTCCCTTTTGCATATGAATAATTCTTAGGAATTTCTCTGTACATGACACACCAAGTGGAAATTGAGATTTGATTTATTTTTTTTTCACGATTTCGAGAGCTAAAAGTATAAAAGAGATCATATCAATGCATGTTATCTCTCAAGATATATTTTTATAAAACTTGAATTGTATATGCATTCTAAAGATTTTTTCACAATGAGAAAGTAACATTGAGATCTTTCTACATAGAACTTTCAGCGATATTATTGTATTATGTTGATCACTGAAAATATCAGTTCCAAAGTCAATCAATTCACATAGAAATCAATTAGTTCTTTTCACTCAAATCCTCTTCGCTTGACAACACGTTTAATCCGATCTTCATATAATCCAAAAACTCCATATTTGTCCTTTTTCAAGTTGAGAAGATAGTTAGCTCTAGCATCTTCATCCCAAAGAGGAATCATGACCTCGCTTTCTTTCTTTGCAATTACAGCCACTATAGGATCTAATTTTTTTAAAAGATTCAAATCACTTTCAACAAATGTTACACCAGTCAAATCCTTCTTCAATCACTTCACAAAAGAAAACTAATTATCAACTTTGCTCCTGCCTATCTTTCGCGATATTTTATATATCTATAGATGAATGAAAGGTATAACTTGTACTTGTATGTATGATTTGACATTGAGCGATATATATAATCATCTGGTGTATTTTTTAGAAAGGTAAATACAATCTTTTTAGATGAACAATTACTCATTACAAAGATTATCCAAATTTTCTATTTTAAAAAAATCTCTAACATAGAGAGGAGATTAAATCGAATTAACTGATATTTTCCTTACTTTTTTTCAAAACTAGAATAGTTTATTTTTCCTTATAAGCAAAATCACATATTTTAGCCCTCGAAAATCCATTCAAACATAAATTTAAGAGATTTTGCCATTTATTTATGTGCAAAATCTATATTGGTAAAAAATATATGGCAGTGAAGTGTCACAAACTCACAGTAAACTACCCCTTGACGTGGCAAATTCATTTTTTTCATACACCTTATCATTCTATATGCATTAAAATAAATATATGCCACTCCAACACATCAGTAGTCATTAAAAGTGAAGATATTATTCAACCAAAATTGCATATTAAATTATGAAAATTAATGATGTTTAAGTATATCTTTAACCTTATAAAAAAAAGGTGATCAATTAATATATTTTAATGAAATTATTAAATTTGATACATAAATAATAATGTTTATCACAAGAAGCAATGGGTGCTTCAACATTGTTGTTATAGAATTCTCATTTGAACTTTGAATCTTAAATTGAGCTTCTTATTGAAAATTCAAATTTGAATTAAATTTAATTTTAAATTATAATTGAACCTGAAACAAATTCATTTTCGTTAACCTTTGAATTAGAATAAGTTTAGTTTCAAATTAACCTTTGAATTAATTTAAAATAAACTTGGTACGATTAAATAGGTTTTGAATTCAAAAGTCATGATTCTCATGTTTATATGAAAATTTTAATTTCAACTGCATTTAGTGGCTTACCTAAAAGATTCTAGAAATCTATGATGAAAATCAATTTGTTATTTAAAATATTTTTCTTCAACACATTGAAGGAAGATAACCTAACTCTAATGAATCATAATATTACTATAATCACTAACAAATTGAATAAAATTCTTCTATTCGAATTTTGTAATGTGATGGAATATCTTCCGCTTCATCTTTATTATTAAGTCTGATTCAAAGGTTGTTTAACATATAAGATGTTTTTCTTTGAGAAGTATCCTTCTTCGATACTGATTTAATTATGTTAAGTTTATCTTTGATATCGATTTAATTGTTGCTTGCATCCAACAATTAGAAGCCTTCTTTTATCAAAATGGCAAACCAAAAAGAAAGAAACAAAGCCCTTTATTTTTTAAAATTAAATTTGGGCCAGGGACCCATTTTATTTAATTAACAAAATATTTGTGTAAGGACCAAAAGTGGCCCATGTTACAAGCGGACGAAACCCGGCCCAAAAGTTAGCCGACTTAAGTGAAAAAAACGTATAAGGAAAGGAAGGGTTTCCTAAAAGGACCCTGTCCTTTCTTTTCCCCTAGACTCTATCTGAACATGTTTTAGTGGTACCGCAATGATAGCTTTCGCCTCCTCGCCTTCTGTTGCGCAACATTTTGCATCATCTCGTATGTATATCCATGAAAATCAACTTCAAAAGATAAGAATCCTCCTCAGTTTTTTAATTTCATGATTTCCTTGTTGTTTATCTGCCTTCTTGGTTTTCGCAGGTGCTTTGTGCACTGAATCTCCTGGAATGAAGGGACCAAGTACCTCTCCGCAGTCCAATTCATGTAAGAAAACTCTATCTCTATGTTGAGTTGCTTCAATCTTCATCCCTCTTCTCATGCATTAACTGTAATCAAATTGCTCATATGAGATGTTGGATGCTGAAACAAAGCCCTTTATGTGTTTGACTTGACCTTTTTTTATTAAGGACCTAAAATTTTGAAGATTCACCAAATTCAGCTTTCACCCCATTTGCACCATACCCAAATCCGCTCATCCCCTTTTCATTTGATAGAGAATCTAAGGTTTTGCTATTGGAGTTACAATGTAAATAATTGAGAAATTATAGTAATCAAGGTTGATGAGCAGTCATAAGGGGAATCAAAATAGCTCTGAATAGATCAAAGTTCTTAACGACAAATCTATCAAGATTCATCTATATTCCAAATAGAGGGCCTATTGTAGCCCACTAATTTTTGATCTGTCTATATATCTTGTGAACCCTAACCTCAATCAGACGTTTTAGATTTTGAGAGCAAATTGAACTCTAAAGATTAGCAACAACAAATTTAACCAGATTTGAGCTATAATCATTCATATCAGATCTTATGGGTAGACAAGGGCCATGTAACCATTGTGGCATCAAGCGTAAGTTTTATTGACTGTCTATATCCCACCTTTTATGTTTATCAATAGTCTCATGTTTTACATGATACTTGATGCAGTGATGCTTAGGATTTATGTGCCTAATGTCAACAAATTAATTTTGAAGATTCACATCCATGAGACACTAAATACCCAAAATTTTCTAAATTGTGCATCTGTTTTGCAGATCTGAGCCTCTAAATCAATTAACATTTGACTCAAGAGGCGAGAAAAATAAAGTACCCTATGTTTCATATTTAACTGATGCACAACTTAGGAAAATTTGTCTTTTTTAGTGTTTCATGCATGTGAATCTTCAAAATTTATTTACTGAATATCAGGCAAGTAAATTCTAAGCATCACCGCATCAAGTATCATGTAAAGCATGGGATTATTGATAAACACAAAAGGTGGGATATAGATGGTCAATAAAACTTACGCTTGATGCCACAATGGCAACATGGCCCTTGTCTACCCATAAGATCTGATATGAATGATTATAGCTCAAATCTGGTTAAATTTGTTGTTGCTAATCTTTAGAGTTCAATTTGCTCTCAAAATCTAAAACGTCTGAGTGAGGTTAGGGTTCACAAGATATATAGACAGATAAAAAATTAGTGGGCTACAACTGGCCCTCTATTTGGAAAATAGTTGAATCTCGATAGATTTATCATTAAGAACTTTGATCTATTCAGAGCTATTTTGATTCCCCTTATGACTGCTCATCAACCTTGATTGCTATAATTTCTCAATTATTTACATTGTAACTCCAATAGCAAAACCTTAGATTATCTATCAAATGAAAAAGGGATGAGCGGATTTGGCCGTGGTGCAAATGGGGTGAAAGCTGAATTTGGTGAATCTTCAAAATTTTAGGTTTTTAATCCAATTTTATAATAAAAATGCTTATTTGTATAAATTTCAATATCCAATTATTTGACTTAAACAGACAAGTCATATCTGACGATTCATATTAAACACTTATAAAATTTTGTATTTAATTCTTCCATATATAATTATTTATTAAAATATTTATTTAATAAAAATATAATATTTTTGAAATCGTATACTCAATAATTTGAGGAAAACTCTTAAACCAAAATACAAATTATTAAAACACTTACCTAATTTAACTAATAATTTTTTTTTAAAAAAAATCCTATTAACGTAGATTAAAAGTTAAAAACCCCAAAAACCCTTCGAAATAATTATTTACGCTACATGTATATTGCCCAAATAGTATGGATTAGTCCATAGAGGCAGTTAAGCTACTCAAGCAGGCAGCAGGTCGACATGCTTGCTTGAACAGTTTGAGGGTATATTCACAAATTTTTATGGTCCTTCTGTTATAATTTGCTTGTCTTATTTTTAGTGTAAAAACTTTCTACTAATCATGATAATTAAAGTTGCTCAAGCAGACAACAAGTCGACATGCTTGCTTGAGCAATTTGAGGGTATATTCATAATTTTTATGGTACTTCTGTTGTAATTGCTCAAGCAGCCAGCAGGTTGACATGCCTGTTTGAGCAGCTTGAGGGTACATCTGTAATTTTTTATGGTTTTTCCATTGTAATTTGTTTGTCTTATTTTAGTGTAAAAAAATGCTACTAATCATGATAATTAAAGTTGCTCAAGCAAGCAGCAGGTCAACATGCATGTTTGAGCATCTTAAGTGTATATCTGTTATTATCTATGGTTCTTCTGTTGTAATTTGTTTGTTTTATTTTTAATGTTAAAAAAAGCTACTAATCATGATAATTAAAACTGATCATGCAGGAAGTAGGTCGACATGCCTGCTTGAGCAACTCGAGGGTATATCCGCAATTTTTTATGGTTATTGTATTGTAATTTGTTTGTCTTATTTTTCGTGTTAAAAATGCTACTAATCATGATAATTAAGGACTTAAAATATTCTAAAAAATATGGTATTTTCACGCTTAAAGTCTCATTAAGGCGGACTGGCACCCGTTGCAAACATATAACCATACACTTTCTATGAACATTATAAGGGGTTTCCACATTCAACAAGCTTTCAAGAAAGTAGACCGTAATAACAAGCCCAAAAAAAATATGTATAACTAGGCCGTTGGAGCCACAATGTTTAAAGTACGATACATGACCACACTTTCATAATCTACAAAGCATCTGAATAAGAAACAATATCTATAAGGATCGGGATAGGCCCTACCTCATGACCAACTATACAATACAAAAATATAAGTTCTAGACTCATCAAGCTCGGAAGCAACCTGGAGCTTAGTAATAATAGCTGGATATCCTGTACTCCTACTAGGGAGATCTACTAGCTCCTGTACCTGCAACATGAAATTCAGGTCCCCCGTGAGGGACGTCAGTATGAGATTCTGTACTGAATATGTGAGGCAGGAAGTACTGTATGTGAAATAAGAACTCAAATGAAATCATACACTAGTGTGTAAGGATAAGAGACCACCTTTAGTCATACTATGGAATCATGTACATTATGTCCTTTTTTATTACTTTACTTTTTTTACTGTATAATCTGTGCGCAATATATCATATAAGTGACCAGCTGATCTGTGGTAAATCAATATCGGGATCGAATCATGATAGACTTTCCTTTAATCCCAGGGATACCGTCGTAATATGGAATCGACCCATGCTAGGTAATTCTTCCACCCCTGGGATACTACCCATCAACAAGCAACTTTGGCTTATCTTTTATTTACTTATGAGATGATTCTTTGGTGGTCATAAAATTTAGAGCTGTAGGACTATTGACATAAAATGCGATATGTAACAATCATGCAAGACAGTACCACAATGAAAAGAGTAGGTTACACAACTAATGAATTACGTAGGAGATGAAACAACACATGGACTTTATTTAGCAACAGAAGGAACTCATGTATTTTGGTATCCAAAGTATGTATGCAATTTGACAATAGCTATGTATGGGAACATACGAACATATTAAAGAGTGGAGACATGGTCATTAGTTATGTCTGAGTCCGTAAATGTCTCTATGTGTCAAGGAAGAACCTAGATTTCATGCCGAATAACATGAAATGAGTAGCCTTACATACCTCATTGTACTACCTCGTTGTTACCTCGAAGTAACCTCCTTTCCCCACAAATATTTATCTACAATAGAGTACATGATAAAACTAATATTAGCAGCTAATAAACATGTCTTGGCAGTCCAATCTCATAGAAAAACAACACTCGGGTAGTAAGCATGTAATTATTAATCCAAAAGTATTCTTTCAAACTTTCCCCTTCTAAACGTATTTTCTAATACATATTCTTATGTACATGTCATATGCAGCTTGTTTTAGTCCCATAGCAGTCTTACAATAGCTCAAAAAAATACAACACATAACAACTCTACACAACACACAAGTGGGTAGCGTAACATTACGTCCTTTCACTACATTTCGATGTCAACAATTCCAAATCTGCTCCAACTTCAACCAAACTTTACCCAACATATTTACACATAAAAAAAGTCCAAAAATAGTCCCAAAGTAAATTGAGGATGTGAGACAAGAATTTCCAATTACCAGCCCACAAGTTCCTGCTAAAAGCACAATTAAGATATCATCCAAGAACTTATTTTTTGCGGAAGATAAAAATGGTGCAGCAGCCTTCTTAGATTACTACATAACCAAACCTTGTTAAAAACATAAACCCTACTTCATAATCCGGCCAACCAAGAAGAAAGAAGCCTCTTAATAAACAAAAAAAGTATACAATAATCTTTGGAACACATGATGTCCAATACATTCCACAAGCATAACCAACATACTCCTCATGTTTTTCATGGAAATATTATACTAAATCTTATGTATTTCTACTTAGCTTAGCCTTCAAGGATCAGGTCTTCTTCAAGAATCTTAAAGTTTTGTTGTGGAAGCTTTGTAAAAGCAAGAGAGAGCAACGAGAAACTTTGGAAAAAATATGATTTTTGGCTATGTAAAGTGACTTGAAGTTGTTGTTTGTAACTCCTTTGAATGGGACACTCTTGGCCTACTTTACCCTTTAATTTAAGCCATATTGTTTCAAGGTGGTGATGCACCTGCTTTGCCCTTTCATTTGAGCCTTATTGGGCTCCAATTTGATGGGCCATGGCTGCCCATTTTTCTCTTTTTCCTTCACTTAGTTTGGGCCCAAATCGTCAAGTGGGTTGTGAATGTACTTGGGCCTTTTTTCTATTCATCTTGGACCACAAATATTGTCCATTTATGATGCTAAACCATGGGGAGAAATTACACCCTTAACTTGTGCTTTGTTCATTATCAGACTTGAACAGATTCAATGTTGGGCCTCATCTCCATCTACCTAGCGTATTTAAGCTAAGCACGTAGGTGAATCACCTGTTAGCTTCCTAAGTCCTACAAGCACCTCAGTTTTTTTCACTTCGTTTAAGGCCGTGATCTCCTCAATTTGGCTCAAAACCTATATACACTCACTTGTCTTGAGAATTAGACATAAATAAAGCCCTCCAGTCTAAAAGTTAGGCACTTTTAAAGTTGATAATCCTTCTACCAAATCATATCATGTTCCATATGCATAGGACTAGTACACAGGTGTTACATCCTTCCCCCCTGGAACATTGGTCCAGAATGTTAGCATAGTTGGATAGGTTAAACAAGTTTAAACATTCATTTTATCAAACTTTTGACAACATAATAAGGATTCAAACTCCCATACCTATTGACGCCCCAACTCAACATCTTTGAATTCCTCTTTAGCTTTAAATAAATAAGGGTACTTAGATCTCATCGCTTTTTCTAAATCCCAGGTTATCTCTTCTACTTGCCGGTTCCTCCAATGTACCTTTACTGAAGGCATTTCTTTATTCCTTAGCTTTTTAACTTGACAATCTAGGATAGCAATAGGTACCACTTCATAGGTGATATTTTTTGCAAATTGCACATCTTCAATAGGAGTTATACGAGATGGGTCACCTATGCATTTTTGAAGAATTGAGACATGAAAAACTGGATGGACCATTGAACGTGGGATTAATTTTTCTTTCTTATCAAATCTCATAACACCTTTCATTGGGGGACACCTTTAAGAATACCTAATCTCATACTGATAATTCCAGTCTTCTCCTTTTACTATCCGCATATGATTTGTGATGACTTTGGGCTATTTCTTGCCGCTGTTGTATTTCTTTGACTTTTTTTGATGGCTTGTTGGACTAGATCTGGCCCAAACAAGGTGGTTTCACCCACTTCAAACCATCCAATTGGCGACCTACATTTCCCTCCATACAAAGCTTCATAAGGTTTCATCTTGTTGCTTGAATGATAGCTATTATTATAGGCAAATTCAATAAGTGGCAAATGGTCCACCCAACTACCTTTGAAGTCCAATGCACAAGCCCGCAACATATCTTCAAGTTTTTGAATGGTGCGTTTTTCTTGACCATCTGGTTGAGAGGGGAAAGCTGTACTCAAATTCACTTGTGTCCCTAAACTCCTTTGGAAGGACTTCAAAAACGTTGTAGTGAATTGAGCTCCCAGATCCGATATAATGGAGATTGGGACCCCATGTAGCCTAACTATCTCTTTGAGGTATAACTTTGCATACTCTTCAGTTGTATAATCACTCTTAACTGGCAAGAAGTATGCTGACTTTGTAAGCCTATCAACTGTTACCCATATGGAGTCAAACTTTTGAAATGAGCGAGTCAACCCAGTAACAAAATCCATGTTAATCATATCCCACTTCCACGTTGGAAGGTCTATACATTGCATATAACCTCCTGGCTTTTGGTGCTCTACTTTGACTTGTTGGAAATTTGGACATTGAGCCACACATTCTGCAAGGTCATTTTTTACGCCTCCCCACCAAAACATTCCCTTTAGGTCATGATACATCTTAGTTAATCCCGGATGAATGGAATATCTTGAATGATGGGTTTCTTCTATTATCCTCCGTCTTAGTCCATTAATATCAGGAACATATAATCTATTTTGGCAAGAAAGTACTCCATTGTGTGTAAGTTCACAACCCTTCATCATACCCTGACTCACCTTTTCCTTAAGTCATCGTAGAAAAGGAACCTTGAACTGCTTCTCTTACCTCCATTACCAATGAAGACTCTGCAGCATTATGCACAACACTCCTTCCTTTTGAGTTTCAAGGAGGTCGAACTCCCTAATTGGCTAGTTGACGTAGATCCTTAGCCACTCACTGACTTACCATTGTCTAATCACCTATATTCATGATTGCCTTATGACTCAGAGCATCGGCTATCATATTTGCTTTCCCTTAATGGTATAGTATATCAACATCGTAATCCTTTATCAGCTCTAGCCATCTCCGATGTCTTAAATTTAGGTCTTTCTATTTAAAGATGTATTGTAGGCTATTATGATCAGTATATATGTCAACATGAACCCCATACAAATAGTGGCGCCATGTCTTCAGCGCAAACACAACCACTGCTAGCTTAAGATAATGTCTTGGGTAGTTTTTCTCATGCGGTCGCAGTTGCCTCGAGGCATAAGAAATTACCATACCATGTTGTGTGAATACACACCCTAAGCCAACTCCTAAAGCATCACAATACACCGTGTATCCCTCAGTGCCTTCTGGAAGCACTAGCTCATGTGCAGAAGTTAGCTTGCTTTTCAACTCTTCGAAGCTCCTTTCACATGTCTCATTCCATTGGAACTTGTTCTCCTTATGTGTCAACTTTTTTAGAGGTGTAGAAATAGAAGAAAACCCTCAACAAACCTTTTGTAATAACCTGCCAACCCTAGGAAGCTTCGAACTTCCGTGGGTGTTGTCGGCCTTGTCCAATCTTTCACCACCTCTATCTTTTGTGAATCAACCCTTATTCCTTCATTGGATACAATATGACCCAAGAATGCTACAGACTTTAACCAAAATTCACATTTGGAAAATTTGGTGTACAATTGTCAATCACGAAGAACTTGTAATACCTGTCGTAAGTGATTTGTGTGGTCTTCTTCTTATCTTGAATATACCAAAATATCATCTATAAATACAGTCACGAATACATCCAAGAAACACTTGAATACCCTGTTAATTAAATTCATAAAAATTGCAGGTACATTTGTCGGCCCAAATGACATATCAAGAAACTCAAATTGACCATAGCGTGTCCTAAAGGTTGTCTTAGGTATATCTTTCTCCTTCATCCTCACTTGGTGATAACCTGATCTCAAACCAATTTTTGAAAAGCATTTGGCACCCTGCAACTGATCAAATAAATCATCAATCCTGGGGAGGGGGTATTCGTTCTTAATTGTCACCCAATTCAATTGTCGGTAGTCAATACACAATCTCAAGGAGCCATCTTTTTTATGTACAAATAACACTGGTGCACCCCAAGGAACACACTAGGTCTTATACAACCCTTCTCTATCAAGTCTTTTAATTGCTTCGTTAATTCATGTAATTCTTTCGGGGCCATTCTATATGGAGGGATAGAAATAGGTTGAGTGCCTTGAAATAAGTCAATACAAAAAATCTACTTCTCGTTCTGGAGGTAAACCTAAAAGCTCTTCAGGAAACACATCAATAAATTCATTCACTACTGGAACAAATTGAAGAGTTGGTGATTCTGCCTTCATATCCCTTACTCTAACTAGATGACATATATATATATATCCCTTTGACATCATCTTCCTTGCCTTAAAATAATAATCAAACTTACCCTTTGGTGCACCAACATTGCCTTCCCATTCAAGGATCGCCTCATTTGGAAAGGTGAAATACACTCTCTTAGTTTGGCAATCCACAGTGGCATAGCAAGAAGCTAAACAATCCATACCCATTATAAGATCAAATTCCACCATTTCAAGCTCAACAAGGTCAGCCAATTGGTCACGCTCACAAACAATTATTACAAAGTTATAATAGATCTTTCTAGGTATAATAGATTCACCGGTTGGTGTGGATAGTTCAAATGGCTTGTTCAATAATTTAGGTCTTCTCTTAAGCTTCCCAGCAACTAGTGGAGTGATATATGATAGTGTAGAACCAGGGTCTATTAATGCATACACATTATGTGAAAAGATGAACAATGTACCTGCGACCTCATTGGGTGAAGCTTCCAAATTTTGCCGACTCCCTAGAGCATAAGTGCAATTCTGGGCTCTACTAGAGCTAGCGGCCCCTCTACCACCTATACCACAACTTGTAGGTGCTTGCTGACCCCTCCCTAATGGAGGAACTGATGATGATGATGCAATAGCAAACCCAATTGTGCTATATCACCCATACGTCTCCTCGGACAATCTCTCCTCATATGCCCTGGCATATTACACCAATAACAAGCATCTGTCCCAACCCAACATGTACCTAAATGACTCATCCTGCATTATTTGCAAGTCTGCCTAGGAGGCATTTGCTAGCTTGCCGAATATCCTGTTGTCCATGCACCTTGGAATTCACTTCTTTGACCAAACTAATTACTTCTAGACCCTTGAAGTTGTGGTGGAGCACTAGCTATAGAGTAGGATGATGATGGCCTAGGTGTTATACTAGAAAACTGAGGCCTAAACTCACCTTGGGATGGTATAAACTTCCTCCTAGATTTGGCCCTCTGGGACTGCCACCTTTCTAACTCTTATGTCCTTCTTCTTTGCCTCTGATCCTCCAGCTTTGTGCAAATGCTTGCATCCTCGCTATATCCATGTCTTTATTCAAAGAAGCAATGGTACAATATCTAACCATATATGAATCAAACCTATCCACATATCGATGAACCTTATCTGCCATAGTAGCGACTATATTAGGGGCATACCTGGCCAGAGAATTAAATTGAAAGCTATACTCCCTCACACTCATATTCTCTTGGTGGAGGTTCAGAAACTATTCTGCACAAGCCTCTCGAATCTCTAATGGCAAGTAATGATCAAGAAATGCCTCTTTGAACTCCTTCTAGGTAGTTAGAGGTGCATCTATACCATTAGATTGCTTCCAAGTTTCATACCATACTATAGCCACACCCTTCAATCTATATGTTGCCCCCACAACCTTTGTACTGCTTATGTGCATAACATCCAAAGTGCGTTGGATCTGATCGATGAAGTCTAGTGGACGTTCATTAGGATATGACTCAGTAAAAGATGGAGGGTCTAAATAAAGAAAATCACATATCCTCATACTAGCTGCCCTATATTCGCAACACCTGTACCTATAATTGGGCCTTCTTATCTTTGACCTAGACCGGCAACTATACGAGTCAATTGTTGGACTGCATTTCTTATATCCTGCATGGTAGCATCGGTAGGTGGTTCTAGGGGGAATTTCACTACTTCCTGGTTCATCAGGGGCTGGAGGGGTTTGAGATGTTTGTGATAGAGACTCATCTTGGGCCGCATTTCATTGTCTCACCCAACTGAGTACACCAACTACCACTTCTACTTCTTTTCCTTTGCCTTTACTTTTCTTTATTTCTGGCATACTCGTTGTACAAAACAATTTAGATGTTAGAAACAATCCACCTACAACATATGGCTCTATGACATGATCTAAAGAATGAAAAGAAAGTGAACCCCTAAATGCCACGTATCCTCCTGCTTATAAATGTGGTGCATAATACATCCATAAGAATGACTTTACATAGACACGGCCATGTAGACTCTCTAGGATGACCTGCTATGATACCACTTTTGACACGCCCAAAGTCCCATTAATGCGGACTGCACCCGTTGCCGACAAGGCTCGAGAGAATTAACATATGACAATACACCTTCTATGAACATTATAAGAGTTTCCACATTCAACTTGCTTTCAAAAAAGTAGATAGTAATAACAAGCCAAAAAGAAATGCATATGACTAGGTCGTTGGAGCCACAGTGTCTAAAGTATGATACATGGCCACACTTTTAAGTCTACAAAGCCTCTGGATAAGGAACAATATCCATGAGGAATGGGGACAAGCCCTGCCTCAAGACAAACTATATAATACAAAAATATAAGCTCTAGACACACCAAGCCCCGAAGCAACCTAAAGCTCAATAATAACGGTTAGATATTCTGTACTCCTACTGGGGAGATCTACCAGCTCTGATACTTGTAGCATGAAATGCAGGTCCCCCGTAAGGGACATCAGTATGAGATAATGTACTGAATATATAAGCCAGGAAGTATTGTATGTGAAATAAGAACTCAAATGAAATCATACACTGGTGTGTAAGGATAAGAGACCGCCTTTTAATCATAATGTGGAATCATGTACTTTATGTCCTTTTTATTACTTTACTTTTACTTACAGTATAATCTGTGTGCAGTATATCATATAAGTGACCAGCAGAGCAGTGGTAAATCAACATCAGGATCAACCCCTGCTAGACTTTCTTTTCACCCTTGGGATACCCCCCGTAATATGGGATCGTCCCATGCTCGGTGATTCTTTCACCCTTGGAATACCACCCATCAACAAACAACTTTGACTTATCCTTTTTTTTACTTACGAGATGATTCTTTTGGTGGTTATAACTTTTAGAGCTGTAGGAATATAGACATAACATGTGACATGTCACAATCATGCAAACAGTACCACAATAAAAAGAGTAGGTTACACAACTAATGAATTGCGTAGGAGATGAAACAACACGTGGGCTTTATTTAACAACAAAACAAACTCATGTATTTTGGTATCCAAAGTATGTATGTAGCTTAACAATAGCTATGCATGGGAACATATGAACATATTAAAGAGTGGATACTCGGTCACTAGTTATGTCTAAGTTCGTAAGTGCCTCTATGTGTCAAGGAAGAACCTAGATTTTATGCTGAATAATATGAAACGAGTACCCTTACATACCTCATTGTTACTACCTTGTTGTTACCTAGAAGTAACCTCCTTTTCGCCCCCAAATATTTATTTATAATAGAGTAGGTGAGAAAACTAGTTTTAACAACTAATTAACATGTCTTGGCAGTCCAATCTCATAAATGAAAACAACACTCGGGCAGTAAGCTTGTAAATATTAATCCAAGAGTATTCATTCGGCCATTCCACTTCTAATCATATTTTCTAATACATATTCTCATGCACATATCATATCCAGCTTTTTTTAGTCCCATAAAAGTCTTACAATAGCTCACAAAATACAACACATAACAACTCTACACAACACACAAGTAGGCAGTGTAACATTACGTCCTTTTGCTACATTTCGACGTCAATATTCCCAAATCTGCTCCAACTTCAACCAAGTTGTCCAAAGTCCAAAAATAGTCCAAAAGAAGATGGCATATGTGAGAATAATTTCCAATTACCAACCCACAAGTTCCTACTAAAAGCACAATTAAGATATCATCTAAAAACTCATTTTTTACACAATAGAAAAATGGTGCAGCAGCCTTCTTAGATTACTACAGAACCAAACCTTGTTAAAAATATAAACCCTACTTCATAATCCAGCCAACCAAGAAGAAAGAAGCCTCTTAATAAACAAGAAAAGTGTACAATAATCTTTGGAACACATGTTGTCCAATACTTTCCACAAGCATAACCAGCATACTCCTACTTGATCAGGTCTTCTTCAAGAACCTTAAAGTTTGTTGTGGCTGCTTTGTAAAACAAAGAAAGAGCAAGAAGAAACTTTGGAAAAATCTGATTTTTGGCTACGTTAAAATGACTTGAAGTTGTTGGTTTGTAAACCATTTTAAAGGTACACTCTTGGCCGAATTTCCCCTTTAATTTAAGCCACACTTTAGCAAGGTGGTGATGCACCTACTTGGCCCTTTCACTTGGACCTTATTGGGCTCCAATTTTATGGGCCTTGGCTGCCAATATTTCTCTTTTCCCTTCACCTAGTTTGGGCCCAAATCATCAAGTAGGTTTTGAATGTACTTGGGCCTTTTTTCTATTTATCTTGGGCTGAAAATATTGTCCATTTATGATGCTAAACCACGGGGCAAAATTACACCCTTAACTTGGGCTCTATTCATTACCGGACTTGAACAGATTCGGTGTTGGGGCCCCATCTCCTTCTACCTAGTCTATTTAAGCTAAGCACGTAGGTGATTCACTTGTTAGCTTCCAAAGTCCTACAAGCACCTCATTTCTTTCACTTTGTTTAAGGCTGCGATCTCCTCAATTTGGCTTATAACTTAGATACACTCACTTGTCTTAAGCATTAGACATAAATAAAGCCCTCCAGTCTAAAAGTTAGGCACTTTTAAAGTTGATGCTCCTTCTACCAAATAATATCATGTTCCATATGCATAGGACTAGTACACGTAAGATATGGGGTGTTACATCCTCTCCCCCTAGGAACATTCGTCCCCGAATATTAGCATAATTGGATATGTTAAACAACTTTAAACCTTCATTTAATTAAACTTTTGACAACATAATAAGGATTCAAACTCCCGTACCTATCAACGCCCTAACTCTGCATCTTGGAATTCCTCTTTAGCTTCAAATAAATAAGGGTATTTAGATCTCATCGCTTCTTCTGCCTCCCACATTATCTCTTCTACTTGCTGGTTCCTCCAAAGTACCTTTACTGAAGGTATTTCCTTATACCTTAGCCTTTAACTTGACGATCAAGGATAGCAATAGGTACAACTTCATAGGTGAGATTTTTAGCAACTTTCACATCTTCAATAGGAGGCATACGAGATGGGTCACCTATGCATTTTTGAAGCACTGAGACATGAAAAAACTAGATGAACCATTGAAAGCTCTTGAGGTAGCTCTAATTCATATGAAACCTGTCCAAGCCTTTTAATAATCTTATAAGACCCTATGTGACGTGGGCTTAGTTTTTCTTTCTTACAAAATCTCATAACACCTTTCATTGGGGACACCTTTAAGAATACCCAATCTCGTACGGAGAATTCCAGTCCTCACCTTCTAGCATCCGCATATGATTTGTGACAATTTTGGGCTATTTCTAGCTGTTGTTGTATTACCTTGACTTTTTCCATGGCTTGTTGGACTAGATCTGGCCCAAGCAAGGTGGATTCACCCACTTCAAACCATCTGATTGGCGACCTACATTTCCCTCCATACAAAGCTTCATAAGGTGCCATCTTGATGCTTGAATGGTAGCTATTATTTTAGGAAAATTCAATAAGTGGCAAATGGTCCACCCAACTACCCTTGAAGTCCAATACATAAGACTGCAACATATAATCAAGTGTTTGAATGCTGCGTTCTGCTTGACCGCTTGTTTGAAGGTGGAAAGTTGTATTGAAATTCACTTGTATCCCTAAACTCCTTCGGAAGGACTTCCAAAACTTTGCAGTGAATTGAGCTCCCGATCTGATATAATGGAGATTGGGACCCAATGTAGCCTAACTATCTTTTTGAGGTATAACTTTGCATACTCTTTAGCTATATAATCACTGTTAACTGGCAAGAAGTGTGCCGACTTTGTAAGTCTATCAACTATTACCCATATGGAGTCAAATTTCTAAAATGAGCGAGGTAACCTAGTAACAAAATCCATGTTAATCATATCCTATTTCCACATTGGAAGCTCTATACATTGCATATAACCTCTCGGCTTTTGATGCTCTACTTTGACTTGTTGGCAATTCAGATATTGAGCCACACATTCTGTATGGTCCTTTTTCATGCCTCCCCACCAAATCATTCCCTTCAATTCATGATATATCTTAGTTTATCCTGGATAAATGGAATATCTTAAATGATGGGCTTCTTCCATTATCCTCCTTCTTAGTCCATTAATATTAGGAACACATAATCTATTTTGGTAATAAAGTACTCCATTTAGTGTAAGTTCAAAGCCCTTAATCGTACCCTGACTCACCTTTTCCTTAAGTCATCATAGGTCATAATCCTTGAACTGCTTTTCTCTTACCTCCATTACCAATGAAGACTCTGCAACATTATGCACAACAACCCCTTTCTCCGGAGTTTCAAGGAGGGTAACTCCCAAATTGGCTAGTTGACGTAGATCCTTAGCCACTCCCTGATTAAACACAGTCTGATCACCAATATTCATGATTTTCTTATGACTCAGAGCATCCGCTACCACATTTGCTTTCCCTGGATGGTATAGTATATAAACGTCGTAATCCTTTATCTGCTATATCCATCTCTGTTGTCTTAAATTTAAGTATTTCTATTTAAAGATGTATTGTAAGATCTTATGATCAGTATATATGTCAACATGAACCCCATGCAAATAGTGGTGCCCAAGTGACGAACTCAATCTATATAAGCAGTATAGTAACACACAGACCTCAATACATCATCTTGAAATCAAGCACATATATCCACACTACTCTTTAATGCATATTAGATAGTTATCAAACAAAACTATGTAGATCAATACATGTGATAGCGCAAATATGAAAAGCAAGGTAAACACAAATAAGCAACAATCACTAAAATAGCCTAAAATCAATAGTGTAATACAAGTGCCCTCATAAAAAGAAGTCTCATATCTCACTCATGCTAGCATTTTCAGAATTGATACTTGGGACTAAAAAAAATCACTCATGCTCACAACAGATATTCAAACAATGTGCACAATACCATATGATTGCCCCTATAAAAATAACTATGACCATTGACTACTTGGACTAGGATCACTATAGGACTTTCTTGGCTTGTAACGTAGGCTTAGGAGGCTTTAGTATGATGTTTTAGGAACATAGTGTCTAATGGCCCTCCTTAACACTGCATTATTCTAAACTTTCGTCCTCCCAATACTATCATTTTTCAAATCATTATCCCCTTCTCCTATTTCATGCTTTTTTGGGTGCCTTACTTACATTTTAGCTTATTGCCTCTTATTTTTACATTCTCTTGCTTTTTAGCTCATGGTTTAGGCATCTATTTATTTTTCTTGCACCCAAAACACATTTTTTCTCTTTTTCATGTATCACTAGCTTCCATCCCATTTAGTACAATTTTTCCTTACACCAGTCACACTCAACTTAGGCTTTTGGCCTATGTTGAGGTGCATAATATCTAACTTATGAACCATGACCACTTTTGGTAGCCTCCCACAACTTAAGCTTTTTGTCTCAGTCAAGGTGCACAATATTAAAGGAAGGATTAGGGCTAAATTCAGTATTTCACATTCAATAGGGAAGGGTAACTTAAGTTTTTACAAAGAAAAGAGTACATGCAAAGCTCAAACGTTGGGATCAAGAGATACATCAAGCATTTAGTTGGTCATTTAGGCTAAGTGGACTAATATGAATAATGACCTAAGGTCCTTTCCTAACCAACTAACCTACAGTCTATGTCAGAGTAACAGGGCAAGTTCGGAATTGAAACAGAGTACAAGAATTAAGCAAAGCAAGCTCGCACACAGATGACACTGATTACAATATCAACATAGACTCTCAAATCATGCTTTTCATTAGAATTAAACCTCAATTATCAGAACAAGCACTGTCAATCATCAATATCACGTGGTTGTTATCAAGACTATCTAACAAAAATTTGGTGGGTATTATTTTACAGAAAAAACTAACATATGTCATAGACTTTAGTACTACATGCTACTAATACTACCTACACATCCTAAAAGTATTGGTTTAACATAAAATAATGTCCTTAGGAAAGAACACAGGCAAGAAAACCCCTTAGACTCAAAATTTAGGATAGTACCATAGTTACTCAGATTTCAATGAGTCCTATAACTACCCACACCCCATTGAAAAAGAGTTTGCGTTGTCCTCAATGCATAAAATATAACAATATCAAAGTATAAAGGTCGAAAAGAACCTACTTGGGTGGGTAACCACTAGTCTCCATCTTAGGTTGCCTTCCACGTAACACCTGATTTATTATCGCAGCATGACTTGGAAAACTTGGTTACTCAGACTTCACTAAGTGCCCAAACTTCTATCTTAAGGTCATCGAGCCTCTTCACCGACTAACAGATGTTGAAGATCACTTTCATATCATTTAATCGAAACTTGAGTTGGCCTGATTCCATATCCACTAGTGCTCACTTAGTGGCTAGGAAGGGCCTTCCAAAGATGATTGGGACTTTAACGTCGACTTCGCAATCAAGGATCACAAAGTCTGTGGGAAATATGAAATTTTTTCACTTTGAAAAAGGGCATCATACGATATCCCCACAAGCTTCTTCATAGTTTTTTCAACTATCAATAATCATATATTTGTGGGAGTAAGAGCTCTCAAACCTAGCTTCTTGAATACTAGAAGAGGCATTAGATTGATGTTGGTGCCTAAATCACATAATGCGTTTGCTAATTAAACCTCTCTAATGGTAAAGTGTATGGTAAATGCTATGGGATCTTCTCGCTTTTATGCTAAGGACCTTGTTGATATCACATTATAATGCTGAAGCTCATGGGAGAGCTCCTAACTCACCTAGTTCGCCCTTTGGTGACTAAGTCCTTCATGAACTTCGCATACCCAGGCATCTTCTCCAATGCCTCAATGAGAGGGATGTTGATGGAGAGTTGCATTAGCATAGAGATGAAATGCTAAAATTTACCTTCCTCCTTCTTTTTTTTGAGTCTTTAATGAAAAGGAGGGGGAGGCATAGGAATGGGTTTCAACTTCTGTGGTATCACTTCGGCATCACTCACCCCATCCTTGGCACAAGCATCTCTGATCTCTAATCCTTGCTCATAACCATCTCTTTACGAGCATTATTATCATTAACTTGCATTGGAGGGTCAATGGTCTATTTTCCACCACGTGTAGTCACTACCATAAATTGCCCATTATATTTTGGGTTCTAAACTGTGTTTCTAGCAATGTACCTTTCTTACTTTGGTTTAATTTAGTTGACATCTGATTGAACAACTACTCCAGCTCTTTGGTAGCAACAAAGTGAGACTCAATTTTCTGATTAATGCTGGAGATGTCAGCTTTTATCCCTTTCAAGGTCTCATCCTGAGTGTCAGCCTTTTTCAACAGTCAATCGAATGTCTCTTCAATTCGAGAGCTACCAGCACCAAAGTCTTGATTATGAGGTAGTACATATGGACCATCTCTGCAATCATCTCTGCATCCTTAAATAACATCTTTGTCTTGTCCCCTGTTCTTGTCATAGTATCCACCTAAATTATTTTCTCTAAATGTGTCATCCCTATCAAAGTTCTGACCTTGGTTCCCTTGACCATAGTGCCAATAGTCCTGAATAGACCCTTGGGCATTGGTCTGGAAACCCGCCATCTAATCAGTGACGAAGAAACTGTCCTCCTCATAGTAAGGCTCCACGTACATGGGTGCTCATGAAGGCTGATAAGCTACTGCATTCACACATTCTTGGCTCTGATTCATCAACTCCACATTGGCACTAATCTGAGAAAGCTTTTGTATCATGTCCTTATTTATATTTGCCAGCACCGAACTAGTATTAATTGAGAATGAGCTCTTAGTTGTTGACTTATCTCTCGTCCCCCATGCACAATTCATATTGACCACTTTCTCCAACCTTTCAGCTATCACCAAAAATGGACGATCTAAAAATGAGCCTCATATGATAGTGTCAGCAACAACTTGGCTATTTTCATCTAGGGCTGGATAGAAGATTTTTTACCAAGGCATCATCCACTATCTTGTGGTCAAGGACACTCCTCAGGCACTTTATGAACCTCTCCCATGTAGTGTTGATCAAATCACTAGGCAATTACTTGAAGTTGTTGATCTGGTCCTTCAACTTCAGCTTCTTTGCCTTAGAAAACACCACTCCAAAAAGGCCTTCTGCATTTTTGCCCAGGTGGTGATTGAACTCTATGAGAGGTTGGATAACCATAGCATTGCATCACCTGTCAGAGACAATGGGAAAATGGAGCCCAATGGCATCCATAGATAGATTTTGACTTCTCATCATACTCTTGCATTTGATGACAACATTGTGTAGATGGTTATGCGGATCCTCTGATGGTAAGTCCATGAATTACTCACTACTTTGTAGCATTTGGACTAACCCACTCAAAATGATGAACTTTGTGTCAGCTAGTAATTGAGGTAACATAATAGCTCCAGTGACATCATCGCCATTGGACCAAGTTGATATTGATTCCATGTGTGAGCCGCAGCTTAGAGATCTTGTGGTGGTAGATTTACATCCTCAAGTGGAGGTGGGTTATTAATATTATTGTTTTGGTTTAGTTCCACATTCACTATCTCTTTTGCAGCGTTGCTTGCATTGTTTTGGGCTATTCTTCTTAGTGTGTTCTGGATCTCAAGGTAGAACAGAGTTAAGGGTCTGCCTCGACTACAACTGTTGTGCATACACTACACCTGCAAGCTGAAATTCTCTGCATCCATATCATCCTTTAGCAAGTATACAACAACACAAAAAAGAATCATTGCTTATCAGTTTAGCTTCTTTCTAGTGTTTCTTCCTTTTCAAAAAAGTCAAAATAGCCCAGGCAAAACTTTGATAGTTTTAATAAATCTAACATTGTGTCAAGACCCTACTTTTCTACTTCTATGAGACGAGGGTTCCCAGGAAACAACCTCTCTTCTTTTATGAGGTAGTGGTAAGGTCTGCGTACATTCTGCGCTCCCTAGACCACACTTGTGGGATTCACTAGGTATGTTGTTGTTGTTGTTGTTGTTGTAACATTGTGTCAAGAGTTGTCGTTTTCTTCCATCACAGATGGTACATAAGCAAGCCTCATGCTTTTTGCAAAAACCATCTTATTAGGCAAGATTCTAGCCTAAGTCCTTGTATTAGCATCAATGATTAGAATTAAGGATTCTGAGTATAATTCAATCTGTTGGACTAGAACATGGCTCATAACTATTGTTCTATCGAAATTATCTAATGACCTTAAAGGTCATCTTTTATATTTTTAATCAAATTAGCATTTTTCGCTTTCCAAAGGTTACCTAGAGTCATTTTTTGTCAAGTCTAAAAGGAAAATCTTGAAAATCTTTTATAAAATTGGAGTTTTACAAAAGAAAGAGTTTTAAAAGATTTAAAGTTGAAAATTTTGAGTTTTGAGGTCATTATGAGATTCGTGAGTCAGAATTTGATTCCGTCAATTCTATCAGCTTTGGAACGTCGATTTTAGTCTAGGAGAACTTGCAGAACTGCATTTGAAATTAAAATAGAGATTTTAGGCCCAAAGTTGTATTTTTAGTTCATTTTGGATCATAAGTTTGACTATGGTCAACATTCAGAGTTTGGAGCTTTCGACCGAAATTTCGACAATTCCAATTGTTTTGGATGATAAAACTAATGCTAGAAATGACTTTGTTATATTTTTAGAACTTCCGTGAATATTTTGAGTTTTTAGTTCAAAACTAGTATCAATAATCCTTCTCGGGTTCTGGGCCACGAAGGTTCCGAATTTGAATTGCGACAGTTTTATTAAGTCTAGAACATCATTTCTAGTAAAGTTTCATATTTGGTTTGTGTTCATGGGGTTCCGAAAGTCTAGTTCCTATTTTGTATATGTTGTGTTGTGTTGGTCTTTGCTATTTCTGGTGCATCTGACAGCAATGCTCCGCGTTCGTGCCTCATTGATTGCGTTTGGGAAAGTCAATCAGTGTAGACCTCCGTGTTCAAGGAGACCATTCAGTTAGATCTCAGCATTCATGGGGTAATTGTCTCATTCGCGGAGAGTTATTTCCCTTAGCTTTCGCGTTCGCGGAGCATAAGCTTTCCTGAAACAATAACCTCTTTTAAATAACTCTTTTTAATCAATTTTCACCATTTTCAACACTCCAAGCTTCATTTTAGAGAGGGATTTCGAGATTTTTAAAGGCAAATCGATTGAGTAACTATTTTCTAACCTATTTCATTGATTAATTTATGTTTTTAACTTATGATTTTAGGATTTTAATTGTGGAATTTAAGAATTTTTCGGACCTTGATTTCCAAACTTTAATTGATGATTTCTCTCATCTTAACTCTTTTTCCGAAACAGTTTTCGCTGTTGAATTCCTTATTACATGGGGAACATTTTCATATACTAATTTTAACATTCTGACTACTTTTTTGTTATGGAATTATTGATCATTTTACCCTTTTACTCCGAATTGATTGATTTTAATGTCATTAAATTCATTATGTGATTGTGATGCTATGTTTGAATAGATTTTGGTGATTCGGAGTATCGTAGAAAGGGGAAAGCTTTGGGTTTGACTTCATTCGTGACTTTATCTAAGGCAAGTGGACTTTTAACCTTTTGTTAAGTATGATTAAACCTTGTATGATCCTTTATGCATGTGATTGAGTACTTTGGAATAAAATTCTATCATGTTAGGCTTGATCATGAGATAGGATTTGAATAATTGCCTATATGGTGATTTATTGGCTTGTGGTTTAATTATGGATTCGTGATATGCACATATATATAATCTTGTTGGTTGTTTAATTTTGACGTGAGATGAATCTTATTGTAACACCTCTTACGTGCCTAGAAAAAATGCCCTATAGTGTATTTCTTGGATATCTCAAAATCCATGGATGATTTCACAAATCCGACTTCGTATTCATTTTTAGGGGGAAAAATTGTGTAGGAAAGGAGTAGTTTTCGATTTCTAGATGACCCATAGCAAAAAATAATTTTTTGGGCGATTCGAGGCTTAATTCGTAAAGTGTGCGACCAGTCCACGACATGGATATTCTTTCACTAGTGCAAAAATGGCCTAAACTCATTCCTATGCCAAAACAGGGGAAAAATTGAACTTCGTGCAAAAATGTACTACTCTATAACAAGTCCACGTCGTGGACATATCGCGCTCTAGTTCAAAAAGTTCTTAAATTTCCTGCTTCTCTTAAGGGTAATTGGGTAATAACCCAATGCCTATATATATATATATATAGGAATACCTTACTTTTCAGTCATTTCAAGCCCTAGAACACTCAAAAACCCTCCCAAAAGTCATCATAATTCCTCAAAATTCTCTCAACTAAATTCAAGATATCTTAAGGACTTGCTTTGGATTTGAAGGACCCAATTCAAGCCCAAGTCTTCCTCAAGTTTTCCTTCTAGAAACTCTGAGTTTAAGGTATGTGAGCTTCATTCATAGGGATTTTTCCACCCATGAAGTCAATCCTTCTCATCTTGTCAAATTTCTTGATTTTAAGATTTAATACTTTATGGGTAAACTTTATTATGCATTATACACATGAATTGAGTTTGGATCTGACCTCTAAATGCGCACCCGTACCATACACCCGCATCTACCCGAGTCCAAGCAACTTAGCAATGGAGAACTATTAGAAATCAGTGGCCAAGAATGTGGAGTAATTCTGTTATTAATGTGGGAAATGGGAGGAAAACTTTGTTTTGGAATGATATATGGGTGGGACAAACATCTTTGAGACAACAGTCCCAGACATTTATATTCTCAATCAACAGAAAGTGGCTACAATTCTAGAAGTCAGAAATGAACAAGGATGGAATCTGACCTTTAGAAGGTTCCTCAATGATGAGGAAGTGGAGAAAATGATTCAATTTTACAACACACTGGAACAAACTAAGAACCCCACCTGTGAGGAAGACAAATTGATATGGAAGCTAGATAAAGATGGCAAGTCCAAGGTGAATCAGCCACAAGTTAATGGACATTTCAAGCAAAATCAAGGAGTTGTGGCCCCAGAAGATGATCTGGAAAGCATAGATACCACATAAAGTGGTATGTTTCACATGGCTTGTTGCAAGACAGTCCGTTTGACTCAGGACAACTTAATTGAAAAGTGGAAGATAGTTATGCTCCAGATTGTTTTTTGTGAATCTAAGATAGACAATAAACCATCTCTTTCTGCATTGTAAAGAGACTGAGAAACTATGGATGTATTTCATTTACTTGAGAGTTATTACATGGACCATGCCTAGAAATACTGCAAAAGTACTAGCATCTTGGAATAGAGATGGAAATCAGTTAGGACACGAGGAAAGATGGAAGATTATCCCTACTAGCATCTGATCGACAATATGGAGGGAGAGAAATCACAGATGTTTAGAGAAAAAGAGCATCCCTTTCCAAAGCATTAAATGAACTGTTTAGTGACCTTTTACTTTTAGTGTAACCACACTGTACCTACGGATTTGGGGGATATCACCCTTTTCTTAGATAGCTTATGAGGGAGATAGGTGTTTAGTTTTTTGTGACAAATCCTCTATACTTTTGATGTAACTACTAACTACTACATGAGTTACTATTGATGAACTTCTATGTCTGTAATACCAGTTAACTTTCTAAAAGAAAAACGAGAGTTGAGATACATAGTTACAGGAATTATATCAAGTTTATTAATCCCAGCTGATGTATACCTGTATTTACAAAAACTGGTAGAATACATACAGGATTCTAACAGAATTGGAGGCTATGTTGCTTGAACTCTTCCAAAATGTCAACGGATGTGTGTTGGATCCTCAAAAATAGTGTGTTTTGAAGGATTCGACTTGAGTGCAGCAACATTTTTGGAGAGTCCGAGCAACTTAGATTGGAGGCATATGACTTACATTGCATGAATAAACATTGATCTTATCAGGTTGGAACATAGAACTAATCCTTGCTGGTGTAACAGCCAGAATTAATGAAAAAAATCTGCTACCAGTATCCTGAAGGGTTTCTGCTCTTGAATAAGATGGTTGAATTTTGAAACCTGATGTTTTGTGAAGGTGAATATGCCTTATACTGATGAAATTCAGAAAGTACATTCTGATAGAGTTACTTAAAAGTGATGTTGCTTGCTTGTATAATCATTAGAGCAGTATTTTCCTTAACCCAATAATCGTCTTGCCTTGATATTTTGGAGCAGATGTACCATATGGCTTATGATAAAGATAAAGGCATGCTTCAGAAAAATCGACAAGTGTTAGAGAAGATTGTAGAGGAGCTGCTTCAGAAAAATCGACAGTTTGAGACTTTTGGTATGGAAGATTGTAGAGGAGCTGCTCAAGTATGAAGTCTTGACAAGAAAGGTAAGCTGATGTAGAAGCATGCACTTGAAATTGCAAAAACAAATTCTGTATTCTGAAAGTTCGTCCTTTACAAAATGAAGTTCTTTATGGTGCGTCTGGGTCTTATCAGTTTGAGACTTTTGGTTGGGATAGCACTCCTTTGGCATTTTATTTTGCGCTTTGCCCTTAAAAAATAACATATCAAAGTGAGTCCCCAGTGATTAAATAAAGCCAGATCCTGTTTCATTTTCTAATAATTCCGTATACATGTAATTCCTGGATAAATGTCTGGGGAAATAGAAGAGAAGAGGAAACTCTTTGTTAACAACATGCAAGAGGAATCCTTAGCTAGGAGCTTTGATTTGGAATTCCAAATTCCTGTGATTTAACCACTAAAATGTTTCTATACAAATATATAATATTTCAGTAATTCTCTGAACTTAAAATTTTCCGCTTCAAATTGTTGACAAGTCGCCCAAATAGTTTCATGAAATCGTGAACAATTTCAGAAAGAAAAACGACGCTGATTTTCTACCCCAAAATATTGCTAATGATTGCATAGTTAAAAGAATTAATCAGAGTCACCAAAAAGTGGTATGAGAATGCAATTAGTGTAATTTGAGTTGGTATGGGAATGCAATTAGTGTAGTTTGAATTGGTGGATAGCATAAAGGAAATGTTTCTGAAGCATCAACCCGATAAGTTGCTGGAGAAGTCATCAGAAGAATAACACAATAGGACAAAGCTGCTGGAAGGCCTGATCGATCAATGAAAGAGGTACTAATACTAAAATATAAATTGAGCAAAAAGTCTCTGGTCAAGCAAGAATGCGGTGCATTGAAAATTGCAACTTCCCCAAACAATTTTCTGCTGCATTGAAATTCAGTACTGTGTAAAAATTCTTGGGAAGTATCTATATTTCACACTTGAGGAGGCATTTACCTAATAAACTACCTCCTCTATGAGGTAGTGGTAAGGTATGCGTATTCTACTCTCCCCAAACCCCACTTGTGGGATTCCACGGGATATGTTGTTGTTGTTGTTCTTTCATGATACACCAGATTTGAGACAATATGAAGAGCACATTGATTGTCACACCAGAGCTTTGCTGTGATATGATGCTTCATCCCAATTTCAGATAAAAAATGATGTATCCACATAATCTCACATGTAGGCTGTGACATAGCTGTGTACTCAGATTTTTGCACTGGACCGAGATACAACACCTTGTTTCTTACTCCTCCATGATATTAGGTTCCCTCTAACAAAAAAACAATATTCTGTAGTAGATATTCTATCACTTTTGGATCCAGCCCAATCAGCATTTGTAAAACAATCTACACGAGTATGGCCATGATTTTTATACAATATGCCAAGTCCAAGAGCTCCTTTCAAGTAATATAGGGTCTATTCCAAAGCTTCCCAATGTTTGACCGTAGGTGCAGATATGAATTGGCTAACAACACTTACCGCAAAAGCAATATATGGACGAGTCACAATAAAGTAGTTTAACTTCCCAACCAACCTTCTATATCTCTCCAGATCATCAAAAGGATCACTATCATCTTTCATAAGATGCACATTGGGAACCATTGGAGTACTTAGGGGGTTGGTTTCTAATTTTTTGATATCTGCAAGTAGGTCAAGAGTATACTTTCTTTGAGACAGAAAAATTCCCTTCTTGCTTCTGTTTACTTCTACCCCTAAAAAGTATTTCAATGGGCCCAAGTCCTTTACATAAGTCTAGTATGCAGGAAAGATTTGAGGGAAGAGATTCCTATATAATCACTTCTTGTTATGACAATGTCATCAACATATATAACAAGAAGGATAATGCTAGATGTTTTTTGCGGATAAAAGACTGAGCAATCACATTTGCTCATTTTCATCCCAAAATCTTGAACAACCTCACTGGATTTGCCAAACCAAGCTCGAGGACTTTGTTTCAATCCGTACAAAGATTTCTTCAAATGACATGATTTTCCATACTCCCCTTGATCAACAAAATCGAGTGGTTGCTCCATATACACTTGTTCTCGAATATCACTATGAAGAAAGGCATTCTTGATATCTAACTGATGTAAAGGCCAATTCTCGGAAGCAACTAGAGAAAATGAACAAGCGAACAGAGGTGAGTTTGGCAACCGGAGAGAAGGTGTTTGAAACTCTGAATAGTCCACACCATAAGTTTGAACATAGCTTTTCGCCACAAGTTTGGCCGTAAGTCTTGCGATTGAACCATCTAGATTAACTTTAACTGTGAACACCCACTTACATCCCATTGGTTTCTTTCTGTTGAGTAAATCCACCACATCCCATGTGGTGATTTTCTTGTAAGACATCTATATCCTTAAGCATCGCATTAGACCATCTGGGACAAGTCAAAGCCTTCTTCACTGTTTTGGGTACAAAGATGGAGCCTGGAGAAGCAATCAAAGATCTAGATGTAGAGGATAAGAGATCATAGGAAACAAACTTAGCAATAGAATATGTGGATTTGCAAGTCCTTGAACTTTAGTGAAGAGCAATAGGGAGGTAATGATTTTTCTGGCGGACCAGATGGATGAAGAGCTGATGATGAGGAATCTGGTGCAGGACATGTATCGTTAGTCTCTTGCCTTCTCGAGTAAACTTGAACAAATGGTGGTTTGGCTATCCCAGATGGAGTAGATAATAAAGGCACAATTCACGATTGGTGCTCAATATAAGTACAAGAAGATGGATGAACAATATCATTTGATGGTATTGTCAAAGGACGAGTAACCTGATAGACTAACCGTTCATCTTCCTCCCCCTAATTTGTACTATGTAGAGATGGCTGGTGCTTAGAAGAATGGTGTAGTCTTTGAAAACACCACATAATTGGACACCAAGTATTTCCAAGTTTAGTAGAATTACAACGATAACCTTTCTGGAGATGAGAATCGTCTAGGAAAATACATTTTACTACTTTGGGATCCAACTTGATAAAAGATGGCCGAACATCTCAAACATAAACATATGCTTCCAAACACCTTAGGTTCCACTGAAAATGGTGATTAGTTTGGAAAAAGAACACTATAGGGCACACTACCAACAAGTTCAGTAGATGGCATGCGATCGATCAGAAAACAAGCAGTAGAAATCGCATTTGCCCAAAAATGTTTAAGAACTTTCATTTGGAACATAAGTGCTCGAGTTGTCTCACATAAATGCCTATTCTTCCTTTCAGCCACTCCATTTTGAGAAGGTGTATCAACACATGAAGACTGATGAAGAATTTCGTGTTATCTCATATATGAATGAAACAATTTTGACATGTATTCTTTAGCATTGTCACTTCTTAAAATACATACTGAAGTATTGAATTGAGATTGAGTGAATACTTCAGAATGACTCGTCATAAGCTAAATTCAAGTCATTCGAGAGAAATCATCTGTAAAAGTGACAAAATACTTGTGCCTAGTTTTGGAAATGATCGGACATAGTCCCAAACATCAGAGTGAACTAACTCAAAAGCGGATTCAGCCTGTTTATCAACTCTTCGACTTAATGAGCTGCGATGATGTTTTGCAAATGGATATGATTCACATTCCGATGAAGAAAGTTTCTGAAACTGAGGATTAAGTTTCTTTAACATAGATAAGGGATGTCCCAATCGACAATGTGCTCCAAACGGAGACACGACACTGGATAGGCAACAAATCGAGGCTCATATTCATCAAGGATGTAGAAGCCATCATATATATATGCCCTTTACCAATAACTTGATTTATTGTGAGATCACAAAACAGACAATAATTGGGAAAGAACGAGATATAACAATTGAGGTCCTTAGTAAGTCTACTGACAGATATTAAGTTAAAGGCCAATTTCGGTAAACTCAATACAGATGACAAAGTAATAGAAGATGTTGGTTTAATAGTCTCAGATCCGACAATGTCACAAGTTGAACCATCAGGAGAGAAAGTGTTTTGTATGATGGAAAGCTAAAAAATAAATTAGGATTACCAGTCATATGATCAATGGTACCAGAATCAATCACCAATTTATTTGAAGAAGAAACAAACATGTTATACTGGACTCAACAAGGGTACTAACTAAAATAGATTCCTTCAATGATCTTTGATATTGCAAGAATTTATCAAACTCCTCTTTCGAAACAAAAATTGTTTGACCTGATGATTAACTAGAAGTAACAACAACATTAACTGTTTTTTGATTGCAGTTATCTGTAGCCTTTTCTCTATAGTATAGAATCATTTTCCAACTTAATTTATGTGGAAAAACAACGAGATCATAAAATAAATGAAGTTGCACCACCAATAACTTATCCGACAGATTTATAGCAGACCACATAATAATCACTCTGCTTAAATCTAAAAATTGAAAAATACGCCAATTCATCCACATGATAAATTTGGTACGCAAGCAAAGTAGGAGTCGACAGTGAACAACAAATATGACAGAAATCTATATCTGACCCCGAAGAAATAATCAAAGACCAACACAGAAGTTCCAACAGTGACATGGATCCACCAAATCACAGAATAAAATGATCGAAAACTAGAGAACCTGGCTGACTGAGTCTGTAATTGTCAAAGCTCTCACAAATCAGGATTATTCAAACTAGATTTCACCAAATTCCATCATGAACATGAGGATACTAGATCACTGGAAATGTTGTTACCCAGTGCGTGTCCTCCCAACCTCGAGAATCTAGATTTCTACTTATTTGGGAAAGGCAATCATCCTTCGGTTGAAGGGGGTAAATCCCAACTCCCAAACACACCAAATTACTTGATGAATAGTTTGACTAACTTAACAGATTTTTCATGGCTGTTATACCAAGTTACAAAATGAAGAAAATAACTTGTATTACTCAAAGAGAACAATGATATAAGTATATGGAGAGGATAAACTAACTATGGTAACTAAATATGCAAATCCCTAATAATCAGCTATATTATCTATATATCTTATTATACAGATTTTGTAACATTGTGCAAGGCTTCAAGTGTTTGGTAAGTATTTTTCACTGGTTCCTCCGGGGCTTCTAATCCTGACTGACATTTTGTTCTTTCTTGAAGTTAGATTACCATGATATAAAACCATTCCTTCTTTAACCTGACACTTGGCAGTTATGCCTCCTTGTTTCTGTATATCATTTATCTTCAGCTTATAAGAAAATGACTGTGTAAACTTATGTTTATATACATTGTTTCTTGCCCAAGTGCGGGAGCTGGGAGAATCTTAGTTAAGATATATCGGGCACCAACAAAACATTGTCTGGTGCTCGATGATAAGCTCTGAGGCTATAGAGTTGAGAATGAGAAGATAGTGGGAAACAGTTCCATCTACAAATTTCGAGGCCGAAGGATGAGGGTTGAGAGTTGCCAAATCAGTTGAGCACCGAAACATGCTAAAGATTTTGTAATTGTTTGGTTTGTTAGTGGATATATTCTCTGCCTGTTTAACTCATGGCACAATTTCTGTAATACCTGTGAGATCAAGAATCCAGCTTATACCATGTGAAAAACTCAATGCACGGAAACCCTCAGAGGTTTTGGCCTAGTGGCAATTGGCTTGAGATTTGGGGTTTGCTCCCTTTCAAGGTCTCGAGTTCGAAACCCACTGGGTGCAAACAATTTTGGAGGGCCACCGGACTGGGTAAAAATTGAATTAACCATGGTGCATTTGCAGAAAACTCCTTGCCAATGGCCTGTGCATCCCTGGGATTAGTCGGGGCTGAAAGAGACTCAGACACCTGGTGAAAATTATTAAAAAAAAACAAAACACACAGAACAGTGAAAAACATAACGTACGGAGCTTTTCTATGCTTGGTAGCAGTATTTTCAAAAGCGTTTTTGGAGCGAGTCCTAGGGCAAGGTGTACCAAAATGCTCTAGGGCATAAATGAAAGGCGTAGGTCCATAGCGTGCATGCTATAGAATTTGGAGCGTAAGCCCCTAGCGTAAAAGTGTATGCCCTGGACATTATATTGGATCTTAATTATTTTTAAAGTATTGTTTTTCTATAAATCATGTTATCATTGGTATGATGATATTTATACTTTGTGCTATCATGTTTTATTGACTATTGCTAAAATATATAAATAAATAAAGCAACTTTCATAGAAGATGGTGTAAATAGTTCTTTAGATAACATACCTGAAATTGATAGGATAGATATTCCGTGGCACTATTTCCCGAGGCAGCTTTATCCGTATTTTCTCACTGTTCTTACCCTTTTTATCCTTCTCCCTCTTTGAAACAAATAAATAGTATGACTAGTAGATGTAGAATAGATGATTAAATGAATGATTATTTCATTTTGAAGATTATGTTGCTATTGTCATTTTTTGTATTGTTACCTTTCTCAAATAATTTAGAGATAAGTGTCAAAAATGCACCTGAACTATCCTCTTTTTTTTAGTTTCATACTTAAACTATTGGAAGTGTTACTTCCATACCTAAACTATCACTTATTAGTTTGAGAAGCACACCTCTATGTTTTATTCCACTCTCACCATGGTGCGTCTACAACACTCTCTTTTATTTTTGAAGAAATGCCACATCACACTCTATGTGGACAAACATTTCACCTAGGCACAAAATAAATAAATTACAGAGTTAGTTAAAATTAAATATTAAAATATTATTATTTTAAAAAATTATAAAATAAAATATAAAATATTTTTCTTACCCTACCCCATCCCACCACTTCCTCTCACCGTATCCCCCCCCCCCCTTCCCCCAACAAAAATTGTAATATTTTTAAAAAAATTCTTATTTCATCTACCTCTTAATATAATCATCTAGATTATTTTAATTTTTTTGAAAAAAATAATTCTCCGCTACCCACTTTATCCTCCGCTTTTGTTTTTTTAAAATTATTCTTAGGAAATTATTTTTTATTTATCGCAAGAGTTTTTTAAATAAGTTTTTTTATTTCTGTTATATTTGATGAACAAGTAGGGAAAAACATTTTTCTAAAAATATGTGTACATATCTATAAAAAAAAATAAAAAATAAATTAGGAGTGGAGGATTAGATTCAAGTGGGATAGAAGTTTATTTATTTTATAAAAATTAGTTTGTTTTAGGTAGGAGTGAAATAGAGGCTGAAGTTTGAACTTTTTAAAAATATCTCATAAAAGAGATTCAAAAAATAAAAGAGCGGGGATTGTTGGGGTTGGGTGGGCGGTACGCGGGGGTGGGGGTAGTGGAGTAGGTGAGAAAAATATTTTAAATTTTATTTGTAAAAAAATAGTATTTTTCGAAAGAATATTTATATTTTAATCTTGTACTTTTAACTAATATTAATATTTTATTTAATTTTTTTCAATGTGGCATGCCATGTGGCAAGGTTTTCTCCAATAAAAGAGAGTGTATTACACACACCACTGAGGTGTGTTTCTCAAACTAATAAGTGATAGTTTAGGTATGAAACTCACACTCCCAATAATTTAGGTATGAAACTCAAAAAGGGGATAGTTTAGGTGTGTTCTTGATACTTATCTCAATAATTTATAATATTTTTTCTATATTATTGGTGATGATGTTGAATTTAGTTATAGAATTATTGAAAATTTCACCCTTATTTTCTTGGTAATAAAATAATAAAATTGAAAATACATGAGGTATATGCTTGTAGATCGATGGGACTTACTCCCTATGTTTTGGGGCTGTTGCCTCTGACCCGTGTTGCACTAAAAAAGGCCTTGCTTTGTGCCCTCTCCATCTTTTAGAAACACTGCTTGGTATACACAAAATAAGATGGCTCAGAAACTTCAGCTTGGAATTCCTTCATCTACTTGCATGCTTATAATCCACCCCCTTTTTTTGTATGCCAATTTACATACAGCTTTTACCTGTGCAGCCTGTGCTAGAAAATTTCCTACAAGAGAATGGAAAAGCTTCTTCGATAGAGTTCCTAACAGCTGAAAATTAAATAGGAGGAACATCACATATCACCTTCTGTCCCATCAGAGTTTATTTTAGCACATTCAAAATGTTAAGATGTAGTTCTTTTCTTTGTATTTTATTTATCTGTTAGCTTTTGCTTCTTCATGAGGGGTAAAAAGATGATATGGAGAAGAGTGAAGAGGGGTTATGGGTTAGACTAAGGTTGTAGATTCAGGCTGAGAAGACGAGGTTGCATCCATTTTTCCTTCTCATCTTGGACGAGATTGTACATTTTCTTGTTGTATCTTTGCTAATTCATTCTAGGAAATTGGTATTTAGTAGTAAGATGTTTTTTGCCTTGCTTTGTAAGCAGTTACTGGAGCTGATTGTTTTTCTAATGAGATTCGTAGTTGGCTCACTTCAATCTTGTAACGTTTATATTGATGTAACAAACTACTCCTATGTTGATCTTGTTTGTTAAGAGAAATTTTGGAGTGATTTATCGTGAATCCCCTTCCCCAGATTCATATACATGTATATACTCTCGCAGGCACCACAAAAGAAATCATTAAAGGATTTTTTGTACTGATGATTAATATATCCAAACAAGGTGAATATGCCAAGTAGATATGCACTCTGTCATGTAGAAGGTTACTCTTCATCACATATTTTGGGCTCAAACTTTTGAAGTGGAGAAATTCTTGTTGTTTGCGCTTCAACTATAGGACTGACTCGAGGAATCTAGCTTAGTCAAGTATATATTGAAAATATGGATCGTAATCTTGTATTTTCCAGGTCTTATTTATCCGTTTTTTCATCTCACTCAATTTCTATCTGACACATTAAGTTGCAAGGATTTTGGGAAAATTGATGGTAACACCGTGCAATTCTTAAATAGACCCTTGACAATTGCTAAATGCACTAAATTAAGTCCAATCAATGTCGACGCACTCAACTTGCACTATCCAATAGGGGATATGCATTTTTGCCCCTTATAGTGCCATCCTAATATTAGAATAATAGCTATTATCTGGAATGCATTGTTGTGACAAGAAGGCTTTCTTTTGTAGAACCATTGATAGGGTGCTCATCGGTTGAGAGTTTAATTTTTAAGTCGAGAAATACATGTTTGTTTTTAATTATACAGGTGGCTGCTATGCACAATTGACAAATAGAATCGTCTTAGCTAAGTATTGACATCAAGTTTTAGTAGTACCACTCAAGTTAGGATTATGACTCAAATCTAGTCCTTCAATGTAATTTTAGTCCCTTTTGCATATGAATAATTCTTAGGAATTTCTCTGTACATGACACACCAAGTGGAAATTGAGATTTGATTTATTTTTTTTTCACGATTTCGAGAGCTAAAAGTATAAAAGAGATCATATCAATGCATGTTATCTCTCAAGATATATTCTTATAAAACTTGAATTGTATATGCATTCTAATGATTTTTTCACAATGAGAAAGTAACATTGAGATCTTTCTACATAGAACTTTCAGTGATATTATTGTATTATGTTGATCACTGAAAATATCAGTTCCAAAGTCAATCAATTCACATAGAAATCAATTAGTTCTTTTCACTCAAATCCTCTTCGCTTAACAACACGTTTAATCCGATCTTCATATAATCCAAAAACTCCATATTTGTCCTTTTTCAAGTTGAGAAGATAGTTAGCTCTAGCATCTTCATCCCAAAGAGGAATCATGACCTCGCTTTCTTTCTTTGCAATTACAGCCACTATAGGATCTAATTTTTTTAAAAGATTCAAATCACTTTCAACAAATGTTACACCAGTCAAATCCTTCTTCAATCACTTCACAAAAGAAAACTAATTATCAACTTTGCTCCTGCCTATCTTTCGCGATATTTTATATATCTATAGATGAATGAAAGGTATAACTTGTACTTGTATGTATGATTTGACATTGAGCGATATATATAATCATCTGGTGTATTTTTTAGAAAGGTAAATACAATCTTTTTAGATGAACAATTACTCATTACAAAGATTATCCAAATTTTCTATTTCAAAAAAATCTCTAACATAGAGAGGAGATTAAATCGAATTAACTGATATTTTCCTTACTTTTTTTCAAAACTAGAATAGTTTATTTTTCCTTATAAGCAAAATCACATATTTTAGCCCTCGAAAATCCATTCAAACATAAATTTAAGAGATTTTGCCATTTATTTATGTACAAAATCTATATTGGTAAAAAATATATGGCAGTGAAGTGTCACAAACTCACAGTAAACTACCCCTTGACGTGGCAAATTCATTTTTTTCATACACCTTATCATTCTATATGCATTAAAATAAATATATGCCACTCCAACACATCAGTAGTCATTAAAAGTGAAGATATTATTCAACCAAAATTGCATATTAAATTATGAAAATTAATGATGTTTAAGTATATCTTTAACCTTATAAAAAAAGGTGATCAATTAATATATTTTAATGAAATTATTAAATTTGATACATAAATAATAATGTTTATCACAAGAAGCAATGGGTGCTTCAACATTGTTGTTATAGAATTCTCATTTGAACTTTGAATCTTAAATTGAGCTTCTTATTGAAAATTCAAATTTGAATTAAATTTAATTTTAAATTATAATTGAACCTGAAACAAATTCATTTTCGTTAACCTTTGAATTAGAATAAGTTTAGTTTCAAATTAACCTTTGAATTAATTTAAAATAAACTTGGTACGATTAAATAGGTTTTGAATTCAAAAGTCATGATTCTCATGTTTATATGAAAATTTTAATTTCAACTGCATTTAGTGGCTTACCTAAAAGATTCTAGAAATCTATGATGAAAATCAATTTGTTATTTAAAATATTTTTCTTCAACACATTGAAGGAAGATAACCTAACTCTAATGAATCATAATATTACTATAATCACTAACAAATTGAATAAAATTCTTCTATTCGAATTTTGTAATGTGATGGAATATCTTCCGCTTCATCTTTATTATTAAGTCTGATTCAAAGGTTGTTTAACATATAAGATGTTTTTCTTTGAGAAGTATCCTTCTTCGATACTGATTTAATTATGTTAAGTTTATCTTTGATATTGATTTAATTGTTGCTTGCATCCAACAATTAGAAGCCTTCTTTTATCAAAATGGCAAACCAAAAAGAAAGAAACAAAGCCCTTTATTTTTTAAAATTAAATTTGGGCCAGGGACCCATTTTATTTAATTAACAAAATATTTGTGTGAGGACCAAAAGTGGCCCATGTTACAAGCGGACGAAACCCGGCCCAAAAGTTAGCCGACTTAAGTGAAAAAAACGTATAAGGAAAGGAAGGGTTTCCTAAAAGGACCCTGTCCTTTCTTTTCCCCTAGACTCTATCTGAACATGTTTTAGTGGTACCGCAATGATAGCTTTCGCCTCCTCGCCTTCTGTTGCGCAACATTTTGCATCATCTCGTATGTATATCCATGGAAATCAACTTCAAAAGATAAGAATCCTCCTCAGTTTTTCAATTTCATGATTTCCTTGTTGTTTATCTGCCTTCTTGGTTTTCGCAGGTGCTTTGTGCACTGAATCTCCTGGAATGAAGGGACCAAGTACCTCTCCGCAGTCCAATTCATGTAAGAAAACTCTATCTCTATGTTGAGTTGCTTCAATCTTCATCCCTCTTCTCATGCATTAACTGTAATCAAATTGCTCATATGAGATGTTGGATGCTGAAACAAAGCCCTTTATGTGTTTGACTTGACCTTTTTTTTTTATGGACCTAAAATTTTGAAGATTCACCAAATTCAGCTTTCACCCCATTTGCACCATGCCCAAATCCGCTCATCCCCTTTTCATTTGATAGAGAATCTAAGGTTTTGCTATTGGAGTTACAATGTAAATAATTGAGAAATTATAGTAATCAAGGTTGATGAGCAGTCATAAGGGGAATCAAAATAGCTCTGAATAGATCAAAGTTCTTAACGACAAATCTATCAAGATTCATCTATATTCCAAATAGAGGGCCTATTGTAGCCCACTAATTTTTGATCTGTCTATATATCTTGTGAACCCTAACCTCACTCAGACGTTTTAGATTTTGAGAGCAAATTGAACTCTAAAGATTAGCAACAACAAATTTAACCAGATTTGAGCTATAATCATTCATATCAGATCTTATGGGTAGACAAGGGCCATGTTGCCATTGTGGCATCAAGCGTAAGTTTTATTGACTGTCTATATCCCACCTTTTATGTTTATCAATAGTCTCATGTTTTACATGATACTTGATGCAGTGATGCTTAGGATTTATGTGCCTAATGTCAACAAATTAATTTTGAAGATTCACATCCATGAGACACTAAATACTCAAAATTTTCTAAATTGTGCATCTGTTTTGCAGATCTGAGCCTCTAAATCAATTAACATTTGACTCAAGAGGCGAGAAAAATAAAGTACCCTATGTTTCATATTTAACAGATGCACAACTTAGGAAAATTTGTCTTTTTTAGTGTTTCATGCATGTGAATCTTCAAAATTTATTTACTGAATATCAGGCAAATAAAATCTAAGCATCACCGCATCAAGTATCATGTAAAGCATGGGATTATTGATAAACATAAAAGGTGGGATATAGATGGTCAATAAAACTTACGCTTGATGCCACAATGGCAACATGGCCCTTGTCCACCCATAAGATCTGATATGAATGATTATAGCTCAAATCTGGTTAAATTTGTTGTTGCTAATCTTTAGAGTTCAATTTGCTCTCAAAATCTAAAACGTCTGAGTGAGGTTAGGGTTCACAAGATATATAGACAGATCAAAAATTAGTGGGCTACAACTGGCCCTCTATTTGGAAAATAGTTGAATCTCGATAGATTTATCATTAAGAACTTTGATCTATTCAGAGCTATTTTGATTCCCCTTATGACTGCTCATCAACCTTGATTACTATAATTTCTCAATTATTTACATTGTAACTCCAATAGCAAAACCTTAGATTCTCTATAAAAGGAAAAAGGGATGAGGGGATTTGGGCGTGGTGCAAATGGGGTGAAAGCTGAATTTGGTAAATCTTCATAATTTTAGGGTTTTAATCTAGTTTTATAATAAAAATGCTTATTTGTGTAAATTTCAATATCCAATTATTTGACTTAAACAGACAAGTCATATCTGACAATTCATATTAAACACTCGTAAAATTTTGTATTTTATTCTTCCATATATAATTATTTATTAAAATATTTATATAATAAAAATAGAATATTTTTGAAATCGTATACTCAATAATTTGAGGAAAACTATTAAACCAAAATATAAATTATTAAAAGACTTACCTAATTTAACTAATATTTTTTTTTTAAAAAAAATCCTATTAACATAGATTAAAAGTTAAAAACCCCAAACATCCTTCAAAATAATTATTTACGCTACATGTATATTTCCCAAATGGTATGGAGTAGTCCATAGAGGCAGTTAAGCTACTCAAGCACGCAACAGGTCGACATGCTTGCTTGAGCAGTTTGAGGGTATATTCACAAATTTTTATGGTCCTTCTGTTATAATTTGCTTGTCTTATTATTAGTATAAAATATTTCTACTAATCATGATAATTAAAGCTGCTCAAGCAGATAGCAAGTCGACATGCTTGCTTGAGCAATTTGAGGGTATATTCATAATTTTTTATGGTTTTACTGTTGTAATTGCTCAAGCAGCCAACAGGTTGACATGCCTGTTTGAGCAGCTTGAGGGTATATCTGTAATTTTTTATGGTTCTTCCATTATAATTTGTTTGTCTTATTTTAGTGTAAAAAATGCTACTAATCATGATAATTAAAGCTGCTCAAGCAGGCAGCAGGTCAACATGCCTGTTTGAACATCTTAAGTATATATCTGTAATTGTCTATGGTTCTTCTGTTGTAATTTGTTTGTTTTATTTTTAGTGTTAAAAAGATGCTACTAATCACAATAACTAAAACTGATCAAGCAGGAAGCAGGTCGACATGCTAGCTTGAGCAACTCGAGGGTATATTCGTAATATTTTATGATTCTTCCATTGTAATTTGTTTGTCTTATTTTTCGTGTTAAAAATGCTACTAATCATGATAACTAAGGACTTAAAATATGCTTAAAAATATGGTATTTTCACGCTTAAAGTCCCATTAAGGTGGACTGGCACCCGTTGCCGACCAGGCTCGGGAGAACTAACATATAACCATACACTTTCTATGAACGTTATAAGGGGTTTCCACATTCGACATGCTTTCAAGAAAGTAGACAGTAATAATAAGCCAAAAGGAAATGCATATGACTAGGCCGTTGGAGCCACGATGTCTAAAGTACGATACATGACCACACTTTCATAATCTACAAAGCATTTGGATAAGGATCAATATCTATAAGGATCGGGACAGGCCCCGCCTCCTGACCAACTATACAGTACAAAAATATAAGCTCTAGACTCACCAAGCCCGAAAGCAACCTAGAGCTCAGTAATAATAGCTGGATATCCTGTACTCCTATTGGGAAGATCTACTAGCTCCTGTACCTGCAGCATGAAATTCAGGTCCCCCATAAGGGACGTCAGTATGAGATACTGCATTGAATATGTAAGGCAGGAAGTACTATATGTGAAACAAGAACTCAAATGAAACCATACACTAGTGTGTAAGGATAAGAGACCACCTTTAGTCATACTGTGAAATCATGTACTTTATGTTCTTTTTTATTACTTTACTTTTTTTTACTGTATAATCTGTGCACAATATATCATATAAGTGACCAGCTGATCTGTGGTAAACCAATATCGGGATCGACTCTTGATAGACTTTCCTTTAACACCGGGGATACCCCGTAATATGAGATCGATCCATGCTAGGTGATTCTTCCACCCCTGGGATACCACCCATCAACAAGCAACTACAACTTATCTTTTATTTACTTATGAGATGATTCTTTTGGTGGTCCGAAAATTTAGAGCTGTAGGACTATAGATATAAAATGTGATATGTAACAATCCTGCAAGACAATACCACAATGAAAAGAGTAGGTTACACAACTAATGAATTTCGTAGGAGATGAAACAACACGTGGACTTTATTTAGCATCAAAAGGAACTCATGTATTTTGAATTTTACAATAAATATGTATGGGAACATATGAACATATTAAAGACTGGAGACATGGTCATTAGTTATGTTTGAGTCCGTAAATGTCTCTATGTGTCAAGTAAGAACCTAGATTTCATGCCGAATAATATGAAAGGAGTAGCCTTACATACCTCATTGTACTACCTCGTTGTTACCTCGAAGTAACCTCATTTCCCTCCAAATATTTATCTACAATAGAGTACATGATAAAACTAGTATTAGAAGCTAATAAACACGTCTTGGCAGTCCAATCTCATAGAAAAACAACACTCGGGCAGTAAGCTTGTAATTATTAATCCAAAAGTATTCTTTCAACCTTTCCCCTTCTAATCGTATTTTCTAATACATATTCTTATGTACATGTGATATCCAACTTGTTTTAGTCCCATAGCAGTCTTACAATAGCTCACAAAATACAACACATAACAACTCTACACAACATACAAGTGGGTAGCGTAACATTACGTCCTTTCACTACATTTCGACGTCAACAATCCCAAATCTGCTCCAACTTCAACCAAACTGTCCCCAACATATTTACACATAAAAATAGTCCAAAACAGTCCCAAAATAGATGGAGGATGTGAGACAAGAATTTCCAATTACCATCCCACAAGTTCCGACTAAAAGCAGAATTAAGATATTATCCAAGAACTCATTTTTTGCAGAAGATAAAAATGGTACAGCAGCCTTCCTAACTTACTACATAAGCAAACCTTGTTAAAAACATAAACCGTACTTCATAATCCAGCCAACCAAGATGAAAGAAGCCTCTTAATAAACAAGAAAAGTGTACAATAATCTTTGGAACACATGATGTCCAATATATTCCAAAAGCATAACCAGCATACTCCTCATGTTTTTCATGGAAAAATTATACTAAATCTTATGTGTTTCTACTTACCTTAGCCTTCAAGGATCAGGTCCTCTTCAAGAACCTTAAAGTTTTGTTGCGGAAGCTTTGTAAAAGCAAGAGAGAGCAACGAGAAACTTTGGAAAAAATATGATTTTTGGATATGTAAAGTGACTTGAAGTTGTTGTTTGTAACTCCTTTGAAGGGGATACTCTTGGCCTACATTCCCCTTTAATTTAAGCCATATTTTTTCAATGTGGTGATGCACCTGCTTGGCCCTTTCATTTGGGCCTTATTGTGCTCCAATTTGATGGGCCCTGGCCGCCCATTTTTCTCTTTTCCCTTAACATAGTTTGAGTCCAAATCATCAAGTGGGTTGTGAATGTCTTGGGCCTTTTTTCTATTCATCTTGGACTGCAAATATTGTCCCTTTATGATGCTAAACCATGGGGCAAAATGACATATCAAGAAACTCAAATTGACCATGGCATGTCCTAAAGGTTGTCTTAGGTATATCTTTCTCCTTCATCCTCACTTGGTGATAACCTGATCTCACATCAATTTATGAAAAGCATTTGGCACCCCGCAACTAATCAAATAAATCATCAATCCTGGGGAGGGGGTATTCGTTTTAACTTATCACCCAATTCAATTGTCGGTAGTTCATACACAATCTCAATGAGCCATCTTTTTAATGTACAAATAACACTGGTGCACACCAAGGGACACACTAGGTCTTATAAAACCCTTCTCCAGCAAGTCTTTTAATTGCTTCGTTAATTCATGTAATTCTTTCGGGCCCATTCTATATGGAGGGATAGAAATAGGTTGAGTGCCTGGAAATAAGTCAATACAAAAATCTACTTCTCGTTCTGGAGGTAAAATCGAAAGCTCTTTAGGAAACACATCAATAAATTCATTCACTACTGGAACAGATTGAAGAGTTGGTGATTCTGCCTCCATATCCCTTACTCTAACTAGATGACATATATATATCCCTTTGAAATCATCTTCCTTGCCTTAAAATAAGAATCAAACTTACCCTTTGGTGCCCCAACATTTGCCTTCCCATTCAAGGATCGCCTCATTTGGAAAGGTGAAATACACTCTCTTAGTTCGGCAATCCACAGTGGCATAGCAAGGAGCTAAATAATCCACACCCATTATAAGATCAAATTCCACCATTTCGAGCTCAACAAGGTCGGCCAATTTGTCACGCTCACAAATAATTACTACAAAGTTATAATAGACCCTTCTAGGTATAATAGATTCACCGGTTGGTGTGGATTTAGGTCTTCTCTTAGGCTTCCCAGCAACTAGTGGAGTGATATATGATAGTGTAGAAACAAGGTTAATTAATGCATAAATATTATGTGAAAAGATGAACAATGTACCTGTGATCACATCGGGTGAAGCTTCCAAAATTTGTCGACTCCCCAGAGCATAAGTGCGATTCTGGGCTCTAAAAGAGCTAGCTGCCCTTCTACCACTTATACCATGACTTGTAGGTGCTTGCTGACCCCTACCTAATGGAGGAATTGATGATGATGATGCAATAGCTAACCTAGTAGGTTATGCTATATCACCCATATGTCTCCTTAGATAATCTCTCATCATATGCCCTAGCACACTACACCAATAACAAGCATCTGTCCCAACCCAACATGTACCTAAATGACTCCTCCAACATTGTTTGTATGTCTGCCAAGGAGGCATTTGCTGGCTTGTCGAATATCCTGTTGTCCATGCACCTTGGCCTTCACCTCTTTGACCAAACTGATTACTTCTAGACCCTTGAAGTTGTGGTGGAGCACTAGCTACAGAGTAGGATGATGATGGCCTAGGTGGTATACTAGAAAACTGAGGCCTAAACTCACCTAGGGATGGTATAAACTTCCTCCTAGATCTGGCCCTCTAGGACTGCCCCCTTTCTAACTCTTATGTCCTTCTTCTTTGCCTCTGATCCTCCAGCTTTGTGCAAATACTTGCATCCTCGCTATATCCATGTCTTTATTCAAAGAAGCAATGGTACAATCTCTAACCATATATGAATCAAACCTGTCCACATATCGATGAACCTATCTGCCATAGTAACGACTATATTAGGGGCATACCTGGCCAGAGAATTAAATTGAAAGCTATACTCCCTCGCACTCATATTCTTTTGGTGGAGGTTCAGAAACTGTTCTGCACGAACCTCTCGAATCTCTAATGGCAAGTAATGGTCAAGAAATGCCTCTTTGAACTCCTTCCAGGTAGTTAGAGGTGCATCTATACCGTTAGATTGCTTCTAAGCTTCATACCATACTATAGCCACACCCTTCAATCTATATGTTGCCCCCATAACCTCTGTACCGCTTACGTGCATAACATCCAAAGTGCATTGGATCTGATCGATGAAGTCCTGTGGACCTTCATTAGGATCTAACCCAGTAAAAGATGGAGGATCCAAATAAAGAAAATCATATATCCTCATGCTAGCTGCCCTATATTCGCAACACCTGTACCTATAATTGGACCTTCTTATCTTTGAACTAGGCCAACAACTATACAAGACAATAGTTGGACTGCATTTCTTAGATCCCGCATGGTAGCATCAGTAGGTGGTTCTAGGGGGAATTTTACTACTTCCAGGTTCATCAGGAGCTCAAAAGGGTTAGAGATGTTTGTGACAGAGACTCATCTTGGGCCTCATTTCATTGTCTCACCTAACTGAGTATAGCAAATACCACTTCTACTTCTTTTCCATTGCCTTTACTTTTCCTTGTTTCTGGCATACTCGCTGTACAAAACAATTTAGATGTTAGAAACAATCCACCTACAACACTTGGCACTATGACATGATCTAAAGAATGAAAAGAAAGTGAACCCCTAAATGCCACATAGCCTCCTGCTTATAAATGTGGTGCGTAACACATCCATAAAAACACTTTACATGGACACGACCTTGTAGACTCTCTAGGATGACCCACTGTGATACCACTTTTGACACGCCCAAAGTCCCATTAAGGCGGACTGCACCCGTTGCCGACAAGGCTCGGGAGTATCAACATATGACAGTACACTTTTTATGAACATTATGAGGAGTTTCCACATTCAACATGCTTTCGAAAAAGTAGACAGTAATAACAAGCCAAAAAGAAATGTGTATGACTAGGTCGTTGCAGCCACGGTGTGTAAAGTATGATACATGACCATACTTTCATAGTCTACAAAGCCTCTGTATAAGAAATAATATCCATGAGGATCGGGACAAGCCCCGCCTCATGAAAATTTATATAATACAAAAATATAAGCTCTAGACTCACCGAGCGATACAAAAATATAAGCTCTAGACACACCAAGCCCCGAAGCAACCTGAAGCTCAATAACAACGATTGGATATCTTGTAATCCTACTGAGGAGACCTACCAGCTTCGGTACTTGTAGCATGTAAGGGACATCAACATGAGATAATGTACTAAATATATAAGGCAGGAAGTATTGTATGTGAAATAAGAACTCAAATGAAATCATACTCTGGTGTGTAAGGATAAGAGACCACCTTTAATCATAATGTGGAATCATGGACTTTATGTCCTTTTTATTACTTTACTTTTCCTTACAGTAAATCATATAAGTGACTAGTTGATCAGTAGTAAATAAATATCGGGATCCACCCATGCTAAATTTTCTTTTCACCCTCAGGATAACCCCCGTAATATGGGATAGACCCATGCTCGGTGATTCTTTCACCCTTGGAATACAACCCATCAACAAACAACTTCGAATTATCTTTTATCTACTTATGAGATGATTCTTTTGGTGGTTGTAACTTTTAGAGCTATAGGAATATAGACATAACATATGACATGTTACAATCATGCAAGCTGTACAACAATGAAAAGAGTAGGTTACACAACTAATGAATTACGTAGCAGATGAAACAACACGTGGACTTTATTTAGCAACAAAAGGAACTCATGTATTTTGGTTTCCAAAGTATGTATGCAGTTTAATAATAGCTTTGCATGGGAACATATGAACATATTAAAGAGTGGATACTCGGTCACTAGTTATGTCTGAGTTCGTAAGTGCTTCTATGTGTCAAGGAAGAACCTAGATTTTATGCCGAATAATATGAAACGAGTACCCTTATATACCTCATTGTACTACCTTGTTGTTAACTCGAAGTGAACTCCTTTTCGCCCCCAAATATTTATTTATAATAGAGTAGGCGAGAAAACTAGTGTTAGCAGCTAATAAACATATCTTGGCAGTCCAATCACATAAAAGAAAACAACACTCGGGTAGTAAGCTGGTAATTATTAATCCAAGAGTATTCATTCGGCCTTTCCACTTCTAATCGTATTTTCTAATACATATTCTCATGTACATATCATATCCAGCTTGTTTTCATCCCATAACAGTCTTACAATAGCTCACAAAATAAAACACATAACAACTCTACACAACACATAAGTAGGCAATGTAACATTACGTCCTTTTGCTACATTTCGAAGTCAACATTCCCAAATCTGCTCCAACTTCAACCAAGCTGTCTCCAACATTTTTACAAATAAAAATAGTCCTAAAACAGTCCAAAAATAGTCCAAAAGTAGATGGAAGATATGAGACAATAAATTCCAATTATCAGCCCACAAGTTCCTACTAAAAGCACAATTAAGATATCATCCAAGAACTCATTTTTTGTGGATGATAAAAATGGTGCAGCAACCTTCTTAGATTAATATAAAACCAAACTTTGTTAAAAACATAAACGCTACTTCATAATCTATCCAACCAAGAAGAAAGAAGCCTCTTAATAAATAAGAAAAGTGTACAATAATCTTTGGAACACATGTTGTCCAATACTTTCCACAAATATAACCAGCATACTCCTAATGTTTTTTTACAGAAATATAATACTAAATCATAGGTATTTCTACTTACCTTAGCCTTCAAGGATCAAGTCTTCTTCAACAACCATAAAGTTTTGTTGTGGCTGCTTTGTAAAAGAAAGAGAGAGCAAGAAGAAACTTTGGAAAAAATCTGGTTTTTTGCTACGTTAAAATGACTTGAAGTTGTTGGTTTGTAACCCATTTTAAAGGTACGCTCTTGGCCGAGTTTCCCCTTTAATTTAAGCCACAGTATAACAAGGTGGTGATGCACCTGCTTGGCCCTTTCACTTGGACCTTATTGGGCTCCAATTTGATAGGCCTTGGCTTCCAATTTTTCTCTTTTCCCTTTCACCTAGTTTTGGCCCAAATCATCAAGTAGGTTGTGAATGTACTTGGGCCTTTTTTCTATTCATCTTGGGATTAAAATATTGTCCATTTACGATGCTAAACCACGGGGCAATTACACCCTTAACTTGGGATCTATTCATTATCGGACTTGAAAGATTCGGTGGTTGGCCCCTTCTTCGTCTACCTAGTCTATTTAAGCTAAGCATGGAGGTGACTCACCTGTTAACTTCCAAAGTCCTACAAGCACCTCATTTCTTTCACTTTGTTTAAGGACGTGATCTCCTCAATTTGGCTTAAATCTTAGATACACTCACTTGTCTTAAGCATTAGACATAAATAAAGCCCTCCAGTCTAAAAGTTAGGCACTTTTAAAGTTGATGCTCCTTTTACTAAATAATATCATGTTCCATATGCATAGGACTAGTACACGTAAGATATGGGGTGTTACATCCTCCCCCCCTAGGAACATTCGTCCCCGAATATTAGCATAATTCGATATGTTAAACAACTTTAAACCTTCATTTAAGTGAACTTTTGACAACATAATAAGGATTCAAATTCCCGTCCCTATCAATGCCCCAACTCTGCATCTTGGAATTCCTCTTTAGCTTCAAATAAATAAGGTTACTTAGATCTCATTGCTTCTTCTTCCTCCACGTTATCTCTTCTACTTGCTGGTTCCTCCAAAGTACCTTTACTGAAGATATTTCCTTATACCTTAGCTTTTTAACTTAAAGATCAAGGATAGCAATAGGTACCACTTCATAGGTGAGATTTTTAGCAACTTGCAAATCTTCAATAGGAGACATACGAGATGGGTCACCTATGCATTTTCGAAGCACTGAGACATGAAAAACTAGATGAACCATTGAAAGCTCCTGAGGTAGCTCTAATTCATATGAAACCTGTCCAAGCCTTTTAATAATCTTATATGGCCCTATGTAACGTGGGCTTAGTTTTTCTTTCTTACGAGATCTCATAACACCTTTCATTGGGGACACCTTTAAGAATACCCAATCTCCTATGGAGAATTCCAGTCCTCTCCTTCTAGCATCCGCATATGATTTGTGATGATTTTGGGCTATTTCTAGCTGCTGTTGTATTACATTGACTTTTTCCATGGCTTGTTGGACTAGATCTGGCCCAAGCAAGGTGGATTCACCCACTTCAAGCCATTCGATTGGCGACCTACATTTCCCTACATACAAAGCTTCATAAGGTGCCATCTTGATACTTGAATGGTAGTTATTATTTTAGGCAAATTCAAGAAGAGGCAAATAGTCCACCCAACTACCCTTGAAGTCCAATGCATAAACCCGCAACATATCGTCAAGTGTTTGAATGGTGTCTTATGCTTGACCGCCTATTTGAGGGTGGAAAGCTGTACTCAAATTCACTTGTATCCCTAAACTCCTGTGGAAGGACTTCCAAAATATTGCAGTGAATTGAGCTCCCCGATCTGATATAATGGAGATTGGGACCCGATTTAGCCTAACTATCTTTTTGAGGTATAACTTTGCATACTCTTCAGCTGTATAATCACTGTTAACTGGCAAGAAGTGTGCCGACTTTGTAAGTCTATCAACTATTACCCATATGGAGTCAAACTTCTAAAATGAGCGAGGCAACCCAGTCACAAAATCCATGTTAATCATATCCCGTTTCCATATTGGAAGCTTTATACATTGCATATAACCTCTCGGCTTTTGGTGCTCTACTTTGACTTGTTGGAAATTCGGACATTGAGCCACAAATTCTGCAAGGTCCTTTTTCATGCCTCCCTACTAAATCATTCCCTTTAGGTCATGATACATCTTGGTTAATCCTGGATAAGTGGAATATCTTGAACGATGGGGTTCTTCCATTATCCACCTTCTTAGTCCATTAATATTAGGAACATATAATCTATTTTGGTAATAAAGTACTCCATTTTTTGAATGTTCAAAGCCCTTAATCGTACCCTGACTCACCTTTTCCTTAAGTCATCATAGAACATAATCCTTGAACTTCTTTTCTCTTACCTCCATTACCAATGAAGCCTCTACAACATTATGCACAACAACCCCTTCCTCCAAAGTTTCAAGGAGGTGAACTCCCAAATTGGCTAGTTGACGTAGATCCTTAGCCACTTTCCGATTTACCATGGTCTTATCACCAATATTCATGATTTCCTTAGCCACTTTCCGATTTACCATGGTCTTATCACCAATATTCATGATTTCCTTATGACTCAGAGCATCCGCTACCGCATTTGCTTTCCCTCGATGTTATAGTATATCAACGTCGTAATCCTTTATCTGCTATATCTATCTCTGTTGTCTTAAATTTAAGTCTTTCTATTTAAAGATGTACTGTAAGCTCTTATGATCAGTATATATGTCAACATGAACCCCATGCAAATAGTGGTGCCCAAGTGACAAACTCAATCTATATAAGCAATATAGTAACACACAGACCTCAATCTAATGGCATACATCATCTTGAAATCAAGCACAGATACCCACACTACTCTTTAAGGCATATTAGATAGTTATCAATTAAACCAATGTAGATCAATACATGTGATAGCGCAAATATGACAAGCAAGGTAAACACAGATAAGCTACAATTACTAAACTAGCCTAAAATCAATAGTGTAATGCAAGTGCCCTCACAAAAAGAAATCTCATATCTCACTCATGCTAGTATTTTCAGATTTGATACTTGGGACTAGAAAAAAATAACTCACACTTACAATAGATATTCAAACACTGTGCTCAATACCATATGATTGCCCATATACAAATAACTATGACCTTTGACTACCTGGACTAGGATCACTATAGGACTTTCTTGGCTTATAACGTAGGCTTAAGAGGCTTTACTATGATGTTTTAGGAACATAGTGTCTAATGGACCTCCTTAACACTGCATTATTCTAAACTTTCGTCCTACCAATACTATCATTTTTCAACTCATTATCCCCTTCTCCTATTTCATGCTTTTCCGGGTGCCTTACTCATATTTTTAGCTTATTGCCTGTTATTTTTACATTCTTCTGATTTTTAGCTCATGGTTAAGGAATCTACTTATTTTTCTTTCACCCACAACACATTTTTCCTCTTTTTCATGTGTCACTAGCTTCCATCCCATTTAGTACAATTTTTCCTTACACCAGTCATACTCAACTTTGGCTTTTGACCTATGTTGAGGTGCATAATATCTAACTTATGAACCACCACCACTTTTGGTAGCCTCCCACAACTCAAGCTTTTTGTCTCTGTCAAGGTGCACAATATTAAAGGAAGGATCAGGGCTAAATTTAGCATTTCACATTCAACAGGGAAGGGTAACTTAAGTTTTTACAAAGAAAAGGGTACATGCAAAGCTCAAACGTTGGGATCAAGAGACATCAAACATTTAGTTGGTCATTTAGGCTAAGTAAAATTAATATGAACAATGACCTAAGATCCTTTCCTAACCAACTAACCTACAGCCAATGTCAGAGTAACAGGGCAAGTTCAGATTTAAAATAGAGTACAAGAATTAAGCAAAGAAAGCTCGCACATGTATGGCACCGATTACAATATCAACATAGACTCTCAAATCATGATTTTCATTAGAATTAAACCTCAATAAGCAGAACAAGCACTGTCAATCATCAATATCACGTGGTTGTTATCAAGTCTATCTAACAAAAATTTAGTGGGTATTATTTTTCGCAAAAAACTAACATATGTCATAGACTTTAGTACTACACGCTACTAATACTACCTACACATCCTAAACGTGTCGGTTTAACATAAAATAAATGTTCTTAGGGAAAGAACACAGGCAAGAAAACCCCTTAGACTTAAAATTTAGGGTAGTTATAGGCCATAGTTACTCAGATTTTAGTGAGCCCTATAACTAGCCACACCCCATTGAAAAAAAGTTTGCATTGTCTAACCACTAGTCTCCATCTTGGGTTGCCTTCCAAGTAGCACCTGATTTATTATCCCAGCATGACTTGGAAAACTTAATTACTCAGACTTCACTAAGTGCCCAAACTTCTATCTTAAAGTCATTGGGCCTCTTCACCGACTAACAGATGTTGAAGATAACTTCCATATCATTCAATCGAAACTTGAGTTGGCCTGATTCCATATCCATTAGTGCTCACTCAGTGGCTAGGAAGGGCCTTCCTAGGATGATTGGGACTTTAACGTCGACTTCGCAATCAAGGATCACAAAGTTTGTGGAAATATGAATTTTTTCACTTTGACAAAGGACATCATGTGATATCCCCATAAACTTCTTCATAGTTTCTTCAGCTATCAATAATCACATATTTGTATGAGTAAGAGCTCCCAAACATAGCTTCTTGAATACCGGAAGAGGCATTAGATTGATGTTGGCACCTAAATCACATAATGCCTTTGCTAATTCAACCTCTCTAATGGTGCAGCGTATGATGAATGCTCTGGGATCTTCTCGCTTTTATGCCAAGGATCTTATTTCTATCACATTATAATGCTGAAGCTCATGGGAAAGTTCCTAGCTCACCTAGTTCGCCCTTTGGTGACTCAGTCCTTCATGAACTTCGCATATCCAGGCATCTTCTCCAATGCCTCAATGAGAGAGATGTTGATGGAGAGTTTCTTTAGCATAGAGATGAAGTGCTGAAATTTACCTCCCTCCTCCTTCCTTCTGAGTCTTTGAGGAAAAGGAGGGGGAGGCCTAGGAATGGGTTTCCACTTCTGTGGCATCACTGCGGCATCACTCACCCAATCCTTGGCACGAGCATCTCTAATCTCTGATCCTTGCTCTTAACCATCTCCATACAAACATTATTATCATCAACTTGCATCGGAGGATCAATGGTCTATTTGCTGTCGTGCCCCATTTTTTCTCGTGAAAAGTCGGGAACCTGGACGACATCGTGGCACTGACTCTTTTGGGATTTTGAAAAAATGAGAGTCGCCACCTAATGAATTTGAAGTGCATTAGGACAACATTCTAAGCCTAAAAATTAATCTAACCAGAGAGAGGGTAAGGGTTCAAGTTACCTCGACGGGAAGGTGTTAAGCACCCTTCGAGGTCCGCAAAGGCGGGTCCCGACCGTGTCTCATATTTTATGCGGGGTTACAAATAGGGATCTCTTATTTTTAATATATAATTCCTAAATTTAATTCTAAGCGAGAAAATTAACAAATATACTAATCTATTCAAAAAGAAAATGGAAGAACTACAAGAAAAGGAAATCAAATTATATATTTTTTATACTCGGATCAGACGCACTTGGTTTATTACCAAGCCCGAGGACGAAAACCAAGGTTCCGTCCTATTAAAGGGTCAAGCGTATATCATCCTTTCTGATAGTCCTATCTACCCCTACCCCTCCTAAGTTCGTTTTATTAATTAACTTAACAGCGAACTTAAAAAATATATAAAAGACTAACAGGTCCTAGAATGCCTGTCGTCCCATCCTATAGTCCATGAGGCGTTGGACTTCTATTTTGATGGTTCTAGACTTAAAAGAAAATCTAGGTTTCCTATTAGACTCGTGTCAAACAAAACAAACAAGACAACAATTTAGCAAAAAGGTCTCAAATAGCCTCTTAAACAAAATAAGTCGCCTATCACCATTATATGAGATAATTCAAAATATAAGTTATTTAAGAAAAGATTTGATTCTTAAGAAAACATTAGTATTTTCCTTTTTAACCAGTTTAAAATGGAAAGAATTTCTAAAGGCTTTTGTTAAAGGCAAACATGACATGCTGGAATTAGATAAGGCCCTATATGCGATAAAATCAAAACCATGATTCCTAACCTAATTTTAGAATGTGAAAACAACCCTAAAAGCATGATTTCTACAAAATATGTATATGTTTTCTACCATGTGATGATATCAAAATCATGAAGAATGACATAGATTTGAGATGGGAAATAATGTCCTAGAAGCATGATTTCTACAAACGATATGTATTAAGTCCTATGAACATGTTTTCTAGCATGTAAGGGTATCAACAATCATGAAAAAAAAAACATAAATTTGCAATGTGAAATAATATCCTAGAAGCATGGTTTCTACAAAATATATGTATTAAGTCCTATGAACATGTTTTCTAGCATGTGAGGATATCAAAAATCATAAAAACAAAGGGCATAAATTTGCAATGTGAAATAATATCCTAGAAGCATGGTTTCTAAAATATATTATCGCGCGTGATATCTACAACTTTATCTAATTCAATTTTATTAGTTAAGAAAGTTGCTCACATAATTCCTTTTTGAACCCTACGTTAAAATTGCCTAGGTGAGACAAAATATAAGAAGAATAACACGTAATGCCCTCCCCCCTTTTCACTACATCCCCCATTTCATTGCTTTTATTTCAAGTTTTGCGGGAAAAATAAAATAAAATACAATAAACATATTACAAGAAAAAATTTATTCTTGGCCTGTCCTCCACCCGTCCTGGCGACTCTTCGCGATCCTGCTGTATACAAATAACAGAAAGTAATATATATCCAAAAATATGTATATAAGTTTGCTTACCAGTCAAGAGAATCTTGTATGTTGAGAAATAAACCAAAATTTCCTCTATTTTTCTTGTTATATTTTTTAGAAAAGAGAGGGGAATAATACAAAGTATAAGCAAAAGAAAAATAGGAGAATGTGAGGAGGAGAATTTTCTTTTCTTTTGTAGAGACTTGAGGGGAGCAGTGTGTGTAAGTTGTGGGAAGGGGGGTTTGTTTATATAGTAGTAGGAGTACAATCAACAAAAGGTAATAAAATCAATTAACATATTTAAATTCGTCATAATAGGAAAATGAATCAATAAGTTTGGGACTCAATCAAAGTCCTTCCAAGATTAGTTTTAGTAAGAAATATCCTTACCATGTACAAAAACAAATATACCATAATCTAGTAATTCAGCATCTTTAAATTAGGTAATTTAGATACGTAAACATTAAAAAAGGCAGTCAGTTAAAGGAAAAAGGTAACTCAATCACATCAAAATTTACCATAAACGTAAATTCTATCCTAAACATAGGCAGTGACAGTTAAATTATTCTTATTTCAAACAAATTCAGACTAAAACATGCTACTAAAATAATACTAAGTAACATAATAAAAAATAATCAAATAGTATTACTAATATTACCACTAAAATATTTTTTTGATAATAATAATAATAATAATAATAATAATAATAATAATAATAATAATAATAATAATAATAATAATAATAATAATAATAATAATAATAATAATAATAATAATAATAATAATAATAATAATAATAATAATAATAATAATAATAGTAATAATAATAATAATAAAGGTAGTTAAAAAAATGACAAAATAATTTACGAACAATTTTTGGAAATCTAGAATAAAATAAATAAAAAAGCACAATTATTTGAATAAGATTGAAAATAGACATGTTTATTTACAAGGTTTCAAATCTACCTATTTTAATAAAGAGACAATCTAAAAAGGGTATAGGTCGGTCAAAATTGGGTGTCAACATTTGCCACCACGTGTAGTCACTACCATAAATTGCCCCTTATTTTTTGGGTCTAAACTGTTTTTCTGGCAATGTACCTTTTTGACATTGGTTTAATTTAGTTGACATCTGACTGAACAGCTACTCCAGCTCTTTGGTAGCAACAAAGTGAGACTCGATTTTTTGATTAATGTTGGAGATGTCAGCTTTTATCCCTTTCAAGGTCTCATCCTGAGTGTCAGCCTTTTTCAACAGTCAATTGAATATCTCTTCAATTCGAGAGCTACCAACACCAAAGTCTCGATTATGAGGTAGTACATACGAACCATTTCTGCAATCATCTCTGCATCCCTAAATAGCATCTCTGTCCTATCCCCTGTTCTTGTCATAGTATCCTCCTCAATTATTGTCTCTAAATGAGTCATCCCTATCAAAGTTCTGACCTTGGTTCCCTTGACCATAATGCCAATAATCCTGATTAGACCCTTGGGTGTTGGTCTGAAAACCCCGCCATCTAATCAGTGACGAAGAAACTGCCCTCCCCGTATTAAGGCTCCACGTACATGGGTGCTCATAAAGATTGATGAGCTACTGCATTCACACGTTCTTGGCTCTGATTCATTAACAACTCCACATTGGCACTAATCTGAGAAAGCTTTTGAATCATATCCTTATTTATATTTGCCTGCGCCGAACTAGTACTAATTGAGAATGAGCTCTTAGTTGTTGAATTATCTCTTGTCCCCCGTGCACAATTCATATTGACCACTTTCTCCAACCTTTCGGCTATCACCAAAAATAGACGATCTAAAAATGAGCCTTCTATGATAGTGTCAGCAACAACTTGGCTATTTTCATCCAAGGCTGGATAGAATATTTTTTTACCAAGGCATCATCCACTATCTTGTCGTCAAGGACACTCCTCAGGCACTTTATGAACCTCTCTCATGTAGTGTTGATCAAATCACTAGGAAATTACTTGAAATTGTTGATCTGGTCCTTCAACTTCAGCTTCTTTGCCTTAGAAAATACCTCTCCAAAAAGGCCTTCTGCATTTCTGCCCAGGTGGTGATTGAACTCTATGAGAGCTTGGATAACCATAGCGTTGCATTGCCTGTGAGAGAAAATGGGAAAATGGAGCCCAACAGCATCCATGGATAGATTTTGACTTCTCATTATACTCTTGCATATGATAACAATAGATGGTTATGCGGATCCTCTGATGGTAAGTCCATGAATTACTCACTATATTGCAGCATTTTGAGTAACCCACTCAAAATGATGAACTTTATGTCATCTGGTAATTGAGGTAACATAATAGCTCCAGTGACATCCATCCCCATTGGACCAAGTCGGTATTGATTCCATGTGTGAGCCGCAACTTAGAGATCTTGTGGTGGTGGATTAACATCCTCAAGTGGAGGTGGGCTATTAATATTATTGTTTTGGTTTAGTTCTACATTCACTATCTCATTTGTAGTGTTGCTTGCATTGTTTTGGGCTATTCTTCTTATTGTCTTCTGGATTTCAGGGTCAAACATAGTCAAGGTCATGCCTCGACTATGACTGTTGTGTATACACTACACCTGCAGGCTGAAATAAAACAAAACAAACAAAAACATAAAATGAGGGAAATAAGGATTAATTCTCAAATTACTCAGATTAAACATGTCTAAGCTGTATTCCCCGGCAATAGTGCCAATATCTTGATGTCGTCCAAGCGACACCTGCTTTTTGAAGGTTTAAGTGGTCGTTATCAAAATATATAGCCTAACCAAGGTTAGGGTCTAATCCACAGGAATATGGTCAGACTCGGAGTAATTGCAAGCAAGTCGAATGAATTAAACTACTTATCTCCCGAAATGGAGGGGGTTTGTAATTGCAAGAAAATAACCTAAGCTAGAGAGAAATAACTAGGGTATTGTGTTTTCCATGATTTCCTAACTTGGTATTACTAGAAAATCCTAATCTTTTCTAGTGTGTAGCATGTAGAACGGTAAGTTAAGTTTACCAAACTCTTTGATCCTGGAGAGAATTTCACTACGTGGTTTGATCCATTCCCGCAGTACGACATTACAAACCCTTACCTATTGTTCCAGTACAACCTCCTCTTGATCCAGTTCAGTTGATTACACGATAGGGATCACATCGAACTCTGTTAATTAATCTCTTTTTCCATTCATTACTACCTTGATCCAGTCAGTAACAACTAGGTGAGTTGTAACATTGTCCACCGTTAAAAAGCAATTAAAGCAAAGAAGATTAATTTATACATACATGCACACTTTCCAAGAATTACGGATTATTCGATTTTACCTTGTTAGTTCTCCATGGTTCCCGCAACCCTAGTTGTAGATTTAGCTATGCATAATAATTGTGGATGAAAGAATCATGATATAGAATAACATAATTAAGTATTTACAATGATAAATTTAAGAACAAGAAATCCCAAATTCTTCACTAAAAATCACAAAATAATAGTTTTGATGTAAAATCACAAAGTATGAAGTCACAAAGTTGTTTCTCAAGTAACTTGTGTATCTCTCTCCCTCTCCCTAAAAAAAGCTAAAAACCTATTTCTAATAAGTAAAACACAAGTCCAAAACAAAATAAGAAAACTAGATTCGGCATGCTCTACAATTGGGATTACAGACCGTATAAAGTTCTACGGCCCATATCGGGCTTTCTTCAAAAACTGGCTTCACTTCTACGAGACCTTTCTACGGGTCGTATTCAAATTACCACCTGTATAGAGTTTTGTCTGACAACTTTCCAAAACCTCTTCCAATTCTAATCCTCAAGGCAGAAAATCTAATCCACGACTTGTATAATATTCTATGGCTCGTTTGATAGTTCGTGAATGCAACTTCAGAAAATATGCCCTTCACTGGGTTTAAACTACAAAACCCCTCTATGGCTCATGAAAATATCCACAGCCCATAGAGTGCTTTGTACTTCTTCAAAAACTCAGCATCTGCAACACTTTTGCCCAAAATCATGCAAAATCCTGTAATCTTAAAAAACAAACATGAAAACACATCAAATCCACAAACATCGGTTTAAGAACACACAAAATTTCATGTTTTAAGCATCAAAAGTGTTGTATTTTGACAACACATCATATATACTAATAAATTGTGAGTTTGTTTCCAATCGGACTAGTTTAATGATAGGATAAACCTAATGGTCTAGGGGTTGTTATATTTTTTTATGTGTATGTTTGGTTTTTGGTAATTTTCTTTGGATTGGGCCTTGCTCGAGGTTGGTGTAGGTAGTATGTGATATTTTATTTTATGACATATCAACAAAATCTTAATATTTATTTTTGAAAAATAGTTCAGAAAATCGGATTAGAAAGTATCAAATATTATAGTAACAAACTTTTGACTTGTGACAAAATTACATTGACTTGTGATGAACCTTTCAAGAACTCCAACTAAAGATTTATTACTCACTAGACGGTAGAGTCAATGGCTTGTTTCACTTCAAATTCTCTGCATCCATATCATCCTTTAGCAAGTATACAACAACACAAAAAAGAATCATTGCTTATCAGTTTATCTTCTTTCTTGTGTTTCTTCCTTTTAAAAAAAGTCAAAATAGTCCAGGCAAAACTTTGATAGTTTTAATAAATCTAACATTGTGTCAAGACTTGTCGTTTTCTTCCATCACCGATGGTACGTAAGCAAGCCTCATGCTTTTTGCAGAAACTATCTTATTAGGCAAGATTCTAGCCTAAGTCCTTGTATTAGCATCAATGATTGAAATTAAGGGTTCTAAGTATATTTCAATCTATTGGACTAGAACATGGCTCATAACTATTGTTCTACCGAAATTATGTAATGACCTCAAAGGTCATTTTTATATTTTTAATCAAATTAACATTTTTCCCTTTCCAAAAGTTACCTAGAGTCATTTTTTGTCAAGTCTAAAAGTCAAATCTTGAAAATCTTTTAAAAAATTGGAGTTTTACAAAAGAAAGAGTTTTAAAAGGTTTAAAGTTGAAAATTTTGAGTTTTGAGGTTATTATGAGATTCATGAGTCAGAATTTGGTTACGCCAATTCTATCAACTTTGGAACGCCAAGTTTAGTCTAGGAGAACTTGCAGAACTGCATTTGGAATTAAACTGGAGATTTTAGGCCCAAAGTTGTATTTTTAGTTCATTTTGGATCATAAGTTTGACTTTGGTCAACATTCGGAGTTCGGAGCTTTGGATCGAAATTTAGACAGTTCCGATGGTTTTGGATGATAAAACTAATGCTAGAAATGAATTTGTTATAATTTTTAGAACATCCGTGAATATTTGAGTTTTTTAGTTCGAAACTAGTATCAATAAATCCTTCTCAGGTTCTGGGCCACGAAGGTTCTGAATTTGAATTGTGACAGTTTCATTAAGTCTAGAACATCATTTCTAGCAAAGTTCCATATTTGGTTTGTGTTCATGGGGTTCCAAAAGTCTAGTTCCTATTTTGTATATGTTGTGTTGTGCTGGTCTTTGCTATTTCTGGTGTATCTACATCAATGCTCCGCGTTCGTCCCTCATTGATTGCGTTTGGGAAAGTCAATCAGTGTAGACCTCCATGTTCAAGGAGACCAATCAGTCAGACTTCCACATTCAAAGGGTAATTGTCGCATTCGCGGAGTGTTATTTCCCTTAGCTTTCGCGTTCGCGGAGCATAAGCTTCCCTGAAACAATAACCTCTTTTAAATAACGCTTTTTAATCATTTTCACCATTTTCAGCACTCCAAGCTTCATTTTAGAGAGGGATTTCGAGATTTTTCAAGGCAAATCGATTGAGTAACTATTTTCTAACCTATTTCATTGATTTTCATTGATTAATTTGTGTTTTTAACTTATGATTTTAGGATTTTAATTGTGGAATTTGAGAATTTTTCGGACCTTGATTTCCAAACTTTAATTGATGATTTCTCTCATCTTAACTCTTTTCCCGAAACAGTTTTCGCTGTTAAACTCCTTATTTACTTGGGGAACATTTTCATATACTAATTTTAACATTCTGACTACTTTTTTGTTATGGAATTATTGACCATTTTACCCTTTTACTCCGAATTGATTGATTTTAATGTCATTAAATTCGTTATGTGATTGTGATACTATGTTTGAATAGATTTTGGTGATTCGGAGTATCGTAGAAAGGGGAAAGCTTTGGGTTTGACTTCATTCGTGACTTTATCTAAGTCAAATGGACTTTTAACATTTTGTTAAGTATGATTAAACCCTGTATGCTCCTTTGTGCATGTGATTGAGCACTTTGGGATAAAATTATATTATGTTAGGCTTGATCATGAAATAGGATTTGAATAATTGCCTATATGGTGATTTATTGGCTTGTGGGTTAATTATGGATTCGTGATAGGCACATATATATATGATCTTGGTGGTTGTTTAATTTTGATGTGAGATGAATCTTATTGTAACACCTCTTAAGTGCCTCGAAAAAATGCCCTATAGTGTATTTCTTGGATATCTCAAAATCCGTGGATAATTTCGTAAATCCGACTTCCTACTCATTTTTAGGGGGCAAAATTGTGTAGGAAAGGAGTAGTTTTCGTTTTTTAGATGACCCATAGCAAAAAAATATTTTTTGGGCAATTCGAGGCTTAATTCGTAAAGTGTGCGACCAGTCCACAACATGGATTTTCTTCCACTAGTGCAAAAATGGCCTAAAATTATTCCTATGTCAAAACGGGGGAAAAACTAAGCTTCGTACGAAAATGTACTACTCTATAACAAGTCCACATCGCGGACTTATCGCGCTCTAGTTCAAAAAGTTCCTTAAATTTCCTGCTTCTCTTAAGGGTAATTGGGTAATAACCCAATGCCTTTATATACAGGAATACCTTACTTTTCAGTCATTTTCAAGCCCTAGAACACTCAAAAACCCTCCCAAAAGTCATCATAATTCCTCACAATTCCCTCAACTAAATTAAAGATATCTCAAGGACTTGCTTTGGATTTGAAGGGCCCAATTCAAGCCCAAGTCTTCCTCAAGCTTTCCTTCTAGAAACTCCAAGTTTAAGGTATGTGGGCTTCATTCATAGGGATTCTTCCACCAATGAAGTCAATCCTTCTCATCTTTTCAAATTTTTTGATTTTAAGATTTAATATTTTATCGGTGAAATTTATTATGCATTATACGAATGAATTGAGTTTGGATTCTCCAAGTATTGATTGATTAAGTATGAATGTCTATTGAAGGATTATTTCATGAGTTGTTTTATATATATTGAAGTTATGCATGATGTGAACTATGTAAACTATGAAAGATTGTGAACTTTTGAGATGGATCTCATGATACCCAAATTGGGGTTTCTACTAAAATGTTGGTGGGTTGATTTGAATGACTTTCAAATGAATTGATTTTACTTTTCCCATGACTTACACTTTTGAATTGCATGATTTTAAGCACACGTACATATACCCACCAAGTTGACTATATTTACATGACAAAGATTCCTATGTTGGTGAAAGACTATTACATGTTTTGCAAGACAAGTATGATAACATAAATTATGGGCTCCTAAGCATGCATTTTAGCTCATAAAAAGTTTCTATGATTTGTAAGTAAGATATTATGCCCTTATACTATATTCCACCCTCTTGTGAATGACTATTGTCTGCATGAAGGGGTTAAGTATGATAAGTGTTTCTCCCTCATGTACAAACTAATGCTCACAAGAAGGGGACAAGTATATTGCAAGTCCTAACCTCATGAGTAAAGTAATGCCCGCTAGAAGGGGTCAAGTTTATAATGTTTCACCCTCTAGTATAAGGTATATGCTCACGTGTAGGGTTCAAGTATATGAATGAGCTATTCATTCCATGTTATCATGTTTTTACAAGTCATTCAAGTTATGATTAAATGTATGATTGTGTAAAGTATTTTATGGGATTAGACTTAGCACCGAAAGAGACTGAAGCTGGGGGCTCGATCCAAGGGTTCCTTATATAAAATCTTGGTCTCTTAACTATGTGACACCATAGGTTCATGCTATTTGTCCTAAATGGACTTTTACTAGTGGATCCAACTACGTTAAGCTACCTATTATATGGGGTCAAGTTTGGTTTACCTTGGCAAGTAGACCTCTTCTTTTTTGGTGAGGAGGCAAACATCGCCATTCCAAGTAGTAGCTTGCTTAGTCTTATATGTTAGTTAAAATCTTCTCTCACATATGTATGATATGTTATGAAAGTTTGACTATCTTCATGCATGTTTTAGCTTAAGCATTGATCATACATGTCATATTGGTCTTACATCTATTGATTATAATTATGCATCCTGTTAATTATGGATTATGTCATTGTTGCATTGCGCCCTGCATACTTAGTACATTCCAAGTACTAATGCATACTTATTTGCCTACATGATCTGACCATGTAGGGACCGGAATTCCTATTCATCCTCCTCATCCATGTGACTAGCCGAATATTTGAAGAATACCATTGGTGAGTCCTCCACTCTGAGGATAATATTCACTTCACTTTCATGCTTATGTTAAGACTTGATTATTTTGGATATTTATCTTTTGAGGGTAAGCCCGAGATATGTCCTAGCCCCCGTTCCATTCGTTCTAGAGGTGTCATTAGATATGGATATTTATGTATTGAGATTGACTCCTATTATATTTACATAATTATGAAAGATATCCCTTAGTCCCTTTATCCCCTTCTATGCTTGTTATATGTTGAGGATGTGATGGAAGTCCTAAGTCCCTAAAACATCTCTATAGAGTGAGTCATACTTTCAAGTCTCTTAGACTTTATTTGTTATGTGATTCATACAAATTCTCTTCCCTATTACATCCCCATAGCTTGAGTCCAAAGTCCCACTTCCCTTAGAACTAATTGTTACTTGTTTGTCGTTTAATCATGCTTCTGCAACCAAGGATGTGCAAATGATATGCTAAGAGGCTTGTTTGGGTTTCCTTCGAGTTTCCCATTCGCCGTGTCACATCTAGGCCCTAGGATTGGGTTGTGCCACTTATATTGTGATATCACTATTATAGGAATTGATATGATAGCGAGGCCTTGATGATATTGATACTTTGATAATACTGAGATCATTATGGTGTTTACACTTTGATATCATTGAAATCATGCACGTTGCATCCTTAATTATCTATTAATTTGATACTTGTGATAGCTACGACCGAAGGATTAATAATGTAACATGTGGGTCGGAGGCCGAGGCCTCTACCAATCGAGCTGAGGTTATATTCTAGCGGTCCGAGGTCATTTTCGAATGAGTGAACATTGGTCGAGGTCTTTGCCGGCAATGTTCACGGATACATGATCCATATGTGGCCCCCATGGGTTTCGGTCAGATGCAATCAGTGGTGTGTATCATAGAACAGACATGCATCATGAGTATGTAACATTACATTGCATTATATATATATATACATACAATTTTCTTATACCCCTCCCCCGAGTAATTATTTTGTTAGTGTTTTGGCATACAGTTTTCTTGTACCTCTTCCCCCGAGTAATTATTTGATTGTTGAGCTTGATTTTTTTCCTATAAATATTTGATTTTTGGTATATAATGATCTTAGCATTGATTAATTAAATCATTTTGTTCGTGTAATAATAACTCTAGTACCATTACTTAATTGAATTCACAGTAGCTTTCTGTGGATTATACATGTACTAGGTGTTTGTGTCTTTTGAGATGTGTGTGCCCTCAATAAACTTATTACTTTCAAACCGAAAAATAACCAAAAAAAAAAACCAAAACGATCCGTACTGACAATAACCAAACTGACGGTTATTTTTTTCATTTGGTTTGATTTGGTTTTAGAAATTTAAAAACCAACTAAATTGGGTTGGTTATGGTTTTCACTAATAACTGATCCAAACCGAACCATGAACACCACTAGTCACAAATGTTACTTAATCTTTCTAATAAGTTCAAATATCCAGAGTAAGGTTGTTGAAGAACTGTCCCCAAAATTTTCTTGCCTAAATGGAACTATGCGTCAAAATGTTAATCTTTCTAATAAGTCCAAATAACGAGAGTAAAGTTGTTGAAGAACTGTCCTTTTGGCCTCGTTTTATAGCTCCCACCATCTGGTTTGACTTTAGCTAAACTGTACATATAGTAGTCTTAGTGTGCTTAAGGAGGTTTTCTAAACATCTTTGATAAGAAATAGAGAAACGATTTGGAGATTGCGTGAAAACAAAGGTTAAGTTCAGGTATTTGGATAAATGTGTTTGTAGGACACTCATGTCATAGTATTGTATTTGCACGCTTATTAAGGTAGGAGTTTAACCCAATACACTCACAACACTCTTCCTTGGTTGGTGACATGCTTGTTGTATGTAGCAAGTCTGTTGCTTATGTAGCTTACCTGGTGACTTATAAGTGACTTGTTGAATACTTTTGTCAGTTAATCATTTGGTTCTTCCAGTTGGTTATTTGGTTTTATAATGGTGTTTGGTGCAATGTTTCCCTAAGATGCAAAAATGGAGAAATATGATTATTGTGGATTCATATAGCCGATCCCAACTTATTTTGGGTTGAGGTTAGTTGTTGTTGGCCATTTTGTTTTAGAAATCTAGGGCCAATGTTTTACTTTTTCCAACAAAATTATAGTTGATTTTGATATGTTTGGTTCCCTCAATATATATTGATCAGAACGTGGAGTGCATGTTCATTATCACTAAGAACTGTCATGGTATTTTGTGGATCATTACTCTCCCAAATGGTTGAATCTATTGGGGGATTACAAATTTTGTGGCTATGTCTGACCTGCTCAAGCTGCAAGGGTCTACAACCGTAGAGGCAAAAAGATAGCCTTAATGTAATTGTGGTTATTTATGCATGTACGTTATTGTCCTTGGCAGTTATAGAATGAATATTTTGTTCTATTTATAGTATTATTAGAACACTGTACTTTTCAGGAAAATCGACTGACCTTCTTGAAATAGAGCTCCGGTGGTAGAAAACATTAGTCAGTGGATGGGTTGAGGTAGATTAAAGTGGGAAAAGTCACAAGTGATAGATTCTCTTTGGAAAGTACAAGTAGTAGATAGATCTCTCACGTTCCTGCACATAAGGTAACCTCTCTGGAAACTCCCTTGTGAGTGCGTATGTAGAAGCTTCTCGGGGCTAGGCTTTTTGGGATCTTGTCGCCGGAAGATTCCAACCTCTTTAGTGTCTTCGGTTGATGTACAACCCTCAGGGGTTGTGATTGACATTTCCGAGAGAATATGGCATAGTGATGATGTTCTTTCTTCTTCCTGGTGTCACTGGTAAAATGCACAATGAGTTATACCTCACAAGAGCTCTGATACTATGTGAAATTGGAACACAGAAGAGTTACTGAGAGAAAAAAATTGCTTGATTATTCCCTCAATCTTCTGAGGTTTATATAGCTAAATTTACATTCTTTAAGAAAGAGAAGAGAATTAAAATACAGTGCTTGGAAGTGATTAAGGAGGAAGGGGTAGTTGTCATTCAGAATTTCCATGATTGAGGATATTTTGAAAGAAAAAAAATACTTTAATGCCACTTTTGTTATCCTAATTCCTAAGAAAAATGGAGCATTTGATATTGAAAGATTTCAGGCCTATTAGCCTGATTGGGGCTTCTACAAAATCATCTCAAAGATTCCTCAAAGAAAGACTCAAGAGGCGATGCCAAAGTTAGTAGATGACCAATAAATGGCCTTTATAAAGGGTAGGCGAATTATGGATGCCATTTTGATGGCCAATGAACATGTAGATGTGAGAATCAAATCCAAAGACCCAGTAATTCTTCACATGCTAGACATAAAGAAAGCTTATGATCTGTTGAATTGGGAATATCTGTGGAGTACATTCAGGAGGATGGAAATGGACGAGGTTTTGGATGACTATAACGAAGTTCTTTGTTTTGATTAACGGTTCAACATTTGACTTTTTTTCCCTCTAAGAAGGGATCGATACAAGGAGACCCCCTTTCTCCTTTTCTATTTATCCTAACTATGGGACTTCTAAGTGATATGCTGAAGATTGCTCATGTTAATAACATAAATAGGGGCTTCAAGGTGAGTAAGGGGAATTCACAGGGAGTTTCTATCTCCCGCTTACAATATGCTCATGATAAACTAATGTTTTGTAATGCAGAGAGTAAACAATTAAAACACCTGAGGGTTATCTTCATTTTGTTTAAAGCAAAATCTGGACTTCATATCAACTGGGGAAAGTTTTATCTACCCTGTGAATGAATTACTAGAGATCAATCCCCTGGCAAACATTTGAGGCGACAAGATAGGTAAACTTCACACCAGCTATCTTGGGATGCATTTAGGAGCTAAGAGTAAATCATTGAGCATCCGGAACTCTGTGGTGGAAAAGTGTGACAAGAAGCTGGTTAAGTGGAGAAGTCAATAATTATCACTAGGTGGTTAAGTCACTCTGATCAAATAGTGTTCTTGATGCCTTGCCAATCTACATGATGTCCCTCTTTGTTATGCCTGGGAAGATCATTTAGAAGTTGGACACCATGAGAAGGAATTTTCCATAGTCAGGTAATGGAGAAGGGGAAAAGAAATTTTGTTATGTTGGATGCGGTTATAACCAACCATAAAAGGGAGGTTTGGGAATTAAGAACTTGAAAGCACGTAATAAAAGCCTTTTGTTAAAATGGCTTTGGAGGTTAGCAAAGCTGATCAGAGCTTGTGGAAGGATATTATCATTGCAAGATATGGCAAGGAAGGACCTTGAATTATTGAGGTGGTTAATACTCCTTATGGTGTGGGTCAATGGAGCTAAGTTGCTCGGATTCTTCACTTTTGGTGCCGCAGCCGTGTTGATATGACATGAGTGTGGGATCTGTGTCCGATTTGGTCAACCGATATCGGGTACTTGACCAAAATCGACGGGAAAAGTATGGATAGTTGTAATGATTTGTGTAATCATTCCAAAAGCCAAGGTGAAACTGAAGAAATGGAATACTTTCTATATAGAAATTTCTATGTCACTCCTTTTCCTTTAATCTCCTTCTAGGATTTTTCTCAAGTTTTTCACATAATAACTCATGATTTTGATTTTATCATTCTATTTTTAGATATTTTAATTATTTTTAGCCAGATTCCTCCACCTGTATCCATACATGGATCTATATCCCGGATCTTAAAAATTAGATCATCAAGGATCCGACCTCTAAATACACAGCTGTACCAGACGCCCACATCCGCCCGCATCCGCCTGAGTCCGAGCAACTTAGCAATGGAGAACTATTAGAAATCAGTGGCCAAGAATGTGGAGTAATTCTGTTATTAATGCGGGAAATGGGAGGAAAACTTTGTTTTGGAATGATATATGGGTGGGACAAACATCTTTGAGACAACAATCCCAGACATTTATATTCTCAATCAACAGAAAGTGGCTACAATTCTAGAAGTCAGAAATGAACAAGGATGGAATCTGACCTTTAAAAGGTTCCTCAATGATGAGGAAGTGGAGAAAATGATTCAATTTTACAACACACTGGAACAAATTAAGAACCCCACCTGTGAGGAAGACAAATTGATATGGAAGCTAGATAAAGATGGCAAGTCCAAGGTGAATCAGCCTACAAGTTAATGGACATTTCAAGCAAAATCAAGGAGTTGTGGCCCCAGAAGATGATCTGGAAATCAAAGATACCACATAAGGTGGCATGTTTCACATGGCTTGTTGTAAGACAGTCTGTTTGACTCAGGACAACTTAATTGAAAAGTGGAAAATAGTTATGCTCCAGCTTTTTTTTTGTGAATCTAAGATAGACAATAAACCATCTCTTTCTGCATTGTAAAGTGACTGAGAAACTATGGATGTATTTCATTTACTTGAGAGTTATTACATGGACCATGCCTAGAAATACTGCAAAAGTACTAGCATCTTGGAATAGAGATGGAAATCAGTTAGGACACGAGGAAAGATGGAAGATTGTCCCTACTTGCATCTGATCGACAATATGGAGGGAGGGAAATCACAGATGTTTAGAGAAAAAGAGCATCCCTTTCCAAAGCATTAAATGAACTGTTTAGTGAACTTTTACTTTTGGTGTAACCAAACTGTACCTACGGATTTGGGGGATATCACCCCTTTCATAGATAGCGTATGAGGGAGATAGGTGTTTAGTTTCTTTTTGACAAATCCTCTATACTTTTGATGTAACTACTAAATACTACATGAGTTACTATTGATGAACTTCTATGTCTGTAATACCAGTTAACTTTCTAAACGAAAAACGAGAGTTGAGATACATAGTTACAGGAATTATATCAAGTTTATTAATCCCAGCTGATGTATACCTGTATTTACAAAAATCGTAGAATACTTACAGGATTCTAACAGAATTGGAGGCTATGTTGCTTGAACTCTTCCAAAATGTCAACAGATGTGTGTCGGATCCTCAAAAATAGTGTATTTTGAAGGATTCGACTTGAGTGCAGCAACATTTTTGGAGAGTCCGAGCAACTTAGATTGGAGGCACATGACTTACATGTGCATGAATAAAGATTGATCTTATCAGGTTGCAACATAGAACAAATCCTTGCTGGTGTAACAGCCAGAATTAATGAAAAAAATCTGCTACCAGTATCCTGAAGGGTTTCTGGTCTTTAATAAGATGGTTGAATTTTGAAACCTGATGTTTTGTGAAGGTGAATATGCCCTATACTGATGAAATTCAGAAAGTACATTCTGATAGAGTTACTTAAAAGTGATGTTGCTTGCTTGTATAATCATTAGAGCAGTATTTTCCTTAACCCAATAATGATCTTGCCTTGATCTTTTGGTGCAGATGTACCATATGGCTTATGATAAAGCAAAAGGCATGCTTCAGAAAAATCGACAAGTGTTAGAGAAGATTGTAGAGGAGCTGCTCAAGTATGAAATCTTGACAAGAAAGGTAAGCTGATGTAGAAGCATGCGCTTGAAATTGCAAAAACAAATTCTGTATTTTGAAAGTTCGTCCTTTACAAAATGAAGTTCTTTATGGTGCGTCTGGGACTTAACAGTTTGAGACTTTTGGTTGGGATAGCACTCCTTTGGCATTTTATTTTGCGCTTTGCCCTTAGAAAATAACATATCAAAGTGAGTCCCAAGTGATTAAATAAAGCCAGATCCTGTTTCATTATCAAAGTGAGTCGCCCAAATAGTTACATGACTCATAGTTTGTGTTCATTAATTTCCTGTTTACTGATTATTTCCTGTTTACTGTCTATCTTTAAATTATGTTATCCTAATGGCCGTTATTCTTTTTTAATTTGCAGGATCTGGAGAGAATTATTGCAGATAATGATGGGATGTGTGAAAAAGAACCATTCTTCCTTTCGAAAGCACACAATGAGGTACGGATCTTCAATCACCGGGGGATAAGTGATGTATTAGTTTATTCGACCATCCACTCTTCAATTTCTTAGATGATAACGGTTGCACTGAGTTATCCTTGGGCTGATCTAACCACAAACAAAAAGAGAACCCTGGACTTGGCTAGAGTTTCTAAATAAATATGGAAGAAATTGCCATCAAACGTGCTTGAAGAAAAGTCAAATTATGCTAGGTTGATTTCTGACAAGCTTCTAACGATGTCTATCAATGGACTAAATAAACGTGAGAACTAGTTTCATGAAGAAATATCATATAGTGTATGTAGATCAAACCAGATGCTCCCTTCAATGTAAAATAACACCTAGAGGACACAGTTGAAATAAAGGAATACTAGTTAGTTTAAGATCCTATGTCACAGGATGACACAATTAGAGATAGTGATATACAATGAGCTTCAAGACATTTCTGATCTGCATGCAACAAATATGCTGGATTTCCACAAGTCCTTCAGGGAAATTTCTTCAAAGAGAAGACAAATCCTCCACTCAGTAAGCCTGAGTTACTGTCTATGATGCCAAAATTATTCTTGATAATTATATTACAGAATGGAGAAAGTAACTTAGCTATTACTCAAAGAGAGACAATGATATAAATACATGTAGAGGATAAGCTAACTACGGTAACTAGATATTCAGATCTCTAACAATCAGCTATATTATCTATCAAATTCCTAACAATTTGCTATATTATCTATATACACTATTATACAGATTTTGTAACCCTCCCCCTCAAGCTGGAAAATCAATCTTGATCTTGCCCAGCTTGTTACAGAGATAATCAGCTCAAGTTCCATGTAATGCTTTTTTAAACAAATCAACTAGTTGTTTTCTTGTCTTCACGTAGAAAGTGCAAATCAAGTTCCGCTGAATCTTTTTAGGAATGAAATGACAATCAACCTAAATATGTTTAGTTCTTTCATGATACAGAAAAGAGTGGTGGTTGCGTATTAGAGTAAACGGCTAATAGGTTAGTAAGAGTAGTGATATCTTCAGATCATATGTTTCCATTATATTTGTTTAATTTTAGCGTATTTACATTGCACTTATATCTTGTGTTGTCAGTTTCTGTTATGTTATATTAAATTTATCGTATTTGCATACTATCATGTGCTTTTCCTGTGCTTTTCTCTTCTATATCTAGTTTATTCTGCTTTTGGGTTTTTGAGACGAGGGTTCTCTGGAAACCTCTCTACCTCTATGAGGTAGTGGTAAGGTATGCGTACATTCTACTCTCCCCAAACCCTACTTGTAGGATTCCACTGGGTATGTTGTTGTTGTTTTTCTTTCATGATACACCGGATTTGAGACAATATGAAGAGCACCTTGATTATCACACCAGAGCTTTGCTGTGATATGATGCTTCATCCCAATTTCAGATAAAAAATGATGTATCCACATAATCTCACATGTAGACTGTGACATAGTTGTGTACTCAGATTTTTACACTGGACCGAGACACAACACCTTGTTTCTTACTCCTCCATGATATTAGGTTCCCTCTAACAAAAAGTAATATTCTATAGTAGATCTTCTATATCTTTTGGATCCAGCCCAATCAGCATTTATAAAACACTCCACACGAGTATGGCCATGATATTTATACAATATGCTAAGTGCAGGAGCTCCTTTCAAGTAATATAGGGTCTATACCAAAGCTTCCCAATGTTTGACCGTAGGTGCAGAAATGAATTGGCTAACAACACTTACCGTAAAAGCAATATAATATCTGGACAAGTCACAATAAAGTAGTTTAACTTCCCAACCAACCTTCTATATCTCTCCGGATCATCAAAAGGATCACTATCATCTTTCATAAGATGCACATTGGGAACCATTGAAGTACTTAGGGGGTTGGTTTCTAGTTTTTCGATATCTGCAAATAGGTCAAGAATATACTTTCTCCGAGACAGAAAAATTCCCTTCTTGCTTTTGTTTACTTCTACCCCTAAAAAATATTTCAATGGGCCCAAGTCCTTTGCATAAGTCTAGTATGCAGGAAAGATTTGAGGGAAGAGATTCCCATATAATTACTTCTTGTTATGACAATATCATCGACATATACAACAAGAAGGATAATGCTAGATGTTTTTTGCGGATAAAAGACTGAGCGATCACGTTTGCTCATTTTCATCCCAAAATCTTGAACAACCTCACTGAATTCGCCAAACCAAGCTCGAGGACTTTGTTTCAATCCGTACAAGGATTACTTGAAATTACATGATTTTCCATACTCCCCTGAGCAACAAAATCGAGTGGTTGCTCCATATACACCTGTTCTCGAATATCACTATGAAGAAAGGCATTCTTGATATCTAACTGATGTAAAGGCCAATTCTCGGAAGCAACTAGAGAAAATGAACAAGCGAACAGAGGTGAGTTTGGCAACCGGAGAGAAGGTGTTTGAAACTCTGAATAGTCCACACCATAAGTTTGAGCATAGCTTTTCGCCACAAGTTTGGCCGTAAGTCTTGCCATTGAACCATCTAGATTAACTTTAGCTGTGAACACCCACTTACATCCCATTGGTTTTTTTTTCTGTGGAGTAAATCCACCAAATCCCATGTGTGATTTTCTTGGAAGACATCTATATTCTTAAGCATCGCATTAGACCATCTAGGACAAGTCAAAGCCTTCTTCACTGTTTTGGGCACAAAGATGGAGTCTGGAGAAGCAATCAAAGATCTAGATGCAGAGGATAAGCGATCATAGGAAACAAACTTAGCAATAGAATATGTGGATTTGCAAGTCCTTGAAATTTAGCTAAGAGCAATAGGGAGGTAATGATTTTTCTGGAGGACCAGATGGATGCAGAGCTGATGATGAGGAATCTGATGCAGGACATGTATCACTAGTCTATTGCCTCCTCGAGTAAACTTGAACAATTGGTGGTCTGGCTATCAAAGATGGAGTAGATAATAAAGGGACAATTCACGATTGGTGCTCAATATAAGTACGAGAAGATGGATGAACAATGTCATTTGATGGTATTGTCGAAGGACGAGTAACCTGATAGACTAACTGTTCATCTTTCTCCCCCTAATTTGTACTATGTAGAGATGGGTGGTGCATAGAAGAATGGTGTAATCTTTGAAAACATCACATAATTGGACACCAAGTATTTCCAAGTTTAGTAGAATTACAATGATAACCTTTCTGGAGATGAAAATAGTCTAGGAAAACACACTTTACTACTTTGGGATCCAACTTGATAAAAGATGGCCGAATATCTCAAACATAACATGTGCTTCCAAACACCTTAGGTTCCACTGGAAATAGTGAGTTGTTTGGAAAAAGAACACTATAGGGCACATTACCAACAAGTGCAGTAGATGGCATGTGATTGATCAGAAAACAAGCAGTAGAAATCGCATTTGCCCAAAACTGTTTAGGAACTTTCATTTGGAACATAAGTGCTTGAATTGTCTCAAGTAGATGCCTATTCTTCCTTTCAGCCACTCCATTTTGAGAATGTTTATCAACACATGAAGACTGATGAAGAATTTCATGTTATCTCATATATGACCAAAACAATTTTGACATATATTCTTTAGCATTGTCACTTCTTAAAATACGTACTGAAGTATTGAATTGAGAATGAGTGAATACTTCAGAATGACTTGTCATAAGATAAATTCAAGTCATTCGAGAGAAATCATCTGTAAAAGTGACAAAATACTTGTGTTCAGTTTTGGAAATGATCAGACATAGTCCCAAACAGCAGAGTGAACTAACTCAAAAATGGATTCAGCCCGCTTATCAACTCTTGGACTTAATGAGTTGCGATGATGTTTTTCAAATTGATATGATTCACATTCCAATGTAGAAAGTTTCTGAAACTGAGGATTAAGTTTCTTTAACATAGATAAAAAAGGATCTCCCAATCGACAATGTGCTTCAAACGGAGACACGACACTGGATAGGCAACAAATCAAGGCTCATATTCATCAAGGATGTAGAAGCCATCATATATATGTCCTTTACCAATAACTTGATTTATTGTAAGATCACGAAACAGACAATAATCGGGAAAGAACGAGATATAACAATTGAGGTCCTTAGTAAGTCTACTGACAGATATTAAGTTAAAGGCCAATTTCAGTAAACTCAATACAAATGACAAAATAATAGAAGATGTTGGTTTAATAATCCCAGATCCGACAATGCATCACAAGTTGAACCATCAGGAGAGAAAGTGTTTCGTATGATGAAAAGCTAAAAAATAAATTAGGATTACCGGTCATATGATTAGTGGCACCAGAATCAATCACCCATTTATTTGAAGAGGAAACAAGACATGTTTTACTGGACTCAGCAAGGGTAATAGATTCCTTCAATGATTTTTGATATTGCAAGAATTTATCAAACTCCTCTGCCGAAACCAAAATTGTTTGACCGGATGATTAACCCAAAGTAACAACAACATTAACTGTTTTTTGATTGCAGTTATCTGTAGCCTTTCCTCTATAGTGTAGAATCATTTTCCAACTTAATTTATGTGGAAAAACAACAAGATCATAAAATAAATGAAGTTGGACCACCAATAACTTATTCGACAGATCTATAGCAGACCACAGAATAATCACTTTGCTTAAATCTAAAAATTGAAAAATACGCCAATTCATCCATGTGATAAATATGGTATGCAAGCAAAGTAGGAGTTGACGGTGAACAACAAATATGCCAGAAGTCTATATCTGACCCCGAAGAAACAATCAAAGACCAACATAAATGCTTTCAACAGTGACACGGACCCACCAAATCACAGAATAAAATGATTGAAAACTAGAGAACCTGGCTGACTGAGTCTGTAATTGTCAAAGCTCTCACAAATCAGGATTATTCAAACCAGATTTCACCAAATTCCATCCATGAATTTCACGAGGATACTAGATCACTGGAAATGTTGTTACCAGTGCGTGTCCTCCCAACCTCGAGAAATTTCTTCTTATCTGGGAAAGGCAATACTCCTTGGGTTGAAGGAGGTGAATCCGAACTCCCAAACACATCAAATTACTTGATGAATAGTTTGACTAAACTAGCAGATTTTTCATGGCTCTTATACCACGTTACAGAATGAAGAAAATAACTTGTAATACTCAAAGAGAACGATGATATAGGTACATGGAGAGGATAAGCTAACTATGGTAACTAAATATGCAAATCCCTAACAATCAGCTATATTGTCTATATATCTTATTATACAAATTTTGTAACATTGTTCAAGGCTTCTAGTGTTTGGTAAGTATTTTTCACTAATTCCTCCGGGGCTTCTAATCCTGACTGACATTTTGATATTTCTTGAAGTTGGATTACCATGATAGAAAACCATTCCTTCTATAACCTGACACTTGGCAGTTATGCCTCCTTTGTTTCTGTATATCATTTATCTTCAACTTATAAGAAAATGACGGTGTAAATTTATGTTCGTATACATTGTTTCTTGCCCAAGTGCGGGAGCTGGGAGAATCTTAGTTGAGATATATCGGGCACCAACAAAACATTGTCTGGTGCTCGATAATAAGCTCTGAGGCTGTAGAGTTGAGAATAAGAAGATAGTGGGAAACAGCTCCATCTACAAATTTCGAAGCCGAAGGATGAGGGTTGAGAGTTGCCAAATCAGTTGAGCACAGAAACATGCTGGAGATTTTGTAATTTTTTGGTTTGTTAGTGGATATATTCTCTGCCTATTCAACTCATGGCGCAATTTCTGTAATACCTGGGAGCTGATCAAGAATTCAACTTATACCATGTGAAAAACTTAACGCACGGAAACGTTCAGGGGTTTTGGCCTAGTGGCAATTGGCTTGAGCTTTGGGCTTTGTTCCCTTTCAAGGTCTCAAGTTCGAAACCCACTAGGTGCAAACAATTTCGGAGGGCCACCGGACTGGGTAAAACCTGAATTAACCATGGTGCATTTGCAGGAAACTCCTTGCCGAGGGACTGTGCATCCCTGGGATTAGTCGGGGCTAAAAGAGACTCGGACACCTGGTGAAAATTATTAAAAAAAAAAACTTAATGTACAGAACAGTGAAAAATATAACGTACAGAGCTTTTCTATGCTTGGTAGCAGTATTTTCAAAAGCCTTTTTGAGGCGAGTCCTAGGGCAAGGTGTACCAAAATGCCCTAGGGCATAAATGAAAAGCGTAGGTCCATAGCGTGCATGCTATAGAATTTGTAGCATAAGCCCCTGGCGTAAAAGTGTATGCCCTGGACATTAAATTGGATCTTAATTATTTTTAAAGTATTGTTTTTCTATAAATCATGTTATCATTGGTACGATGATATTTATACTTTGTGCTATCAATGTTTTATTAACTTTAAATATATAAATAAATAAAGCAACTTTCATAGAAAATGGTACAAATAGTTCTTTAGATAACATACCTGAAATTGATAGGATAGATATTCCGTGGCACTATTTCCCGAGGTAGCTTTATCCGTATTTTCTAACTGTCCTTACACTTTTTATCCTTATCCCTCTTTGAAATAAATAAACAATATGAATAGTAGACGTAGAGATAGATGATTAAATGAATGATTATTTCATTTTGAAGATTATCTTGCTATTATCATTTTTTATATTATTACCTTTCTCAAATAATTTAGAGATAAGTCTCAAAAACACACCTAAACTATCCTTTTTTAGTTTCATAACTAAACTATTGGAAGTGTGACTTTCATACCTAAACTATCACTTATTAGTTTGAGAAACACACCTCTATGTTTTATTCCACTCTCACCATGGTGCGTCTACAACGCTCTATTTTATTTTTGAAAAAATGCCACATCACACTCTATGTGGACAAACATTCCACCTAGGCAAAACATAAATAAATTATAGTGTTAGTTAAAATTAAATATTAAAGTATTATTATTTCAAAAAATTATAAAATAAAATATAAAATATTTTTCTTACCCTACTCCATCCCATCACTTACTCTCACCGTATCTCCCCCCCTCCCCTTCCCCCAACAAAAATTGTAATATTTTTTAAAAAATTCTTATTTCATCTCCCTCTTAAAACAATCATCTAGATATTATTTTAATTTTTTTGAAAAAATAATTCTACGCTACCACTTAATCCTCCGCTTTTGTTTTTTTTAAAAATTATTCTTAGAAAATTATTTTTTATTTGTCGCAAGAGTTTTTAAAATAAGTTTTTTTTATTTTTGTTATATTTGATGAACAAGTAGGGAAAAAATATTTTTCTAAAAATATGTGTACATATCTATAAAAAAATAAAAAATAAATTAGGAGCGGAGGATTAGATTTAAGTGAGATAGAAGTTTATTTATTTAAAAAAAATAATTTTTTTTAGGTAGGAGTGGAGTAGAGGCTGAAGTTTGACCTTTTTAAAAATATTTTATAAAAGAGATTCAAAAAAATAAAAGAGCGTGGGTTGTTGGGGGTGGGGGTAGTGGAGTAGGTGAGAAAAATATTTTAAATTTTATTTGTAAAAAAATAATATTTTTTCGAAAGAATATTTATATTTTAATCTTGTACTTTTAACTAATATTAATATTTTATTTAATTTTTTTCAATGTGGCATGCCGTGTGGCAAGGTTTTCTCCAATAAAAGAGTGCATTGCACACACCATTGAGGTGTGTTTCTCAAACTCATAAGTGATAGTTTAGGTATGAAACTCACACTCCCAATAATTTAGGTATGAAATTCAAAAAGGGGATAGTTTAGGTGTGTTTTTGATATTTATCTCAATAATTTATATTATTTTTTCTATATTATTGGTGATGATGTTGAATTTAGTTGTAGAATTATTGAAAATTTCACCCTTATTTTCTTGGTAATAAAATAATAACATTGAAGATACATGAAGTATATGCTTGTAGATCGATGGGACTTACTCCCTATGTTTTGGGGCTTTTGCCTCTGACCCGTGTTGCACTAAAAAAGGCCTTGCTTTGTGCCCTCTCCCTATGTAGTTCTTTTCTTTGTATTTTATTTATCTGTTAGCTTTTGCTTCTTCATGAGGGGTAAAAGATGATATGGAAAAGAGTGAAGAGGGGTTATGGGTTAGACTGAGGTTGTAGATTCAGGCTGAGAAGTGGTTGCATCCATTTTTCCTTCTCATCTTGGACGAGATTGTACATTTTCTTGTTGTATCTTTGCTAATTCATTCTAGGAAATTGGTATTTAGTAGTAAGATGTTTTTTGCCTTGCTTTGTAAACAGTTACTAGAGCTGATTGTTTTTCTAATGAGATCCGTAGTTGGCTCACTTCAATCTTGTAACGTTTATATTGATGTAACAAACTACTCCTATGTTGATCTTGTTTGTTAAGAGAAATTATGGAGTGATTTATCGTGAATCCCCTTCCCCAGATTCATATACATGTACATACTCTCGCAGGCACCACAAAAGAAATCATTAAAGGATCATTTGTACTGATGATTAATGTATCCAAACTAGGTGAATATGCCAAGTAGATATGCACTCTGTTATGTAGAAGGTTACTCTTCATCACATATTTTGGGCTCAAACTTTTGAAGTGGAGAAATTCTTGTTATTTGCGCTTCAACTATAGGACTGACTCGAGGCATCTAGCTTAGTCAAGTATATATTGAAAATATGGATCGTAATCTTGTATTTGCCAGGTCTTATTTATCCGTTTTTTCATCTCACTCAATTTCTATCTGACACATTAAGTTGCAAGGATTTTGGGGAAATTGATGGTAACACCGTGCAATTCTGAAATAGACCCTTGACAATTGCTAAATGCACTAAATTAAGTCCAATAAATGTTGATGCACTCAACTTGCACTATCCAATAGGGGATATGCATTTTTGCCCCTTATATAGCGCCATCCTAATATTAGAATGATAGCTATTATCTGGAATGCATTGTTGTAACAAGAAGGCTTTCTTTTGTAGAACCATTTATAGGGTGCTCATCGGTTGAGAGTTTAATTTTTAAGTCGAGAAATACATGTTTGTTTTTAATTATACAGGTGGCTGCTATGCACAATTGACCAATAGAATCATCTTAGGCTAAGTGTTGACATCAGTGTTAGTTGTACCACTCAAGTTAGGATTATGACTCAAATCTAGTCCTTCAATGTAATTTTAGTCCCTTTTGCATATGAATAATTCTTAGGAATTTCTCTGTACATGACACACCAAGTGGAAATTGAGATTTGATTTATTTTTTTCACGATTTCGAGAGCTAAAGGTATAAAAGAGATCATATCAATGCACATTATCTCTCAAGATATATTCTTATAAAACTTGTATTGTATATGCATTCTAATGAATTTTTCACAATGAGAAAGTAACATTGAGATCTTTCTACATAGAACTTTCAGCGATATTATTGTATTGTGTTGATCACTGAAAATATCAGTTCCAAAGTCAACCAATTCACATAGAAATCAATTAGTTCTTTTCACTCAAATCCTCTTCGCTTAACAACACGTTCAATCTGATCTTCATATAATCCAAAAACTCCATATATGTCCTTTTTCAAGTTGAGAAGATAGTTAGCTCTAGCATCTTCATCCCAAAGAGGAATCATGACCTCGCTTTCTTTCTTTGCAATTACAGCCACTATAGGATCTAAATTTTTTAAAAGATTCAAATCACTTTCAACAAATGTTACACTAGTCAAATCCTTCTTCAATCACTTCACAAAAGAAAACTAATTATCAACTTTGCTCCTGCCTATCTTTCGCGATATTTTATATATCTATAGATGAATGAAAGGTATAACTTGTACTTATATGTATGATTTGACATTGAGCGATGTATATAATCATCTGGTGTATTTTTTAGAAAGGTAAATACAATCTTTTTAGATGAACAATTACTCATTACAAAGATTATCCAAATTTTCTATTTTAAAAAATCTCTAACATAGAGAGTAGATTAAATCGAATTAACTGATATTTTCCTTACTTTTTTTTCAAAACTAGAATAGTTTATTTTTCCTTATAAGCAAAATTACATATTTTACCCCTCGAAAATCCATTCAAACATAAATTTAAGAGATTTTGCTATTTATTTATGTACAAAATCTATATTGGTAACAAATATATGGCAGTGAAGTGTCACAGACTCACAGTAAACTACCCCTGGACGTGGCAAATTCATTTTTTCATACACTTTATCATTCTATAAGCATTGAAGTAAATATGTGCCACTCCAACACATCGGTAGTTATTAAAAGTGAAGATATCATTCAACCAAAATTGCAAATTAAATTATGAAAATTAATGATGTTTAAATATATCTTTAACCCTATATAAAAGAGGTGATCAATTAATATATTTTAATGAAATTATTAAATTTGATACATAAATAATGATGTTTATCACAAGAAGTAATGGGTGCTTCAACGTTGTTGTTATAGAATTCTGATTTGAACTTTGAATCTTAAATTGAGCTTCTTATTGAAAATTAAAATTTGAATTAAATTTAATTTTAAATTATAATTGAACTTGAAACAAATTCATTTTCGTTAACCTTTGAATTAGAATAAGTATACTTTCAAATTAACCTTTGAATTAGAATAAGTATACTTTCAAATTAACCTTTGAATTAATTTAAAATAAACTTGATACGATTAAATAGGTTTTGAATTCAAAAGTCATGATTCTCATGTTTTTATGAAAATTTTAATTTCAACTGCATTTAGTGGCTTACCTAAAAGATTCTAGAAATCTATGATGAAAATCAATTTGTTATTTAAAATTTTTTTCTTCAACACATTGAAGGAAGATAACCTAATTCTAATGAATCATAATATTACTATAATCAATAAAAAATTGAAGAAAATTCTTTTATTCGAATTTTGCAATGTGATGGAACATCTTTCGATTCATCTTTATTATTAAGTCTGATTTAAAGGCTGTTTAACATATAAGATGTTTTTCTTCCAGAAGTAGCCTTCTTCGATACTGATTTAATTATATTAAGTTTATCTTTGATATTGATTTAATTGTTGCTTGCATCCAACAATTAGAAGCCTTCTTTTATCAAAATGGCAAACCAAAAAGAAAGAAACAAAGCGCTTTATTTTTTAAAATTAAATTTGGGCCAGGGACCCATTTTATTTAATCAACAAAATGTTTGTGTGAGGACCAAAAGTGGTCCATGTTACAAGTGGATGAAACCCGACCCAAAAGTTAGCCGGCTTAAGTGGAAAAAACCTATAAGGAAGGGTTTCCTAAATGGACCCTGCCCTTTGTTTTCCCCTAGACTCTATCTGAACATGTTTTAGTGGTGTCGCAATGATAGCTTTCGCCTCCTCTTCTTCTGTTGTGCAACATTTTGCATCATCTCGTATGTATATCCATGGAAATCAGCTTCAAAAGATAAGAATCCTCCTCAGTTTTTCAATTTCATGATTTCCTTGTTGTTTATCTGCCTTCTTGGTTTTCGCAGGTGCTTTGTGCACTGAATCTACTGGAATGAAAGGACCAAGTACCTCTCCGCAGTCCAAATCATGTAAGAAAACTCTATCTCTATGTTGAATTGCTGCAATCATTTGAGATGTTGGATGCTGAAACAAAGCCCTTTATGTGTTTGACTTGACCTTTTTTTATTATGGGCCTAAAATTATGAAGATTCACCAAATATAGCTTTCACCCCATCTGCACCACGCTCTAAATCCTCCTATCCCCTTTTCATTTGATAGAGAATCTAAGGTTTTGCTATTGGAGTTATAGTGTAAATAGCTGAGAAATTACAGTAATCACAGTTGATGAACAGTCATAAGGGGAATCAAAATAGCTTTGAATAGATCAAAGTTCTTAACGACAAATCTATCAAGATTCATCTATTTTCCAAATAGAGGGCCAGCTATAGCCCACCAATTTCTGATCTGTCTATATATCTTGTTAACCCTAACCTCACTCAGGCATTTTAGATTTTGAGAGAAAATTAAACTCTAATGATTAGCAACAACAAATTTAACTAGATTTGAGTTGAAATCATTCATATCAGATCTTATGGGTAGACAAGGGTCATGTCGTCATTGTGGCATCAAGCGTAGGTTCTGCTGACCATCTATATCCCACCTTTTATGTTTATCAACAGTCTCATGTTTTACATGATACTTGATGCAGTGATGCGGATTTATGTACCTAATGTTCAGCAAATTAATTTCGAAGATTCACATCCATGAGACATTAAATACCCAAAATTTTCTAAGTTGTGCATCTGTTTTGCAGATCTGAGCCTCTAAATCAATTAACATTTGACTCAAGAGGCGAGAAAAATTAAGTACCCTCCGTTTCATATTTAACAGATGCACAATTTAGGAAAATTTGTCTTTTTTAGTGTTTCATGCATGTGAATCTTTAAAATTTATTTACTGAATATCAGGCAAATAAACTCTAAGCATCACAGCATCAAGTATCATGTAAAGCACGAGATTATTGATAAACATAAAAGGTGGGATATAGATGGTCAATAAAACTTATGCTTGATGCCACAATAGCAACATGGCCCTTGTCTACCCATAAGATCTGATATGAATGATTATAACTCAAATCTGGTTAAATTTGTTATTGCTAATCTTTAGAGTTCAATTTGCTCTCAAAATCTAAAACGTCTGAGTGAGGTTAGGGTTCACAAGATATATAGACAGATCAAAAATTAGTGGGCTACAACTGGCCCTTTATTTGGAAAATAGATTAACCTTGATAGATTTGTCGTTAAGAACTTTGATCTATTCAGAGCTATTTTGATTCCCCTTATGACTGCTCATCAACCTTGATTACTATAATTTCTCAATTATTTACATTGTAACTCCAATAGCGAAACCTTAGATTCTCTATCAAATGAAAAAGGGATGAGGGAATTTGGGCGTGGTGCAAATGGGGTGAAAGCTGAATTTGGTGAATCTTCAAAATTTTAGGTTTTTAATCTTGTTTTATAATAAAAATGCTTATTTGTGTAAATTTCAATACTCGATTATTTGACTTAAACAGACAAGTCATATCTGAGGATTCATGTTAAACACTCATAAAATTTTGTATTTTATTCTTCCATATATAATTATTTATTAAAATATTTATTTAATAAAAATATAATATTTTTGAAATCGTATACTCACTAATTTGAGGAAAACTCTTAAACCAAAATAAATTATTAAAACACTTACCTAATTTTACTAATAATTGTTTGTTTTTAAAAATCCTATTAACGTAGATTAAAAGTTAAAAACCCCAAACACCCTTCAAAATAATTATTTACGCTACATGTATATTGCCCAAATAGTATGGATTAGTCCATAGAGGCAGTTAAGCTACTCAAGCAGGCAGCAGGTCGACATGCTTGCTTGAACAGTTTGAGGGTATATTCACAAATTTTTATAGTCCTTCTGTTATAATTTGCTTGTCTTATTTTTAGTGTAAAAACTTTCTACTAATCATGATATTTAAAGCTGCTCAAGCAGGCAGCAAGTCGAAATGCTTGCTTGAGCAATTTGAGAGTATATTCATAATTTTTTATGGTTCTTCTGTTATAATTGCTCAAGCAGCCAACAGATTGACATGCCTGTTTGAGCAGCTTAAGGGTACATCTGTAGTTTTTTATGGTTCTTCCATTGTAATTTTTGTCTTATTTTAGAGTAAAAAAAATGCTACTAATCATGATAATTAAAGCTGCTCAAGCAGGCAGCAGGTCAACATGCATGTTTGAACATCTTAAGTGTATATCTGTTATTATCTATGGTTCTTCTGTTGTAATTTGTTTGTTTTATTTTTAGTGTTAAAAAAGCTACTAATCATGATAATTAAAATTGATCAAGCAGGAAGCAGGTCGACATGCTTGCTTGAGCAGCTCGAGAGTATATCCGCAATTTTTTATGGTTATTTCATTGTAATTTGTTTCTTATTTTCCATGTCAAAAATGCTACTAATCATGATAATTAAGGACTTAAAATATTCTAAAAATATGGTATTTTCACGCTTAAAGTCCCATTAAGGCGGACTGGCACCCATTGCCGACAAGGCTCGGGAGAACAAACATATAACCATACACTTTCTATGAACATTATAAGGGGTTTCCCCATTCAACATGCTTTCAAGAAAGTAGAAAGTAATAACAAGCCAAAAGGAAATGCGTATAACTAGGCTGTTGGAGCCACGATGTCTAAAGTATGATACATGACCACACTTTCATAATCTACAAAGCATCTGGATAAGGAACAATATCTATAAGGATCGGGACAGGCCCCGCCTTATGACCAACTATACAATACAAAAATATAAGTTCTAGACTCACCAAGCTCGGAAGCAACCTGGAGCTCAGTAATAATAGTTGGATATCCTGTACTCCTACTGGGGAGATCTACTAGCTCCTGTATCTACATCATGAAATCCAGGTCCCCTGTAAGGGACGTCAGTATGAGATACTGTACTGAATATGTAAGGCAAGAAGTATTGTATGTGAAATAAGAACTCAAATGAAATTATACACCAGCGTGTAAGGATAAGAGACCACCTTTAGTCATACTATGGAATCATGTACTTTATGTCATTTTTTATTACTTTACTTTTTATACTATATAATCTGTCCGCAATATATCATATAAGTGACCAGCTGATCTGTGGTAAACCAATATCGGGATCGACTCATGATAGACTTTCCTTTAACCCCGAGGATACCCCCTTGATATGGGATCGACCCATACTAGGTGATTCTTCCACCCCTGGGATACCACCCATCAACAAGCAACTTCGACTTATCTTTTATTTACTTATGAGATGATTCTTTTGGTGGTCATAAAATTTAGAGCTGTAGGACTATAGACATAAAATGTGATATGTAGCGACCATGCAAGATAGTACCACAATGAAAAGAGTAGGTTACACAACTAATGAATTACGTAGGAGATGAAACACACATGGACTTTATTTAGCAACAGAAGGAACTCATGTATTGTGGTATCCAATGTATGTATGCAATTTGACAATAGCTATGTATGGGAACATGCGAACATATTAAAGAGTGGAGACACGGTCATTAGTTATGTCTGAGTCTGTAAGTGTCTCTATGTGTCAAGAAAGAACCTAGATTTCATGTCGAATAACATGAAACGAGTAGCCTTACATACCTCATTGTACTACCTCGTTGTTACCTCGAAGTAACCTTCTTTCCCCCCAAATATTTATCTACAATAGAGTATGTGATAAAACTAGTATTAGCAGCTAATAAAAATGTCTTGGTAGTCCAATCTCATAGAAAAACAACATTCAGGCAGTAAGCTTGTAATTATTAATTCAAAGGTATTCTTTCAACCTTTCCCCTTCTAATCATATTTTCTAATACATATTCTTATGTACATGTCATATCCCACTTGTTTTAGTGCCATAGCAGTCTTACAATAGCTCACAAAAAATACAACACATAACAACTCTACACAACACACAAGTGGGTAACGTAACATTACGTCCTTTTGCTACATTTCGACGTCAACAATCCCACATCTGCTCTAACTTCAACAAAACTGTCCCCAACATATTTACACATAAAAAAGTCCAAAAATAGTCCCAAAGTAGATGGAGGATGTGAGACAAGAATTTCCAATTACCAACCTACAAGTTCCTACTAAAGGCACAATTAAGATATCATCCAAGAACTCATTTTTTGCGGAAGATAAAAATGGTGCATCAGCCATCTTAGATTACTACATAACCAGACCTTGTTAAAAATATAAACCCTACTTCATAATCCAGCCAACCAAGAATAAAGAAGCCTCTTAATAGACAAGAAAAGTGTACAATAATCTTTGGAACACATGATGTCCAATACATTCCACAAGCATAACTAGCATACTCCTCATGTTTTTCATGGAAAAATTATACTAAATCTTATCTATTTGTACTTACCTTATCCTTCAAGTATCAGGTCCTCTTCAAGAACCTTAAAGTTTTGTTGTGGAAGCTTTGTAAAAGCAAGAGAGAGCAACGAGAAACTTTGGAAAAAATATGATTTTTGGCTATGTAAAATGACTTGAAGTTGTTGTTTGTAACTCCTTTGAAGGGGATACTCTTGGCCTACTTTCCCCTTTAATTTGAGTCACATTTTTTCAAGGTGGTGATGTACCTGCTTGGCCCTTTCATTTGGGCCTTATTGGGCTCCAATTTGATGGGCCATGGCTGCCCATTTTTCTTAATTCCCTTCACTCAGTTTGGGCCCAAATCGTCATGTGGGTTGTGAATGTACTTGGCCTTTTTTCTATTCATCTTGGACCGCAAATATTTTCCCTTTATGATGCTAAACCATGGGGCAAAATTACACCCTTAACTTGGGCTTTATTCATTATCAGACTTGAACATATTTAGTGTTGGGCCTCATCTCCGTCTACCTAGCCTATTTAAGCTAAGCACTTAGGTGACTCACCTATTAGCTTTCTAAGTCCTACAAGCACCTCACTTTTTTGCACTTCGTTTAAGGCCGCGATCTCCTCAATTTGGCTCAAAACCTATATACACTCACTCGTCTAGAGAATTAGACATAAATAAAGCCCTCCAATCCAAAAGTTAGGCACTTTTAAAGTTGATAATTCTTCTACCAATCATATCATGTTCCATATGCATAAGACTAGTACACGTAAGATGTGGGGTGTTACATCCTCCCCCCTTAGGAACATTGGTCCCGAATGTTAGCATACTTGGATAGGTTAAACAAATTTAAACATTCATTTAACCAAAGTTTTGACAACATAATAAGGATTCAAACTCCCATACCTATTAACGCCCCAACTCAGCATCTTCGAATTCCTCTTTAGCTTCAAAGAAATAAGGGTACTTAGATCTTATCGCTTTTTCTAACTCCTAGGTTATATCTTCTACTTGTTGGTTCCTCCAATGTACCTTTACTGAAGGTATTTCTTTATTCCTTAGCTTTTTAACTTGACAATCTAGGATAGAAATAGGTACCACTTTATAGGTGATACTTTTTGCAACTTGCACATCTTCAATAGGAGTGATACGAGATGGGTCACCTATGCATTTTTGAAGCATTGAGAGATGAAAAATTGGATGAACCATTGAAAGCTCCTGAGGTAGCTCTAATTTATATGAACCTGTCCAAGCCTTTTAATAATCTTATATGGCCCTATTTAATGTGGGCTTAGTTTTCCTTTCTTACCGAATCTCATAACACCTTTCATTGGGGGACACCTTTAAGAATGCCTAATATTCTACTGAGAATTCTAGTCTTCTCCTTTTACCATCCGCATATGATTTGTGATGACTTTGGGCTATTTCTAGCCGCTGTTGTATTACCTTGACTTTTTCCATGGCTTGTTGGACAAGATCTGGCCCAAGCAAGGTGCTTTCACCCACTTCAAACCTTCTAACTAGCGACCTACATTTCCCTCCATAAAAAGCTTTATAAGTTGTCATCTTGTTGCTTGAATGGTAGCTATTATTATAGGCAAATTAAATAAGTGGCAAATGGTCCACCTAACTACCTTTGAAGTCCAATGCACAAGCCCGCCACATATCTTCAAGTGTTTGAATGGTGCGTTTTGCTTGACCATCTGTTTGAGAGGGGAAAGCTGTACTCAAATTCACTTGTGTCCCTAAACTCCTTTGGAAGGACTTCGAAAACTTTATCGTGAATTGAGCTCTCAAATCCGATATAATAGAGATTGGGAACCCATGTAGCCTAACTATCTCTTTGAGGTATAACTTTGTATACTCTTCAGCTGTGCAATCACTCTTAACTGGCAAGAAGTATGCTGACTTTGTAAGCCTATCAACTATTACCCATATGGAGTCAAACTTTTGAAATGAGCGAGTCATACCAGTAACAAAATCCATGTTAATCATGTACCAATTCCACGTTGGAAGCTCTATACATTACATATAACCTCCTTGCTTTTGGTGCTCTACTTTGACTTGTTGGCAATTTGGACATTGAGCCACACATTCTGCAAGGTCATTTTCCATGCCTCCCCACCAAAACATTCCCTTTAGGTCATGATACATCTTAGTGGATCTTGGATGAATGGAATATCTTGAATGAGGGGTTTCTTCTATTATCCTCCTTCTTAGTCCATTAATATCAGGAACACATAATCTATTTTGGCAATAAAGTACTCCATTTTGTGTTCAAAGCCCTTCATCATACCCTGACTCACCTTTTCCTTAGGTCATCGTAGAAAAGGATCCTTGAACTGCTTCTCTTACCTCCATTACCAATAAAGACTCTACAGCATTATGCACAACAACTCCCTCCTTTTGAGTTTCAAGGCGGCGAACTCCCGAAATTGGCTAGTTGACATAGATCCTTAGCCACTCACTGACTTACCACTTTCTGATCACCTATATTAATGATTGCCTTATGACTCAGAGCATTGGCTATCACATTTTCTTTCTCTTGATGGTATAGTATATCAACTTCGTAATCCTTTATCATCTCTAGCCATCTCTGATGTCTTAAATTTAGGTCTTTCTATTTAAAGATGTATTGTGGGCTGTTATGATCAGTATATATGTCAACATGAACCCCATACAAATAGCGGCACCATATCTTCAGCGCAAACACAACCGTTGCTAGCTTAAGGTCATGTGTTGGGTAGTTTTTCTCATGCGGTTGCAGTTGCCTTGAGGCATAAGAAATTACCCTACCATGTTGTGTCAGTACACACCCTAAGCCAATTCCTAAAGCATCAGAATACACCGTATACCTCTTCGTGCCTTCTGGAAGAACTAGCACAGGTGCAGAAGTTAGCTTGCTTTTGAACTCTTGGAAGCTCCTTTGACATGTATCATTCCATTGGAACTTGGTCTCCTTATGTGTCAACTTTGTTAGAGGTGCAGAAATAGAAGAAAACCCTCAACAAACCTTTTGTAATAACCTACCAACCCTAGGAAACTTCGAACTTCTGTGGGTGTTGTCGGCCTTGTCCAATCTTTCACCGCCTCTATCTTTTGTAAATCCACCCTTATTCCTTCATTGGATACAATATGACCCAAGAATGCTACAGACTTTAACCAAAACTCACATTTGGAAATTTGGTGTACAATTGTCGATCACGAAGAACTTGTAATACCTATCGTAAGTGATTTGCATGGTCTTCTTCTAATCTTGAATGTACAAAAATATCATCTATAAATACTGTCACGAATACATCCAAGAAACGCTTGAATACCCTGTTAATTAAATTCATAAAAACTGCAGGTACATTTGTCGGCCCAAATGACATATCAATAAACTCAAATTGACCATAGCGTGTCCTAAAGGTTGTCTTAGGTATATCTTTCTCCTTCATCCTCACTTGGTGATAACCTGATCTCAAATCAATTTTTGAAAAGCATTTGGCACCCTGCAACTGATCAAATAAATCATCAATCCTGGGGAGAGGGTATTCGTTCTTAATTGTCACCCAATTCAATTGCTGGTAATCAATACACAATCTCAAGGAGCCATCTTTTGTATTTACAAATAACACTGGTGCACCCCAAGGGACCCACTAGGTCTTATAAAACCCTTCTCTAGCAAGTCTTTTAATTGCTTCGTTAATTCATGTAATTCTTTCGGGGCCATTCTATATGGAGGGATAGAAATAGGTTGAGTGCCTGGAAATAAACCAATACAAAAATCTACTTCTCATTCTGGAGGTAAACCCGAAAGCTCTTCAGGAAACAGATCAATAAATTTATTCACTACTGGAATAGATTGAAGAGTTGGTGATTCTGCCTCCATGTCCCTTACTCTAAGTAGATGACATATATATATCCCTTTGACATTATCTTCCTTGCCTTAAATAAGAATCAAACTTACCCTTTGGTACCCTAACATTGCCTTCCCATTCAAGGATCACATCATTTGGAAAGGTGAAATATACTCTCTTAGTTCGGCAATCCATAGTGGCATAGCAAGAAGCTAAACAATCCATACCCATTTTAAGATCGAATTCCACCATTTCGAGCTCAACAAGGTCAACCAATTTGTCACGCTGACAAACAATTACTACAAAGTTATAATAGACCCTTTTAGGTATAATAGATTGACCGGTTGGTGTGGATAATTCAAATGGCTTGTTCAACAATTTAGGTCTTCTCTTAAGCTTCCCACCAACTGGTGGAGTGATATATGATAGTGTAGAACCAGGGTTAATTAATGCATACATATTATGTGAAAAGATGAATAATGTACCTGTGACCACATTGGGTGAAGCTTCCAAATTTTGCCAACTCCCCAGAGCATAAGTGCGATTCTGGGCTCTTTAGAGCTAGCTGCCCCTCTACCACCTATACCACGACTTGTAGGTGCTTGCTGACCCCTACCTAATGGAGGAACTGATGATGAAGATAATGCAATAGCTAACCTAGTAGGTTATACTATATCACCCATACGTCTCCTCGGACAATCTCTCATCATATGACCTGACACACTACACAATTAACAAGCATCTGTCCCAACCCAACATGTACCTAAATGACTCCCCCTACATTGTTTGCAAGTCTGCCTAGGAGGCATTTGCTGGCTTGCCGAATATCTTATTGTCCATGCACCTTGGCCTTCACTTCTTTGACCAAACTGATTACTTCTAGACCCTTGAAGTTGTGGTGGAGCACTAGCTACAGAGTAGGATGATGATGGCCTAGGTGGTATATTAGAAAACTAAGGCCTAAACTGACCTTGGGATGGTATAAACTTCCTCCTAGATCTGGCCCTTTGAGACTGCCCCCTTTCTAACTCTTATGTTCCTTCTTCTTTGCCTCAAATCCTCCAGCTTTGTGCAAATGCTTGCATCCTTGCGATATCCTTTATTCAATGAAGCAATAGTACAATCTCTAACCATATATGAATCAAACCTATCCGCATATCGATGAATCCTATCTGCCATAGTAGCGACTATATTAGCGGCATACCTAGCCAGAGAATTAAATTGAAAGCTATACTCCCTCACGCTCATATTCTCATGGTGGAAGTTCAGAAACTATTCTGCACGAGCCTCTCGAATCTCTAATTGCAAGTAATGGTCAAGAAATGCCTGTTTGAACTCCTTCCATGTAGTCAGAGGTGAATCTATACCGTTAGATTGCTTCCAAGCTTCATACCATACTATAGCCACACCCTTCAATCTATATGTTGCCCCCACAACCGCTGTACCGCTTATGTGCATAACATCCAAAGTGCGTTGAATCTGATCGATGAAGTCTTGTGGACCTTCATTAGGATCTGACCCAGTAAAAGATGGAGGGTCCAAATAAAGAAAATCACACATCCTCATGCTAGCTGCCCTATATTCGCAACACTTGTACCTATAATTAGGCCTTCTTATCTTTTACCTAGGCCAGCAACTATACGAGTCAATAGTTGGACTGCATTTCTTAGATCTCGTACAGTAGCATCGGTAGGTGGTTCTAGGGGGAATTTCACTACTTCCTGGTTCATCAGGAGTTGGAGGGGTTGGAGATGTTTGTGACAGAGACTCATCTTGGGCCTCATTTCATTGTCTCACCCAACTGAGTACACCAACTACCACTTCTACTTCATTTCCTGTGCCTTTACCTTTCCTTGTTTCTGGCATACTCGTTGTACAAAACAATTTAGATGTTAGAAACAATCCACCTACAACACTTGGCTCTATGACATGATCTAAAAAATGAAACGAAAGTGAACCCCTAAATGCCACATAGCCTCCTGCTTACAAATGTGGTGCATAATACATCCATAAAAAAGACTTTAGATAGACACGACCTTGTAGACTCTCTAGGATGACCTGCTGTGATACCACTTTTGACACGCCCAAAGTCCCATTAAGGTGGACTGCACCCGTTGCCGACAAGGCTCGGGAGAATCAACATATGACAATACAATTTCTATGAACATTATAAGGAGTTTCCACATTCAACATGCTTTCAAAAAAGTAGACAATAATAACAAGCCAAAAAGAAATGTGTATGACTAGGTCGTTGGAGCCATGGTGTATAAAGTATGATACATGACCACACTTTCATAGCCTACAAAGCCTTTGGATAAGAAACAATATCCATGAGGATCGGGACAAGCCCTGCCTCATGACCAACTATAAATACAAAAATATAAGCTCTAGACACACCAAGCCCCGAAGCAACCTGAAGCTCAATAACAACGGTTGGATATCCTGTACTCCTACCAGGGAGATCTACCAGCTCTGGTACTTGTAGCAAGAAATGCAAGTCCCCCGTAAGGGACATCAATATGAGATAATGTACTAAATATATAAGGCAGAAAGTACTGTATGTGAAATAAGCAAATGAAATCATACACTGGTTTGTAAGGATAAGAGACCACCTTTAATCATAATATGGAATCATGTACTTTATGTCCTTTTTATTACTTTGTTGTTCCTTATAGTATATTCTTTGTGCAGTATATCATATAAGTGACCAGCTGATTAGTGGAAAATCAATATCGGGATCGACCCATGCTAGACTTGTTTTTCACCCTCATGATACCCCCCGTAATATGGGATCGACGATGCTCGGTGATTCTTTCACCCTTGGAATACCACCCATCAACAAACAATTTTGACTTATCTTTTATTTACTTATGATATGATTCTTTTGGTGGTTATAACTTTTAGAGCTGTAGGAATATAGACATAACATGTGACATGTCACAATCATGCAAACAGTACCACGATGAAAAGAGTAGGTTACGCAACTAATGAATTACGTAGGAGATGAAACAACACGTGGACTTTATTTAGCAACAAAAGAAACTCATATATTTTGTTATCCAAAGTATGAATGAAGTTTAAAAATAGCTATGCATGGGAACATATGAACATATTAAAGAGTGGATACTCGGTCACTAGTTATGTCTGAGTTCGTAAGTGCCTCTATGTGTCAAGGAAGAACCTAAATTTTATGCCGAATAATACGAAATGAGTACCCTTATATACCTCATTGTACTACCTTGTTGTTACCTCAAAGTAACATACTTTTCACCCCAAAATATTTATTTATAATAGAATAGATGAGAAAACTAGTATTTGCAGCTAATAAACATGTCTTGGCAGTCCAATCTCATAAAATAAAACAACACTTGGGCAGTAAGCTTGTAATTATTAACCCAAGAGTATTCATTCAGCCTTTCTACTTCTAATCATATTTTCTTATACATCTTCGCATGTACATATCATATCCAGCTTGTTTTAGTCCCATAACAGTCTTAAATTAGCTCACAAAATACAACACATAACAACTCTACACAACACACAAGTAGGCAATGTAACATTACGTCCTTTTGCTACATTTCGATGTCAACATTCCCAAATCTGCTCCAACTTCAACAAAGATGTCCCCAATATATTTACAAATAAAAATTAGTCCTAAAACAGTCCAAAAATAGTCCAAAAGTAGATGGCATATGTGAGACAATAATTTCCAATTACCAGTCCACAAGTTCCTACTAAAAGCGTAATTAAGATATCATCCAAGAACTCATTTTTTGTGGAAGATAAAAATGGTGCAGCAGCCTTCCTAGATTACTACATAACCAAACCTTGTTAAAAATATAAACCCTACTTCATAATCCAGCCAACCAAGAAGAAAGAAGCCTCTTAATAAACAAGAAAAGTGTACAATAATCTTTGGAACACATGCTATCCAATACTTTCCACAAGCATAACCAACATACTCCTAATGTTTTTTATAGAAATATTATACTAAATCATAGGTATTTCTACTTACCTTAGCCTTCAAGGATCAAGTTTTCTTCAAGATTCTTAAAGTTTTGTTGTGGCTGCTTTGTAAAAGAAAGAGAGAGCAAGAAGAAACTTTGGAAAAATTTGGTTTTTGGCTACGTTAAAATGACTTGAAGTGTTGGTTTGTAACCCATTTTAAAGGTACACTCTTGGCCGAATTTTCCCTCTAATTTAAGCCACATTTTAGCAAGGTGGTGATGCGCCTGCTTGGCCCTTTCACGTGGACCTTATTGGGCTCCAATTTGATGGGCCTTGGCTGACAATTTTTCTCTTTTCCCTTTCACCTAGTTTGGGTCCAAATCATTAAGTAGGTTGTGAATGTACTTGGGCCTTTTTTCTATTCATCTTGGGCTGAAAATATTATCCCTTTACGATGCTAAACCACGGGGCAAAATTACACCCTTAACTTGGGCTCTATTCATTATCGGACTTGAACAGATTCGGTGTTGGGCCCCATCTCCATCTACCTAGTCTATTTAAGCTAGGCATGTAGGTGACTCACTTGTTAGCTTCCAAAGTCCTACAAGCACATCATTTCTTTCACTTTGTTTAAGGCCGCGATCTCCTCAATTCGGCTTAAAACTTAGATACACTCAATTGTCTTAAGCATTAGACATAAATAAAGCCCTCTAGTCTAAAAGTTAGGCACTTTTATAGTTGATGCTCCTTCTACCAAATAATATCATGTTCCATATACATAAGACTAGTATACGTAAGATATAGGGTGTTACATCCTCCCTCCTTAGGAACATTCATCCCCGAATATTAGCATAATTGGATATGTTAAACAACTTTAAACCTTCATTTAATTAAACTTTTGACAACATAATAAGGATTCAAACTTCCGTACCTATCAACACCCCAACTTTGCATCTTGGAATTCCTCTTTAGCTTCAAATAAATAAGGGTACTTAGATCTCATCGCTTCTTCTGCCTCCCAGGTTATATCTTCTATTTGCTGGTTCCTCCAATGTACCTTTACTGAAGGTATTTCCGTATACCTTAGCTTTTTAACTTGACGATCAAGGATAACAATAGGTACCACTTCATAGGTGAGATTTTCAGCAACTTGCACATCTTCAATAAGAGGCATACGAGATGGGTCACCTATGAATTTTTGAAGCACTGAGACATGAAAAACTAGATGAACCATTGAACGCTCTTGAGGTAGCTCTAATTCATATGAAACCTGTCCAAGACTTTTAATAATCTAATATGGCCCTATGTAATGTGGGCTTAGTTTTCCTTTCTTACAAAATCTCATAACACCTTTCATTGGGGACACCTTTAAGAATACCCAATCTCCTACAGAGAATTTCAGTCCTCTCCGTCTAGCATCCGCATATGATTTGTGACGATTTTGGGCTATTTCTAGCTGCTGTTGTATTACCTTGACTTTTTCCATGGCTTGTTGGACTAGATCTGGCCCAAGCAAGGTGGATTCACCCACTTCAAACCATCCAATTGGCGACCTACATTTCCCTCCATACAAAGCTTCATAAGGTGCCATCTTGATGCTTGAATGGTAGCTATTATTTTAGCAAATTCAAGAAGTGGCAAATGGTCCACCCAACTACCCTTGAAGTCCAATGCACAAGTCCGCAACATATTGTCAAGTGTTTGAATGGTGTGTTCTGCTTGACCGCCTGTTTGAAGGTGGAAAGCTATACTCAAATTCACTTGTATCCCTGAACTCCTTTGGAAGGACTTCCAAAATGTTGTATTGAATTGAACTCCCGATCTGATATAATGGAGATTGGGACCCGATGTAGCCTAACTATCGTATTGAGGTATAACTTTGCATACTCATTAGCTGTATAGTCACTGTTAACTGGCAAGAAGTGTGCCGACTTTGTAAGTCTATCAACTATTACCTATATGGAGTCAAACTTCTAAAATGAGCGAGGCAACCCAGTAACAAAATCCATGTTAATCACATCCCATTTCCACATTGGAAGCTCTATACATGGCATATAACCTCACGGGTTTTGATGCTCTACTTTGACTTATTGGCAATTCGGACATTGAGCCACAAATTCTGCAAGGTCCTTTTTCATGCCTCCCCACCAAATCATTTCCTTTAGGTCATGATACATCTTAGTTGATTCTGGATAAATGGAATATCTTGAATGATGGGCTTCTTCTGTTATCTTCCTTCTTAGTCCATTAATATTAGGAACACATAATCTATTTTGGTAATAAAGTACTCCATTTTGTGTAAGTTCAAAGCCCTTAATCGCACCCTGACTCACCTTTTCGTTAAGTCATCATAAAACATAATCCTTGAACTCCTTTTCTCTTACCTCCATTACCAATGAAGACTCTGCAACACTATGCACAACAACCCCTTCCTCAGGATTTTCAAGGAAGCGAACTCCCAAATTGGCTAGTTGACGTAGATCCTTAGCCACTCCGTGATTTACCATGGTCTGATCACCAATATTCATGATTTCCTTATGACTCAGAGCATCCGTTACCACATTTTCTTTCCCCGGATGGTATAGTATATCAATGTCGTAATCCTTTATCTGCTATATCCATCTTCGTTGTCTTAAATTTAAGTCTTTCTATTTAAAGATGTATTGTAAGCTCTTATGATCAGTATATATGTCAACATGAACCCCATGCAAATAGTGGTGCCCAAGTGATGTCTCAATCTATATAAGAAGTATAGTAACACACAGACCTCAATCTAATGGCATACATCATCTTGAAATCAAGCACAGATACTCACACTACTCTTTAGTGCATATTAGATAGTTATCAAATAAACCAATTTAGATCAATACATGTGATAGCCCAAATATGACAAGCAAGGTCAACACAGATAAGCAACAATCACTAAAATAGCCTAAAATCAATAGTGTAATACAAGTGCCCTCACAAAAAGAAGTCTCATGTCCCACTCATGCTAGTATTTTCAGATTTCATACTTGGGAATAAAAAAAATCACTCATACTCACAATAGATATTCAAACAATGTGCTCAATACCATATGATTGCCCTATACAAATAACTATGACCCTTGACTACTTGGACTAGGATCACTATAGGACTTTCTTGGCTTGTAACATAGGCTTAGGAGGCTTTAGTATGATGTTTTAGGAACAGTGTCTAATGGCCCTCCTAAACACTGCATTATTCAAACTTTCATCCTACCAATACTATCATTTTTCAACTCATTATCCCCTTTTATTTCATGCTTTTCTGGGTGCTTTACTCACATTTTTAGCTTATTGCCTCTTATTTTTACATTCTTTTGCTTTTTAGCTCATGGTTTAGGCATATATTTATTTTTCTTGCACCCACAACACATTTTTCCTCTTTTTCATTTATCACTAGCTTCCATCCCATTTAGTACAATTTTTCCTTACACCAATCACACTCAACTTAGGCTTTTGGCCTATATTGAGGTGCATAATACCTAACTTATGAACCACAACCACTTTTGGTAGCCTCCTACAACTTAATCTTTTTGTCTCAGTCAAGGTGCACAATATTAAAGGAAGGATCAGGGCTAAACTCAGCATTTCACATTCAACAGGGAAGGGTAACTTAAGTTTTACAAAGAAAAGGGTACATGCAAAGCTCAAACATTGGGATCAAGAGATACATCAAGCATTTAGTTGGTCATTTAGGCTAAGTGGACTAATATGAACAATGACCTAAGACCCTTTCCTAACCAACTAACCTATAGTCTATGTCAGAGTAATAGGGCAAGTTCGAAATTGAAACAGAGTACAAGAATTAAGTAAATAAAGCTCACACACGCATGACACTGATTACAATATAAACATAGACTCTCAAATCATGGTTTTCATTAGAATTAAACCTCAATTATCAGAATAAGCACTGTCAATCATCAATATCACGTGGTTGTTATCAAGACTATCTAACAAAAATTTGGTGGGTATTATTTTTCACAAAAAACTAACATATGTCATAGACTTTAGTACTACACGCTAGTAATACTACCTACATATCCTAAACGTGTCGGTTTAACATAAAATAAATGTCCTTACGGAAAGAACACAGGCAAGAAAACCCCTTAAACTCAAAATTTAAGATAGTTATAGGCCATAATTACTCAGTTTTCAATGAGTCCTACAACTGCCCACACCCCATTGAAAAAAAGGTTTGCATTGTCCTCAATGCATAAAATATAACAATATCAAAGTATAAAGGTCAAAAAGAACATACTTGGGTATGTAACCACTAGTCTCATCTTGGGTTGCCTTCCAAGTAGCCTCTGATTTATTATCGCAGTATGACTTGGAAAACTTGGTTACTCAGACTTCACTAAGTACCCAAACTTCTATCTTAAAGTCATCAGGCCTCTTCACCGACTAACAAATGTTGAAGATGAGTTCCATATCATTCAATCGAAACTTGAGTTGGCCTGATTCCATATCCACTAGTGCTTACTCATTGGTTAGGAAGGGCCTTCTCAGGATGATTGGGACTTTAACTTCGAGTTCGCAATCAAGGATCACAAAGTTTGTGGGAAATATGAATTTTTTCACTTTGACAAAGGACATCATGCGATATCCCCACAAGCTTCTTCATAGTTTTTTCAGCTATCAATAATCATATTTTTGTAGGAGTAAGAGCTGCCAAACCTAGCTTCTTGAATATCGGAAGAGGCATTAGATTGATGTTGGCGCCTAAATCACATAATGCCTTTGCTAATTCAACCTCTCTAATGGTGCAGCGTATGGTGAATGCTCTGGGATCTTCTCGCTTTTATGCTAAGGACCTTGTTGCTATCACATTATAATGTTGAAGCTCATGGGAGAGCTCCTAGCTCACCTAGTTCGCCCTTTGGTGACTAAGTCCTTCACGAACTTCGCATACCCAAGCATCTTCTCCAATGCCTCAATGAGAGGGATATTGATGGAGAGTTGCTTTAGAATAGAGATGAAGTGCTGAAATTTACCTTCCTCCTCCTTCCTTTTGAGTCTTTGAGGAAAGGAGGGGGAGGCCTAGGAATAGGTTTAAACTTCTGTGGCATCATTGCACCATCACTCACCCCATCCTTGGCACGAGCACCTCTGATCTCTGATCCTTGCTCTTAACCATCTCCATACGAACATTATTATCATCAACTTGCGACGGAGGGTCAATGGTCTATTTGCCACCACGTGTAGTCACTACTACAAATTGCCCCTTATTTTTTGGGTTCTAAATTGTGTTTCTGGCAATTTACGTTTATGACATTGGTTTTATTTAGTTGACATCTGAATAAACAACTACTCTAGCTCTTTGGTAGCAATAAAGTTAGACTCGATTTTCTAATTAATGCTGGAGATGTCAGCTTTTATCCCTTTCAAGGTCTCATCCTGAGTGTCATCCTTTTTCAATAGTTAATGGAACATCTCTTCAATTCGAGAGCTGGTATCTCATCCTGAGTTTCATCTTTTTTCAATAGTCAACCGAACATCTCCTCAATTCGAGAGCTGCCAGTACCAAAGTCTCGATTGTGTGGTAGTACATACGGACCATTTCTGCAATCATCTCTGCATCCCTAAATAGCATCTATGTCCAGTCCCCTGTTCTTGTCATAGTATCCTACTCAATTATTGTCTCTAAATGTGTCATCCCTATCAAAGTTCTGACCTTGGTTCCTTTGACCATAGTGCCAATAGTCCTGATTAGACCCTTGGGTGTTGGTCTGGAAACCTGCCATCAAATTAGTGACAAAGAAACCGTCCTCCTCGTAGTAAGGCTCCACCTACATGGGTGCTCATGAAGGCTGATGAGCTACTACATTCACACGTTCTTGGCTCTGATTCATCAATAACTCCACATTGGCACTAATCTGAGAAAGCTTTTGTATCATATCCTTATTTATATTTGCTTGCGCCGAACTAGTACTAATTGAGAATGAGCTCTTAGTTATTGACTTATCTCCCGTCCCCCGTGCACAATTCATATTGACCACTTTCTCCAACCTTTCAGCTATCACCAAAAATGGACGATCTAAAAACGAGCCTCCTATGATAGTGTCAGCAACAACTTGGCTATTTTCATCCAGGGCTGGATAGAAGGTTTTTTACCAAGGCATCATCCACTATCTTGTTGTCAAGGACACTCATCAGGCATTTTATGAACTCTCCCATGTAGTGTTGATCAAATCACTAGGCAATTACTTGAAGTTGTTGATCTAGTCCTTCAACTTCGGCTTCTTTGCGTTAGAAAATACCTCTCCAAAAAGGCCTTTTGCATGTCTGCTGACATGGTGATTGAACTCTGTGAGAGCTTGGATAACCATAGCGTTGCATCGTTTGTCAGAGACAATGGAAAAATGGAGCTCAACGGCATCCACAGATAGATTTTGACTTCTCATCATTCTCTTGCATATGATGACAATATTGTGTAGATGGTTATGTGGATCCTCTGATGGTAAGTCAATGAATTACTTGCTACTTTGCAGCATTTGGAGTAACCCACTCAAAATGATGAACTTTATGTCATCTAGTAATTGAGGTAACATAATAGCTCCAGTGACATCCATCGCCATTGGACCAAGTTGGTATTGATTCCATGTGTGAGCCGCAGCTTAGAGATCTTGTGGTGGTGGATTAACATCCTCAAGTGGAGGTGAGTTGTTAATATTATTGTTTTGGTTTAGTTCTACATTCACTATCTCATTTGCAACAGTGCTTGCATTGTTTTAGGCTATTCTTCTTAGTGTCTTCTGGATCTCATGGTCAAATATAGTTAAGATTCTGCCTCAACTACGACTGTTGTGCATACACTACACCTGCAGGCTGAAATAAAACAAAACAAACAAAAACATAAAATGAGGGAAATAAGGATTAATTCTCAAATTACTCAGATTAAACATGTCTAAGCCGTATTCCCCTGCAATAGTGCCAAAATCTTGATGTCGTCCAAGCGATACCTCGTTTTTGAAGGTTTAAGTGGTCGTTATCAAAATATATAGCCTAACCAAGGTTAGGGTCGAACCCACAGGAATATGGTCAAACTCGGAGTAATTACAAGCAAGTCGAATGAATTAACCTACTTATCTCCAAAAATGGAGGGGGTTTGTAATTGCAAGAAAATAACCTAAGCTAGAGAGAAATAACTAGGGTATTGTGTTTTCCATGAATTCCTAACTTGGTGTTACTAGAAAATCCTAATCTTTTCTAGTGTGTAGCATGTAGAACGGTAAGTTAAGTTTACCAAACTCTTTGATCCAGGAGAAAATTTCACTACGTGGTTTGATCCATTCCCACAGTGCGACATTACAAACCCTTACCTATTGTTCCAGTACAACCTCCCCTTGATCCAGTTCAGTTGATTAGACAATAAGGATCACATCGAATTCTGTTAATTAATCTCTTTTTCCATTCATTACTACCTTGATCCAATCAGTAACAACTAGGTGAGTTCTAACATTGTCCACCGTTAAAAAACAATTAAACCAAAGAAGATTAATTTATACATACATGCGCACTTTCCAAGAATTACAGATTATTCGATTTTACCTTGTTAGTTCTTCATGGTTCTCACAACCCTAGTTGTAGATTTAGCTATGCATAATCAGTGTGGATGAAAGAATCATGATATAGAATAACATAATTAAGTACTTACAACGATAAATTTAAGAACAAGAAATCCCAAATTCTTCACTAAAAATCACAAAATAATATTTTTGATGTAAAATCACATAGTATGAAGTCACAAAGTTGTTTCTCAAGTAACTTGTGTCTCTCTCTCCCTCTCCCTAAAAAAACCTAAAAACCTATTTATAATAATTAAAACACAAGTCCAAAACAAAATAAAAAAACTAGATTTGGCATGCTTTACAATTGGGATTACAGACCGTATAAAGTTCTACTGCCCATATCGGGGCTTCATATTCGTTTTTTTTCAAAAACTGGCTTCACTTCTACGAGACATTTCTACAGGTCGTATTCAAATTGCCGCCTGTATAGAGTTTTGTTTGACAACTTTCTGAAACCTCTTCCAATTCTAATCCTCAAGGCACAAAATCTAATCCACGACTCGTATAAGATTCTACGGCTCGTTTGATATTTCGTGAATGCAACTTCAGAAAATATGCCTTTCACTGGGTTTAAACTACAAAACCCCTCTATGGCTCGTGAAAATATCCACAGCCCATAGAGTGCTTTGTACTTCTTCAAAAACTCAGCATCTGCAACACTCTGCCCAAAATCATGCCAAATCGTGTAATCTTAAAAAACAAACATGAAAACACATCAAATCCACAAACACCGGTTTGAGAAGACACAAAATTTCATGTTTTAAGCATTAAAAGTGTTGTATTTTGACAACACATCATATATACTAATAAATAGTGAGTTTGTTTCCAACCAGACTAGTTTAATGATAGGATAAACCTAATGGGCTAGGGGTTGTTATTTTTTCTTTATGTGTATGTTTGGTTTTTGGTAATTTTCTTTGGATTGGGCCTTGCCCGAGATTGGTGTAGGTAGTATGTGGTATTTTATTTTGTGACATATCAACAAAATCTTAATATTTATTTTAGAAAAATAGTTCACCAAATCGGATTAGAAAGTATCAAATATTATGGTAACGAACTTTTGACTTGTGACAAAATTACATTGACTTGTGATAAACCTCAAGAACTCCAATTAAAGATTTGTTACTCAGTAGACGGTAGAGTCAATGGCTTGTTTCACTTCAAATTCTCTGCATCCATATCATCCTTTAGCAAGTATACAACAACACAAAAAAGAATCATTGCTTATCAATTTATCTTCTTTCTAGTGTTTCTTCCTTTTCAAAAAAGTCAAAATAGTCCTGGCAAAACTTTGATAGTTTTAATAAATCTAACATTGTGTCAAGACTTGTCATTTTCTTTCATCACCGATGGTACATAAGCAAGCCTCATGATTTTTTTTCAAAAACCATCTTATTAGGCAAGGTTCTAGTCTAAGTCCTTGTATTAGCATCAATGATTGAAATTAAGGGTTCTGAGTATATTTCAATCTATTGGACTAGAACATGGCTCATAACTATTGTTCTATCGAAATTATGTAATGACCTCAAAGGTCATTTTTTATATTTTTAATCAAATTAACATTTTTCCCTTTCCAAAAGTTACCTAGAGTGATTTTTTGTCAAGTTTAAAAGTCAAATCTTGAAAATCTTTTAAAAAATTAGTGTTTTACAAAAGAAAAAGTTTTAAAAGGTTTAAAGTTGAAAATTTTGAGTTTTGAGGTCATTATGAGATTCGTGAGACAAAATTTGATTCCGCCAATTCTATCAGCTTTGGAACGCCGAGTTTAGTCTAGGAGAACTTGCAGAACTGCATTTGGAATTAAACTAAAGATTTTAGGCTCAAAGTTGTATTTTTAGTTCATTTTGAATTATAAGTTTGACTTTGGTCAACATTCGGAGTTCGGAGCTTTGGACCGAAATTTAGACAGTTCCGATGGTTTCGGATGATAAAACTAATGCCAGAAATGACTTTGTTATAATTTTTAGAACTTCCGTGAATATTTTGAGTTTTTTAGTTTGAAACTAGTATCAATAATCCTTCTCCGGTTCTGGGTCAAGAAGGTTCCAAATGTGAATTGTGACAGTTTTATTAAGCCCAGAACATCATTTCTAGTGAAGTTCCATATTTGGTTTGTGTTCATGGGGTTCCGAAAGTCTAGTTCCTATTTTGTATATGTTGTGTTGTGCTGGTCTTTTCTATTTCTGGTGCATCTGACATCAATGCTCTGCGTTTGTGCCTCGTTTATTGCATTTGGGAAGTCAATCAGTGTAGACCTCCGTGTTCAAGGAGACCAATCAGTCAGACTTCCGCATTCATGGGGTAATTGTCGCATTCGTGGAGAGTTATTTCCCTTATCTTTCGCGTTCGCGGAGCATAAGCTTCCTTGAAACAATAACCTCTTTTAAGTAATGCTTTTTAATCAATTTTCACCATTTTCAACACTCCAAGCTTCATTTTAGAGGGGGATTTCGAGAGTTTTCAAGTCAAATCGATTGAGTAACTATTTTCTAACCTATTTCATTGATTTCCATTGATTAATTTGTGTCTTAACTTATGATTTTAGGATTTTAATTGTGGAATTTGAGAATTTTTCGGACCTTGATTTCCAAACTTTAATTGATAATTTCTCTCATCTTAACTCTTTTTTCGAAACAGTTTTCGCCGTTGAACTCCTTATTACTTGGGGAACATTTTCATATACTAATTTTAACATTTTGACCACTTTTTTGTTATGGAATTATTGACCATTTACCGTTTTACTCCGAATTGATTGATTTTAATGTCATTAAATTAGTTATGCGATTGTGATGCTATGTTTGGATAGATTTTGGTGATTCGATGTATCGTAGGAAGGGGAAAGCTTTGGGTTTGACTTCATTCGTGACTTTATCTAAGGCAAGTGGACTTTTAACCTTTTGTTAAGTATGATTAAACCTTGTATGCTTCTTTGTGCATGTGATTGAGTACTTTGGGATAAAATTATATCATGTTAGGCTTGATCATGAGGTAGGATTTGAATAATTGCCCATATGGTGATTTATTGGCTTGTGGGATAATTAAGGATTCGTGATGTGCACATATATATGATCTTGTTGGTTGTTTAATTTTGATGTGAGATGAATCTTATTGTAACACCTCTCACGTGCCTCGAAAACATTCCCTATAGTGTATTTCTTGGATATCTCAAAATCCGTGGATGATTTCGCAAATCCGACTTCATATTCATTTTTAAGGGGCAAAATTGTGTAGGAAAAGAGTAGTTTTCGATTTTTAGATGATCCATAGCAAAAAACAATTTATTGGGCAATTCGAGACTTCATTCGTAAAGCGTGCGATCAGTCCACGACACGGATTTTCTTCCACTAGTGCATAAATGGCCTAAACTCATTCCTATGCCAAAACAGGGAAAAATTGAACTTCGTGTGAAAATGTACTACTTATAACAAGTCCACATCGCGTACTTATTGCGCTCTAGTTCAAAAAGTTCCTTAAATTTCCTGCTTCTCTTAAGGGTAATTGGGTAATAACCCAATGCCTATATATACAGGAATACCTTACTTTATAGTCATTTTCAAGCCCTAGAACACTCAAAAACCCTCCCAAAATTCATAATAATTCCTCACAATTCCCTCAACTAAATTAAATATATCTCAAGGAGTTGCTTTGGATTTGAAGAACCCAATTCAAGCCCAAGTCTTCCTCAAGCTTTCCTTCTAGAAACTCCAAGTTTAAGGTATGTGGGCTTCATTCATAGGGATTCTTCCACCTATGAAGTCAATCCTTCTCATCTTGCCAAATATCTTGATTTTAAGATTTGATACTTTATGGGTAAAATTTATTATGCATTATACACAAAAATTTAATTTGGATTCTCCAAGTATTGATTGATTTAGGATGAATGTCTATTGAAGGATTATTTCATGAGTTGTTTTATATATATTGAAGTTATGCATGATGTGAACTATGTAAATTATGAAAGATTGTGAACTTTTGAGATGGATTTCATGATACCCGAATTGGGGTTTCTACTAAAATGTTGGTGTGTTGATTTGAATGACTTTCAAATGAATTGATTTTATTTTTCCCATGACTTATACTTTTGAATTGCATGATTTTAAGCACATGTACATATACCCACCAAGTTGACTAAATTTACATGAAAAAGATTCCTATGTTGGTGAAAGACTATTGCATATTTTGCAAGACATGTATGATAACATAAATTATGGGCTCCTAAGCATGCATTTAGCTCATGAAAAGTTTCTATGATTTGTAAGTAAAATATTGTTGCCTTATACTATATTCCACCCTCTTGTGAATGACTGATATCTGCATGAAGGGGTCAAGTATGATAAGTGTTTTGATCTCATGTACAAATAAATGCTCACAAGAAGGGGGCAAGTATATTTCAAGTCCTACCCTCATGAGTAAAGTAATGCCCGCTAGAAGGGGTCAAGTTTATGAAATGTTTCACCCTCTAGTATAAGGTATATGTTCACTTGTAGGGGTCAAGTATATGAATGAGTTATTCATGCCATGTTATCATGTTTTTACAAGTCATTCAAGTTATGATTAAATGTATGATTATGTAAAGTATTTCGTGGGATTAGACTTAGCACCGAAAGAGACTGAAGTTGGGGGCTCGACCCAAGGGTTCCTTATATAAAATCTTGGTCTCTTAACTATGTGGAACCATAGGTTCATGCTATTTGTCCTAAATGAACTTTTACTAGTGGATCCAACTACGTTAAGTTATCCATTATATGGGGTCAAGTTTGGTTTACCTTGGCAAGTAAACCACTCCTTTTTTGGTGAGGAGGCAAACATTGGGATTCCAAGAAGTAGCTCGCTTGGTCTTATATGTTCGTTAAAGTCTCCTCCCACATATGTATGATATATTATGCAAGTTTGGCTATCTTCATGCATGTTTTAGCTTAAGCATTGATCATACATGTCATATTGGTCTTATATCTATTGATTATAATTATGCATCTTGTTAATTATGGATTATGTCATTGTTGCATTGTACCCTGCATACTTAGTATATTCAAAGTACTAATGCATACTTATTTGCCTACATGATCTGACCATGTAGGGACCGGAATTCCTATTCATCCTCCTCCTCCATGTGACTAGCCGAATATTTGAAGAATACTATTGGTGAGTCCTCCACTCTGAGGATAATATCTACTTCACTTTCATGCTTATGATAAGACTTGACTATTTTGGGTATTTATCTTTTGAGGGTAAGCCCGGGATATGTCTTAGCCCCCATTCCATTCATTTTAGAGGTGTCGTTAGATATGGATATTTATGTATTGAGATTGACTCCAATTATATTTACATAGTTATGAAAGATTTCACTAGTCCCTTTATCCCCTTCTATGCTTGTTATATGTTGAGGATGTGGTGGAAGTCCCAATTCCCTAAAATATCCCCATAGAGTGAGTCATACTTTCAAGTCCCTTAGACTTCATTTGTTATGTGGTTCATGCAAATCCTCTTCCCTATGACATCCCCGTAACTTGAGTCCAAAGCCCCACTTCCCTTAGAACTAATTGTTACTTGTTTGTCATTTAATCATGCTTCTGTAACCAAGGATATGCAAATGATATGCTAAGAGGGTTGTTTGGATTTCCTTCGAGTTTTCCATTTGTCGTGTCACATTTAGGTCCTAGGATTGGGTCTTGACACTTATATTGTGATACCACTATTATAGGAATTGATATGATAGCGAGGGATTGATGATATTGATACTTTGATAATACTGAGATCATTATGGTGTTAACACTGTGATATCATTGAAATCATGCACTTTGCATCCTCTATTATTTATTAATTTGATACTTGTGATAGCTACGGCCGAAGGATGAATAATGTAACATGTGGGTCGGTGGTTGAGGTCTCTACCTATCGAGCTGAGGTTATATTCTAGCGGTCCGAGGTCATTTTTGAATGAGTGAGCATTGGTCGAGGTCTTTGCAGGCAATGTTCACGGATACATGATCCTTGTGTGGCCCCCATGGGTTTTGGTCAGATGCAATCAGTGGTGTGTATCATAGAACAAACATGCATCACGAGTATGTGACATTACATCACATTATATATATACATATACAATTTTCTCGTACCCCTTCCCCCGGGTAATTATTTTGTTAGTGTTTTGGCATACATTTTTCTTGTACCTCTTCCCCGGGTAATTATTTGATTGTTGAGCTTGATTTTTTTCCCTATAAATATTTGATATTTGGTATATAATGATTTTAGTATTGCTTAATTAAATCACTTTGTTCGTGTAATAATAACTCTAGTACTATAGCTTAATTGAATTCACAGTAGCTTTCTGTGGATTATACATGTACTAGGTGTTTGTGTCTTTCGAGATGTGTGTGCCCTCAATAAACTTATTACTTTCAAACTGAAAAATAACCAAAAAAAAAAAACCAAAACGATCCGTACCGACAATAACCAAACTGACGGTTATTTTTTTCATTTGGTTTAATTTGGTTTTAGAAATTTAAAAACCAACTAAATTGGGTTGGTTATGATTTTAACTAATAACTTATCCAAACCGAACCATGAACACCACTAGTCACAAATGATACTTAATCTTTCAAATAAGTTCAAATATCCAGAGTAAGGTTGTTGAAGAACTGTACCCAAAATTTTCTTGCCTAAATCGAACTATGCGTGAAAATGTTACTTAATCTTTCTAATAAGTCCAAATATCGAGATTAAAGTTGTTGAAGAACTGTCCTTTTGGCCTCGTTTTATAGCTCCCACCATCTGGTTTGACTTTAGCTAAACTGTACATATAGTAGTCTTAGTGTGCTTAAGGAGGTTTTCTTAACATCTTTGATAAGAAATAGAGAAAAGATTTGGAGATTGCGTGAAAACAAAGGTTAAGTTCAAGTATTTGTATAAATGTGTTTGTAGGACACTCATGTCATAGTATTGTATTTGCACACTTATTTAGGTAGGAGTTTAACCCAGTACGCTCACAACACTCTTCCTTGGTTGATTACATGCCTATTGTATGTAGCAAGTGTGTTGCTTATGTAGCTTACCTGGTGACTTATATGTGACTTGTTGAATATTTTTGTCAGTTAATCATTTGGTTCTGCCAGTTGGTTATTTGGTTTTACAATTGTGTTTTGTGCAATATTACCCTAAGATGCATAAATGGAGAAATATGATTATTGTGGATTCATATAGCCGATCCCAACTTGTTTTTGGTTGAGTCTTAGTTGTTGTTGGCCATTTTGTTTTAGAAATCTAGGGCCAATGTTTTTTTTTTCCAACAAAATTATAGTGATTTTGATATGTTTGGTTCCCTCAATACATATTGATCAGAATGTGGAGTGCATGTTCATTATCACTAAGAACTGTCATGGTATTTCGTGGATCATTACTCTCCCAAATGGTTGAATCCATAGGGGGATTACTAATTTTGTGGCTATGTCTGACCTGCTCAAGCTGCAAGGGTCTACAACCGTTGAGGAAAAAAGATAGCCTTAATGTAATTGTGGTTATTTATGCATGTACATTATTGTCCTTGGCAGTTATAGAATGAATATTTAGTGCTATTTATAGTATTATTAGAACACTGTACCTTTCAGGAAAATCGACTGACCTTCTTGAAATAGAGCTCCGGCGGTAGAAAGCATCAGTCAGTGGATGGGTTGAGGTAGATTGAAGTGGGAAAAGTCACAAGTGATAGATTCTCGTCGAAAAGAACAAGTAATAGAAAGATCTCTTACGTGCCTGCGCATAAGGTAACTTCTCTGGAAACTCCCTTGTGAGTGTTTATGTAGAAGCTTGTTGGGGCTAGGCTTTTTGGGATCTCGTCGCCGGAAGATTCCAACCTCCTTAGTGTCTTCGGTTGATATACAACCCTCAGGGGATGTGATTGACATTTCTGAGAGAATATAACATGGTGATGATGTTCTTTCTTCTTCCTGGTGTCATTGGTAAAATGCACAATGAATTATACCTCACATGAGTTCTAATACTATGTGAAATTGGAACACAAAAGAGTTACTGAGAGAAAAACATTGCTTGATTATTCCCTCAAGTTTCTGAGGTTTAAATAGCTAAATTTACATTCTTTAAGAAAGAGAAGAGAATAAAAATACAGTGCTTGGAAGTGATTAAGGAGGAAGGAGTAGTTGTCATTCAAAATTTCCATGATTGAGGATATTTTGAAAGAAAAAAATACTTTAATGCCACTTTTGTTATCCTAATTCCTGAGAAAAATGGAGCATTTGATATTGAAAGATTTCAGGCCTATTAGCCTGATTGGGGCTTCTACAAAATCATCTCAAAGATTCATAATAGAAAGACTCAAGAGGCGATGCCAAAGTTAGTAGATGACCAATAAATGGCCTTTATAAAGGGTAGTCGAACTATGGATGTCATTTTGATGGCCAATGAACATGTAGATGTGAGAATCAAATCCAAAGACCCAGTAATTCTTCGCATGCTAGACATAAAGAAAGCTTATGATCTGTTGAATTGGGAATATCTGTGGAGTACATTCAGGAGGATGGGAATGGACGAGGTTTTGGATGACTATAACGAAGTTCTTTGTTTTGATTAACGGTTCAAAATTGACTTTTTTTCCCTCTAAGAAGGGATCGAGACAAGGAGACCGCCTTTCTCCTTTTCTATTTATCCTAACTATGGGACTTCTAAGTGATATGCTGAAGATTGCTCATGTTAATAACAGAAATAGGGGCTTCAAGGTGAGTAAGGGGAATTCACGGGGAGTTTCTATCTCCCACTTACAATATGCTCATGATAAACTAATGTTTTGTAATGCATAGAGTAAACAGTTAAAACACTTGAGGGCTATCTTCATTTTGTTTAAAGCAAAATCTGGACTTCATATCAACTGGGGAAAGTTTTATCTACCCTGTGAATGAATTACCAGAGATCAGCCCCTGGCAAACATTTGAGGTGGCAAGATAGGTAAACTTCACACCAGCTATCTTGGGATGCATTTAGGTGCTAAGAGTAAATCTTTGAGCATCTGGAACTCTGTGGTGGAAAAGTGTGACAAGAAGCTGGTTAACTGGATAAGTCAATACTTATCACTAGGTTGTTGAGTCACTCTAATCAAATAGTGTTCTTGATGCCTTGCCAATTTACATGATGTCCCTCTTTGTTATGCCTGGGAAGATCATTCAGAAGTTGGACACCATGAGAAGGAATTTTCCATAGTCAGGTAACGGAGAAAAGGAAAAGAAATTTTGTTATGTTGGATGCAGTTATAACCAACTATAAAAGGGAGGTTCGGGAATCAAGAACTTGAAAGCACGCAATAAAAGCCTTTTGTTAAAATGGCTTTGGAGGTTAGCAAAGCTGATTAGAGCTTGTGGAAGGATATTATCATTGCAAGATATGGCAAGGAAGGACCTTGGATTATTAAGGTGGTTAATACTCCTTGTGGTGTGGGTCAACGGAGCTAAGTTGCTCGGATTCTTCACTTTTGGTGCCGAAGCCGTGTTGACACGACATGGATGTGGGATTTGTGTCTGATTTGGTCAACGTATGTCGGGTACTTGATCAAAATCGACGGGAAAAGTATGGATAGTTTTAATAATTTGTGTAATCAATCCAAAAGCCAAGGTGAAACTGAAGAAAATGGGGTACGTTTTATATAGAAATTTCTGTGTCACTCCTTTTCCTTTAATCTCCTTCTAGGATTTTCCTCAAGTTTTCCACATAATTTCTCATGATTTTGGTTTTATCATTCTATTTTTAGATATTTTAATTATTTTTCGGCAGATCCCTGCACCCGTATCCATACATGGATCCATATCCTGGATCTTAAAATTTAGATCATCAAGGATCCGACCTCTAAATGCACACCTGTACCAGACGTCCGCATCCGCCCGAGTCTGAGCAACTTAGCAATGGAGAACTATTAGAAATCAGTGGCCAAGAATGTGGAGTAATTCTGTTATTAATGTGGGAAATGGGAGGAAAACTTTGTTTTGGAATGATATATGGGTGGGACAAACATCTTTGAGACAACAGTCCCAGACATTTATATTCTCAATCAACAGAAAGTGGCTACAATTCTAGAAGTCAGAAATGAACAAGGATGGAATTTGACCTTTATAAGGTTCCTCAATGATGAGGAAGTGGAGAAAATGATTCAATTTTACAACACACTGGAACAAATTAAGAACCCCACCTGTGAGGAAGACAAATTGATATGGAAGCTAGATAAAGATGGCAAGTCCAAGGTGAATCAGCCTACAAGTTAATGGACATTTCAAGCAAAATCAAGGAGTTGTGGCCCCAGAAGATGATCTGGAAAGCAAAGATACCACATAAGGTGGCATGTTTCACATGGCTTGTTGTAAGACAGTCTGTTTGACTCAGGACAACTTAATTGAAAAGTGGGAAATAGTTATGCTCCAGCTTGTTTTTTGTGAATCTAAGATAGACAATAAACCATCTCTTTCTGCATTGTAAAGTGACTGAGAAACTATGGATGTATTTCATTTACTTGAGAGTTATTACATGGACCATGCCTAGAAATACTGCGGATTCAGCCCGCTTATCAACTCTTGAACTTAGTGAGTTGCAATGATGTTTTGCAAATGGATATGATTCACATTCCAATGAAGAAAGTTTCTGAAACTGAGGATTAAGTTTCTTTAACATAGATAAAGAAGGATGTCCCAATCGACAATGTGCTTCAAACGGAGACACGACACTGGATAGGCAACAAATCGAGGCTCATATTCATCAAGGATGTTGAAGCCATCATATATGTCCTTTACCAATAACTTGATTTATTGTAAGATCACGAAACAGACAATAATCGGGAGAGAACGAGATATAACAATTGAGGTCCTTAGTAAGTCTACTGACACATATTAAGTTAAAGGCCAATTTCGGTAAACTCAATATAGATGACAAAGTAATAGAAGATGTTGGTTTAATAGTCCCAGATCCGACAATGTCACAAGTTGAACCATCAGGAGAGAAAGTGTTTTGTATGATGGAAAGCTAAAAAATAAATTAGGATTACCGGTCATATGATCAGTGGCACCAGAATCAATCACCCATTTATTTGAAGAGGAAACAAGACATGTTTTACTGGACTCAGCAAGGGTACTAACTGAAATAGATTCCTTCAATGAATTTTGATACTGCAAGAATTTATCAAACTCCTCTGCCGAAACCAAAATTGTTTGACCTGATGATTAACCAGAAGTAACAAGAACATTAACTTTTTTTGATTGCAGTTATCTGTACCCTTTCCTCTATAGTATAGAATCATTTTCCAACTTAATTTATGTGGAAAAACAACGAGATCATAAAATAAATGAAGTTGGACCACCAATAACTTATCTGACAGATTTATAGCAAACCACAGAATAATCACTTTGTTTAAATCTAAAAATTGAAAAATACTCCACATGATAAATTTGGTACGTAAGCAAAGTAGGAGTCGACAGTGAACAACAAATATGACAGAAATCTATATCTGACCCCGAAGAAATAATCAAAGACCAACACAGAAGTTCCAACAATGACACGAACCCACCAAATCACAGAATAAAATGATCGAAAATTAGAGAACCAGGCTGACTGAGTCTGTAATTGTCAAAGCTCTCAGAAATCAGGATTATTAAAACTAGAGTTCACCATATTCCATCCATGAATGTCATGAGGATACTAGATCGCTGGAAATGCTATTACCAGTGCGTGTCCTCTCAACCTCGAGAATCTAGATTTCTACTTATCTGGGAAAGGCAATCATCCTTCAATTGAAGGGGGCAAAATCCCAACTCCCAAACACACCAAATTACTTAATGACTAGTTTGACTAACCTAGCAGATTTTTCATGGCTCTTATACCAAGTTACAAAATGAAGAAAATAACTTGTATTACTCAAAGAGAACAATGATATAAGTATATGGAGAGGATAAACTAACTATGGTAACTAAATATGCAAATCCCTAACAATCAACTATATTATCTATATATCTTATAATACAGATTTTGTAACATTGTGCAAGGCTTCTAGTGTTTGGTAAGTATTTTTCACTGGTTCCTCCGGGGCTTCTAATCCTGACTGTCATTTTGTTCTTTCTTGAAGTTGGATTACCATGATAAAAAACCATTCCTTCTTTAACCTGACACTTGGCAGTTATGCCTCCTTGTTTCTGTATATCATTTATCTTCAGCTTATCAGAAAATGACGGTGTAAACTTATGTTCGTATACATTGTTTCTTTCTCAAGAGCAGGAGCTGGGAGAATCTTAGTTGAGATATATCGGGCACCAACAAAACATTGTCTTGTGCTCGATGATAAGCTCTGAGGCTATAGAGTTGAGAATGAGAAGATAGTGGGAAATAGTTCCATCTACAAATTTCGAGGCCGAAGGATGAGGGTTGAGAGTTGCCAAATCAGTTGAGCACCGAAACATGCTGAAGATTTTGTAATTGTTTGGTCGGTTAGTGGATATGTTCTCTTCCTATTTAACTCATGGCACAATTTTTTGTAATACCTGTGAGTTGATCAAGAACTCAGCTTATACCATATAAAATACTTAACGCACGGAAACCCTCAGGGATTTTGGCCTAGTGGCAATTGGCTTGAGCTTTGGGGTTTGCTCCCTTTCAAGGTCTCAAGTTCGAAACCCACTTGGTGCAAACAATTTTGGAGGGACATCGGACTGGGTAAAACCTGAATTAACCATGGTGCATTTACAGGAAACTCCTTGCCGAGGGCCTGTGCATCCCTTGGATTAGTCGGGGCTGAAAGAGACTCGGACACTTGGTGAAAATTATTAGAAAAACATTGAACGCACAGAACAGTGAAAAACATAATGTACAGAGTTTTTCTATCCTTGGTAGCAATGTTTTTGAAAGGGCCCGGTTCATTGACGTCACTTTGAGGTCCACAAAATTTGCCCCAAAATTTCTGCCAGGCATCACCTCATGGAATGGCCTACATGGCCCATGTGAAGTCACACGGTCCGTGTGGCCTCCCGTGGAGTGAGCCTGGGAAACATTAGGGCAAACAGGCCTCCACACGGTCCGTGTAAAGCCACACGATTTGTGTGACCTTCCGTATGGTGAACTGCATAGAGTTGCCTTCACACGGACCAAGTCACAGCCCGTGTGCCTTTAGACGGTCCGTGTGGCCCTCCGTCTAGTTTCGGTGTAGAGAGTCACCTGTATACGGAAGGGATCACAGTCTGTGTGACCCCAGGTGGTCCTTTTACTTGTCCGTAGGTCCAGAAAAACTTGCCTCCGAGAATTTTAAGTCCAGGGCCACGACACAGTAAATGGTCCGTGTGACACTGCACGGACCGTGTACCATACCGTATGCCCCAGACGGACCAATTTCAGGTCCATTTCAATAATGGAATTTTTGAAATATTGGGTATTCCGAATGAAAATATTGTCATTTCCCACCCCTCCTAAGCTCCCTATATAAGCTATTCACCCTCACTTTTCAGCCATTTCTCTCATTTCACCTCCTCTCACTAAGAATTCCCTCCTTCAAGACTCCCCAACATCTCTCTAGGATATTTCAAGCTAAGACTCTCAATTTTTAGTCCATTTCTCCTCAAGTGTTGTCTTCAATCAGGTATGTGGGTTTTGATTCTTGGTCTCTTTCAACCAAGAAGACCCAAAGTTCCTTTTAAACTACTTTATGAAATTGTCTACTTAAAATGTGAATTTCTACCACTTGTTCTTGGTAACCTTGAACCATGCATGTGTTATTTAAGACTCCTAATTTTGAGTTATGTTAAGTTGTATCATAATGAACTACTTGGATTATGAAACTACGAACATGCATGTCCCTTTAAAGATGTTATTATGCAAGGGTGATATCTACTACCATTTTCTAGTGATTTTAGTCTTTACATTATATTTCTAATTTTAGATTTGCTCTACATTACCCATGTCGTCCCTACATCATGCATTGCATCACATTCATGACATTAGTACATGGAAATTTTGGTAATGTGGGATTAAGCCCAATTTTGTCCTAAAAAGGAATTATGATATGATTTTGGTAAGACATGGGATATGACAAGAAGGTGATCACTGGTATGTCTATGATTATGGCTCTTGGAGTATTTTGATGCTTGCACCATCTTGTATATGTAGATGAGTTATTCCTTGCATGAACTATGTGATTTTGATCTTGTGATTTGGCATTTGAGCCTACTTGCACATTTAATGTTTTGAAATGGATATTTGACTCTCTTGAAAGCATATGTGTGTGTGTGTATATATATATATATATATATATATATATATATATATATATATATATATATATATATATATATATATATATATATATATATATATATATATATATATATATTAGTATTCTTGTTGGATGTGTAAGACTTAGCACCGATGGATTGGGGGCGTTAGGATATCCCCAAGGTCCCTCTCCCTTTCTTTGAACTATGTGCCAACATAGGGACAGATATTATTTGTCTATTTCGTTTATGATATGATATATTTTGATATGATTCTGCAAATCCTTCCGACAGGCATGGCCGTAAGGAAGGTGACCACCCACTGAAAAGCGTGGTCGTAAGGTGTGGTGTAGATTACCCTTGGCAAGTAATCTTCTCCCTACCGGCAGGAGGTCAAATCGGTCCAATTCATGAAATAGCTCGCATGGATTTGGTTTGTCGGTTATAGTCCATCCCCGTTATATAGGACCATTATCGCATTGCACGCATCATAAATTCACTGGCATCTTGTATACTAAATTCCTTTGCTTATATGATCTTTGGATATTATGTGCCCTTGTCATCTAACATGGATATGCAGGTTCGGTAAGTCATCTGCACTGCATGCCCGCATACTTAGTACATTCAAATGTACTAACGCATACTCTATGCCTCCATGATTTTACCATGTAGGGACTGAGCAGTTTGAGTACCAGCCGTAGGACGAATAGTCCTTCTTGAAGATATTTTTGTGGTGACTCCCATCTTCCGAGGGCGAGCTTTTGTTCTTATGTTTCATACGTATATATTTTGTTGAGGGTGAGCCCAGAACTTTTCCTGGCCCCCGTTCCTTAACTAGAGGCATATGTTGGGTGTTTTTTACAAACCTTGTCATTTTTGCTAAATTTATAAGCAATGCTCTCTTCATATTTTGGGATTTAGATTTCCGTTATTTAATCACTTGTCTTTAAAGGCTCTTGAACCAAGCTTTGTCGATTGTTTTGAAATTTTTGAGGCTTGTTTGGGGACTCTCGGGTACCCATTCGCTGTGTCACATCTAGGCCCCGACCCCCGGTCGTGACAGAAGATGGTATCAGAGCCCTAGGTTTATAATGGTCTTCGGAGCCCAACATGCCGTGTTGAGTAAAGTCCTATTCATGGGTGTGAAGTGCACCATACCTATGAGTGGGAGGCTACGAAGACATATTAGGGAATTCCTCCCTTCTTCATGCCTTATATCATGCTGTGGCTGGTTTATGAATTTCCTTACTTACTGGTGTCGTTGATCCCTTTTAAGTAAATGGACGACCTCCACTACCTAGGCCGGCTCCGACTGCTGAAGATTAGGCCCCTCACGAGCCTATGGAGGAGCCTGTCTCTAATGGTGAATTCTATACCGCTTTTGCCATGCTTGCTCAGGGGATGAGTGCTCAGGCAAGGCAAGCTAATTTGCCATGGGACCCTATACCCGCATCTATTGTGAGGGATTTCACTTGGATGAATCCTCTGGAGTTCTATGGGTCGAGGGTTGATGAGGATGCTTGGAATTCATTGATGAGCTTTCAAAAATACAGAACATTATGGGTGTCTCTTTTGAGGAAAAAGCTGGATTTGCTGCTTACCAGCTGAAGGATTTAGCCCAGGTATGGTATACACAATGGGCTATGGAAAGGGTTTGTGATGGTAATGTTAAATGGGGAGAGTTCAAATCTGCCTTCCTCGATCGTTTCTTTCCACTTGAGCTGAAGGAGGCCAAAATGACCGAGTTTGTTAACCTTAAGCAGGGGAGTATGAGTGTGAGGGACTATGCGCTCAAGTTTATTAAGCTTTCCAAATATGCTCTGTCCATGGTGGCTGATCCTCATGCAAAGATGCACAAATTTATTTCAGGTATTTTTGACTTATTGGTGAAAAAATGTTGGACTGCTATGCTGATTGGGGATATGGATATTGCTAGACTCATGGTATATGCTGAGCAGATTGAAGGAGAGAAACTCAAAGAGAAAAAGGAACACGATCCCAAGAGAGCCCGCTTTGATGGTAGATTCTCCGGTGCCAGGAATGTTTGTTTTGGTCGCTTCCAACAAGGCCAAGGTTCGGGGGCTCGGGTAGATAATGCTCAGGCACCCCTCCCAGGGTACTGGTGGGTGGCGAACTAGGATATCTTATGTGTGACAAGTGTGGGAGGCCCTATACAGGTGCCTGCTAGAGAGATTTGGGACTTTGCTTCGGATGTGGAAGTAAGGACCGTAAAGTTATTGATTGCCCTAGGAGTGCACGCGGAGGCCGAGGTCAGGTAGCCCAGGGTGGGTGGGGTCAGCAAAAGGGTCCCCAAGGTGTTGCCCCAAGGAACAACAAGTTTTATCCACTCCATGCTCTCTAGGATGTCAAAGAAGCTCCATATGTCGTGACTGGTATGTTAAAAATCTTGATTTGGATGCTTATGTTTTGCTTGACCCAGGTGCAAACTTGTCTTTTGTGACTCCGCTGTTGGCTGTTAAATTCGATTTTAAACCCCAGATTCTAAAGGAGCCTTTCTCGGTCTACACCCCCGTGGGTGAATCTATTGTTGCTCATAGAGTCTATCTCAGGTGCCCTGTTGTTGTGTTGCATAAAATCTTTCCATGTGATCTTGTGGAACTCGAGATGTTTGATTTTGATGTGATTCTTGGGATGGATTGGCTGCATACATCTTATGCTTCCATAGATTGTGATACTCGGAAAGTCCAGTTCCAACCTCTCGTTGAGCCAATTCTTGAATGGAAGGGTAGTGATTCCTCTGTTAAAGGTAGGTTTATTTCCTACCTCAAGGCGCGGAAAATGATTTCTAACGGGTGTATCTACCATATGGTGAGGGTATTCCGAGATGGAAGGGTAGTGATTCCTCTATTAAAGGTAGGTTTATTTCCTACCTCAAGGCGCGGAAAATGATTTCTAACGGGTGTATCTACCATATGGTGAGGGTATTCCGAGATGCCTACTCTCAAGTCGGTTCGTATGGTGAATGAATTTTCAGATGTGTTTCCCGAGGATTTACCCGGCATTCCTCCGGATAGAGAGATAGAATTTGGCATAGATCTTCTTCCAAATACTCAGCCTATTTCTACCCCTCCATATCGGATGGCCCCGACAGAATTAAAAGAGTTAAAGGAGCAGTTAAAGGACCGATTAGAGAAGGGTTTTATTCGGCCTAGTATATCACCGTGGGGTGCTCCCGTATTGTTTGTCAGGAAGAAGGACGGGTCTCTTCGTATGTATATTGATTACAGACAGCTGAATAAGGTGACTGTTAAGAACAAGTACCCGTTGCCAAGGATTGATGATTTGTTTGACCAGCTTCAAGGTGCCACTCACTTCTCAAAAATTGATCTCCATTCCGGATATCATCAGTTGAAGGTTAGGAATGTGATATCCCCAAAATAGCTTTTCGAACGAGGTATAGGCATTTTGAATTTGTGGTGATGTCATTTGGCCTAACTAATGCTCCTACTGTATTTATGGACTTGATTAACAGAGTGTTTAAACCTTTCCTGGATAGCTTCGTGGTGATCCTTATTGACGATATTCTCATTTACTCCCAAAGTGAATAGGAGCACGAAAATCATTTGAGAATGGCCCTCCAAACTCTTAGGGAAAAGAAATTGTATGTCAAGCTAGCAAGTGCGAGTTCTGGTTGGACGAAGTGGCTTTCCTCGATCGTGTGGTGTCTGGAGATGGTACCAAGGTGGATCCGAGGAAAATAGAGGCTTGTCCTAGACCATTGACTCCTTCAGATATCCATAGTTTTCTCGGGTCGGCCGGATACTACAGAAGGTTCGTGGAAGGTTTCTCATCTATTGCATCTCATTGACCAAGTTGACCCAGAAGCAGGCTAAGTTTATATGGTCGGATGGGTGCGAGAGAAGTTTCCAAACCTTGAAGGATCGGCTTACGTCAGCTCCCGTCTTAACCTTGCCAAATGGCTCCAAAGGGTTTGCAGTGTATTGCGATGCCTCGCGGATCAGATTGGGTTGTGTGCTTATGCAGAATGGTAAGGTGATAGCGTATGCATCAAGAAGGTGCATGGACGAAACTATCCCACACATGACCTTGAACTGGCAGCAGTGGTTTTTGTCCTGAAAATTACGAGGCATTATTTGTACGGGGTCCATGTTGATGTATTCACTGATCACAAGAGTTTGCAATATGTTTTCACTCAGAGGGATCTTAATCTCAAGCAAAGGAGGTGGTTGGATTTTTTGAAAGGTTACGACATGAGTGTGCTGTATCATTCGGGCAAGGCCAATGTTGTAGCCGACGCTCTCAGCAGGCTGTCTATGGGAAGTGTGGCGCATGTTGAAAATGGGAAGAGGGAATTCGCAAGGGATGTGCACCGGTTGGCTAGGTTGGCTGTCAAGTTGACTGATTCCAGTAAGGGTGGTATTCCGGTTCAGAATGGAGCAGAATATTCTGTGGTGAATAAGGTGAAACCTAAGCAAGATCTAGATCCGTCGTTATGTGAGTTGAAGAAGTTGGTTGCTGTAAAGGAGATCGAGGCATCCTCCCAAAGGGGAGATGGTGTACTTCGGTACCAAGACTGGCTTTGTGTTCCTGATGTGGGTGACCTTAGGAAGGTGATTATGAGTGAGGCTCATATTTCTTGCTACTCTATTCACCCGAGGTCTACCAAGATGTACCGAGATTTGAGAGAGGTGTATTGCTGGCATGATATGAAGAGGGATATTGCCAAGTTCGTGTCTGAATGCCCGAGTTGTCAGCAGGTGAAGGTAGAACACCAAAAGCGTGGTGGTTTGGCCCAAGAAATTGAAATCTCCACATGGAAATGGGAGGATGTGAACATGGACTTTGTGGTTGGATTGCCTCAGACCCGAAGGCAATTCAACTCTATTTGGGTTATTGTCGATCGGATAACAAAATCGGCTCACTTTCTACCGGTCAGGACTACCTTTAGTGTCGAGGACTACGCAAGGTTGTATATCCAGGAGTTGGTGAGGTTACATGGTGTACCTAGATCTATCATATCAGATCGTGGTGCTCAATTCACTTCCCACTTTTGGAAATCTTTTATGAAGGGCCTTGGGACCAAAAAAAAGTTGAGTTTCCTTTTCATCCTCAAAACGATGGCCAAGCGGAGAGGACTATTGAAACCTTGGAGGATATGTTGAGGGCGTGTATGTTGGAGTTTAAGGGGAATTAGGATGACCATCTTCCACTCATCGAGTTTTCTTATAATAATAGCTTCCATGCTAGCATTGGCATGGCGCCGTTTGAAGCCTTGTATGGGAGGAGGTGTAGATCCCCGGTGGGGTGGTTTGAATTGGGTGAGATGGCTTTAGTTGACCTGGATTTGGTGTTGGATGCTATGGAGAAGGTAAAAGTGATTAGGGAGAGATTGAAGGCGGCCCAAAGTCGTCAAAAGTCCTATTCGGATAGTAGGAGAAGGGACCTCAAATTTCATGTCTGGGATTGGGTTTATATAAAAGTCTCTCCTATGAAGGGCGTAATGCGTTTCGGCAAAAAGGGCAAGCTAAGCCCCCGGTATGTTGGTCCTTATGAAATTCTTGAGCGGATTGGAGGTGTGGCTTACAAGTTGGAGTTACCTCTGGATTTGAGGTCCATCCATCCGATCTTCCATGTATCCATGTTGAGAAAATTAGTTGGTGATCCTACCACCATTGTGCCTTTGGAGGAAATTGAGGTCGAGGAAAACTTGACTTATGAGGAGGTGTTGGTGGTAATCCATAAGAGGCAAGTAAAACGACTTCGCAACAAGGATGTGGCTTCAGTAAAGGTAATTTGGAGAAATCAACTAGTGGAGAGTGCTACTTGGGAGGCGGAGCTAGACATGATGAAACAATATCCCTACCTTTTCCAATCTACTCAAGCCTGAGGTACTAGGGACCTTCCTTATCAATTGTGTCATTTTCTTGCCCTCTTGAGTCTCATGACATGACATGCATATGTGTACACTAAAAGATTTTCCTTTCTTAACAAATGAGTTGAATGCAATTTTGATGTGAGTTTCGGTCTTGAACTATAATTTGATTAGTGGCATAAAAAGCTTTTGGGAATAAACCTCTCATTTTGAGTTGAGTTGTGCATTATGTCTTGTGTCAGATGTATCTTGCCTTAACTCTAACTTTTCAAGCCTTGTTCTTGCACATTGGGGGACGAATGTTCCTAAGGGGGAGATGATGAAAGGCCCCGGGTCATTGACGTCACTTTAAGGTCCACAAAACTTGCTCAGAAAGTTTTGCCAGACATCACCTCATGGAAGGGCCTACACTGCCCGTGTGAAGTCACACGGACCATGTGGTCTCCCGTGGAGTGACGCCTGGGAAACGTTAGGGTAAACGGGCCTCCACATGGTCCATGTAAAGCCACACAGTCCATGTGGCCTTCAGTATGGTGTTTAGCATAGAGTCGCCTTCACACGGACCAAGTCACGGCCCGTGTGACTTTAGACGGTCCATGTGGCCCTTCGTCTAGTTTCGATGTGGAGAGTCACCTGTATACGGAAGGGTTTCTGGTCTGTGTGACCCCAGGTGGTCCGTTTACTTGTCCGTAGCTCCGAAAAATCTTGCCTCCAAGAATTTTAAGTCCAGGGCCACGGCAGAGAAAACGGCCCGTGTGACACTACACGGACCGTGTGCCATACCGTATGCCCCAGACGGACCAATTTCAGGTCCATTTCATTAATGACATTTTTGAAATATTGGGTGTTCCAAACGAAAATTTTGTCATTTCCCACCCCTCCTAAGCTCCCTATATAAGCTATTCACCCTCACTTTTCAGCCATTTCTCTCATTTCACCTCTCTCACTAAGAATTCCCTCTTTCAAGACTCCCAACATCTCTCTAGGATCATTCAAGCTAAGACTCTCAATTTGAAGTCCATTTCTCCTCAAGTGTTGTCTTCAATCAGGTATGTAGGTTTTGATTCTTGGTCTCTTTCAACCAAGAAGACTCAAAGTTCCTTTTAAGCTACTTTATGAAATTGTCTACTTAAAATGTGAATTTCTACTACTTGTTCTTGGTAAGCTTGAACCATGCATGTGCTATTTAAGACTCCGAATTTTGAGTTATGTTAAGTTGTATCATGATGAACTACTTGGACTATGAAACTATGAACATGCATGTCCCTTTAAAGATGTTATTATGCATGGGTGATATCTACTACCATTTTCTAGTGATTTTATTATGGATTTCCTAGTCTTTACATTATATTGCTAATTTTAGATTTGCTCTACATTATCCATGCCATCCCTACATCATGCATTGCATCACATTCATGACATTGGTACATGAAAATTTTGGAAATGTGGGATTAAGCCCAATTTTGTCCTAAAAAGGAATTATGATATGATTTTGGTAAGACATGGGATATGAAAAGAAGGTGATCACCGGTATGTCTACGATTATGGCTCTTGGAGCATTTTGGGTGCTTGCACCATCTTGTATATGTATATGAGCTATTCCTTGCATGAACCATGTGATTTTGATCTTGTGATTTGGCATTTGATCCTACTTGCACATTTAACGTTTTGAAATAGATATTTGACTCTCTTGAAAGCATATGTATACAGATATCTATATATATAAGTATTCTTGTTGAATGTGTAAGACTTAGCACCGATGGATAGGGGGCGTTCGGGATATCCCCAAGGTCCCTCTCCCTTTCCTTGAACTATGTGCTAATATAAGGACGGATATTATTCGTCTATCCATTTATGATATGATATGTTTTGAGCTGATTCTACAAATTCTTCCGAAAAGCATAGTCGTAACGAAGGTGACCACCCACCGAAAAGTGTGGTCATAAGGTGTGGTGTAGATTACCTTTGGAAAGTAATCTTCTCCCTACCAGTGGTAGGTCCAAGTCGGTCCAGTTCATGTAACAGCTCACATGGATTTTGTTTGTCGGTTATAGTCCATCCCCGTTATATAGGAGCATTATCGCATTGCACGCATCATAAATTCCATGGCATCTTGTATACTAAATTCCTTTGCTTATATGATCTTTAGATATTATGTGTTCTTGTCATCAAACATGAATATGCAGGTTCGGTAAGTCATATGCACTGCATGCCCGCAAACATAGCACATTCAAACGTTCTAACACATACTCTATGCCTCCATGATTTTACCATGTAGGGACCGAGCAGTTTGAGTACCAACCGCAGGACGAATAGTCCTTCTTGAAGATATTTTTGCGGTGAGCCCTATCTTCCGAGGGCGAGCTTTTGTTCTTGTGTTTCTTATGTATATTATTTGTTGAGGGTGAGCCCGGAACTTGTCCTGGCCCCCGTTCCTTAACTAGAGGCTTATGTTGGGTGTTTTGTACAAACCTTGTCATTTTTGCTAAATTTATAAGAAATGCTCTCTTCTTTTAGAATTTAGATTTCGGTTATTTAATCACTTGTCTTTAAAGGCTCTTGAACCAAGCTTCGCCAATTTTTTTAAAATTTTTGAGGCTTGTTTGGGGACTCTCAGGTCCCCATTCGCCGTGTCACATCTAGGCCCCGACCCCGGGCCGTGACAATTTTCAAAAGCGTTTTTGGGGTGAGTCCTAGGGCAAGGTGTACCAAAATGCTCTAGGGCGTAAATGAAAGGCGTAGGTCCATAGCGTGCATGCTATAGAATTTGGAGTGTAAGCCCCTGGCATAAAAGTGTATGCCCTAGACATTAAATTGGATCTTAATTATTTTTAAAGTATTCTTTTCTATAAATCATGTTATTATTGGTACGATGATATTTATACTTTGTGCTATTATGTTTTATTGACTTTTGCTAAAATATATAAATAAATAAAGCAGCTTTCATAGAAAATGGTACAAATAGTTCTTTAGATAACATACCTGAAATTGATAGGATAGATATTCTGTGGCACTATTTCCCGAGGCAACTTTATCCGTATTTTCTCACTGTTCTTACACTTTTTATCCTTCTCCCTCTTTGAAATAAATAAACAATATGAGTAGTAGATGTAGAGATAGATGATTAAATGAATGATTATTTCATTTTGAAGATTATCTTGCTATTATCATTTTTTGTATTGTTGTCTTTCTCAAATAATTTAAAGATAAGTGTCAAAAACACACCTGAACTATCCTTTTTTTTTTTAGTTTCATACCTAAGCTATTAGAAGTGTGACTTTCGTACCTAAACTATCACTAATTAGTTTGAGAAACACACCTCTATGTTTTATTCAACTTTGACCATGGTGCGTCTACAACGCTCTCTTTTAATTTTTAAAAGATGCCACATCACACTCTATATGGACAAACATTCCACCTAGGTAAAAAATAAATAAATTATAGTGCTAGTTAAAATTAAATATTAAATTATTATTATTTCAAAAAAAATTATAATATAAAATATTTTTCTTACCCTAACCCATTCCACCACTTCCTCTCACCATATCCCCCCCCCCCTTCCCCCAACAAAATTTGTAATATTTTTTAAAAAATTCTTATTTCATCTCCCTCTTAAAATAATCATCTAGATATTATTTTACTTTTTTGAAAAAATAATTCTACGCTGCCCACTCAATCCTCCGATTTTGTTTTTTTTAAAATTATTCTTAGAAAATTATTTTTTATCTGTCGCAAGAGTTTCTTAAATAATTTTTCTCATTTATGTTATATTTGATGAACAAGTAGGGAAAAAATATTTTTCTAAAGAATATTTTAAATAATATTTTAGGTGAGAAAAATATTTTAAATTTTATTTGTAAAAAAATAATATTTTTTCGAAAGAATATTTATATTTTAATCTTGTACTTTTAACTAATATTAATATTTTATTTAATTTTTGACAATGTGGCATGTCATGTGACAAAGTTTTCTCCAATAAAAGAGAGTGTATTACACACACCATTGAGGTGTGTTTCTCAAACTAATAAGTGATAATTTAGGTATGAAACTCACACTCCCAATAATTTAGGTATGAAACTCAAAAAAGGGATAGTTTATGTGTGTTCTGGATACTTATCTCAATAATTTATAATATGTTTTCTATATTATTGGTGATGATGTTGAATTTAGTTGTAGAATTATTGAAACTTTATTTCACCCTTATTTTCTTGGTAATAAAATAGTAAAATTGAAGATACATGAGCTATATGCTTGTAGATGGATGAGACTTACTCCCTATGTTTTGGGGCTTATGCCTCTGACCCATGTTGCACTAAAAAAGGCCTTGCTTTGTGCCCCTCTCCGTCTTTTAGAAACACTGCTTGGTATACACAAAATAGGATGGCTCAGAAACTTCAGCTTGAAATTCCTTCATCTACTTGCATGCTAATAATCCACCCCCTTTTTTTTATGCCAATTTACGTACAGCTTTTACCTGTGCAGCCTGTGCTAGAAAATTTCCTACGAGAGAATGGAAAAGCTTCTTCGATAGAGTTCCTAACAGCTGGAAATTAAATTGAAGGAACATCACATATCACCTTCTGTCCCGTCAGAGTTTATTTTAGCACATTCATATTTATTGATGTTAAGGTGTAGTTCTTTTCTTTGTATTTTATTTATCTGTTAGCTTTTGCTTCTTCATGAGGGGTAAAACGATGATATGGAGAAGAGTGAAGAGGGGTTATGGGTTAGACTGAGGTTGTAAATTCAGGCTGAGAAGAGGTTGCATCCATTTTTCCTTCTCATCTTGGACGAGATTGTACATTTTCTTGTTGTATCTTTGCTAATTCATTCTAGGAAATTGGTATTTAGTAGTAAGATGTTGTTTGCCTTGCTTTGTAGACAGTTACTGAGCTGATTGTTTTTCCAATGAGATTCGTAGTTGGCTCACTTCAATCTTGTAACGTTTATATTGATGTAACAAACTACTCCTATGTTGATCTTGTTTTTTAAGAGAAATTATGGAGTGATTTATCGTGAATCCCCTTCCCCAGATTCATATACATGTATATACTCTTGCAGGCACCACAAAAGAAATCATAAAAGGATTTTTTGTACTGATGATTAATATATCCAAAGTAGGTGAATATGCCAAGTAGATGTGCACTCTGCTATGTAGAAGGTTACTCTTCATCACATATTTTGGGCTCAAACTTTTGAAGTGGAGAAATTCTTGTTATTTGCGCTTCAACTATAGGGCTGACTCGAGGCATCTAGCTTAGTCAAAGTATATATTGAAAATATGGATCGTAATCTTGTATTTGCCAGGTCTTATTTATCCGTTTTTTCATCTCACTCAATTTCTATCTGACACATTAAGTTGCAAGGATTTTGGGAAAATTGATGGTAACACCGTGCAATTCTCAAATAGACCCTTGACAATTGCTAAATGCACTAAATTAAGTCCAATCAATGTCGACGCACTCAACTTGCACTATCCAATAGGGGATATGCATTTTTGCCCCTTATATAGCGCCATCCTAATATTAGAATGATAGCTATTATCTAGAATGCATAGTTGTAACAAGAAGGCTTTCTTTTGTAGAACCATTGATAGGGTGCTCATCGGTTGAGAGTTTAATTTTTAAGTCGAGAAATACATGTTTGTTTTTCATTTTACAGGTGGCTGCTATGCACAATTGACAAATAAAATCGTCTTAGGCTAAGTATTGACATCAAGTGTTAGTTGTACCACTCAAGTTTGGATTATGACTCAAATCTAGTCCTTCAATGTAATTTTAGTCCCTTTTGCATATGAATAATTCTTCGGAATTTCTCTGTACATGACACACCAAGTGGAAATTGAGATTTGATTGACTTTATTTCACGATTTCGAGAGCTAAAAGTATAAAAGAGATCATATCAATGCATGTTATCTCTCAAGATATATTCTTATAAAACTTGTATTGTATATGCATTCTAATGAATTTTTCACAATGAGAAAGTAACATTGAGATCCTTCTACATAGAACTTTCAGCGACATTTATTGTATTGTGTTGATCACTGAAAATATCAGTTCCAAAGTCAACCAATTCACATAGAAATCAATTAGTTCTTTTCACTCAAATCCTCTTCGCTTAACCACACGTTCAATCCGATTTTCCTATAATCCAAAAACTCCATATTTGTCCTTTTTCAAGTTGAGAAGAGGGTAGCTCTAGCATCTTCATCCCAAAGAGGAAACATGACCTTGTTTTCTTTCTTTGCAATTACAGCCACTACAGGATCTAACTTTTTTAAAAGATTCAAATCACATTCAACAAATGTTACACCATTAAAATCCTTCTTCAATCACTTCACAAAAGAAAACTATCAACTTTGCTCTTGCCTATCTGTTGCGATATTTTATTTATTTATAGATGAATGAAAGGTATAACTTGTACTTGTATGTATGATTTGACATTGAGCGATACATATAATCATCTAGTGCATTTTTTAGAAAAGGTAAATACAATCTTTTTAGATGAACAATTGCTCATTACAAAGATTATCCAAATTTTCTATTTTCAAAAATCTCTAACATAGTGAGGAGCTTAAATCGAATTAACTGATATTTTCCTTACTTTTTTTCAAAACTAGAATAGTTTATTTTTCCTTATAAGCAAAATTACATATTTTACCCCTCGAAAATTCATTCAAAACATAAAATTGTGGGAGATTTTACCATTTATTTATGTACAAAATGTATATTGGTACAAATATATGGCAATGAAGTGTCACAGACTCACAGTAAACTACCCCTAGACGTGGCAGATTCATTTTTTCACATACTATATCATTCTATAAGCATTGAAATAAATATGTACCACTCAACCAAAATTGCATATTAAATTATGAAAATTAATGATGTTTAAATATATCTTTAACCCTATATAAAAAAGGTGATCAATTAATATATTTTAATGAAATTATTAAATTTTATACATAAATAATGATGTTTATCACAAGAAGCAATGGGTGCTTCACCATTGTTGTTATAGAATTTTGACTTGAACTTTGAATCTTAAATGGAGTTTCTTATTGAAAATTAAAATTTGAATTAAATTTAATTTTAAATTATAATTGAACCTGAAACAAATTCATTTTCGTTAACCATTGAATTTAAATAAGTTTAGTTTCAAATTAACCTTTGAATTAATTTTAAATAAACTTGGTAGTATTAAATAGCTTTTGAATTAAAAAGACATGATTATCATGTTTTTATGAAAATTTTAATTTCAACTGCATTTAGTGGCTTGCCTAAAAGATTCTAGAAATCTATGATGAAAATTAATTTGTTATTTTAAAATATTTTTCAACACGTTGAAGGAAGATAACCTAATTCTGATGAATCATAATATTACTATAATCACTAACAAATTGAAGAAAATTCTTCTATTCGAATTTTGTAATGTGATGGAACATCTTCCGATTCATCTTTATTATTAGGTCTAATTCAAAGGCCGCTTAACATATAAGATATTTTTCTTCGAGAAGTAGCCTTCTTTTATACTGATTTAATTATGTTAAGTTTATTTTTGATATTGATTTAATAGTTTCTTGCATCCAACAATTAGAAGCCTTCTTTTATAAAAATGGCAAACCAAACAGAAAGGAACAAACCCCTTTATTTTTTAAAATTAATTTTGGGCCAGAGGCCCGATTTATTTAATCAACAAAATGTTTGTGTGAGGACCAAAAGTGGCCCATGTTACAAGTGGATGAAATCCGACCCAAAAGTTAGCCGGCTTAAGTGAAAAAACGTATAAGGAAAGGAAGGGTTTCCTAAAAGGACCCTGCCCTTTCTTTTCCCCTAGAGTCTATCTGAACCTGTTTTAGTGGTGCCGCAATGATAGCTTTTGCCTCCTCCCCTTCTGCTGTGCAAAATTTTGCATCATCTCGTATGTATATCCATGGAAATCAGCTTCAAAAGATAAGATCCTCCCCAGTTTTTCAATTTCATGATTTCCTTGTTGTTTATCTGCCTTCTTGGTTTTCGCAGGTGCTTTGTGCAGTGAATCTCCTAGAAAGAAGGGACCAAGTAGTTCTCCGCAGTCCAAATCATGTAAGAAAACTCTATCTCTATGTTGAGTTGCTTCGATCTTCATCCCTCTTCTCATGCATTTTTCTGTGATTAGACTGCTCATTTGAGATGTTGGATGCTAAAACAAAGCCCTTTATGTGTTTGACTTGACATTTTTTTATTATGGACCTCAAATTATGAAGATTCACCAAATCTAGCTTTCACCCTATCTGCACCACACCCCAAATCCTCCCATCCCCTTTTCATTTGATAGAGAATCTAAGGTTTTTCTTTTGGAGTTATAGTGTAAACAGTTGAGAAATTACAATAATCACAGTTGATGAGCAGTCATAAGGGGAATCAAAATAGCTCTGAATAGATCGAAGTTCTTAATGACAAATCTATCAAGATTCATCTATTTTCCAAATAGAGGGCCAACTGTAACCCACCAATTTCTGATTTGTCTATATATCTTCTGAACCCTAACCTCACTTAGGCGTTTTACATTTTGAGAGAAAATTGAACTCTATTGACTAGCGACAACAAATTTAACTATATCTGAGTTGGAATCATTTATATCAGATCTTATGGGTAGACAAGGGTCATGTTTCCATTATGGCATCAAGCGTAAGTTTAGCTGACCATCTATATCCCATCTTTTATCTTTATCAATAGTCTCATGTTTTACATGATACTTGATGCAATGAGGCTTAGGATTTATGTGCCTGACGTTTAGCAAATAGATTTCGAAGATTCACATCCATGAGACACTAAATACCCAAAATTTTCTAAATTGTGCATCTGTTTTGCAGATATGAGCCTCTAAATCAATTAACATTTGACTCAAGAGGTGACAAAAATAAAGTACCCTACGCTTCATAGCAAAATTTAGGAAAATCTGGGTATTTAGTGTTTCATGCACTTGAATCTTCAAAATTTATTTACTGAATATCAGGCAAATAAATTCTAAGCATCACAACATCAAGTATCATGTAAAGCATGGGATTATTGATAAACATAAAAGGTGGGATATAGATGGTTAATAAAACTTACACTTGATGCCACAATGGCAACATGGCCCTTGTCTACCCATAAGATCTGATATGAATGATTATAGCTCAAATCTGGTCAAATTTGTTGTTGCTAATCTTTAGAGTTCACTTTGCTCTCAAAATTTAAAACGTGTGAGTGAGGTTAGGGTTCACAAGATATATAGACAGATCATAAATTGGTGGGCTACAATTGGCCCTCTATTTGGAAAATAGACGAATCTTAATAGATATGTCATTGAGAATTTTGATCTATTCTGAGCTATTTTGATTCCCCTTATGACTGCTCATCAACCTTGATTACTATAATTTCTCAATTATTTACACTGTAACTCCAATAGCAAAACCTTAGACTCTCTATCAAATGAAAAAGGGATGAGGGGATTTGGGCATGGTGCAAATGGAGTGAAAGCTGAATTTGGTGAATCTTCATAATTTTAGGTTATAATCTAGTTTTATAATAAAAAGGCTTATTTGTGTAAATTTCAATATCCAATTATTTGACTTAAACAAATAAGTCATATCTGACGATTCATATTGAACACTTATAAAATCTAGTATTTTATTCTTCCATATATAATTATTTATTAAAATATTTATATTATTAAAATATAATATTTTTGAAATCGTATACTCAATAATTTGAGGAAATCTCTTACACCAAAATATAAATTATCAAAACACTTACCTCATTTAACTAATTATTTTTTTTAAAAAAATCCTATTAACGTAGATTAAAAGTTAAAAACCCCAAACATCCTTCAAAATAATTATTTACGCTACATGTATATTGCCTAAATGGTATGGATTAGTCCATAGAGGAAGTTAAACTACTCAAGCAGGCAGTAGATTGACATGCTTGCTTGAGCAGTTTGAGGGTATATTCGGAAATTTTTATGGTCCTTTTGTTATAATTTGCTTTTCTTATTTTTAGTGTAAAAAATTTCTACGAATCATGCTAATTAAAGCTGCTCAGGCAGACAATAGGTCGACATGCTTTCTTGAGCAATTTGAGGGTACATTCATAATTTTTTATGGTTCTTCTGTTGTAATTGCTCATGCAACCAACAGGTTGACATGCCTGTTTGAGCAGCTTGAGGGTACATGTGTAATTTTTTATGGTTCTTCCATTGTAATTGGTTTGTCTTATTTTTAGTGTTAAAAAAATAATATTAATCATGATAATTAAAGCTGCTCAAGAAGGCAGAAGGTCAACATGCCTGTTTGAACATCTTAAATGTATACCTATAATTATTTATGTTTCTTTTGTTGTAATTTGTTTGTTTTATTTTTAGTGTTAAAAAATGCTACTAATCATGATAACTAAAACTGCTCAAGCAGGAAGCAAGTTGGCATGCCTGCTTGAGCAGCTCGAGGGTATATCCGCAATTTTTTTTATGGTTCTTCCATTGTAATTTGTTGTCCTATTTTCTGTGTTAAAAATGCTACTAATCATGATAACTAATGGCTTAAGATATTCTAAAAAATATGGTATTTTCACGCCCAAAGTCCCATTAAGGCGAACTGGCACCCGCTGCCGACAAGCCTCGGGAGAACCAACGTATAACCATACACTAGCAACAAGAATCAACAATGCCAAACCAAACCATGATAGGTACATTCCAACCAAAAGATCACCATGATTAGACCTAGTGTGCATACGTTTACGTAGCACTACAAGTATGATTGTGGGGATACCACACCCAGTCAGGGAAATTGGAACGGAAAGAGAATCACCTTTTCGGTAATTACCCACCTTATAACGCTGCAGGGACACTGCACACTCTTTTAAATACAAAGCAGTGAACAGAAAACCTGATTTCCGTTTCAAGGTCACTACCTTTCTAACAAAGTCACAACCCGCAAGGGCGATCTCTTTGGCCATGAAAGTAGTGGCGATAAAAGGAACTCGAAAGTGAATAAGTCAACCTTTTCATCTATTTCTGTGCCTTACCCTGATATTCGTAGTGTTCTAGAAAGCTTCGGAGAGATTAAAACCACTTTTAAAGAATTTTAACCAATCTATTTACCACATCTTCAAGATAAACCCTTGGAATTAGGTATGTCTTGGGAACCTACTTGGAAAAGTACCCTTTTGTTAGACAAGTTTGTCCATACTTTTGATTTAAATTGGATGATACAGTCGATAAAGTAGCTAGCAAATATGCTAAAGACCATAATATTTTTGTGATCTTAAGCATGAATTGGCAGCATCTATCTGGAATATAAAGAAAGTTCATTCGATTCCAGATGGGTTCTTTTCACGTGCTATATTATGGTCAAAGATGGTATATCACTCCTTTGATCGCAATAATGCCAAGTTTGCTAATGAAGCTTTAGAATATTTTGAGGCCTCCGTAGGTCCTTATTTTAGTGTCCTTTAGGGGCTTATTCTAAAGTTTCATTAGTATCATGTAGGTTAGCTCAGGTCATTGAGGGTAGTGGTAAGAGACGAATCTTTGCAATATGTAATTACGTAAAGCAAAGATTATTGTTTCCTGTCCACTGTAGAGCTATGAAGGTCCTATCACACTTACTGTATGATGGAACTTTTGACCAGGAGCGTCCGTTGCATTTATTAAAATCAAAGAAGAGACAAAATTCTTTCTCTTTTGATTTCAAATCAGCAACAAATCGTTGGCCATTAAGCGTTATATAATCCCTCATGGCCTGTATTTGGGGAGATATACTCGCATCTTCTATAGTCAATATTGGATCTCAACACTTTCTTAGTAGGAAAACCTCTTAATAAGAAAATGCATGAGATAGCCTTTCTTATTGGATAACCTTTGGGTTACTACGGCTCTTGGTCCCTGTTTTTGTTGTCCCACCACTACATAGGGTGGTTGGCAGCAAAGCATACATACCCAAAGAGAACAACCCCATTTTCTAATTATGCCTTACTAGATGATGATATCCTAATCACCGATAGTAATGTCGCATAGTAGTATAGAAAGCTATTGGATAGACTCAGTGTTACCATATCATAATCAAAATTGATAATATCTAATAATGGTACCATTGAGTTTGCTAAGAGGTATTGGACTAAGTCTATCCAAAAGGATTTATCTCCTATAGTTCTTAGATTACTGCTTTCTTGCAGGATGACTCTTTGTGGAATCTCAGTCAAATATTCAACTAGTATGTCAATTTTACAAAGACTGGGAGGAGCAGGATATAGAGTCGAATTGCACCTTTCTAGACCCAATCTAAATGTTGGGAAAGATTGAATGCTGCTGGTCATAAGCCAGGTAGGTTACATCCACTACCTTTAGAATTTTGGATTGGGAGGGGAAACCCAATCAATCCTTATTTGAAGGGAAAGATAGTAGATTATCTCCGAAAGGAATTGAAACCTAAGTGATACGGCTCTTCCCAAAAGAGTTGGTATTTGATAGTGAGCGAGAGATTCTTGAGCGTACTGTATTACTCAGATGGGTAACGTAGTGGCTTAAATGGTTCCCTTGGTACTATACTACTGCATTATCTGAAGATGTATAAATCAATTCCCATTCGAAAAGAGGATTTCATCATACCCGGCTTCCTAACCTTACAACTGGCACTGAATCTTTACTTTTTCAAGCTGGAAATAGGGAACTCCTTTGGGAACTTCCTTTGGTCTTAGGCTCGCAGCTACTATAAAAGTAATTATCAGAGTTTTCTCAATCGGAGAAGCCTAAATCTGTGTCAGAGATTTCCTTTGTTCGGAATAAGCTTCTACCTAGGTCCCTCCATAAAGGGGCTTTTTGAATCTGTCTAGCTTCGGTGTGTTCTTTTCTTAATTAAAGGGCATCCCCCTTCTAGTCCGGTCGTCTGGGTGGTCAGGGGAATTATCAAATGTAAAAGCTTTAAGAGAAAGGAGGGAAGTGATAGATTAGCTCATTCTCAAATACAGGTGGAGTTAGCAAAGGAAGAGGTACAACATAAGCAAGTAAGCGGGTCACAAGTAAGTCGGATTCCAATCACAGTGAGTTACGCCGCCTTCAAGGCAGTAGTAATCCTTTCCTAGTTTATGTCTCTGCTAAAACTATCTTTCTTGTCTTTGAATGAATCAACTCATAGGACAAAGTACAAAATTGTAGAAGGAAGAAAAGACTCTATCCTTTGCCTGGCCAGTGAAGAAGGCATCTCAGAAGAGGAAAGTAGATCGGGGCTAGACCGAATAGTGCGTTGCAATTCCCATTTCATTGCCTCTATCCCATAGTACGAAATAGAAGATAGAGTGTTAGTTGTTTCATGGTTCTCAACAGGACGTAGCTAATCCTTGTAAGATAACCAGGAGAAAAAAATGCATTCTAACCATGGGACAATCAATAATAAAATAGTCAGACCTGATCTGGAACAAGAGCAAAACTTGATAGCAAGAGGAGAGGAGAGACCATTTTCATGAGAGAGGGATGAGTAAGTGAAAGATTGGGAAAAAAATAGTAGGCCTTCTGAGAGGTCATTTAGGGGCCTTGTTAGCGACCCATCATTCTTCCTTAAACTATCAGAGTCCGATCGAAGCGAGCAAGAGATAGACCAATCCTCACATATAGATGTGAATTGAAAAAGCAAGCCCAAATTATTTTCAATTAGGCTCTATAGTCTGGTCCCTGTCCCTGGTAAGGTCTGATTGTTATCCGTAAGTCTTGTTTTGACCGTGGGCAGGTGAACTTTGCAAAAGTGCTTATGTCGTTGGGAAGAATAGGACTTTTGACTCCAAGTCTACCCTACCTAAACTTTTAAGCTATTGATGTAGCCTCTTGTCTATACTACTAGTCTTCTCACTACCAACTAGAAAAATCCCATCAAGATAGATTGAATCAATGACCTATACTTCAACTAAAGGCACAAAGGCATAGCGAGCACAGAACAAAGGAAATGCACATGGGTCTCTTTGAAGAATGGAGTCTAGGGTAAAGAAAGAAAGGTTGAGTTGGCACACTGTGCTTGGATTGGCGTGGTTGTCCCCCTTTGCTGGTTGAGGCTCGGCCTTTGACTCCGCTTGCCTCTACTTTTCATGTCAAGCGTACAAGTCTAGTTTAGTGGGATTTACTTTAATAGACAGGAATTCTTTTTCCTCTCCCCTGTCAAAGTCGACATCTTAACCTTACTTCTTGAGCTCAGTTGATTCTTGAAGCAGTATCCCTAGATCGAGAGATGGATGCTTACCTTATTATTCTGAAATGAAAAGGAGAAAATGCTTTTTTTTATAGATGTTGAGGTCATTAAGGGAGGCTACGCAGGCTTGCTTCCTAGCTCGTGCAATCATGGAAAAATCCCTTCGCCCTTTTTTTTCAAAATGAAAAAGTAAACAACCTTAGTAAGCTAGCTTTGGTTGCGTAACGAGCCGGGCACTACGCTAGAACGTGGATTAATCATGACGAGAATGGACTTGTCCGTAATATAATATAAGTGTAATGGAAGAGGCAGAGTCCAGTTCCTCTCCCTTCCCGACCAGACGAAGGAGATATGAATTCCATTTAGGTGGGTCAGGGCTTGTTTGGCCTATGTTCCCCAGGTCGGAGGCGAGAACTCAAAAGTGAATCATTCAATGGTAAGGTGTTCATAGAACAGAAGGCCTCGCCGAAGGAGTGGCAAATTTAGATGGAATCTTTCTCATAGAGGAAGAGTACACGTGCTAGCGTGCTATGGATTACGTAGTTGATCGGATCAGATAGCCCTTTCTTCAAGCAAGCAACTGAACCTGGCACATCCAATTCTATTCCGATCAACAACTTAGAGGTATGACTAAGTGGCTTAGGTCATTGGTTTGCTAAATCAACATACAAGAAGATTGTATCATGAGTTCGAATCCCATTTACTCTGGTACGAAAATGAAATGGCGGGCAAAATTACGTGAGAGAAAGAACCTCTTGGTGGATTCTAGTCCCCCGGAGGATAGAATAGCGCTTCGTAGTTACTAGAAGAGGAGAGCCCGTTGCACCTTATTTTTCTGGCCTATCTTGTTTCTATAAGCAAGCTCTCTCCGGCAGTCCCTGGACGACTCTCGGTTCTTGAGCATGTTTGGGGATTAGGCGGCAGTTGAAAGAGTTTCTCGAAAGCTTGATGAAGAAGCAAAAAAAAAGCCTATCTATTCAATTTTATTAGTTTAGTAAAGCGATTTTCCCTTACTAGTCAAGTGGTAAGGTAGAGCGCTATTTGATGAAGAAAACAGACTTTAGGAAAATGGTTTAGGTAGCTCAGCTGGTTAGAGCAAAGGACTGAAAATCCTTGTGTCAGTGGTTCGAATCCACTTCTAAGCAGGCGAAAGGTCCAAACCATAGCCGGGAGTGAGCTGGATTTTGAAATGAAAGTGAAAGAGTAAGCAAAACAATGTGAGCACTACTACACTATACGGACAACCTTTTGGCGGTAGGTTTGGGGTGGCTTGCTTGAGGCAGATTAAAAAAAAAGAATGATTACTCGGATTGGTTCTCGCATCCATGTGTCAAAAGGATGGGCGAGTTCGGTTTGAGTGTTCATCGATCGGGTGGATCTATATGCTTCGGGGTGGTGAGAAGAGGTGTAGGGCAGTCTGGTTAGCGCACAGAGGGCCATAGGATCGAATCTTGTCACCTTGATGTGGATACGGTACCCTTCTTCGTGGTCAGACAGTAAGGCAAAAAAAGAAAAGTCCAAAATTTTTACTTCCTTCTTTTCTTTATTTATTGATTTTTCTCACTCTAGCTTATACTTCTAAATAGAAGAAAGACTAAGAACAAGAAGAAAGGAGTTGAAAGCCACTTGGCTTTATGGAGAGGAGGCATTCAATAAATCAGTTATCCTAGAATGAGAGAGTGAGAATGGAAATCCCATAAAGAAAGGCTTTCGTAGGACATTTTGGATAACTACGCATAGCCTGCTCATCCAGCTCCCAAAAGATGAGAATATCCTTCTATGTCATTCGAAAGCTATTGCGAATCCATCATACAAGAGTAAGCAGGTTCGACTACCGCTTCGCACCTTGCTCTGGATTCAGTGATTCCGTTTATTTGAGGAACGACAATTGATTTGCCACATCTAACCTCTTTCGTTGACAGTTGGTCCCTGTTCTCGATTCAGCCTAAACTACGGAGGATCGGTCTTTCTATTCCCAGTGTGGAATAGATTATTACTTTGACTACAATAAATTTTCTAACCACAACTTGCCTTGTCATACTAGAAGTTCTAACTAGAGGCGGGTCTTTTGGAAGTAAGTAGTGGCGTAGGGAATGGAGTTTTAAGAACAGGAACATTAGACCTATCCCTTTGGGCTGTTAAATAAAATTCTTTCAAGTACCCCATCTCCCACTAGAAAAGAAAGTACTATTCAAACTCCCGATGGTGTGGAATAAAAAGATTGAGTTCTAGCTATGTCTCTTGCCTATCCTGAGTGGAGGCAATCGGTTTATTCATGAATAAGCATTTACCAGGAAGATGCTTTGAATGCTGCCCCTTGCCTTAAATGCATATTTGGCAATGAATGATTCCTTCTACCATTGAAGGAGAAAATCCCAACTAGAACTCAAGATCCGGGACGGAAATCCTACTATTGCTTTCTTCCGGAAGGGAATTTGTAACTCACCAACAGCTGGAGGAAATTCAAATTTCTTAAATAGAGCACCAACAACCTTTCCACTTGAGTGGAACTGAAGTTTCCTGCCTTTTTCAGAGGGATAGTATGTAATTGACTTAGTCCCAAATCTTAAAAAAAAATACTAAAGAAAGATCTTTGTTGTAAAGGAATTCTAGTCAAGTAGGGGAATCTTAGCCCTTGATTCCACCTCTATCTCTCTAGTTCTAGGTTTAGGGTCTAATTATAGAAGCCTTATCCTTACTACTACTCTCGCATGGGTCCGCTCGGGCATCGTCGGTGACGTATGAGGAGTCTCATTCAACAACATGGGCATGAGATTGGTTAGTTATTCCTGCGCTTTAAGCTAGCATAGAAAGCATCAAAGAAAGAATGATTCGAATCAGAAGTGTTAAAGAAGTCACTAGGTGCACGGGAAAATCTTGAAATTATGCCAAAAAGTTGGGAAAGAAAACCAACCTCTGAATGGAATCTTCTTTTTCTTCAAAGGAAGTCTCGGACTTATTGATGTGAGAAAGATGAAGATGTTTAAAATGATTAACGACCGACTTCAAGGAAGTGAGGGAATCATGCTAGTGAGCTAATTCTGTTTCAGGTACGACAAGTCCATTTAGCACTGGAAGTGAGCTTGAGTTTTCCTGATCATCTGCAGGATTGGCCTTGCGAGTTGGGACTTTCTTTATTGTATCGATCATTAAGAATGCCTCAATAGGGTCCCATACCATCAAAAGAATAAGGCGGAGGAAGGGCTAATTCTGAAAGATAGTAGGCCCGTTCTTCAGAATAATCAATTAGGTTATCATCCAGCACACATCTTGAAAAGGCTTTGGCGCCTTCCTCATAGGGACTTAATCTTGCTTTCATCACCTTAGCCTTTGCTATGCCTCATCTTTCCTTCTTCAGGCTAGGCACCTAAGAACAAACTCAAAAGGGAAGAGCGTGGTCTTGGGTTTAGTCCAAAAATTTATTCACATCGATAGGGGGCAGGGAACCAATAAGCAACATTTCCATACATATCAAATAAACTATAGTTTTCCCTCTCCATGCGATAGGGGATAAAATGCGTTTTCATCGACATCTTTCTTTCTGATTCAACTATATTTTTTATATTACTTCTAGTGAAGGTCAAGTACGTGCTGCTTATACCATGAGCAAATGAATTAATTTCTAGTAGTTCCATGCAATCCAACATCTTGCACGAGACGTAGATTGGGAAATATGTTGTTTTATAAGAACTTGGTCCATCAGAAGCTCATAGCACACCCTTCCTCTGCTCATTATGTTAGCAAGCAAGCCATCGTAAGAGACGCAGGAAAGCAAGCTGAAGAAGGAAAAAAGGCTTCCACATAGGCTCTCCTGAATTGTTACTCTATTATATTTCGAACTTCTTTACAAGGAAGCCCTATGGCCTCAACGCTAGGCAGGAACAACAGAAGAACTCAAAGTGCTAAATTGGAAATCAAAAAAGGTCAAGCTACAAACACCTTTTCAATAGTAAATAAGCTCAAGAGCTAGGAGTTCGATGTCTTGTTTGAGGCTCACTCATTGTTGTGTGACCGTAGATCTAGTCTTTCCCAGGCAAGAAAGCAACCATGTCTTTTTTTGACCCTTACGAGCAATATTCGTCCTACTCTCTCATCTACACAATTGTCTGATCTCAGATGCTTTGTCGAAGATTCAAGATTTGATTATTAACCATGACATCAATCTTTCCTCCTTCACACATGGCATCTGATTGAAAGAAAGAGATGGGTTGGCAATAAAACAACCATTTCATTATTTTTTTACGCAATTTAAAGATTAAAGAATTGATCACATTTTCACTTCAGCCTGTTGAATTTGGTAAAGGGAGGTTTTCCCTTCGCTTTAAACGTCTTTTCCCCGCCTATTCAAGGCACCTTCTTCCTTCACTTCTGCTTTCTTCATAGGTAAATTCCTACCCTGCCAATAAAAATGAAAAGAAGTCCCCTTTACCACATTCAGCACGAAATAATTCTAAAAAGTGTATTTATAGTTACAAAGTGCCTATCCGTTCTAAAAAGGTTGGAATAAAAAACATATTTTGAAAGCCTAGGAAACTGCTTTCGTTACTTCACTTCTGCCTTCTGTTCCCTACCCCTTATTGGTATAGTTACGTAAAGTATAGTTCCAAACTGGCTATTAGGTATATTGATAGTTCAAGGGAAAAATGGATAAGACGCGGTATTGGGACTAGTGATGTACGAGTTACGAAAGCATTGTTTTCATCCTACTAGAAATATGACAAAACAATAAGGACAACGAGGAAGGGAAAAGAAAGGAAAGCACTGACCTATATTTGAAGCTTTAGGGGTGCAGTTCTAAAAATCCTATGTAAATCACTTCACAAAAGGCTTCACTCTATAATATGTTGAGTCACCATGGAAAGCGAATTCGAAAAAGGTGAAAATAGGAATTCTATTCCGATTTTTCAGTTATTCCATGTTGAAAGAGGTGGTACCGTAGAGGGACTCATTGCTTGCCCTGGTTGAAGGGAGTTGAACTAATTTATCATTCAAGGTAATAAGGTATCAAGAAAATTTGCATGGGTTTGCGTACCTTATTCTATTAAAAGAGACTCTAAATTACATATAAGAAGAACACATCTTTACTTCACGTCTTTTTTGTTAGATAAATGGATGACGATAAGACACCACCCACTAGTGCTCTCTGAGCTTGATTGCTCCGAGTCGGTAATTGGTAGGTCACAATCTGAAATTCTGACTAAAAAGTAGAAAGTAATAAGTTAAATAGGTAAGAGAATGCATTTAACTGATTGAAAGTGTGATAAGCATCAATAATAGTATGGTGAACAGGGCATCTAATTGCAACTCACTGATAGGAATTTATGGTTTAAGTTTGCTTATAGAAGTAGAAATCCGACCTACATTTATTTCCAACTAAAGGTAAAGGCGCTTTTCGCTTCACCCGAATCCGACGTCAATTGGATGCCGATTGGTATTTTCTCATCGTGCATTGACTTACTCCTCATGGGGTTGAAAACAGTGCTCTCAAATTGGTGGGAAAGAAAAGTGTAATCCATTTCGATGGGTAACAAACCTTAAGTGGGGTTTATTCGTCTCTAATGAAAGGAACTGATAGTAGGATAGATACCCTACATTTGAGAGAGTGGAAATGTCACTCATAGATTTGGAACAGTTGAATAGGATTGTGTGAGCTGCATCGAAGAACTACCTCCTAGAGTGAGTAAGGCATAGGGACATGCATTACGAAGCAAAGGTGCCATCTGTTGCTTTAAACTAAACAATACGAACCTACAACTAAAGCAGCCTTAGTGACCATTAGCAACATAAAACAGAAAGAAATAAGAAAATGACCTTAAGCCCTCCGATTGAGTAGTAAGGACAAAGGGAAAGGTTGAACAACACTGTGCGTTCTAGACCTGATTGAGAAAGAGTGTTAATAGTTGTGTGTGTTGTACGGGGAACCGACTTTGCACTCCCATGTTTCCTAACACAATAAAAGGGGCTTGACTTTTTGGAACTTCTTTCACTCGTTCTATCATCTCATTTCAGCTTTCAACTGCATTTCTACCATGATTTTTCTTCAAACGAGAAGTTTTGGCTAGTCTTTCACTCACTATCGATGGTCTTCCATTTAGTTCATTTATTGTAGCAGAGAGAATGATGTGTCGATGGAAGGTAGCTATATGCAGCATAAAAGAAAAGAGATTGACATCCGACAACTCCTTGTCCTTTCTATTTGGAGGTGGCGTTGATCCAGCTAACGAGCAATTGCTTCGTCTTTACCCACTTAGTGTACTTAGGATTTAAGGACTTCTTTTTATTGTCTGTGAATTGGTTGGCTGAAGTAAGAGAGATCTTATCGATTGAGGCAGTCAAGATAAGGTCTAGGAAGTTGCAATTCGGTTAAAAGTTAGTAGCACAATATCTATTCATCCGTCTCAGTCCATTGAATCAACCCAGAAAAGAAACCAGTGTAACTCCTAAAGCCCTTGTTGCTTTTGTCAAAGAAGTGCCCTGCAATAGCTGTGGATTAGTCAAAGAAAAGGAATAAAAATTGTGTCTCGACAAGAAGCCTCACATCTAGCATGTGGATTCCAATTCAAAAGCTGTGAAAAAACTGTGAGTTCATGACCTGCTTTACGCCTAGAGTTTATAAGTCTCGGGCTAAAATAGAATGAATCCAATCTGGCATAAATTCCTTACATGGGGAAGTCCAAGCTAGATCGGGGAATCAGAAAGAAGTCACAGTTCGTGTGGGAAACTCTTCGAGCAGATCAAACTCTTCTTTTCTTCCTTTATTACGAGATCCAGAAGTAGAAAGAAGTTGTATTAGAAAGGTGGGTAAATCCAATTACTTCACTCCCTTTAAAAGCTAGGCCCTCCTTAGGGTGGGCAAAAAATAAAGTATAGAATAAAAGAGATAGCTTAGAGGCAAGTACCACTACTAATACGAAGGAATGCAACTCGAAACAAAAACCCCTATTGTAAGAGGCTGGTGGAAGGTGTGAGATTCGGATCACTATCTTAGTCTACTTCTTGTTCGGATGTATCACCTACTTCATTTGAAGAATTCTATCCCTCAACAGGAGCAAGGAAGGACTGGTTAGGCCCCTTCTATTTCGTTTTTTGTTCGTAGTGCAATGGACACGCTTAGCCTATCCTTATCTCTTGACATGGTTATCTCAAGCACCCCCATAGTATTGATTACAAAAAAACTTCTTCTTGCTCTTAGTTTCTTTCTCCGCATCACCTATTATGGAAAACAGACCCAAAAGACCGAAAAGAACTGTTTTAAAAGTGTTTTGCAATACTTTTTTAAAATAAAGACTGGGCCATGGACTGGATGATAGAAGGTAATCATGATATATTGAGAGATTTTGGAATCTTAATCCAAATAAGATTAGTATAGGAATGTGGAATAAGAGGCGGACCCCGGCAGGACCGGGAGACAAAGATAAAGATGGTGGGCATAGCTAACCTATAGGTGGAGGTACATGAAGACAACACACATATTTGTTTTGAATCTATATCCCACGCTCATAAGCTCTTCAGGAAGAGAATGACTCAAGTCAAGAGGATCTTTATGAGTGTAGAGTTTAGGAAAGGGTTTTACCATGGGTAAGTACAAAGGAAAGAAAGAGAGAATAAATTTCTTTGAATTTCTACCATAGACCAGCTCAAACACTCTCTAATGGAAAGTCTCCAATCAAATAAATAATAGGCCTTTAATGGTAAAGGTAAGAGGTCAATCCTATCTGGTACCTTTTTACCTCGCCTTATTATACTATACATATTAGAGTTGCCCCCAGAGGTTGGTTGGCGCATTCGATAAAGTCTTCTGCTAGGTGCTGGATAGCAAGCAAGAAAGCTCAAAGCCAGCAGTAAGTAAGGCATGGATTCATGTGACTGGCATTGTCTTTCGTGAGTGTAGGCAGTAAAGGAGCACGTATGCACAAGTGCTGGGGGTGAAAGCTCAATCGAAGACTTTCTGATGGAATCATAATTAGATTGGATTAATAGTAAGGATGGTGAAGCTTGTTTCTATGGTTTCGATTCTTCCTAAGTGGTTAGGTCACTCCTCTTCTCTCCGACTGGGGAAGTGTCCAATTCCTTTACTTTGATTTCCAATGACTCAGTATAATGCTCATTCGACTATCACGTAGGTAATGTGTTTACTGGTCAGCTGGGTGAGACCAATTGTACTCCTTCTTTCGCTGATTAAGAGTCAGATGAGAATCCTCTAAAATCCTTGAATCAGAACTTCCCTTAAGGAAGGAATGAATCTACAAAAGAAGTCGCAAGGACATTTCCATTTCTCCGATAGTCGGGGACATGACTTCTAGCTGATAAACCAGCTCTTGCTTTGTTCGTTAAGTCTGGAGATTTATACTTGTTAGAAACTATATTCTTACTCTTCTTTGTATTTTCGGGGGTCTTTTGCAAACTAAGGCAAATAAAGAGTCTTATTCTCCCTTTCAGTCAGCAGGAAGTAAGAAGATTGCTGCTCTAGCCTGAGCTGCTCTACGTGTATAGGATCTTTCCTTACTAAACAACTTCCCCTAGATCATGTTACAATTAGAGTTGAAGTGATAGAGAAAGCTCATTCTCCTTTAATATCAAAAGCCTTTCACGAGCTGGGCCAAACCTGCGCTTCCCTATCTAGGAGTGCATTCTGGAAATCTAGTTGGAGATGAGTCCGTTGACCAGTGCTTGAACGAAGATTGTTTCAAAAGAGAAAGGGAATGAGTCTGAAAATACAGGTCGAGAAGGGTTGCAAACTCAAACGAGTAGAGTTCAAGCCAAAAGTGTTGCAAAATAGAAAGAGAAAGGTAGCAAGAAAGTAGCTCGCCTAAAAGGAGAGGAACGAAGCACTCAGCTGAGATTGTTAGAAAAAAGAGGCAGGGCCCTAGGCACTTGCTAATGAGCAGGCGGGACAAGACTAAATTAAAAAGATGCTCTACTTGAAAGGCAATGGCTTTAAGGGTATTAACTATGGGTTAGGAAAAAACATAGTAGCTCAGGCTCTCGACGCATACTAGCAGCGCTTGACTACAATCATAAAAAGATGCTGGGGAGAAAGATGCAAGTGTACGCATTGAGTCAAACTGATTCAATTATAGCAAGATAGTTCTTATATCCTTCTTTTACCAACTTTCCTTTATAGAACCTCTAGCCCTGAATAGATAATCTTTCTTAGTTGTCCACTACCTCACTCTTGACTTTTCCTATCTCAAGGGAGTTCAGTCACCTGAAGATGAACAAGAAAGACTACAAGGCTACTTCCCTGCCTATAAATGTCGCATCATAGTATGCTTGCCGTAGCATAAGATGCCTATCGCATGATAAGATGGATGGTGGAAGCTCATACATACCAATTCATCTCTTTAAAAGATGCGAGTCTATGAGACTGTATGGCGATGGTATAGTGTAATTGCGGGTATGGCCTGGTGGTAGGCTTTAAGGATACCCGTTGCTAGGGTATTGATGTGAGGATGCAAAAATGACTCCATGTGTTTTTTTATTAACATAATATTATACATTACAAATATATCCCAACACCCGAAATGGTGCTACCCTTCTTCCCTGTCCGTAAACTAATCCAATGAAAGCGCGAAAAAGCCCATAGACAGTACTGAGCCATTCAGGGACTTTCGCAGTCGCCCTCAGTAAACTAAGTTGAATGTGAACTACTATTTTCATTTACCACACCGGAGCCTAAATTTGTATTCACCTCTGCTATATCATTTGAACCACTAGTAGTAGTACGATACATATGGTTTTGAATGATCCAAGCCCTTCCTGTATTAGTACATATTTTACCCCCTCCCGTATAGGCGCATCTTCGTAGAGGCGGTCAACCAATTTTTTATTTAGACTATCAATCAAGTCGTTATCTCTCTTGATTGAATCCCTTGTATTAAACATTACGGTTTATCAACAATAGGTAGCACACCCAGTTTGTTGGTCTCTCAATCCTAGGACCCATGATTTATACACCTGGTATGAGAGGTAATCGTGTGGCCTAGAACTAGAATGCATGCAACAGGTGAACTCGATCGGAGTCCCTTAGATATGATTCAAAAGGGCTCTTGGTCTATCCTAGATTAGATATTTCTCTATGAAAAATATGAATCCGAGTTTGATGAAAGAGAGAGAGAAGGAGCCCTTGACCCGCAAAAGGATTTCTTCGATCACATAGTTTGGGCTCCTAAAATATGGCACCTTTGGGGCTATCTATTTGATTGTATTGAAAGGCCCAATGAGTTAGGATTTTCTTATTGGTCCAGGTCATTTCGGGGAAAGAGAATCCTTTATGATGAAAAGAATGAGCTTCAAGAGACCGATTCGGGGTTATTGCAGAGTGGAACCATGTAGTACTAGATACGAGATAGATCTTCCAATGAACAAGGCCTTTTTCAAATAAGCCAATTCATTTTGGACCTTGCAGATCCACACTTTTTCCAATTTAATATCAAGCTCGTGATCTGTCCTTTAACATCGAGAATTATTTGCAGATGAAGAGATCTCAAAGGGGCTTCTTACTTCCCAAACAGATCCTCCTACATCGGTCAGGCCTTTAAGGCTACTATCTCTTCTCCTGTTGATTTTATTTGTTTTGTCACCTTGCTTCATTGACTTTCAACTATGCAAATAAATAGGCGGGGCTTATCATTGTGTTAAACATACTTGAAAAGGTAGGGAGTAGATCCTCGTACCATACTCGAGATTCGGATCAATTCCTTTGATCGGTCCTTTTGAGCTTTAGTTCTTTTGGATTGCAGCCCAAAAGGTCACTCTGGACCAGCCTTTCAAACTGCTGTTGAATCCATGGGGAGGCAAGAGAGAACTAGGCAAAGTAAAAGATCTTAGTAGCCAGAGGAAAAGAAAGCAAAAACGATTCCTGTAGTTGCGGCGGGCGAAATAGGAGCTGCCTAAACCTTGAAAACAGGGTGGGTCGTGAGAGAGAAATACAAGCATCATTTAGGTAGGTGAATCAACTTGAATGCTGCACCCTAGATGGTGAAAGTCCAACGGACAAAAGTATCACTACCTTAGGCTCTGAACCGAGAAGCATGGGGCACATGGAATCCTGTGTGAATCAGCAAGGACCACCTTGAAAGGATAAATACTCCTGGGTGATCGATAGAAAAGTAGTACCATGAGGGTAAAGCACCTTAGGGAGTGAAATACAACATGAAAGTGTGAGCTCCCAAGCAGTGGAAGGAGCCAGGGCTCTGACCGCATGCCTGATGAAGTATGAGCCGGCAACTCATAGGTAGTAGCTTGGTTAAGGGACCCACCAGAGCTGTAGCAAAAGCGAGTCTTCATAAAGCTATTGTCACTGCTTATGGACCCGAACCTGAGTGATCAATCTATGACCAGGATGAAGCTTGGGGGAATCTAATTAGAGGTCCGACTGACTGATGTTGAAGAATAAGCAGGTGTGGTTAGCGGTGAAATGCCACTCGCACCCAGAGCTAGCTGTAACTCCCAAATGCGTTGAGGTGTAGAAGTTGACTGAACATCTTGGGGTAAAGCATGGTTTCTGTGCAGGCCGCAAGAGTGGTACCAAATCAAGGCAAACTCTAAATACTAGATATGACCTCAAAATAATAGAGGGCAAGGTCGGCTAGTGAGATGGTAAGGGATAAGCTTTATCATCAAGAGGGAAAGAGCCAGGATCACCAGCTAAGGCCCCTAAATGACCGCTCAGTGATAAAGGAGGTAGGGGTGCATAAAGATCCAGGAGGTTTGCCTAGAAGCAACCACCCCCAAAAGAGTACATAATAGCTCATTGATCGAGCGCTCTTGTGCCGAAGATAAATATGGCCAAGCGATCTACCGAAGCTGTAGGATGTCAGAATACATCAACAGGGATACTTGAATTGGTTTTCCACTCTTTGTAGTATTTTCTACAAAACTACAATTAGGAATAGAGAATATATATCAATGAAAGCTCTAACTGTTTGAATAATTTTTTCCATTGCTATTTGATACATTTCGGTCTTTAATATTAGTGAATTAGGTGAAAGTGTGGAAAGAGAGGGATTTGAACCCTCGGTAAACAAAAGCCTACATAGAAATTCCAATGCTACGCCTTAAACCACCAGGACATCTCTCCTACATAATGATTATGACCCAAAAACCAAAATGAATAGCGAGTCAGTCATAAACAATTATTGATTGGTTAGGTACGACCAATCCATTCTAACTAGAAAAATTGAAAATTAGGCATTTCCTTTTTATTTTTTGGAATATCTTCCCTCCTTTAATTAGCACTGGGATGCATATATCAAAAGTCCAGTGTGAAATTCGAATGAGATATATCTTTCTTTTTTCAAATTCAAAATGTTCTTAATTGAGGTTACACAAAATTGGAGCCAGAAAAGGAAAAAGTGGAATTTGGAAAATTAATCTCTAAAGGTAATGTAATTGAATGAAATTCATTTTGTATCGTACAAGAAAGAAATTCCATTTGTGTATGTGCTCTCGATAAAAAGAAATAAGGTACTACATTCCATTACATACATGGATTACGTTGAAAAAGTAGACCCACTCTCTCTTGGAATCCTGAATATGCCAATAAATAATGAATTGTACTAATCCACATATGTCTATCTCCCATTAATCGGTACTAGTTGAAGTAATGAAGAAATCTCCTTTCCTTACAGTCAAGTGGCTTTCAGCTCATTTGATGAGAAATGCAAAACAAAAAAGAAAAAAAAAGATCCCCCCGTTGGGAATGAAGTTATGCTCCCTGTCCCCCTTTCACAGAAAATGGAGAGATTGTTTTGATATATTTATTGAATCAGTCGGGATTGACGGGGCTCGAACCTGCAGCTTCCATCTTGACAGGGTGCTGCTCTGATCGATTGAACTACAATCCCAAGAAAATTAGGTGTACAACCTAAACTAAATTTACATTCAGACCATTTAGTTTCGCTGTATTGTAAGAGAGAGAAGAATGATATACTTTATTATTATTGAACTATTATTAAAAATATTTATTATGAAAAAAATTGTAGTAGACTCATAGTGGCTATTTAACGTATTGAATCAAATGGGGCCTTTTCTTTTTCCAAATTGGAACTTAATTAAAGTAAAGAGTCACGCTTTATAAATGCCTTTAAGAAGAAGAAATAGGCTTAAGTCATCGCTTCCAATTCGATAAAGGGCCCTTTCATTTTCCACATAAGTCCATCCCAACAATTGTTTTAGAGGATATAAATATGAAAAAAAAGGTAACCATCTGGAGAGTCATTTTTATGTTTTTAAGTGGAACGTTCATTATCATAATAAGTAGTCGATTAGGAGAATTGCTATCTCACTACAGAGTAAACTCTTCCTCATCTTTCGTTATTCATCATTTATGTCAGTCCTGGGACATAGATATTCTAGATACCCCCTTCTATTATGAATCGCCAAAGTCTCTCTACTTCTTTATAGTTACATTTAGATCCGAAAAATGAGAAATCAATCAAGATGGACCTGAATTTAATTATGACTATATAAGCTATTCTGATATTAAGAGAATTAATATAGATTAAATTCGTGGAAGCGGACCTTTGATTTCCTTGGACAACGTAAGAATTCGTTGTTCGACTAAATTTATTTTTTCTTGGATGCTCTATAGGAATCCATCGCTATTCATTTCCTCTACCAATAAAGGTTCATTCCGAGTCACAAGAGCAGTCTTTTTTTTCATTCTTTTTTCTTTTCGTTATGGTAATGCAATGCAAGAGGTCGGAAATCTGGTTGTTTCTGATGATGAGAAGAGCTTTTATCTTATGTGAAATTTATGAAAACCTGAAATGTCGGTAATGTTCGAAGACGACCGGAGGCATTTGATGGTCAATTGTCATAGGTTGGTATATCTTTGAATGCTCAAACAGAGAGAATAAACGAACTCCTCGAGGTCTACTTAAGCCACTTTAATGCAAACTAGAAGGGCTAGAGTTGTTGGATATTGCTCAGTCTGGCTATAACCTAACAACCAAAAAACTCTACGTCGAACTTCATCCCCTTTGAGTTTGCCACGGGGTAACAACTTTCGACGCCCCACACCATTGTGATTGGAGGGGGCTTGCCCATTAGCCTACTTTTCCAAGAGGTGGTAGGAGCACAATGACCTTAGCCCAAATCTACTTAAATAACGTAAAGGCTTGGCTTGATCTGAAAGTAGACCTTGTAGAAAGGTGGATAGGAAAGGTAGCCTATACACTCAAGCGACCAACTTGGTGAAAGCAAACCCCGTATTCCATGTAAGTCAGTTGACTTCAATTAGACCAGACCGCGCTAGAGAGGAATGTGCCCATGAGGGTACCACCAGATGTTGTAGATAAACCTATTAAAGAAGAAGTTGAGTATATCACAGCTGGCTGCACCATGGGCTAGCCCATACACCCACTGCACGAGTGGAGTACTACTTAGTGAAGTACAAAGGTCAACCTGACAGCAAGGCAAGCCGGGAAAGGGCTGAGACTTAGGATTCAAAGACCAAGTCAGAGACTACTAGACTCTCACAGAGCGACTCTCATCGAGGACGTGTTGTGACTGTTCGAGAAAAAAGATTTTTTTGGCTTAATTAGCCTTTACTAAAGAAACAAATACACTTATACTCCGACTAATAAGGGAAAGTTTTTTTTCAAATCCAAGTTCGACTATGATTAGATCCTTAGAGCAAGTGCTAAGTAAGGAAGCTACCACTTAATGGGGTGAAAACCAAGGATGATAAAGAATGTCAAGTAGAAGGGTACAAGTTTTTACATCACGATTACCATATCTTTGATTTTTCTTTATCTCTCCTCGGCTTGAGCCGAGTGGATGATACGTGGCGTGGTATACTTGATCGTTTAGTCAACAACATGTATGTAAGTCGACATAGCTCCATATGTATGCTATTTGAAGCTAGAACCAATCAATAGAATGAAATAATGGTAAGCGTAGGGCGACAAACATGTCTCAAGAGTGTCTATACAAAGCCCCTCTCTACTTCACTCAAAGAGGCAATGCACCCCCTTTGTTTGAATGGTACTTGATTCATAACGAATGATTCTTTTGAAGTTGTATGGAATTTTTTTTAAAAAATTCCATGCAAAGCGTGTCACGAAATATATAACTCTCAGATTTCTTATGATAAGGCCAATGCACCAGCCATCCAGTGTGGTGGCGAACACGCTGTGCTCTAAGCTAAGCTGTTTACCTTGTAGATTGAGGAGATGTAGAAATTGTGTCGTGCTTGATTCATAAGATTCTATAATCAATAACACTAGTATATTATTTTACTTAGCCTGCCTCTCCCATGACTTTCCGGACCATCAGGATCTGCCTTCGCAAGTCTCTCTGCATTTTGGGAGAAGAGCATGCAACAAAATTGAGCAATGGATCTTAGAAGAATTCCACTTTGAACTGTGACTCTTTCTAATTTTGTGCTGGCATTTGAGTTTTCTCCCTTCCTCTTTCAATCGAAACACTCAATGCAGATCTCTTCGATGGCCCCCGCTTTTTCCTCTATCAGGCGGAGACAACCCCCCTTCCACACCCACAACATAGAGGAGCTACTTCAACATCCGAAATACAACCAAAAGAAATGCTCTCCAAAGAGATATATGATACTAAATCGAGACCGATATACATAGAGGGTTGTCCTTTTATTGTTTTGTCTCGAAGAGACAAAACAAAAGCTCTCATATGAATAGTGCTAATTCCCATGTTCTTTCTAGTCTCGTTTGGTTTCTAGAGCCTCTCTCTCCCTATAGGTCGAGCCTCCTTTTCAGTCGCACTCTCCCCATCCCTTACTCTTCTTTTGAAAGCCGTCATCCTAGATTTTCTTTCCGTATGCCGGGGAAAGTACATCACTCTCACCTTTCAACATTTATTATTATATAGAATTTCCTCAGGTCCCTATAAAAGAGAATGAAAATCATGGGTGGAAGCACACACAAAAGGAGAAAGAAAACGTCAGAAAGGGGGGAAGAAGTCTAGTGCTAGTATTTACTAACACTTCTTTATCTAACTTTCATTTTTGAGTGCTTTCTTTGTTCTCTTATTTGGATTGAAAGAAAGAAAAAATTTCCCTTTCTTTCTCTTCTCTATTTTGGTTTTACCCCTTCGACGAATTTCGGCTATGACCAATGCCCCTCTAGATAAATAGGCGTAAGAAAAAGCTATCTAAAAAAAGCAAGGTGCACCGTGAACTGAACTCGACGAATTGTGTTTTGCCAGAGAGATTTTTTTAGAAAGATTCTCCATTGGTAATTCAAAAATAGAAAGTATATAAATAAAGGCGCATAAGGCGGAAGGCCCCCCCCTTTCTTAGAAATCAACATTGTTGACATGTTTTGCATCTTATTCCCCCACACTTCATTCAAGGTGATTCGAACCAGTGGAGGATCTTCCACCTTTAAGGCCATAGCACCAGTACTTGAACCTTACTCTTACTACTCTTCTCAGGTTCACCTCTTTTAGATGCCATGAGGTTTTAAGTCATTTATTTATCACAGAACAAGTCCTCCTCTGTCACTATTATAGTAGACCCTCTCTTCCAGATCTTCGCTTCTATGAGCCAAATCACTCCTCGAGAGTTCTCTCCTTGACTACACCCTCCTTTCGCTTTGTTACCCAAATACTCATCCTGAGCAATCTTTATTGGTTCAGCAGTGTATAGATCTGACATCTCTGCCTTCTTGTTCAAGGTCCTCTAGAACCGCAAAATGGTTTAGGCAGACTAGGTCTAGTTGGGTCATTCCAGTCGCACAACTAGTGTTCAGCCCCCCTTTGCTATTGTATCTACTGGTACCTGACCCCGTCGGCTCGATATTTTTACAAGCATCGACCCGAACTCAATAGGGCAATTAAAAGAGAAGAATGAGAAAAGCTGGCTACCGCTAAAATTCAAACTAAGAGCATACACTGTATAATTGAAAACTGTCGCTGCATACTACCCGGTGCTTGCAAGTCTGACTGGAGCCTTCTCTCCAACAACTGCTTCTAGTAATGATAAGTCTAACTATGCCCGCAGCTGACTACTGATTGAAAGACCAAACGAGAAATGAGAAGTCATACTACAACTACTGTAAGTAAACATTCCCTCCCTGTTCTAAATTTGATCAACTTACCCGCACAACGTCTTTTTTGAGAGAAGAGTTCACGGGCTAAGTGACTCTCGAAAGTCGTCTTTTTTATTGCGTAAAGAGAAATGACATAGATAAGATCATTGCTTAAAATGTTTCATTGTCGAATTGATCTCGAAATTGGATCCCAATAGTAGTTGCTGTCCAAAGGTGCTTTTATGAAAGCTGGTCCACAACAGTGAAAGTGCGATTGATTCTGTTAATCGAACAAAAACTGCTTCTTGCTTTTTTGGCTTGACTACTCTGCTTGCTTAACACATGTCTTATTTAACTTTCACGGATCACTTAACTACCCAGCAAGATCTAGCACGAAAGCAAGAAGTAAGGGCGGGAAATCTTAAGCCTTAGCTTGCCCTTTTCTTGCTCGTTAGCGCTGTTTTTTTATTGCAGCTAACGTGCTTGAATAATAAGATAGAAAGAGACTTTCTTACTTGTTTGAAGCCATATAAGGTTTTTTTCAATCGGAAAACAAGGGGGAAGTTTTCCATACAAATCCTTTAAGAGATAGGAACTCCAGCACATCAGTAAGAAAAAAGTCACTCAGTGAATCGGTGGATCAGACACTTAGAGACAGGGACAGGGGTTTGCCTGACTCTTGAGAAAGTATACAAGTGTTGAAAGAGTGAAGTTTGGGGATAATGGTAAACATGAGGAATGACACCTCCACCCTACTAAAGAAGTTTGCAAGCAAGGGACATGACGAACACCAAACTTTCCAACTAAGTCAAAGGCGAGGATCCTTTAAGTGATGATGTGTTCTGTCATCAACAAACGGTGCCCGAAAAGGCCCCTTTCCTTAGAGTCAAGTGGATGAATGCCCCTTACCCTAAATATCTTGGGAAGTGGAGAAGATAGGTTTGAAACTCATTCGGTAATCTTTTCCTGAAGGTAGGTATTTCCCCAAGGCACTGACATGATGACTCTCTCAATTACACGTGTTTTAGGGAGTTGAACATCTTACTCTTATGAGTGGCCTATGTGAATATAAGCTAGGAGCAGGATACCGAAAAGTAAAATTCTACATTACAAGTGCAAGTTGTAAAAGCCGACCCTAAGAAAGATCCAAAGACTTCTTAGTCCAGTTCCAACCTAGATATAAAAGTCACGTTCAATCGTCAAAAGTTAGATATCTTTTACTGCAGTCTTCTTTTCTCTTTTAAGTAAGGTTCTTAAGACAGGAAATCAGGTTTTTTGAATATCTCTCTTTCGGCCTGGCCTATTAAGTAAGTTAGTTATAAATTGAAATTGGACCCAAGAGAGACTAGACTTCTAGTAAGAGTAGGTGCGCCTTAACGTGAGGAGAGTTGTTCACAAACAGTGGTGATGAGCTATATCTTGTTCTGGTTCAGAAGAGGCTGCGCACATTCAGTTGCACTAGTGGATTGAATAACCTTTCTTTTAGTGCCATCAAAGTGCATATGTTCTTGGTCAATAAAAACACAAGTATAGGCAAGAGGACTGATACTATTAGTTGGACAAAATAAAAGGATTTTTTGAGCATTTCTACACTTATCCAATGAATCCATTTGTTGACCTTTGTATCTGAAAGAGAGCGTTATGCATAGGTCAGTTCCTTCAGTCAACATTTTTGTTAAGCCAAAAGTGAACTTTAGGTAAGTAAGTAGTTCGGTATGAAATTCAGATAACATTCATATCTGGCACTTGAGGAGGTCAATCTTAAGTGTTGGAAGCTACTGATAAGGGACTCCCCCTCATCTAGAAAGGATAGGCAATTGAGAGAATAGGGAGATAGCGACAAACACAGATTATGAAATAGATTTTCAAATTACTTTCGTAGAGGAGAAGGGAAAGCTGCTTAGATAGCGCGATAGCCCAATTTTATTGTTTATCCTTTCCTGCGTTGGTCTTGTATTGAGGTACCAAAGAAATTCATAAAAGTACGTAACAAAAGGGGAGGGATGGCTGATTTTTATTAGTGAGGACAAGCTGCTTTCATTTTCAACAATCTAAAGCCACACCAACCCTTTAAAGAGTAAGTGGTTCGTATCTTTCTATGACCCCCATAATAAAGATAGGCAGAGCAAGAGCTCTTGAAGTCTATTCGGGCCCATTTCTTCATTTATCCATTTTGGCCTGACTAGGAACACGTGGATCTTGGGAACCTAGCTTGGGAACAACTTCTTACTAGTAAGAGCAAATCACAGTAAGAGAGTCCAATCTCTGAAATAGAGCTTAGTCTCTCCATAGTAGCCTACTAGTAAAAGGCTTAGGATATGACTTGATCCAATAGAATCAAAATGCCTTTATATCTAAAAAAAATGGTGAACAATGAAATGATATAGATTCCACACTATGCTGTGGCCTGGGGAGAGAGCTGCTCTACGAAATTGGTCGTTTAGTGTTCTTATAGAGGAAACATACTAGAAAGTGAATTAAAAGAGCCTTCAAAAAAGAGAAAGGGAGTGATGGTCGACCTTAGTCTTTATGTTGCTCGTGAGCTGCCAAGTACCAGTCTGGCAACAGTATTGGCGCAAACGGATCGGTCCTTCACTTGCTAATCTTTTACGAGTCGAACTCGCTCTCATTCCACCCTTTCACTCACTTGCTTAAGTAGGACTCAATCACTCTTTGAGTTTGGAGGATCATTCGTTATTCACTATCTTGCTATTACCTATAAGGAGCACAACAACCCAGATGCATATTATCATATAGAAAGAGGTGAGGCGCAGCGATTCATACTACCAAAAATGTTTTGCTGACCGACAGACAATAGAATTAGCCGATAGGCGTAGATAAATGTAGCGAATAACATAGATAAGCCCCTACCTACAAGAGCGCGGATGGATAGGGCAGGCAAAGTGCGAAGTGGATGGATGTTTGAGCGGTGTAAAGAGTTGGTCTTGAAAGCCGAAGTATTTTGTGAAATACCGAGGGTTTGAATCTCTCTCCGTCTGTGAGATCATAAGTTCTCTCTTGCCTTATCTATAGATAAGAATGAATCGGATCGACTTGACTGATCGGATAGATGAAATGGTAGATTGTGTTATATTTAGTTAGGACCCTGTCTTTCTCTAGTTATCTTCCACTCTCCTTATATAGGTTATGAGTGGTTGATAAACTGCAATTGCATTTTTCTTTAGGAAGTCCTATAATAGTGAGGCTTTACAGATAAAGAAAAGGGTGGATACTTTTCTGGGTTGAAGGTGACAACCCTAACAAATTGACTATGAAGGTGGCTCTTAGCTACATCAGCGCTAAAATTCCTCAATTGTTATTGCCTAGGCTTCGATGATCAACCCCTGGAACATTTTGGTTTTGATCTTCCACCATCCTAGTTCTCAAGACCAAACACTATATTATTAAACTATATTTCCTTTCAACTGAAAAGATGCAAAAGGTGTTGATACGTCCTATCCATATAGAAATCTTACCCTCCTCGACACATTATTGGTGGATGCTATAACCGCTATCACTTTGGCTGCAAGATGGGTATGATGGTGAAGGAGGCAGGGAAGAAAAGGTTATTTGCTATTGGCTTACCCTTATATAAGGCCTTGGTACGGTCTATACATGATGAATGAAGGTTTTTTGAAGGTTAAGAATGGATGGTACCTATAATAAGACCCAACCCTTGCAGTACTTGAGAAAAAAACAAACATTCTTCTCCTTTTATCTATCTTAAGGCTACTATAGATTCCTTATCTATTATCCAGACGTCCTGTACGCATGGTTGTTCGGAAATCCCTTTGCTACTTCCTAGACGTTCAAAATTTGTTTTGTAGTCTTTCAATTACCATATAGAGTCTACAATGTAATCAAGGCTATAGGTCATCGGTTGTGACATTTATGAAGGGTTAACCCCTCAAACTTTTGAGTTCTTGACCTCTATTCACACTTAAACATCATATGCTTGTCTGGATAACTACTAAAAGGTTGCATGGCACGACGAAGCTTTGCGACTATGCCATTCGTGGTGGCGGTGATCGTCGATGATAAGGTGACGACCACTTAGCATAATATATAGTTTCAATGTACTATAACTATATCTAAAGAAAAATCTCTTATTTGAAACATAATTTATTATAAGTCATGTTTTGGAGTTTTCCAAATATTTTAGGAGCGACAAAGTCACTAGGGATTTCTCTCCAGTGTCTGCTAAGATGCTTCAGTCTTTGGTTGACACTATTTATATGGAAAAGAGCTCGATTTTTTCAAAGATTACAGATGTCATTGTTACTATGTGTTTGTCTTTGACCTATCGATTAAGGGGTGCTTCATCAAATCTATGGTGCACCCTATCGCCCTAAATCTAAGTAATAGAAGCCTCACTATCGTTATATGCTTTTGCTGCCCGTTATCATGAAAACTGTGGTTAGGATTTCCATATTTGGGAGTGTTAACACCGAGTGTCTCGCGGGCCTTCATTCTTGAAAGGGATAAAAGTAGCACCTTCGCTTTGGTTGTAATGAAAAGGAAATAGAAGATCTTCAGATATTTGTTTTAGGGGAGGACTTTCTTGATCACCTCATTCGGGTTAAGATGTGGCTAATGTCTCTTTGATGGTAACGTATATTACGGTTGAGGTCTCTCGAGCCTCCTGTTGTTACCAATGTCTATATTTTGTTCTAGGAATAAGGAAAATTTCTTTTTGGTTTTGTGGAGTTTTCTTTCGTTGGTACGACAGACTAAGAGCAGTGGCCACTCCTTTGTATTTGGGGGAGTTATACGGCCGTTCCGCTCTTCCAGACTTTCTTTATTCTTCTTTTCTTAAAATAAATACAGCTTAAGAATACTGCTAGGACTTTAGACTGATGGCGTATCTGAGCACTCATGCCTGAAGACCCCTTGATTCTCTTTCTATGACTACTCTTGAAAAGAAAGTTTCACTACTCAAATGGATTTCGATCTTCTTTCCCCTTATAGATATTGAATAGAATGAGTTCGCTTCATGATTTCGTGAACTACCAAATAAGGGATTGTCAGAATAAAGCTCCTGTAGTGGACAGCTATAGCCCTTTGTATAGGTCGGGTGCTTGTTTAAGGCCATAAAGTGCTCACTTGAGGCGGCAAATAGAGATAGAATGATTTTTGAAGATGAATTATCGGCACCTTGAACTGTACTATCGGAACTGTGCTTTTGAAGATTTTTTTAAAGTAACCCAATCAGATATCTTAGAAAGGGTAGTGATCTCCCCTGAAAAGTATCACAACCATAAAGAGAAGTAAAGGAACATTGCATGTTGATAACGAAAAATGGAAATTTGTTGATTAAATACACTGTAGTAGTGAATGCTTCAACCTATAGATGCTTTGGTACTCCATTATTTATCTTCAAAGTCAAAGTCATTTCAACTATTACTATATGTCAGTGTTTTCTTTTGAACGCCCCATTCTGCAGCAAAGTATAAATACATGATAGCTCATATTTGATTCCTATCTTCAAGAGCATGAAATCAAAGACCCTTGACACGTACTCTCTGTCGGAGTTCAGACCTCAACGTCTTGATCTAGAGATTTTCCACAATTTTAAAATATTCTATATATTAAACTTAGAAAGTGCATATGACTTCTCTTTATGTAAAGAAAGCCAGATGTATCTACTATAGTCATCCAGTTATAATAGTAAGTAAAGTACCTTGCACCTATGAATGCCTGTACTCGAGTAGGACCTATTAATTAAATAAATGTAGTTATCTGTGATACATCCTTAAATCAGTCCTAGGTCGAATCACAAGTGGACACTAACAAATTAATAAACCCAAAAAAGGTACAATTGGATTCTTATGTTTCATCCAGGAGCATACAATTGCAAACTGTAAACAATCACATAAATTGTTCAACCCATCTGAATTAAATGCAGGAATATACCTTAGACAATGGAGGAAGTCTTGCATTGTGTATTGTGTATGTCTCAGGTGACGGCGGATCGCATTTCTGATCCTAATGAAGCAGCTGAAAAAGGAATGTAGAGAAGAATATTTGTATAGTAAAGCTTTCCCAACCATCTAATGGTCCTTGCCGTGCACTGATCGTGGATAAGACACTCAAAAGAAGAAAAGATGCGACGAAGATGATTAGCTGCAAGATGATTGACAAAAATTTCCTTTTAGGAGGAAAATGGAATCTATCATGAAGAATCCGGAATGAAGACTTAGACCCACAATATGAAAGAGGTAAGAGAGTTCCATTTGCGATGTTAAAAGAATCTTTGATAGGTAAAGGAGGCAGATAAAAAGGCTAAACATCTTTTTTCTTTCGCGCGAGAAGGAAAGCACTTTTGGGGGTTGACAATACTCCTTTTGATTGTTTAACGCGACTAGCAGACCACTTCGTGCTCAATCAAATAATGGACACTAACTATGATTTAGATTGTCTCCCCATGTCATGCCCAAGTCCCATTAAGGCGGACTGGCACCCATTGCCGACAAGGCCTGGGAGAACCAATATATAACTATGCACTTGCTATGAACACTATAAGAGGTTTCCATATTCAACATGCTTTCACAAAAAATAGACAATATTTACAAGCCAAAAGGAAATGCATATGACTAGGCCATTGGAGCCACGATGTCTAAAGTATGATACTTCACCACACTTTACTTTACAAAGTCTACAAAGACTCTAGATAAGGAACAATATCTAAATGAATCGGGACAGACCCCGCCTCATCACCAAGTATACAATACAAAAATATAAGCTCTAGACACATAAAGCCCCGAAGCAACCTGGAGCTCAGTAACAGCAGCAGGATCTCCTGTACTTCTACTGGGGAGATCTACTAGCTCCTGTACCTGCAACATGAAATGCAGGTCCCTTGTAAGGGACATTAATACGAGATAATGTACTGAATATGTAAGGAAGGAAATATTATATATGAAATAAGAACTCAAATAAAATCACATACTGGTGTATAAGGATAAAAAGACCACCTTTAGTCATACTGTGGAATCAGGTACTTTACGTCCTTTTTATTACTTTACCTTTCTTTATTGTATAATCTGTGCATAATATATTATGCAACAGTTGATCAGTGGTAAATCAATATTGGGATCGACCTATGCTAGGCTTTCCTTTCACCCTTGGGATACCCCCCGTAATATGGGATCGACCCATGCTAGGTGATTCTTTCACCTCTTGGATACCACCCATCAATAAGCAACTTCGATTAATCTTTTATTTATTTTTTAGATGATTCATTTGGTAGTCATAACATTTAGAGGTGTGGAAACATATACATGATGTGTGACATATAAACAACTATACAATATAATACCACAATGAAAAGAGAGTTACACAACTAATGAAACGGGTAGGAGATTAAACAACACATGGACTCTACTTGGTAAAAAGGAACTCATGTATCTTTGGTATCCAAGTTGTATGCAGATTTGAAAATGGCTATGTATGGGAACATATGAACATGGTAAAGAGTGGAGACACATTTATTAGTTATGTCGGAGTTGATAAGTGCCTTTATGTGCCAAGGAAGAACCTAGATTTTATGCCAAGTAATTGGAAATCAAGTAGCCTTACTTACCTCGTTGTACTATGTCGTTATTACCTCAGAGTAGTATCCTTTTCGTCCAAATACATATCTACTATATAGTAGGTGATAAAACTAGTATTCGTACCTAATAAACACATCTTGGCAGTCCAATCTCATAAAAACAAACACTTGGGCAGCAAGCTTTTAACTATTAATCCACGAGTATTCTTTCAACCATTCCACCTCTAGTCATATTTGTGTTTAGCACACATTGTCATATACATGTTACATCCAGCCTGTTTTAGTCACATAACAGGCCTAAAACAGCTCATCAAGTACAACATACAACAACTCTACACAACACACAAGTAGGCCACATAACATTACGTCCTTTCGCTACATTTCGGCGTCAACCATTCCAAATTTGTTTCAACCCCAACCAAACTGTTCTCAACTTATTTACATATAAAGACAGTCTTAAAACATTCCAAAACAGTCCCAAAGTAGATGGAAAACATGAGACAACTATCACAAATTATCCGCCGACAAGTTCCTACTAAGAGCACCATTAAGATAGCATACAAGAACTCATTTTTGCGGAAGATAAAAATGGTGCAGCAGCCTTATTTCATCACTACAGAACCAATCCTTGTTAAAAACATAAATATTACTTCATCATCCAGCCAACCAACAAGAGAAAAGCCTCTTAATAAACAAGAAAAGTGTACAACAATCTTTGGAACACATGCTGTCCAAAATTCCTGCACAAGTACAACCAGCATACGCCTCATGTTTTTCATGGAAAATTTATACTAAACCATAGGTATTTTTACTTACCTTATCCCTCAAGGATTAGGTGCTCTTCAAGAACCCTAAAGGTGTGCCTCTGCTGCTTTACAAAGAGAAGAGAGAGCAAGGAGAAACTTTAAAAGAAATCTGATTTTTGGCTAAGTAAAAATGACTTAAAGTTGTTGTATTTTAACCCCTTTTAAAGGGCAACTTTTTGCCGACTTTCTTTTGCATTTCAAGCCTTATTTTACTAAGGTGGTGATGCCGCAACTTATCTCTTTTACTTGGGCCTTATTGGGCTTCAATTGGATGGGCTTTGCTGTAAATATATCTCTTTTACTTTCACTTAGTTTGGGCCCTATTTGTGGATTGGGTTGTGAAAGTAAGTTGGCCCTTTTCCTAACCATCTTGGGCTGAAAATATTGTCCATTTATGATGCTAAACCATGGGCCCAAATTACACCCTTAACTCGGGGTTTATTCTTTATCGGACTTGAACAAATTCGGTGTTAGGCCTTGTCTCGCTCTACCTAGCCTATATAAGCTAAGCACATAGGTGATGCACCTGCTAGCTTCCTAAGTCCCACAAGTACCTCACTTCTTCCACTTCATTTGAGGCTGCGGTCTCCTCAATTTGACTTAAAACGTATATACACTTGGTCCTCTTGAGCGTTAGACACACATATAGCCCTTTAATCTAAACTTCAAGCACTTTTAAAAATGTGTGCTAATTTGACCCCACCATATCATGTTTCATATGCATAGGACTAGTACATGTAAAGTTTGGGGTGTTATACCCCAACCCAATGGAAAGAAAACCCCGTTCTACTTTTCATCAAGACAAAAATCATGGCTTTCCTCCAAATAGGATTTGCCTTTTCCTCAGCCGACAAGCAAAACAACGAATTCAACCGCAGACACCCTTTAGCTAGCACATGCTAAAAAGAACTAGCAAATACCTATCTCGTGCTGGACTCTATCTTTAAGATAGGTGTGTGCAACCACTTAGTAAGGAGACAAGATCGGAGAGAAGAAATTCTCGCGAATAAGGTATAAGACTCAAGCTTATCGTATACAACTCTTATCTATGACAAGCATTGGCTCTTGTCCTTATGGACTCTTCACTCTATCTGTCGGTGCTCTAGTTGTTTGAAAGCCAGGAGCAGCTACTGGCCTGGACTGATTGTAAAGAAAGAAGCCAAGAGGCCTTTAGAGAAAGGGTTCCTTTTTCGAATCTGTTTTTTATTCTTTCGACCTTGAATCAAGGTTTCCTTTAATGCCTCTTTGCTGCTTTCAAAGCCACATTAGCTTCCTTCCTTCATAAGCTAATAAGAGATTCAGTTATTCTACACCAACTTTACTATGCTTCTTATTAGTTATAGTAACTACACCCTCTGGGTTAAGTTGCAACAACATGAGCCTTCCTCTCTATCAATTCCTTTTTCATACCTGGCGAAAGAAAGCAGATTACTAAATCGACTATTTCAACATATTGTTTGCACTTATCTCATAGCCATCTCTTTTAACACAACCTTTCAAAATCTTCCTTTATGCTTCCCTGAATTGAGTACCCCCTCGGTCGTCCCTTTATTCAATATCCATTAGGCTAAGAATAGGGGGTTTAGGAAGAACACGACCTTTGTTTTGGTTAGGTTTCAAACTCTTTTATTTTCTCCAAGATGCTTTCTCAACGATATTTTCTTATCCTTAAGTTGATCTCATATCCTCTACTGACCCACCCAAATCAGTGTTACTATAGATTTCAACTCTCCTATTGCCATGATTAGTATAGATGATACCTTTTCCAAGATAACCTTTAAGGCACCTCAAGATCCTACATGTTACATGTAGGTGTGCTTGACAAGGAGCATGCATATACTGGCTTACCAACCCCACAACATAGGTAATTCTAGGCCTAAAGATAGTAGGATATCTAAATTTTCCCACAAGCCTCTGATGCCTGCATCATCCAAGGGTGCTTTTCTCGTTTATTCAAGCTTATGATTATCTTCTATTGGGCTAATTGCGGCCTTGCAACCTAACATCCCTGTTTTCTTCAAATCTAAGACATAATTTGAGAAATGGTTCTACTTCTTAAAGATCTCAAAAACCACTGTGTCCAAGAAGTACCTTATCATGCCAAGTTTATGTCGAAGGTGCGGCTCATGTAAGCCTTTAATCTTGCAATCTCATCAACATCATCACTAGTGACCACAGTATTCTAAACATTTACTATGATCTGGCTTACTTTCTCACCCTTTATTACAAAATGTATGTGATCAAAAGCACACCTTTTGTAGCCAAATGAAACTATGGCCTTACCGAACTTCTCAAAAAATGCCCTCAGGGATTGCTTCAATCTATACAAGGCTTTCTTCGATCAGCATACTTTATGTGACTCCCCTTTCCTTCCAAATATAGGTGCTTTCTCTGTATACATCTCCTCGTGCGAGTCCCCATGCAAGAAGGCATTTTTCACATCTAACTGATACAATGGCCATGATCTCTTTGTAGCCAAGAAAAGTAAGATTCTAATAGAAATGACCTTTGCCTCCATTGAGAGGGTCTTGCTATATGCTATTCCCTTTGTTTGTGTGAATCCTCTTACCACTAACCTTGCTTTATATCTCTCGATCTCCCCACTTGGATGGAATTTCATTATGTGTACTCATTTACCTTTAGATCCCACAACTCATTTTCCAGTAGGTAAATCAACAATCTCCCATGTCTCATTCTTTTCAAGTGCACTTACCTCCTCCATCATCGCCCTCTTCTAGTGAGAGGCACACAGGGCTTCATTTCTAGTCCTTGGTATAGATACCGAATTACAAGTGGATATAAAGGCATTGTAGGAGGATGACAATTTTGGATAGGATATATGGTAGTTCAAAGAGGGTTAGTACAAGCTCTTTTTCCACTTTCCTGACTGCAATCGTAAGATCATGATAAGAAATGTCAGGGTTAGTTTCACTCTCTTCATCTTGAGGCATATTAACATTTCCCAATTCAAGGGAAAGATCCTTACTCTTATCAAGAGGAACACAAGGGACAACTAGTCCTATCTTACCTCGTCTTGTCAGTATGTCTTCCACTAATTGGTCTTGACCGCATCTTCCCCCGGAGGAGTAGTAGCATTGTTTTCTCTATAGGCATATGACATAGAGATTCTAAAAGATGATTGATCACTTGACTGAGGTTGTTCTTGTTGATGATTTGAGGTTTTCATTGGTTCATGATAATCAAGTTGATTTGAAAATCAAGCAACATCCATAGAGATATACTTTCTTTTGTGATGGGTACAAAGAATTTTTTGATGTCAGATAACCAGTGAAGACACATCTCACAACTCTAGGATCCAATTTCTCATGAGAGGTCTTGGTTACATAGAAATAACGCACACACCCCCAAAAATGGAAGATATAGATCAAGAATCTATTAACATATTTACGAATCCCAATCCTTGAAATATAGCATCCCGCTGTTCTTTACTACCCTGGACTTCGATATATTTAGAAATTTGGTAGAAGAATAAATTTTAGCATTAGGATTTCACACTCATATAGGTCTCTTTTAATACCATGGAAAGCATCCCTATTAATCATGTAAACCTAGGTTAACACTACTTTAGACCATAAAGACTTTTGAAGATTCATCTCAAAGGAAGGATAAAATGAACCTCATCCTTAGATATTTGTTCATAAACAATAGTAAGATGAGAGAAAGAATCTAAAAAAGTCACAAAATCATTATAACCTGATAAAGAAAGAGTAGGGGAAGGCCCTCGTACATTAGAGTGAACTAACTAAAATAGTACACTATGATGACTCTCATTATAGGAATATTACTTCAGAATATACTTAGCCCTCTTACATACATAAGACTGCAACTCAGATACACCTGATTTAGATAAACTAGGAACTAAGACTTACATCTTTTACCCATGAAGATGCGTTAATCTACGATTCCATAACTCAACTTTATTATAAGAAGAAGCATTCAGGGCCTATGTGGAGGACATAAGACCAAAAGTCTCAAGGATGTTTTGTAGAGCCCTTTTTCCTCACGTTCACTCCTAAGGATCCCCCATCCTGGGGTCCTGAAAAAGACACCGATTAGAGTTGAAAGTTACACTGAAGTTCAAATTTTTTTTGTTAAAGAGTGAAAGCCACTTGACTTTAAGGAGAGGAGCTCACAAAAAAGAGATTAAAGATGGAACATTAAAAAGAGAATTCAAGGGTAAGGACGAGATGGTTTTCTTTCACAGTCTCACTCCCAACAATGGGAGTAGTAGAGCCATCAACATGTTTTAGCTTACCCAATGATGTTGAGGGGTAAGTGAAGAGAAAATGGTACTCATACCAGAGCAGTGATCAATAGCACCACTATCAATGATACATTGTCTATTAATCGAGGCTAGAAGGGTAGAATTGTTTTTACCTCTTTCCAAAAAAAGAGACTGAGATGACGAAGTGGATGCGCCTTGATTTCCTCCAACTCCTTACTTAATGTCGCAACTGCCTTTAGAAGAGTAAGCCTTCATATAATACTCGACTTGTATGTGTTAAGCATATAACCTTTCATCACATTCAGTCGACTTTCAATTCAATTTCTGTGGAAGAGAAAGATATAGTTTATAGACAGAAGAAACCTAGTTTTGAGTTTTAATAAGGACCTAAAGAAGACTGGAGAACTGAGCATTCACAAGACATCTTTGATTCTCATCATAATACACTCTTGTAGTAAGTGGGTGGTTGAGAAACACGTATTATTGGAAGGGGGCAGAAGGCAATGGATACCGTTCTCGCAACCGAGCCTAAAGTTGGTAGGTCAAATCCCTCTGTCCAAGTGATTGAGTTGAAGCTTTGGGCATAGAGCAGAGCGAACCCCGTGAGAGGAGTAGAGTCCATCAACATTAAGTCCCAAAATAGAGTTTCTATTCAAATTCCTACTCAACACAGTGCCTTAAGAAGAATTCAAACCTGGTTACTAGCGAAAGTAGCACGACAAAGAGCAAAGCGGAACATTCACAAAGAAATGGTTTAAGCAGAAGGGAAGGCACAACGGTTAGCAACTGCATAAGGAGTGATCCCTCTCTTATTTTCCCTTTCTTTAAGATAAGAAAAGAGACAATAAGTGCGTCAGCATTGAAGATTCCGCTTTTGGCAGATGTTAGGCACGTGATACCGTATGCAAGTCCGCACCTATATAGTGAGGGTGCATTAAGGTGAGTTGATGAGCTAATACAATTGGCTTACTTTTCATATGTATATGGAGGCAACCTGTCATTAAGCACTGGGGCCAGCAAGAAAGGAATAAGACTGAATGTTGATATATACCATCTGTCAGCTAACCTTTCCAAATAATGCTTCTCAATCAAGCTAGAAAGAGACTAAGAAAGTGTTGTCCTAATGAAATGGCAGATACTTTAGTATAAAATTCATTCCTAACCACCGCTTCCTTTTTAAGACTAAAAGCTAGTAGTGAAACTTCTATTCTGCTGCCCAATCTAGTAAGAGCCTCTAAATCTATGTTTGGCGTAATCAATATAATAGTTGGGCTTGACTTTACTGAAGAAAAAAGGGCAAAGTCTCAACTACAAGACTACTACTATACCAAACGCACTCCAAGAGTGGATTAGTTGAGTAACCAGACTTATACTCTAAATGGGACCAGTATTATCAGACGAAACGAAAGTAGCAAAAACCATAAGAGAAGAAAAGTTCATAAAAGGTTGGGAAATAGTATGCCCGGTTCACCAAGTTCTACAACTACAGGTCCCAATCATGGTCAAAAGAAGAGTTTGATCCTAGCTCAGAAGGAACACTAGCTATATGCTTAACACATGCAAGTCGAATGTTATTTTTGTGAAGATTGGCAAAAGGAAAAGAGGATATTAGCTAAAGGTAGCTTGTCTCTTACAGGTGGTGAAAAGAGTTGAGAACAAAGTGGCAAACAAATTCATAACGCGTGGGAATTTGTCAATCAGTTCGGGCCTGATCTTGAAGAAAGCTAAAAAGTGTTATTTGACGAGCCTGCGTAGTATTAGGTAGTTTTTCAGGTAAAGGCTGACCAAGCCAATGATGCTTAGCTGGTCTTTTCGAATGATCAGCCACACTGGGACTAAGACACAGCCCGAACTCCCACGTGTGGCAGCAGTGGGGAATCTTGGACAATGGACGAAAGCCCAATCCAGCAATATCGCATGAGTGAAGAAGGGAAATGCCGCTTGTAAAGCTCTTTTGTTGAGTGCGCAATCATGAAAGGACTCAAGGAAGAAGCCTCAACTAACTCCGTGCCAACAGTCGCAGTAAGACAGGAGGGCAAGTGTTCTTCGAAATGACTGGGCATGAAGGGCACGTAGGCGGTGAATCGAGTTGAAAGTGAATGCTACAAAAAACTAGTGGAATGCTCGAAAAACCAATTCACTTGAATGAGATAGAAGACAGTGAAATTTTGTGTGTATGGGTGAAATTCGTAGATCTACGAAGGAACACAAAAAGCGAAGCTGCTCTCTAGGTCCCTACCGACGCTGGGGTGCAAAAGCATAGGGAGAAAACAAGATTAGATACCCTGGTAGTCCATGCCATAAACGATGAGTGTTTCCCTTGGTCTATGCGGATCAGGGGCCCAGCTAACGCGTGAAACACTCCGCCTAGGGAGGATGGTCGCAAGACCAAAACTTAAAGAAATTGACGGGGCCCGCACAAGTGGTGGAGCATGTTGTTTAATTCGATACAATGTGCAAAACCTTACCAGCCCTTGACATATAAATAAGAAAACTTGTCCTTAATGGGATGGTACTTACTTTCATATAGGTAATGCATGGATGTCGTCAGCACGTGTCATGAGATATTTGGTCAAGTCCTATAACGAGCGAAACCCTCATATTATGTTGTAGAGACATACGCCTAAGGAGAATGGCTTTACAACCGAAGTGAGCTACGAAGTCGAGTGACATGCCAGCCCTACTAATTGAGTGCCAACACCTAGTTTTCCTGTCAGTAAGAAGGTGGCCGACACCTTTCAAAGCACTTTCTCTTTCTAGTTAGCGTTGTTTTTTTATTGCAACTAGCACGCTTGACTAATAAGATAGAAAGGGACTTTCTTGCTTTTTAAGTAAAATAATATTTTTGGCCTTATCTTGCAGGTGACGACGACGTCGAGTTCACAGTAGAGAATGACTCAGTATTCAGGCCAGCCACCCAGTGGTGTGGTACGTAGTGGGCCCTGCCTAAACAAATAGCTCTAAATCAAACAAAAAGGTGCATGCCGCAATCACGAAGGACTGCTAGTGATATACTGGAGGAAGGTGGGGATGACGTTAAGTCAGCATAGCCCTTATGGGCTTGGCCACACACGTGCTACAATTGTAATTATAATGGGGAGCAAGGCTGTAAGACAACGCGAAACTGGAAAGATTGCCTTAGTTTGGATTGTTCTCTGCAACTCAGGAACATGAAGTTATAATTGCTAGTAATCGCGGATTAGCATGCCGTGGTGAATATGTACCCGGGCCCTATACATCAACTGTCACACCTTAGGGATTGGTTTCACCCGAAGCATCGGACCAATGATCACCCATGACTTCTATTGCACACTAGTGCCACAAAGGCGTTTAGTGGTCTTATTGGGGTATACTACGTTGGGGTCTTCGACTAGGTGAAGTTTTAACAAGGTAGCCGTTAGGGAACCAGTGGTTGGATTGAATCTTTCGCGATGATGCACTCTTCCCCCAACTTTCCAACATAGAGGGCTAGCTTGCTTCCACTGGTGGCGGGCAGGCGATGTGTTCAAAGGATACGTAGCTGGGGGCGAGTCCAAAATCCAATTGTTCCATTTTCCTTCTTGTTCATCAATCGGAAATCAAGACAAATCGGGTACTATAGTAAGACGTAAAAACACCCGATCCCATTTCGACCTCGCTATGTGAAATCGTCTTGCGCCATATGTACTGAGATTGTGCGGGAGACATGGTCTAAGCCAGGTGAAAAAATGAAGAAAAAAAGTTTATGATGTCAAAGCACACCAGTCAACACTGTACTATAGCACTTATACCTGTGAGTTGGCAAAATAATATCGTATGTTAATAAAAGACCTGAGTTGAAGCAGTGAATTGCATTCTGACAGGCTCAGGAATTCTTGTTTCTTTTCTTTGTTCCTTTTTTCGTCAAACTTGCCTATCTCACATGTTTTTTCTAGTTTTATTTCTTTCCTATTCTAATATCTTTCCCACTTTAGAAGGGGAAAATTTGAGTTGAACATTTCCAGTAATTTTGCATGTTTCTCTATCTTTTTTATTTTCGCTCTTTTACGACTAAAGAAGAAAAAGAGGTGAAGTGGCTTTTGATAATGAGCTTTTTTCCTTCGGTGTTAGTGACCCTCTTTCTAAAAAACCTCATAAGTCTCGATGGTCTTTTATTCATCATAGTTCCTTTTTTTCTTTATTTTGTGTCCTCTATTTGAGGACGTTCTTCCTTTAGCCATCCTTATATTCTACTCATTAGAACAGTGACTGGCGCAATGAGTTTTTTTCATCTATTTCAGCTAATAGCCTACTTCGTCTCGTTCTTCTTTTTAGAAGCTCACCCCAAAAAGTCTATTTATCCCCTCATTCTACTTATGTTATATTTTTTTATTCTAGGATAAATGCATTATGGTTCAGATTTTCTGCATGAAACGGCACGACTACTTGACCTTGTAGCTTGCATAATTTTCCTTTGCTTTAGAAAACGTGGCAAGATTGGGTTTCTTTTTTGCATTTTTGCTTTATTTGATTTCAAGTACGTGTTTATGAGTGATTTCCATAGCGTCGGCACCGGGTGGGGAGAAGATATCTTGCCCCATTCCCTTCCTTTTTCTTTTCTGTCATATATTTCTCTTTTTTGGTTTCTTCATTTTTTAGAGAAATATCTTACTGGCAAAACAACCCCTAGTCCCCTTACTTTTTGGGGCATTATTGTACGTTTTGCCATATTTTCCAAACCTGGAGTGGCTAGAGGGGTGGATCAAGGGACTCGACCTCTTTCTTCTCCTATTAGGACTTGTTCTCTTCATTTGTAGGGAAGAAAATGAATGACGAGAATAATTAAAAAATCCGGGGGAGAGCGAGGTCTATGGTAAGGCACTAGAGAAGCATAGGCACTAAGACACCTTTTCTTACTGGTGGATAAAGTTTAAATAGGGGAGTTGGCTGATAAAGATGGAAAGTAAAGATCTAAAGGCGGAAGCTAACATGGTATATGCGTGAGTTCTAAGGAATTTATTCGGTATCTCGGGATTTGTTACAATTTTTTGATTTGGCTAGAGTGGGACCAAAGTAAGAAGTTTCACTTTCGTTTTCACGTAGTGAAAGGTAGGCCCTTGTATCATGGTTAGTTTTTTCTATGATAAGGGAAAGAGGGAGATGTGAGGAGGTTCCCCTTCAAGCAGACTACTTTACTAGCTCGAATTCATTCAAAGTACAAGAACTGAATTAACAAAAGGGCTCAAACTACAATATTCTAAGACCTTCTTAACTTAGTCTGGGATGTAGGTTCTGTTGACAACAACCCTTAATAAGGTTGTTTGATCCCAAAGGGAAAAGTAATCGGTGAGTTATATGCCTGGTAAGAACCTTTTCAACTTGGAAGCTTTTACTAAAAATGACTTCAACTTTTTCACTGAGATTGGTTGTGGCATATAGAGCATCGGTTTTGGTTTAGCTGAGTCTACATTCATGCCTTGCCAATTCACCAAATACCCATGAAATTTCACATATGTTACTCTGAATGCGCATTTTATTAGGTTCTCATCTTCAGCTTGTATTTTCTACATCTCTGTAGGACTCGAAGAAGCACTTCCACATGATCTTTCTTTTCCTAAGATTTCACTACTATGTCATTAATGCAATCCTCCAATTCCTCATGTATCATATCATGAAAAATAACAGTCATAGTATGTTGATAAGTAGAACCAACATTCTTTAGATCAAAAGGCATCACTGCGTAATAGTTGTTACCTTTGGTAGTTCAGAAGGCAGTCTTTTCCGCATCCATAAGGTTCATCTTGATTTGGTTATAGCCGCTATACTCATCCATGAATGAGAACATCACATGCCAAGCTGTTGTGTGTATGAGCAGATCAAAGTGAAGTCATTTTTCAGACAAGCTTTGCTAATCCGTGGACTAAGGGATGTAGGCCTAAGAAAACCTGAAATTAAGTTCTCGATGGGAAGCCTGACTATTCATGTCAGTAGGTGAACGAAGTCGATCTCGGGATGGAAGCCCAAGCTGCTATACTGGTATGGGTAGGATTTTCACATGCTTAGCTCACCATTGTCATGGATCGGGCTATCTGGTTCAGCTAGGGCGCTTGAGAGCAAAACGACTTCCCCAGTTTAGATCGATTTTTCATTAGTTAAGCCCCACTGACTGTGAAGCCCACACAATGTCACAAACATAAGATATGAAGAAAGTGAAGATAGTAGTATCAGAAACATTATAGGTTTCATTACTATGGTAGATCGAACCATCACTTCGGGTCGAAGCTAGGTTTCATTAGAGAGGACTTAGTCTCGTTCCCATAGTTGCCCCCCAAGTATTGGGTTTCACCTCATCCCTGTAATATAAAAAACCAGAGGCCCGATTCCCAAGGCATAGCCAATCAAGACCCCATGGCTCAGTAGGGGGACAATAGCAAAAAATCCCTTTGCTAGATAATATGCTTTTGGTTGACCTGTGCCTGTTTAAATCTCTAGGTTCCGAGTGAATATCACTCATTTCGAGCATTTAGACTAGAGAGCACTTAACGGGATATGGTCAATATCATGTTGCGAGCAGGGCGGTAAGGAAACAGGGGGGAAGGAAGTGAAAGTCAAGACTTAGGACTTTCCCAGAGCAGAGTAATAGGAAATACAGAAGAAGAAAGAAATGACTAAAAAATAAACTCCAGGAAAGGCAATTTTTCGAGATGATGCCCTTAGAACTTCAACCTTTATCCAATCAACTAGATCTCAATCTAGAACTCCTACTTGATATTAAGCTTTCCCCCCCCCCCCGATTCAAAAGGTACTAGGAGGGATGTAAGAGATTCAGAGATTGCACCACATTCAATTGAAAGGAACTTCAAAGAGGACTACGTTCCTCGCCTTGATGGATTTGACTTTCCCAACTTACTACTAGTACACTCAAAGAGGAGAATACATATGACTAAAAGCCTATAAAAAAGATCCACCACTAAGGAAAAGCACTATTCGAGGCACTAGGATATAGGGGAATGACTCCATTTTTGGTAAGGTTTCCTGCTATTCAACCAAGAATCTAACCTATCAACAGAAAAAACAAGGGATGTTGATTCATTTGAAACAGGTACTCGTATTTTTACGAGTAGTAAGAGGGCTTCATTCTTCTCCTTAACTTTAGAGTTTTCACAGCTTTCTTTCACTCCGGGTAAGCATCCTAAAAGGCTAGCTCGATAAATAAAGGGATATTAAAGGGGCTATTTTCTCATGCTTTCTAACTAGCTTACTTACTCACCTCCTTTAATACAACAGTGTACGTGAGAAGGGACAAGGCAGGATGGATGGCCTAGGAACTATGCAACTACAGCCTACTAGCTAGACCCTATTTGCATTCGCTTAGATTAACATTCATGGGACGAAATTACTTAAAGTAGTATTATGAAGTTAGGGACTTCTGATACAATTCCAAAATACACTACTATTATAATAACAACATGGATAAAGTAAGGGAGAATAACTACTCTCGAGTACAACCAACCTTTCTTCTATCAATACGCTCGTCCCTTTTGACATAATGAAGCCTTTCTTTCCATGAAGTGTGATCGAGTTCTTTCCTTTCCTTCTTTTAAGGAATAATAAAGATGAGCTGGAAGGGAAAGAAGGATCACAACGACCGACGTAATTGATTTAACATTCTGGTTAGGATTTATCAGTCTGGTTAAAAGTTTGCCTAAGGGCTCCGTGCGCTTATAGTCTTTATACTCTCTGCCCTTGTCGGGCCTGGCTCTGCAGTGCCTTATTTGATTAGTGGGGCATCATGAATAGGGTTTAGTCTTCTTTTTTCTTTTCCGAGAGATCGTGTTCTTCCTACTGCCCTGCCATAAGAGCATTGAGGCTGTCACAGGTCAACAACAAGGGGTTTGATTTCTGACTCCATACTTTCTTTTGACTGACGTGCCCTCTCAACATTGGCGCCCTCAGATTTAAGGGAAGACAAGAACATAGTTTCCCTAAAAGAAGGGCTAGTCCATTTAAGCGCAGGATACCACCTAATGTTGGAGTACATAGACTAAGTAGTGTCTTTGGGGTTTATCAGAAATAAGGTAAGGTAAGAATGGTTTCAACTAACATATAGGCACGATTGAGCACCGAGTCCTTAGCAAGTGTGTAAGAGAAGGATGTTGTCGATGCTTATTGCTCATGACGACCCTGGCACTACTTAAGGAGACTAATCACCTTTGATAGAAGTTCGTGGGCTGCTGAAAGAAATTAACCAAATCAAACGCCTTTCGAAATGATCTGGTACAACAATTTATAGGGATTTTCTCATAAATGTTCTGTCAGGCCTAGATCGAAAGGTATCCCCAGCCGATAGTGAAAAATATCATCATCAATGATTATCCAAAATCACATGTCAATTCCTACAGAGCAGGGGGTATATCAAAGCATACATCATAATTCAGGGCATCCTAAGTCAATGCCAAAAGTTTTTAATGGTCAAAACGAAACACTTGACCCTCAAGCTACTAATCCAATGAGTTGATAAACGAATCACTTTCTTGATCCCGTACCATACACTAAGGGGACCCCTCTTTTTGAGCTGACGCTTGAGAAAGCTGGCTTGCATAACATAACGAGTGAAGCACGTAGTTCCTTTAAGTGCGAGAGCGTGTGGTACTACTACATCATAAAAAGAGGTGACAAAGCACAACTAGTGTAACATAAGGGAAAGCAGCTAGTGCGAAAGTAGCCGCCCCTCTTTGATTGTGCACACCCCCGCCACCAGGCACCTAATCAAAGTAGCACCTTCCTGCCCGAGAAATTCAAAGCCCTATTTCTTCTTTCATTCTCAATGTACCCAAGATTGATGTCAGTTTCTTCCTCTGGGTCTACCCACTTGATCGCTCTTCTTGTTCATTTTTTCTATTTTTAGATCGGGAACATTAGGATGTGACTCTCATTATGGGCTCGCTTTCCTGGGGTGGGAAAGGCTCGCGGGCTGGGCGCAGACTAATCTTGGATCCTTAAAGCTAAAAGAGGAACGACTGACCATATCAGCAGTGAAATCCTCAACTAAAAAAATACGAGTTGTGAGGGGGTTTCCTTAGTGGGTACATATGATAATATTCAAATAATAGACTTCTTTTTCGGGTTCCTTTAGTTGTCTCTATGACCATGAATAAGGGGGTTGCCCTAGCGGGCTATGATTTCATAAAAACAGTTGTGAAACTGAAATGACATTCAAGTTTTCTGTATACTGCTTTATATTCAAAGACTGTACAGTTTCCCTTTAGCATTATTACGCTGGCTATTATTTTAAGAATGACACCATGTCTATTCCAGTTTCATTGACCCTATGTGGAATTCCCAAGATCATACCAACGGTATTACAAAGACACATAATGACAAAATCTGATCATGGTGATTGTTTGGTCAAGATATATCTATCTTGGTTTGGATTATCAAAATAGATTGCGGTGGCTCCTAATGTTAAAAAAGTGACTTTCCAATCAATTGCCACCCTCACTCAGATATTGATAGTGTCCGTAAAGTTCTTGGAGAAATGAAAACTTCTTTCAAGAAGCTTCGACCAATGTATCCTCCATATCTCCAATCCATACCTTTTGAAACAGGTATAACTTGAAACCTACTTGGAAAAGAACTCCATTACTCGACCACTTTGTCCGCTGGATTCAATATTCAATGGATGATGTTGTAGATGGAGCAACGGCTAAATATATTAAAGAACACAATATATTTGTGAACTTAAGTATAAGAAAGCAACATTCATTTTTTATGTGAATAAAATGCATTCCATTTAAGATGGGTTCTTTCCCCCTTGTATTCTTTTGTCTCAAATAATTTTATACCGATTTGATTATAATAATGCCAGTTTTGCTAATGAATCCCTTGATTTATATGAAAAACAACTAGGACCCCTTTTCTCCAGTTCATTAGGGGCCTACCAAGGAGTTCCATTAGTGACTGGTAGATTGGCTCCGGCCATTGAAGGTGGTGGGAAGCGTAGGACCATTGCTATATGTAATTATATAAAACAAAGATTTCTGCATCCCGTCCATATTTGGGCTATGATTGTACTTTTATGTCTTAAGACTGATGGCACATTCAACCAAGAACGTCCATTGCAGTATGTAAGACTTAAAAAAACGAAGTCTTGTTACTGTTTTGATTTGAAATCAGCAACATACCATTGGCCATTCAGTGTTATATACACCTTAATCGAAATAATTTGGGGTAGTACTTTAGCATCTTCAGTAGTCAACATTGGGTCTTAACACTTTCTTCGTGTCACCTCATATGGTGAAGAAGATTAGTGAAGTAGCCTTTCTTACTGGACAACTGTTAGGTTACTATGCTTCATAGTCACTGTTCTCACTGTCCCATCACTATATAGTGTGGTTGGAGGCGTTGAAGGCGTATCTTCTACGAAGCACCCTATTTGTTGATTATGCCATTCTTGGTGATGATATACTTTTCACCGACAAGAAGGTGGCCAATTAGTACAGTAGGTTATTGGATAGACTCAGTGTTACCATTTCATTTGCTAAATCAATAGTATTTGAAAATGGAATAATTGAGTTTGCTAAGAGGTTTTGGATACGAGATATGCAAAAAGATATCTCTCCCATCACTCTCAAAGCTTTAACCTGCTGTAGGTTATAGGGTCCATTCTCGCCTGATGTCTAATCAATCACCACGATGGGAAAGACTAAAGGCGGCTGCTTGTAAACCAAATATGTCAAATAAACTACCTTTTAAATTTTTGATTGGAAGGTTTGGAACCCTTAATCCTTATTTGAAGGAGAAAATAATAGATTATCTGCGTGAGGCTTTAAAGCCTAAGCAGATACAAATCTTTCCAAAAAATTTGGTATTTGATGGTGAACGAGAAATCCTTGAGCGGATTGTTATCCTTAATTGGATGAAATAGTGGTTGACTTGGCTTTCTTAGAATCATACTGTAGCACTATCACCAGATGTGACCATTGATCAACAATTTGATTTTCCTATGTATTCAAATTCTTGGAAACGCTTAAACAAAGATTATAAATTAATCAAGTTTTAGTACGTTTAGAAGTGTTACAATATAGGATTAGTTTTGAACCTTTCAACTAAAACTAGGTGGTTGTTTAGTCCACCAACTCTCAGTTTTATATTGTTTGATCAATAGGTATTTGGTGGTATTCATGACAATGATCTCCTTATCAGTCCTAAGGATTTACCATCCTTTTGGAAAATGGATGTAGATGATAAGTATTTAAGCACATCTAAGCACACAAACCCTTTTGGTGAAATTCCACAAGGAAGGGTGACCAAGAGGGAAATTATGGTTGCAGTCTGGTTAACTGCTTCCACAAACGCCTAGCCTGCTGATAGGTATTATAAAATAGAAAAATCAGGATCTGTGAGATATGGATATGAAATTGGATATGCTCGAACCAGACCGCATCTCAATTTGTACATGGATAATTTCTTGTATTACCCTAAAGAGTCTTACTCATATCAAGGGCATTTTGTTGTTGAAAGACAGTCATCAGTCTAGCTCGTCATGAATCGATCATGACCTTAGGTGGAATTGGTCTTGTTAGAAAGAACGAAAGATATCGGCAAGCACAGAGCACCCGTCAAAAGGAATTCCGTAGAGTGTTCTAACCCCAGGGTAATCCTTGGAACTTTATCCATGCCCGACAAAGAGAACTTGGTTTGAATTGGGGTAGCTAGCTACCATCTCGTCTAACTAATGTATTGATGTAATTCCATGAAAATATGGCTACCCGACGAACATGAGGTCCCACTCACTATCATGTCCAGACAAAAAGGGACCGCTAGCCTAGAGAATCAAATAGGGAATAGGCCCTGAGTTCACCTGCTTTCCCAAAGATGAAGGGGAAGAAAGGGATGCAAGAGATAGAGTAACCAGAGGGGGCATGAAATGAACCCGGAAGGGAAACCACAAGAACAGGAGTGGAGAGAAATCGAAAGAGGAAAGGTGTTTTCCCATTTGATTGAGCCCGTACTTTGACTAAGAAAAGTGGAAGTTCCTACCATTGGAACATTGACATATGATCTTTCTGGATTAGGGAGCAAAGTATGAACCTGAAACCAATATGAAAGAAAGTCATCAAGAAAGATAGCAAGTGTTAAGTGTAGGTCTCGATTCTATTACTGGGATTTAGAACATGAAAGGAAGAAGTAATAAAGAATGTTACCACCCCAAATCTCATTGTTCAGGTCTTTAGGATCACCTGATAATCATCTAATCAAACAAATTTCATGACCTAATGGACTTTAGGACTAAAGCAGAGAAAGAGATGTCCTTATGAGAGGACCAATCCACTCGAACAAAGTTAGATTAGTGGAATGCAACTTGTTGAGCGACGAGCTTCAATATGAGCTTCGAGAAAAGCATGCAAAGCATGCTAACCTAACTCAATGAAGGAGACTTCTAGCACTAACTCAGACACTCACGTGGGTGGTTGAGTAGTGAGTTGATTTGATCAGAAAAGTAGTATACCTCCGACTGAATCAATATCGCATTCTCCTTTGCTGCTAGGAAGGAAAGCGCCATGGATAAGAAAGAAACATTTCTGAGTAAGCAGCTTATGAAGTCTTATCTTGTACCTAGACCATCAGCTTATATCTTCGGCTTAGATGGAAAACCCTCCTATCGCTAAAAAGCGAGGTTTTCACCAACACTTGAACTAGTAGCCACTTTCATATATAGGGCTTTCGACTTGTTCGTGTAAGTATCATTGAAAGCAATACCCTGAAAACTCTAAAAAAAGAGATTGAATACAAGGTTAGTTCACTTATTTCATGCATTATGTTACGTCATTCATTAAAGTGCTTTCTATAAGTCTTTAATTTAAGGACATTTTATAGAAGAGAAAAAGTTCTGCATTTCCTGATTCTTGATAGCAGGAGAAATAGAGTCTTTTTTTGGCGACTGAAGCAGAGCTGAAGTAGATTCTTTCAATTAAGATTCGCCCAAAAAAATTACAAATAGTAGCCCTCGACCCCCTTAGGGTATGGTCAACCAGATTGTAGATGTAGGAACGGGGCATGCCTATGAACCAAACTGCTTAACCAAAGCGTCTCCTATTGGTTGTTGATAGGTGTTGGTCCGGTTCACCTATGTTAGTTTGAACTTGATGGGTCATTCGTTCGTGTGGAGAATCTCTCCCAAACTCTTAGTTGATCCGATGTGTCATAGATAGAATGGAGTAGACTATACACCGACCCACATTAAAAGCTTTTTTTTCTTATGAGATTTCGATTGAATAGCAAACAATGATTATTTGTAACACCATCTACTGTCCCACCAACTAAACAGTGGGTTCATGCCACACAGAAACCGTGAGTTGAGAAGGAGCCTGTAGGAGAGAGTCTAGCATAATAGAAATCATCTAAGCTGAGAAGGGCCGAAAAATGAAGGATGCTGAGGAAGAAGGTAATGGAATGGAAAATACAGACTGAAGCAGAGAAGAAACAGAATGTTGGTCTGATGGTAAAGTATCTAGTAGAAGGTAAGCCTGGGAAAGACCACAAGAAACTAAAGAAGGGATAAACCTCGTTAATGGAGTTTTTTGAAGAGGTTTCTTTCAGAAGGCTTGGTTCCGGAAGATAACCTGATCGAGGGAGACTTGAAAGTTTGTGAGTCACGCAGTCAGACCCAATCAGAATGAATCTTTGGAAAGAGATGTGGTGGATACTAAGTAAGCTTGCCATGAGGTAGTGATGCCAAAAGTTCATCGAGGGGGTTATCTGAAAAAGGTTATTCTCATTATCACTAACAGTCTAACCAAGCAACTATGTATTGGAGCTTACCTGTTATCCAGGTCTGTTATTAGGATAGGACAGAAGTCTAGGTTACTGTACTGCGGTTTATATCTTAAACAGTGTGTTTCTTCCCTTTAGAGTGGATAGTTCAAGCTCTTCTAGTCTTTCCCAACTTGAAAACCAGCCAAGCCATTACTCAAAAGTCTTACTTAAAGAAATGAGGCATGGATCAAGGAATGAAAAAGTCTTTGGATGAATGAATTTGGGTATCAAAGTTTTACTGTTCACTCTATCTTTTGATGCCGCTACCACATTGGAGAGATATCCGGAAGTAATGACAGGTATTATAAAGCTAAACCTAGGATTCTACATAGCCTTTAAGTTAACAAAGGACGAAAGGCTTGCCTAGATCTCGTAATCTATCTGCCATAGATGCTTTCTTTCTTTTTACTATGCAAGCAAGCCGGGGAGTGAGGAAAGCAGAAGTGGGATAGGAATAAACTAGTAGTAAGAAAAAGGATACCAAGCATTCCAGGCATTCCTCTTATTGAAGGAATCAGCGAATGAAGACAAGAGCGAATTTTTAAGGGTGAAGTTTTATTCTTCATCAAGAATGAGAGATCCGTCTATGAACAATAGAAAAAGGATATACCATCGAATCAGATCACAGAGAAGTCTCAGTCTTGTTCCACACCTACGACAAGGAAGAGGCAATGAAATTGATGAATGAATGTGGTATTCTTTTCTCGCCTAGTTCTTCCGCATGAATACCATATAATAACAAAAGAAGACCAATTTGCCTGAGTTAGGGATAGTGCACTAGAATGAATAGATTCTTATTGAATCCTCTATGAGCGAGTGTACTCCTTATTTTCCTTACTATGGAGATCGTTCTTAGGATAGCTTGTGGCTAGTTAATATATACTATCATATTCATATTATTAGCTCTATATTGTTTAAGACGAACATGATTATGAGCCGTGCCAGGTTAAAAGTCTTGAATCCGCTCTTACGGGTCTCATATCTGTTGCTCGAGTGAAAGTGGGAATTCAGTAGGATTAGAGAATGCCTGCTTCTGGTTCTTAGATGAGGAAAACAATCTAATCAGTGCGGTCAATCCACCCTTCTGATGTGCGGGGGTCTAGAGTACGATAGAATGAGTTACGAAGGGGTAAGGTTTCATCCCAATAGGATAAGGGCTGGCTAATTTCTGGGTGTACTCATATTGAAAACACCTGACTGAATATTCTAATTTGACTTTGCCGGTACAACTGTAGTGGTTCTGTTGATGGGTATGATATAGTGAGTGGATTCAAATCATACACTAAAGGATAATAAAAAGTGCTTTCCCATTAAGAGATAGACAGAAGGTAGGAGATCCAGCTACGATAGCAGTTCAGGGGACACGTGGCAGCCCTTAATTCGCCTTCAATGAACATTGGATCTTTAGAAAACATAAAACATTAAATATCCTCATTTATTCCACATCATCCTTAGTGCACTGCTATCCATATAAGTGCTCTATGCCATTCTTTCTTTTCATGGCATTCATTGGTTCTCAAGATGAAAAAGAGTAATAGTAGTATTCATTTCCCTCCCACAATCGAGACCATAGGCTGAGGATAGACACCATTACATCTCATGATGCCCTTATTGGAAAACTCTTTGATTCGATTCACACAGTTAGAGATCCTGGCCCCCTTCCTTAAAAGCTCCTGGTGTTATGACTGACACTGGTAATTTATGTCGGATCAACATTAGGATTAAAATAAACTGCAGAAGCAACTAAGTCAACGTCTATTTATCGTGGATCTACTAGCCTAGATGCTTGAATCTATTCCACCACAAACAATCGAATATACTAGTGCAAGATCTTCCGCTGCTTTTATTGTTATTGGTCTCATCTGTCACTATGCCACTTCAGCAGCTCGGACTCCCTAACCCTTTTTATCTATCGTTAGAAGTAGGGCGACGGAGTCCTTTCCTTTTTAGTGAAGGTTTTTTGATATGTGACGAGATGCTTCCTCCAGATCTAACGTCTTAATCAACTAAATTCTCATTTTTTCACCGGATCGATACAAACTTACCTATTCCTGCTCCTGCCGGATACAAGAGGGATGATGCCCAATTTCCCGACCCATTACTCATTCCTTCCCGATTCAATAGGGATTGCAATCTCGAGAGAGTGAGCAACAATTGACCTTTGACAATAGGTTGATGGCGTGGCTTGTGAGGGATAAAGTGAAATCAATCCATATTCCGCACTCCCTCTCCTCAACCTGAAAAATATATAAATTATGAATTCTTTAGAGCGACCGACAAGCCAGGCGTATAGGGATTGTCGAAGAAGTGCCTCAACGCACAACAACCACTACTTTGACTCCTTTTATGAAATTATGAACTCCACAGGACTTTATCAATTCTAACGCAACTTATCCTTTTGGGGCTGACGTAATAAAGTACGCGAGCCTCCTAACGAAGCCAACATAAACTTGATCCGAATAAAAAAATAAAAAGAAGTTTTATTATTTTGGTATACCATCCACCTGTTCTTGAACTACCAGTTCTAATCAAAGCATATAGATCCATAAATAGATTTGAATGTATAACCACTTCAGTCATGGTTGTCCTTTCTCAAAAGTATCTTTTTTTCTAGAAATATGGTCAACTAGAAATTATTATGTTCGTTATTCTTCATCCAACGATGGATAAAATGCTCCACTTTTCCATTCCCATATGAGGGCGAAAAGTTTATTAGGAACAGGTTGGCACGAAGTAATTCATCATGCTCAACCATGAGCCGATTGCTCGTTAGGGACGGTTTGTAGATAAAAAATTACCAGAAATGGAATGACAAGTGGGTCCTTATAAATGATTAAGACCTCGTAAACAACAACGCTTCTTCCCCATATAGTGTTTGAAACCCAAAGGCAATCATTCAGTGACTTGTATCTTTTTTGTATTAGGTGACCTAAGTTGTACCCTTACAACTGAGGTGGAACTCGACCTCCGAACCGTATGTGGGACGAGTTTTTCCCTCATACAGCTCGGGCTAAAGACCGAGGGATGTTTAGAAGAGATGGGGAAACCTAGCAGATGCCGGTTAGGGCGGGGATAACCTTGCTTCTTCACCAGCCTATCCCTAAAACAAAATCCAAACTTGTAGTGCTAGCGCTTCACGTTCTTTCTATTCCATCCCATTCCCGGATAGACGACTAATACTGAAATAATAAGTGAAGTAGTCATCGTCTGACCAACCGGCTCAGACACCAGACTGCCCGTGCCTGCCCATTTTGTCTCGTCTTAAATGAAATGGCTCTCTTTGTTACGCTGTTCCCCCACCCGAGTCCCATGTCTGCTTTTCTCTGCCCGCAACACAAAATGTTGGCGAAGACCACACAAGATTAGGGTCGTCCACTTCATTCTATGATGATCTCGATCTAGGCTTGCTTCTTTGGAAGCGTGTTCCCACCGCGCTCACGGCACAACTAGCCTGCTAGCGGAAGTGGGAATTCCGATTCCCTTGTCAAAGACTTGGTTGGATGTGAGATCTACTCCATGAGGAGCGGTACAGATGTAGATGATATCATCACGACAACTCTTTTCATACCACTAGGGATACTTAAAGCCATTTTGCCAACTAGTGTTACCTGTGCTATCGTGTATCTCAGTGTGGTCAGCACTGGGTGTTCCCGGGCAGCAAGGCTTACACCCATTCACATTAGCTCATCCAAAGTTCCTTACCATTTATGCACAAATTATTAAATACACCATTTTCCTATGAAGGCTAAGGAGTCAGTTGAGCATCTCAGCTGCGGGATTGAATACCCGGATCGAATTAGAGTTCACGCCACCCACCCTGAACAAAGAAGAGGTGTAGGCCACAAGTCGCACATAAGCCGCCAGATGGCAGGACAGAAGAACACTTAACTTAAAGATGAGCACTCCTCCATGTGAAATATTCATCCTCATAGGAGCTTTTTGATAGTAGTTGTGACCAACAACCATCAAATCTTCGCTTTTTGGTAAGGCTAGAGCTTCAAGCCTAATTTTAGGTGGCCTATCCTCTACAAAAGAACCGCCCAATGAAGGAGTTGTGGGGAAAGCTCTAGGCCCAAAACCTTTGACCCTTCTTTCTAAATAGGGATGCCCGAGGCACCTTATTTTCTCATTTCATCGTTGCTCATTCCCATTAGGCCAAAGTGTTTGGCATTTCCTTGTCCGCGCCCTCTCAAGTTTTGTTGATCTATCGTGTAGTAAAAAGAAGAAATTATGAAGGAATAGTAAATGGAGCACACTGCAGAAAGATTCTAAGTATTAGAAGTCCCCCTTGGATTCGAGAAGAAGGAAATGAAGAACGGGAATGAAATGAAATAAAGCATTTCTAGCTCTAGTTTCATATGAGCTTCTTACAATTATGTTTGGTAATAGAATAGGGCGGCTTGCTCTGACAAAAACTCCACTTCTTGCTCCGTCCACGAGGCGTATGAATTTCCTAGAATGTAGATAGATCCAAATTGGGAATGAAGGGATAGGTACAAGAATTATAGTACCATTGGAAAAAAGGGCACCTGTGGGAACATCTCTACTGACGTACCATTTCAATAGTATGGGTGCTGCCATGCCACGAGGCACAACCATGGAAGTAATAAAAAAGAAAAAGTTATGTAGTTGGACCATCTATTCTATTTGTTCGAGTTTTGTTTCCCTAGAGAAGATGAGAGGCTAAAAATCAAAGTGTTTGCAATACATGCCAAAAGGGTATAAGTTAAGCCGACAATTAATGGCTAGTTAAAAAACTAGGAGTGGTTTGATCCCCTATTTGATCAGATAGCTTTGAGAAAGATAAAAAGCAAACTCTCATAGTTGAAAGCCCAGCTCCAACAACTTCTTGATAAGTCAGGTGAGGTACTTTTTTTTGTTTGAATAGGAGGTCACCCTTTTTTTGGTTGAAGTAGCCACGACTTTGGTCGTAGTCAGTTTAAACCAATAAGCACAATCCACTTGTAGCCATGTTGATAAAAATGACTAAGTTTAGTGACTTTACCAATCACTAGCCATCGTATTATATGATTCTCTCACCCTATGGTAGACATTCCATTCCCCTTAGTCGTAGGTGCTCGTTCTATTTTCATTTTAATAGGCCGGGGCTCCCGAGGTACATATGGATGGCCCTTCATGAGTCTTGCGGATACAATGAAAGAAAAGATGATGGGTTTTAACATACCCTTGAACAAAAAGCCAATCCTCACCAAAGGGGGAAATAGAATAGAATAATCTACCTTCTTTTTTCCTTCCCGTTGATTCTCTCGACAAACAGGATGCAAATCCTTATAGAAAATTGCTAAGAGTTAACAATAAACCTTGGCCTCTTTGCAGGTTGTTTGATGTCCCCCTCCTTTCCGGTTCGGCCGCAGTACGACATCTAAAATCGAAGCTACGATCATATCTGATTTGATCTAGTCCTATTCGACCCAACCCCGGAATATATAATGGCTAGCCTGTTTAGTACGTATAATGGGGAGAGGGTGTTGTTCCCATTCTCTCTCTGGGCATGAGCAGGAATATCTAAAATAATAAAAAGCAAGTACATGTATATGATGTAACGACATGTTCCAAAATACGTGATCTGATTTGATATCTTCCCACAGACTGCATAACAATTCATTCTTGTGCGTAGCGTGTACGCCCATGTCTCCCAAATGATCACAGTACGGCCGCTCATCTAATATAAAATTAATGATTAGATCTCACCTCCCCTTCCCCATACCATAGCAAGAAGGGATAGCGTATCCACAAAAGAGAGAGTACGGGCCCTTGCCCAATATTAAGTTTAGACGTGGCTCGAATTCATTTATCCTATAACCTATGTTAAGCATCCTTCTTTGACAAAAAATAAAGTCTTTTTCCATGAAAATAGTTGCGACTATAAAGGGCGGGGTAGTAAGCTCTCTATTAACAATAGGAGGCTATTCATAGTAAAAAGCTACTAGACTATATGGATTCCAACTGAACTTCAACTTCTAATTGGTTGATTAATTCAAGGGTTGTGCTGAAACATAATGTTGGACGATCTCCACTTCTATATGGTTATTAAAGTCAAATAGGAGCAAACTAGGTGTAATTCAATCCTTATTCCTAGCAATGATTCCCAAAAAAGCAAAACCTCTCTAGACCGATGCCCATTGCTATGGGGGACTACACTATATAAGAGAATGACTAAGGCAATTGCCAATAGTTTCTATTGAAAGACAGGGTTGCTCTTAAAATAGGGTGCCCTCCTAATCTCATTTTGATAGGAAGAGATATTTATAATTATCCCAAGGAGGCTTACTACTCAGCTGATAGTTCAGGTGAGCCTGCCATGATCACTAAACTCACTAAACTAGCAACATATGCAAATTGAAATCATAGATTTCTATATACTTAAGAAAAATGGGATTTGTGGAGTAGGATACGAAAATGTATTTATATACAATGGAAAGCCCCTATAATCCATGGACGACTAGTGGAGTTCATAAAAGAAAGCGAAGAAAGGTCTGCGACAAAACTGTCCCCTCTTTCCATATCTCTACTTACTGGCTGGCTGCTGATAACACTGTAATAATAACAAAGCCAGATAGAGATACTATTTTCTCAGAAATGATTTAGATGTCGAGGACCCATAGAAAAATCCACCTTATTCATGCTCCGCACAGCAACTTGCCCGGTCAATATTATATGTGTATGCTAAACATGGTGATCAATTTTTGTTACCCCCTTTAAGCGTATGTGATATGATCATTCTTATCTAAAAAGAGAGGTATGCATTTTCTCCGCTTAAGTTATTAAGTATTCCCAAAAATGAGGTGATTTTTGTTTATGTTGAAACTTTATGTCAGCTAAGGACCGTGATCATAAATGGGTTGTTTGTCTAAGTGAAAGGGACATTCTCCTTTTAATCGCTCTGGCAATATGTTGAATAGTTTTTTTATGCATTCATCTATCTTTCAGGAGCAGTAGTATGGTTTTCCCAGAGATCACCATGAGTTCTTTGCAAAATTAGGTGGAGTGGGGAAGATTATAACTATTTTCATCTTTAACCTATCACCCTCAAAAGATACTATTCCTCATAAGAGAATTTTATAAAAGTTGGCACCCTTGGTGCGTGATAGCTATGTAATATCCTTAGTTTCATCCTTTTTAAAGATACCAATGACCAAAATGGAATTAATTGCTCTATTACGAATTTTGGGACTCCACACGCTGGGGTAATTATTAAGGTCTTATACAATTTGATGTTGAATGATTTTGACCGGGGATTTAAATGGCTATACCCTAGTCTTTCTTATTATTGTTTCTTCGCTGACTGTTATGTATTATTTCCATTGCTTAGTCTCTAAAGCGAGAAGTAGTTTGAAAAAGAAATAAATAGTATCCTCTTAGCGTTAGATCTTGATGGGGATATCACAACTATTCTACCTAGTGGGGGTTCTCATGTGACTCGTGATGGGCATTTGATTATTCGAAGTCGAGATTGCAGTTTCACATTGTGGAATAGTCAACATTCTTTGTTTAGTTCAATTTGTAGTCAATATATTTTATACAAAAAGAAGCCTATGCAACGATAGGAAATCTTTTTTTTAGAGAGCCAATGGCTTAAGACACACCCTAATAGAAGTTGTCACCTACTTCACTGAGTTGTGGTTCTAAAAAGAAGGTTTAGCTTGGTACATTCCATCAAGAGAAAGCCATATCTAAATATAGAAAGTAAAATAGAAATTGTGTACAGGTGCTTACACTTTCCTGAGGATTCTAAACCCGATCACCCGTAAAATAAACATCCTTGGGTCTTAAGTCTACTACTCCGTAGATTGTGTCACCTACATAAGGTGAAAAAGAATGCTTTGCATGAGCATCTCAATGACCAAGATAAAAGAAACGAGGGGAATAATCGACAAGGCGAGTGTTCTCAAAGAGAAAATCGTGATGGAAATGTGTGAGGACAATTCAAAACTCAAGATATGCAAAATAAAAAGACTCCCTAGGAGATGATCTTTGTTTTTGATCTTGATAGATTTTTTTGTCGATTGAAATAATTACGCTGGCTGATTAAATCTCTTTCCAATGCCTTTAGGGGCTGTGAAGAGAGCCCAATTCCAGGACCTCTTTAAGAATGACAAAAATGGTATAAAAAGAGGGTCTGGAGGTATATATACTATATAAATTGATGATTGTTTATCATCATTAGAACATAGATCAGTCTAGGACAAAGATGCTTCTGGAACTAGTTTTTAATAGAGTCTATCTTCGATCGAAGAAATGAACAACCGAAGTTAGACCTCCAAAGAATATGTATTCAAATCAGTTAGTATTTGACAAAGAACCTGATAGAATTTAACAAGCAGTAAGAGGAATTAATGGTTTCCAAAATGGTGTCAACCGGTAATAGAATGTAGCTTGATAACGAATGCCACAACATCCAAAATACGTGGGATGGATTTCATGGTACACTAACTTAACATTCAAGGGCAGAGAGTGCTATAGTGATCATCAATCCACTATCTAGCTCAAAATTAGCCTCACGAACTGCTAACACTACTATTCGTATAGACTTTTTTTTTGTACTATTTCATCATAGGATGTCGAAAATTGCTTCTTAGCACTACGTGGGAAGAAAATTTCTCTATTCAGCTCCCCGACTTCAATTACAAACTCTTACTTCTCAGTCTAACTTTGACTAATCCTTTAGCAGGTAAGAAATTCCTACTAACTAGACAGAAAGTAAATTTCCACTCACTACCAAAGTGCTGTCACACCTCTACTATTTTGGGACAAGGCTTTAGTCTTTATGAGGACTCACCCTAGCAAAATTCAATCCCAAGGATCAATCAAGCCTTTGAAATTATTGAAAATAGTTGTCACAGTCTGAGTTCTTGCTTTCAATGAGACTTTCTTAGCTTGTAAAACTTTCTTTCCTTCACTAGGAAAGTTATTCGGTAAGCAAGATCTTTGATTGATGTGCCTCAATAAGGTTGATCAATGGTAGCTTCTTGGAGATTTCTCTATACCTTAATTGAATTTCCCTGCTCTTAGCTCGAGTTCTTGCTTAATGATGCGTCCCTTGTTCGCACTTGGAGTGGACTAAGTGGAAATCCTTACTATGGAAGCAGACCTTGTCATTCTTCTCCTTCAACGCCAGTGGATAAGTACACTAGGGATGGAATGCTCTTTTATCATGTATGTGGATTACTTGGTCGATTACCTGATTACACTAGTCTCATTACCATCTCTTTAGCTTCCCGCCATTCCTTCTTGTTAACGTAGGAAATCTAACTCATTCTAAGGTAGAATTCTTAGAGGCTTATTTAAAGTTAAAGGTACTTCTTTAGTTAAAGCAAGGAGAGCAGAAACTGAGGGCAAAAACCTATGTTCTTATGTGGGATAGGAATAAAGTCTACTAAGATCGGAACTCAGGACCTTAGTACTATGTAACCTTAGAATAGGGATGCCACTCAGATATAGAAAATACCGCTATCTAAAGTAATATTGCAGGGGGGATGCAGAGAGCATTCTAAGATCTCAATATAAGAAGGAAATCAAACCTATAACCTCACCGCAATGGCTTATAGACTTTCTTTGTTGCGGAAAAGCTCAAGTGAAAGCTATTAGAATTGTGGGCCTCACCCATCTACTACTCGACCTTAAGTAACTACATTTAAGAGGATCTATCCAATAGCTTAATCACTTGCTTGGGTCATCTAAGAGGTAAGGCCTCCTCCAATCGACCCTAACATTCATTATTGAGCTAAAGAAGTTCCCAAGCCCTTTAAGTTTACATGATGATCCCTCTATGATGGCATTCTTCTTCCTCTCTGACTTTACGATATTATCCTTGCTAGTTTGATCTCTCGAATTAAGGTTTTCAATTGGATTGGTTATAAGTCTACCATACTCTACCATACTGCAGAGAAAAGAATGTATGTACATCCGAACATTGAGAAGGAAGGTCAAACATAATTTGATGTGAACACTTGACTGACCGGAGCATCTAACTAGCTTCAATTGAGTTTTTGGTAGGCTAGGAAGTATTTCTTTTACTCTTCTATGTCTATTAAGTGTTTTGATCCTTGTGCCAATTCTCAGCTTTTGTCTTCTCTTTTGTGTGTCGAGCGAGTTTGGAAAGAGGATTCTTGATTGGCTTTGTATGAAGAATCTTATCTTTCTAGCCTTAAGTAAGCCATAGATTATGAGTGAGCTTTCGAGGAGTAGAGATCGAGCGTCAAAATACCGGTGAATCAATTTGTCTTTATTCAATATAATTATTGAAAGGATAAAGCGGAACAGACGGTTCTCACAAACAACACCTATCCATAGCGAGAGAGATCCCTTGTCTTTTGTCGCCTACCTCTCTATAGAAATAGAATAGCACGATAAAAGCCCTAACTTGTAGCAACTATAAATATTGAATCAAGTTTCCGCTCTTTAGATTAGTCCATCCGTAGTTGAGGAATTCTAGTAAAGTTTTCCTAAATATAACCTTTCCCTTCCATAAAGAGAGTTTCTGGTTTCTTTCCTAACAAGGATGATGAGTGACAATGACATGAATTCAATACTAATAAAAAAGGTAAGCCCACCACTGAAAGAGAATGAAGAAGGTTAGACTAGCGCCGGTGCGAGGCCTTTAGATAGTTACTGCGTTGCATGAGCTTCAAAAGAAAGAGAGATCAAGCAACTAAGTAGAGAATTAGATCCGAGAGCAAAAGAGATTATGAAAGCTCTCCCATAAGGCAACTCTGAAACAAGTTCTCAAATCAATCTATTCAAGCACTTGAAAGGTGTATAATTTCATAATTGAAGCATAGCGAGAGTGGCACAAATCTCCCTTTCTAAAATAGGGAAAGAAAATCCTAATCATTAGGTAAGACGATATCATTAGAATATGAAGCCGCCTAAAAAATGAAACTATATCAACAAGAGCAATTGCAGCTTATTCATCGAGAAGCCACTCACAGCACACTAACTAGATATTATCTGCGAGAAGGTCTTCTGGCAGGGATATTTCTAGTAGATTCTTTGGTAATTCATGATTGAATACAACCTAGGAGGAGTTGTACACCTACAGAACAACCATCCCAGCCCAAAGGAAAATGCCAGATCATTTGAAAAAAAAAAGATGCATCAGTCACTCATCCTAATTGGTGAGCTTATGCCGACCATAGTCCCTTCCCTGCTCTTAGTTTGCTTTAAAGGCATTATTTTCATGAGTAAAAAGGTCATGTTGTTAATCGAATGGATCACAGGTTGTTGCTCCACTGTGTGAGTTCCTTGATTCGCCCTTCCATTCTTGGCTCTAGTCTCTACGGGCTCAGCAGCAGCTTCTTGGGCTGGACGACCATCTTGAGGCTATCATGATATTGGACTTCAGCAATGGTAGCCACTGCTTCTTCAGTCTGAGAATCTACGTCTTTGTCGCTTGTGGCCTGGGCGGGTCAATTCGACAGAGCCTGTAGGCGTAGTGTTTTGTCCGTAGTTAGATTGGTAAATCAATTGGCGATTTACCTTGCTTGGCTTTCTTACTTGATTGAAAGAGTTTTCCCATTGGACAACTACTATGAATAAATGGATTGCCTCTATTAATCATAGCCTTACCAAATATCCTAAGAGAAAAAGCTAGACGCTGCAAGTGCTTGATAATGAGTTCACACACTTCTTGTTACAACAAGTGTTGCAATTGAATTAACTCTTGATACAATCGAATAGGAGTTCTTGGTGTAAGCGTAACCGCATATGACTAAATATCCGCCGTGGTTGAATCACAAGTAAGAAAGATGATAGCATTGGGTAGAGTAGATTCAACGGTATGCCACAACGTTATCCGAGTTCATAGGTGTCCTTGTTTATCCCTTTCTTCATTAAGATAGAGGTGGTGTTCAGTGTACCTACCTACTCACTCGCAGAAGAGAAGAATAGACTTATTGGCAGGGGTGACTAACCGTGGTTCAGCTGTCGCCCTAAGGTTACAATCCGTTGGGTCAGGAAAGCATCCTGGATAAACTTTCCTCCAAGAGCCATACAGATTGAGAAGGAGATAAAGTGGAAAATAACCAAGATTTATGATGCCGAACCGACATCCCCGTTTGGAATAGGATTTTATTTACAGGGACCAGATAAGCACTCGTTGTTTGCTACTACCAGAGTTGGATGCTGACTTAGCATTTTTTTCCTTTCGGATTGAAATTCACTCGCTTATCTAGAATGAGCTACTGAGTTGGAGTACAGGCACGAAGGTAGGGAGTTACTTTCTAAGTTAGGCGGGAAAGAGCGAAGCAAGGGCGTAACATCTTTCACCAAGGAAACTTCCTTTTAGGAATGGCTTCCTTTCAGGTTGTGTTGTTATAGACAAGACTATTTTAACAAGACAGTGGAGACAGTTAACTAATCTAATACAGTACAACTATGATTGGGCAATAGTGCAGATAAGATAAGACTAAATGTGTGAAGGATATTATTCTTGTTCTCTTCTATCCCATTCCTTCAATCAAAGAAGAATCCATTCCCAGGGCTAGTGCCAACGTATAGTTAGAGTCTTCCCTGTGTGCCTAACATCCACTACTTCTAGTCGACTGCCTTGTGGTGCCTTTAACGATAAGAGAAGGCAAGACTTAAGAGAACAACTTAAGGGAATTGGCTACTCCATCAACTCAATTTCATTGCGTAAGTTAGGATGCTAGTCATCATAGACTGAACATAAAATCTTTCATAGGCTTATTTCGTCGATTGGCATTCTGATCCTGGTCATTCCTAGATAGTTTCCTAGATAGTTGGTGCTTTTAGTCTTAGGCTATCGCCTATTCTCGATAACCGCAGCTCTACCCGTTTCTTATTCCATTGAAGAATGATGGGAATTGATCTGACGACAGCTTGGCAAAATCCATCTCTATGTTCGCTAAACTTTCTTCCTTTCTTGCTTTCGTGGAACCGACCTCAATAGACATCTCTTCCATTTTCGTAGATGGAAAATCTGGTGAATCAATTCCATTAGATGCTGCTTACCTAGATGCAGTGCTTGTCCCTCGAAGCGAAGGTAAATACTAAGACATTGGGGATTATGAATCTGACTGCACTTTTCTCAGGTCGAACGGCTATCGATTCTTGTCCGATGAGAAAAGGATTGAACTCATAGTTGCCTTTACCTAATCTACTTGGATCCCAGATTCCATTCAATAAAGGCATTCATTCTCATCATATAAAGGAAGAGTTCAACATAAGTCATCTCTCTGACACTAGCTATTCTTTCTACCTAAACTTGAGGCTTTTTTAATCAAAGATAGGTGTGAGCTAATTTTCTCGCTAACCCCCTTTCCTTATATTCAAGTGGTGAAGGCCCCTCTCCCTTCTTTTGAGTCTACGCGCTTCTACTTAGTACGTTGCTTATTCGCTTCTTCAGAAGCCAGAGGCCCCTCTTTTTTGTTCTTCTTTTGCTTGCGCACCAATCCTGGGGATAAGGGACCCAATTCTTAAGACTCAAGACACAATTGACATCAGTCTTTGATCTAGCCGAGCTGGTACAGAATACCTGGCTTTAGGGATTGATGCAGTCAAACTTTACTCTATTTCAAGGTTGCCACTAAGCAACATTTTCTGATTATTGTGAAGAGTATTCTCCCATAATGTCTGTTGGCAGGTCGGCTTCTGGAGTTTCAGTCTCAAGCTAGGGATCACCACTTCCTTTAGCATAATCTTCGATATGAAATAGCAATCGTTAGAGATAGACTTTGAGATGCTTGAATAGCTACAACCTAGCCTTTTCTTTAATTGGATCTCCTACCTCCGTTGTTAATAATTGGCAGCAAGACCAGAATCCTGTACCTCTGCCTGCTCTACTATGGTGAATTATGAGAACCTTCTCATCTAAAAAATTTAAATATCTGAGAGGGAACACTTTTAATTAGTTAATTATGTATTAACAGCTAGTACGTAGTTGCTAAGTTAGAATACCCAAACAGTATCATTTGAACACTTAGTTAAAAAAGAATTTTGAAGAAAATCAAGTGCACTAAGTCTGTGTGATAACTAGAAATTCACAATTCTAAAGAGTACCGAGTTTCCCATAGAAAACATGTGGCTCAACAGTTTCAAGATTTAGGCTAATTTTTGGTTATATCTATCTTATTTACCATATATAACAATGAACTTTGTCCAACACCATTAAACAGGATAGAGCAAGGCTTAACTAGCAGTTCATGACATAATGGAGCATCTTAAACAAGATAAAATTGAGGATTTGTCATTGTCACCTCCAGCTTTTGGCTCCATGCAAATTGCTTCCAGCAATGGCTTTGGCTATAACATCGAGTTCATGTCTCAAGCTTACCTCAGAAATGGAAGCTCTACAATTGATATAGAGGTAGAGGATGATACATCAATTGTTGATAAAGATCAACCCCTCCCCATATTTCTCAAGGTAATTTTTTCTCTAACCAACCTTTCAATTCTTTGAAATGTTTCAAAGAATCAAATTGTTGATATATGTTTCAATGTTTCGGCTTCTACCATTTAAATGGTAGAAGGTGAATACTAGCCAAGCTTCCTCCAACAATCCTGTCAAGGTAGATGTATCAAAGAGAGCTTCCCAGTTCTAGCATGAAAATTACAAGCAAATACTCCTTGGTATAATAGGAAGGGTGAAATGCTTGCCTTAATGGGGCCTTCTGGCAATGGGAAAACAACCTTATTAAGAATATTGGGAGGAAGATTGCAAGAAAATGTCAGAGGAACTGTCACATCCAATGACATCCCATATAATTCAGCTATCAACAAGAGGTATATTACCTATCCATCAATAATTCTTTTTTCCTTCTCTCTTTTTATTGCCTTAAAACCAAGAATATAAAAAGGTTTTTCTTTCAATACATGATTTTGTGTTGACTTCCATACCAAATTGAGTAATGTCGTGATAGGTGGGTTTCATGACACAAGGTGATGTGCTTTGTCCATAATTGACTGTAGAGGAAACCTTCGTTTTTGTTCCATTCTTAAGACTTCCAAGCAAGATGAGTCAACATCAAGAGTATGAAAGAGCTGAAGTGATTATTAAAGAATTAGGCCTGGTAAGGTATGTGAGCTACCTTTTCATGAACTTCCTTCATACCCTTGATTACAAAGCACAACAATCTAAAACTGTCAAAAGAAATTGAACATGATCGTTGTAATTGTTCATTCAAACATTTCACAATCATAGATGTGGTCACACAAGAATAGGTCAAGGACTTATTAAAGGCATATCTGGGGAGAGAGGAAAAAACTAACATAGGTTATGAAATCCTTGTTGATCCTTCTCTCCTCTTGCTCGACGAACTAAATTCAGGTCTTGATTCATCCTCTGTATGGAAAGAACGAGTTGGTTCCCCTTACCATTTTTTGGTAGCATAAAGAAAATAGATTCAAATTTAAACCACCAAAAGAGTGAGAAAAAGGGGGCAAGTGTACATTAGGCCATGTGAAACAAACAAAGTACAAGGATAGCATCATACCCTCATAGTCCTAAATATTTGGCACATCTGGATTGGTAGAAACTCACTCGGTTTGCACATTTACCAGGGCACCATACTGACTTTTCTTTTGTAGGTACAAGGCACCTTTGATCCACTTCATAAAGAGTCTATTCACCCTATACCCATATCCCTAAAATAACTGTGGAATAAACTCCATCTTAGTCTACCCACTTTAACTTTGACTTGAAAAAGTATGTTTTTGCCTCTGTTGTTCAAAAGTCAGGACCCATTGGGGAATCTATTCTAGATCCGCTTGCCGGCCTTAAATCTATCTTACTCATCCTTAGTCTCTTTGTCACGCCCCAAAGGAGAGGGGAGGCGCCATTGGCACCCGATACTTTTATTGGTCTGGTGAGCCACTAAACATGCTAGTGAACTAATAGGGACCAGAAGAAAATCGAGTAGCATAACGTCTGAAAGACTAAGCCTGGACATTTGAGGTCATGACCTGGTAAACAGAAAATCATGTGCATCAAGATAGATAAAACAGAATGATAAAGTACTAGCTAGCTGACAAGGCTACCACCACAGAGGTACATGCACACACCATATATACATGCCAATCTTATGACTAGAGACTGAAAGATACAAAAGGACCAACCCACAATAATATGTCCACAATAGCCTCTACGAGAATCACTAATACTGTCGGGATAGGGCCCCGACATACCCAACTGCACAACAAAAAGTAAACCTCCTGTGAAATCTCCAAGAAGAGGTGGAGCTTACCAACTCATAGCTGAATGGGGCTTCTAGTGGAGGGGTAAACCAGAACCCCTACCTGGACCTGTACGCACAAAATAAAATGCAGCGTCCCCAGGTAAAGGGACGTCAGTACGAATAAACATGTACTGGTATGTAAGGCAGGAAGTAAAATCATAGATAACTGTAGCAAAAAGGGTAATAGGAATACCACCTGTAACAAAAACTCAAGTAGCCTTAATGGCTAATAAGCCGCCTCCTAGTGATAAAAAAAATGCATGGTATGCTCGAATATCGCATGTCGTGAATACGTATATATATATATATATATATATATATACGCAAATGCATGACATACCAAACGAAATGCTAGCACTGGTGGTCCTTTTCGGTAGCTAACTGGCATCATATTTGCCAACCTGTGGCCATCTGTACCATATACATATATATAGTAGGGCAAATAGGCCCCATACCTTTGGTTATAGCTCGAAGTCGATGCATAACGTGCAATGTATGATTTGAATGTTGAATGCACATAGTAAGCCATATCAAGAACTTAGCCAATCTTGGCTCATCGGTACACTTATTCTCATAGCATTGTAATCATCATCATTCAGCCAATCTTGGCTCATTGGTACACTTATTCTCATAGCATCATAATCATTGTCATTGCATATACATATGGCTCGTGGGATCATACATGTCTTTTTTACAAGTTTGGGAATTTAACCCAACATTTATAGTGACGCCTTAACTTTGAAAATTTTCATAAAGGTGATTTACATAATGATTATATTTGGTCCTTTGTCAATTAGTAAAAGAATGTATTTAAAAGGGATCAAGTGCCTTAGTAGTTTAGACTGGAGCATTTCACTTGAGAATATTGGAAACCAACGCGTTACTTGTTAAATTCTTCAATTATATTTTTCTATGGAAGAAGGACTGATTTTGAATACTACATTCCCTTAGCATTCTATATTTATTTTAATGGCACTTCACAGTGAAGAAAAACACCTCGAACATATGAATAGGTAGCCGGGAAACCGACAAAAGATATATAGAAATTGAATGTCCAGCTTGAGCGAATGAATGGAATTTCAACCTAATACCATCGTGAATATAACTCAGCTACAATTCAAATGCCTTTCACAAAAGGTATTTCTAGCAACAGAATAGTAAGATATCACATTTGACGTTTTGGGAAACTTCCCAGATTCCGTGCTAAAAGGAGGGACAGAGCTTAGCCTTAACATACCTCTCCAATGAACATCCAATTGCCAAAAGTTTCTCCACAAAAGTTGTTCCTTATGTCCTATGCTTCGCAACACCTATATATATGCAGCTTAAAGACACCTATAAACAATCAAAAATTCAGCATTAACGATCAGATTCGGCAAGGAGCATTTACGCGAGGAAATGTCCGTAAAACTTCATAAAAATAACCGTAAAAGAGCTCCAAAATTATTACCTAAACACACCTGTTGCAAAATAACGATACATGCAAGTACAATACTTTTTTTACAGCCCAAAAATAGCTCCAAACACAGCTAATATGAGGGAAAAACAATTGCAAAGCGTAAGGAACACATTTCTAGGCACGGGGATGAATTTTAACGGTACAAATGCGAAAAACATACCTAAATCACTTATAGAACACTTGGGAGCATTATATTCAGTTTCACACTGGTTTGGGACGAAAATGGCTTATTTTTTATCTTTAAAATGTATAAATAGCCGACATTAAGTTGGGTCAACCCAACTCGACCCATGACCCGGTTTCCAGCTTGGGCAGTCTCGGTAAAATGGTCGTAACTCTTTATTCTGAGGTCGGTTTGATGAGCGGTTTTTTAAGTTTCAAAATAGACTCATAGATATTTAATTTGATAGGTCATGGACCTTCTAAATATTTATATTTTGGGAGATATGAGCTGATACATTTGACCTAAATTTAAGTAGGATTTCATAAAAAACTTACGGTAACTTTGGCCAACTTTTATCTTGCAACATTCTTGATTCCAAAACTTAATGTATGAACTTTGTGCTATTAAAATTGCTTAAAGAAATCCATTATTAGCAAATTATAAACTTTTAGTCCCATCTGAAAAGTGAAACCTAATTTAAACCTTTCAAAAAGGGCGAGGTGCCACTCGGGTCATTTATTTAATCCCGAACATGCATTTAGGGTATTCCTTTGGCTTAAAACTTTAGGTCCTTAATATTACCACTTATTTTCAGCCTTACTATCCTTAGGTGCTAGCAAAAATCACATGTGCCTTATATAACACCACACTATTTAAATAACGGAGGACGAGAAACATGGTGTCCCACACTCTTCCACGGATCGGTGGATATGAAATAGATTGAATTCAAGGAAAAAGTCGCCGGTATACTGCGATCCAGACCCAGAAAGGGTCAGACATTAGTCGAAAAGAGTAACTTTCCTCAGAGGAGAAAGGGTACGCGCTAAAGCTGGAGCAGCTCTTTTTCGTGATTTAGGTGTAATTTAATTAATTCAGTACTTAAGGTCTTCCCTCGTCAAACGAATAAAAAAAAGAAGGTTGGCTTTTCGACATGCTCCTTTATTAAGTTATACGAAAGAAAGAGGGAGGCAACTGAAACTTTTAGAGTTAATTTTATGCTCTTTCCTCCTCTTTAAGCTTTTCATACCCATAGTCATACTTAAGTACCCTTGTAGGGGAATCCACTTCTGAAATGGAGAAAATCCCCAGATGCATATGCTATTTTATGGGTTAAAGGGAGAAGTAAGGTAGATATTGGACGTCTTTATGGTATGGCAGCACTAGCACAGAAAAAAGCTGCTCAGTCTGCTTTACCTAGAAAAGGAGCAGTGAGAAAGGGGTGATTATCATTCGGAAATGAAACTAGTAAAGTAAGATGCTAGAACTCTTGCTTTTGTCTTGTCTTTACTCTTCCCCCATCCTCCCATAGCCTGTCCACTCAACTCTGACACCTGAATCACCTTTTGTTTGAAGTTTATTGGACATGAATAAACCCAAACAGGCGTACCCTCCACTTCTACTTTCTGCCATATGGATTCCATTTCAAAATGTTATTACCAGACTCATTTATGGAATTTTGTGTAGCTATATTACAAGCTTATATTTTTATGATCAACATCTCATTATAGTAGACAACCTACTTTCTTAATAAAGAGAAGTTGGGTACATAGTCAACGTCCTACTATAACAGCGATTCCCTAGGACCAGAAGGTGAAAGATTGAATCTTGCAATGTTGTGCACCCGGCTATCAAGATCGGGAGGGTTAGTGTCCTCTTAAGAAGGAATACCCAACTTCTAGGGTCCGCTTCGATCACGAAGAGAGAAGAGCAGAACATTGAAAGTCTCAATTCCTATCCACCTGAGGTTGAGAGTTCGATTTCAAATCTAATGCTTTATTGACCTATGAATCTGCTATTTTGCAACTCAACCCTTCTCTGTAAACTCTTTTAGTTGTTGGATGCACCAAACAACCTATTTCCCTTTACGCTGACCTGGTGACCTTTGACATGTTACACCTGGTTGCACGTAATCTTTACTTTTGCTTTTCACTCGTGTAGTTGGACTTACTAGTGACTTTAAATTCAAACTTGAGATAGAGTCCTGCCTCTCATCTATCGTTTCATTGCAAGGAAAGACTTAAAAGAAGAAAAGGAAGCTTTAAGCGGACACAAGGCCTTGGGACTTGATATTTGCACACCGGGAGGCTTGTCGTAGGGTCCTTCGTTTGGAATTGTCCTTTTCCTTTCCAAAGTGGAATTCTTCCTTGTTTTCCCCTTTGACCTTTTCCAAACTCCACTTTTGCCGTTGGCAAGTGGAATAATTCATTCAACCTCAATATCAGCAACCAAGACACCCTTCTTTGTTGAATGAATCTTCAAATCATCATCTTAAAACCATGACTCCAAACATGGTTTCCAGTCAACTTTATCTTAGGTGAAAGGGGTAGGAGAACACTTCACAAAATGCGCTTTGACAGCGAGCGAGATCTTTGAAATTCAATCAGAATAGTACTGGGTGGGTAAGATATAGGATTCTTGTCTGAGTCGCATGGATCGCAAAATGGATATGTGATTTCAAGTCCACTCAGTGATTTCGAGAAAATCGAATCAATTGGCTTTTTTCCTAGTGATGCTTACAACTCAAGATTTTTATTCAAGGAACTGGCCATCAAATGTATATTCATCCATCTATCAGCTGCATCTTCTTTAGTGAATGAAAGAGGGACTCGTTTCATAGGTAGCAAGGATAGGAAGAAGGGGTTCAATGAAGGCTGTTGTGGAGGTTTTTATTCCAACTAGCGAGGAAAGGCCTCGTTTTAGTCCTCTAGAATAAATGTGAAAACCAGAATCCTCAGAATTGTATGATTCAGATACCGGACAAAATGAATAGATAAAAGATTGGGATAGCCAGGATGACCTATTTTAAGTTCAGATGATCCACCTCTTTGTCTGCTTGGGAGTGCTAACTCAGATAGGTTAGATATGAGGGAAAGAGCCCATAAAAGAGAGATCGGATGCCTTTTCCAATGCAGTTTATGATGCAGAGTTGCCAACTAGCTAAGCTAGGTAGTTTGTTGTTAGAATATCTATCCTAGTAGGAAGATGGAAAGAATATAATATACACTATAGGAGAGTCAAAGAATAGACCTGTTGGAACTATATAAAGATTAGAATTATAAGGAATATCTGTATCCGTATGTGATAAGTTAGGCTCTATCCATCTCGCCCACTTTAAACATATTTGGAGGGAAGAATTCGAGGGTAGCCTGATGATTAAGGGACAGGGACACTGTCAACAGGGTATAGTTCATTTTTATCACCCTGGATAACACACAATACTTTAAATAAAGTGCAGGGAATAATGTGCCAAACAACCTACTAGTCGATCTATTCTATTATAGAATGGGTAAGACGTAAAAGAATGTTCCTTGCTTCCAGCTATCCTCATGAGTCATTTTTGTTGGAATCTATCTTTCGATAATAAGCTTTCATTTGATCTGGGTTAATCTCATCTTCTTAAAGAATTATAGATTCCTAAACCTAGTAAGGGAAAGATATTCTGCTCCAATTGCATTCATCAGTTGGATAAGTGTGAAAATAGAAAGTAATCTAGGAGGAAGAATGGAGTGTAGCATTACCTCTAGAGTATAACCCTACTCCTTCGCCCCTCAATCCCATATCTACTACTTAGTCAAGCCCTTAACTACTTCTATATCTTAAAACAACCCTGCTCTTTGATCGACATTTGATAGTCTTCATATCTATGGAAAAAAGAAAGCTAGGTGAGGATTCTAAGCAATTCTATCGAGCCAAACAACAAAAAGAAAAAGATAGAATACCTTTCTTAGCTAGACTATCGTGCTATAAACCTACAGGGAATAAGAGCCAGATCAACGACATTCCTTTCCTTCTTTTATACCCCTCTCTTCTTATTTGCTCCTCTTTCTAGGGATCTAAGGGTCATAGACCACCCTCTTACAACTATGTTGAAGAATTCTTTCCCCCCTTCGAATTTACAAGTGAAAGGGTCCAAGCCATAGGAAAATATCCAGTTTCTCTCGCAACATATCTAGTTTATCCAGAAGCAACATTTCTCGAAGTAGCATTCCCTTAAGGAGAGGATGAAACCGTTGCTTGTTTATCCCAATGAGGGTTTATGAATCACTCAAACGAGCCTTTGACGCCGCATCTGAATCGGAATCCCGATCCATATGTTTATGCGCAGGTGCTTCAAAATTTGTAGAATCTATTGAGGAATCCCCGTCTGCATCCAAATATGCTAAATCCATTATAGTGGCTCTTGTTCAGATGCGAGAAAAAATCTTCTTAAAAGGCATCTCGACGAAAGAGGACTGAGAACCATAACGCAAGCACCAAAAGGCTAGCAAAAACTACTCCCATAGACATGTATGATAAGGGAGTGTGGGGACAACTAGACTAACACTTTTACCAGATATGGGCTCAAATGACCCAAGAGCCCTCCACTAGAACCCAACCCTTAAGAGGCTAAGGTCCAAGGGGCTATCACCGGAAGTAAACTTCATCTGTAACGTTAAGGAATACATAAAGTTACCCGAAATTTGTAGCAAGGACTTTGCCTGCTATTCATTCTTAAATCCCTTTCACCTTTAATTAGCTAACTCGATGTGACGTCAATAGTGGGAACGCCAAAAGAAATATCTAGACCTAGTTCACAAAGTCAAGCAGCGAAGACCTCTTTTCTCTTTGTGAGCTTTTGTAATGGCTAAAAAGAATGATACGCACCGCATGAAAGTCTATTCAGATCGATCCCTTCAACCCTCCTCTGCGTGGATGGTCGCAAGAGAAAAGAAAACTATTCTGCTTATAAACATTCTCAATCTACTCGAGGTAAGGTGCGTAGCAGCAACCAATAGGCTTTTTACCTACTATGCCTTTCACCTATGCCCTCTTCCACGTCTTACTATGAACAGTCATTACCTTTAGCTCGGTCTTTCTTATTAATTATTGATAAAGCATAGAGGAAGCAATATCCTTATAAGACTGTTGCTAACCAAACGAAATTCTTTTTCATATTCAACCATGAGAGGGAAACTTGAGCAATCAAAGCTATGCCCTCTTCCACTTCTTACTATGAACAGTTGCCAGCTAATAATTTCTACTTTACTAAGCCAGTTCGGTAAGTTAAGGTCCATGCTTGAAATGAAAAAAAAAAGAAGGGGAATGGGTCGCCCAAGGCTGTAGAGATAAGGTGGAAGATAAAAAAGCAATATATATAATAATAAAGAGAATCTATTCAAATTCATATTCGAAAATAGGATTATCAACTATACTTGACTGGAAAAACAAGCTAATTTCCTCTCCTTGTCTCCCCCTGTAACTCGAGAAGAGAAGAAGAAATCATGACATAGAATGTTGTGCTTACTATCTCATCTATCATTGTTATATAAGAGGAAAAGAGCGAAAACCTGACTTTTAGGTAGTGGCCTAAGCACTAAGAAGTGAACATCATGCTACTAAGACTATATGCTTAACACATGGAAGTCAAACCCTAATTTTTGGAGTTCGAAAGTAAGGGGGAAGAAGCGAGAAAGAGGAATTGGCCAACTCTTCAGGCTCGTGACCTGAAGATTACAGGTTCGAATCCTATCCCCGCCTAATAGGTGGAATATTAGTAACCAGGATAGAACACTGGTCCCAACCCATCTACAAAATGGGGCTAGTGTTTAGTCTTGGTTGGTTCCATCTCTTTGCAGGGTGATGACACCAGTAGCTGTGGAGCACAGATGACCATTTCTGTCACTATTGAATTCCAACTTAGAGCTCCTTTCCTTACAATCAAGTGGCTTTCACTCCTTCTACTCGAACCTACTGTGTGCCTATTTGGAGCTTTTCACAGTCAAAGTCAAAGGTTTGTTGGTGGCAAGATCGACAGGCCTTCTAGTTGTAGTTGACTTTAAGCGCACCTGAACTACCAATAGTTATCTATTTTAGGGCTTACACTCATGTTTTTCCGCTTTCTACAGCACACTTCAACTATTTATGTATATAGTGTGTGAAGTCTAACTAATGGAAAGTGCCTATGAGTTCGTTCAAAACAAGTAACCGTTCATGTCAGGTGTAGAGGCTGTTAAGGATATACTTGTTTTTCCTTTTTTCGTCGAGAATGGGTTGGTGTGAAATGAACCGCTTGTCTAGCCTATGCTTTGCAAGGCTACATAGGGCACAAGATAATAAAGAATGCATTGGATGGATGCCCGAGCATTAAGAAAGAAAGACGCTTTTAGAGGTTAAAGGCCATGGGCAGATACCATCTGTGATCCATGGATCTCTGACAAGAAAACTGTATCCAAGCTCTGTGGCTAGTCTAACTCTTTGGAGTTTTCACTTAGAAAACTAAAACATCTTAGTAGCTAAAGGAAGGGAATTAATCGAGACCCCGTTAGTAGCGGCGAGCGAGAGTTGATTGGGGGTTTGAAGAAAAACAAACACGAAGCTTCGTTCCTTTTCTTTTAAGCGAGCTAGTTCATTCCTAAGCAAAGTGTTCACTTTTTTCGCCAGTTTTCATTCAATTTGTTGTGGATTAGACGGTGGAAAAACCAGCAAGCTGACTTCAAACCCTACCTTATTTAGAAAAGGAGAAAGGGCTTTTTAATAGATGTTGAGGTTGAGTAAGGGGGCAGAGCTTGAAGAGGAAGTGAGCCGCACTAGCCTAGCAACGTTTTTCAGCAGCAAGCTATGGTCTAACGACCTCCTAACCTAGGTTGGGGCAAAAACTCCAAAATCCAAAAAGTTGGTTAGGCTTCCTCTCCTTTTAGGCAATTTACTTCGTTCCAAACCTTTCTTTATTAATAATGTAAGCTTTCAAGTCGCTACCTATTAAATTAAAGGAGCGGGCGTAGTGAATTGTAATTGTTAAAAGAATGGAAGATCTTGACAAAGGAAGTGATAGCCCAGTAGATTTGTTCCCATGGTCCGATCCTTCCAGTAAAACACGACGTGTTTGAATTCTGATCGCTTTTACGTGAGAAAGGGGGACCACTCTCTAATCCTAAGTATTCCTCAATGACCAATAGCGTACAAGTACCATGAGGAAAAGAACCCTATTTAAGGAGTGCAATAGAGAAACTAAGACTCGATGGAAACAATTAGTTGAAGGAGTGGAGCTCAGAGCCTTTTCTTTATGTAAAATGTACTCACTCTAACGGCGTACCTTTTGCATGATGGATCAGTCAGGAAAAGGGAATAACGGCTTAAGCCATTAGGTGTAGGCGATTTCCAGAGGTGGAATCTTCTAGTTCTTCCTATTTGACCCGAAATCGATCAATCTAGCCATGAGCAGGTTGAAGAGAGATCTAACGGGCCTTGTAGGACCGAAACCACGTATGTGGCAAAATATGGGGATGACTCGTTGCTAGGGGTGAAAGACAAACCAAGATCAGATATAGCTGGTTTTTCGCGAAATCTATTTCAGTAGAGTGTATGATGTTGATGGCTCGAGCAAGAGCACTCAAAGGGCTAGGGTGGCCTATTTTCGCCTTACTAACCCTAGGGAAACTCCTAATACTAGCCTAGATCTTTTGTAGAGACATACTTTTTGGTGCTAAGATCCAAAGTCGAGAGAAAAACAACCTAGATCATACACTAAGGTCCATAAGAAATCACTTAGTGGAAAAGGAAGTGATCGAGCGATGAAAACCAGGAGATGGACTTAGAAGCAGCCATCTTTTGAAGAAAGCGTATTAGCTCACTGGTCTAGCTCCTTGGCACTGAAAATGCATCAGGGCTCAAGTGATTAACCGAAGCAACAAGACCTTGAAAGCTTCTTTTTCAAGTGTCAGTAGCGGATCATTCTGTTAATCGAGGAATGTTTTTGGTGAAAAGACCTGGAGATATCAAAAGTGAGAATGCTAACATGAGTAACAAAAAATCCTATGAAAAACACGATGACATGCCAATGGAAGGTTTTCTGCGTTTAGTCAATCTACATAGAGTGAATTGGTAACTAAGGAACCCCGAAAGGGTCTTTTCTGGTGGGTACACAAAAGTGACAAAGTTGCTTTGACTGCAGAACCATGCCTGTCAGTTGGAGTAAATCACTTCAAAAAGCGAAACTCTTGGTCATAGTTTGGCAACCTATCTTCAGTAAGGGCCTTTACTCTTTTGATTAGAGTAGGGGTCGCGAGAGATCAGAGTGTACGACCCTACCATAGTAACGAGTTAGTTTATAGTTGCAACTGTTGTCATAGTCAACAAGATTGAAACTTCGAGGAGAAAACATCAAATTGGAAGGGCAATCCTTTCGGTGAACTGACCGTACCCCAAACCGACACAGGTGACCAAGTAGATTTTACTAGGGCGCTTGGGAGAACCATGTAGAAGGAAATCAGCAAAATGACCCTGTAACTTCGGGAGATGGGGTGCTCTCCTATCTTTTGATTAGGAAAGCAACACATACCAGGGTGTAGGGACTATTTATTAAAAACCCAAGATTCTGCTAAGTGGTAAGATGATGTATAGAGTCTAGCACTTGCCCGGTGCTGGAAGGTTAGAAGGAGAAGTGTTATAAACTTTGAATGGAAGCCCTGATAAATGGTGGCAGTTACTCTAACTGTCCTAAGGTAGAGAAATTTCTTGTCGCATAAGTAGTGACCTGCACGAATGGTATAACGACTGCCCCGCTGTCTCTGACATGGACTCGATAAAATTGAATTCCCCATGAAGATGCGAAGTACCAATAGTTAGACGGTAATATCCGGTGCACCTTAACTATAGCTTCGTAGTGACAACCTGAATCCAATGTGTAGGATAGATGGGAGGTGGTGACACACAATGACTAATCCCGAAAGACCACTCTTTCGTCTAAGGATGCCTAACTGTCGCACCAATCATTTTGGGGGAGGCGAAACAGTGGGAGGTGGGTAGTTTATCTAGGACAGATGCCTCCTAAAGATTAACGGAGGTGTGTGAAGATAGGCTCAAGCAAAAATTCTGCTCATGAGCATAATGGTATAAGCCTGCCTAACTATGAGACCGACTAGTCGAATCGAGATGAAAGTCAGCCATAGTGATTCAAGAGTCCCGTGTGGAAGGGCTATCGCTCACCGGATCAAAGGTACGTCAGGGATAACTAGCAATGAATCCTAAGAGCTCTTATTAATGGAGTCGTTTGGAACCTCGATGTCAACTTATCACATCTTGGGTTGAAGAAAGAGTTTGGTTTTTTGTTGATTGAAGTGCTATGTGAGTTAGGATTAGAACGTCGTGAGACAGTTCGGTTCCTATTTATCATTGGTGTTAAAGGGAGAACTTCATGGAGCCAACCCTAGTACAAAAGGTTTGGGTTAGGCTAATCTATGATGTACAATCTATGATGTACCAGTTGTTATTCCAATAGCATCGCAGGGCAGCTAAGTTGGTATGGAAGAAATACTATACCACGGGAAATCCTTCTCTATAAAAGTTCTCTGATGAGGTTTTTGAACAAAACATTGATAGGCGAGAGGTATAAGCACTGGGAGGTGTGAAGCGATCTCATACCAAAGGAAATGACTTTCACTTTGCATAACAAAAATGAAAGAATTTCCACCTATTCCTTAAATTGTGGTCAGTCTCGCTACCTCTTAAGTTGCCGCGCTTACTTGCTCATTCACAATTACTACCACAAGAAAGTTTCCCCTATCTCTAAAAGTGCTTATGCACTCCATGACTTTCTTATGTTATGGGGTCTCGAAGATAGAATTTTTCTGCCAACCCTAGTTAGCGAGCTAAAAAACCTTCTCCTTTCTCCCATTCCATTGGTCAACAATAAACGAAATATAGACTTCTTCACTACTTATATAGGGAAATTTAGTCTCTATTTTTATGGGGGGGGGGGGAGCAGAGCAGTCAAATAATGAACCTGGCCAAATGATTGTTCTAGAATGGCTATTCCTCACAATTGCTCCTTGTGATGCAGCAGAATATGACAATTATAATCTTAAGACGCAACAACACTTATAATGCAAGGAATAACGAACTTACATCACAATGTCTTTTTCTTCGTTACTCTAATTTTGGTTTTTGTATCATGGATCTTGGGTCGCGCTTTATGGTATTTCCATTATAAATAAATCCAATCCCGCAAAGTATTGTTCATGGAACTACTATCGAGATTTTTCGGACCATATTTCCTAGTATCATCATTTTGTTTATTGCTATACCATCATTTGCTCTGTTACACTCAATGGACGAGGTAGTAATAGATCCAGCCATTACTATAAAAGTTATTGGACATCACTGGTATCGGAGGGGACCTCTTCATGAGGGTAATTAAAGTGCAACGAAATGCCTTTAAGTTGAATATGGTTCATGAAGCATCTGGCTTCCTGATAATCTCCCATTCCTGTAGTCGAGAGACTTTAATAACTATAGCATTCCAGAAATAAAGAGTTGACGTGATTAGACCTATACCCCAAAATGCTCCCAGCATAGGAGCATATAGTTCCATTCTTGTTATTGTTGGAGGTACACATCCTTATTCTAGGAGTAAAGTAGAATGATATACGAGAAATAGATGCTCATCCTGTAATGTTCGATAACGGTGCTGAAGTAGTGAATCTCTCAGCACCATAGCTGTGGTATACAACTTTGGACCTAACGGTCGGCCTAGTAACCTTTTAAAATGAGGGATCTCCATTGGCAACAACCAGGGTGGTAGTCATGGAACTATTGAGCTGGGAGAGGAGCGGAAAGCCACTTGACCGTAAGGAGAGGAAAACCTCTTCTTCCTACTCTTCTTTCTTCGCTTCGGGGCCAGAGGTCCTACGGTAGGTAACAACAAGCACAAGCAAGTTAATCGAAAGGGACCAACGCTTCTGCTCCTCCACCGAGGAGCCATTCTTGCGAGAAGCAAGGGACGTCATGAACGATGGGAGGTCACAGGGAATCGACCTATTCATAGAGTGATCCTATGATCGATATAGGATATAGACTATCTCATTTTTTATTCTATTCTATTTCTGAAAAAAAGAAGGGTGACTCAACTTCTCAGCATCAGTTGATGGCGAGAATTTTTGGCATAATGCATGCTGGAACGTGCGAATTCGAGGTCACATGAACTTCTACAAAAAACCAACTTTGTTTTTCTTATGTGTATGGACAAACAATATCTGGTCAAGCCTTTGGCTAAATCATTTTAGATCTATGGGCCGGCCGCCCCAGCCATTTACATGAGCATAGGGAATCTATACTCGAGCATTCAACTGGGACCCTAACAGGATAGGTGAGGAATCAGTCTGGATCTTCTTCTTTTGGGCTTCAATTTTTCTAAGCCGACTAGCATTCCTTTCCACTGTGCATTTTTTGAACAAAGAAGACTACTATAGGAACGAATTTGCTCTTCAAGAAACTGTTCATCCCATACCTTATGTCTATCTCATATGTATGGAAGATGGTCTTTTTTGGTTCTAGCCTCTCTCTCGAATACGTAGGTAAGTAGGGATAGCTGAGAAATGGTTCCTTCTAGCCAGCAAAATTTCCTTGGCCTTCTATTAACCTTTCTCATGATGGGTCTTATAGTCGAGAGAACTACCTAACTAAAGAAAATATTGTTCTTTCTTAGAGTAGGCGTGGAGAGCTTTTTGCGGGGAAACTTGCAAGTACATTTTGGTTGGAGGTGAGTGGCGACCCTACATTATGAGTATGCAGACTATAACAATTCTAATGAACAATCTCTCACTTTTGACAGTTATACATTTTAGGAGATAATCTAAAATTAAGTAAATCATAATTATTAAAAGTCCACAATAGAGTGGTTCTACCAGCAAAGAGCCATATACATTTTATTGTAACATCTGCTGATGTACCTCACAGTTGGGTTGTACCTCCTTTAGCTGTAAAATGTAATGATGTACCCGGTCGTTTGAATCAGACCTCTATTTCAATACAACGAGAAAGAGTTTACTATGGCCTGTACAGTGAGGTTTGTAGAACTAATCATGCCTTCATGTCTATCATCGTGGAAGCTATTCCTAGGAAAGATTATGGGTCTCACATATACAATCAATTAATCCCACAAAGCGCGGAAGCTTAAGCAAAAACGAAAGAGGATGTTGAGGGAAACCACTAAATTGAGGGCTTTGCTCGCTCTCTCCAAAGCTCGTTTAGTAGGTAGTGAGTGGAGTGCATAAGCCCTTTTAGAGATAGGGGTGAGTACTACATGAGTTCGTATGTAAAGTACTACACAAGCCTTGTCTACGAAGCAGACCGACCTTATCTTGCTTTCTTCTGGCGAATCTTCTAGCTCTAATTAATAAGAATTCAGGTATGGCAGGAATATTTTCGACCATTATGAATGATAGTGAAGCCAAGCTGTATAAAGGCGAACAACCCTTATAGCAACAACAAACCGCCTACTTATAGTTTATCAACAAATCATTCAATATCAGTAGGGTCCTCTTGCCTAAAAAAAGGAGTCAGCGCAACAAGGACAATGACAGGCAGACCAAAGATTTACACAGTCCTTTCATGCTTACTTTAGGCACCGGCAAAGCAGAATTTAAATCTGCTAGCTTAGATGAGTGGCTCTTGGCTTCATAAACATATCTATGATCTTGCCTTTTCACTACCAATGAGTAGGCAACTTTGGATGCTTATGGAGATATGGCTTTATTAAGGATCTCCTTAGCGTGTGCTCTCTCGGGTGCTACTTAGAAAAGAGATAGTCAGACTCTAACTTGAGAATGTTATAGCACTATGAAATAAGGAAATTTTGATTGACCCAATTAGATGTCTTTCTGGTTTGGCGGATAGGTGAAAAGCACAAAATCTTTCTTACTAGTTGGTGTACTAGGGCCATAAATCCCAACTCTTTGGTTAGCTAGCTTTGCTTTCACTCTTTTCAATCTTTATAAGATCCTCCATTACTTCTTCGCTAATACCTTTTAGCTTCTATTATTTCCCAGTCCACACCCAATCAGAGTAGTCAGTGTGCCTGCTTGGTCTTTTTTTGACGAAATGGATGTTTTAGGAGAGGTTAGAAAGGAGGGACTTCGCTAAAGATGGTATGTCTATGCGTGAGGAAGGTCATTTTCCTTTCTTTCTCTACTATCCCATCCAGTGAACTATCATTATCGAGATAAGTTCGCAATGTTGGCTGAGCGTAGGCTAGTCTATTCAGGTAGTTACAAGCTTGTTAAAGCTAAAAATGGAACTTAGCTTCTCACTGAGTACATCAAAAGCGAAACCCTCAACTGAAAATACAATGCGAGCTGGAACGGTGTTGCCTTAGCTACTGTGGTATACATATGGCGAGAATCATACCATAGCCAGAGTCGATCGAGGGCAAGATCTTGATGTAGAAAGGAGCTTTCAAGCTGAGGTGGATAAGAAAGCTTATGATTCTGTTGGTATGAAGTGAGCTCTAACAATCGAAGCGGCTAAAGGAGACTGCTTTGGTGACCCTACGAAGAAGTATTGCTCATTAAAGTCAGCTTCAAACTTCTGGTAACCCCTTATCCAAATGTAGGTGGGCTTAGATGTGAAATATAGGCATTTTTCTGTATATCAATCCTTCGATAAAGAACTCAAACCAACGAGTAGGAAAGGAGGCCTTGAGTTGATAATTGAAAGAAGGAGTTCGTCCTTGTGTGCTACTTCCTTTCCTGCCAGTACTATTTGAGTCAAAAACTCCTCTTTGGTTTGATTTATATTCAACCTTCTCGAGTGGAATTAGACTTTCATTCCGATTTCTTCAAATCCAGCATGGCATGTGTTAAGATTCAAAGAAAAGTTTGAAAATTGGCGAATTCAATGTTTCCATAACCCTTCAGGCAGGAAATCATATATTGAATAGAGTGTACTCCACTCCTATAGAGGATACAACACATTGAAATAAAGGACTTGGTGGATCTCTCCCATGAGACAGATCAACAGCACCGGGCATGGGATACACAGGCAGGAGAGACGATTTGACCGCGCAGACCAAATAAGCACCATTTTTTTAAACTGACAGCGTTGTGAAAACTTGTGTACATGATTTATATGTGGATTTTATACTATAGTAAAATCCCCTCCATAAGTCCTTTCTTAGAGGCTATTCAAGGCTTATTGCCTTTCTTGCTTATGCGATACGTCGAAGTCTAAGCATCGTTTATGCACCAAAAGATATCATTGGTAGGAAAGCTCTATTATGTACCAACGACCGCCCCTTCTCTTTACCTTTCCCGTGCCCTACCTCATTCCTTTGTAAGCTTTAATTCCATCTCTTTTCTTTTTTGTTTGCGAGAGTTACTTATAGGATGACCCACTAATAGATCAAGACTTGAACTGATAGAATCGTACTACCGCTATTGATGCCGGTGCTACTTGCCGATGGCCCTTCGCTTACTTCTTTGGAGTCAACGATGCTACTTTTTCCATCACAAAAACTGCTTCCTGTGCCCAGGTCAAGGAGATTTGATTTGCTTGGTTTGGTTCTTTGTTTGCTTATTCCACTTCTTAATCATCCTTTATTTCATTAATTCATAGTAACATGGACCAAAGATTAATTAGATAGGCTTTACACTTTTCTCGAAGAAAGAGGAAAGGTTGGCAGTTCAGGCTTCAGATGGAATTCAAGGAGAAATTCAATAAGACAGAGCTTCCTCTGAAATAAATCTACATATTTGATTGATGTTCAGTTTCTCCCACTCCTAAGCTAAGTAAAGAGCGGATAAAGCTCTTTGAAGGACGAATGCTAAAAAAAACTATTTATATAGTAATAGTAAGTAGTAGCGAGGACAGGAAAGGTATAATTGCATCAGTCCTTCCAATCAAGCAAACAACCGACAATTGCCATCAAAGTAAGAACTATAGACTATAGACTTGCAAGATCAAGTGGGAACTTGATAGGTCTCGCAGCTACTAAGCTTTCAAAAGGGTGGCGCCCACCTACCCTTTGTGCAAAATTGAAAGCTTAAGGCAACTACTTAGGTAATCAAGCAGCAATCGAAAGTTGACGGTCTGATTCCACCTAGTGGCGAATTAAATCAATAGAGAAAGAAACCCTAGTTTTTGAAGACTACCTACTCCGCCTTTTTCTCAAATTTCATCGTACGGCTAGTCATTGCTATTCCCTGCTAACGAGTTTATTTGCAGTTCACAATCATTCTTTATTCCCTTTTCAAGTTGGAAAAAAAGAAGTAACACCCGTGTGAATATTTAGTTTCGTTACCGGCCAGAGCTCCTAACCCTTTTCATTCTGTTTTATCTCGGTTAAACTCTACACCACTATCAATTTATTCTTTGCCACATATCTCTTTCTTTTTCTTTGTTGCCGTTTGAAAGGAAAGCGTGTCCATCATGTCCGTAGAGTTCCATAACACTAGAAGTGATCCCATCTTGTTTGGGAATTTCCTTTTGTAATCCCCTTATTATTTACGGTCGATCTATTCCTTTTCTTAGGTTCGTTGTTCCTGTTCTAGTTGTTCCAAAGGTACGAACGGTTGCTATCTCATACAGCTACAATTGATGGATCAAATCATTCTAAAAAAGCAATATACTTAACACAAGCCTTTATTTTTGCCTACTCTTGGAAAAGAGTAGATTCAATAGATATGTCGAGCATACTGGAAGAGCTTCCCAAATCCTACTATCAAGAAAAGGGCTAGGAGCATTTATTTAACTTCTACCTCATTAGCTAGGGATGGTTTTCGAAAACTAAGACTATTAATGTCGTATGCTGCGATCGAAAAATAGAATTGCCCTCTAGCAAAATCATTTTTAAGGTCAATTTATGACCTTAAAGACTCATTTAAAGTGGGTTAAAACCTCATTTCTGATAATAGATATAGGATCATAAATCAAAAAGGATTGGCGCATAGATAATACAATTTATGAAAAAAAAAAGGATCTTTTGTGTATAATTCTACATAATCTAGAATGTTATTAGATCTGGTACGTAGAAAAATAATACAATACAAGCAAAAGTTCCTAGTGTCATGGATATATAGAATGACATAAAGTTATCATGCTTGCATATCCATCATTTGAGTCTCCAACTATTATTCCAATAATTACAAATCCGATTTGGCCTATGGATGAATATGCAAGCATACATTCCATGCTTGTTTGAGTAATAGCAATGAGATTTCCCAATATCATGCGAAGAATAGCTAGGATTTCCTTAAGAAGACGCATTCGTTTAATGAGAAATAAAAAGGAATATCAAAAATTTGAGTGGCTGAAGCTGAAGAATCTAATTTCAAAGTAAGAGAAAGAAAAGCAACGACTGGAATGGGAGAGTCAGAGTCGAAAAGAGGATACCTCACTTATTTTTCTCATTCAAAATCGTGCATGATACTTTCATATCATATGACTCCTAAGTGATAAAAGAAAGAAGAAGCCATTTTCTTTCTTTTTTGGTTGCCTTCCTCATATATGTATAAGAGTGAATCCATTTTTTATAAAAAGGATTAGTAATCCTTAACTTTTTCAGGAATCCTTCATCTGTGGTGAATTACTGATTTTTGCAATCTTTTCAACCTTGGTTTCGTAGGAGCAAGTTAAAGAGATTGAGAAAGAGAACCATATGATTTCCTTCATTCTCAATAGCCATGAGATAATCATCTTAGGGTGATCCTTTTGTCGACGGATGCTCTTATTACACTCGTAATCGCTGAAAAATAAGAACCAACTATGTAGCATCCACATCGATAGTTCTAGTATTTTATATGTCAATAGTCCGATCCTTTGTAGGAACTACCCGTAATAATAAAATTGCAAAATGGATCTATTTATCATAAAATAACGAGATTCGTCGTTCCTGACCCTGCTTCACCTTAATTGTTATTCGAACAAGTAAAAGTTTTGTCTTAGTCTGAGTGGGGATAGATTTCCCTTCTGCATATCAGTGGAGTGTTAAAAAATTCAAACTTCTCAGAGATAGATAGAAAGGTAGGAAATGAAGCACACTCCTTCTTATACGTCAGGAGTCCATTGATGAGAAGGGGCTAAGGAATGCTTGAACCCAATTCCTATAGTAATGAATATGAGGGCAATTGAAATTCCTGAGAAGTTATATATTTGTGTATTGATAAGATCGTTTACTATTTCTTGAAGCTCACTCTCTCCCCCGGATGAACCATATAGCAAAGATAAACCATGAACCAGAGTAGAAGAGCTTGCCCCACCCATAAGTAAATATTTCATAGTGGCTTTAATAGACTGCACATCTTTCTTGGTATATCCAGATAATAGGTAGGAGGATAAATTGAAACATTCTGGGGCTACAAAGATAGTTATTAAATCATTAGCACTGCATAAAAACATCCCCCTATAGTAGTTGTCAATACGAATAAGAGAAAGTCTATTATAGTCATTTCTATACATTCAATGTACTATACAGATAGAGGAATACATATAGTTGAACATAGTAAAATAAGAAATAGAAAGATTTCATTAAAATTGTTCGTTTGGAAATTTCTCAAAAAGCTAATCATAGGATCTTCTCTTAATCAGAACAATAGGGTCATTATGCTCATTACTAAACTTGTTGAAGAGATGGAATATAACCAAGGTATATCTTTTTTATCAGAGGTGGAATCGATAATAAGAAGAGGAATTAGGCAAAAAGTTAATATACATTCTGGGAAAATCAAACTTCCGTAAAATGGAAGCAAATGAAAGGCCTTCATAAATTCTCGTAAATGAAGTTTTCATCCTGTACATGCCAGATCATGAATTAGTAACTGCTTCCAGTTTCCCAAAGAGCTACCAATTGTGTCGAGCTTTCTATTTTTGGAATATTTATGGAATCTCCATAAAAAGGAATAAAACTTATTCCATGGTATTTACATGAGGTTCTTCCTTAAGAAAGTCCAGTAGAGGGCTTTGTTGATCCTTGATTTATGTTTCATCTTTCTTTTCCTTTTTGTTTGTTTTGAGAAATTTATTCATCTATTCTGATTCTTTCATTTTCTCTTTATTCTTTTCCGTTCGAGATGTATAGATCATATTCATGGATTAACGAAAATGTGCAAAAGCTCTATTTTCCACTGCTATTCTATGAGTCTCTTCCTTTTTGCATATGGCCTCACAACTATTTTTGGCAGCATCCACTAACTCAGAACTTAATTTGAAAGTCATATTTTGGCCCGGATGTTTTTGGAATGCTACTAATAACCAACAAATGGCAAGTGTTTTTCCTTATGTGGATCCTATTTCAATAGGAACTTGATGAGCCGATAAACCAACACGCCTTGCTTTTATTGTTATATTGAGAGTTACTCCACATATTGCTTGACTTGAAATGGATAGTGGATTTGTTTCTGTCTTTTGTTGAATCTTTTTCCCGGGCCGATAGAAAATTGGATAAGCCAATGATTTTTTTCGTGTTTCAGAATATGGTTAACCAACATGTTAACTAATCGATTATGATAAATTGGATCAGATTTTGCTTTTTTTTTCTATAGTACGTCGATGTGACATTAGCGTGAAAGGGATTCAAGAATCTATTTTTTTTTATAAGGGCTTAAATCACTTATTTTTGTTTTTTACCCCATATTTTATTGTAGGGTGGATCTAGAAAGATATGAAAGATCTCCCTCCAAGCCATACATATGACTTTCATCTATTACGACTTTTCGCAGAATTCTCTATGTATCTATGATATCAAGTATGGGATTCTGTTTACTCACTTTGAATTGAGTATCTATTTCCCTTCCTTTCCTGCTAGGATTGAAAATCCTATATTTTACATATCCAGACAATTGATTCCTTGGGTTTCTGAAATAGTTTCAAAAGAAGTGTTTCGAATCATTGCTATTTGACTTGGACCTGTTAAAAACAATTCGAGGTATTTCGAATTGTTTGTTGACACAGACAAAGTCAGGGAAAACCTCTAAAATTATTTCAATATTGAACCTTGGATATACAATAGTTACAAATCGAATCTCTTTGAAAAAAGATCTTTTGTCTCATGGTAGCCTGCTCCAGTCCCCTTAAGAAACTTTTGTTATTGGGTTAGCCATACACTTCATATATTTCTAGCGATTCACACGGCATCATCAAATGATACAAGTCTTGGATAAAAATCTACAACACACTAGAATGCCCTTGTTGACGATCCTTTACTCTGACAGCATCTAGGGTTCCTCAAACAATGTGATATCTCACACAGGGTAAATCTTTAACCCTTTCCCCTCTTACTAAGACTATTGAATTTTCTTGTGAATTATGGCCAATATCGGGTATATAAGTACTGATTTCTGATCTAGAGGTTAATCGTACTCAGGCTACTTTACGTAAGGCAAAGTTTGGTTTTTATGGAATGATAGCGGAAAGGTTGACAGATAAGTCATCCTTACTGCCACTCTACAGAACCGTACATGACATTTTCACCTCATACGGCTCCTCCTTCAACTCTTTCGAATTTATTAGATCCTTTTCCACGCTCTCTATCCCCCTTTTTTTTACAGGTATTGTTCCAGTTCGGAAGAGAAACTATCCGTCAATGATGTGTTCGTTGCTAAGGTAGATCTTTTTCTTTGCCTTTCAAGATACTGCATATAAAGAGAAAGATAGCCAGTCCTCTTGGGAAGCTGAGAGTGTTATGTGAAAAGGACCAAGGAGGATCCTGTCAGTTAGGAGAAGAAAAAGGAGGAGGAGCTAGCTTTAGGGCGGAATCGAATGATTATGAGATGAACAATGAGAGAAAAGAGAGAACTTAGATGAGTCAGCAGAAATGAAAGACCACCTAAAAACCACCAAGATAGCCCTAGTAATTCGATCTTTTGATCACCCATTTTTAGAAAACCTTTTTTGGGGGCTTCTGCCTTACTCACAGATGATTGGATTGCCTAAATCACAAGTCTTATATACTATGTTACGATCACCTCATATTGATAAAAAGTCTAGAGAAGAATTTTTTTTCTGAAAATAAAGAAAGAATTTTTAGTCATAAAAACAGAAAGGCATGGATTGCGCAAGAAGTTCTTTTGGTTAAAACGTCATGCGACTCAAAGGACATAAGAATTCTTGCTCAAAGCAAAAAGATTGCCGACTAGATGCTCCCACCCCACCATGCCTTGCGCTTTATCTTACCTTAAGAAGAAAGAGGAGGTATGAAGCATGTGAAAGAATGCAAGAAGTGCATGATACAATAGATAACCTTAAGGAGTGGCAGCAAACCTCTTGATTGATCAATGCGAGTGAGTTGTGCTTAGACGCTTCGCAAAACTACATCGATCTATAAAGAGATCACCTAAGTCTAGAACAAGATCGCCTTTCTCTCGCTGCCATGGGGTTGATCTGTGGAAAAGGTAAACCCAATGGGAAGCAAAAAGACTAGGGGTACCACATTAGCCAGAAGCAGATCCAAAAAGTGAAGGCTCACCCAGTTGAAGGAAACGGGTGAGGTAGGTAAGAGATAGCTTGCTTCCAAGCCGGATTGGCGGCGAGGAATCAAGAGATCGTAGCCGGTGCTGACTTGGATCTCGGGTGACTGAATAATGAGGCAAGAAGCAATGAGCACTCGTGATCGAAGCTTTGCTCAAACCAATAGGCTAACAGTAAGCTTGGCTACAATGAAGCGGTTACCAAGTACGAAGGGAAGGGCCTTCACCACTTGATCCGTACCAGGTGCAGTTCTTTGGGGGGGGGGAGTGCTAGTTGGAGCCATCCCATCCCAATAGCGTATATTTGAAGGTTAATATGAAATACAATTTTCTTGCAAAACTCGTTTGGATAAGGGAAAACTCCAAAGATTTCTTCAAAATAAGATACTTGCATTGACCCATTCCTAAACCAGAATCGGGAGAGGATGAGAGGAAATTGGGATTAAAATGTGCCATCAAGAAGTTCGGGCTTTCCATTCTTCCTCCTCCCCCTCCCCCTCCCCCTTACTCACTTTCCTTTTTTCAATAAATAAGCCTCGCAGGCCCTTCTCTTATAAGGAACAAAATGAAATAATCTCAATTTTACGACAAATCTGGTCTGATGGTTGTTCTCCACTAGCAACAAGGATATAGGGACTTTTTATTTCATCTTAGGTGCCATTGCTGGAATGATGGGCACATGCTTCTCAATATTGATTCATATTGAATTAGCATGACCCGGCAATCAAATTCTTGGTGGGAATCATCAACTTTATAATGTTTTAATAATGGGTTATGCTCTTTTAATGTTCCTTTTTATTGTTATGCTAGTGCTAATAGGTGGATCTGGTAATTGGCTAGTTTCGATTCTTATAGGTGCGCCCGACATGGCATTTCCATGATTAAATAATATTTCATTCTGGTTGTGGCCTCCAAATCTCTTCCTCTAATTAAGCTCAGCCTTAGTAGAAGTGGGTAGCCATACTAGGAGAACGGTTTATCCTCCCTTAAGTGGCATTACCAGCCATTTTGGAGGACAATTGATTTAGGAATTTCTAGTCTTCATCTATCTGGTGTTTCATCCATTTTAGGTTCTATTACTTTTATAACCACTATCTTCAACATGTGTGGACCTTGTATGACTATGCATAGATCACCTCTATTTTTCATGGTTCGTTCAAATGACAACATTCACACTTTTATTATCACATCTGGTATTGGCAGGGGCAATTACCGTATTATTAACCGATCGAAACTTTAATATAACCCTTTCTGATCCCGCTGGATGGGGAGACCCCATATTATACCAGCATCTCTTTTGGTTCTTCAGTTATCCAGAGGTGTATATTCTCATTATTCCTAGATCTAGTATCATTAGTCATATTGTTTTGACTTTTTTGAGAAAACCAAATTTCGGGTATCTTGGCATGGTTTTTGCCATAATCAGTATAGGTTTTCTTGTTTGGGCTCATCATATGTTTACTGTGGGCTTAGAGGTTGATACTCGTGCCTACTTCACCCCAGCTACCATGATCATAGTTGTCCCCACTAGAATCAAAATTTTTAGTTGGATCGCTACCATGTGGTGGGGTCTGATACAATACAAAACACCCATGTTATTTGCCATGAGGTTCATCTTTTTATTCACCATAGGAGGACGCGCTGGAATAGTTATAGCTAATTATGGGCTAGACATTGCTCTACATTATACTTATTATGTTATTCCATATTTCCATTACGTACTTTCTATGTGAGCCGTTTTTACTTTATTTGCAAGATTTCACTAATGGGTAGGTAAACTCTTTGGTCGGACATACCCTGAAACTTTAGGTCAAATCCATTTTTGGATCACCTTTTTCAGGGTTAATATGACCTTCTTTCCTATGCATTTCTTAGGGCTTTCGAGTATGCCATGTCACATTCCAGATTATCCAGAGGCTTATGATGGATGGAATGCCCTTAGCAGTTTTGGCTCTTATGTATCGATAGTTGGGATTTGTCGTTTCTTCGTGGTTGTAAAAATTACTTCAAGTAGTGGAAAAAACAAAAGATGTGTTACAAGTCCTTGAGTTGTAGAACAGAATCCAACCACACACCAGAATGGATGGTAGAAAGTCCTCTAGATTTTCATACTTTTGGAGAACTTCCAACCATTAAGGAGATAAAAAGCTATGTGAAGTAGAAGAAAAAAATTCATTAATTTCTACTAAGAACCTAATAGAACTTTTCCAAATGTGGGTCAAAAAACCATTTGTGTAAGTCAGGGTTGAGAATCGGAGGGTCGTGCCCTACCCCGTTGGCCTAAGCCTTGCTATGAGAAATAACGCTTTCTAACTCTCTATGATAAGTGAAAGCCACTTGACTGTAAGGAGGGGAGCTCCGCCCCTACTTCAATTAAAGCTCGCCCACCATTTTTTCTCTAAAGCTCATCTCTCCACTCATTTTTGCACTTCTAATCAAACCTATCTGAACTTGAAACGACATAGATCAAAGGGTCGTTCATTAGCCCTACGAGTCAAATACAGGAAAAAGAGAGATGTAATTCGACCATGCTTTTTTAGGTCTCAGGCTAGCTTTTGACTTATGAGGCAATTAGGCTTAAAGCGCTCATCAAACAAGTGCGCCAAAGGTCGGGGATGGTATCACATTCTCTTATAAGAGAGGCACGCCTGATTTTAGCTCGTACTTTCACTCTTGCTTTTACCTTACCTTCTATTATATTAGTAAAAGGCGAATGGGGGATGTGTGCAATAGTTTTCTTAGTTTCTCTTGATCTATTCAATGCCTATAATTTGAGAGATAAGAGGAAAGCCCTCTCCCAAATTCAAAGATGTAACACAAATAATGACTCTCTTCTCCGGGATGCCAGCAAGTTTGGCAGCTCTAAGGTTTTTTTATATAAGGTGGAAGGTAGGCTGAAATTCTGTCTCATACGAGTCAAACTAAGGGACTGAAAGAGTTCACGATCTGATCTATGGGGTATTAACCCTCAAAGGACGGCTAAGAATGTCCATTAAAAGGAGCGGACTGATGGGGTCATTTTTCAAGCACGACTTGAACGATCTAAAGGGGTTGTGCAACCTAGAGAGGTGGCCATATCTTTTTGATGAATGTTGTGTCGAGGTTCGCTTTATTTTGAAAATAGGTCAATCTTAGGGGAGATCATTCGAATGGTTTAATTGATGACCTCACTTTGATCTCTTCGACTGAACCTAAAGGGGACTTCGATCGTTTAACTTTAACTTCTGAAGGAGGAATCATGTCACTTGGAATTTCAGAAAGTGAATCCTCTCTTTCAGATCCTTGCCTTGGTAGAACTTGTCTTTGATTGGGATTTCGTTTGAAAGGATGTTCGGCCGGTTCCTCATGTGCCAAAGAAGCCGAGACAATCTCAATTAAATCCAATTCAATATATTTCGACTCAATCTTATTTATAGAAATAACACTCGATTAAAGGGGAGCATAAGCAAGCTCAGTGGTAGAAACATATGTAATTGATGGGAACCTCAATACTGTCTAGGAAAGTAGAAAACTAATATGAATCACTTCCCCATCATCAACTGGTACAAGGAGGAGGCACGATATCGAAGATCAATCTATCTTAATCTATCTACAAAAAGCATTGCCTTGGGCATGCAACCCAAAAAGATAGAAAGATTGCTCGCTCAAAGAAAACTCTTTTAGAGCCTGGTACCATCCAAGCCCCCTCTCCTTAGATTCAATTGGTTGAATACCCCCTCGACTCGGCAATAAGAGTCAGTTATGGAATATCTTTTTAGTCAGCTTTCTCGTTCTTAAAGACTTTCTGGCTGATAGGTTTTATAACGCACCTACCTTGCTTACAGCTAGGATATTGCATATATAGTTGCTCTTGCCTTCACTTAGAAACTCTATACCCCCTATTAGAGTAAGGCATGCTCTCGAAATTAGATTCACTTGTTCTTGTCTCTAGGGATTAACCTATTCCAGAGCAGTCTGGTGATTACCCTATCCCGCACTACTCGAAGCCTTCGTAAACTCATTATGTCTTTCTATCATAGTGGAGGTTTCTATGAGGAGATCCATGTGATAGTGAAGATTTCTTCAAATTATTGGGAAATCAAAAATACAAAAAACATTTCTATATTTCCAACACTCCAGATAGGAAGAAGTGTCTATGTCCATCCTAAACTTTCTTTCAATCCACATCGGAAAATTAAGGCTTTCTCTATTGGGAGTCACCAAAGGAGCAATGGGAATATGCTGGTTCGATAAGCCAAGGAAAAACAACGACCCCTTGGTTTTGAAACTCATGCTACCTGCCCTGCAAAAGAAGATCGATGCAAAGGTTCGATTTCACCACCTCTATCTACCCAACTAGTACTATTTGATCAACAATACTCCAACCTAGAAAATTTCTCTCCCCCAAAAAACCCTCTATCGCTAAGCCCTTTGTGTAGGTTGGGCAAGCTTTGATAACCCTACTCCCAAGAAGTTGCTGGTCGGGAAAATAGAACTGTCACTCGGGAATGAGGTGTGCTTACCCGGCTACCCAACCCAACAGGTCAGGGGCAGGCCGACTATAGGTTCGAATCCTTCCACCTTTCTTATGGATCCTCCTGTGGTTACTAGATGATGGGAATATAAATCAAAAATTTAGAAATAAGCACAAAATGTCAATATATAAATTGTTTCATTATTCGTTATTTCTGGGTCTTTTTGTAGTGTTCACTTACAACAAGTAACAACCACTAATGTTTGGTGTAGCACTTTCATTTTGGCGTATTCTTGTTTCTTTCATTTGACTTTCCGTCATATTACTAATACCTTATCCAATTACAACATAAGAACCACTAATGTGCCTTTCTTTTATCAAATCTTAGGGACATGGTCTAATCATGAGGGTTGTATTTTATCATGGTGTCAGATCCTATGCTTTTGTGGATTCCTTCTTTATTATCGGGGTTGACTCCTAAGTCATAATATCTCAAACGGAAGAGCTGAAAGCCACTTGAGTGTAAGGAGAGGAGGCCATAGAGAAATTTTATTTTTATTCCTTCGTTTCAAACTTCGTGAAGAACTCCTTTTTATCTCTCATTCGTTACGAATAAAAAAAGTTGAATGAAATCCCAGTTATACACTTCCTTCATTCTATGAAACTTTGTTGATTCTGAACTTTGTTCTCGAAGGAATTGGACTTTTGACGGGCCAGACCTTTTTAAATGCCACTTTATCTTGGAAGGAAAATGAGCTTTGCTTCTCTGGGCGCTAGGCACTCCCGTGGTTCGTGAGAAAGAAAATTGATGTTGCATCTAGCACAAGATAATAACGAGAAAGCTTTGTCTATCGATGAATAGCAGATTGGCGGAGCTCTTGGCATTGCTTTTTGTTTTCTCTCCTTCCCTAGTCGTGAGTTTCGACCCTTTCGTTTGAAATTTCTTCATTTGTACAGAACCGCTTGCATAATCAAATCTTGTTCCACAAGATCCCGTATCAGCTATACATTCTCCTTGCATATATGCTAGATATGTTGCTAGAGTTATGGGTTTTGGCTTATGTAGATCAAAAAGTATGAATGGGATTGCCAGACTCCAATCGCCGACAATGCAGAAGGATGCCGACAAAAAGAATGGAACACTGTCTCGCTCTGTTAGATACATCGGATCCCATATAAAAAGTGATATCTTTATCCTTAAATTCACACATGAGAGCGCAAAATGCTATCCTACTTCATTGTTATATTGCAATTGAACCCTGCTTATGCTGCTTCGACGACACTTTTTCTCCCTCTCTTTGCTCTAGACATTATAGCTAGTGGACACAAGGAGGGAGCCGGCGAAGTGTGTCATTCATAATAGAAAGAAAGAAACCACTACTTTACCTCTTTGTTGGACCGCTGGCGCGAACAGTGGTGTCTGACAAGGACCATGAACCAATTCGAATTGGGATCTTCATATGTCGGTGGTTTTTAACCGTATGCATTTTTCCCAAAAGTTGGTGGGCTTATCATGAATTAGGTCGGGGTGGCTAGTGGTTTTGGGATCCATAGAAAATACTTCTTTTATGCCTCAGGTATTAGCCACAACTCGTATTCATTCAGTAATTCTACCCTTGTTCATCCTTGGACCTTGTTTCTAATATTGTTACTTTTCCATGTTAGTCTCAGGAACCTTTTGAATACGGTCTGGATTGCTAGCTCCCGTTCATGGTTTTGCTATAGATGATATATGAGGAATCTTTTTATGGTGGTTCCTCTTTCTAGTGACTAGCATACTATGATTCTTTTCTCCTAGATGAAGCAGCAGACATCTGTTTGTAGAACTTATAAAAAGGAGATAGTTGTGGAGCGAAGTCCTCTTGTGCACCTACGTCATTTGGCTTGTGCGCAGAATGTAGGGCTCATAGTCTTCCAGGCTTGCTTTAGGGGCTTCTAGTATCGATGTTAGTAGTGCGTGTGTCCGAATATGTTCTCGCATGGCTGGAAGGAGTGCATGCCAAGTTAGATAGAGCAAAGGAAGGTCTTGTCAAGTTGGTCCGCTACTGCCTTATCTTCATATTTTTAAGCCACAACCTACTTTGACATTTCTAATTTGCCATAGAGGAACTACCTCTTGCATCTGCGGTCGTTGCAGCTAAAAAATTGAGGAAGGAGGAGGGGAAGGGTGGCAGACATCAAATGGATTAGAGTTTTTCAAAAACTATAAGAGGTTCAATTCCTCTTTGATGTGGTTAAGGAAAAAGATAGATATCAAAGAAAATATTCTAAGGTAAGACTGGTTTTTTCTTAGGTCATCTGGTAAAGTTTAATATTTCCAAGCTAAACATACTAAATCAATTAGCTTATTACTATTGGAAAATTCCATTCATTTCTCGAAAATACTTCCTACTCATATTAGCTATCAACGATAAAAGTAGAAGCAAGGTCTTTGCTTTCTTCAAGGAAAGTCTTAGTGCATAAAGAGTACTTATACAAGAAAAAACCAAGTGTCATAGTCAGCCAGATGAGTAATGAACAGGCCGTAGGCAGAGGAGGCCCCTTTCACAATAGAAGTCTTTCCCTCTTAATCTCCATCTGTATATGGAGTAAGGATGAAATGAAATGGAGTTAAGTAGTAAAGAAACTATGATGAAGTGTGTCAACAACACATTCCAATATATGCTTAACAACAACAAGATAAATAACAAGGTCGTAAATGACATGCTTGAATCGCTCTTTGATGTAGCTCGGAAAAAGGCCAAACCAACTCATGAAAGTAAGAAATAAGGTAAGAAAAAAATTCAATGTTATTGATTTACCGTGTTAGGATTTGGGCTCTCCAAGCAAGCATTAAGATCCTCTGCTCAATAGCATTAAGATAAAAAATATTAGACGCGCCAACAGATAATGTCCCAACTATTTTAAGTGCTAGTCTAGTAACTACAGTTATTTATTCAATTACGAGTCCTTTATCTTTAGTTAGAGGACCCTCAAGGCTGACGTTCTTCTTTTTGTTACCATACTTCCACACAAAGGTGATTAGTTACCAATGAAGACATCAATCGTCAAATTGAATTTGTACAATTTCTAAATCTTGACTTCTAGCGAACGTATAACTATCGTCCGTAGTCAACCTTACTTTGACACAAAGGATTGATGTGTCACATTCCTAACCGTAGGATTGCTCCACTACAAAGGTCAGGCATTCATTACTACATATATAATTACCAGCATCTCCACTTTCCCTGCTCTGGTATAAGTTGAAATTCTCAAAGTTGAGAGTAAAGTATTAGTAATATGTTAGAGAGTGCCTCCTCTTCTAGGGTCACTCTTTTAATTTATTCAATGCTTTGGAAAAAGAGGAGCAGCAAACAGAGAACTTGGCATTGACTCATTCCATGCTAAGATATTGTCTCCCTATCACTTGGTTGAAGCATAGATGCAACCTTATAGTCTCTATCTAGTGCTCTTCGAGCTCGATATCAGTATAAGTATCAATATCTTTCCTTTCCTATGTTTGAGTTGAATTTGGAGTAATTGATGAGACTAGTAAGGATTCTCTAATAGGTATAACCCTGGTCTTTGTTCCTTTTTAAATGATTGAGGGACTTATTTCAATGTCTATGCTTCGATTACTACTAAGCACTATATAGCAAGAAGTCGTTCTGCTCTGTTCATCTACCCCTAATAATAACATGCAAGAGGGGGTGTTAAAGTTCAAATCTATAGAGATCTTTTCTAATGTATATAGTTTTTCCCGTTAGGTAACTTGACTTATTTCCATCGATGAAGTGAATCAACCTCGGTATTTCACAAATTTATGTTGTCCACGACTCTATCCGGTTAGTCCAGGTTCATTATCAAATTCCAGTTCCAATTTCGATTTTCATGTATATTAATGGGATTGTTCCACTAGTGGACATAAAACAAACTTTCTAGCATGGAATTGCAGCAATAAGGAATGATGGTTTCCGTTGTAGTAAATGTCTCAAAGCTAGACTTGAAGCATGCTTCAAGTGGGAACTGTCTCATCCATCTGAACAGGACAATTGAATGGATGTCACTGAGTATATGGCTAAATACTTATTGTTCCATGATTAATATGAACATAAACCGAGCTATTCATGGGAAAAAAGGTCAGAGGGCCATATTGGAATCGTGGCCATCAATAAGCACCATGTCTTCCTTATTATAGGGATAATTGAAAGGAAGCTTAGCGAATATTGCTACTCTTACATGATTGTGATAGGTAGATTGTTGTATTCACAAGTAGATGGCGCTTGGACATATAGAGGGAATGGGTGATTCATCAAGCTAGAACTCTTGTCATTACGGTGAGACCAACTCCAGTGAGTATCCTAGTGAAATGTGGCACCGATTTGTTTCATGGGAATGCCTATATCAATAACAGCGAGCCAGTATTCTCTTGCTCCAGTGTATGCGATCCAATTCACTGGTATGAGCAGACCAATCCTCTCATTACTAAGGGTGAATTAAGTCCACATACCACACGTTGTTGGACCTTCTTTATCCCCAATAAGCCTGTAAAGAATATAAAATACATCCTCACACCAAACAACCAATGTTAGAACATACTGATTTACCAGGCAAGAGATGTCTTGTACCCGTTGGGAAGAAGCCAAGAATCATGCAATGAAAAAAGCGCCCTCACACTCTAGCTTGACCGGGGGGTGTGAATAGGATCAGAGGGATAAACTTTCCTGTTATCGGAACAAATAATTTATTTCCAAGGTTCCACTTGTTTTTTACTTTTTTTACGAAAAGCAATTATAGACGACCAGAGTGAAAAACCTCCCCAACAATTGGAGAAAGAGAAAGCCATTCCTACGGCCCTGGAATTGTGATGAATGAAGTAAGAATTTCGGGCTAGGGCCCGAGAATTTACATCTAGGTGCTTTTCTAATTCCCGGTGAGACCGTTGACATTGTGAGGCCCGAGGACCCCACCTTCTTTGCATAAAGCTTAGGTATTCTTCCTTCACCCACTTATGAAATTAAAGCAAGTAGTCTTGCCGCTAGTAGCCATGCTACTTTTTTTTGCCTTACCTTACAAACCTTATTTATCCTACCCGCCGCCCTTGGAAACAGCCTTTCTTAGCTTTCGCCCTCTCATAGGAAACAAAGTTCTTTACTTTGAAGCTCCATACTCTTGTGAAAACGGACTACATTGTCTCAACCACTCGCCTTTCGCTTCTTTTGTTTGTTCTAGACCCGAGTTCCCTTGTCATTGGGGATCAAAATCTGGCTTATTCATGGTTTATTAATGTTAGGGTTGTTTTTTCTTATCTTTTTGTCTATGAAAGAAATGAGGAGAAAAGAAATTGTACTAAAAGGAAATTCTCTTCTCAAATAAGCTTTCCTAAAATGGTGAAAGGCAAAAAGGAAGCTCTGTCTCCATTCCCTCCTTTCTATCTAAGACTATTGAATTAGTCTCGTATTACATTTCCCCCTCTCTACCTAGGCAAAAGAAAGTCTCACCTATGGTCTACTCAAAGGTTGAAGAGACAAATTGTGCACCAGATCAATCCATTCCGTTCTTTAGGGAAGATTTATGGAATAGGAAAGCTAAAACAGATCTATCAAAAAAGATCTATTCTAAGTAAATACTTGGTCGATATGAGACTCTTTCTTAGTTCAGTAAGGTTTGAAAGCACTTTACAATGAATCAAGCAGGTTTCGTAATATCGAATAACGGTGTTCTCCACTCAATGGAGAATAGAAGGACATGCTATGACACTTCTTTTCTCACTTTTAATGGGTTCATGTCTGATAGCCATGAAAAAAAAAGAGAACGATAAATTGTGCACTTTAAGCCTATTCCAGGCCAGTCGGCCAAAGAAAGGAAAGTACGTCTTGAGATGTAGCCAGGAAAGAGACCCCACAAGGAATTCTTTATTTTCGGTTTCGTGGGAAGAAGAAGAAAGGGGATTCGAATCACCTATTTTCCCCTTCTTATTTTGGCTAGCTCTAGCCCTAGTTAAGGTCTGACTATACTAGATTATAAGGGCTAGCGTCGAAGGACCTGCCAGACCGCTGATCTCATATAAGCACTTGATGTCACCAATAACAATAAGAAGGGGAAGGGTTAACGATCACTCACATCATTGCAGCAGATCCGACGAGCCTAAATTCCACTAAAAAAAGAGGCTAGACCTCAACCTAAGATTCAAAGCCTAATGGTAGAGATTCCCTTGATCTTCTTCATTGTGGCACGTCTCCAAGGACTGTCTATACCCTATCTATTCATCAGGCTTTGGCACGCTCCCTCTTTCTGGGGCTAGAATACCTGGAGCTCAGGTTAGAAGGCAGATTACACTTTCTCCATTATAGTAGTGGTGGTCAATTGGTCATCGCTTAAGGCTAGAAGCATCTTCAAGTCATTGAGGATGGCCAAACCAATAGAGTTTTTCAAGGGGAACAGACAATTACACTCCTTGATTAGGAGGTTAGAGACTTATTTAGGAATTAGCCATGAATATTAATAGTCAAGAGCGAGTTTACGAGCTGGCATCTGGGCATTGATGACTCGTTGAAGGTGTGCTCATTCCCCGAGAAAGGAGAGGGATAGAAAGGAATGAAAAAAGAGGATTCTTTGGTAGTATATCAGCAAGTTCATTGTGAAGCTCACTCCCGTTTGCAAGCCCATTTTCAAGCTATTATGGAAGAAGAAAAGGAGTAGAACGATGCCCTAGACTGACTATGCAAAGTGCTTTAGAGAAGATTAAGACCTATGCTTTTTATTCTCCGGTCTTCGTACTTTTTTAATTAATGGAAGAACCCTCTCTCTATACCTCGTAGTCACTGAAAACCCATGAGATGCGTCTTAGGCAAGCATGATGAAGGAGGAATAAAGAAAAGATTACTACCTGAGAAATAAGTTGACGTGCTACGAGTTGTCATGAACAACCTTGGTAAAGACATGCCTCACCTTGGTGTGGTGTAGGTAGATGCTCTGACATTACCCTCAAGGTCTATTCCTTTCACTTGATGACAAGGATGGATCCAAATATCACTTTTAGAAGCCGGCACTCACTTTCCATCCACACTCAAACCTGTCCAACAAGTAAATAAGAACATTAGGTTCGCTATAAACTCACAGAGCACTAATTTAAAACCAGTGACTAGATAGTGCGAAATGAAAACCAATGCATGACAAGAACCCAATTATCAATTCTCTACTAATAGGCCCCATCATTTGAAAATAGATCCAAAATCCTACTTAGAATAGTTACTAGAAAAGGTTTTGTTGTCTTTCGAACATCAAATCTCGATTACAAGCCAAGGAGAAAGATTGCCATCTTAGGCATACCATCGGCAGAGTAAGGAAAGGATAGGCAGAAAACGCGCTAATAAAATCCTATCCCATCATAGTCCCAACTAACCAAGTTCATTCCAACTCTGTATGAGCTCATAGTCGCTAAGAGGAAGAAAAGCTTATTCCATCATTTCAAAGGGAAACCGAACTCAAGTGAAGTTAAGCCAACTCTACTTCACACTTTTGCCGTTGGGATTTCACTGCCAGTCACCCCTAAATCTACCTTGTATGGACTGCTAAATCGATTCCTCTTGGCTTGAAACAAAAATCCTCTCAGAAGCCAATGTATATTAGTCAAAGATGTGACTTTCACAAGGCTGATTTCTCTTTGCCATCAAATAGAAAGTTATCTCATAGGGCTTGTGCTGGTACTCTGTGGAAGATGCATGAATTGGCCTACTTAAGTGATCTTACTTTGGCAAGGTGACCATCTTCTAATTGATGATAAGCACCGAAAGTAAGAGAAGTGAGGCGTTTGGGACCTATTCTAGTAGAGGAACCAACCTTGGAAAACCTAACCAAAAGATAGCTAAGTTCCCGTAACTAACCTTACTTCGAACTATATGGCTGATCCATTCCAAAAAGACGGTAAGGCAAAGAGAAAGTACCACTTTTCTTAAGTGAAGATGAATCTAATCTATTGAAGATTCAAAGTTTCCAAGGAGCACGGATGAGGAGAAGAATCAATCCAACTACATACCAACATAAATCCATTACAGGCGGTCGTATTCCATCGTATTCATGTATCAATGTGTAATTGGTCCTATAATAGTTGCATCGTTGTGCCTAAAGTCTTATGGCTGAAGGTCTCCGATGCGTCGTAATAGCCTGCTAGTATACAAGCACATCGTGCTCTAGGTTTGTTAAGCCTATGAGCATAAAGAAGTAAGTTTGCACTAGCCCACCAGAAAAACAAAAGGTAAGGAACTTCTTTCACTAGTATAGTATCAGGAACATGCCTAGAAGAGGATTTCATAATACCAGAGGCACCCAACCCATCCTTACGTCTTCTTCACTTCATCCTTATACACCTGCTAAATAGTGAAAAGTGGTAGGTGTCCACCTAATGGCCATTCCTGGCTTGGCTCCAATAACGCAATTACGGGAGGAGTAGATTGTTGGGCACTAGACCCCTTTAGACTTGGAGAATGTGTAAAGCTGGGTCGGGGTTGGTTGAACCAACGGGTCACTCCTCTAGTAGAAGTATCGAGCCCCTGTTTCGTTGCCTAGGTTACACCTTCGGAAAACCCCATAAGGGAATTTTTTTCTACTCCCCCCAATCTTCACTTTACTTCATGCCGACTTCCTTTTTGTCATAAGGCGTGGAATTAGACCAAGGGGAATCACTATAGGAACTAGTCCCAACTACTTTGCACATAAAGGACCGAGACACAGCCCTAGGGCTATGGAGAATGATGTAGATCAATCGCCCTAGATAGACAAATACATGGAGGGTCTCAACTAGTCTATATATTCTTTGATTTTGTCCCCCCCCCCAAGAGAAATCTTACAACCTATGAGGTCTGCTAGTTTCATATCTTAGTAATACCCGATTCGATAGTTCATGATATGGATAGATAGATATTTCTAAAGAACATTCTACGAAAATATATTAATAGACATCAGTAGTTGTCCGGTCGTACCCAAACAATAATATTCCATAGAGAAATGCACCTAAGATCAAATATTTTGAGCTGGCTTCCATAGAAAATTCAGATTTTCTTTTTGATGATGCGATCACATAAAACATAAACTTTGAGGCTCAATAGCTAAATACATAGCAATTGAATCATAAGTTGAGATCATAAAGAGCATACCGTGAGTAGGAAGTGAAATTAATACAATGGATTAAAAATCATCAAACCTCTATTGTTTGAAAGAATTGAAACACATCGAAATGGTACAAGTCGTACTTAATAATAGAAGGATTTGGATGAAATATGTAAAATTGTCCCTCCTAAAAAGATTATTCTAGAATAAATGGGCAACAGTTAGGAGAGGTGCGTCAGCGACGAGTAGAAGCAAGGTTATTATATACCTCAGGAAAGCCCAGACAGAACCACACGTGCAAGTTTCCCAACATGTGGCTCGTCCATAATAACTTCTTTGTATTTGCGTGAACTAGCGGACCGACTAAGTGTGGATGCTCCCTCCAGCATGAGTGAACCATTCGAAACTGGTTAAGAATAGGCGCCACTATCCCACCCCAGATCCAGCTAGGTTCTATTAATCATGCCCTCTTCCAAATAGTTGTACCTTGTGTTGGGGTGTCTTTGGCTTTACTATAGAAAGTTCGCCAGAGAAAGCCAGCTGCCATATGTAATCTCTATTTGGCCCGGAGCACTAGTTCCCCATAACGAATACGCTAGCTCTATCTCTAAATTACCTGTCCTGTGCTGGAGAAGGTCCCTTAGTTCCCTGACAAAACCTCGAGGTACATTTAATTGTCTTACATGAGACGAGGGCTATTCCCCACTCCATGGAATGACACCTTTCGCTCATCTATTCCACTTGTCCAGATGCGGTGCCTTTTCTCATTATCGTCTATCACCCTTTCTTCCCTCTCGACTATTCACGCATGAAGATCATCGTATGTATGCTCAACTTTGGTTGCTGATGCTATAATAGGTAGAAGTACATTATGGCAGGATGAATCACCCGGACAAACAACCCTCCTCCAAGAAGAATTTTGTTGCCTCCATCTCTATAGATCGAAAGAGCGGCCTAGTTATCCCTAGGTTGTAGCACGTCCAGTCATTAACTCCTCGCGCCGTTGTCGCCATTTCTAGGACCGACCGACGCCTCACTTGCACAGGTACCTATGTAGTGTATTCTCGATCACATATTCCACATAGCATTCAGACTCATGTGCTTTCCAGAACAGACAGGTTTTCAAGCCTGCTGCGTACGATTAGCTAGCCTTGTGGTGGCAAAAGGATTAGACATCCACCCATGCTATGGTTCCCTGCGGTCTGAACCCGATGCCACATTAGGTTAGGGAGTTTGATGATAATAGACCCTCTGCATCCCAAAGTGCAGTGCCCACCTAGGCGCGCAACACTAAGTAATCCAAGCCAACCCATATTACTGACTAACGATGGATAATCATATTTCTTTGAGGTAATAAATAAAACTCCATAAATGAGAAAAATGAAGGTTGCATTAATGATAAAGATCTCTTGGGAAACTGCTAAAAACAAATTGAACATGTGGGAGGATCCAAACAATCCTGCTTTCATTTCCCCCATATGGAGCACTGAGTTACTTATATTACGGTCTTCAGCAGGCAGGCTACACTTTAGGCGGCTAGGAAGGCTGGCTAGACTAGCAACCAAACTAAGAATGAATATGTAATGATGGTGGTTCCACACCAGGCTTAATAAGGATTTAATGTAGAAAGGGAATCTTAAACGCAAAGGGAGTCCATGACGCCCTTTTGAGCGTATAAGGGGAGGTCAAATCCCAAACCTTTTCTCTCGAGTATACCCGTTACAAATAAATATACATCACTTTAGGACAAATGAGTATAGCCGCCGTGCGTGGCTAAAAGTCAACCGAAAAAACAGCTCAAACTCGTTTTTTAGTTCCACTAAGAAAGTCTTTTCTTATAAAAGACACCACTCTACGAGGGAATATGCAGATAAAAGGCCAATAGCTTGATGTCAGCTTCTACTGCCTAAGCTTTAGATCTTGAAACGAATAATAAACATTTCGTAAGGAAAGAATAATTTGTAGTTTCAATCACAAAGAAAGGTATAGGTTTAATTTTTCACAGTCATTTTGAATCTTTTTCTTCCAATTCTAAGAAAGATAAATCCTGAAAAATCCGTCAATAAATGACGAACTCCATTATACAGATGATAGGACAGGGCTAAGGTAGTACTATCGTCGAAGATTAGGATGAGCTTTGATGAATAAAAGTAAATTGGTAGAAATTCTCATAGGTGAAGAAAATCAAACCTATTTTCCAACAAAGAAGATTAAAAAAAGAAAACTAATGTAGCTAGAAAAGTTCCAGAGATCATATGGGGAATTGAAAACGTTGAACTAAGTTATGGTTGATAAATAGGAAGATGAGGAGATAAGGGGCGAAGGATATTCATGATATTCGGAAATATTTATGTTAATTTGCTCTGTGAGCAGAGCGGTATACCAAAAAAAAAAGAAGTGACTATCTTACTTAAGCAATTCTACTTATTCATCTTTTTTATTAATTGAAGTTTCTATTTTGGTTTTATCTTTCTTTTATGAATGTTATAACTCTTAATTCTTTTGTAGCGGACCTCTTTGGTAGTTCGACGCTTATCCCCAATCTAACTCAATTATTCAACTGTACGTCAATTGTGATTGCGAGTTGAAAGGAATGGAATAGGAGTGAAGTGGGGATCACAAACAATCTTAAGTGAGTTTGAAAATCGACTTCTTTATTAAAAGAAATATCCTTCTATGTGCTCACTCGTCCAAGACTTTTTCTTGTAGGTTAGTCTATTCGACTTTTTCTTGCAAATCCTCTCTTTTCCATTTTCTAAGGAATGTCAAGTCTGTCTGTTTACGAATCCTCTGCTCATAAATCGGATGTGCGATGGGACCCCTTCCTTGATGAGGATTGCTAAAATCATTCTTTTTTAATGAAAAAGACTGGGTTTCTAAACTTGATGTGGGAAGTGGAGGTTCTGGAGACAAGATACCTGAGTCATGTATCATGTTTAGAGCAATAAGGAATTCATTTTAATAAATAAGATCTATGGAGTAAGGGATATAGAAGCTAAGGCAAGCAATTAGTATACGAATCCCTTCTTATAAAAAGAGTGAACCCGACCACTTCACGTTGAAGTTCATACTCATACTAATCTACGAACCACCCTTCTCTTTCATTCTTCCTTCCTAACCTCTCTTAAGACTTTCAACGATCGTTTAGGTAGCCTCCTTAGGACTCTTAAAAAAGTAATCTCGCCACATACCTATTCATTTGTCTGGCCCACTCGTATTTATCATATATAATATGCCTGACTATTGAGGGAAATCCACCTCTTACATAAATTCTTTTATCACTTGAAGATTACACAGAAAGACAAAAAGAGCAAATTTGATATAAGATAGACAAGATGTCAAATTTCTCGCAATTTTGCTTTCTACCACTCCATGGAAGTAAGACTAGCAACTATTATATGGCCCTCCTTCTATTAGAGCAACTACTAAGACTGGCTCACAGAGATTGATAGGAAAGACAACTAAAACTTAAACTGCAAGAAAGAGAGAAAGAGGGGAACTAGATGAGCCTACTACTCCAACTAAAATTGGATTGAAAAGAGATTGGACTGAGCATCTTTCCAATTTCAAAGATCTATCAAATCCCATTTGAATGAAGACCCCTGCTTTGCTTTCAAACTTTCCTACTGCATGTGAAAACTCCTACTCGCTTTAGGGCAGTCTAACCCACAAGTTGCAAGCACCAGCTTACTGGCAGAACGAAAGACTTAAAGCGGATAGCTGGAAACTGGCATTTCCACTCGATATATCTCAATGGCTGCAAGGGCTTACCTTGGCGCTCCAACTGTTAGAACACCAACTGACAAGGGAACTAATGTGGAAGACCTTAACACTTCCACTACCCGAAAGCCTTATCATTGGAAGAACACTACACGATTAGCAGTGAATAGGATCAATCCTCCATATTTTTCTCTTCGGCGTAACAAGAAAGCAGCATACTATAACAACAGACCAGTGCACTAACAACGGTACACAGGAAGGGCACACAAAATAGACCCCTACTTACTAGGCTAAGGTAGTAGTTTTTTCATCTTCCCTTTATTTTAATTTACCCTAGTGGAAATTCATTTTTCAAAGTTACTAGGTAATTAGTGAAGAGGTTTATAAAAGTGACAAGCTTGATGGAAAGCTCTTATCTTAGGAGGAAAAGCTATGTATGCTCGAGTAGTCTTGATATTGGATAGTCTGAGGTTTCGTTAGTTTTATACTAACAAGCAAGCTTCGGTGACCGCTCAACCTAGTGCATTAGCCTCAGTACTAAAGGGAAGGCTTATGCTACGAAATGGTATGCCCATCCTCAAAACAAGCCCAAGTCCATGCAAGAAGGCCCTCCAGATTTGTCCAAATTCAAAGCCCATCAAAGGCATATGAAATTATACAAAGGACCCGAGCCTATCCAAATGATGTTCAGCGAGCTAAACCCAAGTAGCTCAGGCACATGATCCAAGAGACCCCAAACTCATTAATCGTGCTATCCTTACCTTCTAATTAACCTCTTCGATTTCTCTTACGCTAATAGTGATTGATTAGGCATAACTGTTGAAGCTGATTATGCAAAGGTTGTTCACACAGGTAGTGTGGCTTCATTTTATAGTTAGTTTGCTCATTGAACAGGCATGTATAGTACTCAACTGCGGAAAACTCATAAAAATGGTGCCTCTTATCAAATTCGTATAGCATGGCGGGATTACTCTACTTCTACGCTATAAATAGAAACTTGATAAGCCTTCAAGCTTTAAAATGAAATAAAAAAATTATTATTATGGCAGCTTTTGCAGTTTCAGATAGGCTTTTTCCAATTTCACAATAATTCTAGGAAATGGAGAATGAGTTGGGTTAACGTCGATTTACCTTAAGAGCCTTTCAGAGGCACCTATGTTTCCCAAGCTCTGCTCTCGTAGGAGACTACATACGTGCAACAAATGAAAATATAATGTACCTTGAGGCGAGACAACAAATGCTTTGAGATGAACATCCAGCGCTCATTGTGCAGGCTGTCACCCTCGGCGACCGGAGAGACTAAAAAAGAATATAATAGTTACAGTCTCTTCGGTTGTGGAAGTTTATTTACAGAAATAATGGAGTTCCATATTATACTCCCTATTTTCTTTTGTAGTGCTACTTTCCTTAAAATAAAGATTGTTGATAGCCATAGCATTTTTTCAATAAAGAAAGTGAGTAGTAGTGTACTGCTAAAGTAAACTTTCTTGTATATTGAATTGACAAATTACTAATGCCTTATGCTCCGGATATATATATATATATATATATATATATATATATATATATATATATATATATATATATATATATATATATATTCTCGAAAAGATTATAAGACTCATGCAGTCACCATTTATCTAACTTACTCCATTTCTTTTGTCCGGAATATTGGCCTTAGATAGTGGTTATCTTATCTTTCAAAAGACCTTAAATTCTCTGTATTAACCTATAAAAGTCTTCTGCTTTCAAATATTATCTTTCGCATGCCTTATGAAAAGAATTTCAAAAGTCTCCTTTTTCTGTATTTTTAGTTGAAAAAGGAAGAGGAAATGACACATTATTAGATAAGTAGTGCAGGCATATGTCGCATTTTTTTCGAAATCGAAAGAGCTCTTTTGAGAGGCGCAGCGGAAGTCATTCAGAAAGCAAGACAGAATAGACACTTACTGTTAACAAAAAGAACATCCCTTAAATCAAGATATTAGTTGTGGGACTTCAGTGCCTTAAGCGGAAGAGTTGATTTCTTTCTGCCGGCTACACTCCTTCATTATTCCCTTATTCTTTTTTTTTCTATCTTTGATGTGAGTGAAGTCATGCTAGCGTCAGCAAATCGGACATAAGCAATACACTTGGTCCTTTAGAAAGATGATAGCGATTCTCTTCCAATGATTTAATTAAGAGAAAAAAATAGTAACCTATAAGAAGAAATTTTAGAAATACCCGGAGCGTAGCTCTATCGGAACGTACCTCAACAACTTCCTATCGGCTTGGACCTATTATGCCCCACTAATGAGGAATAGGCAACTAAATCGAAGTCTTTATTTCTAGATTTTGTAAATCCCAAGTAACCTCACCCTAAGCCTACAATACCATCTCCCGCTTCAAGGGCTTCTCTGCTCTGTTTGAAGATAGGGCTTTTAATATAATATCAAGACTGACCTCCTGCTTCTAACTATGACTGATTTGATGATGCTGAGTTTTGAATGCTCTAGCTTGATTCTCAACTCTTAAGAGGGCCTGTAAAAAGACTTAGATCGAGGATTCTATGCAAACTTAGGAATTTAACTCAGATTACGCATCTCTGACCAAAAATTGAGGAGCGCAGCAAGAGAGTAAAAATCGGTGAAAAAATTACTTGACGTCAAATTAGTCAATCCAAAACAAAATATATTGATTACAGACTCTACTAAAATACTAAATCGAATGAAATCGACATCAATCTTACTCAATCCTGGATATAGGAGTCGAAAGATAATCATTTGAGATTGATTCTTAGGCTTCTTCCTTACCAAAGAGAAAGTAAGAATTTGAGATTTATCCCTCTAACTAAAGAAAAAGAGTTGCAACTATTTCCTCAGTCTGACTTCCGTGGAAGTCTAATTGATTTCATTCCTAGGGAGAATTGGGAGTTGCAAGCCAATAGGATTGAAGTCAGATTCTTTCTTCTTTAGAGTTACGATTGTTTGAACTTCAATTTGATCCGGATAAGAAGACCTAAAGAGAGCCAAAAGTGTCTTGGGTTTCTTACACTTTTATCTCTGTCTCTTCTATAACTGCTAGCAATAATGGCAATCTATCTTCCTTAATGGCTTAGCCTGTTGCATAGCCGAATGAGTGTAACGAAAAGTTATGTGAGTTCAACATAAAAGCTCTACACTTTACAAGCAAGAGATTGCTTCATTCAGGACAGAAAGTTCCTACAATACTAAAAAAAGGAAACCTAAAGCAAAAGGGCCAAGAAAACCCCTGCGAAAGCACATACAAATTATTCCTTGTGTTGCATTACCGTATAATAAGATAAAGGCCAGTCACTTCGACTCATTAAATAGAGGTGGCAGGTCTTTGTTCTTCGCTTTGGGGTTGAGTTTATGTGCCATCTTTAGCCTACCTAGGAAAGGGCTACCTTTTTAGCAAAGCACTTCCCCCGGAAATAGCCTTAGCTGGATTTCATTCTTCATAGAAAAGTGCAACAAGCCTACGTATAGGGCCTGGGCCACTTAGCTGTATCCTATGGTCCTAGGTCAATAAACGATTTTATTATAATAATTTAGTCTCCTGCCCTGGGGCATTCCTTTAGTAAGTAATCTGTGCAAATGAGGGCCTAAGGCTATTCCTTGCTGTGGAGCTAGCATTCACACCACTTTCCTCATGTCAGCAAGCTTGGGGTCTAACCTCATCCTAAAATGACTTCTCTAAGTCATATAAGGAAGACCAATAATGATACATCCTTAGCTATAGCTATGAGAAGAAGTATTATGCTTGTAGCCAATTCTACCTCTTAGCGAGGGCTTGACAGAGTTCTAATAGGGGATTCCAATATATCGTATAGTTTTTTTAATCTTTGTTTTAGGAGCGCTCTTTTCATCCAAATCTTTATTGAATAAAGAAAGAGATTGAGGAGCGTAGGAGCTTATAGTTTTATCTATTTAAACGTACCACTCATAACGGTGATATTGTAGGTTTGAGTCCTACTAATCCTGCATTTTCACCTCCGGTGGCTCAATCAAAGTACCTCAGAGCTAAACCTAGTGAAGCCATACTATTGTCGTTGCCCTTCGGATAATACACGATACAACCGAATGAGTTTCACTTGAAATGTGTTGATAAGTGAAATGAAAAGAAAGACATTTGGTATAGTTCAACTCATATTTAAGATACGTATCACTCAAACCTACGTATCTTTCAGTGAAACTCCTTCCTTCGTTCACTTCAAAAGTCGTATTCTATAGGTAATGAAAAGATACATAGAGAAACTCATTTAATTATCAAAAAATCCCTTTGTTGAGAAGGTACCAAACAAGGTTATCTAAAAGAAAATAAAAGAATGTAATAGAACACCTTTTCTAACATCAGGAGATGAAAGCTTCAAGCCAATCGGGCGGCCGCTGAATGAAATAGGTAGTCGGGTTCTGTTTCTACAACCCTTTTGAATGGATGAGTTTAGAAGGTTGCCAGATAAGTAGAGACTTTCAAAGAATTGTTGAAACAACCTGGCATCCACGTAGGAATTGTTGCGAAGTCTTCCCTAATCAAGGGAATAATGTGATTGTTGCAATCAGAGAAGCCAGCCCCACTGTGCATCGAGAAGTTTGTCTAAGCATGAATATTTTCTTTTATAGGGAACATGGATCTCTCTCTCTGGCGTGTATAGATTAACTTGAAGCTAGTCTTGATGGACTAGAAATTCCGCTACTAAACTCACTTTGGGAAAGCAACTAGGTCCCCAAAAGAAAGGGGCAGGATATCAACTCATTTATCCCATTTCATGCAACAACTAGTTGAGAAAAAATGGAAGAAAGCCTAAGCAAGAGAGACAAGAAGGAATTTTGGAGCAATTCCCTTAGTTGAGTCCTTGCCTCTAGCGTGGGTTCTTAAGCAATTGGATGGATTAATATTGTATTACTATATCATTCTGGGCAAGACAGTCAAAAGCAAGCCAAAGGGTCGGCTTACTTTTTGGAAGAAGTAGCTGCTACTGTGATCATATCTACTATTCGCATATCCGCTCACGCAAGCCTATCCCAAGCTGGGAAAGCAGTTGCTTTGAATTGGATGATGGATTGATTTACTTTAGTATATTAGTATACATATATCTTTCCGGGGAATGAAATGTTAGTAGCTTGTTGCATGGTCTCTCTGTTAATTTATAGTTTGAGGATTCGTAAGAAGTTGGGGCGGATTTCTTTCTTTGTTGTTCATATCCTACAGATATTATGTTATAATGTATTTCATCCCTTTGTTTTGTAGATTCATTATGTTAGTGCTTTTATGGGAATGAGTTGATAAACGAAATGTTCCTGATTCCCTGTGTTTCGTTACTTCGTTTATCAACGAAATGACTTGAACATAGTGAAACGAAATGTTCCTTATTCCCCAGTCCCAATTTCTTTCTTTTCGTTTACCATAATAGCAATGAATATATATCTGAAGCGCATGATGTTTGGAGGCACCACCTGTAGCGAATCCAAACATACTCAACGCCTCCTCGTCTACCTCTGAAACCCCTACTCTAATGCTTCCAGCTCTCGAGGAAAATCAGTCCTGGACGAAAGAAAGGTGGAACTTATTCTTTAAAATATAAAAAAAAAATCAGGGATGGCCAAAGGGTTAAGAATTTTAATGTGACAACCAATTTAAGCTTATTTAGGAGATGAAAAGGAAAGTGGGAGCTAAAAAAAAGATACCCCGGGACCGGTTCCATGTTTATTGGGATTAGGGAATACCAAAGTCACGTCCAAGATGGATGGGGTGGAGGAAAACCTAATGATTGTTCTAGTCGAGAAGGGAGGAATACAAGAGTACTCAATGGGGATAAGTGAACCACTCGGGTAGAGGAAGTCAGAGATGGCCCGCTTTTGGGAGGTAGACTTGGGGGCGAGCTATCTCTTATCCTGACCCAAAAAGCAAAAGTAGCTCGAGCCAAAGGCGACAATGAGGGGTCGAATCAAAACCCTTTTTTCTATGCTTTCTTCGATTACAAAATGGAGAGTGTTGTTGTAGTCCTACTACTTTTAAAGCATTTCAAGTAGTAGCATCACAAGCCAATAGAAAAAGTATTTCCATTATATCAGGGCTTTAGGCAAGCTAGCTAATCAGTGAGCCAGAGACAGTAGGAGTCGCTTGACTTGGAAGAAGAATTCTCCTAAGCTTGGCACTAGGTGATCTATGTATAAAAGGGCTACTTTTCTTCCTATCCTTTCCCTTGCCTTGCAGCCTATGCATAAATCACATTCTACCGATGTGTACTTCTTTGGAACAACTTTCTCGATCCCATCATACTCTTTACCTTTCTTCCATTTTTTGCTATTTGCTATATTGTTTGTCCGGTCCATTATTTTTAGGCTTACCATGTGGCTTATCATCTTGCAACGTCTTTTGGGAGGAAGCATCCAATAGATCTATCTACTAGGACTTTCGTCGTGGAAGTAAATGGAAGAGCAAAAACAGAAACATCTAGATCTACTGTGAAATCAGTCGAACTTGATGTCGTTGCTCCTATGTCAATAGTTGGGATAGTTGGCTTACCTTCTTAGTTAGGACATTCAAGCTTCTAGTCTAATGACTGGACACGAGGTATATATATATATATGTGTATATATATACACACATACATACATACTGGAGGATTCAAAGTATGACTCCTGCTTTCCAATTGTTTTTTCACATTAAGCATAGAAAATGAATATACAATCTAAAAAAATGACTTCAACAAACACTATCTATAATACCATACTTTTCTTTAGAGCATCTAAGATTACATAAACTAAGGATACAATCTAAAACTAATAACAACTTATAAAAGACTCGATGGAATCCCTACGGACAAGAATGTAAGCTCACCAACAACTCAATAATAGCAAGTACTCCTAGACTGAACGATTTACTTATACCTACTCTTCTCATACCTTAAAAATTTATAGTGACATGTCAGAGTAGTAATGAGTGTCTTAAAACTTATTGAGTCATTAGTAAAATAGTAATAATTTGAATAAAGTATTGAAATGAGACAATTTACATCTAGCATCAAGGTATAATCATATATATTAGATAATATTCATCAGATAAGAATTGCCAATTTTACTTTATCATGGTTAACAAACATGTATGAAAATCAAATCGAAGTCAAATCAATTAAAGTCATTATGTTTCTGAGGGACAAATTTTATAAAGGTGACCCTAAAACATCTTCCTAAGAATATAAGCATCCACTTATGAATATCGATTACTAACATTCAAATATCGAGGCATCCCCAAATACAGGTGATAAAATTTTAAATTCATCAAAGAATATTTAAAATTATAGGGTCATTCATATCATAAAAAACTTATTAGAATTATCACTTTAAAATAAAGTTAAATTATAACTAATTTTAAGTAAATCACCTACATATATGTAATTTATAATATTGAATAATATGAATGTACAAAGACAAAAGACAATCTTGTCTCACATCATATAAAGTTTTATTAGAAGCCTTTTTATAGTTTAAAAGTATGTTAAAAACATATGTTGAAAACTCCATACTTCAAAAGAAGATTTAGTTGAAAACTCCACACTTCAGTTAATTTTTATACAATCGATGACTATAAATATAACAAAATTTGTAGCTATTAGAAGCTCAAAGAACGATGCTATTGACCTGAAAATTCAAAGTCCACCATTGAAATCTATGATCGATGTGCCATCAATGTTAAGTTAATGTTGGATCTTTATCTAATTGTTAAATTAGCGGGCAATTCCAATTTAATATTGTTGATCAGTGAAACAATCTACAAAAGTTTCATGATCCAACCTTATAGGTCATGATGACACTTACCATAACCCATTTATAGGTAAGTCGACCCGTATCCGAAATTGCTAATAAAGGCTATGAGGCAGAAAATAACTCAGAAGAAGACCAACTGGCTATTTAATTACAATGAAAGTCGAACTGATACTATGTAAACACAATCTACCTCATAAGACAACCCTCTTAGAACCTTGAAGTCGCATGTATAGAACTACTATAGATATATACATCTCAATTGAGTCACCCTGTAATATATACATACATATACAAGAATGAAACAATATACAAGGTCTAGTTTGTAAAGCAAAAAAATGGGGCACCGATATAGATAGAGACTAGAAAAATCCAAGAACACTCAATTCTTACTACAAGTCTTTGAAAGTGACAACAATAACAGGGGAAATCAATGTTGTCGGCTCGTGCTAGGCCCTGCATCACAAAAATGATGTGTAGTATAAGTACTAGAAATAACGTATCCAGTAGGCATCATAAATTGATTGAGTAAGAACAGTAAATAAAGTAGAGATAATGAAAAATATAACTCTATAACTATCTAATCACAAGATTACGATAAGTGAATTGGTGACTATAGAAGCAATTAGAAACTGAGCAATGGTGTAGGGATGCACACGGTGTAAGGCCCTAATATTTGCACTTGCACGCCAATCGGACTCCCATAAGCCAAAAGGTAAACCCATGCACAATGATAAGGTAAATAAGGGTATTCTGAAATATGGTTTAGCAATGTCAAGGCTTGAGTGATGTCAGAACCCAAACGATACATATGCAACCTCAAATTCAGCATAACAACCCAACATGGCCTTAAACCCATGTTGTGACTTGGCCTTAATGCTGTGACTTGGCCTTAAACCTAGGTTATGACTTGGCCTTGAACCTAGGTTATTGTTCTGATATGGCTTCGAACTGTGCATATGGACATGGCCTCAATTGATATAGCCTCGAACCAAATGGCTTCTAATGATATGGCCTTGAACCTTATTGCCTCAAGTGATGTGTCCTTGAACCATAAGGCCTCAAACAATGTGGCCTCGAACAATATGGCCTCAAACAAAGAGCATATCAGATGTACCCGAACCTTGTCTATCAATTCCATAAATAGGAGACTATGTAGCTAATCATGAGAAGTGCTCGAGCCTCAAACTATAAATGATTGTACTGTGAGCTCAAGTACAACTTGTTTGTCTTCTCTAAATCTGAGTTGGGGCTGGTATATTGTGGGAACATTCTAAAATAGCATTCTGATCATGTAAATAATTAGGTCTTTATCCTATCACAATATGTTTAAGGCTCAACTCTACTAGAATCAAGTCTGCTATTCCAATCTACAAGGATGTACGCCCCTCTAGTCACACCAAATGAATATATAGTAGTTTATCGACTCTGAACATGTAAGTCCAGGGCATCAGTACCCTAAGCCTAGAGTAAGGACCAACAATCATTAGAATACAAAAACTATAGTAGAAAATCAACATAGTAATCATAAGCAATCTTCGACATGTAAAACAAATACCTTGCTAGCCTCATATATCGGCTAATATAGTGAATCTACATAATACACACTCAGACTAGTGCTTTATATTCGTGATATCCAGAATAAAATTCACATATCCTAACGCAGTCTAGAAAAGGAAAAATGTAGCCTACCTTAACGCCGATCACGCACACTTTAACTCACTCGACAGGAGGTTTTTTCTTTTGAGCGATCTTAGAATACTGCTAGACTATCAAAAATAACATCACAATGTCAATGCATAAATTTCAGTACCAAAATCATAGGAAATGGAAGTAGAGCAACTTTGAGGCTAAAAGGCGAGAAAAGTAGAACCCATATCTAACATCCCAGAACAAGCCCCATACAATAGTCCTTACAACTATCCGAGTCTGTACCATAGATTGAGTCTCAATTTAATGTCCAAAACAATACAAAAAAAGCAAACACGTAATGATATTTCTTTTTGAAAAATAATATAATAGGCAGTGATTCCACAACTATTTTTACCTCAAATGCAACTCATTCAAAAGATTTCGACAATATCATAATGATCGTCTCAGAAAATCACACAAAGTAGACCTAAATTTCTCTGAAATTTGATTCAAAATGATCAAGTAATCAATTTCAAAGTTTTCGATAAACAAGCTCAATTCATAGCAACAAAACAGTAAAATTTACCTCGAACGACACATTGAGAGCAATTTCTAATACTTTCACAACGTTCTCCTTGATATTCTACGCTAGTTAGCCTTTTAAATCACTTGATTTTGGCTTTAAAATGGAGTAATTATTGGTTTGGAGAGTTTGCACCTCAAGCTGATCGTATCTTGAAAATTTGATATATATAACACCCTCATTACTCATCGTGATCGCGAAGCATCGCTTCTACGATCATTGCGATAGTGTCACGACTTGAAATCAGGTTTGATAGGACTTAACTTGAACCTACTAAGAAAAGTCATCCTAGTAAATATTGATATAATAATTGTGGAAGCTAAAGAAACACTACAATATAAGTAACAAACCTCTAAATACATCAAATTCAGAAAGAAATAAAACAAGTTTCAATAGTCTGTCTCAAATAAAAAAACTAATAAAAAAGTCCAACAATTTTGAGAGAAGGCAATCAAAATGTCTACCTCTCAATCCATCAAAAGCTCGATCGTTGAAAAGAATGAGAATGACAACTACGTCTGGGCTCACAACCTACGCATATGTGTTAAAAAACAAGGACAAGTACCAAGGTTCCCAACAAAAGGACCTAATCATAGGTAGAGAATAATGAACTAAGTACTCCTTCAATCCCAACCACATAGCTCTGAACTACAACCCTGCATAGAGAAAAGCCCAACAAAAATAGTATAGATGATATATAATCACAATCTTAGTTAACAACATCTCTACAAACCAGTCACAACAGTTTACAAGATTAGAGTCAATCAACATATCACACTTAGCACAATTTTACTACATTTGAATCAAAAAATGAGATGAAATGAAATGCAATGGAGTTCCATGATATGTAAGCAATAGAATATAATATCAAATAATCTTGATGCATGTTTGTCCTATGGTACACATCCATTGATCTAATCATATCGAAGCCCATGGGGCCACACAAAGACCACATATCTCTTAAAACCATTTCCCTTAAGTATTTAATTTTTATATCTAGACAGAATCCTTTCTCTTCGGCTTTTCTTTTTTTTCTTTTTTTAGTTGGAACATTTTTCTTCTATTTTTCATCATCAATGGAACTCTAAGTAAATATATACAATTACAATGCAATATCATTTTTATAAGAATGAGAATATGCGAGATGTCCACAAAAGTCATTGATTTAACAATCAAATATTCAATCTCATAGTTTTCTTTCAACATTTGGATCATTATCAATAGCACATATGCTAATCATATCACATTAGGGATTAAGTTCTCAACAATCTTTATGTCATCATAGCTTAGGACTAATCCCTATTTGATTCTACATTTCACAAGTATTCATTTCAATAATTTCAACGATGCTAGATTAAGCAACTAGCTCAATACCACATATAAAGCACTACATTATTCATTTCCACATACATGAGTCAAAGCTCAACAATTATATCAATATTAATTTTTTCTATAATTCAATAATTGGTATCACAAGATCAAACGATACAATCAACTCAAGGCCATAATCATTGAGAAGTACATATCAATTCAAGAGTCACTTTACACATATTATCACCTAAACCTTCCCATTACTCTAATCATATCACTAAATCATTTCACTAATCCTCAATTTCATAAAGAAAAAACAAAAAAAAATACCAAGTTCAATTAAACTCAACAAGGTTTAAAATCCACTTGCCTCAAATTCGCCAACAATCAATCCAACGAGAGAGTTTTTTCTTTCTAAATTAAATCCAACATGCCACAATCTCGTCAAGAATAGGTTCACAACCATATTCCAAAAAGAACTACACTAAAATTAAGAAATTTGGAGAAAAAGGCAAAATTTTCCAAAAGTTCACCAGCGGGAAATGAGCCAAAAAGTTTTAAAAAAAAGTATATAAAAAAGATCCTTGAGGTTTTAGAAATCTAACGGCGAAAATCATTTTGAAAAAAAGAGTCAAGATGACCTCACAATTATTATTTCTCTTTTGAAAAATCAAGTTCACGAAATCCTCAAATTCCAATAAAAATACCAAATTTTCATGTCAAAATCATGAATTAATCAATGGGAGTTGAAGAAAAACGTTGAAAATAACTTACCCAATTGATTTTTCTCAAAATATTCTTGTAAATTCACCTAAAACCAAGATTAAAATATTGAAATGGTGAAAAATGATGAAAACCTAATGTTTTAAAAGTATTACAGTTCAGGGGTCACTCCGTGTATGCGATCATAACACCCATCAATGCATAAAGTAAACTAACCAACCTTTTACGAACGCAAAAAGTCATTCATAGATATGGAGAGTAAAAAAATCTCACCCTCCCTGAATGTAGAGGTCTCCACACTAAGCCTCTACGAATGTGAGGACCTATACTAAGAACATGGAGAAGAAAATCAGGCACCAGATTTCAATAATTGCACAACACAAAATTCACAGGAAAGACCCTCAAAATTTGTTCAAAATTCAATACATACAAATCATATATGTAATCCTACTAAATTCGACATTCAAGACTTAGCGGAATTGTCAAAACTTAAAGTTAAGGTTTTCTTAACTCGAAATTTGATACGTCACAACCTAACTATTTTAGGCCACTTGCAATACTAAAATTCTACTAGAACCCTTAAAAATTATGATGAAACTCATTCTAACACTAAAATCACCTCGTGGAATCAGCAGAACCATCAGAAATCCAATCCGAGAGTCAAAACTAAAATTTTTGACCAAACTCAAACTTAAATCAAACTAAAATTTTGAAGTTCCAATCTTAAATCTACGTAACAACTCCAAATCTGATTTCGGCAATTGTCCTAGATCAATTTTCACATTTTGGAATGGATGAGATCAGTGAAATTTCATTCTGATATTTGGATCTCAAATGATTAAAAAATTTAAAATTTGGCAACTAAGCTTAAAAAACTCACTTCTTAAGAAAAAACTAACTTTTTTACAAGATTTTCAAAAACCAGTTTCAAAACCATTCAAACATGACTCAAGAAGCTATTGAGAAGGGTTAAAATGATAATTTTATCAGAAGTGGCGAAAATAACCTCTAGATCATTACATCATCCACCACTTAAAATCATGTCCGTCCTTTAATATAAGACAAAGGACATACCTGAAATATCAAAAAGGTGAAGTGGTGGATCTGCATGTCAGATTAAGTCTCCCAAGCAGTCTCTCCCATGGGTCGATGCGCCACGGAACCTTCACTAAAGCTATCTCCTTGGTTCTCAACTTTCTAACTTGCCTGTCCAAAATTGCCACCAACTCATCCTCATAAGTCGAATATGGGCCCAACACCATTAGATCGAGAAAAATCACATGAGGCTCATCTAGAATGTAGTGTTGTAGCATTGAGACATGAAAAATTGGATGTGTAGAAGATAGACTAGGTGGCAAAGCAAGATTATGAGACACCTCTACCACTTGCTCTAGAATCTCAAAAGGGCTAATAAACCTAGAGTTGAGCTTCCCTTTCTTAGTGATCTCAAAAAACCTTCATGGATGATATCCTCAAACCAACGTATCAACATAATCTTCTGGCAACTCTGGGCTGTAAAAAACCAACTTTCAATCAAAATAAACCTGCTCAATGGAATCTCTAAGAGAATGTAAGGACTCAAATGTTCTATAACCTCATTGGAACTTGAAAATTTTGTTTCAAAAAGTTTTGGACCAAGGTGACACTCTATGGAATCTCTCACGATTCGTGTGAGGCTATATAGACTATCTGGAGCCTTCTTGGAGTGACCATTGGTCTAGTATGGGATATTGGAGCTTAAACATGGAGTTTTAGACTAAAGCATGCAACACTTGGACCCCACACAGATCAAGTGATGGCCTTAGTGTTGAAATTCCATAGTTTTGGGACCAAGTAAGGTGGTACGACCAATTATACGGTCTGTACAGGGTGGTACGATCCGTACAATGTGGCACGGTTCGTATGGCCTCTCGTCTGGGTTCTAAAGTGAAATTTCTTAACGTATTGGATCACTGTCTCAAAACTTCATCATTAAGAAATTTTTCTATGAGATGTGGGATGAAGGAGGCACATGGACCGTGTGGCTTTGTACAGTTCATACCACCCTCACTATAGATTCCTACTTTGAAAAATTTTAAGTATTGGATTACCGTATTAGACCTCCATTAAGTAAAGATTTTGTAAGTGTTAGATTACGGACAAGTATACAGTCCTTATAACCTATCACAGACCGTGTGGGTCCTCCCTAAGATGAAAATAGTTTTTTAACTCTTTCCATTAATGGCATTTTCATAATTATGATTGACTCTAAGGGTGTTTTGTGACCTTATATGCTACGTAGGGAATTTCAAATGACCTATACTTTATTCTTTTTATTCAAATTCATTCTCACACTTAGAATTCTCTCAAGTCACTCTTAAGAACTCTCTCTCAAAGGAATCTTGTGAATCTAAACTTAGGAATCAAGGAAAGGCTCATTCTTCTTCAAATTTCCTCTTGTATTATCTACATTAGCTAAGGCATGTGGGTTTGATTTTTGGTCTCTTCAACCAAGAAGACCCAAACTCTTTTCACTTGACTTTCATAAAATTTTGCTTATTTGAATATGGGTTTTGAAGATTATTATTTGTTAAATTCAATTGAAGTATGGGCTATGCTTATTTGATGATTTTAAGTTGATTTAAGCTCTTATATGATGAATTATATTGAAGTTATGATGTTATGAATGTGCATGTCCTCTTTAAAGCTTGATTTGTTCATATATAATCTATATTAGGATTTAAATGTGAATTTTACTTTCGTCTTTACTTGAATACATAATGTATAGGTGATTTAAGTTTGAATCTCTATTACCCATGCAATTCTCATCTCATTCCTAGCATATGAATTCATGAGCATTGCATTTATGAAATTATTGGTGGGTTAAGCTCACATATGTTTTTATAAAATGATTTTGGTGAGTTATGCTCACATATCATTTATGACAAGCATGTGATCACATAAATGTCTATTGATATTGGCTCTTTGAGCATATTGGGTACTCGCACTGTATTGTTCAATGAATGAGTTATTCCAATGCATGAGAAACATAATATTGAGCTATGATTTGGCTTTTTAGCCCATGAATGAATGATTATGAACTATGTTTGACTTTTAAGCCCAAATGTGCATTGGAGTGATTTGAAATGACTATTGCCTCTTTTGAAAGCACATATATGTATAAAGTATTCTCGTGGGATGTTTAACTTAGCACCAATGGATTGGGGCATCAAAGCTATCTCCAAGGGTCCTCTCCCTTTCTTTAAATTATGTGGCAGCATAGGAATGGTAGCTATTACCAAAATGACCAGATCGTAAGGAATGGTTACAAATTGATATGATACGTTATGAACTGAAATAATGATCCTTCCAAAATGGCCGAGTCAAAAAAAAAGTGGCCATCACACCGAAATGATCCGATCTTAAGGTGTGGTGTAGATTACCTTTGGCAATTAATCTTCTCTCGCCCAATGGGAGGTCAACATCAGGCAAATTCATTTTATAGATTTCATAAGTTTGAGATGTCGATTATGGTTACATCCCCACAATATATATGAGCGTTAATGCACATCATGCATCATGAATTTCATGGTATATTGTTATAAGACTCGTCTTTGGATTTATATATCTCTTTTTAATTATGTGCCCTTGTCATCTAACAATGAATGCAGGTTTGATAAGTAATATGTTATGCATTCCCACATACTTAGTCATTCAAATGTACTAACACATACTTTTTGCCTACATGATCTAACCATGTAGGGATCAAAGATTACATTCATTCATCTTATGACGGTTATCTTGGATCGTGAGATTTCTTATTGTGGTGAGTCCTGTCTTCTAAGGAGCAGCACCAATGCTCTACCTATGGTGCTTTTATCTATGTTATTTGCTGAACCTGAGCCTGGGGTATGTCTTGGCCCCCGTCCTATCTTATGATTAGAGGTATTGTTGGACACCTCATAAACTCTTTTACGTTCATATGCTAAGTGTTTTATTTGGAGGTTATGTTTATGGATATGGTCACTTATTAATTATAGTTATGTGGATTGGTTATGAGTATTATAATATGTTTATATGCTATGATGTGAAAGATTCTAAGTCTTGAGTTACCCTATAGAGTGAGTCATACTTATCTGTCCCCTAGTATATATGTGCTACGTGTTATGTGAATCCATGTAACTCCCTTTTCCTATGAAATCCTCATAGCATGAGTACTTCTTACCTGTCCCTTAGAACTATGTGTTTACTATTCAAATACACTTTCAAACCGTTGATGTGAATATGGATACTTTGGGGCTTCTTTTGTGACTCTCAGGTTCCCATTCTCCACGTCAGTCCTAGACCCTAGGTTCGGGTTGTGACAAGCTTGGTGTCAGAGCACCAGGATTGTAAATGATCTTCAGAGCCCAACATGTCGCGTCCAATAGAGTCCTATTCATGAGTGTGAAGTGCACCATACCTATGAGTGGGAGGCTGTGATGGTATTTTAGGAATTGTCCAAATTTTTCATGTCTTATATCATGCTTTGGACTGTATATTATAGTTTACTTTTCCTAATGATGTCCTTGCTACAAAATTTACCTTACCTAGGGTTTTCACCCTAGGGATTTCACCGAATAATACCATACACAAAAATTCTTCTAATCAAGAACTTACGCTTAATTTCTCAACACCCAACAATAAACAACTAATAATAATCAATAAGAACAAGTTAACACACTTGATTATTACACCAAGACGCACAAAAAGATTCACACTTTAACAAAGAACAAGAAACATTAGTGAAGAATACTTACTTTACTAAAATAATGCAAGAGTGATGATGAATTTCTTGAAGAAACAAGGAGTGTGTTGCGGATTAGTTTGAAATTTGAGTGTTTGAGGGAGAAAATTTTAAGTGAAAAGTGAAAATGGGTTGATGTGCATCGATTTTATGTGTGAAAGACTCAAAAAAATGTTTGGGGTGGTGTTTAAATAGGGGCGGGGTCGAGTAGCGTAAAGGAAAATAAATACACACGTTTGCGCCACTACGCGACATGGTGTGGATGCGGACTAAGAGTTGTTTTTTTTTTTTTTGCTTTTTTTGACATTACCTAGGCACCAAACTCAGCACTGGTCCATGACACAGGCGTGTCGCATGCTTGGCCCCGACAAACATTATTTCAAGGTTCAAAATCTTATTATTTTTAAGCTCCGGAACCTGAAAAAATTCCCCGAACATCTAAATATGCTACAAAACACTAAAACAAGTTAATTCAGCCAAAAATAAATTTAAAAATACCCAACAAATCTTCGGGAATTTAGGATGCAAATTTTTGCACAAAAATGCACGCAGTCCGTGATGCACCATTGCCGCGGACATGCACTTGGTGTAAATTTTTAATTTTATACGAGTTTCTTTGAGTGAAAATAAACCAAAAATAACTTTGTTACCTCACCACAGGTTGCCTCCCTTCTAGTGGCTAATTTACCATCGCGGCACGACTTAGAATCAACTTCTTCATCATCAGCCAAATTCATGGGCTCTTCATCCATGTTTTGCGTCTTGACCATAGTAGTGCTTGACATGCTTACCATTCACCAAAAAGGATTGGTTCGTGGACTCATCCTTCACCCCAACCGCTCCATGTGCCATCACGAATACCAAAACATATAGTCCACTGTAATTTCACCACAACTTACCTAGGAACAATTTCAAACGAGAGTTAACAACAAGTACCTATTGCCCCAACTCAAAATTTCACTTGATGATGTGCCGGTCATGCTATTTCTTGGTCTTCTCCTTATACAACTTAGCGTTCTCATATGCTTGGAGCCAATCTTCCTCCAACTGAAGCCTTCCCATAGATCAACCAGTATGGAGATGTGCCTATAGGTGTCTTGTATGTCACCCTATATGCCTAAAAAGCCTCATCAAGCTTGATATACTAATCCTTCCTTATGGAATTTATGGTATTCTGCAAGATTGGTTTTACTTCTCTATTGGAGATCTCTACCTGATGGCTCGCCTGTGGGTAGTACGTTGTAGCCACCTTGTGCCACTCACAATATTTCGCTAGCAGATTCTTCACCATTTGATTGATAAAATATGCACCCCCATCACTTTTGATGGCTCTTGGAGTCCCAAACCTTGTGAAGATCTGTTTTTTCAGGACCTTGCTCACTACCTTGGATCATTGGTAGACAGAGCTATCGCTTCCACCCATATAGAGACGTAATCAACTGCAACCAAGATATAGTGATTACCAAAAGAGGGTGGGATGAACCCATGAAGTCCATCTCCCATGCATCTAATATCTCGACCTCCAAGATGTTATTTAGGGCCATCTCATGCCTCTTGGAGATGGTGTCAGTCTTTTTGCATGCATCGCAAGACCTCACAAAGTGTATGGCATCTTTAAAAAGAGTTGGCCAGAAGAAACCTGATTGTAGCACCTTGTGAGTTTTCCGCTCACCTCCATGATGGCCCTCTAGGGAGAAGCATGGAATCTCTCTAATATATTCCGCATCTCTACCTTAGGAACGCATCTTCTGACTATTTGATTATCCCATTGCTTTAAAAGATAAGGCTCATCCCAGATGTAAGCCTTTGCATCATGAGCCAGCTACTTTCTTTGATGATAATTAGCATCCAGGGGAAACACCCCACTAACAAGGTGATTCGCTATATCAGCATACCAAGGTAGCATCTTTTCTTCTAGCGCCAGCAGCTGCTCATTTGGGAATTCTTGCTTAATCTACATTTGCTCACCTATGTAAGCATAATCCTCCAAGCGAGACAGGTGATCAATAATCCGGTTATCACACCTTTTGTGATCCTTAATCTCAATGTCAAACTCTTGGATCAAAATGGTCCATCTAATCAGTCAGGGCTTAGCATCATTCTTGTTCAACAAGTATCTCACAGTAGCATGGTCTGTGAATACTATGACCCTGGTGCCAACCAAGTAAGATCTAAACTTATCAAATGCATAAATTATTGCCAACATCTCTTTCTCAGTAATTGTATAGTTTCTTTGAGTTGCATCTAGCGTCTTACTAGCATAGTAAAATGGAGTGAAACACCTTTTCTCTATGCTTCCCCAACACTGCACCAACTACCATGTCACTAGAATCACACATGAGATCGAATAAGATCTCCCAATCAGGTGTTGTCAGTATGGGTGCCTCGACCAAGTCTTCTTCAATAACTTAAAGGCCTGGAAACGTGAAGCATCAAAGATAAAGGGTACCTTTTTCTCCTGGAGAGCACATAGCGGATTTTAAATCTTAGAGAAGTCCTTGACGAATCTACAGTAGAACCCCGCGTGTCTAAGAAAACTCTAGACTCCCTTGACCAACAATGGTGGAGGTAGCTTCTCTATCACCTCAATTTAGCTTTTTCCACTTTCAAGATATGTTTGTACACCTTGTGCCCTAAAGCTATCCCTTCCTTAGCCAGAAAGTGAGATTTTTCCAAGTTAAGGACAAGGTTAGTCTCCTCACATCTTGCTAGCACTCTGTACAGATTGTGCAGACATATCTTAAATGGCTCCCTAAAGACTGAGAAATCATCCATGAACACCTCTACAAAGTTCTCCACCATGTCATGGAATATGGCCATTATGCATCTTTGGAAAGTGGCTAGCGTATTGCATAGTCCAAAGGGCATGAATTCCAAAGCATAGATTAAATATATGGACATATGAAGATGGTATTCTCTTGATCCTCGAGTGCAGTAATTATTTGGTTGTATCCTGAGTATCCATCCAGGAAGCAATAATATTCTTACTCAGCAAGCCTGTCCAGCGTCTGTTCAATGAAGGGCACTGGGTAGTGGTATTTCCGAATGGTATCATTCAACATTTTGTAGTCCATGTAGATATGCAACCCTGTCACCATTCTAGTTGGGATCAGCTCATTCTTATCATTGGTGACGACTGTCATTCCCCCTATCTTGGAGACACAATGCATTGGACTCACCCACTTGTTGTTCGAGATGGGGAAGATGATCCCCGCATCTAACCACTGGATCACTTCTTTCATTACAATTTCCTTCATGATTGAATTTAATCTCCAATGTGGCTGGGCCACTACCTTGTGACCCTCCTCCATAAAAATCCTGTGCATACATAGGACTAGGCTAATGCCATGGATGTCTAACATTTGCCAACCTATTGCTCTCTTCCTCCTCTGTAGAACAGCTAAAATAGCTTCCGCTTGAGCTGCTGTCAATGAAGACGAAAAGGTTATAGGTAAAGTATTATTTTCACCAAGAAAAACATACTTGAGATGTGACGACAACGGCTTTAACTCAAGTTGAAGACCTTCTTCAACTGAGGGTTTAGGTGGAGGTCCCAACACCCTATTTAATGGCTCAAATACTTTCTTTAGCATGATGACATTGTGGTTGTTCAACACATTTTCTATTTCTCTAGCCTCTGCATCATCCACTATCCCCTGATTCAGTATCACTTTGGCTAGTGGGTTTGTGATCTCTACCTCGCTCACTGCAACCGTTGTATCTAATGCTATGATGTTTGTTAAGTCCGCATATGCAGAAGGTAGCTTCATAGATTTGTATACATCAAACACCTCCACCATATCATGGGCTCTCATAGTGAACCTGAGTGTTGCCACATCAAACAATGCTCCTCCGATAGCTATTTAATGGGCGTCCAAGAATAAATAGAACCTCTATGTCAGGTTCAAAATACAAGATAACGAAGTCCATGGGGAAGATGAGAGATCTCACTTGGACTAACACATCCTTAATGACACCATCTGGCCTTGCCACAAACGATCAGCTAATTATAATACATTAATAGTGGGCTTTGGGTTTCCAAGCCCCAACTTCAAAGACGTGGAACTGGGCATGAGACTGATGCTTGCATCCAAATCACATAAACCTCTTGCATTCAGACAAATCCCAGTGGTTACTTGCACAGTGAAGCTCTCAAGATCCTTCAACTTGGATAGCAGTCGGGTATATTAAGAATCTTAGAGTTACATGCCTCCGTGAGCGCCATGGTTTCATATTCTGCCAACTTTTTCTTTTTCGCCACAATGTGCTTCATATATTTTGCATACTTTGGGATCCCCTGCAAAACATCAATAAGAGATTAATTAATATTTACCTATTTAAGGAGGCTGATGAATTTTTGGAAGCAATCATCCTCCTCTTTCTTTTTAAGCTTTTGGGGGAATGGAGGAGGAGGTTTAGGCAGTGGAGCTATCTCATCAGTAGTTGGGCTGAAATTACCAGCCTCATCATTTTGTGCAGTTCTTAGTTCAGCCCCATCTTTCTTTATTGGGACCAACTTAGTCAATAGTCGTCCATACCGATTGCTAACTGTATTAACTTGCTTTGGGATTGAGTCAGTTTTTCCTAGAAATCCTCCTTGAGGTCTAGAGTTCACAGTGCTTGCCAACTGCCACAACTGTTTCTCCAAGCACTTGAGACCCTACTTGTTCCTTTGAATCTCTTCCTATCGTCTATTCTGATTTGTAAGAATTGCCTCAGTACCTCATTATCAGTCATATTATTTGGGTTAACCTACATTGCAGGTTGTTGCATCTGCTAATTATAGTATGCATTACCATCTGTGGTGTTTGTTGTGGTGGCCCTTGGTTTTGCTGATTCCCGCCCCAAGATAAGTTAGGGTGGTTCCTCCAATTTGGGTTGTATAAGTACCCAAAACCTTGATATCCACCTCTTTTGGCATTGCCCACAAAGTTTACCATTTTTGGATTAGCTCCCCAAAACTTAGCAGTGTGGTCTCCTCCCCCAGAAACATCACACCAGCCAGGTTGTTCTTGTTGTGCCATATATACTTGGGCTATTTGTTGACCAATAGACACTGGCGCTTGTTATTGTTGATGCAATGCCAAGTTGTTGAGTAAGTAGTCATCATGTTTTGCATGACTGACATTTGAGCCTGCAGGATAGTTATAGTATCAATCACCAACATACCGGCCTCCTTTTGGACTACCGGTCGGCTTGATCCACTATTCCACTCAGGATTCCCTTGTGCAATCTAATTGAGGAGTGCATACAACTCACCATATGTCTTCTCTAATTCCTATCCACCTACAGTAGAATCGAGAAGAATCTTTGTAGTGGGTTCCAAACCTTTAATGAAAGTATGGACCAACACCTCATTAGCTTGACAATGATGGAGACAATTAATAAGAAGAGTTTTAAACCTATCGTAAGCTTGATATAAATTTCTCCAAGATTTTGCACGAAGCTCAGAATCTCAATCCCGAGTTTGGCTATCTTGCCAAATGAGAAGAATCGAGTGAGGAACTTGTGAGAAAGATCGTCTTAGGAAGTGATGGAGTATGGTGGCTCAATTTGTAACCACCTTCGTGCTCCCTCCAACATTTCGAAGAGAAACAAGGTCATCCTCATGTAGTCTCTATTCACCCCTATAGGGATGAAAGTATCAACAATCTCCAAGAAGTTTTGAAGATGGACCTATGCATCTTAATGTAGCAACCCAATGAACTGTCCAATAGAGTGTAGTAACTGGACCATGTTTTGCTTAAGTTTCCATCGACCATCGGGCTCTAGCTTTAGAAAGCAACTGGAGACATTGGTAGTTCACAGGATTGCCACATCTCACACTGGTCGAGGTACTGGTGGGGAAGGAGGATTCGATTCTACCATTTCTACTCCGATAGGGTAAATTTCTTCTTTGTTCTTCCCTAGATCCTCCTGTACAAGGAGTTTAATTGGTAGAGTTTGTAATAAGACACCTGCTCTCCTCTTAGATTGGTTACAGTAGGAATCCTGGTCTTCCAATTTAGCAACCATCAACCTTCAAAAACAGCATGACTAACATCAAATGTAGTGAACACCATAAAACAAACAACTCAAAAACGAACCAACTTAAACTTTAAATTCCCAGCAACGGTGCCAAGAACTTGTTGCTCCCCAGCCCGCGCAAGTATATGTGGTCTAAACAAGTAATATAGTGGCCCTGATTTAGGGGCCGCGATATCGAACCCAAAGGATTTAAATAAAATTTGTATATAATCCAAGCTATTACATTTAGAGTGTTTTTAGTAAAAGGGGTAAAGAGATTTTTGGAAAAATTAAATAACTAATTAAAACACTAAATAGAATGGTTCGTTGTTAACTATTAAATTAAGAGCAATTCCATGATTGTAACCATCTCGATGGAGTTCTAGTCTCAAAGTTTGCATATATGTATGGCTTTCTAACTATTGATTCATAGGTTAAAATTACATAAACAAGGTTGCATGCCTCTGCCGGCCTACCGCTATTGACTGCCTAACTACATCATTGAGCGGGGATAGAAAGACCAATAAAAGTTCATTAATGTTATCTTCCTGTATTATGAATCAAGGAGTAAGGGTAGTTGTTATAGGTCTCCCATACATGAATCAATCTATTTTTCTAGACAAACAAGCTCCCTATACTACTGTGTTCTGTCTATCTCAACATCTCTTGAGTCCAGAATAAACAACAAGTTTACTCCCTAGTTGATCAAGCTTTGAAGAATAGATTTAAGTAATATAAGAGAAGTCACAAGAAACCCATTCATATATATTAAAATGTAAGAACTAAAACATGTTTATGGCTATAACCCAAAAATATGGGAGGATTAGCCACTCATAGGAGGTTCATACATCATGAATAGGTAAAAAAATGATTAACAACAAAAAAAACGAAGATGAAAACTAACAAATATAACGCTAGACAAAGTTTTTAGTCATCTTCCCTACGTTGTTGCAAAAACGAGATTTGAAAAACCTAAAGCTTAAAAAAATATAACTTGAAATCCCATAATTTGATTTTTTTTTTTCCAGGCATCCTTGAATTCCATGATGCATACAGGCATGATTTGAGCAGGACTTTGATTTATTTGCTGACTAGATGAATTTTCACTATTTGTGCACTAGTTCACAACGCATCCTATTGAATATTTCTTGTTTTGTGCCTTTTTCTCTGTTTTTCAGCTTGCACAGCTTCTCCCCAGGTCTGCGACGCACACTTGAGTATTTTTGCTGAGTTAATTGATTTTTCTAAATTATTTTGAGTTGTGTTATTTCTCCTAGCATAATCTGATCAAAAACTGCAAAAACATAACCAAACGACACATGTGGCCCTAGATTAGCAAAGTAAATGGAATTACACTAAAAAAACCTAGGCTCTAGGGATTTACCCTCAAACTAGGCTGTATTTATTGGTATTTTTGCTAGTTTAGCATATAACTACACCTCAAATCATGGACCATGGTTTCCCATGTATGACAGATGTGGAAAGAATCATATGGGTGCTTGTTGGAAGGATACAGGTTCATGTTATGGGTGTGTTGACAAGAACCACAAGATTGCTGGTTGTCCTAAGAATGCTCGGAGAGGGCAAGATCAAGTGGCTCAATGTGGTTAAGTCCAATAAAGAGCTTCCCAAGGTGTTTCTCCAAGAAAAAATAGGTTTTTTGCTCTTCATGGCCATTAGGAAGTTGGGGAGGCTCCAGATGTTATGACTGGTATGTTAAAAATCTTTGATTTTGATGCGCTTATGTTTTACTTGATCTGGGTGAAATTTATCTTCTATGACTCCTCTATTGGCTGTTATGTTTGATTTGACTCCAGAAATCTTGAGGGAGCCTTTGTTAGTCTATACTTCCATGGGTAAATCTGTTGTTGCTCATAGGGTTTATCGGGGGTTTCTCCTATTTTGTGTTGCATAAAGTCTTCCCATGTTATCTTGTGAAACTTGAGATGTTTGATTTTGATGTGATTCTCGAGATGGGTTAGTTGTATGCTTCTTATGCTTCTATAGATTGTAGAACCTGAAAAGTCAAGTTCCAATTTTTGGATGAACTTGTTCTTGAATGGAAGAGGAGTGGTCCGCTATTAAAGGTTCATTTATTTCCTACCTTAAGGAATTAAAGATGATCTCGAAGGGGTGTATTTACCATATTGTGAGGGTCAAATATATGGAGTCTTAGTCACTTACTATTGAATTGGTTTCGGTAGTAAATGAGTTTCTGGATGTGCTTCTCAAAGACTTGCCCAATATTCCTTCCAATAGAGAAGTGGACTTTGGTATAGATCTTCTCCCGAATACTCAACCTATCTCTATTTCTCATTATTGTATGGCACCAGTGGAGTTGATGGAGTTGAAGGATTAAATGATGGATTTGTCAGAGAAACACTTCATTAGGCCAAGTATATCTCCATGGAGTGCTCCAGTTGTAATTTGTAGGAAAGAAAGATGGGTCCCTTCAGATGCGCATTAATTATAATAATTGAATAAGGTAACTATCAAGAATAAGTATTAGTTTCCAAGTATTGTCAACTTGTTTGATCAACTTCAAGGGGCTACCCATTTCTCAAAGATTGATCTCCGTTCTGTTTATCAGCAATTGAAGGTTAGGGAGTGTGACATTCCTAGGATGACTTCTCAGACTAGGTATTGGCACTTTGAATTTGTGGTGATGTCATTTTGTTTGACTAATACTCTAGTCATGTTTATGGATCTTATGAATCGGGTTTTCAAGCTTTTCCTTGATAGTTTTGTGGTTGTCTTCTTTAATGATATCCTTATTTATTACCAATGTGAGCAGGATCATATGGAGCACTTGAGGTTGGTTCTACAAACTTTGAGAGAGAAGAAGTTGTACGCTAAGTTTAGCAATTGGGTGAGGTAGCTTTTCTTGTTCATGTGGTGTCCAGTGATGGTATTAAGGTTGACCCAACAAAGTCTGTGAAGAATTGGCCTTTACCATTGACTCCTTTGGGTATTCAAAGTTTTCTTGGGTTGGCTATTATTACAGAAGGTTCATTGAAGGGTTCTCATCCATTGCATCTTCATTTACCAACTTGACTCAAAAGAAGGCTAAGTTTGTATGGTTTTATGCTTCAGGGATCAGGCCGGGGTTTGAACTTATGCAACATGGTAAGGTGATAGCTTATGCATCAAGGTAATTGGACATGCATGAGCGCAATTGCCCAACTCATGATCTTGAGTTAGCGGTGGTGGTGTTTGCTTTGATGTTTTGGAGACACTATTTGTATGGGATGTATGTTGATGTTTTCACCAATCACAAGAGTTTGCAATATGTGTTCACTCAAAGGGACCTTAACTTGAGGCAAGGAGCTGGTTGGAACTCCTTAAGGATTACGACATGAGTGTACAACATCATCTCACAAGGCTAATGTTGTAGCTAATGCTCTTAGTAGACTATCCATCGAAAGTAAGTTTCATGTTTATGAAGGGAAGAAAGAGTTGGCAAAAGAGGTTCACCACTTTGCTAGGTTGGGTGTTAGGTTGGCCGACTCTATTAATGGTGGTATTGATCTTCAGAATGAGGTCAAATATTCATAGATGTTGATGTGAAGGCTAAGCAATATCTAGATCTATTATAGGTTGAGTTAAAGAAATTGGTTTCCACTAAGAAGATAAAGGTTTCCTCCCTAGGGGGAGATGGTGTACTTCAGTATCAAGATCGTTTATGTGTTCCGTATGTGGATGATCTTAAGAGGGTGATCATGAGGGAAGCCCATAGCTCTCATTATTGGATTCATGTGGGATCTATAAGATGTATCGAGATTTGAGGGAAGTGAATTGGTGGCATGGTATAAAGAAGGATACAACTATGTTTGTATCTAAATGCCTTAATTATCAACATGTGAAGGTAGAGCACCAAAGGCCCAGTAGTTTGGCTCAATATCTTAAGATCCCTACTTGGAAGTGGGAAGATGTGAACATAGATTTTGTGGTGGATTTGCCTCGGACCCAAAGGCAAGTTGACTGAATTGGGTTATTATTGATTAGATGACTAAGTCGGCTCATTTCCTATCGGTCAAGACTACCCTTAGTGCCGAAAATCATGCAAGATTGTACACCCAAGAGTTGGTGAGGTTGCATGGTGTGCTTAGGTCTATCATATCGGATCATGGTGCAAAATTTACCTTACACTTTTGGAGGTTATTTCAAATAGGATTTAGTACTAAGGTGTTGTTGAGCACTTCCTATCATCCTCCGACTGATGGACAGGCCAAAAGGATAAATAGAACTTTGGAATACATGTTGTAAGGACTCGGATTTTTGAGCGGCTTCACCGGACCTCTCAGTACCATCCCAAGCAAAAAAACTGCCAGGCATCACTCCACAGAAGGCCGACATAAGTCGTGTGAAGCCTCACAGACCGTGTGGCCTCCCATGGAGGGACACTTGACCAAGATTTCGACAGAGTAGAATGCAATGGAGAATTTCAGGACCAACTGAGGGCACACAGTCCGTGTGTGGGTCACGGGCCGTGTGGCCCTACTTGTGGCTCTTTATGTAAAATATTTCTAAGTATGAAAGTACCGTCTCATAACATTTTCTTGCGGAAAACTCCAAAGTGTTATCTTAAGACCCTTGACACGACCCGTATGGCGTCACACAAGTCGTGTAGCCATCCGTATGGTACCCAAGTTTTGTCTAAGTGATAGTTCATGGTCACTATTCACGGTCCGTGTGATAACTCATGGACCGTATAGGGGACCGTATGGACCTAACGGTTCAAATTTTGCCCGTTTCATTAACGGCATTTGTGTAAGTTAGGTTTATTTTAATTATGAATTATGACCTTTTACCTATCCTAAACCCCTAATTCAGTTGATATCCCTCCCCTCTTAATTCATTCTCTTTAAACCCTCTACCCCTCATAATATTACCTCCCAAATACTCTATACTCTCCCCTCTCAAGATTCAAAGTTAGGGTTTACTTGGGTTCAAATTCAAGCTAGATCCTTCCCCAAATTCAGCTCCTCAATCAAGGTATATGGGATTGATTCTTGGACCCTTTCAACCAAGAAGACCTAGAATTCCTTTCAAATGATTTCATGAATTTTAATTCACTTTAAATATGGATTTTCCTTATTTGATTTTATTCAACCCATTCGATGTATGGGCAGAACTTTACCTATGATTTTAATTTACTTTGATCACTATTATGATGATTTACATTGGGACATGAAGTTATGAACATGCATGTCCCCTTTTAAAGTTGATTTATGCATGGGTCATTTATATCTGATTTAGATGTTGATTTAATTATAGATTTATTCAATTTCATATTATGATGTTGATTTTAACTTGAATCTATGTTACCCATGCTATTCTCACATTATACATTGCATTTGCATTCATGAACATTGATTTATATAGAAATTATAAAGTGGGTTAAAGCCAATTACGTTTTATGAAATGATTTTGGTAAGGCATTGGTAATGGCAAGAACGTGATCACACACATATCTTATGATTATGGATCTTTGAGCATCTCGGATGCTTACACCATCTTGTATATGTGAATGAGCTATTCCTTGCATGAACATCATGATTTTGCCCTGTGATTTGGCATTTGAGCCTAAAATATGCATTGAACAGTTTAAAAACGAATCACGGTTTTGAAATGAATATTGTATCTTTTGGAAGCACGTATATGTAAAAGTATTCATGTTGGATGTTTTTTACTTAGCACTGATGGATTGAGGGAGTTAGGACTATCCCCAAGGGCCCTCTCTCTTTCCTTGAACTCTGTGCCAACATAGGAACAATAGCCATTACCGAAATGACGGGGTCGTCAAAAATGGTTATTCATTTTTAATTATGATATGATATGATTTTTGAAAATCCTTCTGAAATGGTGTGTTCCATAAGGTAGGTGACCATCAACCGAAATGGTGTGTTCCGTAAAGTGTGATATAAATTAACATTGGCAAGTAATCTCCTCTTACCGATGGGAGGTCTTTATTGGACTAATTCATGTAATAGCTCACATGAGTTTGCTTTGTCAGTTATAGTCCATCCCCGATATATATGAGAGCATCATCTCATTCATGCAACATGAAATTCATGGCATCTTGTATGTTTCTTCCTTGGATATATGATTCTTTCTATATTATGTGCCCTTGTCATCTAACATTGAAATGCATGTTTGATAAGTCATATGCATTGCATGCCCCCATACTTAGTACATTCAAATTTACTAACGCATACTCTATGCTTAAATGATTTTACCACGTAGGGGTCGAGCATTTTGATTATCAACCGTTGGCGCGTAGTCCGATCCAGAAAAGTCTTGTGGTGAGTCCCATCCTCCAGGGGCAGGCCATTTTCCTTTACTTATGCTATCTAAGATTCCCATTCCTATTTGAGGGTGAGCCAGGAATATGTCCTGGCCCCCGTTCTATTTTGACTAGAGGCATTTATTGGACAATATGTAGAGTCTTTTAAAATCTTTATGTTATGCGTGGTATTTGGCTTATGTATTCGTTTGGATTGATTTATGGAAATTTTGTATTTTTGCTATATGCGTATTTGGTGTGGAAAAGTGGAAAGTATCAAGCCCCGTATTGCCCCCATAGCATGAGTCCTATTCTCCTATCCCTTATAGCTTTGTGTTGCTATTTGAAGGTTCTTCCTAAACCGGTGATGTTGGCTTTGATACTTGAGGCTTGTTTGGGGACTCTCAGGTTCCCATTCGTCATGTCACATCTAGGCCCAAATCCCCGTTTATGATAAAAGATGGTATCAGATTCCTAGGTTTATAAATGATCCTCGGAGTCTAACATGTTGCGTCAAGAAGCGTCCTATTCATAGGTTTGAAGTGCACCGTGTCTATGAGTGGCAGGCTAAAAAGACGTTCTAGGAATTGTCTCACTTCTTCAAGCCTTATGTCATGCTATGACTCCTATATATGGTTCCCTCATCTTGACGATGTCGTGGCTCTATTTCAAAAGATGCCTCGAGGAAGACCCCTCCCACCAAGGCTGGATTTGGCTAATGTGGATCAAGGTCCTCAAGAGCCTATAGATGAGCCCATCTCAAACGTTGAGTTCTGTACAGCCTTTTCCATGCTTGCCTAGGTGGTAACCTCTCAGATAAGGCAGACTAATTTGCCACGGGATCTGACACCTACTTCTAGGGTGAGGGATTTCACCCACATGAATCCTCTAGAGTTCCATGGGTCGAAGGCTGATGAGGATGCTTAGGAGTTCATTCATAAGTTCACAAAGATATTAAACATTATGGGTGTCACTTCTGAGGAGAAGGCTGAATTGGATGCCTACCAACCGAAAAATGTAGCTCAAGTGTGGTATACCCAATGGTCTATAGAGAGAGTTTGCAGTGGTGATTTCAATTGGGAAGAGTTCAGATTTGTGTTCCTATATCGCTTCTTCCCACTTGATCTTGGGAAGCGAAGATCATTGAGTCTATCAATCTCAAAAAAGGAGGTATGAGAGTGAGGTACTACACCCTCAAATTCACGAAGCTCTCCAAGTATGCTCCGTCACTTGTGGCTGACCCCCGTGCAAGGATGCACAAGTTTGTTTCTGGTATCTCTAGTTTTCTTGTAATGGAATGTCGTACTACTATTCTCATATGAGATATGGATATTGCTAGACTCATAGTGTATGCTGAAAAGATCGAAGGGGAGAAACTCAAGGAGAGAAAGGCTCACGATCCCAAGAGGCCCTGTTTTGATGGTGGATTCTCTGTTTCTCAACTTGGTGGCTTCGGTCACTTCCAACAGGGTCAAGGTTCTAGTGCTCGAGTCGCTAATGCTTGGGTATCTCCTTCTAGGGCACCGATTAGTGGTGAAAAGGAATATCCTCTGTGTGACAAGTGTGAAAAGCCCCACATTGGAGTTTTATGGAAGGATTTGGGTGTTTGCTTCGGGTGTGGTGATTAAAATCACAAGCTTGTTAATTGTCCTAAGAATGCTCGTAGAGGCCAAGGTCTAGTGGCTCAAGGCGGGCAAGGCTAACAAAGAGCTCCCCAAGGTGTTCCCCCAAGGAATAATAGGTTCTATGCACTCCACGACCGCCAGGATGTGGAGGAAGCTCCGAATATCATCACTGGTATGTTAAAATTCTTTGATTTTGATGCTTATGTTTTGATTGATTCGGGTGCAAATTTGTCTTTTGTGTCTCCTCTGTTGGCTTTTAAATTTAGTTTGAGTCCTAAGATTTGGAGGGATCCCTTCTCAGTTTATACTCTCATGGGTGAATTTGTTATAGCGCATAGAGTCTGTCATGGTTGCCTTGTTTCTGTGTAGCACAAAATTTTTCCATGTGATCTTGTGGAACTTAAGATGTTCGACTTTAATATGATTCTTGAGATGGATTGGTTGCATGCATCATATGCCTCTATTGATTGTAGAACCCAAAATGTCAAGTTCTAACCTCCTAGTGAACCCGTTCTTGAATGGAAGGGTAGTGACTCCCTTGTTAAAGGTTGGTTTATTTCATACCTCAAGGCGCGGCAAGTGATTTCTAAGGGGTGCATTTATCATATGGTGAGGGTAAAGGATGCGGAGTTTGAAGTGCCTACTTTTGAGTCGGTTCCTATGGTGAATGAGTTTTTGGATGTGTTCCCCGAAGACTTGCCCAGTATCCCTCCTAAAAGGGAGGTAGACTTCGGCATAGATCTTCTTTTGGACACTCAGCCTATCTCTATTCTTCCTTATTGTATGGCACCGGAAGAGTTGAAAGAGTTAAAGGAGCAATTAAAGGATTTGTTGGAGAAAGGCTTCATGCGGCCCAGTATATCATCGTGGGTGCTCTAGTGTAGTTTGTAAGAAAGAAGGACGAATCTCGTCAGATGTGTATTGATTACATGCAATTGAATAAGGTAAATATTATGAATAAGTACCCATTGCCCAGGATTGATGACTTGTTCGACCAGCTTCAAGGGGCTACTCATTTCTCAATAATTGATCTCCATTCTAGGCATCATTAATTGAGGGTTAGGGAGTGTGACATTCCAAAAACAAACTTTCAGAAAAGGTATGGGCACTTTGAGTTTGTGGTGATGTCGTTCGGCCTAACCAATACTCCGACCATGTTCATATATCTGATGTATAGGGTGTTTAAGCCATTCCTAGACAACGTTTTGGTGGTTTACATTGACGACATTCTTATTTACTCCTGTAGTGAACAGGAGCACGGGGATCATTTGAGGATGGTTCTCCAAACCTTGAGAGAGAAGAAATTGTATGCCAAGTTTAGTAAATATGAATTTTGGCTAGGTGAAGTTCCTTTACTTGGTCATGTGGTGTTTGGTGATAGTATCGAAGTGCATACGAAGAAGACCGACACTGTGAAGAATTGGCCCAAACCGCTAACTCCTTCAGATATTCGAAGTTTTCCGTGGTTGGCTGTATATTATTGAAGGGGTTCTCATGTATTGCATCTCCATTGACTAAGTTGACCCAAAAGAAGGCTAAGTTTGGTGGTCGGATGAATGCAAGCAGAGTTTCCAAACTTTAAAGGATCGGCTTACATCGGTTCCGATCTTGACTTTACCAAATGATTTTGAGGGATTCGTGGTGTATTATGATGCCTCGCGGATTAAGTTGGGTGGTGTGCTTATGCAACATGGTGAGGTGGTAGCGTATGTATCAAGTCTGTTGAAGGTGCATGAACGTAATTACCCAACGCACGACCTTGAGTTGGCAGCGGTAGTTTTCTCCTTAAAGATTTAGAGACATCATTTGTATGGGCTTCATGTTGATGTGTTCACCAATCACAAGAGTTTGCAATATATATTCAGTCAAAGGGATCCCAATTTGAGGCAAAGGAGATGGTTGGAACTCCTAAAGAATTATGACATGAGTGTTGTATATCATCCTGGCAAGGCCAATGTTGTGGCTGATGCTATCAGTAGGCTATCTACATGGAGTGTCACCCATGTTGGTGAAGAAAGGAAGGAGTTAGCAAGGGGTGTTCACTGGTTGGCTAGGTTGGGTTTCAGGTTTGCCGATTCGAGCAATGGTGTTATCTGCATTTAAGGTGAGGCAAAGTCTTCCGTGTTGGTTGATGTAAAACCTAAGCAAGATTTAGACTCATCATTAGTTGAATTGAAGAAGTTGGTTGCCGAAAAGGATATCGAGGTGTTCTCCAAAAGGGGAGATGGTTTGCTCCGGTACCAAGACCGGCTTTTTGTTTCAGATGTGGATGATCTTAGAACGTTGATCATGAGTGAGGCTCATAACTCTCATTATTCTGTTCACCCGGGGCCTACTAAAATGTACCGGGATTCGAAAGAAGTGTATTGGTGGTATGGTATGAAGAAAGGCATCGCTAGGTTCGTATCTGAGTGTCCGAGTTGTCAACAAGTGAAGGTAGAGCACCAAAGGACCGATGGCTTGGCCCAAGACATTGAGATTCCCATATGGAAATGGGAAGATGTAAACATGGATTTTATGGTTTCTTTGCCTCGGACCCGAAGGCAATTCGGTTCCGTTTGGGTTTATATTGATCGGATGACAAAGTCGGCTCACTTCCTACTGGTTAGGACTACCTTCGGCACCGAGGATTATGCAATGTTGTATATCCATGAGTTGGTGAGGTTGCATGGTGTGCCTAGGTCCATTATATCATATCATGGCACCTAGTTCACTTCCCACTTTTGGAGATCATTTCAGAAGGGACTTAGAACTAAGATTAAGTTGAGCATCGCTTTTCATCATCAAACTGATGGTCAAGCTAAGAGGACTATTCAAACCTTGGAGGATATGTTAAGGGCTTATGTGTTGGAGTTTAAGGGTAATTGGGATGATCGCCTCCCGTTCATTGTGTTTTCTTATAATAATAGCATCTATGCTTGCATTGGTATCGCATCGTTTGAGGCCTTGTATTAAGGTGTAGATCACCGGTGGGATAGTTTAAGTTGGGAGAGATGGCACTAGTTAGCTCGGACTTAGTAATAGAGGCTATGGATGAAAGTGATTCGAGAAAGGTTGAAAATGGCACAAGGTCGCCAAAAGTCTTACTCGGATGTTAGGAGGAGGGATCTCGAGTTTCGTGTTGGTGCTTGGTTATATGTGAAGGTTTCGCCTATGAAGGATGTGATGCATTTTGGTATGAAGGGCAAGCTAAGCCCCCGGTATGTTGGCCCTTATGAGATCGTTAAGCAGATTGGAGGTGTGGCTTATAGGTTGGAGTTGCCTCCGGACTTGAGTTCCGTTCATCCGGCCTTTCATGTGTCTATGTTGAGGAAGCTAGTGGGTGATCTTAGCACCATTGTGCCTTTGGAAAGAATTGAGGTTGAAGAAAACTTTTCTTATGAGGAAATCCCGATTGAGATCTCGGATAGGCAATTGAAGAGTAACGAGGATGTGGCTTCTGTGAAGGTACTTTGCAGAAATCAGCATGTGTAGAGTGCTATATGGGAGGCGGAGCTAGACATGATGGAGCAATATCCTTATCTTTTCCAATCTACTCAATCCTAAGGTACTAGGTTGATACTCTTCAAAATAGTCCTAATTCTTTCACTCTTGAGTCTCGTGACATGACATGCATACAGGTGCACGAAAATTATTTTTATATTGTATTGAATGACTTGAATGCATTTTAATATGGGTTTTAAAGGCTTTATGGTTTTTCAAGTGATGAAATACGCATTATACCTTGTGTTCGGATGTTTCATGTCTTAAGTCAAGCTATCAAGCCTTTTTTTGCACATTCGGGGACAAATATTCCCAAGAGAGAGATGATGTAAGGACCCAGATTTTCAAGTGGCTTCATCGAACCTCTTAGTACTGTCCTGAGCGAAACATTTGCCAGGCATCGCTCAATAAAAGGCCACACAGGCCATGTGAAGCCACACAGACCATATGGCCTCCCGTGGATTGACACTTGACCTAGATTTTGATGGAGTGGAATGCAATGTAGGATTTCAGGACCAAATGAGGGCACACGGCCACCCACACGGTCCGTGTGGTGAGTCTAGATCGTGTGGCCCTCCGTGTTGCTCGCTATGTAAAATTTTTATAATTATGAAAGTATTGTCTCGTAGCTTTTTCGTGTGGAAATCTCCCAAGTGTTATCTTATGGCCCTCGACACGACATATGTGGCATCACACTGGCCGTGTTGCCATTTGTATGGTGCCGCTTAGTTTTAGATAAATTCCAAGTGTTGGCACCGTGAAAATTATCTAAGTGATGGTTCACGGTCACCGTTCATGGTCCGTGTGATAACTTACGGACCGTGTAGGGGACCTTACGGAGCTGATGGTTCAAATTTTGCCCATTTCATTAATCACGTTTATGTAATTTCAATTTATTTTAATTATGAATTATGACCTCTTACCTATGCTAAACCCCTAATTCAGCTGATATCCTTCCCCTCTTAATTCATCCACTTTAAACCCTCTACCCCTCATAATATCACCTCCCAAATACTCTATACTTTCCCCTCTCAAGATGCAAACCTAGGCTTTACTTGGGTTCAAATTCAAGCTAGATCCTTCCCCAAATTCAGCTCCTCAATCAAGGTATGTGGGATTGATTCTTGGCCCCTTTCAACCATGAAGACCCAAAATTCCTTTCAAACGACACTACAAGAAAATAGGTATTTAACGAGGGGAAATTCGGTCGTTGAAAGTATAAATCCGGTCGTTATTAGTCAATAACAACCAATAAAAATTCAGTCGTCACCAGTCGTTAGTAGCTCCGACGTTAAAAGTTAATGACCGGATTAAATCCCATCCTTACAAGTTGACGACCAATTAAATCTAGTCGTTAAAAAAGCTTTAACGACGACAAAAATTCTGTCGTTATACCTTTTATGCAGCAACCAAATTTTTCCTTAACTAATTGATATTCTAGTTATTAAAAAAAAGGGCAAGCCCGGTTCACTTCCGACGAAGGGTCTAACCCACCAGAATCTATTCTGGTAGTCCTACCTTGTATTTTTGCCAGATGATGTTAGCAAGGTTTGAACCCGTGACCTTCTGGTCACATGACAACATCTTTACCAGTTACTCTAAGGCTTCCTTCAGTTCTAGTTATTAAAACCTTAATTATAACCGCAAATCAAATTAGCAAAAGTGCAAATTGCATATGGATTTACACACAGAAATAATACATGCACATATGAAAAACATACAAATTTATTATATTCATATAAAATTTCATAGTTCACTACAAAGAATGATATTGCATAAAGTTACAAAAATATAGACATAAATTTATATAATATTATATTTTTTAACTCTTAATAAAATAAAAACTAGAATATTTTTAAACAATTTCTGAAATATTAAATGATTCTTCATGTGCTTCAAAATTTTCTATCGCTTATACTTCTTTAGACTTTTTCTGAGGATGAGTTTTTCAAACTGCATGACCTTTCAAAAGACAAGTATAAAAACTTCATGTAAAGCTATTAATAATATTCCTAATAACTATTATCTTCCTTTTTCTTTTTCGCAAAATCAAAGATTAACCATAATGAAATATAAAATTTCTTTCTGTTCTCACAACCATATAAAAAGAAAGTTGGGCTTCCTAGTTCTAGACATAAAATTGTTTGTTTTGTATTTTGCACCTTAAGTTATTAAATTTTTGCACATTGCTTCATGGATAAAACCCCCAACTTCTTTTAGCTTCACTTTTTATACTAATGGTATTCACCTAATATAAATAATTCAATATCATTGAATTATTATGAGATGCAAATCAATTATATCATCTTAAATTTTAAATAATAAAAAAATCATATTTTTAATTTATTAGTTGTTGATTATATGTCATGTAAAGTTTTTAAATTTTCTGTTTGTAAAATTTCACGTTATACTTTTCTAACTCAAAAAATGATTTTTCTTTGTATACACCTGTTGGTTTCACAACCAATAATGGACAAAATATAATTTTTTTTATTAGAAGAAATATTATTACTGGATACTGATTCTTAAGTCTATTGATCGAGGTAATTTGCAAGTAGAGAAACATCTTTCCTCTTGAGAAAATTACTTATGACCAAATTTATATAACTTTTCTACCTTAAATTAATCTCATAAGCTCATAATTATATATTTAATATTATTACTTTATTGTTAATTTTTGTTTCATTACAATTTTTTGTTTTGACCTACTTCGTCATGCATCTTTAAAAATGTCAAGTTAAGATTAATAAATTGTCTCTCAAAATAAAAACATATATAAAAACTATATCAAGAAAATATTTAAGTTAAAAAAATTATGTCAAAAAGATTGTAACTAAATACTTTTATAATATTTCAAAATCTTATATAATTGACTATAATAAAAATGATGGATAGAGTTATTAGAAAATAATACATTAATATTTTTTTCTTTTTATTAAACTTTTTATTAATGGAATAAGCAAAATTATAAAAGATGGAGGGTTTTTATCAGAATGATTAACAAAACACCACTTGTTATACTTATAACATGATTTGGGGATCTCTATATTCTCATATTAGTTAAACATATTTTTACACTAACTAATATGTTTTAACAACGGTATATTATGCTTTTTAAAAATTAAATTTATCCCCTCGTTAATGTTTTATTAAAATTTATTTTTAATGACCGGAAAAAGATTTTGTCACTATAAGTGTATTTATAACGACCGTAAAATAATTTGATCGCTATAAGTATATTTATAACAACCGAAAAAAATTTGGTCACTATAAGTATATTTATAACAACCGAAAAAATATTTGGTCACTATAAGTATATTTATAACGACCAGAAAAGAATTTGGTAACTATAAGTGTATTTATAACGACCGAATTCATTTCTCGTCGTTAAAAAATGATCGTTAAAAATCTTTTTTCTTGTAGTGCGATTTCATGCATTTTGATTCACTTTAAATATAGATTTTACTTATTTGATTTTATTAAACCCAATTGATGTATGGGCTGAACTTGACTTATGATTTTAATTTACTTTGATCATTATTATGATGATTCACATTTAGTTATGAGGTTATGAACATGCATGTCCCCTTTTAAAGTTGATTTATGCATGGGTGATTTATATCATGATTTAGATATTGATTTAATAATACATTTATTCTATTGCATATTATGATGTTGATTTTAACTTGAATATATATTGCCCAAGCTATCCTCAGATCATGCATTGCATTCACATTCATGAGCATTGATTTATATGGAAATTATGAAGTGGGTTAATGCAAATTATATTTTATGAAATGAGTTTTGTAAGGCATTGGATATGACAAGAACGTGATCACATACATGTCTTATAATTATGGATCTTTGATCATCTCGAGTGCTTGCACCATCTTGTACATGTGAATGAGATATTCCTTGCATAAGCATTATTATTATGACCTATGATTTGGCATTTGAGCCTAAAATGTGCGTTGAGCCGTTGAAAAACGAATTACGATTCTGAAATGAATATTGTATATTTTGGAAGCACGTATATGTATAACTATTCATGTGGGATGTTTTTTACTTAGCACTGTTGGATTTGGGACATTAGAGATATCCCCAAGGGCCCTCTCTCTTTCCTCGAACTATGTGTCAACATAGGAACGGTAGCCATTACCAAAATGATCGGGTCATAAGGAATGATATTTCTTTTCTAATTATGATATCATACGATATGATTTTGTAAAATCCTTCTGAAACGGTGTGTTCCATAAGGAAGGTAACCATCCACCAAAATGGTGTGTTCCATAAGATGTGATGTAGATTACCTTTTGCAAGTAATCTTCTCCTACCAATGGGAGGTCTTCATCGGACTAATTTATGTAATAGCTTACATGAGTTCGATTTGTCGGTTATAGTCCATCTCCGATATATATATGAGCATCATCTCATTCATGCATCATGAATTTTATGGCATCTCGTGTACTTCCTCCTTGGATATATGATTCTTTCTATATTATGTGCCCTTGTCATCTGACATTGAAATGCAGGTTTGACAAGTCATATGCATTGCATGCCAGCATATTTCGTACATTCAAATGTACTAACACATACTCTATGCCTACATGATTTTACCATGTAGGGACCGAGCATTTCGATTACCAGCCGTTTGACGCGTAGTTTGATCTAGAAGAGTACTTGTGGTGAGTCCCATCCTCCAAGGACAATCCATTTTCCTTTGCCTATGCTATCTCAGATTCCCATTCCTATTTGAGGGAGAGCCTGGAACATGTCCTGGCCCCCGTTCCATCTTGATAGGAGGCATTTTTTGGAAGATATATAGTCTTTTAAAATCTTTATGCTATGTGTGGTATTTGGCTTATGTATTCATTTGGATTGATTATGGAAATTTCATATTTTGTCTATATTCGTATTTGGTGTGGAAATGTGGAAAGTCCCAAGCACCGTATTGCCCCCGTAGCGTGAGCCCTATTCCCTGATCCCTTAGAGCTATGTGTTTTTATTTGAGTGTTCTTCCTGAACCAATGATGTGGATTTAGATACTTGAGGCTTGTTTGGGACTCTCCGGTTCCCATTCTCCATGTCACATCTTGGCCCTAATTCCAAGTTGTGACATATGTTGAGGGCTTGTGTATTGGACTTCAAGGGTAATTGGGATGACCATCTTTCACTCATTAAGTTTGCTTATAATAATAACTTTCATGCTAGCATTGGTATGGCACCGTTTGAAGCCTTGTATGATGGGAGGTGTAGATCTACGGTGGTGTGGTTTGAGTTAGGAGAGATATGTTTGATTAGCTTGGATTTGGTGTTAAAGGCTATGGAGAAGGTGAAATTGATTAGAGTCCTATTCAGATCTTAGGAAGAGGGATCATGAGATTCATGTTGGTGATTAGGTTTATATGAAAGTCTCACATATGAAAGGTGTGATACATTTAAGGAAGAAGGGCAAGCTAAGTCCTCCGTATATGGGTCCTTATGATATTGTTAAGCGAATTGGGAATGTGGCTTATAGGTCGGATTTGTCTCCGAATTTGAGTTCTATTCATTTGGCCTTTCATGTGTTAATATTAAGGAATTTGGTCAGTAATCCTAGTACTATTGTGCCTTTGGAAGGTGTTGAGGTTGAGAAGAACTTGTCTTATGAGGAAGTCATGGTTGAGATTTTGGATAGGCAAGTAAAGCAGCTTCGTAACAAAAATGTGGTTTTGGTTTGGTACGTTGGAGAAATCAATATGTGGAGAGTGCTACATGGGAGAAAGAGTTGGATATGGTGCAATGATATCCCATCTTTTCCAATCTACTCAAGCCTAAGGTATTAGGTTCTTCATTCTCCATGTGGTCCTAATTCATTCACTCTTGAGTTCGATGACATGAAATGCATACATGTGCACCAAAATGATTTTTATAACGTTTTGAATGATTGGAATACATTTTTATATGAGTTATAATGACTTTATCATTTTCAAGTGATAGAAAATGTATGGTACCTTATGTTTGAATGTTTCATATTTTCAAGCCTTGTTCTAGCACATTCGCAAATGGATGTTCCCAAAGGGGAGAAGACGTAAGGACCCAAAAGTTGTACAACCTCATTAGAGCTTGGAAATTTGGTTCCGAAAGGTTTTGGACCAAGGTGATGCTCCATGGAATCCCTCACGATCCTTTTTAGGCTACACAGACCGTGTGGAACCTTCTTGTACTGGCCCTTGGCCTTATGTGGGATGTTTGAGCTTAAATATGGAGTTTTGGACTAAGTTATGCCACACGTGGACCTACATGGACCGTGTGAGGCTTCACGGACTGTGTGGTGGGCCGTGTGGTGTCCTTAGTCTTGAAACTCCATAGTTTTGGGACCAAGTAAGGTGGTACGGCCAAGTATACAGTCTGCACAAGGTGGTTCAGTCCATATGGTCTCCTGTAAGGGTTTTAGAGTGAAATTTTTCTAAGTATTGGATCATCATCTTGAAACTTCCTCGTGAAGATTTTTTCAAAAGGTTGTGAGATGGAGAAGGCACACGAATCGTGTGGCGTGGTATGGTCCGTACCACCCTCCGTAAGGATGCCTACGTTGAAAAATTCTAAGTATGGGATTATTGTATTAAACCTCTTTTAAGTGAAAATGTTCTATATATCGGATCACAAACATGTCCGTATGACGTATCACGGAGCGTATGGGTCCTCCCTAAGACAAAAATTCCATTTTTTTCAGCTCGTTCCATTAATTGAATTTTTATAATTATGATTGATTCTAAGGGTCTTTTGTGACCATCTATGTTACCTAAGGACTTTCAAATGACCTTTACTTTATTTCTTTCATTCAAAATCATTCTCATACTTAAAATTCTCTGAAGTCGCTCTTAAGGACTCTCTCTCAAAGGACTCTTCTGAATCTAAGCTTTGTAATCAAGGAAAGGCTTTCTTCAAATTTCTTCGTGAATCATCTTCATTTTCTAAGGTATGTGGGTTTGATTCTTGGTCCCTTTTAACCAAGAAAACCCATTACTCTTTTCACTTGAATTTCATGAAATTTTGCTTATTTAAATATGGGTTTTGAAGATTATTGTTTATTAACTTCAATTAATGTATAGACTATGCTTAGTTGATGATTTTAAGTTGATTTAAGCCCTAATATGATTAATTGCTTTGAAGTTATGAATGTGTATGTCCCCTTTAATGCTTGATTTGTGCGTGGGTTATCTATATTATGATTTAAATGTGAATTTTACTTATGGTTTTACTTAAATTTCATAATGTTTTGTTGATTTGAATTTGAGTCTCTATTACCCATACTATTCTTATCTCGTTCATTGCATATGCATTCATGATCATTGGATTTATTAAATTATAGTTGGGTTAAGCTCACATATGTTTTTATGAAATGATTTCGGTGAGTTAAGCTCACATATTGTTTATGGCAAAAATGTGATCACATAAATGTCTATTGATATGTCTCTATGGGAATATTGGGTGCTTGCACCATATTGTTTAATGAATGAGCTATGATTTTGCTTTTAGCCCATGAATGAATGATTATGAAGAATTTTTGGCTTTTAAGCCCAAATGTGTATTGAAGTGATTTAAAATGACTATTGCTTCTTTTGAAAGCATATATATATAAAGTATTCTTGTGGGATATTAACTTAGCACCGATAGATTGGGGATGTCAGGGTTATCCCCAAGGGTCCTCTCCCTTTCCCTAAACTATGTGTCAGCATAGGAACGATATTTATTACCAAAATGACTTAGTCGTAAGGAATGGTTATGAATTGATATGATATGATGAAATGGAAATCCTTCTTAAATGACCGAGTCATAAGAAAGGTCGTCATCATACTGAAATAACCAAGTCGTAAGGTGTGGTGTAGATTACCTTTGCCAAGTAATCTTCTCTCACCCGAAAGGAGGTCAACATCGAGCAAATTCATGTAATAGCTCGCATGAGTTTGAGGTATCAGTTATTGTTACATCCCCACTATATATGAGCATTAATGCACTTCATGCATCATGAGTTTCATGACATATCATTCTAATACTCGTCTTTGGATATATATCTCTTTTTGTGTTATGTGTCCTTGTCATCTAACAAACAATGCAGGGTTGATAAGTCATATACATTGCATGCCCGTATACTTAGTACCTTCAAACGTATTAACATATACTTTTTGCTTACATGATCGAACCATGTAAGGACCGAGGACTACATTTATCCATCATATTATGGTTAGCTTAGATCGTGAGATTTCTTGTTGTGGTAAGTCCTATCTTCCAAGGACCAACCACTATTCCTCTATCTATGGTGCTTTTGTTTATGTTATTTACTTGAGGGTGAGCCCGGGGTATGATTAGAGGCATTGTTGGACACCTTGTAAACTCTTTTATGTTTATATGCTAAGTGTTGTATTTCGAGGTTATGCTTATGGATATGGTCACCCGTTGGTTATTGTTATCTGGATTGCTTATGAGTATTATGATATGTCTATATGCTATGATATGAAAGATCCTATGTCCCAAATCGGCCGCATAGAGTGAGTTATACTTACTCGTCCCTTAACATTTATGTGCTATGTGTTATGTGAATCCATGTTAATCTCTTTTCGTATGACATCTCCAAAGTGTGAGTCCTACTTACCCGTACCTTATAACTATGTGTTTACTATTCGAATACTCTTACGAACCGATGATGTAAATATGGATATTTTGAGGCTTGTTTAATGACTCTTGGGTTCCCATTCCCCATGTCACTTCTAGACCCTAGGTCCGGGTCATGACAATAAATTCGTATCGAGGCTATCCATTGCAATGGAATCAAACCAACCTATGGTTGATACACATCTCCGACCATAGATGACCACAACAAGAGCCATTTGGATACTAGAATGATGTCACGACCCAAAATCGGGTCGCAACTAAAGAAAATAAGGTAAACAAAAGCAACTACACATCAACACAAGATTTCCAAACCTGGAGTCATGAGAACATGACATCTAAAGTAGTGTGAAAGAGTAAATAAAACGGTCTCAAATGAAAGATACAACATTGTCTGAAAATATGTGATACAATATTTGAATAGAAAGCAGTAAAGACATCTCAAAAGATGCACGATGACTCGAAGTTTGAGCCTCACTACTAAGATCCAGATAGATAGACAATAACTTTGATAGAGTGAGATCAACTACCCTATGTGAGTCCATGTGCTCGATCTGTAGGGAGAAAATAAAGTAGGGGTAAGTACACCGAAATGTACCCTATAAGTTCAACTGACTAGGTGAGCAAAATCGAATAAGTATTCGATAATGAAGAAATACTACCACCTCCAAGGAAAAGGTTAGTGTACCATATAAACATATAAAAAATAGAATAAAATAACCGTGATAGTCAATGATGTAATGCACATGGAGTGTAAAAATGCCATGCAGGAGGTGGAATCATGAAAGACTCTGGTGTGGGTGTATACATCTACTGAGCTAAAGATACTAGGTGGAAATCATAGGGATCTCATTAGACCATATACAAAATCTCTCACGTCATGACGATCGCTGGCGCCGAGGACACATTGGTGGATTCTAGCATCGGTAAAAAGGTCTCTAGTATCATGATGGAATCTAGTGCCGAAAGAGAGATATCAGGTAATGCATCTGTCTCAGGGGAAATGCAATATAAATGTAATGCATCCCAAAACACAATATTGAGATATATACCAATAGTAGTATGCCTCGGTGGAATCTGGCACCGGTATATAGATCTCAAATAATAAAATTGTCTCAAATATCTCAATGTCTTAGTGGTACAAATGCAATGTGAGATGTATACATGTTAATACCACAATACGAGTACATATATGCTATATGACATGATAATGATATACAAAATAGCTATAACATCATAGAGCAATGTCAAATGTATCAACAAGTACCACAAGGCCATCCACAAGTCTCATATGATAACCCTCTCGCCAATGATCAGTATATCAATGAAACAGGCCACTTCAAGTCCAAAACATGCTCATATATCTCAACAGTATCAAAATTATCATCAGTTAACCACATAACTCTCCCAAATAGTATCACAAGTATCATATTATCACATTAATATCTAATGTATCTCAAATCTCAAGATTTCATCTCAATTTATCAATAGAATCACAAATTACTCAAATTTAGGCACAACCGGTGTCACATTCCCATAACAATTCAATCATAAGAACTTGATTTCGCATGAATCATTCTATATCTTACAATTATCACATGAACGTATTCAATTACTCAAATCCGATCCCAAAAAGGTTAGCCGAACCTACATTGATGCCGAAACTGCACTCAGACAAGCTTTCAATCTACTCAATGCTCCAAATGATTCCCGAATCGATCAATCACTATCGAAAATAAATACTATGCATGAAGAGATGAATTTCGATACCCATATTGGAACGAGTTTAGCTTAGGGGGAAAATGGTCAAAATTAGGGCTAAAACTCAAAGTTCCTGAATTTGGAAATTGACTTTAAAATCAGGTTCTTCATAAAAAAATAGAGTTTGTGGGTGAAAATTCCACTAAAATCGAGTTCAAATCGAAGGAGAAATCACCATTTAAAGTTTTGAAATCACAGACTAAAAATTCCCAAATTTAGATATTCAAAATCATGAAATTTAAGATAAAATCAAGATAAAACTCATGGAAATTAATTAAAAAGATGTAAGAAACACTTACCCAAAAAATTCCCACGAAAATCCTCATAAATTGCCTCAAAAGCTTGGTGTTTTTGAAAAATGAGTAAGAATGGTGAGTTTTGGATTTTAATAACTAGACATGCAAAAACACTCTGGAAATGCAGATGAGATTCCACTAATGCAGAGAAGAATCTGATCCTATACTTCAGCAAATGCGGACTTGCAAGAGCAAAAGCAGACCAGAAGGAAACCACACTTCGCGAATGCAGTTCGATCCTCTGCCAATGCGGAGCTTAAGCCTCCCAAACCTCCACAACACGAAGGATTCTCCGCATATGCAGAGAAGAACCATGACTACACCAGAAGTCCTTTGCACTAACAATTTCAGCTATGATGACAAACTCGGAACAACCCCTCGAAACTCATCCAAAATCGAAATTATGCAAACCGTATATGTATCCATCCAAGAAATGGCAGACTCAACAAAACAATTAGAATTTGTTTCTGAGGTCTCATCGACACAATTATCAATGAAAGTAAAAGAACTAGTTTAAAATTTAAAATACCAAAACTACCCTCGACAACTCCATAAATTATGACAAGATCATTTTAGCGTTAGTTTGACCATCCGGAACTTCTGGAACTGTCAAAATTTTGATATGAGCTTCTGAACTCCAAATGTTGGCAAAATTAAAACTTTGGCTCCATAAACAACCAAAATACAGCTTTGGGTCTAAAAACTTCATTCTAACTCCGATTTCATTTCTGTAATTTCTCCTAGACTAGATTCGACATTCCGGAGCTAATTAAAATCGACGGATCCCTGATCTGACATTCAAAATTCCAAATGGTACAAAAGTACACCTTTTTAGTAAATTAAGCTTCAAAAAATACCAAAACTCATATTTTCAACTTTTAAAACATAGGATTTTAATTCCAACAATACAGATAGTTCAAAATAGGTCCAAAGCAACTTACGGAAGGGCAAAATGGTAATTTTCACAAATAAGTTTAAAAATGACCAACAAGGTCATTACAAATGATAACGGTTGTTGTATGTTAACTCTACTAAGGGAGAGTGTTTGTCCCACCTGGCACCGAAGTCCAAAACACATGTTTGGAGCATATCCTAAAGACCTAATTAGTCCTCTCTAACCACCTATCTGTCTCGGGGTGAAATGTCATACTCAAATACAATCGAGTGCCCAACCTATGTGTATGGCCTTCCAAACACTGATCGGACACAATAGACAGAGGCACCTTATGAAGCCTAGCTATCTAACTGATATATAGATGAGCCAACGTTTCCAATGTATACTTAACCTTAACTGGAATAGAAAGAGTAGAATTAGTCAAGAGATCCACAATCACCTAAATGAAGTCATAACCATTCATAGTAGTTGATAAACCCACCATGAAGTCCATCGTGATTGCTCTCACTTCTATGTGTGAATGGGCATCCTTTAAAACACTCGCACTCGGGCTTGTGGTGCTCACGCTTGACATTTTGGCATGTCAAACACTTAGACACAAACTCGGAGATATCATTCTTTATACCACACCACCAATAGTGTTGACTCAAGTCATGGTACATCTTTGCTACTCCTGGATGAGTGGAATATTTAGCATAATGAGTCTCCTCTAGTATCAATTCGGTAATTTCACCCACTTTAGGCGGACAAATTTGGCACCAATCACCAAAATAACATTGATATCAACCATAACCTCGTTAGCCTCACCCCTAGTCACCTTGTCTCAAGTGAGACACAACTTCTCATCCTTAAATTTTCACTCACAAATCCGATCCATCAAAGAAGATCAGTTCTCTAAGAAAGCAAGCACACCACCTCCATAAAAAAGATGCAGTCTCACCAACCCATGGGTCAACTTAAGATATCTTTAGCCTATGGTTGCCCCTCAACTCAGGTTGCTTCAAGAATCCCCATACTAGAAGCCTTCTTACTACAAGTTGTGGTGATTGTTAAATATCTCATAATGAACCCCATACAAGTAGTGCCGCCACAACTTCAAAACAAAGACAAGTGATGTCAACTCAAGGTCATGGGTAGACTTGTTTTTGTCATGAGCCTTCAATTGCCTTGAGGCATAGGAAATCACCTTCCCTTTCTATATCAACACCTTCAAACCCAACAAACCATAATACATGTTGAAATTAACACCCTCCTTGGGAAAGGTTAAAAACGGTGCAATAGTCAATAAATCCTTGAGCTTTTGGAAGCTCTACTCATACACCTCTGACCAATTAAATAGCACATTCTCCTGGGTGAGTCTAGTCAGTGGAGACACTATAATAGAGAAGCCCTACACAAATCTTTGGTTCGTTCCACCATCCTGACCAATGAATCATTAAGGTTCCCTTTTACATAGAATCATGTAAACACCGTTAATACTCAGTCGAAACCCATAAAGCTATGAATATTTGTGGTAGAGGTGGATCCAGTCCACTCCTAATGGCCTCAATCTTTGCTAGATCGACCATGATGTCCTCCTTGGATACCACATGCCCTAAAATTGCAATCAAACTGAGTTAGAATTCACACTTAGAGAAGTTAGTATAATGTCTTTCCTCCCTGAATATCTAAACCATGATCCTCAAATGCCTAACATGGTTACCCACTATCTTGGAATAAACTAAGATATCATCAATTAATACAATCACAAAGAGTCCAAATAAGGTTGATACTCCATTCATTAATTCGATGAATGTTGCACATGCATTGGTCAATCCAAACAACTTAACCAAGAACTCATAGTGACCATATCTCATCCAAAAGGAAGTCTTAGTAATATCAAATTTTGGTACCTAGTCCTCAAATCTATCTTAGAGAACACCGTTACACCTTGGAGCCGTTTAAATAAGTCATCAATTTGGGGAAGAGGATACTTGTTCTTGTCAGTCAACTTATTCAACTGTTTGTAGTCGATGCACATACTCATAGACCCATTTTTCTTCTTCACAAACAGAAATGGAGCACCCCACGAGGACATACTAGGCTGAATGAACACCGTACTTAACAAATCTTGAAGTTGATCCGTTAGTCCCTTTAATTTAGTGGAGCTATACAATAAGAAGAAAGAAAAATGGAATTAGTGACTCGTTCAACATCAATGGCAAAATCAATGTCCCTATCAAATGGAACCCTCTAAAGATTAGTAGAAAACACATCCATATGTTCACGAACAATAGGACTAGAATCCATAGGAGGTGAATCGGTGCTAGTATCATGGATGAAAGAAAAATAGGACAGGAAACCTCTATCAACCAACTATTAAGCCCTGATATAAGGGATACGTTTTCTAGGATACGAACCACACGGACCCTTCCACTTAATCTCGGCCCACCAAGGTAAACATCTTGGCAAAACAATCAAGAATAGCATGATACAGAAAAAACCAATTCATACCCAGAATAACATAAAAATCTACCATATAATGAATAATTATGTCCATCCATGTATCAAAACTTTCCAAAGACACAAGACAAGATCGATACATCTGATCGACTACTAAGAGATCTCTTACTGGGAAAAAACATGTATAGGCAAAAGCATATAATCACATAATAAGTTAAACCTAGCAGAGAAGTATATGGACACATAAGAATAAGTAGATCTAGGATCAAACAACACAGATGTAGTCTGATGATAACCTGGAATAATACTTGTAATAATCATATCTAAGGTCTCTGCCTTGGGTCTCCAAGAAATGTATAGTAATAGGTACCGCGATCTCCAACTGATTGAACTATGCTCATACCACCGTGCTAAGCAAATGCATCACTAGCACCCCTACCAAGAGCATGACCACCTCTACTCGATTGAGCTTTACCACATCCTCTGACCACTTGTGTTGGACCTCTGGATGGAGGTTTTGAATCTCTAACTAGTGTGGCTGAGTAGGTACAATATGTCCCAGAATGAGTTTGTAAGGGACACTATCTAATCATGTGGCAAGGATCTCTACAATCGTAGCAAGAACTCAAAGTGGACTGTTATGATGAAAAATCAAATGAAATACCATAGTTGTTCCTACCTATCGATCTATAAATACTAAATAAACTAGAATTACCCTCTGAAGCTAGCAATGAACCATGCACTAGACCTCGAAACTATGATGAACTACCTCCCCAATGAAAACCTTTACCTCCTAAATATGTGATAGAATAATGACCAGAAACGCATGCCCTCTTTGGGTACCCAAACTCTTCCCAAACTATCAACTCCATCACCTTACTAGTGGTCACAATAGTCTGAAATAAGGCTCCCTCACGAGGACCTAAATACATAAGATCTAATGGAGAAAATCAAGCATTTATGAATTTGTTCACTCTCTCCACCTTTGCAGGAATCAAGGATATAAGATGGCATGATAAATGATTAAATCAGGCCTCACACTCTACAACAGTTATACTGTCCTAAGTCAATCTCCCAAATCTTGTTCGGTTATCCTCTTGAACACTCCAAGGGATGAATCAATGTTAAAAAGTATCAAAAAATACACCCCACTCTATCAAAGGAGATCTAGTTAGCCTAGATCTTATATGAGTCCTCCACCGTTCTCAGGTAATGCCTCTGAGCTGGAGAGAAACAAATATGATGCCTCGAGGATCAACTAGGCCATAAAGATCGAACATCTCATGGCATAAAGTGAAGAACACGTAAGCATCCTTACCCCTTACCTCTCTAAAAGTGGCTTATTTTCATTTTCTAAAATTGCTCATAGCTTAGCTGATCATCGATCAAAAGTACTGGTTCGGGAGCTATTTGTACTGGTGTCGCAATCAATGGTGACTGCTTATCTGTGCAGTAATAGTATGACTCTGAATAGGATTCTGTCCATCTGCTCGATTTTGTGAACCTCTTGGGGTACCTATGACATTACCAAGTTATGCCATTCTCGAAGCATATCAAATACCCTTAACAAAATATCGTGTTGTAAATGGTGGAACTGCATACCCAGGATAAACCAAACCTCCTGTAACCTCAAAATTAGGCTAGGGGGGTATACATCTCCCATAGTCATGGCCTAGTGCATCTCCATGACACCACCCTCAAACTCCTCTAGCTTTGCCCCTGCATTTACGGCTTTAGTAATAGTCTCAGGGGCTGTCTCTCCTCTTTCGGAAGTTGAAGCTCTAGTCTTATCCATATGTTAAAAGAACACATGACACTCAACGCCAACTCTAAAATTCATGCATGACTCAATAGAAAGAAATAAAATAGATTTTTCCTAACTGTGTTCATAGCTTCTCAAAAATAAGCAATGGATGTCTCCATGCCAATCCTTGGGACTCTATTCGATTAGGCTTACATAAAAACGAGACCTATGAACCTGGGGCATTGATACCATATTGCCACAGTCCAAAATTAAGTGTGATGATACTTGTCTTTAATCCACCAAGACAATTCAACCTAATGTATAACGACAAAATAAATGTGTAAGCAAAAGTATACTATAATATAAGTAACAAGGATTAAAGTGTGTTGGATTCAATTCGAACACAAAAAGCTCTCTCTTTGGATGGATTGTTGGCTAATTTAAGGCAAGTAACTTCTAAACCTTGCTTAATTGAACTTGATATTTTTCTTTTGTTATGAAATTGGGAATTAGTGAAATGATTTGGCAGATGTGCTTGGGGTAATGGGAAGGTTGATAATATGTGTAATGTGACTCTGAAATTGATATGTACTTATCAATGATTATGGCCTTGAGTTAATTATATGATTTGATTTTGTAATACCGATTTTTAAATTATAAAAAATGTTAATATTGATATAATTGTTGAGCTTTGACTTGTGTATGTGAAAATGACTAATGTAGTTCTTTATATTCATTATTGAGATAGTTGCTCAATCTAGCATCATTGAAATGATTCAAATGAATCCTTGTGAAATGTAGAATCTAATAGAGATTAGTCCTAAGCTATAATGACATCAAGGTTGTTGAGAACTTGAGCCTTAATGTGTTGTGATTAGCATTTGTGCTATTGATGTTGATTCAAATGTTGAAACACTATATGGTTGAATATTTAATTGTTCAATCAATGACTTATGTAGACATATTACATATTCTCATGCTTACGAAAACAATATGGTATTGTGATTAAATATATTTGCTTTATGTTCCATTGATAATGAAAAGGCAAAGGAAAATGGTTTTAGCAAGAAAAAAATAAGTGAAATGAAAATAAAAGACAAAAGAAAATGATTCTTGCTAGATATAAAAATTAAATGCCGAAGGAAAATGGTTCCGACGAATACATGGTCCATGTGTGGCCCCATGAATTCTGATATGATTATATTAGTGGATATGTATCGTAGGACAGACATGCATCATGATTATTTGATATTGCATGTAGCTTGCATATCATGACACTCTTTCCCACTTCATTTCGTCTCATTTCTTGATTCAAATGTGGTAAATTATGCTAAGTGTGATATGTTGATTGACTCTGATCTGCCAAACTGTTGAGATTGATTTGTGGAGACATTGTGAACTGAGATTGTGATTATATATTATCTATACAATTTATGTTGGGGGTGGGTTGAAAGCGCCATAAAGGAGTATGATCTCTTTCTTAGAAAAGAAATTGCGTGAATTCTGCCTTTTTTATCCCATGCTTTTCGAGCTTTTCTTCATGTAGGGTTGTAGTTAAGAGGTATGTGATTGGGATAGAAGGAGTACTTAGTTCTTTATGATCTACCTGTTATTAGGTCCTTTTGTTGGGTGCCTTGATACTCACCCGTGTTTTCTTACACAAGTATGTAGGTTGTGAGCCCGGACCAAGTTGAATTCTCATACTTTTCACGAACTGAGCTTTTGATGGATTGAGAGGAAGATGACTGTTAATCCTGCCTACACTCAATACTGTTGGATTTCATTATTAGTTTTGTTTTATATGAGCCTCAAACACTATTGAGACTTATATTATTTCTTTGTGAAATCTGTTACATTTAGAGGCTTGTATTTGTGACACCAATTTTGTGATGGTTTTAACAATTCAAAATTCTGAATTTTCATGTTAAAATCATGAATTAATCAATAAAAATTAAAGAAAAAGGTTGAAAACAAATTACCCAATTGATTTTTCTCGAAAATCTATGGTAAAATCACCCAAAACCTAGCTCAAAATGTTGAAATGGTGACAAAATGATAAAATACCGACATTCTAAAAATATTACTATTCAAGGGTCACTTTGTACTCTACGAATCCAGTAATGACACCCGTGAAAATAGAGTGTAAAATAATCAACCCTTTGCGAATATGGAGAGTAAAAATAGTCCTCCCTCCGTGAACGCGAAGGTCTCTACACTAAGCCTCCGCGAACGCGAGGAACTATGTGGCGGACGCAAAGAAGAAAATCAGTGGCACTAGATATCAGCAATTGCACTACACAAACTTCATAGGAAGAAACCTTGAAATTCGTTCAAAATCCGATGTGCACAAATCATACATGTAACTCTACTAAATTTGATAGTCAAGACTCAATAAAATTGTCAAAACTCGAATTTGAGGTCTTCTTGATCCAAAGTCTACTAAGTCGCAATCTAGCTAATTTAGGTTACTTGAAATACTAAATGCTAACTGAGCCCCTAAAAATTATGAAGAAATTCGTTATAGCAATAAAATCACCTCTCTAACAAATGAAACCATTAGAAATTAAATCAGAGCACCAAAACTTAAAATGTTGACCAAAGACAAACTTAAGTGAAATGTTAAGTAAATTTCTAACTTTGGACCTAAAATCAACATAACAACTTCAAATCTAATTCTGATAACTCTTCTGGATCAATTCCACATCCAAGAATTGATGGAATCGACAAAATCATTTTGAGATTCGAATTTCCAAATAACTCACAGATATGAAATTTGGCAACATAAGCCTCCAAAATTCACTTCTTTAGTAAAAACTCAAACATTTTATAAAATTTTCAAAAATTATCTTTCAAAACCATTCAAACATGACTCATAGAAGTTGTCGGGAGGGGTAAAATAGTAGTTTTATTATTAATACAAAATATGACCTTTAGGATCCTTACAGACAGTGATGGTTAGGGGTCGCAAACCCAATGAGTAAGTTGGCTTTCTTTACAATTTTGCAAAGTCCAATTTTTCCAATGGGGAGTTTGAAACTCGTTTGAAACCCCATGCACACAAACGAACTATGGAACCCTACTAAATTTGACATTTTTGATCCAACAATGTAGTCAAAATTTCATACGAGGTCGTTACAACTTAATGTGGGTCCCACTTTTCAAGAGAATATTATATTGAAATCTACCGAGGGCTCAAAATGAATTTGGAAGCATTGAGAATTGAAGAAAATGTCATTTTAGACTAAATTCGATCAACTGAAGCTAACCACGCTGTTAGAATTCTTACTTGGAAATCTTTCCTAAGAATGTTGATTAAAGTCAACTATTGACCAGTTCTAAAGGCTTACACCAAAAGCCTCGGTATTTGAGCCGACCATTCTTCTTGCAAAATTTGACAATTTTGGAGCTGATAAAATTGTCAAAATTTTGTTTTGAGGCTATTTACTCATATTTTACCTCAAAAACAAGCCTTCTACCATAAAAAACTGCACAACTTTCAAATGAATGGGCAAGCCCCAAGCTACCGGTGCTAGTAAGTTATAAATGACCTTGTGTTACTATAGAAATGCTCTAACCAAGGACACAAAAACACAGAAATGAGTTTGCGAATCATTATAAGAAAAATGCTAGAATTTATTTTTAATGCGGTGGATCTAAATCAATATAAATGACATAGGAATTGATGAAAAAAATATCCTTAGGCAGTTGGTGAAAATGACTAAGTGAAATTTCCTTATGTATGACGGGTTAAGGGTGTATTTGTAGGTTATTATAGAGACTTGATCCTTACAATCAAGTTCCACACAAATCAATATATATAACTTATTTTTTATTTCTTCAGTAAAATGACCTTGACTTGGTGTATTAACCTCTGTTTGATCTGAGGATTATATGGATGGAAAGTATTCCAAAAGAATATATCTTTTTTAATATATATACAAATTTGAAGTCATGGTTGGAGAGCTATCAACTTATTTTTGCTAATTTCTATTCACATTTCAAGTCGTACTTAGATTTTCTTTATTTTTTTCAACTCCAATCTTTATAACCTTAGAACGTGTAAAATTTATTATGATTGAAATTTATTACATGCATTTTACAATTTCATATTTTTAGCTTGCACATCATGTTTTTCAAATAATTCGCAATTCTATCTTTTTTATATACCAATAAGTATGTATTTTTAGTATGATTTCTTTTTATATATCATCAACTTATGAGGGAACGCAAGAATATATTTAGGAAGTGGTGGTAGAGTCTTTCTTTTGTGTTTTCAGCGGTCAATATTTTTCAGTTTCTGTGAAGAGACTATGGTGGCCTAGATAGTTTGCATAGTACTTATGTTGTTTTGGATATCATGATGGCCACGGCTCTAACAGAACTTGTATGCTACATATTTATGACGTTATAAGAACTGTTGGCAATAGTTGTTTTCTTCTATTGTGAAACTCACTAGCTGAGGGATTATTTTTAAGCCAATCTATGAATTTTTTTTTTTAATTGTGTGAATGAATGTTATGTTGTTTCCGTAAATGGTTCAATAGGACTACTTCAAGCCTAAGACTTGACATCAGGTGCCTTTTGTGCCTCTCAAATTTAGGGTGTGACCCAAATACAATCGTTGTAATTTTGGTCCCTTTTCCATGAATAATTCTTAGGAAATTGAAAAAGATTTTTTATTTTTACCTAGAACATAAAGTTGAAATTGAGATTTGAATATTTATTGCACTATTTCAAGAGCCAAAATTATAAAGGTAGATTATATCAATGCATTTTAGCTCTCGAGATACCTTCTTAGTATGAAGTTTTTATTGTACATGCATTTTGAAACAAAGTAATGGCAATAAGAATGTAACTCTAAGATCTTTCTAGGTAGAACTTTCGGCGGTATTATTTATTTTGTCAATTATTGAAATGTCAGTTCTAAAGTCATGTTATTCACATAAAAATCAATCAGTTCTTTTCCCATTAATCCTCTTCGCTTATCAACATGTTCAATCCAATCTTCATACAATCCAAAGACTCCATTTGTATCTTTTTTCAACTTGAGATGATTAGCTCCAGTGTCTTCATCCCAAAGAGGAATCATGACCTCGCCTTGTTTCTCTGCTATTATAGGCACTATAGGATCTAAGTTCTTTAAAAGATATTTCAAAGCACTTTCAATAAATCTTACACCTCTAAATTCCTTTGTCAACTACTTCGCAAAAGGAAACTCACTTTCAACCTCACTCTTTCCTACCTATGATGGCATATTGTATATTTTAGAGATGAATAAAAGGTATAACTTGTATGTATGATTTGATATTGGGAATTATATATAATTCTCCAATGTATTGTTTAAAATGATAAATATAGTCCTTTTAGATAAACAATAACTTATTATAAAGATATCAAAATTTTCTATTTTCAAAATTCTCTAAAAATAGTAAATATATATTTACTCTTTTTAGATTACATAGAGAAGAGATTAGATCAAATTAACTTACATTTTCTTTATTTAGTTTCAAATTTAAAAAAATTATTTTTTCCTTTGACTTGTCTTAAATATCACTTAAATGTGGGGGAGACCATTCATTATTTATTCTCATTCAAAAATGTATATTTATAATAAATATATCGAGCAGAAGAACTCATAGTCAACCTCAAGTCAGTCAGAGCCAACTTTGACAAATACTAAAGAATTTTCAACCATTCAAATAGTAGATTTTGAGTCTATTTTTTTAAATATAACATTAAATTACTAATAAATAATACATCTAAAAGTTATAAGATACTCGAACAATCATCTTCCCAACATCAGCCCATTTTTGATATATTCGAGATTCTATTCTATCACATCTAACAACTATGATCTTAACCCTAAAATATACTGATAGACATGCATTGAACTACTTAGGGGTTAGACTATCCATATTATCCTATTTTCACTGTTTTAACATATTGAATACTAACATTTCTACACATAAAATCTAGTCAAATAACTATTGATCCTTTATTACAAATCATGAGCTCTATATCTCTATTATTTTCACCTACGTGCTTACTTAATTATCATTATTACATTATTTTCATTATATTTACATGGCCAACAGATCAATGATATTTTACTTAATCATATTACCTATGTACTTGATCTCCAAAATTAACTAGCTAGTTTAAAATTAGAGGTTAAACAGTCTTATGCCCACTATGGGGCACAAGCAATTGTGGGTTGTTTTAAAATCAAGACTAATTTCTCTTTGTATTTTTCTTTGTTGTTTATTGTGAAATATTATGAAGAGTAAAAATAATAGCAATTTTTATAATAAACAACGTGAAAATTATTGAGGGACTTGGCAAGTCCATTCAGGGAAGTCTCACCTTCAAGACCTTTTAAGAAAGAAAAGGAAGAGGAACAATCTACCTGGGTAGAAATACTGCAAGGGATGCCACAACCCATGCTCTTAGGCCGTGATGGTACCTACTATTCTAATGCTCGGTAAAATTGTAAAATACCCCTAGAGGAGAGACGTGGACATAATGCGTTTTCCCTTGCTCGGATGGCGAATTCGAGACCGGATTTGCAATCAGCATGAAAAATTGAGTGAGAAAATGATCTTGGTCGATTTTTAGAGCAACCAGGTCGAAAAATAATTTTTTGATCCGAAAATCGAACAAGTAGCTATGCGCGACATAGCCACGTCATGCCCTTTTTGAAGAGAGGGACTTCTATTTTATTTTTAATTTCGATGGGGATTTAGAAAAACTCATTCAACAAAAATTTGAAAAAATAAACTACTGTGCGCCCAGTCTGCGACGCGGACTGGGTATTTCCAGGTTGAGATTTTTCTTTTGATTCGTGAGGAGTGTTCTAGACATTTCTTAACCCCTCATAAATGTAAACCATGATTTAATAAAGTATTTTTAGTTGAAAAAGGGTTTCTAAACATCATTCTAGGGCCTCCAAACGTACAACTAGGTTAGAGTTATTCAAGGGGAAAGAGAAGGAGCGAGGGTTTTCAAAAACAAGGTTGAGTCTTTTCTCCAATTCCAGGTATGTACGGATACCTAAAGTATTGGATTATGTTTATCCACGTGCCCCTTCGACTACTTTGGTTAAGATCATGAGTATAAATCACATGTTTAAATCATGTGGTTCTTGAGTTCCCAATTCTTGTACATGTTGGAGTTTTCATGCGATTACCTAAGTCAATTTATGATTTGCGTCTTCATTACCATGAATTATGAGTGTTACTCGAATGCTTGATATCCTAGCCCTAGAATTAGTATTTCATTTACTTATTGACTAAATTGAAAAATTATGAATTTAACCTTCTAAACTAAGTAAATTAAACCTGAGAAGTAAGTTTTCTTGTTTCATATATGTAAGAAAAGAATATCTATAATGCCCTATGTGTTGAGCCTTGATGATATGGTGTACTTAACCGTAATCAGTGAGAGTCTTGCATTATGTGAGTTAGAGTCTTGAGTTGTATTGCATGAATAATGGTCCTATGTTATTGAGTTTTGAGTAATTAGGTTGAGTTATTGAGAACTTAGTTGACTTGTTTGAGATGAGTTTGAGTTAATTTCTTTGAGCACGTTCTAGTCTTTGAAGGAGTATTAAGCACCAAGTTGGGTGATTGAGGAGCATCCCAGAACTACGTTGCCAGTGTAAGATGGTCGCACAGGATAATTCTGGAGGCCCATGTCCCAATAGATGGACATTCTCTTTGGATCCAAGGGAGAGAGTTAGAGGTTGACGTCCTATTTCTTGGCAAGTTTAGGGTAGACGTGGCAATGACGTATTTTCATTGTACATCATCAAAGCTCATGGTGCGATGGAAAGTCGTCGGTTAGAGGTAAGAAAACACTTGAGTTGAGCATATCATGATTTTTTCGAACTGAGTCGCATCAAGTACTGAGTCTAATTCTAAAAGCATGATTTCAAACCTTAAACTTGCATGATGTACTTTAGTTGAGTTAGGAAATAAGGAGTTGAGTCGTTTGACTGAGTTTGAGCCTTATTTATTTCCTTGAGCTATTTTACATACAGTACATTCCATGTATTGACGTCACTTGTTGTTACATCATTTCATGATGCAGATACATGATATACAGGACGTCAGCAGGCACACTGTTGAGGTTCTGAGTTCTTGAGTTCCAGACTTTGTGAGCCCTCCTTGTCATACAGAGGAGTCTTATTTTATTTCACTATCATAGTTATTTTCTTGAGCTGGGTAGCCATGGCTTGTCATGGTACCATCTAGACATTCAGAGTAGAGGCTTCATACATCTAGAGTAGAGTATTGCATTTTTCCTAGACTTGATCTATCTTGAAAATTACTTATGACATCTTTGTCCTTTCTTTAAATGTTTTTACTTAGTATTCTTCCGCTATTGAGTAAGATGTGACGGTGAGACGTCCACTACTAGAAATATGGCCTATGGGAACAACAATTATGCAACGGTTAAATAATTGTTGCTATAAATAGTTTTTAGCAACAGTTTTAACCGTTGCCATAGAACGTTTGGCCTATCACAACACTTATTAAAATATATCATTGCAATAGTTCAAAACCGTAGCCATAGAGGTATTTGTTGCAAAAATTATTTATACCGTTGCAACATCAAACTCTATAGCAACAGTTACTATTAAAAAATATTATAATCCCACTTCCCAAAAATATTTTCCACCAAATAATTTTTTATTCCCGCGTATATATATTCCCACCAAGCTCAGAAACCATATTCTCTCTTCTCTACTTCGTCTGAAAAACCAAGAAATTAAATAGGGTTTCTCTTGTATGAAAAACCATCTTCATCTTCATTTTTCTAAAGATCAGAGACATGCAATAGGATTTTTCTTCACAATGCTTCATCTCCAGTTAGAGCTCCTCTTCGTCTCCAGGAAGAGTTCATTTTCATCTCCAACAACAGTTTAAAGGTTCATTTGTTGTCTTTCTTTGTGGTTTATCTCTACAAAAAGGTATGGTTTTCTATGTACTGCATTGTATTTCAGTTTTCTTTGTCTTTCCGTGATGGGTTTTTAAAAGAGCTTTTGAAATTATTAATCTATGAAAGGGTTTTTGAAATAAACAAGTGGATTTCTATGAAATAGATGTTATTTTTTACAATTTCTTGTATTTAATTTAATTTATTTGAATTTTAAAGTTTGTGGCCATACTAAGGCCAGAAATGGTTGAATCTCGGTTTTACCTCTGGCGTGTTACTAGAAACAAGACATACCTTAAAGATTTGACTGGCGTTTGACAGTTGAATCTCTGTTTTGACTGGCGTTTGAGTGGGGTTGGAACTTTTTTCAGGCATTTGAAAAGAAGTCGAGAATAGAATCTGGATATGTTGGACATAAAGATTAAGTACTAACTCAGCCTCTTTAACTTTAGTTGATGATGTTTTTTTCAGGATTGATTCATCCCTTCAAATGATCTCTGTTGACCTCTATAAGTGGGATAGATGTATCTTTCTTTTTCTTTTTTTGATAGCCGAGAAATCCCTGAGAACCATGTTAATTCATATCAATTAATTCGAAATTAGTTCTAGGGAAGAGAGACCCATACAAATTAATCATGTGCCAAGAATTAGAATCGTGCGCGGCTTGAAACTCATTGAATAATGGGCCCGCTACTCTATTGGATATATGCCTTATTAATTATCTGCCTTTCAATGTCTTCAGCATTGTCTTTTTCTTTGTTCTCCTTTTGGAACGTTCGCAATTCTTAATGAAGACAGTTTGTTTTAGTGTCATTGTTAGGAAGTAGTGTCTTTTGACACACACATTCTTATGGTTTTCAGTCCATAATCAGGATATACATATGCATGTTTGTGCTTTTCTATAGTTAGATTAGAATAACGTGTTGCTCCTATTGGTGATTTTCTCTCTGATGCCTTTTCCATTATCTGGCATTTATGTTTCAGTGCTTCACATGTGAAATAGTTCAGTGATTTTGATATATAATCCATGTATCCTGCTTAGACTTCTGATTCCTCCTTTTACCTTAGCCCGATGCTTTCGTTACCCTTTACCTAGAGTTGTATGGTTCGTTGCTTTGTATAATCTTAACTATTTTGGCTGGTGGAACTGTTCTTTACTTTATAATATGAGCAATTTTCATGAATTGAAGTTCATTTGATAAAATGATGGGTTAGGGTTTTTTTTGGAGAAGTTGCATATGAATCAATGTGTTCGTCTTTCCTGTTCTCATTTGCTCTCTCTGTTTTAGATTATTATGCTTTTGGTTTTAGGTGTTTTAAGTTGCATAATTTGTGAATTACTATATAAGAACTCACTTTGTATTCATAGTTGTTGGTGATTATAGGAAGAAGTCCGCGACTCAATAGATTTAGCTAGCTTTTGCTCATATATTTTGGGAGTAGTTTTTAAAAATTTAAGTTCAAATATCTGTTTAGGTGATTATGGTTTTATTTTTAGGTGTTTAAGCTGCATAATTCTGGAATCATTTTAGAGAAATTTGCTTGAAATCTGATGAATATTAGAATTCGCTACTCAATAGATAAAAGTAAAGCTGCATCTAATCAAGATCAAGAATAGTGGCAGTATGTTTTTGCCCAAATATTAATACATTATGGTGATTTGAGATGCTAATTTTCGTGTAACATTGCAGTATATATGCCTCTCTCCCCAATTCAGCAAAACACGTACTCTTTTCCGATTTAGCCATAATTTCGAAAGCTTTTGTGGTCATGCTTATTGTTATTTGTGTGAAATCTCTTCTCCTTTTGTTCTTCTTTCTTGGTTTCCCTGTATATAGAAAAAAAGAAGTCTGGTATTTTGCCCTTCCTGGTTGGTTTTCTGTATTATAGGAAAAAGAAGTGTTCTCTACCGTAACTACTTTGGTTGTGTTGATGTTATCCTGTAGGTATGCTGTTTATTTTCTTCTTTTTTCTCGATTAGATTTTACTGTAGGATAACTTTACCACTGTTCCAAGGCTCCCCTTTCAATTACCTAGTATGGTTGTCATATTTTATTTGTATGTCATCATTTCTTCTTCACTAATCTATTCTAATTGTTCCTAGAAGAACCATCAATTTTCATATCCATAAAATATGATATTTACTGGAAGGCAAGATGATTAAGAACTGCTTGTAATTGATTGCCTTCCTTCAACCTGTTAGAAGTATACATTCTTTTGAACAAATTGCTCTATCATAAAAAGGACGAAAAATTTTGAAATTTAAACAAAGCTTTAAGTCCTCACATTAAATTTTTCCTAGTTTTACTTTTCAACTTGAACTCTGCTGGTTTTGGTTGCTGTGAGGCTTTCAAATCGGGGAGAAACTCTGTAAGTGTAGAAAGATCATAAGAATTCAATTTCTTCTGCCTGTTTTTAATTTTCTTCTTCTGGCAGAAAAACAAACAACTATTCAGTAGAATAAACATAGGATATAGCTTTCAAAAAGAAGCATCAACAGGAACGTGAGTCTTTGCTGTTGAAAAATTTGTTGTTCAACACAAATATGATTTGAATATCATAAAACAATGATTAACTTTACATAAACACTTATATCAAATTACATACTACTACGGATCTCACATTGTACTAATACCCCCTTTCATTTTTATACAAACTTGATCATTGCACAACACCTGCCTTGGTATGTAAAGCAAAAACATTGATCCAACTCAATAAGGCAATTTGATTTAGTTCAACCTTGTGCTTTTCCTCCTTCCGCACCATTTCTTTTTCATTTTGTCACTACCACCTTCAATACTCCTTCGTGTTTGAGTTCTTACCATGTTGACCTGTACAAATGCATAACTGCACATTATTATTTCTATAATTGGAGTACTAATTGTGGCCTACTAAATTTTATCTCACAAATGACTTACTGATGTATATTGATGCTTTTTACTGTTGCAGGTCTTGTGAAGTCAACTATTGTAAAAATTGTTGTTGGAAGTTAGCCTCTTACTTTTAGCATAGGTAAAATCTTATTTTACATATGTGAAAATGGATATTAACTGTATCTTGTTAACTGTTTTTATAGATAACTATGATTTACTTTTTTTAAATACTCATACTTTTTCTTGTCAACTTATGTCATTAAAATGAAATGCTACAAGCTTCCTCTCATAATCTGCAGTCAGTTTCTTAGCCAAAAAATATAGTTGTGAACGTCATTAGTTCACATATGCACTCTTTTTTCTACTTTTAAGGTTCTACTTTAGAGTTTGACATTATAGTTGTAAGTCATAGTTGGAATCGAATTGCTCTAATGCTATGAAATTCGCTACTTGAATTCTAATTTTTATATTTAATTTATGTCATATAGGATATCCAATGGATATTAGTGATAAAAGTTGGATGAATCTTCCAAGATCCACCGATGCGTATGAACGTGGAGTGAATACTTTTCTTGATAAAGCATTTGAAAAAGCTTCCCAAGGAAATGAAATATTATGCCCTTGCAAAAAAATGCTTTAATCGTTATTGGCATTATCGAAGTGTGGTGGAGAATCACTTGATTGCTTTTGGATTTGCTCGTGGTGGATACACCAATTGGATTTTTCATGGAGAAGGACTGTCAAATAATAAGTCACATCAAAATACTGATGATGAAAGGTCCGACATGCATGGTGACATAGATAGACTACTTCATGATGTTATTTTTAGAAGGTGACCAGAGGCATGAAGGAGTGAGAGAGGGACCATCAGAAGATGCAAAGAGATTTTTTAAATTAGTAGAGGAAGGGAAAATAGAGTTGTATCCGGAGTGTAAGAATTTTTCAAAGCTGAGATTCACCATTCGGCTGTTCTTGTTTAAATGCATCCATGGGTTGAGTAATGTAGACTTGTTAGACTAGTTAAAATAGGCATTTCCATTTTCTCAGATACCCGAGTCTTTTAATAAGGCTAAAAAGGTGATAACTAATTTGGGTCTTAATTATGAAAAAATTCATGCTTGGCCTAACGATTGCATGTTATTCTGGAAAGATAATGCCAAGCTAGAGAATTGCTCTCAGTGTGTGACATCTAGATAGAAAAATGTTCATAATGATTTAACCAATAAGAATACTAAAATTCCAGCAAAGGTTTTAAGGTACTTTCCTTTAAAGCCTAAGCTTTAGAGAATATTTATGTGTTCCGAGACATCTGTAGCTATGAGATGGCATGCTACTGAACGACCAAATGATGAGTATATAAGACATCCTGCTGGTGGAGAAGCTTGGAAGGATTCCTTATATCCATAGTTCTCTAATGATCCTCGCAATGTTAGATTGGGTCTTTCAAGTGATGGTTTTAACCCATTTCGATGTATGAGCATCTCTCATAGCACATGGCCAGTTATGTTAATCAATTATAATCTATCTCCATGGATTTGCATGAAGTCAGAATATATAATGTTGTCAATGATCATTCCGGGCCCTTCGTCTCCAGGAAAGGATATAGATGTGTACCTTCAACCACTAACTGCATAGTTGATTGAATTGTGGGAAGTGGGAGTGGAAACATATGATGCTGTGACTAACCAAACTTTTTCATTATGTGCAGCTTTATTGTGGACAATTAGTGATTTTCCAGCATTAGCAACGTTTTCTGGATGGAGCACCAAGGGGAGATGGGCATGCCCTACTTGTAACTATGGTACTTGCTCTCAATATCTCAAACATAGTCGTAAGATGTGTTATATGGGTCATCGAGCATTTTTGCCTCCAAACCATCCTTTTCGTAGAGATAAGAAATGATTTGATGGTAAAAAGGATCATAAAAGTGCACCTACTTCATTATCTGGCATAGAAATTCTTGAAGAGTTGCGTGAATTTAATAATGTATTTGGAAAGGGTAAAAAGAAAAGATCTCGAAAGAATGATGGTCCATGGAAGAAAAGATGCATATCTTTTGAATTGCCTTATTGGCAACATAACAAATTGAGGCATAATCTTGATTTAATGCACATAGAGAAGAATGTATGTGATAGTTTGCTTGGAACTTTGTTGGACATACTTGGGAAGTCCAAAGATCATGTAAATTCTCAATATGACTTGCATGAGATGGGGATATGCAAAGAGCTTCACCCAAAAGAAGATAATAATGGAAAATCTCATTTGGCTAAAGCTTGTTTCTCGATGAAACCTGAGGAAAAAAGATTATTTTGCATCATTTTAAAAAATGCTAAATTGCCAAAAGGGTTTGCCTCAAATATATCCAGTCGTGTACATGTGGAAGAGATGAAAGTATCAGGATATAAGAGCCATGATGCTCATGTTATAATGGAGTACTTGCTCCAGGTTGCAGTTAGAAAAGTGTTACCCAAGGAAGTATCATTGACCTTGATTAGGTTGGGAAACTTTTTTAGAGCCATATGTAGTAAGGTTATAAGAAGAAGCGACCTTGATAAATTGCAGGATGAAAATGTAGAAATACTATGTGTTCTTGAAAAGATTTTTCCTCCAAGTTTTTTTGATATAATGATACATTTGACAGTTCATTTGGTAAATGAAACTAAGCTTGGGGGTCCAACTCATTTGCGTTGGATGTATTCTTCCGAGAGAAAAATGTGCTAGTTCAAGGGATTTGTTCGTAATCAATCAAATTCAGAAGGATGCATAGCAGAGGGCTCCGAGGCTGATGATTGTTTGATTTTCTGTTCAAGGTACCTACCTATTGGTGTGAAGACAACATTCAGTAGGTACCAGATTGATGAGGAGGAGGACACTCAAACACGGGGAGATGATTTCTCACATATGTTTCCTAGGACAAGTCATCCAATTTGGAAGTGAGAAGAAACTAAAAGGAAAGCCTTTTGAGATGGATATTCATCAGTGGACTGAAGCTCATCGCTACACTTTGTTCAATACTGGAGATGAACAAGTAGAGGCATTTATCAAGTAAGATAAAATAATCATTAAGATAAAATAATTATTTATATTTTTAACTTTATTTATTTATATAATGATATATTTTAAATTTCATTTAAAAATACATAATACTTAAATTTGACATGCCTGCTTACAGGGAACATAAGAGTTTAATTGATAATAGTTCCAGAGGAAATGCATGGGCAAAAGCACAGATTCATAGTCGAGAATTTGCCGGTTGGTTGCAAGATAAAGTTAAACATGTTGAAGTGTCTAGTCATTTGAGATGGTTACCTTGAGGTCCTAATAAAGTGGCTAAAAGACATATAGGATATTTTATCAATGGATATCGATTTCATACGGTGACACGAGATGCCCCATACAAGACTCAAAATAGTGGTGTAACTTTGTCAGCAACAACCGATAGTTTTGCTATTGCAAGAGACCAAAATCCTGTTGATGGAATGGTTACCTATTATGGTGTTATTCAGGATATCATTGAGATTGATTATTATGGTTGTTTTAGTGTTGTGCTATTTAGATGTGATTGGTACTAGCATCTCGAGTGCATCAAGTTTTTTACGTGGAAGACCCAATTGAGAAAGATGTTTATTATGCAATAAAAAAAGTTCCTGTTGATTTATATGATTTGGAGGAAGAGAACTGTCCTAATATTGATCAAACATTTTGGAGGGAACCGATTGATGACATTACTTCATCACATAGGTTGTTTGATGTTGACGTCAGATGGTCGAGAGAAGATCTACTTGTTGATATCCTTGATATTCCCTCCTCTTCAGAATTTTCAGAAGATATAACCATGGAAATTTTAGCAAATGAGGATGATTTTGATGATACCGATTGGGATTGGATAGAGGCTGATGATTGATGAAGGAACTTTTAAACTTGTTCACATTTATACTATATATTTTATTGTTACTGAGTAATAAATGTCCTTCTCTGAGAAATATTTCCTTATGCTTCTTTCTCATATTCATTTTAAGATTAGCGATGTACTGGTGAGATACTTACTAAGTATTTCTTTTGAATATTTTTTCAGCATTCATCACCAGCTTTCTGCTGTTCCTTCGAAGAATCTTTTAATTTACTGTGGAGCGACGTACCAAAAATCAGGTGCCTTTTTCACTCTTATCTCTTTGTTTATTGAATTTTTGGTTAGTTTTTCTCTAGTTTTAAATTATAGTTCATTTTACAATGATCCTACCCTTTGTGTTTAGTAAACATCTAGTTTTAAGACAGTGTTTTGGAGTTGAGATGCCATCAAAATCTCAAAAACTGAGTTTGCAAACTCTAAAATAAATGCCCCCTTAGTTTTATGGAACACTTAGTTCTATCTTTTAGTAGTAAAAGGAAAGTTGCTTGAATAGAGTGGAATGGATACATGGGATTCATACAGCTAACTCAAACCTGTTTGGTTTTAGATGTAGTGGGTTGATTGATTTAAGCAGGGATGCAACTTCTATGTTTTGGAAATGCTGGTCACATATTTCAAGGAAACCTGGTTTTCCATTTTCTTAAACTTTCCGTCTGTTTTTTAGATGATATCTGTAAGGTCTATGGTTGAGTATGCATACAGTATTTCCCAACTAGGTTGGGGTTTAGGCAGATTTGATTATTGATTGCTTGGTCTTAGCATAAGTGCAAATTTTAGGGTCTTAGAACTACTAGTCACATCTTTTAGAAAAAGATTGGATCTTCATTACCTTGCCTATTTATGAGACAACTCGATGTTCCCAGATCAGTTGAATCCTTAAACTGCTGAATAATTGTATGAGCAAGAATACCTCTTGATCAAAATATCAATGCCTTCTTAGACAGATCACTATGATGTTTGTATTATTCAAGCATGATCACTCATTCCTCTTTTTGGGAGGCAGGAAAGGTGGTGCTGAGTAGACAAAACGTTGTGGACTAATGGATTATTTCGAATAAGAGATTTCTTCAGCTTTAATAGGGTCAGGCAATCAATATTAAATCATAATTGACTGATGTGTTAAGAGCATGTTTAGTCTATATCTTCCCTTCAAATTTAGATCAATATTCAACATTCTAACTAGATGCATCAGCTAGTGTATGCAACATGAAATGTCAGAGAAGGTCCTCTTAATAACTCTTCAGCAGAACCACTTTGCGTTTTTGCTTATTGTTAGACCTTGCATCCAATCGACTTACCAAATAGGCATGGAGGATCTGAGTGAAGAAAAATTCATTGTGACTTACTCATGTTTTCTGAAAGATTTGTCTTCCTCGACCACATTTGTATGAAGCTGTTTCTTTTAGGTAATGACATAAACAAGGTTGGAGTATCTGAAATCTCAGCAACATCATATCTATGTTTTTATAGCCGGTATGTTTTGTAGTTGTGAGAACCAATTAAACGGGGAGCACCATATATTATTTTGCCAAACACTAGTCATTGTTCTATTTAAAATATTTCCATACTTCTGCTATTGTTCTTGTTTCATCACTGCTTCGTCTTTTCCTTTTGGATTAGCTTCATTTGATGTGATCTTTTGATTGTTAGCTACATTTGATATAATAACATCATGCTTGTTAATACATCAGGATTGTGTTTGTTTTGTCAAAGTCTTCTAAGTTCCATCTAAGAATATCCCTCAATATTCATTAAACCATTTTGTCCAATATACCACAGGAAGAACTGCTTCATTTAGCTCAGTCTTCTCCCGTGCTATTTGTCTTAAGTTACTTTGGTGGATAGTTATCTTGACTTTCTTCTTTGAAAGAATCACGGTCTCAGATAATTCTGTGCCAGGCTCCAGCTAATGTGCTTTGAAATACTAAACAAGAACTGGGAAGCAGAAAGAACTGAACCTTTTGGCTTTTTGAAAACCTACGAGACATGCTTTTGAAAGATTAGCTGACTAGAAAAGACCCTAACATCCCAACCTCAATCCATTTGGTCTTTCCATTGTGTGAATGACTTGGTTATGATGTGTTGGTGAGAGTTCTTCGTGATATAGCTGACCCCAACTTGCTGGAATAATGGATTAGAGATGAGCTTCCTTGTTTTGTTGCCTAAACTGTTTTAGCGCATGCTTGTTTCATTAAGTTCTGTTGATTGAAAGTGAGTCTTATTATTGTAATACTAGGTCTGTTTTGTTGTTACAATCTGGTACTAATACCAAGCTTTATAATGTTACCACAAAACAGGTTTTTGAAACTGTTGAACCCTGTTTAATGGCTGCACCAAAGAGTTGTCTAAATATGTCGACAGTGTTTAATCTGACTATGCATTATTTTTCAGGCAAGCCAGCAGCTGTTACATTTTGTGCATATTCTAAGGACCAGATCATCTCCATTCTTCAGCAAAGATTAAAGGTAACTCCATGGCTTCTACTCTCATTTTCTTCCTGTGAGAAAAATTACAATGGTATGGGCTCAGGATATGAGTAACAAGTTCAATGACTGGTGTCAATTGTCATAAGTACCTAAAGTCTGAACTCTAGTGCTTCCAGTGATATGTTAGTGATGCTTTGTTGTCAAACCAACTGATTCTAATGTCAAAACCTAGAAACCGTTCGAAATTGCTCTACTTAATTGGCATACTACTTCAGTAACTTATCTGTTTTCTTTTTTTTAAAAGTTTAATTGAAAATGTGTGGACTGCTGATGATACTACCCTTTTGGTTTCAGCTGTATGTTCAGATTTGATAACTTATTTTTTCAGCGGTGGTTTTTCTAACTTATCCACTCTTAATGTTATAGAGATTTTGATAGTCATGACTCAACAAGGGCCTTCAAGAAGAACCAAAATAACAAAAAAAGGACATGCTAAACCTGGAAAATTATCTTCCTTGGTACAACAAAGACGGTCATTTTAAGCAACACAAGAAACTTTACAAGCTGTGCGATCGAAAAAAAAGAACCTACTAAGGTTAATTGAGAAAGAACTTCCAATTGAAAATCAAGGAGGAGCACCACATCCTAAAGCAAATGAAAAATGTGTAAAGGAGCAACCAACTGTGCAGGAGCAACCAACTGTGGAGGAGAAACCACAACCAATTGTAGAGGAGCAACAAATTGTGGGGGAGCAGGTGGAAATGGATTCTACAAGACCTCTTCAAACAAATGCACAATCAAAAGAACAAGGTACATATAGCTTAAAAGCTTATTAAATTCAATTATGACTTATAATAATTTATTTTTTCTATAGCTTCGGACCCTCCCAATCAGAAAAATACAAGAGGTACCACACAAATGCCAGAGGTACATGCGAGAATTGAATGTAAGCTAATCATACTGAATGACAACAATCAACCTGTTTGTCCGACTAGAGATATTGTTCTAGAGTTAAGCAACTTTCTTGGCACATTGGCGAGAAATGCAACTCTTTGCCCTCTAGATATAATAAATTGGAGGTATATGGACACAAATTTATGGGCATATACTCAGGTTTGCAGTTACTAATGTTGATTACTTATTAAAATTATTTTACATATTTTACTAGCTTAATGAAATCAAAATATAGGAGAAATATGATATACTGATTCTGCGAGAGAATGGGCTTTAGAAGTAATTGGATCTGCTTGGAGAAGGCATATATATGAGTTGAAGAAACTTTGTTACAAGTCAATTTCTAGTCATGAAGAAGATCTAATGGAAAAAAAGCCTCCTTATGTTCCAGAATGTCAATTGAAGGAACTCTTCAAATATTGGGACTCTGATAAATTCAAGGTAATGTTAATTTTGGAATTTTAATTTTTGTTCTGTATTGCGATATGGCTATTGAAGCTTATTTTTTTGTCTTTTCTATTATTATATTGATGTTGCTGCCACCTCTATTTTATTAATTTATTTATTTGCAGAAAATGGCAGAAACCAACACTAGGAATCGAAAAAAGTCGAAGAATCCACACACATATGGCAAAATAAGTTTTGCTTTAGTCCGAAATGATTTGGTATGTTTTCTACTAGATCTTTATCAAATCTTAACTTATTATTTTAAATTGATTTTTTATAACAGTTTTTTTCGTGTGACAACGAGAAAAAAAAAGAAAGTCATGTATCCATGAAGGATCTCTTTGTTGTCACAAGAGAAAGACACCCCGAGCGTTCGTATAAAGACTCGAATGAAGACACAATTAGTAAAATCGTACGAACATTATGTAACTGTATTCTTATTTTAAATAAGTTATTTGTTCATAATTAGATATATAAATCTTACTATTGAATTGTCTTTGTTAGGCTCAAATGGAGGAAATTGAAAAAGAACAAAGTGCAGATGGTAGTTATTATGTTGAGGCATTTTCTTCTGTCATGGGTCCTGAACATCCAGGACGTGTAAGATTATATGGACACGGGGTTACAAAGAGTTCTTTAAAAAGAAAGCAACCAATTCTGTACAAATTTGGAATACCACAACTGATGCAGTGAAGCAAATGCAAGAAAAGATACAAAAAATGGAGGAACAAATGGAGGAACAAAGGAGAACAATTCAACAAGATGTTACTACTAATATAATTGCGCAACTTCAACGTGCAGGGTTAATTAATGCGGACATACTGACAGCACTGTGTGTTCCTTCACCTGGAGAAAATACCTCTGCAGCACATACTAATCAGCAAATTTGTCGGCCATCTATAAGCAACAGTAATCAAGGTTAGTGTCACTTCTTTCGATGACTCTTCTGATTCTTCTTCATCTGATTCTTTTCACTCTTCTTCTCCTTGTTCTTCTAAAAGATCCAGCAGCAAATCTGTTGGACTTTTTCTTATAGCTGTTGGTATTGATCTTGAGGACTTTTTCTTTTACTCCTCTTTTTCATCTGATTCTTTTCACTATTCAAATGCTTGAGGATAATGCTTTTGACAGTGAATGTATGATATCATTTTCGATTTAGCTGGGCTTTAAATATTTTTTTATTTGTATTCTGGTTCAAAGTCTTCCGATAGATTTGGTTGTTTGACTTCAACTTATGTCAGGGCACTTCATGGTTTAATTTTGAGATGCTTGTTCCTGTTTTCTGTGGATGGTATGAAAAGAATCAATTTTCTGACTCTTTTGGTTAGACCTTAGAATTTTTCTTTAAGGGAATTGTCTGTTTGGTTTTGTTTATTTTTGCTTCTGTTAGTGGTGTACTTCATAGTTTCATATATGAGCTTGTTGTTCCATTTTTTGTGTGAATGGTATGAAAAGAATCGATTTTTAGATAATGTTGTTGGTGTACTTCATAGTTTCATATATGATCTTGTTGTTCCCTTTTTTCTATGAATGGTATGAAAAGAATCGATTTTTAGAACAAGGTCATTGGGATTTCGTGATCTGAAACAAGAGAGCTCAGACGAGGTGTGTTGTATCATCCCCCAACTCCTCCTAAATGTAAGAATTAAAGTGATGTGATCTTCATGGTCCAAAGGGCAGAAAAGAGGTGTATCTATACATATTTTTGGCTGGCGTAAGTTCAGTCCCATGTGGAAATAAATAATTGAATGTGTACCGACTATCATGAATAATGAATATATTGGCGTCTGATTTACGCCTTGAGCTATTACCTACTGTGTGTCTAGCTAAAGCTACCTCTAGTAATTTGCTTTTCATAAATAGAGTTTGATCTTTATGAAGTTTTTATATTTACAACATATATGCAAATAAATAAAAACAATGCATGATCCAAGGCACACAAAGCATATCTGCATATGCACGAGACATGACACTCTCTATATCACTTTACTTCCAACAAAAAAAAAGTGACATGTACACAGCTTTAAATCATGTTTAGACCCCAGAATTTTCTTTAAAGGAATTGTCCATTTGATTTTGTTTACTTCTGCTTCTGTTAGTGATACTTGATAGTTTCATATTTGAGCTTTATTCTTCCAATGGTATGAAAATGATCATTTTTTAGACCCCACTGGGTATTTTTTAGAACCAAGCTGATATTTGGTCTTGTTGGGTATTTTGTATGTTCTTTTAGCTGGATTTTACCATGTAAACATAAGAATTTGATGAAGATGTATAGAAAAGTTTTTAACGGCGTAGGAGAGGATGTTTTGTTTTTCAAATTTCTATAAGTCAATTACATTTTTGAGATTTTTCATTTATATTACTTTTTTATAAAAATAAAATATTCTAATTCGTTTTTATTATCATTTGCAGGTAGTGTAGGTGAACAAAGAGATGAAAATAATGAAGGTGCTACTAAGGAGGATCAAGTTGATATCTTCGCAACTTCATGTATTTTGGAAGTTTCTTATGTTTTTGAACTTGAAAAACTTGTGTATTCTTAGTTGTAAAAAAATATTATGTATTTTCCTTGACCTTGAATCTTGCATTTTATTTGATTATAAATAGTTTCTTCTAGTGATTGAAATTTATAGGTATATCTAAAGTATGTTTTGTATTTATGCAATATTTTTGCGTATAAATGACACAATATTGAGAAGAAAACTGCCCCAAAGGTCCAATGAAACCGTTGCAAAAGACAAGAGAAATCTGTTGCAATTACATGTTGCGTAAGACAATATAGGGACGGTTTTCAAAATGTTATTGCAATAGCTTATTTTATGAACTGTTGCTATGGTAAATTAAGTATTGCAAAAACTTTATAGGAACAGTTTGAAAACCGTCCCAATAGGGGGTAAGAACCATTGCTATATATTAAAGATGCAAACCGTCCTAATAGGATATAAGAACCGTCGCTAAAATAAGTGTTGCAAAAACTTTATAGGAACAGTTTGAAAACCGTCCCAATAGGGGCAAGAACTGTCACTGTATGTTGAAGGTCCAAACCGTTGCAATAGAAACTTCTACAGCAACGGTTTTAAGGACTGTTGCAATGGCCCGTTGCTATAGAGCTAGCGCAACGCAACCTGTTGGGAGGGTTATGAAAACCGCAATAGGATTTTGGCAATGGCATTTCTATCTATGGCAACAGAAAAACAACCGTTGCCATAGGCCATATTTCTAGTAGTGACTAGGTGGTTCTCTTAGAGAATCAGCATTGGTTCTTCAAGTGCCGGCCACACAAAGGGTATCCTCTCGGGGCATGACAAACTTGGTATCAGAGCCACTCTTGTGTTAGTCTTGTCGATGTAGGTTAGAGTTCAACTGAGTTTAGCTGAATCTCGATGATACGGGGACAACCTTAGTGCTGAGTCTAGGTGAATTCCATGTGGTGGGGCAAACCTCAGTAAGGACGTTGAGTTCATAAAGGGGGTCTATGTAACAACCCATCTTGAGATAAGAAGTCCCACATCCGCAAGAATACAAGAGAGATGTTGGGTATATAAGTAAAGCACGGGTCTATCTACTGGGTGACACCTTTTAGGGTGAGGCCAAAGGGAAAAATCTGTGATGGGCTACGCCCAAGAGCGGACAATACTTCACAGTGTTGGGTCAGGTGTACAGGTGGTATCAGAGCACAGAGTTCAACTGTCCTAGGGAATCTATGAAGCAATGTCTAGTAGACTCTTTTTTATGAGTGTGTTGTGCACCACACTTCATAAGCAGGAGGCTATAGGACATTAGGAATGGTTACACTTCTTTGATATTCTGAGTTTGTGTGATAGACTTCAACGCTATAAAATTCTTGTCAAATTCGTGCATTGCTTATTTGTAGATCATGCCTCCAAAGCATACAACAGCTCAACGAGATGCTTGAGCCCCAAAAAATGGGAATCCTCTACCAGAGGTCCCTACTTAGGCAGGAACGAGGACACGAGGTTGACCTGCCAAGACTGTTGAGGTACAACAGGCACCTCTTACTCAGCCAACCTTCACCTCAGAGGTACACTTTAGGGGAGCCATTTCAATGTTTACCCAGCTAGTGGGATCCCAAAATAGAAGATGAGGTCCCAAGCTCCTAGCTCCAACTCTCAAGATCCTACTACTGCAACTAGGCTCCAACAATTTCTAAGAATAAACCTGCCAGTCTACACAAGGTCGAAAATTGAGAAGGACTCAGAATTTCATCGATGAGATGTGCAAGTTGTTGAGGGCTATGCATGCGACTGAGATTGAGGGAGTTGAGCTTGCGCCTTATAGGCTTAAGGATGTGGCGAAGGTCTGGTATAGAAAATGGGAAGATGGTTGGGGTAAGGATGTTGAGCTTGCTGTGTGGAGTGAGTTTAACAGTGCTTCCCTCAACCACTTCTTTCCCCTAGAGTTGAGGGAGGCAAAGGTTGAGGAGTTTGTGAACTTAAAACAAGAGGGAATAACCGTAAAAGAGTACAAGCTCAAGTTTATTAAGCTTTCCAGGTATGCTCCAGAGATGGTCAAGGACATAAGGGAAAGGATGAGAAAGTTCGTGTCCGTGTTGGGTAAACAGGTGATGAGGGATTGTGAGGAAGGATTACTGATCTCGGGCATGGACATCTCCAGAATCATGGTATATGCCTGGAAAATTGAGAAGGACAAGAAGAAAGACAAAGAAGAGCATTTGAGTAAGAAAGCCAAGTCCACCTAGCATGAGCCTTGCCAGCACAAATATGATAAGAAAGATAGATATTATTTTCAGAAGAGGCATTCGGGGGTATGTATCATCATTAGCCAGTGGACCAACTGCAAACGTCAAGTATGATCAAAGATCCCTAGGATAGTCAAACTTTAGAGCACAGGGTTCGCAAACCAATGTGACCCTTGGTTCGAGAGGAAAACCACCTTGTGGGAAGTGTGACATGATGCATTTGGGAGAGTGCAAGGAAAAAGGAAATACTTGCTACAAGTATGTCCAAAAAGATCACTTCTTGAAGGAATGTCCACTTTTAGGTAATAAGGCGCAGTCTTCTACCATGATATTACCCCTTAAGGGTAACCAAACAAGTGCTACACTAGGGATAAGCGGAGGGATGAACCGTCTTTATGCAACGGGGAATTAATAAGACCAAGAGGTTGCACCAAATGTCGTGATGGGTATGCTTCGAGTCTCTACTTTCAATCGTTATTCTTTGCTTGATTCAGGGGCAACATATTCCTTTGTGATGCCATATGTGGCTAGAAGATTTGAGATTCCCCCTGAATGTTACTTGAGCCTTTCCTTGTTTCTACTTTGGTTGGTGAGTCTATCATGGCCAAGAAAGTCTATAGGAATTGCGTAGTGTCTATCTATCATAGGGATACTCCTGCTGATTTGATTGAGTGAGAGACGATTGATTTTGATGTAGTCCTTGATATGGACTGGCTCCATGCCTACTATGCTTCTATTGGCTGTAAAACCCGAACTGTCAAGTTTTAGTTTCTAAATGATCCTGTTATAGAATGGAGAGGAGAGTCTGTTACACCTAAGGGAAAACTTATTTCTTACTTTAGAGCTAGAAGGTTAATCTCTAAAAGGTGCATCTACCATCTCGCATGAGTCAAGTCTGATGATGTTGAGCCTCTTACTCTTTAGTCAATCCCAATTGTGAGTGAATTTCCAGAAGTGTTTCTTGAGGATCTACCTAGAGTCCCTCTTGATTGGAAGATCAACTTCGGGATTGATGTTCTTCCCGATACATAGCCTATCCCAATTCCACCTTATAGGATGGGCCCTGCTGAGTTGAAAGAGTAGTTGAGGGACTTGTTAGAGAAGTGCTTTATTGGACAAAGTGTTTCTCCTTGGGGTGCTTTTGTCCAGATCGTGCTAAAGAAAGACGAGTATCTGAGAATGTGCATAGATTATATGCAACTGAATAAGGTCACGATCAAGAATAAGTATCCTCTCCCCAAGATAGATGATCTGTTTTACCAACTTTAGGGTGCCTCATGCTTCTCAAAGATAGACCTCAGATCGGGCTACCTTCAGTTGATAGTGTGGGAGTGTGACATTCCAAAGACAGCCTTCAGGACTAGATATGACAACTTTGAGTTCTTCTTCATGTCCTTAAGGTTGACGAACGCACCTGCAACCTTCATGGACTTGATGAATAAAGCATTCAGAACCTATTTTGACATGTTTGTAATTGTGTTCATCAACGACATTTTGGTGTATTTGAAGATTCAGAAGGAGCATGCCAATCACCTCAGAGTTGTCCTTCAAACTCATAAAGACCATGAGTTGTATGAAAAGTTCTTGAAATGTGAGTTTTGGCTCAATTCAATAGCTTTCCCAGGCCATGTTATTTCAGGTGATGGTATTCGAGTAGATATCCAGAAGATTTAAGTGGTTAAGAATTGGCTAAGACCGTCTTCTCCAACTGACATAAGAAGTTTCGTAGGGTTGGCAAACTACTACTACACGTTTGTTGATGGATTTTCCTCCCTATCCGCACCATTGACCAAATTGACTCAGAAAAAGGTCAAGTTTTAATGGTCTGAGTAATGTGAGAAGAGCTTTCAAGAGTTGAAGACTAGATTGACTACTACACCTATTTTGACTTTGCCTGATGAACGGTGGATTTTGTAATATATTGTGATGCGTGAAGAGTTGGGTTGGGTTGTGTGTTAATGCAGAGGGGGAAGGTGGTAGCCAATGCTTCAAGGACACTTAAGGTTCATGAGAGGAACTACCCAATCCATGATCTTGAGTTGGCGGTGGTGTTGTTTGCACTTAAAATCTGGCACCACTACTTAGATGGAGCGCATGTGGATGTGTTCACTGACCACAACAACTTGCAGCATGTCTTTAGTTAGAGAGAGCTCAACTTGCGACAGAGGATATGATTGGAGTTGCTCAAGGATTATGATATGAGCATCCTCTATCACCCAATTAAAGCTACCATTGTTGCTGACGTTCTTAGCAGGTTATCAATAGGTAGCATGACCCATATTGAGGAAGGAAAGAAAGAGCTAGTAAAGGAAGTGCATAGATTGGCTCGATTGGGAGTTCAACTCGAGGAGAATGACAATATAGGATTCAATGTTTAGAGTGGTCCGCATCATCCCTAGTATAAAAGGTAAAAAGGAAGCAAGATCGAGATTTTTTCATACTCTAATTAAAGGAGGTTGTCCACAAACATAATGCCATAGTCTTTTCCAAAGGGGGAGATGGATATTGAGATACCAGAGTAGGTTATATGTTCTCGATGTTGATGGTGTTTGAGAGAGAATCATGGTTGAAGCTTATAGTTCTAGGTATTCCATCCATCCAGGCTCTACCAAGATGTACTACGACTTGAGGGAAGTCTATTGGTGGAGTGAAATAAAGAGGGATATCGATGAGTTTGTTTCTATGTGCCTTAATTGTCCACAAGTCAAAGCTGAGCATCAAAGGCCTTGCAGATTGGCACAAAACTTCGAGATTCCAGAATGGAAGTGGGAGATGATTAACATGGACTTCATTACCGGTCTACTGAGGCCTCAAAGAAAGCATGTTCGATATGGGTAATTGTGGACAGGATAACTAAATCAGCTCACTTCTTGGCAGTCAAGATGACTCATACTGCGGAGGAGTATGCCAAGTTGTATATCCAAAATATTGTGAGGTTGCATGGATATCCTTTTTCCATCATCTCGGATAGAGGAGCTCAATTCACCTCCCAATTTTGGAGATCTTTTTAGAAGGGATTGGGTACCAAAGTAAATTTGAGTACAATATTTCATCCACAGATAGATGGCTAGGCAGAGCGCACCATTCAGACATTAGAAGATATGATAAGAGCCTGTGTCTTTGACTTCAAAGGGAATTAGGATGACCATCTACTATTGATTGAATTTGCATATAATAATAGTTATCATGCAAGCATTTAAATTGCCCCCTATGAGGCCTTGTATGGGAGGAGATGTAGATCACCAACTGGGTGGTTCAAAGTCAGAGAAGTTGAGCTGATTGGACCTGATCTTGTTCACCAATCAATAGATAAGGTTAAGCTCATTAAAAGAGGTTAAAAACTACGCAGAGTCGCCAAAAAACATACACCGATGTGAGGAGAATAGACATAGAGTTCGAGGTGAGTGATTGGGTGTACTTGAAGGTGTCACCCAAGAAGGGTGTCATGAGGTTTGGGAAGAAGGGGAAATTGAATCCTCGCTATATTGGCCCTTATCAGATCATGAAGAGGATTCGAAAAGTTTCTTATGAGTTAGAGTTGTCTTCTTAGTTAGACGTAATTCATCTAGTGTTCTACGTCTAGATGTTAAAGAAGTGCTTGGGAGACCCTACATTGGTGATCCCTATTGAGAGAATTGGAGTACAGGATAACTTGTCCTATGAGTAGTTTTCAGTCCAAATCCTTGATCGATAAGTTCACAAGTTGAGAACAAAGGAGATCGCCTCAGTCAAAGTCCTATGTAGAAATTAATTCGTTGAGGAAGCCACGTAGGAAGCTAAAGAGGATATGAGAGCCAAGTACCCGCACCTTTTCGTTCCCAATGAGGAAAATGTTGAAGGTAATGTTCCTATCCTTGACTTAATTGATGTTTCTATTCTTGAGTCATAGCTGAGGATATGAGAAGTCGAGAGTTTGAGTTGTTAAGTGAGTATTGAGATGAGTCCTGAGTCTATTCATGCTTCCACACCCACCTCTGATCGACATTCGAGGACGAATGATCCCAAGGGGGAGATAATATAATGTCTGGTAAAATTATCAAAATACCCCTAGAGAAAATACGTGTGCATAACACATCTTTCCATGATCAGATGGAAAATCCGAGACCAGTTTTGCAATCAACATGAAATTTTAATGATAAAATTATCTCGGCCAATTTTTAGAGCAACCGGATCAAAAAGAAATTTGATCAGAAAACATAACTAGTAGTTGTGCACGACAGAGGCGTGCCATGCCCCTGTCGTGGAGAGGGACTTAAATTTTTTTAAATTTTTTTGACGGGGATTGAAAAACTCGTTAGGGAAAAAATTGAAAAAATACACGACTGCATCCCTAGTCCATGATACAAACTGGGTATTTATATTTTTCTTTTAATTCGTGAGGGGCACTCTAGAAATTTCCCAACCCGTCATAAACATAAACCATGATTTAATAAAGCGTTTTTAGTCGAAAAAAGGTTTCTGAACATCATTCTAGAGCCTCCAAACACACAACTAGGTTAGAGTTCTTAAGGAGAAAGAAAAGGAGCGAGGGATTTTGAGTTGATTGTTTTCTCCAATTCCAGGTACGTAAGGCTACCTAAAGTATTGGATTATGATCATCCAAGTGCCCCTTCGTCTACTTGAGTTAAGATCATGAGTATAAATCACATGTTTAAATTATGTGGTTCTTGATTACCGAATTCATGTACATATTGGAGTTTTCATGAGAATACCTATGTTAATTTGTGAGTTCCATGGTCATTACCATGAAATATGAATTTTATTCGAATGCTTGATGCCCTAGTCCTAAAATTAGTATTTCTTTTGCTTATTGACAAAATTGAAAAGTTATGACTTTAGCCTTCTAAACTAAGTAAATTGAACCTGAGAAGTATGTTTTCTTGTTTCATATATGCATGAAAAGAATAGCTATTATGTCCTATGTTTTGAGCCTTGATGATATGACGTACTTGACCGTAATCAGTGAGAGTCTTGCATGATGTGAGTTAGAGTCTTGAGTTGCATTGCATGAATAATGGTCCTATCTTATTGAGTTTTGAGTAATTGAGTTGTGTTATTGAGAACTGAGTTAACTTGTTTGAGATGAGTCAAAAGGATGAGTCTGAGTTAATTTCTATGAGCACGTTTTAGTCTTGGAAGGAGTATAGAGCACCAATTTGAGTAGTTGAGGAGCACCCCGAAACTATGTTTCCAGTGTAGGATGGTCCCACAGGATAATTCTTGTGGTCCATGTCCCAATAGATGGATATTCTCTTTGGAACCAAGAGAGAGAGGCAGAGGTTGACGTCCTATTCCTTGGCAAGTTTAGGAACAAGTGGCAACAATGTCTTTTAATTGTACATCACCAAAGCTCATGGTGGGGTGGAGAATTGTCGATTAGAGAAACTTCCAAGCAAACACTTGAGTTGAGCATATCATGAGCTTTTCGAACTGAGTTGCATTAAGTGCTGATTCTAATTCTAAAAGCGTGATTTCAAATCTTAGACTTGTATGATTTACTTGACTTGAGTTGTGAAATAAGGAGTTGAGTCGCTTTACTGAGTTTGAGCCTTATTTGTTTCCTTGAGCTATTTTACATACCGTACATTTCATGAACTGACACCGCTCAATGCTGCATCATTTAATGATGCAGATACAGGAGATAAAGGACTTCAGCAGGCTCATCATTGAGGTTCAAAGTTCTTGAGTTCCATCCTTGGTGAGCCCTCCATGTCAAATGGCAGAGCCTTATTTTATTTCAGTATAATAGTTATTTTCTTGAGGTGGTTAGCCATGGCTTGTCGTGGTACCTTCTAGACGTTTAGTGTCGAGGCTTCATAGATCTGGAGTAGAGTATTGATGAGTATTGCATTTTTCCTAGACTTTATCAATCTTGAAAATTACTTATGACATCTTTGTCCTTCCTTTAAATGTTTTTACTGAGAATTCTTTCGTTGTTGAGAAAGATGTGACGATGAGACCAGGTGGTTTTCTTGGAGAATCAAGAAGGGTTCTTCAAGTGCCATCCATGCCAAGGGTGCCCTTCTGAGGCATGATAAACTTGGTATCAGAGCCACTCTTGTGTCAGTTTTGTCGATGTGGGTCAGAGTTCGACTGACTTTAGGCAAATCCCAATGACGCAAGGAAAAACTCAGCGCTGAGTCTAGGCGAATCCCATGCAATGGGGCAAACCTCAACATAGACGTTGAGTTCATAGAGAGGGAGTATGTAAAAACCCATCTTGGGATGAGAAGTACCACATCGGCAAAAACACAAGAGAGATACTGGATATATAAGTAAAGGACTATTCTATATATTGCGAGACGTCGTTTGGGGTGAGCCGAAAAGGGAAAATCTGTGATGGGCTAGGCCCAGAGTGAACAATACTTCACAGTGTTGGGACAATTCGTTACAGGTGGTATTAGAGCCACTCTCGTGTCACCCTTATCTGTGTGGGTAAGAGTTCAACTGAGTTTAGGAGAATTTTGATAAGGCGAGCAAACCTCAGTTCTGAGTCTAGGAGAATCCCATGTGGTGGGACAAACCTCAGCGATGACGCTGAGTCCATAGAGAGGGTATATGTAATAACTCATCTTCGGATAAGAAGTCTCATATCGGCCAAAAACATCAGAGAGATGATGGGTATATAAGCAAAAGACTAGTCTATATACTGTGAGGCGCCTTTTGGGGTGACCCCAAAGGGACAAATCCGTGATGGGCTAGGCCCAAGAGCGAATAATACTTCATAGTGTTAGGCCAGGCCGTTACATATATGTAACAACAAATCTTGAGATAAAAAGTTCCACATCAGCAAAAACACAAGATAGATGTTGGGTATATAAGTAAAGGACTGGTCTATATATTGTGAGGCACCTTTTGGGTGAGCCCAAAGGGACAAATCCATGATGGGATACGCCCAAAAGTGGACAATACTTCACAATGTTGGGTCAGGTAATTACAACTATAATCCATTAGTAGGTAAGCCTAGCACATACACCGGAATTGTTAGGAATGCTCTATAATGTGGAATACAAGAATAAGAAGAAAAAGCAAATAATAAAGAGAGGATAACGAAACAAATGAAATACTACACAAGGCTCATTCCAACACCTGGCATCGATCAGTATTTGAGCATCTAATTAAAACAAGAGTAGAAAAATGTTTACAAATACAATGTTAGTATATAATATCTTTGCATACAACATAAAGACTAGTCTAGAAAAAGATAGATGGAAATTGATCTATAAATGTTGAGAGATCACTCGAATCATTGACATCCAAAGCAGTTTTGCATGAAAATCAAACAAAGGCAGGAATTGATATTGTGATTTGTAGGGTATAGAAGTGTCTATGAGTGTAAATAAATAATACTCAGTAGGCATAGGCTGACTGAACTCCAGAAATAAAGCAAGTATAAATAACAAATAAATAAGGTAAGTACAATACAAATAATTATACAATAGGCAAGTATAAATAACAAATAAATAGGGTAAGTACAATACAAACAATTATACAAGAGATAAATTCATAGTAAAATAAAAATGCAAATGGAGAAGCAAGATATGCAGAGCGAAGAATTTGAGTCAAGGAACGTACCTAAATGTATCAGTCCAACAACCTACAAGAAAAAAGAGTATATCACCGAATGACGGCTATTTCTAAGCACACCTTAGTAGTCTAAAGTTAATCCAACTCAACCTAATAGGGAGTATTACATAATGTCTAGAAAAGTCATATATGTAACAAGGTAACAATACAATACCAAATAAACACCATTATAAATAAATAATAACCCTCCGGACGCCCATACCCCCGAAAGATACAACTAACAAAACATAACCCAACTAGTCTCTTATATGGTCGGGGGTGCCAAACTACAACTAATATATTGGTGACAAAAAAATCATGTAAATAAATTTAAAATGAGTAGTGGACTACCGAAAGCATAGATCCTGGACCTTGAACTATGGATAAAGCCTCTCGATAGTATCCATATCAGTAGATCCAAGCTCTATAAGGTCAACACAAAGTCCAAACTCAAACTATGGATGTAGCCTTCCCAATAGTAGTAATAAGAATATCAATAGAGCCATATAAATGATTAATAATGCATGCCAATAATAATTAAGTGTACAAAACCTACCCCAACTAGAAAGGTAGGACCTATGTGATACCCTTATCCAGCATAATGATATCCAGCCATAGAGTTCCATGGGGGACACGGGTAGTCCCTATACATTGCTTGGTGTTGAACCAAGTCTTATAATAAATCATCTTTGTTAGTGGTATAAGAGGGATATAAGTCATATTAATTAAAAAAAAGGTGACGGCGCGTCGCTTTTTCAATTTAAAATCGAGGACATCTCAAATGTCATCATAGTTACAAATAAAAAAGTAAATGCCATCGATGCCTCATAAGAATCAAAATTTAGTAACCAAGTGGTAGGAATCTCGTTAAAACTATTCTAAAACTAATAGTGTGAAAATAGCCCTTTCCAAGCATGAGAATGATAAATTGATACATAACCTAGACAATACTACAAAATATGTGAGAATGAGCAACTAACATAATGCATGCCATCACTAGTATCTGAACAAGGAACACTAGATCAAAGTATCATTGCAACACATCTTGTAACAACCTGGTTGGTCATTTTTGGTATTATATGTAGAATTTACTATCTTATCCTTTTGTAAGTTTCTTTAGGCCTAATTTGAACTATTTAAATGGTTGGAATTAAAATTTTAAGTTTTAAAAGTTGAAATTATGAACTTTGACATTTTTTTAGGCTTAAGTTAGTGAAAAAGTGAGTTTTTGTGTTATTTTGAGTTTTGGATGTCAGATCGGGGATTCATCGATTTCATTAGCTTTGGAATGCCGATATGAACTATACAAAGTTGCAAAACTGAATTTGGAGTTAAAATGAGATTTTTAGGCCAAAGTTGTGATTTTAGTCATTTCCGGAACTAAAATTTGACTTTGGTCAACATTGGCAGCTCAGGAGCTTGGGTTGGAATTCCAATAGTTCCACTAGTTTTGGATAGTGAAATTTACGCTAGAAATGGTCTCGGAATAATATTTAGGATTACCAAGGGCAATTTTTGTATTTTGATGCTTTAAACTAGTTTTATTGACTTGAATCGATAATTGTAGCGTGGAGGCCTTAAAACTGATTTTTGATGATTTTGTTGGGTCCGGATTGCTATTTCTGGTATGAATACATATAAAGTTTGTGAAATACAGAGTTTGGATGAGTTTCGGGGGTCCATTCTGAGTAGGGAAATTGGACTTGGCTATTGCTGGTTGTTGGTATCTAGTGTAGGCAACCTTTTTCTCCGCGTATGCGAAGAAGCCTCCACGTTCGTGGAGGTGTGTGTCTGTTATGGTTTGCTTTTTCATAGTTGAGGCTTATTGGTCTTTGCGTTCGCGGGATGGGCTCCACGATCGCATAGTAGTTTTTATATCTGGATCATTTTAAACTCATGAAACACTATTTTTAATCCATTTTCAAACTTCTAAGATTTTGGGGGCAATTTTGAAGAAACGTTTTCAAACAAGATTGTTGGATAAGTGTTTCTAACAATAAACTTATCATTTTTTACAAGTTTTATCTTGATTTTATCTTTGCTTTCATGAAATTAAACACCCCAAAATTGGGGATTTTTAGGCTATGTTTTTCAAACATTAACTATTGATTTCTCATTCAATCTAAACTTAATTTTAGTGGATTTTTTCCCCATAAACTCTCTATTTCGAGTAGAACTAGATTTCGAAACCAATTTTCAGATTTGAGAATTTCAAATTCTAGCCCTAATTTTGACTATTTTGCCTAAGCCTAAATTATGCCAATATGGTATCAAAATGCTTCATTATTGATAGTGGTTGATCAAATTGGAGGCTTGATTTGAGGATTTAAGTTGATTAAAAGCTTGTCCAACTGCAGTTTTTGCATTGAGGTAGATTAGGCTAACCTTTTAGGACTGGATTGGAGTTATTGACCTTGGAATGTGATAAATGTGAGATTCAGATTGATAACTGTGCAATTTAGTTGTTGTGTCGAAAGAATGATGGAAAATGATTCCGGTCGAGCCGAATTGTTGTATAAACTTGCTCTTATTGATGATCTGAATCAAATTATGATGAAATGATGAGGACATGAGACATAATGTGACTAAATGAGACTATTGAGACCAGTAGAGATAAGTAACGTCCGATATTATTGATATATTGGTATTTTTGGGACGAAATAGGTCTGGTATCATTGTTATATTGTATGTTTGGGACGAGTTATGTTCGTTATCATGGTCATACTTGCATATTTGGGATGAGTTAGGTCTGGTAAAATTGATATTCTTGCATACTTGGGACGCATTAGGTTCGATATTATTGACATTCTTGATTATTGATATAATTATGATGATTCAAAATATGATGATGGTTTGGGAATTAGCTGTGACACTTGATATTATTTCGTGGGTGCACACAATCATTATGAGTTTCATGCCTCAGTATTTCTATAGTAATGTTATTTTATATGTTTACATGCATAATAGAATTGCATTGCTGATTTATATTTATTATGTGTGGCTTAGAACATCCCTTGACCCGGGTAGGAGGCAAGGGCATTATGATTCACATTGGTACCACCCCCTTGAACCATGCAAGAGGTAAGGGTGAGGTTCATACTTTATATATATTGACCACGGGTAGGTGGCAAGGACATGGCATCATATTATTCATTGACCACAGGAAGGTAGCAAGGTTGTGGCTTTCTGATATTACGTGACCACGATAGGTGGCAAGGTAGTGGCGTTCTAATATTACTTGACCATGGGCAGGTGGCAAGGTTGTGGCATATGATATTACTTGACCACGGGCAGGTGGCAAGGCTGTAACACCCTTGTTGTTTGGCATGATGAGTTTTGCATTATATTTTTTATTGTGGTTGTATAACATCATCGATTCTTGAGGACATTCAAGCTCATTATTATTGTATATATTATCATCTTGTGCTAAGCCTTTTGGATGCAGGGATAGGGTTCTCTGTTATTATATGCTTAATTCGATTTCTCTTACCTAGTTGATTGAACCTACTGGGTACATTTCGGCGTACTCACCCCTACTTTATTTCCTCCCTGCATATCGTGCACAAGTTCAATATAGGGTAGTTAATCATTCTATCGAAGTATTATTGTTAGCCTTTAGATCTCAACTGTGAGGCTCAGACTTTGAGTCATCATGGATCTTTGGATCCTCTTTTTATTTTTTTCTCTCAGATTGTGTATTAGATATTTTGAAATAGTATTGTATTTTCTTTTGAGATAGTTATATTTACCTTTCAATATTAATTTAGATGCTCTTATACTCATGACTCCAGATTTTGGGAGATTTTTTACGTTATGTTAAGATGGTTTTCGCTTTATTTTCTTTTCCTTTAGTTGCATTCCATTTTGGATCGTGACAAATTTAGTATCGATCCCTAGGTTCATTGGGCTTGTGAGTCAAGAGCAGGGTGTCTAGTATAGTCTTGCGGATCGATGTGTAGACATCTACACCTTTCTTTGGGAAGCTACGGGATGCTTGTTAGGAAGAGTTTTCATATCTTGCTTCCATTCGTGCGTTTCTTTTTATTACCCATTTTAAAAGTGTCTAATCTACTCCTTCTGCATGGATGTCAATTACTCAATCACATCGCTCAGTGAGAGAGCTTGAGTCAGCTAATGCGAATCTCACTCGAGTTTGATGTAGAGCTCGTGATAGGGCCAGGGGCCAAAGGATTTCTAGGGCGACAACTTCATCCAAGGGATAGACCAGATCGACTTCTCCAGTGCTTACTATTGTTCCAGAGGGGCCTACTGATTTTATTCCACTTCCTTCAGCTCTATTCCCTACATCATTAGTTCAGGAGCTTCTTTTGAGGTTATTGGCCAAATTGGAAGGAACTCTTCCACCCCCATATAATGTTGAGATACTGATTTCTACCACACCAGTTGGTCTTTCTAATGCTCCACCTGAGCTGTCTATGATTCATGTTGGCCTGTCTTCAGCTCCAACAGACCCTCCTACAACTATTATTACTCCTCTTTAGGTATCTAGACCAAGTTCGGGTACACAACTTCAAAGTTTAGTTGTTTCTCCATCTATTGCATTTCCTTTGTCTATGGTGCCACCACCTTCTGCCATCCTAGTAATGTCTACAGCAGAGCAAAAGTGTTTTGAGAGGTTTGTGTATTTGTCTTTTCTGCATTTTGATGGCACTCCTACCGATAGAGCTTATGATTTTTTGTTAGAGTACTAGGACTGGTTATGTAACTGTGATATTCTTGAGTTGCATGGGGTTGCCTACACTTCATACTAGTTCACCGACCTTGCCAAGAAGTGGTGGAGGTCCATTGTCGACCTGTTGGATCTCTAGTTATGACTTGGGGACAGTTCATCGAGATATGTTTGGAGAGGTTCATGCCATACAACCTCTGAGATAGCCATAGATATGACTTTGATTGACTGCAGCAACCCCATATTTCACTTTCAGATGATGAGGTCGGATTCCATGCCTTATCCAGATATGCTCTGTCCAATATTCCTACTAAGTTCAAGAGGATTCGACGATTTTCCAAGGGGTTGGCAAGGTATCTTCCGGAGGCTACAACTTCCTAGTGTTGGTGGGAGGCACTTTTTAGAGCATTGTGGATCATGCTCGTATTATAGAACATATCAGGCACAAGAAGCAGGGTGGCAGGAAGAGATTCTGTCAGCATGCTCAGTTTGGTGGATACCCACCACGTGATAGAGGGTTTTAGAGGCAGGGCCATCAGGGATGGGTAGTTCAAACATCTTTTAGCATCTGATATTGTTGACATATCTAGACTTACACAGACAAGCAATGATAGTTCCTTGGGTTCAGCTAGACGTGGCAGTTTTTCATCGCAATCATCTCAGGGGTGAGATCCCAAGGCTTGTTATATTTGTGATGAGGTTCGGCACTTCAGAAACAGATGATATTCATCTTATGTTTGGGCTACTTCTCAAAAGTCCCCATCATTGGAGACTACCAAGGTTGCTAGAGGGTTTATGGATATACTTCCAATTGATTTACCTGGTTTTCCTCTAGATCGTGATATTGACTTTGCTATTGATATAGAGACGGACATTAAGCCCATATTTATTGCTCTGATGGCCCTGGCTGAATTGATGGAGTTGAAGGAACAAGTGGAAGATTTGTTAAAAAAAGACTTTACTCGTCCAAGTGTATCTCCCTTAGGTGATCCTGTATTATTTGTGAAGACGAAAGATGGCACTATAAATATTTGTATTAACTTTTGTTAGCTTTATCGAGAACAAATATCCCTTGCATTGCATTGATGATCTTTTTGACCAGTTGCAAGATGCCTCGGCGTTCTCCAAAATTAACTTGAGGTTCGGTTATCATCAATTAAGAATTCGAGAGTCTGATATCCCAAAGACAACTTTTAAGACCCATTATGGGCATTATGAGTTCGTGGTTATGTCATTCTTGTTGACTAACGCTCCAACTGCTTTTATGGAGATGGTGAATCGAGTGTTCACTATTTAGACATCATTGCGATTGTGTTTATAGATGATATCGTGATTTATTCTAAGAATGATACAAATCATGTTCAGCACTTGAAGACTGTACTCCAGAGATTGAGGGAAGAGAAAGTGTATTCTAAGATCTCAAAGTGCGAGTTTTGTCTTGAGTCTATTGTATTTCTTGGCCATCTTATGTCAAAAGAGGGTATTATGGTCGATTTGGCCAAGGTAGCAGTTGTTTGTCAGTGGGCTTGGCCTACTTCTATGAAAAAGATTTGGAGTTTCCTTAGTTTAGCGGGGTATTATCGACATTTTGTTCAGAGTTTCTCATCTATAGAAGCCCCATTAACTAGATTGACTCAGAAGGCTGTAACATTCCAGTTGTTGGATGATTGTGAGTTGAGCTTCCAAAAGCTCGAGGATTTGTTGACTTCAGCACCTATTCTTGCTTTACCTGAAGAAGAAGATCCGTTTATAGTATATTGTGATGCTTCAGGTCTGGGTTTGTGTGGTGTAATGATGAAAAAAAGGAATGTGATAGCCTATGCTTCTAGATAGCTGAAGGTGCGTGAGAAGAGCTACCCTACCCATGACTTGAAGTTGGCTGCAGTTTTGTTTGTGTTGAAATTGTGGTGACATTATCTTTATGAGGTGCATTGTGAGATCTTTATCGAGCACCAGAGTCTTAAATACATCTTTACTCGGCCTAATTTGAACATGAGACAACGTAGGTTGTTGGAGTTGCGTAAGGACTATGATATCTCTATTCTATATCACTCCTAGAAGGCCAATATGGCGGTAGATTCTTTAAGCCAGAAGGCTACTAGTATGGGGAGTTTGGCATTCTTGAGGGCTGAAGAGAGGCCCATTGCTCTAGAGGTTTAGTCACTTGCTAGGCAGATGGTCCGTTTGGACATTTCTCCTCCTTAGAGTATTTTGGCCTTTGTTGAGGCTAGATCTTCTTTGCTTGATCAGATATGTGCTCAACAGTTCGAGGACCCTGATTATGCATGATTTGTGACAAAGTGTTGAGAGTTGAAGCCAAAGTAGCTATTATTGATTCTAAGAGGGTTTTGAGGGTTAATGGTAGAGTTTTTGTGCCTAAAGTTGAGGATTGGGTGAGATTAGTATTAGAGGAGGTCCATTATGATAGTTATTCCATTCATTTGGGTGTGAGTAAGATGTATCATGATCTTAAACAACATTATTGGTGGTTTGACATGAGAAACATAGGAGAGTTCATGGAAAAGTGTTTGAATTGTCAACAGGTGAAGTACGAGCATCAAAACAGGCGGATCGATGCAAAGGATGCCTATTCCCGAGTGGAAGTGGGAGAGAGTGACTATGGATTTTGTTACAAGTTTGTGCATGGCTTTGGGCAAGTTTGATTTAGTTTGGGTGGTCGTTGATTGATTGACCAAGTCGGCACACTTCCAGCCGGTGAAGACTAGCTATAATGCTGAGCAGTTGGCTAGGTTATATATCTGAGATATTATCAGATTACATGTTATGCCAGTGTCTATAGTATTAGATAGAGGGTCGGTGTTTATTCTCACTTTTGGCGAGCTCTACAACGTGGTTTGGGTACTAGAGTGGACTTGAGTTCGACATTTCACTCTCAGATTAATGGTCAATGAGAGTGTATCTTTCAGGTATTAGAGGATATGCTTAGGGCCTGTGTCATTCATTTGAGGGCCCGATAGGACTAACACTTACCATTGGTAGTGTTCGTATATAAAAACAGTTACCATTCAAGTATCCGGATGGTAGCATTTGAGGCATTATATGGTCGGAGGTTCAGATCACCTATTGGATAGTTTGACTCAGGTTTGGCTGAGGTGTTGGGTATTGATTTGCTTCAGGATTCCATGGATTGGGTCTGACTGATTCAAAGTAGGCTTTTGACCGCCTAGAGTTGGTAGAAGAGTTATGCTGATAAGAGGGTTAGGCCTTTTAAGTTCTCTATTGGTGACATCATGTGACTTAAAGTTTCACTCATGGAGGGTGTGATGAGATTTGGGAAGAGGGGCAAGCTCAGCCCCAGATTCATTTCCCTTTTGAGATTTTGAGGAGAGTTGGTGAGGTAGACTAGGAATTGACTTCACGACCAAGATTATCTTCTGTTCATCCTATTTTTCATGCTTTTGTGCTCCTCCGGTATACTCCTGATGAGACCATGTGATTTCTTATGACTCTATTGAGTTGGGTCCAGATTTGTCCTTTGAAGAGGAACCTATAGCTATATTAGACAGGTAGGTTCGGATATTGAGATCCAAAGATATACCTTCTGTGAAGGTTCAGTGGCGGCACCATTCTACTGATGAGGCTACGTGCGAGTTGGAGTCTGACATGTAGGCCAGATATACCAGCCTTTTTAGGCTTCAGGTACTCCTCTTTTCCTTATGTTCGGGGACGAATATTCTTTTTAGTGGTGAATGATGTCATGACCTAGTTGGTTATTTTTGGCATTGCATGTGAAATTTACTATTTTTACCCTTTTGTAAGTTTCTTTGGGCATAATTTGAACTATTTGAATGGTTCGAATTGAAATCCTAGGTATTAAAAGTTGACATTATGAAGTTTGGTATTTTTGGAGGCTTAAATTAGTTAAAAAGTGATTTTTGTGCCATTCTGAGTTTCGGAGGTCGTATCAAAGGCTGATCGAGTCCATTGGCTCTGGAATATCAAAACTAAACTACACAAAGTTTCAGAACCAAAATTAGAGTTACATTGAGTTTTAGGCTCAAAGTTGTGATTTTAGTCGTTTTTAGAACCAAAGTTTGACTGTGGTTACAATTTGGAGCTCGGGAGCTAAGATCAGAATTTCGACAGTTCCAATAGTTCTAGATTGTGAAACTAATTCTAGAAGTAGTTTTGAAATAATTTTTGGAGTTGTCGAGGGCAGTTTTGGTATTTTGATGCTTTAAACTAGTTTTATTGACTTGAATCGGTAAATGTGGGAAGGAGGCCTTAAAAGATATTTCTAATGATTTCATTGAGTCTGAATTTCTGATTCTGGTATGGATACATATAAAATTTTTCAAATTCAGAGTTCAGATGAGTTGCAGGGGTCTATTCTGAGTAGGGAAATTGGACTTAGCTATTGTTGGTTGCTGATATTTGGTAGGGACAATCTTCTTCTCCGCGTTTATGGAGGTGTGGGTCTGATGAGCTATGCGTTCTAGGACTAGGTTACGTGTTTGCAAAGTTAAGGCCTATTGGTCTCCATGTTCGCAGGATGGGCTCCGCGATCGCGTAGCAGTTTTGATACTTGGATAGTTTTAAACACTTGAAATACCATTTTAATCGATTTTCAAACTTCTAAGCTTTTTAGGGCGATTTTGAAAAATAGTTTTCGAAGCTTCTTAATGGCTAAGTGTTTCTAATACTAAAAAATAATTTTGTATGAGTTTGATCTTGATTTTGTCTTTGATGCTATGAAATTAAACACCCACAAATTGGGGATTTTTAGATTAGGTTTTCCGAACTTTAACTACTGATTTCTCATTTAAATTAAGCTTGATTTTAATAGGAGTTTCTCCCATGAATTTTGTTTTTTGAGTAGAACTTGATTTCGAAATCCATTTCCAAATTTGAGACTTTCAAAGTTTAGCCCTAATTTGACTATTTTTCTCCTAAGCCTAAATTATGCCAATATGGATATCAAAATGATTTTCTTGATGAGTAGTAACTACTTTTGATAGTGGTTGATCAAATTGGAGGCTTGATTTTAGGATTAGGGTTTATTGAAAGCTTGTTCGAGTACGATTTTGGCATTGAGGTAGGTTCGGTTAACATTTTGGGACTGAATTTGAGTTATTTATCTTGTCATGTGTTTATTATGAGATTTAAATGGATAATTTTGCGATTGAGTTGTTGTGTTGAAAGGATAATGGAAAGTGATTTCGATCAAGTCGAATTGTGGTATAATCTTATCCTATTGGTGATCTGAACCGAATTATGATGAAATAATGAGGCTTTGAGATTGAATGTGACTAAATTAGACTTATGAGACCAATTGGGATGAGTAAGGTCTGGTATTATTGATATATTTGTATTGTTGGGACTAGATAGGTCTGGCATCATTGTTATATTGTATATTTTAGACGAATTAGTTTTAGTATCATGGTCATACTTGCATATTTGGGACGAGTTAGGTCCAATAATATTGATATTCTTGCATAATGCGATGAGTTAGGTCCGATATTATTAACATTCTTTATTATTGATATAATTATGAAGATGTAAAATATGATGATGGTTTAGGCATTAGCTGTGACACTTGATATTATTCCTTGGGTACATATGATCATCTTGAGTTTCCTGCCTTAGTATTCTTGTTGTAATACTATTTTACATGTTTACATGCATAATTGAATTGCACTGTTGATTTATGTCTAGTGTATGTGGCTTGTAACATCCCTTGACCTGGGTAGGAGGGAAGGGCATTATGATTAATATTAGTACCACCCCCACCCCCCAACCTGGGCAGGAGGCAAGGGTTGGCATCATATTATTCCTTGACTACGGGCAGGTGGCAAGGTTGTGGCATTCTAATATTACTTCACCACGAGCAGCTGGCAAAGTTGTGGCATTCTAATATAATTGGACCACGGCCAAGTGCCAAGGTTGTGGTATTCTGATACTACTTGACCATGAGCAGGTGGCAAGCTGCACTATATGAAATTGATTTGGATTGTTGTGGTTTTCTGCTGTTAGATTGTGATTGAATGAATTTGATGAGGCCAAGTGGTTCGCTTAGTGGCTAGCAATAGTCTTTGAGTGCTGACCACGCCAAGGGTATTCTCCAGGGGCGTGACAGAAGGCATATGGTGTGTTTTTTTTTTTATATAATTTGTTCAAAATTTTTAAAAACTTGAATGATCCTTTCAACTTATGAAATAAGTTGTCGTGGTCCGAAATGGGGTGTGATGGCACTTGCCTAACCCACCAAGACAAGTAAGCTAAACCTCCTCAATTCAATAATATAAACCAAAATCAGAAGAGATAAAGTCTAAAAAAGGACAAGCACTAGAATATTAAGTCTAAAAACCATCCCAAGACTAGTATCACATGTACAAACCTCTAATATCGAATGCAATAGAAAATACGTACAAGTCTAAGTCTCACTTGTCAAATAGAACATAAAATAAATAATGACTCTGAGAGTTTTCCAAATAGCAAGCTGCTATCTGACAAATATCTAGGAAGCTCAGTATGAATATATGGAAGCTAACTCAAGTAGAATCGGGCTCAAAACCTACAGACATGTGTAGAAGAAAAAGTGAGTACCAAAACCAATAGGTAGTCAAGAAGAGGAACTAAATAACAAGTAAAGCAAACAGAACAGAATACTCATTCTACACCAATCACATACCACTAAACTACACACTTGCACTCAGAAAAGTTACAGAAATAACAACATATATATATATACACACACACACACTCACATTTTATAGATAGCTAAAAATGTATATCAAAATACTACAATATATCTCATTGTACAACTCTATCACATAACAAATATTTTCAAATAGTTTCAAATAATCAACAAGTATAGCTCAAGTACAATCATCACGTAATCCATTTGCAATGACTGAATCAAATCATAAATACAATATGTAATGGAAATGGTATGAAAACAAAATAATGTAATGGAATGTCAAGTAATCGAGATGCATGTCTTTAAGGATCCAAACTTTGTACGACCTCATTGGAGCTTGAAAATTTGGTTCCAGAAAGTTTTGGATTAAGGTGACACTCAATGGAAGCCCTCATGGTTCTTGTGAGGCTATACGGACCGTGTGAGCCTCCTTGAAGTAGCCCTTGGCCTTATGTGGGTTTGAGGGCCTTTGTGTGGAGTTTTAGACCAAACACTTGGACCCCACATGGTCCGTGTGAGACCATACGGACTGTGTGGTGGACCGTATTGTAGCCTTGGGCTTGAGACTCTATAGTTTTAAGACCAAGTAAAGTGGTACGGCCAAGTATACGGTCCGTACAAGGTGGTATGGTCTGTATGGCCTCCCGTATGGGGTCCGAAGTGAAATTTTTCTAACTATTCACCATCTCGAAACATCATCGTGAAGAATTTTTCTAAGTGAAATGGGACGGAGGACCATACGATCTATGTAGAGTGGTATGGACCATGAAGTCGATCATATGAATGCCTACATTGAATTTTTCTAAGTATGAAATCTTCAATCTCAAGATAAGCTCACTTTTAAGCCCTTAAATCAAGCTTATTTATGTTGTTTAGGGCCATCATGGGTCTCCTACATCAGGCCAAGCTCAAAGGAATTCCATTGGCTAATCTTTTCACAAGAACCGATAGAATGGTCAACTTTAAATGGTCATATATCTTATCACAAAAAGAACTGGGTAGCCCATGACCTGTCAAATTGAAACTCTTTGAATTATCTTTCCAACGCATCCGATTTTACCTCATTTTGAGTTTGGATAAAGAAGTTATGCCCATTTTTACAAAGCCCATCTATGTAGTGTTTTCTGAGATTTGACTAAGTAAGGTCTCATGGGAGGGTACCGTCATAACTTGTACAGGTTATGTGACTTCCTCACAGGACCCCTGACAAGAAATGTTATTTTGCTTCCTTAATGGTTTTTCTTTTAGTAATTGTGGCTTCTCCTAAGGGTGATTTATGACTTCCTATGCTATCCTAAGACCTCCAAATGACCTAAACTCTATTCCTCTTATTCAAATTCATTCCTCACATTTAAAATTCTCTCAAGTCACTCTTAAGAACTCTTGTGAATCTAAGCTTGGGAATCAAGGGAAGGCCCTGTTGACACCCAATTTTTACCCTCCACAGTTTAAATTAATCATCGAGCTTTTAGTTTTAACAATTTAAAATAATAAGCTTTCAAAAATGCAAAAACAAAATATTTTTCAAGTGATTTTTAGGTTTAAATCTTTTAGCTTTAATTACGCTTATATATTGCATATCATATATTTATTTTCGAGTATCAATAGTTAAGTGTTATATTTTCGTGGATTTTTTTTTAAAGTTTCTCAAATGAATTTTATCTTTAATTTACTTTACTTTAATTATTTTAGGATTAATTACCCCGTAGTTAATTTAATTATTTTAAGTCGTTAATATTTAAAAGCTACTTAATTAATCTATATTAATTCGTCTCATGGTCAGATTAATCAATTGATTTCAAATTGGTCATATTTGTAATTTAATTGGTTAATTTTTAAAATTTTTCCTCAACTCACTCTTTCAATTTTAAAACCCAATTCTAATTCTAAACTTAAAACCCAAAACCAATTCCTATTTAACTCTCCAAAAGGCCCAACTCCTAAATTTCCCTATCTTAACTCAATCCTTTAATTCCTAACCACTCGCAGCCCAACTACAATTCCCGACCCGGCCCAGTCGCCTCCTAACATTAATGCTCATCATGCTTTTCTTCCCCTTTCCTTCTTCTCTTTCCCCGCTTCTTCCTCCCCTTTCTTCTTCCTTGTTTGACACCAGAGAGCCAGAGCAAAAACCTGTAAAATCAGGCGGCCATTTTTTGCAAAACGACACCCTTACACCGCGACCCCTCCCCTAACCCTCCTTCATGCTAGAAACCAACAAAAGCAGTCCAGAAAATCAGAAAACCAGTCGGCCAACAGTGGCCTTTTCCGAGCAAAAATAGGTCAAACCTGCAACACGTACTCCCTACTCCCCTTTCCCTTATCCTTTCGTACAGGAATCCATTCAAGGAGTCACTCGACGTGTCTCACATCTAAGCCATCGATTCAAATCGATGGCTGAGATATGAGACTTGTGGAAGGACTCCACTTTGAAATTCAAATTCGACTCGAATTCCCCTCTTTACCCCTTTTTTTCTACTAGTTTTTTGCCCTAATTTTGGGGCTATAAAACCCCCATTTTATTCACTGTTAGAGGGGGTTCTGGAAATTAAAAAAGAGACCCTACAGATGCTTGGCCTCTTTCAACCAATTTTCAAAAGCTAAGTCAGGATTGAAACAAGAAACTTCAGTTTCGGGGTCAAGGAGTTCGTGTACTAGCTTCTTTGTGGTATCAAAGTTCACTTCTCAGTTCGTCGTTGTCCCAGTTCCTGCTCCAAACCAGGTAAATTTTGCTTCAATTCAATTCATTTGAGTTCGTTTTGCTTGTTGGGTCAGTGAATGAATGAGCTCGCTGTTATCCGTTGTACGTTGTTATCAGTTGTATTATTGCTTTAGTTCGCTGAAACAAAATTTTCAATGTTCTTGCTCTCCTCCTGATGTTTTTGGGTGCACTGTTAGCTGATGAACATGTGTGTCATGTTTGTAGTTTGATTTGCTATTGAGATGTCAGTTCATTTGTGTTTGTCCGAATCTGTGATATCGTTTCATATTAGGTGAAGTTGAGGGATCAAACCTTTTTGTTAGAATGTATGCTGTTGAGATTAGAGGTTACTGTATGAGGAAGTGTGATATTACTTTTTCTCCATTGTCTCTTCGTCGTAAAATTAAATGTTGCCAGTATAGTCATGGTAGTTGATTGGTTCCTTTCTAAAGTTACTGGAAAGTGATAGTATGGAATGATTAGCTATCTTTTTTGTTTTAACCTCTTGGTCCCAACTTATTACATGGCTGCCTTCAAATGTCCATGACAACCAAAAAGGCCAACGACTCTTCGAAATGAACAAAGATAATATAAAAGGAAGAGAAACAATTTTTGTCCAAGCACACCCTTTTTGTTATTGCTCCTGCTTATCTTGCAAAGGGGCTATGGAGAGTTATGAGAAAGTAGAAAAGAAAAAATTGGAAAGTATTATATGTATGTGTTGTCTTGTGTGCTGCGTGTGTACGTGCATTTACTATGTTGATGGAAGGTGTGTAATAAGGTGGTGAAGGTGATATTCCTATATGGGTTTTTTATGTTCAATTTTTTTTTAAAAAAAGAGATGAGTATGTGTTAATTCCTAGTTTCAAGTTAACGAAGTTTAAAAGTCGATTCTTAACTCAATGAGTTTTATGTGCTGATTTTTTTTGGGTTTAAAATTGATGGGTCTATGTGTGGCGTTAAGTATAATATGCTAAATTTATGACTTGTTATGTTAAGCGCATTTTCAATTGTAATTTTTCTTAAACTTATCGGATCCCTAATCTACTCTCCTTTGCTCTTTATGCATTTGTTTGAGTCTTTCGGGACTCTTGCCCTGCGTTTCTCGGAGCCATGGGGGCCTAAGCTGGTCTAGGAAATCATGGCAGCCTAAAGAAGCTGCGTTACAGGTTTTTCGTCTCCAAAACGTCACTATATACACTGATATGTGGTGTGTATACTCTACTGATATACTGGCAGAAATAGGCTGAGAAGCCCAATTTGTTTGAGCCCAATTGGAGCAGCAGCAGGCGGACTGAAAGGGCTATGAGGCCCATTTATGGCAATTTATTTTAGTGGACCAACAGGCTAATCCTTGGATTAGGATAGGTTGACAATTTGGGTCTGCTGAGCCCAATCTTATTTATTTATTGTTTTTAGTATATATATTTATTTGTTTGCGATACTTGCTATTTTGATTCTAACTCAAACATCATTTTATAGGTTTTAATCTAATTAATTCCCCAAAGTTGGACCATTTCTGTTAACGTTTCACTTGTCTTTGAATATTTTAGTGTTAAAACCCTTTTTTTCATAAACTAGACTTTATAAATCATCCTTAAAACTTCAATTATTTTCTTTAAAATAACTTATGAATATTTCTCTTCTTTTAGTCACCTGGTCTCATTCACTAATTCCACTAATTAAATAAAATTTGGGTAGAATTTAATATTAGGTTCTTCTTGATTATTTTGAAGTAGTTCAATTTGTTAACATTAATTAAATAAACATGAATAGACTTTAAAACGTTTTATTTTCTTAAATCACTTTTAATATGTCACTTAGATGTCTTTTAGTTATTGATTTAAACTCATTGTTTTTTATTTCCATGTTAGTCGAAATCACCTAATCGTCGGATAACCGCACGTTAGCAGCCATTTCGAGTGCGTAAAAGCTTCTCGAAGTGGAAATGTGAACCCGAACCTTTTCTCTGGATTTTTTTAAAAGATTTTTTCTTTTAGGTCTTTTAAAATGTTTTAAATGGTTTTCTTGATTTTCCCTTTTAAAATCAAGTGGCGACTCTCTAAAATTTTGAAGATTCAATTTTACTTAAATCAATTGAGTAAGAAATCGAATTTTCGAAACCAAAGCCATTTTTCACAATAATAGAAATGGCGACTCTGCTGGGGATTTTAATTAGGTTCTAACCACTAGACTAGGTATTTCGATTAATTTTATTAATTATTTTATTTGAATATTTGTTTGCTTGTATTTTATGTGTTTAACTTTTAACTATTTAAATGTTATATTTTAAGTTTTAATTATTTAAATGTCATATCATGCATAGCATATTCTGCCACTTGGCATTTTTTATTTTTCACTAAAATGACGGTTATGCGGGTCGCAGCCGTTTAATCCAAAATTTCCATCGGGGTACCCTGACGAAATGAGTCGATCTTGCGGGGTCAACGGTCGTTAACTTCCCCAGCTCAAGTTGTCTGCTTGGGTTACCTTTTCATAGTCAAATTAAACCTACTCTTAGTCTAACTAGCATAGAGCGATACCAAAATCCTGTAGGAGCATTGACCTAAGACGACCCGGTACGTAAGGTGTATCGAGTCCATTAGAAAGACCGCCTTGAGTTCATAGTGGCCCCTGGCCCAATTGGACGATCATATTTATGTGTTTAAATTTGAAGGTTGTATATGCCATTTGACGAGCCATTGTCTCCTAGGGTCGGGTATTTTTTTCCATTTTTATAGACAAGTTGTTAAAGACAAAGAAAGACGTTCGGAAATGTTGAGAAGCTCAAGGAAGAAGATTCATTTTTGAGGCTTAGACTAGTATTGTACCCCTGCGTAGGACTGATGATCTGTATCCTCCTTTTCCTATTATGTATCCCTGTTTAAGTTATTCATAAAGGTTGTAATTATTTTTTGGGGCAATGAAACGTTTCAAATAGTGTAATACATCCTTCAAATCGTTAGGCCTACCCTTGGCATAAAGGGTCACATATATGTATTAGGCTGCGTTATACTTCGTTTATGTGTTGAAAATGATATATAGTTTGTTTTATTTGTCTTATTTGACTTGTGTTAAATACATATGTTTTGCCTTGAACATGATTGGTCCATTATTCCATCCCAAAATTTTAGAATACGTTAGACGTATAAACTCAATTCTTTGTCTTTTTTTTTTTTAAAAAAAAGTATTTTTGAGTCCATTGTCGAAACGCCTAAAATCACCATTTATATTCAATTGAGTCATCACTCGAATTCACGGTGACTTTGTTATCCTTGAAAAAATATATTCTATATAAAATAGCTGAAATTATCAAATACTCCCTGAGTTTCAAATCAAATTTTAGAACGTCTTTATGTTTAGTTAAATTTTTCAGAAAGTTAGTTTATAAATATTTTATTTCAGACATAAAATTTTCATTTTTAGTCCGTTAAATAATCAGATTTTTATTTCAGTCCGTCAAATGATCAAATTTTCATTTCAGTCCATTAAATGATCAAATTTTGTCCATTTAGTCATTCTTTTATAATATCTCATTCTTCGAATCTTGGACTAATCCGTTTAGGCAAAACAAATGTTATTGTTGGTCGATTGATTATTATGATTGATTACTATGATTAATGGACTACCTGTTTCACCTTTGAGTTTATTTTTCTCTTTACAGAAGAGAGATTGATTTGTGTTGGTTATCAAACTTGCTCACTTTGCCAAAGAAAAGCTTTTTGAGTATCCAGTGGCAGAACATTCATATTATACACGGTCTAAGGCCAAGAAAATTACTACAAACTCGTCATTTCTTAATGTGAACTACGTTCGACCTGATTTTCCTAAGTGGAATATGTAGGCGGCCTTTATTGGCTTCGGTCACGTTATCTAAAAAATTTCAATCCGCTTTTTATTTTGGAACTACGTTTAACCTGATTCCTATATCAACGGGATACGTAGGTGCCACACCGGCTCGGTCATATGCCTTTAAGATTTTCATTTCTCTTTACAATGGAATCTGGGGCAGAATTTTGAGAGGGTCTCAAAATTCTATTGAAGAAAATTTCCTCCAAGGAGTCAGAGTTAGAAGTTGCAACTGGGCATCTGTCCAAAAAAAACCATTGGAAATTGCAAAAAAAGATAAGACTTCTTCTCTGTTATAAAACTGGGGCAAAATTTTTTAGGAAGGCCCTCAAAAATTATATTAGACCGGCATTTCAAGATGAATTCAGCGTGCAAATCGAATAGTTGAGAAGAATCAAGTTGGCAAGGAAAAACCAAAATAAGTCAGTCTCTCAAAACTAATAATTTTTTTTGGATGCAGGAATTATGGAGTCGCAAAGCATCGTTAGACCCATAGTGGCCTCGTCATGATTCAGATGACTTTTTACTTTTACCCATTTCCTGGATTCATTCTCAGTATTCTATTCATTTTCTATATTCCTAAATATTATTTTATTGCAATTTATAACACATTTTCTTAATTTTACAGGTAAGATAGCCTAGCACAAGGGCCAAGATTACGACATTTTATCCTGATTAATACGACCTGAACAACTTCATTTTCTTTCAATTTATCTTTTGCTATTGTTACTTATTTTAATAAGCTGATTCTGTTACTCCTTAGATTTAAACTCCACAGGTATCGTGATTAGAATTTGAGGCAAATTTCAAAGATTGTCTCATATTTTGAAAGACTCAAGCCGGATGTTCACAAGGAAAGTATATGAGACAATCTGTTAGAGAAGTTCTTATATATGTTAAGGAGTTCTGGCGCCAAGAACTCAATTTAATCATTTATCTATTATTTTTCTAGTCCTTCGTTATTTCAATTATCTCAGTTTTGTTGACTTATTAATTTATTCTTTGAAAGTTCTGATAGCTAAATATTGGAGCGTCACTGCCTTCAGTGTGACACATTATTATTATTGGAGTGTCGCTGCCTTTAGTGCGACACATTATATTATTGGAGCGTCACTGCCTTCAGTGTGACACATTATTTTACTATTGGATCGTCACTGCCTTCAGTGTGACATATTATTTTATTATTGTTGTTGTTATTATTGGATCGTCACCTCCTTCAGCGTGACACGTTACAATCATTATTGGATCGTCACCTCCTTCAGAGTGACATGTTAATTTACTATTGGAGCGTCACTGCCTTCAGTGTGACACGTTAATATATTATTGGAGCATCACTGCCTTCAGTGTGGCACGTTATTATATTATTGGAGCGTCACTGCCTTCAGTGTGACACATTATTGTATTATTGGAGCGTCACTGCCTTCAGTGTGACACGTTATTATTATTGGAGCGTAACTGCCTTTAGTGTGACACGTTAATATATTATTGGAGCGTCACTGCCTTCAGTGTGGCACGTTATTATATTATTAGAGTATCACTGCCTTCAGTGTGACACGTTATTGTATTATTGGAGCGTCACTGCCTTCAGTATGACAAGTTATTATTATTGGAGCATCGCTGCCTTCAGTGTGACATGTTATTTTATTATCGGAACATCACTGCCTTCAGTGTGACATGTTATTATATTATTGGAGCGTCACTGCCTTCATTGTGACACGTTATTGTATTATTGGAGCGTCACCGCCTTCAGTGTGACACGTTATTTTATTATTGGAACGTCACTGCCTTCAATGTGACACATTTACTATTATTATTATTGGATCGTCACCTCCTTCAGCGTGACACGTTAAAGACATTATTGGATCATCACCTCCTTCAGTGTGACATATTAATTTATTATTATTGGAGCGTCACCGCCTTCAATGTGACACATTTACTAAAGTTATTATTGGATCGTTACCTCCTTCAGCGTGACATATTAATTTATATTATTGGAGCGTCACTGCCTTCAATGTGACATATTTATTATCGGATCATCACCTCCTTCAGCATGACACGTTAAAGTTATTATTGGATCGTCACCTCCTTCAGCGTGACATATTAATTTATTATTATTGGAATGTCACTGCCTTCAATGTGATATATTTTTTATCGGATCATCACCTCCTTCAGCGTGACGTGCTGATTTATTATTGGGTAGTCACCTCCTTCAACGTGACATGTTGTATTATTATTAGAGTGTCACTTCCTTCAACGTGACAGTTAAATTATTATTGGAGCATCATCTCCTCCAGCATGACACATCAATCTACTATTGATTCATCATCTCCTTCTAAATGATGCATTAAATCAGGTTTGTACAAGTTGTATTCATATTTATGTTTCATTTACCACTAACAAGTTTTATCTTAGACTTTATCGAGAGCATCCGGAAGGATGAATCCTCAAGCAAACCACAAGTGTGGACATCATCAAATAAGATGCAGCACAACGTGGAACTTGTTCTTAGCAGCAAACTGGGACATAGTCTGAAGCGGGGCATCAAACTCTTCAGACGCGAGCTGAGAAGCGACTACCACCATAATCCAACCATACCCCTATCAGAAGGCATGTGGGTATTTTCTTTGAGTTTGTTAGTTTTTCGCGTTTCGCATCCGGGTGATTTCAATCCCCCTGGAAGCAACATTTCTGATCCGAGTGACAATATACTAAGAGTTTTTGGAAATTATGTCCGTGTGAGTTCTTATTTATGGATGTGAAGAGCTCCACATTCATGGATAAAGGGTCGCAAGCTTCTTTTTCATATTTAATCATTTGTCACTCCTCCCAACCGAAGGTTATCTTAGCATAAGAAGATTTCCTTTTCAACCGATCGAGTCGAACTACAAGCAGTCTGATTCCCATGTTCGAGATATGTAGGCGGTATTGAAAACTCGACTGTACTCCAACCTCCCATATTTCTATTCCATAGCTTTTCGGTCTCTCCATAATTCGACTCCGAAATAGCTTTTGAATTCTTTCATAATCGTGCGGTAAATCTAGCATCTTGAACTACAGGTGGAACCTACATGCTGATGCTCACGATTTCGATAGCCATACCAGTGATTTGGGCGAGATATATCCCATCTAGAACATAGATGGGTAGAGCTAAAAGGATTGAGCCGAATACAACTAAGATTCTATTGCATATATTTTGATCAAGATTTGAAATACAAAATCTAGAAAACTAAACCATTCGGGCCTATCTAAATAGATACTATGTTTACATATGGATCCCTACATCGTTGCCCTCACAGCCCAGGCACAACGACGCAATTATCAGGGGCGCGCTCTACCACTGAGCTAATAGCCCGTCGTGCGAGGGCTGCTTAGAGTTGGACACAGAATTCCTAATTCAAATTGAAATGTACAATGATTCGGGTCAGATCTTGCCCAGGCAAAGGAGCGATCGACACTCGCTCGCAAGAAATAAGGAATGTCAGTCATTGATAATTTTGTCAGCAGCCAATTGATGCTAATTCCTCATCCGCAAATCAGCCCTTCCCGTAGGTTCTTTTCTCAAAGAATAAAGAATGGGAGGAGCTAGTTCAAGATGCTGAACAACAAAGTTTGATTTTGGAAAAACACCATCATTATGGGAATATACACGCGGTAGAAAAATTACGCAACAAAATATTTTCTTTGTGCGTCGGTAAAAAAAAACGGCAACTACCCCGATTGAATTATTTGGGCCCACTTTTTAGTTGGAACTTTAGGCGGTTCTCGAAAAAAGATAGCGTCAGGGTTCCAAACTCAACGATGGCAACTAAACACGAGGGTTGCGCTCGTTGCGGGACTTAACCCAACACCTTACGGCACTGAATTCTCATGTAACCTGAGATATGTAGGAAACCCGAAACCAGGGTCCGGCCATAATTTCCAAAAGTTCGTACCTTTCTTTTAAAGAGATGAAATGGTGGTCGGTCAAAATTGGGTTTGTCAAATTTCTTTGTTCATGGTCTCTTTCATCGATCATATCCAAAGAAAGGGGCAGCTGTTGACACCCAATTTTTACCTCCACAGTTTAAACTAATCATCGAGCTTTTAGTTTTAACAATTTGAAATAATTAGTTTTCACAAAAACGCAAAAACAAAATATTTTTCAAGTGATTTTTAGGTTTAAATCTTTTAGCTTTAATTACACTTATATATTGCATATCATATATTTATTTTCGAGTATCTATAGTTAAGTGTTATATTTTCGTGGATTTTTTTTAAAGTTTCTCAAATGAATTTACTTTACTTTACTTTACTTTACTTATTTTTAAAGTTTCTCAAATAATTACTTTACTTTACTTATTTTAGGATTAATTACCCCGTAGTTAATTTAATTATTTTAAGTCGTTAATATTTAAAAGCTCCTTAATTAATCTATATTAATTTGTCTCGTGGTCAAATTAATCAATTGATTTCAAATTGGTCATATTTGTAATTTAAATGGTTAATTTTTAAATTTTTTCCTCAACTCACTTTTTCAATTTTAAAACCCAATTCTAATTCTAAACTAAAAACCCAAAACAAATTCCTACTTGACTCCCCAAAAGGCCCAACTCCTAACTTTCCCTAACCCAACCCAATTCTTTAATTCCTAACCACTCGCAGCCCAACTCCAATTCCCGACCCGGCCCAGTCGCCTCCTAACATTAATGCTCATCACGCTTTTCTTCCCCTTTCCTTCTTATCTTTCCCCGCTTCTTCCTCCCCTTTCTTCTTCCCCGTTTGACACCAGAGAGCCAAACCAAAAACCAGTAAAATCAGGCGACCATTTTTGGAAAAATGACACCCTTACACCGCGACCCCTCCCCTAACCCTCCTTCACGCTAGAAACCAACAAAAGTAGTCCAGAAAATCAGAAAACCAGTCGGCCAACAGTGGCCTTTTCCGAGCAAAAACAGGTCAAACCTGCAACATGTACTCCCCTTTCCCTTATCCTTTAGTTCAAGGAGTCACTCGACGTGTCTCATATCTAAGTCGTCGATTCAAATCGATGGCTGAGGTGTGAGACTTGTGGAAGGACTCCATTTTGAAATTCAAATTCGACTCGAATTCCCCTCTTTACCCCTGTTTTTCTACCCATTTTTTGCCCTAATTTTAGGGCTATAAAACCCCTATTTTGTTCACTGTTAGAGGGGGTTCTGGAAATTAAAAAAGAGACCCTACAGATGCTTGGCCTCTTTCAACCAATTTTCAAAAGCTAAGTCAGGATTGAAACCAGAAACTTCAGTTTCGGAGTCATGGAGTTCGTATACTAGCTTCTTTATGGTATCAAAGTTCACTTCTCAGTTCGTCGTTGTCCTAGTTCCTGCTCCAAACCAGGTAAATTCGCTTCGATTCAATTCATTCGAGTTTGTTCGTTTTGCTTGTTGGGTCAGTGAATGAATGAGCTCGCAGTTATCCGTTGTACGTTGTTATCAGTTGTATTGTTGCTTTAGTTTGTTGTAACAAAATCTTCCATGTTCTTGCTCTCCTCCTGATGTTTTTGGGTGCATTATTAGCTGATGAACATGTGTGTCATGTTTGTAGTTTGGTTTGCTATTGAGATGTCAGTTCATTTTTGTTTGTCCAAATCTGTGATATTGTTTCATATTAGGTGAAGCTGAGGGATCAAACCTTTTTGTTAGAATGTATGCTGTTGAGATTAGAGGTTACTGTATGAGGAAGTGTGATATTACTTTTTCTCCGTTGTCTCTTCGTCGTAAAAATTAAATGTTGCCATTATAGTCATGGTAGTTGATTGGTTCCTTTCTAAAGTTACTGGGAAGTGATAGTATGGAATGATTAGCTATCTTTTTTGTTTTAACCTCTTGGTCCCAACTCATTACATGGTTGCCTTCAAATGTCCATGACAACCAAAAAGACCAACGACTCTTCGAAATGAACAAAGATAATACAAAAGGAAGAGAAACAATTTTTGTCCAAGCACACCCTTTGTGTTGCTGCTGCTGCTTATCTTGCAAAGGGGCTATGGAGAGTTATGAGAAAGTAGAAAAGAAAAAATTGGAAAGTATTATATGTATGTGTTTTCTTGTGTGCTGCGTGTGTACGTGCATTTACTATGTTGATGGAAGGTGTGTAATGAGGTGGTGAAGGTGATATTTCTATATGGGTTTTTTATGTTCATTTTTTAAAAAAAAATAGATGAGTATATGTTAATTCCTAGTTTCAAGTTAACGAAGTTTAAAAGTCGATTCTTAACTCAATGAGTTTTATGTGTTGATTTTTTTTTGGGTTTAAAATTGATGGGTCTATGTGTGGCGTTAAATATAATATGCTAAATTTATGACTTGTTATGTTAAGCGCATTTTCAATTGTAATTTTTCTTAAACTTATCGGATCCCTAATCTACTCTCTTTTGCTCTTTATGCATTTGTTTGAGTGTTTCGGGGCTCTTGCTCTGCGTTTCTCGGAGCCATGGGGGCCTAAGCTGGTCTAGGAAATCATGGCAGCCTAAAGAAGCCGCGTTACAGGTTTTTCGTCTCCAAAACGTCACTATATACACTGATATGTAGTGTGTATACTCTACTGATATACTGGCAGAAATAGTCGGAGAAGCCCAATTTGTTTGAGCCCAATTGCAGCAGCAGCAGGCGGGCTGAAAGGGCTATGAGGCCCATTCATGGCAAATTAATTTAGTGGACCAGCAGGCCTAATTTTTGGATTAGGACAGATTGACAATTTGGGCCTGCTGAGTCCAATCTTATTTATTTATTGTTTTTAGTATATATATTTATTTTTTGTGATACTTGCTATTTTGTTTCTAATTCGAACATCATTTTATAGGTTTTAATCTAATTAATTCCCCAAAGTTGGACCATTTATGTTAACATTTCACTTGTCTTTGAATATTTTAGTGTTAAAACTCCTTTTTTTCATAAAATAGACTTTATAAATCATCTTTAAAACTTCAATTATTTTCTTTAAAATAACTTATGACTATTTCTCTTCTTTTAGTCACCTGGTCTCATTCACTAATTCCGCTAATTAAATAAAATTTGGGTAGAATTTAATATTAGGTTCTTCTTGATTATTTTGAAGTAGTTCAATTTGTTAACATTAATTAAATAAACATGAATAGACTTTAAAACGTTTTATTTTCTTAAATCACTTTTAATATGTCACTTAGATGTCTTTTAGTTATTGATTTAAACTCATTGTTTTTTATTTCCAAGTTAGTTGAAATCACCTAATCGTCGGATAACCGCATGTTAGCGGCCATTTCGAGTGCGTAAAAGGTTCTCGAAGTAGAAATGTGAACTCGAACCTTTTCTCTGGATTTTTTTTAAAAGATTTTTTCTGTTAAGTCTTTTAAAATGTTTTAAATGGTTTTCTTGATTTTCCCTTTTAAAATCAAGTGGTGACTCTCTAAAATTTTGAAGATTCAATTTTACTTAAATCAATTGAGTAAGAAATCGAATTTTCGAAACCAAAGCCATTTTTCGCAATAACAGGCCCACCATTTTTCGCAATAACAGGCCCATTCTTCTTCAAATTTCTTCTTGAATCTTCTTCATTAGCTAAGGTATGTGGAATTTGAAAATTATTATTCATTAAGTTCAATTAAAGTGTGGGCTATGCTTTTTTGATGGTTTTAAGTTGATTTAATCCCTAATATGAAGAATTGCATTGAAGTTATGAAGTTATGAATGTGCATGTCCCCTTTAAAGCTTGATTTGTGCATGGGTAACCTACTTTATGATTTAAATGTGAATTTTACTTGTGTCTTTACTTGAGTTTCACAATGTATTGTTGATTTAAGTTTGAATCTAAATTACTCATGATATTCTCACCTCATTCATGGCATATGCATTCATGACCATTGATTTTTATGAAAATTATGAAGTTGGTTAAGCCCAATTATGTTCATGTGCATGATTTTGATAAGATATTTGTTATGATAAGAATGTGATCACATAAATGTCTATTACTATTGGATTTTTAATCATATTCGGTGCTTGCACCATATTGTTCAATGAATGAGTTAATCCTATGCATGAGAAACATGCTATTGAACTATGATTTGGATTTTTTAGCCCATGAATGACTGATTATGAGGAATGTTTGCCTTTAAACCTGAATTTTGCATTGAAATGATTTGAAATGACTATTGACTCTTTTGATAGCATGTATAAGTATAAGTATTCTTGTGAGATGACGACTTAGCATAGAATGTATTGGGGGCATCAGGGTTATCCCCAAGGGTCTTCTTCCTTTCCTTGAACTATGTTGCAGCATAGGAATTGTAGCCATCATCGAAATAACCGGGTCGTAAGGGATGATTATTTATTTATTGATATCAAAATGACAACTCATAAGGAAGGTGGTCATCACACCAAAATGACTGGGTCGTAAGGTGTGGTGTAGATTACCTTTGGTAAGTAATCTTCTCTTACCCAATGGGAGGTCAACATCGTTCAAATTCATGTAATAGCTCGCATGAGTTTGAGATGTCGGTTATGGTCTCATCCCCACTATATATGAGTATTATGGCATTTCATTTATCTTGGATTTTATGGCATATTGTTATACTACTCTTCTTTGGATATATATTTCCATCTATATATGTGCCCTTGTCATCTAATATTGAGTGTAGGTTTGATAAGTCATATGCATTGCATGCTTGCATACTTCGTACATTCAAAGGTAGTAACACATACTTTTTTCCTATGTGATCTAATCATGTAGGGATCGAAGACTACATTTATCATCCATTTGACAACTAGATCGGATTTTAGACATTTTTTGTGGTGAGTCCTATCTTCCAAGGACAAGCCATCATTCTTCTACCTATGGTGCATTTTTTATGTCATTTACATTTGAAGGCAAGGCCAGGGTATGTCTTGACCCCCGTCCTATCTTATGACTAGAGGCATTGTTGGAAATCTTGTCATCTCCTTTACGTTTATATGCTAAGTGTTGTGTTCGGAGATTATGCTAATGGATTTGGCTACCTATCGGATATTGTCATGTGGATTGGTTATGAGTATTATGATATGTTGATAAGTTATGATGTGAAGGATTATAAGTGCCAAATTGTCCCCATAGAGTGAGCGATACTTACCCGCCCCTTAGTATTTATGTGCTACATGATATGTAAATCCATGATACTCATGTTCCTTATGACATCTCCATAGTGTAAGTCCTACTTTCCCATCTCTTATAACTATGTGTTTATTATTCGTATACGCTTCCAAAATGATGATGTGAATATGGATACTTGAGTCTTGTTTAGGAACTCTCGGGTTTCTATTCGCTATGTCACTCCTAGACCCTAGGTCCAGGTCGTGATAGAGATGGTATCAGAGCACAAGGTTCATAAATGGTCCTCGGAGTCAAACATGTCGCATCAAATAGAGTCTTATTCATAGGTGTGAAGTACATAACATCTATGTGTAAGAGGCTACAAAGCATTTTAGGAAATGTTTCACGTTTTTGTGATTCATATCGTACCATGAAGCATGTCTTAAGATTTCCTATCTTAATCCCTCCCTAATGAATAGGGAGATTTACTTTGGGTTAGTAATGCAATCTAGGCAAGAAAGATGTTGTAGCTAACCTTGTAGATAAGGTCAAAAGGGAGTTGGTGGAGGATGTGCACTGTGTGACAAGCTTGCTCCTTTGGATTTTCGAAGTTTTCTTGGGCTGGCTGGTTATTATAGAAGGTTTGTTGAAGGTTTCTCATCTATTACATCTCCATTGAATAAGTTGACTCAAAAGAAGGCCAAGTTTGTTTGGTTAGATGAATGTGAAAAGAGTTTCAGACTTTGAAAGATCTGCTTACATCGGCTCCTATTTTGACTCTACTGGATGGCTTATATGGGTTTGTGGTATATAGCGGTGGTTCTCGGATTGGGTTGAGTTGTGCACTTATGCAACATGGTAAGGTGATAGCTTATGCGTTAAGGAAATTGAAGGTGCATGAGCATAATTACCCGACTCGGGATCTTGAGTTAGCGGCGGTGATGTTTGCCTTGAAGATTTGAGACACTATTTGTATGGGGTGCATGTTTATGTTTTTCACCGACCACAAGAGTTTGGAATATGTCTTCACTCTAAGGGATCTTAACTTGAGACAAGGATATGGTTGGAACTCCTTAAGGATTATGACATGAGTGGGCAATATCATCCTGGCAAGGCAAATGTTGTAGCTGAAGCTCTTAGTAGGTTATCTATGGGAAGAGTGGCTCGTGTAGATGAAGGGAAGAAAGGGCTGGCAAAAGATGTCCACCGTTTGGCTATATTTGGTGTTAGGTTGGCCGAATCTAATTATGGTGGTATTCATGTTCAAAATGGGGCCAAATCTTCTGGTGGTTGTTGATGTTGAGGCTAAGCAAGATCTAGATCCATCATTGGTTGAGTTGAAGAAGTTGGTTGTCGAAAAGAAGATAGAGGTCTTCTCCCAAGGGGAAGATGGTGTGCTTCAGTGTCAAGATCAGTTATGTGTTCTGGATATGGATGATCCTAGGAGGATGATCATGAGTGAAGCAATAACTCTCATTATTCTATTCACTCGGGATTTACTAAGATATATTGTGATTCAAGGAAAGTATATTGGTGGCATGGTACAAAGAAAGACATAACCAAGTTTGTATCTGGATGCCCTAATTGTCAGCAAGTGAAGGTAGAGCACCAAAGGCCCAGTGGTTTGACTCGACATATTGAAATTCCTACTTGGAAGTGGGTATATGGAACATGGATTTGGTCGTTGGTTTGCCTCAGACCTAAAGGCAACTTGACTCAACTAGGATATTGTTGACCAGATGACTAAGTCGACTCATTTCTTACCTGTCAAAACTACCTTTAGTGCCGAAGGTCATGCAAGGTTATACATCCAAGGGTTGATGAGTTTGCATGGTGTACCTAGGTCTGTCATATCGGATCGTGGCTTCCAATTTATTTCTCACTTTTGGAGGTCGTTTCAAAGAGGACTTGGTAATAAGGTGAAGTTGATTAGGGAGAGGTTGAAGACATCCCAAAGTCTCAAAAAGTCCTATTTGAATGTTAGAAAGAGGAATCGTGAGTTTCATGTTGGTGATTGGGTGTATGTGAAAGCCTCACCTATGAAGGGTGTAATGCATTTTGGAAAGAAGGGAAAGTTAAGTCCCTAGTATGTAGGTCCTTATGAGATTATTGGGCGGATTAGGAATGTAGATTCTAGGTTGGATTTTCCTCCTTATTTAAGTTCTATTCACCAGATTTTCCATGTGTGTATGTTGAGGAAGTTGGTTGGTCATCCTAGTGTTATTGTGCCTTTGGAAGCTATTGGGTTAAGGAGAACTTTTCTTATGAAAAAGTTGAGGTTTTGGATATACAGGTGAAGCGGCTTCATGATGAGGATGTGGCTTCGATTAAGGCTCTTTGGAGAAATCAACATGTGGAGAATGCTACTTGGGAGGTGGAGTTGGACATGATGAAACGATATCTCCATCTTTTCCAATCTACTCAAGCCTAAGCTATTAGATTCTTCCTTTTACAAGTGGTCCTAATTCTTTCACTCTTGAGTTTCATGACATGACATGCATACATAGGCACAAAAATGACTTTAAAGAAGTTTTAGATGATTTAAATACATTTTGATACGAGTTTTAATGACTTTATGATTTTCAAGTGATGAAATATGCATTGTACATTGTACTTGAATGCTACATATTCTAAGTCAAGCCTTTCAAGTGTGGTTCTAGCACATTCGAGGACAAATGCTCCCAAGGGGGAGATGATCTAAGGACCCGGACTTTGTACGACCTCATTGAAGCTTGGAAATTTGGTTCCAAAAGGTTTTTGACCAAGGTGACACTCCATGGAAGGCCTCACGGTCCGTGTTAGGCTATATAGACTATGTGGAGCCTGCTTGAAGTGGCTCATGGCCTTAGGTTGGGTGTGAGAACCTTCGTGTTGAGTTTCAGACCAAGGCATATCACACTTGGACCCCACATGTGCCATGTGATACCATGTAGATCATGTGGTGGACAGTATGGTAACCTTGGGCTTGATACTCTATAGTTTTAAGCCCAAGTAAAGTGGTACGGCCAAGTATAGAGTCCATATGGCCTCCTGTATGGGTTCTGGAGTGAAATTTTTCTACATATTGGATCACCTTCTTGGAACATCATCGTGAAGATTCATTCTAAGTGAAATGGTACGGAGGAATCATATGGTTTGTGTGGAGTGGTACGGACAGTGAAATCGACCGTAGGGATACCTATGTTGAATTTTTCTAAGTATGGAATCATCAAGCTTAAGTTAAGTTCACTTTCAAGCCCTCAAATCAATCTTATTTATGTTTTTTAGGGCTATCATAGGTCTCCTACATCAACCTAAGCTCAAAGGAATTCCACTGGCTAAGCTTTCACAAGAACCGATAGAAGGGAAAACTTTAAATGATTATATTTTTTATCACAAAATGAACTGGGTGGCCCACAACCTGTCAAATTGAAGATCTTTGAATTAATTTTCCAACTCATCCAGTTTCATCTCATTTCGAGTTTGGATCAAGAAGTTATGCCTATTTTTGTAAAGCCCATTTGTGCAGTATTTTCTTAGATTTGACTAAGTGAGGTCTCATGGGAAGGTTGTACGGAATGTGATAACTTGTACGGGCCGTGAGACGTCCTCACGGGACCCTTGGCAAGAAATGTTATTTTGCTTTATTAATGGTTTTTTTTTGTAATTGTGAATTCTCCTAAGGGTCTTTTATGACTTCCTATGCTATCCTAAGAACTCAAAATAACCTAAACTCTATACGTCTCATTCAAATTCATTACACACATTTAAAATTCGCTCAAGTCACTCTTAAGAACTCTCGCAAAGAACTCTTGTGAATCTAAGCTTGGGAATCAAGGGAAGGCTCATTCTTCTTCAAATTTCTTCTTGAATCTTCTTCATTGGCTAAGGTATGTGGGATTCATTCTTGGTCCCTTTCAACCAAGAAGACCCAAACTCTTTTCAATTGATTTTCATGGAATTTCGCTTACTTTAAATATGGATTTTAAATATTATTGTTTAATAAATTCAATTAAAGTGTGGTCTATGCTTTATTGATGGTTATAAGTTGATCTAAGCCCTAGTATGAAGAATCATATTAAAGTTATGAAGTTATGAATATGCATGTCCCCTTTAAAGCTTCATTTGTGCATGAGTAATCTCTATTATGATTTGAATGTGAATTCTACTAATGTCTTTACTTGAATTTCACAATTTATTATTGATTTAAGTTTGAATCTCAATTACCCATGTTATATTTAACTCATTCATAGCATATGCATTCATGAGCATTGAGTTTTATAAAAATTATGAAGTGGGTTAAGGCCAATTATGTTCATGTATATGACTTTGATAAGATACTAGTTATAACAAGAATGTGATCACATAATTGTCTATTGGTATTGACTCTTTGAGCATATTGAGTGCTTGCATCATATTATTTAATAAATGAGCTAATCCTATGCATGAAAAACATGATATTGAACTATAATTTGGCTTTTTTAGCCCATGAATAAGTGATTATGAGGAATGTTTGGCTTTTAAGCCTAATTATGCATTGAAATGATTTAAAATGACTATTGTCTCTTTTGAAAACATTGATATATATAAGTATTCTAGTATGATGATGACTTAGCACCAAATGGATTAGGGGCGTCAGGGCTTTCCATAAGGGTCCTCTCCTTTTTCTTGAACTATGTGCCAGCATAAGAATGGTAGCTATCACTGAAATGACCAGGTCGTAAGGGATGGTTATTCATTTATTGATATGATATGACATTAGAAATCCTTCCGAAATCACTGGGTCATAAGGAAGGTGGCCAACACACAAAAATTATTGGGTCGCAAGATGTGGTGTGAATTACCTTTGGCAAGTAATTTTCTCTCACCCGATGGGAGGTCCACATCGGCTGAATTCATGTAGTAGCTCGCATGTGTTTGAGATGTCAGTTATGGTCCCATCCCTACTCTATATGAGCATTATGGCACTTCATGCATCATGGATTTCATGGCATATTGTTATACTACTCTTCTTTGGATATATATTTCCTTCTATATATGCGCCCTTGTCATCTAACATTGAATGTAGGTTTGATAAGTCATACACATTGCATGCTCGCATACTTCGTACATTCAAACGTACTAACACATACTTTTTGCCTACACGATCTAATCATGTAGGGATCAAAAACTACCTTCATCCACTGTTTGACAGCTAGATCGGATTTGAGATATTTGTTGTGGGGAGTCATATCTTCCAAGGACAAGCCATCATTCCTTTACCTATGGTGCTTTGTTTATGTTATTTACATTTTAGGGTGAGCCCAGAGTATGTCTTGGCCCTCGTCCTATTTATTGACTAGAGGCATTGTTGGACATCTTGTAAACTCCTTTACGTTTATATGCTAAGTGTTATATTTGGTTATTATGGTAATAGATTTTGCTACCTATCAGATATTTTTATGTGGATTGGTTATGAGTATTATGATATGTTGATATGTTATGATGTGAAGGATCCTAAGTCCCGAATTGCCCCCATAGAGTGAGTCACACATACCCGCCCCTTAGTATTTATGTGCTATGTGCAATGTGAATCCACGATACTCCTTTTCCCTTTGACATCCCCATTGCGTTAGTCCTACTTTCCCGTCACTTAGAACTATGTTCTTACTATTCGTATACACTTCCAAACCGATGATGTGAATATGGATACTTGGGGCTTGTTTGGGGACACTAGGGTTCCCATTCGTCATGTCGCTCCTAGACCCTAGGTCCAGGTCCTAATAATCTTTGTCCTACGATACACATCCGTTGATATAATCAGTTTGAAACCTATCGGGGACATATTTATCCATGTACCCCCCCTTGGTGATTAGTATCGATCTCAGTGTTTCAATATCTTATATCAGTGTCTCCCACTACGGACCTCTAGCCCAATCCTTATTTCTTTTTCAATGTTTTCTGCCATACGTATGGCCCGATCTCTATTTCTCATTAGTGGTACACGTCACAATGCACATCAAGAACATATATAAATGATGCAATGATGATGAGAGAAAATAAGAGTCCACTACGTAATAAATACATCATCTCAAGTCAAATATTACAATCTATAAGGCATAATAATGGGTCCGTTTCAAGCCTATATAATCAATCTTTCTAACCCACAAGTGAAACTCAACCACAGTATTTTCAATTACAACAATAAGTCAAAATAACACTATTCATAATCCACATTCTTATATCATAAGGGATTGTCAATATCGCAACACAAGTTAATAATTATCAATCTCGGTAATTCACTTTCAAGCCATAGATAAAATTCACAAGGTATCAATTACAACTCAAGCAACCACACATATCTGATCATCTCAAGCCATAAATAAAGGAAACATAATGTTCATATGAGCTTGACAAGATTTAGAATTCTACTTGTCTCAACTAGTAGCCAAATCAAGCAATAGCTAAAGCTTTTTCTCTTGAGTTCACACTCAAAACGTCACAATCTAATCAAATATAGTATCATGATCACATAACAAATCTAATGACACTAAAATCAATCAATTCAGGTGAAAAGGGGAAAATGGTCAAAAAACCTATGGCCGAAAAAAATAGCAAGAATCCAAAAATTTATACATGAAAATATTCTCCTCGTAATAAGGATTTCCACAGTAAAAATCAATTCAAAATATGGAGTTGAAATAGACTCAAAATCCTAATTTTTAAATCAAATGTTCCATATGTTAAAAACCCTAAATTCTCCCATTAAAAATCTTCAATTTCAAATCAAAATCATAAATTAATTAATGGGAATTGAAGAAATTGAGTAGAAATTAATTACCCAAAAGTCTTGACACGAAAAATCTAGAAACAATCACCTAAATCCGAGTTTGGAAGTGTAAAAATGGAGGAAAATAATAAAACCCATCATTAAAGGCGATTTACTATTTTGGGGAACTCTCGTGCTCCATGAGCGTGGAGGGTTAGGCATTTTAACACTCCACAAACACGGAGAGGCTTCCATGAACGCGGTGGCCAAGATATCTAGTACTCCGTGAACGCCGATCCTCTCCCGCGAACACAGAGGTCTCACTAGTCTGACCTCCGTGAATGTAGAGATTGGGGCACGAACACGGAGAACAAGTCCTCCTGCACCAAATACAGCAAAACTAGCGAAAACACAACTCAGTCAAGTCACGAAATGGACTCTCATGATTCATTTGGGACCCCGTGAACACAAACCAAGCATAAAACTCTACCAAAAACGACCTTCCAGACTCAATGGAATTGTCAGAATTTGAATTCAGAACCTCTTTGGTCAAAACCTGAGCAAGACCGTTAAAACTAGTTTAGGCCTCAGATACTCCAAATATTCTCGAAATCTCTAAAAATTACAACAAAGCCATATTTTGCATTACTTTCATCACCCAAATCCATTGGAATTGATGAAATTTCGATTTGACCTCCCGAACTTCGAATGTTGACCAAAGTCAAACCTATGGCCCAAAATAGATTAAAAATACAACATTGGGTCCAAAATCTTTTTTTAAAATTCTAAATCTAGTTCTGCAAGTTCTCCTAGACTAGAATCTGCATTTCGGAGCTAATGGAATCAACAAAAACAAATTCTGATACTCAAAACTCAAAATTTCTTACCTTAAGCCTTTAAAAACATCTTTATTTTGCAAAACTCTAGCTTCTTACAAGATTTTCGAAATCCGACTTTTCAACTCAACCAAAAATGACTTAAGCAACTTCCTAGAAGGGTAAAATAGTAGTTTAGTTGAAATTCCCCAAAATTGACCTTCAGGATCATTACATCATCCACCACTAAAAATAATATTCATCCTCGAACATAAGGCAAGGAAACATAGCTAATGTCTAAAAAAGGTGAGGATATTGGCCTGCATATCAGACTCTGTCTCCTAAGTCGCCTCACTCATCGGCCTGTGGCGCCACTGAACCTTCACTGAAGCTTTCTCTTTTGTTGTCAACTTCCTAACCTGTTTGTCCAAAATAGTCAAAGGCTCCTACTTATAGGTCAAATTTGGACTCAACTCTATTGAATCGAGGGACAACACATGAGAATCATCAAGAACATAGAGTTGTAACATAGACACATGAAACAAATGATGAACTGAGGACAAACTAGGTGTCAAGGCAATTCTATAGGCCACCTCTATAACACATTCAAGAATCTCAAAAGGGCCAATGTACTTCAGCCTAAGCTTTTCCTTCTTCCCAAAGTGAATAATACCCTTCATGGAACAAATCCTCAACAAATCCCGATCTCCCTCCATGAACTCCAATGGTTAGACCCTCCTATCAGCTTAACTCATCTGATGACTCTGGGCTATCAGCAATCTACTCTGAATCAAACAAAGATGCTCTATGGCATGTCTAAGGAAATCAGTACAAAGGCTATCAATTGCAACAAAACCAAACCAACCCATGGGTAATCTACACCTTTGCCCATATAGTGCCTTAAAAGGGGCACCTGGATGCTAGAATGATAACTATTATTGTAAGAAAACTCCGTCAATGGAAAATGTTGACCCCCACCTAGCCCAAAAATCAACAACACAAGCTCTAAGCATATCCTCAAACACCTAAATAGTCCTCTCAGACTGAACATTTATCTGGGGATGAAAAGTTATAGTCAAATCTAGTCTAGTACCCTAGTCATGCTGCAACGCCTTCAAGAAATGAGATGTAAACAACAAGCCACGATCTAATAAAATGAACACCAGGACCCTGTGAAGTCTCACTATCTAACAGATGTAAAGCTTTGCTATGAACTTTACCGTGATAGGAATATATGACTGAACTTGGTCAATCGGTCCACGACCAACCGAATAGAGTCAAACCCTCTACTCGTATGAGGTAAGCCAACAACGAAGTCCATGGTGATGCATTCCCATTTTCACTCAAAAATGGGCATCCTCTAAAGCTCTCCACCTGGCATCTAGTCCTCACATTTGACCTACTTACATGTCAAGAACCTAGCCACGAACTCTAAAATGTCCCTCTTCATGTCGCACCACCAGTAATGCTAGTTCAACATCATGGTATATCTTCGATGTCCCCAGATGAATGGAATATCTAGCACAATGAGCCCCCTATAGGATCAATATGATCAAATCATCTACCTTAGGCACACAAATCCTACCTATAATCGGCAGTACATCCTTAGATTCAAGCTTGACTTTCTTAGCCTCCCCTCAAACCACCTTGTCATGAATCAGGCATAGCCTCTCATCCTCAAATTGGCGGCTCCTAATCTGATCCATCAAAGAAGAACTAGCCACCATATAAGCAACCACACTACTATCCTCCAAAATCTACAATCTCACTAGCCTATTAGCTCCCTCTGAACATCCCTAGCTAAAGGTCTTTCCTCAACCCAAATGGCCACGAGAATCCCCATACTAGAAGCCTTCTTTCTCAAAGCATCTTCCACCACGTTGACCTTACCCGGGTGATATAGGATAGTCACATCATAATCCTTTAAAAGCTCAATCCACCTTCTCTCTGTCAAGTTCAAGTCCTTTTGACTAAATATATATTTTAGACTATGATGATTGGTGAAGATGTCATAGTGAACACCATAAATATAGTTTCTCCACAGCTTCAACACAAACACAACCGCTGCCAACTCTAAGTCATTGGTAGGATAGCTCTTCTTATGAGTCTTCAATTGTCAAGAGGCATAGGCTATTACTTTCCCCTTTTACATCAATCAAGACTCCACCCAAACCAACTCCGGATGCATTACAATACATTGTGAACCCAACACCCTCCTCTAGCAAAGTCAATACATAGGCATTGGTCAACAATAACTTAAGCTTTTGGAAGCTCTCCTCACACTCATCTAACCAATGGAATAGAACATTTTTATAATTGAGCCTTGTAATTGGAGCTATTATAGAAAATAAACCCTGCACAAATCTCCTATAATAAACCCATTAAACTCTGGATCTCTATAATCGAAGTATGTCTAATCCTACCTTAAACCACCTCAATCTTCACTAGATCAACCCGAATACCCTCTGTAAATACAATATGACTCGGGAATTCCACTGAACTCAACCAAAACTCACATTTGGAGAACTTAGCATACAACCTCTCCTTACTAAGCCAATAAAGCACAATCCTCAAGTGCTACTCATGATCCTCCTTGGTCTTGGAGTAGACCAATGTATCATCGATAAAGACAATAACAAATGAATCCAGAAATGGATGGAATACACAATTCATCAACTCCATAAAGGCGGCCAAGGCATTAGAAGGTCCAAATGACATCACAAGAAACTCATAGTGCCCATACCTCATCCAGCAAGCTGTCTTAGGAATGTCAGAAACCCTAATCCTTAACTAATGATACTTGGATCTCAAATCAATCTTAGAAAATATGAATGCACTATTAATCTGATCAAATTGGTCATCGATCCTAGGAAAAGGATACTTGTTCTTAATTTTCACCTTGTTCAGCTGCCTATAATAAATGCACATTCTCATAAAGCCATCCCTGTTTTAGATAGGGGCACCCCAAGGTGATACACAAGGTCATATGAATCGTTTACTCAACAGATCTTAGAGTTGCTTCTTTAACTCAACTAAGGCCATATGGTAGGGTGGAATAGGAATGGGCTTGGTGTCTGGCTCGAGAACAATAGCAAAGTCAATATCCCTATCAGGAGGAAATCCTGGAAGATCAGTAAGGAACACATCAATAAACTCTTAGACAATAGGAATAAACTCTATTGGTGGTGGCTCAACATCTGTATCACGAATAAAGGCTAGATAAGCAAGATAACCCCAATCCACTAACTTTCAGGCCTGAATAAAAGAGATAACCCTGCTAGAATTGGAACCACTTGAACCCCACCATATGATACTCGATCTCCATGGAATAGCTAGAGTCACGGTCTTAGCATAATAATCAAGGATAGCCCGATAAGGAGAAAGCTGATCCATCCCTGAAATCATATCAAAATGAATCATGTCAAGCATAAACATATCAACCCAAGTACAATAGCCATCTAGGGAGATAAGATAGGATCAGTACACCTGATCCACCACTAAGGGATGACCTACTTGGGTCGTAACATGGACACTCACAGATATAACATCATACGGTAACTCAAATTCCTAAGAGAAGTATGTTGACACATATGAATAAGTGGAGCTAGGGTCAAATAACACAGTTACAAGGCGATAGAAAATTGAAATAATACCATTGATGATTGCATCTAATGCCTCGGCCTTGGGCCTCACAGGAAAAGCATAGAAATGTCCACCTCTACGCACATTTGTCTGAATAGGATCTCTACCACCTTGCTGCCCCACTATATCACATGTACCCCTACTTGGAGTACGTCCACGTTTGTCGAGTTGACCTCTGCCATGACCCCTAATCTGAGGTGCTAAATCTCTAATTGGAGTTCCCTGGTCTCTAATCGGCGCCGCTGAATAAGAGCGGTATGGCCCCGCATGAGTCTAGTGGGGGAAAATTTGAACATACAATTTGGAGATCCATACCCATAGCAAGATATTGAGTAAGAAGAGGACTGAGAAGGGGGAGGGGGACACTATAGCCACCCTGACCCATGGGCCTCTACGAAGAGCTAGACGACCCTTGACTATGATCACAAGGTCCACGAGGGCCCTGACCACCCTAGAAAGTAGGCAACAATGCATGAACTGGTCCTCTATGCTATGGAGCACCACCTCCTCTATTGAAGCTCTACCTCTGGATGAAGTGCTAATGAAATAACTCGAAGACTAGCCCCTCTTGGGGATTCCAAACCCCTCTCTCAATAATAATTCCGCCTCCTTAGCCGTACGAACTATAGTATGAAAGGAAGCACCCTCCCATAAGGATCTAAATATATATGAGCAGATAAAGAATGCCAATTCCTTCATGGATCTACAAACTCTCTCTGACTCAATAGGATCAGTGACAATGCATGTCGAGACAATATATAAAATCTTGCCTCATACACAACTACGATCATGCAATCTTAGGTCAAGGTCTCAAATCTAGTCCGGATCACCTCTCTAACACTACAAGGAATGAAACTCTCCTGAAAAGCCTCTAAAAACACCTCCTACTTAACTGGTGGGGATCCTGCTAGCCTGGAATGCATATAAGACCGCAACCAGTCCCGAGTCGATCCTCTTAACTGTAAAGCAACAAATATGACTCCATGCGAATCCACTAGGTCCATGACCACCAACATTTTGTAACTCAATGTGAGTAGCTCATAAGCATCCTCTCCCTTACCACCTTGAAACTAGGTGGTTTCATCTTCTAAAATCTCCCGTAGCTATATTGATCATCGGCTGCCAATACCGGCTCATGAGCAACCTTTTTTGAAGGAACCATCTGAGCTGGTGTATCAACTGACACACGCTAAGGCATATAAGTTGCCTGGCCTACCGAAGACAAATGGTTTGCCACATAATCATCAAAGTCCTATGGCTACTCCGGCACCTGAAGAAGGGGAACCTCAACCTTAGCTGGTTCTTGTGATATGCCTCGGTCAATGGTCTCTAGCATGCCCGTCATCCTATGGAGTGCCCTGAAGAGTGACTGGATCCTCGACCTCTGGAGGAACTTGGTGCTGACTAGGCTCGATTGGAGTCTCCGGTGAAAGGCCTCTATCATAATCCCTAGAAGGAGCTACACCAGGGGCACGTCCTCAGCCCCTACCTCGACCTCTGGATCTACCTCTACCTCTGCTGCGAGCTGGGGCCTCAATAGTAGCCTCACGAGCTAGATCCTCAACTCTACCCTAAGATAATAATCTGGTCTTGTCCATCTGGCAAAAGGATACACAACATTCAACAACCTCATTACAACCATGCACAATAAGAATTAAAAGAACAAAAGGGAAATTTCCTAACAATCTGTAGTGTCTCTCAAAGATAAGTAATGAATGTCTCCATATCGACCCTTAAGACTCCACTCGACTGGGCTTGTACACAAGTGAGACCTACGAACGTGGGGGCTCTAAACCAAATTGTCATGACCTGAAAATGGGTGTGATGACACTTGCCTAACCCACCAAGGCAAGTAATCAAAACCTGCTCAATTCAATAATATTAACCAAAGCAAAAAAGATAAAGTCTAAATAAGGACAAGCACTAGAATATTAAGTCTTTAAAACCACCCAAAGACTGAAGTCACATGTACAAGCCTCTAATATCGAATACAATAGAAAAATAAGTACAAGTCTGATTCTCAGTCCTCAAATAGAAAATAAGATAAATAAGGACTCTAAGAGTCTGCCAAATAGACAAATTGCTACCTTTCGAATATCCAGGAAGCTTGGTCTGAATAGATGGAAGCTAACTCAGGTAGAACTAGGCTCACAACCTACATATATACATGTGTAGAAGCAAAGGAGAGTACCAAAAACAACAAGTACTCAGCAAGAGGCTCTAAACAACAAGTAAAGCATGCAAAATATAATACTTCTTCCACACAAACCACATACCGCCCAACTACACACCTGCACTCAGAAAAGTCCCACTAACAATAATATATATACACATACACATATATCTATCCAATAATCACTTTACAAAGATGCCTAAAAATATAGATCAACAATACCACAATATATCTCAATGTACAACTGTCACATAACAAATATTTTTAGATAGTTTTAAATAATCAACAAGTATAGCTCAAGTATAATTATCACATAATCTATTCGCAATAACTAAATCAAAATCATAAATACAAGATTGTGTGGTATGGTATATAATGGAAATTATATGAAATGAAATGAAATGATGTAATGCAATGTCAAGTAATCATGATGCATGTCTGTCCTACGATATACATTCGCTAGAATAATCAATCCGGAATCGTGAGGTACATATCTATCTATGTACCTGCCCCGGTCATGAGGCCCGATCCGGGTGTTTCATTATCTTATTAGTGTTTCCTACCACCGATGTGTGGCCTAATCCCTATTATTTCCCACCACGAACGTGTGGCCCAATCCCTATTTCTCTTTTATGTTTCCCGCTATGAACGTGTGGCCCCGATCCCTATTTCTCATTAGTGGTACTCAGTTACAATGCACATCAAGAACATATATAAATGATACAATGAGGATGAGTGCAAATAAGAGTCCACTACATAATAAATACGTCATCTAAAGTCAAATATTACAATCTATAAGGCATAATGACGAATTTGTTTCAAGCCTAAAATCAATTTTTCTAACCCACAAGTGAAACTCAACCACAATATTTTCAATTCCAACAATAAGACAACATAACACTATCTGTAATCCATATTATCATATCATAAAGGATTCTCAATATCGCAACACAAGCCAATAATTATCAATCTCAGTAATTCACTTTCAAGTAATAGATGAAATTCACAAGTTATCAAGTACAACTCAATCAATCACAAGTATCTAATCATCTCAAGCAATAAATAAAGGAAGTATAATGTTCAAATGAGCTTAACAAGGTTTAGAATTCCACTTGCCTCAATTAGTAGCCAAATCAAGAAATAGACGAAGCTTTTCCCTCGAATACATACCCGATATGTCACAATCTAATCAAATATAGCATCATAACCACATAACAAATCTAATGACACTAAAATCAACCAATTCAAGTGAAAAGGGAAAAATGGTAAAAAATCTCATGCCAGTAAAATTAGCTAGAATCTGAAAATTAATACATGAAAATATTCTCCTCGTAATAAGAATTCCAATTGTGAAAAAAATTAAAAAAATGGAGTTGAAATGGAATTAAAATCTAAATTTTTGAATCAAATGTTTCATATCCGGAAAATCCCAAATTCTCCCATTAAAAGTCTCCAAATAAAATAATAAATTAATTAATGTGAATTGAAGGAATGGAGTAAAATTAATTACCCAAAAGTATTGACTCGAAAAATCTTGAAGAAATCGCCTAAAACCGAGCTTGGAAGTGTAAAAATGGAGGAAAATAATAAACACCCATCATTAAAGGCCACTTACTATTTCAGGGAACTCTTGTGCTCGGCGAATACAAAGCTTTATACACGAAAGCAGAGCTTTATTCCCGAATGCGGAGGCTAAGACGGCTCAACACTCTACGAATGCAGAGGCCAAGTACCTAGCACTCTGTGAACGCGGATCCTCTCTTGCAAACACGGAGGTCTCACTGGTTGACCTCCACGAACGTGGATATAGGTGCATGAACGCAGAGAACAAATCCTCTTGCACCAGATAGAACGAAATCAACAAAAATAGAGCCCAATCAAGTGACAAAATAGACACTCGAGGTTTGCTCGGAACCCCGTGAACACAAACCAAACATAGAGCCCTACAAAAAATGACGTTCCAAACTTGATGGAACCATCATAATTCGAATTCGAAACCTCCTTGGTCCAAAACCCGAGAAAGATCATTTAAACTAATTTAGGACTTAAATACTCAAAATATTCCTGGAAGCTCTAAAATTACAATAAAGCAATTTCTAGCATTAGACTCATAACCCAGATCCACTAGAACTGACGAAATTTCAATTCGAGCTCCCGAATTCGAACGTTGACCGAAGTAAAACCTATGATCCAAAATGAACTAAAAATGCAACATTGGGTTCAAAATCTTTGTTTTAACTTTGAATTCAATTCTACAAGTTCTCCTAGACCAAATTCTACATTCTGGAGCTAATGGAATCAACATAATCGAATTTGGACACTCGAAGCTCAAGGTTACCTCAAAACTCAATTTCTTAACTTAAGCCTTTCTAAACATCTTTCCTTTGCAAAACCCCAACTTTTTACAATATTATTGAAATTTGATTTCTTCATTCACCAAAAAAATGACTTAAAACAACTTTTAAAAAGGGAAAAATAATAATTTAGCTAAATTTTCTCAAAAATGACCTTCAGGGTCATTACATAAGTGATGCATGAATAATTTGTAACTGGAAACAAAAACAAGAATATACCTAGTGAAATTCTACAAGTGGGGTCTAGAGAGGGTGCAATGTATGCAGACCTTACCTAGTACTACCTCATAGAGATAGAGAGGCTATTTTCAGAAAACCCTAATAATTCATAACCGAAAGAATTTGAAAAATTTGACATTCATGTAATGTATTCCTGAAAAGACAAAAGGCATTTACTCAAGCAGGTGAAATTTATTCTATAACTTAACATTTTCTACTAGCTTTTAATATATAGAAAATTAAAAACAAAGTTTAATATTTAAGAGATTAGATTTTTTATAATATTTTAATTCAGTATAGGGCAAATTAAAAATGGTAATCCAACTTTGAGGTTAGGCGGGCTTCGGTTAAGAAACACTTTGTCGATTTTGTGGCATCAAAGACCTGATTTTCAAGTCTTGGTTATGAGTTTTAGGCATTTTCTCCATTTTTGAACTTTGCGAGCTCAGCTTGGATAGTTTTCACATTGTTTGTTAAAGCGATTTCACCGGAAAAGGTATTTTCAACTTCCGTGTTCATTAATTTTCATTGATTATTCTTGATTTTAATATCAAATTTGGAGTTTTCAATTGAGAAAAAATAGAAATTTTTCATTGGCTTGGATTGTTCACAAAAAGGGTAATTATGAGCTCATTTTAGCTCCGTTATGAATTGGTTTTCACCAATATATTTCTAATTACATGAGAAACATTGTTATCTAAAGATTTCAAAATTTTGGCCTCAATTTTTGACGTTGAATTTTTGAATTATTTTGCATTCTTCCCTAAATTGCTTGATGTTGGTATCGTTATTCTTGAAATATGATTGTGAACCTATTCTTAGCTAGATTATGGTGTGTTGGATTAGATTCAGAAGGGGAAATCACTCTTATTGTATTGATTGTTTGGCTAGTTTGAGGCAAGCAGATTTTAATCCTTATTGAGTTTAATTGAATTAGGTATCTTCTTCTCTTTGTATTTGGGGTTCAGTGAAATGATTTAGCAGATATGACTGGGTAATGGGGATTTTGATGTGATATGTATAAATTTACTCTTGAGTTGGTGCGTACTTATCGATAATAATGATCCTTGAGTAGATAATGTGGTTTGAACTTGTAATTTCCAATTGTTGAAAATGAGAATTGTTCATATTGATTTTATGGTAGAACCTTATTCATGTTGATGTGGAAATATACATTGAAGTACTTTATGTATGATATGAGGCAAGGTTTGTATGATCTTGTACTTGTTGAAGTTGTTGAAATAAATACTAGTTAGACAAGGATCAAATTAGGGCTAGTCCTAAACTATGATGATATAGTGGTTGTTGAGATCTTAAGCCATGATGTGATATAATTATCGTGTGATGCTTTTGATGATGATTCAAGTGTTGAAAGAATAGTGAGATTGATTGTTGACTATTTAATACATAACTTGTGTCAACATTTTTGCATATTATCATGCTTATGAAAATGATTATTATGTTGTGATGAAAAGTCGCAGCAAAATGGTTTCGGCTAGAAAAAAAAGAAAAGAAAAGCTGAAGAGAAATGGTTTCGGCTTGAAAAAGAAAAGAAAAGAAAAATTGAAGATAAATATTTCGGCTAGATATGCAAAATAAATGCCGAAGGAAAATGGTTCTGGTGGATAGATGGTCCATGTGTGTCCCCTAGGGGTTTCGGTCTAATTATATTAGTTGATGTATATCGTAGGCCAGACATGCACCACGATTATTTGACATTGTATTGTGTTGCTTGCATATCATTGTATCCCATTCCACTCCATCCCATTCCATCCCGTTCCATGTTTTAAAAGTGTTAGTTCGTACTATGTGTGATATAGTGATTGGCTCTATTCTTGTAAACTATTGAGAGTGATCGGTTAAGATGTTGTAGATTAAGAGTGTGATTGTATATTTATTTATATTGTGTGCATGCTGGCTTTTGCTGCAGGCAAGTTTGTAGTTTTAGAGGTATCTAGTTCGGATGAAAGGAGTACTTGAGTTCTTTATTCTCTACTTGCGTTTAGGTCCTCTTGTTGGATACTTATTGTTACTCACCCTTGTTTCCTACATATGTGGAGATTGTGAGCCGGGTTACTGTTGACATTTTTATTTCCTTATGAACCGATCCTGTGATTGTTTGAGAGATAGTTGTTTGTTGTTCCAGCCTACTCTCAAGACTACTAGACTTCTTTATCGATTTTGTTCTATTTGAGAAATAAAAACTATTGAAACTTGTATTATATTTCTTTCTGACTCTGTTGTAATAAAGGTTTGTACATATGACACAGTTTTGGGATGGTTTTAGGCTATGGTTATGTTCCTTATGCCTTATCCTTTGCAATTCAGAATGTATTATTGCTTTAGCTTCTACATTATTTTATTATTGCCTGTTTAGGCTGACTTGCCTCGGTGGGTTAAAGGCTAGTGCCTTTGGATCCTGACAAAGTCGCTACATCAAAGACCCTCATCTAGAATAAGACATTTTGACACATGAGTCTTATCTTTACAATTCCTTTCAGCTAATATGTTTTGTACTTACGCAGTAGTTTCAACAACGTTTTTACTTCAGGGCCAGTCAATAATGGAGAGATGATCTTAGGTTATGTGTCAAATTCACTCAGAAACTCACAACTTATCTCACATAGTTATTGTTATGGCTCAAGAGTTTCTTTCCCTTATTAAAAATGATTAGAAAGGCTGGTATTTTCTTTTACTTTATGGCTCAAAAGGTCACCTCTTTATATCTGTCTCAGAACTAAAGAGCATTATTCTCTGATTTTACAAGATCCTCCCTTTTCTCATGAAGGATATACCATGGATAAAAGGAACCTCTTTATCAATCGCACAATTTAGAATGGAAAATCAATTGGCAGATCACTTCCTCAATATCCTTTCCACCATGTGTAGTCTCATGTTGGTGGGAATAGGATTACTTGTAGATATCTACTGACATGCTAGCTTTATTATCACTCAAAGCTCTAGAAAAATCATAATAACCAATGGTATAATGAATGAGGAAAGATCTTTGATCTTGCTAACCTCATCTATAAAATTAATTGAATTCACACAATAAGTAACTTTTACCTCTCTGTCTTGCAGAACTTTCTGAGTTGATATATATTTTTCAAATACTTAGCTATCCCAGGCAATTCCTGAATAACATTAAGAGATGAAATATTTATCACTGCTTACATTAGAACATCAGTGTAATTTTTGACTATGGCTTACTTGTTATTTTCATAAATGTCTTGCGAAATGGAGGAACAAGATTAGAAAGTCGTTGCAGTGTCTTTAATACCTACAAAACTTCCTCCCTACCCATGGAACTACTATTCTCTTTTCAACTTTCATTTTAATATCTCTTTCATCAGTAATTATAGTTTGATCAACAACTTTGACATTCTCTATCTTCTATAAGAGAAACATGTTGCTCCCAGGAATGATCATCATATACTCGTGCAAAGATACATTGACTCCTATTTTATATTAATCATATCAAGGTTGTTTCTACTCTTTGGATATGTCTCTCATCTACAATTCAAGCTTTTGAATAGAAGCATTATGGGAGCTTAACCTTTTAAACATTTTGTAAATCTTAGCATCTATCCTTAATTAGTTCTGTGAAACCTTTTCAAGTATATGTTTTATCATGGGATTTTTCTTCTTATGAGAAGGACCTTCTCACCATTGTATGAGGTGATGTCTTTCCTCATGGAGGGACATACAGATAACAACTCTTATTTTCGAAGTTGTTGTTACTATTCCAGTTTCATTGATTCTAATTACCTTAGTCTGGTACCTTCCCATAGCTACCTTGACTTCACGGGTGTGGTCTCTATTGGTTCTGGTAGGTTTGACCTTGAATATTTTGATGTTGATAGCTTTTTAGAGAGTTATTCACATAGTTAGCTTCCTCTAATTGCATTAGATCAGATTCTCGATACTACATCATTGGTTGTGCATATTTCACTTGCCACACAACTTGTATTCTTCAATCACTTCTATTTTTTCAGATCATTTCTAAGAAACCTCTTCTAAGGAGATCAATATTTGTGTCTACATAGTAGATCAGTTGATCCTGTTCTTTGTTTTCCTTAATTATTACAGTAAGTGAGGGATTACCGTAGGAGATACCATCTTTAGTATTTGTTGTGCATACTTGGTTGTGCCTGATCACACTATCCCTAGTATCACAAAAACAACCATGAGAATTGTCTATGATACTACCCTTAGCAACATTATTCGCCATAGATTAATTGAATACATTTAATCAAATATACATCTTTCTGGTAGAATATGCTCTAGAAACCCATGATTAGGCCACTATAGGATATATTGCTTAAACGTCTTCTAATATTCAAATAGTTACTCCCCAAGAATTTGGTTAAAGTGAAATCTTGTCTCTCAACTCAGAAAGAACCACCTTTCCAAGAATACACTCACCAACTCAGATAGAACCACCAATTTCTTACTTCACCTATGAGGGACTACTTGAATACCCTTAGCCTGATAGCTTCATCAAAAACATTAGATTACTTATTCTTCACCTTACATCCTTCTAGTAGAATATCTAGTAGTACTAGCCTTTCTCTAAAAAGTTAATCCATGTAGTCTCAAATTAACTTGATATCCCATTGATTGTTATTAAATGCATCCTCTATTAATTTGCTACCTTATGGCTCTAGTATGAGCTTTAATTAAGGCATCAATAAGTTCTGCAAATGATCCTATTAAGTTCTTGGTCATGACTGAATACCAAGTTAATGTTCCTTTGTGAGTATCTCGGTGAATTTCTTAATCAGTACCAGCTCTATTTCTCATATTTTGGTCATTCCCCTTGAATCTTGTTATGGACGTTGTGAAATGGTAACAAGGATTAGTGGTCTGCTATTCTAAATTTTTCCGTATAGTTAAGAGAAAAATACTTGATTTTTATGAATATTGTGAGAACCTTTCAACATTATCCCATTGAACATGGAAGGAGCCCAAAATATGATGATAAATTCATTTTGTTTCTTGATTTATTTAAAAATAGCATCCTTCAAAGCTAAGAAAACTTTTTCGTTCAGGGGCACCGGCGGCTTGATCAACACCACCAGTCCCTAAGCCCTTTATTAAGTCACTGAGAAGTCTCCTAGTTCTAGATCTTCTTCATATGGAGTGTTCTTAATGATTCCATTTTGGTGGAGGTGATGATCACATGTTTAAATTCCTTATCAAGACTAACAACATACGACTAATTTTTCATGTTCCAACTATGTTATTTCGTTATAAAGTCATTATACTTTAACACCACCGGCAATGACCCTGTAGGTCATTTTCTCCATTATCTTTCAGCATTTGGAGTTTTTCTATAGAAATCTCAAGTCATTTATAACTTTCTAGTACTACCAGTTCAATCATTTGGTTGTTCATTTGAATTTGTTGTAAAGTTTTTGTATTTTAGATCTTTTAGAAATTGTAAGTTGACTTTGGTCAAAAGCTCAAGTAAACAGCCTTAGAATGCAATTCTAGCAATTCTATTAGCCCCGAAAGGGTTTTTTCCGCTAGGAGCATAATCAACTCAGTTCTCAAGTCTAACGGTGCGAATTTGTACCGTTTGACATTTTAGCCTTTAAGCTTTGGCCAAAATTTGAACTTGGTCAATGTTTTTGGGTATTGTGCCTGGATGAGGATTTCACTATCATGGTTAGCTTTGGAATGTTGAGTAATCTATAACAACCTTTCATGTGTGTCCCAAAGCTTTCAGTCTTATTACGACCCCTCTCATGGATTTTGGTTTAAAAGTGGTGCCTGGGAAAGGAACTTAACTTTTTTTCAAAAGAACCACCATTAAAAATTTCAATTGGACTATTGAGTGGATAATATCTTATTTACTAAGGTAGCATAATTTGTTTGTACGCACGGGGTTCTAAACGAATCTCGAACACCCCACTGGAGCATTTAAAATCCCATGTTTGGGGCTGGTGCAATACCTACTGGTGAAACACAGTATTCTATGTGTTCACAGCTTTGACCATGATTTAGGAGGCCTGTTTACCAGCCTTCCATGTTCTTATGAAAGGCATCGTGTTTGTGGAGCTCTGAAAAGCTAGGCACCGTGATCGTAGGAAGTGTTTCACATTCACAAAGGTCCATGTACACGAACCCTCTGTGTTCATAGGCAAGGTGTTACCTTTATGGAGCTCTATGGGTTTTATCATGTGTTTTGTTGGCCAGATTCTTCTCTATGTTTGCAATGGTCATTTAAATGGCCTTTTAATTAACACCAAGGATGTGAATTCAGTTTCATCCCTCGTCTTCAAACATTGATTTCTCAAGCTATAAACCCTTAATTGAGGTGATTTCAAGTGTGTTGGATTCAGTTTCTACATGGATTCATAGTGGAGTGTTTCGAGAGTGCAATAAGTTCATCATTTAAGGTAATATCCTCCCCAAAAAGGGGTTCCCAAGCTTGTTTTGAAGCTTTAATGAAATTTTTCTTACATAGGGTAATTTCTCCTTTTTTGAGTATCAAATTCTATTCTATTTTGGGGCATAATCTCAACGAGTCAATTAGAACCCTTTCACAGGGTTAATTTAAGGATTCCCTATGTAGATCCCACAAGTCCATGACTACTTCAAAGAAAAGAAAATTCTCGACTCTAAGAAGTAAAATAAAAATGATTCTTCCAATGCAAAGAGGTCTCACCACTATCTCAAAAATGAAATAGATCATCAACGGAGAACTTGTTAAGGATCCCTAGCACTTGTAGATCATAAAACAATGTTGTGCCAATGGCGTTAGTACAGAAAATGTACACTATGAAAAATATATGAAAAGGAATGGATATAATCGAAGATTCTCAACTCAAAGAACTCAATTGCACAACCAACCTGACTTAGTAAGACATGCAGGTTTAAGAATAAAAAATGCTTTAAAAATAGATTCAATAATATGCAACTCATCCAAATAAAACCAATTATTAAGTGGGATTTTCTTTAATCGACAACCATTATTTATGAGCCTGTGATGATACAATCTTTGCATTATCGTTGTTGCAGCCATCCAATACCATGCCAGCTTACCCTATCAAGCTCATTGGATCCACAATCAATCAAAGTCCTCTTTTGGCACAAGAGAGACATGGCTTCTATTTTGCTCTAGATTTTAAGTTGTTATTTACTTTTACCCAGATCGATGCTCAATACTACTCCCAAACAATCTATATGCTTATATGCTCACTCAAATCAACTCAATCAATTCATCTCGTTTAGTCTTGTTGGAATTTCATCAACTCAATCACCAATTCAAATTCTTTATTTAAAACATATGTTTACAACTCTTCATATTTTTACAACACTTTCATATTTTAAAACACTCAATAAAATTACCAAAATACTCCTAGATTAGAGGTGTGCGCATAACGCGTCTTTCCAAACTCTAGTGGCGAATTCGAGGCTGGAAATGCGATCAACATAAAACATTACATGGGAAAATGGTCTTGGTTGATTTTTAGAGCAACCGAATCAAAAGATAATTTTTCGATAGGAAATCGCATTCTAGAATAAGTGTGCGACAGGCCCGCGATGGAAATTTGTCACGGACTTACACTTGGATGTGATCCCAATATTAGCTATGGGATTATAAAACTCGATCAAAAAAATTTCACAAAAAACACCAGGGTCCGCGACGCGGATTAGGTGTCCCGAGCCGAATTATTTTCAGTTTTTTAGGAGGGGCATTCCATACTTTTCTCAACCCCTCCTAAACTTAAAACACGACCAGTATAAGCCATTTTGAGAGTGAAAAGGATTTTAATACCCATTCCTAAGTCTTTCTAAGCTTTTAACAAAGACTAGGGCTAAGGAGAAGAGAGAAAGAACTAGGGTTTGAGAGAATTTAGGTAAATTCTAGCAAGTTGATTGTCTACCTTCATTCCAGTTATGTAAGGCTAAACTAAAACATGGAATTGTCCTTCCATGTTCCCCCTATTGATGGAAATAGAAAGATTGTGAATGTGTTGAATCTCCATGAATGTTTTCTTGTAAATTATATACATTTTATGTATTTTCATATGTTGATGATCATTATAAACTTGATTTTACTAATTAAATACTTTTCATGAGTTATTGCATAATCCCTATATGTTATTTTATAAAAGATTGCGTGAATGAACCTAGAAATTGAGTCTAGAGCCTTGAGTTGAGAATATTATTTGTGATGGTGATATGAGCATAATGATAGGTTGATAGAACTTGATGGTCCTATGAGTAGTCATAATTGAACTCTAAAGATTGTCTAATTGATTATCCCCCTAATGATTGGTTTGAGCTCTTGAGGGATTAATTGAGAATTGAGTTGATGAGATGATTGCTATGATAGGCCAGAAGGCCCAATAGAGATAAAGGTGATGAGATGATGAGAGTCCTTACGAGACTAATTGAGATAATTGATCGAGAATGGATGGTCTTATGAGCATTTAGTCTTGGGAAGAGTATCGAGCACCGAAATGAGTAAGAGTAAGTCCAACTCGCACTCATTAACTACGTTGCCATATGTAGGAGTGGACTAAGTCCGTTTAAGTCAGACATGATCCTAAGTTCTGATCTAAATCTGTTAAAGTCGTACAGGTTCCTATCTTGAGGACTAAGTCTGTTAAAACCGGACATGTCCCCATTCAATTATCCTAAAACAATAGGACTTGATCGGTTGATTGATCAGATTCATTATGGATTCAATTCATTATTTACCTGAAAAGTACATAACGGCTATGGCAACATCAATGGGACTGTTGTACGATCCCTTGCTAATATGTGATTGTTGTCGGATAGGAGAAACTCTCAAATAGGTTCTATTCTTGACAGTACTCTGATTTGATTTGATTGGATGAGGTTGGATTGGTATAGATCGGTCATTGTCTACTCTTTAGTCTTGCTTTAGATAGACATTTGACATTCTGAATGAGTATCTTCTAAGTTGATGTTATTATGTATTATTCTGCCTATATCTTTTTCATTAAGCCATTTTACATACTCGTACATTCCACAGTCTGACGTCTATTTGGACTGTATCATTTCATGGTGTAGAGACAGTTACTAGAGATGGTCAACAGGTGCACCCTTGAGGATCTATTGTAGTCAGTTGAATTGGTGAGCCTCCCTTACTTCGAAGACTCCTCATTTCATTTTTTATCTAGCTATTAGAGTCAGACCTTAGACTAGCTTTATTTTGAGTTGAAGTAGTCATGAGTCTGTCATTAGCACTAATTCATATTGATAAAAGCTTCATAGACCGGAGTCGAGTTGTTGATTGGAGATTATGTTGCGCAAGTTTCTTTCATACTAGCTTGTTTCATTTGATATGATTTTTCGGACATAGATTGTCCACCATTTATTACCTTTATTATTTTGCTGATTGGTTAGTTATGTTGAATGAATGTGATGAGGCCAAGTGGTTCACTTGGGGACTAGGAATAGTCTCTGAGTGTCGGTCACGTCTAGGGTACCCTCCCGGGGCATGCCAAACTTGGTGTCAGAGCACAGAGTTCAAGTGTCCTAAGGAGTCTGTGAAGTCATGTCTAGTAGAGCCTTGTTTATAGGTGTGTTGTGCACCACACTTTATAAGCAGGAGGCTATAGGATATTAGGAATAGTTACACTTCTTTTACATTTCAATTCGTGTGATAGAGTTAAACTCTATGAAAGCTCTCTTCTAATTTGTGTGTCACATATTTACAGAATTGTGATCATGCCTCCAAGGAGAGTTGTTAGAGGAAAAGGACATCCTGCAAGATAGAATGTTAACCAACATGAGCCCCAGGATCATGATGAAGCCATAGGCACAACTATCCCTGCTGCGTAGCCATCACAAGCTAAAATTTCGAACGTTGATCTTTGCCAAGCTATCCAGACTTTAGCCCAGGCTATGACAACACCTCCTGCTAGATAAAAGGTGGGTAGACAGGATGCTCCAAATACATCCAGGGTCTGTGAGTTCTTGAGCCCGCTTGAGTTCACAAGGTCTACACCCAATGAAAACCTAGAGAACTACATTGATGAGCTCTAAAAGGTGTTTCAGGTGATGCATGTGGCTGATGTTGATAGAGTTGAGTTAGCTGCCTACCAGCTCAAAGGTATTGCCAGAGTGTGGTTTGACCATTGGAAGAAGGGTAGAGGAGAAGATGCTCCAGTTCTGACTTGAACAGTGTTTGGTGAATCGTTTTTGGGGCGCTTCTTTCCGAGAGAGCTGAGGGAGGCAAAGGTTAGAGAGTTCTTGAATAGAAAATAGGGCTCTATGATTGCGCAGGAGTATGGGCTCATGTTCACCCAGCTATCTCGCTATGCTCCAGATATGGTTGCAGATATGAGATGGAGAATGGGTTTGTATGTTGATGGGCTGAACAAAAGGTCAAAGAAAGATGGGAGTGGAGCTTTGCTTGTGAGTCATATGGATATTGAAAGGTTGATGACTTATATATAGCAAGCTGATGAGGATAGGCAACATAATAGGGAAGAGTATAGAAATAAGAAGGCAAAGATGTCCGACCATGAGGTTGGTAAGAGAGAAAATGGGAATTGGAGCCACTTTCAAGAAGGGTATTCATCTACTAGTACGCCCGTACCCAGGAATGTCTCATAACATTAGATCTCAGGGATCTCAATCACAGGCCAGTGTGGCTCGAGGTTCCCAAGGCAAGACATCTTGTGGCACGTGTGGAAAACTTCATTGGGAGAATATCGTGGAAGGATTACTGGATGTTACAAGTGCAGCCAAATTGGTCACCTTGAGAATGAATGTCCAATGTGATCCAACAAAGCCCAATCATCTGTGCCAACACCACTATCTAGAGGGGATTAGAGGGGTACTACTTCGTGCAAAAATCGATTAAATACCATGCAAAGTTACCAAGATAAGGAGAACCCACCAGATGATGTCACCTGTATGTTTTGAGTCCCTACTATAGCTATGATTTGTTTGATTCAGGTGACACATCTTTTGTGACCCTCCCCTCATTAAAAGGTTTATCCTAATTGAGTGAGCCGATGGTGATTGCACCATTCCTCCACTATAGAGGTACCATAGTTGATCTGCTTGAGTGGAATGTGAATGATTCTAACGTCATTTTACGGACAGAAGCCTTAGGCTTTTTATGCCACTTTTGATGGTAGGATTTAGAGTATCAAGTTTTAGTTATATAATTGTGTTTATTCTTGCATGGAAAAGTAGTAGCTTTGGGTTTCGCCAAAGGGGGAGATGATAAGTCCCTTTAGGTCCAGATGGTGATGTTTATAGTACTAGACTGAGAGCGAGGGTAGATGAGGAGGAGTGAATGTGTCCTTATTGTGTAAAGGTGTTGTACTTGTGCCGCATAAGAATAGAGATAGGGAAGAGGGGATATTGAGACCTTGTGACGTGCAATAGATAGGTAAGAGTAAAATTAGAGTGTTTCTAGATAAACATATGTTGGTGTGTCTTTAAGTGAGAGCTTATTCAATGGTGGAGGAAAAAGTGCTTAGTAGGCTTGATAATTCTTAGATATAATGAAATGGTCAGAGTGATATGCTTGAATGCGTGGTTGTTATTATAAGACTAATGGTGATAGACTAGTGAAGCTTTTGTGGCAAAGGTTTCGAGTAAGAGTATTGAAGTAGTGGAGAGGACTAGTGATCTTTTAATGAAAGTCCCCGTGGAAGTATAGAGCTTGAGTATTGAGCATTAGCTTTGTATGAATATGATTATCTTAGGAATAGCACTTTGGGGATTAAACTTAGGCTTGAACGAAATAAGAGGATGTGGTTACACATAGATTTGAATGGAGGCTATGAGCTTGAATTAATTAAGTGTAGTGGCATAAAAAGGAGTGTAGTTGAGATGTGATAATGAGCTAAAGAGTTATCTGAAGAGTCTTATATATAACGATGGTTCCATTCTCGATTAAATTTGATGACTTCCTTCTTGAGTTTGAATAACTGATCGTCGAGATGTTCAATGATTCAAATTGATTGAGTTTTGATGTTCTATTAGTGCTTGATAGTGAGAATTTCTAAGGAATATCTCTACTTTTAATCTAAACCGATTTGTCTACTCTGAGTGATTTGTGACTGTCTAGGTTGGTCGATAAGTATGATGGTGATTGGTTCATTGTGATTCATTGATTTGGTAGAGCCCCGATTGTTTAAATCATGCTATGATTTCACATTTAGTTATTCATTATTCGAGGATGAATGATTCCAAGAGGAGATAATGTAACACCTGTTAAAATCACAAAAATACCCTTAGATGAGAGATGTGCGCATAACGCGTCTTACAAAACATCAATGGCGAATTCAAGGCCAAAAATGCTATTAGCATGAAAACTTGTGTGGAAAAATGGTCTTGGTTGATTTTTAGAGAAACCGGATTAAAAGATGATTCTTCAAAGCGAAAACGTTTTTCGGAATAAGTATGCGATAGGCCTATGACACGGACTTGTCGTGGACTTAAACTTGGATGTGATTCCAATTTTTTCTATGCGATTAGAAAACTCAATCAAAAAATTTTTGATGAAAAACCCTGAAATTCACCAGGGTCCTGTGACGCGGACTAGGTGTCTCGAGCTGAACTTTTTTCAGTTTTTCGTGAGGGGCATTCCAGACATTTCTCAACCCCTCTTAAACTTAAAACACGATCAATATAAGTCGTTTTGAGTGTATAAAGGGTTTTAACACCCATTCCAAAGTCTTTCTAAGCTTCTAACATACTAGGGCTGAGGAAAAGCTAGGGTTCGAGAGAATTGAGGCGAATTCTAGCAAGTTGATTGTATACTTTCAATCAAGGTATGTAAGGCTAAACTAAAACATAGAACTGTCCTTCCATGTGCCCTTATCAATGGTAATAGAAAGATTGTGAATGTATTGAGTCTCCATGCATGTTTTCCATGAATGTTTTCTTGTAAATTATATACATTTTATTTATTTTCATATGTTTGTTATCATCATATTGAATACTTTTCATGAGTTATTGCATAAGCCCTATGTATAATTTTATAAAAGATTGTATGAATGAACCTAGGGATTGAGTCTAGAGCCTTGACTTGAGAATCTTGATTGTGATGGTGATGCGAGCATGATGATAGGTTGATAGAACTTGATGATCCTCTGAGTATTCATAATTAAACTACAAAGATTGATCTAATTGATTGTTACCCTAATGATTGGTTTGAGCTCTTGAGGGACTAGTTGAGAATTGAGTTGATGAGATGATTACTTTGGTAGACTCGAAGGCCTAATTGAGATAGCGGTGATGAGATGATGAGTGTCCTTATGAGACTAATTGAGATGAATGGTGTTATGAGAATTGAGTCTTGGGAGAAGTATCGAGCACCGAAATGAGTAAAACTAAGTCCAACTCGAACAAATTACTATGCCGCCAAGCGTACGAGTGGACTAAGTTTGTTAAAGTCAGACATGTTCCTATATTGTGAACTGAGTTTGTTAAACTTGGACAGGTTCCTATCTTGAGTACTAAGTCCATTAATGTTAGACATGTCCCCATTCTATTGTCTTGAAATAATAGGACTTGATCTGTTGATTGACAAGATTCATTTGGATTCGACTCGTTCTTTACCTGACAAGTATGAAACAGGTGTGGCAACATCGGTGGGACTGTTGCACAATCATTGGCTCATAAGTGATTGCTGTCGGATATGAGAAACTCCCAAATAGGTACTATTCTGATAGTACTCTGAGTTGATTTGATTGGATGAGGTTGGATTAGTATAGATTGGTTATTGTCTACTCTTTAATTTTTCTTTAAATAGACATTTGACATTCTGATTAGGTATCTTCTAAGTTGATGTTATTCTGTATCATTTTGCCTTTATTTGTTTCATTCAGCCATTTTACATACTCGTACATTCCACGTACTGACGTCTATTTGGATTACATCATTTCATGACATAGAGACATGTACTAGAGATTGCCAACAGGCCCACTGTTGAGGATCTATTACAGTCAGCTGAGTTGGTGAGTCTCCCTTACTCTGGAGAATCCTCATTTCATTTTCATCTAGCTATTAGAGTCAGACCTTAGACTAACTTTATTTTGAGTTGAGGTAGACACGGGTATGTCTTTGGAACCAAATGATCGTGATAGAGGCTTCATAGACCAGAGTCGAATTGTTGATTGGAGATTATGTTGAGCTATTTCTTTCTACTAGCTTGTTTTATTTGATATGATTTTTGAGACTTAGGTTGTCCACCATTCATTACCTTTAGTCTTCCGCTGATTGGTTAGTTATTTTAAATGAATGAATGTGATGAGGCCACGTGGTTTGCTTGGGGACTAGTAATAGTCTCTAAGTGTCGGCCACATCTAGGATACCCTCCTGTGACATGACAAATAATCTTTCTCAAAATAGAAAAAATTATAAAGACTCCTTCGATTCAGCTTATGGTCAACTCACTCCTATTCAGAATAATCACAATTCGTACTTTCAAACTCAATCTATGTATAAAATCAAATAAAATCCTTAGTTAGGGTTCACGTAAATGAAGACATGAACATAGTTCCAAATCAGATACTCGACTCGTGACATCATCAATATGTATTTAAATGGGCACAAGGAACTCCATAAGGTAATAGATAACTCAAGGATATCATTTAGGGAACTTAGAAATTCATGTTCAAACTCAACTGGAATCAATAAATTGAATGGGCACGTAGACAAACTCGGTCCGACCCTGTGTTGACATTACATACCTAGAATCAAAGAATAAATCAAAACTTGAAGGACAATCATTGAACACTCCGAACCCTGGGCTTTTTTCCTCTCCTTTAGCACCCAAAATATCCTAAATGTAATTTGAGAGATAAGCGTCATGGGATACTATTAAGGAACTCAAAATAATCCCAAAATATAAGAGTTTTGATTAAAAATAGATCGAAAAGGAAAATATTATCCTTATAAACTTCTGATTAGAATCATGAGACCCATCTATAGGCCATGGTCCTGTTTAGGAACCATTGAAGGCCTCTAGTAGAAACTGGGCTTCAAAATTGAAGCTACTTGAATTCGCACCATTTGGTCTAGAATAACCTTTTATAAGTCATAGACCTTTTACGGGCTCATCAAATCAAGACGCGGTTCAATATTCAGAGACTATGTTTTTTTATTCAAAACCACGAAACATCACTTACAGGTTATATAGGTTGTAGACCTTATCTGTAGAATGATCTAACACTTAGAAAGTTGTAGTTCAAGATTAAGAGACTATGTTTTTTATTCAAAAACTTGAAACGTTACGTACAAGTTAAAAAATGGACAATGGGTTGTAGACTTTATCTGTAGAAGAATCTAACACTTAGAATGATTTTAGGTCTCTACATAGGATGTATAAACACATTTTACGAGTTATCAAAATTCATATGAATCGTGGACCCTACCTATGAAAAAGTCTTGACTCAGCACTACAAACCTGGGTTCCATGAAACCTATCTATAGTCTATGGATGCATTCATAGGTCATAGATGATGTTTGCGAAATCGCAGTTGGTGCAGAACTAAATCATATTTTTGAACTTTCTAGGATATCTGAGTTAGAATAATCTAGAAGAAGTTACAGGGAATTCCCAAGCTTGTCATGAAGCTTTAATGAAATTATTCTTCAATGGGTTGATTTCTTCACGACCCGAAATTGAGCGTGATGGCATTCACCTAACCCACCAAGGCGAGTTAGGCCAAAACCTAACAACTTAACAATAATAGTAAACGCGGAAGATAACAAACTAATAAGACAAATAAGCGGAAGAAATCAAAATACAACCATCTCAAGAATTGGTGTCACATGTACAAGCCTCTAAGTATAGAATGCTTAAATAAAATATAAGTCATAACGTCTACTCCTCAAATAGAACAAAATATTATGGTAGAATCTCCAAATGTCTGCCGAAGAAACAAACGGCTACCTCTCAATAGATCCCAAAGCTCAATAAAAAATAATCAAGAAACTAGCAAGGTGGACCGGGCTCACAACCTACAAAATGTATAAAGGAGGCGCACAAAAAATTAGGGTACTCAGAAAAATGGAACTAACCTAAAATAAATCAATGAAGAACACATGTAACTCCTTAAATTCCAAACACAATCTGCCGAACTACAATCCTACACTCAGAAAAAGTCCCAACATAATATTATATACATTTCACAATAGGTACAGTGATACTCATCATCTGGCATAATATCTCAATACACAAGTATATAAGTAGACCTAACACTTACAAACAAGGATACAATAATTGCACAATCTCATAAGTAGTATACAATTAAATATCAATAAAATATGATATGAGATGGTGTGGATGCCATGAAACATGAATAATGCAATGCAATGTCAAATAATTGTGATGCATGTCTATCATACGATACACATCTGCTAACAAGATGACTGCCTCAATCAGAACCCATGAGAGTCTCAACATGTATCCATGAATATCGTCGGCAAAGACCTCGGGTTATGCTCATCAATCTGGAGGAGACCTTAGATCCATCCAAAAATGACCTCAGACCCACCTAGAAAAGACCTCGAACCAATCAATAGAGACCTCAGCCACGAATCCACATGTTACATTACTCACATCTTGACTGTAGCCATCACAAGTATCAATGCACAAATAATAATGGATGTGAGGTGCATAATTTCGATGATATCATAGGGTCAATACCATAATAAGCTCAATTTTATCAAAGTATCGAAATAAACGATACCTCGATATCATATCAATCTCCATTTTAATCATATCACAGTAAAGATTCCACCTACACCTCAGTATCAAATAGTTCACTAGTTCACATATAGATTGCAATTCACAAATTATCCCACAAGTCAAGAAATTATTATATAGGTCAACACCCAAATCAAAATCTCATGATTAAAGCCTAAGATAATACAAGTCTACCCCAAATTAATCTATCACATACATATAGGAGTATACAAGGTTCAACTACACTTAAAACAAAAGTTGGAAGTTCACTTGTCTCAAATAGAGTATCGTCTCAAGTCAAATCCATCACTTTCCCCCTTCTACGGTACTCTAAATCACAACAATCTATTCAAAATATAGCATCACAGTCATATAACGAATCTAATGACACTAAAATCAATTAACTCGGACGAAAAAGGTAAAATGATAAAAAATCTCATGTCAAAAAACATAGCTAGAATATGAAAATTAGAATAGGAAAATATTCCCAAAGTGAAAAGGAGTTCAACAGTGAAGACGACTTTGAAAACGGAGTTAAGATGAGGGAGAAATCATCAATTAAAGATTAGAAATCAATATCCGAAAAATCCCCTAATTCCACCATTCAAACCCAAAATTAAAAGTTAAAAACACAAACTAATTAATGGAAATAGTTGAAATAGGCTGGAAAATAGTTACCCTATCAATTTCCCTTGAAAATCTTGAAAAGGGAGCTTTAAGGGTTGGAAATCATGAAACATGAAATAAAATGTCTTTTAAAGGAGCTCACTGTTCAGGCGCTTAATGTACTCCGCGAGCGCAGAGCCATATCCGCGAAGGCAGAGACATAGGGGACTCAACACTCTGCGAACACAGGTTGCTCATCAACAAAAGTGGAATTATGGCTGATTATACTTCACGAATGCGAAGGTCAAGTGCTCTCACACTTTTGCGAACCCCGAGTGGTCCACGCAAACGCGGAGAAGGGTGATAATTGCTCTAGAAATAGCCACAAATTGGCAACCACTCAGAACAAATACTCACAAACTTAACTTCTGGAATTCATTCAAAACCCCATGAACACAAATAAGACATGGAACCCTACCGAAAATAATGATCTGGACTCAATGAAATCATCAGAATTTGAACCCGGATACTCCGTGGCCCCAAATTCGAGAAAGGTCATTAAAATTAGTTTTGGACTCAAAAACTCAAAATATTTTCGGAAGCTCTAAAAGTTACTGCGAAGCCATTTTTAGCGTTAGTTTCATCACCTAAAAACACCAGAACTAACGGAATTTTGATACGAGCTCCCAAACTTTGAATGTTGACCCAAGTAAAATCTATGATCTAAAATAAACTAGAAATGCAACTTTGGGCCCAAAATCTTTCTTTTAACTCCAAATTCAGTTCGGCAAGTTCTCATAAACTATATTTGGCATTCCATGCCTTCGCTTTTGGTGTTCCTTCGTAGATCTCCGGGATTTCACCCCTACACACGAAATTCCACTCTCCTCTGTCTCACTCAAGTGAATTGGTTTCGAGAGCATAATTGATGGAATCGGCGAAATCGAATTTCGACACTCAAAACTCAAAATAGCGACAAAACTCAAAATTTCCAACGTTTAACTTTTTAAAACTCTTTCTTTTGCCAAACACCAATTTTTTTTTACAAGATTTTCAAAATTCAACTCTTAGACTCACCCAAATATGATATAAGGCAACTTTGAAAAAGGGAAAAATAATAATTTAATAAAAAATGCTACAAATGACCTTTAGGTTCATTACATTTCCCCTTTTTCGAGCATCAAATTGTGTCTTATTTTAGAACAAAATCTCAATTGGTCGATTAGAACCTTTTATAGAGTCGACTCGGGCATTCCTATCATAAATTCCACTATTTATTTTAGACCTATTTTTTAATCTAGCCCAATTAATGCAATTTTGGTGCCAAAACATCTGTATTCACATGGTGAAAAATATTTTGATAATGTGAAGGCAATCGGAGGTGGATAACTCTCATGCAATGGATTCAGAGTGTGCTTGATTGGCTTCGAGATAGGTATCCTTTCTTAATTAAGATTTATTAGATGATATTTAGTATGAATTTCATGTGCATTAGAATTTAAATTTCCAAATATTTTCATTCCATTTCATCCTATTTTCTTGACTCCTAGTTGAACATTAGACTAGTCTAGTCTTTTGAAGACCTTAGTTTAGGCTTAGAGCCTTGTTTCTGTTATGACTTAGTGTGAATATCCTTATCAGGAGTTATGTGGGTGATCTTAGAATGAATTTGACCATTAGATGCTTTGGTATGACCTTTATTTCCCTTGTTTTAATGCTTAAAACCTTAGTGGCTGTAAGGACTCGAAATTTGTACGGCCTCAATGAAGCATGAAAATTTTATTTCCAAAACGTTTTGGACTAAGGTGACACTTCATGGGAGCCCTCACAGTCCGTATGGAGCCTCCACATAGTGGCCCTTGGCTTATGGAGGATGTTCGGCCCTTAAATATGGCGTTTTAAACTAAGGCACACGACACTTGGACCCCTTAAGGTCCGTGTGAAACTTCACGGACCGTGTGGTGGGCTGTCTGGTGTCCTTGGCTTGAAATCCCACAATTTGGGGACCAAGTTTGATCACACGCCAGGCACACGGGTCGTGTGGGGTTTCACATCCCGTATGGCCACCTGTAAGACTTCCGGGGTGAAATTTTTCTAAGAATAGAATAACCATCTCGTAATGTGATCGTGGAATTTTTCTAAGGATAGGGGTATGGGAGTGTCATGGCCCGTGTGGCCTCCCGTGAAGGTGACCTCATTGAAAAATTCTAAGTATGGGATCTTCAAGCTCAAGCTAAGTTCACTTTTAAGCCTTCAATTCAAGCTTATTTATGTTGTTTAAGGCCATCATAGTTCTCCTACATCAAGTCAAGTTCAAAGAAATTCCATTGGCTAAGTTTATCACAAGTACCAATGAAAGGGTCAATTTTAAATGGGAATATCTCTTAGTACAAAAGGAACTGAGTGTCCCACAACCTATCACATTGAAGCTCTTTGAATTAGCATTTCAATGCATCTAGTTTCATCTCATTCTAAGTTCATATCAAGACGTTATGCCCGTTTTAGTAAAACTCATCTTTGTAGGGATCTATGCGAATTTTTAAATCCGTGTCATTAGTGGCTTTTATGTAATTTTGGATTATTACAAAGGTGTTTTATGATCTTTCTAGCTACCCTTAGCACCTAAATAATCTGATACTACTTCATTTTAATTCATTCTTATTAGAAACACTCTCACTCTAAAATCAATTTTTAAAAGAAATCCTCTCTTTGTTCTTCTCTCAAGACTCAAGCTAGGATTCAATTGGGGTTTCAACTTCAAGCTAAATGCTTCTCAAACTTCTCTTCCTAAGCAAGGTATGTGGGAGTGATTCTTGATCCCTTTCAACTAAGAAGACCCAAACTCTTTTCAATTGATTTTCATGAAATTAAGCTTACTTTAAATGTGGGTTTTTTTCATTATATGATTTATTAAATTCAATTGATTTATGGGTTGTACCTTATCAATGATTTAAAGTTACTTTAATCCCTATTACGATATTTTATATTGAAGTTATGAAGTTATGAACATGCATGTCCCATTTAAAGCTTGATTTATGCATGAGTGATTTATATGATGATTTAAATGTGGATTTAATTATGGATTTACTTCAATTCATATTATATTATTCATTTAAGATTGAATCTCAATTACCCATGTTATTCCCACATCATTCATGGCATATGCATTCATGAACATTGAAATTTATGGAAACTATGAAGTGGGTTAAGCTCAAACATGTTTAATGATATGATTTTGATATGATATTGGTTATGACAAGAATGTGATCACATATATATCAATGATTATGGCTCGTTGAACATTTTGGGTGCTTTCACCATTCCGTATATATAGATGAGTTATTCCTATGCATGAGTATTTTGACTAAGAGTTATGATTTGGCATTTGAGCCTAAGTACGATTTATTATGAATGATATTTGGCTTTTGAGCCTAAATGTACATTGAAAGAATTGGAAATGACTATTGTCTCTTGAAAATATGTATATATATACGTATATGTATTCTTGTGGAATGCCGACTTAGCACCGATGGATTGAGGGTCCTTTCTCTTTCCTTGAACTATGTGCCTAACATAGGTTATGAGAATCTTATCCAAAATGGGTGTAGTTCTTGTAAGGAAGGTTGCTACATACGAAATGGGTGTTGTTTCCGTAGGGTGAAGTATAAAGTGATATAATATGCTATGTTAAAATCCTATCCAAAATGGGTGTAGTTACCGTAAGGAGGGTTCCTTCATACGAAAGGGGTGTTGTTCTCGTAAGGTAAAGTACTGTTTACCTTTGGCAAGTAGACCACCTCTTAACCGGTGAGGATTTTATCGGGATTCCAAGTAATAGCTCGCTTGGTCTTACTATTGTCGATTGAGGTCATATCCCCACTATATATGAGCATTATTGCATTTCATGTATTATGAATTTCATTGCATATTTTATACTACTCTTCTTTGGATATATGATTCTTTCCATATTATGTGCCCTTGTAATCTAACATTATATGCAGGTTTGATAAGTCATATGCATTGCATTCCCGCATACTTAGTACGTTCAAATGCACTAACGCATACTTTTACCTACATGATCTCACCATGTAGGGACTGGAGATTACCTTCACCCACTGTTTGATGCTAGATCGAATTTGAGATATTGTTTGTGGTAAGTCCTATCTTCCAACGACAAGCCACCGTTCCTCTACCTATAAAGTCTTGGTTACGTTATATATTTTGAGGGTGAGCCCGAAACATGTCTTTGCACCCGTCCCATCTTATGACTAGAGGCATTGTTGGACATCTTGTAGACTCTCGTAGATTCTATATATTATGCGTTGTATTTGAAGCTTATGATTTCGATTATCTATTGGATGTGGCTATCATGGATTGATTATGGAAATTATGATATGTATGTATGTTTGATGTGGAAATGTGAAAGATTCTTAGCCCCGTATTGCCCCCATAGAGTGAGTCATACTTACCCACCCCTTAGTTTTTATGTGCTATGTGATATGTGAATCCATGTAAATCCCTTTCCCTTTGATATCCCCATAGCGTGAGTCCTACTTTCCCATCCCTTAGAACTATGTCTTAACTATTTGAATACGCTTCCGAACCGATGTTGTGGATTTGGATACTTTGAGGCTTGTTTAGGGACTCTCGGGTACCCATTCGCCGTGTCACTTCTAGGCCCTAGGTCCAGGTCATGACAAAGATAGTTTCAGAGCACTAGGTTTATAAATGGTGCTCGGAGTCCAACGTGCCACATCAAGTAGAGTCTTATTCATGGGTGTGAAGCGCACCACATCTATGGGTAAGAGGCTATAAGGGATTTTGGGAAATATTTCATTTTTCATGATGTTTCTCGTGCCATGGAACGTGCCTTGAAATTTCCTATCTCCATCCCTCCCTATCGAATAGAGCAAGTTACCTTTGGCTCGTAATGCAATCCAGGAGAGGAAGATGTTATAGCGACCTTATAGAGAAAGTCAGAAAGGGTGCAGGATGTGCATTGTTTGACATGCTTGCTCCTTTGGATATTCGATGTTTTCTTGGGTTGGCTGGTTATGGTGGAATGTTTTTTGAAAGTTTCTCATCTATTGCATCTCCATTGATCAAGTTGACTTAAAAGAAGGCCTAGTTGTACGATCAGATGAGTGTGAGGTGAGTTCTCAGACTTTGAAAGGTCGACTTACATTGGCTTCTAATTTGACTTTACTGGATGGCTTAGATAGGTTGTTGGTGTATTGTGATACTTCTCAGTTTGGGTTGGGTTGTGAACTTATGAAACATGTTAGGGTGATAGCTCATACATTAAGGCAATTAGAGGTGTGTGAGCGTAATTACCTGACTCGTGATCTTGAATTAGCGGCGGTGGTGTTCGCCACTGAACTTTTCGATATTCCTTTTTATTTCTCATCAAACGAATGGAATCTTCTTCTGGAAATCCTACCTATTCTTAGCATGATATTGGGAATCAGGCACGGGATGATCCGCAGTTTGTCCGTTATTGCCTGCCCCTTGTCTTACTTATGTAGAGCTTCTGGTGACATAAACAATATCAAAGTATCATCTGACACCTTCTCTCATAGGCTGGCTAGATACTTCAGTCGAGAACTTGAAAATGAATCATTTAGTGGTGGGTTTTTCATTAAACAGAAGGCCTCGCCCAAGGAGTGGCAGATTTGGATGGAGTCTCGCTCATAGAGTGAGGATTTGGAGACACTATTTGTATGGGGTGCATGTGGATGATTTCACCGACTACAAGAGTTTCAATAGGTGTTCACTCAATGGGGTCTTAACTTGAGACAAAGAAGAGGGTTGGAACTCTTTAGGGGCTATGACATGAGTGTACAATGTAATTTTGGCAAGGCAAATGTTATAGCCGATAATCTGAGTAGGCTATCTATGGGATGTGTCGCTCATGTTGATCAAGGGGAGAAAGAGTCGACGACAGATGTCCACCATTTGGCTAGATTGGTTGTTAGGTTGATCGACTCTAATAATGTTGGTGTTCATGTTCAGAATAGGGTCGAATTGTTGATGTTAAGGCTAAGCAAGACTTAGACCCATCATTGGTTGTGTTGAAGAGGTTGGTTGCCAATAAGATAGAGTTTTCTCCGGGGGGCGAGATGGTGCGCTTGGGTATCAAGGTCAGATATGTGTTCCGGATATGGGTGATCTCAGGAAAATGATCATGAGTGGAGCCTATAACTCTCATTATTTGATCCACCCGGGATTTACTATATGTATCGGGATTTGAAGGATGTGTATTGATGGCATGGTATGAAAAAGAACATAGCCGAGTTCATAGCCGAGTGGCCGAGTTGTCAACAAGTGAAGGCAGAGCACCAAAGGCCCGGTGGTGTGGCTTAAGACATAGGGATTTCCTACTTGGAGGTAGGAGAATGTAAATATGGATTTTGTGGTCAGTTTATCGTGGACCAAAGGTAATTTGACTCCATTTGGGTTATCATTGACCGGATGACTAAGTCGGCTCATTTCCTACCAGTCAAGACTACTTTTAGCGCCGAAGATTATGCAATGTTGGACATCTAAGAGTTGGTGAGGTTACATGGTATGTCTAGGTCTATCATATCGGATCGCAGTAACCAATTCACTTCTCACTTTTGGAGGTCGTCTCAAGGAGGATTTGGTACTAAGGTAAAGTTGAGCACCAACATTTTCTTCCTCGATCCATTGGGCAAGCCGAGAGGATAATTCAAACTTTAGAGGACGAGTCGGGGTCTTGTGTGTTGGAATTCGAGGTTAATTAGGGTGATCATCTACCACTTCTTGAGTTTTCTTCCTACAATTTCCTTGATGCTAGCATTGGTATAGCACTATTTGGGGCTTTATAGAGTAAAAGTGTAGATCTCCGGTGGAGTTGTTTGTGTTAAGATGAAATGACTTCTATAGGCGTAGATTTAGTATTGGAGGATACAAAGGAGTGAAATTGATTAGGGGAAGGTTGAAGATGGTTCGAAGTCATCAAAAATCTTATTTGGATGTTAGAAAAAAGGATCTTGAGTTTTGTATTAATTGTTGGGTGCTTATGATGGTCTCACCTATGAAGGGTAGGCTACATTTTGGGAAGGAGGGAAAGCTAAGCCCCCCGGTATGTATGTCCTTATGAGATTATTGAGTGAATTGGGAATGTGGTTTATAGGTTGGATTTGCCTCTGCATTTGAGTTTTATTCACTCAGGTTTTTTCCACTTGTCTATGTTGAGGAAGTTGGTTGGTGATCCTTGTGCTATTGTATCTTTGAAAGGTGTTGAGGTTGAGAAGAACTTGTATTTTGAAGAAGTTCCCATCAAGATTTTGGATGGGCAAGTGAAGCAGCTTTGTAACAAGGATGTGGCTTCAGTAAAGGTACTTTAGAGGAATCAACATATGGGAAGTGCTATGTGGGGAGTGGAATCAAGTATGATGCAACGATACCTTTATCCTTTCCAATCTACTCAAGCCTATGATATTAGGTTCTTCTGATTCTCAATGGTCCTAATTCTTTCGCTCTTGAGTTTCATGAAATGACATGTATACATGTGCACGAAAATGATTTTTATGTTGTTTTGAATGATTCGAATACATTTTAATATGCTGTTTAAAGACTATGATTTTCAAATGATGAACCATGCATTGTACCTTGTTTTTGGATGTTTCATGTCCTAAGTCAAGCCTTTCTAACCTTGTTCTTGCACATTTGAGGATGAATGTTCCCAAGGGGGAGATGTTGTAAAGACCCAAAATTTGTACGGCCTCAATGAAGCATGAAAATTCAGTTTTTTTTGAAAAGTTTTGGACCAAGGTGACACTTCATGGGAGCCCTCATGATACGTGTGGAGCCTCCACGGAGTGGCCCTTGGCCTATGGAGGATGTTTGGCCCATAAATGTGGTGTTTAAACTGAGGCACATGACACTTGGACCCCTCATGGTCCTTGTGACACTTCACAGACCGTGTTGTGGGTCGTGTGGTGTCCTTGGCTTGAAATCCCATATTTTTTGGACAAAGCATGGTCACACGACATAGAACAGGACATGTGTGGGGTGTCATGGCTTGTATGACCACCGGTAGGACTTTTGGAGTGAAATTTTTCTAAGTATGAAATCACCGTCTCATAATGTGATCGTGGAATATTTCAAAGGAGAGGGGTACGGACAGTGTCACGGCCCGTGTCGCCTCCCGTGAAGGTGACCTCGTTGAAAAATTCTAAGTATGGGATCTTCAAGCTCAAGCTAAGTTCACTTTCACGCCTTCAATTCAAGCTTATTTATGTTGTTTAAGGCCATTGTGTCTCTCTCACATCAAGTTAAGTTCAAAAGAATTTCATCAGCTAAGTTTCTCACAAGTACCGATGAAAGGGTCAACTTTAAATGGGCATATCTCTTAACCCAAAAGGAACTAGGTGGCCCACACCCTATCAAATTGAATCTCTTTGAATGAACTTTTCAACGCATCTAGTTTCACCTTATTCCAAGTTCGTATCGAGACGCTATGCTCGTTTTTGTAAACCTCGTCTGTGCTGGGATCTAGGCGAATTTTTAGTTTCGTGTCATTAGTGGATTTTACATAATTGTGGATTATTATAGAGGTGTTTTATGACCCTTCCAGCTGCCCTTAGCACCTGAATCAGCTAATACTACTTCCTTTTAATTCATTCTCATTAGAAACACTCTCACTCTAAATCGATTCCTAAAAAATCCTCTTTAAGTTCTTCTCCCAAGACTCAAGCTAGGATTCAATTGGGGTTTCAAATGCAAGCTAAATTATTCTCAAACTCTTCTTCTTAAGCAAGGTATGTGGGAATGATTCTTGGTCCCTTTCAACCAAGAAGACCCAAACTCTTTTCAATTGATTTTCATGAAATTAAGCTTACTTTAAATGTTGGTTTTTCATTATATGATTTATTAAATTCAATTGATGTATGGTTTGTACCTTATCTATGATTTTAAGTTACTTTAGTCCCTATTATGATAATTTACATTGAATTTATGAAGTTATGAACATGCATGTCCCCTTAAAGCTTGATTTATACGTGGGTTATTTACATTATGATTTAAATGTGATTTCAATTATGGATTTACTTCAATTTTATATCATATTTATTGATTTTATATTGAATCTTAATTACCCATGTTATACCCACATCATTCATGGCATATGCATTCATGAACATTGGAATTTATGAAAATTATGAAATGGGTTAAGTCCAATCATGTTTTATGATAAGATTTTGATATGATATTGGTTATGACAAGAACGTGATCACATATATGTCAATGATTATGGCTCTTTGAGTATTTTTGGTGCTTTTACCATTCTGTATATGTAGATAAGCTATTCCTATGCATGAATATTTTGACTAAGATCTATGATTTGGCATTTGAGCCTAAGTACGATTTAGTATGAATGATGTTTGGCTTTTGAGCCTAAATGCGCTATGAAAGAATTGGAAATGACTATTGTCTCTTGAATGTATGTATATATATACATATATGTATTCTTGTGGGATGCCGACTTAGCACCGATGGATTGAGGGTCCATTCTCTTTCCTTGAACTATGTGCCTAACAAAGGTCATGAGAATCCTATCCAAAATGGGTGTAGTTCCCGTAATGATGGTTGTTTCATACGAAATGGGTGTTGTTCCCGTAAGATGAAGTATAAAGTGATATGATATGATATGTGAAATCCTATCAAAATGGGTGTAGTTCCCGTAAGGAGGGTTGCTGCATACGAAATTGATGTTGTTCTTGTAAGGTGAAGTATGGTTTACCTTTGGTAAGTAGACCACCTCTTTATCGGTGAGGGGATTTCATCGAGATTCCAAGTAATAGCTCACTTGGTCTTACTATTGTTGGTTGAGGTCACATCCGCACTATATATGAGCATTATTGCATTTTATGCATCATGAATTTCATAGCATATTGTATACTACTCTTCTTTGGATATATGATTCTTTCCATATTATGTGCCCTTGTTATCTAACATTGAAATGCAGGTTTGATAAGTCATATACATTGCATACCCACATACTTAGTATATTCAAACGTACTAACGCATACTTTTGCCTACATGATCTCACCATGTAGGGACCGGAGATTACCTTCACTCACCGTTGGACGCTTGATCGAATTTGAGATATTGGTTAAGGTAAGTCATATATACCGAGGATAAGCCACCATTTCTCTACCTATGAAGTCTTGCTTATGTTATTTACTTTTAGGGTGAGCCCGGGATATGCCTTGGCCTCCGCCCATCTTATAACTAGAGGCATTGTTGGACATCTTGTAGACTCTCATAGAGTCTATATATTATGTGTTGTATTTGAAGCTTATGATTTCGGTTATCTATTGGGTATAGCTATCATGGATTGACTATGGAAATTACGATATGTATGTATGTTTCACGTGGAAATGTGGAAGATCCTAAGCCCTGTATTGCCCCCAAAGAATGAGTTATACTTACCCGCCCCTTAGTTCTTATGTGCTATGTGCTATGTGAATCCATGTAAATCCCTTTCCTTTCGATATCCCCATAGCGTGAGTCCTACTTTCTCATCCCTTAGGACTATGTATTTACTATTTCAATGTGCTTCCGAACTGATGATGTGGATTTGGATTTGGATACTTTGAGGCTTGTTTGGGGGCTCTCAGGTTCCCATTCGTCGTGTCACTTCTAGGCCCTAGGTCCGGGTCGTGACAGAGGCTCATTATATTATATGTTGTGTTTAGTCATAAACTGGAGCCTTATGATTTTGGGGATGGCATCAATCATAGAGATTCATCTCCTCCTAATTATTTTTGAGTCATTTCTTGTTTCCTTCACTTGTTGTTGGATTGGTCTATTAGGGTAGGGTGGCATCACTTGAGTTATTCTCTCCTTAATCTGATTTCAAGTTGTTTGTGATGCTTTAATGAGATTTTATTACATTGTTGGGCTCGATTCCCTGTTTGAGGAGTAGTTGGACCCTAGATTAGTTTCTTTCGCCTTCGTATCATAGATGTGTCATGACCCAAAACTGAACGCAACTAAAGAAAAAGGAAATAAAGCGAAAACCATCTCAAAATAACATAACAAATCTCCCAAAATCCGAAGTTATGAGTACAAGCGCATCTAAAACAATACTAAAAGGTAAATACAACTATCTAAAAAGATAATACAATAATACTTCAAAATATCTAAAACATAGTCTGAGAGAAAAGAAATAAAAAGAGGATCCAAAGATCCACGAGGACACAAAGTCTGACCCTCACCGCTAAGATCTGGAGGGTAACAATAACATTCGGATGGAATGATCAACTACCCTATCCTAAACCCTGTGCACAATCTGCAAGGATAAAACAAAGTAGGGGTGAGAACACCGAAATGTACCCAATAGTATCAACCAACTTGGTAAGAGAAATCGAATTAAGCAAGAAATAATAATTGATATGAATAGTATGCCTCCAGAAGCAAAGGGGGCTCACCACGATCTGGAAAGGAGAAAATACAACTTCAATGATGCACTTGTTGTAGGCCTCTATCACCTGTATTTTCATCGCCAAATGATGCAGGTCCAAACAGACATCAGTACATGGAATATACGAGTGTATAAAATAGCTGAAAAGGAAAGAACATAATCGCTGATACACAACTCAGCCATCAACTCAGCTCAAAAGACTTGACTCAAATCAAAGACTCAACTCCAAAGACTCAACTCAAATAAGGAACTCAATCAGAATGCCATAAGTCAAGTAAAAATGCAGATTATATAGAGACCAATCACATCCAATCCAATCAGAGTATTATCATGTCCTATTGGGAGTTTCTCCAATACATAATTATCACCTATGAGCCAGTGATGATACAATAAACCAACATCATTACCCACCCATCCAATACCCTGCTAGGGTAAGGAATGCTCACAATCAATCATTCAAACCCTCTTTAAAGACTTTAGAGGTATGGCCCCTATCCAATCAATCTTATGTTGGTGACATAGTTATTGAGTTCAAGTTGGACTTACTCTTAACTAATTTGATGTTCAATACTCCTCCCAAGTATCAATGCTCATAAACTAATCAATCCAATCAACAAGTATTATAAGAAAACAATCTATCACAATCAAGTCTTTCGGCCTATCAACCATCTAATCGGTTTTTAATCATATTTTTCAAGAAGGATATAGATTATCGTTAATAAGACTACCAATTTAGACCAATAATTTAAGTTCAATAATGAAGACTTTCGAAACATCAAGTTCTATTAACATCATCCTCATGCTCAATCATAATCACAATCACAATGATACTGTCAAGGCTCTAGACTCAACTCCTAGTTTCATTTATGCAAATATTTTATTAAATAATATCTAGGATTTATGAAATAACTTATGTGAAAATACTTGTTCAGTAAATTAAGTTCATGATGATCATCAAGCATGTAAAAACGCATAGAATATACAGTTTGCAAGAAAATATTCAAAAAACCATGCATAAAGATTCGGTAGTTTCACAATCTTTCTATTACCAAGTTTAAGAGACAATATACCTGAGGTTTAAATGGAAATTGATGCAATTCAAGTGTTCAAGAAGTTAACTCATGAGAACTATCAATTATATAATAGCATGTGAGAATATTGTAGGATTTTAGAAAAACTCTCAAGAAAGCATTCATGGAGGCTAAATCTTCACAATTTAATTAATTCGGGTTATGGGGCACATGGAAGAACTCTTTCCATATTTTGGATAGCCTCAGACACCCGGTAGAACATAATTTCTTGACGAAATCCTTGGCTTTGAACCTTATACCTTGAGATTGAGAAACTTATCTATGATGTTCTTGGACATGAAGTTTGAAGAAGAATCTCAATTCAAAATCTTAGGTTCTTGAGGAGAATCTTAATCTTGGAGCCTTTACATTTTGTGAATTTGGAGAAATTCGTTTCTTGAAGCTATTGATCTTTGGGGGAAGAAAATTGGGGATCTTGGGAGTTACAATACTTACAACGATGTTATTAGATTATAAGATGGACTTTGGAAAGTTATCTAAGGATAAAAGGTTAAACATAACCTTTTGGGGAAGTCAAATAATCATCAAAATTGAAAAGAAAAAGATCTTTTGATGATTTTTGACAATCAAAATGGCAATTTTAGGGTCTCATTGCCAAACCATTTAGCGGTAGACAGAATGGGGACCTTGGGTCATGATGTTGACCAAGCTACACCAACGTTTTGAAGGTTAAAGTGTTCATTGTCAAGATATATAACCTAACCAAGGTTAGGATTGAATCCACAGGGAATATGGTAGACTTAGAGTAATTTCAAGCAATTCGAGTTAATTAACCTACCTATCTCTCGAAGGGGGAGGGGGTTTGTAATTGGCAGAACGTAATTCTAAACTAGCATAAGTGTTGTGAAATCAGTAAGAATAGTAACTAGGGTATTGTATTCTCCACGATTTTCTAATTTGGTATTACAAGATAATCACATTCTTTTCTAGTGTGTTGCATGCAGAACGGTAAGTTAATTTACCAAACTCTTTGATTCAGGCGAGAGGTAAATTTTACTATGTGATTTGATCCATCTCTGCAGTGTACTAACCCTTACCTTTTGTCCCAGTACAACCTCCTTTGATCCAGTTTTGTTGCTTAGAAAAGAAGAAATCAATTGAATTCTGTTAATTAATTTTTTTCCATTCATTACTACCTTAATCCAGTTAGTAACAACTAGTATGTTTAAACATTGACCACCGTTAAAAAGAAATCAAAATGAAGAGAATTAAATAATACAGACATGCACACTTTCTAAGAATTATGAATTGTCTAGTTTTACCTTGTTAGTTTTTCATGGTTCCCACAAGCATAATTGTGGATTTAGCTGTGCATTATCATTGTAGATGCAAGAATCATGACATAGAATAACATGATTAAGCACTTACAAGGATGAATTTAAGAACAAGAAATTCCGACTCTACAATGGAAATCACAAAGTATGAATTAAAATCACAAAATAATGTTCCAAACATCTCTCTCAATGTTTCTAGTCGTTCTCTTCTTTTTTTTCAACTAAAAATAGTCTGAAAAATCTATTTATAGAACTTAAAATACAAATCCAAAACAAAATAGGAACACTAGATTCGGCAGGAAATACGAGCAGACTTACATGTCGTTCTAAGTTCTAAGGCCTGTACCAAAGCTTCGTGGACTTCATTCTTTAAATTGGGGCACAGCTTTTACGAGACCTTTCTACGGGCCGTATTCAGACTTACGACCCACATAGGATTTTGTCTGATGACTCTTCAAAAAATCCCAACTTCTGATCCTCATAGTATAGAACCTCATCTACAACTCGTACAACTTTCAGCGACTCGTATAACAGTTCGTAGATGCAACTTCAGAAAATCACCCCATCACTGGATCTCTCTTACGAACCCCACTCTATGAATCATGGAAACTTCCACGGCCTATAAATTATTTTGTAGAACAACAGAAACTGCAGCTATTGTACACTTAGCCAAAAATCATGCCAAATCCCGTAATCTTAAAAAACAAACATAAAAACACATCAAACACACTAATATCACTTTGAGAACACACAAAAGTCCAAGTTTAAGCATCAAAAGTGTTGTATTTTTACAGCACATCAACACCCTCAACTTAAAATTGTTGCTTGTCCTCAAGTAATGAACTCAATCTATATAAGCAATGCTGAACACAGACCTCAATCTAATGGAACACATCATTCCAAAAATAAAGCACAAATGCCCACACTATTCATCAATGCATATCATATAGCTATCAAACTAATCAATGTAGATCAATACATGTGACAATGGAACTATGATAAGTGAGGTGACCACAGATAAGCAACAATCACTAAATTAGTCTAATATCAACAGTGTAATGCAAGTGCCCTCACACAAAAAGTCTCATATCACACTGTTGATGATATTTTCAGATTCAATGTTTGGGACTAAACAAAATCACTCACTCTCACAATAGATATTAAGTACCATGCTTAATACCATATGCTTCCCCCTAAACTCTCAACTATGACCTTCGACTACTTGGACTAGGATCACTATGGGACTTTCTTGGCTTGTAACATAGGCTCAGGGGGCTTTTGGTATGATATTTTTTTAACATAGTGACTCAAGACACTCCTTGAAACTGTGCTATTCTACATTCTTACCCTACCACACTGTCGTTTTTCAACTCATTCTCCTATTTCAAGCTTTTCTGGGTGCCTTACTCTCATTTTTAGCTCATTGCCTTTTCTTTTCCCATCATTTTTATTTTTAGCTCGTTGATTAGGAATCTATTCATTTTTCTTGCTCCCATAGCATATATTTATCCCCTTTTCCATGTATTACTAGCTTCCACCCCATTTTATGTGATTACCCTTACACCAGCTACCCTCAACTTCGGCTTTTGGCCTGAGTCGAGGTGCACAATATTACACCTATGAACCAGGGCCACTTTTGGTAGCCACCCTCAACTTAAGCTATTTGCCTCGTTCAAGGTGCACCATATTCATGGAAAGACCAGGTCCAGTTTCAGGATTTTACATTCAATAGGTTAGGATACTTGGGTTTTTACAAAAAAAAAGGTACAAGTAAGGCTCAAACATTGAGATCAAGGGATAGATTACACATTTGGTTGATTACCTAGGCTAAGTGGGCTGATATGAACAATGGCCTAAGATTTGTTTCTAACCAACTAACCTACAGTATAAGATAGAGTAATAGGGAAAGTTCTGAATCGAAACACAGTATAAGAATTTAGCAAAGAAAGCTCACACATACATGGCACTGATTACACTATTAACGTAGACTCTCATATCTTGATTTTCATCATAGTGAAACCTCACTTATCAGAACAAGCACTATCAATCAATCAAACCTGCATGGTTGCTATCAAGACTAACTAACAAAAAATTCTTTTAACGGGTATCATTTTTCACACAAAACTAACATATGCCATAGATTTCAGTACTACATACTACTAATACTACCTACACATCCTAAACATGCCAGTTCTACAGAAAATAAATATCCTTAGGGGAAAAACATAGGCAAGAAAATCCATCGAATTCAAAAGTTGGGATAGTTATAGGTCATATTTACTCAAACTCCATTGGGGCCTAAAACTATCCACACCCCATTGAAAAGAACTTGCATTGTCCTCAATGCACAAAACATCACAATAATGAAGCACAGGGGTCAAAAACATACCAGGGTGCCTAAGCACCAGTCTCTAGTTGAGTCTGGCTACCCTAAACCAGCGTAGTGGTCTCCTTAGTAGCAGGATCATGTTTGGAGTAACAAGCACTCCTCACTCTCTCTAACTCTCATGCTTGCTAATCCTTCTTATCCTACATGGACCTTATCCTAGCAAGCTCAAATTGTTGCTCCTCTATCATCCCCACCTCTTGCCTCGCGATATTAGGATTATCAACATGGGGCCACTTCTTGAGAGAAGAGAGTGGTGACTCCTCAGGAGAAAACAAATCTGCCACCACATCATTGGGATTGGCTTATGGTAGACAATTGATGGTACTATTGCTATTATCATCTCGTAATGAAGCTGCTGGATCTCTGCCCGAATGGGCGTCAAGTCTACATGTTATGCTGAGTTGAGGCTTTGCTATACTCGTCTCTTAAACATATCAATGTGGCTGGTGAATGGTGTGAGTCTCTCCGGAAGAGCAGCCACAATGTACATCTGTATACGCGCCTCAGCTTCTGAGATGGCCTGGCAAACCCAAGGCCGAATCTACTACAGTAACTGAGTCAACTGGGACTCAGTGCGAGCCTGCCTCTACGCCACGTCCTGGATGGATGCCGCTGACACATAAACCATGCTAGTGGTCGCTACGTGCCTGAGCATGAGTTGTAGCGCAGTATTGGTTGTAGTAAACCCCCTCTTTACATCTGTCTCCATCTGTGGGTACCCTTCAGCAGTGGTGGAAGAAGATGGAGGCTCACGTGGTTGCACTGCAGCGAACATCTTAGGCATATGGATAGGAGCGCATGGTGCTTGCCGGAGGCCACTGGGTTCTCATCAGCCTTTTTCAACCTGGCATCTAAAGTCCATTGAACCTCGATCAGATAGTCCAAATGATGAAGGATCACCACCCTCGACTCAATCAAGAGTCGATATATCAAGCACGGGAAGGGGATAGAGGTGGACCTTTTCATGGCCGCCTCATGAATTTGCTCTACAATCAGGCGGGCCCAGACTATGTCATAATCAGCCAAGATAATAGCAACTGATACTGCACTGTTCGATGTAAGGGTATTATTCTACATGTGTTGGATGAATCCGCGATCTCACCACACCCCACAAAATTCTACCGGTGAAGTTGAGAGAGGACTTCATTATAGGCTCCGACGATGTAGACAACCATTTAAGGTCCCATCCCTGCTCAACAATGTGATCAGCAATCCATCTCATTAAAGTGTTTTTTTGGGCCAGAGCTCTCGTCAAGGCCTTATCCTGAGTCTAGCCCAATCTATAGTAAAACTCTGTTATGGTCATAGGGCCTGGTACTTGGGACCAAACAACATGCGGCAGATGGTGGCCTCTAAAATATTAACTTGTACACCTGTCACCCTCATATGTGTCAACCTGGGATGAATAAGGGATCTCTTTCCCTTGGGGAGAGAACCAAGGATTTTGTCGGCGTAAGATGTGAAGAACTCATGAACCATAGGAGGGGAGTACTTCCCCGATGGTGCTTCCATCCACTAGAGCCTGTATCGAGCAATGGTGTCCTAGAGGTCAGGGACATTATCTAGCCCTAAGGTGATGATTCGGGGCTCCTCGAATATGGAACAGGCTAGTCGACCCTGCTCGTCCTTTTATATGGCATCCCGGTTGATAGCCTGCCTACCATGTATGCACCACCGTCTAGATAGAGCATCCAGAAGTGAGGGTGGTGCGCGGGGTGCTGCTGAAGACTTAGACTCTGTCTCCTCTCTAGATCCAAACTAGGATCCCTTTCAGAGGGAGTCATCTGTATTAAGTAGTGTTGTCCTAGTCGTCTCCCTCATTAGACTGGGAGGGCAACCACAATATCCTAAGTCTAAGGCTACCCAGATTGTCTAGTAGCAGCCTATGTCTGTGGTTGCTCGGCGTCTGCATCAGACTAAACACTAAGCTCCTCTAAAGATCCACTAGCCTTGGAGTTGCCCTAATCCTCCGAGGACTCATCTCGTAACTGCCATTGCAAAGTCCATATCTCATAATTCCTTTCTTTTAGGGCCATGGCACCTGAAATGCACACATGTAATCATGATTAGCCCCAAAAGTATAAGAAAAATAAACAAGAACATATCAAAAGTAGTGACAAATGAGTCTACGAAGGCTCATTTACTAGTTGTAGTACAATCTACGAGCCGTAAAGGCCCTTGTAGATGGTAGGGTGTAGTTAAATTACCTGGTGGAACTGCATATGTGAGACTAGGTATGACTCGTAGAACATTCTACGAGTCATAGAATGAGTCTTAGATGTGATGCCAGTCTTGAATTATTGCAAGCATGGCCATACGAGACTTGTATATGAGCTGTAGACTAATCTACAACTCGTAGAAGGTCTCGTCTGATGGAGTCCCAGAAACTCCAGGTTACTAGGTCTTCACACGAGGTGCAACTACGGCTCGTGGAATATTCCACGGATCGTAGAATACCCTCGTGGTGTGAAATTCCCGGTAACTTTATTTTCTAAGTCTATCAAAAAGGTCCCAAAACGACATCTTCATACCACAACTTTTTCAATCAGCATCGAAGCAAGAATATTGCACCCACATATGATCTCAACAAATTCTAAAGTACCCCTCATGCAACAATTAGACACTACCCCCATCAATTTCCGTTTTACAAGTTCACACAACAAACCGACACCTATTTAAAAGTTAGAAATTAGGCACACATGCAATAACACGTCATTTTTCAAGCAATGATTTCCATGCAATTTGAATGAATATGAAGACATGAATTTCACGTAATAACATTCAAACAAAACAAGGCCACACTGGCATTTTATATTATTCAAAACCACGGCAACAACACCAAATAAGGTTAGACACAAAGTACCTACAAAGGCAACCGCTAATTCGAGCACACCAATTTTGGACTACCATACCCATTAATAATTTCACCCTGATGACATTAATTTTGGTAATACAAGGGCTCTAGGGCAAGAACTTGCAAAAATTAAAGCACAAGGATGAAGAATTAAAAGAGGAATCTGAAGGGGGAAAAACCCTAGGTCACCGGAGTGTTGTCAGAAATGTGTCGCAAAATTTTGACAATAGGTGAATGGTGGTCGGAGTGTTAGGGTAGGAGAAGGGTCGGGTGTTTTGGGAAGTATTTTTAGAATCAGAGGTAAAAAGTTTTGACTCCTCTTTTATACATTGATTGAGTCGGGTGAGTATTGGGTCTAGGCTCTACGAAAGTCCAATTATGATCCATAGAGTTTTCTATGGTCTGTAGACCCTTCTCTCGTGGAATGCCAAAGTTGTAGTTTGGAAAATTGGCTTCACAGACCTGTCTATGGGCCGTATGCGAAGTATGGCTCATGGAGGGGGTCCTAGAAGCCTCCAACACTTAGGTAAATAAAGACCTTACCTGGAGTCCACAAGCCCCATTCATGGCCCGTAGTTTTATCTACGAATAGTAAAGTTGGCTCGTGGATTGTAGTGCACATTAACTCACTAGAAATGTTTTACGAGTCAGTGTATGGGTCATGGTTTGGAACATGCCCCGTAAAATTGGTCGTAGAAGCACTTCATGTTGCTTATTCAACCAAAAGTGGTTGACTTGGTCTTGTACCTGCATATTCATCACAAAACATGTTGTTACCCTATATGCCACCAGTCCAGAGTCTAAATATTACAACCAAAATGCTAAAAATTAAACTACCTACAAGTCCAAAAGCTAAAAAAACAAAACTACTACTATTACATCAAATATTTTTTGTTGCCTTCCAAGTAGCGCATGATTTATTGTCACGGCACGACTTGGATAACTTAGTTACTCAGACTTCACCAAATGCCCAAACTTCCATCTTCAAGTCATCGGGCCTCTTCATCGACTGACAAATGTTGAAGACAACTTCTTCATCATTCAATCAAAACATGATTTGGTCTTATTGCATATCTATTAGTGCTTGACCAGTGGCTAGGAAAGGCCTTCCCAAGATGATTGGGACTTTGAAGTTGACTTCGCAATCAAGGACCACAAAGTTTGTGGGAAATATGAATTTCTCTACATTGACAAAGACGTCATATAGGATCCCTATAGGCTTCTTCACCGCTTAGTCAACTATCAACAATCGCATGCTCGTAAGGATAGGGGCTCCCAATCCTAGCTTCTTGAAAACCACAAGGGGCATCAGATTTATGTTGGATCCTAGATCACATAATGTCCTTGCAAACTAAATATCTCCTATGGTGTAGGGTATGGTGAATGCTCCGATATCTTCCTAATTCTGCACCAAGCACCTTCTAGTCATCACACTGCAATGTTGAAGCTCTTGGGAGAGCTCCTAGCTTATAGTCTACTTTTTGTGACCAAGTCCTTCATGAACTTTTCATACCCATGCATCTTCTCCAATGCCTCAATGAGAGGGATGTTGATGGAGAGTTGTTTCATAATGGAGAAGAAGTGCTTCAATTTACCTTCTTCCTCCTTCTTCTTGATTCTCTGAGGCAAAGGATGAGGAGGTCGATGAATTGGCTTCAACTTTTGTGGCATCTCTGTAGCATCACTCATCCCATCCATGGCATAAATATCTCCCATCTCCACATCTTTACTCTCGACCATCTCCTTACGAACATCATTATCATCAACCTGCAACGAAGGTTCAATGGTCTTTCAGCCACCACGAGTAGTCACCGCCATACACTCCCCTCATTCTTTAGATTCTGAACTGTATTGTTGGGCAATGTACCTTTCTGGTGTTGGTTCAGTTGAGTTGACATTTGACTAAATTGTTGCTCCAGCTACTTGATAGTAACAGAATAAGACTCAATTTTCTGATTAATACTGAAGATGTCTAGTTTCATCCCCTTTAAGGTCTAATCATGAGCATCAACCTTCTTCACGATCAAACATCTCCTCAACTCTATAGCTACAAGCACCCAAATCTTTATTGTGTGGTGGCACATATGGCTCATTCTTGTAACCATCTTTGTGTCCCTAATCGGAATCTCTGTCCTGGCCTCTGTTATTGTCATAGTAGCGTCCTCAATTGTCGTCTCTGAAGGCGTTATCCCTATTATAGTTTTGACCTTCATTTCCTTGACCTTGGCGCCAATGGTCCTTATTGGACCCATGGGCGTTGATTCGAAAACCCACCATCTGATCAGTGACAAAGTAAGTGTCCTCATCATAGTAAGGCTTCTCGTACACGGCTGCTCATGAAGGCTGATGATCTACTGCATTCACACATTCTTGGTTTTGCTTCATCAACAACTCCACATTGGTACCAATCCTAGCAAGCTCTTGCATCATATCCTCATTTATTTTTGCTTGTGCTGACTTAGTACTGACTGCAAACAAGCTCTTTATTGTTGACTTATATTTCGTCCCCATGCATGATTTGTATTGACCACTTTCTCTAACGTTTTAGCAATCACCGGAAATGAATGATCCGAAAATGAGCATTCTATGATGGTGTAAGCAACAGCTTGGCTATTCTCATCCATGGCTTAATAAAAGATCTCCACTAAGGCATCATCTATGATGTTGTGGTCAAGGACACTCCTCAAGCACTTTCTGAACCACTTTTCCACATAGTGCTGATCAAATAACCAGGCAATTGCTCGAAGTTATTGATTTGGTCCTTTAACTTCAGCTTCTTCGACCTCAGAAAGAACCTCTACAAAAGGGCCTTCTGTAGTTCAGCCCAAGTGGTGATCTGCAAGGGCCCGGAAATTGTACAATCTTAATGGAGCTCAGAACAGTTTTGGGAAGTTTTGGGTCAAGGTGATGCTCCATGGGATCCCTCACGGTCTGTGTAAGGTCACACCACCCATGTGGAGCCCCAATAAAGTGACCCTTGGCCTATGAAGGAGTATTGACCCTTAAGAGTGGACTTTTAGACTAAGATACGCCACACTTGGACCCCTCACGGTCCATGTGACACTTTATGGACCATGTGGTGGGCCGTGAGGTGGCCTTTGCTTGAAATCCAATAATTTTGGGATCAGGTGTTGTGCCACGGTCAAGTACACGTCTCATGTAAAGTGGAACGGCACGTGTCGCCACCCATATGGGCTCCGGAGAGAAATATTTTCTAATTATTGGATTAACATCTTGGAACTTTGTCACGAAGAATATTTTAAGTGAAGTACTACAGAGGACCATACGGTCCATGAAGAGTGGTACGGGCCGTGAAGTTGGCCATGTGAATGCCTTCATCGAATTTTTCTAAGTATGGAATCTTCAAACTCAAGCTAATCTCACTTTCAAACCCTCAATTCTAGCTTATTTTATGTTGTTTAGGGCCACCATAGCTCTCCTACATCAAGCCAAGTTTAAAGGAATTTCATTGGCTAAGTTTTCCACAAAAACAAATAGAAGGGTCAACTTTAAATGGTCATACGTCTCAGCACAAAATGAACTAGGCGACCTATGACCTATCAAATTGAATCTCTTTGAATTATCTATCGAACGCATCCAGTTTCACCTTATTCCGAGTTTGGAGGAAGACGTTATGCCCGATTTTGTAAAGTCTATATCTGTAGTGTTTTTTGAAATTTGCCTAAGTGAGGTCTTACGGGAGGGTTTCATGGTCCGTGAAACCTCGTATGTACCGTGAGGCTTCCTCACAGGACCCCTAGAAAGGAATGTTATTTTGCTACAATAATGGTTCTTTTGTAATTATGGCTTCTCCTAAGGATCTTTTGTGACTTCTTATGCTATCTTAAGACCTCCAAATGACCTGAACTCTATTCCTCTCATTCTAATTCATTCCTACACTTAGAATTTTTCAATTCTCTCATCTAAAGAACTCCCCTAAAGTCAACCGTTGGAGATTAGCTTGGAGCATAATGAAGGGTCTTCTTCATCAAATTTCTTCCAATTTCTCCTTGAATCTTCTCTATTAGCTAAGGTATGTGGGTTTGATCCTTGGTTCCTTCCAACCAAGGAGACCCAAATCTTTTCAAGAAATTTTCCATGAAATTTTAGCTACTTTAAATATGGGTTTTCAATTTTATTGTTTATTAAATTTAATTGATGTATGGGATATGTTTATTTATTGATTTTAAGGTGACTTAAGCCCTAATATGAAGAATTACATTGAAGTTATGAATGTACATGTCCCCTTTAAAGCTTGATTTGTGTATGGGTAATCTATGTTATGATTTAAATTTGAATTTTACTTATGTCTTTACTTGAATTTCATAATTTATTATTTATTCATGTTTTAATCTACATTATCCATGTTATTCTCATCTCATTCATAGCATATGCATACATGAACATTGAGTTTTCGTAACATCCCACATCTTACATGTACTAGTCCAATGCATATGAAACATGATATGGCGGGGTCAAATCAGCATACATTTTTAAAGAACTGCTTGAATTTTAGATAAGAGGACTATATGTGCATTTAACGCTCAAGATGATCGAGTGTATATAATTTTTAAGTCAAATTGAGGAGATCGTGACCTTAAATGAAGTGAAAGAAGTGAGGTGCTTGTGGGACTTAGGAAGCTAGCAGGTGAGTCACCCACGTGCTTAGCTTAAATAGGCTAGGTAGATGGAAACGAGGCCCAACACCGAATTTGTTCAAGTCCAATAAAAAATAAACCCCGAGTTAAGGATATCATTTGGGACCATAGTTTGGCATCATAAAGGGGCAACATTTTCAACCCAAGATGAATAGGAAAAGGGCCAAATTACATTCACAACCCAATTCACAAATAGGACCCAAACTAAGTGGGTGTAAAAGATAAATATTTGCAGCAAAGCCCATCCAGTTGAAGCCCAATAAGGCCCAAGTGAAAGGGCCAAGTTGCTGCATCACCACCTTAATAAAATAAGGCTTGAAATGCAAAAGAATTTCGGCCAAAAGTGTCCCTTTAAGAGGGATTAAAAACCAGCAATTTAAGTCATTTTCACTTAGCCAAAAAAAATCAGATTTCTTTCCAAGTTTCTCTTTGCTCTCTCTTCATTTTGTAAAGCAGCCAAGGCACACCTTTAGGGTTATTGAAGAGAACCTAATCCTTGAGGTCTAAGGTAAGTAAAAATATATATGGTTTAGTACAAATTTTCCATGAAAAACATGAGGAGTATGCTGGTTGTACTTGTGCAGGAATTTTGGACAGCATGTGTTCCAAAGATGTTGTACACTTTTCTTGTTTATTAAGAGGCTTTTATCTTGTTGGTTGACTGGATAATGAAGTAATATTTATGTTTTTAACAAGGATTGGTTCTGTAGTAATGAAATAAGATCTTCCACAAAAATGAGTTCTTGTATGCTATCTTAATGGTGCTCATAGTAGGAACTTGCGGGCGGATAATTGGTGATTGTTGTCTCACATTTTCCATCTACTTTGGGACTGCTTTTGGAATTTTTTAAGACAGTTTTTATATTTAAAAAAGTTGAGAACATTTTGGTTGAGGTTGAAACAGATTTGAAATGGTTAACACCAAAATGTAGTGAAAGGACGTAATGTTACGTTGCCTACTTGTGTGTTGTGTAGAGTTGTTGTATGTTGTAACTGATAAGCTGTTGTAAGCCTGTTATGTGACTAAAATAGGCTGGATAACATGTATATGACAATGTGTGCTAAACAAAAATATGATTAGAGGTGGAAAGGTTGAAAGAATACTCGTGGATTGATAGTTAAAAGCTTGCTGCCCGAGTGTTTATTCTTATGAGATTGGATTGCCAAGATGTGTTTATTAGCTGCTAATACTAGTTTTATCACCTACTATATTGTAGATAAGTATTTGGAGGAAAAGGATACTACTCCGAGGTAATAAAGACATAGTACAACGAGGTATATAAGGCTACTTGATTTTCTGTTACTTGGCATGAAATCTAGATTCTTCCTTGGCAGATAAAGGAACTTAACAACTCCGACATAACTAATAACTGTGTCTCCACTCCTTACCATGTTCATATGTTCCCATACATAGTCATTGTCAAATCTGCATGTGTACTTGGATACCAAAGATACATAAGTTCCTTTTTACCAAATAAAGTCCATGTGTTGTTTAATCTCCAATACGTTTCATTAGTTGTGTAACTCTCTTTTCATTGTGGTATTATCTTGTATGGTTGTTTATATGTCACATGTCATGTTTATGTTCCTACAGCTCTAAATGTTATGACCACCAAAAGAATCATCTCAAAAGTAAATAAAAGACTAATTGAAGTTGCTTATTAATGGGTGGTGTCCCAACAGGGGAAGAATCACCTAGCATGGGTCGATCCCATATTACGGGGGGTATCCCAGGGGTGAAAGAAAAGTCTAGCATGGGTCGATCCCGATATTGATTTACCACTGATCAGTTGGTTATTTACATGATATATTGTGCACAGATTATATAGTAAATAAAGGTAAAGTAATAAAAAGGACATAAAGCACATGATTCCACAATATGACTAAAGATGGTCTTTTTGTCCTTATACACCAGTGTGTGATTTCATTTGAGTTCTTATTTCATATACAGTATTTTCTGCCTTACATATTCAGTACATTATCCGTACTGGCATCCCTTACGGGGGACCTGCATTTCATGTTGCAGGTACAGGAGCTACTAGATCTCCCCAGTAGGAGTACAGGACTTCCAACTACTGTTACTGAGCTCCAGATTTCTTCGAGGCTTTGTGTGTCTAGAGCTTATATTTTGTATTATATAGTTGAACATGAGGCGGGGTTTGTCCCAACCCATTTAGATGTTGTTCCTTACCTAGAGGCTTTGTAGACTAAGTAAAGTAAAGTGTGGTCAAGTGTCGTACTTTAGACATCGTGGCTCCAATGGCCTAGTCTTATGCATTTCCTTTTGGGCTTGTTAATACTGTTTACTTTTTTTGAAAGCATGTTGAATATGGAAACCTCTTAAACTGTTCATAGCATGTGCATAGTTATATGTTAGTTCTCCCGAGTCTTTTCGACAATGGGTGCCAGTCCGCCTTGATGGGACTTAGGGCATGACAGTGTTATATGATTTGGGCTATCCCCAAGGGTCCTCTATCTTTCCTCAAACTATGTGCCTAACATAAGTTATGAGAATCATATTTGAAAATTGTGTTGTTCCTGTATGGAAGGTTACTTCATATGAAATGGGTGTTCTTCCCACAAGGTTAAGTATAATGTGATATGATATTATGTGAAAAAACTATCTGAAATGGGTGTTATTCTCGTAAGGAAGGTTTCTTCATACGCAATGGGTGTTGTTCCTGTAAGGTGAAGTGTGGTTTACCTTTGGCAAGTAGACCACCTCTTTACCAATAAGGGGATTTCATCAGTATTCCAAGTAATAGCTCACTTGGTCTTACTCTTGTCGGTTGAGGTCACATCCCCACTATTTATGAACATCTTTGCATTTCATACATCATTGGCTTCATAACATATTGTATACCACTCTTCTTTGGATATATGATTCTTTTTATATTATGTGTCCTTGTCATCTAACACTGAAATATAGGTTTGATAAGACATATGAATTGCATGCCCGCATACTTAGTATATTTAAACGTACTAATGCATACTTTCGCCTACATGATCTAACTATGTAGGGACTGGAGATTGCCTTCATCCACCATTTGACACTTGATCAGATTTCAGACATTTGTTGTGATGAGTCCTATCTTTAAAGGACAAGCCACCATTCCTCTACCGATGTTGCTTCTATTTGTATTATTTAATTTGAGGGTGATCTCGAGACATGTCTTGGCCCCCGGCCCATCTTATGACTAGAGGCATTGTTGGACATCTTGTAGACTCTTCTCGGATCTATATGTTATGTGTTGTATTTGGAGTTAATGATTATGGTTATCTATTTGATATGGCTATCATGGATTGATTATGAGAATTATGATAAGTATGTATGATTTGATGTGGAAATGTGAAAGATCCTAAGTCCCGTATTGCCCCCATAAAGTGCCTCATACTTACCCGCCCGTTAGTCCTTATGTGCTATGTGTTATGTGGAATCTATGTTAATCCCTTTCCCTACTATTACTCCATAGCGTGAGTCCTACTTTCCTGTCCCTTAGAACTATGTGTTTACTATTCGTATACGTTTTTGAACCAATGATGTGAATACGGATAATTTGAGGCTTATTTAGGGACTCTCGAGTCTCCGTCCATCATGTCACTCCTAGACCTTAGGTTCGGGTCGTGATAGAGATGGTATTAGAGCACTAGATTTATAAATGGTCCTTGGAGTTCAACATCTCGTGTCAAGTAGAGTCTTATTCATGTGTGTGACACACGCCACATCTATGGGTAGGAGACTACAAGGCATTTTAGGAATTATTTCACTTTTTCAGGATTCAAATCGTGTCATGGAACGTGTCTTAAGGATTTCTATCTCCATCCCTCTCTACAGAATAGGAGAGTTACTTTGGGCTCATAGTATAGTCCAGGGAAGGAAGAAGTTGTCGCTGAACTTATAGATGAGGTCAAAAGGGAGTTGGTGAAGGATGTGCATTATTTGACAAGCTTTCTCCTTCGAGTATTCGAAGTTTTCTTGGGTTGGTTGGTTATGATGGAAGGTTTGTTGAAGGTTTCTCATCTATTGCATCTCTATTGATCAAGTTATCTCAAAAGAAGACTAAGTTTGTGTGGTCGGATGAATGTGAGAAGCATTTTTTTCAGAGTTTGAAAGACCAGCTTACATCGGCTCCTATTTACTGAATGGCTTAGATAGGTTAATGGTGTATTGTGATGCTTTTTGGATTGGGTTGGGTTGTGTACTTATGCAACATGGTAAGGTGATAGTTTATGCATTATGGCAATCGGAGTGCATGAGCGTAACTACCCGACTCGTGATCTTGAGTTTGAGATAGTGGGGTTTGCCTTGAGGATTTGGAACACTATTTGTATGGGGTTCATGTTGTTGTTTTCACCGACTACAAGAGTTTGCAATATGTGTTCACTCAAAGGGATCCTAACTTGAGACTAAGATGAGGGTTGGAACTTCTTAAGGGCTATTACATGAATGTACAATGTAATTTTGGCAAGGCAAATGTTATAGCCGATGCTCTTAGTAGGCTATCTATAAGAAGTGTAGCTCATGTTGATGAAGGGAAGAAAGAGTCCACAAAATATGTTCACCATTTAGCTAGATTAGTTGTTAGGTTGACCGACTCTAATAATGGTGGTATTCCTATTTAGAATGGGGCCGAATCTCCTGTGGTTGTTGATGTTAAGGCTAATCAAGACTTAAACCCATCATTGGTTGTGTTGAATAGGTTGGTTCCCGAAAATAAGATAAAGGTTTTCTCCCAATGGGGAGATGGTGCAATTCGATACCAAGATTGATTGTGTGTTATGGACGTTGATGGTCCTAGGAAGATGATCATAAGTAAATCCCATAACTCTTATTATTCTATTCACCCAAGATCTACTAAGAGGTACTAAGGTTTTAGAGAAGTGTATTGGTGGCATGATACGATTGGGAGTTGGTTAGACTGGGTGGTGTGCCTACATTTCTTATATCGGATTGTGGTACCCAACTTACTTCTCACTCTTGGAAACCATCTCAAGGATGGGCTTGGCACTAAGGTGAAGCTAAGTACCACATTTCATCCTTGATCCGTTGGGCAAGTCGAGAGGACATTTCAATCTTTAAAGAACATGTAGAGGTCTTATGTGTTGGGATTCAAGGCTAATTGGGGTGATCATTTACGACTAATTGAGTTTGCCTACAATAATAGCTTTCATGATAGCATTGGTACACATCGTTTGGGGATTTATAGAATAAAAGAGTAGATCTCCGGTGGGATGGTTTGAGTTAGATGAAATGACTTCTACAGGCCCATATTTGGTGTTGGAGGATACGGGAGAGTGAAATTGATTAAGGAAAGGTTGAAGATGGTTCGAAGTCATCAAAAAGTCTTATTTGGATGTTAAAAAGAAGGATCTTGAGTTTTGTATTGATTATTGGGTGTTTATGGAGGGCTCACCTATGAAGGGTGTGGTACATTTTTGGGAAGGAGGGAAATCTTAGCCCCCAGCATGTATGCCCTTATGAGATTGTTGAGCGGATTGGGAATGTGTCATAAAGGTTGGATTTGCCTCTGCACTTGGTTCTATTCACCCAGTTTTCCCATGTAGTTATGTTGAGGAAATTGATTGGTGATCCTAGTACATATTGTACCTTTGGAAGGTATTGAGGTTGGGGAGAACTTGTCTTGTGAGGAAATTTCGGTTGAGATCTTGGATGGGAAAGTGGAGAAACTTCGGAACAAGGATCAATATACTAGAGGTTCTACGTGGGAAGTGGAATCAATTATGATGCAACGATACCTCTATCATTTCTAATCTACTCAAGCCTATGGTATTAGGTTCTTCCTATTCTCAATGGTCCTAATTCTTTCACTCTTGAGTTTCATGACATGATATGCATACATGTGCACAAAAATAATTTTTTTATGATGATGATTTGAATGATTTAAATATGTTTTGATATGAGTTTTAAAGACTTTATGATTTTCAAATGATGAATAATACATTGTACCTTTTATTTGGATGTTCTTGTTCTAAGCCAAGCCTTTCAAGCCTTGTTTTAGCACATTCGAGGAAGAATGTTCCCAAGGGGGAGATGATAAAAGAGCCCACACTTTGTACGACCTTAATGGAGCTTAGAAATTTCAGTTTTGAGAAGATTTGGGTCAAGGTGATGCTCCATGGGAGCCCTCACAGCCCGTGTGAGGTCACATGGCCCGTGTGGATCCCCCCCGAAGTAACCCTTTGCCTATGGAGGAGTGTTGAACCTTGAGAGTGGAGTTTTAAACTAAGGCACGCCACACTTGGGTCCCTCACAGTCCGTATGACACTTTACAGACTGTGTAGTAGGCCGTGGTGACCTTGGCTTGAAATCCCACAATTTTGGGATCAAGTGTTGTGCCACGGCCAAGTACGCAACCCGTGTGAAGTGGCACCACCCATGTGGCCACCCGTATGGGCTCCGGAGTGAGATATTTTCTAAGTATTAGATCATCGTCTTGGATCTTTGTCATGATGAATTTTCTAAGTGAAGTGGTACAGAGGACCATACGAGTCATAAATAGTGGTATGGGCCGTGAAGTCGGCCGTGTGAATGCCTTCGTTGAATTTTTCAAAGTATGAAATCTTGAAGCTCAAGCTAAGCGCACTTTCAAGACATCAATTCAAGTTTATTTATGTTGTTTAGTGCCATCGTTGGTCTCCTACATCAAGCCAAGTACAAAGGAATTCCATTGGCTAAGTTTTTCACATGAACCGATAGAAGATTTAGAACAAAAAGAACTGGGTGACCCATGAACTATCAAACTGAATCTCTTTTAATTAGCATTTCAATGCATCTGATTTAACCTTATTCCGAGTTTGTAGCAAGAAGTGATGCCCATTTTCATAAAGTCTGTCTATGTAGTCTTTTCTGAAATTTTCCTAAGTACGGTCTTACGGGAGGATTTCACGGTTTGTGAAACCTTGTACAGAGCGTGAGTCTTCCTCATGAGACTCATGGAAAGGAATGTTATTTTGCTTCATTAATGGCGTTTTTGTAATTATGGCTTCTCCTAAGGGTCTTTTGTGACTTCCTATGCTATCTTAAGGCCTCCAAATCACATAAACTCTATTCCTATTATTCTAAGTCATTCCTACACTTAGAATTATTCAAATTCTCTCATCTAAAGAACTCCCTTCAAGTGAACCATTGGAGATTATCTTGGAGCATAAGGAAGGGTCTTCTTCTTCATCAAATTTCTTCTAATTTCTCCTTGAATCTTTTCTATTAGCTAAGGTATGTGGGTTTAATCCTTGTCCTTCCAACCAAGGAGACCCAAATCTTTTAAAGCAATTTTCCATGAAATTTTAGCTACTTTAAATATGGGTTTTCAATTTTATTGTTTATTAAATTCAATTGATGTATGGGATATGTTTATTTATTGCTTTTAAAGTAATTTAAGCCCTAATATATAGAATTGCATTGAAGTTATGAAGTTATGAATGTGCATGTCCCCTTTAAAGCTTAATTTGTGCACGGGTAATATATATTATAATTTAAATGTGAATTTTACTTATGTCTTTACTTGAATTTCGTATTGTATTATTGATTTAAATTTGAATCTATATTACCCATGTTATTCTCATCTCATTCATAGCATATGCATACATGAACATTGAGTTTTATGAAAATTATGAAGTGGGTTAAGCCCAATTATGTTCATGTATACGATTTTGTTCTGATATTGGTTATGACAAGAATGTGATGACATAAATGTCTATTGTTAATGGACCTTTGAGCATTTTGGGTGTTTGCACCATATTGGAATGACCATGAGCTATTCCTATGCATAAGTATCATGATTTTGAATTATGATTTGGCTTTGGAGCCGAAATGTGCATTGAACGGATTTGAAATGACTATTGTATCTCTAAAAGTATGTATATGAATAAGTAATCTCGTGGGATGTTTTGACTTAGCATTGATGGATTGGGGGCGTCAGGGCGATCCCCAAGGGTCCTCTCTTCTTCCTTGAACTATGTGCCTAACATAAGTTTTGAGAATCCTATCCGAAATTGGTGTTGTTCCTGTAAGGAAGGTTGCTTCATATGAAATGGGTGTTTTTCCCACATGTGGAGTATAATGTGATGTGATATTATGTAAAAATCCAATTCAAAAAGGGTATTGTTCCCGTAAAAAGGTTGCTTCATACGAAATGGGTGCTGTTCCCATAAGGTAAAGTATGGTTTAACTTTGGCAAGTATCCTACCTCTTTACTGGTGAGGGGATTTCATCGGGATTCCAAGTAATAGCTCGCATGGTCTTCCTCTTATTGGTTGAGCTCATATCCCCACTATATATGAGCATCTTTTCATTTCATCCATCATTGGCTTCATCGCATATTGTATACTATTCTTTTTTAGATATGTAATTCTTTCTATATTATGTGCTCTTGTCATCTAACATTGAAATTCAGGTTCGATAAGTCACATGCATTGCATACCCGCAAACTTAGTATATTCAAACGACTAATGCATACTTTTGCCTACATGATCTGACTATGTAGGGACCGGAGATAACCTTCATCCACCGTTTGATGCTCGTTTAGATTTGAGGCATTTGTGGTGGTGAGTCCTATCTTCCAAGGACAAGCCACCATTCCTCTACCTATGTTGCTTCCATTTGAGTTATTTACTTTGAGGGTGAGTCCAGGATATGTCTTGGCCGCCATCCTATCTTATGATTAGAGGCATTGTTGGACATCTTGTAAACTCTTGTCTGATATATATGTTATGTGTTGTATTAAGAGCTTATGATTATGGTTATCTATTTGATATGACTATCATGGATTGATTATGAGAATTATGATAAGTATGTATGCTTTGATGTGGATATGTGAAAGATCCCAAGTCCCGTATTGCCCCCATAAAGTGAGTCGTACTTACCCGCCCCTTAGTCCTTATGTGTTATGTGCTATGTGCTATGTGCTATGTGTTATGTGCTATGTGCTATGTGCTATGTGAATCCATGTTAATCCCTTTCCCGATGATATCCCCATAGAGTGAGTCCTACTTTCCCGTCCCTTAGAACTCTGTGTTTACAATTTGTATATGCTTCCAAACCGATGATGTAAATACGGATACTTTGAGGCTTTTTTGGGGACTCTCTGGCTTCCATTCGCCATGTCACTCCTAGAACCTAGGTCTGAATCGTGACATGATCGAACTCTGTGGGAGCTCACATAACCATACCGTTGCATTTCCTATTAGATACAATAAGAAGACACGAAGCCCAACGACATCCATAGATAGATTCTGGCTCCCCATCAAACTCTTATAAACGAAGACAATATTGTGTAGATGGTTATGCGGATCCCCTGATGGTAGGCCCATGAACAACCTGCAATTTCGGAATGTAGTAAACCACTTGAAACAACAAACTTTGTGTCATCCGATAGTGGCGATAACGCAACAGCTCCAATGATATCCATCGCCATAGGGTCAAGCCAATATTGATTCTATATATGAGCTGCGTGAAGATCCTTTGGTGGTGGGTCAATATCCTCTAGCGAAGGTGATTTATTATTGTTCTCATTCTAGTTCTAGTTCTGGTTCAGTGCTACATTCACTGCATCAGTTACTGAATTGTTCGTGTTGTCCTAGGCCATTCTTCTCAGTGTCCTTTAGATCTCAGGGTCAAACGGAGTCAAGGGTATGCCTCTACTTTGAGTGTAGTGCATTACACCTTCATACTGAAACAAAACAAACAACAAAAAATATAAAATGAAGAAAATAAGGATTAATTCTTGAATTACTCAAATTAAACAAGTCTAGTAGTATTCCCCGGCAATAGTGCCAAAATCTTGATGTCGTTCAAGCTACACCTCCTTTTTAAAGGTTAAAGCGGTCATTACCAAGATATATAACCTAACCAAGATTAGAGTCAAACCCACAGGAATATGGTAGATTTAGAGTAATTTCAAGTAATTCGAGTTAATTAACCTACTTATCTTCTGAAGGGGGAGGGTTTGGTAATTGGCAGTAAGTAATCCTAATCTAGCACAAGTGTTGTGAAATCAGTAAGAAAAGTAACTAGGGTATTATGTTTCCCATGATTCTCTAACTTGGTATTACATGATAATCGCATTCTTTTCTAGTGTGTTACATGCAGCACGGTAAGTTAAGTTTACCAAACCCTTTGATCCAGGTGAGAGGTAAATTTCACAATATGATTTGATCCATCTCCATAGTGTGACATTACTAACCCTTATCTATTGTCCCAGTACAACCTCCCCTTGATCCAATTTGGCTGATTAGACAAGAAGAAATCGATCGAATCCTGTTAATTAATTTATTTCCCATTCATTACTACCTTGATCTAGTCACTAACAACTAGGTGAGTATTAACATTCGCCACTATTAAAAAGCAATTGAAATGAAGAAAATTAATTAATACATGTATGCACATTTTTGAAGAATTACAAATTATATAGTTTTACTTTGTCAGTTCTTCATGGTTCTCACAAGCCTAGTAATGGATTTAGCTATGTATTATCATTGTAGATGCAAGAATCTTGATATAGAATAACATAATTGAAAACTTATAAGGATGAATTTAAGAACAAGAAATCTCAAGTCTTCAATGGAATTCACAAAGTAAGAATTAAAATCACTGAATAATGTTCCAAACATCTCTCTTAATGTTTCTGGTCGTTCTCCGCGTTTTTTCTACTGAAAATAACCTAAAAATCTATTTATACTATTTAAAATACAAACCCCAAACAAAAGAGGAAAACTGGATTCAATAGGCAATACGAGTATAAGGACCCAGATTCTCAAATGACTTTATCGGACTTTACAATGTCACCCCATGAGAAAAACAATTGACCAAGTTTCACTTCATGGGAGGCCCACACGGCTTGTGTGATGTCACACGGACCGTGTGGCCTCCAATGAAGGGGTACTTGGCCATAATTTTGATTATGGGGACTTGATAGGGAGTTTCGGGCTAAGGCACGTCATATAGGAACCCCACACGGATGTATGGTGCTTCACGGGCCATGTGCTGAGCCATATGATGTCCTTGCACCTGGAAAACCAAGAAACAAGACCAAGTGTGGTCACAGGGCTACCCATACAAGTCGTGTGGTGTGTCACAGGTCGTGTGGCCAACCGTATAGCTCAAGACGCAAACTTTTTCTAAGTATAAAATCACCGTCTCGTAACTTTGCATGATATAATTTTTCTAAGTATCATTTCGCGGTCCTTGATACGACCCATGTAGTGTCACATGGGCCATGTAACCGTCCGTGTGAACTTTCTCCGCATTGAAAATCCTAAGTATGGCATCTTCAAGCTCAAGCTAAGTTTCACTTTCAAGCCTTCAATTCAAGCTTATTTATGTTGATTAGGCCATCATAAGTCTCCTACATCAAGTTAAGTTCAAAGCAATTCCATTGGCTAAGATTTTCACAAGTACCGATAGAAGGGTCGAATTTAAATAGTCAAATATCTTAGCACAAAACGAATAGGGTGGCTCAAAACCAATCAAATGGAAGCTCATGGAATTATCTTTCCAACGCATTTGGTTTCACCTCATTCCGAGTTTGACCCAAGAAGTTATGTCATTTTTCGTCGAATCTGTCTAGGCTAGACGGGAAGCCTTCACGGACCGTGAAGCCAACTGTGTCAAGTTCAGTTTAAAATTTAAAGGGGCATTTTATTGAGGTATTTTTGATATTTTGACCCATCCCCAAGGCCTTTAAGACCTTTTTAACCACCCCCCCCCCCCCCCTTTTTATATTCCTAAACTTCTCCTACACTAATTCTAAAACCTCATTCAAGACAAACACTTAGTTTCTAGAATTAGACTCTCAAAATTCTCTCCAAGTCTCATCTTCAAGATTCAAGCTAAGAATTAATTGGGATTTCAAATTAAAGCAAAATTCTTCTCAAATTCATCTTCCGAATCAAGGTATGTGGGATTGATTCTTGGTCCCTTTCAACCAAGAAGACCCAAACTCTTTTCAATTTATTTTCATGAAATTCAGCTTATTTTAAATGTGGGTTTTTATTATTTGATTTTATTTATTCAATTGATGCAAGGGTTGTACAAAGCCCTATGATGATGATTTACATTGAGGTTATGAAGTTATGAAAATGCATATCCCCTTAAAAATTGATTTATACATAGGTGATTTATATTATGATTAAGATGTTGATTTAATTATGGATTTACTCAATTTCATATTATAAGGTTGATTTTATATTGAATCTATATTACGCATGATGTTCTCACATCACGTGTTGTATTTGCATTCATGAACATTGGTCTTTTTGAAAATTATGAAGCGGGTAAAGCCCAATTATGATTTATGAAATGAGTTTGATAAGATATTGGTTATGACAAGAATGTGATCACAGACATGTCTTATGATTATGTCTCTTTGAGTATCTCGGGTGCTTGGACCATCTTGTATATGTGAATGAGTTATTCCTTGCATGAGTATCATGATTATGACTTATGATTTGGCATTCGAGCGTAAATGTATATTGAATGGTTTAGAAGTGAATTACGGTTTGAAAGAAATATTGTATATCTTGAAAACACAAATATGTCTAAGTATTCTCGTGGGATGATGACTTAGCGCCGATAGATTGGGGGCGTCAGGGCTATCCCCAATAGCCCTCTCCCTTTCTTCAAACTATATGCCCAGCATGGATTATGAGAATCCTATTCAAAATGGGACGGGTTCCCAGAAGGAAGGTTGCTTCATATGAAATGAGATGGGTTCCTGTAAGTTGAAGCATTATGATGATATGATATGAAAAATACTTTTTAAAATGGGATGGGTTCCCGTAAGGGGGTTGCTTCATACAAAATGGGATGGGTTCCAATAAGGTGAAGTATGATTTATCTTTGGCAAGTAGACCACCTATATTCCAGTGAGGAGATATCATCGGGATTCCACGTTATAGCTCGCTTGGTCTTACGCATGTCGGTTGAGGTCACATACCCGTTATATATGAGCATAATTTCATTCATGCATCATGAATTTCATGGAATCTTACATTTCTCCCTTGATTATATGATTCTTTCTATATTATATGCTCTTGTCATCTACCATTGAAATGCAGGTTGATAAGTCATATGCATTGCATGCCCGCATATTTAGTACCTGGATATTTAGTACATTCAAATGTACTAACGCATACTCTTTGCTTACATGATTTTACCATGTAGGGACTGTGTTTTATGATCATCCACCGCTTGACGGGTAGCTCAAATTCTGAGAGTTGATATTATAGTGAGTCCTATCTTCCAAGGACAAACCTCCTTCCTTCTACCTATGTTGTTTTCTGTTTATCTTCTTAATTGAGGGTGAGCCCGGGACATGTCTTGGCCCCTGTCCCATCTTATGACTAGAGGCATTGTTGGACATCTTGTAGACCCTCGTAGATTCTATATGTTATGTGTTGTATTTAAAGCTTATAATTTCGAGTATCTAATGGATATAGCCATCATGGATTGATATGGTGATTATAATATGTATGTATGTTTGAGGTGTACATGTGGAAGATCCTAAGCCCCGTATTGCTCCCATAGTGTGAGTCATAGTTACCCGCCCCTTAGTTCTTATGTGGTATGTACTATGTGAATCTATGTGAATCCATTTCCCTTCGATATGCTCACAGTGTGAGTCCTGTTTTCCCATCCCATAGAACTATGTGTTTACTATTTGAATGTGCTTCCAAATTGATGATGTGGATTTGGATACTTTGAGGCTTGTTTTGGGACTCTCGGGTTCCGATTTGCTGTGTCACTTCTAGGCCCTGGGACCAGGTCGTGACAAAAGATGGTGTCAGAACACTAGGTTTATAAATGATCCTCGGAGTCCAACATGCCACGTCAAGTAGCATCTTATTCATGGGTGTGAAGCACGCCACATCTATGGGTAGGAGGCTACAAGGCATTTTAGGAAACGTTTCATTTTTCATGATTCTTATCGTGCATGGTTTGACATGCTAGCTCCTTTGGATATTCGAAGTTTTCTTGGGTTGGCTAGTTATGATGGAAGGTTTGTTGAAGGTTTCTCGTCTATTGCATCTGTGTTGATCAAGTTGACTAGAAAGAACGCCAGGTTGTATGGTCAGATGAGTGTGGGGTGAGTTCTTAGATTGTGAAAGGTTGGCTTACATTGGCTTCGTTTTTGGCAATACTGGATGGCTTAAATAGGTTGGTGGTGTATTGTGATGCTTCTTGATTTGGATTATGGTTGTGTACTTATGAAACATGTTAGGGTGATGTGTATACATCAAGGTAATATGAGGTGCATGAGCGTAACAAACCGACTCATGATCTTGAGTTAGCGGCGGTGGTGTTTGCCTTGAGGATTCGGAGATATTATTTGTACGGGGTGCATGCTGATGTTTTCACCAACTACAAGGGTTGCAATATGTGTTCACTCAAAGGGATCTTAGCCAGAGACTAAGAAGAGAAGTGGAACTCCTTAAGGGCTATGACATGAGTGTACAATATAATTTTGGCAAGGCAAGTGATATAGTCGATGCTCTTAGTAGGCTATCTATGGGGTGTGTGGCTCATGTTGATGAAGGGGAGAAAGAGTTAACAAAAAATGCTCACCGTTTGGCTAGATTGGTCCTTAGGTTGATCGACTCTAATAATGTTGGTGTTCATGTTCAAAATAGGGACGAATCCTTTTGTGGTTGTTGATGTTAAGGCTAAGCAAGACTAAGACCCATCATTGGTTGTGTACCATCATTGGTTGTGTTGAAGGGGTTGGTTGCCAATAAGATAGAGTTTTCCTCCCAAGGGGGAGATGGTGCGCTTCGGTATCAAGGCCAATCATGTGTTCCGAATGTAGTTGGTGAGGTTGCATGGTGTGTTTAGGTCTATCATATTGGATCACAGTACCCAATTTACTCCTCACTTTTGGAGGTCATTTCGAGGAGGACTTGGTATTAAGGTAAAGTTACCGATAGTCAAAACTGAGAGGATAAATTTAAGCTTTAGAGGACATATTGAGGGCTTGTGTGTTGGAATTCAAAGGTAATTGGGATGATCATTTACGACTTCTTAAGTTTTCTTACTACAATTTCCTTCATGCTAGCATTAGTATAACTATGTTTGGACTTTATGGAGTAAAATGTAGAGATCTCTGGTAGGGTGGTTTGAGTTGGGGGAAATGGCATTGATTGGCCCGGATTTAATGTTGGAGGCTATGGAGAAAGTGAAGTTGATTAGGGGAAGGTTGAAGGTGGTTCGAAGTCATCAAAAGTCCTATTTGGACATTGGGAAGAGGGATCTTGAGTTTTGTATTGGTAATCGGGTGTATGTGAAGGTCTCACTTATGAAGGGTGTGGTGCATTTCGGGAAGGAGGGAAAGCTAAGTCCCCGGTATGTAGGTCCTTATGATATTGTTGAAGCGGATTGGGAGTGTAGCTTATAGGTTGGATTTACCTCCGGAATTGAGCTCTAGTCACTCAATTTTGCATATATCTATGTTGAGGAAGTTGATGGTGATACTAGTATTATTTTGCCTTTGGAAGATGTTGAGGTTGACGAGAATTTGTCTTATGAAGGAAGTTCCACTTGAGATTTTTGATAAGTGAAGCGGCTTCATAACAAAGATGTGACTTCGGTTAGCATACTTTAGAGGGATCAATATGAGGAAGGTGCTACGTAGGGAGTGGAATCAAGTATGATATGATGATACTTCTATCCTTTCTAATCTAGTCAAGCCTATGGTATTAGGTCCTTCTTATCCTCAATGGTCCAAATTCTTCCATTCTTGAATCACATGACATGACATGCATACATGTATATCAAAAAGGTTTTTATGATGTTTTGAATAATTTTAATATGTTTTGGCATGAGTTTTAATGATTTTATAATTTTCAAGGGATGAGTTATGTGTTGCATCTTATGTTTGGATGTTTCATGTTCTAAGTCAAGCCTTGCTCTTGCACATTCAGGGATGAATGTTCCCAAAGGGGAGATGATGTAAGGACCCGGATTCTCGAATGACTTTATCAAACTTTATAATGTCGCCCGATGCGAAAGAAAATTAACAAAGTGTCACTTCATGGGAGGCCCACACGGCTCGTGTAAGGTCACATGGACCGTGTGGCCTCCTAATAAGGGTTACTTGGCCATAATTTCAATTATGGGTACTTGACAGGGAGTTTCAAGCTAAGGCACATCACACCGGAACCCCACACAGACTGTATGGTGCTTCATAGGTTGTGTGGTGAGCCATGTGATCGCCTTGCATCTGGAAAACCAAGAAACAAAACCAAGTGTGGTCACACGGCCACCCACACGGTCTGTGTGGTGTGTCATGGGCCGTGTTGCCCACCGTATAGCTCACGGCACAAAATTTTTCCAAGTATGGAATCACCTTCTCGTAACTTTGCGTGATAAAATTTTTCTAAGTATCATTTCACGGTCCTTGACCCGACCCGCGTAGTGTCACACGGGCCGTGTGACCATCTGTGTGAACTTCCTCCGCGTTGAAAATTCTAAATATGGGATCTTCAAGCTCAAGCTAAGTTTCACTTTCAAGCCTTCAATTCAAGCTTATTATGTTGATTAAGGTTATCATAGGTCTCTTACATTAAGTCAAGTTCAAAGAAATTCTATTGGCTAAGTTTTTCACAAGTATCTATAGAAGTGTCGACAGTAAATGGTCCTATCTCTTAGCACAAAAGGAAATGGGTGGCCCACAACCTATCAAATTGAAGCTATTTCAATTATCTTTCCAATGCATCTAGTTTCACCTCATTCCGAGTTCGGAGCAAGAAATTATGCCCTTTTCGTAGAATCTGCCAGGGCAAGAGGGGAAGCCTTCACGGACCGTGAAGTCAACCGTGTCAAGTTCTGTTTAAAATTTAAAGGGGCATTTTATTGAGGTATTTTTGATATTTTGACCCATCCTCAAAATTTTTAAGACTTTTTAAACCCCCCCCCCCCCTCTTTATATTCCTAAACTTCTCCTACACTAATTTTAAAACCCCATTCAAGACAAACACTTAGTTTATAGAATTAGACTCTCAAAATTCTCTCCAAGTCTCATCTTCAAGATTCAAGCTAGGAATCAATTGGGGTTTCAAATTCAAGCTAATTTCTTTTTAAATTCATCTTCTTAATCAAGGTATATAGGATTGATTCTTGGTCCCTTTCAACCAAGAAGACCCAAACTCTTTTCAATTTCTTTTCATGACATTAAGCTTACTTTAAATGTGGGTTTTCATTATTTATTGATTTATGGGTTGTACTCTATTCATGATTTTAAGTTATTTTAAGCCCTATGATGATGATTTAAATTGAGGTTATAAAATTATAAACATGCATGTCCCATTAAAAGTTGATTTATGCATGGGTGATTTATATTGTGATTTAGATGTTGATTTAATTATAGATATACTCAATTTCATAATATAATGTTGATTTTAGCTTGAATCTATATTACCCATGTTGTTCTCACATCATGCATTGCATTTGTATTCATGAACATTGGTTTTTATGGAAATTATGAAGTGGGTTAAGCCCAATTATGTTTTATGAAATAAGTTTGATAAAATATTGATTGTGACAAGAATGTGATCACAGATATCTCTTATGATTATGGCTCATTGAGTATCTCGGGTGCTTGCACTATCTTGTATATATGAATGATTTATTCCTTGCATGAGTATCATGATTATGACTTATGATTTGGTATTCGAGCCTAGATGTACATTGAATTATTTTGAAGAGAATTATGGTTTGAAAGGAATATTGTATCTCTTGAAAACACATATATGTATAAGTATTCTCATGAGATGCCGACTTATCACCGATGAAATGGGGGAGTCAGGACTATCCCCAAGGGACCTCTCCCTTTCCTCGAACTATACCCTAACATAGGTTATGGGAATCCTATCTGAAATAGGATGGGTTCTCGTAAGGAAGGTTGCTTCATACGAAATGGGACGGGTTTCCGTAAGGTGAAGTATGGTTTACCTTTGACAAGTACTCCACCTCTGTACCGGTGAGGGATTTCATCGGAATTCCAAGTTATAGCTCGTTTGGTCTTATACATGTTGGTTGAGATCACATCCCCGTTATATATGAGCATCATTTCATTCATGCATCATGAATTTCATAGAATCTTGTATGTTTCTCCCTTTATTATATGATTCTTTCTATATTATGTGCCCTTGTCATCTAACATTGAAATGCAGGTGTATAGGTCATATGCATTGCATGCACGCATACTTAGTACATATAAACATACTAACGCATACTCGATGCCTACATGATTTTACCATATAGGGACAGTGAGTTACGATCATCCACCGCATGACGGGTAGCTCGAATTCGGAGAGTTGATATTGTGGTGAGTCCAATCTTCCAAGGACAAACCACTTTTTTTCTACCTATGTTGTTTTATGTTTATCTTCTTAATTGAGGGTGATCTCGGGACATGTCTTGGCCCCTGTCCCATCTTATGACTAGAGGCATTGTTGGACATCTTGTAGACCCTCGTAGATTTTATATGTTATGTGTTGTATTTGAAGCTTATAATTCGGTTATCTATTGGATATGGCTATCATGGATTGATTATGGGGATTATGATACGTATGTATATTTGATGTGTAAATGCGGAAGATCCTAATCCCCATATTGCCCCCATAGAGTGAATCATACTTACCCGCCCCTTAGTTCTTATGTGTTATGTGCTATGTGAATCCATGTAAATCCCTTTCCCTTTGATATCCCCATAGTGTGAGTCCTATTTTCCCATCTCTTAGAACTATGTGTTTACTATTTGAATGCGCTTCCGAACTGATGATGTGGATTTGGATACTTTAAGGCTTGTTTCGGGACTCTCGGGTTCCCATTCACCGTGTCACTTCTAGGCCCTGGGTCCGGGTGTCACGAACCGAGGTTAGGGCCTAGATGTGACACGGCAAATGGGAACCCGAGAGTCCCCAAACGAGCCTCAAGAATCTATATCCACATCATCGGTTCAAGAATAGCATTCAAACATACATCTATATATATATATATAGTCAAATAGGAGTTTCTCAAAAATCATTCCAACAATACGAAAGCAAGATACTAGTCATAACAAATGGATTTTAGAAGAGTTTACATAATGTCCAACAAATGCCTCTAGTCAAAGGAACAGGGGCCAAGACAAGTTTCGGGCTCACCCTCAATAAAGAAGAACGTTCTAAAATAGCATAAAAGCAAGGTAGTTGGCTCTTCTACGAAAGACGGGACTCACCATAGTATACTCCGGGATTGGACTATTCGTCAACCTGTTGATAATCAAGGTGTTCGGTCACTACATGGTTAAATCATGTAGGCATAGAGTATGCGTTAGTACATTTGAATGTACTAAGTATGCGGGCATACAATTCATATGACTTACCAAACCTGCATTTCAATGTAAGATGACAAGGGCACGTAATATAAAAATAATCATATAACCAATGGAAATATATACAAGATGCCATGAAATTATGATGCATGAAATGCAACAATGCTCATATATATTGGGGTTGGACTATAATCGACAGTTCAAATCCATGTGAGCTATTACATGAATTAGTCCGATAAAGACCTCACATCGGTAGGAGAAGACTACTTCCTAAAGGTAATCTATATCACACTTTACGGAACTCACCATTTTGGTGGATGGTCAACTTCCTTACAGAACTCACCATTTTGGAAGGATTTTCAGAATCATACAGAACATATCAGAATCATATACATATAACAATTCCTTACAACCCAATCATTTTGTTAATGGCTAACATTCCTATGTTGGCACATAGGGATAGGGCATTTGGGGATAGCCCTAAAACCCCAAATTCGTCGGTGCTAAGTCAATAACATCCCACTTGAATACTTATACTTATACGTGCTTTCAGGAAATGCAATGTTCAATTCAAACTATTCAATACACATTTAGGCCCAAATGCCAAATCATAGTTCATGTTCGTGATGCTCATGCAGGGAATAGCTCATTCACATATACAGAATGGTGCAAGCACCCAGAATAAATGAGCCAGAATCATAGACATATTTGTGATCACTTTCTTGTCATAACCAATATCTTATCGGAATCATCTCATAATCCTTTTAGAAAATATAGTTGGGCTTAACCCACTTCATAAATTTCATATATCAATGCTCCTGAATGCAATGCAATGCATGATGCGAGGATAGCATGGGTAACCTAGATTCAAGTTAAAATCAATATTACAATCTAATATTTAGTAAATCCATAATTAAATAACATGTAAATCATAATATAGATCACCCATGCATAAATCAACTTTAGAAGGGGACATGCATATTCATACTTTATAACTCAATGTAAATCATCATATTAGTGATCAAAGTGAATCAAAATCATAGGTAAAATACAACCCATACACTAATTAGATTTAATAAAATCAAATAATGAAATCTCATATTTAAAGTGACTAAAATCCATGAAATCAATTGAAAGGAATTTTTGGTCTTCTTGGTTGAAAGGGACCAAGAATCAATCCCTCATACCTTGATTGAGGAGCTGAATTTGAGGGATGAACTTAGCTTGAATTGGACTCCAATAAATGCTAGCTTTGATCTTGAGAGAGGAGTGTAGAGAGGAACAGGGAGATAATCTTATGAAGGGTAGAAGGTTTTAGGAGAATGAATTAAGAGGGGAGCGGATATTAGCTAAATTAGGGGTTTAGAATAGGTAAAAGGTCAGAATTCATGATTAAAATAAACCAAAATTACACAAATGCCACTAATGAAACAGACCAAAATTGGAACAGTCAGGTCCACACGGTCTGTGAAACATCACACGGACAATGAACAGTGGCCGTGATCCAATACTTAGAAACTTCGTAGAGGAATTTCACACAGAGCTAAAGGGTACCACATGGACGACTACACGGTCTGTGTGACTCCACACGGACCGTGATACCGACCGTGTAAAGATACTTCAAATAATTTTTGCACGATAAAGTTACGACACAGTACTTCCATACTTAGAATAATTTTTACATAGTGAGTTACACGGAGAGCCACACGGTCCGTGATACCTCACACGGACCGTGTGAGTGGCCATGTGCCCTCACTTGGCCTAAGTTTCATTCCGTCTCAAAGTTGTCCCAATCGTGAACTGGGCCAAGTGTCCCTTCACAGGAGGCCATACGGTCTGTGAGGCTTCACAAGACCCGTGTGGGCCCTCCGTATAGTGATGCCTGGTAGTTCGCTGGGGACAATTCCAAGAGATTCGGGAAACGCCACTCGAAAAATTCAGGTCTTTACATCATCTCCCCCTTGGTAACATTCGCCCCCTAATGTGCAAGAACAAGGCTTTAAAGACTTGACTTAGACCATGAAACACCCAATAACTCGGTAGCTCATTCCGGATAAGCGAGTGAATTTCAAGCCAGGGAAAAAAATAAGGAAGGAAAGCATATAAGTTACAATGCATAGTTCATTATTCAAAATGGTACCAAAAGCATTGTTCAAAATGATTGTTCAAAGCCTTTAAACTCATATAAAACTTGTATATAAGTCACTCAAAACATTATAAAATCCTTTTCGTGCACATGTATGCATGTTATGTCATGAGACTTAAGAGGGCGAAAAATTACACCAATAGATAAAGAAGAATCCTAATACCTTAGGCTTGAGTAGATTGGAAAAGATGAGGGTATCGCTTCACCATGTCCAGCTCCGCCTCCCAAGTAGCACTCTCCACAAGTTGATTTCTCGAAAGCACCTTCACCGAAGCCACTTCCTTGTTACGAAGCTGCTTTACTTGCCTATCCAAGATTTCCACCGGCACTTCCTCATAAGACAAAGTTTCTTAATGGCACAATAATGCTAGGATCACAAACTAGCTTCCTCAACATAGACACATGAAACACCGGGTGAATGGAACCCAAATCCGAAGCCAACTCCAACCTATAAGCCACCCCACCAATTTGCTCAACAATCTCATAAAGGCCAACATATCGGGAGCTTAGCTTGCCCTTCTTACCAAAACGCATCACACCCTTCATAGGCAAAACCTTAATATTACCCAATCACCGACACAAAAATCAAGGTCCCTTCTCCTAAAATCCGAATAAGACTTTAGATGACTTTGGGAACCTTTCCCTAATCACCTTCACCTTATCCATGGCCTCCATCACCAAATCTGGACCAACTAGTTCCATCTCTCCCAACTCAAACCACCCAACACGTGATCTACACCTTCTCCCATATAAAGCTTTAAACAACGCCATACCAATGCTACCATGGAAGCTATTATTATAAGCAAACTCAATGAGTGGGAGATGGTCATCCCAATTGCCTTTAAACTCCAATATACAAGCCCTCAACATATCCTCCAAGGTTTGAATAGTCCTCTCTGCTTGGCCATCGGTTTGAGGATGAAAGCAGTGCTCAACTTAATCTTAGTTCCAAATCCCTTCTGAAAAGACCTCGAAAAGTGGGAAGTGAATTGGGTACCACGATCCGGTATAATTGACCTAGGTACACCGTGCAACCTTACCAACTCTTGGATATACAACCTTGTATAATCCTCGGCGCTGAAGGTAGTCTTGACTGGTAGGAAATGAGCCAACTTCGTCATCCGATCCACAAAAACCCAAATGGAATCAAATTGCCTTTGGGTCCAAGGCAAACCAACCATAAAATCCATGTTCACATATTCCCATTTCCATGTGGGAATCTCAATGTCTTGGGCCAAGCCACCAGGCCTTTGGTGCTCGACCTTCAATTGTTAACAACTCGGGCATTCAGATACAAACTTAGCGATAACTTTCTTCATACCATGCCACCAATACACTTCTTTCGAATCCCGATACGTTTTGGTAGACCCCTGATGAATAGAATAATGAGAGTTGTGGGCCTCACTCATAATCACCCTTCTAAGATCATCAATCTGGAACACAAAGCCGATTTTGGTATCGAAGTACACCATCTCCCACTTAGGAGAATACCTCAATCTCCATTTCAGTAACCAACTTTTTCAATGCAAGTAACGATGGGTCTAAATCTTGCTTAGCTTTTACATCACTTACCACGGAAGATTCTGCCCCGCTTTGAACACGAATACCTGCATTGCTTGAATCAGCCAACCTGACACCCAACCTAGCTAATCGGTGAACATATCTTGCCAACTCCTTCTTCTCTTCTCCAACATGCGCCACACTGCCCATAGACAACCTGCTGAGAGCATCGGCCACAACATTGGCCTTGCTAGGATGATACAGAACACTTATGTCATAATCCTTTAGGAGATCCAACCACCTCCTTTTCCTTAAATTAAGATCCCTCTGAGTGTATACATATTGCAAACTCTTCTGATTAGTGAACACATCAACATGAACCCCATACAAGTAATGTCTCCAAATATTTAAAACAAAAACCACCCCTGCCAGTTCAAGGTCGTGCGTTGGGTAATTACGTTTATGCACCTTCAACTATCTTGATGCATAAGATATTACCTTACGATGTTGCATAAGCACACAACCCAATCCGATCCGCGAGGCATCACAATACACCACGAATCCCTCTGAACCATTTGGAAAGGTCGAGATGGGAGCCGATGTAAGCCGATCATTTAAAGTCTAGAAACTCCACTCACACTCGTCCGACCGCACAAACTTAGCCTTCTTCTAGGTCAACTTAGTCAATGGAGAGGCAATAGTTAAGAACCCTTCAACAAACCTTTTATAATACCCGGCCAACCCAAGGAAACTATGAATATCTGAAGGAGTCAACAGTCTGGGCAAATTTTTCACGGCCTCGGTCTTCTTTGGATCCACCTTTATACCATTACCGGACACCATATGACCAAGTAAAGCCACTTCATCCAACCAAAATTCACATTTGCTAAACTTGGCATACAATTTCTTCATTCTCAAAGTTTGGAGGACCATCCTCAAGTGATCCCCGTGGTCTTGCTCACTTCGGGAGTAAATGAGAATGTCGTCAATGAAAACTACCATAAAACTGTCAAGGAATGGCTTAAACACCCGATTCATTAGGTCCACAAACATGTCCGGAGCATTGGTTAGGCCAAACAACATCACCACAAACCCAAAGTGCCCATACCTTGTCCAAAAAGTTGTTTTGGGAATGTCACGCTCCCTAACCTTCAACTGATGATACCCGGAACGAAGATCATTCTTTGAGAAATGAGTAGCCCCTTGAAGCTGGTCAAATAAGTCATCAATCCTGAGCAACGGGTACTTATTCTTAACGATCACCTTATTCAGTTACCTATAATGAATACACATCCAAAGAGTTCTGTCCTTCTTTCTTACAACAACACTGGAGCATCCCACGGCGATATATTAGGCCGAATGAAACCCTTCTCCAATAGATCCTTTAACAGCTCTTTTAATTATTTCAACTCCACCGGCACCATATGATAAGGAGGAACAGAGATAGGCTAGGTATCAGAAAGAAGATCTATGATGAAGTCTACCTCTCTTTCAGGAGGGATGCCTGGTAAGTCTTTGGGGAACACATCCGAAAACTCATTTACCATAGGGACCGACTCAAGAGTAGGCACTTCGAACTCCATATCCTTGACCCTCACAATATGATAAATGCACCCCTTAGAAATCATTCTCCGTGCCTTGAGGTAGGAAATAAACCGACCTTTAATAAAGGAGTCGCCACTCTTCCATTCAAGAGTAGGCTCACCGGGAGGTTGGAACTTGACCTTTCGGGTTCTACAATCTATAGAGGCATATGATGCATGCAACTAATCCATCCGAAGAATTACGTCAAAGTCGAACATCTTAAGTTCTATAAGATTACACGGAAAAATTTTGTGCAACACAAAAACAGGGAAACCATGATAGACTCTAAATGCAACAACAGATTAACCCATGGGAGTATAAATTAAGAAAGGATCCCTCATAACCTTGGGACTCAAACAAAATTTAACAGTCAATAGAGGAGTCACAAAAGACAAATTTGCACCCAGATCAAGCAAAACATAAGCATCAAAATCAAAGACTTTTAACATACCAGTCACAACATCCGGAGCTTCCTCAACATCCTGGCGGGCATGGAGTGCATAAAATCGATTGTTCCTTGGGCAACACCTTGGAGAGCTCTTTGTTGGCCTTGCTCGCCTTAGGCCACCTGACCTTGGCCTCTACTGGCATTCCTAGGACAATCAGCAATCTTATGATCTTTATCACCACATCTAAAGCAAATACCCAAATCTCTCCGGCAGACTCCCATGTGGGGCTTCCCACACTTGTCGCATGCAAGATATCCCTGACCACCACCAACTGGTGCCTTGGGAGGAGGAGGCACCCGATCATTAGCGACCTGAGTACCGGAACCTTGGCCCTATTGGAAGCGACCGAAACCACCACTTTGAGAATAAAAAAATTCACCATCAAAACGGGTCCTTTTGGAACCGTGAACCCTTCTCTCCTTGAGTTTCTCCCCTTCGATCTGTTCAGCATACACTGTGAGTCTGGTAATATCCATGTCATGTATAAGCATAGCAGTACAAAATTCCTTCACAAGTAAATCAGAGATACCCGAAACAAACTTGTGCATCCTTGCACGGGGGTCAGCCACCAGTTACGGAGCATAATCCCTCACACTCATACTTTCTTGCTTGAGATTGATAAACTCAGTCATTCTGGCTTCTCTAAGCTCAAGTGGAAAGAAGCGATCAAGGAAAGTAAATCTGAACTCTTCCCAATTGACATCACCACCGCAAACTCTCTCCAAAGACTATTGAGTATACCACACCTGAGCCACATCTTTCAGTTGATAGGTAGCTAGTTCGGCCTTCTCTTCAGAGGTGACAGCCATGATGTTCAGTATTTTGGTAAAATCATCAATGAAATCCTGGACATCCTCATTGGCCTTTGACCCATGAAACTCAGGAGGATTCATCCGGGTGAAATCCCTCACCCTAGAAGCAGGCGTAGGATCCCGTGGCAAGTTAGTCTGCCTTATCTGAGAATGTACTAAGTATACGGGCATGCAATGCGTATGACGTACCAAACCTGCATTTCAATGTTAGATGATAATGGTACATAATATAGAAAGAATCATATATCCAATGGAAATATATACAAGATGCAATGAAATTATGATGTATGAAATACAACAATGCTCATATATGTTGGGGATGGACTATAACCGAAAATTCAAATCCATGCGAGCTATTACATGAATTAGTCCGATAAAGACCTCTCATTGGTAGGAAAAGACTACTTGCCAAAGGTAATCTACATCACACCTTATGGAACTCACTGTTTCGGTGAATGGTCACCTTCCGTACGGAACTCACCATTTCAAAAGGATTTTCAGAATTATATAGATATATCAGAATCAAATACATATAACCATTCCTTACGACCCAGTCATTTCGGTGATGGCTAACATTCCTATGTTGGCACATAGTTTAAGGAAAGGGAGAGGGCCCTTGGGGATAGCCCTAACACCCCCAATCCATTGGTGCTAAGTCAACAACATCCCACTTGAATACTTATACTTATACGTGCTTTCAGGAAATGCAATGTTTAATTCAAACCATTCAATACACATTTAGGCTCAAATGCTAAATCATAGTTCATGTTCATGATGTTCATGCAATGAATAGCTCATTCACATAACAGAATGTTGCAAGCACCCAGAATGCTCAATGAGCCAGAATCATAGACATATTTGTGATCACTTTCTTGTTATAACCAATATCATATCAGAATCATCTCATAATCATTCTAGAAAACATAGTATGGCTTAACCCACTTCATAAATTCGATACATCAATGCTCATGAATGCAATTGAATGCATGATGTGAGGATAGCATGGGTAACCTAGATTCAAGTTAAAATCAATATCATAATATAAAATTTAGTAAATCCATAATTAAATCCAGATGTAAATTTTAATATAGATCACTAATGCGTAAATCAACTTTAGAAGGGGACATGCATGTTCATACTTTATAACTCAATGTAAATCATCATATTAGTGATCAAAGTAAATCAAAATCATAGTTAAAATACAACTCATATACTAATTAGATTTAATAAAATTAAATAATAAAATCTCATATTTAAAGTGACTAAAATCCATGAAATCAATTGAAAGGAATTTTGGGTCTTCTTGGTTGAAAGGGACCAAGAATCAATCCCAGATACCTTCATTGAGGAGCTGAATTTGAGGGATAAACTTAGCTTGAATTGGACTCCAATGGAGCCCTAGCTTTGATCCTTGAAAGAGGAGTGTAGAGAGGAATAGGGAGATAATCTTATGAGGGGTCGAAGGTTTTAGGAGAATGAATTAAGAGGGGAGCGGATATCAGCTAAATTAGGGGTTTAGAATAGGTAAAAGATCATAATTCATGATTAAAATAAACCAAAATTACACAAATGCCATTAATGAAATGGACCAAAATTTGAACCGTCAGGTCCACATAGTCCGTGAAACATCACACGGACCATGAACAATGGTCGTGATCCAATACTTAGAAACTTCGTAGTGGGATTTCACACGAAGCTAAGGGGTACCACACGGACAACTACAAAGTTCGTGTGACTCCACACGAGTCGTGACACCAACTGTGCGAAGGTACTTCAAATAATTTTCGCATGACAAAGTTACAAGATGGTACTCCATACTTAGAATAATTTTTAGGTAGTGAGTTACACGGAAAGCCACACGGTCCATGATACCTCAACGGACTGTATGAGCGGTCGTGTGCCCTCACTTGACCAAAGTTCCCTTCCGTCTCACAGTTGTTCCAACCGTGAACTGGGCCAAGTATCCCCTTCACGGGAGGCCATACGTTCCGTGTTTCTTCACACGACCCATGTGGCCCCTCCATGTAGTGATGCCTAGCAATTCACTAGGGACAATTCCGAGAGATTTGGGAAATGCCACTCGAAAAATCTGGGTCCTTACACCGGGTCATCACAATGAGCAGACTTACGGGTCGTACTAACTTCTACAACTCGTATCGGGGCTTTGTGGACTTCATTCTTCAATTCTGGCATAGCTTCTATGAGACCTTTCTACAGGTTGTATTCAGAATTACAACTCGTATAGGGTTTCATCTAATGACTTTTTAGAAAATCCCTACTTCTTATCTTCAGATTACGGAACCTCATCTATGTCTTGTACAACTTTCTAAGACTCATCTAATAGTTCATAGATGAAACTTCAGAAAATCATCCCATCACTAGATCTCACTTACGAACCCCGCTCTACGGCTCATGGAAACTTCCACGGCCTGTAAAGTATTTTGTAGAACAGCAAAAACTATGGCAACTGCTCACCTAGCCGAAATCGTGCCAAATCCTGTAATCTTGAAAAACAAACGTAAAAACTTATCAAACCCACTAACATCGCTTTGAGAACGTACAAAATTCCAAGCATCAAAAGTATTGTATTTCAACAGCATATTAGGTTACCCTTTTTGATAGCTTATAAGCTTTCTAAGAGCATTTTGGCAGTCCAAATCGGCAGATCGCTAAATTTTACAGGTTCGGCAAGCTTTAGTAAAACGATCATAACTTTTTACTTCAAATCCCTATAAGTCAAAATTTGATGTGTAGAAAAGTTAACTCAAAAATATTTAATTTCATAAATTATGGGTCACCTAACTAATTATGTGCTGAGAGACATGACCATTTGAAGTTGATTCTTCTATGAACTCATACCGAAACTAAGTCGATGGAAATGTTTTGAACTTGGCTTGACCTTGGGCATCCATTATGAATTCAAACCACATTTGACACACTTCCATTATTTAAAAAAGGACCTTAACATACATTCACAACTTTGAAGTTACTGGATCACCTAATTTCATAGGATTTCATATCAAAACTCAATCATTAAGGAAGGTTTTGACTCAACTTTGTGTTAAAAAATTGTGACCTCTATTCATCTCAAGTCTTTTATCCCACTATAGAATATGCTGTAATACCTATATTCAAGGTTAGAATCACTTAGCATGATTCCGTACTCATAAGAGGAAAGTTCGGATCTTAGCTTAGAAATTTTCAAGGTGTTACACCTTCACCATCTCACTCTTTCCCGGTATCAACATTCAAATACAAACTATGTATATTGTAGAATAACTATACAGACCAAGATTGAAGGCAGCAAACCAAGATATTAACAAAATTAAAAGGCAGCAACACTATTACTATCTTTCACTTTTGTTGGATTAGCGCTATATCATATCATATAAATTAATTAGCTCTTTGTCCCTTCATTCAGGCTTCAAGTCATTCAACATTCGTCAAGGAAATATAACGTTCATTGAGAAATTTGAATATTAATGGATTTATGGTGTGAAATGAAAGAAGAAAGAAAGCAGAAGTAAAAAGCTTTTGTACAATTATTGAAATGAAATGACAGTAAACTTAATATATTTTGCTACACAAGCTTTTGCTTGAATGTTTTTTTTTTCTTTCCTTGTCCTCTACCTTCTTTTCCACTAGAGCAATTTGAATTTACAAGAGGAATATGTTGGTAAAAATGAATATTTATTGTTTTACATAAAATTAGGAAAAGATTTTTATAAAAAAAAAAATGAGGAATAATCCATATTTAAGAGTAATCGAATATCAAGAAAGAAAAAAGAATTAAAATTACCTACTTTAGTATTCCATTTCATTAGTTACCATATATATATCTATATATATATATATGTATGTATGTATGTAGAAAAGAGAAACATATCAAGAAAAAAAAGGACATAAAAAGTTTTACCTTAATATTTCATTTAGTTAGTTACCATATATATGTAGACTCCCCTCAAATATGAGCTTTTAGTTACTTTATTTATCCATTATTCTTTTTCTTATTTTTAAAAAAAAATAAAATAAAATTGACAATCGCAAAAAAAAAGGAAATAGATTTATATAAATCAATTTATACAAGAAAAAATATTACTCCCTCTGTCCCACTTAAATTGAATGTGAGCCAATGTGCACATATTAAGAAAAATATTCAAAAACAAAATTTACACCATACTTTCCACTATTGCCCTTTGTAAAATCATAAATATGTAGTGTAATTTATATCTTGAAAAATATAAAAGTTCAATAAATGAAAGGGGAAATATGGAAAAAGTTTCAAACATTCACCTTGAACTTTGCACAACTCAAATATTTTGACATTGAAAAAAGCCTAAAAAATTCAATTAATTTGAGACCGAGGGAGTACTATATATTACCCTTACATATAAATGAACAAGTAAATGACTAACAAAGCATGTAAGGACCCGGATTTTTCGAGTGGCATTTCCCCAAATATCTTGGAATTGCCCCAAGTGAACTGCCAGGTATCACTTCATGGAGGAGCCTACACGGGTCGTGTGAAGCCACACAGGTTGTGTGACCTCCCGTGAAGAGACACTAGGTCCAGTTCACGGTTGGGACAACTTTGGGACAAAGTGTAATTTTGGCCAAGTGAAGGCACACGGACACTCACACAGTCCGTGTGATGTGACACGGTCCTTGTGGCTCTCCGTGTAACTCACTAAGTAAAAATTATTCTAAGTATAGAAGTAGTGTCTCGTAACATTGTCGTGCGAAAATTATTTTAAGTACCTGTTGACACCCAATTTTGACCGACCTATAACCCATTTTCGGATCGTCATCTAATTATACAAATATCTTTTTCTTTTAACTTTAAAAAATAAATAAATAAGTTTATTTGTAATTTTATCGAAATAATCACGTATTTTTAAAACATAATTAAAATAAAATAAAATTTCGAAACTTGTTCGTGTAATACGAATTATTATTATTATTTTTGTATTCAATATAACATTCATAATCCTTATAACTAATTTTATTTTTTTTACTTTCAATATTTTAATATATTCATTGTTATTATTATTATTATTATTATTATTATTATTATTATTATTATTATTATTATTATTATTATTATTATTATTATTATTATTATTATTATTATTATTATCATCATATTTTACCATGTTCAGTTTATTAAAAAATAACATTTTAATATTTTTGTACAACAATTATATTACATATTTTTATTACGTCAAAATTATTATTTTTAAATATTGAACAGATTATTTTTATTAGATGACAATTTGTTCAAATCATCCTAATTCATTATTTAGTCCCCTCGTTTATGGTAAGATTAAATGGTTAAAGGATTTTTTAGCAGATTTTTACCTATTCTTTTATGGTAAATTTGACACAATTGATTCTCTTTCTCTACTTTAAGGAAAGGATTACATGACTTATCCTCTTGTTTAATATATGACATCTCTTTGCCTAAAATAGATTTTATTGTATACTAATTGGTACTTCTTGCCTTGTTTGGAGTTGACTGATTTGTACTTATTTTATTATGGTAAATTTTTTTAATCAAATTAAGGAAATAGTATCCTTTATTATGTTCTTACCTTTAATTACTTGGTCATCTAACCACTATATAAGTAGATTCATTTTTCATTCTTTTCCCATGTTGAAGACACTTTCAAGACTTTGTACACAGAATATTCTCATAATTTCACTGCCTCACAACTCACCTTTCTCCATATAATAGATACTCTCTGTCAGACTCTTCTTCTCTCAATCGCGAAAATATATATTACGTTCTTTGCAACCTTCTTTTATTAAGTTTCAGATCAAGTTTGGTTTCAAATCATTATTGGATCAATTGGTTAGTTTCCATGTCTTTTTATATGCATATATTCGTATTTACTTAATGATTAAAATTTTTTCATTATTGTTATTATTATATTTTTTGTGGTGCTGCTAGTTTTCTTTCAGTATTGCAGGCCCTCCTTTAATTTTCGCAAATGAAAAGGAAAGAGTCGCCCGGGGACAGGGATGATTTTAGAGGAAGGATGATTTTGAGGATTCTGTTATTTCTATTATTGTTCATTGTTTTTTTTTTCATGATGTAACAAAGTATAATGGTGAAATCGGGGTATTTATTGACCGGGGGTGGGAAAAATACGCGTTCTTTAATTCCGATCATTCAAACAAGAATTAATGAAAACTTTTCTCTTCTAAAACCATCGTCTAACCTCTTTCCCAACTTGGGTTAGACAATGTGTATATATGAAAAGGCTACCTCCTAACCTATAGTTAGTGAGGGAGCCAAACGGAATTACGAGACCTAATTCCATTTTTTTAAAAATATAAAAATATAAAAAATAAAATAATAATGTGTACTTACATGTAAATACTTCTATGTGTATATTATATTATTTTCACTCGTTTTTTTTCTCTAAAAAAATAAAAAATATTAAATAGTTTTAGATGGTCTCAAAATAAAAATGTTTCTAGGGAAAGAGCTATGATAAAAAATATCATAGTTTCGCACCCGCAAGAAACAAATATTTTAAAAATCCTTTTAAATCTCTCTTGAAAAAAGGGGTTGAATTAATTTTTTTTTAAAAAAAAAGAGAATAATATATTCTTTTATTTTATTTTAGGTAGTATAGATCATTCTCACTTAATTATGTGATATACTTGCCTTATTAATCAATATTACGTGCTCTCACTACTTCTACACAATAATAAAGGAAATTTACATGTTCACTTAGAATAAGATTAAAACATAAGTAAGTAAAAAAAAAAATGGATCGTGGGGTCTTATTTAATCGCTTAGTTATAAGTGAATGATCGGACTTTTTCTTTCTAGTTTTAATTAATTAAAACAAATGCATCACTTATATCCCCTACTTAGATAAAATGAAGTAAAATAAAGTAAATGTTTTATCACTTAGTTTGATCTAAGCCTTAAATAGAGACCTTATTTGTTAGAAAACCCCACATAAATACGAGACACGGTCGGGACCCGCCTTTCCGGACCTCGAAGGGTGCTTAACACCTTCCCTTCGAGGCAACTTGAGCCCGAACCCTCTTCTCTGGTTGACCTTTGACCCTTAGGCTAGAATGGTGTCCTAATGCACCCAATCATTAGGTGGCGACTCTCTTTTTTCAAAATCCCAAAAGAGTCGTTGGCACGACGTCGTCTAGGTTCCCGTTTTCTCCGCGAGGAAAAATGGGGCGCGACAGAATGGCGACTCTGCTGGGGAGTTAGGCTCTTACCACTACGTGTTTACATTTTATGTGGGTTTTTTATGCTTTCCTTATATTGCTTTTATTATCGTACTAACTTATTTTTCTTTATCCTTTTTCCCTTAATTCTCCGCTAACTCCCTTTCCCTTTTCCCTTTAACTCCCCGTCCCCTAATCCCCGCTAACTCCCTTTCCTTATCCCCTCTAACTTCCCTTCCTTATCCCTCTAACTCCCATCCCTGATTCCCCCTAACTCCTTTCCCTTTCCCTTTTATTTATTTATTGCCTTAAATTATTTGCTTAAACACTACTATATCTGCTAAAAGTTATTGTCTTAATTAAACTAGCATTTCGTTCATAAACTCCCCCACTTGGGACCCTCTTTATTTTCTTTTGAGGTGATGTTGTGCCTTTGCACTTCTCCCGACCTCTTTCAAACCCAAATTTTAGAGAGTAAGCGCTTGCGTGGTGAATGGCGGATAGTCTTACTACCGTTGGACCACGTGCTTCTCATATAGGAATACCCAGTCCGTGTCCAACCCACTCTTTAGAAACTTAGCATAGAGCTATCCACTCCAAAATTAAGGCCATGCATACATAAGCCCTAAGTAGTTTGGCCCCAATGGGGTCAATCTACATATTAGTGGCCACTTTTAAGTCTAAAGGGTCCAATCACCCTCTAGGCGAAATGTTGCATACCTAAGTGACCATGATAATTTAATCCAAGCCAAGTTATATTAATTAAACTTTAGAAAATCCTTTGTTATCTTTGTTTTGCCAATTTATGGGGTTCAATCAATGCTATCGGGGAAATGCAAGATTATAATTATCACAATCCCTTTTACGTCACATTTATGTCATTCAAAATTGTAATGGTTATAATCGTTATAATAAAATGGATCTTTAAACTATCTGTTTTTAACTCTAAACTCCAAATAATACCAATACGGCTTGAATTTATTGTTGTGGTCGCTTTTTGTCGTCTTAGGCTTACCGCTGGCTTGACGAGGCCATATGCACTTAGGACACTTATTTGTTTATTTAATTATGAATGTTTATTTTTACTCTTCTTGATTTATACGCATCATACCTTTTTATTAAATTTATTGTCATTTTCATTTATTTAAACAGGCAGATTCATTATCTTAGCGTTAATAAATTTTTTTTTCTCAAAACGTAATTTTTACAGTTGTTATTGATGTTTTATTTATTCATGTCATATACTAAATTTTGTATGTAATTTATGTCCTTTTGTTAAAGGTTGTCTAATATTTGAACGTCGGCTTGATTGAGAAACTGCGACATGTCAAACATGCTCAATATCCGTAAAAATGTCACTCGTCCTTCTTCCCATCCAATTCAAAGCACCTTTTTAACTCTCTCTCCTCACCCCATTCTTGCTCGCACACTTCCTCGATCAATGCCTCCAACAGATATTCATTTTGATGCCTTGCCAAATGTAGAAGTACTCGATGAATTCTGAACTACTTTTGACCTGATTTTCTTATTGGATACGTAGGCAGCCCATTATTGGGTCCGGTCTCAATCAATAAAATATTCCTTTCATTCCTCAATTCAACCAAATCCTTCAAATGAATCCAGAGCTAATCCATCCAACTTCTAGACATTAATGACATGCAGATTCAAAATCAAGCCTTAACGTTCAAATGTGAGACAATCACTTTCTTTTGATTGACAAGCTTCTTTGAGTGATTCAGGAAAGTAAAGATCTTATATGTCAAACTGGGGCAGAATTTTTGGGATCCCTCAAAATTCATGAGGACACAACATTTCAACACACGAGCGAAAATATTTTAAACTGGGGCAGAAATTTTTGAGGTTCCTCAAAAATTTCATTACGGTGGAGTGCGACTTTGGGCTCCATAAAATCAAAGACAACAAAGGTATGATCCCACCTTGTCTTTCAAAACTCACAATTTTTCTTTAAATGCAGGAACCGACAATACCTGGGCCTGCTGTAAGATTTGACTGAAAGAGTTACTATCTGGATCAAATTGTTATTTGGGCCTACTGCAAATAAGTAATCATTTTAATTAGTCAAATTCTGCTATCATTTGGGCCTACTATCAATCATTCTATTGCATTAAGGCTCGTCCGTCTTATAATAGGACACTTAGACCCGTCCGCCTTACAATAGGACATTCAGGCTTGTCCACCTTATAATAGGACATTCAGGCTTGTCCGCCTTACAATAGGACATTCAGGCTTGTTCGCCTTACAATAAGACATTTAGGCTTGTCCGCCTTACAATAGGACGTTCAGGATTGTCTGCCTTACAATAGGACGTTTAGGCTCGTCCGCCTTACAATAGGACATTCAGGTTTGTCCGCCTTACAATAGGATATTTCAGTTGTCAATTTATTTGTTAATATTTCCTTTCACATTATCATATTTCTGCCTGCTAACGAATCTATTCAAGGTCAAGCTTTGTCTTTCGAAAGTCAGTTGGATCAGTATCCTCCCAAGAAAAGCCAAATATTTATCGAGGCTAAGGGTTATTTTTCTCAAAAACTAATATAATTTCTCATCTACTTTTATCATTTTCTTTATAGCATTAATCGCATTTGTTCACAATTTTTATATTTATGAACTAACCATTTTATTTAGTCATATCAGAAGCTGCAAGGATCGAAGACTTCTCATTTCTTAAATGTGATTCTTTAATCCTATATAATTATTGTGACACAAGCTATTTTCGTACTTTGTCTTGCCACATCATTCGTGCCGCCTCATGCTCTAATCCTTCCAAACTCAAGCTACTATCATTCCCACTTCAAGTCCCGTGCCGTTAATTTCATTATTAGGAATTTCAGTCGTTCCTAAATCCAGAACTACACACGGCCTGATTCTCATACGACCAGAGATATGTAAGCGACTTTAAATCGAAGTCTCGGCCGCAATATTTTCACAACCCCTCATGTTTTGGTCCCTCCGATAACGTTTCATCGGTCGGAAAAAATTGGCTACTCCGTCAACTTTCTTTGCTCAACAATTCATCCTTCATTCCCGAGCAAAGAAGGGGCAGCTGTTGACACCCAATTTTGACCGACCTATAACCCATTTTCGGATCGTCATCTAATTATACAAATATCTTTTTCTTTTAACTTTAAAAAATAAATAAATAAGTTTATTTGTAATTTTATCGAAATAATCACGTATTTTTAAAACATAATTAAAATAAAATAAAATTTCGAAACTTGTTCGTGTGATACGAATTATTATTATTATTTTTGTATTCAATATAACATTCATAATCCTTATAACTAATTTTATTTTTTTTACTTTCAATATTTTAATATATTCATTGTTGTTGTTGTTGTTGTTGTTATTATTATTATTATTATTATTATTATTATTATTATTATTATTATTATTATTATTATTATTATTATTATTATTATTATTATTATTATTATTATTATTATTATCATCATATTTTACCATGTTCAGTTTATTAAAAAATAACATTTTAATATTTTTGTACAACAATTATATTACATATTTTTATTACGTCAAAATTATTATTTTTAAATATTGAACAGATTATTTTTATTAGATGACAATTTGTTCAAATCATCCTAATTCATTATTTAGTCCCCTCGTTTATGGTAAGATTAAATGGTTAAAGGATTTTTTAGCAGATTTTTTCCTATTCTTTTATGGTAAATTTGACACAATTGATTCTCTTTCTCTACTTTAAGGAAAGGATTACATGACTTATCCTCTTGTTTAATATATGACAACTCTTTGCCTAAAATAGATTTTATTGTATACTAATTGGTACTTCTTGCCTTGTTTGGAGTTGACCGATTTGTACTTATTTTATTATGGTAAATTTTTTTAATCAAATTAAGGAAATAGTATCCTTTATTATGTTCTTACCTTTAATTACTTGGTCATCTAACCACTATATAAGAAGATTCATTTTTCATTCTTTTCCCATGCTGAAGACACTTTCAAGACTTTGTACACAGAATATTCTCATAATTTCACTGCCTCACAACTCACCTTTCTCCATATAATAGATACTCTCTGTCAGACGCTTCTTCTCTCAATCGCGAAAATATATATTACGTTCTTTGCAACCTTCTTTTATTAAGTTTCAGATCAAGTTTGGTTTCAAATCATTATTGGATCAATTGGTTAGTTTTCATGTCTTTTTATATGCATATATTCGTATTTACTTAATGATTAAAATTTTTTCATTATTGTTATTATTATATTTTTTGTGGTGCTGCTAGTTTTCTTTCAGTATTGCAAGCCCTCCTTTAATTTTCGCAAATGAAAAGGAAAGAGTCGCCCGGGGACAGGGATGATTTTAGAGGAAGGATGATTTTGAGGATTCTGTTATTTCTATTATTGTTCATTGTTTTTTTTTTATTTTTTCATGATGTAACAAAGTATAATGGTGAAATCGGAGTATTTATTGACCGGGGGTGGGAAAAATACGCGTTCTTTAATTCCGATCATTCAAACAAGAATTAATGAAAACTTTTCTCTTCTAAAACCATCGTCTAACCTCTTTCCCAACTTGGGTTAGACAATGTGTATATATGAAAAGGCTACCTCCTAACTTATAGTTAGTGAGGGAGCCAAACGGAATTACGAGACCTAATTCCATTTTTTTAAAAATATAAAAAATAAAATAATAATGTGTACTTACATGTAAATACTTCTATGTGTATATTATATTATTTTCACTCGTTTTTTTCTCTAAAAAAATAAAAAATATTAAATAGTTTTAGATGGTCTCAAAATAAAAATGTTTCTAGGGAAAGAGCTATGATAAAAAATATCATAGTTTCGCACCCGCAAGAAACAAATATTTTAAAAATCCTTTTAAATCTCTCTCTTGAAAAAAGGGGTTGAATTAATTTTTTTTTAAAAAAAGAGAATAATAAATTCTTTTATTTTATTTTAGGTAGTATAGATCATTCTCACTTAATTATGTGATATACTTGCCTTATTAATCAATATTACGTGCTCTCACTACTTCTACACAATAATAAAGGAAATTTACATGTTCACTTAGAATAAGATTAAAACATAAGTAAGTAAAAAAAATGGATCGTGGGGTCTTATTTAATCGCTTAGTTATAAGTGAATGATCGGACTTTTTCTTTCTAGTTTTAATTAATTAAAACAAATGCATCACTTATATCCCCTACTTAGATAAAATGAAGTAAAATAAAGTAAATGTTTTATCACTTAGTTTGATCTAAGCCTTAAATGGAGACCTTATTTGTTAGAAAACCCCACATAAATACGAGACACGGTCGGGACCTGCCTTTGCGGACCTCGAAGGGTGCTTAACACCTTCCCTTCGAGGTAACTTGAGCCCGAACCCTCTTCTCTGGTTGACCTTTGACCCTTAGGCTAGAATGGTGTCCTAATGCACCCAATCATTAGGTGGCGACTCTCTTTTTTCAAAATCCCAAAAGAGTCGTTGGCACGACGTCGTCCAGGTTCCCGTTTTCTCCGCGAGGAAAAATGGGGCGCGACAGTACCATTACATAGTCGGTGTCACGGCCTGTGTGGAGTCACACGGACCGTGTAGCCGTCTGTGTGATACCACTTAACTCCATAAAATTTTCCTCTGTGAGAGTCTAAGTAGGGGATCACGACCGCTGTTCACGGTCCGTGTGATATTTCACAGACCGTGTAGTTGACCGTGTGGGCCTGGCGAGACTGATTTTGGTCCATTTCATTAATGGAGTTTATATAACTTTGGTTTATTTTAATCATGAATTATGACCTTTTGCCTATCCTAAACCCCTAATTCAGCTAAAACCCCTCCCATCTTAATTCATTCTTCTAAAACATTCTACCCCTCACAAGGTCACCTCCCTACTCTCTACACTCTTCTCTCAAGGATCAAATCTAGGGTTCTATTGGAGTCCAATTCAAGCCAAATTCATCTCTCAAATTCAGCTCCTCAATCAAGGTATGTGGGATTGATTCTTGATCGGTTTCAACCAAGAAGACCCAAAAATCTTTTCAATTGATTTTATGAATTTTAGTTTACTTTAAATGTGGGTTTTGATTATTGGTTTTATTAAATCCAATTGATGTATGGGCTGCACTCTACCTATGATTTTAAGCTACTTTGAACACTATTATGATGATTTACATTGAGCTATGAAGTTATGAATATGCATATCCCTTTTTTAAATCAATTTATGCATGGGTGACTTATACTATGATTTAGATTTTGATTTAATTATGGATTTATTCAATTTCATATCATGATGTTGATTTTAACTTGAATCTATGTTACCCATGCTATCCTCACATCATGCATTGCATTGCATTCATGAGCATTGGTATATGAAAATTATGAAGTGGGTTAAGCCCAATTATGTTTTATGAAACGATTATGATATGATTTTGGTAAAGATTGGTTATGATAAAAATATGATCACATGCATGTCTATGATTATGGCTCTATGAGCATTATGAATGTAATGACCTGTCAAGCTATTTTGAGAATTTGCCCTCTTGTTTTTCTAAAACATCCTTCTCGTAAACTTTAAATAGATATTTTGGACTATCTGATGACTACAACTATTTAATTTAGGGGTAAGTTTGAATAATCAATATAAGTGGTGGATTAAATGTTAATTTTTTTAAACAAATCCTATATCACTTGACCCATGTATTAAATTAGGTTGGTGGGATTCAATAATTTCAGAAGAAAAATTGTAAAATAAAAAGGAGAAAAATTGTGCCTGTGCATTCGAAGAACAACCGCCGCTTCAAGGTAAGATCTTATTTGAAATTTGATCCTTAAAATATGTTCCTACGTGTTAGGATATTGATATTAAATTGTCACTCTTTTAATTCCATGTCTAAGAGCTAAGGTAGAATTGTGATTTGATAATTGTAGTATGTTAAAGTGGGGTCTGCCTCAAAGAATATTATGATTGGTTGGACATTGTGAGAATAATGACTACATAGTATTAAATTAAGGTTAAGATGGATAGTTGTAATTGCTAGTAGAATCAAAGAAGTAAGATTGAGAAGCTGTGTTGCATTGTTTCATAAGAAAGTAGAATTCGGAGTCCAGTATCTCGTGTTTCGTGAGGGGACAAGGTAGTAGAATCATTTATGATAATTTAAAACCTCGTTCTTATCAATTTATATACTAACATTTGGGTTGTTCTCAATTATATAGACCTTTCTTTATTTGGTCCTCCATTACAGCTTGTTTGGATGGTGGTTTGTCATGGTTTCATAATGTATGGTACTGTATGGTATGGTATGGTATCGTACAGTACAATACCATACAATGTTTGGATAGACTGTATGAGTTGCTACTGTTTAATGATAATTTGTTGTTTGATTTGACTGTATGGTATTGTATCGTAACTTATAAATTTACAAAAATGTCCTTAATTAGTATAAATATTAAATTTATCAATATCTTTTTTAGTTTTTTTTTTTTTAAAAAAATAAATACATAGAATCAAGTGGGAAAACATACAAGCTAATTTATCTCCAAACAATACAAACAACGTAAGAAAATAAAAAAAAGTAAGAACTTAAAAAAAACTCAAAAAAAAAAAGTGAAAGAAAAAACGGGAGACGAAAAAAAGTTTCAAAAGTTGATGCGGAGAAAAATAAGTAATACAAAAACAATATATATATTAGGGTAAAGTTTAATAAAAAATAAAGGATAAATTAGAACTATTTAGATTTAAATAAGGGTATAATTGGAAAAAAAATAAGGAAACCATGGGATACCACCAAATTGGTGGTTTCAAAAAGTAAGGGTTTTCATGGTTACAGAACCATGAAACTAAACCATACCATACCATATAATTAATGAAACAATCAAAACAAACATGGTTCTCTTACTAACTATACCATACCATACCATCAAAAACCACCATCCAAACAAGCTGTTAGTCGAATCTATTACTACTGTAGGGTGCGTTTCGGATATATATATGTACGTATATGCTTAGTATTGATATTGGGGTTAGTATTATGTGAACATCATTAGATTTTAAATATTGAAGATATTAACATTTAATTCTAGATTTGAAATTTTGGAACTTAATTATAGATTTAGATGAGTTTTGGATCTAATCTAGACATATAGTAGTTTGGGTGTTGTTAGTTTGAAATCTTATTGTGATAATTTATTTGACTAGATCGTGGTGCTATGGATTCTACTCAAAAAGGGAAGGCACAGGTGTTTTACTGATCGTGATTCGACTAAGGCAAGTGAACTTTCAAAACTTTGTAATTCCCGTAGAATTCTCAAATTACCCTATCTTCTATGTGTGATTCATGAAATATTATAATATTATAAAAAAAAGAGATGATTAAATGTAAATATGAGTTGGTGTGGTGTTGTGACATTTGAATTGGAAATGTGGTTAAGTGATGAGAATTCTAATTTATTTTTTTTTGAGCTATATTATTGTGGTTGGTGATTATGAGTGGATTTGTTTGTGGACTTCACCTCATGTTCATTCATTCTATAACACAAACATTTGTATTGGTTCTGGATATTGTTATGAGTGAGACGGTAAAAGTTGGGGTCGAGGTCTTCACCGGTCGAGATGTGATGCCGAGGTCTTTGCTAGTGAGATTGTTCTGATGAGATCTTTACTAGTGATATTGTGATGCCGAGGTTTTTGCCGGCAATAATATTATGCCGAGGTCTTTACCGGCGATGTTGTGATGTTAAGGTATGCTTTAGTGTTGTTATGATGCCGATGTCATTGCCGGGGATTATTGCATAAGCAGTACATCTCATCCTTCCATATTTTTGTGTGGCATGATGTTATTCTTGTGGTTGACTGTGTTATCATTTGTGAGTTGTGGCTTGTGATTTTGGAATTATGACATGGTGAAAACTATCTTTATTGTGCATTATATATTGCTAGGTTGGGCTGAGTTTCTGTGCAGGTTGTAGTTGTGGAGGTCGATTGGGATGAAGGGAGTTTGTGTATTCTAATGGACTTACTTTGTTGTGTTAGTTAACTTGTAGGGTACCGTGTGGCTTTGGTACTCACCCCTTGCTTCTACACTTGTGTAGGTTTCTAGCCCGGACAGTGAGTAGTAAATTTTCCTTGATCATCCGAGGCTTCCCAGGAGATTTAGCGAGGTAGCTGTTGTCATCTGGCTGACTCTCTTGTTCCTATTTCCTTTCTGTTTTGTTCTATTCGAGAAGAAAGACAATTCAGACTTGTAACTCTTTTGATGTATGTATTGCTAGTGGCTTGCACACGTGACAGCCAATCTTTGGGTAGTGTTTAAGTTTGTGAAGATTTTCAGCTTTAGTTACCTATCTTATTTAGTTACTCCCGCACATTTTTTCTATTCTTCCTCGGGTCAAGGCTGACTTGCTCTAGTGGGATTGAAGAAGTGTCATCACGTCCATGATCTGGGTTGTGACAATGGGTGCTTGCACCATCTCGTATATGTGTAAAGGTGTTGTTCCTTGCATGAGCATTATGATTATAATTTTATGGTTAGTCATTTGAGCCTATGTATGCATTGAATGTTTTGAAATGAACTATGAATCTCTTGACATCACGTATATGTATAAGTATTCATGTGGGATGTTGTTGACTTAGTACAGTTGGATTAGGGGCGTCAGGGCTATCCTCAAAGGCCCTCTCCATTTCCTTGAACTATGTGCCAACATAGGAACGATCTCTATTACCGAAAAGACCAGGTCGTAAGGAATGGATATTCGTCGATTATTTTTATGTTATGATATGATATGATTATGAAAATACTTCAAAAGTGTGGTCGTAAGGAAGGTGACCATCCACCGAAAAGCAGGGTCATAAGGTGTGGTGCAGAGTACCTTTGGCAAGTAATCTTCTCCTACCGATGGGAGGTCTTTATCGGACTAACTCATATAATAGCTCGCATGGATTTGATTTGTCGGTTATAGTCCATTCCCATTATATATGAGCATTATTGCATTCATGCATCATGAATTTCATGGCATCTCGTATACTATTCTTCCTTGGATATATATGATTATTCCTATATTATGTGCCCTTGTCATCTAACATTGAAATGCAGGTTGATAAGTCATATGCATTGCATGCCCGCATAATTAGTACATTCAAACTTACTAACGCATACTCTATGCCTATATGATTTTACCATGTAGGCGGCGAGCACTTTGAATACCAGTCGTTTGACGAATAGTTCATTCTTGGAGTTACTGTGGTGAGTCCCGTCTTCCGAGGGCGAGCCAACAATCTTCTTTATTGTTATTACAGATGTTCTCTTCCATTGAGGGTGAGCCTGGAACTTGTCCTGGCCCCCATTCCTTTGACTAGAGGCATTGTTGGGTACTATGTAAACTCTTCTTAGATCTGGTTGCTATGGCTACTGTGTTGCTTTCGTATTACTGGAATAATTCCTGAGGTCTGATTTGACTATATAAATAAATGTGTTTGAATGTTATTCTCGAAACGATGATGTGGTTACAGATACTTGAGGCTTGTTTGGGGACTCTCGGATCTTCATTCGTCGAGTCACATCTAGGCCCTATCCCCGGGTCGTGACACAACATCAACATGTTGTACAAACAACAAAGTAAAGTGTACCGTAGGTTTGAACTTTGTGGACTTATTTGATTGGCTACTAAACACGTGTACTTGCTTCTTTTTACAGCAAACTAGGTATTTCCCCTTTGATATTGAATTATCTTTTTCTTAGATCTCTGCACAAACAGCAACTAGGCCTCATTGGTCACTTACATGACATTCTTTGTCTGGTAAGTTTCTCCGTCAATTACTCTCTAATTTGCTCAGGTAAACAATCTCTTCTTCTTTTTCACTTTTTCAATGTCGAATTTGTATGTTCTCATGTTGGTTCTTTTTCTCTTCGTCTTCTCCTATTTACAGGTTCACATACCATTTTTCCTTTCATTTTGGTCATTGAGATTTAATTGGATTTCTTCTACTTTCTTCTTGATGTTGGTGTTTTTCCATTTTATTAATTTCTCATATATAGGTCGTATTTAGCAAAGGAAGCATATATGAACTTTGAAAACAAAAATTATACTATAGGTACTCTAACTTTAATTTTATGAATTAATCATATATCATGAATTTGAAATAAAACTACATCTATTGTGCGATTTTATCTTTGAAGTTGTGTTTTATTTTTGGGGGGATTTTTTTTTAATTTTCTGATGATTTTTTCTGTGTTACGAAGCAGATTAGCTAGAGTTTAAGATTTTTGGAGAGTAGAATTCAACATTATTCTAAATATAGAGAAAATACCTATTCATGTGTTATTTTCATGATAGATGTGATTTTATCTTTTAATCTGTGTTGATTTCTTAGCGCCTGTTTTTTTTATTATAATCTGATAATCGAGTCGATTCATGATTATGTTTCATTCCATATTACATCATACCAAAATAAGGTTATATTCATTCATGTTATGAGAAGGGTTATTCAGACCTATCTAAATAGATATTATATTTATATATATATCCCTACATCGGTACATTGCATAATTGGATCTGCTTTTTATATATCTCCATTGAGACGTATAGCTTATCCAAAATGTTATTCCCACCCCTACAAGGTCTTTATTAAAATGAAGATAGAACGATAACTTATTGATTACATCTATAATTACTTCTAATTTATATACGCTGTTAAAAAGTTGAATTTCAATTGATTAGATTAGAACAAGACGGAGTTCCTATTGTCTTTTAGATTCCATAATATAATATAAGTGTAACTTTACCTAGGAACTGCCTTATGAAACCATTATTTGTTCTTTTTCAAGTTCATATACGACACTCCAAAAAAATAAAATATGAGAAAAGGATTAAGAGCAAACTTAAGGATTTATGGGAAATGGAAAAATAAATGTATGGTCTACAGTGTAGTAAATGAATTAAGATATGTGTGATAGCACATAGTACAAATATTTTTTTAAAAATGAATGAGGTTTATTAGCCAATCAAATTGGCCGGAAGCACCAAATTCTCTAGCTTATATTTTGTATCATTTTCATGTTGCTATCTATGTGTAGATGGATGACAAATATGTTTTTTTGCAATTTTGTCAGATACAAAATTATTTATCTCTAATTTATTCATATAGCCTACTAGATGTCTTAGAAAAATAACCTATGTGGTTTTTTATTGGAGAGGAGTATTTGAAAGTTTGTCTATTTGTTAGATGCCTTTGAGCAATAATATGCAAGAATACAAAAAAATCTAGATCATTCATTCTATGTATTGCTGGGTCATGGATTGCATTCATGGTGTAACATGAAATACTCTACTGGTTGAAAGCACTGTATCCAATACATATGATCTAATAATTGAGAAGAGTTCTGATTCTGCAGGTTCGTCCAATTGCTTATGCAACTGAGGTAGCTCTTGCTTTTGAACATACACACATTATTTTTTAAATAGTTTTATAATTATTTTATTTATGATTGCCAGGGATCCTACTACGGATAGTAGATGGTCATATTAAAAATGTTGGCTTTATCAATGTAAAGCCCATGCAGGATAAAAGAACAATTATCCTTAGCTTTCAAATGTAACATCATGTGTAAATCTTTCGCGCAATTTAGTTTCATTTTTAACATTGAAAAGGATGTTATTTTAGATTTGTAGTTGTTAGGATTATTTTTTGTTCATTTGTTTTGTACTACATTATATACTAAAGATGGAGATGTCATTGGGTGAATACTTGGATGAATGATGTGAAATTATCGTGTGCAGTTATATTATTTATGAAATGGTGATTGTAGTATTTCATTTTTGTTTCCTCTAGCCCTGTTGCCTGCAGTGGTATAGCAAGACGCGGTGGTTACGCATGGTAAGTACATTGAATAAAGCTAATGGGCAATCTTCGTTTTAGTTTCTTGTGGAATTGTGAAGATCAAACTCGCTATCAATATTGTAAGTAGCTATTGAACTTTTATTTTTAAATTATATAGATTGGCATAGCACTTCCTTATTTAAATAATGCAACTCCCAGCAGATCATTACACGCAGGAATTCTGTCTCCACCCAAATTAGTCATGCAAGTGTACTATTACTATCATATCTTGAGATTTTTTTGTTGCCAGGTATTGAATATCCACGTTAATTGAAGTTCAACTAATTTCGAATTTATATCAAGAAATCTCACAAAGTGCTCCCGAACATTACAGAAGATTCGAAATCGGTATCTTGAGAAATTTGTGTAGCCAAAATCGAGCCTAATATTTCTACTTATTTTTTAAAATTGACTTTGCAGATTATATTTGCACTTCCACCATCTCGACTTTGCAAATTATACTTGCGCACTTTCATTGTCAGAAAATATATTCAATTCTATACTCCTTTTTATTTAATTACAACGATAATGAACATACCGGTTATATGTGTTGCTATGCATATGTAATGGAATGACACATATTACAGATAAAAATAAAAATATGTTATATTGAAAGTTACTATGTCGGGCCCGTGCTTACCGCGGCCATATCCATGTAGTGTGTATATATAAGGCTTTACTCATAAACAGACACCTAAACTTATCCTCATTTTTCATGTAGATATCTAAACTAAGACAAGTTCCTAATAGACACCTCAACTGCTAAGATTTGATCCCATTCAACACTTTTATCCTACTTGACACTCTTCACAGTCCTTTTTCATGTTAAAAGAATTTTGAGAATCTACTTTTATGAATTTTTTTTTGGGACTGCAACTATTTAATTTTGGCTGAAAATTTGAAAAAATAGTACAATTAACATGAAAAAGGAATATGGAGAGTGCCAAGTAAGATAAAAGTGTTTAATGGAATCAAATCTTAGCAGTTGAGGTGTCTATTAGGAACTTGTCTTAGTTTAGGTATCTAAGTGAAAAATGAGGACAAGTTTAGGTGTTTATTTATGAGTTAAGCCTTTATACTATATACAAGTGAAAGTACTTTATAATTATAAAAAATGAATATTACAAACTCAGAAAATGGTGTGCATTTTTTATGTTACAAATTTATACTATTTCCTACCAAACAAGGAATAGAAATTTTATGAGCCCAGAGAAAGTCCAATAATAGATATATCATTTAAAATTTATCATTAGTAATACAAAATTTGTATTATATATTTTGGGAACAATTACTTCTAAATAGAACTACTCCTAAATATGAAATGTATTTTTCTTACCATAACATATTTAGTGGAATCTCACAAGTGGGGTCTGGGAAGGGCAGAATGTACGCAGACCTTACCATTACCTCATAGAAGTAGAGAGACTGTTTTCTGAGAAATGTATTTTTCTTAACATAAATCAATTCGGCTATGACAAATAATGAATACCTTATATGAAACCAATACATTTTACTAACCTACTATGAGGGCAAAACGTATAATTGATTGGAATTTAATTTCTATAAAAGTGTAATGACCTAATTTAAGCATAGTTGCACATTCCATAAGAGCATGAACTTCCTTTTTTGCATTCGTTATTATACTTGCCACAATGCTTCTTGTTAACACACAACCCTTGGCAGCATATCTCATTGTTTTTCGCAACAATCTGGCCCTCGACTAGCACAAACCCTAAGGTATTTATCACACGTTGCAACATATCGTGGTTTTGGGGAAAGAAAAGAGGTCTTCCCTCGCGAATCGTTTAGGCCTTCAAGGTGCCATTCTTGACTAGACAATGAAGGAAATAGAGCAATGGTTATGAAAATTGATTGTAAGATAACAAATAATGAATTCATCTTTAGTTAAGGAGTTTCGTGATATTTTAAAGTTTGGTCACTAGCTTGATTTGAAAACAGGAGGATATAAGTGGTATTTATAGGGAAAAGAATTGTTAAGTATGAAATTACTTAACAGTGTGAATCAAGTCATGAAAGTTTGGCCTAACAAGGAATGGAAAAAGGAGATGAACCTTGAGAATTTGTGGCAGGGCAAGTGGCTATAGTGACAATTAACCAAGGATGCTAAGAGGAAATTTCTTATGTAAATTTCTGAATCTCCAGATAGTAGTCAATGCGGTTAAACACTGTTTGAGTTAAGCTGGTAAAGGTGATCTATTCCCAAGTCAAATGTCATTAAACTGAAAAATCACCTTTAGATGATCATTGGTTTACAAGAATGACCCGATTTATCTTGTCATAGTTTTAAAAAAAAAATTCCCAATCTTGTGGTCATAAATTAAAGTTACTTTAAATGGTTCAAAAAAGTTATTTAATTTTGTGACCTTAAACATGTCATGTAGAAAGTTAACATTAAAGTTTAGCCAAAAAAAATAAAATGGGTCATTCTTTTTAAATAAACCAAAAAGGAAAGAAGATTATGCTTTTTAAACGGAGAGAATACTAATGAAATTTAATTATCTCTCTTTTTATGAAAAAAGTGATATTTTGTTTACTTGAACGTTGAAACTTGAAAGATGTTGCTCTGTTGACAAAAAGCAATATAATACAACAATAACATACCCAATGGAATCCCACAAGTGGGGTCTGAAGAGTGTAGAATGTACGCAGACCTTTCTACTAACTCACAAGGTAAAGAGGTTGTTTCCTAGGAACCCTCATCACAAAAACCCATAAACAGAATAAACTAGATATGAAAAAAATAGGAAGGAAATGGAAGGGAAACAGAAAAGATGACTAACAACACAAAGCACATGATAATGTGTAAATCAACACGGGATAACAATAACATCAATATGTATATGACAGATAATGACAACACATGATATAAAACATGACTACTCCTACTACCTTACTATATCCCTAGGCCAAACATCCACCTAACCCTACCAATCAATTAGCCTGCTACTCTACCTAACCCTACCAACCAATTAGCCTGCTACTCTAATTCGCGACCTCCACTCCTTTCTATCTAAGGTCATGTCCACGTGAGATCAAGTTTCACCATATCTTGTCTGATCACCTCCCCCTAATACTTCTTTGGTCTGCCTCTACTCCTCCGTGTAACTATCAAATCCAACCTCTCGCACCTCCTAACAGAAGCATCGATACTCCTTCTTTGCACATGTTCAACCCATCGCAGTCTCGATTTCCTCATCTTATCAGTCACAGGGGATATATCTAGCTTCTCCTGAATGATCTCATTCTTAATCTTATAGCAGAAGAAAATTGTAATCGGAGGACCTTCTGCTAGCCCAAGGTTGTTAACTAAAATCGAAAGATTCAACTAAAGAAGTAAAAGCTAGAAAGGAGAAGGAAGGTTAAGAAAAGTATAAATTTGATAAATACCAAACTGATTGAATGAAATACCCAAAATTACAGACTTTTATCAAAATTACTAATAATACCAACTTTTTTTTGAACTTTGATACACAAGCGTAGAACGACGATACCTAGAAAATTTCGGCTGATACCTAAAATTTATAGGCGAATATGGAAACAGTTACGTACTTTTAGTAATTGTAACAACTACTATAATCTGGTTCCTTAATCAACGGAAAATTGGTGATTTGAATAAGATTCAATCCCAAAAAAATCTGAAACAGATTCGGTAAGCATAAACAATTTTTTTAGAAAAAAATTAAAAATAAAAAGCAACGGATTGCAGCCATTGTTGAGAAGCTTTTCAACCGAAATGAATAATTCGATTTTGATTCGTCATTCAGGAAGATGGGAATCTGATGTGATATACACTTGATACAAAAGTATTAGCGTCATAGTTGGCGATAATATTTCTTATAGTAACCTTCGTTCGGCCATTGTTACGGAGTTGGGTATTGATGAGCAGAGGAAAGAAATTGTGATTCAATATGTTGTTGATGCAAATTCATCACCAATAATGATTCGCAATGACATGGGTGTTAAGCTTTATGTCGAAATCAATAAAAAGGAGCCTCGATCTAGAATGTATCCATTATGCGTGGATACACGAGATGTTGAACATCCCATCAAAGATTTGTTCAATGCCTCTTCTAGAAGGATTGATAATGATTGGTTTGTTACGGAAAATGTCTCTGATTCTGAAGTATCGAAAGTGATAACGGATGACTCGATTGCCAAAGTGAAAGCCAAACAGATTTACAAAGATAAAGCTACGTTAGTTGCAGTCATGAACAAATACAAGATTGCGAAAGGATTTAACTATCGCGTGAAAAGATCCGATACCAAAAGGTAATGTAATTCTAGCTGCAGTTTTGCTGTTTTAAATAGGATATAAAGAGGTTTTGCTGTTTGAAGAAAAATTAACAAATTATATACACTACTCAAAAATTAAGTTTATGTACCACTGGACTGTTTCGAATTAATGTATGGGTTGATGTATTTTTAGTTTATATTTTTTATGTTATTTTTTTATTGATGAATTAATTTTTTTTGGAATTTCCAGTTATGTGTTACTATATTTTTCTGATGATTGTGCATGGAGTATGAGATCATCATCCCAAAAAAATATTGAATTCTTCAAAATTAGATACTTTAACGATACTCATACTTGTATGATGAGGGATAGAATTTTGAGCAAAGTGGAGGCAACACTGTCATTTGTCAGTGGAGTGACAGCCCAAAAATTGTTGAATCACAAAAGAAATTACTCTCCAAATGACATAAAGGATGATGTTAAGGCTGCATATGGAGTTGACATTACGTATCAAAAAGCATGGCGAGCAAAAGAACGTGCCTTGGAAATTGTACGGGGTAAGCCAGCGGATGGTTATAAACAATTACCCATGTACATACATATGTTAAACACTGTGTATCCAAATTCGTATATTAGAATGCACAAGTCACATGATAATGAGTTCATGTATTTGTTTATTGCCTTAAGACCTCTTATGAGAGGATTCTAATTCTGCCGGCCTGTGGTTGTTGTTGATGGAGCCCATTTAGGAGGAGCTTACAAAGGAACGTTCGTATCGGCTAGTACAATGGATGGTGCAGGTACAAAATAAAAGTATTATAATTATCTTATTAATTATTATTTATCATGGGTATAAATTATATGCAATATTTTAGCATCTGATTAGATATAAAAAATTTATGTAACTGTAGGGTGCATATTGCCGTTGGCTTATGGAGTTGTTGATACTGAAAATGATTTTTCATGGACTTGGTTCTTTCAAAACTTCAAGAATGCTTTTGGAGAGAGGGATAATATGTGTTTTGTATCGGATCATAGTGAAAGTATAATCAAAAGTGTTTGTCTTCTCTTTCCAAATGTACCACATTATGCTTGCATTTGGCATCTTTGGAAAAATATGTGCACAAATTTCAAGAAAAGCAAAAATATGATCAGCGAGAAGTTCTATGCAATGGCAAAAAGCTACCGGATTGAGGATTTTAACAATATAATGGCAAAGGTTGTTGCAATTGATCACAGGGTAAAGGATTACCTTGAGGATGTTGGTTATGAAAAGTGGTCCAAGGTACATGCACCAATAAATAGAGGGTAGATAATGACGTCTAACATTGCAGAATGTATCAATGGATGTTTCGTCGATGCAAGGGATCTACCAATTATTGACTTTCTTGAAGAAGTAAGAATCTTATTCGGTATATGGAACTGCAAAAATAAGGAAAAAGCATCATATACGAAGGAAACTTTGGGTAGAAAATTTGAAGAAATGCTAATTGATAATACTGTGAAATCGTCCATGATGAAGATACGTGACATGCATATTGTTTAAAAAATTTTAAATTATTTAATTTTTAAGTTATCGCGCACAAAATGATATTGAAATTTTTATTACATAATATTATGGATGTAGTTGATGAATGTTTCTGTAATTTATGTAATTGCAATTAACAACATGCTGTGTTTCTGTTCGAATACAAGTAGTTCCTTCATCTGAATTTATTTTTGCTGTGTATGATACATCGCGGAGATACATTGTGTGTCTGGAAAGAAAAACTTGTAGTTGCGGCAAATTTCAAATTGATGAATTACCTTGCCCACATGCAGTTGTTGCACTGAAGAGTAAGAATGTAGTTGATATGCACCCATATTGTTCTGATTATTATAAGCCAAAAGCATTAGCAAACACGTATGCAGTCCCGATGATACTTATGCCTGATCGAGCAGATTAGGATGCCCCACCCAAAGTTCTTAATGAGGTTGTGTTGCCGCACAAATACAAAAGAATGCCAGGAAGGCCTAGGAAGGGTAGAAGGAAAAGCGCAGGAGAAAATTTTAGCACAAGCACAAATTGTTGTAGTCGTTGCGGACATGAAGGGCACAATAGACGAACATGTAGTTTTTTCCCCAAAAAAGTGAAAAAAAACAATTGTTGTGATGTTGAAATAAGTAATAAATAAGTGCATTTTAATGTTTTGGATAAATTCCTTATGCTGTAATAATAATACAATTAATTGCATAATTAAAAAAATCCAATATGTATTAGGTATCGAAATTGTTATTTTCAGTTTATTTGTATGACAGTTTGTTAGTTTGGTCGGATACCTACAAGTGTGTGATGTCTGATACTCTTTTCAGATACCCATATTGTGATACCCTTGTATGAAACCTTGTCTGATGCATATATGTGCAAGAAAAGTCTGATACCCTTGCCTGATACCCATATTTTGAAATTCATGTGTGTGAGATATTAACATTTGAGGTATCACATAATGCAATAATCAAAAATGACAATAGAACCTTATGCAAAGTATCTTAACAATATGCTTGAGTTAACCATTAGTAGAATATACCAAACTGACACATGTCTGATACACTTGCCTGATACCTACAAGTGTGGGATGTCAGATACTCTTTTTCAATACCCATATTGTGATACCCTTGTATGAAACCTTGTCTGATACCTATATGTGCAAGAAAAGTCTGATACCCTTTCCTGATACTCATATTTTGAAAATCATGTGTGTGAGATATTAACATTTGAAGTATCACATAATGCAGTAACAAAAAATGACAATAGAACCTTGTGCAAAGTATCTTAACAATATACTTGAGTTAAAATAGTAGAATATACGAAACAAACACATGTCTGATACACTTTTCTGATACCTACAAATGTGGGATATCTGATACTCTTTTCAGATACTCATATTGTGATACCCTTGTATGAAACCTTGTCTGATACCTGTATATGCAAGAAAAGTCTGATACCCTTGCCTGATACCCATATTTTGAAAATCATGTGTGTGAGATATTAACATTTGAGGTATCACATAATGCAGTAATCAAAAATGACAATAGAACCTTGTGCAAAGTATCTTAACAATAGGCTCTAGTTAAAATTATGATAATCATATTGTGATAACGTTGTCTGATACTCTTGTCGGATACCTATAAGTATGAGACATATCTGTTACCCTTGTCTGATACACATATTGTGATATTCATGTGAGTGAGAAAAACTTGAATAAACTAACAACGAAAGAATAACCTTTGTGAAGTTATCTATTAGCATTCACTGAAATTGTAATGTCTCAAAAAATATTGTAAATAACTTTTAATTACACAAAAAGAAGAATGTTGTTTATGTGTCAAAAAGAAAAAAAATACAGTTATATTAATATGTTCTTCCTAATCTGATTATGCTACGAAAGAATCACGACGTTGTCGCTATCTGCTGGACGAGATGAATCTCTCGGCCTTGGAGGGTTGTCGTTTTCACTTTCAAAACCTTCATTTGCCTTGCATTTCCGTATTTCCATAGAATAGCAGCATATCTTCTCCGAAGATAAAGAGGGTCTGGTGATTGGGATGGAACATGAATCCCGTCGCTTAGATACTCAGCAAATCAAGCGACATATACACCGCAGTTGCTGTGAGAAATGAAAAGAAATATTTACATAAAGAAATATCTAAAAAAAATAAAAGTTAAAATTAATAAAAAATAAATAGAAAACTTACACGCTATCACTTCGTTGATGTGCTACTCCTTCAACAAACTCAACTCTAAAGGGTACTTCTTGGCCAACCATTTCACCTGGGGAAACATCTTTATACGCATCGAGGTTTGACCATTTTGTTCGAGAAGTTTTTTCAAAGAACCCGCTGTCCAGCAGATACGTGGGCAGCATCAAAGCCATTTTCTGTATTTCGTTGGATGGTTTCACACGCCTTGGTCCTGGTGGTGAGTCGTAAACGCGTATCAACCTTTCTTTAAGCACAATTACCGCAAGTACCCAATGAAAATTTTCATTGCAATTTACTGGAACATATACCTCATCTACTAGGTGCCATGGATATCCGGCAGGGATAGAGTATTCCTTTATCCTGTTCATGATAGATCTTTCATGGGCAGATACAACAAGACCACGTTGAAAGTGTTCTTGACTACTTATAGCGTCGTCATCTTGTGTATCATAGTACCTTGAATGAGTAGCCCTTATGAATGAATTGAACAGACAGTTTGTGGTGGTATATTTGTAATTATCTCCAAATACGCTCTTCGATTTCTTTCGAAGATAGTAGAAAATGACATCTAAGTGCTGCAAATAGGCACAAAAATTAATTATCAACATAACAAAAAATTAAGATTGGTATAAAAAATTTGCAAACTGATAATTAATGGATTGATTATCATATTCAAAAGGGTAGATGAATTATTAATCAGCATTAATCATCAAATTGCAGATTAGCAACACGATTATCAGATTGCAGATTTAATATGAAAAATGTGCAGACATTGTATCTAGGGATTGTTTTAAATTAACAACACTTACCTCGTCCGTCCAACATGTGTTTTCCTGAGACATGAGATAGAACCAATCCTTGTCGGCAGGCGATGCGACCACAAACTCAAATCTAGGAACACTTAGTGATGCAAAACATTTCCGGTAATGTGTCTCCCCTGCTTTCCTGGATGAAAAAGGCAAAAAATTATTATGAATCTGACATCATAATATTGTTGAAAAAATATATTCAAGATTTTGTGACTTACCTTTTCTTATGGTTTTTGAGAAGTCCTTTCTCAATCCAGTCATCAAATTCCTGTAGCAAGTCCAAAGGTTGTTCATAGCATATCCCATATCCATCAAAAGGCATTTTTGGACGAAGCGCGTATGTCATTTTCTCTTTGCCTTTTTCTCCTGAACTGAAATCTGCCAAAAAAGGTGACTGGCAGAATTTTGAAGGGTTCCTGCTATGATGTAAAGGCGTAATTGACGATGGATGCAACACAATATCTTTACATGGAAGAGTGGTCGGTAGTTGGCTGTCGCGTATAAGAAAATCATCTTCTTCCTGAACGGATATCTTCAATGGTGTTGCTGTTCCTGGTGCTTGAAGCTGGGCCAAAATGGTATCTATGGCTTGGTTCGTACCTTCAGAAAAAGGAGTGAATCCCGAGGAATCCTGAAAATTATAAATTAATTAGAAGCTTCTTGACTTTAAATTAATGGAAACAAAAGAATACACATGCATATTACCATTGCATCAGCCATCTTTAGGTGAGCTTCAATATTAGACATGGAGCTTTGTGGTGCATCATGAACACCTCCATGTGCAGCATCTCCCTTGGGATAAGAATTGTGATACATGGCAGCAACACAATAGATTTGAATTTAAATATGATGAATCAAAAATGTAAATGTGGTTTGATTCAATTCAATAAAAGATGAGACTACGAAAAATTATTTCATGTGACACATAAAGGGGATACATGAACAGTGCAAGGAAAAGAAAAAAAACAGTCATAATTGCAAAAATGAGTTACAAGATATATGTATTATCTTATGTTGTGTAATTCGTAATTTACGTATCCAGAACCAACCTGCTTAGATTCAGTTTCAACATGACTTGTCACATTCAAGGGTGTGTCACGAACTCCTGATTCCTCAACTTTAGATGAAACTTGAGGAGAACATGATGCACCAGTTGCCCTACATTGAACAGTGACATACAAATTAATTTTGAGTTTAAGGAAAAAAATTTAACACCTTCTTTGATACCTCATTGTTTGGTTCATTTGTTGAACTGGAATGGATTATTTTGTCCTTATCAACATCCACATCAACTGAAACATTTTGAGGTACTTCCTCAGGAGTAGATGAAACATGTGATGCCTGCATATAATTAATGACCAAAAAAAAAATAGTTAAACAATGTTAAAAAGTTAAATAAAGAAATGGGCATAATGGTGATATGATTATTAAAACATACCTTGTTGACTGGTTGAACAATGTTTTCCTCTGGTAAATCATCAACATGAATAGAAGGTGACTCCTTTCTTACGGAATTGACCTCATCCTTTATAGTTTTCAACGTGTCATTGTGATGTGAAATCATTAACTGCTCAAGGGCATCGAATCTGCGGTCAACCTATAAAGACATATAACTGTTGTTTTAACATTTCTGCATGTATCACCAAACAAGTTGGTAATATGTGGAAAATTTGACCAAAAAATTCAGGTATCATTAAATGCAGGTATCAATAAATGCATGTATCACAGTGTGCATCTGTCAGCAGCATGCAGGTATCAAAAAAATAGTACTCTTCAGGTATCACTAGCATCTGAGTGTGTAAAAAAAAATCCAAGTATCACCAAGATTTGTGAATTTCAAAATTGCAGGTATCACAAAACATATGAGGGACTTCATAATTGCAGGTATCATCAAAATTTGTGTGACTCAAACATACAGGTATCACCACTTTTGTGTGACTTAAAAATTACAGGTATCACCAACATTTGTGTGACGCAAAAAATGCAAGTAATACCACATTTGTGTGACTAAAAAATACAGGTATCCCCCAAAAAATAGCCATCAGAACAGCCTCAGCTTAGCATCTTACTAGTTATTGTGAGACTAAGCAGTGATCGCAATCACAGTCTACAGTGATTCTACAATAATCCCAAAACATTGCAAAAATGAAAAAACAACATCAATCCAATCACTAGGGCAGCAGTGCCTCAACCACAATTCAATCAAACAACAATGCCTCAACCACAATTCATTAGGGCAGCAGATGAAAAATGCAAACAGTTTCATTTTCTGGAAAATCTACCATAAACAACATATGGAAACCCATATTTACAAGCATAATAATTATACCAAAAACAGAGTCAAAACTGCACCAAAAAATAAAAAAAATGAATGAGAAAAGCCAAAAAAATAATTGCAGGCACCACAAAAATTTGTGTGACTCAAACATAGAGGTATCACCACATTTGTATGACTCAAAAAATGCAAAAATAATCTGGAACTAAACGCATAAACTATAATTAAAATGTGCAAAGATAAACTGGAACTTACATAATCCATTAAAGATTTCTTGACTTCTTCAACTTCTTGACTCGTCATGTGTTTCCCACCAACTGAAGCATCGCGGGGAGGGGGGGGGGGAGAGAAGAGTTGGACCGTGTCTTTGTGTTCTTGGATTCTTCAGAAAATTTAACTGATTTCTTAGCCATGTCTGTTCCAGTTGGCCTGGGTTTGGTTGGAGTGACCAGCCTGCGTATATTAGGTGTAGTCGGAGATGAGGTGATGCAGGAACGCTTTGACTTTTTGAGCAAAGCTTCTGGTGGTTCAGAAGTGAAATCGTCAAAGCTGGATTGTTCACGACTTCAAACTTTACTCGGCCTACCAGAAGATGAATATGGGACAACTGGTAAATCTAAAGTAGCAATCTCTTCAACTGTTGGAATGATGTTGGAGCAATCAATCTATAAAAAAATAACAAAATGCAACAGTGGAACAGAATCAGCTAAAATGCAAAAAAAATTAATCTGTAAATGAATATAAATCTAATGCATACCTCGCCAAAAATGGATGACATGAAATACTCGTATTTTGGCCTAAGACCAACTACTTCCCAATTCAAAATCCTAGGAATGTTATTCCCCACTCTAACAACAACATCATCTTGAACTCTGGATGCACACTCGTAAATCCATACATTTAAAATGTATGGCATTCCTGATAGCTGATACAGCTGTTTAGCCTCTTTAGAATGTTTTCTAAAGCTTTGTATCATTTTAGAAAATGATACTTTTCCCCAGGGAAAGTTTACATATCTCCTGTCTTCAACCATGCGAAAGTGATCAGCAGGAATAATAGACTCGGTTGTCTGGGAAAACACAAATGTATGGATGAAAAAAAGAATAGACATCTGGACAACATCTTGAATTGTGTCCCAATTTCCAAGCAAGAAACGCTGCACCAGCCGAGCTTTGCTTATTCCATGAAATGCACCCGGAAAATATGATTCAATAAGCCTGCTAGGTGTGGAATCTGAATACGTAAAATCATCCGCATTTCCAATGCATTTGAGTCCACTGATTATAGCAAAATCTCTAATAGAAAACCTGAGAACCTTTCCCTTCGTGTGCCATATGTGCAACTCCTCAGTGTTCTGTTGCTTAATCTCAAGCAACATGATACACTTGATGCTTTGTCCTTGGAAGTTGCACTTTAGAGTATTCAAATAGTTACCAAATATTGTTTCCTTGAAAGCAGCCACACCGTCATCTCTAATGGACGATTTTATATCCGCCAAAAAATTTGAGTTGTAACAGGATCCAAATCTCACAGTGCCTCTAGGAATATTTTTTATAACATAATTAATGCCCCTGAAGAAAAACATACAGAAATAAACATTTATCAAAGGGGTCCAACTATTAAAATGCAAGTGTAAATGCATCTGAATATCACTGATAGTTTGTAAAATCTGTAGTCTTAAAACACTAATATGCATGTTGCATTTAATACAAGTATAACCCACATGTATGTGATTCAGAAATCTGGAATCAAAACTATGTTTATCGGCTTGTTAATGTATACATCTGAATATTGTTCACCTTTAATAATTCCTGCACTTTATGATAACACCTGCTTGTATCACTTTAATATGGATGTATAATCATGTTTTTTTAGAATGAAATTACTGGTATCACCTTGTGCAGGTATCATCACATTAGCAACATAATATTGATACTTGATATATCATCTAAAACTATATGTATCACCTGCAGGTATCACTACTTAGTATGATATTATCTGCATGTATCATCACACTAGCAACATAATATTAATACTTGATATATCATCTAAAACTATATGTATCACCTGCAGGTATCACTACTTAGTCTGATACTATCTGCAGTTATCAATTTAACATGGAAGTATGGTCATGTCTTTTTAGAATGAAATTACAGGAATCACCTTGTGCATGTATCATCATACTAACAACATAATATTGATACTTGATATTTCATCTAAAATTACAGGTATCACTTGCAGGTATCAATACTTGGTCTGATACTATCTGCAGGTATCAAAATGACATGGATGTATGGTCATGTCTATTTAGAATGAAATTACAGGTATCACCTTGTGCATGTATCATCATACTAACAACATAACATTGATACTTGATATTTCATCTAAAACTACAGGTATCATCTGTATGTATCACTAACATGAATGTGTAGTCATGTCTTTTTAGAATGAAATTACAGGTATCACTTAGTGCAAGTATGATCACAGAAGCAATATAATATTGATACTTGATTGTTTCATCTAAGTTTGGTCACAACAAGGTCTAAATACCCATGGTGTAATAACAAGGTGTTCTAATAAAAACATTCGACCAAAAGTGTGAACTATGCACACATCATTACATAAAAGGTAAAAATTTTTGGGAAATAAACAACAATTGAACTTTAAAAGACATCATTAAACACATAGTAGCAATTTATGGGAAATAAACAACAATAGAACTTTAAACAAAAAAAGTACATGTGTGGGACTTGGGTGGGACTGATGCAAATGAATGTGGGGCCAAAACAAAATGTGTTCTAATTAAAACATCCAGGCAAAAGTATGAAATATGCACAAATCATTACACACCCAGTAGAAATTTGTTTGGTAAATAAACAAATCGGCTTGTTAGATTTCGCTTACATAATGAAATGCATGTTACCAGAAACAACTTAAGATATTATTACAGTGAAGAAAAAATGCACAAGTGAAAAAAAATAAACCTTTTTAAGCAAAGGACGAACAACAACTGGTTCAACTTTGTTCTTCTTCTTTGCATCCGTCTTTTTGATGGAAGGCTTAGAAGTTGAACCCGTATCCTTCGGAACACTGGTGTCTTCTTCAATTTCTTCATCAACCGCAGCAACTTGTTCATTTGAAATCGGAGAAGACGATGGAAGATCTTGGTTATCACAAGGAGGTTGGGTTAAACCTAAACTAAAGGAAGGAGATCCCATCAGAAAATATGGCGAAAAAAAGAATTTCAGCGTATGAAGGAAGAAGAAGAGAGATTGAGTAAAGGCGGAACAATAAAAAAAAGTAAAAAAATAACTTTGAAAATGGGAATTACGGTTTTTTGGGTTCCCAAGGTAATTCAAAAAGGTAACTACCAACAAATAAACGGGAAAGGAAAAAAAATAATTAACTGCTTGATTTTAATTGGACTGTTACAAAAAAAAAAGGCATAGAAAAAGGAAGTGGACTTCTTGTTGACACCCAATTTTGACCGACCTATAACCCATTTTCGGATTGTCATCTAATTATACAAATTTTTTTTAACTTTAATAAATAAATAAATAAGTTTATTTGTAATTTTATCGAAATAACCACGTATTTTTAAACATAATTAAAATAAAATAAAATTTCAAAAACTTGTTCGTGTGATATGAATTATAATTATATTTATTGTTGTATTCAATATAACATTCATAATCCTTATAACTAATTTTTTTTTTTACTTTCAGTATTTTTAATATATTCAATATTATTATTATTATCATCATATTTAACCATGTTTAGTTTATTAAAAAAAATATTTTAATATTTTTGTACAACAATTATATTACATATTTTTATTACGTCAAAATTATTATTTTCAAATATTGAATAGATTATTTTTATTAGATGACAATTTGTTCAAATCATCCTAATTCATTATTTAGTCCCCTCTTTTATTATAAGATTAAATGGTTAAGGGATTTTGAGCAGATTTTTACCTATTCTTTTATGGTAAATTTGACACAATTGATTCTCTTTCTCTACTTTAAGGAAAGGATTACATGACTTATCCTCTTGTTTAATATATGACATCTCTTTGCCTAAAATAGATTTTATTGTGTGCTAATTGGTGCTTCTTGCCTTGTTTGGAGTTGACTGATTTGTACTTACTTTATTATGGTAAATTTTTAATAATGATTAAGGAAATAGTATCCTTTATTATGTTCTTACCTTTAATTACTTGGTCATCTAACCACTATATAAGAGGATTCATTTTTCATTCTTTTCCCATGTTGAAGACTTTCAAGACTTTGTACACAGAATATTCTCATAATCTCACTGCCTCACAACTCACCCTTCTCCATATAATAGATAACTTTCTGTCATACTCTTCTTCTCTCAATCGCGAAAATATATGTTATGTTCTTTGCAACCTTCTTTATTAAGTTTCAGATCAAGTTTGGTTTCAAATCATTATTGGATCAATTGGTTAGTTTCCATGTCTTTTTATATGCATATATTCTTATTTACTTAATGATTAAAAAATTTTCATTATTGTTATTATTATATTTTTAGTGGTGCTGCTAGTTTTCTTTCAGTATTGCAGGCCCTCCTTTAATTTTCGCAAATGAAAAGGGAAGAGTAGCCCGGGGACAGGGATGATTTTAGAGGAAGGATGATTTGAGGATTCTGTTATTTCTATTGTTGTTCATTGTTTGTTTCTTTATTTTTCATGATGTAACAAAGTATAATAGTGAAATCGAGGTATTTATTGACCGGGGGCGGGGAAAATACGCGACAAAATGGCGACTCTGCTGGGGACTTAGGCTCCTACCATTACGTGCTTATATTCTTATGTGGGTTATTCATCTGCTTATTGTTAATATTCTCTGCTAACGCTTTTTCTTTCTTCCCTTTCTCTTTAATTGTACTCCTTTAATATTATTGTTACTCTCCTTCCTCTAAATCCCTTATCCCCTCTAACATCTCCCCCTTTCCTATAACTCCCTTATCCCCTCTAACATCCCCTTCCTCTAACTTCCTTCCCTCATCCCCTCTAACATCCCCCCTTTCTCTAACTCCCTTCCCTTATCCCCTCTAATATCCCCCTCCTTCCTCTAACTCCCTTCCCTCATCCCCTCTAACATCCCTCTAACATCCTGTTCCCTTATTCCCTTTTCTTTTTTCCCTTTTATTTGCTTTATATTTCCATTACTGCTTTAAATTCTGTACTAATTGATTATTGTTTTATATAACTGTCATACCGTTCATACCTTCTCCCACTTGGGACCATCTTTTTTTCTCTTTTTCTCGTGATGTTGTGCCTTTGCGCTTCTCACAACCTCTTTTCAAAACCCGTGGCTAGAGAGATGGCATAAGCATGGTGTAACCGGATAGTTTTGCTACCGTGGGACCACGCGTCTTCTCACATAGGAAATCAAGTCTCTGTCTAACCCACTCTCGTAGAAACTTAGGATAGAGCTACCCACCTCAAATTTAAGTTATGCATGCATAAACCCTAGGTAGTTTGGCCCATGGTATCAATCTAAATAATGATAGCCATCCTATTAAGTCTAGAGGGTCCAATCACCTTCCAAGACGAAATATTGCATATTATGTATCCACGTGACCACGATAATTTAATCCAAGCCAAGTTATATTAATTAGAGTTTAGAAAATCCTTTGTTATCTTTGTTTTGCCGGTTTATGTGGTTCAATCAACGCTCTCGGGAAAATTCAAGATTATAATTATCACAATCCCTTTTACGTCTCATTCATGTCATTCAAAATTGTAATGGTTATAATCATTATAATAAAATGAGTCTTTAAACTACCTGTTTTTAACTCTAAACTCCAAATAATATCAATACGTCCTGGATTTCATTATCGTGGTTGCCTTTTGTCGTCTTAGGCTTACCGCTGGCTTGACGAGGCCATATGCATTTAGGACACTTATTTGTTTATTTAATTATGAATATTTATTTTTACCCTTTTTAATTTATTCGCATCATACCCTTTTATTAAATTTGTTGTCATTTTCATTTATTTACATGGGCTCAGATTCATTATCTTAGTATTAATAAATTTTTCAAACGTAAGTTTTACAGTTGTTATTGATGTTTTATTTATTCATGTCATATAATAACTTTTGTATGTAATTTATGTCCTTTTGTTAAAGGTTGTCTAATATTTGAACGTCGGCTTGATTGAGAAACTGCAACATCTCAAACATGCTCTATATCCGTAAAAATGCCACTTGTCCTTCTTCCCGTCCAATTCAAAGCACCTTTTTAACTCTCTCTCCTCACCCCATTCTTGCTCGCACACTTCCCCGATCAATGCCTCCAACAGATATTCATTTTGATGCCTTGCCAAATGTAGGAGTACGCGATGAGACAGAAAGATCTGACTTGAATAATCTACGACAGAAATTTCATTACTTAGAAAAGGAGGCGAATAAGAAATTACTCTCTAAAAATGCTCATGACTTGAGGTACGAGAAGCTATGCTTGCATCCAAGAGTTGAATTACCATTAGGGTTCAAAGTCCCAAAATTCAACATGTTCGACGGACATGGAGATCCAATTGCACATCTTAAGGATTATTGTAGCAGATTAGTGGGTATTGAAAATAATGAAGCTCTTTTGATGAGATTATTCATTCAGAGTTTATCTGGGGGGGCTTTTGCTTGGTATGTCAAACAAGATTTTGACAAGTAGTTTGGTTGGAAAGATATGGCTCGAGATTTTATAGAGCAATACAAATTCAACATAAAAAATGACCCTACAATATTGGATTTGCTCGAAGTCAGAAGAATGTCCCATGAATCTTTTGAGGAATATGTTACACGACGGAGATTCGAGGCTTCTAAGATACGTCATTTACCTTATGAAGAAGAGTTAGTCCAAACTTTCATCAGATCACTTGATGTCATATACTACAAAACCTTATATTTCACCAGTATTCAAAATTGTAATAGTCTAATTCGAATTGGAAAAGAACTAGAATATGGCATACAGACGGGAAGAATCACTGACGAACCAATTCATGCTCAAGCATCGAATGATAAGAACAAGAATGCTTCAACAACCGCACCTCAAAAACAGTGCAATCGAAATACCGAACAGGTTCATGCCATTTTTGATATGCACCCCAAGCCTCTCCACCCACAAGTCAATCCTACACAGTTTAACTCTTACGAAAGTTTCTCAAAAGTTCATCAAACACAATCCGAGTCTTGTCAGCATCAGATAAGGAAGCCTCGTACTTTTACTCCCTTAAGCGAGATATTGATGAGTATTTTTCAAAGACTATGGGCTCAAAGGCTTCTAAAACCAAGGAAAGGATGGATTCCTGCACACTCCTCTTCAACTCTTGATTTATCTAAGAAGTGTATGTATCACTCAAACATTCAAGGTCATGATATTGAGGAATGTCAAGCATTGAGGAACAAGATTCAAAATTTAATTGAAAAAGGAAAGGTGATAGTGTGACAAGGGCTACTAAACAACAATCACAACTCATCTATGATCGATGCTGTTATTGTTCAAGGTGATCCTTCCAGTCATGTATCAAAGAAGCGCAAATCACACCAAAGAAATTGATGAGGAGAAGACTATCATGAACAAATGCCTTTACTTTCTACCAAGAGTTTCCATTCATCCCGTTTCTTTTTCTTGTATTCCTGAACTACGTTTGACCTGATTTCCTTATTGGATACGTAGCCAGCCCATTATTGGGTCCGGTCTCAATCAATAAAATATTTTTTTCATTCCTCAATTCAATCAAATGCTTCAAATGAATCCAGAGCTAATCCATCTAACTTCTAGACATTAATGACATGCAGATTCAAAATCAAGCCTTAACGTTCAAATGTAAGACAATCACTTTCTTTTTGATTGACAAGCTTCTTTGAGTGATTCAGGAACGTAAAGATCCTATATATCAAACTGGGGCAGAATTTTTGGGATCCCTCAAAATTCATGAGTACACAACATTTTAACACACGAGTGAAAATATTTTAAACTGGGGCAGAAATTTTTGAGGATCCTCAAAAATTTCATTACGGTGGAGTGCGACTTTGGGCTCCATGAAATCAAAGACAACAAAGGTATGATCCCACCTTGTCTTTCAAAACTCACAATTTTTCTTTAAATGCGGGAACCGATAATACCTGGGCCTACTGTTAGATTTGACTGAAAAAGTTACTATCTGGATCAAATTATTATTTAGGCCTACTGCAAATCAAGTAATCATTTTAATTAGTCAAACTCTGTTATCATTTGGGCCTACTATTAATCATGTTATTGTATTAAGGCTCGTCCGTCTTATAATAGGACTCTTAGGCTCGTCCGCCTTATAATAGGACATCTAGACTCGTCCACCTTACAATAGGACATCTAGGTGAGTCCGCTTTACAGTAGGACATTCAGGCTTGTTCGCCTTACAATAGGACATCTAGGTGAGTCTGCCTTACAATAGGACATTCAGGCTTGTTCGCCTTACAATAGGACATTCAGGCTTGTTCGCCTTACAATAGAACATTTAGGTTGTCGGCCTTACAATAGGACATTCAAGTTTGTCCGCCTTACAATAGGATATTTAAGTTGTCAATTTATTTGTTAACATTTGCTTTCACGTTATCATATTTTTGCTTGCTAACGAATCTATTCAAGGTCAAGCTTTGTCTTTCGAAAGTCAGCCGGATTAGTATCCTCTCAAGAAAAGCCAAATGTTTATCAAGGCTAAGGATTATTTTTCTCAAAAACTAATACAATTCCTCATCTACTTTTGTCATTTCCTTTATAGCATTGATCGCATTTGTTCACAATTTTTATATTTATGAACTAACCATTTCTTTTAGTCATATCAGAAGCTACAGGGATCGAAGGCTTCTCATTTCTTAAATGTAATTCTTTAAGCCTACATAATTGCTGTGACACAAGCTATTTTCATACTTTGTCTTGCCACATCATTCGCGCCGCCTCATGATCTAATCCTTCCAAACTCAAGTACTATCATTCCCATTTTGAGTCCCACACGGTTATTCTCATTTTTTTGGAATTTCAATCGTTCCTAATCCGGAACCACAGACGGTCTGATTCTCGTATAACCAGAGATATGTAGGCGATTTGAAAACCGAAGTCTCGGCCATAATATTTTCCTACAACCCTTTTTGTTCCATTTGGTCCCTCCGATAATATTTCATGGTCGGACAAAATCGGCTACTCTGTCAACTTTCTTTGCTCAACAATTCATCCTTCATTCCCGAGCAAAGAAGGGGCAGCTATTGACACCCAATTTTGACCGACCTATAACCCATTTTCGGATCGTCATCTAATTATACAAATATTTTTTTTAACTTTAATAAATAAATAAATAAATAAATAAGTTTATTTGTAATTTTATCGAAATAACTACGTATTTTTAAACATAATTAAAATAAAATAAAATTTCAAAACTTGTTCGTGTGATATGAATTATTATTATATTTATTGTTGTATTCAATATAACATTCATAATCCTTATAACTAATTTTTTTTTACTTTCAGTATTTTTAATATATTCACTATTATTATTATTATTATCATCATATTTAACCATGTTTAGTTTATTAAAAAAAAATATTTTAATATTTTTGTACAACAATTATATTACATATTTTTATTACGTCAAAATTATTATTTTCAAATATTGAATAGATTATTTTTATTAGATGACAATTTGTTCAAATCATCCTAATTCATTATTTAGTCCCCTCTTTTATTGTAAGATTAAATGGTTAAGGGATTTTGAGCAGATTTTTACCTATTCTTTTATGGTAAATTTGACACAATTGATTCTCTTTCTCTACTTTAAGGAAAGGATTACATGACTTATCCTCTTGTTTAATATATGACATCTCTTTGCCTAAAATAGATTTTATTGTGTGCTAATTGGTGCTTCTTGCCTTGTTTGGAGTTGACTGATTTGTACTTACTTTATTATGGTAAATTTTTTAATAATGATTAAGGAAATAGTATCCTTTATTATGTTCTTACCTTTAATTACTTGGTCATCTAACCACTATATAAGAGGATTCATTTTTCATTCTTTTCCCATGTTGAAGACTTTCAAGACTTTGTATACAGAATATTCTCATAATCTCACTGCCTCACAACTCACCCTTCTCCATATAATAGATAACTTTCTGTCATACTCCTCTTCTCTCAATCGCGAAAATATATGTTATGTTCTTTGCAACCTTCTTTATTAAGTTTCAGATCAAGTTTGGTTTCAAATCATTATTGGATCAATTGGTTAGTTTCCATGTCTTTTTATATGCATATATTCTTATTTACTTAATGATTAAAAATTTTTCATTATTGTTATTATTATATTTTTAGTGGTGCTGCTAGTTTTCTTTCAGTATTGCAGGCCCTCCTTTAATTTTCGCAAATGAAAAGGGAAGAGTCGCCCGGGGACAGGGATGATTTTAGAGGAAGGATGATTTTGAGGATTTTGTTATTTCTATTGCTGTTCATTGTTTTTTTCTTTATTTTTCATGATGTAACAAAAGTATAATAGTGAAATCGGGGTATTTATTGACCGGGGGCGGGGAAAATGGTTAGATTAAAATTAGGTTTAGAATGGTGTCCTAATGCACCTTAATTCATTAGGTGGCGACTCTCCTTAATTAAAAATCCCAAAAGAGTCGTTGCCACGACGTCGTCCAGGTTCCCGTTTCTCCGCCAGGAAAAATGGGACGCGACACTTCTTATTAGTTTAGGTATCAAAAAAAGGATGGAAAATTTTAAAAAAAAAGGGAATTTTAGTAATTAAATTAAATGGTAGGTAAAATTGGAGATTATGATAAAATTAGTCGTGTATTTGTGTAAATTTCCCTTAAGAAAAGGGGAACTTTGTTATGGAAGAAAGCTGCTTGTATTGGATATAATTTTTGGTTGCTTACAAATGTCTAATGCCACCCTATTTATAGTTGTGTAGGGATGGTTCTAAATATCATTCTAGATATATTTACAAGAAATATCTTGATTTTATCTTCTAAATATCAAACAAAAATCTATATTATTCTATAATCTACTATAAATATCTTCCTAAAATATCTAATACACTAGAATATCTAGATTTTTCCTAAATACAATCTGTAGTATAATTTCGAATGGATAAATCATTTGTACATATGGCTCGAAGAAATTATAATACATCAGATATCCAACTTAATCTTTTTCATCTTTTTATTTGAAAAAACTTAATTAATAGTTTGAGTTGGTTGTCTATTAAACTTTCACCTAATCGGTGAAGGTTCAATTCTTTGTTTTGTAAAGCCCTCCTCAATTTTTCCTTCCCTTAGCGCCATTTTTCTTTTTAAAAGAGAACCTTAAATCTTCTCTAAACGTATTTTTTTGAGTGACAATAATATTGTCACACAATTTAATAAATAAATAAATAAATAAATATTTAGGCCGTAATAATTACATATTAAGGCACATGTCACTCAAATTTCACCATGATGCTTCCTCTCTTCTTTTTTTCATAACTCTCTATGTTTTCCTTTTTTTGTGTATGTGATTTTATTATGGGTTGTTTATATCCCTATTCATTTTTAGAGTCTAGATTACATGAATGTGTCAACATAAAATATTTATCACCAAATGTTTATAGTTTTTTCATAAAAGTGTGCATGTGTGACTCAAATCCTAAACAAAAAAAAATTAACATATAAAATAAGATGGAAACGTTATTGGTGATATTATTGATTTTTTGGTTATGTTGGTGATATTGGTGATTTTTTATGATATTTGTTGGTGATATTGTTGACATGTACACTTTTATAAATAAAAAATTAAGTTTATAAATATAATATGGCACATCACAAAAATGTAATAAATGCTCTTATTCTTCCAATTTTCCATTTTAACTTTTATTAATAAGGCCGCCAAGTACCCAATCAAATTTTCTTGTTAATAAAATAAGTGATAGGGCATAAATAATCTCTCAAATTATGATTTTTCTACCACATACCTAAATTTTATTAAATTTTTATTACTTTATAAATTATTTAAAAATAAGTATACCCTATATGCTGACATGAAGACAAGTGAGGAGTGAAAAATTAGACATATATTTTTTTAATTGATTTATATATAGTTAGTTAGTACACATAATTATTGACATTAAATCATATGTATTAATTTCTCTCCCCACTTAAATTATTTTTTCCTTCATTAGTTTCTTATCTTTTCACTTTGTTTTTGAGAAATTACTTGTAATTTGAAATTTAAAAAGTAAAAATAAAAAATAAAAAATAAAAAAACCATTCTCGGCGGTGCATGTTCTAACAGGGAGCCAATTTTACCTGATTGAAGGCACTATGTCAGCATAAAAAGTGCACAAAAATATAAAAGATATTGAGCTTAGAAGGATAATAGAGCTCGAGTTGAATTAATGTATATTACTGAAATTTCGATTATAATTTAAGGAATACTTATGCCGCACAAGAATTTAATTAAAAATAACATTATTGACTTTTTTAAAAAAAAGTTTCAGATCTATCAACATGAAGCACGCAGCCAATTCCTTTTTTATCCTTTTTCGTTTTCAGTTTGACTATATATTCAATATTCAATGGTTATTAAAGTCTTAGAAAAAAATAATTAAAATGAAAATTTCTGAATTCTAAATACATTTGAATATTAAGATATATATGAGAAATAGATTTGTGAATCTAAATGTATATTTGAATTATTAAGATATTTTATTAAAATTTAAATATTAAAGAATTAAAATTATTTTCTTATAACACCTTTAATGTATAAAAATTGACTTAATTATTTTTAAGATTAATAAAATATTAAATTAATCTAATATTATATATCAAAAAATAGTTTTAAAAAATAATATGGTGCTTGGTAGTGATGGTGGTGACAAGCGGTAGAAGTGATTGTGGATGTCAGATGTAGATGATGTTGGCTAACGATGGGGTGTGGGTAATAGCTAGTTGTGATGGTGATTGATAGTAAAGATTGAAGATGATAGTAGTTGGTAGCATTTGATAGTTCTGATAGATGATAGTTATAGTTAATGTTGATGGTAAATAGCAACGGTGGTTGTTAATATGTGATGTTAATGCGGTTATTGAAGAAGGTCATTGGTTATTTTAATGGTAATAGTTATTAATGATAATGATTGTGAATGATGGGTATTAATAGTGACTTGGTTGTGGCTGAGGTTGGTAGATGGTGATACATAGCTGATAATGATAATTGATAATAAAGATAGTTGATAATGGTGGATGATGGCAATAATAATGAATGAGTGAAATATATAATTGAACTGCAATTTTTGTAGAATTCTCTATATGCTCAACTTAATAATATTAAGATCTATTATAGATGTTAGTAACTCTTATATATTATAATCCATTAAGTGGTTGATCTATAAATAAATAAACACATAAAAAGTAATATCTAAATAATTAAGATTTGAACGCAAACATTTAACGAACTTGATAACTGAAATCTAAATAATTAAAATTATCTTTGTTAGGTGAAAACAAATGAGTTCTAACTCAACTATTACAAATTTGTGCTCAGTAAGCCTATTAAAAAACAAAGCCCTTTTTTTGAATAGTTTATTCAACCAAATCCTTTTGGGATACTTTTGGTGAGTCTACAAATTCTCTGTTAAATGTGCATTTAGGGAGAGTAACATATATTCATCTTTGCACAATCTGGCTTTTGTAGTCAATAGGGTCGGCAACAACTTGGATGATGCCAAAGTATGCTTTTCTAACTAACCTCATCGTGACATTAAATCCCATATACTAATTCTGAAGTGGAAGAAAAAGGATTTGATTGGTGTGTGTAGGGGTGTTGAACGGATTGATTGGGTTGAGAGAAATTGAGAATGTTAAAATAAGTTGAAATAGAGATTGGGTTGGATTACAACCCGTCCAAATTTATTTTGGACTCAAACTTGTTGGGCTCATATGGGCTAAAGTTCGGGTTGGGTCATAACCCACCCAATTTGACCCATTCAATCTCAATAATTTTAACATATTATTATTCACTTTTTATAATCACATTTTGAATTTCAACTCAAGAAAATAAAAAGTTACAAATAGATAGATAAATCATAGAAAATATAGAATAGATAGAAAACATACATTATACCAATGCAAGTAAAGAGCCTTATAACGGGTTGAAATTGGAGATCAAATTGGGCTCAATTGAAGATTCTTTCAAAGTGGGTTAAGTCTTGAACGGGTTGAGATTGAAACCAATTAAAATCATCTTGAGCTCAATTCATATAATTTTGAACGGATTATGGCTCATTTTGACACTCTTAGGTGTGTGTGTAATATATTGGTCAACTTTCAACTTAATTAAGGGGTATCTTTGATATTTATGAAAATTTCAAACTAGCACACTAGCTAGGATAAAATATACACTACATATTAAAGGAACAATTTTTACCTTATGTTTGCCTATTTAGGGGTCGTTTTGTTGCACGTTAAAATTATGCAAATATTTGTAATGTATGAATTAGTTATGCAGGCTTTAGTAATTAATGTATTAGTATTTTATCATTTACCCTTCTTAAACGGAGAAGGGCCTAAAATTCTCCTCAACTATTTAAATTGATACAAAACTACCCTTCATCCACCCTTCGACCCCCAAATACCCCTAATGTCAACCTTTTGGCTTAAAAGTATCCTCAATATCAACCTATTGGCTCATATTTACCTTATTTTTAGCAATTTTCCTAAAGTAAAATCATTAAACATTTATCCATTATATATATGGTTGTAATACCTTGAATGTTAAAAGGTCGAATTTTGAAAAGAAGGTGCAAGTTTGGTTGCTGGTGTAGGGATGTATGAGCCCTATATCTTTACAGAGGTGCAAGTTTGGGGGTTGAATGTACAAAGGGTCTTTACGGACCATAAAAGTGTCGACGAGTCGTGGATTGAGGTTGCAGATGGGGTTCAGAGAAAAGTGCAATTAAGTTCAATAGGAAGAAACTATTTACGAGTCGTGGTTTGGTTGATGATTCGTAAAGAGGGTCCATGGTTTGAGTACTAATAAGAATGTAAAAAAAATTCTAAGTATTGGGTGAATCTACGAGGGGCATCCACGATCCATAAAAGAAACTATGAGTTGTAGATAAGGGTTTGTAGATTGCAATCCAAGTTTTAGGTTTCTGAAATTGTAAGGTGTAACTAGGATGAAACCCTCTTCCTTCAAGTCGTAGGTTGATCTATGACTCGTAGGTCAGGCTCATGGTTTCCTCCCCCATAGTTTTTAAATCCTAAGTCCTAAACTACGTTGTTTTGACTCTAAAACTACCCATATAAGTATAACATTACCACAATCACCTTCATTCCAAAATCATTCTCAAATATTCTAAGTCTCAATCTCCCCAAGTACTCTCAAGGTCTCTATTAAAGGCAAGAACTAGGATTTTAAGCTTCCTCCCTAAATATTCGAATTTCTTTCATAGATCTTGTTCATGGTATGTGGGTTTCATTCATGGATTCCTTCCACCCATAAACCCAAATATTTTTCAACTAAGTTTCCAAGAATTCTTTATATAAATTCCTGAATGTTTAGAGTTTTGCTTAAAATGCATGTCTCATAATTTATTTACTGCCATATGATATATTTTGACATAAATGGATATTATGCTACAAGAAGTTGATGATTTATGGATGTTTCCAAGTCAAGTTACTTAGGGTTTCGAAAGTTCATGGTAGGTTGATCTACCAACCATTATAATTGATGGATTTCATAATGTTTATGCATGATTTTCTCACATTTCATGTTTTAAAGTCCAAATACATTGAAACCATCTAGTTTTACTCTATGCTTCAATAGAAATGTGACTTGAATCGGAAGGTTTTCATCTAAATGTTTATGAAAGTTATAAGATTGACTATGGAAGCTCTTTTATGACTAAATGAATGATTGGTGAAAGATTTTTCCAACCAAATGATGGATACATCTTGTGACAAGGACAATTCTCACATTTGAATCCTTAAGGTTCATTAGCTACTCTATGGATTTTACTAATGTCATTGAATTCAAAGTCTATGAATGATTACTTTAATGTATTAATATTTCGTGGGACTTGACTTAGCATCGAATGAGGCTTTGGATGGGGACTCGACCTAAGGGATTCTTTTTTAAACTTGGCTAGTGAATCCACATATGGCCCTAATGTTAAAGTTAAAGAATGAATTTTGATGGAGTTCTACCTGGCAAATAGTCTCTCCTTCTAATGTAGGGCCGAGTTATGCTGGATTTCTTGTTATAGCTCACAGTCTTATTGTCAGTTATTTCCTTTCCTACATATGTGTGATATCTTAAGATGTTTATGTTGATTCAATTATAGTTTAAACGCATTGATTATTCATCACTACTTCTGATCTCACTCCTTATTATGGATGCATATTGCTTACTACGTATTACCTATAGCTTTACTTTTTTATTGCATTGCATCCCAAATATTTAGTATATTCCAAGTACTAACGCATACTTTATACTTATATTATCTCACAATGTAGGGACAAATGATCTTCCTCTACACACTCGTAGTTGATTTGAGTTATTGTTGAAGACATATTGATAAGTCCTCATGTTTTGGGGACAAGCATATTTTCTTTCTAGCTTGTTATGTATCAGACTTATATACTCTATTTATTATTTCTTTTGAGGGTAAATTTTGGACATGTTTTATTCCCAACCTAGCCTAGTATATAGAGGTATAGTTGGACAAGATATAATAGACTTACAACTTAATGCCTTTTCTTTATCTTTTGTTTGATCCCTTAGTCCCTATCCCTATGTTTTGCTTATGTTTAATTGTTCATTACTTATGAGATGCTTGAACGAATGCTAAGAGGCTTAGATGAGGATTTCTCAAGTTTCTAATTTATCGTGTTACGTCTAGGGCCTAGCCTGGGTCATGACAATTGCCTAATCTAATTGAAAACCCTTCAAAGAAAAGTGATCAAAACCATTTATAATTCATATTTCGACCTTCTACACTCGTAAATAATATGAAAAAAATTATTAATTTCATAATATCTTCCTATAGCCTATAGTAAATCAACCCTCCATTTATTGATTTGGTTCATAATTAAGGATCCAACTAACACGTATACATGCCATGCTCATCTTAAAAAATATTATCATTCTTTATTAATATAAAATTTTCTATCAATTATCCAATTGTCTTGTTCATTTTCTCTTTTTATTCTTTTTTAATATCTTATTTATAATCAAAATTTCAGGAGATCAAACTTAAAATGAACTTTTTTGTTCATATTCTTTTAATTTGTACTAACGTCATAGTGGGTTGGGAATGAAAATATGAGAAAAGGTTATTTTCATTCTTTTTATTTTAAATTTTGGATACACACTTAAGAAACTTTTTATATATGTATATAGTTATATAATTAAATCATCTTCTATTGAACTAATTATTTCTAAACGGATATTATCATCATTTTTCTTCTTTTTCTTCCTTGTTTAAGTTGAAAAAAATTTAAGCGATGGACAAGATTCAAGAAGAAAAAACTAGAAGAGAAAAGGGGAGAGGAATCAGGGGTATCAGCGTAAAAGCTAGAGAACTAATTCTATTGTTTTAAAGTTTTAATTATTGTAAAATTTAAGATTAGATTAATCATATGAGACCATATCTTAAGTTACTCCAAACTATTTTAATGAAGAAGGCCTAAAATGTCTATAAATTATGAAATTGATTACAATATTATCCTCCATCCACCTTATAAGTACATATTATTAGAAATAAGGATATTTTTTAGCCAAAAGATTGATATCAGGGGTATTGAGCCATTGATGTTGGGGGCATTTGGGGTCCGAAAGGTTGATGGAGGGTGATTTTATACCAAATAAATAATTAAGGAGCATTTAGACCCTTTTCCGCTTTTTAAATGATACATATAGTTTTCCTCATGACTTATACAAGTATTCCCTCGGTTCTATTTTATGTGGCACCCTTTCCTTTTTAGGGCGTCCTAAAGAGAATGTCACCTTACTAAAATTAGAAACAAGTTAACTTTAGAATTTTTTTTTCCCTTAATAAAATGAATCTCAACCACACATGTATCTAAGGATTGTTTTAAACCACAAATTTCAAAAGTTTTTTTTTAAAATCGTGCCAAGTCAAAGGGTGATACATAAAATATGACAGAGGGATTATTAGTTATGAGGCTCGGTAAAATAGTAACCAAAAACTTTACTTGGTATGCTGCATTTTGTATGTAGAAACTAAAGAGCAACCAAACATGCATAGTACTAGTCATGCTTATTTTAGTGCCTGAATAATTACACTTAACCAACAACCAAACAACCTCTAACATCTCAAAGACAAATCATCTTTTGACCTATAATACAAAGAAAAATTTAGTTTACGAGAGACATCAACATGAAGTATTAGTAATAAAATCATATCATTGGTTCCATTAAAGCAGATGCATCAAACTAAGAAATTACTCCTTCACTCAGTAGATGCATTGCATCTCCTTGTGAGAATTTCCTTGCAAATAAAAAATAGTAACTGTTGGAACAGTAGCTTTTGATGATTGACAAAAATAATGAAACAGGTTGGTCCACCTGGTTCATTCACCAGATGGTAGCCATGATAAAATGCACATACTTAACACAATAAAAATGGGATAAAGGGTTCTAGAAATAAGGTTTATAAACACAACAACTGTCAAGAAGAAAGATTTAAAGAGGAATACGACTCCAACTCAAACAGGATGCGTAAAAGAAGGAGAAAAGAGAAGTTCGATTAGAAGTAGGAGTTCTAAAGGAAAAAGGATTCCATTAATAACTGGTGTTATCCTTAAAGAGGTGGAGAGTAATTAAATTTTCAATCAGCAACTATAAAACCAGAGAGACTTCACAGAAGCAAGGGGCGCAAAACAGAGAGAGACGAAGAATAAGAGAAACACGGCAACTTAATGTAGGGTTTAGGGAGTTTTGTTTTCTCTTTGAATTCTTGAGCTATTGTGTAATCTCTCGGGATCTATAACTGAGATTAGTTTTCTAGTTTTCAAGTTGGGGGCAACTCGAAGACTTTGGGAACACAAGCCTTGGGAGGTTTGTGAGTAGAAGATAGGTGAGTTACGTAGGGGTGAAGTTTAGTTTACAAAAGTTATAATCGACTGTTGAAGACTCACGTTGATTTTAGTAAAGTTAGGAGTAAATCTTGTAGAGGTACAGGTCGTGGTTTTTTCACCTATTGTGAGCTGGGTGTTTCCACATAAAATCACTGTGTTCAAGTTTGAATTCTGCGTTCTTGAAACAGGTCAGCTAACCTGTTCCAACGAGTAGGCAAATTCCTAAGGTGCGAAGTTCTAACAAGTGGTATCAGAGCAGGTTTTCTTGTTAAAGGCTAGTACCTAAGAAACGATCATCATGAACACTGCACCACCGCTTGGACACGGAGATGGACAATCAGCCGTCAGACTTCCTCTTTTTAATGGAACACACTTTGCGTGGTGGAAGGCCAGGATGGAGGACTTCATTCAAGGAGAAGATTACGAACTCTGGGATTGCATCATCATGGGACCAACTATTCCCATGCGAACTGTAGAGGGCCGATAAGTTCCAAAAGAGAGAAGAGAGTTCAATGCTGACGATCTGACAGCCATGGGGAAAAATGCCAAAGCCAAAAACCTTTTGGTCTGTGGTCTAGGCCCTGAATAGTACAACAGAATATCAAACTGTACATCAGCCAAAGAGATCTGGGATGCGCTTACAATCGCTCACGAGGGAACTGCTTAGGTCAGAAAATTCAGGGTTGCTATGCTATTTACTGAATACGAAACCTTCAAGATGAAAGAGAATGAAACTCTGCACGAGATGATGGCCAGACTAACCTTGCTCATAAACGAGCTAGCATCCCTGGGAAAGGTTCTCACATCTGAAGAACAGGTGGATAAGGTTCTAAGGATCCTTCCAAAGGCCAAGTGGGATGTCAAGGTTACTGCCATCAGGGAAGCAAAGGATATTGAAACCATGACTCTAAATGAACTGGTCGGAAACCTTAGAATCTATGAGATGAATATGGAAGATCAAAAGAAAGAGACAAGCATGGATGAAAAGTCGCTAGCTCTCAAAGCAGCTTCTGATGATGAAGGGTCGGACTTAGAAAAAGATCAAATTGCCTTCCTTGCAAAAAACTTCAAAAAATTCCTAAGGAACAAAAAAGGGAAGGACAGGAAAGAAACAGGTAACAAAAGGTGGTCCGATGACACTGGAAGCAAGAAGTGGTCTGATGACAGGAATAACTCCGGATGTTACAAATGTTGAAAGACTGATTATCACATCAAACAATGCCCTTTATGGGAAATTGAGTGGAAGAAAGAAAAAGCTGAGAGAGAACTTAAAGAAAAGGCTGCCAAACAAAAGGAAAGGGAAAACTATGCAATGATGGCTGCGTGGGGATCAGGAATGGAAGAATCTGTCACTGAAGACACTGATGAGACTGCCCTCATGGCTGCTGAGGACTCAGACCTTGAAGAAGAAAATCGATCTGAGGTAAGTTGCTCTGAATTAAAAGAAAAATTGCACCTTTTCTCAAAAGAGAAGCCAATCATACTCATGAAAGGGATAATAGATGATTTTCAAGAAGTAGAAAACGAAAAGGATCACCTGATAAAAGATTTTTCAGATCAAAAATTTGAAAACCTTGAAATTAAAAACTGTCTGGAGGAAGCAAATAAGATAAATGACCAGCTGAAGAAACAGGTCAAACAACTTGATTCACTCGTACTAAACTTAAAATCAGAAATTCTAAAATTGACCATTGCCGACAAGAGGACAAGTGAGACTAATCTTGAACTTAAGAAAGTAGAAACTGAGCTAAAAAGGAGCAATGTTGAGCTGATGTGGGAAAAAGAAAAGGTGAAAAAAACTAAATCAAGAAATCTCAACCTTAAAACTAGACCTAGAAAAGGCAAATCGTTGGACTAAATCTTCTAGGATAGTCAACCACTTGGGTAACAAAAACCATAATGAGAAAGATGGAATAGGTTTCTTCCATAAAGAAACCACCTCCACTGATCTGTGCTATCTATGTGGCAAAATTGGACATCCAACTACTGAATGTCCAATTGCGAGCAATGCTAGAAACAAAAACATTGTTCATGTGTATAAGAAAAAGACTGAGAACAACAAAAGAAACAGGTCGAGTTATGTGTTGCCTCTATGGGCAAGAAGAGATCTTATTCATCCCTTTTATAACAAGAAAGGACCCAAGCTAGTCTGGGTTCCTAAGACTAACCTTTGAATTGTCTTGCAGGTTGCAGTGAAAGGAAGCAAGCATTGGTATCTGGATAGTGCTTGCTCAAGGCACATGACTGGTGACAAACACAAATTCCTTTCACTGGCACCGCTTGACGGTGGAAAGGTCTCCTTCGGGGATAGTAAGAAGGGGACTGTCGTGGGCGTTGGAAAAGTTGGACGAGAAGATTCAAAAGCTGTAGATGAAGTCTATCATGTAGATGAGTTGAAGCACAATCTCTTAAGCATCTCTCAATTATGTGACAGGGGCAACAAGGTCACTTTCACATCTGCAGGTGGCAAGGTTAAAAATCTGAAGACAAAAGAGGTAATTCGATGGCAAATAGATATAAGAATGTGTACAAGGCCGACATCATGGGTATGGCTGGAGCACATTTAAAATGTCTAAGTGCAATGACGTAAGATCCATTACTGTGGCACAAGCTACTTGGGCATGCTGGTTGAAACAACTAAACACACTGTCATCCAAGAACATGGTTGTGAGTTTACCCAAGACCAAGTTTGAAGACGACAAGGTGTGTAGCGCATACGTAAGGGGGAAGCAGGTCAGAGCATCATTTAAGTCAAAGAACCAGGTAAGTACCACCAAGTGCTTGGAACTAGTTCACATGGACCTGTGTGGACCAATGAGAGTAAAAAGCAGAGGTGGTAAAAGGTACATGTTTGTTATTGTTGATGATTATTCTAGATTTACTTGGACCTTTTTCTTGGCTTCTAAAGATGAGTCCTTCGACGTTTTCTCAATTTTCATTAAGAAAATAGAGAAGAAGTTGGTGACTTCCTTAATCTCCATAAGATCAGATCATGGAATTGAATTCGAGAATGCTTAATTCTTAGAATTCTGTTCAAAAAATGGTATTGATCATAACTTCTCTACTCCAAGAACCCCCCAACAAAATGGAGTGGTAGAAAGGAAGAATAGGACTTTAGAAGACATGGCTAGAACAATGATGATAGCTAGTAATGTGGCTAGAAATCTCTGGGCTGAAGCCGTAAACACTGTTGCCTACATACTTAATAGATGCATGCTAAGACCCTTACTGAATAAAACTCCCTATGAATTACTCAAGGGCAGAAAACCAAATATCTCCCATTTTAGGACATTTCGATGCAAATGCTATGTTCACAATAATGGTAAAGACAATTTGGAAAAATTTGATGCTAGAAGTGATGAGGGAATTTTCTTAGGGTATTCTTTACATAGTAAAGCTTATAGAATACTAAATAAACGAACCAACTGTGTTGAAGAAAGCATTCATGTTATATTTGATGAGAATTATGGTGTTCCTGAGAATGATATGCAGGATGTCAATGAACTGGAATTCAGATCAATGGAACAGGCCAAATCATCTATTTCACTTACTGAAAAGGACGAGAGCATACAAACAGGGGGAACAACTGTAGAATCTGAAGCTCAACAGGCAGATCCAGGATCTGATCAAATAGTCCCATCACAAAACGAACAATCCCAAGGGCTGGTGATAAAGAATTACAAGTATCAGGACTCACATCCTCTTGAAAATATTCTCACAGACCTGACTTCTGGAATTACTACCAGATCAGGGATGAGGAACTTGTGTGCATTTCAGGCATTTGTGTCTTTGATGGAGCCAAAACGGATAGGAGGAGCACTACAAGATAAGGAGTGGATTCTTGCCATGCAAGAAGAACTGAGTCAGTTTGAAAGATGCAAAGTACGACACCTAGTACCTAAACCAGAAGGAAGAACCATCATTGGCACTAAGTGGGTATTTCGTAACAAACTGGATGAACATGGAACAGTTACAAGCAACAAGGCCAGACTAGTGGTCCAAGGATATAATCAGGAAAAAGGCATAGACTATGATGAAACGTTTGCTCCTGTGGCAAGACTTGAAGCTATCAGAGTGCTTGTCGCCTTCGCTGTCTTCAAGGAGATCACCCTATATCAAATGGATGTGAAGAGTGCATTTTTGAATGGTTACTTGAAAGAGGAAGTCTATGTGAAGCAACCACCGGGGTTTGAAAGTGCTGAGTACCCTGACTATGTGTTTAAGCTAGATAAAGCATTGTATGGACTGAAGCAGGCTCCTAGAGCATGGTATGAAAGACTGTCAAAATTTCTCTTGCACCATGGTCACACAAGAGGAAAAATTGACAACACCTTGTTCCTAAAAACTCAAGGAACTGACCTGCTGATCGTATAGGTATATGTGGATGACATCATTTTTGGCTCTACAAATGAGGTCATGACACAGGAGTTTGTCAAATTGATGAATGGAGAATTTGAAATGAGCATGATGGGAGAACTAAATTTCTTCTTGGGCCTCCAATTCAAACAAACTCCCTCTGGTACCCAGATCCACCAAGGCAAATATGTGAAGGAGCTCCTCAAACGATTCAAAATGGAAGATGCCAAAGAAACAGATACACCAATTGCCACTGCCACAAAATTGGAATTGGATGAGAAAGGCTCGTTTGTAGAACAAAAGCTCTATCGAGGTATGATTGGGTCCTTGTTGTATCAAACTGCTAGTAGACCTGACATTGTTTTCAGTGTGGGACTCTGTGCTCACTTTCAAGCCAATCCAAAGGAGTCACATCTCAAGGCTGTGAAGAGAATCTTCAGATATCTCAAAGGCACCTCTAACCTGGGCCTATGGTACTCCAAAGGTAGTAATTTCAATCTCATAGGATACACTGATGCTGATTATGCAGGGTACCTAGTAGATCGAAAAAGTACTTCAGGTATGGCTCATTTCATTGGAACATGTTTAATTTCATGGTCCACTAAGAAGCAAAACACCGTAGCACTGTCTACTGCTGAGGCTGAATATGTAGCAGCTAGATCTTGTGGTGCTCAATTGCTCTGGATCAAACAACAGTTGCTGGATTTTGGGATAAATGTTGGGTGTGTTCCAATCTTGTGTGACAATACGAGTGCCATTAACATAGCAAAAAATCCAGTTCAACACAAACGAACTAAGCATATAGACATAAGGCATCACTTTTTTCGTGACTGTGTAGACAAAGGTCTGGTATCTATTATGTTTTGTCCTACGGAGAACCAAATTGCTGACATTTTTACTAAGGCATTAAGCAGAGAACAATTTGAACAAATTAGGTTAGACTTGGGGATGATTAAGATTGCATAAACTCCCCTCAATGCCTGACTAGAAGTTCTGATATGTTACTGTTAAATATAAGAGGTGATCTAGTCAATATTTCATATCACGTATCTCCTACCAACTTGTAGATTGACAGGAGAATGTGGTTATGTGTGCAGGATTACTTCTCCAAAATTCATCAACAAATGGAACAGGACAATCAACCAGGTAACAATTGTTGTGCATTTCTTTTTAGATTCAGATAATTAAACCGGGCACCCTAAACCTGTTCCTCCCATCATTACCATGTCAGGGCATTTACTCCTTTACCGCCAAAACGTCCTTTCGCTCTTGTCTTTGACGAAATGATGGACGGCTTCACTTCACCCAACTCTTTCCCTTCCCAAAAACATTAAAACCTCCATCTTTTCACATCTCTCTCGCATCCTATATTTGAACCACCCCTTCCGACCTGCCTCATTTCACATCTCTCTCTCTCTCTCCTCCCATATTTGGACCACTCTTTCAGATCTCCCTCATCCTACCTTACCCACAAATGGCTTCCTCCCAAGAATCTCTGCACACCTCCATGCAATAACCCTAAGATTCCTCTTCCATGGCCCTGATCGTCTATCCCACAACAAATATCCCTCCTCCTTTTAAAATTGACTTATCTGACTTCCTCAAATGGGGGGGATATGACCAACACTTTGCCAAATTCTTCAATCCTCCATCACCATCAACTGCATTCCCAACTTCAAGGGAGCAAGTTGGCCCGGCTCCTTCCACCCCTCGAGAGCCCACTCAAAACCCTACAAAACCTTGCCGTCACCTGCGAAAGGCCTTCAGGGAAACTATTGCTGTGTCTGAGGATGATCCGTCATCGAGAAAATCACCTCCTCTGACACAATCAGGCCTCCTCACACTAGACACCAGAAACGCCAGGCATAAGAGGCCCTCCAACATGCTCTGCAACAGAGCAAGAAACGAAAGGGTGCCACTGCTTCTTCTCCCCCTAGGGATCTCCTACCGCGTCAGGTTCGCAGGAACAGATGCAAACATATTTTCCCCAAACCACCTAGGTCTTGCCTACCACCATCCCCTTCTATGACTCCTCTAGCCTCTCCAGACTCCTCTTCATCACAATCCACTCCTTCCCCACAACGAACACCCCAGTCGTCTCCAAACCCACTACCTCAAGACCCCGCAACACTACTCGAAAGAAACGGGTGCCTTTATCTGTTCCATCTGCTATCTCCTCTTCTGATAGCGAAGCCCACTTCTGTCGCAACTTCTGAACCCCATTCTCCAACTTTTTCTCACTTCCAACGGCGTTCTCTCCTCTGAGGCCGTGTCATCACTGGGTTAGGAGGCCCTGAAATGGAAACACTCCTTACCAAACTTGAGGTACAGGGATGGTCTGCACTTTTTCTCCAAAACACAGGCCAACGAAAATTGGCCAAACAAAAAATGTACGAATTCTACGCACAAGGGAGCATGCGTGACTCTGTCTTCTCTACTACCGTTCGAGGGGTTTCCTTTAGCATTACTCCCTCCGATATTGGCCATATTCTCCAAATTCCTGATGAAGGTTGGGCCCATTATGTTCGCCATGAATGGCCTCCCCTCGACAACTTGCCCTCTGCTCTTGACATTACCAAAATGTTTGCTGGGAAGCCCAATCTGACTCAGCATAGGCGTGTTTAAAGGAGGGAAATGTCTCCATTGCATAGGCTATATTTTGATGTGGTCCACAAGATCCTGATCCCTCGCCAGGAACGAAGATCAGAGGCGAGCTATTTAGACCTCACCCTGATGGAACTGCTCGATTCATGTGTTCCCATAAATCTTCCGGGCCTTATGATAAAACACATTCAGAGAGTTCTCATACAGGATAAGAAAAGACATGCTCTCCCTTATGGGTTCTGGTTGGCTCCAATCTTTGAGGCCTACTCAGTCCCTGTATAGGTTTGGACCATGCAAACCACTAAAGATGTCCTTGGTCAGGTGGACCATCAAAACCTACCTAGTTCAATGCAACGCCCAGGCACTCCACTTCACCGACTACAGATGGCGTTGAATGCCAAACATGCGGAGCTACTTCAGGAACGGGAGAAGTTTGATCAAGAAAGGCGCGACTTCACTCTCAGGATTTTTGAACTGGAGGATATGCTTATGAAGGAACGGGCTAATCATGCTGACATTGTGCACAAACTTACCAAGCTCATTCCTTGACCCAACTCCCTCTCTGCCCAACCCTACCTATCTTTTCTTCTGTTCTAGGTGCCTTGTTAAATTTTTCTGTTTCTACTTAGGTTGCATTGCTTTTTGTTATGACTGCTGATGTTTCTGCTTTAATTTATTTTTGCTCTGGGTGGTCTGTAATCTCGCTGTCTTAATGCAATTCTCTGTTTTTCTCCTGTCTCTGGTTATACGTTTATGTCTTGCTATGATTCTTCTTCTCTTGTTACGTACTTATCAGTTTTTGATGATGTCAAAAGGGGGAAGTTAATGAGTTGTGCAATATTTATAACCCTTGCTTAACCTGGTTCATTCTTGAAGTTGTTGTCTTTCTGTATCTGCAATACGTATGAGGACAATTTAGGTACTCAGGAAGCTTGTCAACTCAGGAAGTTTGTCATCATCAAAAAGGGGAAATTTGTTGGAACAGTAGCTTTTGATGATTGACAAAAATAATAAAACAGGTTGGTACACCTGGTTCATTCAGCAGATGGTAGCCATGATAAAATGCACATACTTCACACAATAAAAATGGGATAAAGGGTGCTGGAAATAAGGTTTATAAAAACAACAGCTGTTAAGAAGAAGGATTTAAAGAGGAATACGACTCCAACTCAAACAGGATATGTAAAAGAAGGAGAAAAGAGAAGTTCGATTAGAAGTAGGAGTTCTAAAGGAAAAAGGATTCCACTAATAACTGGTGGTATCCTTAAAGAGGTGGAGAGTAATTAAATCTCCAATCAGCAACTATAGAACCAGAGAGACTTAACAGAAGCAAGGGGTGCAAAACAGAGAGAGACGAAGAATAAGAGAAACACGACAACTTAACGTAGGGTTTAGGGAGTTTTGTTTTCTCTTTGAATTCTTGAGCTATTGTGTAATCTCTCGGGATCTATAACTGAGATTAATTTTCTAGTCTTCAAGTTGGGGGCAACTCGAAGACTTTGGGAACACAAGCCTTGGGAGGTTTGTGAGTAGAATATAGGTGAGTTAAGTAGGGGTGAAGTTTAGTTTACAAAAGTTGTAATCGACTGTTGAAGGCTCACGTTGATTTTAGTAAAGTTGGGAGTAAATCCTGTAGAGGTATAGGTCGTGGTTTTTTTCACCTATTGTGAGATGGGTGTTTCCACGTAAAATCATTGTGTTCAAGTTTGAATTCTGCGTTCTTGAAACAGGTCAACTAACCTGTTCCAACGAGTAGGCAAATTCCTAAGGTGCGCAGTTCTAACAGTAACCAATAGAATTATCATAGCACTACTTTATTCTGTACTTATGTTGTGTTATCTCCTGTATTTAAAATAGTAACCAGAAATAGTAAAAAATGAAAAGAAAAAAATTGAGTCCACAAAATTCACTACGAATCCTTAAGAAATGTAATTCCCTCACTGTATCTGAAGTTGTGAGTTATTTTCTCCTAGGATATAATGGATAAATATTAAACAAGTAGTGGTACCTCAAACTTCACTAGCATCAGCAAACTCAAAAAACAACAATGAAATCACATAAAGAATCTACTTTATTTCTAAAAAAAATTGTATGCAGAAAAAAGTGAAAATTCAATGATGAAAAGTAGAGAAAGCCTCTTCATTTACAACCATCAATGGGGGAAAACTAACTTTTTTAGAACTAACTCTTTCTTTTCAAAATAGGGTTGGTGTATTTTGGGAAAAAAAGTATGTGTTTGAAGGAACAAATCCTTTCCAAATAGTTCTATAAAATTAATTACTTAATTCCGTTAAATAATTTCATGAAATTAGTTAACTCATAAATAATGTATGAATTAGTTTAATTAATAATACAATGAATTAATTAATCAGTAATATTTAAAAAAATCTAATGAGAATGATAAGTAAATTTTGTCTAAAAAATTTATCAATTAATGACATCATTTGCCAAAGCTGACACTAAAGCTGAGCCGAGTGAGTGACGATGACAATGGCGTAAGGGTATATCCTTTGCTCGACCCTTTAAGAGCCAAAGGAAGTATTCCATAATATAAGGATAAAAATTTTCCTCTATTCTATCAATGAGGGAGAAATGAATCTTCATTTGTTTCTTCACTTGTTCCCCCACATTTTTCATTTCTCATTTCCCAATTCATACTTGACTTAAACACACCCCATATTAATGGGAATGACTATTGTTCAAAACTATATGCATAAAAACTGTGTGATTCGTAAATAAGGATTAATTACATCTAGATAAGTAGTTTCTCTTTGAACTTTTCATAGTGAACATGTATCGAATATATTTGATCAATTGGTAAATTTGGTATTTTTGAACTGCAGAGCTTTGATGTATGCCAAGAAAACTTAAGTCACACAATCAACCCTCAATTATTTTTTGGTTCTTATTATTTTCCTCGTTTCAGCCATGAACACTTCATGGTTTATAAGTGCATAGAGAACTAGCCTTATCGAATTCTCCGTGAAGCGGCTTACACTTCACACTTACTTAATTGATTTCTAAATGTATTTTCTATAGATACACCATTTGATATACCTTGTATTAAACTTAGAAACCATTAAAAGTTTTTAATGTCTTATCCTTATTACTAAACATAATCTCATCATAAAAATGGACCATAAAAAATATTGCGATAATGTTAAACTGTCATTAATGATGTTGTTTAATATTCTTGAAGCTAGATCTTTGGAATTTTAATCTTCTGGGTAGAGTTAAGAGTTACCACCACGATGATTTATCCTCGACCATTGTCATATTTTCATTGATGATCTCTAAACTCCTTCTCTAATTAGGCCCTTTGGTAATAGATCCAGCATACTCTCCTTTGACTTACATAGTCAATAGTGGTAATTCCACTAGAGTTTTAACCTAACAGTGTTTTGTCTTTGTTATATGTGATGAGACTTACCATATACATAAACCCTCCTAGATCTTCCTATTATAGCTTGACTATCATGATGTGTGGATATAGGAGCCACTGATTTGGACAAAAATGAAATATCTTTCAAGAAATTTCGGAGCCATTTAGCTTCCTCACCTACCTTGTCTAAGACTATGAACTTATACTCCATTATATAACGAGCTATACATGTTTGTTTGGATGATTTTCAAGATTTGCACCTCTACCAATAGTGAAAGAGTATCTACTTCTGGACTTAGTTTTAGTTGACCCAATATTTCAACTTGCATTACTATATCTTTCAACAACTATTGGATACTTGTTGTAATGCAAAGAAATATTTTGAGTGTGTTTTAGATACTACAGAACTCATTTTATTGACATCCAATAATTTTAGTTGAGATTACTTGTTTATCGATTCAATTTATTTATAGCACAAGCTATGTCTTGTCAATTCATGGTGTATATCAAACTATCCAATACTTTGTCATAATGTAATTAAGACTAAGTTTTACCTTTACTATTAGCAAAATCAAGTTTTAAATTAATTAGTCTCATGACCTAAGCTAGACCCTAGGTGTGGCACGACAATTAGAGTTCCCAGAGAAATCCCAACCAATCTTCTTTGCATATCGTACGCATTCATAGGTAATGAAATGAGCAATCATAATGTGGAAGATCATAAATAAGCACTAGAGCATGGTACAATAAGTAAAGTGCTAAACAACATAGACTCATACATATCCAACATGTCTCTAATCAATCTAACATAGGTGGGGGCTATAGACATGTTTCTATCTCACCCTCAATAATAGTACAGAAATAGTCTCAAGGTATCAATATAGTCCAATAATAACAAGTCTAGAAAGATAGACTATATTCCTCCTTGAAACATAAGAACTCACTAATAATCTTCAAGCAATAGTTGAAAACTAGCCACGTGTGATGAGGAGAGGAATAATCATTTGTCTCTACATTGTGACATAATATAGGCAAAGAGTATCCGTTAGTACGTTTAAATGTACTAAGTATGTAGAAAATGCAATACAAAGTAAATCATGTAGTGCAAATCACCAAGTAAAACATCACGTTATAGGGAGTATTTAGAAGCACAAGTAAATACAATAATGGTCAACGAACAAATAAAGCATAAGTAGAGTCATGTAAAATATCATAAAGAGTCATACATATGTTGAATATAACTATAACTGGCAATAAGACCACGCGAGTTATAATATGGAATCCCAATGTCTATCCATACACTGGAGAAAAGGGAGTTTACTTGCCAAGGTAGAACTCTACCCCACTAACCAAACAATCATGAACATGTGCTATATATGGAAGGTATAACTCTATCCCTTAACCAAGTAATCCTAAACATGTGCTATATGTGGACCCATTAGTTAGGGTACATTGACAATAATTCTACATGGCATGTAGTTATGAGACTAGAGATTGCTACTAAGGACCCTTTGGGTCGAGTCACCACCTCAAGCCTCATTTGGTGCTAAGTAAAAATCCCACAGAATACATGTCATAAAATCATATTTATCATGTTTTTATAAGGCTCGTAACAATTCATAGTTCATAATCTTCAAAAGCATGTCATGTAAGAAAAACAATTCAAACCAACCAATTCAATTCATACAATCTTGTTCATAGAGTAGCTCATTTTCATGTAATTCATATAATGTGAGTGTAGGTATTCCACCATTACAAATCTTAGCTTAATAGGGTCTTAGATCACCTTTTTCATAAACATACTTGAACACTTGTAATTTCATATTCATGGTTTGTGATCTTTTTAGGGAAAAGATATGGGTTGACAATCAATATGCTTAAAATCATATAGTCAAGATAAATTCATGCATAATTATGTAAATTGAAATTAATGGAATCAAAACTTAGAGAACCCATAAAAAATTACATGAAACCTGGGTAATTTGTTAAAGAATTTACTTGTTAATCATGTAATTCATGTATAATTGAGTAGGTAATTATAATGTGAATCATAATTATGCAACTAAAATTAAAATTTTAAAAATATGTAACGTTTATATTTATAATTTGATAAAAAAAAGAGGAGAAATATTTTGGCTCTGTGGATGAACGGATCCGTAGATGAATATCCACATACCTAGGTGTAGAATCTAGAAGAAATTGAAGACTTTTGCCTTGGAACTTGGAGAAATTTGTTTGATCCTGAATGGAACCCTTATTTGATGAAGGAGAAAGTCTTGAGAGATTTTTCTAGATATAAGATTTTTTTGAGTTGTGAATTGGGTGAGAATGAATGAATTGGGAGGGCTTAGGGTAGTTAATAGAATAGAAATTAGCCACCAAAACCGTCCAAATTCATTAATGAGTATTTGAAAAAAGACCTAAATAACCTTGAGGAAATATGTCATGCTCCTAGAGGATACCCTTGGTGTGGTCGGAACTTGAAGAAACATTATTGATTCTCCCAGAGAACCACCTAACCTCATTGTCAAAACTCAACAACGAAAGAAAATACTCAAATAAAAGATATCATATGGATAGATATAACTGTACTAAAACATAGTTTCTAATGAATAAGTATGGAAATAATATTACTCAACAAATCTTCTACTCAATGTCTATGAAGCCTCTATTTAACAATCTAGATGGTACCATGACAGGCCATGGATACCTCAATCAAAATATAAAATACTCCATAAGAATAAGAAAAATGAAAGGGCTCCTCCGAAAAGCAGGGAGGGCTCACCAACTCTGAGGATGCACTGATCAAGACGTCAACGGTATGCTGGCTGAAGTCCTCTATCACCTGTATCTGCATCATGAAATGATGCAAGTCCAAATGGACGCCAGTAGATGGAATATATTGGTATGTAAAATAGCTCAAGAAAGTAAAGGTCAACTCACTCACCCCAACTCAAACAACTCAGGACTCATCTCAATAAATATGCAAGTTTAAAGTAAATCATATTTTTAAAAGAATAGACTCAGTAATGTTTAACTCATTTTAAAATATCATGCTCAATTAGTGTTTGCTTAGGAGTTTCTCTTAACTGACATCCAATACCACCACCTTTAGTTTGGTGTTGCATAACGAAGGTGACGTTATTGTCATGCCCATCCTTAACTGCCAAAGTAAAGGACGATCAACTCTCTCTTGGATCCATTTAATGACCATCGTTTTGGGACAAGAGTCGCCAGATGGTGCTGCAGAACTATTCTACGCTGGCAATGTAGTTCTGTGGGTTAAAGTAGTTGTTTACTCACTCCCAACTTAGTGCTCGATACTCCTCCCAACACTTAAATATGCTCAACTCATCAATCAACTCAAATCTCAACCTTATTGGGTTATCTCAACTCAACTCTTCTCAATTTCTCATCAACTCAGTCAATCAAGAAAATCAATCAAAACTCAAATGGTTATTCAAACTCACTCAATTGGGCTCGTCATAGAATGCAATCAAAATGTATCAATGGACATGAAATTATAACACTATATGCTCCTCATTCTCAATTTACTCAACTCAGATAATCAAATTCAAATTTCAACTCGGTCCATGTATAGAATTTCGTATATCATGCAATTTAGAGTTCATGATGTCAATTCACAAAGTTTTAAATCTCTATCTCATATCAACAACAGTATACATCATCAATTATTTATTTTATAATCATGAGAACCCATGTAAATGCAAAAAATTCAGTAATTAGGTTATAGAATTTTCAAGACTTGACTCTATTCTCAATCTCGACTCAATGAGAGGAAAGGGGTGTGTGAATGAACATAGTCCAACACTCTGGTAAGCATCACATACCTAGAAATAGAAGAAGTTATCAAACCTTAGTCGATCCTCGCGTTTGAACTTGAAACCTTCGCTACTCTCCTTCCTCTAGTGCTCTCAAGAATTCCTAAGCGTGAATGAAGGTGAAAATATGCTTAGAGTTTTGTTTAGGACCTTAATTAAGTATAGAATGTATAAGGATTGATTAAAAAGGAATAAGAATAGACAAAAATTCCCTTTTTAAAAACTATCGGCAGGATCTAAGAGACCAAATCTACGGCCTGTAGATCTTTTTATGGGCCGTAGATGACCTCTCATAGGTAAGGTGTCCAAAAGTTTGAGTTACTAAAATTTGATATGAGATCTACAAAACCTCTTTTACTAGCCATAAATAATTCTACGGGCTGTCTGATAACTCGTAACTCGATATACCGAAAAGTTGATTTTTTGAATCATCAACTCATGGAACCTAAAGTACGGGCTAAGGATTATTATACGGGTCGTATGTTATCTCATACATGGGCCACAGACTAAGAAAATTTCACCAAATCACTTGGGAATTTATGAGGCCTCTTCTATGGGCTATAGATGGCCTTCGTGATTTCTTTTTTAGTTATTTTTCTCAATCGTTTTCTCAGTCTTCTCTGTGCATCTACTCAGATGAGGTGAAAAACATTAGGGGGTGTTACAAAATAACTGATGAGGTCTCTTATACAGGACTCTGTATAGTCTTTACAAAGCACCATGGACCATACAAGGATCCGCAGGAAGGGAACTAGTCAAAGGTATCCTTGACGGATGCGACCATGAGTTGTATAACCCATACGAGTCGTATAAGGCCTCGTGGTCCAAGGGTGGTTGGACACTAAGTAATGAGGTTTCTATGAGGGCCACCACGAATTGTGGACCTAGTCATGGACCACACAAATTTTCAGAGCTGGACTTCGAGAGCCCTACACAAGTTGTGGTCCCCTCTATGGCCCATGTGGGGCCTCATGAAGGGCATGGAGTGCCTACAAGCTGAAATTTCCATGGAGACCTCTTTTAAATCTTGTTTTTCAACCTTCCAACTTATGGGGTAATACAATATCTCATCCTTGAGAACATTCATCTTCGAATGAGATGAAAATAAGCTTGAATAGAGTAGCATGGATAATTAACAACCCAGCGTGAATGCAATAATGCAACTTAAATATCAAATTCATAAAATTTTCAAACTTTTGCATAAAATATCATTTAAAATTAGTTTCATGAACATGCATGCATATGATTTAACATGAAAAAGTTGAACACAGAATTTGGAAGATTGAGCATGAATAATGAAATACCTTGGGCTAGAATAAAAGGAAAGAGGTAAGAATATCGTTTATCATGTACGCTTCCAGTTCGCATGTAACACTCTTAACCTATTGGTTCCTCTATAGAATCTTGATGGATGCAATTTACTTGTTTCTCAACCTTTTAATTTGGCAGATTATAATTTTGCTCAGGACATCCTTATAAGTTAAATTTTCTTCAACATTTACACCTTCTAATGGCATGATGGAGTTTGAGTTAGCCACACACTTTATCAACAATGACACATGGCATACGTGATGAACCGAGGCTAACTCTAATGGAAAATCTAGTTCATAGGCCACTTTACCAATACATCATAATTACCTATATAGGCCCACATATCGAGGACTAAGCTTTCTTTTTTAGCCAAAACACATTTCACCTTTCATGGCTAAAATCTTCAAATAAACTCAATCATTCACATTAAATTCAACTTCCTTCTCCTTATTTCTGAGTAGGACTTCTGACGACTTTCGGCAGCCTTTAACCTTTTCCATATAAGCCTTACCTTCTCCATAGCATCAAATACTAATTCGAATACTATCAAGGCTATTTCACCTTTACCTACTTCAAGCCATTCAACTGGAAATAAGACTCAAAAGGTATCATTTTAATGCTTGAGTGGTAACTATTGTTGTATGCAATTTAATCAATGGTAGGTTATCATCTCAATTGTCCTTAAAATCCTAGAAGTCTGAATGATGCACACTAGATGGGGAAAGTCCAGTAGTCAAAAGCATCACTAACTTACAATCAGCAAATGAGTTATGATTTGGTATGAAATGCCATTCGAACCCAGACCTAGCTAGTTATCCTCGAAATGCGTTGAGGCATAGCAGTTGACTGGACATATAGGGGTAACGAACTATTTCGATGTGGGTTGGAAAGTGATACCAAATTGAGGAAAACTTTGAATACTAGATATGATCTCAAAATAATAGGGGTCAAGATTAACTAGTAAGACAATGGAGGATAAGCTTTATCTCGAGAGGGAAACAACTAGAATCACCAGCTAAGGCCCCTAAATCACCGCTCAGTGATAAAGAAGGTAAGGGTACAGAGACAGCCAGGAGGTTTTCCTAAAAGTAGTTACCATTGAAAGAGTGCATAATAGCTCACTGATCGAGTATTCTTGTGCCAAAGATGAATAAAGCTAGACAATCCACCGAAGCTGTGAGATGTAAAAATACATCAGTAGGGGAACATTCTGCTTTAGAGAGAAGCCCCTACGTGAGTGGTGGTGGACGAAGAAGCGTAAGCAAGAATGTCAGCTTGAGTAATATAAACATTGGTGAGAATTCATTGTCCCAAAAACCTAAGGTTTCCTTTGCAAAATTTATCCACGGAGGGTGAGTCAGGGCCTAAAATCAGGCAAAAAGGCATAGTCAATGGACAATAAGTGAATATTTCTGCACTACCCCTTGTTAGTCCTGAAGGATGGAGGAGGCAAGGTTAGCTAAAAGATGGTTATCAATTCAAGAACGTAAGGTGTCCTTCTTTCTCAAGGTAAAAAGGGTAGAAAAAAATACCTCAAGCCAATGTTCAAATACCAGCCATTGCGGTACTGAAGTAACCTATGCCATACTCCCAGGAAAAGCTCAAACAACTTAAAGCAAGAGGGAACCTGTACATATGCCCCTCGACATGTCCTCTGTAGGTTGAATCGTTCAATTGACTTGCCAATTCGTTTGAGAGTGAAAGGCAGTTCTTAGTTTAACTCTAGTACCAAGATCCTTTTGAGAATATTTCCAAAAATGTAAAGTGAATTGAGTATCGATCCAAAATGATCAAAGGCATATCATAAAGTTTTACCAATTCTTGGATATACATCTTTGCATATTCTTCTGCACTGTAAGAAGTCTTGACTGGTAGAAAATAGGTTGATTTGGTCATTTTATCCACAACCATGCAAACGAAATCATGTTGCCTACAGGTACGAGGCAAACCCATTATAAAGTCAATATTCACATCTTCCCACTTTCAAGTAAGGATCTCAATATCTTGGGCTAAACCTCCCAGCCTTTGGAGTTCAACTTTCATTTGTTAGCAAGTTAGACACTCTGCCACAAACTGTATTATGTCCTTTTTCATGTTATTCCACCAATACACTTCTCTTCAGTCTCGTTACATTTTGATGGATCTAGGATAAATGAAAAGAGTTACAAGGTTCACCCAAAATCATCTTCCTTAGGTCATCCACATTTGGAATACACAATCGGACTTGGTAACGAAGAATCGCATCTCCCTTGTGAGAAGACCTCAACCTTCAGATTAACCACCAACTTCCTCAACTCAACTAAAGTTGGATCCATATCTTTCTTTGCTTTTACCTCCGTTACCGATGATGATTCTGACCTCTTATGCACAAGAACACCCCCCTCATTAGAGTCACTTAGCCTCACACTCAAACGATTTAACCAGTTAACATCATTAGCTAAGTCTTTCCTTTCATCCTCAACACGAGCAATGTTATATCACCAGCCAATACATTCCACTTAAGATAACTGACATGTAAAGTGCAATCATCATAATATAGGAATCCAACATTTATAAAACAAAACAATAGAATATAAGAATCAATCAGTATCATTTATTTCTTCATCAAATATGAGATTATAAATTCTCACAAAAAAGAGAGAGCAACAAAATCAACTGACCTGGAAGAAGCACATCCAAAGAGAGAAAAACAACTTTGGAATTGTCTACATGGAGGGTAATGGAGTCCCAATTCAAATGGAGCGATATACGAGAAGAGAAATTTGAGAGTAGGGTCATGGGAAAAAAGGTGGAGGCTAAGAAATGTCGACATACACATAACAATGGTGAGAGTTAGCACCACCACAATCACATGTAGCTTCCACGATATCCCCTTCTTCATGGCTTCCACAACCAGCTTTAAGAAAGTACTTAAAAGCACTTTTTTGTGTTATCCAAGCACTTTCGAAACTTAAAAAGTGCTTAAAAACTAAAGCTTGGAAAAAATAAATCAATCCAAATATCCACTAATTTCACTCTACAAAAGGACTATACATGTTATTGGGTGTCAATAATCAGCTATTACTCAACATTTATGTGCAACGGCTCCAAGGATCTATTACTTGATCTATTCTCAATTCATATGACAATTTTTTTTTCAAGTACAATACACAAAGGGATAATTATACCCACAAGCCATTGAGAAAAAATATTTACACAAAAAATAGCCTATTATATTTTTATTACGTAAAATAGCCATTCGGCTACCATAGGGCTACTCATTTTATAAATTGACAGCAATGGCCCATTGCCAGTGGGGCCAATTCGGCGGCATTTTCCTTCTTCTTCTTTTTTTTTTTTTTTTATTTTTTCATCCATTTGTTCTCTTTTTTTTTACTTAACATTTTTTTTCATTTGACTATTACATAATATTTTTTAAATTTCAATGTTAAATTTTTTTTTATTTTCTCTTTTTTCAAAAAGTTTTTCTTCTTTTTTAACTGTGTCACTTCTTTTGTGAATTTTTTTTTGTTATTTATTATTTCTTATTTATTCTTTTATATTATTAAGATGAGAATGCATGTTAGTCAAATAAATATCGATATCAATACATTAAATAATTATATATACAATATTGATATACTATTATGCACCATTTATATAAAAATGATACATTACATACCTATTTTTGTAATATCGATACATGTTTATATATAATTTATACAATATCGATACATATTTACACACTATTTGTATAATATCGATATATGCTAACATACAATTTTATACAATGTTGATATATTACATAACTATTTATACAATATTAATAGAAGTTTATACACATTTATATAATATCGATACGGTACATATACACCACATAAGTATTTACGGAAAGAATTCTTAAAAATATATTTTTTATTGTAGAAAATTCAATAAAAAATAATTTTTAAAAAGTTTGTTATTTTTTTTTAAAAAATAATAAATTCATTGTTGTAGAGGAAGATAAAATAAGAAAGCAAAAAAAGGCCTATGTTGTGGGCTGAAGAATAGCTGGGCCAAATTACGTAGTTGAACTCATTTTGGCTTTTTTTATGTAAATAAACATGGGGTGCTCTTTTTATAAAATTATATATGTATGTATGTATGTATGTATGTATGTATGTATGTAATTTCCCCTACATAAATTGGATCTTAAATTTGACTTCAATTTTTAATTTTGGCTTTTAACTTACATAATGTACAAGTAGACACTTTAAATATCCAATACTTCAAAAAAAAAAAAAAAAAACTTTATAGTGTAGAAGTGTCTACTTGTTGAAGGTAAAGTGTTTTTTTTTTTTTGGTTGATGTGTTAGATAGTTTAATTGTCTACTTGTGCTTTGTGAAAATTAAAGGTCAAAATTTGTCTACTTGTACCTTATGAAAATTAAAGGTCGAAATTGAAATTTGAAGTCAAGATTATGATCTGATTTATGCATTTTACTTTTTTATGTTCGTCCAAAAAAAGTTGGCATTCCTCATTTAACAACTACAGTGGCATTATTTTTTGTACCCACAACAGGTTTTCGGGGTTCAAAGTTGTCAAATATTTTGAAACTGAGGATGTGTCACACTTAGTACTAACAAAAAGTAAGCACTAAAATGATTCTAATAAAGGCAATTAAGTAAACATAACAATTTTTATTATTTTTTAAATTTCGTGTTCGATCTAAGGATGCTACATAAATTGAGATGAAGAAAGTTACTTGACATAGAGGTGATTTTTTTCTCATCACCACTGGTTGGCAGTCTGCAATACTCACAAACTTCAGCCACAATATTCAACACAATTTGTCTAAGTACTTAGACTGTTTTTGTTTCTTAGACAGCAAAGAACGTTTGAACATTTAAAACAATTTAATAAAACACTTCCCAGCCTTTTATTGATGTCACAATACAAAGGAATAAGGCTTCACGAATTTGTTCATGGACCATCTAAGAGACGAAGACAATGATCTTTAGAAAATTTCAGTTATATTTCTTTATTGGAAGAAATTCTCATATAAGGTGGCCATTTATAAAAATGAGGAACACCCAACATTGAAATAAAATCAAAGAATGAGTTAGTATAAAACCATCCAGCAAAGCTTCCTACAAAAATCATCGCAGCACTGCTCGGAATCATTGTGTAGCCGGGAGGATCATGCGCTTTTCAAGAGTTAATTTTTCTTGCTTATAAAATTAAATTAGATTATATAAATTTTATATTTTTTTTAAAAAAAAGATCAAATATTCAAAAGCTATATTAGAAATATTATAATTTGTGAATTTTTTTTTATATTAATATGATGATAAATTACATTTTTAAAATATTGATCAAAGATTTTATCTTTTTGTTTTTTCTTTTGCCTAATTCTCTTCAAGTAAAGCTTCTTTTCAAGCTCATCTGGAGAAATGACGTTGTGACCACTTCTAGAAACATATTAGTTTTCATATATGCTCCATCAACAGCATACAAAACACAATATTATTGAGTAAAAAGTTCTTTTTATACAAGATCTTTGCATTACACATCCTATAAAGTACTAAAATAAGAGATAACATAATGTACATGAACATTTTTAAGTTTACAGAGTCATGTACCAAATTTCCAACTTCACATCTTTTTGGACCCCCTTCATCAACAACCAACTTAATGTTTGCGGAGTCTTCAGACAACTCCGGTCTTACTCAAATACAAGGAAAGCACATAATAGAGGGAGAACAAGAAAGGAGAATGACGGATTCTATTGATCAGGCCCCCTCACTCAACTAGCAATGCAGATGCCAACAGTCACCCACAGGCTACAGCCAGCAACTCTTGCTCATTCAAGTAAGAAGGGGCATGTCCAATTTTAGCTACTTTGGCGTAATGTCCATTTACGTTAGCTCTCTTATGTACAAAGAGTTAGAATCTCACATCCAGAAGAAACCAAGCAGCTAATGTGCGTGGTCAATAGCATCAGGAAGTGAAGTAGAAGAGTTGGCACTCATTCTGCTTGGTGCTGGAGTATTTCCTCTTGACCGGCGCTTTGTTGGGACCACCAAAGTACCGTTACTCTCCAACATATCATTGAAGTCCTCATCGTTATCTTCATCATCACCTCTAAAAACAGGATGCAAATAAGCATTCTGAAGGTAGTCTTTCAAGTTAAGTTTGGATTCTTTGGCTCGTTCTACAGTATCTTTCCTCTTTGCTTCCTGAAATCGAAGGAGAGCAAAGTATATATACCTTTTTGAGAAATAAAAAGATTGAGATTTTACCTTATAATTCCAAGTAACTATAACAGCTCTCTTGCTAATGACATACATTTGACATCAACACAGTTAAATCTTCATTCAGAGAAAATAATACACGTAATGTGGATTCTTTTCAAGAACCTCCACTTCTATGCACGACACATTTATATTTGCAGTAATAAGGAAGCATATAATTGCAAACTTGCACACACCTGCAAGGGATATCTGGTGAAAGCTGGCTCATAACGCCCTTTACAGAAGTAGTGAAAAGAGATGGTCAGTACTGGCAGGGCAATAAGGAAAGGTGCTGATTGAGCAGCGCGCTTTGTACTTAGCAATCCCAATAAAGACAGCTGAGAGAAGATCAGAGCAAATATTATACGACCATGAACATCTGGCCAGAATGCTGCTCCACTTTCATACTTTTGATTGTATACATTGATAATCTACATAATATCAGACGGAACATAATCAGAAAAGCTAAATAAGGAGTGGTGATATACTTAAGCTTTCAGGTCAACAAACATCTAGAGTCACAAGCAGTATAGTAATCCCCAACAAATATTGCCATAATAGAGACGTTCTTAGAGATGGTGGTCGCCATCATAATATTAGACTTGCTTTTAAGTAAATAACTACTTTATTGAATTTGAAAGATTAAGGGTCCCACTTATGTTAATGTTACATATAGTTCAATAGTTCTGTTCACAAAAGATGCATATGTACCAATAGTGATGAAAAGTCCTTGCATCACTCGAATGTCATGTTGGATGTGTCTTCAGATTATACAAAAAGGACTACAGTTAATACCACATATAAAATGGCTTCAAGTGACCTGCATAGCGATACCCTTGCATCCACTGGATAACCAGACATCGAAGTTGACATGATTTTGATTTTTCTAAGCTGGTGTGGAGCATACACAACTACTTTAAAAGATATCAACTTAATCTTAACTCTATATGCACTATGAGAGAACTTTCATATGCATGTGAACCTCTTCAATTTGTCTCAGTGTGACTGTGCAATCTAAAGAACCAAATCCTTCATCAATTAAAAAAGATTTCGAAAGTGAAATGATAACCTGATGACGGAACACAAAATACGCCAGGGAAAAAAACACCAATATGAAAGGAAGCAGAAATGGTGTGACTATAGCATAGACAAGGCCCAACAAGAAGTATAATTGTATCTGCGGTTCTCCAGTGTTAAAATCGAGGCTTCCAGGATCCATCGCCTTCTCTCTATCTCTTTCAGTTTTGACCAAGAAAAAGTTCTTCAAATGGAAGATTATCAGTGGCTTCAACCTTAGGATCTCTCCAGCAATACCGGCCCACCCGTCAACCATTATGTAGGTTATGAAGAAAGTTGCTTTCATTGGGATAGCAACACCGATTGTTTTAGGGATCCTGTGGAAAAATATAGAATTTTTTAGTTCTTTTAAGAAGCATAATATTCAAGTAAAGGGATATAGAGGATCAGGAAAATTGCATAAAAAGGAAATCTAGTAGTATCATGGATGGGATAACACACTTTAACACGAATGTCACAGCATAATTCACAGGAATCAGGACCCAATGACAGTTGATGCAAGTTGTCTGGACATCTTATTAGCAAACAAAGAAAAAGATTCCCGTTTGCTGTTATTCTAATTCCTAACCATTTTAATGTTCTGCTCTTTACGAATATATTATCAGGACCATTACATTTGCTTTGACAGACCACTGTCAAACTGGTAGAAGATGGATATGTATTCTTACTAAATGACCTATCAAGCACCGCAAACTCCTAAAAGACGAACCTCACCTATATCAAACCTATGTCCAGTGGCAGAACCAAGATTTTCACAGGGAGTCAAAATATTTTTAAAAAAAATACACATTTAAAAGTCTCCAAGGGATTCAGCATATAGTAAATATACACAAAAGGGAAAAAATTGACCAATTATTAAGTGTAATTTCTGGTGAAGGAGTATGAATGACTCCCTTGTAGCTTAGAACTGCTGATGTCTATATCCAATAATCAAACTCAAGCCTATGTACATACTTCAGTGCTAGAAACTGAACTACACTTCTGTCATGCTAGTCAAGAACAATCTCATTAACTGGACTGACAATTGGGATACTAGGAAGAAATAAAACGCATGAGGCGTGCATCTCAATAGTTCAATAGGTAAGAATCTCCTCAAAAGGACAAAGCCACTTGTTACAGAAGAAACCTAGCACAACATCAACTGTCTTCTGTTTAGAAGGGCTTAGTTTCCTAACAGTGATATGCCAAGTGTTATCAAAAACAAAAAGCACAAAAAAGCTTTAAGGTCCATTGAAGCTTTAAGTGCAAAGCACTAACAACGCATTGTCTGTAAAGAAGAAAGACAAAGAAGGGAGAAACGATACAAATATACATTGATGACGCATAGATGTTGAAGTACTATGCCTTGTTTTGATGGTGTAAAAAACCCTTTGAGGAATCAAATATGCTGCCTAAAGAACCTAGTCATTCCACAAAATCAGTTGTATGGTTCTCAGAAGGAGTCAGGTTGGAAGTTTGATTATCAGGAGAAATTTTCTTATATGTGTTTGTTTTCATCAAAAAGAGGGAAATGTTTTACTTTCGGTTTTGATGAGTTAACAAACTATAGAGCAAAAGGACCTGATCAGGAGACCTGGTCCGTGAAGTTTTTGACCTGCAGACAAGTTAATTTTTGTACAGCTGTAAAGTTGTATTTTCTGCAAAGTTGGTAGGCATAGCAGCAGAGGTGCTGCAATGGCGATGACCTCGACCAATGGCATTGCTTCTAGGATTTTTCTTATCTCTCTTATAAAGAGAACTTATTGACAAAAAAAATATTAAGCTTTTTGCAAATCATACCCAAAGCAAAAGTCATTCTCTCAAAGAAAAACAACTTCAACACAGAGAACGGACCTGATAGAGTCAATCCAAGATGAATCCCTAGTTTCTCTGTTTTGATGTTGAATCTTATGTTCTAAAGGTTGTAAAATCATTCCTATTTTCTAAAGGAATATTGATCATTTCTTGTTGTTTCTGAGTTGATGAGTTATGGGCTAGAGTTAGCCTTGAAGAAGGTGTTGAAATCTACAATAACTCGAGTTAGTTTGGGTAATGGGCAATAGAGTTATTGCTTAGGCTCAAGTCTTGTAATAGATTATTGCAAGGAAAGGTAAAGAGTTCACGTTTTAGGTTACAAGAGTTTGTAATCAAAAGCCTTTGCTCTTTACATTTAGTGAAGTTGGTTGAGAAACCCTATGGAGCAGGCCATGATTTTTCCTTCCTTGAGCAAGGAGGTTTTCAATGTAAAATCTTGTATGTTATTTACTTGTTCTTTTTGTTCTTACATCATTACTGTGTTGAGGGACCTGGTCCTTGACTGTAGTGGATACATACATTCTAACATCTATCTTTAGTCCAAAACTAATGTTTAGTAGCATGAATGACAAATGTAAGAAAATATCATCAATTGTTTAGTGTCGCCTCTTCAGATGAGGCTCATTGGCAAGGAAAAGTATGCCGTAGAAGCTTGATGACGATATTAAAAGATGCATTAAGTGAAGCGAAGCACTCAACACATGAGCCTTGCTTAAGCACACCTTTGACAACACTGGATATGTCTTTCATCAAGCATGCAAGAAACTGTTGTATTAATGTGAGGTACAAATTCCTTCCAGAGGTTGCTACTCCTAAGTAGTGCCACCTCCATTTTCACTAAATGACCATATGAATCGTAACAGATGCAACTACCCTATGAATGGTAAGGATTCATATTGGTATATTTCCATCTATTTCATTGAGCAGATGTTCTAACAAAGCTAAATTTGACGTCAGACATTATGCAGTTTCTTCTAATCTCAGGAAACTAACTATAACAGACATGAATAATCCATTTTGGAGATCATTCGACCTGCATCTGAAGCAGGCTGCCTGTAAGTAATCTCCATTTTCCAATTGTTTCCTTTGTAAAAAGAAATCAAGAGTAATTTGAAAAGAAATGCAGTAATGCCTTCAACTTACTCATTTGCTGACTGATGAAGAAAAGTATTTAGTTGCTCAAATGCAGCTCCTGCAATTATGCTCCCAAGAAACACATTCACAAAGTTAAAGATGTAGTATTTAGAGGCAGATCTTCTTTCCAAAGCTGATATACTTTCCCAGCCCTCAAATTTGGACATCAGCATCAGTATAGTTGGCAAAACTATGAGAAAAATCTTCAAAGCAATCCCAGGTAGAAACCCTTGGATGAATGACTTGACGAAAGGTCTGCATAATAGATTGGGTAGAATTATTGGTACAAAGACCTAACCATAAAATGGATAACCATAACAGGTGTGAGAGAGAGGGTGTGGTAGCACAAGTCTAACAATCATGCTCGACACAATGCAACAACTCAGACAACACAATATTCATTTGCACAATTACCAAATAGAATAATGAGAAATCAGGATAAGCAGATCTATTTAGAAGACCATTCAATAGTTACTACTTCACTTCTGATCTATGGCATGCCATATCAATCTTCATGGCTATGATTGGTAACTGATAACCTACACTACCAGAACAGTTTTGTTTTTTGAAAAATTTTGGGTCATGATATTATATTGCCAACATATCATTCTCCTCTATTAAGTCAATCTCCCCCACAATATACTCTCTAGAAAGGAAATGTCATTTAGCATGTCTTAGGTTGCTAGACTTCTGCCAACTACACTTCTGTTAACACTGGCACTATCAAGACAAGTATGGTAAAGACAGTGTGCACTATTAAGCCTGATTTTCCTATGTATGATTACGAAGCATACCCTAAGATGTGAGATCATTCGATTTTCTTCTAAGAGACATCGGACATTTGGTTTACTAAAAGAGCTAGCTTTTTCACCATTTTGGGAAATTTGTGGAAGTAGATGAACACAAATATCGTAATGCCTAAAACATAGGCTTATAAAAGGCAGGGCAAATGTTATAAATGGGAGATAGTGAATGCTGACTCCAGAATAAGTCTATAATGTGACCATACTCACATGTCAATGATGACTTTTAGGAATGGCGCTCTTTTCCTGATCCCCTCGATACTTGCAAGGGTTTGGACAAAAGTGATGGGAATCATGAAGAAGAATGTCAGGAAAAAGAATGCAACACCAATTATGAGCCTCCTAATTGTCAGATACACATAGGGAATCGCCAGGTTTTTCCAATACACATCACGTGGCTCTGGAGCCCATTTAGTTAACCACAAAGTTGGATTTCTTGACTGCTGAGTTTGAGCACAAACAGCAGCACCCCACCGTGTTTTGAATGAGACAAATGCTGCTGGCATGATAGATTTTGGGTCATTTTTAACCCGCTCTCTCTCTTCAGCTATCTACAAATAAAGCAGAAGTTATGACATTGGTAAAATAAAAGCCAATCTACAGTAATAGTAATGAAAAGAATATAGGTGACAAGCTCTTAAGTTAAATGACTGAACAAAAGATCTTTTTTCTTTTTCCATTGATATGGAGACTATACTATATGAGAGAACGACTAAAGCAATTGCCAGTAGTTACTATTGAAAGACATGTTGTCTTTCTGAAAAGGACACCCTCCTAATCTCATTTTGATAAGGACGAGGCATGGGTGCACAAAAGCATCAAATCTTCCAAAAAGGCGTGATTCATTAAGTGAAAGATGCTAACCGAATAGTTAGAGATGTCGCAAACAAAGATCATATAGCCTAAATTGACGGCGAGTTGAATAAGCTATGACCCTCGTTAAATCATTTTGTAATATTCCAGTGGTTGCCAAATAAAAGCATTTGGTATCTATGGACCATATGATGTTAAAATAAGTGGAAAGATGACTATTGAAGACACTTTTTCAGGTGTACTTTGAGAAAGATGTTAGGTCAATCAGCATGCCAGTTAGGAAAGTTTATTCAAGATCTGTCACCTCTTTCTTTAGTCTTTCAACTTCCGCAGTCTGATAGTTGATAGCATCCACTTTATTTCCAAAAAGGCCAAGGAAACGAGTCTGCAGGTTCAAGAAGGAATTTACAATTACAAGTTAGCTCGAGATAGACAGAGAATTAGTGGAGCATGGTAGAATATTTCTAGATATCCTGAAAAGAGGAAACAATATTAATCTCCAAGCATCATAGGATGTTTTAAAATATCCTTATAGAGAAATAAATGATCTCCGATGGCGATGGACTAACTTGACTCTACATCCATACCTTCATCATGGGCCGTTGTGATGGATTTCTAGAATACTTTAGATGGTAATAATCAAGCCAATTTTGCTTCTTGTTCTTCTCCTTGACTAATTTTGCTAGTTTATTGGCATTGTAAACAATCTGCAGTAGAACCCAATTACATGAATAAAGATAATTAATTTGACTTTAAAAATTCTTGAACAGAAATTAACAATTTGAAACAAATTATCCTATTAATTGTAACATCTGACATAAAAGTGAATCCTAAGAGTCAAGGAGGGAAGAGATATTATATTAATGACCATACACCGCAAGCATGATCATTGAAAAGTTAGTTCTTCAAGCAAAAAGTGTTTCTGAGAAACGCTGTTTTTAGAACTCGACAACTTGTGATAAATGACATTTCCAGAAGTAATATATATCATTATTAAACATATACCATCTTCTTGGATGGTTCAACATGTGTCTTTTCCTTGCCTTTACAGGTTACAAATACATCTAGATCCATGAGGATCTATATTTTTTCAATTTATTTTGGCTCCTGTACATACTCCTCCCGATCCAAAGGCACACAATTTCTGCAATAGCAATCAGAACACAACATATTCCAACAGAGAACTACTTATGTGCTCCATACCTGGACCGGTAAGTTCTTACCCTCCAGCCACATCAGTCTTTTGATCCAAAAGAGATGAACATTTTTATCTAATATCTACTTCTTGGAATGGATTTCAACCATAACTTAGACCACCTAAAATATCCTTTCTAGACTAATCTGTGGTTGTGCATGAAAACAGGAGGAGTGGGTTTCGAAGAACTAAATTTTACTCTCTTGTACATTCATCTATAACAAAGGAATTATTTCATCTTCTGTTTTCCTCCATTTCTGAATTTATATCTATTTTTTCTTCAAAAAGACCACACTAATGTCTTCAAATAGTGATCCTGTTCTTCTTCAACATGTTTATAAGCAATTAAATCTCAAGATGACAAGTATCAAGTAATTCACAAGATTCAGTAAATGATTACCCAATATCTCAAAAGGAGAACTACAGGAAAGACGCTTACAACTCAAAAGTATCTTAAGTCCATTTATATATTAAAAAAAAATGATACGACACATCTGTTCACAGCTAAGTTGTTCTTACAGAAATGAGAGTGTTCATAAGAAAGGATACATCTCCTTATCAATGATTTCGCTCCCAAGAAGCATATAAAATGTGTTACATCAAGTACCAACCTGATTTGTTAGGTAATGATCTGTATGATTAACCAGGAAAAAGTGCTCGACACATTCACTGACTGATTCATCAGTGTCTGGTGGAACGTTTCTGACAAGGACCTGAGAACAATCAAATTTTAGCTCAATAAATGATTTAAAAATTTATTCAATCAGACATTGTTCAAGATTGAAACTGGAAGTTAGTATTACCACTACCTAGTAAAACTGGTCAATAGATGTTAGCGGTTGTAGTATTTGAATAATGAGAATAATGACCATTTTGGAGATGTTCCTAAAGAGAGCGAGTCGGAACCATTATGTGTCAAGAGATCTAACAATGCTCCTACACTTAATGATGCTAAGAAAAAAGAATTGCACAAGTGAATCCCATGCAATTATACTCGCTGAACTCAACGCTCTTCTGATCAAAGAATTGAACCAAGAGTTCAGAAGAAATCCATCACATTCAACTTTAACAAGTTCTGGCTAGAACTAGAAAATTAATCAAGCCATCCCATCAATAGCATCAGTATTATAAATTCCATTTCAGAAAGTGACCAAAAAGTTAAATTCCATCTTTACGGAACCAAATATTAGAAGCCAAGATGTATGATGCAAAGAAAATAGATCTGCCTTGGTAAATTCAATTAACAAGATTCAAAAGATCATTGCACAATATTAAGATAAATCAAACAAACTATACATATCATAAATGCCACTTCACAGTGAAGAGTGTCAATATTTGAACTTTCATTTCTTGAAATTTGAACAGTTAAGATTATTTTACAAGTCTATGCATCAATTGTTATATTTAACAGTTCATGCAAGATAAGATTATGTTTCTAATTTTTAAACACGAAAATTGGAATGGAAACTTGTAAAATTGTTAATAATAAATAATTTCATGTGTTTCACATACTGTGAATTGATCAGGGCGACGTTTTTCAGATGCAAGAAACTGCAACCTCATAGCTGCAACTTTTGCATACTCCCTTTGTAAAGCATAGCATGTCCAAACTGTTGAGGCATAGGCCATAATGATGTGAGCCCAAAACCTGAAAAGATCCCATTCAACACAAGTCTTACAGAAAACAGTTTATATAGCTTGTGAAGAAAAAGCAACCAGAAACATATTGTAATGTACTGTGTAAATAAGGTTACAATTGAATTTCTAATATGAAATCTTGACTCTAATCCACACAGAAAGTTAACCATTTTTTTCTTTGATAAGTCATATCAACTAATTTTCATTATGTCCCGTGTGTGTTTTTAACATGTTCCCTGGCCCAAGAAGGGGAAACAATTTTGACCATCAATTATGATCTTCTTGTTAACGAAGGTAACAGTAAATGTGATCCAGTAGACACCAAAAAAGGTGACTCTATTTACATGAAGACAACTTAACTTGAAGTGAAGGCTTCGAGGAGGCCAGGACAAACAGAATTTGAATAATCAGAAGGATAAAGAATAAACATACAAAACTTGGTAAAGTAAATACAAAGGAACATTTATTTTTAAGTAATGAAAAGATAAGCTCCCTAACCTGGCTTTCCATAGCCTAGTAAAATAATGTAGACATGAGAGAAAAAGTTTTTTTTACAGAAGCGTGATATGACATAGGAAGTTACATTTCCTTTTTCCTGAATGCTAAGTAATGCTCCCTCTAGTATTTGTTATATCTTCTTTTTCTTATCCTACGATATTTGTTACTACCTGTTGTTTTCCGTGCATCAGTTATTGCATTATTTAGATGTTGTCACTATTCTTTGTCCTCTGAATTCTCTGTTATGCTCTTTCCCTATTATTTGTCATGTCCTTTTTTACTTCTGCATCTTCTTTTCTTATTTTTAATATGTGTTACTTTAGTCCAAGGTCTTTTGGAAACCACCTCTCTACCTCCTCTAGGTAGGGGTAAAGTATGCGTACAATCTACTCTCCCCAAGATCCTACTTTTGAAACTACACTGGGGAATGTTGTTGTTGTTGATTCTATTGCACCGAAGTCCACAAATACTCAAAACAGCTTTTCGTTTTGTTTTTGGAATCATAAGAATAACCTTGTAATATAATTAGGCAGATATAAACATAATACGTTTTTCCAAAAGCGGTGTGGACATAGAAGTCTACAGGTTTAAAACTTAAAACAGAATATAACTCTGTATTATATAAGAAGGTATCAGCACAAGAACTTGGTAATGATGAGTCTATTGCATCAAATACTCAAAAAAAAAAAAAAGAAAAATTGTCTAACCTCTGTGATCCGAGTGGAACATTTGAAACAGAAAGCTTATCAATGTCACTGTAAGTAAGCCCGGACTTCATAAGAGTGCTATTTGTCCAATGAACAGGTACTAGAACAGTAAAAGCAATCAATGTAATAGGAACAAATATTTTTAGCCTGCAAATCAGAAGCCATAAATGTCATCAAATATTCAGTTCCCAAGTGTAACTCAAAATTCAGCTAAGGAAATACCCTTTGCAGCAGAAAAAAGGAAGATCTTGATAGTATAAATTACAAAAGACTAAATCAACCCTAGTGTAAAGGAGAAGAAACTTTCATTATATCCATCCACATTAATCAATATCACACGTTAAAAGGAGAGGAAACTATTTTTGCAGTTTGATACATGGATCTTCTCGAAGTCATTGCTAGTGAAGTTTCATCTTTGAAAAAAGAAAAAATGACTACAGTACTATGGTTCGTTCTATTGCATGCTAAATTACATGGTTTGCATTTGTAAAAGAACCTAGTTATTCAATGCTCAAAATATTGAGAGCTAACATTGGCTGAAATTTAATGGGGAATACCAGGAGCTTCCTATATTACCAAATGGAAGCTTCACAAGCATCAATCTTGCTGTACATAAGCAACACATCAGTTCAAAAAGCTAAATCTATTGCCATTATCACCTATCATATATATGGCAGTCTCCTAGTTCATAAGGTTATGAGAAATAGAAGATATGAAAAAAAGAATCAGTGTTTCCCTTTCATAACATGATGTGTCTTTCCCAATACTCATAGGAACTAAAAGTCACTAAGCCTGTACCCTCTATTTCAATTTGTTCGTCTTTATTTAACTCAACATGAAAATAAATAAAAAAATTGGATCATGTAATTTTAAACTAAAGATGTGTACAATGTATTAAAATACCCTTTGAATCTTGTGGTCCAAAATATGTCCTCCAATCCAAATTGAGTTACTACTAGATACAAAATGACCACCAGAGACTAAAAAAGGAAAGTAAGTAAATAATTAGAGAGTCTGCAGGCATACCCCAGCAAGTAGATCCGCAAATAAACGGCAGAGTCCAATCCTGCATGGTCGATGAGTTCAAGTTCAGGCATTTTCAGAGCAGCCGGTACCCAATCCAGAAACCTTAGATAGGCCTTCCAATCCAAATTCACAACTTTCTTAACAAATCCCTCCGACTGCAGTGGATCGTTTCTCAGACCCGCAAGATACCATTTTGGGAAGTACACTCTGTCATTCAGTGGTTGAAGCCGCAGAATTGCAAAGGCCAAAAGGAAGATAAGTGCAGACAGAATATTTATAGCTGCTGAAACTCCTATATCTCCCAGTGTTGCCATCTTCTAACTGCAAATAAAACATATATAAGTCTTCAACTATACCTCTGTCCTAATTGGCTAATAATAACATGAAATCCGCGTAATACATAGACATACACCCAAACTTGATCTCAACTGGCAAAAAATACTCCATTTTTGAGTATTATGTATGTCAATACACCTCTGCTCGTCTCCACTTAAGCAGTTGAATGCTCCAAATTTACAATATTAATGTGTCCACGAGACATTCGGGAGACAAAGTTGGAGGGTTTAATTGTGCCAGCTGAGACTAAGTTTGGACAATTGTTTATGTATTATGACAAATGAAAATCCATTGATTTCATTACAGAACTCTAAAAATCTTTCACTATATACATGTATGCATGTCACAGAGTATTCAAGAGTTATTTCAGCACAAAACACCAGAAAGTAGATAAAAATAAGTTGGCGAAAATAGCTCGCTCTTTCTTTATATTACATAAAGACGAGTTAATTAACACTTGGAAAACGACAACAATTTATAGTGACGCATTACATGCATACAAATTAAGAAAGTGAAACTTATTTTTCAATATAATCTATTTATTAAGGAAACACAAAAAGAGATGAGTTGTTCGAACGAAACAATAAGACGATGAAAAAAATGCCATTATTTGATCAAAATGAAACGCAAGGAGGGAAAATCATACAGATTGTGATTAGTTGGGTGGTGCTTGTGCGTAGGGAAATTGGAAAGTTTAAAAAGCCAAAATTGTCATAAGTTGCGGACCGATGAGTATAAGGATTACTTGCTACTTCAAGAAAAGCCAAGAACATTCTCCGTATGTACTTATCTCTTCCTTTCACTTTAGTTATAACTAAAACACAAACCAGATACTTTTTCCTTTCTTTTGGTATTAACATGTCAATTCACAAATATGTTAATTTAATAATAATTAGTGTAGCATTTCATGTACTCCCTCTGTGTAATTATTTCACCTATCACCCTTTTTTAAAATTTGTTACAAAAGAATATTATTTATTAATTTAAAATAATTTAAGTTTTATTTATTTTATCCTGAATAATAATTTTCTAGATTATAAATTTTAATTTTTGTAAAACATATCATATCATGACAAGTCAAGTCAAACAGTGACAAACTAAAAATATGATTTATCATCTTCTCTCTCGTGAGTCGCCTTATACTCTAACACTAAACCCAACTATTCAAAATTATCTACTAAAGTTATATTATATTTTATTTTTTTTGGTATAAAAAGAAAAAATCACTTACCCATATTATGGACTTAATTAAAAAATATTTTTGAAAATAATATTTTACTCATGCTCCTTAGATATAATTTGCTTAATTATGCTTTATAACTATATTTTTTGTTTATATAAATATATTTATTTGTATAATTCGTTGTAAATATATAAATCTGTTTATATAATTCGTTGTCAGTATACAAATCCGTTGCATAATTCATTGTCACGTGCCAATATACAAACCAAACGTATATAAACATCATTAACAGATATAGTTCCATTAGATATAAACATACAATTGCCTGAAATATACAAATAGGTAAATATATACAAATGCTAAAAATATACAAATAGCAATAGAGCATATATTTACTGATAATATACAAAATACAAAAGAAGTAATTGATACGCTAAATTCGTAAAATCATATACAACATAATGTATAATGTGTAACACTCTGTGTTTTTTATATGTGAGTCCTATCTATATGGCACTTGGCATAGACTTATTGTATAGGTGAGGGACTAAGTGTTTTCCTAAGAGGGGTGATAATTTGAATTGGATCAAGAGTTGTTGTGATATCACACATGTTTCAGCGGGTATGAGTCCAAGTTAAACTCGACGAAAATATTTAAATCTGAGATAATAAGATGCTATTTGAGTTAGAGGTCTTTTAAAGTGAAGTATTAAGACACAATATATGGGATTAACATTTGAAAAATGAGGTAAGATAACGAGCTGCTTACTTAACTTAACGAAGCAAGTAGGTGCATCACCTACTTAGACTTTTACCAGCATGGAGGGCCAAGTAGGTGCACCACCTACTAAGACTTTTTGGCCATCTTATAGAGCCCAAGATCACTAAGCATTTACTTAGAAATTATGGCCCAATTTACTTAGAAATTATGGCTCAACTCAAATAAAGGAAAAAGAGAAAAATGGACAACCAAGGCCAATAAGTTGAGATCCATGACCAATGTCATGGACTTAGAACTCTCGCTAAGACTTTCGTGCGGCACTAGTCTATTTGCTCACGACTCTTTCACGATCTTGCAAATACTAGTAAGCCTTTCAACTAAGACCGCAAACGCTAGATAGAAGACTTATAAGAGAGAAAGAGAGCTTTCAAAAAAAAAGCTTTTATAGCTTGGAAGAACGCTTTATACTTGATTTCTAGATGGCTTGCAAATGAAAATGACCTCCTCTATTTATACTACTCCTAAGGGGCTTGAGTGCAAATAATATTTACATAATAAGTCCATATTTACAATTTAGTCATTTCTCTAGAATTCTCCACGCGGTTCTAGGAAAGACCACACAATACAAGAATAATCTACAAAGATCCAGAGTCTTACGAACTACCCGAACGCTCCAGATTATGTTTCGTCGTGTAAAAATAGTGGCAGGTCCTGACACTCTCCCCTACCTGATGTGGCGACGATCGCGACACACTGTTTCTGCTGCTGCGAGAATTCCCGCACCTTGTCCTTGAACTGCCATAGGTCTTCATATCTCTCCCATGTGGCTTCCTCTGGTGCCTGGCCCTTCCAGTTTACAAGGAACATGGCGGTAGCAGACTGTCCCCTCTCCTGCTTGGCTTGGTAGTCCACGATAGCTTCTATGTCCCGATCGTGTGAGGTGGTAACTGTAATAGACGCCCTCTTCGACTATCCTCGGGCTTGGATCCTCTTTGTTCTCATGGTACGACTTGAGGACGCTAGCATGGAAGACAGGATGTACTTTGAATGCTGGTGGAACTCCAGTCGGTATGAGATCTTGCCTAACTTGGCAACGATCCTGAATGGGTCCTCGTACTTCTGTACCAGGTTTTGATGCACGCCTTGTAGAGCTTTGAGTTTTCTTGGATTGAACTTCACCAAGACCAAATCTCCAGCCTTGTAGTCCGTGGGGCAACGCTTACGATCGGCGAACTTCTTCATCATCTTGGCCGCTTTGTCTAAATAAGACTTAGAAGTATCTAACTGTTCTTCAAAACCTTTGGCCAAATGGTATGCCCCCAAACTCTTTCCCTCAAACGCGACAGGTAATGAATGTAGAGTTTGAGGTTGTTGGCCTGTGGCTAACTCAAACAGTGTCTGGCCAGTGGCTTCACTTCTCTGCAAGTTGTATAAGAATTGGGCCACGTCAAGTAACTTTGCCCAATCCCTTTGGTGAGGGCTCACGAAGTGCCTAAGATAGCACTCCAACAAGGCATTAACCCTCTCGTCTATCCATCTATTTGTGGGTGGAAACTTGTCGAGAAATGTAGCTCCGTGCCAAGCATCTCAAATAACTCTCTCTAGAAGTTCCCAGTGAAGCGCGGGTCCCTGTAACACCCCACATCTTACATGTACTAGTCCTATGCATATGAAACATGATATGGCAGGGTCAAATCAGCACACATTTTTAAAAGTGCTTGAATTTCAGATTAGGGGGTTTTATGTAGATCTAACGCTCAAGATGACCGAGTGTATATAAGTTTTAAGTCAAATTGAGGAGATCGCGGCCTCAAATGAAGTGAAAGAAGTGAGGTGCTTTTGGGACTTAGGAAGCTAGCAGGTGAGTCACCTACGTGCTTAGCTTAAATAGGCTAGGTAGACGGAGACGAGGCCCAACACCGAATTTGTTCAAGTTTGATAAAGAATAAACCCCGAGTTAAGGGTGTAATTTGGGCCCATGGTTTAACATCATAAAGTATTTGCAGCGCAAGATGAATAGGAAAAGGGTCAAATTACATTCACAACCCACTTCACAAATAGGGCCCAAACTAAGTGAAAGTAGAAGGAAAAAAGTTGGCTGCAAAGTCCATCAAATTGAAGCCCAATAAGGCCCAAGTGGAAGGGCCAGGTTGCTGCATCACCACCTTAATAAAATAAGGCTTAAAATGTAAAAGAAAGTTGGCCAAAATTGGCCCTTTAAAAGGGATTAAAAACCAGCAACTTTAAGTCATTTTAATATAGCCAAAAATCAGATTTTTTCAAAGTTTCTCCTTGCTCTCTGTTTCCATTACAGAGCAGCCACAACAAGACTTTAGGGTTCTTCGAGAAGCCCTACTCCTTGGAGGTTAAGGTAAGTAAGAATACCTATATATTTAGTGCAATTTTTCCATGAAAAACATGAGGAATATGCTAGTTATGCTTGTGCAGGAATTTTGGACAGCAAGTGTTCCAAGGATTATTGTACACTTTTCTTGTTTATTATGAGACTTTTCTCTTCTTGGTTGGCTGGATTATGAAGTAATATTTATATTTTTTTACAAGGATTATTTTTGTAGTGATGAAAGAAGGTTGTTGCACCATTTGTATCTTCCACAAAAATGAGTTCTTGTATGATATCTTAATGGTGCTCTTAGTAGGAACTTGTGGGCAGATAATTGGAGATTTTTGTCTCATGTTTTCCATCTACTTTGGGACTGTTTCTGGAAAGTTTTAAGACTGTTTTTATATGCAAATATGTTGAGGATAGTTGGTTGAGGTTGAAACAAATTTGGAGTGGTTGACGTTGAAATGTAGCGAAAGGACGTAATGTTACGTTGCCTACTTGTGTGTTGTGTAGAGTTGTTGTATATTGTACTTTGTGAGCTGTTGTAAGCCTGTTATGTGACTAAAACAAGCTGGATGTAACATGTATATGGGAATGTGTGCTAAATGAAACTATGATTAGAGGTGGAAAGGTTGAAAGAATACTTGTGGATTAATAGTTAAAAGCTTGCTGCCCGAGTGTTTTTTTAGGAGATTGGACTGCCAAGACGTGTTTATTAGCTGCTAATACTAGTTTTATCACCTACTATATTGTAGATAGGTATTTGGAGGAAAAGGAGACTACTTTGAGGTAATAACGATGTAGTACAATGAGGTATGTAAGGTCACTCGTTTTCGTATTATTTGGCATGAATCTAGGTTCTTCTTTGGCACATAAAGGCACTTAAAAACTCTGACATAATTAATTACCGTGTCTCCACTCTTTAACATGTTCATATGCTCCCATACATAGCCATTGTCAATTCTGCATACATACTTGGATACCAAAGACACATGAGTTCCTTTTTACTAAGTCCACGAGTTGTTCATCTCTTACGCATTTCATTAGTTGTGTAACTCTCTTTTCATTGTGGTGTTGTCTTGCATGATTGTTTACATGTCACATGTTATTTCTAAAATCCTACAACTCTAAATGTTATGACCACCAAAAGAATTATCTCAAAAATAAATAAAAGATAACTCAAAGTTGCTTATTAATGGGTGGTATCCCAGAGGTGGAATAATCACTTAGCATGGGTTGATACCATATTATAGGGGGTATCCCAGGGGTGAAAGGAAAGCCTAGCATGGGTCGATCCCGATATTGATTTACCACTGATCAGCTGGTCATTTATATGATATACTGCGCACAGATTATACAGTAAAGAAAGGTAAAGTAATAAAAAGGACATAAAGTACATGATTCCATAGTATGACTAAAGGTGGTCTTTTATCATTACACACAGTGTGTGATTTCATTTGAGTTCTTATTTCATATACAGTACTTCTAGCCTTACATATTCAGTACATTATCTCGTATTGACGTCCCTTACCGGGGACCTGCATTTCATGTTGCAAGTACAGGAGCTACTAGATCTCCCAATAGGAGTACAAGACATCCAACTGTTGTTACTGAGCTCCAGGTTGCTTCGGGGCTTTGTGTGTCTAGAGATTATATTTTTGTATTGTATAGTTGGTCATGATGCGGGGCTTGTCCCGATTCATATAGATACTGTTCCTTATCTAGAGGCTTTGTAGACTATATAAAGTAAAGTGTGGTCATGTATCATACGTTAGACATCGTGGCTCCAATGGCTTAGTCATATGCATTTCCTTTTGGCTTGTTACTGTCTACTTTCTTGAAAGCATGTTGAATATGGAACCCCTTTATAATGTTCATAGAAAGTGTATGGTTATATATTGGTTCTCCCGAGCCTTGTTGGCAATGGGTGCCAGTCCGCCTTAATGGGACTCAGGGCGTGACAGTCCCGGTCACTTATGATGTGCTTCGGCAGCTCCCAATACTTCACTACGTTCTTGAAAATTAGCTGGGCAGCCTCCTTGGCAGTACATCTGGCTGTGGCGGGTATGAAGCTGACATACTTGGAAAATCGGTCCACCACATCCATAATCATCTCGTACCCGTTAGACTTTGGGAGGCAAGTGATGAAGTACATAGTGATGCTTTCCCATGGAAGTTTGGCTACTGGTAGCTGCTCCAAAGGTCCTCCAGGCTGACGTTGCTCTATCTTGTCTTGCTGGCACAAAAGAGAAGTCTGCACATAGCACTCTATGTCATCCCGCATGCGCAACCAGTAGTATAGCCTTGATAAGAGCCCTCGTGCGGCGCTGCCCAGGATGTCCGGCCCATAATGTGTCATAGCTCTCCCTCATGATTTGCCGCCTGATGTTCCCATGCTTCGGTACATAAAATCTCCGTCCAGCAGTGAGAAAGAGGCCATCCTTCATCCGAAAGCATCGCGTCTTGCCCTGAGACACCAACTCCACCAGTCTCTTCGCTTCTGGGTTTTGCAGTAAGCCTTCCTTGATAGCCTCCCGTATGTCACACTGGTCTGTAGTGATGGCATGATGGCAGCCAGTTCAGCTTTTCGGCTCAAAGCATCTGCCATGACATTTCCCTTGCCTAGCTTGTATTCTAGCTCGTAGTCAAATTCGGCTAGAAAGTCCTGCCATCTTCTTCTGGGACTGGAAATAGCTATTGGCAACATTATCAGTCTTAGCGACGAACTTGGACCCCAATAAGTAATGCCTCCAGGTGCGTAGGAAATGTACTATGGTGGTCATTTCCTTTTCCTGCACAGTGTATCGCCGTTTGGTCTCATTCAGCTTACGGCTCTCAAACGCGATAGGGTGTCTCTCCTGCATCAGCACACCCCCAAGCATAGTCCGAGGCATCAATATGCACCTCGAAAGCTTTGGAGAAGTCAGGTAGTGCAAGGACCGGTTCTTCTGATATGGCAACTTTCAGACCTTCAAACACCTCTCGGCATTCCTTTCTCCAAACCCACGGCTTATTCTTCTTTAGCAACTCCGTGAGTGTAGCGGCCTTCGCGGAGTAGCCACTGATAAATCATCGGTAATAATTAGCAAGCCAAGGAACAACCTCAGCTCTGTCACCTCTGTGGGAGTCTCCCACTCTTTGATGGCTCGTACTTTGGCTTCATCCATTCTCAGCTAGCCCTGACTAATAAGGTGACCTAAGAAGTGCTCCTCGTGCCGGGGGAACTCGCACTTCTCCCGCTTTATGTAGAGCTCATTTTCCCATAGGACTTGGAATACTTTCTTCAGGTGCTGCACATTCTCTTCCAAGGTGTTGTTGTAGATGATGATATCATCCAGGTACACCTCCATGAATTCATCCAAATAAGGATAGAGGATCTTGTTCATCAGTGTGTAGAAGGTAGCGGGTGCGTTGGTTAAACCGAAAGGCATCACCAACCACTCGTAGGAATCATACCTTGTCACATGTGTTATCTTTGGTTCATCCCCTTGCACAATTCGTACCTGGTAATATCCCTTCTAGAGGTCCACCTTGGTGAAGTATTTGGCTTGTCCAAGTCTATCGAACAAGTCTGCAATGAGCGAGATGAGATACTTTTTCTTTACGGTCTCCTTGTTTAGCGTCTGGTAGTCTATACAAAGGCGCAACGATCCATCCTTCTTCTTCTATGACAACACTGGTGCGCTATACGGTGCTTTGGAGGGTCGGATGTGGCCAGCTTCGAGGATCTCCTTCAATTGCTTCCTAAGCTCCTCTAACTTTGGTGGTGTCGTGCGGTAAGGCAGGTAGGCGGGTGGTCTGGTCCTTGGCTCCAGCTCTATCCTGTGATCAACCTCCCGCCTAGGAGGCAAGTGTTTCAGCAGCTCTTCTGACGTACTTGTTCTCTTCTCGCACCTCCTCGATACAAGGTGGCAAGGCTTCCTCAACACCATCTTCCTCGTCCAGACTCATGATGGTAGCTACATATGTCGGCTCCCCCTTCTTCAGCCCCTTTACTATATACATGGATGACAAATGGGCAACACCTTCTACCTTTGGCAACTTGATCAAAGGCACCACGCAAGACCCTTCCCGCTCCAAAACAAGCATGCGTTGGAGGTAGGAGTCAATCATGGAGTGGCACTGTCTGAAGAACTCTTGCCCAAGTATGACATTGAAGATGTCCAAGGGGGAAGCAGTAAAGTTAGTCTTACCTTGCCACTTCCCAAGGGTGACATCCACTCCGTGTGCTACTCTACATACGGGAGCCGGTGGGACATTAACCGTCTTGAGGTGGGTATTACTTGGACTGTAGCTCAACCCCAACCTTGTTGCCGCTGTCTTCATCATAATATTGGCCTCTGTTCCCATGTCTACAATGGCATGTACTTGCTTCCCATTCATGGTTATGTCTACATATTGCATTGGGTAAGCCTCCTGCTTACCGTCTAGCTTGGTGGTGGTAGCACATTACTCGATCATGCCCACCTAGGTGGTGCCCACACTTTGTCCTTGGTCCTGTGACTCCTTCTCCTTATGATCCCGCAGGATGGCTCCAAGGTTCTTCATTTGGGGATGCTTAGCGTACCCGTGTGGGCCTCTACAGCAGCTGCTTCCCTTGGACGAGTTCTCCTTCTTCTCGGCGTATCCCTGATGTTCGGGCCTTATGTTGTCAGTCGATCTTGGTTTCTAGGTGGGTGTTGCTCCTTGCCCTTGCTGCGATCTCCCCTACCTTTGGCATGGCTAACCTTCGACTCCTTAGCCTTGCCTTTGTTATGCTTGAAGTTCGTCAGGGCCTCGGCTTGAGTGATGGCTTCGTCTATGGTGGATACTTGTCTCTGTTCCTGCTTCGTTCTTGCCTAGTTTTGCAATCCGCCCATGAAGTGGAACATCATGTCCTCCTCTGTAAGGTTGAGAATCTGAAAGGTGAGCATTGTGAACTCCTTTATGTATGCTCTTATGATATCGGTCTGCTTTAGTTCCCTGAACTTACGTTTGGCCTCATAGAAGACATTGTTCGGGAAGAAGACCTTCTTGAACTCTGCCTTGAACTGCTCCCACGTGCCTATCGTGCATAGCCCCTTCCCCATCTTGGCCTCCTTACGCTTCCACCATAGCATGGCCATCTCTGTCAAGTATAGCACGGTCGTGTTGATCTTTCTTTCATCGCACTTCACCTTGTTGCACTTGAATTAGTTCTCCAAGTGCCACAAAAAGTTCTCCACCTCTTATGCGTCTTGGACGCCTTTAAAGATAAGTGTCTTGGGAGCCTCGATCCTGGCCTCCCTTCAACGGACGATGTAGCATACTTCCCTTCCTCAACAACCTCTTCGAGTGCCTTCACCCTAGCGTTCATGTTCTCCAGCATGTCCATGAACCTTCCCTCCAAGGCGGCGACCTGGTACTCCAGGGAAGTGAGTGCTTCCTTCGCTCGATCTCGGCTGCCTTCTTCCCTTCCAAGTCCTTACAGAGGTTGTCATTTTTGTCAAGGGTGAACTCCTCCTAGGTCTCGAACTTACTGTCCAACTCATTCAAGTGCTTGCCGAGGAATTCCACCGCTTGATGGGTAGCCTCTACCCTTGTGACACACTTCATGCTAGGTGTAATGTTCACGGGCTCCTCGCCACGCTCATCGTCACTCACCTTTGTGGCCGAGAGTGAGTGGGTGGTAATGACGTCGCTTGGTGCTGGTTCGAGCAAGATTTCGTCCCTCTTGGAGTTCTTCTTCCCCTTTCATGACTTCTTGCCAACACCTGTCTTGACATTGGCGGCATTGATGGTGTCAAAGTCTCCTTCACTTTCCATGATCCCTTAGTGCAACCTTGCTCTGATACCATGTTGTCATAGACTAAGAACTCTCACTAAGACTTCTGTGCGGCACTAGTCGATTTACTCACGACTCTTTCACAATCTTGCAAATACTAGTAAGCCTTTCAACTAAGACCGCTAAGGGAGAGCTAGATAGAAGACTTATAAGAGAGAAAGAGAGCTTTTAGAAAGAAAGCTTTTATAGCTTGGAAGAATGCTTTACACTTGATTCCTGGATGGTTTGCAAATGAAAATGGCCACCTCTATTTATACTACTCCTAAGGGGCCAGAGTGCAAATAATATTTACATAATAAGTCCTCCATATTTACAATTTAGTCCTTACTCTAGAATTCTCCACATGGTTCTAGAGAAGACTACATAGTACAAGAATAATCTACACAGATCCAGAGTCTTCTGAACTACCCAAACGCTACAGATTTTGTTCCTTCATGTAAAAATAGTGGCGGGTCCTGACAGCAAGTTAAAAGGCCAAGTAGGTGCATCACCTACTTAGTAAATTATGGCAAAAAATTAAGGAGAAATCCGGCCAAAGTTGGTCCCTATAAAAGGGAATATAACCAGTTTTTTTTTAGCCATTTTTCACAAGAGAAAAATCTGATTCCTAAGGTTCTCTTTCTTCCCTCTTCTATCTCCATATAGAAGCCATAAGAAAACCCATAAAGTTCTTGAGTATTATACCTCATCGTAAGCTAGGATTGAAGGAGAGTTCAACCCTTGGAAAATATAAGTTAAGAGAGTAAGAATCCCCAACAAATAAGGTAAGCTACTGCACTTTTCTCCCTCTTTTGTGCTTGAGTTAATTAGGGAACTTAATATGTGTCAACGATGTCGGAGTGGTCCCTTTTACATGATGTGATCTCATGGGAAGGTTTGCTGGTGGTTTGTGCATGTTGGGACAACCATGGAGGGGAGTTCCCTTTAACTTCAAGTGTGAGCTCACTTTAGAATTTAAAGTGTAATGTTAGTAGAAACTCATGAGACAATGCTTGGATACCATAAGTTTACATTTCTCCTGCAACATTATGATATTTGGAGGATGTTTTATATGTGTGATGGTAAGAAGTGTGACCACAAATGCAATTAAAGTTGAAGGAACACCCTTAGTTTGGTAACGAGCTTGCTGGCCGGGTATAATTTGTGGGAGTGAGTGAGCTGTCTACACGTGTTTATTCACTACTAATACTAGTTTCATCACCTACTCAATTGTAGATAAATATTTTGAAAAAAAGGAGGTTACATTGCAGTGATAATGAGATGGACGACAAGGTATATAAGTCTATCCTATTCCATATTCTTTGATATGAAATCCAATACTCGTGTCACTATCAACAAGTGAGCTTCCCAAGAGCTATTCCATAGCAGTGTTGTTCATTAATAAATCTATAGCTTACTCTCCCAAGAACTAGCATGAGAGTCCACTCTCATCTGTGAAGCTAATCTTGTCATTTAAACTCCTAAGTAGTATGTCAATATCACACTTGTTTCCTATATTATTGTGCCGCCTTAGGAGATTAATATCCTATCGTATGTTACTGGTACATAGTTTCAAAGCTTGAAAATCATCGTGACCACCAAAGTAACAATGCCAAAGTATTAAATAATAACTCAAAGTAATGTTCATAGTGTGTGGGTGGCAGCGCAGGGGCAAAAGCCTAGCATGGGTTGATCTCACTTGTGCATAAGGGTGGCAGCCCAGGGGCGAGAGCCTAGCATGGGTTGATCCCAATTTGTACAGTTATGAGGCCAATATCCCAAGGGTTAAAATGCCTAGCATGGGTCATCCTCTTTTGCCACTGATCAGCTGGTCATTCATAATACATGCCTAAAAGGAAATTATAAAGTACCGACGAGTAAAAAAGAGAATGCAATGTACATAACTCCACAAGTATAACAAAGATGGTAGTTATTATGACCTGTGTATTTATGTATTGCTACTTGATTTCACTTGAGTTCTCATTTTACATATGTTATTTCCTTACATATTGAGTGCATTATTTTGTACTGACATCCCTTTTGGGGGATGCTGCAATTCATGTTGCAAGTGGAGGTACCCCATCTAGTAGACCTTCGGTGTAGGCACACCTGACACTCAGCTTCTTTTGGTGAGGTCCAAGTTGATCCGGGGCTCAACTTAGTCTGTAGTATATGCATTTTGGTATTGTGTTATAGCTTAAAGTAAGACGGGGCCTATCCCGACCTATAATATCTTATAGAGGCTTTGTAGACTTATTATATATGATTCAGTTACATCTTGTTTCTAAACACTTATGGCCTCAATGGCCAAGCCCGGTATGTAAGTTTTGGTGCTACCATTTTTGATCTCTTATCTCTATAGCTTGTATGATCTTGTCACCGATGTGTAGTTAATACAGCCATACGCTTAGTAAACACTGGTTGTAAGTTTGTTCTCTCGGGCCGCGAGGGCATCGAGTGCTTGTCTGTCCTTATAAATTTGAAGGCGTGACAAAAATAGTATCAGAGCAGGTAATCCTAGGGAGTCTACAAAGTCGTGTCTATGTAGAATTTTATTTATGGGTGTGTTGTGCACTACATCTATAAACATGAGGCTATAGGACATTTAGAAGTTGTCTATTTTATTTCATTTCCTAAATCGTTCCATAGAGCCATTATCGTAGGTTGATTATATCTAACCCCTAAATTGTTTGTGTTTATATATAGAAAAAGGTGCTTGTCACAAGGAGAAGAAGTATAGGCAAGAAGATAGATTTTGGAGAAGAGAAAAGCTAATCACAAGCTAGGCCTAACCAAAGTGAGATTCCAGATGAGTCCTTATCACAGAGTTTCCCGACTCCTCTTCCTCTAGAGGAGCTAAGGAGGGCGGCAACACCTCAAGAGCCTTCTATTAATGCTACTGAACAAGATTTAAGGAATGTGGTCCAATTATTGACTCGTATAGTTGCTAGTCAAGGTCAAAGGCAAGAAGGTTCAGCTGCAGGTATTGGTGGTACAGATAGGGAATCTAGCATACGGATATGCGACTTTTTAAATTTGGATCCTCCTTCATTCACTGGGTCAGATCCAAAAGAAGATCCACAAGACTTTGTTGACCAAATCCAACGGACCTTGGATGTTATGCATGTAGCGGTATAGAAGTTGTTGAGCTAGCAACATATAGATTGAATGGTGTAGCTGTGTTGTGGTGCGAAGCTTGGAAGCAATCCAGGGGTACAAGTGAATCTCCAACTGGTTAGAAATAGTTCAAAAAGGCATTTCTTAACCATTATTTGCCATTGGAGATTCGAGAGGCCCGTGCAGATATGTTCTTAAATCTCCACCAAGGGGGTATGAGTGTGCAGAAGTACAATCCCCAATTTAACTCCTTAGCTAGGTATGCTCCTAATGTGATTGCTATTATGGAGGATCGAGTTCATCGATATGTTGATAGATTAGATTCATATCTGGTTAGAGATTGTACTATTGCTTCCTTGAATAAAGACATGGATATAGCAAGGATGCAAGCTTTTGCACAAAAGTTGGAGGATCAACGACTAAGGAAGAGGATACAAGAATTGAAAAGAGCGCAATCCAAGAGTGCTAGATCGTTGGGTCAGTTTACACTATCCCAAGGTGAGTTTAGGCCTCAATTTTCCAATAGATCACCAAGGCCATCATTCTCCTACTCTATAGCTAGTGCTCCATCCCGATATCAAGGGTCTAGGGGAAATCTGTTTGCGCAACAAGGTGAATTCCAAGGTTCATGCACATCAGAGCACCAAGAGCAAGGGGGTATGAGCAAACCAAGACCTCCTCGATAGCCTTGTACGCAATGCAAGAGGACTCATCTAGGTGCATGCCGATTTGGGATAGAGGTGAGTTTTTGGCGTGGTACACCGGGTCATATGACGAGAAATTGCCCTCAAAAGGATACGAGTGGTATGACCCAACCTACTAGGTGAGTTACTGCATCATCATCGACAGTGCCTTTATTAGGCAGGGGTCGACAATTGTCTTTAGGCCGTGGTAGGGGTGTTAGAGGAGCAGCTAGTTCTAGTGGAGCTCAAAATCACACGTATGCTCTAGGAGATCAACAAAAGTTGGAGGCTTCCCCTGATGTGGTTACAGGTACATTGTCCATCTTTTCACATATTGTATATGCACTAATTGATCCAGGGTCTACTCTATCATATGTTACTCCATTAATTGTCGAGAAGTTCAAAAAGGTATCAGAATTATTGACTAAACCATTTGAAATGTCTACACCAATCGGTGAGTCTATTATAGCTAGAAGGACCTATCGTAATTGTATATTAACTATTTATAATCGTGACACATTGGCTGACCTTGTCGAGCTAGGAATGATCGATTTTGATGTTATAATGGGTATGGATTGGTTGGCTTCTTGTTATGCCGTGGTGGATTGCCGAACTAAGATGGTGAAGTTCCATTTTCCAAATGAGGTAGTCCTTGAATGGAAAGGTAATATTGAGGCGCCAAGAGGTAGGTTTATTTCCTATTTTAAGGCAAGGAAGATGGTGTCGAAAGGCTATATATGTCATTTCGTCAGGGTAAGAGATATAGATGCAGATCCCCAACCCTTCAATCTATTTCGGTGGTAAATGAATTTCCCGAAGATCGCCCAGGTTTACCTCTCGAACGAGAAGTTGAGTTCACTATTGACATGCTTCCAGATACATAACCTATATCCATTCCCCCATATAGAATGGCCCCGGCAGAATTACGGGAGTTAAAGGAGCAATTAAAAGATTTGCTAGGAAAGGGATTTATAAGGCCTAGTATGTCCCCTAGGGGAGCACCCGTTTTATTTGTACGCAAGAAGGATGGTTTGCTGAGGATGTGCATTGACTATTGGCAGTTAAATAAGGTGACGATAAAGAATAAATATCCCCTCCCTAGGATTGATGATTTATTTGATCAGTTAGAGGGTGCTAAGTGTTTCTCAAAGATTGACTTGTGTTTGGGTTATCACCAAGTGAGAGTTAGAAATCAAGATGTAGCCAAGACAACTTTTCGAACATAGTATGGTCATTTCGAGTTCTTAGTTATGTCATTTAGCCTAACAAATGCCCCGCTGTTTTTATGGATTTGATGAATAGGGTGTTTAAGCCATTTTTGGATGTGTTCGTGATAGTATTAATTCATAGATGACATTTTGGTGTATTCGAGATCAGAAGGAGATCATGCTAATCACCTGCAATAAGTGTTACAAATTCTTCATGATCGTAAGTTATATGCAAAGTTTTCTAAGTGTGAGTTTTCGTTAAGATCCATGGCATTCTTGGTGCACATTGTATCTGATGAAGGAATAAAGGTTGTTACCCAAAAGATAGAAGCTGTGAAGAACTGCCCAAGACCTACAACACCGTCGGAGGTTCGTAGTTTCCTTGGGCTGGCAGGTTATTATAGAAGGTTTGTTGAAGGATTTTCTTCTATTTGTGCACCTTTAATAAAGATAACGCATAAGGTAGCTAAGTTTCAATGGAGCGACACATGTGAACGAAGCTTCCAAGAGCTGAAAATAAATTGACGACAATACCTGTATTGGTACTTCCTGAAGGAACAGAAGGTTATGCGGTGTATTGTGATGCTTCGGGAGTGGGCCTAGGATGTGTTTTGATGCAACATGGTAAAGTAATAGCCTATGTCTCAAGGCAATTGCGTCCACATGGGAAAAACTATCCAACCCATGATTCGGAGTTAGCAATAGTTATATTTGCTTTGAAGATATGGCACCACTATTTATATGAAGTTCATGTTGACATATTTACCGATCACAAGAGTCTACAATACATCTTTAAGCAAAAGGACTTGAACCTAAGGCAATGAAGATGGCTTGAGCTATTGAAAGATTATGACATCGATATTTTGTCTCACCCTAGAAGGGCAAATGTGATAGCAGATGCTTTAAGCCACAAAACAATAGCAAAGCATTTTTGGGCAGTACGCAATAATACAAGGGGTAAGCAAAGATCTACGACAATTAGCTAGCATGGGGGTTCGCCTTCTTGAATCTCCAGATGAAGCAGTAGCTGTGCAAAATCCAGCGGAATCATCGTTGATGGCGGAAGTGAAAGAGAAACAATACACAAATCCCATTCTATTATGGCTTAAGGAGAATGTACAACAAGGTATGACAAAGGCATTTGAACTCACGCAAGAGGGAATACTTCGATGTCAAAATAGATTATGCGTATCTGATGTAGATGGCTAAAAAGGAGAATTATGACGGAAGCACATCATTCAAGATATTCAGTCCATGTGGGGTCAACCAAAATGTATCATGACTTGAAAGAAGTATATAAGTGGGGGAAATGGAGAAGGATATTGTAGAATTCGTGGCTCAATATCCAAATTGTTAACAAGTTAAAGTAGAGCACCAAAAGCCTGGAGGTTATTTGCAGCACATGGAACTTTCGATTTGAAATTGGGACATGGTCAACATATATTTTGTTACTGGGTCACCTTGCTCATTTTTGAAGTTCGACTCCATATGGGTAGTTGTTGATAGGCTCACCAAATCAGCATACTTCTTGCCGGTCAAAACTACGTATACAGTCAAAGAGTATGCAAGATTGTACATTAAAAAGATAGCTCGGCTGCATGGAGTGCCAATCTCTATTATATATGATAGGGGAGCTCAATTCACTGCAAATATTTGGATGCAATTTAGAGAAGTTTGGGACGCAAGTGAATTTAAGTATAACCTTTCAACCTCAATCAGATGGTCAAGAAGAACGCACAATCCAAGCACTAGCGGATATGCTTCGAGCTAGTGTATTGGACTTCAAGGGTGGCTGGGATGATCATTTGACACTTATTGATTTTTCTTACAACAATAGTTACCACTCGAGTATCAAAATGGCACCTTATGAAGCCTTGTATGAAAGGAAGTGTAGATCACCAATCGGTTGGTTTGAAGTAGGTGAAACTGCCTTATTTGGACCAGACCTTGTTCATCAAGCTATGGAAAAAGTCAAGATAATACAACAGCGGCTGCCAGCAGCTCAAAGTCGACAGAAACCATATGCAGATATTAGAAGAAGAGGACTAGAATTTTCTGTTGGAGATTGGGTGGTTTTGAAAGTGTCTCCAATGAAAGGGCTAATGAGGTTTGGCAAAAAGGGAAAGTTGAGTCCATGTTACATAGGACCATATAAGATTGCTAAAAGAGTTGGTCAAGTTGTATATGAACTAGAGCTACCCTAGAAGCTTTCCACGGTGCATCCGATGTTTCACGTTTCAATGCTTCATAAATACATAGGTGACCCATCCCGTATCACTCCAACCGAAGATGTATAGGTTACTGAAGATCTCACTTATGAGGAAGTACCCATTTCTATTCTGGATCAACAAGTTAAGACGTTAAGAAATAAGGAAGTAGCTTCCGTAAAAGTACTATGAAGGAACAAGAAAGTAGAAGAGGTTACCTAGGAAGCAGAAGAAGCAATGAAATCCAAATACCCCCATCTCTTTCAGCCCATGGATAAAGATGAAAGGAATCAAAGTTGAAACATTGACAAGTATGTATGTGTTTGCATGTATTTTGTGATATGTAACTTTGGCTTGAATTTGTTTAGGCCGACTAACTATACTGTCATTCGGGTACGAATGTTCCTAAAGGGGGAGGATGTAACACTCCGTGTTTTCTATATGTTAGTCCTATCTATTTGACACTTGGCATAGACTTATGGTATAGGTGAGGGACTAAGTGTTTTCCTAAAAGGGGTGATAATTTGAATTGGATCGAGGAGTTGTTGTGATATCACACATGTTTCAGTGGGCACGATTCTAAGTTAAGCACGATGAAAGCATTTAAATCTGAGATAAGAAGATGTTGTTTCAGTTGGAGGTCTTTTATAGTGAAGTATTAAGACACAATATATGGGATTAACATTTGAAAAATGAGGTAAGATAACAAGCTGCTTGTTTGACTTAACGAAGCAAGTAGGTGGATCACCTACTTAGACTTTTACCAGCATGGAGAGCCAAGTAGGTGCACCACCTACTATGACTTTTTGGCCATCTTATAGGGCCCAAGGCCACTAAGCATTTACTTGGAAATTATGGCCCAACTTAAGTAAAGGAAAAAGAGAAAAATAGGCAGTCAAGGCCCAATAAGTTGAGATCCATGAAGGCCCAAGCTAAAAGGCCAAGTAGGTGTATCACCTACTTGGTAAAGTATTGAAAAATACTGAGGATAAAGTCGGCCAAAGTTGGTACCTATAAAAGGGAATATAACCAGCTCTTTTTAGCCATTTTTCACAGGAGAAATATCTGATTCCTAAGGTTCTCTTTCTTCCCTCTTCTATCTTCATATATCAGCTATAAAATAAACCTTTAAGGTTTTTGAGTATTATACCTCATCTCAAGGTAGGATTGAAGGAGAGTTTAACCCTTGGAAAATATAAGTTAAGAGAGCAAGAATCCCCAACAAGTAAGGTAAGCTACTGCACTTTTCTCCCTCTTTTGTGCTTGAGTTAATTAGAGAACTAAATATGTGTCAACGATGTCGAAGTGGTCCCTTTTACATAATCTGATCTCATGGGAAGGTTTGCTGGTGGTTTTTGCATGTTGGAATTGTCACGACCGGGGGCTAGGGCCTGGATGTGACACGACAAATGGGAACCGGAGAGTCCCCAAACAAGCCTCAAGTATCAAAATCCACATTATCGGTTCGAAAAGAACATTCAAATAGTAACACATAGTTTTAAAGGACGGGAGAATAGGACTCACGCTATGGGGGCAATACGGGGCTTGAGACTTTCCACATTTCCCCACCAAATATGCATATAACCAAATACAAAATTTTCATAAATCAATCCATATGAATACATAAACCAAATTCCACGCATAGCATAACGATTTTAGAGAGTCTACAAGTTGTCCAACAAATGCCTCTAATCAAGATGGAACAGGGGCTGGACATGTTTGGGGCTCACTCTCAAACAAGAAGGAAATTTGGAATAACATAGGTAGAGGGAAGATGGCTTGTCCTTGGAGGATGGGACTCACCACAAGTATTCTTCAGGATCGGTCTACTCATCAAACGGTCGGTAATCGAAATGCTCGGCCCCTACATGGTAAAATCATGTGGACATAGAGTATGTGTTAGTACGTTTGAATGTACTAAGCATACGGGCATGCAATGCATATGACTTGTTAAATCTGCACTTAAATGTTAGATGACAAGGGCTCATAGTATAGAAAGAATCATATAGTCAAGGGAGTAATATATATACTAGATGCCATGAAATTCATGATGCATGAATGAAATTATGCTCATATATAGCAGGGATGTGACCTCAACCGATATGAGTAAGACCAAGCGAGCTATAACTTGGAATCCCGATGAAAACCCCTCACCGGTACAGAGGTGGTCTACTTGCCAAAGGTAAACCATACTTCACCTTGCAGGAACATATCCCATTTTGTATGAAGAAACCCCCTTACAGGAACATATCCCATTTCAAGAAAGATTTTTCATATCATATCATAATAGTACTTCGTCTTACTGGAACATATCCCATTTTGTATGAAGCAACCTTCCTTACGGGAACATATCCCATTTCGGATAGGATTCTCATAACATATGCTAGGCACATAGTTCAAGGAAAGGGAGAGGGCCCTTGGGGATATCCCTGATGCCCCCAATCCAAAGGAATTTTGGGTCTTCTTGGTTGAAAGGGACCAAGAATCAATCCCACATACCTTGATTGAGGATCTGAATTTTCGGGGAAGAACCTAGCTTGAAGTTGAACTCCAATTAAGCCCTAGCTTTGAGTCTTGAGAGGGGAGAGTAGAGAGTATTTGGGAGTTATCCTTTGAGGGGAAGAGGGTTTAAAGAGAGTGAACAAAGAGGGGGAGGGATAACAGCTAAGTTGAGGGGCTTCGGATAGGTAAAAAGTCACAATTCATAACTAAAATAAACTGTAATTACATAAACTCCCTTAATGAAATGGGTAAAATCTGAACCGTCAGGTCCCTATAGCCTCATAGACGATCCGTGAGCCGTTACATGGACTGTGAATAGTGACCGTGAACCGTCACTTTGATAAATTTCTCGGTGCCAACACTTAGAATTTATCTGAGGCTAAGGGGTACCATACGGGCGACTACACGGCCCGTGTGACACTACACGGGTCATATCAACAGCCGTGTGATGGCACTTAGAAAAATCTTGCACGAAAAAGTTATGAGACGATAATTTTATATTTAGAAAAATTTTATGTTGCGAGCCACACGGTATGCACACGGCCCGTGACACACCACACGGACCGTGTGGGTGGTCGTGTGCCCTCACTTAGTTCGAAATGCTCAGTCGCATTCCTATAATCAAAATTCATAGCCAAGTACCTCTCCACGGAAGGCCACACGGTCCCTGTGGCTTCACATTGGCCGTGTGGGCCTCCCATGGAACGACACTTGGTCAAATCTTTCCTCCCGAGCCAACATTATGAGATTCGATAAAGTCGTTTGAAAACCCGAGTCCTTAAATCATCTCCCCCTTGGGAACATTCGTCCCTGAATGTGCAACGACAAGGCTTTAGAGTTTGACTTAAGACATGAAACATCCGAACACAAGGTATAATACATAGTTCATTAAATCACAAAGTTTTTAAAACCCATTCCAAAATGTATTCAAATCATTCAAATATCATAAAAATCATTTTTGTGCCCATGTATGCATGTCATGTCATGATAGGGATGGGTCCGTAAAAACGAAAACCGAAAATCAAATCGAAATCAATCAAAAAATACCAAAAAAAACCACACCATAAAAAATTAAAATCGAACACAAAAAACCGAAGCGAACCGATTCTGTGCAGTTCGATTTCGGTTTTGGTCTTAAAAAACCAAACCGAACCGTAACAAACTGAACCCACCTATATATACTAGGGCTCGGGTTTTATTAGGCCAGGTTTGAAAAGATCCGTCTTAATATAGGCCCAATAGTCATTTGCATGTTCATTAGCCCATAATTAATTCCCAAAATCTGATTTTTAATTATAAATTTAAATTATTCCTTATTTCCCTTTCTTTATACCTCAACTTTTATTTCAGTTTCATTCAAGTTTCAAATTCTAAACCAAAAACCTAAACTCCAAAATTAATTCCCCCAAATCAAATTCCCACGCGCAGCCGCCAGCCCCTACCCCTAAACCCCGCACTCCGCCACTCCCGCAGCAGCACTGCAGCTGTGCAGCAGCCAACAAAGCTGAAATCTCCCTCGGTCCCTCCCGCCGTCCCGGCTCCCGCGCTTCCACCCCTGCCCCCTCGCCCCTCGCCGGTCGGCCCTCGCTGGCTAACACCACTAATCATTCTGCGGCTGCATCACTGCAAGTGTATATATACATTTTTTTTTATTTTTGTCAAGTGTGGAAGATGAAAGCAGGGGTATCTTACTGGATAAAATATCTAATTAGTTATAGCAATAATCATCTCATATTATACTAAATACTTAAATATTTGAAGTGGGAAGGTGGTTATATGTTATACAAACTTGAATGTTTAACTATGCCTGCTGTTCTGGTCGACCTTTTGATGAGAGGGAGGTATGTTTGCTTATTGTGCTTCTTTGCCCCTTTTCTAAGAGAAACCAACTTTGAATGTGAGAATTGATTGGTGGAACTATCCGCATTGCTATTGAACAGCTGATAACTTGAATGACAGTGTCTTCTGATGCCATGACTAAATCACAGGAGCTCACAAAGATCCATTTTCTTTTTGTTTTTGTTGTGATAGTCGTAGTGTCAGGTAGAAATCACCTAGATTTTTCACTTTTGTTGGGGTTCACTAGCAACACCCTTGGGTGCAGTTTTTTTGATAAAGTTTAAGCATTCAAAAACTAAGAATTGCCCAAACTTTCACCTTCATATTGAAGTTTGCTGTTTTTCCTTTTATTTAAAAACCAAAAAACCGAAAAACACCGAACCGAAAAACCAATGGTTTAATTTTTTTGGGGCAAAATCGAACCGAACCGAACCGCCAAATGACCTTTTGTTCTGTCTTTGGCTTTAGGAAAAAACTGAACCGCAAAAACCGAATCCACCCATATGTCATGAGTCTCAAGAGAAAAAGAATTAGGACTATTTAAAACTGGATCGACCTAGTACCTTAGGCTTGAGTAGATTGGAAAAGATGGGGATATCGCTTCATCATGTCCAATTCTGCCTCCCATGTAGCACTCTCCATGTGATGATTTCTCCATAGTACCTTCACCGAAGCTACATCCTTGTTGTGAAGCCGCTTCACTTGCCTATCCAAAATCTCTACCGGGACTTCCTCATAAGAAAAGTTCTCCTCCACTTCGATTCCTTCTATAGGTACAATGGTGCTAGGATCGCCAACTAACTTCCTCAACATAGACACATGGAAAACCAGGTGAATGGAACTCAAGTCCGGGGGCAACTCTAGCCTATAAGTAACATTCTCGATCTGCTCAATGATCTCATAAGGGCCAACATACCAGGGGCTTAGCTTGCCTGTGTTACCAAAACGCATCACCCCCTTCATAGGCAAAACCTTCACATATACCCAATTACCAACATGAAACTCAAGATCCACCCTCCTAACATTCGAATAGGACTTTTGGCGACTTTGTGTTGTTTTCAACCTTTCTCTAATCACCTTTACTTTTTCCATATCCTCTATCACTAAATCCGTGACAATTAGTGCCATCTCTCCCAACTCAAACCACCCCACAGGCGACATAGACCTTCTCCATACAAGGCCTCAAATGGTGACATGTCAATGCTAGCATGGAAGCTATTATTATAAGCAAACTCAAAGAGTGGAAGGTGATCATCCCGGTTACCTTAAACTCCAACACACGCGCCCTCAACATATCTTCCAAGGTTTGAATAATTCTCTCAGCTTGCCCATCGATTTGAGGATGAAAAGCAGTGCTCAGCTTAATCTTAGTTCCAAGTTCCTTCTGAAATGACCTCCAAAAGTGGGAGGTTAATTAAGCGCCACAATCTGATATGATAGATCTAGGAACACCATGCAGTCTCACCAATTCTTGGATGTACAACCTCGCATACTCCTCGGTGCTATAGGTAGCCTTGACCAGTAGGAAATTAGCCGACTTGGTCATCCGGTCAACAATGACCTAAATGGAGTCGTATTGCCTTCGGGTCCGAGGTAAAGCAACCACAAAGTCCGTGTTTACATCTTCCCATTTCCATATGGGAATCTCAATATCTTGAGCCAAGCCACCGAGCCTTTAGTGCTCTACCTTCACTTGTTGACAACTTGGACATTCGGATACGAACTTAGCGATGTCCTTCTTCATACCATGCCAAGAATACACTTCTTTCAAATCCTAATAGATTATAGTAGACCCTGGGTGAATAGAATAATGAGAGTTGTGAGCCTCACTCATGATCACCCTTCTAAGATCATCCACATCTGGAACATAAAGCCGGTCTTGGTACCAGAGCACACTATCTCCCCCTTGGGAGAACACCTCGATCCCCTTTTTGGCAACCAACTTCTTCAATTCAAGTAACGATGGGTCTAAATCTTTCTTAGCTTTTGAATCAACCACCACGGAAGATTCTGCCCCGCTTTGAACATGGACACCACCATCGCTCGATTCAGCTAACCTGACACCCAACCTAGCCAACCGGTGAACATCCCTTGCTAACACCTTCCTTTCCTCTCCAACATGCGCCATACTTCCCATAGATAGCCTACTAAGAGCATCAGCCATAAGATTGGCCTTGCCGGGATGATATTGAACACTCATGTCGTAATCTTTTAGGAGTTCCAACCATCTCCTTTGCCTCAAATTGAGATCCCTTTGAGTGAATACATATTGCAAACTCTTGTGATCAGTGAACACATCAATATGAACCCCATACAAATAATGTCTCCAAATCATCAAGGCGATGACCACCGTCGCTAACTCAAGATCATGTGTTGGGTAATTATGTTTATGCACCTTTAACTGCCTTGATGCATACGTTATTACCTTACCATGTTGCATAAGCACACAATTTAATAAAGGATTACGACGTTAATATACTATACCATCCAAGGAAAGCAAATGTGGTAGCCGATACTCTGAGTTGTAAGGCAATCATGAATATTTGTTATCAAACCATGGTAAATCAAGGAGTGGCTAAGGATCTATGCCAACTATCCAATTTGGGAGTTCACCTGCTTGAAACTCCAAAGGAAGGGGTTGTTGTGCATAATGTTGTAGACTCTTAATTGGTAATAGAGCTAAGAGAAAAGCAGTTCAAGGATCCTGTTCTACGACGACTTAAGGAAAAGGTAAGTGAGGGTACGATAAAGGGCTCTGAACTTACACAAAATGGAGTATTTTGTTGCCAAAATAGATTATGTATTCCAAATATTATTGGACTAAGAAGGAGGATAATGGAAGAAACCCATCATTCAAGATATTCCACCCATCCAGGATCAACTAAGATGTATCATGACCTGAAGGGAATGTTTTGGTGGGGAGGCATGAAAAAGGACCTTGCAAAATTTGTGGCTCAATGTCCAAATCGCCAACAAGTCAAAGTAGAGCACAAAAAGCTGGGAGGTTATATGCAATGTGTAGAGCTTCCAACATGGAAGTGGGATATGATTAATATGGATTTTGTTACTGGGTTGCCTCGCTCATTTCAGAAGTTTGACTCCATATGGGTAATAGTTGATAGACTCACAAAGTCAGCACACTTCTTGCCAATTAAGAGTGATTATACAGCTGAAGAGTATGCAAAGTTATACCTTAAAGAGATAGTTAGGCTACATGGGTTCCCAATCTCCATTGTATCTGATTAGGAAGCTAATTCACTGCAAAGTTTTGGAAGTCCATCCAAAGGAGCTTAGGGACACAAGTGAATTTAAGTACAACTTTCCACCCTCAAACAGATGGTCAAGTAGAACATACCATTCAAACACTTGAAGATATGTTGTGGGCTTGTGCATTGGACTTCAAAGGTTGTTGGGTGGACCATTTGCCACTTATTGAATTTGCCTATAATAATTGGAAGGAAATGTAGGTTGCCAATAGGATGGTTCGAAGTTGGTGAAACCACCTTACTTGGGCCAGATCTAGTCCAACAAGCCATGGGAAAAGTCAAGGTAATACGACAACGACTAGAAACAACCCAAAGTCATCACAAATCATATGCGGATGCTAGAAGAAGAGGACTAGAATTTTCAGTAGGATATTGGGTATTCTTAAAGGTGTCCTCAATGAAAGGTGTTATGAGTTTGGTAAGAAAGGAAAACTAAGCCCACGTTACAAAGGGCCATTTAAGATTATTAAAAGATTTGGACAAGTTGCATATAAATTAGAGCTACCCAGGAGCTCTCAATGGTTCATCCAGTTTTTCATGTCTCAATTCTTCAAAACTGCATAGGTGACCCATCTCGTATGACTCTTATTGAAGATATGCAGGTTACACAAGATCTCACCTATGAAGAGGTACCTATTGCTAAACTAGATCGTCAAGTTAGAAAGCTAAGAAATAAAGAAATACCTTCAGTAAAGGTACTTTGGAGGAACCATCAAGTAGAAGAGATAACGTGGGAAGCTGAGGAAGCAATGAGATCTAAATAACCTTATTTATTTGAAGCTAAAGAGGAAGTCCAAGATGCAGAGTTGGGGAATTAGTAGGTACGTGAGTTTGAATTCTTATTGTGTTGTCAAAAGTTTGTTTAAATGAACGGTTAAAGTTGTTTAACCTATCTAATTATGCTAACATTCGGGGACGAATGTTCCTAAGGGGGAGGATGTAACACCCCACATCTTAGATGTACTAATCCTATGCATATGGAACATGATGTGATTAGGTAGAAGGAGAACCAACTTTAAAAGTGCCTAACTTTTAGACTGAAGGTCTATATTTACGTTTAATGCTTAAGACAAGTGAGTGTATATAAGTTTTAAGCCAAATCAAGGAGATCGCAGCCTTAAACAAAGTGGAAAAAAAGTGAGGTGCTAGTAGGACTTAGGAAGCTAGAAGGTGAAGTCACCTATATGCTTAGCTAAAATTGGCTAGGTAGATGGGGAATATTAATTCATACATGAGTGAACTCACTTGAGGCCCAAAACAAAATTAAGAAAAATGAAAAAGGACGTGAAAACAAGGCCCAACACTGAATCTGTTGAAATCCGATAAAGAATAAAGCCCAGGTTAAGGATGTAATTTTAGCCCATGGTTTGGCGTTATAAAGGGACAATATAGGCAGCCAAAGATGAATAGAAAAAGGGCTAAAGTACATTTACCACACACTTCACAAATAAGGCCCAAACTAAGTGAAAGGAGAAGAGAAAAATTGGCAACAAAGCCCATCAAATTGGAGCCCAATAAGGCCCAAGTGAAAGGGACAAGCAGGTGCATAACCACCTTAATAAAGTAAGTCTTAAAATGCAAAAGAAAGTCGGCCAAGAGGTCCCTTTAAAAAGTATTAAAAGCAGCTCCTTTAAGTCATTTCAACTTGGATATAAAATCTAATTTTATAGGTTCATTTTTGCTCTCTTTGAACTCCTACAAAGTAGCCCTCACAATCTTACTAATGTTCCAAAGAATATCTCAACCTTGAAGGTAAAGGTAAGTAAAGATACTTGTGTATTTAGTATGGGTTTTCCATGAAAAACAGAGGAGTATGTTGATTTTACTTGTGTTGGAATTTTGGACAGCATGTGTTCCAAAGATTGTTGTACACTATTCTTGTTTATTAAAAGGCTTTTCTCTTCTTGGTTGGCTGGATTATGAAGTAATATTGATGTTTTTAACAAGGTTTAGTTCAGTAGTGATGTAAGAAGGTTGTTGCACCATTTTTATCTTTCGCAAAAATGAGCTCTTGTATGATATCTTAATTGCGCTCTTAGTAGGAACTTGTGGATAGATAATTGGGAATTATTGTTGCATGTCCACCTTCTACTTGGGGACTGTTTTTGGACTTTTTAGGACCTTTTTTTATGTGTAAATATGTTGGAGATATTTTGGTTGAAGTTGAAACAGGTTTGGGATTGTTGACTTCAAAATGTAGCGAGAAGACATAATGTTATGCTGCCTACTTGTGTGTTATGTAGAATTGTTATGTGTTGTTCTTTGTGAGCTGTTGTAACACTGTTATGGGACTAAAATAAGCTCGATATGACATATATATATATGAGAATGTGTATAAGAAAATACGATTAGAGGTGGAGAGGTTGAAAGAATACTCTTGGATTGACAATCACAAGCTTGCTGCCCTAGCATTATTTATTTTACGAGATTGGACTGCCAAGACGTGTTTATTAGCTGCTAATACTAGTTTTGTCACCTACTATATTGTAGATAAGTATTTGGAGGAAAAGGCAATTACTTCGAGGTAATAACGACGTAATACAACGAGGTATGTAAGGCTACTTGATTTCCTATTATTTGGCAAGAAATCTAGGTCCTTCCTTGGCACATAAAGGCACTTACCAACTCCGGCATAACTAATAACCATGTCTCCGCTCTTTACCATGTTCATAATACTCCCATACGTAGCTATTGTCAATTCTGCATACTTACTTTGGATATCAAAATACATGAGTTCCTTTTATTGCTAAATAAAGTCCACGTGTTGTTCCATCTCCTACGCATTTCATTAGTTTTGTAACTCTCTTTTCATTGTGGTGTTGTTTTGCATAATTGTTTATATGTCACATCTTATGTCTATAATCCTATATCTCTAAATGTTATGGCCACCAAAAGAATTATCTCAAAAGTGAATAAAAGATAAATTAAAGTTGCTTATTAATGGGTGGTATCCCAGGGGTGGAAGAATCACCTAGCATGGGTCGATCCCATATTACGGGGGGTATCCTAGGGGTGAAAAGAAAGCCTAGCAATCCCGATATTGATTTACCACCGATCAACTGGTTATATATATGATATACTTTCCACAGATTATACAGTAAAGAAAGGTAAAGTAATAAAAAGTACATAAAGTACATGATTCCAGAGTATGACTAAAGGTGGTCTTTTATCCTCACACTCAGTGTATGATTTCATTTAAGTTCTTATTTCATATACAGTACTTCCTGCCTTACATTTTCAGTACATTATCTCGTACGGACGTCCCTTATGGGGGACCTGCATTTCATGCTGCAGGTACAGGAGCTACTAGATCTTCCCAGTAGGAGTACAGGATATCCAACTGATATTACTGAGCTCTAGGTTGCTTCAGGGCTTTGTGTGTCTAGAGCATATATTTTTGTATTGTATAGTTAGTCATGAGGTGGGGGCTGTCTCGATCCTTATAAATATTGTTCCTTATCTAGAGGCTTTGTAGACTATGTAAAGTAAAGTGTAGTCATGTATCGTACTTTAGACATCATGGCTCCAACGACCTAGTCATATGCATTTCCTTTTTGCTTGTTATTACTGTCTACTTTCTTGAAAACATGTTGAATATGGAAACCCCTTTATAATGTTCATAAAAAGTGCATGGGTATATGTTGGTTCTCCCGAGCCTTGTCGGCAACGGGTGCTAGTCCGCCTTAATGGGACTTTGGGCATGACACATCCCTTCCTATCGAATAGGCAGAGTTACTTTGGGCTTGTAATGCAATCCAGGGAAGGAAGATGTGGTAGCAATCTTATAGATAAGTCACAAAGGGAGTTGGTGAAGGATGTGCATTGTTTGACATGCTTGCTCCTTTGGATATTTGAAGTTTTCTTGGGTTGGTTGGTTATGACGGAAGGTTTTTTGAAGGTTTTTCATTTAATGCATCTCCATTGGCCCAGTTGACTCAAAAGAAGGCCAAGTTTTTATGGTCGGAGGAGTGTAAGAAAAGTTTTCAGACTTTTGGAGATCGACGTACATCGGCTCCTATTATGACTTTATCAAATGTCTTAGATGGGTTGGTGGTGTGTTGTGATGCTTCTCAAATTGGGTTGGGTTGTGTACTTATGCAACACGGTAAGGTGATAGCTTATGTGTCAAGGCAATTGAAGGTGTATAAGCGTAATTACCCAACTCATGATCTTGAGTTAGAGACGGTGGTGTTTGCCTTGAAGATTGGGAGATACTATTTGTGTGGGGTGCATATCGATGTTTTCACCGACCACAAGAGTTTGCAATATGTGTTCACTCAAAGAGATCTCAACTTGAGGCAAAGAAGATGGTTAGCACTCCTAAAGGACTACGACATGAGTGTTCAATATCATCTCGGCAAGGCCAATGTTGTAGTCAATGCTCTTAGTAGGCTATCTATGGGAAATGTTGCTCTTGTTGATGAAGGGAAGAAAGAGTTGGCAAGGGATGCTTACCGTTTGGATAGATTGGGTATTAGGTTGGCCGACTCTGATGATGGTGGTATTCATGTTTGGAATGGGGCCAAACCTTCGGTGGTTGTTAGTGTTAAGGCTAAGCAAGATCTAGATCCGTCATTGGTTGGATTGAAGAGGTTGGTTGCCAAAAGGATAAGATATAGATTTCCTCCGAAGGGGGAGATGGTGTACTTCGGAATTAAGGTCAGTTATGTGTTTCGGATGTGTATGATCTTAGGAAGGTGATCATGAGTGGATCCCATAACTCTCATTATTTGATTCACCTGGGGTCGACTAAGATGTATTGGGACTTAAGGGAAGGATATTGGTGACATGGTACAAAGAAAGGCATATCCAGGTTTCTAACCAAATGCCCTATTTGTCAACATGTGAAGGTAGAGCACCAAAGGCTTGGTGGCTTGACTCAAGACATTGAGATTCCTACTTGGAAGTGGATGTGAATATGGATTTGTGGTTGGTTTGCCCCGTACCGAAGGTAATTTGACTCCATTTGGGTGACTTGATGACTAAGTCAGCTCATTTCCTACCAGTCAAGACTACTTTAAGCGCCGAAGATTATGCAATGTTGTACATCTAAGAGTTGGTAAGGTTACATGGTCTGTCTAGGTCTATCATGTCAAATAGTGGTACCCAATTTACTTCTCACTCTTGGAAATCATCTCAAGGAGGGCTTGGCACTAAGCTGAAGTCAAGTAGGCTTTCATCCTTGATCCGTTGGGAAAGCCGAGAGGATAATTCAAACTTTAGAGGACAAGTCGGGGTCTTGTTTGTTGGAATTCAACGTTAATTAGGGTGATCACCTACCACTTCTTGAGTTTGCTTACTACAATTTCCTTCATGCTATCATTGGTATAACGTCGTTTGGGGCTTTATAGAGTAAAAGTGTAGATCTCTGGTGGTGTGGTTTGAGTTAAGATGAAATCCTTTCTATAGGCATGGATTTAGTGTTTAAGGCTACAAAAGAGTGAAATTGATTGGGTAAAGGTTGAAGATGGTTCAGTCATCAAAAGTCTTATTTGGATGTTAGAAAGAAGGATATTGAGTCTTGTATTGATTATTGGGTGTTTATGAAGGTCTCACCTTTGAAGGGTGTGGTGTATTTTGGGAAGGATGGAAAGCTATGCCCCTGATATGTATGTCTTTATGAGATTGTTGAGCGAATTGGGAATGTGGCTTATAGGTTGGATTTGCCTCCGCACTTGGTTCTATTCACCTGGGGTTTTTTCATGTGTCTATGTTGAGGAAGTTGGTTGGTGATCCTTGTACTATTATGCCTTTGGAAGGTGTAGAGGTTGAGAAGAACTTGTCTTTTGAAGAAGTTCCGATTGAGATTTTGGATGGGCAAGTGAAGCGGCTTCGTAACAAGGATGCAGCTTCGGTTAAGGTACTTTAGAGGAATCAACATGTGGAAAGTGCTACGTGGGGAGTGGAATTAAGTATGATGCAACAGTACCTCTATCCTTTCCAATCACTCACACCTATGGTATTAGTTTCTTCTTTCCCAATGGGCCTAATTCTTTCACTCTTGATTTTCATGACATAAAACGCATACATATGCACGAAAATGATTTTTAAGATGTTTTGAATGATTTAAATACGTTTTGATATGAGTTTTAAGGACTTTAGAATTTTCAAATAATGAACTATGCATTGAACCTTGTGTTTGAATGATTCATGTTCTAAGTTAAGTCTTTTAAGCTTTATTCTACCACATTCAAGGACGAATGTTCCCAAGAGGGAGATGATCTAAGGACCTAGACTTTGTACGACCTCAATGTAGCATGGAAATTTGGTTTTAGAAAAGTTTTAGACCAAGGCAACGCTTCATGGGATCCCTCACGGTCTGTGTGAGGTCACACGGTCCGTGTGGAGCCTCCATGGAGTGGCCCTTGGAGTTTGGAGGTATTTTTGCCCTTAAACGTGGTGTTTTAAACTAAGGTACACCACACTTGGACCCCTCATGGTCTATGTGACACTTCATGGACCATGTGGTGGGCCGTGTGGTGGCCTTGGCTAGAAATCCCACAGTTTTGGGACCAAGTATGGTCACACGGCCAAGTTCACAACTCGTGTGGGTTGTTACGGCCTATGTGGCCATCCGTAAGGCTTCTCGAGTGGAAATTTTTCTAAATATGGAATCACCGTCTCGTAACTTGATCGTGGAATTTTTCTAAGGAGAGGGGTATGGGCAGTGTCACGGCCCATGTGACACTGCACGACCCGTGTGGCCTCCCATGAAGGTGACTTGGTTGAAAAATTTTTAGTATGGGATATTCAAGCTCAAACTAAGTTCATTTTCAAGCCTTCAATTCAAGCTTATTTATGTTGTTTAAGGTCATCATGGGTCTCCTACATCAAGCCAAGTTCAAAGGAATTTCATTGGCTAAGTTTTTCACAAGTATCGATAGAAGAGTCAACTTTAAATGGTCATATCTCTTAGCACAAAAAGAACTAGATAGCCCACGACCTAACAAATTGAAGCTCCTTGAATCAGCTTTCCAACGCATCTGGTTTCACCTCATTCCTAATTTGGAGAAAGAAGTTATGCTCTTTTTCTTAGAATTTGTCTGGGCTAGACGGGGAGTCTTCACGGACTGTGAAGAGCTTCACGACCCGTGAAGCTAACCGTGTCAAGTTCCGTTTAAAATTTAAAGGGCCATTTTATTGAGGTGTTTTTTGATATTTTGACCCATCACCAAGTCTTTTAAGACCTTTTAAACCCCCCTTTACATTCCTAAAATTCTTCTACACTAATTTTAAACCCTCATCCAAGACTAATACTTAGTTTCTAGAATTAGACTCTTAAAATTCTCTCCAAGTCTCACCTTCAAGATTCAAGCTAGGATTCAATTGGGGTTTCAACTTCAAGCTAAATTCTTCTCAAATTCCTCTTCCTAAGCAAGGTATGTGTCTTTTGATCCTTGGTTCCTTTCAACCAAGGTGACCCAAACACTTTCAAGTGATTTTTCATGAAATTAAGCTTACTTTAAATGTGAGTTTTCATTATTTTGATTTATTAAATTCAACCGATGTATGAGCTGTACTTTATTTATGATTTTAAGTTACTTTATGCCCTAATATTATGGTTTGCATTTAGATTATGAAGTTATGAAAGTGCATGTCCCCTTTAAAGTTTGTTTTGTGCATGTGTGATCTATATTATGATTGAAATATGGATTTAATTCAATTTCATATTATATTGTTGGTTTTTGAGTGAATGTCAATTACCCATGCTATTCCCACATCATTCATGATATATGCATTCATGAACATTGGATTTTATGGAAATTATGAAGTGGTTAAGCCCAATTATGTTTTATTATATGATAGAATGTGATCACATGAATGTCTATGATTATGACTCTTTGAGCATTTTGGGTGCTTGCACCATTCTGTATATGTAAATGAGTTATTCCTATGCATGAGTATTTGACTATGAGCTATGATTTGGCATTTGAGCCCAAGTACGATTTATTATGAATGATGTTTGGCTTTTACGCCTAAGAACGCATTGAAATGGTTTTGGGAATGACTATCGCCTCTTTCAAAGAATGTATATATGTATGTATATGTATTTTTGTGGGATGCTGACTTAGCACCGAGGGATTGAGGGTTCTCTCTCTCCTTGAACTATGTGTCTAGCATAGGTTATGTGAAAATTCAATCCGAAATGGGGATGCTAGTAAGGAAGGTTACTTCATACGAAATGGGGATGCCTGTAAGGTGAAGTATGATATGATATGTTATATGTGAAAATCTTATTCGAAATGGGGATGCCCGTAAGGAAGGTTGCTTCATACGAAATGGGGATGCTCGTAAGGTGAAGTATGGTTTACCTTTGGCAAGTGGACCACCTCTTTACCGGTGAGGGGATTTCATCGGGATTGTAAGTAATAGGTTGCTTGGTCTTACTCATGTCGGTTGAGGTCACATCTCCACTACATATGAGCATTATGGCATTTCATGCATTATGGACTTCATGGCATATTGTAAACTACTCTTCTTTGGATATATGATTCTTTCTATATTATGTTCCCTTGTCATCTAACATTGAAATGCAGGTTTGATAAGTTATATGCATTGCATGCCCGCATACTTAGTACATTCAAACATATTAACACATACTTTTGCCTACATGATCTAACCATGTAGGGACTGGAGATTACCTTCATCCACCATTTGATGCTAGATCGGATTTGAGACATTTGTTGTGGTGAGTCCTATCTTCCAAGGACAAGCCACCATTCCTCCACCTATGTTGCTTCTATTTGTGTTATTTACTTTGAGAGTGAGCCCGGTACATGTCTTGGCCCCCCGTCCTATCTTATGACTGGAGGCGTTGTTGGACATCTTTTAGACTCTCGTCGAATATATATGTTATATGTTGTATTTGAAGCTTATGATTATAGTTATCTAATGGATATGGCTATCATGGATTGATTATGAGGACTATGATATGTATGTATGTTTGATGTGGAAGATTCTAAGTCCCGTATTTCCCCCATTGAGTGAGTCATACTTACCCGCCCCTTAGTCCTTATGTGCTATGTGCTATGTGAATCCATGTTAATCCCTTTCCCTATGATATCCCCATAGCGTGAGTCCTACTTTCCCGTCCCTTAGAACTATGTGTTTACTATTTGTATACGTTTTCGAGCCAATGATGTGAATACGGATACTTTGAGGCTTGTCTGGGGACTCTTGGGTTCCCATTCACCATGTCACTCTGAGAACCTAGGTTCGGGTCGTGACACATTTTTTTGCTATTCTTCTTTATATTTTTAACTCCTCATTTTTCTTTAGTTTGTATTTTAATATTCCTCAGAACTTGAATATTAAGCTTTTTTTCTTTGATTTTTTTCTGTTAACTAGTTCATCATATTTTATATTAAGAAAATATCCTATATAGAAATAAAAAATTAATAATTTTTTATCCTTCAATGAATACATAATCAGATTGTTAATTTCTTGATAGTCAAACATTATTTTCTCTTTTAGTCAATAAATTTGATATTTTTTAAAATTAAATAAAAAAATTGATATATCATTTTTATAACTATTTTAATAGTCAAGATACGAGCTTTAGTAGTAGTCTTATGAAACTTAATACAAAAAATATGTTTATATTGTAATCTTTAAAAGTATATTTAGGAAAAAAGTATTAACTATCCAACGCAATTAATTTTAAATTAGTTCAAAATTTATAAAACATGTACAAACAAGCTTATCATTTATTATTGCTTGTCAGAAGTTAAAGAATGAAAACTCTTCGTTTTAACACAATTACAAAAATATCCTTATGGGCCGATAATAAAAGTAAGGATATATATATATATATATATATATATATATACGTGCTTTGCACGTATATGTGCTGCGTCAATTTAAAAATTATATATAAATAGTACTTCCCATTAAATAAATATAATATACATGTAAACAAAATTAAATAAATACGATTGGTACAATGCAATAGTTTAGTCTATTGTGAAATGACAAAAATAAGAAAAATCAACTCAATTGCTCATAATATAGATATGTGAATAGTTTTTTAATGCATAAAGTGATAATTTTAGAGTTGAGTAATTAAAGTAACAAAAGATTCCTAAATATAAAAAGACGTAGTCTAATATTTCCAACATAATAGTATTTTTCTTTTTTTTTCTTCATATCCTAGACAATTATTTATATAGAATAGTCCTAAATCAAGAGGAAATTCTAGTATAAAGAAATTCTAATCCAAAAATGAATCTTGATACTAAATAAATACAAAATAAAGTAATAAATGAAGAAAAACAATGAAAGATAATTTTGTCTAAAGCAAACTATTTTAATGAAGAACAAATAGTTCAAACAACATTTCTGAGGACATTTATGCTTTTAATATATATATATATATATATATATATATATATATATATATATATATATATATATATATATATATATATATATATATATATATATATATATATATATATAAAATATATATGTGTGTGTAATAAAGAATTATTTGACTTGTCAAATAATAACATCATTGCATAAAATGAGACTAAAAGTATTATACTACGTATAACAAAATTTAAGATAAAAAAATCCATATGGGTTCTAAAAAAGGCAATTGCAAACCTGAAACTATGCTTTCTTACTCTCTTCTAATTCTGCTCCAGATATAGGGATGAAAATGGGATGGGCGCAGAGCGGGTTGAGCTTAATCTATAAATTTGTTTAAACCGCTCCGTATGATAACTTTTTTCATTTTCAACCCACCTCGTCCAAACCTACCTGCTTAAATTTTAAGGTTCTTTTATTTTGTTAATTGAATTAAGTTTTTTTTTCGTAATTAACGTCTTAACAACTAATTAACTATTTTTAATTGATATTTTAATAATTGTTATTTAATTGTTACTTAAAAGTTTCTAATTAATATGTTAACTACTAACAATTTACCAGACATGTCTTGTTTAAATTTTAGAAAAAAAATAAAAAAAATCAATGTTTAATATAAAAAGTTTATATCTTTGATTTTTACTAATTACAAAAATTTAATTTCTTCGAATTCTTATTTAGTTTTTAAAACCCGCAACCCGCCCCGCCCCACAGTAATTTTAAAAATAGCTACTTCAACCCGTGCCTGCATAGCTCTAAACCCGCCCCGTACCCGCCCCATCCTGTTGCCATCCCTACCCAAATAGATCAATTTGTAATTGTAATATAAAATAAATATTTATAATGCAGATATATTTTTTTATTCTCAACTTATGTGACATAATTAAAATTGGGAGAATTATTCAAATTTTTTCTGTATGATATTTCAATATTCTAAGTTGTTAATTAGTGTAATTTATTGTAACTTTTAAATAATATATATTATTACTTAAGTCTCAATTCACATGACACAAATCAAATTTCAAAAATTAACCAAATTTTTGTATATGTTTTTTCAAATATTTCAAGTTGTTAATTATTGTGATTTATAGTGTTTTTTAATGTCATTTTCAAATAATAGGTGCTATTCATTTTTACCCAATTTATATAGCACTGATAGAATTGGAGAGTAAACCGATATTTTTTATGTATCTTTTATAATTTAAAAATAATTTATCATAATTTATAAAAAAAAAATTGCATGATTTTTAAATATTCAAAATATAAAAAAAATAAAAATGAAAATGTACAAATTACATAAATATCCTCGACTAAAAACAGACTAATAGGTAGGGGTGCTCACGGGTCGGTTTGGATCGTTTATTGGTCAAAACCAAAATCAAACCAACTTAATTCGGTTTTTAAATTCTCAAAACCAAACCAACCCAATTATAATATACATTTATCGATTTGATTGTTATAAGTTTTGGTCTGGTTTGGTTCGGTTATTTGGTTATTAACCATGTATAAAAAATAAAAGCAATGATACATTTTAAATGGAGAAAAAGTGACAATAATTTATTCAAAACAAAAAATAGTTAAGAACGACTGATATTATAGAACTTTCAATCACTAAATTTACTGTGAATAAAGTTTCAAAATTCACCATTTTGGCTTAGAAGGAAGAGCTAGTGGCATTTCTAGTCCCACCAAAAATTGTCACAGACATTCTGTCACGTCCCGGGAGGGTACCCTAGGCGTGGCCGGCACTCAGAGACTATTGCTAGCCCCCAAGCGAACCACTTAGCCTCATCACATCGTTCGTCTTAAACATAGCGGAAGGAAATTAGTAAACAACACCTTTAAAGTAGTGGGCCAATGGCCAAACCTCAAGCTGGTCATCAAAACCAAACAAAGAAATATTGCTCAGTTATCAAAACATTCACCTTGACTACATCATTATGTCTACGAAGCCTCTAACATTATCTAAACCGTCTAAGGAGGGGACCATGACATGCCATGGCTACCCGACTCAATGAAATAATAGGATAGCATCAAATGAAGGTTTCCTCCGAAAACAGGGAGGCTCACCACAGTTAGAACTTTCAAACACTTGGCTTCAATGGGGCGGCTGCTGAAGTCCTCTAGCTCCTGTATCTGCATCATAAAACGATGCAGTGCCAAATGGCGTCAGTACGTGGAATGTACTGGCATGTAAAATAGCTGAATCACATCATTAGAATCATCCGAACATAACGTACATCATCATGAGACTTTAACGTTTATATCAGGGAAACAATAACATTGACCTGTACATTAACATTAACCTTTACATTAACATTGACCTTTGAATTAACATTGGCCTTTACATTAACATTGACCTTTGCATTAACATTGGCCTTTACATTAACATTGACCTTTGCATTAACATTGGCCTTTACATTAACATTGACCTTTGCATTAACATTGGCCTTTACATTAACATTGACCTTTGCATTAATATTGGCCTTTACATTAACGTTTATATTAGAGTACTATTAGGGAAACCTTTTCTGAGAGACCTAACTGGGAGTTTCTTTAACCGACAACCATCACTTATGAGCCAGTGATGATACAACGAAGCGATGCCGTTGCCACATCCATCCATTACCCTACCCAGGGTAAAGGACATAACATTAGTGGATCCACAAAACATAACATTAGTCCTCATTTGGGACAAGATAGGAGCCATCTGCATTGCGGTTCAATCCTCTCTTCCTACGCGGGCCACGTAGTTAATGGACTCAAGTGGGACTCACTTTTATCCATTTTGGTGCTCAATACTCCTCCCAGAACTCGACATGCTCATAAAACATTAACATCATTAGTCCCATAGGGACACATTACATTAGCATTAGTCCCCATAGGGACACGTTACATCATCATTAGCATCTCATTTACATTGATATCATTATCATCTCATTGCATTAACATTAACATCATCATCATCACCTCATTAGCAGTTACTTCAACATCATAGACTTTAGGAATACTAGTTTAGAAACTTTGACTCTCAACTTAGAGACATCAACATCAGTCATCATCTCACCTTATTAACATTAATATCAACATCCTCTCATTCATAACCTTAGCATCATCATCATCATAGACTCTAGAAACACTAGATTAGGAGCTTTAACTCTCAACCTAAAGACAATTACACATTCTCATGCTCATCATTCATCATTCATTATTTTATCATTACTCTAGACTCTACACACACACCCATGTTCATCATGCATGCTTTTCTAGAATACAATAGATATAAGATTTTCAACTAAATGCTTTTCGTGAAAATAGTTTAAAAACACATGAGGGTTTTTATGACGATCATCATCAATGCATGAAACATATATGTATATGCATACAACAATGCCAATTACTCTCTACATCGTATTAACTAATTCATACTTCAATTTGTTACCCTATCATCATCACATTAGGACATCCATACCTACATCATAGGGGAACATGGGAGGACATTCCCATATTTTCAGAGTAGCCTTACATACCTGAAAATTTGATATCACAATCAAATATTTGATGAATAATCATTTCTTGGAGAAAATCCTCAACCTCGATAGTTCTTTTAGAATGGAAGAACATGGAAAGACATTGTTGAAGAACTTCTTTTTGATTCTTGACTTCTTGACTCAAAATCTTTAGAGTTCTTGATAAAGAACCCTAATCCATGGAAAGAAGAATCAAGGAATCCTTTCTTGGGATTCTTGAATTTGCTTTCTTGAAACCCTAGGTTAAGATTTAAGATTCTATTAGGGATTTCATGAATAGATAGAGAAATTAGCTTAAAGCTTATGAAGAATAACTCACCTTGATGAAGAATCTTGAAAGTTAATCCTAACTTGAAGACTTTCTTGATGATTCTTGAGTGTTTTATGTTTAGGAGTGAAAGAGAGGGTTTTGACTTATGAAACTGACGTATTATGCGTTTTGGGACCTTAAATAGACCTCCAAAGGCTTTAGGGTAAAAGTACCCGCAAAATAAAATAAAGGAATGTCGGTTAGCTTATCCAGAAAGGGTTCGCGCTAGGTCCGCGTCGCGGAGCCGTCGCGGTCCTTCTGACAGCTCTGCAGGTCTTCAGTAAAATAGTCATAACTCTCTACTCTGAACTCTGTTTAACGCGAAATAAGATGCGTTGGAAAGCTAATTCAAAGATCTTTAATTTTATATATTATGGGTCACCTAACTCATTATACTTTAGGAGATATGGTCATTTGAAGTTGACCCTTCCATCAACTCATATGAAAACTTAGTCACTAAAGATTCTTTGGACTTGGCTTGATGTAAAAGATCAATTATAACTCTAAATCACATCTAATATACTTTAAATACTTATGAATTGATCCTATAATATGAAGGATGACTCAACCTTAGTAAAAAAAAAGTTGGGGTGTTACACATTCATATACATAAAATTAATAAGATAAATGTTCTCATTTTGAGCATTTATGCTTTCATAAATAGATTAAAAAATAACTTTTTTTATAAATAATGTATTATGTATATATAACTATAAAACATATGAATATAATTTGTTGGTTCGGTTCGGTTATTTCTTCAATTTTTCTAAACAAATCCAAATACAAACCACTATCGCTTTTTAAAAAACTAAAACAAAACCAAAATCAAAACCAAAATAAAATTGGTTTGGTTTAATTTTTTGTTTTGGATCAGTTTTTATCTAAACCGTGAATACCACTACTTACAGGAGCTCGCTTCTAGTGGTAATATATTATTTATTCTTTAAAAATTATGCTCAGCAATTTTTACACAATTATATGTATTTGAAAACTATGTATATTTTTTAATTTTTATAAATAGTTTTTATTTTATTTTTTGTAGTTAAGTCCATAATATAGATTAAAAAAAGAGTATGATAATATTTGAAAAGTTCAAGGCAATAAAAGTTGAAAAATTAGAGGTTAAAACAGGTATAGGCCAGTTAAATAACCTAATAAGATGGAAACTTATATAGATATATCATATTAAAAAAATATTTTATCATTTATAATAATAATAATAATTTTTTGCTAAACACTTATAATGTAAGTTTAATATATATTACAGAGATTATTTATAAAGTTAAATACAATACAAGTTTTATTGATAAGTAATATATTTATCACACACTTTTATTCACATGGTGTTAGTTTCTTACCAAACAAGCACAATATGTTCTTAAATACATTTATATTGCACGTATAATTCACTTTTAATACAAGTGTAGATTTATCATAATATTGCTATGTATTGCTATAAATGATGGAGTAATCAATAAAAAGTATCGCTAAAATTAGTAATTATTTTTTTGAAAGTACTTATACAAGTGATTTTTTCTAAGATAGAGTATTTGTTTTTGATAAAATTAAGCGACAAAGCAAACATATTCTACTTAATTATTTATTATAGCTATAATTTTAACAATTATCACTCACCATCAATGTTTTATCCGAGTTGCTAGGGGCACTTCTTGTAACAGCCCAACCTGCTAATGTTATTGTCCATTTTGTGACTAGGCCCGCATGACTTTAAAAGGCGTCACTAGTAGCAAATGGTTGTTTACTTACCCCCTCCTGTGTTCTGCTTTGTGAGACCTCTATCTAATTAAAGATGGCTTGTTGAATATACTTGTCACGACCCGGAGTTAGGGCCTAGACGTGACACGGCGAATGGGAACCCAGGAGTCCCCAAACAAGCCTCAAGTATCTATATCCACATCACCAGTTCAAGAATAACATTCAATTAATCGCACATAGTTCTAAGGGACGGGAAAATATGACTCACGTTATGGGGGCAATACGGGGCTAGGGACTTCCCACATTTTCACAACAAACATACATATGGTCAAATAGGATTTTCTCATAAATCATTCCAACAAATACGTAAGCAAGATACTAGTCATAACAAACGGATTTCAGAAGAGTTTACATAATGTCTAACAAATACCTCTAGTCAAAAGAAGAACGGGGGCCAGAACAAGTTCCGGGCTCACCCTCAATAAGGAAGAATGTTCTGAAATGGCATAAAAGAAAGGTAATTAGCTCGTCCTCGTAAGACGGGACTCACCACAGTATACTCCAGGATTAGACTATTCATCAACCTGTTGATAATCAAAGTTCTCAGCCCTACATGGTAAAAATCATGTAGGCATAGAGTATGTGTTAGTACGTTTGAATGTACTAAGTATGCGGGTATGCAAATGCATATGACTTACCGAACCTGCATTTCGATGTTAGATGACAAGGGCACATAGTATAGAAGGATTCATATATTCAATGGATATATATACAAGATTCCATGAAATTCATGATGCATGAAATGCAACAATGCTCATATATATTAGGGATGGACTATAACCGACAAATCAAATCCATGCAAGCTATTACATGAATTAGTTCGATAAAGACCTCGCATCGATAGGAGAAGATTACTTGCCAAAGGTAATATACATCACACCTTATGGAACACACCATTTCGGTGGATAGTCACCTTTCTTACGGAACTCACCATTTCGGAAGGATTTTCAGAATGACATAGAACATATCATAATCATAAACAAATAACCATTCCTTACGACTTGGTCATTTCGGTAATGGCTAACGTTCTTATGTTGGCACATAGTTCAAGAAAAGGGAGAGGGACCTTGGGGATAGCCTTAACACCCCCAATCCATCGGTGCTAAGTCAATAACATCCCACTTGAATACTTATACATATACGTTCTTTCATGAGATACAATGTTCATTTCAAACTGTTCAATACACATTTAGGCTCAAATGCCAAATCATAGATCATAATCGTAATGCTCATGTAGGGAATAACTCATTCACATATACAGAATGGTGCAAGCACCCAAAATGCTCAAAGAGCTAGAATCATAGACATGTATATGATCACCTTTTTGTCATATCCAATATCTTATCAGAACATATCATAATCATTTCAGAAAACATAGTTGGGCACGTCATAATTTTCATATATCAGTGCTCATGAATGCAATGCAATGCATGATGTGAAGATAGCATGGGTAACATAGATTCAAGTTAAAATCAATACCATAATGTTAAATTAATAATTCATAATTAAATCAACATCTAAAACGTAATCTAGGTTACCCATGCATAAATCAACTTTCAAAAGGGGGCATACATGTTCATACTTTATAACTCAATATAAATCATTATACTAGTGATCAAAGTGAATTGAAATCATAGGTACAATACAACCCATACACTAATTATATTTAATAAAGTCAAATAATGAAATCTCATATTTGAAGTAAACTAAATTCATTAATAGGTTGAAAGATCTTTGGGTTTTTTTGATTGAAAGGGACCAAGAATCAATCCCACATACCTTATTGAGGAGCTGAATTTGAGGGATAAACTTAGCTTGAATTGGACTCCAATAGAACCCTAGCTTGAACCTTGAGAGGGGAGCTTGGATAGGTAAAAGGTCATAATTTATAATTAAAATAAATCAAAATTACACCAGCGCCATTAATGAAACAGACCAAATTTGGAGTTGTCAGGTCCAAACGGTCCACTACACGGTCCGTGAGACATCACACGGACCGTGAACAGTGGCCGTGATCCAATACTTAGAACTTCACAGAGGGAATTCACACAGAGCTAAGGGATACCACACAAACAACTACATGGTCCGTGTGACTCCACATGGGCCGTGACATCGACCGTGTGAAGGTACTTCAAATAATTTTTGCACGACAAAGTTACGAGATGGCACTTCCATACTTAGAATAATTTTACGTAATGAGTTACAAGGGTAGCCACACGGTCCGTGACACATCACACAGACCGTGTGAGTGGTCGTGTGCCCTCACTTGGCCAAAATTCCCTTCCTTCTCAAAGTTTTCCCCACCGTGAATTGGACCAAGTATCCCTTCACGGGAGGCCACCACACAGTCTGTGTGGCTTCACACAGTCCGTGTGGCCCCTCCGTGTCGTGATGCTTGGCAGTTCAATTGGGACAATTCCAAGAGATATGGGAAACACCACTTGAAAAATCCGGGTCCTTACATCATCTCCCCCTTGGAAATATTCGTTCCTGAATGTACAAGAACAAGGCTTGAAAGGCTTGACTTAGAGCATGAAACACCCAACATAAGATACAATGCATAGTTCATTATTTGAAAAACAACCACAAAGCCTTTAAACTCATATCGAAATCGTATTCAAGTCACTCAAAACATTATAAAAAAATCCTTTTTGTGCACATGTATGCATGGCATGTCATGAGACTCAAGAGGGCAAGAAATGGCACCATAAAAGAGAAGAATCCTAATACCTTAGGCTTGAGTATATTGGAAAAGATAAGGGTATCGCTTCACTATGTCCAGCTCTGCCTGCCTAGTAGCACTCTCCACATGTTGATTTCTCTAATGCACCTTCACCTAAGCCACGTCCTTGTTACGAAGCTGCTTTACTTGCCTATCCAAGATTTCCACCGGCACTTCCTCATAAGACAAATTTTCTTCAACCTCAATCCCTTCCAAGGGCACAATGGTGCTAGGATCACAAACTAGCTTCCTCAACATAGACACATGAAAGACCGGGTGAATGGAACTCAAATCCAGTGGCAACTCCAACTTATAAGCCACACCGCCAACTCGCTCAACAATCACATAAGGGCCAACATACCGGGGGCTTAGCTTTCCCTTCTTACCAAAACACATCACACCCTTCATAGGCGAAACCTTTACATATACCCAATCACCAATACAAAACTCAAGATCCTTCATCCTAACATTCGAATAAGACTTTTGATGGCTTTGGGCCGTTTTCAACTTTTCGCTAATCACCTTCACCTTACCCATGGCCTTCATCACTAAATCCAAACCAACTAGTGCCATCTTCCCCAACTCAAACCACCCCACCGGTGATCGACAACAACACTATACCAATGCTAGCATGGAAGATATTATTATAAGCAAACTCAATGAGTGGGAGATGGTCATCCGAATTGCCTTTAAACTCCAATACACAAGCCCTCAACATATCCTCCAAGGTTTGAATAGTCCTCTCCGCTTGGCCATTGGTTTGAGGATGAAAACCAGTGCTTAACTTAATCTTAGTCTCAAGTCCCTTCTGAAAAGACCTCCAAAAGTGGGAAGCGAATCGGGTACCATGATTCAATATAATGGGCATAGGAACCCCATGCAACCTCACCAACTCTTGGATATAAAACCTTGCGTAATCCTCGGCGCTGAAGGTAGTCTTGACCGGTAGGAAATGAGCTGACTTCATCATTCGATCCACGACGACCCAAATGGAATCAAATTGCCTTCGGGTCCAAGGCAACCCAACCACAAAATCCATGTTCATATTTTTCCCACTTCCATGTGGGAATCTCAATGTCTTGGGCCAAGCCACCAGGCCTTTGGTGCTCTACCTTCACCTGTTGACAACTCAGGCATTCAGATATGAACTTAGCGATGTCTTTCTTCATACCATGCCACCAATACACTTCTCAAATCTCGATACATTTTGGTAGACACTGAGTGAATAGAATAATGAGAGTTGTAAGCCTCACTCATAATCACCCTTTTAAGATCATCCACATCCGGAACATAAAGTCGATTTTGGTACCGGAGCACACCATCTCCCCCTTGGGAGAACACCTCGATCTCCCTTTTAGCAACCAACTTCTTCAATTCAAGTAACGATGGGTCTAAATCTTTCTTAGCCTTTACATCACTTACCACGGAAAGTTCTGCACTGCTTTGAACACGAATACCACTATCGCTCAAATCAACCAATTTGACACCCAACCTAGCTAACCGGTGAACATACCTTGCCAACTCCTTCCTTCCCCAACATGCACCACACTTTCCATAGATAACCTGTTGAGAGCATCGACCACAACATTAGCCTTGCCAGGATGATCCAGAACACTCATGTCGTAATCCTTTAAGGCGCCAACCACCTCCTTTGCCTTACATTGAGATCCCTCTGAGTGAATACATATTGCATACTCTTGTGATCGGTGAACACATCAACATGAACCCTATACAAGTAATGTCTCCAAATGTTCAAGGCAAAAAAAACTGCTGCCAATTCAAGGTTGTGCGTTGGGTAATTACGTTAATGCACCTTCAACTGCCTTGATGCATTCGCTATTACCTTACCATGTTGCATAAAGCACACAACCTAATCCAATCCGCGAGGCGTCATAATACACCGAGAATCCCTCTAAACCATTTGGTAAAGTCAAGACAGGAGCCGATGTAAGCCGATCCTTTAAAGTCTGAAAACTCCGCTCGCATTCGTTTGACCACACAAACTTAGCCTTCTTCCGGGACAGCTTAGTCAATGGAGATGCAATAGTTGAGAATCCTTCAACAAACCTCCTGTAACACCCGGCCAACCCAAGGAAACTGCGAATATCAGAAGGAGTCAACGGCCTGGGCCATTCTTCACGGCCTCGGTCTTTTTGGATCCACCTTGATCCCATCACCGGACACCACATGACCAAGGAAATTCACTTCACCAACCAAAATTCACATTTGCTAAAGATGGCATACAATTTCTTTTCTCTCAAAGTTTGAAGGACCATCCTCAAGTGATCCCCGTGCTCCTGCTAACTTCGGGAGTAAATGAGAATGTCATCAATGAAGACCACCACAAAACTGTCAAGGAAAGGCTTAAACACCTGATTCATTAGGTCCATAAACACTGTCGGAGCATTGGTTAGGCCAAACGACATCACCACAACTCAAAGTGCCCATACCTAGCCCGAAAAGCTGTTTTGGGAATGTCACATTCCCTAACTTTTAACTGATGATACCCGGAACGAAGATCAATCTTGGAGAAATAAGGAGCCCCTTGAAGCTAGTCAAACAAGTCATCAATCCTGGGCAACAGGTCCTTATTCTTAACGGTCACCTTATTCAGTTGTCTGTAATCAATACACATCCGAAAAGTTCCTTCCTTCTTTCGTACAAACAACACTGGAGCACCCCATGGTGATATACTAGGCCGAATGAAATCCTTCTCTAACAAATCCTTTAACTGCTCTTTTAATTGTTTCAACTCTACCAACGCCATACGATAAGGAGGAATAGAGATAAGCTGAGTATCCGCAAGAAGATCTATGCCAAAGTTTACCTCTCTTTCAGGAGGGATGCCTGGTAAGTCTTCGGGGAACACATCTTAAAACTTATTCACCACAGGGACCGACTCAAGGATAGGAAGTTCGGACTCCATATCCTTGGCCCTCACAATATGATAAATGCACCCCTTGGAAATCATTCTCCACGCCTTGAGGTAGGAAATAAATCGACCTTTAATAGAAGTCACCACCCTTCTATTCTAGAACAGGTTCATCGAGAGGTTGGAACTTGACCTTCCGGGTTCTACAATCTATAGAGGCATATGATGCATGCAACCAATCAATCCTAAGAATCACATCAAACTCTAACATCTCAAGTTCTACAAGATCACACAAAATATGTGCAACACAGAAATGGGGCAACCATGATAGGCTCTATGTGCAACAACAGATTCGCCCATGGGAGTATAAATTGAGAAAGGGTCCCTCAAAACCTTGGGACTCAAACAAAATTTAACAGCCAACAAAGGAGTCACAAAAGACAAATTTGCACCCAGATCAAGCAATACATAAGCATCAAAATCAAAGACTTTTAACATACCGGTCACAACATTCAGAGCTTCCTCAACATCCTGGCCGGCGTGGAGTGCATACAACCGATTGTTCCTTGGGGTAACACTTTGGGGAGCTCTTTGTTGGCCTTGCCCGTCGTGGGCCACCTGACCTTGGCCTCTACGGGCATTCCTAGGAAAATCAACAATCTTATGATCTTTATCACCACATCTGATGAAAACACCCAAATCTCTCCAGCAGACTCCTTTGTGGGGCTTCCCGCACTTGTCGCCCGTAGGATATCCCTGACCACCACCAACCGGTGCCTAGAAGGAGGCACTGATCATTAGCGACCCGAGTACCGGAACATTGGCGCTGTTGGAAGTGACCAAAACCACCACTTCGAGAACCAGGACATCCACCATCAAAATGGGTCCTCCTGGAATCATGAACCCTTCTCTCTTTGAGTTTCTCCCCTTTGATCTATTCAACATACACCATAGGTCTGGCAATATCCATATCCCATATAAGCATAGCAGTACGGCATTCCTTCACAAGTAAATCATAGATACCTGAAACAAACTTTGCATCCTTGCACGGGGATCAACCACCAGTGACAAAGCATACTTGGAAGGCTTCGTGAACTTGAGGGCATAGTCCCTCACACTTATGCTTCCTTGCTTGAGATTGATAAACTCAGTCATTTTCGCCTCTCTAAGCTCAAGTGGAAAGAAATGATCAAGGAAAGCAAATCTGAACTCCTCCCAATTGGCATCACCACCGCAAACTCTCTCCAACGACCATTGAGTATACCACACCTGAGCCACATCTTTCAGTAGATAGGCAGCCAATTCAACCTTCTCTTCAGAAGTGACACCCATGATGTTCAGTATTTTGGTAAGCTCATCAATGAACTCCCGAGCATCTTCATTGGTCTTTGACCCATGAAACTCTGGAGGACTCATCCGGGTGAAATCGTTCACTCTAGAAGCAGATGTGGGATTCCGTGGCAAGTTAGCCTACCTTGTCTGAGAAGTTACCACCTAAGCGAGCATGGAAAAGGTTGTGCGAAACTCACTGTTTGAGATGGGTTCCTCTATAGGCTCGTGGGGAGCCTGATCCTCATCAGCCGGAGCCGGCCTTGGTGGGAGGGGTCTTCCTCGAGGTATCTTCTGAAATGGATCAACAACACTGTCAAGGTAAGGGACCCAAATATACTATCCATAGAACGACATAAGACATGAAGAAGTGAGACAGTTCCTAAAATGTCTTCGTAGCCTCCCACTTATAGGCATGGTGCACTTCACACCCATGAATTGGACTCGACTCGACGCAACATGTTGGACTTCGAGGATCATTTATAAACCTAGTGCTCTGATACCATCTTTTCTCACGACCCAGGGTTAGGGCCTAGATGTGACACCGCGAATGGGAATCCGAGAGTCCCAAACAAGCCTCAAATATCTATATCCACATCATCGGTTCAAGAATAACGTTGAATTAATCGCATATAGTTCTAAGGGACGGGAGATAGGATTCACGCTATGGGTGCAATACGGGGCTAGAGACTTCCCATATTTCCACAACAAGCATATGTATGATCAAATAAGAGTTTCTCATAAATCATTCCAACAAATACATAAGCAAGATACTAGTCATAACAAATGGATTTCAGAAGCATTCACATAATGTACAACAAATGCTCTAGTCAAAAGAAGAACGGGGTCCAGGACAAGTTCCAAACTCACCCTCAATAAGGAAGAACATTCTAAAATAACATAAAATAAAGGTAGTTGGCTCATCCTCGGAAGATGGGACTCACCACAATATACTCCGGGATTGGACTATTCGTCAACTTATTGATAATCAAAGTTCTCATCTCCTACATGGTAAAAATCCAGTAGGCATAGCGTAAGCGTTAGTACATTTGAATGTATAAAGTATGTGGGCATGCAAATGCATCTGACTTACCCAATCGGCATTTCGATGTTAGATGACAAGGGCACATAGTATAGAAGGATTCATATATTCAATGGAAATATATACAAGATGCTATGAAATTCATGATATATGAAATGCAAAAATGCTCATATATTGGGGATGGACTATAATTGGCAAATCAAATCCATGCGAGCTATTACATGAATTAGTCCAATAAAGACCTCCCATCGTTAGGAGAAGATTACTTTCCAAAGGTAATCAACATCACATGTTACGGAACACACCATTATGGTGGATGGTCACCTTCCTTATGGAACTCAACATTTCAGAAGGATTTTCAAAATCATACAGAACATATCATAATCATAAACAAATAACCATTCCTTACGACCCAGTCATTTCGGTAATGGATAACGTTCTTATGTTGGCACATAGTTCAAGGAAAGGGAGAGGGCCCTTGGAGATAGCCCTAACACCCCCAATCAATCGGTGCTAAGTCAATAACATTCCACTTGAATACTTATACATATACGTGCTTTCATGAGATACAATGTTCATTTCAAACCATTCAATACACATTTAGGCTCAAATGCCAAATCATAGATCATAATCATAATGTTTATGCAGGGAATACCTCATTCACATATACAAAATGGTGCAAACACCCAGAATGCTCAAAGAGCCAGAATCATAGATATGTATGTGATCACCTTTTTGTCATAGCCAATATCTTATCAGAATCATATCATAATCATTTTAGTAAACATAATTGGGCTTAACCCACTTCATAATTTTCATATATCATTGCTCATGAATGCAATGCAATGCATGATGTGATGATAGCATGGGTAACATGGATTCAAGTTAAAATCAATACATAATGTTAAATTAAGCAAATCCATTATTAGATCAACATCTAAGATGTAATATAGGTCACCCATTCATAAATCAACTTTAAAAAGGGGACATGCATGTTTATATTTTATAACTCAATATAAATCATCATAATAGTGATCAAAGTGAATTCAAATCACAGGTACAATATAGCCCATACACTAATTAGATTTAATCAAATAATGAAATCTCATATTTGAAGTAAACTAAATTCATGAATAGGTTAAAAGATCTTTGGGTCTTGTTGGTTTAAAGAGACCAAGAATCAATCCCACATACCTTAATTGAGGAGCTGAATTTGAGGGATGACCTTAGCTTGAATTGGACTCCAATAGAACCCCGTCTTGAACCTTGAGAGGGGAGTGTAGAGAGGAATAGGGAGGTGATCTTATGAGGGGTATAAGGTTTTAGAAGAATGAATTAAGAGGGGAGGGGATATCAGCTGAATCAGGGGTTAGAATAGGCAAAAGGTCATAATTCATAATTAAAATAAACCAAAATTACACAAATGCCATTAATGAAACAGACCAAAATTTGAGCCATCAGGTCCACAGAGGCCACTACACAATCCGTGAGACATCATACGGACCGTGAACAGTGACCGTGATCCAATACTTAGAACTTCACAGAGGGAATTCACACGGAGCTAAGGGGTACCACACAGACGACTACACGGTCCGTGTGACTCCACATGGGCCATGACATCGATCATGTGAAGGTACTGTCACACCCCTATTTTTCCCCAGTACGGTGTTTTGAAAATGGAGTTTTTTCCAATTAAAATGATATTTTGAAAAGGGATTATTTTATTATTTAGAGTCGCCACTTGGAATTGAGTTTTGGTGTTCCAAGTCACCCTTTTTTCTTATCCCTAATCAAAAGGAAATAACTCTTTATTTTTGGTTTGGGAAACAAAGATCGGGTGAGGAATTTTGTTGGCCAAGAGGAAGGTGTTAGGCACCCCTCGAGTCTCGTGGTTCTAGCACGATCGCTTTATTGACTAGTTTATGGCTTAATTTAATTGTGAACATATTATATTTATAAGTTTTCATAAATGTCATTTACCCGCCTTCTTTAATCTATTTGAAACTCGTTCAAAACTATCTTATTTTATTAGTGTGGTATTTTAGTAGCAGCAGTTTCCAACCTTGCCACAAATTATTTATCACTTTGTAGTTTTCGAAAGAAAGTTTATTTAATAAAGTTTACAGTCACAAACAGTTGCCACACAGTCATAATAGACCCTTCAAGCTATAATAGATTCACCGATTGGTGTAGACACGTCAAATGGCTTGTTCAATAATTTAGGTGTTCTCTTAAGCTTCCCAAAAGCTAGAGGAGTGATATATGATAGTGTAGAACTAGGGTCAATTAATGCATACACATTATGTGAAAAGATGAACAATGTACATGTGACCACATCGGGTGAAGCTTCCAAATTTTGCTGACTTCCCAGAGCATAAGTGCGACTCTGGGCTCCGCTAGAGCTAGCTGCCCCTCTACCACCTTTACCATGATTTGTAGGTGCTTTCTGACCCCTACCTAATGGAGGAACTGATGATGATGTTGCAACTGTTGACCCAGTAGGTTGTGCTATATCACCCATACGTCTCCTCGGGTGATCTCTCATCATATGCCCTGGCACACCACACAAATAACAAACATTTGTCCCAACACGACATATACCTAAATGACTCCTCCCATATTGTTTGCAAGGATACCTAAGAGGTTTGCTGGCTTGCCGAATATCCTGTTATCTGTGCACCTTGGCCTTCACTTCTTTGACTAAACTGATTACTTCTAGACCCTTGAAATTATGGTGGAGCACTAGCTGTAGAGTAGGAGGATGATGGCCTAGGTGGTTTTTAAGAAAACCGAGGCCAAACTCACCTTGGGACAGTATTAACTGCCCTGTAGATCTGGCCCTCTTGGACTGCCCTCTTTCTAACTCATGTGTCCTTCTTCTTTGGCTTTGGTCCTCTACTTTTTGTGAAATGCTTGCATCCTCACTATATCAATGTCTTTATTCAAAGAAGCAATGGTACAGTCTCTGATCAGATATGAATCCAACCTATCCACATATCGATAAACTCTATTTTCCATAATAGGGACTACATTAATTAAGAGCATACCTGACCAGGGAATTAAATTGAAGGCAATACTCCCTCACACTCATATTCCCTTGGTGGAGATTTAGAAATTGATCTACACGAGCCTCTCGGATCTCTAATGGCAGGCAATGGTTAAGAAATGACTCTTTAAACTCCTTCCAGGTAGTTGGAGGTGCATCTATACCCTTAGATTGCTTCCAAGCTTCATACCATAATATAGCCACACCCTTCAATCTATATGTTGCTGGCTCCACAGCTTCTGTACCGCTTACGTGCATAACATCCAAAGTGCATTGGATCTGATCGATGAAGTCTTATGGATCTTCATTAGGATCTGACCCGGTAAAAGATGGAGGGTCCAAATTAAGAAAGTCGTGTATCCTCGTGCTAGCTACCCTATTCGCACAACCTGCACCTATAACTAGACCTTCTAGTCTTTGACCTTGGCCAACAACTATACGAGTCAATAGTTGAACTGCATTTCTCAGATCCTGCATGGTAGCATCGGTAGGAGGTTTTGGGGATTTTCACTACTTCTTGGTTCATCAGAAGCTGGAGGAGTCGGAGATGTTTGTGACAAAGACTCATCTTGGGCCTCATTTTGTTGTCTCACCCAAATGGGTACACCAACTACCACTTCTACTTCCCTCCCTTTGCCTTTACTTTTCCTTGTTTCTGGCATACTCGCTGGACAAAACAACTTAGAGGTTAGAAACAATCAACCTACAACACTTGGCTTTATGGCACGATTTAAAGAATGAAAAGAAAGTGACAACTCCTAAATGCCATGTAGCCTCCTACTTATGAATGTGGTGCACAACAGATCCATAAACAAAATTCTACATAGACACGACTTTGTAGACTCCCTAGGATGACCCACTTTGATACCACTTTAAAGGTGGTATCAGAGCTGACTCTCGACTAGTATGATGGTGTGTCAAACCTCGACGAGGATGCTGAGTCCCTATGGGGGGTAAGTGCAGGGATGGTGATACATAACGTCGAGCCCACTTAGGCAAATCCCACATCGAAAATGAGAGGGAGAGTTCTGGGCTATTTAAGTAAAGGATCGGACCTAATACTGTGAGGCGCGTTTTGGGGTAAACCCGAAGGGACAAATTCGTGATGGGGCATGGCCCAAGAGCATATAATACTTCACCGTATTGGGCCAGGTCATTATAGGAAGGAGATAGGAAATCTCAAGACACGTTCCATGGCACGATATGAATCATGAAAAAGTGAAACAATTCCTAAAAGGCCTTGTAGCCTCTTACCCATAGATGTGGCATGCTTCACGCCCATAAATAAGACTCTACTAGACGCAACATGTTGGACTCTGAGGACTATTTATAAACCTTATACCATATCTGTCACGACCCGAACCTAGGGTCTTAGAGTGATATGGCGAATGGGAACCCGAGAGTCCCCAAAAAAGCCTCAAAGTATCTATATTCACATCATCAGTTTGGAAACGTGTATAAATAGTAAACATATAGTTTTAACGGATGGGATAGTAGGGCTCACACTATGGAGATATCATAGGGAAGAGATTAACATGGATTCACATAGCACATAGAACATACGGACTAAGGGGCAGGTAAGTATGACTGATACACCCAAATTTACACTTAGAAGGAATAGTAAAGCGGTCGTTGATCAAGTATAGAACTCAACAAGAGTTGAGGTTGATCCCACAGGGAATGCGTGAGAATAAATCTATTAGCACCCTTTTTCAAGTGTAATTTCTATTCCCAAAATAAACATGCATAAAGTAAATGGGTTTTTTTGATGTTTGAAACTGAATTTCTAAAGCAACATAACTAACGCGTACAATGATTACTGCATTTTCGACAGTTGATGAGAGGCTAGGGTTGTGTTTCCCATGATGTCTAATACGATAGCCAGATTTTCATAGTAAACCCATTCATGATTACACATATAAGATCAAACAAGTTAGTTAACACCTAGTTCACCTCTCGGTCCTTTTTACATGTATTTTACTTATCACCTTCTGGTCTCAGAATGTGTACAATTTAACGCTTGTTCTGTATCTTAGAATACTCTCACCTTTCGATCTCAAGTACTTAGGCTAGGTTGAAAACCCTGAATTTAAGTTGTAGAATTCTTTTCCTAATCACGACATTCTTTTCGAGCATGTAACAAATACAAGCTTATCCTAACGCGTTGAATCTTTAAGGAATTACTTGAAGCGAAGAACACTACAATGTATACAATAATCAATTCCAAGGTTTACCCCCCCCCCCCCATGTTTGTTATCTTATTAACTTTTCGTGGTTCCCACAACCCTAGTTGTGGGTTTAGCCTAGAATAGTCAAAACAAATCGCCTACAACAATATAAAGGAATCATGATAAAGAACTTACTATTGATGGAGTAATGAATCCACGTGTTACAATCTTTAAAAAGATGTTTGAACTCCAAGAATTCAATGTGAATAAGTGCATAATAGTGTTCTCTTCATTCTCTCTATCTCCAGTCATCCAATCATAATGAAAACAGAATAAAACTAGTGTGTATATATATATATATATATATATATATATACACAAGGAAAAACCTAATCCAACTTAGAATAGGAAAATAGACGTTGGTATAGGTACGAGTCAATGTATGGACTATGAGGGCCTACATGGACAATGGTTCATGAGTCGTTAATCTGTTGCGTCCCCACGTGCATTGGCACGGTCCGTGTAGGGGTTCACAGACTGTGAAATGGTCCATGACCCTTGCCTTAGTGATTTCAAAGCAGCACTTTTGATCCTCTATCTTCACGGCCCATGTCACGGTCCGTGGTTAGTCGTATGGCCCGTGATGGGCCGTCTCTTTCCACTTGTATGATTTTTATTATTTCGATGGTGATTCTTTGACTTTTATCACTTTCACGATAAGGGACACGGTCAGTGTCAATTTCCACGGTCCGTGAAAGGGACCGTGAGAGCTGCCTTGGTTTTTTTGCTCTGTCCACTCTTTAACAGACTAAGTTTGGGGCTACGGTGCACCATACGGTTCTTCTGGTGTTACACTGGTCGTGTGGACGCCTGTGCTCCACCACTTAGCTCCATTCTTGACGTCTTTTCTTGGGCAAGTCCCACGTGGCCTATCACAGTCCGTGTAGTGTTGCACGACCCATGGGAGGCTCCGTATGGTGACCCTTGTGCCTTGTACTTCAATCATTTTCTTGGACTTTTCCCCTTACTCCATGCCTTCACCCTGTTCCTGAATATAATAAAAACACACATATCAAACTAACAAATTTGCTTGAGAATGCACAAAAGTCCTGCGTTTAAAGTGTTACAAGAGCCTTATTTACAGGACTCATCAACACCCTCAACTTAGAATGATTGCTTGTCCTCAAGAAATGACGACTAAACCAAATAAAGAATAAAGACAAGTGCCTCATCAGAATTATGGATAACCCTTTGATTTCAACACATATGCTCAGAAAACATGCTTAAAATGTGCTTACACCCCAGCCCAACTCACACAGATTAAGGAAACATTGTACATGTACAGTCAGCTCTCATAAGCTCGGGAACAAAGATGAACCAATCATATTAGCGACCAATAAATGCAAGGATGGTGCCCTCACTACAAAGAAGTCTCGCACATAATGTATCAATGTAAAACAGAGACTGGAATGGAGACACTCACTCTCTCAAGTGTTCTTCAGTAGACGTACAAGTTTCGACTATATGCTTGCCCTTATTTTCGCCACCTCAACTCTTAAACGACCTTTCTAGGATCACATTAGGACTTCTATGGCTTGAAATGTAGGCTCCGGCTAGGGTAGAGTATATTTAGGATCAAGTGACTTATTAGCCCCTCCAAGACACTACTTTAACTCAACCATCTTCTCTCGACTTTCAGCTCCTATTGCCCCTATTTTCCACTTTCTTTGCCATTGGGAGTAATTTCTGTGTTCACTTATTCTTTTCCTTGCTCTTCTTTTTTTTTCTTGTGTCACACCCCCAGTTTTCCTTCTCTCTTATCATTTAGCTCTTTTCCTCACTTATTTTTCTGCTTCTCCTACAGTAGTCACCCTCAACTTAGGCTTTTGGCATAGGCTGAGGTGCACAATGTCTTTTTGAAAGGATCAGGGCTAGTATAACCCACCCTCAACTTAGGCCTTTAGCCTAGGCTGAAGTTCACAATGTCCTCCAGGGCCAAAGTAAAAATCCACAGACAAATAGGGGAGGTAAGTTGGGGATTACAAAGAAAAGGTCCATTTAGGCTCAACTTTTGGGTTCGAAAAGGGCAATTTCATTTGGTTAATAGACTTTTAGGCTAAGTGACTAGTCAACAAAAATGGTCTAAGATCACATCCTAATACAGTCATTCCATTGTTTTGGTGGGACTAACCAGGCAAGTTCTAGCTTACGAGCGCATCGACTAGATTAAGCAAATATGCTCACGCACACATGGCACATCTCCTACACTAATTAGCACTAACCAACATAGTCATGCTTCATTTATCAAGATGACAACCATACAATGCATACCATGCTTTCCAGCAATCATACCAGTTAGTCAGGATGGGATGCATGCATATACAAGCTTTTGGCCACATTTGCACTTCAAAGCATTTTTCACAGAGAGATCAAAACATGGTTAACCTAGACTTCTATAAGCACTTGTATCTACACAAAATATCACATCTTAAACATCTTCGTTCTACTAGATAATACACTTGAGAGAAAAGAAATCTGGCAAGAAAAACTCTCAAGTGGTAGGAGTCCCCACCCCCTCCAAAAAGACGATGTAGTTCCCTCACTGCATTATAGCTAAAAATAAAGAAAAGCACGGGGATAGAGCATACCTGGGATTATCCTGGATTATGAATGATGTTCGACCAGGTTTACTCAGCTCTATTACGTATGCGTTTGTTGCTCGAAAGGTTTGGCTTGATTTCAAAGAGAGATTTGAGAGTGGTAATGGCTCTAGAATTTTTCATCTACACAGAGAGATTCATACATATGTTCAAGGAACAATGGTTATGACTTATTACTTTTCTAGATTAAGAGAACTCTGGGATGAGTATGATGCTCTCATGCCTTGTCCTGGTTGTCCTTGTCCTGAATCAAAGAAGTTTAGTGAACATTGCGAGAATCAAAGGTTGTTGCAGTTTCTAATGGGTTTAAATAAGTCTTATTCACAACCTAGGAGTCAAATTCTAATGATGACCCCTACTCCTTCACTGAATAAGGCATATGCATTACTTGTTGACCAAGAGAGTCAAAGGAACCTTGCGTCCACCTCAAAACCAAATTCTATAAAAGAAATGGCTATGTATAGTCATAAAAGTTCTAATCACAATCATGGAATAAGCTCATACAGATGGAATTTAGGTAGTGGATCTAGTGGAAATTATGGTAGTGGTGCAAGAGCATCTGAAGAAAAAAGCAAAGTCAAGAAGTCACACTTACAGTGTGAGCATTGTGGATGCAAAGGTCACTCAAAGGTTCAGTGCTATAAAATAGTTGGTTATCCTGCAGACATTAAATCAAAGAGGAAACCTACTAGTTCAGGAATGTATGCACATCAGGCTAAACTTACAGAAAACACCAAGCTGGAACTCTCTGGAAGCAACAACAAAGGGAAGTCAATCTATCAATCTAACAAACCTTCATATCCTGGAGCCTTCTTTACTAAGGATCAGCATTAGCAAATTCTACAGCTTTTGTCCAAGGCAAGTGGAGAAGTGGTGAACAAGGTAGATTCCTCAGCCAACTTAGCAACAGCTAATGCAGATCCTAGAGCCCTTCTATGTATGTATGGTGGTAATGAAAGGATTATAGATAGTAGAGCCACACACCATATCATATCAATACTTGATTCACTAAATAGAGCTAAGGAAGTGTCTGATTATGCAAGAAATCAGGTACAATTACCAAATGGGAAATTTGTTGGAATCTCACATGTTGTTAGCGCTAATTTCCTGACAAATACACTATCTCAAATGTATTATGTCTACCTGATTTTAAGGTCAATCCACCGTCAATATCAAAGATCACTAAGGAACTACAACGCATGGTAGGATTCTTCCCTAATTTCTGTGTTTTCTAGGATCCCTACACTGGTGAGGTGAAATAGATTGGTAAGGAAGAACAAAAACTTTATGTACTAAAGGAAGGGCCAATTCAAGCTCCAAAATAGCTGGTTATTATATGTAGTGATCAACATGTTAGTCCTGTTCTGTTTCTAGTACTAGTTTTGTTGACATTTGGCACGAAAGACTAGGCTATGCTCCTGTAGATATAATAAAAAGCATGACTGTCTTAGTCACTTGAGAAGTCAAGATCATACCCATTGCCCTGTCTATCCTCTAGCAAAACAATCCAAGCTACCTTTTCCTGTTAGTACTCATAAATCCAGAGCAACTTTAGACTTGCTACATTGTGATGTCTGGGGTCCTTACAAAGTACCTACTTATAATGGGAAAAGATAATTTGTTACCATTGTTGATGATTTTCGTAGATATACTTGGGTATTTCTAATTGCTTCAAAGGCTGATACTTTAGAAGTGCTTAAAAGATTTTTTACTCAAGTTTAGAATGTATTTTCAACCAAAATTATGATCCTAAGAACTGATAATGGATGTGAGTTCTTTAGCCATGCATCTCAAAATCTATTAAGTGATCTTGGTGTTGTCCATCAGAGTACATATGTATACACACCTCAGCAAAATGGTGTTGCTGAAAGGAAACACAGAATCATCCTAGATATGGCAAGGTCTATCAGGTTTCAAGCTTCTATTCCACTCAAGTTCTGGGATGAATGTGTTTGTGCTGTAGTTCACATTATAAACAGATTACCCTCTAGAGTTCTTGCTTTTATATCTCATTATGAGAAGCTTTATATACACCCTCCATCCTTGTATCATCTTAGAGTCTTTGGGTGCTTATGCTAAGCATCTTATCCTATAGTCTTGGACAAATTTGCACCTTGAGCCATCCCTGCAGTGCTTAAAGGCTATGCTTCTACACAAAAAGGATACATACTTTATGTTATTCATGTAAAATCTTTCCTTATAAGTAGATATGTGGTATTCCAGGAAAATATATATCCCATCGAAACCATGCAAACAGCTCCCAATCCTATATTTTCAGTACTTGGAGTTAAATTAGTCCTCTCCAAATACCTCATCCTTACAAAGTTCAGTTGAATCAACTTCAATTCCTATACCCAATCCTCCTATTACATCTAAAACTTCAACTCCTACTTCTAACAATACTACAACACCATCAACTCCACCAAATGAACCATCCTTGCCTGAACCTACTATTTGTGTACCTTTTAAAAGATCTAGTAGGCATAGTAGACCACCTTTATGGTTACAAGACTTTGTAACTAAACCCTCAACCAGTACCTGCACCTATTCCTTCAACAACCAAGTCACTTGTTCACACCTATCATCTCCCTATCAAGGGACCTTACAAGCATACTCAGTTCTATTTGAACCAATGTCGTTTGAGGAGGCTGTTGTTGATCCTTCCTGGGTCAAAGCTATGCAACAAGAGATTGCTGCTCTAGAAGATAACAAGACTTGGAGTATATTTGACTTACATCCTGATAAGAAGCCAATTGGATGCAAGTGGGTGTATAAGATCAAGTTCTCGGCCTCATGTGAAGTAGAAAGGTTCAAAATCAGACTAGTAGCCAAAGGTTTCAATCAAAAGAAGGGACTTGACTATGGTAAAACATCTAGTCCTATGGCAAAGATGGTTACTGTTAGATCTATGGTGGCTCTTGCTGCCTCTAGAGGGTGGTACATTTATCAGATAGATGTCCATAATGCTTTTCTTAATGGTGATATATTTTAGGAAGTTTACATGGAAATTCCTCCTGGTTTTGCCAGACAGGGGGAGACTGCTAAGGTCTGCAAACTACACAAGTCCTTGTATGGACTTAACAAGAACCAAGGCAATGGAACTTGAAGCTAACTGAGGCATAAGTGCAGATGGGGTTCAAACAAAGCCAATATGACTACTCTCTTTTAACAAAACTTGTTGGCCATGATACTATAGCAGTTCTAGTCTATGTAGATGACTTGCTTATAACAGGTAGCAATCATCACATCCTACACAACACAAGACAGGAGATTAAAATGAAGTTCAAAATGAAGGACTTAGGGAAGCTAAACTTCTTTCTGGGAATTGAGTTCTCAAGGTATAGAAAGGGGACTCTAATGTCACAAAGGAAGTATGCACCACAGTTGATCTCAGAATCTGGTCTAGGGGGAGCAAAGCCCGCCAGCACACCACTAGAAAAGAATAAAAATCTCATATTAGTCCAATATGACAAGTGCATTATTGTATCAAGAGATGAAAATAATATTGTTCTATCAAATCCTATAAGCTATCAAGACTAGTAGGTAGGCTCTTGTATCTCGCCATGACAAGGCTTGATCTATCCTTTCCTGTTCAAGTCCTAAGTCAGTTCATGCATTGTTCTAAGAAATCACATCTGGAGGTAGCATTAAAGGTAGTTAGATACATGAAAGAGGCTCCTGGTTTGGGGTTGTTCATGCCAGCAAAATGCACCTCTCAACTTACAAGCTATTGTGATTCTGATTGGGGAGCATGTCTAGAGACTAAAAGATCTATAACAGGATATCTAGTGAAGTTTGGAGAAGGACTTATATCCTGGAAATCAAAGAAACAAGAAACAGTCTCAAGACGTTCAGTTGAGGCAGAGTTTAGAAGCATGGCTACATGTGTTGCTGAGATAGCTTGGCTTATAGGACTCTTCAAGGAACTAGGAGTTAAAGTTGATCTACTCGTAAACATGATTTGTGATAGTAAGGTTGCCATTCAACTAGCAGTCAATCCAATCTTCCATGATAGAATTAAGCACATAGATATTGATTGTCATTTTGTTAGAGAAAGGATTTGCCAAGGAGTGCTAAAGACTAAGCATGTCAATGCCAAGAATCAGCTAGTTGATCTATTGACCAAGGGCCTCGGAAAAGTGCAACACTTAACACTACTTAACAAGCTTGGAATGAAGAACGAATTTCAGCCATAAGCTTGAGGGGGAGTAATGATGAGTAGAGTTAGTTACAAGCTATATGATGTGATTAACAAACTAATGATGAGTTAGTTAGAGAGTGGTGAGATGTCACAAGTTAGTTATGATTAGTTGTTAGAAGAAGAGCGTGCACATGTATAAATAGATGTGCTTGGTTCACTATAGTAACTAACACACAAATGTAACTAACTTCAATCTAGAAGCTTCTTCTTCCTCTTCATTTTTCTCCCTGATCTTACTTGTTTTTCAATCTCCATTAGTGGAGTTAACAATAGCCATGTCCTATTGGAACCTAGGACAGTTCTAGACAGGAGAATGGTTCAGAGGCATGGGGAAGTTGTTACTCAACCTCTGATCATTTGGATTGCCTTAATTTTAGGTGTTTTTTAGTCAAAAATAATTTTTAAGCGCTTATATAGTGTGTTTGAGGTGTTTGGATAAAAGGAAAGAAAGGTTAGTGTGTTTGAGGTATTGGATAAGAGAGGAAGCCAAAATAATAAACTAAATTAAAAATCATATTTCTCTTGAGGAAAGAAAGGTTAGTGAACAGATAAAAGTAATAGAAGAGAGGAAATGGAAGAAGAAGAATGCTTCTGCAATACTCAAAAATGTTAACTACCAATTACAGAATTGGGGTTGGGTATTTATAGAGAGTAGTTAGTTAACTAAACTCGGTAGTTAGTTAACCATACTCAGCTAACTGTAGTCAACTATACAACTAATTAATCAAACTACTAACTAACTAACTAACTCAGATTACTAACTAATTAACAGCTTTATTAACTGACTAACAACTACTAATACACTGCTATTCTGTAGTAGTACATCAGTGTTATTCTCAATACTCCCCCTCAAGCTAGATGTACTGAAAATATTCAGAACACCTAGCTTGGCCATCAAAAAATCATGTTGTGATCTTCCCAGTGCCTTGGTCAGCAAATCAGCCTGTTGTTCCTTTGTATTTACATAGCTGGTTCTGATAAGTCCTTGTTGCATTCTCTCCCGGATGAAATGGCAATCAATCTCGATATGTTTGGTTCTTTCATGGAAGACTGGGTTTGCTGCAATTTGAATTGCAGCTTTGCTGTCGCATAGTATGTCTGTAGGTTCATTCAGCTCTATCTTCAACTCCTTAAACAAGTTTTTCACCCACACTACTTCAGCTGTCAATGTGGCAAGACTTCTATATTCTGCCTCTGCAGAGCTTCTTGATACAGTGTGTTGTTTCTTGGACTTCTAAGCTATCAAGGATTTCCCATACTTCAACAAGTATCCAGTAACAGATCTCCTGGTGTTTGGACATGCTGCCCAATCAGCATCACAGTACCCTGTAAGCTGTGCTTGCTTCTCAGAACTCATAAGTAATCCTAAACTTGGTGCTGACTTGATGTATCTTACTATTCTTAGTGTTGCATTCCAATGAGAAGTTGTTGGCTTTTGCATGAACTGGCTTAGGCATTGGACTGCAAAGCTTTGCATTCCATTGTCTGGATGCTTGCTTAAGTCTATAAAGTGACCAAACATAGCCTTTTCAGTCAGCTTTGCATTCCATTGTCTGGATGCTTGCTTAAGTCTATAAAGTGACTTAACAAGCCTACATACCTGATTTTCCCCCTTACTTATAAACCCTTTAGGTAGTTCCATGTACACCTCTTCAAATAGATCACCCTGCAAGAAGGCATTAAAAACATCCATCTGATAAATGACCCAATTTTCAGCTGCTGCTATTGCAACCACAGACCTAACAGTAACCATTTTAACTACTGGAGAAAAAGTCTCTTGGTAATCAACTCCCTCTGTCTGACTGTATCCCTTAGCCACCAATCTTGCTTTGAATCTATCAACCTCTCCATTGCCTTGTATTTTATCTTGTATACCCATCTGCATTCTATGGCCCTTTTGTTTGGTGGCAACCTCACAATGTTCCATGTACCATTGGCCTCAAGTGCATTGATTTCCTGTTGCATTGCTTCTATCCATCTTGGATCTCTGGTAGCTTCTTCATAATTCTTTGGCTCTGTTTCTGATGAGATATTGCTCAAATATGCTTGATAATTGGAGGATAATTGATCATAGGCCACATGGTTGGCCAAGGAGTATGGATGTGGACCTTTGGTCATAGTGGTCACATAATCTTTCATCCAAATGGGTGGTCTGGAAAGTCTGTTAGATGTTCTTTGGCCTGTGTTGTTGATAATATTAGAATTTCCCCTAAGATCAGGTGCTTTTGTGCTGCTATTTTCTGTAATACCATCATTACCTTGAGAATATGCCTCAATTGGTTCCAAAGTTGGGTGTGTATTATCATCTGGATGATTCTGATCCCTGTTAGCTATAGCTACAGTACCTGTCTTATCATCATATTCTGTTAGTGGCTGATCTACAAAGATAGGTTCATGCTCATCTTTCATCATTTTTTAAATGGAAAAACAGTCTCCTTGAAGATAACATCTCTGCTCACTGTAAATTTCCTATGCTTGATACTATACAGAAGGTATCCCTTTTGACTTGCTGGGTAGCCCATCATGACACATGCATCTGCTCTAGCTGAAAATTTGTCATTCTTGACCAGATTGGTTGCATAACACAAGCATCCAATAATCCTCAGGTGTTCAAGCCGTGGTTTTGTCTTGTGGAAGGCCTCATAAGGTGATTGACCTCTTAGTACCTCAGTAGGCATTCTGTTAATTAAATACACAGCACCTATAACACATTCTCCCCAGAACTTAATTGGAAGTGCACCTTGAAATGTAATAGCTCTTGCAACCTCTAGTATATGTCTGTGCTTTCTCTCAGCTACCTCATTTTGTTGCGGAGTATGTGGACAACTACTTTCATGAATGATTCCTAATGACCTGAACATTGTATTGCACTCTTTATTAAAGAACTCAGTCCCATTATCAGATCTTACTTTCTTGACTTGTCTGTTGAATTGATTTTTGACTAGAGCTAAAAAAGACTTCAATGCTTCAAAAAACATCACTTTTAAATTTCAACAGAAACAGCCATGTCATCCTTGAGTTATCATCCACAATGGTCAGAAAAAATCTAAAACCATGAAGAGTGGGAATCCTGTAAGGACCCTAAACATCAAGATGAATTAGATCAAAAATGTCAATACTTCTAGACATACTAACAGCAAATGAAAGCCTAGTCTGTTTAGCTAATGGACAGATTGAGCAATCATCACATATTTTTGTACTTCCCTCCTTATTGATTAGTGACAAATTCTTCAATATCTTCACAGAAGGGTGACCCATCCTGATATGCCACAACATATTTCTTGCATCTTCAACTTCAGTCCTTGCTACTAATGCTTTGCCAGTCTTTATTGCAGTCTTTATTGTAGAATAGTTGCTAGGAAAGTAATACAACCCATCTCTCTCTTTACCAATCCCTTTCACCTCTCCATTGAAGAGGTCCTGAAAAACGCAAAATTCAGGGAAGAATCTAACAGAGCATTTCAGTTATCTGGTCAATTGTGATACTGAAAGTAAATCATGCTTAAAATCAGGTATCACCAACACATTTTCTAGTGTCCCACAGCCTGGTACCATACAACTTCCTGAGTGTGTAACTAATGTAGTCTGTCCAGTGGGTAAGAAGACCTTTTTTCCTATGTTTTTATGAGTAACATTATCCAATATGTCTATCTTAGATGTCATATGTGATGTTGCACCAGAATCAATAATCCAATTCTCTACATGATTATTATTGACATTACCTGCCATGTTAACAGCTTCAACATTCTTTTCTTCTTCATTCAATAGCTTCAGTATCCTCTGATATTGGTCTGAAGTATAATTCTTTTGCATAGCAAGTTCCTTTATATTTGAGCAAACAGCATTGATACCAGAATTTTGCTCCTCAGCAGTAGTGTACCCAAAAAAATCTTCCTTTTCATCCTTCTCAATTTGCACATTGTTTGCAACTCCTTTGCCTCTGTTAGAATTGAAACTTCTACTTGAGTTTGTGCCTCCTTGATCTGCTTTCCTCTTGAATTTCCAGTCATCTGGATATCCAACCAATTTATAGCATATATTTTTAGTATGCCCATGCATCTTGCAGTGATCACAGAGTAAGTTCCAATTGACCTTCTTTCGACCATTAACACTACCAACACTGTAATTTCCCTTCTCATAATTCATGTGTGCACCTTGATTTCTCATGTTTCCCTTTGCTGCATATAGTGCTGTAGTTTCAACCATATCCCCAGTTGTGTGTAACCCCGAAGTCACTCTTTGACTCTCATCTGCCATGATCATAGCATAGGCTTTACCGACACTTGGAAAAGGATTCATCATCAGAATTTGACTACGCGCATGGCCATAAACCTCATTCAATCCCATCAAAAAAGCAAACAATCGCAGACATTGTAGATGATCCACATATGTTCTAGATCTATCACAGTTGCACAATGGAGGTGGTACAAGTGCATCAAACTCATCCCGCATCAGTCTTAATTTTGTGAAATAAGCTGAGACTGTCGAATTACCTTAATGAATGGTGCAAATCTCTCTGTGAAGCTGGTAAATCCTAGACCCATCAACCTTGTCGAATCTCTCTTTCAGATCTGTCCAAACCATAGCAGCATCTGAAGCATACACAATACCGCTCAATAACTCCTTCGATACCGTATTCATAATCTAAGCCAAGACAAATGCATTGCATTTTTTCCAATGTTCTTCCAATTCCGGTGCATAATCGCTCTTCCGACATGTTCCTAGCACAAAACCAAGTTTACTCTTTGCCCTGAGGTTAATCATCATCGATCTGCTCCATAGTGAATAATTTTCGGTCCCTGTCAGTTGTATGGTAGTTAGGACACTTCCTGGAGTGTCCGACGGGTGAAGGTAAAGAGGATGGTTCCTCTTAGTCTCTATCACCTCCAATGTCTCCATTGTCGAAGCTGCGGCTCCATCAATTTCTTCTTTCCAGCTAACGATTTGCAGGATCTTCGAGTCAAAGAATCATTGACTTAAAGCTCTGATACCATGAACAGATAAAGGTAATAGAAGAGAGGAAATGGAAGAAGAAGAATGCTTCTGCAATACTCAAAAATGTTAACTACCAATTACAGAATTGGGGTTGGGTATTTATAGAGAGTAGTTAGTTAACTAAACCCGGTAGTTAGTTAACCATACTCAGCTAACTGTAGTCAACTATACAACTAATTAATCATACTACTAACTAACTAACTAACTCAGATTACTAACTAATTAACAGCTTTATTAACTGACTAACAACTACTAATACACTGCTATTCTGTAGTAGATACATCAGTGTTATTCTCGATAGTTAGTGTATTTGAGGTGTTTGGACAAGAGAGGAAGCTAAAATAATAAAAATAAATCAAAAGTCATAATTTCTCTTGAACTGAACCCTTGACCCCAATGGTTAAAATGTGGAAACCTCGGATGTGATCTTAAAAGTACAACTTTCCAGCTCAAGGAATCAAGGTAGTTGTTAAAAGATAGTTGGGCTCTTAAACTGAAGTCACGTGACCATTAAAGCTGACAGGTTTTTTTAGGAGTTTAGTTATAAGTAACTTCCAAATATTTTTCATTCTTTCCATAAGTAGATAGATCTCCTTCCTTTGTACGGCACCTGTAAGAAAGATCAATAAGATTCTTGATTCCATTTGTGTCTAGAGAAAGCTGTTCATGGGCAATTCCAGCTATTTGCTTTCTAGGAAGCTCGTTTGATTTCCATTTTTGTTAAACTTGTACCATTAAACCCCATTCCAGATATTCACTTTTACTAGAAATTAAGTGTTCAAGCCAAAAATTATTGTCTATAAAGTCCTCTTTATTTCGTAAAAAAAGGCCAATTGGCCGAAACTTTTTTTTTTTTTAAATATTGTCTTTACAGAAATCCAGCAGATAAATAATAATAAATTCTAAGTTTCATGTTTTACGCAACGGAAATAACCTATTATAACAACCAACAATGTGAAATAAGGCACTAGGCCACTCTATTTTTATCCCAGCAAAGGAATAAGAGGACCGAATAGCACTTATGCTGTAATTATATTGACACAAGCTGCACAGTTCCATACATATATATATGTATAACATATGAATCCTTGATCGGGGCATTTCAACCTGTGTATTTCAAAGAATACTCAAGAGTGTTATGTTTCTCTCCTAATCCTTCTGATCTGCCTTTTCTCCATTATCATCCTGCGGCAGCAAAACACAGCCTAGCTGGTGAATCATGTGTGAGGGAGAGATGAAATATATATACCTCAATGTGTAACAGCTTTAGGGAACACTGACATACCTCAATGTAGCTTTTGAGATCAGAAGAACTTTCGATGTGCCCTTCATTCAGATATGCCTGAGCACTATCTTCAATGTTGTCCAACCTGAAATGATTTCCTATCAGCAATTCAGTGTCTCAACTATATATAGCCATTTTGCTTTCTGTCATAAACCATCCTATTATATATTCAATTAGATATGACTTCTCAATTCGTTCATGTTGACTTGTAATGTGGACAACGCTTGTCAAGCTGTAAGAACAAAGTAATTCAACTTAAAGACTGATAATCAGGAGTCAAAATGCAGGATGTATTTCAACATCACAATCAACAGAACTGAAAGAAAAAGACTCTTCAGGATAACAGTATTACCTGTAGATGTAGTTTACCATTATGCCTCCACTTTGAGTAAGGCCCTTTTGTGACCGATCAGCCATCCAGTTTAGCCTTCCGATCATCTAAAATTGATGTTTTCAAGTTATAAAACTGGGGAATATTGACAATATATGCAGCGGGGCTTGCTGTGCTTTTCTCATTCCATGCACAACAGGAAAAATAAATGCTCTCACGTCTCATGGATTAACAGTAACACCTACTTTAAATACCAGGATGATAATCCAAACATAAATAGGAAAAGTAAAGTAGAAAATAATTTAAGCTAAAATGTGTACACAAGCTTCTACAGATGAAGAGAATATATCTTAACAAAGCATTTGAACGAAAGAAAAGTCTGTTTGCATAAATTGGAGTACCTTTGTCCACTAGCTAATTCCTGACACTAACTTGCAAAAGCATCTGGTTATCAGCAATTGTTATGACGTTATACTTTCCACGTAAATGCATCTATAGTTGTATCGAATAATCTGATGCCCTTTAGATATTTCTCTTGTCATAATTGGGTTGCATTGTTTCAGGTCTTATGCTTTGGTTAAACATCTCAAGATTACTTGCACCCAAATGTTGATGTTTTCATCTATTACAGCTTGAACTAGGTAGAGCAGACGCTAAAAGGAGTCTCGGCATTAGTGCAGTTCATTCAGTTTACCTCCTGAAAGTCCCAAGCATACACATTCTTTTAAATGGAAAATATTTCCTAACAGATTCTTGGAATCTTGGAAAGGCTGAATGTCCAGGACGTGTTTGAAATTCAGACGGCATCTAGATATTAGTCTTCTATCCTAGTACATAATCAGAGAGAGATACCCTGATATCTGTCTTAACCAAAATCATGTGAAAAAGTTATGGACCTTTCTCACCAGTAGTTTGGAAAGGGATAAGAACTCCATTTGAATTATAGCATACGTAGTTGTCAAAAATATTTTCCTTTTCTTTTGATGATCGAGAAACCCATCTAGGGCCAACCCTTAGGACAAACCTCAGCCTTCGGAACTTAGAGATGACGGACCCATTCCTCTATACTTCTCCACTTTAATATCCGAGGCTTAGTTCGCATGGCGCAGGGTTCGAACCTATGACCTAAGTCACAAGTCCCCCATCCTTTGTCGAAAGTCTTTTCTCTTGTTGGCTCTTAAACTAAAAAAAAAGTGGATTTGTTGTTGTTGATGCATGTAACTAAATTTTATTCACTGAAATTAAAACAAAGTAGTAACTGAATCTGCAGAATGTGAATAGCTCGACATACTGCTCCATTTTGTAGGTGGAAATTCGCAACCGAATCTAGAGCTTTTCCTCTCTTTTTTTCTTTCATAAGGTACCTGTTGCAAGCAAACAAACAACAATATAGAAACTCAATGTATGCCATTATCTCAATACTGTAAACTTTCACGTGATTGAAAAGCATGTAACTTCAGTATCTAAGTTGTACAGCCATAAATGCAATAACAGGCACTAGTACATAGAGGCTTTCTAATGCTTCAGGTATTTAGCTTTACACACCTGGCACAAAGTCGCATCATAGGGGTTCTCAACGCAGATACTAGATTAGGTGAATTGGTCCATTCGTGGTTCTTTGATGTGAATACGTTCCACATTAATTCAATACCACTGCTTCCCAAATCAGAACCTCTGCAAGAAAAGAGAGATAATTAGGACATATACAACAATATTCTCAGGGAACAAAAATCACAAATGTGTTTAGCATTGAAGAGGATTCGCTAATTTTTATAATGAAATCTCTCTAAATGTGAAGTTATTTGTTTCATATTTGTTCTCTTTCTGAAGAAAAACATGCAATAGTAATGCATTCCACTTAATTTTATGAAGGAATTATCCTAGAACAGACTTTGCATGGTTCAAACAATTGACCATCCTTCACCATGCTGCAGGAAAAAGGGTAGAACACATCCCGAAAATCGAAGTGAAAGTTTACTAAAGAAAAGAGTGACAAACCCCATGCCATTGGTTCCCAAAATGAAAATAATATAACCTCTCTATATTCTCAAGCCAGACAATGCCATAAATACACGCTTACGCTGATACATCCATAAGAGCCTTTTCTTCTTCTGGTCTAAGCAAAATTTCTTTGAAGGCAGAACCAGTCATCTCTGATGAAGCCAACTTTGATAATATCCATTGCCTATAACCAGGGATAGGACTAAGAGTAGCAAATACCTGCAGAGCAGTTCTGTATATTAATTTCACAGGAAACCTTGCATGTGAGTAAACAGGTGGCGAGACCATGGTAGCATGTCATATGGTTCAAGAAAGGATTAAATGTTTAATTATGAAACCTGAAAACACCATAGAATTTACCCAGATCAATTTAACATTTAAAGTTGTTTACTGAAGTGCTGTGGAAGTTGAGGGCTGGGTCTTGTTCAAGTAGGACAAGTTAAACACTGTCACAGAAAATTATTTATATACACTAAATTAGTAATTCCACTAAAATTGAGTTCTCCTCGGAAAGATTTGGAACTTGCATCTCAAGGAAAGAGTGTACAAGTACTTTAAAGAGTTTTACAAACGCATCCACTTCTCAACATGTTAACTCCAAGTCACAGAGGAAGTTTATATATTAGTTGCTCAAAAACCTGCATTAGATGAAATGCCGTAACTTACGCTGATATTGGGCATATCTTTTTTCACCACATCAACCACACGTTTGATTAGAAACTTCCCCAGATTGACTCCTGATAAACCAGGCTGCATGTTGAAAAGAATGAAGTACTCTCTTAGAAAGGGACATCATCAGAACAATAGAATATGAGGAAGAAGAAAATAGAAAAAGTTGCATGCCAATACTCAGAGCCTATTTTTATTTTATGTGCTTTTAAGCCAAAATAGCTTTTAAACACTTTTTGTAGTGTTTGGGTAAGATTTAAAAAGATGTTTTAAGCTAAAATAACAAAAATACGTCAAAAGTCATAAGTTAGGATTCTTAACTTATGGCTTATGCTTACAAACCATATAAGCCTAGGAGCGGATCTAGAGGGTAGCAACTTGGCAAAAAATCACGCTGTATATATATATGTATGTATGTATATATGCACGTGTATAAAAATCACACTGTATATGTATATTATATATATGTATGTATGTATATATACACATATTGAACCTTCTAAACACAAGATTAGAGAGTGGCTTAGTGATTGAGGGGGTTCTAAATTCATCTTGATGTTCCAAATTCAAATCTCAAGCACTACATTTTATTTTTGGAACCCCATTAGTGAAAATCCTAGATCCGCCATTGATAAGTAATAAACCCATCCAAACAAGCTCTAAATCAATTTAACTCATTGTTGCTTTTTCTCTGCAATCAAATAATGCATAAAAACTCAAACTACCAAAACTAGATTGAACTCAATGTTTTCTTAGTCAAGAGTGAAATGAACAACGGATCCTATTCTTAAGATTTCAGTCAGATGTCTGCAGAAACTGTATATAACAGTTGAAAGTAGAATTCCTGTGGAGCACCTCCTTTTCCTCCTCGGTGAGCATCATTGATTTTATTATGGTGCTTAAAGAAAAAGACAATTTCTTACTCGGACTAGTATTAACTGATGATAAATGTTACCCTTCAATTTAGGAGTCTGTTATTAGTCCTCCTATATTTCAGCTACCTGATGATATATGGAGTTAGTCATCTTTACTATTTAGGACTTCAATAGTTTCCTGTATTCTAGGATTCTGTTGGTATTATACCTTATCAGAGCAGCAGCTCTATTTAAAAGAGCATGTTGTACTGTGAATAAGCATATCTTTCTCTTCTATATCTCAAACTTTTACATGGTATCAGAGCTATTCTTCTCCTTACAGAGTTCTAAGTTTCTGATTACCACCCACCACTAATGGCACCCGCAATTACCAATTCTAATGCAACCAACACTACTACCATTGTTCAATTCAACTCGGTTACCCAGCTTCCGATTAGACTTGCTGGCAGCCATAACTTCTCACTGTTGAAGGCTCAAGTGTCCATGCTCATGAGAGGACACGATCTTTATGGACAGCTAGATGGGACTATCCTTGCTCCCGCCCAGACCACCACCACCACCACCAACCATCTAACAGTTGCCAACCCTGATTATGTTAATTGGTTCCGTCAGGACCAGTTAATCCAAAATGCATTTATAGCATCAGTAGATCCAACTCTTGCTGCCATTGTAGCAGCTGCAACCACTGCCAAAGCAGCATGGGATTTTCTCCATACGGCTTATGCCAATAAGTCTCAAACTTGCATATTCAGCTTGCACGATCGCCTCCCCGTCTCCGGAAAGAGAGTCTTCCTGTAACTGACTATCTCAACCAAGTTCGATCTCTCTGTGATGAGCTTGCAACTGCAGGAACTCCTATCACCGATGCCGAACTCATTGTCATGATTCTCTTTGGTCTTGGACCAGAATATCGAGAAATCTCCGCAGCAATTCAAGCATGTGACACCCCAATTTCGTATGTTGAACTATTTGAAAAGCTTATTGATCACGAGCTTTTCCTCAAACACAATGCTCTTCCTAAATCCACCACAATTACTGAGTTCCTCAAACACAATGCTCTGCCTAAATCCACCACAATTACTGCTGCTGTTGCTCAAAAGTCCAACTCTCGAACAAGGACCAGTGCCATCAACAATGATAAGCGCTCAAACAACTACCGGAAACAACATTCTCAGCTAGGGTGCAATCATCACATCGATTCACAGGAAGTCGACTTAGTGTGTCAGTTATGTGACCGACCTGGACACTCTCCTTGCATTTGTCGCTCTCAGTCTCATAATCATTTTCACGAACGGGCAAATTTTGCTGGACAACGCATGCATCAATCTGCCCCATGGATAGTTGATTCAGGAGCTACACATCACGTTGCATCAGATACACAGAGTCTTAACAACATGCTAATTACAATGGTTCAGAAGAAATCACTACAGGAAATGGTAATACCATACCAATTTCTCACACTGGTAATACTGATTTATTTGCATCTAATTCTTTAATTATTCAATATACTTTGCTCCCCCTCCATTTCCAGTAACTTGATATCAGTTTCTCAATTTTGTAGTGACAATAAAACACCTAGAATTCTTTCCATTCTCTTATCCTGTGAAGAATCTGAGTACAGGGGCGCCATTAGTTTAAGGGCGGACACCTTTATGAGTGGCCGCTAGATAATTCTTCTTCTTCTCTACTGCAATGCAATGTGGCTGTGTCTTTAGATCTGTGGCATCATCATTTGGGGCATCCAACACGTCATTCTTTAGATATGCTTTTAAATAAATTTTCCAATCATGTGAAGAAAGACTCTTTCCAATTGTAATTCATGCCAATCAAATATAAGCCACAGGCAATCTTTCTCGACAAATTCTTTGCAGAGCGATAGGCCTCTAGAAATTATTTACATTGATTTGTGGAGCCCATCACCAGTTTTTTCCATCGATAGAAAAAGATTTTATATTTTGTTTGTGGATCAGTTTTCAAAATATTTGTGGATCCACATGATTCAATCCAAACATGAGGTCTTAGATGTTTTCAAAACTCTACATCCTTTGCTCACACGTCGATTTCAAATAAAAATATGATCTTTTTATATCAACAGAGGAGGTGAATTCTAGAGTTTAATTTCTTATTTAAAATCACAGGGCATTGAACAATTAATTCCCCACCTTATACGCCAGAAAGAGTTGTTGTAGTTGAAAGAAAACATGGCCATGTTGTCGATACTGCAAAAACTCTAATGCATTAAGTCTCTTTACCAACCATCTTTTGGAGTTTTACATGTCATCAAGCTGTTTTTCTCACAAATGCTATGACAACCCCAATTTTAAAAGACAATTGTCCGTACGAAATTTCATTTCAAGAATAACCAAATCATAACATCAAAATTTTTGGTTGTTTATGTTATTTGTGGTTAAAACCATATGCACAAAACAAGCTTGATTCAAAATCAAAGCCTTGGGATTTTCAAATAAATATCACTGTCATCAATGGTTTGATCCGACTACCTCCAAACTTTATTTTTCTAGAGATTTTTCTAGAGATGTAGTATTTTTGGAAACTAGTTACCCTTTTACAAATACTTATTCTAATTATAAAAATCAGAATTTGAATATTTCTTGGGTGACTTATTTCCCTTCAAAAGAGATGCACAAAGATATCCCAGCAGAGTCGCATTGCTTTGAACTACCTCAACTTTTGTCTATGGGTGTGCAAAGGTATCTCTCTCTCTTCCTTCCTCAGTGGCATCACCAAGCTTAGGTACATCTATCAACAATCCAACAAGCACTCAATACACTCCAATCCTCTTTCTCCAGTAACTAGAAGTAAGCCACCCATCACCCAAACCTATAGACATCGGACCTCTACGGTACATCTGTCAAAGCCCCTCAACTACCGGCACAACTGAAACCAGCCACACTTCCTCACCCAATGGTAACCCACTCGAAAGAAATAGCCTAAAACCCAAGAGCTTTCTTGTCAAAACCAATCCATCCCCACTAATTCCTCGCTCCTACCGTCAAGAACAACTATATCCCCAATGGCAAGAAACAATGAAAGCAGAATATGATGCTCTAATCAGAATCCAGACATGCGATTTTGTCCCTAGTGATCCCTCTCAGAATGTCGTGGATTATAAATGGTCGTTTAGAAATAAGCATAAACCTAATGAACGCATTGATAGGTATAAAGCTCGCCTAGAAGCCAAAGGCTCCAAACAAAAACTTGGGTTAGATTATCATTCCACATTCAGCCTTGTTGTGAAAATATTTCCACTCAACATAGGCTTCTAGTGATGGATTTAGAGATTAAGAGAGAAAAGACGAAGAAGGTTATTTATGCCAAACCGGGGAGTAGATGGGGAGGCCTGACTCCTGTCCTTTCTCGTAAAATGGAAGAAAAGTTGAGAAATTTTAGGGGCTTGGAGTAGTGGTGGAAATGTGAACAATATGTGGGACACTACTACTGGTTGCATTAGAAAGGTAGCTACCGAGGTACCAGGGGTTTCGAGAGGGACCTTTGGTGGACGTCAGGGCGATTGGTGGTGGAATGAAGAAGTTCAAGGCAAAGCGAAAGCTAAGAAGGTGGCTTACACGAAGTGGTTGGAGTGTAGGGATGAGGATGAAAAGCAAAGGCTTTAGGAGACCTATAAGACAGCTAAGACAGAAGCAAAGATAGCGGTGACGAGTGCTAAGACAGCTGCCTTGAGCGCCTATATGAGGAGCTAAGTGATAAAGGCGGAGAAAAGAGATTGTATAGGCTCGCTAAAGAAAGATAAAGGAAAGCTCGCGACTTGGACCAAGTGAAGTGCATCAAGGATGAGGGCCTGTGCACCCCCAGGATTAGTGGAGCTCAAAGAGACTCAGACACCCAGTGCAAATAAAAAAAAGTACATCAAGAATGAGGAGAGTGAGGTGTCGATGGATGAGACTTCCATTAAGCTAAGGTGACAAGCTTAATTTCATAAACTCTTAAATGAAAAAGGAGATAGAGATATTGAGCTGGGTAAGTTGGCACACTCTGAAAGTCATCGAGATTTTGGTTATTGCAAGAAGTTTAGTTGAGGAGGTTAAAAGGGCCATTAGTAGGATGAAGAGAGGGAGGGCGATCGGACCCGGTGAGATTCTGGTAGATTTTTGGAAGAACATGGTCAAGGATGGCATAGTGGTTGACTAGACTGTTCAATGCTATTATGAAGACTGCCAAGATACCTGATGAATGGAGGAGTACAATGGTTCCATGGTACAATAACAAGGGTAATATTCAAAAGTGTAACAATTACAGGGGTATCAAGTTGTTAAGTCACACTATGAAGGTCTGGGAGAGAGTGGTGGAGATGAGAGTGAAAAAAGTAGTATCTATTTCAGAGAATCAGTTTGGATTCATGCCAAGGCGGTTGACTATTAAAACGTAACATCTTGTTCGGAGATCAGTGGAGAAATAATAGGGAAAAAAAGGACCTTCATATGGTGTTCATTGATCTCGAGAAGGCCTATGATAAAGTTTTGAGGGATGTCCTATGGAGGTGTCTAGAGGTGAAAGGTGTCCCAATAGCATATATTAGGGTGATAAAGGATATGTAGGACGGAGCCAAAACTCAGCTAAGAACGGTGGGAGAAGACTCAGAGTATTTTCCTGTTGAGATGGGGCTTCATCAAGGATTTGCGTTGAGCCCTTTTCTGTTTGCCTTGGTAATGGATGAGTTGACGCGATTTATCCAGGAGGAGGTTCCATGGTCTATGCTATTTACAGATGACATAGTACTAATTAATGAGACTCGGACTAAAGTTAATGACAGGTTGGAGGTTTGGAGACACGCCTTGGAGTCCAACAGGCTCAAAGTGAGCAGGACCAAAACAGAATACTTGGAGTGCAAATTCAGTGTTGCGAGGGATGAAACAGACATTGATGTGAGGCTTGCCACTCAACCTATCCCCAAGAGAGATTTTCGTTGTTAGTCGTCCTTTCTGTTTCCTTTTCTTTCCTTTCTTTTTTTTCATATCTAGTTTATTCAGCTAATGGGTTTTTGAGACAAGAGTTCCCAGGAAACAACCTCTCTACCTCTATGAGGTAGTGGTAAGGTCTGCGTACATTCTACCCTCCCCAGACCCCACTCGTGAGATTCCATTGTGTATGTTGTGGTTGTTGTTTATTCAGCCTTGTTGTCAAGCCTACAATAGTTGCTTAGTCCTTGCAAAACATGCTCAAAGCACTTGGCCTAGTCAGTAATGCCTTTCCGCAATGCAATCTTGAAGAAGACATGTACATGCGATAACCTCCTGGTTTTGAGTCCTCCCAACATTCAACATACATTTGCAAGCTCAAAAAGGCCATACATAGACTTAAGCAGGCTCCTAGGACCTGGTACATAGACTTAAGCAGGCTCCTAGGACCTGGTACACCGAGCTCACCACCTACTTGATAAGTATTGGGTTTGTTTACCTCAAAATCTGACTCATGTTTGTTTAGCTTTCATAATTTTAGCGTTTGTATGCATTCTCATACATGTTGATGACATAATTATTACGGACAGTATTCGGGTAAATGTCAGGTCCATAATTACATCACTTTCCCAATGATTCTCTCTAAAAGATCTTGGCCTCTTGCATAACTTTTTGGGTATTGAAGTGACATCCACGCCAACTGCCAAATATTTTTGTCTCAACAAAAACATGTCAAGGATCTTCTGGATGAATTGCACATGACTGATTGCAAGGGTGTTCCAACACCAATGACGTCAACATGTTCCTTTGTTGATTCAGAAGCCGATTCTTTAGTTGATATGTCAGAAGAATTATTGGTAAGCTTCACTACCTATCCTTCACTAGGCCTGACATCGGGTTTGCTGTGAGCAAGTTGTCTTAATTTATGCATAATCCCAAAGTGTATGATTGCAAAGCTATCAAACTTTTGCTGCACCACTTGAAACACACAAGCACATTGGAAGTCCAGCTAAGTCGCCAACCAACAGACCGTTTACTTGCTTATTCCGACTCTAATTGGGCTGGGAATCTACAATATAGAACCTCAACAACAGGTTATGTTGTCTACCTTGGAAACTCCCCAGTCTCTTGGTCTTCCGAAAAGCAAAAGTTTGTCTCCCGCTCATCTACGGAACCCGAGTACCAAGCTATTGTTGCTGCTATTTCTGAAGTCAAATGGCTAATGAATTTGCTCCAGGAGCTTCACTTATTGCTGTCCGCTTCACCAACTATTTTCTGTGACAACATTAGCACCACCTACATTTGTGCTAATCCAGTTTTTCATAGTAGGATGAAGCATGTAGCCATTGACTTTCACTTTGTTCGCGAACAAGTTCAACAAAACGCACTTGAGGTTTATCACTTTTAACCAATTTCTAAATGCTAGCGTAGATCCTAAACAGATACCATTTCCTCATGAATTCTGCTGATCAAGTCACTGATGTCCTCACTAAGCCTCTTCCACGTACAGCTTTTCAACGTCAATTTCACAAGTTGGGTCTCGTTCTAGTCACCCCCAATTTGCAGGGGAGTATTAACAAATGATAAATGTTACCCTTCAGTTTAGGAGTTTGTTATTAGTTTCCTATATTTCAGCTATCTGATGATATATGTAGCTCATCATCTTTACTATTTAGCACTTTTATAGTTTCCTGTATTCTAGGTTTCTGTTGGGATTTTACCTTATCGTATCAGCAGCTCTATTAAAAGAGCATTTGTACTGTGAATAAACATATCTTTCTCGTCTATATCTCAAACCTATTTAACCAGATTTCCTTTATGGATAAATAGGGAACTACATTATGATATCTTTCTAAAAGAAGGAAACAATTTTCCCCAGCCAACGGGTAACAGGTGGAAAAGGTTGCATGCATCAGTTCCTTGAAGACCATAGCAAATTCGAGTTTTGCTTGTTAATAAAAAGCAAGTTGCATTGAGTTTCTGTCTTGCATCACTTAAAAATCCAACTTTGGAAACAAGTTGTCTTCAGAAACAATGTGGCAGTTGGCTTCCAAAAACAAGTGGATACCCAAAAATACTTCCAATGGTACCTTTGGGCTGAAAAAGGGCATTGCATCTGGAAAGTGACCAAAATAGTTAACTTTACATTAACCGTTGTTCTTTCTTTTTGTTCCAGCCAGAATGTTTTTCCTTCAACAGAAAAGAATTAATAGTCCTCCACATACGTTTAAATTTGCTTTCATCCATACAGTAACAACGACAACAAATTCCCAATGTAGTCCTACAAGTGAGGTTGTACACAGAGCTTACCCCTACCTTTGTGGGGTAGAGAGGTTGTTTTCGATAGACCCTCAGCGCAAAAGAAGTGAAATCAAAGCAGGATTGAAAGGAAAATAGCAAGATAAACAAAGGAAACGAAGCAACAAGTGGCAGTAAATTTGAAGAACAAGATACTACGCTGATACTAAATAGTAATACTATATAAGGAGAAGATGAGAAGAGGAGATTAGCCCCTGTGTCTCTGGGAAATTTTTCCGTGATTGACAAACAAAAATCCAATTTTCCAAAACCAGATCCAACTATTTACTTTTTTTTCCTGATAAAGGTAACATTTTGTATATCAATCATCAGTTCAAAGCTAGTATCCAAAAATTTAAAGCATATCCTACGTCCACAGTAGTGTGCCTGTCAAACTAAAAGATAAAGAGAAAAGCAAAACTACAGCTAGATCCTACTTCATCTTATAAGGATCCTAGGATGTCTACAATAGCCACAGGATCATCTATATACTCTAAACTACACCAATACCAAAAAGTGATAATGCAGTTCATTTTAATCTTGAACGTTACCTCTAAAGCTCTTCAAACCTAAGATGGTCTGTACCTGTGTTGACGAAATAGAGTAAAAAATTGCACAAGAAGCCTCATGTTCAGGAATTGGAGGATTGTCCCATAAGACCTCCTGCAATGATTAGAGCTTTAATGGAAGTGAGCAGTGACAGAGCTAAACTAGATGAATTCAGGACGTTCACGGTTCACCTGTATGCTTGCTGCCACATCCTTCATTAGAGCAACTTCAATAAAAATAAGTGGTTCACCTGGAGAAAACACAACAGTAGGCTTGATTTGTTCTGTTAAGAGGAAAGTAACAAGATGCTTTATCAGCATGGATAGACAACATGACAAGATCTGATTTGAGAGATTCTTCCTTCATGCCAAACCTCGAGAATTGGTGAACCATATCTGAAGACAAAAAGTCCAGTATATTTCTTAAACTGAGACAACCATTCTCGCACTTCCGTATCTAATCATCAAAGCCTTCCCGATGCTATTCTTACTTTTGATTTGATAAATATATCATATATTGCATAAATAAAGGTACTAACAATCACGGGTTGATATATAAAAGTTAATAGACTGCGTAAAGGCCAACTCTCCCTATTCCTGATACAAACAAATCCACACTTCAGATTCCAGAAAAAGTGCACCTCCTATATGTGGCTTCAGAAAGTGATGCAAAAATCTGTACCTTATTAACTTTGACCAGCATGGCTAAAAACTAGATCATATGCTGAATATCTCATAAGAAAGGATCCAAATTCTTGATCTAGTCATGTCAGCATGTCCACTCACATAAAGTGTCATTTTCAATTATGAAACACATGGGCGACAATAGGATACAAAACTCTAAGTAGAGGAGTTCAACTCCTTAACCAAGACAAAGCTTACTAACCAGGTATTGCTGGATGGAAGTACCCAAAGCAGCGGCGACCTATTCCTAGCCTTCTTTTCAGATCTATAAGATTGCTTATAGGATGCACTGCCTGTGTACAAGAAAAATTTGTACAAAAATGTAATATATATCAGATTTAATACATGAATGCAGAGTAGGAGCAAGGAAAGAGAAGAAGTACCTCATAAGCAACAATTTTTTCCAACAAAGACGCAGGATCATCCCATGTAATGTTGTGAAGCTCCAAAGTAGCAGGACTAAGCCATGTAATCAGTTTCTCCTTTAGGTGGGAATCCAATGCTCGCAGAGATGCTATATTTATGTCTCTGCAAATTCATTGAATAACCATCTATGAAGTTCCTGTTTCATAGGTATAAGCAATACAGAAATTAAAAACACATTTCCAATTAATCTGGAGATTTTCCTTGATCTTATAACCAGGACATGTGTTTGTAAAAATGAAAAAAAAAAGACAGATCACTTTATTGGGACATGACCTTACTCGAGAAGACAAAGAATATCAGCTCGAATATCAGACAGGAATTTCAATCCCCCAGGATGTGTATTGAGACGCTCAAAAAGAACTTCATACATAGGCTTGAGAGCCTGCCTTAAATTCCGCTCAATCCTGTAGAAAGCTGATAATGATCCTTCTTCTTCATGACCAGTATCTTCAGCCTTATCTGCAAAACTTCTAAGCTTCTAAGCGCAACTAACAAAATAATGTAATGAAGAGTACACTCTCATAAGAATGAAAACACCCACCACTTGAGAGCTGAAGATCAAGATGCTGCTTCATTAACTCGCTAACTTGGCTCCGATTGAGATCATACTCTTTGGCTAGTGAAAGAAGCATCTTATGACGATTTTCTGGGGAAAGCAAAAAGTATCCCTGCAAAGGTTAACATTCAACAATTGCTAACTCGACAACAAACAGCGTATCAGCAGCAACAACAAAATATTTCATGTTGTGGTGAAAGTTCACCTCTGAAAAGTCATCCAGAGCAACATCCACAATTTCTGTCTTGTTCATCAACATGGCTGAGTGCATTGACTCCCTTACTTGGCTAAACCCTCTGAAAATTGAACCATTATATTTAATTCCCAAGTTGTCATTCTTTTTTTTCTTTGTTATTTCTGAGAGAAAAATAATCTCATAATTCTGATTTAATGGGTTTAATTTAGACTTGACATTTTCACTATCAGGTCACACCTTTTTTTAATCGTGATGTCCTGGCCAGCTTAACTAATAGCAATAGATACCTGGTAACTCAATCCACAGGACAAATGGAAAGAAATTACCTAGTATATTTTGTCTTTGATGGGATTTGAACCTGAGACCATGATTCTCAGCCACATCATTAACCACTAGGCCACTTGGATCACTATCAGGTCACACATAATATGAACTATTATTTCCAAAAAGAGAAGCTACGTAACCTGATATAGGTAAACTACACCGATAAGGTAAAACAGCATCATCATATTGAAAATTGTGGATCCTAACATTAAGAAGCAATGAGGACTTCAAAAAAAAATGAAATTGGAGCCTGTATATCAAAATACAAATCTTAAAAAACTGCAAAAATTGATTTTCTTTATGTGGATCTTCAAAAGAATAATACCAAAATTGTTCTGGTGGATAACTAAAATTAAAAGATAAAAAGAGATGAGTGTATTAAGAACAAACCTTTCTGGAAGAAGTGAAGCCTCCTGACGAGAAGAAACTTTATCACCTTCCAGTAGAGAGGTTGGCATTTGATTCAATTTGTTCTTGCTCTGCTTTCAATTCAATAGCAAAAGAAACACACGAAAATAATTACTTTAATCAATCAAACTAGGCCCCAAAAAAAAAAAGGAAAAAGGAGTTCAGTAAAGCTTACAGAGGCAGAGGCAGGGGAAAGAGGTCGCATTTTGGTTCGCATAAGAATGGCGAGACCTTTCTTGTTCATCACTATACTTTTTCTGTAACATATACAAATCAAATTTGCTTTCTGTCTCTTCCATGATGTGGATTTTTAGCCATGAAACCGAAGAAATTCCTGGCAACCCAAAACGACGACGTCCCAAGTTATGGATCACTAGATCAGCCCAAACAACGTTCAGGCCCAATTCAGATAACCACTTTACGTTGGCGCTTAGTTAGGCTTTTTTTTTTTTGTATAACTTACACAAATCTCATTCTGATTTTTAAAAATCTCCAAAAATCTCGAATCTTTCACTAATTACTAAAACTATCGACTTTTTGTATATTTTCGATACCTGCAGAGGCAGTGTTGATACTTACGTTAGTGTAATCGAAATTTAATGCTCCTGCGCTTAATTAGGAAAAAAATTTACCGCCAACTATCTCAATCCCTTGATTGACGGTTTTAGGTTACAAATTAATCAATTAATCCATAAAAAATGTTATAGACATTGTGATTTGAATTTCAAAATTAAACGGATGATTCAACCAACAAGAAAAAAAATGCAGATCGGCAATTAACAATTCTGCGTTGGAAAAAAAACGTAGGTCGTCAAATCATGAATATTTCGATTTTGATATGTCACAGTGGAACATGGGAATCTGATGTAGTTTACAGTGGTTATAAAAGTGATGGAATTGTCGTAGGTGAGAATACGTCTTTTGTTAATCTTAGAGCTGCAATTGCATCGGTATTGGATATCAAATTTACTTAATTTTTTAAGTATCCACATCATCTTTCAAAACCCTCAAAAAAATAGGTATCAATTTGACAAACCAACCAGTGTAAATATCAAGAAATAAGTTACTTAAGTATCAATCTTACTTAATTTGTTAGGTATCCACATCAACTTTCAAAATCCCCAAGTCAAATAGGTATCAATTTGACAAACTAACCAGTGTAAATATCAAGAAATAAATTATTTAAGTATCAATCTTACTAAACTTGTTAGGTATCCACATCCACTTTCAGAACCGCAAAAATTGGGTATCAATTTGACAATCCAAACAGAGTACATCTCAAGAAATTAATTACTTACGTACAAAATTTAGTTAATTTGTTAGGTTCCCACATCAACTTTCAAGCACCTAAAAAATAGGTATCCAATTGACCAACCAAGCAGTGTATAATATCAAGAAGTCAAATACTTATGGATCAAATTTACTTAATTTGTTACGTATCCACATCAACTTTCAAAACCCCAAAAATTAGGTATCAAAATGACAAACAAAAGCAGTGTAAATATGCGTCAGTAATACATTCTTACAGATTCTCAAAATTTTTTTGAATCACTAACTCCTAAAGATGACTAATTTGTGTATTTGCGGGTTTGGGAGGATAAAATCGATTTATCTTGGGCAATGGTGGTCGTGCAGAAAGTGAGGAATGTGCTATACTGATCCGACTTGCATGCAGTTTCCGACCTGGGGATCTTGATGTGGACGCTACATCCTTCACTTTTTTACCCCTTGCAGTTGAGATTTCGTCGGCCTCATTGCCGGAACCGTTGTGGTGGTCGACATTGGCAGTGTCGACTTCTTCACCACCTTCGAACACTTCTTGTGTAAGGCCAAGACTAAACGAAGGTATGGATTTCATTGTTGATGGAAAGAAAATCTAAAAAAATTTCTAATAATGGGGGTTAGGATGGAGATAATGGGATTAAAAACTGAAAAAAGAGAGAGAAGAAGAATGAAAACTGAAAAAGGAAATTTAAATCTTCCTATGGAAACTGCAAGAGAGAGAAAATATTTTTTTAAAATAAATTCAAAAACGGCTTAAAAATGGAAAAATTAAAATCTAAAAAAATGAGAGAAAATGATTTTAAAAAAAAAAATAAAAAAGCTGCTTTAAAAAAGGAAAATGTTTAATTTGAAAAGTGATTAACGTTAATTAGACATCTACACCTAATAAAATTTCCAATTATAACTCATAATAAAAGAATATATTCTTTAAGTATCAAAAATAAGTTGAAAAAATTTAAAAAATGGGATTTACGTAATTTTTATAAAAAGTTGGGAAAATTTGATATTTGGATAAAAAAGGTTGGGATTTTCATAAATTATCCTTTTTTTTTTAGCTTTCGGCTTCTATGGACTTTTTAAATCTTGAAAGTATTTGAGTAAAAAAAAAGTGCCTTATTAAGCAAAGTATTTAGGCAGATTAGATCTCCTCTAAATTAATTATCGGAGTTGGATCTTAAGACCAAAGGATTCTCTATTGCTCCTGAATGCCATCATAGTATATGTATACTCTTATGACATCAAGGAGGAAAAAATGCAGTAGTTTTTCCTTCTCGATACCATCAAAGTATACATATATTTTGAAGATATTAAGTAATAATTGATAGCCTTTTATGGTGCTTGACTTGTTTTTTCTCCTTGACACCATCAGAGTTCTTGCATACCTGATGGTATCAATTAATAATTAGTTAGTTTTGCGATAAAGGATTTCCTATTGCTCTTGAATGCCATCACAGTATATGTATACTGTTATGACATCAAGTAGGAACAAATGCAATGGTTTTCCTTCTTGATACTATCAGAATATACATATACTTTGAAGGAATCAAGTACTAATGGATAGCCTTTTGTAGTGCCTGGCTTGTTTTTCCTCCTTAACACCATCAGAGTTTATATATAACCAGATGACATCAATTAATAATTAGTTAGTTTTGCAATAAAGAATTCCCCATTGCTTTTGCATGTCATCACAATATATGTATACTCTTATGATATCAAGGGGGAATAAATGCACTGCTATTTCCTACTTGATACCGTCAGAGTATATACTGTGACTGTATCAAGTAATAATTAATAGCCTTTTATAGTGCATGACTTATTTTTTTCACCTTTATACCATCAAAGATTATATATATCCAGATGGTATCAATTAATAATTAATTAGTTTTGCAATAAAGGATTCTCTAATGCTCCTGGATGCCATCACAATATATATAAACTCTTATGAGATCAAGGAAGAACAAATGCAATGGTTTTTCCTTTTTAATACCATCAGAGTACACATATACTATAAAGGTATCAAGTAATAATTGATAGCCTTTTGTAATGCCTAACTTGCCTTTTCTCCCTGATACCATTAGAATTTATATATACCCTGATGGTATCAATTAATAATTAATTAATTTTGCAATAAATGATTCCCTGCTACTCTTGGATATCATCACAATATATACATACTCTTATGACATCAAGGAGGAACAAATGTAGTGGTTTTTCCTTTCTAATACCATCTGAGTTACATATACGTTGAAGGTATCAAGTAATAATTGATAGCCTTTTGTAGTACTTGACTTCTTATTTTTTTTCCTCTTTGATACCATCAAAGTTTATATATACCAAGATGGTATGATTAATAATTAGTTAGTTTTGCAATAAAAAATTCATTATTGCTCTTAGATGGCATCACAATATATGTATACTCTTATGATATCTAGGAGGAACAAATGCACTGCTATTTCTTTCTTAATACCATCAGAGTATACATATACTTAGAAGGTATTAAGTAATAATTGATAGCCTTTTGTAGTGCTTGTTTTTCCTTCTATACCATCAGATTTATGTATACCCAGATGGTATCAATTAATAATTAGTTAGTTTTGCAATAAAAGATACCCAAATGGTATCAAATAATAATTAATTAGTTTTTGCAATAGAGGATCAACAATAGAAATTTGTAAAATCAGTTTATAAATAAGATAAAAAGTGAATTTTGAAAATAACCCAGTTAAACATGCTCAAAAGGGAGTTTTGATGGCACGGTCAGCTTCGGAACTTCGAATTTAATCTAATTGACCTTTTGATAGATGATGGGGACTTCCGAATGCATTTTGTCCCCCTCAGTTCTTTTAGTTAAAATTAGCAGAAAAGAAGTGGGGCCCTCATTTTATCGTAACGAGCTCTATTGAAAATTTTAATTGCACCTTTGGATCCGGAACATTGAAATCAATGTATTTACATAGTTAATTTGTGAAAAAGGACATCAAATGGTCCCAAAGCATCTCGGGGATCGGAGTGTTCAAGGTAAGCCGGTGCAACAAAGCAAGGCAACCCTCTGCGTGTGTGGAGTGGCAAGAGCACGCAGGCATGTGTTCGTGCGGCTAGGCCATGTTCGCGGAGGCCTTGGCATGCCAAGCCCCTTATCCACACAGGCCAATGGCAGCCCTTCAAAAGGCAATGTCACGAAGGAAATACAGAAACTTCATCAGATGATAAATTAAGCCATACATATCAAATTTTAGCGATTCAAAAGGTTAAATTGTACAAAATTTCATGAATAACGTCATGGACACCTCAAATTTTAGCTTGGGCACATGTTTCAAGGTAAGAAACGTTATTTTTTCTAAATATATTATCATAAATATTATCAAAAATTTTGAGTTAGGATATCTCGACCGTTTCCTATTGGAAATAAAGTAGAATTTGGGTCAAAATGTACTACTTTTTTCAGACGTATGTCGTGGTATATTTGGATTCTGTTGGTTTTATCATTCAAGAATTTTGATAAAGAAGCTATTGAAATAAATATTTTTCGATAAGAAATGTCATATGATTTTTAGGCTGTTTCTCATTATTCTGAGCCTCGTTTTGAGCTCGATTTCTAGCTATAGACTTGGGGTGACGTAGATATTATTTTACAAGGGTTGGTTTACTATTTTGCATGTGAGCCCCATTTTCCCCCATTTTAATCGCAATTGATGTATTTTTTTCCCCGATTCTTAAGATATTATAGCCAAAATAGTCATATTTATATTATGATTCGTGTTTTGGCGGCTAAGTAGTATTTGAACTGTCCTTGAGCTTTTGGAATATGTATCATTAGGCGACGAAACTGTACATCACCAAATCACTTTGGCGATGCATCAAATTGTGACTCAAGTCTCCTTTTTGGACATGACCAAAAGTTCCTCTCTTCCTTGCCAGTTTTTGTAAAGTTAGGCAACACTACTATTGGTCCCAAGTTGATTCGATGATCCACCGAATTGGTATTTTTGTCACCATTCTTATCTTGCACTTGAGGTCGGACACTGCAATAAAAGGTAGTTAGGGTAATCATTCGGCGCATGTTCGGTAACGGTCGATTTCCATTGTCTTTTTGGCAATTTTTCTCCTTTTGTCCTATTTTGCTATATATGTTCTTCCATTCATCCTCTTCCTCATTTCTACGATCAAACACACATTTTGGTTAGTACATACCGCAAAAGAAAATATTGAGGATAATATTTCATGCAATTTAAGCCCTATATGAGTCCAACATACGGACTCATCATCTAGCATTATAACACCTGAGATTGGGAACAAATGTTTTTTGAGAGAAAATAAGACATCTTTAAAACCTTTATATCTTAAGTCCTTGAATGCGACATCATTTATGGCAGGATAGTGGATACATTGTTGTTTTCTTATCCACGATGCAGTGGAAAGGTTGTGATATTGTGGTATATGGTCTGCGAGGCCCCCATGGGTCCTCCTTAGTTTATGGAGCCTTAGCTCAATGGGGGTATATACGAAGGTTGTCTAATAGTCTTGATTCCACCTTGCATTGCATACATCTTACCAGCATTGCATCATTGATTGTATTTGATTTACGATACTGTGATATTGAGATTTTTATACTTATCCTACTTATATCTATATATATTGGCGGTGACTTATCAGACTGATTTTTCTATTGCAGGTGGAAGAGTTCCTAGTTTATTACATATCTTATTCAATTCCTAATACCTAGTCGTTTAAACCTACTAGGTACATTTTTTTGTACTCACCCCTATTATGTTACCTCTTACAGATCCTAGATAGGGTCTTGTATGTGGTGGTTGATTAATTCTAGTGGAGCTTTCTCAGTTTTGATGGTGAAGCCCAACTTCTAATATCATTCACTCTGTACTCATGACAGTAGGTTTTGAGATTTGACTGTGTATTGTGGTTGTCCTATTTTAGCTTATCCTTTTGGTTTTGGATGTTTACATCTGAGGTGAAGGATTAGTTAGTCGTGATCCAATTTTGGGTTGTGAGATACTATCATTCTACAAAAGTATTTATGTGATTGGAGGAGTTATAAATTATTCTTCTCAAAATCACTCGCTAGTCATCAATCACCTATCTCACTTTTTGATAAATAAAATAATATTTGCAATTGTTAGATCTAAAAAAAAAGAGAAGGTGATGATGGTAGTGGTGATTTTCAAATCTGTAAAAATAAAAAATTAAAAATTCTAGTCGATTGTAATAAGATCAATAGTGATGGGACAACGATGGTTGGTTTATGGTGTATGGTGGAGGAATAATGAGAGAGAGAGAGAGAGAGAGTGAAGAAGAAGAAACAGTTTTTAAGAATTGTCTTTTTGCTAGATAAGAGTCCTTCACACACTGATTTTGAGTGTATTACACTCATCATGCCATGTTAATAAAAAGTGTCATAATGACACAATAATACTTAACATGAGGTGTCTAAAATGAACAAAAGTTGGTTTAGAGTGTCTACGTGAAGGTTGGTGTCAACTTTACGGAGCACCAAATGAATTTAAACTATATTATACATGGGAATAAAGAAAATTAAAAGTTGATATAGCAAAACGTCAATGATATTTTTATATTAAATAAGATTTAGTATCCAATAAATGATAAATGAAACAACTAAATGCAGATTCATTTTGCTCTAAAGAGAATTCAAAGAGTCGTAGAAACAAGTTCAAGTTATATCAAATTCATTCAACTAATTATCTCAATGGTCATTGTTCATGAATTTATTTAAAACAATACTGCATTTGATTATAAAATAAATTTAATGTATCTATAATTGAGTCGTAAAATATTGATATATTTCACATGCAAAATTATGTGTGCTTTAGCAATATATTCTCAAATAGAAGGGTAAAATAGGAAATTGCATATTAGCCATATTTTGCAAGGAAAATATATACTTAAAGAGTTGTTAATGTGTCAAAAGTTGGTTAAGAAGAATTCTAGTTTAAAAAGAAATTTCATAAGTTAAAGGACTGAAATTATACTATTTCCTATAATATCCGTGTAGTAAAGATTAATTTTCTTCCTCCATAAAATAATAAAGTAATTTGGTACAACCTACTGCATTTTTTTATTCAAATTCTAAGTTACTATCTCAATCGTTGAGTTTTATAACGTACACTTAATGTCTATTCTTAAACTTCCAATAATTATTACATTTTTTACCTTATAAAAGTGGCCTATATAATCAACTAAGAAATTCTTCACTCTATCAAATCATTGTCAATTGGATTTTTTTTTCTTTTTTCGTATATCACTATTCACTTACTATCTCCAAATATCAACTCAGGTAAAAATAATTGTCTTTTCTTTTACTTATTATTAGTAGTGTTCACTAATTTTATATGATGAATCATTATTTTTTATATGCATCTGGAGATGCATATGATTTTTTCTAGGCAACGTCGTATTAACAAAAAGAATCACTGAAGAAAACATAATCAGAGTGATAAGGTGATCGAACAGTTTATTTCAAGACAATTATAGATATGACTGCACATAAGAATCACATGACAGTGTCAGTAACTTAAAAAAGATTGAATAAATTCAAGAATTTGATAAACTATCAAGTATTGTTAGACAGTCAATATAGATGAGAAAAATACTTCGTGGTTTACGTTAGAAGAGTAATCTATCTTTTTTAGTTCATACTTTTGTATATCAGAGTTTGAATTTAATCACCCAAATTTCATCATTGCTACTATAATTTTGCATTACTTAAGTATCCTCATTTGTAATATCATTATATTGTGTATTATAAATCTTGTGATGATCAAAGAACACTTAATTTTTTCTAGCTTTTATTTTTCTTCATCCTAGTTAATTATTAATGGTTTCTTACTTAGAAAAAATTGTAACCTCTTCTTGTAAAATTAGGTCTTGGACTTAACTCAACCCCAAAAACTAGTTCAAAGGGAGGAAGATTTCCCAAGCCTCATTAGGAGTCCACTCATCTCATTAACTACCAATGTGGGACTTTTGTCATCCTTCAACACCTCACATCATGCCTAGTGCTTAGCATCTGATGCGTGGATAGTTTTTAGTTTTTGGGGTCCAACATTAGGTGAGATGGGTCCTGCTCTGATACCATGTAAAACTAGATCTTGAGCTTAACTCTCATCCCCAAAGCTATCTCAAAGGGAGGAGGATTGCCAAGCCTTATAAGGAGTCCACATATCTCATTAACCACTAATGTGGGGCTTTTGGCATCCTTCAACACTTCTTAATATATATACATATACATATACATATATATACATATACATATATATATATATATATACATATATATATATATATACATACATATATATATATATATATATAAATCTTGATGTACGCGCTTTGTGCGTGATCTGTAACACCCGATAAAATTACCAAAATACCCCTAGAATAGAGGCATTCACATAACACATCTTCCCAAACTCCGATGGCAATTTCAAATCCGAAAGTGCGATCAGTATAAACAATTGTGTGGAAAAACAGTCTTGGTTAATTTTTAAAGAAATCGGATGGAAACATAATTTTTTGATGCGAAAATACAATTCCAAACACTTGGTTATGGTCCCAATATTTTCTATGGGATTAGAAAACTCGATCAAAATTTTGATGAAAAATCCTCTAAATGACCTAATCCGCAACATAGACTTGGTACGCAGAGGGAAATTTTTTCAGTTTTTCACGAGGGGCATTCCGTACTTTTTTCAACCCCTCCTAAACTTAAAAAATTATCAAAATAGGTCGTTTTGAGCATAAAATGGTTTTAACACTCATTCTTAAGCCTTTCTAAACTTTTAACGAAGATTAGGGATAAGGAGAAGAGAGAAAGAGCGAGGGTTTAAGAGAATTAAGGACAAATTTTTACAAGATTGATTGTCAAAACTCCATACCAGGTATGTAAGGCTAAACTAAAACATGAGAATGTTCTTTTCTCTGCCCCTATTGATGGTAATAGAGAGTCTGTGAAAGCGTTGACCTCTACGCATGTTTTATTGTAAATTACATATATTTTATGTATTTTCATATATTGATGATCATCATAAATTAGGTTTTATTGATTAAATACTTTTCATGAGTTACTGCATTAATCCTATATATTATTTTATAAAAGATTACATGAATGAATCTAGCGAATTGAGTCTAGAGCCTTGATTTGAGAATGTTGATTGAAATTGTGATGTGAGCATGATGATAGGTTGATAGGACTTGATGGTCTTAAGAGTCCCCATAATTGAACTCCAAAGATTGATCTAATTGATGGTCCTCTTAATGATTGGTTTGTGCTCCTTTGAGAAATATGCTTGAGAATTGAGTTAATTAGATGATTGATAGGCCGAAAGGCCCGAGTGTGATAGAAATGATAGAATGATGAGAGTCTTTATGAGACTAATTGATATGATTGATTGAGATGGATTGTCTTATGAGCATTGAGTCATGGGAGGAGTATCGAGCACCGAAATGAGTAAGAGTAAGTCCAACTCGAACTCATTAACTACGTCGCCAAGCTTAGGTGAGGATTGAACCGTTAAACCAGATGTTCCCTATTGAGTAGAAGTCCTTGAAACAATAAGGAACTTGATTGACCAATTCCATGATGGATACGATTCGTTACCTGGAAAGTAATGAACAGTTGTGGCAACATGTGCGAAATTGTTATACAATCACTGGCTCATAAGTGATTATTGTCGGATAAGAGAAACTCCCAAATAGGTTCTAGACTGATAGTTATTTGATTGGATTGGATTTAGATTGGATTGGACGGTATTGATGGGTCATTGTTTACTCTTTATTCTTTCTTTAGATAGACATTTGACATTCCGATTGAGTACTTTCTAAGTTGATTTTATTCTATATTAGTCTACCTATATCTATTTCATTCAACCATTTTACATACTCGTACATTGTACGTACTGACGTCCATTTGAACTGCATTATTTCATGATTCAGAGACAAGTACTAGAGATCATCAACAGGCGCTCCGTTGAAGATCTATTGCACATATCAGCTGATTGGTGAGTCCTCCTTGACTTCGGAGGATGCACATGATTTGTTTCATCTAGCTTTCTAGAGTTAGACGCAGACCAGCTTTATTATGATTTGAGGTAGTCATGGGTCTGTCATTGGCACCATTAAATTGATAAAGGCTTTATAGACTAGAGTTGATTTGTTGATCAGATATTATGTTGAGCTAGTTTCTTTTACGCTAGCCTAATTGATTTGATGTGGTTTTATAAGACCCGAATTGCCCATCTTTTATTATCATAATCTTCCGCTAATTTGTTAAATATGTTGATTGATTGAGTGTGATGAGGCCAAGTGGTTTGCTTGGGGACTAGCAATAGCCTCTGAGTGCCGACCACGTCTAGGATACCCTCCCAGGGCGTGACATGATCAAAGCGTGTACCTCATTTAATAACAAATATTACAAAAAAAATTAAATTTAATTATGATTTATGAACTTATAAAAAGATAAATAATTCACTAAATTTGATTAATTATTTATTTATAATGGTCATATATATAGAGATTCTATCACCAATTAGAACCCATGGTAAATAAGAATTTTTCTTAGCGACTGTAGGTTATTTTCTTGATTCAAATAAGGAAGAATAAGTCTATCAAATAAGAAAATTTTAGGATCTTTCCATAGCTAGAAATCCTTATTTTATCACTTCTTTCCATATATTTTAAAAGTTAATAGTATAAATGTGATAAAAGACAATTTTATATAAAGAAGAGATTTTTAATGAAGGACAAAAAGTTCAAACAACATTTCTAAAGGCCTTCGCGCTTTTAATATATATATATATATATATATATATATATGCATACTTGGCTTTAATACCAAGTACCCTGAAGCGAACCCCCTAAAATAATAGGGGTAGAGTATGGGGAAGAAGGATAGGAAGCAAAAGAGATAATATTAAATGTGTATGATAAAGAAAGTAAAAATGTAATTCAATTAGTTAGGCGGCAGAGCCGACCATATAATGCAAACTAATTAATTAATTATACGTAGGTGACAGAGCCAACCATAAAAGCTAAATAAGAAAGATAAGTACTAGTAAAAGTAAAGACAAAGACTTTAAAAATTAAATTTAATTTATAATCAAATATATATATATATATATATATATATATATATATATATATATATATATATATATATATAAAAGTACCCTGAAGCGAACCCCCTAAAATAATAGGGGTAGAGTATGGGGAAGAAGGATAGGAAGCAAAAGAGATAATATTAAATGTGTATTATAAAGAAAGTAAAAATGTAATTCAATGAGTTACGCGGCAGAGCCGACCATATAATCCAAACTAATTAATTATATATATATATATATATATATATATATATATATATATATATATATATATATATATATATACCCTGAAGCGAACCCCCTAAAATAATAGGGGTAGAGTATGGGGAAGAAGGATAGGAAGCAAAAGAGATAATATTAAATGTGTATTATAAAGAAAGTAAAAATGTAATTCAATGAGTTACGCGGCAGAGCCGACCATATAATGCAAACTAATTAATTAATTATACGTAGGTGACAGAGCCAACCATAAAAGCTAAATAAGAAAGATAAGTACTAGTAAAAGTAAAGAAAAAGACTTTAAACATTAAAATTTGATTTATAATCAAATAAACTTTGAAAGTACAAAAGAATTAGCAAACTCTAATCAATATTCTTGAGAGAGAGAGCTCTTGAAACTGAAAGAATAAGATGTCTTACAAATTGAAAGGTTGGCTCTATTTATAGACACAATTTTGCTACAGTAAAAGTGCTACAGTAGTGCTACAGTATTGCTACAGGATCTTCCACTAATTATTAGATTCTTATGTCATGGATGACTTCATTTTTTGTGATGTCATCAAGATGTTATTGTAGATCAAATTAGAGGATGATTTCTTCTTCATCTTGGGATTCTGATTTTCTTGACGATTGTGATGGATTGCTGGGGAGTTCGAATTTAATTTGTTGAAGGATTTTTTCCATCTAGCTAATGAAGTCTCCCTTGCTGCTGGAGCTAGCTAACTGTGCTGCTGCAATTGATTTTTGTTGTAAAAATTGTATCTAGGCGGCATCTGTTGGAATCAGATATCCTGGATTTTGTAGAAACCATTTTTCCACCTCTGGAACATAGGCTTCTGGTGGTTCCAACTTTTGTACTACTTGTAGTGGCCTCAGAGAGCTAACCACGGGAGGCCGTTTTGTCCCTCTGGTTTGTGAAATGCGAACTTTTGGGAGTATATAACCATGGGATATGAAATTTGTGAGAAAATTATAGGATTAAAAGAATTTGATGTTGGTTGAAAAATCTTTGGCAAAAGTATTCACATCCTTCACTGACTGGAGGTGGAAGGATTTCAATTTTATGAAAGTAGATGGGCCACCATTGGTGTAGAAACCATTGTGGAAATTCAGAACTTAATTGTTTTTCCCATAGGAGAAACCATGAATGCTTTCCAGCGTCATTCTGAAAGGTGAACACATTTATCCATACATCTATATAGTCAAAATAATTATAATTTTGTGGCTCAAAGGGTTGAAGAAGTCTTTTTTATTTGGCTGGGTGTATGCCCCAATCTTTGGGCAAGATTATCCTGTTAATCCATATTGTGATATGGATAGCATGACTTTGTGTTTGTTTATCTTTGTGGGGCTTGAACAAGTACGATCGAGTGTTTATAAGTATAAACTCATAAAATCACTGAGTATTTACTGGGTTTTTCGGATGAAGTTTGTCGAAGGGCTAAGCATTCTCTTAACAACTTCTTGTGGATTGGGGTGCCCAAACTTGGATTCAATTTGGATAAGTGGATATACTACGTCATTTTTAAAATAAGCTGCGTCATCAGAGGAGGATCTTTTGGTGGAGGAAGTTGATTGAGAAGTGGCTAAAGGGTTTGATTTGTATGGTATAGAGCATACCGCTTCTGTTTTCTGAGAAAAAATGTATGGATAATTAATGGGGGCTTTCTACCTCCATCAAGTTTTGGGTGGTGCTGACAACAGTCTCCAAGGAAGAAGAAGAAATTAGAGTGGGGCTTGGAACCACTCCTTTAAAAGTCAAAGAACTTGGTGTGTGGCTTTTGGCCACCGCTTTTGTAGTTGAGGCATGGCTTTGGGCCGCCACCTTAGAGCACATATTTTGAAGAATTAGAATTGGTTGATCATTGTTCTTCTACTGGTGAGAGTCATAGTAGGTTTTTTGAATCCCATCAGCTGACACCAACTATTGAAATCTTCTTCCGACCATGAGGAACTGATTGTCTGAGCTAGTTGAGCTGCTTCTTCTTCAACTAGATCAACCCATTTCTTAGGACTAAAAATTAGGATTGGGCTCTGGCGTGTATTCTCTAGGAGGAATGATTGTGGTGTGCCTTTCATGGCATAGTATGCTGAGGTTTGATATCTTGGCTAGCTTGGTCCACCTTATTTGTTGAGGGTTTCTTGGCGGCAACTTCAATTGCTCGTTGTTGTGAAACAACTTGAGTATTGTTTGGTGAAATTACTGTCGTATTGTCGTCCTGTGATTCCACTAGTTCTATTTTTTTTCTACCCATTATTTCCTACCCTACAAGAATTCTCGAGTAAGAAAATCTGGAATAGAGTTTGAGCTCCCTTTGATATATTCTATATCAAAATAAAAAATAAATAGAATAGCTTGCCATCTAGCAAATATATGTTTTGAAGCAAGATTTTGTACATCTTTTTGCAAGACAGATTTTGTTGTCTGACAGTCAATTCATAGTAAAAAATTTTGATTTAGTAAATCTGCCTGAAATTTTGAAATACATAAGACAATTGCTAAAATTTCCTTTTTTATGGTAGGATAATTTTATTGAGCCTTATTCCAATGCTCGGATGAAAATGCAATGATATGCTCTCTACCATTGTTTTTTTTTTGTTTTAAAATGCCTCTATATCCTATGTCTGATGCATCTATTTCAACTATTTTGAATGCAGAAGGATCAGGAAGAGATACGCAAGAAAGGTCTTTAGGTCGCAACTTGATTTCTTGAACCACACTTGTGTAGATGTCTATCCATGGAGGAGGTAGTTTTTTCAGCCTATTATGGAGAGGTTTCAGTAAATTACTAAGACCTGGAATAAAATATGTTATATAGTTGACACATCCCAAGAATCTTTGAAGTTGGGTTTTATCATGAATTTGATCAGAAAATTTATCAGTAAATTGGATTGATCGTTGGATAGGTACAATGGTACCTTGCTGGATATTGTGTCAAAGAAATCGAACGCTAACTTGGAATAGATTGTATTTAGTTTTGGGTTAAACTAAGCCATTCTCTTTAATGAAATTAAAGAAAGCTCTTCAATGTTTAAAGTGCCAGTCAATGCCGGTAGAAAATACCAAAACATCATCAATGTAGATGATAATGAATTTAGAAAATGGATTAAATATATCATTTATTATTTTCTGGAATTCTGAAGGGGCGTTCTTCAATCCAAAGGCCATGACATTCCACTCATACTGCCCAAAAGGTACAGTCAAAGTAGTTTTGTAACGATCCCTGGGGTCAATTTGAATTTGCCAAAAATTAGATTTTAGGTCAAATTTTGAGAAAATTGTAGCGGCATAGAGGAGTTGAAGGAGATTTTTTGTTAGGAATAGGATACCTAATCCATCGAAGGTGTAACGCGCAGTAAAATTATCAAAATACTCCTAGAGGAGAGAGATACGCATAACGTGTCTTCCGATGCTCGGATGGCAAATCCGAGGCCGAATTTATGATTAGTGCAAAATATTGAGTGGGAGAAAGGTCTCGATTGACTTTTAGTGCGACCAAGTCAAAAGATAATTTTTCGGTTCCGGACGCAAAACAGTGAGGTTCCACTACAGAGCCGCGTCGCAGATCCATCGCGGAGGGTAACTTATGTTTTTTCATTATTTTTTTATGGGATTGAGAAAACTCGTTAAGGAGATTTTTTGCAAAAATGAACTGTTTGCGACCAGTCCGCGATGCGGACTGGGTTATTTCACGGATGGAAAACTTCTTAAAATTTGAGGGGCATTCTGGTCCATTTCTAACACCTTTTAAAACCCATATACGACTAATATATATCGTTTTCACAAAAAAAGGGTTCCAAAACCCGTCTTACAATCCCCTTCCTAGAAAATAATCAAGTTAAGGCTTGAAAAGAGTTGAGATTGAAGAGTCAAGAGGAAGTTCCAAGGGATTTGTGTTGTTAGCAATCATTCCATGTATGTAAGGCTAACCTAAAGCCTGAGATTGTACTTCCATATGCCCCCTTTGAGTAAATTGAATCTATGATTGACGATGATGAGTTATATGTGAAAATCCTTGAGTATTCTACTAAGATTCTTCTTAATTCATGTATTTTTTTTAAAATTGATGATCATCATAAACTTGATTTACTTCAAAGTTGTTTTCATGAATGATTTTACAAAATTCTATATCTATTTTACTAAAGAATGCAAAAATGCACTTAGGGAATGAGTCTAGAGCCTTGACGATGATGATGTTTGTGATGTTGTGATTTTGGTTCAAATTGTTGAGAGTTTTGATGATGATGTTGATGAGAATGATATTCATGAGTCTTTACAACTTGAAGCTAAATTCTAAAAGAATGTTTCGAGTTCATGATGTAGATGTTGATGAGATGAGTTGATGTTGATGATACGAGTTGATGTTAATATATTATGTCCCTATTGGACTGATGATGAGAAATCTTGATGATGATGTTTTATGAGCTTGTCGAGTTTTGGGAGGAGTATTGAGCACCAAAATGGGTAAGAGTGAGCCCCACTCGAACTCATTAACTACGTGGCCCACGTAGGAGAGGATCGAACTGTAATACATATGTTTCCTTTGTCCCAAAAGAGGAATGATGTTATATCTTTTGGATCCACTGATGGTGATGTCCTTTACCCTAAGCAGGGTACTGGATAGATGTGGCAATAACATCGCTTTATTGTATCATCACTGACTCATAGGTGATGGTTGTCGGTTAGAGAAACTCCTAACTAGGTTTCATATTGATAGAACTCTGATGTTGATGTGATGGTATGAGTCTTGATGGATCCTGATGTTTTATTATCTACCCTTTATCCTTGTCCTAGAAAGGCATGAGTCCTTCGAGTTGAGTTAGGTTGAGTCAAGTTTCCTTGAGATGAATCTGATGTGTTGATGATGTATTGATGAGATGTTGATGGGTCATTTGTCTACCCTTTATTCTCACTTTAGATAGACATTTGACATTCTTACGGAGTATGATGTTGAGTTGATGTTATCCATATACTATTCTATCTGTACTGTTATATTCAGTCATCTTACATACCGTACATTCCATGTAGTGACACCACTTGGCATTACACCATTTCATGATATAGATACAAGAGGTAGAGGACTTTAACAGACGCATCGTTGAGGTTCGAAGATTCTTATTTCAGTCATTGGTGAGCCCTCTTTGCTATCCAGAGGAACCCTTTTTCCTTTACCTGTTATTTTATTTATTGAGTTAGTTAGCCATGGCCTGTCATAATACCTTCTTAGACTGTTTAGTTGAGTTAGAGGCTTCATAGACATGAGTTGAGGTTTGATGTGGTAGTCTATTCCCCTTTTGAGTTAAGTTAGCATTTACATTTGCTTACAATTGATGTTGAGACTGAGTGTTAGCCATTGGACCTCCTTATTGATGTAGATTGATTGATGTAGTTTACTTCTTTTATCTTGTTATTCCACTATGCTTGATGTTGAGTGACTGTCCTGAGATCGAATGGTTCGCTTGGGGACTAGCACTAGTCTCTGGGTGCCGACCATACCTAGGGTACCCTCCCGGGGCGTGACAAAGTTGGTATCAGAGCACAGAGCTCAAGAGTCCCAAAGAGTCTATAAAGCCGTGTCTAGTATAGTCTTGTTTATGTGTGTGTTGTGCATCACATTTCATAAACAGGAGGCTATAGGACATTAGGAATGGTTACACTTCTTTGATATTCTGGGTTCATGCGATAGAGTTTGACTCTATGAAACTCTCTTCTAATTCGTGCGTTACGCATTTTCAGATCATGCCTCCTAAACATACTGTAGCTCAAAGAGATGTCTTAGCCCCAAATGCTGAGAATCCCCCACTAGAGGTCCCTACCCAGACTGAGACAAAGAGACGGGGTCGACCTCACAGAGCTACTGAGGTTCCACAGGCACCACCTGCTCAGTCAGCCTCCACATTGGAAGCAGACTTCAGGGGAGCCATTTATGCTCACTTAGTTGGTGGCCTCCCAGAGTAATAGACGAGGTCCCCAGGCCCCTAGCTCCAACTCCCAAGAGCCTACAACTGCAACAGGCTCAAAGTTTCTTGAGGATGAACCCGCCAATCTATACGGGGTCTAAAGTTGAGGAGGACCCACAAAACTTTATTGATGAGATGGGTAAGATTTTGAGGGTTATGCATGTGAATGAGGTTGAGGGAGTCGAGCTTGTCTCCTATCAGCTTAAGGATGTTGCTAATATTTGGTATAACCAATGCGAAGATGGTAGAGGTGAGGATGCTAAACCTGTTGAGTGGGAGGAGTTTGAGAGTGCTTTCCTCGACCACTTCTTTCACCAAGAGTTGAGGGAGGCGAAGAATGAGGATTTCGTAAACCTAAAGCAAGAGGGTTTGGCTATCAAAGAGTATAACCTCAAGTTCATTCAGCTATCCCGATATGCCTCAAAGATGGTTTTGGATATGAGGGAGAGGTGAGACAGTTCGTGTCTGGATTGGGCAGGCATGTAAAGAGGAAGTGTAAGGCAGCATTACTGAATCCAGGTATGGACATCTCTAGACTTATGGTCTATGCCCAGCAAACTGAGGAGGACAAGAAAAAGGACAGGGAAGAGTAGCAGAGTAAGAAGGCCAAATCGGCAGGGCATGAGCCTAGCAAACAGAAGCAGAATAAGGGTGATAGAACTTACTTTCCGAAGAGGTCTTCTAGCTATGCACCCTTGGTGGCAAGTGCGCCTATTCAGCAAAACAGGTATAATCAGAAATCATATGGCCACCTGAATTACAGAACTCAGGGTCCTCAGTCCCAAGCTAGCGTGACCCAAGGCCCGAGAGGAAAGCCACCTTGTGGCAGATATGGCAAACTTCACCTTGGTGCATGGCTTGAGGACATAAATGCTTGTTATTCATGCAGACAGCCTGGACATTTTTACGGCGAGTGTTCTGCGAGGAGGTGGGGTAATGGGAGTAACAAAGCTCAGTCTTCTACAGCGCTCCCTGCGGGCAATCATCAGAAGGATACTACTGTGGGTGCAGGAGGCAAGACGAACCGTCTGTATGCGATAGGTAATCGACAGGACTAATAGGTTGCACCAGATGTTGTTACGAGTATGCTCCAAGTCTTTTCTTATAATTGTTATGCACTGCTTGACCCAGATGCCACTTTATCTTTTGTGACTACCTATTTGGCCAATAAATTTGAGATTTTTCTAGGGTGTTTGCTTGAGCGTTATACTGTTTCTACTTCTACTGGTGAGTCTCCTAGCTGAGAGGGTTTATAGAGATTATGAAGTATCCATCTATCATAAGGATACTTTGGCTGACTTGGTAGAGTTGGAGATGGTTGGCTTTGATGTATTCCTTGGTATGGATTGGCTCCATGCCTGTTATGCCTCAATAGATTGTAGGACCCGAGTTGTCAAATTCCAATTTCCAAATGAACTGATCCTAGAATGGAAGGGAAGTTCTGTTGCACCTAAGGGTAAGTTTATTTCCTACCTGAGGGCTAGGAAGCTAATTTCTAAAGGCTATATTTACCACCTCGTGCGAGTTAAATCTAAGGATATCGAGTCCCCTACTCTTGAGTTAGTTCTGATTGTGAATGATTTCCTAGAGGTATTCCCTGAGGATTTACCTTGAGTCCCTCCAGATAGGGAGATCGTCTTCGGGATTGATGTTCTTCCCGATACGCAACCTATTTCGATTCCCCCATATAGGATGGCCCCCGCTGAGTTGAAGGAGATTAAAGAGTAGTTGAAGGATTTGTTAAAGAAGGGCTTTATTAGGCCAAGTGTTTCTCCTTGGGGTGCTCCTATTCTGTTTGTATGAAAGAAGGATAGGTCTCTCAGGATGTACATAGACTATAGGCAACTGAACAAGGTCACGATCAAGAATAAATATCCTCTCCCCAGAGTGGATGATCTGTTTGACCAACTTCAGGATGCCTCATGCTTTTCAAAGATAGACCTTAGATCGGGTTACCACCAGTTGAAAGTGAGAGAATGTGATGTTCCAAAGACAGCCTTCACGACTAGATATGGCCACTTCGAGTTCTTAGTTTCCTTTGGGTTGACGAACGCACCTGCAACTTTCATGGACTTGATGAATATGGTGTTCAGACCCTACCTTGACATGTTTGTAATCGTGTTCATTGATGATATTTTGGTGTATTCGAAGGATGAGGAGGAGCATGTAGAATTATCCTTCAGACTCTTGAGGACCATGAATTGTATGCGAAGTTCTCAAAGTGTGAGTTTTGGCTCAAGTCAGTGGCTTTCCTAGGTCATGTTATTTCGGGTGATGGAATTCGAGTAGATGCCCAGAAGATTGAAGCGGTTAAGAACTGGCCAAAATCGACTTCTCCAACTTATATAAGAAGTTTTTTGGGTTGGCAGGCTACTACTGCAGATTTATTGACAAATTTTCTTCCCTATCCGCACCATTGACCAAGCCGACTCAGAAAAAGGTCAAGTTTCAGTGTTCTGAGGAATGTGAGAAGAGCTTCCAAGAGTTGAAGACTAGATTGACCACTGCACCTATTTTGATGTTGCCTAATGGGATGGAAGATTTTGTGATATATTGCGACACATCAAGAGTTGGGTTAGGTTATGAATTGATGCAGAGAGGGAAGGTGATAGCCTATACTTCCAAGCAGCTTAAAGTTCATGAGAGGAACTATCCGACCCATGATCTTGAGTTGGCGGCGATAGTGTTTGCACTTAAAATCTGGCACCACAACTTGTATGGAGTGCATGTGGACATGTTCACTGACCACAGGAGCCTGCAGTATGTCTTCAGTCACAGAGAGCCCAACCTACGACAAGGAGATGGTTGGAGTTGCTCAAGGATTATGACATGAGCATCCTATACCACCCAGGTAAAGCTAACATTGTTGCTGATGCTCTTAGCAGGTTGTCAATGGGTAGCATAGCCCATGTTGAGGAAGAGAAGAAAGAGCTAGTGAAGGAAGTACATAGGTTTGGCTCGATTAGGAGTCCAACTCGAGGAGAATGATGAGGGAGGAATCAATGTTCAGAGTAGGTCTGCATCATCCCTAGTTGCAGAAGTAAAAGAGAAGCAAGATCAAGATCCTATCTCACTCGAATTGAAGGAGGTTGTCCACAAACAAAAAGTGATGGTCTTCTCCAAAGGGGAAGATGGGGCGTTGAGATACCATAGTAGGCTATGTGTTCCTGATGTTGATGGTGTCCGCAAGAGGATCATGGCTGAAGCCCACAACACTAGATACTCCATTCATTCGGGATCCACCAAGATATACCATGACTTAAGAGAAGTCTATTGGTGGAGTGAAATGAAGAGGGACATTTCTAAGTTTGTTTCAAAGTGCCCGAGTTGCCAGCAAGTAGAGGTGGAGCATCAAAGGCCAAGTGGCTTGGATCAAAACTTTGAGATCCAGAGTGGAAGTGGGAGATGGTTAACATGGACTTCATCACCGGCCTACCGAGATCTCGAAGATTGTATGATTCCATATGGGTGATTGTAGACAGGATGACTAAATCAACACACTCTCTGGTAGTCAAGACAACTAATACTGCGGAGGAGTATGCTATGATTTACTTTCAAGAGAATGTGAGGTTGAATGGAGTTCCCTTGTCTATCATTTCGGACAGAGGAGCCTAGTTTACTTCTCACTTTTGGAGGTCTTTCCAGAAGGGATTGGGTTCCAAGGTAAACCCGAATACAACCTTTCATCCACAGATGGATGGTTAGGCGGAGCGCACTATTCAGACGGTAGAAGATATGTTGAGAGACTGCATCCTTGACTTCAAAGGTAATTGGGATAACCATCTACCACTGATTGAATTTGCATATAACAATAGTTATCATGCGAGCATTCAAATGGACCCCTATGAGGCTTGTATGGGAGGAGGTGTAGATCACCTATTGGATGGTTTAAGGTTGGAGAAGCCAAGTTGATTGGGCCTGACATTATCCACCAGTCCACAGAGAAGGTGAAGATTATTAGAGAGAGGTTAAAGACTGCACAAAGCCATTAGAAGTCTTACACCGATATGAGGAAAAGGGACTTAGAGTTCGAGGTGAGCGATTGGGTATACTTGAAGGTATCACCCATGAAGGGTGTCATGAGGTTTGGAAAGAAGGGGAAATTAAGTCCTTGCTAAGGTTGCTTATGAGCTAGAGTTACCTTTTGAGTTAGACGGAATCCATTCGGTGTTCTACATTTCTATGTTGAAGAAGTGTTTGGGAGATCCTGCCTTGGTGATCCCTATTAAGACCACTGGAGTCAAAGATAGCTTGTCCTATGAGGACATTCCAGTCCAAATCCTTCATCGACAGGTTTGCAGACTGAGAAATAAAGAGATAGCCTCCGTTAAAGTTTTGTGGAGGAATCAATTTGTTGAGGAAGCCACATGGGAAGCTGCGGAAGAGATGAGAGCCAAATACCCGCACCTATTCGTGCCTGATGACGAGAATATCAAAGGTAATAATCCTATTCTTAACTTAAATTGATGTTTCCATCGTGAGTTGATGTGCCTATTCTTGATGTTCTGAGTAGAGTTTTTGAGGTCGATGAAGAGTTGAGAAGTTCCATGAGTATTGAGATGAGTGTTGAGTCTATTCGTGCCATAATACCGCTCTTACTCATCATTCGAGGGCGGATGATCCCAAGAGGGAGATGATGTAACGCCCCATAAAATTACAAAAAATACCCCTAGAGGAGAGAGGTGTGTATAATGTGTCTTCCGAATGATGAGTAGGAGCGGTATTATGGCACGAATAGACTCAACACTCATCTCGATACTCATGGAACTTCTCAACTCTTCCGATACTAAAATGGCGAATTCGAGGCTGGATTTGTGATCAATAAAAAAAATTAAGTGGGGGAAAGGTCTCGGTCAATTTTTAGAGGGACCAAGTCAAAAGTTAATTTTCTGTTCCGAGACGCAAAAACAGTGAGGATGCACGATAGAGCTGCGTCGTAGACCCATCATAGAGGGTAACTTATGTTTTTCCATAATTTTTTGACGGGATTGAGAATACTCGTTCAGGAAATGTTTTGCCAAAAATGAACTGTTCGCGACCAATCTGCATCACAAATTGGGTTATTTCGCGGCTGGAAAACTTCTAAGAGTTCGAGGGGCATTCTGGTCCATTCCTAACACCTTCTAAAACCCATGTACGACTAATATATGTCATTTGCACGAAGAAAGGGTTCCAAAACCCATCTTACAATCCCTTTTTTAGGAAATCATCAAGTTAGGGCCTTTGAGATTGAAGAGTCAAAAGGAAGTTCCAAGGGATTTGTGTTGTTAGCAATCATCCCAGGTATGTAAGGCTTACCTAAAGCATGAGATTGTTCTTCCATGTGCCCCCTTTGAGTAAAGTGAGTCTATGATTGAAGATGATGAGTTATATGTGAAAATTTTGAGTATTCTACTGAGATTCTTCTTAGTTCATGTATTTTTCTTAAATTGATGATCATCATAAACTTGATTTACTGCATAAGTTGTTTTCATGAATGATTTTTGTAAGGACCCGGATTTTTGAACGGCTTTGTCGAACCTATTAGTATCATCCTGAGAGAAAATTTGCCAAGTTTCGCTCCATGGAAGGCCCACACGGGCCGTGTGAAGCCACACGGACCGTGTGGGCTCCTGTGGAGGGGTACTTGGCCAAGATTTCGATGGCGTGGACTCAACGAGAAATTTCAGGCCAAGTGTGGGCACACAGGCCGTGTGGCGTGTAACGAGCCGTGTGACCCACCGTGGGGCTCGCAACTTGAAAATTTTTCTAAATATGAAATCACCATCTCGTAACTTTTTTGTGTGGAAATTTTCTAAGTGATGTTTCACGGCTCTTGGCATGACACGTGTGGTGTCACACAGGCCGTGTGGTTACCCGTATAGGACCCCTTAAGCTCGGATTAATTCTAAATGTTGGCCCGCGTAATTTATCTAAGTGCCAGTTCACGAGCACTATTCATGGGCCGTGTAACGGCTCACGCACCGTGTAGGAGGCCGTATGGACCTGATGGTTCATATCATACCCATTTCATTAATGGTGTTTATATAATTACGATTTATTTTAATTATGAATTGTGACCTTTTACCTATCCAAAACCCCTAAACTCAGCTGATATCCCTCCCCTTTTAATTCACTCCCTTTGAACCCTCTTCCCCTCAAAAGATCACTCCCAAATACTCTCTACTCTACCCTCTCAAGACTCAAAGCTAGGGTTTAATTGGAGTCCAACTTCAAGCTAGGTTCTTCTTCAAATTCCAGATCCTCAATCAAGGTATGTGGGATTGATTCTTGGTCCCTTTCAACCCAGAAGACCTAAAATTCCTTTCAATCAATTTCATGAATTTTGGTTTACTTTAAATGTGGGTTTTCATTATTTGATTTTATTAAATCCAATTGATATATGGGTTGTATCTTACCTATGATTTTAATTTACTTTGATCACTATTATGATGATTTACATTGTGATATGAAGTTAGGAACACGCACGTCCCCTTTAAAGTTGATTTATGCATGGGTGATTTATATCATGATTTGGATATTGATTTAATTATGGATTTACTCAATTTCATATTATGATGTTGTTTTAACTCAAATCTATGTTACCTATGCTATTCTCACATCATGTATTGCATTTGCATTCATAGACATTGGTTTATATAGAAATTATGAAGTGGGTTAAGCCCAATTATGGTTTATGAAATGATTCTGATCTGATTTTGATAAGATATTGGTTATGACGAGAATGTGACCACAGACATGTCTTATGTTTATGGCTCTTTGAGCATCTCGGGTGCTTGCACCATCTTGAATATGTGAATGAGCTATTTCTTGCATAAGTATCATGATTATGACTTATGGTTTTGCATTTGAGCCTAAATGTGCATTCAATAGTTATGAAATGAATTACAGTTTGAAATGAATATTGTATCTCTTGAAAGCATGTATATATATATATATATATAAGTATTCTTGTGGGATGCCGACTTACACTAATAGATTAGGGGCGTCAGGGCTATCCCAAAGGGCCCTCTCCCTTTTCTTGAACTATGTGTCTAGCATGGGTTATGAGAATCCTATTCGAAAAGGGATGGGTTCCCGTAAGGAAGGTGGCTTCATATGAAATGAGACGGGTACCTGTAAGTTGAAGTGTTATGTGATATGATATGCTATATGAATAATCCTTACCAAAATAGGATGGGTTCCCGTAAGGGGATTTCTTCATACGAAATAGGATGGGTTTCCCTAAGGTGAAGTATGGTTTACCTTTGGCAAGTAGACCGCCTCTGTACCGGTGAGGGGTTTTCATTGGGATTCCAAGTAATAGCTCGCTTGGTCCTATGCATGTCGGTTGAGGTCACATTGCTGTTACATGTGAGTATCATTTCAGTCATGCATCATGAATTCATGGCATCTTGTATATATTTCTCGCTTGACTAGATGATTCTTTCTATATTATGTGCCCTTGTCAACTTAATATTAAGTGCAGGTTTAACAAGTCATATGCATTGCATGCCCGCATACTTAGTACATTCAAACGTACTAATGCATACTCAATGCCTACATGATTTTACCATGTAGGGGCCGAGCATTACGACTATCAGCTATTTGACAAATATTCCGATCCAGAAGGGTACTTGTGGTGAGTCCCATCCTCCAATGACAGGCAATCTTCCCTGTACTTATATTATTCCGGATTTCCTTCTTGTTTGAGAGTGAGCACGGAACATGTGCTGGCCCCCGTTCCATCTTGATTAGAGGCATTGTTGGACATCATATAGACTCTCTACAAATCATTATGTTATGTGTGGTACATGGTGTATGTATTCATACGAATTGATCATGGAATTTTGTACTAGTTTATATGCATGTTTGGTATGGGAGTGAGGAATATCCAAAGCCCCGAATTGCCCCCATAAAGTGACATATACTTACCCGCCCCTTAGTTCTTAGGTGCTACGTGTTATGTGGATCCATCTAAACCTATTTTCCTTCGATATCCCTATAGCGTGAATCCTACTTTCCCATCCCTTAGAACTATGTGTTTACTATTGGAATGCGCTTCCTAACCGATGATATGAATTTGGATAATTGAGGCTTGTTTGAGAACTCTTGGGTTCCCATTCACGGTGTCACCTCTAGGCCCTATCCTTGGGTCGTGACAAAAGATGGTATAGAGCCCTAGGTTTATAAATGGTCCTTGGAGTCCAACATGCCATGTCGAGTAGAGTCCTATTCATGGGTGTGAAGTACACCATGCCTATGAGTGGGGGGCTACAAAGAAGTTCTAGGAATTACCTCACTTCTTCATCCCCATGCCGTGCTAAGACTTATGTAATTGTCTTTCTTATCTTAACGACGTCGTTGCTCTATTTTAGAAGACCCTATCCAAGGCTAGGTCCAATTGATGAGGATCAGACACCCCAAGTGCCTATGGATGAACCCATCTCTAATGGTAAATTCTGTATAGCTTTTGCCATGCTTTCCCAGGGGGTGACATCGCATACTAAACAGACTAACCTCTCACGGGATCCTACGCTAGTTTCTAGGGCAAGGGATTTCACCCGAATGAATCCTTCGAAATTCTATGGGTCAAAGACTGATGAGGATGCTCAGGAGTTCATTAATGAGCTCACCAAAGTATTGACTATCATGAGTGTCACTTCTGAGAAGAAGGCAGAGTTGCCTGCCTATCAATTGAAAGATGTGGCTCAGGTGTGGTACAACCAATGGGCTTTTGAGAGGGTCCGTGGTGGTGATGTTAATTGGGAAGAGTTCAAACTTGCTTTCCTGGATCATTTCTTTCCACTTTAGTTAAGGGAGGCCAAGATGACTGAATTTATCAATCTTAAGCGGGGAGTATGAGTGTGAGGGACTATGCCCTCAAATTTACAAAGCTCTCCAAGAATGCTCCATCACTTGTGGCTAAACCCCGTGCAAGGATGCACAAATTTATTTCTGGTATCTCTGACTTGCTTGTGAAAGAATGTTGTACTGCTATGCTTATACGGGATATGGATATCTCTAGAATCAAAGTGTATGCTAAACAGATCGAAGGAGAGAAACTTGGGGAGAGGAGGATGCACGATCCTAAGAGGACCCATTTTGATGGTTGATTTTTTGGCTCTCGGGGTGGTATTTTCGGTCGTTTCTAGCAGGGCCAAGGTTTTGGAACTCAGGTCTCTAATGTTTGGGTACCTCCTCCTGGGGCACCGGTTGGTGGTGGGCAAGGACATCCTCTGTGTGGCAAGTGTAGAAAACCCCACACGGGTGCTTGTTAGAAGGATCTGGGTGCTTGCTTTAGATGTGGTGATAGGAACCACAAGGTTGCTGATTGTCCTAAATATGCACATAGAGGTCAAGGACAGGTGGCTCAAGGTGGTCAAGGCCAACAAAGAGCTCCCTAAGGTGCTGCCCCAAGGAACAACAAGTTCTATACGCTCTATGCCCGTTAAGAGGTTGAGGAAGCTCCGGATATCGTGACTGGTATGTTAAAAGTCTTTGATTTTGATGCTTATGTTTTGCTTGACCCAGGTGCAAATTTGTCTTTTGTGACTTCTCTATTGGCAGTTAAATTTGGTTTGAGTCCCAAGATTTCGAAGGATCCATTTTCAGTCTATACACCTGTGGGTGAATTTGTTATTGCACATAGGGTCTATCATAGTTATCCTATTTTTATGTTACACGAGGTTTTTCTGTTTGATCTTGTAGAACTTGAGATGTTCGACTTTGACGTGATTCTGGGAATGGATTGGTTGCATGCATCATATGCCTCTGTAATTGTGTAACCCAGAAGGTTAAGTTCTAACATCCCGGCGAGCCCGTCCTTGAATGGAAGGGTAGTGACTCCTCTATTAAAGATAGGTTTATTTCCTAACTCAAGGCCCGAAAAATGATTTCTTAAGGGGTGCATTTATCATATTGTGAGGGTCAAGGATATCAAGTCTGAGACACCTACTATTTAGTCAGTTCCGGTGGTGAACGAGTTCTCAGATGTGTTCCTCAAAGACTTGCCCGATATTCCTCCCAAGAGGGAAGTAAATTTTGGCATAGATCTTCTTCCGGATACTCAACCTATCCCTGTTCCCCCTTATCGTATCGCTGCGGAGTTGAAAGAGTTAAAGGATCAATTAAAGGATTGTTAGAGAAAGGCTTCATTAGGCCCAGTATATCGCCATGAGGTGCTCCAGTGTTGTTTGTAAGGAAGAAAGATGGATCTCTTCGGATATGTATTGATTATAGGCAACTAAATAAAGTGACCGTTAAGAATAAGTATCCGTTGCCCAGGATTGATGACTTGTTAGACTAGCTTTAAGGGGCTACTATTTTCTTAAAGATTGATCTTTATTCTGGGTATCATCAGTTGAAGGTTAGGGAGTGTGACATTTCCCAAAATAGCCTTTCAAACAAGGTATGGGTACTTTGAGTTTATGGTGATATCGTTCGGCTTAACCAATGCTCAGACCGTGTTCATGGATCTGATGAATCGGGTGTTTAAGCTATTCCTTGACAATTTTGTGGTGGTCTTCATTGATGACATTCTCATTTACTCCTGAAGTGAGCAGGAGCACGAGGATCATTTGAGAATAGTTATCCAAACCTTGAGGGAGAATAAATTGTATGCCAAGTTTAGTAAATGTTAATTTTGGTTAGGTGAAGTGGATTTCCTTGGTCATGTGGTGTCCGGTAATGGTATCAAGGTGGACCTGAAGAAGACCGAGACCGTGAAAAATTGGCTCAGGCCATCGACTCCTTCATATATTCGAAGCTTTCTATGGTTGGATGGATATTATAGGAGGTTCATTGAAGGATTCTCATCTCTTGCATCTCTATTGACTAAATTGACCCAAAAGAAGATTGAGTTTGTATGGTCAGATAAATGCGAGAAGAGTTCCCAAACTTTAAAAGGTCAGCTTTACATCAGCCCCCTTCTTGACCTTTCCAAATAGCTTGGATGGATTTGTGGTGTATTGTGATGCCCCACGCATCGGTTTGGGATGTGTGCTTATGCAACACTATAAGGTAATAGTGTATGCATCAAGGAAGTAGAAGGTGCATAAGCGTAATTACCCAACACATGATCTTAAGTTGGCGGCGGTAGTTTTTGCCTTGAAAATTTGGAGGCACTATTTGTATGGAGTTCATGTTGATGTGTTCACCGATCACAAGAGTTTGCAATATGTATTCACTCAAAGAGATCTAAATTTCACTCAAAGAGATCTAAATTTGAGGCAAAGGAGATGGTTGGAACTCCTAAAGGATTACGACATGAGTGTTTAATATCATCCCGGCAAGGCCAATGTTGTGGCCGATGCTGTTAGTAGGCTATCTATGGAAAGTGTGGCGTATGTTGGAGAGGAAAAAAAGGAGTTAGCACGAGATGTCCACCGGTTGTCTAGGTTAGATGTCAGGCTGGCCGATTCGAGCGATGATGGTATACATGTTCAAAGTGAGGCAGAATCTTCTGTGGTGGTTGATGTAAAAGCTAAGCAAGAATTAGACCCATTGTTACTTGAATTGAAGAAGTTGGTTTCCAGAAAGGAGACCGAGGTGTTCTCCCAAGGGGGAGATGGTGTGCTCCGGTACAAAGACCAACTTTGCATTCCGGATGTGGATGATCTTAGAAGAGTGATCATATGTGAGGCTCACAACTTTCATTATTCTATTGACCTAAGGTCTACTAAAATGTATCGGGATTGGAAAGAAGTGTATTGGTGGCATGGTATGAAGAAGGACATATCTAAGTTCGTATTCAAATGTCCGAGTTATCAACAAGTGAAGGTAGAGCACCAAATGCCCGGTGGTTGGCTCAAGATATTGAGATTCCTACATGGAAGTGGGATGATGTGAACATGGACTTTGTGGTTAGATTGTCTCAGACCCGAAGGTAATTTGACTCCATTTGGGTTGTTGTTGATCGGATGACTAAGTCGGCTCACTTCCTACCAATCAAGACTACTTTCAGCGCTAAGGATTACACAAGGTTACACATCCAATAATTGGTGAGGTTGCATGGTGTGCCTAGGTCCATCATATCGGATCATGGCACCAATTCACCTCCCACTTTTGGAGATCATTTCAGAGGGGACTTAAAACTAAGATTAAGTTGAACACCGCTTTTCATCCTCAAACCGATGGGCAAGCTGAGAGAACTATTCAAAACTTGGATGATATGCTGAGGGCTTGTGTGTTGGATTTTATGGGTAACTAAGGTGATCACCTTCCACTCATTGAGTTTGCGTATAATAATAGTTTCCATACCAGCATTGGTATGGCACCATTTGAGGCCTTGTATGGGAGAATGTGTAGGTCACCAGTGGGGTGGTTTGAATTGGGAGAAACGGCATGGATTAGGCCGGATTTGGTATTGGAGGTCATATAAAAGGTGAAGGTGATTAGAGAAAGGTTGAAAACAGCCCAAAGTCGCAAAAAGTCCTATTCGGATACTAGGAGGAGAGATCTTGAATTTCATATTGGTGATTGGGTGTATGTGATTGGGTGTATGTGAAGGTTTCAACCATGAAGGGTGAGATGTGTTTTGGAAAGAGGGGTACGCTAAGCCCCCGGTATGTTGGCCCTTATGAAATCTTTGAGCGGATTGAGAGCGTGGCGTATAGGTTTGAGTTGCCTCCGAACTTGGGTTCGATTAACCCGATCTTTCATGTGTCTATATTGAGGAAGCTAGTTGGCGATCCTAGCACCATTATGCCTTTAGAAGGAATTGAGGTTGAAGAAAACTTATCTTATGAGGAAATCCTAGTGGAGATCTTGGATAGGCAAGTGAAGCGGCTTCGTAACAAGGATGTGGCTTTAGTGAAGGTACTTTTGAGGAATCAACATGTGGAGAGTGCTACATGGGAGGCGGAGCTGGACATGATGAAGCGACACCCTCATCTTTTCTGATCTATTCAAGCCTAAGGTACTAGGTTCTCCCTTTTCTAAATGGTCCCAATTTTTTCCCTTTAGAGTCTCATGACATGACATGTATGCATGTGCACAAAAATGATTTTTGGTGATGTTGGAATGGTTTGAATACATTTTAAATGCGTTTTAAAAATTTTTATAATTTTCGAATTGTGAGTTATGTATTGTACCTTGTGTTCGGATGTTTCATGTCCCAAGTCAAGCTTTCAAGCCTTGTAGTTGCACATTCGGGGACGAATGTTCCCAAGGGGAGGATGATGTATGGACTTAGATTTTTGAATGGCTTTGTCGGACCTCTTAGTATCATCACGAGTGAAAATTTGCCAAGTGTCGCTCCATGGAAGGCCCACACGGGCAATGTGAAGCCACACAGATCATATGGCCTCCCGTGGAAGGGTACTTGGCTAAGATTTTGACGGCGTGGACTCGATGGGAAATTTCAGGCCAAGTGTAGGCACATAGCCACCCACACGGGCCGTATGGCGTGTCATGGGCCGTGTGGCCCATCGTGGGGCTCGCGACATAAAAAATTTTCTAAGTATGAAATCACTGTCTCATAACTTTTTCGTGTGAAAATTTTCTAAGTGATGTTTCGAGGCTTTTGGTATGACCCGTGTGGTGTCACACGGGCTGTGTAGTTGCCCGTATAGAACCCCTTAGCCTCGGATTAATTCTAAGTGTTGGGCCGCGTAAGTTATCTAAGTGCCGATTCACGGTCTGTGTAATGGCTCACGCACCGTGTAGGAGGCCATATGGACTTGACAGTTCAAATCTTACCCGTTTCATTAGTGGCGTTTATGTAATTACAGTTTATTTTAATTATGAATTGTGAGCTTTTACCTATCCAAAACCCCTAAACTCAGCTGATATCCCTCCCCTATTAATTCACTCCCTTTGAACCCTCTTCCCCTCAAAAGATCACTCCCAAATACTCTCTACTTTACCCTCTCAAGACTCAAAGAAAGGGTTTGATTGGAGTCCAACTTCAAGCTAGGTTCTTCCCCGAATCGCAACTCCTCAATCAAGGTATGTGGGATTGATTCTTGGCCCCTTTCAACCAAGAAGACCCAAAATTCCTTTCAATCAATTTCATGAATTTTGGTTTACTTTAAATGTGGGTTTTCATTATTCGATTTTATGAAATCCAATTGATATATGGGTTGTATCTTACCTATGATTTTAATTTACTTTGATCACTAGTATGATGATTTACATTAAGATATGAAGTTATGGACATGCATGTCCCTTTTAAAGTTGATTTATGCATGGGTGATTTATATCATGATTTCGATGTTGATTTAAATATGGATTTACTTAATCTCATATTATGTTGTTAGTTTTAGCTCAAATCTATGTTAACCATGCTATTCTCACATCATGCATTGCATTTACATTCATGGACATTGGTTTATATGGAAATTATGAAGTGAGTTAAGCCCAATTATGGTTTATGAAATGCTTCTGATATGTTTTTGATAAGATATTGGTTATGACAAGAATGTGATCACAAACACGTCTTATGATTATGGCTCTTTGAGCATCTCGGGTGCTTGCACCATCTTGAATATATTAATAAGCTATTCCATGCCTAAGTATCAAGATTATGACTTATGGTTTGTCATTTGAGCCTAAATGTGCATTGAATGGTTATGAAATGAATTACGGTTTGAAATGAATATTGTATCTCTTGAAGGCACTTATATGTATAAGTATTCTCATGGGATGCCAACTTAGCACCGATGGATTGGGGGCGTCAGGGCTATCCCAAAGGGCCCTTTCCTTTCCTTGAACTATGTGCCTAGCATTTGTATGAGAATCTAATCCGAAATGGGATGGATTCCTGTAAGGAAGGTCGCTTTATACGAAATAGGACGGGTTCCCGTAATTTAAAGTGTTATGTGATATGGTATGCTATATGAAAAATCCTTATCGAAATGGGACGGGTTTTCATAAGAGGGTTTCTTCATACGAAATGGGACGGGTTCTCGTAAGGTGAAGTATGGTTTACCTTTGGCAAGTAGATCACCTCTATACCAGTGAGGGATTTTCATCAGGATTCCAAGTACTAGCTCGCTTGGTCTTATGCATATCGGTTGAGGTCACACCCCCGTTATATATGAGCATCATTTCATGCATGCATCATGAATTTCATGGCATCTTATATATATTTCTCCCTTGACTATATGATTCTTTTATATTATGTGCCCTTGTCATCTAACAATTAAATGCAGGTTTAACAAGTCATATGCATTGCATGCTCGCATACTTACTACATTCAAACGTACTAACATATAATCTACGCCTACATGATTTTATCATGTTCGGGATAAGCATTATGATTATCAGCCATTTGATGAACAGTCTGATCCAGAAGGGTACTTGTGGTGAGTCCCATCCTCCAAGGACAAGCCATCTTCCCTATACTTATATTATTCCAGATTTCCTTCTTGTTTGAGGGTGAGCCCGAAATATGTCCTGGCCCCTGTTGCATCCTAATTAGAGGCATTATTGGACAACATGTAGACTCTTTAAAAATCTGTATGTTATGTGTGGTATATGGTTTATGTATTCACACGAATTGATCACGAAATTTCATACTTCTTTTATCTGCATGTTTGGTGTGGGAATGTGGAAAGTCCTAAGCCCCGAATTGCCCCATAGAGTGATATGTACTTACCTGCCCATTAGTTCATAGGTTCTACGTGTTATTTGGATCCTTGTAAACCCCTTTCCCTTCGATATCCCCATAGCATGAGTCCTACTTTCCCATCCCTTAGAACTATGTGTTTACTATTGGAATGCGCTTCCGAACTGATGATGTGGATTTGGATACTTGAGGATTGTTTGGGGACTCTCGGGTTCATTCGCCGTGTCACTTCTAGGCCCTATTCTCGAGTCGTGATAATTTTACAAAATTCTATGTCTAATTTGCTAAAGAATTTCATAATGAACTTAGTGGATGAGTCTAGAGCCTTGACGATGATGATGTTTGTGATGTTGTGATTGTGGTCCAAATTGTTGAGAGTCTTGTTGATAATGTTGATGAGAATGATGTTCATTAGTCTTAAAAACTTGTAACTAAATTCTAAAAGAATGTTTCGAGTCCATGATGTTGATGTTGATGAGATGAGTTGTTGTTGATGATATGAGTTGATGTTGATGTACTATGTCCCTATGGGACAGATGATGAGAAATCTTGATGATGATGTTTTATGAGCTTGTCAAGTTCTGGGAGGAGTATTGAGCACTGAAATGGGTGAGAGTGAGTCCTACTCGAACTCATTCACTACGTGGCACGCGTAGGAGAGGATCGAACCATAATACAGATGTTTCCTTTGTCCTAAAAGAGGACTGATGTTATTTTTTGTAGATCCACTGATGGTGATGTCCTTTACCCCGGGCAAGGTACTGGATGAATGTGGCAACGACATCACTTAGTTGTATCATTACCGACTCATAGGTGATGGTTGTCAGTTAGAGAAACTCCCAGCTAGGTTCTATACTGATAGAACTCTGATGTTGATGTAATGGTATGAGTTTTGATGGATGTTGATGTTTTATTATCTACCCATTATCCTTGTCCTTGACAGGCATGAGTCCTTCGAGTTGAGTTGAGTTGAGTTGAGTCGAATTTCCTTGAGATGAATCTGATGTATTGATGAGATGTTGATGGGTCATTCGTCCACTCTTTATTCTCGCTTTAGATAGAGATTTGAAATTCTAACGGAGTATGATGTTGAGTTGATGTTATCCCTATACTGTTCTATCTGTACTGTTATATTCAGTCATCTTACATATCGTACATTCCATGTACTGACGCCACTTGGTGTTGCATCGTTTTATGATGTAGATACAGGATGCTAGGATAAGGGATCTTGAGTTTCGTATTGGTGATTGGGTATATGTGAAGGTTTCACCCATGAAGGGTAAGATGCATTTTGGTAAGAAGGGCAAGCTAATCCCCCGGTATGTTGGCCCTTATGAGATCGTTGAGCGAGTTAGAGGTGTGGCTTATAGGTTGAAGTTGCCTCTGGACTTGAGTTCCATTCACCCGGTCTTTCATGTGTCTATGTTGAGGAAGCTAACTGGTGATCATAGCACCATTGTGCCCTTTGAAGGGATTGAGGTCGAAAAAAACTTGTCTTATGAGGAAATCCCGGTAGAGATCTTGGATAGGGAAGTAAAGCGGCTTCGTAAAAAGGACCTGGCTTCGGTGAAGCTGCTTTGGAGAAATCAGCATGTGGAGAGTGTTACTTGGGAGGCAGAGCTGGACATAGTGAAGCGATACACTCATCTTTTCCAATCTACTACTGCCTAAGGTACTAGGATTCTCCCTTTTCTAATGGTTCCAGTTTTTGCCCTCTTGAGTCTCATGACATGATATGCATAAATGTGCACAAAAAGGATTTTTATAATGTTTTGAATGACTTGAATACCATTTTGATATGAGTTTAAAGGATTTATGAATTTTCAAATAATGAACTACGCATTGTACCTTATGTTCGAATGTTTCGTATTCTAAGTCAAGCCTTTGTTTTTGCACATTTGGGGACGAATGTTCCCAAAGGGGAATGATGTAAGGACCCGAATTTTTTCGAGCGGCATTACCGATGCTCTTGGTACTATTCTGAGCGAACTGCCAGGCATCGCTCCATGGAAGGCCCACATGGGCCGTGTAAAGTCACACAGACCGTATGGCCTCCCGTGGAGGGACACTTAGTCCAATTCACGATAAGGGCAATTTGAGATGGAGAAGATTTTAGACAAAGTGAGGGCACACGGCCACTCACATGGTCCGTCTGATGTGACACGGGCCGTGTGGCCCTCCGTGTAACTTGCTATGTTAAATTTTTCTAAGCATGGAAGTAGCATCTCGTAACTCTGTTGTGCAGAAATTAGTTCAAGTGCTATCACATAGTCCATGTCACGGCCCGTGTAGAGTCACATGCACTGTGTAGTCATCCGTGTGGAGTCACACGATCCATGTCACGACTCGTGTGGTGAATCAAGGACCGTGTAGACGACTGTATGGACCGACAGTTCCAATTTTTGCCTGTTTCATTAAAGGCGTTTATGTAATTTTGGTTTATTTTAATTATGAATTATGACCTTTTACCTATCCTAAACCTTAATTCCGCTGATATCCCTCCCCTCTTAATTCTTTCTCCTAAGACCTTCTACCCCTCATAAGATCACCTCCTAATTCCTCTCTACTCTCCCCTCTCAAGGTTCAAGGCTAGGGTTTAATTGAAGTCCAATTCAAGCTAAGTCCTGCCTCAAATTTAGCTCCTCAATCAAGGTATGTGGGATCGATTCTTGGTCCCTTTCAACAAAGAAGACCCAAAAATCTTTCAATTGGTTTCATGAATTTAGTTAACTTTAAATATGAATTTCATTACTTGATTTACTTAAATCTAATTGATATATGGGTTGTATTCTACCTATGATTTCAAATCATTTTGATTATTATTATCATGATTTGCATTGAGATATGAAGTTATGAACATGCATGTCCCCTTTTAAAGTTAATTTATGCATGCGTGATCTATATTACGATTTACATGTGGATTTAATTATGGATTTACTCAATTCAATATTATGATATTGATTTTAACTTGAATCTATGTTACCCATGCTATTCTTACATCATGCATTACACTTGCATTCATAAACATTGATCTTTATGAAAATTATGAAGTGGGTTAAGCCCAATTATATTTTATGATATGATTTTGATAAGATATTGGTTATGAAAAGAATGTGATCAGATACATGTCTTATGACTATGGCCTTTTGAGTATCTCGGGTGCTTGCACCATCTTGTATATGTAAATGAGTTATTCCTTGCATGAGTATCAAGATTATAATTTATGATTTGACATTTGAGCCTAAATGTGCATTGAACGGCTTAAAATACATATTGTATCTCTTGAAAGCATGTATATGTATAAGTATTCATGTGAGATGTTGTTGACTTAGCACCGATGGATTGGGGGCATTAGGGCTATCCCCAAAGGCGCTCTCCCTTTCCTTGAACCATGTGCTAACATAGGAACGTTAGTCATTACCAAAATGACTGGGTTGTAAGGAAGGGTTATTCGTTTATGATTGTCATATGATATGTATGATTATGGAAAATCCTTCTGAAATGGTGAGTTCCGTAAGGAAGGCGACCATCCACCGAAATAGTATGTTTCATATGGTGTGACGAGATTACCTTTGGCAAGTAATCTTCTCATACTTATTGGAGGTCTTTAGCAGACTAATTCATGTAATAGCTTGCATGGGTTTGATTTGTCGGTTATAGTCCATCCCCACTGTACATGAATTGTTGTATTTCATGCATCATAAATTTCATGGCATCTTGTATATATTTCCATTGGATATATGATTCTTTCTATATTATGTGCCCTTGTCATCTAACATTGAAATGCGGGTTTGGTAAGCCATATGCATTGCATGCCCGCATACTTAGTACATTCAAACGTACTAACGCATACTCTATGCCTACACGATTTTACCATATAGGGGCCGAGCATTTCGAGTATCAACCATTTGACGAGTAATCTGATTCAGAAGAGTATTGTGGTGAGTCCCATCCTCCAAGGACGATCCACCTTTCTTTACCTTTACTATCTTGAGTTCTTTTTTCATTTAAGGGTGAGCCCGGAACTTGTCCTGACCCCCGTTCCATCTTGAATAGAGGCATTCGTTGGATAATATGCAGACTCTCTTGAAATATGCTTGTCATGCATGACATTTTGCTTATGTTTTGAAATCTGTTTTGTTGCTATTTGCATATCCTTCCTGAATCAATGATGTGGATTCAGATACTTGAGGCTTGTTTGGGGACTCTCGGATTCCCATTCACCGTGTCACATCTAGGCCCTAGTCCCGGGTCATGATAAAAGATGGTATCAGAGTCCTAGGTTTATAATGGTCCTCAGAGTCCAAAATGTCATGTCAAGTAGACTCCTATTCATGGGTGTGAAGTGAACCATCCCTATGAGTGGGAGGCTACGAAGGCGTTCTAGGAATTGCCTCACTTCTTCATGCCTTATGTCATGCTATGACTAGTATATTTGGTTCCCTTATCTTGATAGTGTCGTTGTTCCATTTCAGAAGATGCCTCGAGGAAGACCCCTTTCACCAAGGTCGGCTCCGGCTAATAAAGAACAATCTGCTCAAGGGCCTATGGATAAACCCATCTCAAACGGTGAGTTCAGCACAGCCTTCGCCATGCTTGCTCAGGTGGTGGCCTCTCAGACAAGACAGGCTAACTTGGCACGGGATCCTACGCCTGCTTCTAGGGTGAGAATTTCACCCGGATAAATCCTCTGGAGTTTCATAGGTCAAAGGCTGATGAGGATGCTCCGTAGTTCATTGATGAGTTTACCAAGATACTGAACATCATGGGTGTCACTTCTGAAGAGAAGACTAAATTGGCTGCCTACCAACTGAAAGATATGGCTCAGGTATTGTATACTCAATGGGCTATGGAGAGAGTTTGCAGTGGTGATGTTAACTGCTAGGAATTCAAATTTGCATTCCTTGATCGCTTCTTTCCCATTGAGCTTAAGGAAGCCAAGATGACTGAGTTTATCAACCTCAAGAAAGAAGGTACGAGTGTGAGGGACTATGCCCTTAAATTCACAAAGCTTTCCAAGTATGCTCCGTCACTTGTGGCTAACCCCCTGCAAGGATGCACAAGTTTGTTTTGGGTATCTCTGATTTTCTTGTGAAGGAATGCCGTACTGCTATACTTATATGAGATATGGATATTGCTAGACTCATGGTGTATGTAGAACATATCGAAGGGGAGAAAGTCAAGGAGAGAAGGGTTCACGATCCCAAGAGAACCCGTTTTGATGGTGGATTCTCTGGTCCTCGAAGTGGTGGCTTCGGTCGCTTCTAACAGGGCCAAGGCTCTAGTGCTCAGGTTACTAATGCTCGGGTACCTCTTCCCAGGGCACTGGTTAGTGGGGGACAAGAGTATCCTCTATGTGACAAGTGTGGAAGCCCAGCACGGGAGTGTATTAAAGAGATTTGGGTGTTTGCTTCGGGTATGGTGATAAAAATCACAAGGTTGCTGATTGTCCTAGGAATGCCCCGTAGAGGCCAAGGTCAGGTGGCCAAAGGCAGGAAAGGCCAACAAAGAGTTCCCCAAGGTGTTGCCATAAGGAACAATCAGTTCTATGCACTCCACGCCCACTAAGATGTTGAGGAAGCTCCGGATGTCGTGACTGGTATGTAAAAAGTCTTTGATTTTGATGCTTATGTTTTTCTCTGTTGGTAGTTAAATTTGGTTTAAGTCCCAAGATTTTGAAGGATCCATTTTCAGTCTATACTTTCGTGGGTGAATCTGTTGTTGCACATAGGGGCTATCATAGTTGTCCTATTTTTGTGTTTCACAAAGTTTTTCTATGTGATCTTGTAGAACTTGAGATGTTTGACTTTGAAGTGATTCTGGAAATGGATTGGCTTCATCCATCATATTCCTCTATAGATTATAGAACCCGGAAGGTTAAGTTCCAACCTCCCGGCGAGCCCGCCCTGAATGGAAGGGTAGTGAATCCTCTATTAAAGGTCGGTTTATTTCCTACCTCAAGGCCCAAAAAATGATTTCCAAGGAGTGCATTTATCATATTGTGAGGGTGAAGGATATAGAGTATGAGACGCCTACTATTTAGTCAGTTTCGGTGGCGAACGAGTTCTCAGATATATTCCCCGAAGACTTGCCCAGTATTCCTCCTGAGAGAGAAGTTGATTTTGGCATAGATCTTCTTCTAGATACTCAACCTATCTCTATTCCCCTTTATCGTATGGCGCTGGCGGAGTTGAAAGAGTTAAAGTATCAATTAAAGGATTTGCTGGAGAAAGGTTTCATTAGGCCCATTATATCTCCATGGGGTGCTCCAGTGTTGTTTGTAAGGAAGAAAGATGGATCTCTTCGGATGTGTATTAATTATAGGCAATTGAATAAGGTGACCATTAAGAATAAGTACCTGTTGCCCAGGATTGATGACTTGTTTGACCAGCTTTAGGGGGCTACTTATTTCTCAAAGATTGATCTTCGTTCCGAGTATTATCAGTTGAAGGTTAGGGAGTGTGACATTCTCGAAACAGCCTTTTGGACAAGGTATGGGCACTTTGAGTTTGTGGTAATGTCATTTTTCCTAACCAATGCTCCGGCCGTGTTCATGGATCTAATGAATCAGGTGTTTAACCCATTCTTTGACAGTTTTGTGGTGGTATTCATTGACGACATTCTCATTTACTCTCGAAGTGAGCAGGAGCACGGGGATCATTTGAGGATGGTCCTCCAAACTTTAAGAGAGAAGAAGTTGCATGCCGAGTTTAGCAAATGTGAATTTTGTTTAGGTGAAGTGGCTTTCCTTGGTCATGTGGTGTCCGGTGATGGTATCAAGGTGGATCCAAAGATGACCGAGGCCGCGAAGAATTGGCCCAGACCATTGACTCCTTTAGATATTCGAAGTTTCTTGCATTGGCTGGATACAATAGAAGGTTTGTTGAGGGATTCTCATCTATTGCCTCTCCATTGACTAAGTTGACCCAAAAGAAGGCTAAGTTTGTGTGGTTAGACGAATGCGAGCGGAGTTTCCAGACTTTAAAAGATCGGCTTACATCGGCTCCTGTCTTGACCATAAAGCGGCTTGGAGGGATTCGTGGTGTATTGTGAGGCCTCGCGGATAGGGTTGGGTTGTGTGCTTATGCAACATGGCAAGGTAATAGTGTATGCATCAAGGCAGTTGAAGGTGCATAAATGTAATTACCCAACGCACGACCTTGAATTGGCGGCGGTAGTTTTTGCCTTAAAGATTTAGGGAAATTATTTGTATAGAGTTCATGTTGATGTGTTCTCCGATCACAAGAGCTTGAAATGTGTGTTCACTCAAAGGGATCTCAATTTAAGACAAAGGAGGTGGTTGGAACTCCTAAAGGATTATGACATGAGTGTTCTGTATCATCCCGGCAAGGCCAATGTTGTGGCCAATGCTCTTAGTAGGCTATATATGGGAAGTGTGGCGTATGTTGGGTAGGAAAGGAAGGAGTTAACAAGGGATGTTCACCAGTTAGCTAGGTTGGGTGTTAGGTTGGCCAATTCGAGCGATGGTGGTATCCGTGTTCAAAACGGGGCAAAATCTTCCATGGTGAGTAATGTAAAAGCTAAGCAAGATTTAGACCCATCGTTACTTGAATTGAAGAAGTTGGTTGCCGAAAAAAAGATCAAGGTATTCTCCCAAAGGGGAGATGGTGTGCTCCGGTACCAAGATCGACTTTATGTTCCGAATGTAGATGACCTTAGAAGGGTGATTATGAGTGAGGCTCATAACTCTCATTATTCTATTCACTCGGGGTCTACCAAAATGTATCGGGATTTGAAAGAAGTGTATTGGTGGCATGGTATGAAAAAAGACATCGCTAAGTTTGTATCCGAATGCTTGAGTTGTCAACAAGTGAAGGTAGAGCACCAAAGGCCCAATGGCTTGGCCCAAGTCATTGAGATTCCCATATAGAAATGGGAAGATGTAAACATGGATTTTGTGGTTGGGTTGCCTCGTACCCAAAGGCAATTTGATCCCATTTGGGTTGTCGTGGATCGGATGACGAAGTGGGCTCATTTCCACTGGTCAAGACTACCTTCGGCGCAGAGGATTATGCAAGGTTATATATCCAAGAGTTGGTGAGGTTGCATGATGTGCCTAGGTCTATTATATCGGATCGTGGTATCCAATTCACTTCCCACTTTTGGAGATCTTTTCAGAAAGGACTTGGAACCAAGATTAAGTTGAGCATCGCTTTTCATCCTCACACCGATGGATAAGCTGAGAGGACTATTCAGACCTTGGACGATATGTTGAGGGCTTGTGTGTTAGAGTTTAAGGGCAACAGGGATGACAACCTTCCACTCATTGAGTTTGCTTACAATAATAGCTTCTATGCTAGAATTGGTATGGCTCCATTTGAGGCCTTATACGGGAGAAGGTGTAGGTCACCGGTGGGGTGGTTTAGGTTGAGAGAGATGGCACTAGTTGGAACAGATTTAGTGATGGAGGCCATGGATAAGGTGAAAGTGATTAAGGAAAGGTTGAAAGCGGCACAAAGTCGTCAAAAGTCTTATACGGATGTTAGGAGGAGGGATCTTGAGTTTCGTGTCGGTGATTGAGTATATGTGAAGGTTTCGCCCATGAAGGGTGTGATGCATTTTGGTAAGATTGGCAAGCTAAGCCCCTGGTATGTTGTCCCTTATGGGATCGTTGAACGGGTTGGAGGTGTGGCTTATAGGTTGGAGTTGCCTCCGGACTTGAGTTCCATTCACCCGGTCTTTCATGTGTCTATGTTGAGTAAGCTAATTGGTGGTCCTAGAACCATTGTGCCCTTGGAAGGGATTGAGGTCGAAGAAAACTTGTCTTATGAGCCCGGTGGAGATCTTGGATAGGCAAGTAAAGCGGCTTCGCAACAAGGATGTGGCTTCGGTGAAGGTGCTCTGGAGAAATCAGCATGTGGGGAGTGCTACTTGGGAGGCGGAGCGGGACATGGTGAAGCGGTACCCTCATCTTTTCCAATCTACTCCAGCCTAAGGTACTAGGATTCTCCCTTTTCTAATGGTTCCATTTCTTGCCCTCTTGAGTCTCATGACATGACATGCATCTCATGACATGACATGCATATGTGTGCATGAAAAGGATTTTTATAATGTTTTGAATGACTTGAATACGATTTTGATATGAGTTTAAAGGCTTTATGATTTTTCAAACAATGAACTATGCATTGTACCTTATGTTTGGATATTTCGTGTTCTAAGTTAAGCCTTGTTCTTGCACATTCGGCGACGAATGTCCCCAAGGAGGAGATGATGTAAGGACCTGTATTTTTTTGAGCGGTGTTACTGAATATCTTGGTATTGTCCAAAGCAAACTGCCACACATCGCTCCACGGAAGGCCCACACGGGCCGTGTGAAATCACACGGACCGAGTGACCTCCCGTGGAGGGACACTTGGTCCAGTTCACGGTAGGGGAAATTTGAGATGGAGGTGATTTTGGACCAAGTCAGGGCACACGGCCACTTACACGGTCCGTGTGATGTGACATGGGCCGTGTGGCCCTCCGAGTAATTCGCTATGTTAAATTTTTCTAAGTATGGAAGTACCGTCTTATAACTTTGTCGTGCATAAATTATTTCAAGTGCTATCACATGGTCCATGTCACGACCCGTATAGAGTCACACGGACCGTGTAGCCGTCCGTTTGGAGTCACACGGTCCATGTCACGACCTGTGTGGTGACTCACGGACCGTGTAGACGACCGTATAGATCTGATAGTTCCAATTTTCGCCCATTTCATTAATGGTGTTTTTGTAGTTTTGGTTTATTTTAATTATGAATTATGACCTTTTATCTATCCCAAAATCCCTAATTTAGCCGATATCCTTCCCCTCCTAATTCTTTCTCCTAAGACCTTCTACCCCTCATAAGATCACCTCTCAATTCCTCTCTACTCTCCCCTTTCAAGGTTCAAGACTAGGGTTTAATTGAAGTCCAATTTAAGCTAAGTCCTTCCTCAAATTCAACTCCTCAATCAAGGTATGTGGGATTGATTCTTGGTCCCTTTCAACCAAGAAGACCTAAAATATTTCAATTGATTTCATGAATTTAGTTTACTTTAAATATGAATTTTCATTACTTGATTTACTTAATCCAATTGATATTTGGGTTATATTGTTCCTATGATTTCAAGTCACTTTGATCATTATTATCATGATTTGCATTGAGATATGAAGTTATGAACATGCATGTCCCTTTTTAAAGTTTATTTATGCATGGGTGATCTATATTACGATTTACATGTGGATTTAATTATGGATTTACTCAATTTTATATTATGATATTGATTTTAACTTGAATCTATGTTACCCATGCTATTCCCACATCATGCATTGCACATGCATTCATAAACATTGATCTTTATGAAAATTATGAAGTGGGTTAAACCCAATTACGTTTTATGAAATGATTTTGATAAGATATTGGTCATGACAAGAATGTGATCACATACATGTTTTATGATTATGGCTCTTTGAGTATCTCAGGTGCTTGCACCATCTTATATATGTAAATGAGTTATTCCCTGCATGAGCATCATAATTATGATTTATGATTTGGCATTTGAGCCTAAATGTGCATTGAACTGTTTGAAATGAATGTTGTATCTCTTGAAAGCACATATATGTATAAGTATTCATGTGGGATGTTGTTGACTTAGCACCGATGGATTAGGGGCGTTAGCGCTATCCCCAAGGGCCCTCTCCCTTTCCTTGAACTTTGTGCCAACATAGTAACGTTAGCCATCACCGAAATGACCGGATCGTAAGGAATGGTTATTCTTTTATTATTATGATATAATATTTATGATAATGGAAAATCCTTCTAAAATGGTGAGTTCCGTAAGGAAGGTGATCATCCACCGAAATGGTGTATTTCGTAAGGTGTGATGTAGATTACCTTTGGCAAGTAATCTTCTCCTACTAATGGGAGGTCTTTGTCGGATAAATTTATGTAATAGCTCGCATGGGTTTGATTTGTCAATTATAGTCCATCCCCACTATATATGAGCATTGTTGCATTTCATGCATCATAAATTTCATGGCATCTTGTATATATTTCCATTGGATATATGATTCTTTCTATATTATGTGCCCTTGTCATCTAACATTGAAATGCAAGTTCGGTAAGCCATATGCATTGCATGCCCGCATACTTAGTACATTCGAACGTACTAACGCATACTCTATGCCTACACGATTTTACCATGTAGTGGCTAGCACTTCGAGTATCAACCGTTTGACGAGTAATCCGATTCAGAAGAGTATTGTGGTGAGTCCCATCCTCCAAGGACGAGCCACCTTCCTTTACTAGTACTATCTTGAATTCCTTTTTCATTTAAAGGTGAGACCGGAACTTGTCCTGGCCTCCGTTCCATCTTGAATAGAGGCATTCGTCGGACAATATGTAGACTCTTTTGAAATCCGCTTTTCATGCGTGGTATTTGGCTTATGTTTTGTTGGATTGATTTATGGGAAATTCTTATATGGCTATATGTATATTTGGGTGTGGAAATGTGGAAAGTCCCTAGCCTCGTTTTGTCCCCATAGCGTGAGCCCTATTCTCCCGCCCCTTAGAACTATGTGTTGCTATTTGTATGTCCTTCCTGAATCGATGATGTGGATTTAGATATTTGAGGCTTGTTTGGGAACTCTCGCGTTCCTACTCGCCGTGTCACATCTAGTCTCTAGTCCCCGGCCGTGAAAATGTATAAATGATATAATTTTTCGTCGAAGTGGGTTCGTATGAACCCCCTAACAAAGAGATAGCTCCGCCCTTGGTTACAACTATATTTCTCCTCAGAGATGGTTAATTTATTGTAAATTTTAATTTACAACTAATTTATTGTAAATTTTATTACTGATTTGAAGCTTCGGTTAGGTACAAACTTAAGGTTCACCATTAATCAAGTTTGAAATTTAAGATATACCTTGATTATTCTTATCGTCTCACTTCCGGGAAATCGGCCAAGACAACCTATAGTAGCTGCTATTTCACTGGACTTGTCAACCAAATCACCAGCCAAAAACTGAAGATTCTTATTTTGGTCTTTTTCAATCCTTGTACTAGTGTCTAGGTCTTCACTAGCTTGGATAGATGGAAGGGGAAATGGATCAAGGGAAATACCTGACAGGATAGATTCTCCACCCAAAGCACTCACAAAGTCTTTTATACTACATAATTCAAATGGCACTGGTTCAAATCTATGATCTCCATATTCTACAGGTGTGGAGTGTTCTCATGTGACACAAAGGTAATAGCTGAATTTCTCGGTTAATTCGGCCTCCCAAAGAAGCCTAGCTAATTGACCTATAACACAATCTACAGCTTCCAGTCCTTTTACTTTGAACACACTTGATTTATCATGACCTGTATCATCAATTGCCTGCAAATTCAACGATGAACATATCACCATCAACCTCACAGGAGGAAGAAAAAAAACAAGAGAGACCAAAAGATAGATGCTCCTTTGCACAAATTAATGTAAAACAACAAAAAAAATTACATCAAACTTGTTAAAACCACCAAATGTTATTCCGCGATTCTTCTGTATGCTTTTGTTACTTTAAGAAGACTGCCATCTAAACATGAAGTCTAAGAAAAGATGACCAATAAATAGATCTTTCTTAAATAAAACCTTCCTAACCACTCCGTATTCTATAAAACATACATGATCTCATCAGAAGCTTTCAACTTGACCTCCATGAGTTGTTACTTGAAAATTGACTGCCAACAATTGATGCATCACAAGAAAGAGATAAACTGATTTTGATGTTAAACCTTAATGTGGAGGAACCCAAAGTCATAGCCATCAAATCATCTAGGCTTGTGCTCATCTTCCCCAGGCACAAAAACATTGGGACAAGATTGCAGAGATGCCGAGAGTGCCTTGGTTATGGCAGTTGTTTTTGATGTTTATAATATCCTATAGTCTCCTAATAATGTCCTATAGTCTCTTGTCACTCCAGGAGCTTCAAGAATATCTATCTCGGGTGACAAACCCAAGCTAGCAATAATCGTGGTAGGAGCTATCATGCATGGCCAAAAGACCATGTATCTTTTCATATGGAGCAATGAAAATAAGAAAGGCATAAAAGGTCATGAGTTTTAACTAATAGATCATCCACAAAACTGTGAAGTTCAATAAAACGAACATAAGAAAATGAAACCAAAAGAAGTGAGTTACATTCACATTTTTTGGGGAAGCGGGAGATAAGAAGGAAAGCACAGTGATTAAAAAATTGTCACTCAAAGATATCATTTTGTTAAACATGTCTTGAAATTCCTGTAACAAGTCTCTTCTTATTATGAGTAGTTTGATATCCTAATAGGACCATTTATATGTCCAGCAGTCTTATACCGCCTTTTGTCTGTCCAACTGTATTATTATTATCAATGTCTAGAGCATTCAGTTTGTCGAAATTCCTCATTTCCCTCCCATTATAGAGAAGCAGTTGTTGCTTCAGTGACACTTGTGTCTGCTTATTCAACACATAAATAGAAACACATTATAAAAACAAGTGTGAACTGTGTCTCCATTATAATTTGTATCACAACTAAAACTCCATAGATTTAAAGAGAACCTTGGTGCAACACCAAAACTTACGAGCTGTGTCACCAAGGTCGGATAACAGAAACGACCTCTTACAAAAAAGCAAGGTAAGGATGTATTCATAACGCCCAATATGGTCTGACCTTCTCCGAACCCTTCATATAGGATGCGCTTAGTGCACCGAGCTATCCTTTCCTATAAAGTTTACACTTTATAATTCAAATTTGAAATGCCGTGACATGCACCATTCCATTAACTACATTATACTATACAACTTTTACAAGTTTGGACAGTTCAAGTTTATTTTATTCTCAACTTTTGAACTTTGACATAATATTCGACCAACTTTCAATTGTTTAACTAATACTTGAAACTTCAAGCACAACCAGAATCGGCACCTAACATGAAATGAAATAGCGATGAATTCTAATGAACCTCAACTTCCAATAGAGCTTTGAGGTTCTCCTATTGCAGTGCACATTGTCACAAACATACTCAGCAAAATAAATTTTAAATTCCAAAATTATCATCAACAAATATATAAAGGATTTGAAGTCCTTCATAAATAAATTCTCAATAAAAATGAATTAAAAAGTAGGAGAATAATGAGTGAATTACACATTCATCATAATCCACATTGAGAGTGACAATTCGATTTTCAATCGTCATTACAATAATCATCATCTTCCCAAGGGCGGCTACACTCTAAGTCCACTAAAACGGTAGCTTTAGGCCAAAAAATGAACCAAACCCCCCCAAATTCAATTCACTCAAATATGAAACATACATAAAAAATAAATTTGACCGACTCAACGAAGAACCAAAAGCAAATGATGAGAGAGTATTCTACTAACATTTGATAGTAGTTGTTAACTTTTTATCAGGTATTTCTTCCAAATTCATTTCCTGACTAAAATGACATACTTTAAATACTGTTCTAGCATAATATAGTTGTACTTATAATTCCATCATAAAAGTGTAAGTTGTTAAGTGCACATATTTTTTAAAACATGAGAACACTCACCCGTCGATAATTTTGAAGAGTCCCAGCAACATAGGTATCCGCCAAACCTATGACAGATGTCCTTTAATTTCTTTTTTGTCAATGTTGGGATTTAAACCATGAGACCTCATTGGTTCTCGATGACTAGACCACACCCTTTGGCACAAGTATATTTTAAAGGTAGTATGAACCTTATTGCAACTATTGTTTACATATTTACAAAATTTCCAAGTATTCATATAAAATAACCATAACCAAATAGATAAAAGACTTAAACTTTACCATACCATGAGAGCGTTCAAATCCTGAAAAGCTTCCTGCAAGCTCTTATCAGTATTCTCCCATATTTCCTGCTCTCTCCTCAATATCCCAGCAACTCCAACAACCGGCATCCTCACTGCGAATCCTCCATCACCACCCGATCCTAACCCTAAACCCGAAGCCTCCAAGTCAAATTTTATCCCATCTTCCCAAGTCTTCTTTCTCTCTGCTTCCCAAAACTTCTCCACAAAGGAGTCTATATCTGATTAAGAAATATAATATGGAGTCAAATCTATGACTGTTTAAGGGCAAATCATGAGAAATCCTATAAAACTATTACCTAAAATCAGCTGAAGGACTTGCAGAAGCACAAGGAAAACTAGAGGAGAAGATGGATAAGGAAGAAAGATTTGGGAAAAGAAAAAACGAGCACTATTTTTTCTCTTGATAATTGGAACTGGAAGACAACTTTTTCTTTTGCAATAACAGTGGCAAACGGAAAGGAGACACGTGTATTAGTAGTTCCTATGATTAAGATACATGGAAACCCAAATGGCAGGCAGGTGGAGTGTCTGTTAACAGGTTAGATAAGAAAGTAAGAATATATAGCGCTACAAATTATGTGAAATTTCATGAAATGAATTTTATGTAATGAAATAATTTTCTTTGACGATAGGTCAATTTCTTCGATTTTTTTTTCTTTTCATGTACTCCAATTTTTTGTACTTTTTTGAGCCTCTAATTTATTGATAGTTTGGATGTAATTCTATTTTACCTTGTTTTTGTTTTTGGTAATATATTGATATGTTTATTATTTTTTTTCTGATAATCGTTATTTCAAAATGCTATATGTTTTTCCTATTTACCATATCTCTGTTTTTTAATTACACCATATGCCCATATGCAATCATTTTTAGGTCATTTATTTAAAATGAAGAGGGACAGTGAAGGTGGGTGAGGGAGATAAAATTTTTTGAGCTACTATTTCTCATTTTGTTGTCCTTTGACTTCGTTTTCAATTTTCTTGAAATTTAATTAATTAACTTTTGTCTACGATAATTAATATCACACATTGGTCGAGTCATTTCAATTTCTTCTAACGTAATGTAATATAATATACAGATTTTTCAAGTATCTTTTCAAATTATTAATAATTGTCAAGAAAATTGTGAATAGGCAATTATAATGTATAGTAATTTCTTTAAAGCTACATCAAATTTGTATGATTTCTAACCTCAACTTATAAAATGTTACTTGTTTTTATGTTTAAAATTTAGTTTATAGCACAAAGAAGGTCCAATAATATATGTATCATTTATAATTCATATTTTGCAATATGAAATTTGTATTAAATATTTTAAAATAAATGTGCAACGTAATTTTCAACAACTAGTGTGCGCGCGCACACACATATATATATCATCAACCTATCACAACCTTCATTTAATTATATTTCCACTTAAGTAGAGTTTTTGAAACCTTTAATTTATCTTAAAAGGAAAATTATTGTTGAAATTCAGGTGTGTTTGGTTTGGAGGAAAATATTTTTCGAAAAGTGATTTTGAATTTTATCATGTTTGGTTAGTCTAAATATTTTGGAAAATATTTTCCAAATCAATTTATTTTCCTTAAATTTAAGAAAAATGACTTTCTTCCAAAAATTAAGGAAAACATTTTTCAAAACTATCTTCCAACCTCAAATTACAATGTTTTTGCGTACTCACCCCTACCACGACTGCCTCCCCTCTCCCCCAAAAAAATTAAAATTAATTTTTAAAGTATTTTAAATTTTAAAAGTTTAATTTTTTTTCTCCACCTGCTCCCCCTCCCCCTTCCCCCTCCCCCATTTTTTTTAAATAAATCAAAATTTTTAAAAGTTAGGTCAGGAGTCAGGTGTAGCTGGATTTCAGTTCGAAAGTCGGAGTCGAGTCTAAATTTAGAACTTGAATTTTGGGTCAGAAGTCAGGTTGTGTCCTGCATTAGGTGTCGGGTTCGGATCCTGAATTGATTACTGAGGTTGATTTTCATGTGAGAAACTATTTTACTAAAAACTGTTTTCTAATCTCTAGCAAAAAATAAAAGATATCTTCTAAAAAGTATTTCTATTCACCAACCAAATAATAAAAAACTCACCAATCAAAGAAAATAAGTTAGAAACCAACTTTCTTTTTTGGAAGAAAATATTTTCCTTGGTACCAATCACACTCGAAATGAATAACTATCCACGTCAACCTCCACATATTGAGTGCATTGCCCAACTACATACATTGATTTTCCACTACTTTCATATTTAACTCACCATGAAACAATCTCAAGTCATGGAAAAGCGAGCAACACACCCAAAATCTAATATAGCATGCACTAATGAGAATCCAATTTTGTTGATAAACAACCTAACTTATACGAAATATACGATTAATAGAAAATTTCATCCAACATCAGAAGTAAGTCATAAAAATACTAACATTTTACAAATAAGACGACTAACCATTCAATTATAGGTCGAGTACTTTGTTTGCTAAGGCTTAATCCTCAGATATCTTCAAGTTTCAACAAAATTAGGACTGCAAAGGAAGAAATAAACTATCCTACATGCATAATTTGATTTCTTTCAAAATCAACCAATATCACAATACGTGCATATTTTTTGCAGCATCACTAAGAGTCTAAGACACAATAGGTAGCAAATGAAAGGAATATAGATATAAAGACTTCCAAAAATGAGTACAAAAGTAGCAAATGACAATACTAGGTTTTTTAATGGCAACTGATCACATCTTTTGCCTAACCACTGAATTGGCCAATCCTGCTTGTTCAATTGTTTGGTTTGGATCATTAAGGATTGTAGGAGGAAATCCAACTGTCTGTAGTTGGTAAGCGCCAGTGGCGTTGGGACTTGAAGCATCAATGAAGGCACGAATATCACCAACTGTATGATTGTAATTAAACTGTCCAATCACAGGAGTCCCATCTGCTAACCTGAGTTGAAGCAAGGTTGATGGCAATGATTCATCCAAGAAGCCTGTTGAAGGTGTTTGGGTGTTGACAGAGGCAAAGATAGATGCCTCGGAATTTGAGCTATTGCCTAGTCTTCTTCCCACTCCGGAAAATGGATCTTGAGGTTTCTTTGGTTCCTGCAAGTGTAGGGAGGAAGAGAAAACATGTGAAAGGTACTCCTATTTATGAGAAATTTTACATAGAAAACGAGAGAGGGTTTAAAGTTAGGGAGGTAAAAGAGGTAATGCTCATTTACAAGTAACCATTTCCCCTAGATAGCACAAAACATAATTATAGTTTCGATCCCACGTCTTAAAATCAACCAAATCTAATAATGTACTCTTATTATTGGAGTTGATAAATCAGTTAGCTGATTATAGTTATTAGATTGTTAATTACACTATCAGCTATACAATTAAACTAATTAGCCAGCTGTCAGTTAATTAGATAAGTTAATTAAGATATCAGGCATATGGGAAGTAGATTAGTTGTGTATATATATATAATTGTATCCATTCTTTTCTTTAGTGAATAAGAAATATCATCCATGCATTTTTCAATATGGTATCAGAACTGTGAATCTAAATTAATTAAATCAATCCTTTCGCAATTGAATTTGAGAGGAATTCTTAGTTCAATTTCAAAAGAAGCAAAGTAGGCAATGGAGAATTATGCCGCGAATGTCACCATTAATGCGAGATCGGTAGAGATTCTGATCGAGACTCTTAATCAAATCAAGCAGAAGGAGAATCACCCACTCTATCTCTACAATTCTAACACTCCTGGATGTGCTCTCACCACTGCGCAGCTCAAAAGGAGGGAAAATTATTCTCTATGGAGCAGATCCATGTTGATTAACTTCTGAGCTAAGAGTAAGTTGGAGTTTATAGTGGGGACATGCAAGAGGAGTGATTATAAAGGAGAAATGGAGGAACAATGGGAGAAGTGTAACACTTTTGTGCTCATGTAGATCATGAATACTATATTGAAAGAGTTACTTAGCTGCATTGTTTATGTTGATGGATTCAGAGGCTATCAATTGCACAGGGAGATATGAACAATCAATCAAAGTAAGTGATTGTTTCTGCTTATTTCTTGAAGCTGAGATTGTTATGGCATGAATTTGATGCATTTGTTCCTCCTCTGTCATGCAACTGTGATAAATCTAGAACTTATGTAGATCATTTAGCATGTCTGAGATTGTTTGCCTTCCTGATGGTACTGAATGAAGTGTATCGTCATGCACGTAGTTGGATCCTAATAATAAACCCTTTGCCTAGTGTTGGAAAGGTATATGCTATGATAATGACATATAAAGGACATAAAATGATTGTAAGTTCTCATATAGGGGGAGGTGTACTAGAACAAATTGCTCTGCGTGCAAGAAAAGGAAATTTTCCTATGAGATTCCAACCTAAGAAGAAAAATTGGGATCATATATCTGACTATAGAAAACTTCAAGGCCATATCTAAGAGGACTATAGATTTAATATTTATCCTCTCGATTAGAAGTTTAAGAAGAAATAAAGATCAGCGGCAAATCAAGCCAATATGATGCAAAGTAATAGGCAACATGATGTAGTGAACTATGTAGATGTCAACAAGAATGAGATGATTTTGGTTGATGATTTTGCTCCTATGATGAAAGAGAAGAATATTGAACCAGTTACATCCATGACTATCCAGCCCACATCCATTCCAAGATAGTACAACAGAATCATACACATGCTAGAAAAGGAGGAGGCAAGTTTAAGCTCAGGAAAGGCATCAGACACCATGGCAAATATAACAGGATTAGCCATCATTTAATGCTTGTATATAAATAATAAGAACAAAACAGCTAAGGTCAAGAAGGTAAGTTGGATAGTAGATTCATGAGCCACTTGTTATATGACATCCAAACTGGATAAACTAAGCTATGCATCTAGTTGCGTTGATAAAATGGTGCATTTACCTACTGGTGAGGCTACACAAGTGTCACATACTGATTACTGTAACGCAACTAGTGATGATATGTTGGATAATGTATTAGTGGTGCATATATTCAAGCATAACTTGCTTTCAGTATCTTACCTAACAAGACAATTGAATTTTTTAGTTAATTTCTTTCCTGAGTTTTTTTGTACTCCAAGACCTCTTCAATGAGAAGTTTAAGGAGATTGGGCTCTACTATGTTCCTACTCAAATTCCATGTGTAGAAAGTAGAAATGACGAGATATAGTACTCACAACACAACATTCAAGTACATACAAGTTACTGTGGCACAGGAGGCTAGGATATCCTTCCATAATAGCAATGAATGTAAGAAATGTTCAATTTGTCCCCTTGCGAAACAAACTAGATTACTTTTTCAGTTGAGCATGTCTAGAGCAATAGCCATTTTTATTTGATTAATCTAGATGTTTGGGGTCGTATAAAACTGCTGCTCATAATGGTATTGGATATTTTCTGACCATAGTTGATGACCATTCAAGATTGTCTTGGTTGTATTTGCTTAAAATAAAGAGTGATGTATTTCCATTGTTGAAATCTTTTTTGGCCTTGGTAAAGACTTAGTTCAACAGACATGTTAAAAGGATAAGGTCGGATGATGAGACAAATTTTTTTAATAATGAGTGTCGTAGTTTGTTCAGGTCGCTTGCTATTATTCACGAGAGTAGTTGCCCACATACCCTGAAACAAAATGAAATAATTGAAAGAAAATATTGGCATATACTTAGGTAGCCAGAGCAATCAAATTTTCCATTAGATTTTAGGGAGAATGTGTGTTGGTTGTTGTTTATCTAATCAATAGATTTCCCACTGCAATCTTGAGAGGACAGTATCCATATGAAAAGTTTCATGGACATAAGGTAAACATTGATCACCTTTTATAGGGTGTTTGTGTTATGCAACCAAAATGATAAAATCTGATAAGTTTTATCCCCGAGCTAAGGCATGATTGTTGATGGGATATTTAGCAACTCAGAAGGAATATTTATTACATAATTTATCCCAGAAAAAAATCATGGTCAGTAGAGATGTTATAATTAAAGAAGATGTGTTTCCCTTTCAACAAATAACCAACACATGGAAGCTAATATTTTCTGTAGAACCTATTGAATGGCAGATGAGTTGATGCGGCTAAAGAGGATAAAGAGCTAGCTATACCTATTATTATTGAAGATGTTGTGAACCTGAAAGATGCCTCTATGACCATGGAAGATTTACCTGTGAATGATACCTCAACAAAGTTGGAAATTATTCATGTTGAAGAGAATATCACTCATCATGACAATATAATGCTATTAATGATGTAGTGGAAATGTCACCTGCAATAACTGAGGAAGATGCACCAATTGACATTGGCACCTATGATGGTAATCCCACAATGAGACAAGCAAGAGGATCTAGTTAGTCAACTAGGATCTCTCATCCTCCTATTTGAATGAAGGACTATGTTACTTAAGTGTCTAAATCTCGACGTTATTCCCAAAGTAATTATGTGTCCTATGACAATGTGTCCTCTCAATACAGAGCTTATTTGTTTGTCTTCTCTATAGAAGTTGAGCCTTAGAGTTATAAAGAGGCAGTAAAGGACAAAAGATGAGTATATGCCACACAAAAGGAATTTCAAGCTCTAGAAGAGAATGGAACCTGGGAGATAGTTAACTTGCCAAAAGGGAAAAAATATTATTGGTTGCAAATGGGTATTCAAAATTAAGTATAAGGCTGATACTCACATTGATAAATTTAAGGCTAGATTAGTAGCCTATAATGACCTCGAAGGTCATTTTTGACAATTTTGATTAAATTATTATTTTGCCCATCTCAAAAGTAGTCTTGGGTCATTTTTGATTGAGTCTAAAAGTTGAATTTTGAAAACCTTACAAAAAGTTGGAGTTTTGCTAAAAAATGAGTTTTTAAAGGGTTAAAGTTGGAAATTTTCAGTTTTGTGGTCATCTTGAGTTTCGAGTGTCAGAATTTAATTTCGTTGATTCCATCAGCTTTAAAATGCTAAATATGGTCTAGGAGAATTTGCAGGACTGAATATGGAGTTAAACGAAGATTTTAGACTCAAAGTTGCTTTTTTAGTTCATTTTAGATCATAGTTTGACTTTGGTCAACATTTGAAGTTTGGAAGCTCAAATCGAAATTCTGACAATTCCAGTGGTTTTGGATGGTGATACCAATGTTAGAATGGGTTCGTTATAACTTTTAGAGCTCCCGAGATTATTTTGAGTATTCGAGTCCTAAACTAGCTTAAACGATCTTTCTCGGGTCCCGAGCCAAGGAGTTCTTAAATTCAAATTCTAATGGTCCCATTGAGTCCAAATCATCATTTCTGGAAGGGTTCCATATTTATTTGTGTTCACAGGATTCCAAACGAATCTCAAGGGTCCATTTCGTGATTTTATTGAGTTGTGTTTTGCTGGTTCTGGTGCAGGTAAATATTATTCTCCGTGTTCGTGCCTCAAGTTCCACGTCATAGAGGTCAAATTGGTTAGAACTCCATTAACAAAAAAGGATCTATGTTCGTGGAGTTATAGGAGCCAAGCTCCATAAGCCTCCGCGTTCGTGGGGTATGGCTTTGGGTTCGTGGAGTACTGCCCAGTATAACCTCTGCGTTAGCAGAAGCTACTCCACATTCGTGGAGTGTAGTGGCATGACTGATCTTCACGTTCGTTAGACGCTTATCTATGTTCGTAGAGTGTTATTAAAATGAAACAGTAGGTCACTTTGAAAGTGATGGGTTTTGTTAATTTACACCATTTTCAATCTTTCAAACTTCATTTTCAAGGGATTCTTTAAGGTTTTTCAAGGAAAATCTATTGGGTAACTATGTTCTAATCTATTCCATTGATTAAATTATATTTTTAACTTATAATTTTAGAATTTTAATGGGAGAATTTGGGAATTTTTCGGACTTTGATCCCTAATACTAAATTAGTGATTTCTATCTCATTTTAACTCCATTTTTGAAACAGTTTTCAGTGTTGTATTCTTGATTACTTGAAGAACATTTTCCTTTATTAACTTTCAGATTCCAATTACTTTTTCTGGCATGAGATTTTTGACCATTTTAGTCTGAATTAATTGATTTAGCGTCATTAAATTTGTTATGTGATTGTGATATTATATTTGAATAGATTTTGGTGATTTGAAGTATCATAGGAAAGAGGGATTTGACTTGATTCAAGACTTTTTCTAAGGCAAGTAGACTTCTAACCTTTTGTTAAGTATGATTGGACCTTGTATGCTTTTATATATATGGAATTAGGTAATTTGGGACATGAATTGGGATAGAATTGTATCATTGTAGGTTTTGATCGTGGAATTTCAGTTTAGGTATTTATAAACGTTGTGAATTCTTATACTTGTGTCATAATTGTGGGAATTGTGCATTATTTGATGTTGATATTGAGATTGTGATGAGGTTGGGATTGTATTGTGAATACTTGTGTACTTGTGAGTTACTCAACTTCGATTGTTAAAATACATGATTCATATGGACATCTTGCACATTCTATTTTCATAAGCATGACTATTGTGCTATTATTATGTGCTTCCTTGATGATCCATTGATAATGAAAAGTTGAAGGGAAATGGTGTCAGCTAGAGAAAAAGAAAAAAAAGAAAGAAGTGAAAAGTCGAAGGGAAATGGTTTCGTCTAGAAAAAAAGAAAAAAGAAGAAATGAAAAGATGAAGGAAAATGGTTTTGGATAGATATGAAAGTAAATGCCAAAAGAAAATGGTTTTGGTAGATACATGGTCCATATGAGGCCCCCATGGGTTCTGGTCTAAGTATATCAATGGATGTGTATCGCAGGACATACAGATATTATGATTATTTGATATTGCATCACATTATTTACATCTGATGATAGTCAACCCACCTTAGACCACTTCTGTTTGATATTATTATATGAATTTCTTATGAATTTGGATATCTATTATATTATTTGATCTATGTATTAGTTAGACATTTTGAGATATGATGCTATGTGATGAGTATATCTATATCCTTATGATTTATATATTGTATAGTGATAGGACTTTTCTCAGTGCAGGTGTGTAGTTCGGGGATATGTGATTCGGTGTTAAGGAATACTTATATTCTTCATTGTTTTACTCTAGGTTAGTTCCATTTGCTGAGTACCTTGTTGTTTGGTGCTCACTCCCTACTATATTTTTGTAGGTTGTAGCCTGGTCCTCTTTACTAGCTTTTTTACTTATAGAATTGAGCTTTTGGATCTTCCGAGAGGTAGTTGCTTGACCTTTCGACTTTCGAGGATTCTACCTTCATGTTATGTTCTATTTGAGTACTAAATAGAGACTGTATTTCATCTGTGTATTCTATATTTAGAGGCTTGTACATGTGACACCAGTTCTGGGATGGTTGTAGAATTTGATTTCCTATGCTTATCCATTATTTTAGACTGTTTATCTGCCGTTTTTATTAATATATTGAGTTATTTAGGGTTTGGTCTAACTCGCCTAGGTGGGTTAGGTGAGTGCTATCACACTCGATTTCGGGTTATGATATAGCCAAAAGATATAGCCAAACTGAAGAAATTGAATACTAAGAAACGTTTTCGCCTGTTGTGAAAATGGTAATAGTTAGATCAATCGTAGCATTAGCTGCTGCTGGAAATTAGAATGTTTTCTAGATGGATGTTTTTAATGTATTCTCACAAGGAAATGCGATTGAAAAAGTCTACATGGAGTTGCCAAAGGGATTTTGCAGCTCAGGATAGAACAAGTATCTTGTATGCACGCTAGTTAAGTCTTTGTATGGACTTAAGCTTCAAGATAATGGAATTCTAAATTGACAGAAGCATAATCAAGTTCAAGCTATACACAAAGTCATCTAGACTATCCTTGTTCACTAAAAGAAGAGGTTATGTACTAGTGATAGTCCTAGTATATGTTGATGATTTATTAATTACAGGAAATCAAGCAAAGTTGATAGAGGAAACTAAGCACAGTCACTTCAAGATCAAAATTTAGGTGTACTTGAATACTTCCTGGCAATTGAATTTTTGAGATCTAGTAAAGGTATTGTGATGAATCAAAGAAAGGATGCATTTAAGTTGATAACTAAAGCAGGATTTGGGAATGCCAAGCCAAATATAACACCACTGGAGTGTAATATGAAGCTGACCAGTGTTGAGTTTGATCATTGTGTCCAATCTTCTGACAACCTATATGAAGATGTTCTAAGGTATCAAACGTTAGTTGGTAAATTGCTCTATCTCACAATTACAAGGCTAGACATAACCTTTGTAGTTCAATCCTTGAGTCAATTTATGCAAAAGCCAAAGATATCACACTAGAAGGCTACTTCAAGAGTGATTTGATATATTAAGTTAGAACCATGGAAGGGATTTGATGAGTTCTGATCAGGATCCTCAGCTGATGGAGTACTGTGATGCAGATTGTACTACATGCCCAAGCACAAGAAGATTTGTCAACTAGTTTTATATTGAAGTTTGGTGATTCACTTATTTCTTGGAAATCCAAAAAAGTAGAACACAATATCTAGGAGCTCTGCAGAGGCAGAGTACAGGAGTTTGACGGCTCTAACAACAAAAATAGTATGGGTTACAAGTTTGTACAAGGATTTGGGTGTGAAATTGATCCATCTATTGTGATAGCAAACTAGCTATACAGATTGCTGTCAATCTTATATTTCATGAACGTACCAAGCACATAGAGATTGACTGTCATTTCATTAGAGAAAAGATCCAGAAAGGTCTCATTCAGACTACCTACATCAACACTAAGGACCAACATGCTGACTTCCTCACCAAAGCTTTGGGAGGAACACAACATAAATTCCTACTAAGCAAGCTTGGGGTATTGACTCTCTTCGGTACTTCCAACCTGAGGGGGAAGTATTGGAGTTGACAAATCAGTTAGTTGATTATAGTTGTTAGAATATTAATTACACACTTAAACTACTTGGCCAATTGTCAACTAATTAGACAAGTTGATTAGGATATCAGGCACATGAGAAGTAGATTAGTGTTGTGTGTGTCTATATATATATATATATATATACACATACTTGTATCCATTCTTTTCTTTAGTGAATTAGAAATATCTTCCCTGCATTTCTCAACACTTATTTTTATGTATTGACCCATATTTGCTGTTTTGTATTTCTTTTTCAAGTGAAAAGTCAAGATAGAGAAAAAGACAAATTTAGGGGTCAATATTCAATACTCACAGTGAAGTTCTCATGGCTTTTCTTTATGATTCTGCAACCCACACGGGTCCTAATGTCTGCAGGTACTAGCTCTGTTGGACATTTAGCCTTTGCAATACTCTACAAAAGAGGTATCACTACTTTGTGAAATTGCAATTATGGCAAATACGAGAAATGTTGTACATAGAATAACAAAGGACATAAAGAAACAAATTAGAAATATAATGTGTTTTATGAATAAGTTAGTGTTTTCTTAATTATATTTTTTTAGTTTTATCTATTTAACTTTTCTATATTTTATTAGTATTAGAAGAATTAGTTAATATTTCTATTATTATATTTTAATAAATAAAAATAAACCTTAAACTGTCCATAAACCCATGACCTAACCCCACTATCCTAAACTTTCCCTTAATCTGCACTCCAATTCCTCTATTATCCCACAACATAAACCTACTACTCCATTATATATACAACTCACACAACACCACACACACAAAAAAGGACGGATAAATATTCACACGAACAGGAAACAAAGAAAAAGAGTAGAATAGAAATTGTACTCTTTTTTTTTTCGTCCTATTTTTTTTTTTGTGTGTTGTTGTGTGAGTTGTATATATAATGGAGTTGTAGGTTTATGTTGTGGGATAATAGAGGAATTGGAGTGCAGATTAAGGGGAAGTTTAGGATAGTAGGGTTAGGTCATGGGTTTATGGACAGTTTAAGGTTTATTTTTATTTATGTATTTATTTATTTTGTAATATAAAAATAAAATATAATAATAGAATTATTAACTTATTTTTTTCATAATAATAAAACATAGAAAAGTTAAATTAGCTAAAACTAAAAAATATAATTAAGAAAATACTAACTTATTCATAAAAATCAAAACCAAAGGAAACATATATTTTTGTAAATTATTATTTTTTAAAGCAAATATCATACTAAAATGTGATTTTATTTTTGTTGTTTTTAAATTATTTACTTACTTTAATTTGAATTTAAAAAGTAAATATTTTCAAATACTAAAAAGGTATATAACTTAGGTTTTGTAAAAAATTAAGTGTTCACAAGAGGTAGCCGCTAGTCATTTTAATAATCCTTCATGTTCTGTGACGCCAAGTTTGGGGTGTTTTAGAATTATGACTATTACTTATCCATTTATTTAGCTTATTCAAGTTGCTATTTTCGCTTTTTTTCCACTTCATTTTCTGCTATTATCTTTATGATCAATGTCTTAAGTAGACTTGTCTCGATGGATTAAAGCAAATGCTATGACACTTGAGTTTGGATTGTGAAAATATGTAGGTCACACTTATTAGACACAGGTACATCAAATAAATAAAAAATCTGTATAGTTGAATATTGGGCCTAATATAGAGCCAAAATGTAGGGCAAAATTTATCTTATTTCATACACATACCTCAAGAAAAAGTGCATTTTCAGGATCATCCATTCTCCTCAAAGGACCATCATTTACAGTGAAGCCATTTCTCCAGAAGATAATGGTGTGTCCAATGAACTCAGGCGGTTGAGGAGGTGACGCAGGTACTATTCCTCCTGAAAGCGTTCTCCCAATTCCTGTAATGCTTCTTGTTCTTGAACTAGAAACGATACTTTCCCTACGATGTTGTATTACACCCATTTGAGTAGCTCGATCAAAGATGGAGTTCACAATCTGATTTGAAAGGTTTTGATCATGCGTTTCACTATAAACAATATTGTGGCTATAGTTAGGAAGATAAAGATAAAATATTTAGTGTGTACAGTCATAGACAATGAACATGCACTTTTAAAAGAAGTAGGAAAAGACTTGCCCATAAGATCTTTACTCTGTATTGCTTATCATATATGCAAAGTAAATGAAAATAAACGTACCAACATAAATAATACAACAATTAAAAATCTAATAAAATATTTTAAGATCATGATTCACAACATTTATAAGCATCATGATATTTACAGATTAATTACGTCAAAAAAGAAAAATACTTAAAAAAAGTTTGACTTTCTAACATCAATTTTCGTGTAGTTTCTATTTAGGATCCATGTACCAAGGTATTCGCTGTCCTCTTTTGATTTTGATATAACTTATTAGTATCTAAAAAGAGATAGAATTACAGATGGTTAAAATAAATTTCGAAAAGACAAGTATGTTTAGTGATGATAAAAGACATTTAAAAAATTATTTTCATGGAGAAAATTACGTTCTTTTGTATGGTTATTTTATATTTTTCACCAAAATAGAGAAAATGACTTTCTCGCAGTTGAGTAGAAATCATTTCTTTTATAAATATTCTAATTCTTAATCGTTATCGCTTGAAAATTATTGTCAACATATAATTCTAAAGGGTAGCATTATGTATGTATATATATATATATATATATATATATATATATATATATATATATATATATACGCGCACAAATATAGCTGAACAGATAATAAAAATTGATCCTGATAGTGCTTCTTAAGGTGAAGTATTTTAGATGAAAAATATTTTTCTAAAAACTTTTAGAAATTTATAGATAGGAAGGAGTGGAGGTCGAATTAGAGTAGCTTGGTAAAATAGGTTAGTAGGGTTAGGTTGATGCTTGGCCGTGGTATAGTAGGGTAGTAGGTTTTGTCGTGTTTTTATATCATGTGTTGTTATTATCCTTCTTATATGTGTTAATTTTATTGTAATTACACACTATGATGTGCTTTTCATTATTAGTCGCTCTTTCCATTTCCTTTCCTTTTTGCCATATCTAGTTTATTCTGCTTATGGGTTTTTGAGACGAGAATTCTCAGGAAACAACCTCTCTACTGCTATGAGGTAGTGGTAAGGTCTGCGCACATTCTACCCTCCCCAAAGCCCACTTGTGGGATTTCACTGGGTATATTGTTGTCTAAAAACTTTGACCTCTCCAAGTCTTTCGTACAGTGAATTTCCTACCGGCTCCTTGTCCCACCCTACTTTTATAACAAAATGATAAAGAAAATTAATTTAGTAGCAACACAATTTTATCGAGACAATTAGTACTCCTCCAATTAGAAAATTATTTTGTTTCCCCTAAAGCACCTCCCAATGTGAAAAGAATGTAAAATCACACCAAAAAGGACAGAAATATTCTTGAAAATAACAAAAAAGTCAATATTCAAAGTAAGTGTAGAAATTAAGAGAAAAATGATAAAGAAGTTGTAGGGTTAGAGAAAAAGAACTTGCCTCTTTTCAACAATAGCGTGGTGTTGTTGGGGATTGTCAGAAATGTTGTTTGAATCTTGTGTTGAAGAACGATTCAGATCTGAAAGTGTTCGAATACCGCCGGTTAACGGGTTCCTCTTGCTACCTGAGGAAGACGTTGAATCTTGGGTAGAAGAACGGTTCAGATCAGAAAGTGTTCGAATACCGCCCATTGACACCTGCTTCTTCCTAACTGGGGAAGACACTGGATCATGGGTAGAAGGATGGTTCGAATCAGAAAGTGTTCTAATACCGTCGGTTGACGGCCGCTTCTTGCTGACTGGGGAAGACATTGTCTTGCCTCTCTATTTCTTGCCCCAAAGCAGAGGTGCTTAGGGTTTGGGTAAAAATGGTTGAAATAAAATAGTTAATCAAATTGATTAAGTAATAAGTTTTAATTTGCGTTGAGGGTTAAAATGGTAATTTTTTCTTACAAACTATGAAGCGCATGAATACGAGTTATGTGTTTCGATTTGGTTTTACTTTTTCTTTTAAAATTGAGAACATTTAGTTTAATTTGATTTGTTTAAATAAATTAGAGAAATAATCGAATTGATAAACTATATGTATATTTTTTTATAATTATGTATACACAATCTATTATTTGTTATAAACAGTTATAAATATACTATATATCTTTTCATCAATAAATGCAAAGATTTCAAAACAGAAAAATCTAGTGAAAGGCCAATTCGAGTCCAACACCAAAAATAAACAAAAATAAAGCAAAAGCAACAATAGTCGATTCTGATTTCTTGTTGCTAATTAAGCCTTTTCAAGGTTTGTAGGGACATAAGGACTGCTGGTTGGTTATTCTTTCATTACAAACTAATTTATTTTCTATTTCTCTATTTTGTCTTTTAATTTTATTTCCATGTATGATTAATAATTGAATAATCACATCAAATTAAATAAATTACAGTTTAAATCATAGTGATCGACATCCACACCAATCCCCTGAGGATGAACATAAACTTAAAGGACTAACATATGGTATATCTAAATTATTATACATATTTTGAGAACACTCTTTCGTCTTGTATAAGGCCTTGTCATGACTAAGATCGAGCAGGAGTTGTTGATCAAGTTTTAAAATTGAAGCCTTCGTTATTTCATGTTATTAAGAATGAGGATGCATTTGAGTTTTTCAGAATTGTTATGAAAGGTCACATTAGTTGGGTATTGTGCAAAACATAGGTGGAGTTTGTTATTATTTCAAATGTAGGTTGATATGAAACAGTAGTGGAGGGCTCATGTGGAGTATTGTTCCTTATTTTTGCCTCCGATGACTTGGGCCTAGTTTCATTCCTTACTTCTAGAAACGTGTGCCCTATACTCTTCGAAATCACAAAGAGGACGAGTTTCTGGCCCTTGTTGTCATGACCCAAAAATGAGCGTGATGGCACTTGCCTAACCCACCAAGACAAGCAAGCCTAAACTTTCTCAATTCAATACATAATACTAAAAGTGGAAGAAATAATGTCTAAAAGATAGTACAAGCACCAGAATATCAATTCTATAAATCATCCCAAGACTGGTGCCACATGTACAAGCCTCTAAATAACAATACTCAATAAAAGTACAAGTCTCAAATATCGAGTCCTCAAACAAAATATAACAAAGTAATGAATTCTCGAGAGTCTGCCGAAGAGATAAGCAACTACCTCTCAAGAGAATCCGGAAGCTCGATCCGGACATCGAAAGAAACCTAACAAGATGGACCTGACTCACAACCTACAAAACATGTAGCAACGGTTGAGCACCAAACAATAGGTACTCTGCAAGAAGATCTAAAGACAAATAAAGCATACAAAAAGATACTCCTTTCGCACTAACTACATACCACGGAAATACATACCTGCTCTTAGAATAGTCTCAGCACAACAACAATAATATACAAATACGAATTAAACATTAATTACTCTCTGCAGTTGCCTCACAATATAGATTAGATATACAATAATGTCTCAATATATAGCTACGTTATCTTCAGATAATTTTAGATACTCCATAGTTATAGTCCAGGCATAATTATCTCATAATCCAATCTCAATAACTGAATTAAGTCATAATCATAAGATAGAATGATATGATATGTACTGAAATGATATGAAACAAAATGATGTAATTCAATGTCAAGTAATCATGGTGCATGTCTTTGTTACAATACACATCCATTGATATAATTAGTCTGGAGCCCATGAGAGATATATCTGTCCATGTACGTACCCTGTAGTGAGAGGCACATCCCCAATATAATCAGTGTCACATGCCACAGCTCATGTGGCCCATCCCCTGTTTCATATTAGTGTTACATGTCACGGCTCATGTGGCCTATCCCTTATTTCTCATAAGTTTTACATGCTATGGATCGTCCCCTATATCTCATCAGTGAAATTCAATCAAGAATACATATCAAGGGAATAATCATATGATACAATAATAAGGAGTGCATGTAAAAGTCTACAATACAACATATACATCAATTCAAGTCAAATATCACAACATACAAGACATAAAGATGATCTGTTCCAAGCTTATGGTCAATTCTCTAACCCATAAGTGAAACTTAACCACAATAACTCTAATATTTTCCACAAATAGGCACAACATGATCCACAAATTGACATTCGTATATCACAAGGGATTCTCAATATCAGATCACAAGTCAATACATAACAACCTCTAACATTCACTTTCTCATCATAAAGTAATTCACAAATAAATCAAATTCTCACAATTCATCAAGTTTAACTTAACCAACAACAATTACCTAATTATTTCAAATCACAAGTAAAGAAAATATGGTGTTCATGTAAGCTTAACAAGGTTTACGAATCCACTCTCCTCAATAAAAAGCCAAATCAGGCAAATACCAAAGCTTTTCCCCTTGAATCACACTCGAAATATCACAAACTGTATTGATAATTTTATGTTACCCTTTTTGTGTGTGTGTGTGATTAGATTAGGTCCAAATTACACTGTGTTGAGTGAAAATGGTACTTATCCATTTTAGAAACAATGCTGAAATTTTCATTCATCTTACCCCTATTTTCATTCATCTTACCCCTATTACTTAGTACATTCGAACGTACTAACGCATACTCTATGCCTACACGATTTTACCATGTAGTGGCCTAGTACTTCGAGTATCAACCGTTTGACGAGTAATCCGATTCAGAAGAGTATTGTGGTGAGTCCCATCCTCCAAGGACGAGCCACCTTCCTTTACCTTTACTATCTTGAATTCCTTTTTCATTTAAAGGTGAGCCCGGAACTTGTCCTGGCCTCCGTTCCATCTTGAATAGAGGCATTCGTTGGACAATATGTAGACTCTTTTGAAATCCGCTTGTCATGCGTGGTATTTGGCTTATATTTTGTTGGATTGATTTATGGGAAATTCTTATATGGCTATATGTATATTTGGATGTGGAAATGTGGAAAGTCCCTAGCCTCGTTTTGTCCCCATAGCGTGAGCCCTATTCTCCCGCCCCTTAGAACTATGTGTTGCTATTTGTATGTCCTTCCTGAATCGATGATGTGGATTTAGATATTTGAGGCTTGTTTGGGAACTCTCGCGTTCCTATTCGCCGTGTCATATCTAGTCTCTAGTCCCGGGCCGTGACAATGTATAAATGATATAATTTTTCGTCAAAGTGGGTTCGTATGAACCCCCTAACAAAGAGATAGCTCCGCCCTTGGTTACAACTATATTTCTCCTCAGAGATGGTTAATTTATTGTAAATTTTAATTTACAACTAATTTATTGTAAATTTTATTACTGATTTGAAGCTTCGGTTAGGTACAAACTTAAGGTTCACCATTAATCAAGTTTGAAATTTAAGATATACCTTGATTATTCTTATCGTCTCACTTCGGGGAAATCGGCCAAGACAACCTATAGTAGCTGCTATTTCACTGGACTTGTCAACCAAATCACCAGCCAAAAACTGAAGATTCTTATTTTGGTCTTTTTCAATCCTTGTACTAGTGTCTAGGTCTTCACTAGCTTGGATAGATGGAAGGGGAAATGGATCAAGGGAAATACCTGACAGGATAGATTCTCCACCCAAAGCACTCACAAAGTCTTTTATACTACATAATTCAAATAGCACTGGTTCAAATCTATGATCTCCATATTCTACAGGTGTGGAGTGTTCTCCTGTGAGACAAAGGTAATAGCTGAATTTCTCGGTTAATTCGGCCTCCCAAAGAAGCCTAGCTAATAGACCTATAATACAATCTACAGCTTCTAGTCCTTTTACTTTGAACACACTTGATTTATCATGACCTGTATCATCAATTGCCTGCAAATTCAACGATGAACATATCACCATCAACCTCACAGGAGGAAGAAAAAAAACAAGAGAGACCAAAAGATAGATGCTCCTTTGCACAAATTAATATAAAACAACAAAAAAAATTACATCAAACTTGTTAAAACCACCAAATGTTATTCCGCGATTCTTCTGTATGCTTTTGTTACTTTAAGAAGACTGCCATCTAAACATGAAGTCTAAGAAAAGATGACCAATAAATAGATCTTTCTTAAATAAAACCTTCCTAACCACTCCGTATTCTATCAAACATACATGATCTCATCAGAAGCTTTCAACTTGACCTCCATGAGTTGTTACTTGAAAATTGACTGCCAACAATTGATGCATCACAAGAAAGAGATAAACTGATTTTGATGTTAAACCTTAATGTGGAGGAACCCAAAGTCATAGCCATCAAATCATCTAGGCTTGTGCGCATCTTCCCCAGGCACAAAAACATTGGGACAAGATTGCAGAGGTGCCGAGAGTGCCTTGGTTATGGCAGTTGTTTTTGATGTTTATAATATCCTATAGTCTCCTAATAATGTCCTATAGTCTCTTGTCACTCCAGGAGCTTCAAGAATATCTATCTCGGGTGACAAACCCAAGCCAACAATAATCGTGGTAGGAGCTATCATGCATGGCCAAAGACCATGTATCTTTTCATATGGAGCAATGAAAATAAGAAAGGCATAAAAGGTCATGAGTTTTAACTAATAGATCATCCACAAAACTGTGAAGTTCAATAAAACGAACGTAAGAAAATGAAACCAAAAGAAGTGAGTTTCATTCACGTTTTTTGGGGAAGCGGGAGATAAGAAGGAAAGCACAGTGATTAAAAAATTGTCACTCAAAGATATCATTTTGTTAAACATGTCTTGAAATTCCTGTAACAAGTCTCTTCTTATTATGAGTAGCTTGATATCCTAATAGGACCATTTATATGTCCAGCAGTCTTATACCGCCTTTTGTCTGTCCAACTGTATTATTATTATCAATGTCTAGAGCATTCAGTTTGTCGAAATTCCTGATTTCCCTCCCATTATAGAGAAGTAGTTGTTGCTTCAATGACACTTGTGTCTGCTTATTCAACACATAAATAGAAACACATTATAAAAACAAGTGTGAACTGTGTCTCCATTATAATTTGTATCACAACTAAAACTCCATAGATTTAAAGAGAACCTTGGTGCAACACCAAAACTTACGAGCTGTGTCACCAAGGTCGGATAACAAAAACGACCTCTTACAAAAAAGCAAGGTAAGGATGTATTCATAACGCCCAATATGGTCTGACCTTCTCCGAACCCTTCATATAGGATGCGCTTAGTGCACCGAGCTATCCTTTCCTATAAAGTTTACACTTTATAATTCAAATTTGAAATGCCGTGACATGCAACATTCCATTAACTACATTATACTATACAACTTTTACAAGTTTGGACAGTTCAAGTTTATTTTATTCTCAACTTTTGAACTTTGACATAATATTCGACCAACTTTCAATTGTTTAACTAATACTTGAAACTTCAAGCACAACCAGAATCGGCACCTAACATGAAATGAAATAGCGATGAATTCTAATGAACCTCAACTTCCAATAGAGCTTTGAGGTTCTCCTATCGCAGTGCACATTGTCACAAACATACTCAGCAAAATAAATTTTAAATTCCAAAATTATCATCAACAAATATATAAAGGATTTGAAGTCCTTCATAAATAAATTCTCAATAAAAATGAATTAAAAAGTAGGAGAATAATGAGTGAATTACACATTCATCATAATCCACATTGAGAGTGACAATTCGATTTTCAATCGTCATTACAATAATCATCATCTTCCCAAGGGCGGCTACACTCTAAGTCCACTAAAACGGTAGCTTTAGGCCAAAAAATGAACCAAACCCCCCCAAATTCAATTCACTCAAATATGAAACATACATAAAAAATAAATTTGACCGACTCAACGAAGAACCAAAAGCAAATGATGAGAGAGTATTCTACTAACATTTGATAGTAGTTGTAACTTTTTATCAGGTATTTCTTCCAAATTCATTTCCTGACTAAAAGGACATACTTTAAATACTGTTCTAGCATAATATAGTTGTACTTATAATTCCATCATAAAAGTGTACGTTGTTAAGTGCACATATTTTTTAAAACATGAGAACACTCACCAGTCGATAATTTTGAAGAGTCCCAGCAACATAGGTATCCGCCAAACCTATGACAGATGTCCTTTAATTTCTTTTTTGTCAATGTTGGGATTTAAACCTTGAGACCTCATTGGTTCTCGATGACTAGACCACACCCTTTGGCACAAGTATATTTTAAAGGTAGTATGAACCTTATTGCAACTATTGTTTACATATTTACAAAATTTCCAAGTATTCATATAAAATAACCATAACCAAATAGATAAAAGACTTAAACTTTACCATACCATGAGAGCGTTCAAATCCTGAAAAGCTTCCTGCAAGCTCTTATCAGTATTCTCCCATATTTCCTGCTCTCTCCTCAATATCCCAGCAACTCCAACAACCGGCATCCTCACTGCGAATCCTCCATCACCACCCGATCCTAACCCTAAACCCAAAGCCTCCAAGTCAAATTTTATCCCATCTTCCCAAGTCTTCTTTCTCTCTGCTTCCCAAAACTTCTCCACAAAGGAGTCTATATCTGATTAAGAAATATAATATGGAGTCAAATCTATGACTGATTAAGGGCAAATCATGAGAAATCCTATAAAACTATTACCTAAAATCAGCTGAAGGAGTTGCAGAAGCACAAGGAAAACTGGAGGAGAAGATGGATAAGGAAGAAAGATTTGGGAAAAGGAAAAACGAGCACTATTTTTTCTCTTGCTAATTGGAACTGGAAGACAACTTTTTCTTTTGCAATAACAGTGGCAAACGGAAAGAAGACACATGTATTAGTAGTTCCTATGATTAAGATACATGGAAACCCAAATGGCAGGCAGGTGGAGTGTCTGTTAACAGGTTAGATAAGAAAGTAAGAATATATAGCGCTACAAATTATGTGAAATTTCACGAAATGAATTTTATGTAATGAAATAATTTTCTTTGACGATAGGTCAATTTCTTCGATTTTTTTTCTTTTCATGTACTCCAATTTTTTGTACTTTTTTGAGCCTCTAATTTATTGATAGTTTGGATGTAATTCTATTTTACCTTGTTTTTGTTTTTGGTAATATATTGATATGTTTATTATTTTTTTTCTGATAATCGTTATTTCAAAATGCTATATATTTTTCCTATTTACCATATCTCTGTTTTTTAATTACACCATATGCCCATATGCAATCATTTTTAGGTCATTTATTTAAAATGAAGAGGGACAGTGAAGGTGGGTGAGGGAGATAAAATTTTTTGAGCTACTATTTCTCATTTTGTTGTCCTTTGACTTCGTTTTCAATTTTCTTGAAATTTAATTAATTAACTTTTGTCTACGATAATTAATATCACACATTGGTCGAGTCATTTCAATTTCTTCTAACGTAATGTAATATAATATACAGATTTTTCAAGTATCTTTTCAAATTATTAATAATTGTCAAGAAAATTGTGAATAGGCAATTATAATGTATAGTAATTTCTTTAAAGCTACATCAAATTTGTATGATTTCTAACCTCAACTTATAAAATGCTACTTGTTTTTATGTTTAAAATTTAGTTTATAGCACAAAGAAGGTCCAATAATATATGTATCATTTATAATTCATATTTTGCAATATGCAATTTGTATTAAATATTTTAAAATAAATGTGCAACGTAATTTTCAACAACTAGTGTGTGCGCGCGCACACACATATATATATATCATCAACCTATCACAACCTTCATTTAATTATATTTCCACTTAAGTAGAGTTTTTGAAACCTTTAATTTATCTTAAAAGGAAAATTATTGTTGAAATTCAGGCGTGTTTGGTTTGGAGGAAAATATTTTTCGAAAAGTGATTTTGAATTTTATCATGTTTGGTTAGTCTAAATATTTTGGAAAATATTTTCCAAATCAATTTATTTTCCTTAAATTTAAGAAAAATGACTTTCTTCCAAAAATTAAGGAAAACATTTTTCAAAACTATCTTCCAACCTCAAATTACAATGTTTTTGCGTACTCACCCCTACCACGACTGCCTCCCCTCTCCCCCAAAAAAATTAAAATTAATTTTTAAAGTATTTTAAATTTTAAAAGTTTAATTTTTTTTCTCCACCTGCTCCCCCTCCCCCTTCCCCCTCCCCCATTTTTTTTAAATAAATCAAAATTTTTAAAAGTTAGGTCAGGAGTCAGGTGTAGCTGGATTTCAGTTCGAAAGTCGGAGTCGAGTCTAAATTTAGAACTTGAATTTTGGGTCAGAAGTCAGGTTGTGTCCTGCATTAGGTGTCGGGTTCGGATCCTGAATTGATTACTGAGGTTGATTTTCATGTGAGAAACTATTTTACTAAAAACTGTTTTCTAATCTCTAGCAAAAAATAAAAGATATCTTCTAAAAAGTATTTCTATTCACCAACCAAATAATAAAAAACTCACCAATCAAAGAAAATAAGTTAGAAACCAACTTTCTTTTTTGGAAGAAAATATTTTCCTTGGTACCAATCACACTCGAAATGAATAACTATCCACGTCAACCTCCACATATTGAGTGCATTGCCCAACTACATACATTGATTTTCCACTACTTTCATATTTAACTCACCATGAAACAATCTCAAGTCATGGAAAAGCGAGCAACACACCCAAAATCTAATATAGCATGCACTAATGAGAATCCAATTTTGTTGATAAACAACCTAACTTATACGAAATATACGATTAATAGAAAATTTCATCCAACATCAGAAGTAAGTCATAAAAATACTAACATTTTACAAATAAGACGACTAACCATTCAATTATAGGTCGAGTACTTTGTTTGCTAAGGCTTAATCCTCAGATATCTTCAAGTTTCAACAAAATTAGGACTGCAAAGGAAGAAATAAACTATCCTACATGCATAATTTGATTTCTTTCAAAATCAACCAATATCACAATACGTGCATATTTTTTGCAGCATCACTAAGAGTCTAAGACACAATAGGTAGCAAATGAAAGGAATATAGATATAAAGACTTCCAAAAATGAGTACAAAAGTAGCAAATGACAATACTAGGTTTTTTAATGGCAACTGATCACATCTTTTGCCTAACCACTGAATTGGCCAATCCTGCTTGTTCAATTGTTTGGTTTGGATCATTAAGGATTGTAGGAGGAAATCCAACTGTCTGTAGTTGGTAAGCGCCAGTGGCGTTGGGACTTGAAGCATCAATGAAGGCACGAATATCACCAACTGTATGATTGTAATTAAACTGTCCAATCACAGGAGTCCCATCTGCTAACCTGAGTTGAAGCAAGGTTGATGGCAATGATTCATCCAAGAAGCCTGTTGAAGGTGTTTGGGTGTTGACAGAGGCAAAGATAGATGCCTCGGAATTTGAGCTATTGCCTAGTCTTCTTCCCACTCCGGAAAATGGATCTTGAGGTTTCTTTGGTTCCTGCAAGTGTAGGGAGGAAGAGAAAACATGTGAAAGGTACTCCTATTTATGAGAAATTTTACATAGAAAACGAGAGAGGGTTTAAAGTTAGGGAGGTAAAAGAGGTAATGCTCATTTACAAGTAACCATTTCCCCTAGATAGCACAAAACATAATTATAGTTTCGATCCCACGTCTTAAAATCAACCAAATCTAATAATGTACTCTTATTATTGGAGTTGATAAATCAGTTAGCTGATTATAGTTATTAGATTGTTAATTACACTATCAGCTATACAATTAAACTAATTAGCCAGCTGTCAGTTAATTAGATAAGTTAATTAAGATATCAGGCATATGGGAAGTAGATTAGTTGTGTATATATATATAATTGTATCCATTCTTTTCTTTAGTGAATAAGAAATATCATCCATGCATTTTTCAATATGGTATCAGAACTGTGAATCTAAATTAATTAAATCAATCCTTTCGCAATTGAATTTGAGAGGAATTCTTAGTTCAATTTCAAAAGAAGCAAAGTAGGCAATGGAGAATTATGCCGCGAATGTCACCATTAATGCGAGATCGGTAGAGATTCTGATCGAGACTCTTAATCAAATCAAGCAGAAGGAGAATCACCCACTCTATCTCTACAATTCTAACACTCCTGGATGTGCTCTCACCACTGCGCAGCTCAAAAGGAGGGAAAATTATTCTCTATGGAGCAGATCCATGTTGATTAACTTCTGAGCTAAGAGTAAGTTGGAGTTTATAGTGGGGACATGCAAGAGGAGTGATTATAAAGGAGAAATGGAGGAACAATGGGAGAAGTGTAACACTTTTGTGCTCATGTAGATCATGAATACTATATTGAAAGAGTTACTTAGCTGCATTGTTTATGTTGATGGATTCAGAGGCTATCAATTGCACAGGGAGATATGAACAATCAATCAAAGTAAGTGATTGTTTCTGCTTATTTCTTGAAGCTGAGATTGTTATGGCATGAATTTGATGCATTTGTTCCTCCTCTGTCATGCAACTGTGATAAATCTAGAACTTATGTAGATCATTTAGCATGTCTGAGATTGTTTGCCTTCCTGATGGTACTGAATGAAGTGTATCGTCATGCACGTAGTTGGATCCTAATAATAAACCCTTTGCCTAGTGTTGGAAAGGTATATGCTATGATAATGACATATAAAGGACATAAAATGATTGTAAGTTCTCATATAGGGGGAGGTGTACTAGAACAAATTGCTCTGCGTGCAAGAAAAGGAAATTTTCCTATGAGATTCCAACCTAAGAAGAAAAATTGGGATCATATATCTGACTATAGAAAACTTCAAGGCCATATCTAAGAGGACTATAGATTTAATATTTATCCTCTCGATTAGAAGTTTAAGAAGAAATAAAGATCAGCGGCAAATCAAGCCAATATGATGCAAAGTAATAGGCAACATGATGTAGTGAACTATGTAGATGTCAACAAGAATGAGATGATTTTGGTTGATGATTTTGCTCCTATGATGAAAGAGAAGAATATTGAACCAGTTACATCCATGACTATCCAGCCCACATCCATTCCAAGATAGTACAACAGAATCATACACATGCTAGAAAAGGAGGAGGCAAGTTTAAGCTCAGGAAAGGCATCAGACACCATGGCAAATATAGCAGGATTAGCCATCATTTAATGCTTGTATATAAATAATAAGAACAAAACAGCTAAGGTCAAGAAGATAAGTTGGATAGTAGATTCATGAGCCACTTGTTATATGACATCCAAACTGGATAAACTAAGCTATGCATCTAGTTGCGTTGATAAAATGGTGCATTTACCTACTGGTGAGGCTACACAAGTGTCACATACTGATTACTGTAACGCAACTAGTGATGATATGTTGGATAATGTATTAGTGGTGCATATATTCAAGCATAACTTGCTTTCAGTATCTTACCTAACAAGACAATTGAATTTTTTAGTTAATTTCTTCCCTGAGTTTTTTTGTACTCCAAGACCTCTTCAATGAGAAGTTTAAGGAGATTGGGCTCTACTATGTTCCTACTCAAATTCCATGTGTAGAAAGTAGAAATGACGAGATATAGTACTCACAACACAACATTCAAGTACATACAAGTTACTGTGGCACAGGAGGCTAGGATATCCTTCCATAATAGCAATGAATGTAAGAAATGTTCAATTTGTCCCCTTGCGAAACAAACTAGATTACTTTTTCAGTTGAGCATGTCTAGAGCAATAGCCATTTTTATTTGATTAATCTAGATGTTTGGGGTCGTATAAAACTGCTGCTCATAATGGTATTGGATATTTTCTGACCATAGTTGATGACCATTCAAGATTGTCTTGGTTGTATTTGCTTAAAATAAAGAGTGATGTATTTCCATTGTTGAAATCTTTTTTGGCCTTGGTAAAGACTTAGTTCAACAGACATGTTAAAAGGATAAGGTCGGATGATGAGACAAATTTTTTTAATAATGAGTGTCGTAGTTTGTTCAGGTCGCTTGCTATTATTCACGAGAGTAGTTGCCCACATACCCTGAAACAAAATGAAATAATTGAAAGAAAATATTGGCATATACTTAGGTAGCCAGAGCAATCAGATTTTCCATTAGATTTTAGGGAGAATGTGTGTTGGTTGTTGTTTATCTAATCAATAGATTTCCCACTGCAATCTTGAGAGGACAGTATCCATATGAAAAGTTTCATGGACATAAGGTAAACATTGATCACCTTTTATAGGGTGTTTGTGTTATGCAACCAAAATGATAAAATCTGATAAGTTTTATCCCCGAGCTAAGGCATGATTGTTGATGGGATATTTAGCAACTCAGAAGGAATATTTATTACATAATTTATCCCAGAAAAAAATCATGGTCAGTAGAGATGTTATAATTAAAGAAGATGTGTTTCCCTTTCAACAAATAACCAACACATGGAAGCTAATATTTTCTGTAGAACCTATTGAATGGCAGATGAGTTGATGCGGCTAAAGAGGATAAAGAGCTAGCTATACCTATTATTATTGAAGATGTTGTGAACCTGAAAGATGCCTCTATGACCATGGAAGATTTACCTGTGAATGATACCTCAACAAAGTTGGAAATTATTCATGTTGAAGAGAATATCACTCATCATGACAATATAATGCTATTAATGATGTAGTGGAAATGTCACCTGCAATAACTGAGGAAGATGCACCAATTGACATTGGCACCTATGATGGTAATCCCACAATGAGACAAGCAAGAGGATCTAGTTAGTCAACTAGGATCTCTCATCCTCCTATTTGAATGAAGGACTATGTTACTTAAGTGTCTAAATCTCGACGTTATTCCCAAAGTAATTATGTGTCCTATGACAATGTGTCCTCTCAATACAGAGCTTATTTGTTTGTCTTCTCTATAGAAGTTGAGCCTTAGAGTTATAAAGAGGCAGTAAAGGACAAAAGATGAGTATATGCCACACAAAAGGAATTTCAAGCTCTAGAAGAGAATGGAACCTGGGAGATAGTTAACTTGCCAAAAGGGAAAAAATATTATTGGTTGCAAATGGGTATTCAAAATTAAGTATAAGGCTGATACTCACATTGATAAATTTAAGGCTAGATTAGTAGCCTATAATGACCTCGAAGGTCATTTTTGACAATTTTGATTAAATTATTATTTTGCCCATCTCAAAAGTAGTCTTGGGTCATTTTTGATTGAGTCTAAAAGTTGAATTTTGAAAACCTTACAAAAAGTTGGAGTTTTGCTAAAAAATGAGTTTTTAAAGGGTTAAAGTTGGAAATTTTCAGTTTTGTGGTCATCTTGAGTTTCGAGTGTCAGAATTTAATTTCGTTGATTCCATCAGCTTTAAAATGCTAAATATGGTCTAGGAGAATTTGCAGGACTGAATATGGAGTTAAACGAAGATTTTAGATTCAAAGCTGCTTTTTTAGTTCATTTTAGATCATAGTTTGACTTTGGTCAACATTTGAAGTTTGGAAGCTCAAATCGAAATTCTAACAATTCCAGTGGTTTTGGATGGTGAAACCAATGTTAGAAATGGTTCGTTATAACTTTTAGAGTTCCCGAGATTATTTTGAGTATTCGAGTCCTAAACTAGCTTAAACGATCTTTCTCGGGTCCTGAGCCAAGGAGGTCTTAAATTCAAATTCTAATGGTCCCATTGAGTCCAAATCATCATTTCTGGAAGGGTTCCATGTTTATTTGTGTTCACAGGATTCCAAACGAATCTCAAGGGTCCATTTCGTGATTTTACTGAGTTGTGTTTTGCTGGTTCTGGTGCAGGTAAATATTATTCTCCGTGTTCGTGCCTCAAGTTCCACGTCATAGAGGTCAAATTGGTTAGAACTTCATTAACAAAAAAGGATCTATGTTCGTGGAGTTATAGGAGCCAAGCTCCAAAAGCCTCCACGTTCGTGGGGTATGGCTTTGGGTTCGCGGAGTACTGCCCAGTATAACCTCAGCGTTAGCAGAAGCTACTCCACATTCGTGGAGTGTAGTGGCATGACTGATCTTCACGTTCGTTAGACGCTTATCTATGTTCGTGGAGTGTTATTCAAATGAAACAGTAGGTCACTTTCAAAGTGATGGGTTTTATTAATTTACACCATTTTCAATCTTTCAAACTTCATTTTCAAAGGATTCTTTAAGGTTTTTCAAGGAAAATCTATTGGGTAACTATGTTCTAATCTATTCCATTGATTAAATTATATTTTTAACTTATAATTTTAGAATTTTAATGGGAGAATTTGGGAATTTTTCGGACTTTGATCCCTAATACTAAATTAGTGATTTCTATCTCATTTTAACTCCATTTTTGAAATAGTTTTCAGTGTTGAATTCTTGATTACTTGAAGAACATTTTCCTTTATTAACTTTCAGATTCCAATTACTTTTTCTGGCATGAGATTTTTGACCATTTTAGTCTGAATTAATTGATTTTAGCGTCATTAAATTTGTTATGTGATTGTGATATTATATTTGAATAGATTTTGGTGATTTGAAGTATCATAGGAAAGGGGGATTTGACTTGATTCAAGATTTTTGCTAAGGCAAGTGGACTTCTAACCTTTTGTTAAGTATGATTGGACCTTGTATGCTTTTATATATATGGAATTAGGTAATTTGGGACATGAATTGGGATAGAATTGTATCATTGTAGGTTTTTATCGTGGAATTTCAGTTTAGGTATTTATAAACGTTGTGAATTCTTATACTTGTGTCATAATTGTGGGAATTGTGCATTATTTGATGTTGATATTGAGATTGTTATGAGGTTGGGATTGTATTGTGAATACTTGTGTACTTGTGAGTTACTCAACTTCGATTGTTAAAATACATGATTCATATGGACATCTTGCACATTCTATTTTCATAAGCATGACTATTGTGCTATTATTATGTGCTTCCTTGATGATCCATTGATAATGAAAAGTTGAAGGGAAATGGTGTCAGCTAGAGAAAAAGAAAAAAAGAAAGAAGTGAAAAGTCGAAGGGAAATGGTTTCGTCTAGAAAAAAAGAAAAAAGAAGAAATGAAAAGATGAAGGAAAATGGTTTTGGATAGATATGAAAGTAAATGCCAAAAGAAAATGGTTTTGGTAGATACATGGTCCATATGAGGCCCCCATGGGTTCTGGTCTAAGTATATCAATGGATGTGTATCGCAGGACATACATATATTATGATTATTTGATATTGCATCACATTATTTACATCTGATGATAGTGAACCCACCTCAGACCACTTCTGTTTGATATTATTATATGAATTTCTTATGAATTTGGATATCTATTATATTATTTGATCTATGTATTAGTTAGACATTTTGAGATATGATGCTATGTGATGAGTATATCTATATCCTTATGATTTATATATTGTATGGTGATGGGACTTTTCTCAGTGCAGGTGTGTAGTTCGGCGATATGTGATTCGGTGTTAAGGAGTACTTATATTCTTCATTGTTTTACTCTAGGTTAGTTCCATTTGCTGAGTACCTTGTTGTTTGGTGCTCACTCCCTACTATATTTTTGTAGGTTGTAGCCTGGTCCTCTTTACTAGCTTTTTTACTTATAGAATTGAGCTTTTGGATCTTCCGAGAGGTAGTTGCTTGACCCTTCGACAGACTTTCGAGGATTCTACCTTCATGTTATGTTCTATTTGAGTACTAAATATTGAGACTGTATTTCATCTGTGTATTCTATATTTAGAGGCTTGTACATGTGACACCAGTTCTGGGATGGTTGTAGATTTTGATTTCCTATGCTTATCCATTATTTTAGACTGTTTATCTGCCGTTTTTATTAATATATTGAGTTATTTAGGGTTTGGTCTAACTCGCCTTGGTGGGTTAGGTGAGTGCTATCACACTCGATTTAGGGTTATGATATAGCCAAAAGATATAGCCAAACTGAAGAAATTGAATACTAAGAAACGTTTTCACCTGTGGTGAAAATGGTAATAGTTAGATCAATCATAGCATTAGCTGCTGCTGGAAATTAGAATGTTTTCTAGATGGATGTTTTTAATGTATTCTCACAAGGAAATGCGATTGAAAAAGTCTACATGGAGTTGCCAAAGAGATTTTGCAGCTCAGGATAGGACAAGTATCTTGTATGCACGCTAGTTAAGTCTTTGTATGGACTTAAGCTTCAAGATAATGGAATTCTAAATTGACAGAAGCATAATCAAGTTCAGGCTATACACAAAGTCATCTAGACTATCCTTGTTCACTAAAAGAAGAGGTTATGTACTAGTGATAGTCCTAGTATATGTTGATGATTTATTAATTACAGGAAATCAAGCAAAGTTGATAGAGGAAACTAAGCACAGTCACTTCAAGATCAAAATTTAGGTGTACTTGAATACTTCCTGGCAATTAAATTTTTGAGATCTAGTAAAGGTATTGTGATGAATCAAAGAAAGGATGCATTTAAGTTGATAACTAAAGCAGGATTTGGGAATGCCAAGCCAAATATAACACCATTGGAGTGTAATATGAAGCTGACCAGTGTTGAGTTTGATCATTGTGTCCAATCTTCTGACAACCTATATGAAGATGTTCTAAGGTATCAAACGTTAGTTGGTAAATTGCTCTATCTCACAATTACAAGGCTAGACATAACCTTTGTAGTTCAATCCTTGAGTCAATTTATGCAAAAGCCAAAGATATCACACTAGAAGGCTACTTCAAGAGTGATTAGATATATTAAGTTAGAACCATGGAAGGGATTTGATGAGTTCTGATCAGGATCCTCAGCTGATGGAGTACTGTGATGCAGATTGTACTACATGCCCAAGCACAAGAAGATTTGTCAACTAGTTTTATATTGAAGTTTGGTGATTCACTTATTTCTTGGAAATCCAAAAAAGTAGAACACAATATCTAGGAGCTCTGCAGAGGCAGAGTACAGGAGTTTGACGGCTCTAACAACAAAAATAGTATGGGTTACAAGTTTGTACAAGGATTTGGGTGTGAAATTGATCCATCTATTGTGATAGCAAACTAGCTATACAGATTGCTGTCAATCTTGTATTTCATGAACGTACCAAGCACATAGAGATTGACTGTCATTTCATTAGAGAAAAGATCCAGAAAGGTCTTACAGACTACCTACATCAACACTAAGGACCAACATGCTGACTTCCTCACCAAAGCTTTGGGAGGAACACAACATAAATTCCTACTAAGCAAGCTTGGGGTATTGACTCTCTTCGGTACTTCCAACCTGAGGGGGAAGTATTGGAGTTGACAAATCAGTTAGTTGATTATAGTTGTTAGAATGTTAATTACACACTTAAACTACTTGGCCAATTGTCAACTAATTAGACAAGTTGATTAGGATATCAGGCACATGAGAAGTAGATTAGTGTTGTGTGTGTCTATATATATATATATATACACATACTTGTATCCATTCATTTCTTTAGTGAATTAGAAATATCTTCCCTGCATTTCTCAACACTTATTTTTATGTATTGACCCATATTTGCTGTTTTGTATTTTTTTTTCAAGTGAAAAGTCAAGATAGAGAAAAAGACAAATTTAGGGGTCAATATTCAATACTCACAGTGAAGTTCTCATGGCTTTTCTTTATGATTCTGCAACCCACACGGGTCCTAATGTCTGCAGGTACCAGCTCTGTTGGACATTTAGCCTTTGCAATACTCTACAAAAGAGGTATCACTACTTTGTGAAATTGCAATTATGGCAAATACGAGAAATGTTGTACATAGAATAACAAAGGACATAAAGAAACAAATTAGAAATATAATGTGTTTTATGAATAAGTTAGTGTTTTCTTAATTATATTTTTTTAGTTTTATCTATTTAACTTTTCTATATTTTATTAGTATTAGAAGAATTAGTTAATATTTCTATTATTATATTTTAATAAATAAAAATAAACCTTAAACTGTCCATAAACCCATGACCTAACCCCACTATCCTAAACTTTCCCTTAATCTGCACTCCAATTCCTCTATTATCCCACAACATAAACCTACTACTCCATTATATATACAACTCACACAACACCACACACACAAAAAGGGACGGATAAATATTCACACGAACAGGAAACAAAGAAAAAGAGTAGAATAGAAATTGTACTCTTTTTTTTTTCGTCCTATTTTTTTTTTTTGTGTGTTGTTGTGTGAGTTGTATATATAATGGAGTTGTAGGTTTATGTTGTGGGATAATAGAGGAATTGGAGTGCAGATTAAGGGGAAGTTTAGGATAGTAGGGTTAAGTCATGGGTTTATGGACAGTTTAAGATTTATTTTTATTTATGTATTTATTTATTTTGTAATATAAAAATAAAATATAATAATAGAATTATTAACTTATTTTTTTCATAATAATAAAACATAGAAAAGTTAAATTAGCTAAAACTAAAAAATATAATTAAGAAAATACTAACTTATTCATAAAAATCAAAACCAAAGGAAACATATATTTTTGTAAATTATTATTTTTTAAAGCAAATATCATACTAAAATGTGATTTTATTTTTGTTGTTTTTAAATTATTTACTTACTTTAATTTGAATTTAAAAAGTAAATATTTTCAAATACTAAAAAGGTATATAACTTAGGTTTTGTAAAAAATTAAGTGTTCACAAGAGGTAGCCGCTAGTCATTTTAATAATCCTTCATGTTCTGTGACGCCAAGTTTGGGGTGTTTTAGAATTATGACTATTACTTATCCATTTATTTAGCTTATTCAAGTTGCTATTTTCGCTTTTTTTCCACTTCATTTTCTGCTATTATCTTTATGATCAATGTCTTAAGTAGACTTGTCTCGATGGATTAAAGCAAATGCTATGACACTTGAGTTTGGATTGTGAAAATATGTAGGTCACACTTATTAGACACAGGTACATCAAATAAATAAAAAATCTGTATAGTTGAATATTGGGCCTAATATAGAGCCAAAATGTAGGGCAAAATTTATCTTATTTCATACACATACCTCAAGAAAAAGTGCATTTTCAGGATCATCCATTCTCCTCAAAGGACCATCATTTACAGTGAAGCCATTTCTCCAGAAGATAATGGTGTGTCCAATGAACTCAGGCGGTTGAGGAGGTGACGCAGGTACTATTCCTCCTGAAAGCGTTCTCCCAATTCCTGTAATGCTTCTTGTTCTTGAACTAGAAACGATACTTTCCCTACGATGTTGTATTACACCCATTTGAGTAGCTCGATCAAAGATGGAGTTCACAATCTGATTTGAAAGGTTTTGATCATGCGTTTCACTATAAACAATATTGTGGCTATAGTTAGGAAGATAAAGATAAAATATTTAGTGTGTACAGTCATAGACAATGAACATGCACTTTTAAAAGAAGTAGGAAAAGACTTGCCCATAAGATCTTTACTCTGTATTGCTTATCATATATGCAAAGTAAATGAAAATAAACGTACCAACATAAATAATACAACAATTAAAAATCTAATAAAATATTTTAAGATCATGATTCACAACATTTATAAGCATCATGATATTTACAGATTAATTACGTCAAAAAAGAAAAATACTTAAAAAAAGTTTGACTTTCTAACATCAATTTTCGTGTAGTTTCTATTTAGGATCCATGTACCAAGGTATTCGCTGTCCTCTTTTGATTTTGATATAACTTATTAGTATCTAAAAAGAGATAGAATTACAGATGGTTAAAATAAATTTCGAAAAGACAAGTATGTTTAGTGATGATAAAAGACATTTAAAAAATTATTTTCATGGAGAAAATTACGTTCTTTTGTATGGTTATTTTATATTTTTCACCAAAATAGAGAAAATGACTTTCTCGCAGTTGAGTAGAAATCATTTCTTTTATAAATATTCTAATTCTTAATCGTTATCGCTTGAAAATTATTGTCAACATATAATTCTAAAGGGTAGCATTATGTATATATATATATATATATACGCGCACAAATATAGCTGAACAGATAATAAAAATTGATCCTGATAGTGCTTCTTAAGGTGAAGTATTTTAGATGAAAAATATTTTTCTAAAAACTTTTAGAAATTTATAGATAGGAAGGAGTGGAGGTCGAATTAGAGTAGCTTGGTAAAATAGGTTAGTAGGGTTAGGTTGATGCTTGGCCGTGGTATAGTAGGGTAGTAGGTTTTGTCGTGTTTTTATATCATGTGTTGTTATTATCCTTCTTATATGTGTTAATTTTATTGTAATTACACACTATGATGTGCTTTTCATTATTAGTCGCTCTTTCCATTTCCTTTCCTTTTTGCCATATCTAGTTTATTATGCTTATGGGTTTTTGAGACGAGAATTCTCAGGAAACAACCTCTCTACTGCTATGAGGTAGTGGTAAGGTCTGCGCACATTCTACCCTCCCCAAAGCCCACTTGTGGGATTTCACTGGGTATATTGTTGTCTAAAAACTTTGACCCCTCCAAGTCTTTCGTACAGTGAATTTCCTACCGGCTCCTTGTCCCACCCTACTTTTATAACAAAATGATAAAGAAAATTAATTTAGTAGCAACTCAATTTTATCGAGACAATTAGTACTCCTCCAATTAGAAAATTATTTTGTTTCCCCTAAAGCACCTCCCAATGTGAAAAGAATGTAAAATCACACCAAAAAGGACAGAAATATTTTTGAAAATAACAAAAAAGTCAATATTCAAAGTAAGTGTAGAAATTAAGAGAAAAATGATAAAGAAGTTGTAGGGTTAGAGAAAAAGAACTTGCCTCTTTTCAACAATAGCGTGGTGTTGTTGGGGATTGTCAGAAATGTTGTTTGAATCTTGTGTTGAAGAACGATTCAGATCTGAAAGTGTTCGAATACCGCCGGTTAACGGGTTCCTCTTGCTACCTGAGGAAGACGTTGAATCTTGGGTAGAAGAACGGTTCAGATCAGAAAGTGTTCGAATACCGCCCATTGACACCTGCTTCTTCCTAACTGGGGAAGACACTGGATCATGGGTAGAAGGACGGTTCGAATCAGAAAGTGTTCTAATACCGTCGGTTGACGGCCGCTTCTTGCTGACTGGGGAAGACATTGTCTTGCCTCTCTATTTCTTGCCCCAAAGCAGAGGTGCTTAGGGTTTGGGTAAAAATGGTTGAAATAAAATAGTTAATCAAATTGATTAAGTAATAAGTTTTAATTTGTGTTGAGGGTTAAAATGGTAATTTTTTCTTACAAACTATGAAGCGCATGAATACGAGTTATGTGTTTCGATTTGGTTTTACTTTTTCTTTTAAAATTGAGAATATTTAGTTTAATTTGATTTGTTTAAATAAATTAGAGAAATAATCGAATTGATAAACTATATGTATATTTTTTTATAATTATGTATACACAATCTATTATTTTTTATAAATAGTTATAAATATACTATATATCTTTTCATCAATAAATGCAAAGATTTCAAAACAGAAAAATCTAGTGAAAGGCCAATTCGAGTCCAACACCAAAAATAAACAAAAATAAAGCAAAAGCAACAATAGTCGATTCTGATTTCTTGTTGCTAATTAAGCCTTTTCAAGGTTTGTAGGGACATAAGGACTGCTGGTTGGTTATTCTTTCATTACAAACTAATTTATTTTCTATTTCTCTATTTTGTCTTTTAATTTTATTTCCATGTATGATTAATAATTGAATAATCACATCAAATTAAATAAATTACAGTTTAAATCATAGTGATCGACATCCACACCAATCCCCTGAGGATGAACATAAACTTAAAGGACTAACATATGGTATATCTAAATTATTATACATATTTTGAGAACACTCTTTCGTCTTGTATAAGGCCTTGTCATGACTAAGATCGAGCAGGAGTTGTTGATCAAGTTTTTAAAATTGAAGCCTTCGTTATTTCATGTTATTAAGAATGAGGATGCATTTGAGTTTTTCAGAATTGTTATGAAAGGTCACATTAGTTGGGTATTGTGCAAAACATAGGTGGAGTTTGTTATTATTTCAAATGTAGGTTGATATGAAACAGTAGTGGAGGGCTCATGTGGAGTATTGTTCCTTATTTTTGCCTCCGATGACTTGGGCCTAGTTTCATTCCTTACTTCTAGAAACGTGTGCCGTATACTCTTCGAAATCACAAAGAGGACGAGTTTCTGGCCCTTGTTGTCATGACCCAAAAATGAGCGTGATGGCACTTGCCTAACCCACCAAGACAAGCAAGCCTAAACTTTCTCAATTCAATACATAATACTAAAAGTGGAAGAAATAATGTCTAAAAGATAGTACAAGCACCAGAATATCAATTCTATAAATCATCCCAAGACTGGTGCCACATGTACAAGCCTCTAAATAACAATACTCAATAAAAGTACAAGTCTCAAATATCGAGTCCTCAAACAAAATATAACAAAGTAATGAATTCTCGAGAGTCTGCCGAAGAGATAAGCAACTACCTCTCAAAAGAATCCGGAAGCTCGATCCGGACATCGAAAGAAACCTAACAAGATGGACCTGACTCACAACCTACAAAACATGTAGCAACGGTTGAGCACCAAACAATAGGTACTCTGCAAGAAGATCTAAAGACAAATAAAGCATACAAAAAGATACTCCTTCCGCACTAACTACATACCGCGGAAATACATACCTGCTCTTAGAATAGTCTCAGCACAACAACAATAATATACAAATACGAATTAAACATTAATTACTCTCTGCAGTTGCCTCACAATATAGATTAGATATACAATAATGTCTCAATATATAGCTACGTTATCTTCAGATAATTTTAGATACTCCACAGTTACAGTCCAGGCATAATTATCTCATAATCTAATCTCAATAACTGAATTAAGTCATAATCATAAGATAGAATGATATGATATGTACTGAAATGATATGAAACAAAATGATGTAATTCAATGTCAAGTAATCATGATGCATGTCTTTGTTACAATACACATCCATTGATATAATTAGTCTGGAGCCCATGAGAGATATATCTGTCCATGTACGTACCCCGTAGTGAGAGGCACATCCCCAATATAATCAGTGTCACATGCCACAGCTCATGTGGCCCATCCCCTGTTTCATATCAGTGTTACATGTCACGGCTCATGTGGCCTATCCCTTATTTCTCATAAGTTTTACATGCTATGGATCGTCCCCTATATCTCATCACTGGAATTCAATCAAGAATACATATCAAGAGAATAATCATATGATACAATAATAAGGAGTGCATGTAAAAGTCTACAATACAACATATACATCAATTCAAGTCAAATATCACAACATACAAGACATAAAGATGATCTGTTCCAAGCTTATGGTCAATTCTCTAACCCATAAGTGAAACTTAACCACAATAACTCTAATATTTTCCACAAATAGGCACAACATGATCCACAAATTGACATTCGTATATCACAAGGGATTCTCAATATCAGATCACAAGTCAATACATAACAACTTCTAACATTCACTTTCTCATCATAAAGTAATTCACAAATAAATCAAATTCTCACAATTCATCAAGTTCAACTTAACCAACAACAATTACCTAATTATTTCAAATCACAAGTAAAGAAAATATGGTGTTCATGTAAGCTTAACAAGGTTTACGAATCCACTCTCCTCAATAAAAAGCCAAATCAGGCAAATACCGAATCTTTTCCCCTTGAATCACATCGAAATATCACAAACTGTATTGATAATTTTATGTTACCCTTTTTGTGTGTGTGTGTGTCATTAGATTAGGTCCAAATTACACTGTGTTGAGTGAAAATGGTACTTATCCATTTTAGAAACAATGCTGAAATTTTCATTCATCTTACCCCTATTTAGTCTTATGTTTTTCTTTTTGTTTGGTCTTGTTCTTAGTCTTAATTCTCTATACTAGGAATATGAAAAAGACATATATATACATACATACATACATACATATCTCTACAGTTTTAAAAAATGACCTGATTTGACTTATCATGAAACTTATGAAAATAAGGATTTTTTTTTTTAATTTTGTGATTCTAAATTAAAGTTATATAAAAGTTACAAAAACGTCCTTTAATCTTGTGGCCTTAAACATGATACATGGAAAGTTTAAATTAAAACATTGCCTCCCAAAAATAAATCATCTTTTTTAAATAGACTAAAAAGAAAGGAACACCATTCTTCTTTAAAAGAAAGGAGTATATATTTCTGGCACACTCTTTATATAATTACCAAAGTCCAATAGTTCAGAAAAATCTAAAAAATACTTTTTTTTCTAAAACAAGTATCTTTCTTTTGGCTATTAATTCAAATTCAACCAGAAGTTCTTAAATCAATATCCAAAAAAAACCCAATTTCTTTGATAAAAGATGTCACGATCTGAACCTAGGGCCTAGACGTGACATGGCGACTGAGACACCCAAAGGCACTCCATCCAAGCCTAGTATTCATATCATAAGCATTCACAAGGTAAAATAAGCATACGTAAGAAAAAATAGCAAGCACGAAAAATATGTAATCAAGAATACGAAAATACACAAGACCATTTGTCCAATTCATGCCTCTACATAAGGATCTTGGTGGGGTCTAGCACATAGCCTACTAGCTCACTCTCAAGATGTACATCAAAATTTGAAGATAAAGTCTCAACATAAAAAAAATGAAAAACATCATAAGGTCTTGTTCCCGAAGTATGGGAACTCACCAATAAATCTTCAAGCTTAGGAACTCGAACACCCACCTCAATATGAAATTATCTCCTTGTGGTCCGTCCCTACATGGTTAGGTCATGTAGGCAAAAATGTATGCGTTAACACATAAAATGTACTAAGTATGTAGGTATGCCATGAATCAAAGGACATCACAATAGTATCAATATGCATACCTGTACAAAATAGACGATGACACAATATGAATCAAAATGCCATTTAAAAATCCTGAGAAGAATCATCATAAATCCATTTATAATCATAATATACATATGTGAGAATAAGACCATAATCGAAATTCATAAGACCATGCGGACTATCACATGAAATCCCGATGTTCTCTCTACATCGAGCTAAGAGGATTCTACTTTGCCAAGGTTAGCTTGATCCTCAACTTATAAGCTCTATCCTAGTACGGTGATAACCCATAATTCGACCCCACCCTTTAGGCTCTATCCTAGCACAGTGAGAGTCCATTATTAAGCTAATTGGATCCAATAGCACACCTTTAAGGCATAAAACATTATTCCTATGGTGGCACATACTTATGGGGCTATGGAATCTACCAAAGCCCTCTCAGTGCTAAGTCATATCCCACGGAATACATAATTCATGCATATATATAGATTTTAGCATAGTTCATACTTCATTAAAATCATGCTTTTATAATCCATAAGTAATCATCATAGCTTTAATGAGAACATCATGTCATAAGAATAGTCCATCTACTTTGTTGTCATCATAGTGCGGGTAGACAATCCCACCTTTACATCATCATGAACATCAGGGTATTCATCCCCCACTTTGTCATAACACCATCATAGCTTTTATAACATCATCATCATCATAAGGTCATCATCATCATCATCATTTAAAATATGTTTTTCATATTTAAGATCATAAATATTGAAATCCATAGCCTTATCACGAGGGACTAGGGCTAAGCTTGGTCCATGAACATTTGAGTTAAAATCATACAATTGAGTAGGATTCATATAGAAAACATGCAATTAAATTCAAATTGAATAATTAACAAAGGAACCCGCACCAAAACGTTAAGCCCTAATTATGCATACTTTGATATCACATACTTTTGCTTTAAAATCATATACATCATGAAATTCATTGTAATTCATGCATAATTAATCATAATCATCATATAGGAATCATAATCCATGCATTTGAAATCGTATCTTAAAATCCCACTAGGAAATCATCATAAATTTTGATCAAAAGAAGGTTTTGGATGGGCTTCATGAATGAAACTAATCCATGAATGAAGCCCTACATATCTCAAGTGGTATCTTTAGAATTGGGGAAGAAAATCTTGTAGTACCTTGATCAATCCTTCAAGCTTATCTTCAATGGAGTTCTTGACTAAGAGAGAGAATATTTGTGAGCCCTTGAGAGAATTTTGAGAATTAAAAAGAAACTTTAAATGACTTAGGATTAGGTCCTTATAGGAGTTAGGTCTATTAGGGTAGTTAGAGTAGACAAAATGATGTAGTTTAGGACTTAGATGGATTGAAAAAGTCAAAAGCACCTTTCATAAAAAACTACCAAAGTCGTCCACGAAACACCTTCTACGGGCCGTGGAATGACTTACAGGTCGTACCTCATCTCTGAGTTAGGGTGTCATAAAAGTTGAGCTACTATAATTGCAAATTCTGATCCACGAACCTATAGTACGGTAAGATACCCATATGGACTGTAGAACCCTTTGTAGGATGATTCCAGACTTAGAAAAATTTCGTTTCCTCAAGGCCTACACGTATAAGACCTACTTACGAGTTTCATAGTAACTTACGGCTCGTCTGCTAATTCATGAATTAAGTTCCAGAAATCCTTCAATTTTCCATTTTCACTAGGTACTTTCCACGATACGACTTACGACTAGTGGATCCATGTACAGGCCGTGAAGTAGCTCGTATAATTTGACTATCAGTAAATTTTCTGTGCTTTAGTTTCCCAGGCCAAAAAACATGAGATGTGTTACATTATCTCCCCCTTGGGATCATTCATCCTCGAATGAGATAGAATCACACTTGAATAGAGTAGGAATACAGTCTCTATCATAGCATAAATGTAAAAATTCAACTTAATCATTATTTTCATGAAATCATTAAGGTTATGTATTAAACATCATTCAAGAATATTTTCATGATCATGCATGCATACAACTTAAAATGAGATACGCATTCATGAGTATTTCGAAGGGATGAATTGTATTAAGTACCTTAAACTTGAGCGGAGGGAAAGAGGTAAGGGTATCGTCTCATCATGTCTGTTTCAGCCTCCCAAGTAGCACTCTCAACTTTTGAATTTCTCCATAACACCTTGACGAATGCAACCTCTTTATTTCTTAATTTCTTCACTTGCCGGTCTAAAATCTTAACCGGTACCTCTTCATAGGTCAGATCTCTTGAATAGATGAATCCTTCAATGGAACAATAGAGTTTAAGTCACCCAAGTATTTCCTCAACATGGAAACATGAAACACCGGATGAGCCATAGCGTCACGACCCAGGGTCAGGGCCTAGATGTGACACGACGAATGGGGACCCGAGAGTCCCCAAACAAGTCTCATTTATCAGAATCCACATAATTGGTTCAAAGATATTTAAACACATGTAACAAAATGATAGAAAATGAAGCTCGGGAATCCATTCATTTATAAATAAGTAAAAGACTTACAGAGTGCCCAGCATTTGCCTCTAGTCAAGGAACGGGGGCCAGGACAAGTTCCAGGCTCACCTTCAAACAAAAGAACATACAAAATACACACAAGGAATAACTAGCTACCCCACGGAAGACGGGGCTCACTGCAAAAGAAGTCTTCAAGAGCAGACTATTCTTCTAGTGGCTGGTATCCAAACTACTCGGTCCCTACATGGTAAAATCATGTAGGCATAGAGTATACGTTAGTACGTTTGAATGTACTAAGTATGGGGGCATGCAATGCATATGACTTACCGGACCTGCATACCAATGTTAGATGACAAGGGCATATAATATACAGGATCATATAAGCAATGGAATTTAATATACAAGATGCCATGAAATTAATGATGCGTGCAATGTGATAATGCAGCTATATAACGGGGATGGACTATAACCGACAACCCAAATCCATGCGAGCTATTACATAAATTGGACCAATTGGGACCTCCCATCGATAGGGAGAAGATTACTTGCCAAGGGTAATCTACATCACACCATACATAACACACCATTTCGAGGATGGTTACCTTCCTTACGGGAATCACCATTTCGAAAGGATTTTACAAGAATCATATCAAAATGTCAAGACATAAGCAAGATAGACGAATATCATCCGTCCCTATGCAGGCACATAGTTCAAGGAGAAGGGAGAGGACCTCCAATCCATCTGTGCTAAGTCAACAACATCCCACTAGAATACTTTTATATATATGCAAGTGCTTTCAAGAGAGTCAAGTATCCATTTCAAAACGTTCAATGCACGTATAGACTCAAATGCCAAAATCACTAGATCAAAATCAAGATTTTAATGCAAGGAAAAAAAAATAGCTAATCTACATGTTCAAGATGGTGCAAGCACCAAAGATGCTCAAGGAGCCAAAGCACAAGACATATTTGTGATCACATTTTTTCATAACCCATATTTTACCAAAATCATATCACAAGACATAATTGGGTCTATCCCACTTCAAAATTTCCATGTAGACCGATGATCATGAGGGCAATGCAAGGCAGGATGTAGGTATGACATGGGTAATGTAGAGAAATTCTAAAATTAGCAATATAATAAGAAGTCTAGGAAATTCACAATAAAAATTCATGTGAAAATAGTAGTATAGATCACCCATGCTATATCTCTTTTCATGCCATCCATCAATACACTTCTCTCAAATCTCTATACATCTTGGTAATCTAGAATGAATAGAATACTTGGAACTATGAGCTTCATCAAGTATCTTCTTCCTTAGTCCATCCACATTAGGTACACCCATTCACCCTTGATAGTGCAATACTCCATCTCCCCATGTGAGAAGACTTCTACTTTTTTATCAGCCATCAACTTCTTCCACTCCACCAAATTAGGATCCATGTCTTGCTTTGCTCAAATTTTTTCCATCAAAGACGATTCCGCCCCATTAGGTACTAACATACCACCATCACCTAAGCTATTCAACCTTATACCCAAACATGCCAAAAAGTGAAATTCGTTAACCATTTCTTTATTTTCACTTTCAACATGCGCTATACTTCCCATAGATGCTTTACTCAATGCATCGGCTACAATGTTAGGTTTGCTGGGGTGATACATCATACTCATGTCATAATCCTTCAAAAGTTCCAACCATCTCCTTTACCGTAGATTCAAATTCCTTTAGCTAAACACATACTGCAAACTCTTGTGGTCGGTGAACATATCAACATGTACCCCATAAAGATAGTGTCGCCAAATCGTCAACGTAAACACAACCACCAATAACTCAAGATCATGCATCGGATAATTCTTTTCATTCACTTTCATTTGCCTTGAGGCATAGGTAATGACTTTCCCATGTTGGATCAACACATAACCCAAGCCTATATGTGAGGCATCACAGTACATAACAAAACCATCTGGTCCTTCGGGCAAGGTCAAGAAAGGAGCCGAAGTAAGATGGTCCTTAAGCATTTAAACTCCTTTCACATTTATCAGACTATTGGAACTTTGCCTTCTTTTGGGTCAATTTCATTAGAGGAGAAGCAATGGAGGAAAATCCCTCAACAAACTTCCTATAATAACTGGTCAAACCCAATAAACTTCTAATATTGTATGGAGACAATGGTCTAGGCCAATTCTTTACATCTTCTATTTTCTTTGGATTAACCCTAATACCATCACGAATAATGTGACCAAGAAAAGTCACCTCTCTTAGCCAAAATTCACATTTGCTAAACTTGGCACAAAGTTGTCTATCTCTCAACGTTTGCAACACAATGCCCAAATGATCTCCATGCTCTTTCACATCCCGTGGGTAAACTAATATATCATCTATGAACACCACCACAAACATATCCAAATACGGTTTGAAATCCTATTCATCAAATCCATAAAAGTGGTAGGGGTATTTCTTACTCCAAAAAACATAACCAAAAATTTAAAATGGCCATACCGAGTTTTAAGTGTTGTCTTTGGAATGTCATCTTCCTTCACCCTCAATAGGTGATGTCTAGACCAGAGATCGATCGTAGAAAAGTAGTTTGCACCTTGCAATTGATCAAAGAGGTCATCGAAACTGGGAAGTGGATACTTATTTTTGATGTTTACTTTATTCAATTGTCGATAATCCACAAACATTCAAGGTGAACCCTCTTTCTTTCTTACAAACAATACAGGAGCATCCTATGGTGACACACTAGGTCTTATGAATCCCTGATCAAGAAAATCCTACAATTGTTCTTTTAATTCTTTCAATTCTGCCGGGACGATTCGATATGGAGGGATAGAAATAGTTTGGGTGTCAGACAAGAGATCAATACCAAAATTAATTTTCCTTAATGAAGGAATACACGGTAGGTCATCAGGAAAGACATCAGGGAACTCATTTACAATAGGGACTGAATCAAGAGTAGGAACATGAGACTCAACATCCATGACTCGGACAACATAATACAGATACACTTTAGAGATCATTTTCATAGCTTTCATGTAGGACACAAATTTCCCTTTGAACACCGAATTGGTTCTCGTCCATTCTAAAATGGGCTCATTAGGAACTTGGAATGTGACCTTACAGGTCCTACAATCAATAAAAACATAGGACACATGCAATAAACTCATACCAAGAATGATATCAAAATCGATCATATGAAGGTCAACTAGGTTACATGGAAAGACTTTATGTAAGACCGATACAAGACAACTTTTATATACTTTCTTGGCTAGGATTGACTCACTAATAGGAGTATAGACCGAATAGGGTTCTACAAGACTTCCGGAGACACATCAAATTTTATGAAAATATAAGGAGTAACAAAAGGCATATTGACACCGGGGTCAAGCAAAGGATATACATCATGGTCAAAGACTTTCAACATACCGGTAACCACATCGGGAGCCTCATTTACTTCTTGTCTAGTGATGTGCTGCCAAAATACAACATTTTTTGATACTTAAACTTGAACTTTTGTGTGTTCTCAAAGTGATGTTAGTAGGTTTGATGTGTTTTTATGTTTATTTTTAAAAATTATAGGATTTGGCATGATTTTGGGCTAAGTTTACAGTTTTTGCTGTTGTTGCTATTCTACAACACCCTTTACGGGCCGTGAAAGTTTCCATGAGCCTTAGAGGGGGGTTCGTAGTAAAATCCAGTGAAGGGGTGATTTTCTGAAGTTGAATCTACGAACTATCAGATGAACCGTAGAATGAAGTACGACTGATAGATGAAGTTCCGCACCCTGAGGATCATAGATTGGGAGTTTCTAAAAAGTCATCAGATGAAACCCTATACGGCCGTAAGTTTGAATACGTCTGTAGAAAGTTCTCATAAAAGATGTGCCCAAAACTGAAGAATGAAGTCTCCGAAGCCCCGACACGGGCCGTAGAACTTTGACCTCTCCAAGTCTTTCGTACAGTGAATTTCCTACCGGCTCTCTGTCCCGCCCTACTTTTATAACAAAACGATAAAGAAAATTAATTTAGTAACAACTCAATTTTAACGAGACAATTAGTACTCCTCTGATTAGAAAATTATTTTGTTTCCCCTAAAGCACCTCTTAATGTGAAAAGAATGTAAAATGACACCAAAAGGACATAAATATTCATGAAAATAACAAAAAAGTCAATATTCAAAGTAAGTGTAGAAATTAAGAGAAAAATGATAAAGAAGTTGTAGGGTTAGAGAAAAAGAATTTGCTTCTTTTCAACAATAGCGTGGTGTTGTTGGGGATTATTAGAAATGTTGTTTAAATCTTATGTAGAAGAATGATTTAGATCTGAAAGTGTTCGAATACCGCCGGTTAACGGGTTCCTCTTGCTACCTGAGGAAGGCGTTGAATCCTGGGTAGAAGAACGGTTCAAATCAGAAAGTGTTCGAATACCGCCCATTGACACCTGCTTCTTTCTAACTAGGGAAGACACTAGATCATGGGTAGAAGGACGGTTCGAATCAAAAAGTGTTCTAATACCGCCGGTTGACGGCCGCTTCTTGCTGACTGGGGAAGACATTGTCTTGCCTCTCTATTTCTTGCCCCAAAGCAGAGGTATTTTGGGTTTGGGTAAAAATGATTGAAATAAAATAGTTAATCAAATTGATTAAGTAATAAGTTTTAATTTGGGTTTAGGGTTAAAATGGTAATTTTTTCCTTACAGACTATGAAGCGCATGAATACGAGTTATGTCTTTCAATTTAGTTTTACTTTTTCTTTTATAATTGAGAATATTTAGTTTAATTTGTTGTTTAAATAAATTAGAGAAATAATCGAATTGATAAACTATATGTACATTCTTTTTATAATTATGTATACACAATCTATTATTTTTTATAAATAATTTTAAATATACTATATATCTTTTCATCAATAAATGCAAATATTTCAAAACAGAAAAATTTAGTGAAAGGCCAATTCGAGTCCAACACTAAAATCAACAAAAATAAGGCAAAAGAAACAACAGTCGATTCTGTTTTCTTGTTGCTAATTAAGCCTTTTCAAGGTTTGTAGGGACATAAGGACTGCTCGTTGGTTATTCTTTCTTTACAAACTAATTTATTTTTCCATTTCTCTATTTTGTCTTTTAATTTTATTTCCATGTATGATTAATAATTGAATAATCACATTAAATTAAATCAATTACAGTTTAAACCGTCGTGATCGACATCCACACCAATCCCCTAAGGATGAACATAAACTTAAAGGAATAACATATGCTATACCTAAATTATTATACATATTTTGAGAACATTCTTTCGTCTTGTATAAGGCCTTGTCATGACTAAGATCGAGCATGAGTTGTTGATCAAGTTTTTAAAATTGAAGCCTTCATTATTTCATGGTATTAAGAATGAGGATGCATTTGAGTTTTTTCAGAATTGTTAAGAAAGGTCGCATTAGTTGGGTATTGTGCAACAACATAGGTGGAGTTTGTTGTTATTTCAAATGTAGGGTGATATGAAACAATAGTGGAGGGCTCATATGGAGTATTGTTCCTTATTTTTGCCTCCGATGACTTGGGCCTAGATTCATTCCTTACTTCTAGAAAAGTGTGCCCTACACTCTTCGTAATCACAAAGAGGACGAGTTTCGGGCCCTTGTTGTCATGACCCAAAAATGGGCATGATGGCACTTGCCTAACCCACCAAGAAAAGTAAGCCTAAACTTTCAAAATTCAATACATAATACTAAAAGTGGAAGAAATAATTTCTTAAAGATAGTACAAGCACCAGAATATCAATTCTATAAACCATCCAAAGACTGGTGCCACATGTACAAGCCTCTAAATAACAAAACTCAATGAAAGTACAAGACTCAAAAATCTAGTCCTCAAATAGAACATAACAAAGTAATGAATCCTCGAGAGACTGCCGAAGAGATAAGAAACTACCTCTCAAGAGAATCCTGAAGCCCGATCCGGACATCGAAAGAAACCTAACAAGATGGACCTGACTCACAACCTACAAAACATGTAGCAAGGGGTGAGCACTAAACAATAGGTACTCTGCAAAAGGATCTAAAGACAAGTAAATCATACAAAAAGATTCTCCTTCCGCACTAACCACATACCGCCGAACTACACACCTGCTCTTAGAATAGTCACAACACAACAACAATAATATGCACATACGAACTAAACATCAATTACTCTCAGCAGTTGCCTCAGAATATAGATTAGATATACAATAATGTCTCAATATATAGCTAGGTTATCTTCAGATAATTTTAGATACTCCACAGTTATAGTCCAGGCATAATTATCTCATCATCCAGTCAAAATAACTGAATTAAGTCATAATCATAAGATAGAATGATATGATATTTAGTGAAATGATATGAAACAAAATGATGTAATGCAATGTCAAGTAATCATGATGCATGTCTGTGTACAATACACATCCATTGATATAATCAGTCTGGAACCCATGAGAGATATATCTGTCCATGCACCTACCCCGTAGTGATAGGCACATCCTCAGTATAATCAGTGTCACATGCCACGACTCATGTGACCCATACCCTATTTCATATCAGTGTTACATGTCACGACTTATGTGGCCTATCCTTTATTTCTCATTAGTTTTACATTCTATGGCTCGTGTGGCTCGTCCCCTATATCTCATCAATGGAACTCAATCAAGAATACATATCAAGAGAATAATCATATGGTACAATAATAAGGAGTGCATGTAAGAGTCCACAATACAACTTATACATCAATTCAAGTCAAATATAACAACATACAAGACATAAAGATGATCTGTTCCAAGCTTATGGTCAATTCTCTAACCCATAAGTGAAACTCAACCACAATGGCTCCATTATTTTCCGCAAATAGGCACAATATGATCCACAAATTCTCATTCGTATATCACAAGGGATTCTCAATATCAGATCACAAGTCATTACATAACAACCTCTAACATTCACTTTCTCATCATAAAGTAATTCACAAATAAATCAAATTCTCACAATTCATCAAGTTCAACTTAGCCAACAACAATTACCTAATTATTTCAAATCACAAGTAAAGAAAATATGGTGTTCAAGTAAGCTTAACAAGGTTTACGAATCCACTTGTCTCAATAAAAAGCCAAATCAGGCAAATACCAAAGCTTTTCCCCTTGAATCACACCCGAAATATCACAATCTGTATTGTTAATTTTATGTTACCCTTTTTCTGTGTGTGTCATTAGATTAGGTCCAAATCACACTGTGTTGAGTTAAAATGGTACTTATCCATTTAAGAAACAATGCTGAAATTTTCATTCATCTTACCCCTATTTAGTCTTATGTTTTTCTTTTTGTTTGGTCTTGTTCTTAGTCTTAATTCTCTATACTAGGAATATGAAAAAAGACATACATACATACATACATACATATACACACACACACACACACACACATATATATATATTATATACACACACACTCTCTCTACAGTTTAAACAATGACCTGATTTGACTTATCCCGAAACTTATGAATATAAAGAAGTTTTTCAATTTTTTGATTCTAAATTAAAGTTATAAATAAGATACAAAAACGTGCTTTAATCTTGTGGCCTTAAACATGATACATAGAAAATTTAAATTAAAATATTTCCCCCAAAAAGAATCATCTTTTTTAAATAGACTAAAAAGAAAGGAACGCCATTCTTCTTTAAAAGAAAGGAGTATATATTTCTGGCGCACTCTTTATATAATTACCAAAGTCCAATAGTTCAGAAAAATCTATAAAATACTTTTTATTTCTAAAACAATTCTCTTTCTTTTGACTATTAATTCACATTTAACTAGAAGTTCTTAAATCAATATAAAATAAACCAATTTCTTTGATAAAAGATGTCACGATCTGAACCTAAGGCCTAAACGTGACATGACGAATTAGACACCCAAAAGCACTCCATCCAAGCCTAGTATTCATATCATAAGCATTCACAAGGTAAAATAAGTATACATAAGAGAAAATAGCAAGCGCAAAAAATATGTAATCAAGAATACGAAAATACACAAGACCATTTGTCCAATTCATGCCTCTACATAAGGATCTTGGTAGGTTCTAGCACATAGCCTACTAGCTCACCGTCAAGATGTACATCAAAATTAGAAGATAAAGTCTCAACATAAACAAAATGATAAACATCATAAGGTCTTGTTCCCGAAGTATGGGAACTCACCAATAAATCTTCAAGCTTAGGAACTCAAACACCCACCTCAATATGGAATAGTCTCCTCGTCGTCCATCCTTACATGGTTAGGTCATGTAGGCAAAAACGTATGTATTAGCACATAAAATATACTAAGTATGTAGGTATGCCATGAATCAAAGGACATCACAATAGTATCAATATGCATAACCGTAAAAAATTGACGAGGACACAATATGAATGAACATTCCATTTAAAATTCCTGAGAAGAAGCATCATAAATCCATTCATAACCATAATATACATATGTGGCAATAAGACCATAACCAAAATTGATAAGACCATGCGGACTATCACACGAAATTCCAATGTTTGCTCTACATCGAGCTAAAAGGAGTTTATTTTGCCAAGGTTAGCTTGATCCAAGGCTCTATCCTAGCACGTTGATAACCCATAATTTGACCCCACCCTTTAGGCTCTATCCTAGCATGGTGAGTTTCCATTATTAAGCTAATTGGACCCAATAGCACACCTTTAAGGCATAAAACATAAACATTATTCCTATAGTGGCACATAGTTATGGGGCTATGGAATCTACCAAAGCCCTCTCGGTGCTAAGTCATATCCCACGGAATACATAATTCATGCATATATATAGCTTTTAACATAGTTCATACTTCATCAAAATCATGCTTTTATAATCCATAAGTAATCACCATAGCTTTAATGAGAACATCATGTCATAAGAATAGTCCATCTACTTTGTTGTCATCAGAGTGCGGATAGACATTCCTACCTTTACATCATCTTGAACATTAGGGTATTAATCCCCCTCTTTGTCATGACACCATCATAGCTTTTGCAACATTATCATCATCATAAGGCCATCATCATCATCATTTAAAATATGCTTTTCATATTTATGATCATAAATATTGAAATCCATAGCCTTATCACGAGGGACTAGGGCTAATCGTGGGTCCATGAACATTTGAGTTGAAATCATATAATTGAGTAGGATTCATATAGAAAACATGCAATTAAAGTCAAATTGAATAATTTACAAAGGAACCCATACCAAAGTGTTAAGCCCTAATTATGCATACTTTGAAATCACTTACTTTTGCTTCAAAATCATATACATCATGAAATTCATTGTAATTCATGCATAGTTAATCATAATCATCATATAGGAATCATAATCCATGATTTGAAATCGTATCTTAAAAGACCATTAGGAAATCATCACGAATTTTGATAAAAAGAACGTTTTGGATGGGCTTCATGGATGAAACTAATCCATGAATCAAGCCCTACATACCTCAAGTGGTTTCTTTAGAATTGGGGAAGAAAATCTTGAAGTACCTTGATCAATCCTTCAAGCTTATCTTCAATGTAGCCCTTGACTAAGCAAGAGAATTTTTGTGAGACCATGAGAGAATTTTAAGAATTAAAAAAATGAACTTTGAATTACTTAGGATTAGGTCCTTATAGGATTTAGGTCGATTAGGGCGGTTAGAGTAGACAAAACGACGTAGTTTAGGACTTAGATGAACTGAAAAAGTCAAAAACACCTTTCATAAAAAACTACCAAAGTTGTCCACGAAACACCTTCCACGCGCCGTGGAATGACTTATGGGTCGTACCTCATCTCTGAGTCAGGGTGTCATAAAAGTTGAGCTACTAGAATCGCAAATTTTGATCCACGAACCTATAGTACAGTAAGATACCCATATGGACCGTAGAACCCTTCGTAGGAAGACCCCAGACTTAGAAAAATTTCATTTCCTCAAGGCCTACACCTATAAGACCTACTTACGAGTTGCATAGTAACTTTTGGCTCGTCTGCTAATTCATGAATTAAGTTCCAGAAATCTTTTAATTTTCCATTTTCACTAGGTATTTTCCACGATACGACTTACGACTCATGGATCCATGTACGGGCCATGAAGTAGATCATAAAATCTGACTATCAGTAAATTTTCTGTGCTTTAGTTTCCTAGGCCTAAAAACATGAGATGTGTTACATTATCTCCCCCTTGGGATCATTCATCCTCGAATGAGATAGAATCACACTTGAATAGAGTAGGAATACAGTCTTTATCATAGCATAAATGTAAAAATTCAACTTAATCATTATTTTTATAAAATCATTAAGCTTATGTATTAAACATCATTCAAGAACAGTTTCATGATCATGCATGCATACAACTTAAAATGAGATACGCATTCGTGAGTATTTCAAAGGGATGGATTGTATTAAGTACCTTAAGCTTGAGCGAAGGGAAAGAGGTAAGGGTATCGTCTCATCATGTCCGTTTCAGCCTCCCAAGTAGCACTCTCCACTTTTGAATTTCTCCATAACACCTTGACGAATGCAACTCTTATTTCTTAATTTCTTCACTTGCCGGTCTAAAATTTTAACTAGTACCTCTTCATAGGTCAAATCTCCTCAATAGATGAATCCTTCAATGGAACAATAGAGTTTAGGTCACCGAAGCATTTCCTTAACATGGAAACACGAAACACCGGATGAACCATAGCTAATTCCAACCTTCTTCACTATCTTATAAGGTCCCACATATCTTGGACTCAATTTGCCTTTCTTACTGAAACCCATCACTCCTTTCATTGGGAAAATCTTTAAATATACCAATTCACATTCATTAAATTCTAGTTCCCTCCTCCTCATATCGACATATGACTTTGATAACTTTGGGAAGCCTTTAACCTTTTGATTATGACCTTCACCTTCTCCATAGCATCAAGTACCAAATCTGGCCCAATTAAGGCCATTTCTCTAACTTTAAACCATCCCACCGGTGATCTGGACCACCTACTGTACAATGCTTCAAATAGAGCCATACAATTACTGGAATGAAAACTGTTGTTATAAGAAAATTCAATAAGAGGTAAGTGGTCATCCCAACTTTTTTTGAAATCAAGTGCACAAGCCCTCAACATATCTTCCAATATTTGTATTGTTCTTTTGGCTTGTCCATCCGTTTGAGGATTAAATGCAATACTTAGCTTCACCTTCGTGCCAAGGCCTTTTTGGAATGACTTCCACAAATAAGAAGTAAATTGAGAACTTCTATATGATATAATGGACAATGGTACCCCATGAAACTTCACCAACCCTTGGATGTAAACCATGGCATAATCTTCTGCACCATAACAAGTCTTTACCAGCGAAAAATGGGTTGTTTTTTCATTCTATCCACGATTACCAATATTGAGTCAAATTGCTTTTTAGTCCTTGGCAACCCTGTAATGAAATCTATGTTCACTATCTTCCATTTCCAAGTCGGTATCTCAGTATCTTAAGTCAAACCACCAGGTCTTTGATGTTCTACCTTAACTTGTTGGCAATTTGCACATTCCATCACACACTTTGCTATATCTTTTTTCATGCCATTCCATCAATACACTTCTTTCAAATCCCTATACATCTTGGTGGATCTAGAATGAATAGAATACTTGGAACTATGAGCTTCATCAAGTATCTTCTTCCTTAGTCCATCCACATTAGGTACACACATTCACCGTTGATAGTGCAATACTCCATCTCCCCTTATCAGAAGACTTCTACCTTTTTATCAGCCATGAACTTTTTCCACTATACCAAAATACGATCCATGTCGTGGTCGGTGAACACATCAACATATACCCTATAGAGATAGTGTCACCAAATCTTCAACGTAAACACAACCACCAACAACTCAAGATCATGCAACGGATAGTTCTTTTTATTCACTTTCATTTGCCTTGAGGCATAGGCAATGACTTTCCCATGTTGCATCAACACATAACCCAAGCCTATATGTGAGGCATCACAGTACACAACAAAACCATCTGGTCCTTCGGGCATGGTCAAGAAAAGAGCCGAAGTAAGATGGTCCTTAAACATTTGAAAACTCCTTTCACATTTATCAGACCATTGGAACTTTGCCTTCTTTTGGGTCAGTTTCCTCAGAGGAGAAGCAATGGAGGAAAGTCCCTCAACAAACCTCCTATAATAACTGGTCAAATCCAATAAGCTTCTAATATTGTATGGAGACAATGGTCTAGGCCAATTCTTTACATCTTGTGTTTTCTTTGGATCAACCATAATACCATCAACAATAATGTGACCAAGAAAAGCCACCTCTCTTAGCCAAAATTCACATTTGCTAAACCTAGCACAAAGTTCTCTATCTCTCAACGTTTGCAACACAATCCCCAAATGATCTCCATGCTCTTTCACATCCCATGGGTAAACAAATATATCATCTATGAACACCACCACAAACATATCCAAATACAGTTTGAAACCCTATTCATCAAATCCATAAAAGTGGCAGGGGTATTTCTTACTCCAAAAGATATAACCAAAATTTAAAATGGCCATACCGAGTTTTAAGTGTCGTCTTTGGAATGTCATCTTCCTTCACCCTCAATAGGTGATGTCTAGACCAGAGATCGATCTTAGAAAAGTCGCTTGCACCTTGCAATTGATCAAAGAGGTCATCAAAACTGGGAAGTGGATACTTGTTTTTGATGGCTACTTTATTCAATTGTCAATAATCCACGAACATTCAAAGTGAACCCTCTTCTTTCTTACAAACAATACGGGAACATCCCATGGTGACACACTAGGTCTTATGAATCCCTGATCAAGCAAATCCTTCAATTGTTCTTTTAATTCTTTCAATTTTGCCGTGATGATTTGATATGGAGGGATAGAAATAGGTTGGGTGTCAGGCAAGAGATCAATACCAAAATCAATTTTTCTTACAGAAGGAATACCGGGTAGGTCATCAGGAAAGACATCGGGGAACTCATTTACAATAAGGACTGAATCAAGAGTAGGAACATGAGACTCAACATCCATGACTCGGACAATATGATACAAATACCCTTTAGAGATCATTTTCATATCTTTCACGTAGGGCATAAATTTCCCTTTGAACACTGAATTTGTTCCCGTCCATTCTACAATGGGCTCTTTAGGAACTTCGAATGTGGCCTTAAAGGTCCTAAAATCAATAAAAACATAGGACACATGCAACAAACTCATACCAAGAATGATATCAAAATCGATCATATGAAGCTTAACTAGGTTACATGGATGAGACTGACACAGGACAACTTTTATATACTTTCTTGGCTAGGATTGACTCACTAATAGGAGTATAGACCGAATAGGGTTTTAACAAGACTTTCAGAGACACATCAAATTTTATGAAAATATAAGGAGTAACAAAAGGCATATTGACACCGGGGTCAAGCAAAGGATATATATCATGGTCAAAGACTTTCAACATACCGGTAACCATATCGGAAGCCTCATTAACTTCTTGTCTAGTGATGTGCTGCCAAAATACAATATTTTTGATACTTAAAACTTAAAATTTTGTGTGTTCTCAAAGTGATGTTAGTAGGTTTGATGCGTTTTTATGTTTATTTTTCAAGATTATAGGATTTGGCATGATTTTGGGCTAAGTGTACAGTTGTTGCTGTTTTTGCTACTCTACAACACCCTTTACGGGTCGTGAAAGTTTCCATGAGCCTTAGAGGGGGGTTCGTAGTAAATTCCAGTTAATGGGTGATTTTCTGAAGTTGAATCTATGAACTATCAGATGAACCGTAGAATGAAATACGAGTTGTAGAAGAGTTTTCGTATCCTGAGGATCATAGATTGGGAGTTTATGAAAAGTCATCAGATGAAACCCTATATGGGCCGTAAGTCTAAATACTTCTGTAGAAAGGTCTCATAAAAGATGTGCCCAGAACTGAAAAATGAAGTCTACGAAACCCCGACATGGGCCGTAGAACTTAGTACGACCCGTAGACATGCTCTTACTGCCTGCTGAATCTACTTCTCCTATTTTATTTTGGATTTGTATTTTAAACACTATAAATAGTTTTTAGGTTATTTTCAGTAGTGAAAAAGAAGGGAACGTACAAGAGAAGAGCGGAACATATAGAAACACTTGTAACATTATTTTGGTGATTTTAATTCATACTTTGTGATTTTCATTGATGATCTTGGATTTCTTGTTCATAATTTCATCATTGTAAGTGCTTAATTATGCTATTCTATATCATGATTCTTGCATCTACAATGAATATGTGTAGCTAAATCCACAACTAGGGTTGTGGGAACTATGAAAAACTAATGAGGTAAAACCAGATAATCTGTAATTCTTAGAAAGTGTGCATGTATGTATTAATTAACTCTCTTCATTTTGATTTCTTTTTAATGGTGGCCAATGTTAGAACTCCCCTAGTGTTAATGACTGGATCAAGGTAGTAATGAATATGAAAATAGATTAATTAACAGGATTCGATTGATGTTGTCTTGTCTAATCAACCAAACTAGACCAAGGGGAGGTTGTACTAGAATAATAGGTAAGGGTTAGTAAAGCACACTGGGGGATGGATCAAATTACGTAGTGAAATTTTTCTCTCGCCTTGATGAAATAGTTTTAAAAACTTAACCTTCCATTTTGCATGCAACGCACTAGAAAAAAATGCAATTATCTGGCAATACCTAGTTGGGAAATCATGGGGAACACAATACCCTAGTTACTCTTCTTACTGTTTCACACACTTGTTTCATCTCCAATAATCATGACTTCCAAAAGAAGAGAACACATCTCTAATATAGGCAGGAAATGTTGAAAAGCGGCTAACGAGAACCTTTGCTTGTCAGTTTAGGATTACTTTCTGCAATTTACAAAACCCCCATTTTGGGAGATAAATAGGTTAATTTACTTGAATTGCTTGAAATTACTCTAGGTCTGCCATATTCCCTGTGGGATCGACCCTAACCTTGTTTAGGTTATATATCTTGACAACGACCGCTTTAGCCTTAAAAAAGGAGGTGTATAATGGGTAACATCAAGATTTTGGTGCCATTGCTGGGGAATATGGCTAGAATTGTTTAATTTGAGTAATTCAGGAATTAATCCTTATTTCCCTCATTTTATATCTTTTATTATTTTTGTTTCAGCATGCTTCTGTAGTGTATGCACAACACGCTTGACTCTGTTTGACCCTAAGGTCCAAAGGACACTGAGAAGAATGACCCATGACAATGCGAACAACGCTGCAAATAATGCAGTGAATGTAACACTAAACCAGAATTGGGATAAGAATAATAACCCACCTCTGCTAGAGGATATTAACCCACCACCACAGGATCTTAATGTTGCAGCTCATACATGAAATCAATATCGGCTTGATTCCTATGGTGATGGATGTCACTGGAGCTATTATATTACCGCCACTATTGGATGACAAAAAGTTTGTTGTTTCTAGCGAGTTATTTCAAATGCTGCAGAATCGCGAGTTGTTCATGGGCCTACCATCAAAGGATTCGCATCACCATCTACATAATGTTATCTTTGTTTATAAGAGTGTGATGGGAAACCAAAATCTGTCTATAGATGCTGTTGGGCTCCGTATCTTTCCATTATATCTAACAGACGATACAATGCTATGGTTATCCAAGCTCCCACAGAGTTCAATCACCAGTTGGGATGAACTGCAGAAGGCCTTTTTGGAGAGGTTCTTACCGAGGTCAAAGAAGCTGAAGTTGAAAGACCAAATGAACAACTTTGAGCAACTTTCTAGTGGTGATTCGACCATACCATGTGGGAGAGGTTCACAAAGTGTCTGAGGAATGTCCCTGACCATAAGATTGTGGATGATGCCTTAGTGGAGATCTTTTATCGAGCCCTGGATGAGAATAGCCAAGCTGTTGCTGATACCATCATGGGATGCTCATTTCTAGATCATCCATTTTTGATGATTGTTGAGAGGCTAGAAAAGGTGGTCAAGACAAATCATGCATGGGGAATGAGGAATAAGTCGATAACAAAGAGCTCGTTCTCAGTCAGTACTAATTCTGCGTAAGTAAAAAATTAATAAAGATATGATGCAAGTACTTTCCCAGATTAGTACCAATATGGAGTTGTTGATGAAGTAGAACCAAGAACGTGTGAATGCAGTAGCTCATCAGCCTTTACGAGTACCTATGTACTAGGAGCCTTACTATGAGGAGGATACTTGCTTCATTACTGATCATATGGCGGGTTTTTAGACCAACCCCCAAGGGTTCAATTAGGACTATTGGCGCCAAGGTCAAGGAAACCAAGGTTGAAACAATAACAAGGATGGCTCTCTTAGAGACAACAAACTAAGGAGGTTACTAAGACAGAAATAGGGGCCAGGACAGAGATTGTGATAACCCGAACATAATGGTTAGATCATGTAGGCAAAAAAGTATGCATTAGTACATTTGAATGTACTAAGTATGCAGGCATGCAATGCATATACACTCGTAAAACCTACATTCAATGTTAGATGACAAAGGCACATATATATAGAAAGAATTATATAAGCAAATGAGTATAATATGTCAATATGCTATGAAATCCATGATGCATTCAGTGCCATAATACTTCAACGTAGAGGGGATGAGACCTCAACCGACATATAAGACCAAACGAGCTATTACTTGAAATTCTAATGTCTTCCCCATACCAGATAAAAGGTGATCTACTTGCCAAAGGTAGACCATACTCTTCTTATGGGACTCCCATTTAGGAGAAGTAACCTTTCTTATGAGCCTCCTATTTTGGTATGACTCTCATATCATATCATATCAAAGTTGTAATGTACCTTACGAGCCTTACATTTTGGTAAGGGTTACTATAAACAAATACCTATGGTGGCACATGATTATGAGACTTGGGTACTGGACCCTTGGAGATAGCCCCTCTCCCACAAGTCTGCTCGGTGCTAAGTCATGATCCCACAAGAATATATATATATACATATATATGCTTTCAAAAGAGGCATAAGTTATTTCAAATCATTTCACTGTATACTTGGGCTTAAAAGCCAAACATTCTTCATAATCATTCATACTTGGGCTAAAAAGCCAAATCATACTTCAAATCAAACCTTCATGCATTCGAATAACCCATTCATATATATCAAAATGGTGTAAATACCCGGAGTTTCTCAAAGAGCCATATCATAGATATTCATGTGATCACATTCTTGTCATGACCAAATTCTCATAAAAAATCATAAATATTGAAATCCATAGCCTTATCATGAGAGACTAAGGTTAAGTGTGGGTCCATGAACATTTGAGTTAAAATTATGCAATTGAGTAGGATTCATAGCGAAAACATGCAATTAAAGTCAAATTGAATCATTAACAAAGGAACCCACATCAAAACATAAGCCCTAATCATGCATACTTTGAAATCACATACTTTTGCTTTAAAATCATGTACGTCATGAAATTCATCATGATTTGTACATAATTAATCATAATCATCATATAGGAATCATAATCCATGCATTTGAAATCGTAGCTTAAAAGCCCATAAGGACGTCATCATGAAATTTGATAAAAACGAGGTTTTGAATTGGGATTCACAGATGAAACTAATCCATGAATGGAGCCCTACATACTTCAAGTTGAATCCTTAGAATTGGGGGAAGAAAATCTGAAAAACTTGGGTCAATCCTTCAAGCTTACCTTCAATGGAACCCTTGACTTAAAGAGAATATTGTAAGCCCCTTAGTGAATTGTGGCAATTAAAAAAACTTTGAATGAACTAAGTATAGGTATTTATAGGAATTAGGTTAGTTAGGGTAGTTAGAGTAGCCAAAACAATATAGTTTAGGACTTAGATGGATTGGAAAAGTAAAAAAACACCCTTCATTAAAAACTGCCAAAGTCGTCCACGAAACCCCTTCTATGGGCCATGAAATGACTTACGAGTTGTACCTCGTCTTATGGGTCAGGATGTCACAAAATTTGAGCTACTGGAATTATAGCTTCTGATCCACGAACCTACCGTACGATGCGTAGATAGACATACGGGCCGTAGAACCCTTTGTAGAAAGACCCTAGACTTAGACAAATTTGGTTTTTTTAAGGCCTATACCTACAAAACCTACTTATGGGCCATATAGTAACTTACAACTCGTTTGCTAATTCATGAATCAAGTTCTAGAACTCCTCCAATTTTCCATTTTCATTGGACACTTTCTATGATACCATTTACGACTCGTGGATCCATGTACGGGCCCGTGAAGTAGCTCGTAAAATCTAACTATTAGCAAATTTTCTGTGCTTCGGTTTCCCAGGCCTAAAAACATGAGAGGTTTTACCAAAACTCTACAATTTCATGTTAAAATCACAAATTAATTGATGGGAATTGAAGAATTAGGCTTGAAACATGTTACCCAATGATCTTGTCTTGAAAATATTTGAAGAATCCCTCTAAACCAAGCTTGAAATTTTAAAAATAATGAAACTCGTTATTTTTAAATCACACACATTTTAGGGATTTGGTACTCTACGAACGCGGACTGAGATTCACCAGTGTGGAGCTCAAGATTACAAGACCTCTAACGTCAAGGGGTTCTTTGGGAATGCAGAACTCAAAGAGAGTAGACTTCTGTGAATGTGGTGCCCAATCCCATGAACGTAGAGGGTAACTTTGGGCTGCACTAGCTATATTTCAAAACTCAAAATGGACCCTTGGGGCTTGTTCGAAAGTCGACACAACAGAAATCAAATATGTAACTCTATCTAAAATGATGTTTCAGACTCAATGGATCTTTCAGAATTTGATTCAAAGATTTCCTTGACCTGAAACCCGATAAAACACATTAAAACTAGTAAAAAACTCTAATATCCAAAATAATCTCAGAAACTATAAAAATTACAATGAGACTATTTCTAGAGTTGGTTTCACCATTCGAAACTACTATATCTGTAAAAATTCAATTTAAACTTCCGAACTCTAAATGTTGACCAAAGTCAAACTATGATCCAATTTCAACTAAAAAATGCAACTTTGGGTCCAAAATCTTAGTTTTAACTTCAAATTTAGCTCCTTAAGTTCTCCAAGACAAGATACTGCATCACGGAGCTGATAGAACCGATAGAATTACATTCTGACAATCAAAACTCAAGATGACTTCAAAACTCAAAACTCACACTTTAAGCCTTTAAAAACTCATTCTTTAGAAAATTCCAACTTTTCACAAAGTTTTCAAAATCCAACTTTTCGACTCATCCAAAAATGTCTCAGAGCAACTTTTAGGACAGACAATAATTTAACTGGAAATGCCAAAAGTGACCTTCGGGGTTAGTACGTCATCCACCACTAAAATCAATATTTTTCCTCGAATATAAGACAAGGGAACATGCTTGAAACCTCACAGAGTTGAGGATATCAGGCTCGCATATCAAACTCCGTCTCTCAAGAAGCCTCATTTATGGGCTGATGGCGCCACTGAACCTTCACTGAAACTATCTCCTTTGTTGTTAATTTCTAGACTTGTTTGTTCAAAATAGCCATGGGCTCCTCCTCATTGGTCAAATCCGGACTGAACTTCACTAAATCAAGGAATAACACATGAGAATCATCAGGAATGTAGCGCTACAATATGGATATGTGAAACACAGGATGAAGTAAGGACAAACTAGGCGTCAAAGCAAGTCTATAGGCCACCTCTCCCACTCACTCAAGGATTTCAAAAAGGCCAATATACCGAGGGCTGAGCTTTCCCTTCTTTCCAAACTACATAACACCCTTCATAGGCAAAATCCTATCACCCAAACCAGGTCACCCACCAGAACTCCAAGGGTCGAATGCGTCTACCAACATAACACGTTTGGCGACTATAGGCTGTTAACAATCTATTCTTAATCAAATACACTTGCACCGTGGAATCTCTAAGCAAATCAGTGTCAAGGTTATCAACTACAATAGAATCAAGACCAACCTACGAGTGATCTTCATCTCCGCCCATATAATACCTCAAAAGGGGCCATTTGATTACAGTTTTTGTAAGCAAACTCCGCCTAAGGGAAATGCTTGTCCCACCTGGCACCAAAATTAACAACACAACCTCTAAGCATCTCTTTATAACTTGAATAGTCCTCTCATACTTACCATCTATCTGAGGGTGGAAGGCTGTGCTCAAATATAGTTTGGTACCTAGGCCATGTTGCAAGGCCTTCCAGAAGTAGGATGTAAACAATGAGCCATGGTCTGACATAATAGAAATTGGAACTCCATAAAGTCTCACAATTTGGCTAATGTAGAGCTGAGCTAACTTATTGACTATGAACTTCACATTGACGAAAATGAAATGGGTGGACTTAGTCAATCAGTCCACCACCACCCATATGGAATTCAAACCACCAATAGTAGGAGGTAAACCAACCATAAAATCCATGGTAACTTATTTCCACTTCCACTCAAGAATGGGCCTCCTTTGTAACTCCTCACTCGGTCTCAAACGCTCACATTTAACCTACTAACATGTGAAGCACCTAGCCACAAACTGTAATATATCCTTCTTCATGCAATACCATAAATACCATTGGCTCAAATCATGATGCATCTCCGTTGTCCCAGGATGAGTAGAATATCTAGCACAGTGAGCCTCTTCTAGGATCACCCTAATTAAATCACCCACCTTAGGCGCACAAATTCTACCCTTGATCCTCAATACACCCTCTGAATCAATTTTGGCTTCCTTAGCCTCCCCTATAATTACCTTGTCACGAATCTGACATAGTTTTTCATCCTCAAACTGACGACTCCTAATCTAATCCATTAAAGAAGAATGAGCCTCCACACAAGCAAGTACATCATTATCCTTAGAAATTTACAGTCTCACTAACTCATTAGCTAATTTCTGAACATCCCTAGCCAAGGGTCACTTCTTAACCTGAATAGCCACAAGACTCCCCATACTAGAAGCCTTTCGACTCAATGTATTAGCCACCACACTGGCTTTACCTGGATGATATAAGATGGTTAAATTATAATCCTTCAAGAGCTCAATCTACCTCCTCTGTCACAAATTCATGTCCTTCTAGCTGAACATGTATTGTAAGCTATGATGGTCGGTGAAGATATCACAATGAATGCCTTATAGATAATGCCTCCACAATTTCAACACAAACATAACCACTTCCAACTCCAAGTCATAGGTAGGGTAGTTCTTCTTATGAGCCTTTAACTACCTATAGGAATAGACAATCACCATCCCATTTTGCATCAAGACTCCACCCAAGCCAACCCCGGATGCATCACAACACACCGTAAAGCTAACAACCTCCTTTGGCAAGGTCTGAATAGGAGTTATAGTTAATAGTACCTTGAGATTTTGGAAGCGCTCCTCACAATCCTCCAACCAATGGAACAAAACAGTCTTCTAAGTGAGCCTATTTAATAGAGCTGCTATAGAAGAAAGGCCTTGACCAAACCGCCTATAATAACCAGCTAGGACCACAAAAATATGAATCTCGGTAACTGAAGTAGGTGTAATCCAACCCTGAACCGCCTCAATCTTTGTTGGATCAATTTGGATACCATCTCTACACATAATATGTCCCAGAAACTGCCATCGAACTCAGCCAGATGTCACACTTGGAGAACTTAGCATATAACTTCTTCTCTCTAAGCTGTTGAAGCACAATCTTCAAGTATAACTCATGGTCTGCCTTGGTCTTGGAGTAGACCATTATATCATCGATGAACACAATAACAAAAGAATCCAAATATGGTCGGAATGCACCATTTATCAACTCCATAAATTCTACTATAGTATTAGTCGACCCAAATGACATAACAAGGAACTCATAGTGCCTATACCTCGTCCAAACAAATATCTTAGGGATGCCAGAAGCCTAAATCCTCAGCTGATAATATCCAGATCTCAAATAGATTATTAATTCTAGGAAAATGATACTTATTCTTGACCATTACTTTGTTCAGCTACCGATTATCAATACCCATTCTTATAGAACCTTCCTTCTTCTTCACAAACAAGACAAGGGCACCCCAAGGTGATACATTAGGGATATGAACTTTTACTCAACAAATCTTGGATTTGCTTTTTTAGATCCTTCAACTTAGCTGGAGCCATACGATATTGAGGAATAGAAATGGGCTTAGTTCTTGGCTCAAGATAAATGGAAAAGTCAATATCCCTATCAAGAGGAACTCTAGGAAGGTCTGCAGGAAACACCTCAACAAATTCCTGAACAACAGAAATAGACTCGATTCGTGGTGGCTCAACACCAGTGTCATGAATGAATGTCAAATAAGCAAGATAACCTTGATCTATTAGTTCCTATTTTCCAATAAAAAAATGACTTTGTTGGGGTATGAACCAATCAAACCTTACCACATAATACTCGACTACTCATAGTAGTTAAGGTCATAGTCTAGTGTAACAATCAAGAATAGTTCGACGACGAGTAAGCCAATCCATCCCAAATATAACACCAAAATCAACCATATCAAGAATAATCATATCAACCCAAGTATCATAACTATCCAAAGAGACAAGACAGGATCGATAAACTCGATCCACCACTAAAGGATCACCTGCTGGGGTAGATATATGCACGGGCATAGCCATATAAGCTTGCTAGAGTGTTACCTTAAACCCCTCCCTGCTTCTAAAACTACAGGACCGAACTACGCATCTACTCCCCCCCCTTCCCCCCCCCAAAGAGAGAAGAACAAGAGAGAAGTTTAGCCAACAATCATATTATTCAGATAGAAAGTGTATTTACAAATGCATAGTGACTTTGCAAGAATTTCTAAGGATATTTGTCTCAGACTGTAGGGTAATTTTGGTGGAGGCGATAACTTTGGAGTAGTGAAACTTGCACATGTCATTGGGTAGTGTTGGACTATGTAGAGGTTGAAGGAGTTGTCGGCGGGCGTGAGTATGCTTATTCTATCCACCAATCGATGCCATGTTTCTTCTTGCTCATCTCTATATTCTCAAGACCTCTCTTGAGCGATCTAGTGAAGTATCAGTTCCTGCTCGTTAGTCCTGCAACATTATGATCCCACTTTTATGGTGAAGGTTTAGCCTTATGCTTGTTATGGCCTGAGTAATCTGATCTATGGTGATCTCGTTTGGAATCTTATATTCTCTGGCATCTTGTTAGAACTCTTCAAAGTGAGGGTGGTCACTCGTGTAGTTTCATCATGCTCCTTTCTTGGGCTATATCTCCTTGGGGATGTATCTAATCCGTTGGAAGATGAGTCTTCTACTTTATGATATTTGTCTTCCATTGATAAAATAGAGACGAGAAATTTCTAGTAGAGGGAAAATTTTGGTTAGGCCTGGACCTATTTGTTTATAACCTTCACTAATCTATGTAACATGAAAACCTTGGTCTCGTAAGAATCTCTTAAGCAACGCATCCACCATTGTCTTGGTTAAAACCATAGTAAGAACTTCTAAAAGGGTGGTTGGAGTTTTTTAAAATCCTTTAACAGGTTGAACTCTATGAGGATGTAGTACTAGTGCAATAGGTACGAAAACAGCCATAGGAGTTCCTGGGGAAATCATCTGCCAAGATGATGAAGACGTGGTAGAATGGGTACATTGGGTGGACTTGAGGATGGATCCTTCATACTTCATAAACACTTGGAGTTTGTAGAATGTGCTTCTTTCCACCATGATTGACAGATCAAAGGGATCCCCGAAGTAGGTGAGAAATTCTGGTGGGTAGTCCGCTATTCCATCTGGAGGTGTTGGTGGACTTCTAATCATCGAGATGGATGCGGGTTTTCTTGTGTTGGTGTCTTGACCGGAGAAGTAGAATAACTTAGAGACAGTGGTGTATGGCTTGAATTGTTAACTGAAAGTTATTCCCTTTGTTCATATCTCAAGGCCATCCTTGATTTGCTTGTAGATATTGAACCCAACGATAAGGTCTCTTTTGGGATGGCTAAACCAAGAAGCTTGGTTTTGAACTGTAAGCCTGGGAAGAACTCAATCACAACCGTGTGCCTAGTTATTAGCTTAGCCATCAGGATTTCTCTCGGTAGAGTGTTGAAGTTCTAGAAGTAAGAAATCTAGTGATCATCGAATAGGATTGCTAGGTTGAGGATGGATAATGTGACTCTTGTATCCATGAGTGCAATTACGTGTATCAGCTTATCCTATTAGGATGAGAAGACAACCAACTGAAGATGTCTACAAGTAGCTTACACACCTGCTCGCAGCCGCCTAGCTACTGAGGCACTAGCTTACACATGCTGTCATATGCCAACATCATGCTTTATTTTTTGTGTTTTGTTTTAGTAGGCTTCGTTCACAGGTTAGGTGGGGACCCATTTTAATAAATTATATAAAGATAGAAAGTCTTGATAACATTTACTATTTTTAGCTAGGATAAGGTAGCGCCAATCCATTCCTGAAATGGTATGCTATGTGTGTGATAATGTTTTTATTTTTGAGTCAGTTTGTAAGGCCAACTTTCTCCTATAAAAGGGAGACAAGTCCTTTAGGAGGGACAACTTAGTCCAGACCTTTCCTTTAGGAGGGACAACTTAGTCCAGACCTTTCTTTCAAGAGTCCTTAGTCTATACTCTAGAGTCTGAGAGAAATATCCTTAGAAATTCTCTCAAAGTTACTACGCTTTTGTTAATACACTTTCTATCTAAATAATATGGTTGTTGGCTAAAATTCTCTCTTGTTCTTCTTTCTTGAGGGAGATGGGTAGTTCGATCTCGTAGTTTTAAAAGCAGGGAGGGGCTTAAGGTGACACTCCTCGTCGGGAAACTGATGGCTCTCTAGGTTATACAATATCAACTAGGAACTACTACAACAACAAATGTTTACCCTTATGCCGTTTGTTGTGATTACAATAGCCTCTGGAAATAGAACTAAGTTGGGTAAACTGATATTGGCACCAATAGACTTGTTCCTGAGTGAAGTTGAATTGCCCTATAGGCTAGGGAGAGGCACTCAAAGCCTGTGTGGAAAGTCCCAAAAAAGTTAAAAAAACCTGTCGTATAGTTTACCACTTGGTTGGTAAGGTCGCTATTGTGTTCAGGAACCCAGCGAACTTGGGATGGCATGCTGCCTCTCATGGCTCAGATGCTGAAAACATTATATTAGTGGTGCCTGAGCTTATCTGGCATAGCATATGGTTACACACTACCTATAACCTACCGAACCACCAGGTTCTCGATCCCCTCGGTCCTGTTTGTGGTGTTCTCCCACAACCCTTGCTCGCCTTCCTACCCTACTTGGATCAAACTTGGCAGAGAAATGTACAGATACATAAGAATAAGTGAATCCAAAATCAAATAATACTGATTCAATCCTGTGACAAACTGGTACAATACCAATAATAACAACATCTAACGCCTCAGCCTCGGGGCTCCTAGGGAAAAGTATAAAAGTTGCCACCTCTACCATCAAATGCGCAAGCACAACCTCTATCTCCCTGTTGTCCCGCGACATCACCTGTACCCTTACCCGGAGTACGCCTACCTCTACTTGGTTGCCCCCTACAATGACCCCTAATATGAGGGGCTATATCTCTAGCTGAAAGAGCTTGATCTTTGACTAGTGTAGTTGAAAAAGAGTGATGTGGCCCCGCATGAGTCTGATGAGGGCAATATCTAAGCACATGGTTTAAAGAACCACACCCATAACATGACCTCGGGTGAAGAGGGGATAGAGAAGATGGAGGGGTAATATTGTAACCACCTCAACTTGTAAGCCTCTGTTGAAAGATGGATGATCCCTACCTATGACTATATGAACCACGAGGGCCCTGACCACCCTCCAAAGCTAGCAATAAGGCATGAACTAGACCCTAGTGCTGAGAAGTAACACCTAATGTCGCCCAAACTACACCCCCCTTTGAACGTATAAGCGGTTATTATCAAAATATATAACCTAACCAAGGTTAGGGTCAAACCCACAAGGAATATGGTCTAGATCTAGAGTAATTACGAGAAATTCAGATAAATTAATCTACTTATTTTCTTTAGAGGGAGGTTTTTCAGATGGTAAGTAAACCTAAGCTAGAAACAAGTGTTGTGAATTCAGTGAGAGAAGTAACTAGGGTATTGTGGTCCCCATGAATTTCTAACTTAGTATAGCCAGATAATCGTAAACGTTTCTAGTAAGTAGCATGCAGATGTAGTAAGTTATGTTTACTAAACTCTTTGATCCAGATGAGAGGTAAATTTTACTACGTGATTTGATCTACCACCACAGTATGACATTGATAACACTTACCTTTTGTTCCAGTACAACAACCCCTTGATCTAGTTAGGTTGATTATATAAGAGGGATCACATTGGAGTCCTGCTAATTATTCTCTTATCCATTCTTTACCACCTTTATTAAGCAAGTAAGAATTAGGTGAATTCTAACATTATCCACCGTTAATAAGCATTCTAGATGAAGAGATCAATTAATACATACATGCACACTTTCCAAGAATTATGGATTATCCTGTTTTACCTTGTTGGTTCTTCATGGTCCCCACAACCCTAGTTGTGGATTTAGCTATGCATGATCATTGTAGATGAGAAAATTATGTGAAGGAATTGCATAGTTAAACACTTACAATGATGAATTTAAGAAAACTTAATTCAAAATTTTCCAAAAGAAATCACAATGTAATAATCTCAATATAAAAATCACAAAGTATGAATTTTCAAGTTGTTTTTGTCCTCTCTCGTGCGTCTCTCTTCAAGAAAAACCTAATAAACCTATTTATAATAAGGAAAATACAAAACCAAAATGTAATAGGAAAACTGGATTTGGCAACTTCTACAATGAGGTTACCAGTCGTATGTAAACTCACGGCCCATACCTGGGCTTCGTATTTTGTACTTTCCAAAATTAGGCTTTAACATACAAGACCTTCTTATGGGCTACCTTCTGACTTACAGCCTGTAGAGGGGTTCTTTTGCTAACTTCTTTGAAACTCTTCAAAACTTTGATCCTCCAGGCAAGACTTTATCTACGACCCATCTTTAGACTCACAACTCATAAGTGACTTCGTCTGATAATACTTTAGCATTCAACATATTTTCTGATCTTTAACCTATGAAAGCACCTACGGGTCATGAAGTGTTCTCTGACTCATCTGAAAACTCGTGCATATAATATTTGAAACTTGACCCTTCACTGGATCTGACTCAGAAACCAACTTATGGCTCGTAGAGTGAACCACAACCCGTAGAGTTGTCCGTAAGTCACCAAAAACTGTATTTCTATAGAACTTTGCCCAAAATTATACCTAATCTTGTAATCCTGCAAAATCAACATAAAAACACATTAAACCCACTAATATCACTTTGGGAACATATAAATTTTCAAGTTTTAAGCATCAAAAGTGTTATAGTTTAGCAGCACATCACCACCTCCCCTATGGAAGGCTCTGCTCCCTGATGAGGTATTTGTGAAGTGGTCAGAAGATCAAACCCTTTTGAGGTCTCCGAACTCCTCTCTCAGCTGCAACATGGCCTCCGTGGTGGTACCTACTATAGTCTGGAAGGAAGTACCATCACGTGAAGATCTGAACACATAGGAGAGAATGGAGAATGTCAATCCCTTAACAAATCTACAAACACTCTTTACCTCTATAGGTGTCAATGACCAGGCATGTCGAGACAATTGGTAGGTTTTAGCCTCATACTCAACTATTATCATGCCTCCTTAGGTCAAAGTCTCAAACTTGGACCTGCTTTCCTCTCAATACTCCAAGGAATGAACAACTCCCAATAAGCCTATGAAAATACCTCCGACTTGACAAGTGGGGATCCTACCTATCTGGAGCACATATAAGACCACCACCACACCCAAGCCACTCATCAAAACTGTAATGCAACAAATCTAATTCCTCGTGAATCCACTAGGCCCACGACCTATAACATGTCACAACTCAAGGTAAGAAACTCGTATTACCACCCTAAAACTAGGGTGGTTTCATCTTCTAAAGCCACTGATATCTCTGCTAATTATCTGCTGCTAATAATGGCTCATGAACAACCTACACTGGAGGAACCATCTAAGCTAGCATATAAATTGACACATGCTGAGTCACATAAGGTGTTTGGCCCACGAAAGCTGAGTGATATGCCACATACTCATCAAAATCATGATGTTGCTCTAGTACTTAAGAAGGGGGAACCTCACCCCTAGCCGATCCCTGTTGCACACCTTGGGCAATAGCCTCCAACATGCCCATCATCCTCTAAAGAATACCCTAAAGAGTAATAGGATCTTCGGCCTCTAGAGGAGCTGGGACTACGCTCAACTGGAGGCTTAAGTGAGATGCCTCTATCATATTCTCTCGTAGGTGCAGAACCACTAGACACTAGGGCCTTATACCATGTACAACACTATACCTTGATCCTATGACAATCGTTATATGTTTTCACTAGAGTTTCATCAGTTGGTTCCGTTGTACGTTGTTGGTCCTGCTCAGTGGCCTCTCATTTTCTACTTGGTTAGTTCTTCTAGTTTTTCTCAGTTAGGCCTGGACGCCCCATGCATAGTTAACACTTAATATCTTGGATTCGTTAGTTGATATTATTGCACATTTCTTGGGTTCATTTAGTTGGGGTTCTATTGTTTTCCCTATATGTTTATCTCTTAACCTAGGTTCTGATAGCTAGTTGTACAATATTTCATTACATTATTCTTACCATATTTATTATATTTAGCTCAGTCAGTTGATGATACCTACCAGGTACCTTTCACCCATACTCACACCCTACTTTTCTGCAACTACTCATGGTGTAGGTCCAGGTACGAGCCATGGACATTGATCTAGGGGCTTGTAGACACTTTAGGAGACTTTATGTGAGCACCAATAGCTTTGGGATATTCTATAGTCTTTTTCTATAATGGGTCATCTTTTGTATTCAGACATTGGCCTTGTATTTATAGTTTGGATCTGTGTATGTAGGCTACTATTCTTGTTGTATGTGTGTGTGTATATATATATATGTATCTTTTATTTTGAATCTATAGTAGCTCTATACAAGTGACTTCCAAGTTCTGAGGTAGGTTGCATCTTTGGCTTTTTGTTGGTTATTATTAGCTATCGTTATTCTTAGCTGCTAGGATAGGTAGCGTGGGTTGGATTGGCTTGCCTATAGGTTAGATCTTATAGGTTCCATCACGACCTAAAAGGTTAGTATGTCACAAGGTGGTATTAAATCTTTAGGTTCATTGGTCTTACCTGTACAGAGCTACCATCTAGTAGATTCCTGCGGATGGGTGCAGAGCTACCATCTTGAGACACTTGGGGTTATTTTTATTGTAGAGTGTTAGATCATTGCTCAGAGATTATCTAGAGCGTAGGGCAACGTACTTAGTTTTAATGTAGGGCTGCTATGATTGTGGGGCACAAAACCATTGGTCTAGGGATTTCCCAGTGAGTAGGGAAATATATTTAGCTTCATAGGACGCTAGATTAGGTCCCCCACTGACCACTAGGGGTAGAGGGCTGGATTCAGGTGATAAAGCCGACACTAGAGATTGAGACTGACAGGGCCATTCTTGCTCAGCCCTAGCTCGAGTAGAATCCAGGGCTTCAGATAAGTCTACCACAAGTATTACTATTTTGTGTCAACCACCATCTTTTATGTTTATTTGATTTAGGTTCTAATTTTTAATATATATCTTTTATTTTGCTGCTTGCTTAAGTATGGGCTTTGGGACGCTTTTATCCTTGATTCATGTATTATTTTCAGTGAAGGATCCCTTCATCAGGGATTAGATATGCAGGTCAACTATAGTGACTCTTTAGAGTGATGATATTTGAGCGGGCTTGATATTGTCAGTTGGGCTTGATTTTGATATTCTCCTGGGTGTAGATTGTTAGCTCCATATTGTGTTATGATAGATGATCACACCAACACTGTTACCTTAGCTATACTTGATATGTCTCAAGTAGTGGGCAAGGTCTCTTAGCCGAACATTGACTAGTATTATATTCTATATTCAGGTTCAGAGATTGTCCCACCGATTGTTTGGCATACTTGGCCCATGCTTGTGATGTGATAGCTGAGGTCCTATTGCAGAGACTGTTCCAGTAGTTATGAGTTCTTAGACATGTTTTCTACTGATTTGCTGAATTATTGCCAGGGTGAGATGTTGACTTTACTATAGAGGTCAGATTATCATCAATTAAGGATCAAGGTGGAGGATATCCTAGAAATTTCATTCCATACTTATTAGGGCCATTATGGGTTTCTAATTGGATCTTTGGGCTAACTAATATCCCTGTTGTGTTTATGGATTTGATGACTTATGGGTACCGATCATATTTGTTCTGGTGGACATGTTGAGGGCCCTACTTGCTAGGGTCTTATGTGTTAAGTACTACAGTGTTGTGATTGATCTATTAGATATCAGAATGACTGAATCTTAGTCCATTGAGGCAAAAAGTGTTAGGTTTGATTATAGAGGCTAGCTATGAGCTGTATAATGTTAATTTATTGTAGTTTTGGTTATCTGGTTTTGGGCCAGGTGGGTGGTGATTAGTAGTGGTTTATCTTCCTTGCTTGTGGAATATTTCTAGCGACTGAATGATGATAAGCACTAAGGACTGTAACTAAAAGTATGATATATACATGTATGCAAAGGAATGTATAGGGAGACTATCAGTGATTAGTATATTGGGCTATCTTCTATATGTGTGAAAATCTAACAGTTGTGGGGAGTGCAAGTTATTAGTATGTTATTTAGTAGTTCCATTCCTGAATATCTTTTGTCATGTTGAGGCTACCAATGGGTGTTATGTCGATAATATTTTATATTGGAATAGTACTTTGACTATTTACGCTACTTATATTTGCTATTATTGTTGTGTTGATTGATTAAACAACAAGGGAAAGAGGCTAAATCCCTTACGTGTGAGTGTGATTCTATTAGCAATTGTCCGCAGTTATTTTGGTTAGCTTATGAGCCATCTATGGTCAGTCTGTGGGAATTCCTTGTATAAGGAAATCAGAAATAGGGTAAAGCCGGTAAAGCCTGTGTATGTGGTATATAGTTATAGTTATAGATAATGATATTTGCTGGTGTATTGAGGGCATGTATACCTGGTCGTTGATTTTTTGTCGATTTCCTATGACATTTAGCACACTGAGCGGATGGGATGAATGATTGATATTTTAAAGAACCCGTAGTGGTTTCTTAATTGACTCCCTGTTGCATTTAGATGGGTTATTTTGTTTTACAATTTGTTTGGCGGACAGAACTATTATTTGATATTGAGCATCTTTATGACTATTATATTCGCTTCCTATGGTGAGTTTAGGGTTAGGATCCATCTGCATATCGAGTTGGTCGATGAGTAAGTATAGCCTTGATGGATTGGTCATTCGAGATTCTGAGGTGAGTTAAAGTAAGATAGGCAGGGAAAGTGCCCCAGCCTATTTAACTCTTCAAGTATGCCATTATTCTTATTTTCATGGACAAAAGTTCTATTAGTAGGGGATGTTGTAATGACACTCTAGGTCATTTTAGTGTTTTCATGATTATCTTATCAGTTTGAGCAAGTGCATAGCGACCTCGAGCCATTTTTGACTTGTTGGCACTATGGTATGGTTATTGGATGATGAATCATTTGAGAGTTATACCTTTTTCAAGTTAAATGAGAGATTGTAACAACAAAATGAATTTTTAGGTAAAATCTATACAGTTCCATCAACTCTAGAATAACCAAATTAGGCCAGGAGCATGTTTGGTGTAGTTATATCATATTGTGTAACTTTAGTTATCTGAATCGGTCAAAATAAATGACTTTAATCAACACCCTAGGGAAACAAACCCGAATGAGAATTTTGATAGAGCGGTCAGCTCTGAAACATCAATTATGGTCTAAAAGGACCCTTTGTTTGACACCGGGGACTTTCAGATGCTATTTTCCCAGGAGCCTTTTGTTAAAAGTTGTATATAAGAAAGTGAGACCCACATCAGATAATAACGGCCTTCGGTGAAAATTTAATCTATTTTATTGGATCCGAAACGTCGAAATTATTAGAGTCCATACTTCCTTTGCAAAAATCGGAGTCTAAATGAGCCTGAAACACAAAAAAAATAGTTGGATGATTGCTAAAGGACAATGGAGCGACGTGGATAAATTAGGTTGCACCACGTGGAGCAACCTGACCCTGCCACATGGCTAATGGCTTATCATTCATCCATATATGTATACATAAGTTTGTCTTTCAGGAAACACATTGTATATATACATCAATTCGCGCTGCATTTTCGAGGGCATTTCTTATCCAATTAGGTTGATTCAAAAGGCTAAATTGTGTATCTTTTTGAGAGAAAGATCGCGGAAGTGTCAAAATTTGCTTTTGACACGTCATTAGAGTACAAATTTAGTCTAAATTTAAGAGTTTTTTTTTGATATAAGTCATCGTAGTAACTCTAGATTCTCCAAGATTCTGTTCGTTTTGAGTTTAGAAATATTTGAAAGAGGTCAGGAAGTGTAAAGCTCATGTGGACTAATTTGAAGCGCATGGATTTGCCTCCTACGTAGGCTAGGGTTTTCTCATCTCTAGACTGAGTTGAAATATATGTTATTAGGAGCTTGGTTGTTATTGGAAGTTCTCAGTAAGATGTCTATATATGTTGAGGCCAGGATTATCATTTGGACTCTGTAATACCTATATCTTTTATGTTAGCTGATGTTTAAATATTGTGTGGGCCGTGAATACTTTTGATAAAGATTATAAAGGCGAGATAGGTTGTGACTAAGGTAAGTTAAGTGTTGATGCTACTTGTGTTCATTTTTTTGATGATTTGCTTGCTGGTTTGACCTATTAGGCTTCTTGATACTGATAAATGTGCTATATCCGGAATGATTCTGGTTACTTTTCACTTATGTTATGATTATATTCTTGTAGAGGCTAAATGTAAGCCTATACCCTGTGATTGATACATATGTTCATTTCAATATTTGACTACTTGTGTAGGTAGTTTGTGACTGGTGTTATATAGTATTTGAGAGGCTGGTTGTCAGTTATACTGCTGGCTGCACCTTGTGACTCTGTGGTTATGATTCAGCTGTTGCGATTCTGTTGATGTACTATTTTTCGGATTCACTCGTGACCGAATTATAGTCCTTATTGTGAGATGAATGCTAATACCTAGAGTTTTATTTGGGTTGTCTATTGTTGGTTGGGATACTTGTTTCATTTATTAGTTATATTGTCAACCATTCTGTCCTGGGAACTTTATACAGCTGTTAGCTGGCTTATATACTATTGCCCAAATTCCTGGTTGTATTTATCAGTTGAACTATTGATCATTGTTCTAGGTTACCTGGTATTTGTGTTATGGCTCTATCTGGAAGATACATGCTACACCTTGGGAGGCCAGTTATGTTGTCTACTATTGTTCAGCATATTGATTATACTTACTAGTGGGGTTTTGTATAGTTATTCTAGAGACCTGTAATGTCTTAAGTTGGGATGAACCCATTGATAGCTAGTCACAATGTTATATTATATCCATTGATACATATATTTATTTGGTTGCTTATCTGCTTGTTGGCTTGTAAAATGCTAGGAAACATGTTATGTTCTAGAATTGATTTCGTGTTGTACTCCTGACTATATGTTGAGTTTATTGCCTACAGTTCAGTCCAGGCATCATTTGCCGCCACCCACTATTATCTTGTCCAAGGTATTGCCTGAGTTCACCATGGCATGTTGTTTAGTTTAGGGTACCGCCTTTGTTCATCATGCCCTGTTGTCTAGTCCAAGGTATTGCCTAAGTCCAGTCTAGGAATGGTTAGAGGGCCTAGTCCAGACCATGGTACATAGCTAGGTCATATTCGCGATTCGAGATTTGGGTTATACATGCTCTCTTGCCATCAGAGTTAGGTTACTGGTTTAGATTTAGTTGGGTAGTTGAGATCTTTGTAGTCGATTCCCTAACCTCATATCCGTATACCTAAATACTCCATGGTTGTGCATGGGTGTACCTTCTGGGCTTATGGGGGCCAGTCGACATATAGGCATAGATACTAGGGCCTTACACCTGCTTACGACACTATACCTCGATCCTGTGATAACTGTGATATGTTTCCGCTCGAGGTTTGCTAGTTGGTTTTGTTGTACACTATTTGCCATGACCCAAGCCTAGGGTCTAGATATGACACGACAAATAGGGAACCCCAAACAGGCCTATAAGCAAAAGTAGCGCATCCTTAGTTGTGGAAGCATATATAAACAACAAGCAATTAAGTCCAAGGGGAGCGACACTTTGGACTCAAGCTATGAGGATTTGAAGGGAATAGGACTTTCCACCATCACATAGGAAATAAAGAATAAGGGAAGGGTAAGTATGACTCACACTATGGGGATAATAGGGCCTTAGGACTTCTATCACATTCAATCTATGCATAAAGGGATAGGGACTAAAGAAAGTCATAAATAATACATAAGCACCATAGGAGTCAAGCTCATCACATGAATACATGTCCAACAACACCTCTAGCATGAGCGGAATGTAGGACAAGACATCTCTCGGGCTCACCCTCAAAAGTAAGTTTTGAAAGTAAATAAGTCTTTAAAAAGACATGAAAGAAAGTGGATGTTGTCCCCAAATTGAGGACTCATCAATAGCAGTCTTCAAGCAAGCCAACTAGCCACGTGGAGAGGATGAATAAGAGCTCCGGTCCTTACATAGTTAGATGATGTAGGCAAAACGTATGTGCTAGTACTTGAAATGTACTAAGTATGCGGGATACAATGCAACAATAGGGCATAAGCCATAATAATCAAGATGTGTATTCATATATAATAAATATAAGCTCAATATGATGTATGTGATGAGTCAATATTTAAGACTCATTTTGGGGCTAGCTTGCAAAGAAACATTGCCCTTAGTGTGCTATTATATCGAACTTCTAATAAATATGCATAAGCTATGATAGGCATAGGCATGGGACTAAAAGTGCACAATTAGATAATACTTGCTGAAATCTTTGAAAGGGAGCAAAAGTGCAAAAAGGTGGAGAAAAGCGGTATCGCCAACATACTCGGCAATCCGCTGAACACTCATAGAGATTTCCTATCATTATAGAAACCAAGGTTCTAGATAAAGTCAAGAAGGCGGTCAAATTCGATATAGCGAAGCATGTTCCGCGCACCATCAATTGCACAAGAGATCGCCTAAAGTTGCAGCACTTAAAGCCCCAAAACACTAATAGAAAGGCGATATGATGGATATTTTGATGCATCATTGAATTATATTGGTGTAACAAAGAGCCATCACCTAATGTTGTAGAAAAGGATGACTTATAAAGATGCCAATGAAAGCGGTCAAGTGCACATTCAGTGCATCACCGGAGTGCTCGGCAATGGTCAACCTTAATCGCCGAATGGCATTTCACAACACAAGCTTTCACATATTTTCATGGAGTACATAAGAAATTTTAGGAAGGACATTGTACGTATCAGTTAATACCTTATCAGAACAATTAGTTTTTCATTAGGTAGTAGTACATAGAACTTTTCTCTTAAAGTACAAAGGGGAGTTAGGGTTTTGAATCTTTTGGGGAGAAAATTAGAGAAGATTGGCTGGTGATAATCAACTAATTTCTATTCAGTCTTGTTACCTATAACTGTTGCTACTATGTATGGTATCAAATCTATAATTTCTAACATGTGTGGCTAAAACTCCCATGTTGGGGGGTGCTATTGATATGAGTTTTTGATATATCTATTGGGTCATTGATATCTTGACTTATCTGTAGTTTATTATAGTAAATTTATATTCATTCCTATGTTTAATCTATAATTTCAAGGTTGCAAACTTGGGATTTTACTTTAGGTCTCTAATTGTTGCTTTAGATAGAACGATTAGAGTGTGGAATGGATATAATGGCTGGAAACATCTTGGGGTTTCAGTTGAAGTCCACATCCATGAATTCAATGGCCAAGGTATTAGGGGTTTTCTGAGACTTCTTAGGCCAAGCGTGTCCTCAACAGTCCGCGTATGATTTCTTGTTGATTCATGTGAACCACCCGTTGTATAATAGCTAATATGGCTTAGAAACAACCTAGCCTATACATTCAACATCAACTCATTTAGTCAAACATTTAGACTTAGTTGGTTGATCGATTCCTATATATATTTGCACATCCCCAATATCTTTCCTTAATTGTCATTTAAATCGTTAACTAGAACTTATTTAGCCGAATCATTATTTTGATTATTGCAACCCTCCAGATCCTATAATTACTTGGTCTAATGAGCACTTTCACCTTGAACAATAATTCCCTGTGGGATCGATCCCAACCTCTAAAGTTGGATTATTATGCTGATGACAATCGTCCCTGTTTCCTTTGAGTAGCTGGGTTGAGCGACATCAATATGATTAATGTTTAAGCCAAAACATGTATGGAGATAGTGAAAATATCATAATTTAACATACATATGTGGGAGGAAACTTTAACCGGCATATAAAATCATGTGAGCTACTACATGGAGTTCTGATGTTGCCTCCACACCGGAAAAGGAGTGGTTTACTTGCCAAGACAAACCATACCCCACCTTGGTGGGTAACTTGTCCTAGTTTGATCCACTAGTAAAAGCCCATTTAGGTAATAATATCCTATGGTGGCATATATTTATGAGACCAAGACTTTATATAATAATCCCTTAGGTTGAGCTCCCACCTTAAGCCTCATTCAGTGCTAATTCTAGTCCAATTGAATACTTAACATAATCATAAGTGTAATCTTAACTTGAATAACTTGTAAAAACATGTCAACATGATAAGAGTAGATCATTCATATACTTGAACCCTACAAGTGAGCATTTACCTTGCACTAGAGGGTAAAACATTTCATAAACTTGACCCCTTCTAGTGAGCATTGTTTTACACATGAGGGTAGAACTTGTAATATACTTGACCCCTTCTAGTGAGTATTATTCATGCTCAAAAGGATAGAACATGGCGTAAGGGCTCAAAATCTTGCTTATAAATAGTAGAAATTTTTCATAAGGTCAATACAAGCTTAGGAGCCCATAATTTATCATAACATGCTTGTCTTGCAATTCATGCAATAATCTTTCATTAACATAAGAATTCTTGTCATGTAAATTTAGTAAAACATGGTAGAAGTATGTAATTAGGCTTAAAACCATGAAATTCAAAAGTAATAGACATGAAGGAGGTAAACACGATCATTAGAAAAAGCATTCAAAATAATACACCATCATTATAGTAAAACCCTTAGTTTGGGCGTCATGAAATCCATCTTAAAAATCCATAATCTTACATAGTTTTCATAGTTCATATCATGCATAGCTTCAATAGTCTTAAATCAAATCATATGATATCCTTGAATAGATGTTCATGTAGAACCATATCAATACTTGATGAAACCAAGCATAATTCAAGTTCATAATGCATAATAGGAAGTACACATAAAGTATTAAACCTTGAATCATGAAATGTTCATAAAAGAGGAGGGTTGGACTCCATGGGTGGAAAGACCCATGGATGAAGACCCATATACCTTAATCCTTGAAATTACTTGGAGAAAAATTGATGAAGCTCTAACGATTCACTTGAGTTCTTGAACTCTAAAGGGAGTTCTTGATAATCTTGAATTTAGATGAGGGATTTGGAGAGAATTAGATAGGATTTCGGGAGTGTTTTAGTGAGATTTAGGGCTCAAAATGGCTCAACAATAGAGGAATCATGTATACAAGAGTGTTAGGTTATTACATAATTGTCCTTACTTGAAACTGGAAAAGTTCAGAAAATTTTGTAATAAGAGGTACCACAAGCGCCACGCGGACTTGTTCCTATACATGTCATTTTCGCGTGAAGTTTAATTTTCCATAATTTTACGTAGAAATGAGTTTAGGACACTTTTGTACCATCGGGGACTAGGTCCGCGAAACAGATTGGTCGCGTACTCTTCTGGTTTAGGCCCAGATCACCAGAAAAATTACTTTTCGATATGGATGACCTAAAAACTGAAGACCCTCACTTTCCTACACAATATTTCCTCCTGGAAAAGAATATGAAATTGAATTTACAAAATCACACACGAATTTTAAGATATTCAAGAACTATGCCTTAGGAACATATCAAGCCGCATGAGAGGTATTACAGTGTTGGTCCTACTCAGTGGTGTCTCCTATTTCTACTTGGTTGCTTCTTCTAGTTCTGCTCAGTTGGGTCATCGGACGCCACCGACATAGTTGACATTTAATCATTGGATTCCCTCAGTCGTTATCATTGCACATTGCTTGAGTTTATTCAGTTGGGGTTGTATGATTTTTCTGCTATGTTTGTCTCTTGACCTGGGTTCCGATTGTTCGCACTATGGTATTTTATTACATTGTTCTTACCATATTTTTCGTATTTCTCCCTACTAGGTGCCTTTCACTAGTACTCATCCGTTCTTTTCTGCATCTACTCGTGGTGCAGGTCTAGGTACGACTCGTGGCCATTGATCTAGGGGCTTGTAGATGCGTTAGGAGACTTTAGGTGAGCACCAGTGAATTCGGGATATTTTACAGTCTCCTTCTGTGTAGCGAGACGTGTTTTGCATTCAAACACTAGCCTTGTATATGTAGTTTGGATCTGTGTATGTAGGTTGCTATTCTGGTTGTGCATGTTTGTATATATATATATTTGTGTATTTTATTTTGAGTCTATAGTAGCTCTGTATAGGTGACTTCCATGTTTTGGGGTAGATTGCAGTTTTGGCTTTTTATTGGTTGTTGTTAGGTATCGTTATGCCTAGATGCTAGGATAGGTACCATGCGTTGGATTAACTTGTCTGTATGTAGGATCTAACAGGCGCCATCATGACTAGAAAGGTCAAATCGTGACAGATTTGATCCTACTAGGCGTGCCAATTTGTTTGCGATAAATTTTAATGCGATAGAAAATAAATTACAATAAAAAAATAAAATATGGAAAGACATATTTTTGTTGAATATTATGGGTACAAATAGGTCCCTCCTTTAATTCTTCTCTTCCTAAGATTTTTCATAATTCAAGAACCATTAGTGGAGTATTTCTCAAACATAGGATGATCTGGATTTGATTTCGGTGAAAAGATATTGTATGGATCTTTTTGTAATATTTGACTATCAAGAAAAGTTTGGCATAATTTAATCTCTTTATAAATATCCACAGAGTTCATACGATATTAGAGATTTTGATCTCTTTAGGAATATCGAAGAATTTGTGGATATTCGTGATGCCTTTTCAAGAGAACACAATATCCTTTATATAAGCACGGATTAGCATTTAGGATAGATTAACCTCCAAGAAATCCTACTTGAAATAGAACTTATTTTGTAGAGTCCTATAAAATTTTGATATCTATAATATGATCCTGTTTACCTAAAATTCTAATCATGCACTTCATTGTGTCTTTTTTATTTTATTAATACTTTCAGTTCTTGAATTTTAACATTGTTGAAGCAAGAAGCATATTTCAATCGGCAATTAATCATATGTAATTTATTCCTACATGTACAGTTTATTTAATTTTTAAACGCTAATAAAATATATTGGGATAGAGAGACTATAGAAGTGTACAAAGAAAGGATTTTACTTTTAAGGACCTAAGCAACACATCTAAAATATATTTTCCCCCAAAATTTAGTATAGAAATTTTTGACTTAGCTAAATTGGGTTATATCTCATAATTTTGCATTCAAAAGAATGAATAGAATTTTGAATATTCTGATGGAATTAGAAGAATGATCGGATGTTATGGATAAGAAGAGATACCATAGGGAAATTTTCACGCCCCAGGAGGGTATCCAAGACATGGCTGGCACCTAGAGACTATTGCTAATCTCCAAGTGAACCACTTAGTCTCATCACATTCATTCAATCAAATAACTCAAGACAATCAGCGGAACACTAAGGAAAGTAAATGGGCACATCTCATTTGGTTCTCAAAATAACATATATAATAGAAGAAGGCTTGTAGATAGAACTAGCTCACAATCTTAACAATCAACATCCAACACTAGTCTATAAAGCCTCTATCACCATCAAGTGGTGCCAATGAAAGACCAATGGGTACCTCAAGAAAAATAAAGCTAGTCTAGTCTAACTCTAAAGAAAGACGAAATAAAGGTAGTGAATCCTCGAGAGTAGGGGAGGCTCACCAATCAGCTGAACGTCTTAGATCCTCAACGGTGCACCTGTTGATGATCTCTAATTCCTGTGTCTACATCATCAAATGATGTAGCTAGCTGAATAAAACAGAAACAAGTAGAATATTATGGAAATAACATCAACTAAGAATAATAACCAAATCAGAATGTCACATGTCAATGTAAAGAAAAAGTAAAGATTAGACAAGTGACCCATCAACCAATCTACCTCACCAATCAACTCAACTCAACTCAATGGAACTCAACTCAACTCGACTCGACTCAGAGTACTCCAGGTAGGAAATTTTTGGGAGTTTCTCTAATTCGACAACAATCACTTATGAGCCAGTGATTGTACAACATCTCACTAGTGTTGCCACGACCGTTCTGTACTTTCCATTTAGGGAACGCCTATGATCCACAGGGGATTGGGTCTCTCGAGTCCTCTATTATTTCAGGGACTTTAAAAAGGGGGACATGTCCGACTTTAACAGATACTTAGTCCTCCAAATAGGAACTTATCCAAGTTTAACAGAATCAGTCCACTCCAACGCTTGGTGACGTAGTTAATAATGAAAGCGGGACTGACTTTTACCTATTTCGGTGCTCGATACTCCTCCCAAGACTCAATGCCCATAAGTCCTCCATCTCAACTAATCTGTTAGGGACTTTAACCCTATCATCAATCAGTATACCATAGGGACTCTAACCATATCATCAATCAAACTCATAGGGACTTTAACCCTTTCATCAATCAATAGCTCAAGGCTAGGAACAATCGTTAGGGAACAATCAAATCGACCATCATGAGAGTTCATATACAGAGACTCATAGGAATATCAAGCTCTATCAACTCATCATCATTCTGTCACCATAGTCACAATTACAATCAACATTCTCACGTAAAGGCTCTAGACTCAACCCCTAGATTCATTCATGCATGCTTTCAAAAGTTAACATGTAAGGTTATGCAATTTCTCATGAAAATATCCAATTCAAGAAAACAAGTTTATGATGATCATCAACATATGAAAATACATGTAATAGTCATAATTATCAAGAGAAAAATAAAAAATCATGTATATAGACTCTTTAGACTTTCAACTCTTCTATGACCATCCATGGGGCACATGAGAAAAAAATCTCATGCTTTTAATTTGGCCTTACATACCTGGGATAAAGCTCTCAACAATCGCTTCAAGGGTTTCCTCTTTAATTCCTCAATCTCAAGCTCTTCTCCTCTTTCCTCAAGGCCTAGTCTTTTTGTTAAAGGTATTGAAGGACTTAGAATAGGGTTTATAACCATTTTTATACTTAAAACAACCTAATTTGATCATGCATAGAATTTAGAAGGGATTGGGAATTGACCAGAATGCCCTCACAAAATTTAGAAATTTTTTCAGGGTCGGAATACCAGGTCCGCGATGCTGACTGGTCGCGCACCAGTGGATTTTTCTCCAAAAACTTTCTGAATGTGTTTTCCCAATCCTGTCAGAATTTTTTTAAAAAACATAAGTGTAACTCCGCTACAGGTGCACGGCGCACCTCTGTCATGCACGGACACTATTTCGATTTCCCGGTCAAAAAATTATTTTTTAATCCGGTCGCTCTAAAATTCGACCGCAATCATTTTCCCACTAAATTTTCCATGTTTCTCACAAATCCAGCCTCGGATTTTCCATATGAGCATTGGTAGATGCGTTAAACGCAAACCCCTCCTCTAGGGGTATTTTTGTAATTTTGCTGGGAATTACATCATCTCCCCATTGGGATCATTCATCCTCGAATGTTGAGTAAATGTGGATATGAAGGCACAAATAGACTCAAGAGTCATCTCAACACTCACCTCAATCAATCTAACTCTCGACTCCTCATCAACCTCAACAAACTTCACTAACACTCAAGAATAGATACATCGACTTGGATAGATAATTCGGTCCAGATCAAGAGTAGAGATATTATCTTGATATCCTCACCATCAAGCAGGAATGGAACGTCGAAACTCGAACAATTTGAATGGTTTAAACACTTCATCAATTAGTCATTTGGACTCAAGAAGAAGGTCATCAACTCTAATCAAGAAAGGGGAACCATCGTGATATACAAGACTCTACGAGCATTCTCAATGTCACGACCCGAGGTTGGGGCCTAGATGTGACACGACGTATGGGGACCCGAAAGCCCCCAAACAAGACTCAAAATTTTCAGAATTTAAAGACAAGTAATAAAAAGGGAAATTCAAAATCCAAAGGAAAGGCATATTTTATGGATAGATCAAATGACAACGTCTTTACAAACACCCAACACATGCCTCTAAGGAGGGGACGGGGGCCAGGACAAGTTCCGGGCTCACCCTCAGCAAAATGAAGGTACATAAGAAACAGAAGGAGTAGAGCTTGCTCTCGAAAGATGGGGCTCACCACAAAATGGCTTCAAGGGGACTATTCAACCTGCGGATGATACACAAACTGCTCGGTCCCTGGAGTATGCGTTAGTACGTTTGAATGTACTAAGTATGCGGGTATGCAATGCACGTGACTTACCGAACCTGGATAATCATGTTAAGTGGCAAAGGCACATAATATACGAGGAACATATAAGCAATAGAATTTTAATATACAAGATGCCATGGAAGGCATGATGCGTGCAATGCGATAATGCTCCTATATAACGGGGATGGACTATAACCGACAAACCAAATCCATGCGGGCTATTACATGAATATGACCGATTTGGACCTCCCAACGGTAGGGAAAAGATTACTTGCCAAGGGTAATCTACATCACACCTTACGGGACCCCCATTTCGGTGGATGGTCACCTTCCGTACGGGACCCCCATTTCGGAAGGATTTGCAAGAATCATATCAAGACATGTCATATCATAAACAAGTAGAGGAATTACATCCGTCCGTATGTAGGCACATAGTTCAATTTAAGGGAGGGGACCCCCAATCCATCGGTGCTAAGTCTTACACATCCCACAAGAATACTTATATACATATACATATGCTTTCAAGAGAGTCAAGTGCAAGTTCATAGCGTTCAAGACATATTTGGGCTTAACATCAAACCACAAGATCATATTCAAGATGCTAATGCAAGGAATAGCTCATCTACAAGTACAAGATGGTGTAAAGCACCCAAGATGCTCCATGATCCATAATTTAGACATACCGATGATCACCTTCTTGTCAAATTCCATGTCTTACCAATTACCATATCAAAATTCCATATTACCAAGAATTCCATGCCCAACTTCATGAATGTGATGCAAGTGCAATTTTGTAGAGATGGCATGGGCAATGTAGAGTATATCTAAAACATGATATAATGTAAAGGCTAGGAAAACTCAATAAAATTTATACAAATGGTAGTAAATATCACCCATGCATAATAACATAATTAAAGGGACATGCAAGTTCATGATTTCATAGCCCAAATAGTTCATTTTTGTAAAACTAACATAATTCATGACATGGAGTCTTAGATAGCACATGTATGGTTCAAAATGCCAAGAACAAGTAGTAAAAATTCACATTCTAAGTAGACGCGTTCATAAATTAGATTAAAGAGGAATTTGGGTCTTCTTGGTTGAAAGGAACCAAGAATCAACCCCACAAACCTGGTAGAAGACAAATTTGAAGAGGAAATGGACTCAAATTGAAGACCCTAGCTTGAAGAATCCTAGTGAGAGGTTGGAGGGTCTTGAGATAAAAATTTCTAGAGAGAGAGGGTGTGAGGGTGAAAATGGCCGAAAAATGGTGTGTTCAACTTATATAGGGAGCTTAGGAGGGGTGGAAAAGACCAAATTCACATTGAAAATTATAAAAATTACAGAAATGCCATTAATAAAACATACCAGAAATTTGTCCGTCTGGGCGACACGGTCCAGTAAACGGACCGTTTGGCTTCACACGGACCGTTTATAGGGTTGTGGTGATGGACTTAGAATTTTCAAAGGTAAGATTTTCCGAACTAAGTATTGCAACAAGGTCCAGTAGACGGACCGTCTGAGGTCATACGGACCGTGACCCCGTCTGTTTACAGGTGACCCTCTACACCAGATGGAGGTCCACACGGTCCATCCAAGGCTACACGGACCGTGTGATGGCCCGTTTACCCTCCAAGTTCCCAGGTGCCATCTCACGGGAGGCCAAAGGGTCCGTGTGCCTTCACACGGGCCGTGTAGGCCCTTCCATGAGGTGATGCCTGGCAAAAATTTCTGGGAAGTTTCGGGGACCTAAAGGTTGCGTCAAGGGTCCGGGGCCTTTCATCATCTCCCCCTTGGGAACACTCATCCACGAATGTGCAGGAACAAGGCTTAGAAAGCTAGAGTCAAGACAGGGTATCTCCGATGCAAGACACAATGCATGACTCGACTCAAAGTACAAGGTTTGTACAAAAAGCTTTTTGTCACAAATCAAATTATAGTTCAAAACTAATTCATGTCAAAATTTTATTCAACTTATTTGCCATGAAAGGAAAATCCTTTAATGTACACATATGCATGTCATGCCATGAGACTCAAGAGGGCAAGAAAATGATGCAATTGATAAGGAAAGATTCCTAGTACCTTAGGCTTGAGTAGATTGGAAAAGATGGGGGTATCATTTCATCATGTCTAGCTCCACCTCCCAAGTAGTACTTTCCACTAGTTGATTTCTCCATAGTACCTTTACCGAAGCCACATCCTTGTTGTGAAGGCGTTTTACTTGCCTATCCAAAATTGCCACCGGCACCTCCTTATAAGTCAAATTTTCCTCAACCTCAATCCCCTCCAAAGGCACAATGGAGTTAGGATCGCCAACAAACTTTCTCAGATACATGAAAGACTGGATGGATGGAACCCAAATCTGGAGGTAACTCCAACTTATAAGATACATCTCCAATCCGCTCAACAATTTCATAAGGGCCAACATACCGGGGGCTCAACTTGCCCTTCTTACCGAAACGCATAACGCCCTTCATAGGAGTGACTTTCATATAGACCCAATCTCCGACATGAAAATTCGAGGTCCCTCCTCCTACTATCCGCATAGGACTTTTTGCGACTTTGGGCCGCTTTCAATCTCTCCCTAATCACCTTTACCTTCACCATAGCATCCATCACCAAATCCGGGCCAACCAAGGCCATTTCTCCCACTTCAAACCACCCCATCCGCGATCTACACCTTCTCCCATACAAGGCTTCAGACGGCGCCATGCCAATACTAGCATGGCAGCTATTATTATAAGCAAAATCGATGAGTGGAAGATGGTCATCCCAATTCCCCTTAAACTCCAACACACATGCTCTCAACATGTCCTCCAAAATTTGAATGGTCCGCTCCGCTTGGCCATCGGTTTGAGGATGGAAAGTGGAACTCAACTTAACTTTTGTTCCAAGACCCTTCATAAAAGATTTCCAAAAGTGGGAAGTGAATTGAGTACCGCGAGCCGATATGATAGATCTAGGTACGCCATGCAACCTCACCAACTCTTGAATATACAACCTCGCATAATCCTCGGCACAGTAGATAGTCTTGACCGGTAGAAAGTGAGCCGATTTCGTCATCCGATCCACAACAACCCAAATGGAGTCGAATTGCCTCCGGGTCCGAGGCAGTCCAACCACAAAGTCCATATTCACATCCTCCCACTTCCAAGTGGGAATTCAATATCCTGAGCCAAACCACCAGGCCTCTGGTATTCAACCTTTACCTGCTGACAACTTGGGCATTCGGACACAAACTTGGCAATATCCCTCTTCATACCATACCACCAATAAACCTCTCTCAGATCCCCGTACATCTTAGTAGACCCCGGGTGAATAGAGTAGTGAGAGTTGTGAGCTTCACTCATAATCACCTTCCTAAGGTTATCCACGTCGGGAACACAAAGCCGATTTTGGCACCGAAGTACACCATCTCCTCCCTTGGGAGAAAACCTCAATCTCTTTTGCAGCAACTAACTTCTTCAAATCACATAACGACGGATCTAGATCTTGTTTAGCTTTCATTTCATTCACCATATAAGATTCTATCCCGTTCTGAACCCGAATACCACCCGTGCTAGAATCGGTCAACCGGACACCCAACCTAGCCAACCGGTGAATATCCCTTGCCAACTCCTTTTTCTCATTTTCAACATGCGCCACACTCCCCATAGACAACCTGCTAAGAGCGTCAGCTACATCATTGGCCTTGCCCCGATGATACAACACACTCATGTTGTAATCTTTTAAAAATTCCAACCACCTCCTTTGCCTGAGATTAAGATCCCTCTGGGTGAAAACATATTGCAAATTGTTGTGATCAGTGAATACATCAACATGGACCCCGTAAAAATAATGCCTCCAAATTTTCAAGGCAAACACCGCCGCTGCCAATTCAAGGTCGTGAGTGGGATAGTTTCGTTCATGCACCTTCAATTGTCTTGATCCGTATGCTATCACGTTACCATTCTGCATAAGCACACAACTGAATCTGACCTGCGAGGCATCGTAATACACCACGAACCTTTCCGAACCACTAGGCAAGGACAAGATGGGAGCTGATGTAAGCCGATCCTTCAAAGTTTGGAAGCTCCTCTCACATTCATCCGACCATACAAACTTAGCCTGCTTCTGGGTCAACTTGGTCAACAGAGATACAATAGATGAGAAACCTTCTAAAGTACCCGGCCAACCCAAGAAAATTACGGATATCCGAAGGAGTCAATGACCTAGGCCAATTTTTCACGGCCTCTGTCTTTCTTAGATCTACCTTGATACCATCCCCGAACACCACATGCCCGAGAAAAGACACCTCGCCCAATCAGAACTCAAACTTGCTAAATTTGGTATATAGTTTCTTTCCCTCAGAGTTTGGAGTGCCATCCTCAAATGATTCCCGTGCTCTTGTTCACTTCAGGAGTAAACGAGGATATCGTCAATAAATACCATCACAAAGCTTCCCAGGAAAGGTTTGAACACTCTGTTTATCAAGACCATAAATGCGGCCGGAGCATTAGTTAGACCAAACGACATCTCCACAAATTTGAAGTGCCCGTACCTTGTCCGAAAAGCAGTTTTGGGGATATCGCACTCTCTAACCTTCAACTGATGGTATCCGGATCGGAGATCAATTTTTGAGAAGTGAGAGGCACCTTGTAGCTGGTCAAACAAATCATCAATCCTCGGCAATGGGTACTTGTTCTTAACCGTAACTTTATTCAACTGCCTGTAATCAATACACATACGGAGAGACCCGTCCTTCTTCCTCGCAAACAACACAGGAGCACCCCACGGTGATGTACTAGGCCGAATAAAGCCCTTCTCTAATAAGTCCCTTAACTGCTCCTTCAATTCTACAATTTTGCCAGGGCCATCTGGTACAGGGGGATAGAAATAGGCTGAGTATCTAGAAGAAGATCTATGTCGAAATCTATCTCTCTATCCGGAGGAATGCCCGGTAAGGTCTCGGGGAATAAATCCAAAAATTCGTTCACCACAGAGACTGACTCGAGAGTAGACACCTCATAATCTACATTTCGGACCCTTACCATATGGGAGATACACCTCTTAGAAATCATTTTCTACGCCTTGAGGTAGGAAATAAACCTACCTTTAACCGAGGAAGCACTACCCTTCCATTCAAGAACTGGCTCACCGGGAGGTTGGAACTGGACCTTCTGGGTTTTACAATCTATGGAAGCATAAGATGCATGCAGCCAATCCATTCTAAGAATCACATCAAAATCAAACATTTCAAGTTCCACAAGATCACATGGAAAGATTTTATGCAACACAGCAACAGGACACCCATAATAGACCCTATGAGCAACAGTAAATTCACCCACGGGGGTGTAGACTGAGAAAGGCTCTCTTAGAATCTGGGGTTTCTAACCGAACTTAACAGCCAACAGCGGGGTCACAAATGACAAGTTTGCACCTGGGTCAAGCAAAACGTAAGCATCAAAATAAAAAACTTTTAACATACCAGTCACAATATCTGGAGCCTCCTCGACATCCTGGCGAGCATGGAGTGCATAGAACCTGTTGTTTCTCGGGGAAGCACTTGGAGGACCTCTCGGCTGACCCTGCCCGCCCAGGGCTCCCTGACCTTGGCCTTCGCACGTATTTCTATGGTAATCAACAATCTTGTGGTCCTTATTCCCACATCCAAAGCAAAGCCCCAAATCCCTTTAGCAGGCACCTGTATGGGATTTCCCACACTTGTCATACAAGATATATCCGGGTCCGCCACCCACTTGTACCCTGGAAGGGGCTGCCCGATCATTAGCCACCTAAGCTCCTAAGCCTTAGCCCTGCTTAAAGCGACCAAAACCAACATTCCTGGCACCGGAGAACCTACTGTCAACGCGGGCTCTCTTGGGATCGTGAGCCCTCTTCTCCTTGAGTTTCTCCCCCTTAATCTGCTCAGCATACACCATGAGTCAGGCAATATCCATGTCCCCAATCAGCGTAGCAGTCCGGCATTTTTTCACCAGCAAGTTAAAAGTACCTGAAACAAATTTGTGCATTCTTGCACGGGGATCGGCCACCAGGGACGGAGCATATTTAGAAAGCTTGGTAAATTTGAAGGCATAATCCCTCACACTCATACTCCCCTGCTTGAGGTTAATAAACTCGGTCATTTTGGCCTCCCTCAGCTCAAGTGGGAAAAAGCGGTCAAGGAAGGCAGATTTGAACTCTCCCCATTTAACATCACCATCATCAGCCCACATCATAGCCCACTGCGTATACCATTCCTGGGCTATATCTTTCAACTAGTAGGCAGCCAACCCAGCTTTTTCCTCAGAAGAGATGCCCATAATATTCAGTATTTTTGAGAGCTCATCAGTGAACACCTGAGCATCTTCGTCAGCCCTTGACCCGTAGAACTCCGGAGGATTCATCCGGGTGAAATCCCTTACAATAGAAGCGGGTGTAGAGTCCCGTGGCAAAGTGGCTTGCCTTGCCTGAGCTGTCACCACCTGTGCAAGCATGGCGAAGGCAGTATGGAATTCACTGTTTGAAATAGGCTCTTCCATAGGCTCGGAAGGGGCCCAATCTTCAGTAGCCGGAGCCGGCCTAGGTAGTGGGGGTCTTCCTCGAGGAATTTACTAAAATAGATTAACGACACCAATAAGTAAGGAAATTTTATAAACTAGACACCGCACGATACAAGACATGAAGAAAGGAGGAATTTCCTGATACATCTCCGTAGTCTCTCACTCATAGGCGTGGTGCACTTCACACCCATTAATAGGACTTTACTCAACGCGGCACGTTGGGCTCCAAGGACCATTGAAAACCTAAGGCTCTGATACCACCTTTTGTCACGACCCGAGGTCAGGGCTTAGATGTGACACGACGAATGGGGACCTGAAAGCCCCCAAACAAGCCTCAAAATTTTCAGAATTTAAAGACAAGTAATAAAAAGGGAAATTCAAAATCCAAAGGAAAGGCATATTTTATGGATAGATCAAATGACACCGTCTTTACAAACGCCCAACACATGCCTCTAAGGAGGGGACGGGGGCCAGGACAAGTTCCGGGCTCACCCTCAGCAAAATGAAGGTACATAAGGAATACAAGGAGTAAAGCTTGCCCTCGGAAGATGGGGCTCACCACAAAATGGCTTCAAGGGGACTATTCAACCTGCGAATGATACACAAACTGCTCGGTCCCTACATGGTAAAATCATGCAGGCATAGAGTATGCGTTAGTACGTTTGAATGTACTAAGTATGCAGGTATGCAATGCACGTGACTTACCGAACCTGCATAATCATGTTAAGTGGCAAAGGCACATAATATATAAGGAACATATAAGCAATATAATTTTAATATACAAGATGCCATGGAAGGCGTGATGCGTGCAATGCGATAATGCTCCTATATAACGGGGATGGACTATAACCGACAAACCAAATCCATGCGAGCTATTTCATGAATTGGACCGATTTGGACCTCCCACCGGTAGGGAGAAGATTACTTGCCAAGGGTAGTCTACATCACACCTTATGGGACCCCCATTTCGGTGGATGGTCACCTACCTTTTCGGGCCCCCATTTTGGAAGGATTTGCAAGAATCATATCAAGGCATATCATATCATAAACAAGTAGAAGAATTACATCCGTCCCTATGTAGGCACATAGTTCAAGGAAAGGGAGGGGACCCCCAATCCATCGGTGCTAAGTTTTACACATCCCACAAGAATACTTATATACATATACATATACATATGCTTTCAAGAGAGTCAACTGAAAATTCATAGCGTTCAACATATTTGGGCTAACGCCAAACCACAAGATCATATTCAAGATGCTAATTCAAGGAATAGCTCATCTACAAGTACAACATGGTGTAAAACATCCAAAATGCTCCAAGAGCCATAATTTAGACATACCGGTGATCACCTTCTTATCAAATCCCATGTCTTACCAATTACCATATCAAAATTCCATATTACCAAGAATTCCATGCCCAACTTCATGAATAATATGCAAGTGCAATTTTGTAGGGATATCATGGGCAATGTAGAGTATATCTAAAACATGATATAATGTAAAGGCTAGGAAAACTCAATAAAATTTATAGAAATGGTCGTAAATAGCACCCATGCATAATAACATAATTAATGGGACATGCAAGTTCATGATTTCATAGCCCAAATAGTTCATTTTCGTAAAACTAACATAATTCATGACATGGAGTCTTAGATAGAACATGCATGGTTCAAAATGCCAAGAACAAGTAGTAAAAATTCACATTCTAAGTAGACAAGTTCATAAATTAGTTTAAAGAGGAATTTGGGTCTTCTTGGTTGAAAGGAACCAAGAATCAACCCCACATACCATGTAGAAGACAAATTTGAAGAGGAAATGGACTCAAATTGAAGGCTCTAGCTTGAAGAATCCTAGTGAGAGGTGGGAGGGTCTTGAGATAAACATTTCTAGAGAGAGAGGGTGTGAGGGTGAAAATGGCTGAAAATGGTGTGTTCAACTTATATAGGGAGCTTAGGAGGGGCGGAAAAGACCAAATTCACGTTTAAAATAATCAAAATTACAGAAATGCCATTAATAAAACGGACCAGAAATTTGTCCATCTGGGCCACACGGTCCAGTAAACGGACAGTCTGGGCTACACGGTCCAGTAAACGGACCGTCTGGCTTCACACGAACTGTTTATAGGGCCGTGGTGATGGACTTAGAATTTTCAAAGGTAAGATTTTCCGGACTAAGTATCGCAACACGGTCCAGTAGACGAATCGTCTAGGGTCACACGGACCGTGACCCCGTCCGTTTATAGGTGACCCTCTACACCAGACGGAGGGCCACACAGTCCATCCAAGGCTACACGGACCGTGTGATGGCCCGTTTACCCTCCAAGTTTCGAGGTGCCATCTCACGGGAGGCCACACGGTTCGTGTGCCTTCACACGGGCCGTGTAGGCACTTCCGTGAGGTGATGCCTCGCAAAAATTTCTGGTCAGTTTCGAGGACCTTAAGGTGACGTCAAGGGTCTGGGGTCTTTCACTCAAGCTCAACTCTCCACCTCAATCGCACTCCCTTTCATGGCACTCTACTCCATCTACTTAAACTTATATTTCCTATTCAACTCCTTACCTATCCGCATCCTCTTATTCCATTCAACCCTGCTTCTAAGCCTCACAGTGCTATTCCTAAGATGATCATATCCACACAAGGTTGTCCTCAATACTCAGATCTATACTTCCACATGGGCCTTCATTAGAAGATTACTAGTCCTCTTCACTATTTCACTACCCTAACTCGAAACCCTTATTACGAAGTCTTCAACAATCTATCATCAATACTCGCACAATAAGAACCACCATTCAAGCCTATTACTCTAACCACTTCAACTGTATCTAAGAGTTTTCAAGCCTACTTAGTACTTCTACCTCCACCATTCAATGAGCTCCCACTCAAAGACATATCAGCATACTCTTACCTATCCCTCCTACCTATCCCTATCCCTACCTCTACATGATACACGTACAACAACAATGTCCCAATAAGGATACATTCACTCCTCCTCATCTATCTTCATTCTCTGTCTACTACTACCAGCATCACTATTTGGACCTAGAGGAACTCATCATCTTCTCCTTTGACGAAGCTCCAACTACTACTCCTTATGCAAGATAAGCATGATTACACATCTAAAGCTTGATACTCTACATCCTACCATCAACAATTAAATAACAAGCCGAAGGTTAGTGCATGTGTAAGATGATATCAGAATTAAGTACTCTCACTCTCTCTCATCAACCATGACTCCTTTACTATCGTCAATGCTTCTATCAAGACTGGAAAGCCAGATTACTCAAAGGGCTTGGAACAAAGATTATTAGCACAATTGAGAAATCTTACTTGAGAACGTTTTTAATGAAGTATAATCTCCCTCGTGTATCGAGACTCATTCTGGGTTCACAGAACTATCCACAATATAAAACTCAAGTCATATCTCATTTAACATAGGAGTGGAAATTCTTTAAGTCCATGGGGTAAGATCTAAATTAATGAATGAATTCATCGCTTTTTATCCTCACAACTCAACATAAATAACAATCAACAAGTGGTATATGGGACTAGGTCAAGGGCATGGCATTCGTACACCAGACAGGAATAGAGTATCATCTGCACTAAAGTATAAGGAATATACGAGACGACAAGGAATTGGCGCCTCATCCAAATCAACCTATCACTATTGAAAACTCAAGATCTACTTCGGTTTGTCACATTATCATCTCCCCCTTAGCGCAAGGGTTATCTCTCAAGTTTTGTGAATCAATTTGTTCTACTAGGCTATAAGCATATACTTCCACATGATCGAGGAATCAGTATCCATGGGAATAGGCGTCTCAAACTTCTTCTGTCATACTATGGTCGCATATATAAAATAGACATGAAGACTCTCTTCAAAGATAGCTTCCTCCTGTCTCTAGGGAAATCTCTCTATATTTGTTGTTCTAATGGCGTACATAACCATTTCCCATAACTCTTACAATCTAACCTCTTCTATCAAATGTTTCATCCTCAATTTTCTCTTTCAATCTGACTACACCTATGCCATACTCATAACATCACATTTCTTACAATCCAACACCTTAATCTCAAACACACAACCATGGTGAACCTCTGAGGGTGAATCTCCAACTAAAACTATCACTCTCGCAATGTTTTCTCCTTTTTACCACTACTCCTCAACATTTAAGCTTAAGGTCTAGTTCTAACACGTGCATCTATCACATACCTCTCTGATATCACACCGATCTTATAAATACTAGGATAATTTTGGAGAATAAGCCCACTAATATCTCATAGCAGGTATTCACTCAACACATCTCCTCTTCGCAACTCAAGTACTATTCCTCTACAAACTATACCCCCTTACCAAGCGAAGCTTATAACTATATAAACCTCATCGGGCTCTTTCTTCAGAATTATAAGCCTAGTGTAGATCAATCACATTGAAAGCACTCCGTCCCTCTATTAAAAATCTTTATAGTACAAATATCGGGATACATCAACATAGATCTCTTTCTTGAGCATGCCCTAATACATTCCGACACTACCTACCTCAGCATGACACCTATAGCGTACTTTCGACTCTTTCATGAAAGCTTATGAAGATCGACTCATCATCTCATTACTTACCTAATGGGTATATAACTCTAATTACAAGCCCCGATTCAACTACCACTCTCACTATCTCTTTCTTTCCTTTCTATCATCATCATTCTAGCTCTGGAATATCAACTCTACTCAGGGTGGTATAACATCTCACATCTTATACGTTTCTCTCTCATGGATAGCATCAAAAGTGAGTAAAGACTCAAATCAAAACCTATCACAACATCGGGGGAAACATCAGGAAAATCTTCCTGGTCTTCTCTCAATGGTGGTGTCAGGGTAGAAGCTTGAGCCTTGTTGGCCAACTTTGGACATTTCCTCTGGAAGTGACCCTCTTGGCCACACTTGTAACATCCATTACTACCTTCACGACATTTTTCTAAGTGAAACTTTCCACATATGCCACAAGGTGGCTTGCCTTGGGAACCGAGAGTCACGCTAGCCTGTGACTGAGATCCCTGAGCCCTAAAGCCAAGGACTCACGGACTTCGGATATATTTGGTACACCCTGCCTACCTGCTCCCTGTCTAGCAACCAGTTTTTTCACAGTTCGGGCCAAAGTCTGGACGGCCTGGACAAGCTCAGCATTGATGTTGTCAGCCTGGGGCGGCTGCATAACAGCGAGGGCTGGGCTTGTGGGTATATGCTGGTTCTGGGGTTCGGGTTGGTTAGCCTTCTGTCTGGCTGGAATCCCTTTCACATTATCAGCTCTTCTTGGAAACATGGTCACAAGTCTGTAAATGCGTAACACACGAATTAGAAGAGAGCTTTCGTAGAGTTTAACTCTATCGCATGAATTTGAAATGAGAAGGAAGTTTAACAATTCCTAATATCCTATAGGCTCCTGCTTATATAGTGTGGTCGATAACATACTCATAAACAAGAATTTACTAGACACGGCTTCATAGACTCCCTAGGAATCTTGAACTCATGCTCTAATACCAAGTTTATCACGCCTAGGGACGGTACCCAAGACGTGGCCAAAATCTAGAGACTATTTCTAGTCCCCAAGCGAATCACTAATCCTCATCACATTCATTCAATTAAATAACTCAAGACAATCAGCAGAAGAATAAGGAAAGTAAATGGGCACATCTCATCTAGTTCTCAAAATAACATATATAATCGAAGAAGGCTAATAGATAGAACTAGCTCACAATCTTAACAATCAACATCCAACTCTAGTCTATGAAGTCTCTATCACTATCAAATGGTGCCAATGACAGACCCATGGCTACCTCAATCAAAATAAATCTAGTCTAGTCTAACTCTAAATCAAGATGAAATAAAGGTAGTGAATCCTCCGGAGTAGGGGAGGCTTACCAAAAGCTGAATGTCTCGGATCCTTAACGGTACACCTGTTGATGATCTCTCCCACTCCTACACTTGGCGACGCAGTTAATGAGTGAGAGTGGGACTCACTCTTACCCATTTCGATGATCGATACTCCTCCCAAGACTCAATGCTCATAAGACCTCCATCTCAACCAATCTCATAGGGAATTTAACCCTCTCATCTATTAGTATCTCATAGGGACTCTAACCCTATCATCAATCAAACTCATAGAGACTTTAACCCTTTCATCAATCAATCTCAATCAATAGCTCAAGGCTTGGAACAATTGTTAGGGAACAATCAAATAAACCATCATTAGAGTTCATTTATGGAGACTCGTAGGACTATCAAGCTCTATCAACTCATCATCATTCTCTCACCAAAGTCACAATTACAATCAATAATCTCACGTCAAGGCTTTAGAGTCAACCCCTAGATTCATTCATGCATGCTTTCAAAAGTTCTCATGTAAGGTTATGCAATTTCTCATGAAAATGCCCAATTCAAGAAAACAAGTTTATGATGATCATCAACATATGAAAATACATGTAATAGACATAATTATCAACAAAAAAAAATTAAAAATCATGTATGTAGATTCTTTAGACTTTTAACTCTTTTATGACCATCTATGGGGCACATGAGAGAACAATCTCATGTTTTTTAGTTTATCCTTATATACCTAGGATGAAGCTCTCAAAAATCGCTTTAAGGACTTTCACTTGAATTCCTTAATCTCAAGCTCTTCTCCTCTTTCCTCAAGCCCTAGTCTTTTTGTTAAATGTTTTGAAGGACTTAGAATAGGATTTATAATCCTGTTTATACTTAAAATGACCTAATTTAATCGTGTATAGAGTTATGGAGGGGTTGGAAATTGACCGAAATGCCCTCACAAAATTTAGAATTTTTTTTAGGGTAGGAATACTTGGTCTGCAACGCGAACTAGTCTCGCACCAGTGTATTTTTCTCCGAAAACTTTCACACGACTTTTCCCAATTCTGTCAGAAAATTTTGAAAAAACATCAAGTGTCCCTCCGCTACAAGTGCGTGACACGCTTTTGTCACGCACCGACACTATTTCGATTTTTGGGTCAAAAATTATCTTTTGATCCGGTCGCTCTAAAAATCGACCGAGACCATTTTCCCACTCAATTTTTCGTGCTTATCACAAATTCGGCTTCGGATTTGACATACGAGCATTGGTAGATATGCGTATACCCCTCTTCTAGGGGTATTTTGATAATTTTACCGGGCATTACAAAAATAGTCTAAAGAGTTGTAAGGAAAGAGTGAGAGAGAGAGAGAGTGGGGGAGGAAATTATGGAAGGTTAAAAAATGTTAAAACTAAAATAGTTGGTAATATGCTATTGCAGGTAAAGTAACCTAATTGTGTAAAGAAAAGATTACATTCTCAGTGTATATTAGTTAATCTCTTGTTTTATTATATTTTATTTATGATATGTATACTACACTTTCTCTTTTAATTTAAATAAAATTATCACATGACACTATATGGACAAAATATTTTACTTTGATAAAAGTTAGATAAATTATTATTATTAATTGAAAGTGAAAGATTAAAGTATCACTCTAAAAAAAGAAATTATTTTTTTTAACTTACTCCACCACTTCCTCTTACCCCCTCCCCAAAATTCTAACTTTTAAAAATTTTTTGCGAAAAAAATATATTATTTCATCTCTCTCCCAACATCCTCTCCCTTTTCAAAAAAGAATTAAGATATATTTATATAGAAAAGGGTCAAAATTACTCCTGAGCTGTGAAAAATAGATCACTTATACTATTCGTTATATTTTGGAATTAAATTGCCTCTACTGTTATTTCATGGGACTACAATTACTCTCAAAAGTTAACAACTTAAAATTTTTAGTGACGTGCCAAGCCATGTGGGACTAATCCCTCTACCTAAGCATTACCAACTAGGATTCACTAAAAGAGATGAAACATTTAGAGGCAGCTAAAATGGTCACAAAATCCTAAAATATAGCTGCCAAAGATTTTTACTATTTTTTTACCTAGTAATAGCCATTGATTTTAGTTGCAAGATATATTTTTTTCATAAAAATGATAATTGATTTCGATTGTGATCTAATTTTCTAAAATCAATATCAAAAGTATCCAATATTATTATGAAAAATATGGAAATTATTTCTCAACTCGAATCTCCTACTGTACAATGTATTGTTTTATATTTTATGTATTTACATATGACATAAAAATCAAACTACAAATGACCTTGACCAAGGAGAACGTTAATGACGCTATAATGTAGTTTTATTTTCATGTTACATATAAATGCATAAAATATACCCTAATACATTGTGTAGTAGGAGATTCGAGTTGATAAGTAATTTTGTTGTCTTTTTTAGTAATACTATTGGATTCCTTTAATATTGATTTTAGAAAATCGCTATAATGTAGTTTTATTTTCATGTTACATATAAAAGCATAAAATATACCCTAATACATTGTGTAGTTGGAGATTCGAGTTGAGAAGTAATTTTGGTGTCTTTTTTAGTAATACTATTGGATACCTTTAATATTGATTTTAGCAAATTAGATCATAACTAAAAATTAATTATCATATTTTTTTAATTAAAAAATAGGTTACAGTGGCAACTTTAAAAGTTGCTACTAAAAATCAGTGGTCATTATTCAGTAAAAATTATTGAAAACCTTTAGTTGAAATATTTTAGGATTTTGTGGCAGCTTTAATCACTGTTAAAAGTCTAATTTCTTATAGTGAATCCTACTAGACAACGTTTAGATGAATAGATTAGTCCCACATATCTTGCCATGTCTTTACAAATTTGATTATTAACTTCTAAGGGTATTTGTAGTCTCTAGGAACAGCAGAGACATTTTTTATTCTAAAATATAATTGAAGGTAGAAAGTTTCTATTTCTAATAAATTAGGGGCAATTTTGACCCCTTTCTATTAGCTTTATTGAAGAAACAAAATCCAACCCCCCTAAACCTAACCCCCCTCTTTTTTTTATTTTTCTCATTGTGTTAGAGTATAGATACTCTTTTATAAAAATACTTTTTACTAGCTTCAAGATTATTGTGAAAACAAAAAAATTCATTTATGTAATATTTGGTACACATTTAAAAAAGTACTTATTTTTTTTAAAAACATATCTATATATCTAACACAAAATAAAAAATATTAAAAAATAAGAGGGTTAAATAGGGTTATATCACGCCACGAGAATATACCCTAGGTGTTGCGTACACTGAAAAAATCATTGTTAGTCTCAAGAGAACCCCTTATCCTAGCTAGCTCACTCATTTACTAAATACTCAGAACAATATAAAAGAATACTTAAGTGGGTATTAAAAACATCATCATCATAATAGTTTTAGTTTCTTTAATGTTATGAAATTTTGATAATTTAACAAATCATGAGAACCAATGAGGGACCTGATCCGATGAGTATTGTGAACCTGAAAGCGACACCCAACAAATAGTACATTGTATATTGACAGTTTGTTATTTGCTGGTGCACTTCTACCTGCTCTGCAAAAATTGTCTTGCCAATGAAATTGCTCCAATATTATTGATGTTGGGTATATTTATCCAACCTTTCTAGAGAAGAAAGCTTGAGGGTTTTTACACATGACTGAGTGTTCTTGGTGAGACTCTTGAGTAGTACACTAAAAAGATAAGAGTTCTTCTTGTTTTTATGTACATTATTTTTCTGAATGAGTGTTTTCATCATGTGAATCGAATCCTATTCCATAAAGGTATCCGATATTGAGCAAGTCTTTGCTCTTCATTGTTGATTTATAGCTAGAGTTAGCTATGATGAGTGTTGAAGTCTAAGTTGGCTAGAGTTAGTCAATTTAGTGGGTAGCGAAGTAGCTATTTTACTTGAACCTGTGATTGAGCTATTATAGTGAGGGGGAAGGGATTTAGAGTTAAATTCCTTGATTGAAAGAGTTTGTAATTGAAAGAGGAATCCTTTGAGATTAATGGAGTTGGGCTTAAATCCTATGAGTACAGTTTATGATTTTCTCCTCCCTTGAGCAAAGGATTTTCATGTAAAATAGATTATGTCATTTTACTTTGTTGCTTTACTATTTTGTTGTTTTTTTGTTGATAGTTGTTCTGACGAGGGGCCCAGTGCCCATACACTTAGTAGATGCATGTGTTCCATCAATTGGTATCAGAGCAAGGATTCTCTAAAAGGTTAACACCAATAGGAGATCTTGAAGAAAAAATAATAGCTCTAGTGAATCTAGAAGAGGGTCATTCATCCACCAGACCTTCTCGCGTTAATGGACAATTTTATAGTTGGTGGAAGGCTCATATACATGATTTTCTCATGGCTGAAGACAGTGTGATGTGATATTGTGATTGATGGTCCTCATGTACCCACTTTGGAGGTCGATTAGTCTCTAAGACTATACAATAATCCACTGATATGGATAGGAAGAAGATTGAAAATAATTACAAAGCAAAGAAGTTGTTTGTCCGTGGAATCGAAGCAGAAGAATAAAACCAAACCTTTGCTTGTAAGTTAGTAAAGGAGATTTAGCTCCTGAAGGTACTGAGCAAGTGAAGGAGTCTAAAGTGGATATGCTCACTACTCAATATCAAAATTCCACCTTTTAAAAAGGAGAATCCATTCATGATATGTATGTCAGGTTCTCATCATTTACCAATGAACTTAGATACTTGGATGAGCCTATTCATCCTAGCAAGCAAGTACGGAAGATCCTGCTAATTCTTCTCAAGTCTTGGGCCAGCAAGGTTGATGCAATCATTGAGTCCAAGGACCCGAAAGTGTTGACAATGGATGCCTTGATTAGTAATGTCCAAACTCATGAGTTGAATAGAGGAAATGATGCTTCTAAGAAGGACAAATCATTAGCTCAAAGGTGACACAAGGTGAAAAATCTGAAGAAGATGAAGATCGGATGGCATACCTCATTAAAAGGTTTCAAAATATTGTGAGGAAACATGGAGGTTTCAAGAACAAGGGAAACCATAGCAAAGCTGATACTGCTAATGATTTATGTCACAAATATGGAAAACCAGGATATTTCATCGGAGATTTTCCAATGCACAAGACAAAATACAAAGATTATACAAAAGTGGGAAGCAATAAAGAAAAGTCGAGGGACTTGGTCCCTGAAAAGAAAAGCAGAAAGGTTGCAACAAACTATGTTATGAAGAAGGCCCTTGCTATTTGGGGAAATTACTCAAGTAAGTCAGAGCACATAGGGGATGGTTCCTTGATGGCTATGAAAGAAGATGATGAAATCTTCAATCAAATGCTTGCATTCATGGTAACATAAGATGATGATGATGATCTAAAGAAGAGGTAACCCAATCTAATTTTAAGAAAAATTTGCACATTCTTTATATTAAGAAGTTAAGGAAGTTAGCCGTTATTCCTATTTATTCGGTTACTAAATTAACTACTAAAAAGGATGTGTTGAATAATCAATTAGATATTATTCACGATAAAAACGTTGCCTCAATTATCTAAGTGGAGAGATATGTGTTAGATATGAAATTAGAAAATATAGCTCTTTATAAAACGCTAAATGAATAAACAAAGGGTTATCTTAAAGGGAAAAAAGGCTATTAGCTTGCAACTTGAGATTGAGGCCAATCTGAATGATGCTGAAACTAAGACTAGCCATGGCTCTCGAAAGGAATATTCAATTAGAGAGGGACCTAGTCTGAGTCAATGAGGATTTGTCCAAATCTCTCAAATGGACTACTTCTTCCAAATGGTGAGATACTCTGACTCATCAGGGAGACAATAGTAAGAAAGGTCTAGAGTTTATGTAGAAAGGTATGTCTCATACCACTCACAACAAAAATGTCAATGTGTCAAATTTGTTGCTGTGTATTCACCATGAAGGGGATGGTCATCTGAAGACTTATTGTCCTGCTCTGAATAATTCCGAAAAACAATTGGCAGGATAGTTTGAACAAAAGAAAGAAGAATGTGACCTGATCCTAGGTGAATTCTCAGAATATTTCTAAGTTGAAGAAAGTGATGCTACCCTCTTGGACACTGAGTGTTAACTACCCCCTTATCTTCTTATTGGGAACACAGATTAAAATGGGTTTCTAAGCCTTACAAGTGATTTCTTGCAGGTAAGTGAAAGAAGCAAGAGCAAATGTTGGTTCATGGATAGTAGATGCGCATAGTATAGGAATGGAAATGTTGAAAGATTCTTTTCACTCAGAGCACTTCAAGGTTGATGTGTTTATTTTGTAAATGGCAAAAAGTGTTGCATTCTTGGCATTGAAAGAAATGGAAAATCCTTTGAACACTCAGTAGAAAATTTCTATTATGTAAAAGAATTGGAGTTTAGTCTGTTGAGTGTATCTTAAATTTGTCATAAGGGAAATAAAATGAAGTTTCGCTCAGAAAACTGTATTATCATCCATCTAGTTTCTCAAGAAGTGATTCTTGTGGAAAAAAGGGTAAACAATTTGTATGAGGGTAATCTGGATTCTATATAGGGAAATGATTTTACATGTCTCAAAGTGAGAATGTAGAAGTCTAGCAAAAAAAACTTGGTTATGTTAGTTTCTCATTGCTTAACAAACTTTCTGCAAGGAACCTGGTCCATGGGCTACCAAAATTAAAGTTCACAGAAGATAAAGTTTGTGAAGCATGTGTCAAAGGAAAGCAGACCAGGTCCTCATTCAAGCAAAAGAAGCAGGTCAGTACTACCAAATTACTGGAGTTAATTCATAGAGATCCATGTGGGCCAGTGAAAATTCAAAACGGAGGAGGAAAGAAATACATTTCGGTAGTCTTGGTTGCTTATACAAGGTTTACTTGGACCATGTTTTTGAGGTCTAAAGATGAAACCTATGATATATTTGTGATCTTTGCTAAGATGATACAAACTAAGTTGAACTGTAAGATAGCAAGGATCATTTTTGACCATAGAACTGAGTTTGAAAATGCATAGATGAACACCTTCTGTGTAGAAAATGGATCCATCACAATTTCTCATTTCATAGAACACCTCAACAAATTTGGTGTGGTTGAAAGGAAGATTATAACCTTGGTAAATATTGCCAAAAATATGTTGATAAATTTTGGACTTCCCAAGAACTTTGGGGTAAAATTGTAAATACAACATGCTATGTGATAAATAGATGCTTGATCGGATCTATTTTCAACAAAACACCTTAGGAATTGCTAACAATAAGAAGCCTAAATTGAGTTACTTGAGAGCCTTTGGTTGGAAATACTTTGTTTTCAATTATGGAAAGGAAGATTTAGGAAAGTTTGATGCAAGAAGTGATGAAGGTGTATATGTTGGCTACTTAAATTTCAGCGAAGCTTATATTCTCAACAAAAGGACACAATGCATTGATGAAAGCGCCATGTGATCTTTGTGAGTCTTGTGAACTTGAAAGATTGAAGGGTCAAGATGAAGTTGAATTCGAAGAACTGTTATAGTTTCATAGCGATGGTGTCAATGCTAATAAAAATGGGAAGACAACTTGGAGAAGACTAATTTTGATTTTGATGTTTCACGTGGTGCAAGTGTTCTTGATGGGGACCTGGTCCCAAACCAGTTGCTGATGATGAACAAGGCACTGCTAATCAACATGAAATTGTAGATAATGGAGAAGTAAGTGCTGATAATGAGGATGATAGTCAAGATCTTAAAACATCCTTACGGAGAGTCAGATTTTTTATCCCTTGGGATAAGAGCATCTCACCTTTAGATTTTGGAATTCAAACCAAATCCAAGATGAGGAATATGGAAGTATTTTCACCTTTTTTTCTCTTCTATTGAGCCTAAAAATATGATTGAGGCCCTAAAAGATATTGATGGGTGAATTGAGTTTCTTTTTGGGTTTTTAAATTAAACAAACTCCAGAAGGAACTTCAATTTGTCAAGAAAAGTACATCAAGGAGTTGCCGAAGGAATTCCAAATTGAGGATACAAACCCTATTAACACTCCTACGGGAACAAATTCCAGGCTAGATGCTGATGAACTTGATCCTTGTGTTAATAAGACTACCTACAGGGGTATCATAGAGTCATTACTATGTTTAACTGCAAACTAGACATTGTGTTTAGTGTTGGAATGTATGAAAGGTTCCAATAAAAGCCAAAGGATTCCTACTTGAAGGAAACTAAAAGAATCTTGAGGTACTTAAAGAAAACATAGGACATAGACCTATACTATTCTACATGTGATTCTCTTATGATGATTGGTTATGCTGATGCTGATCATGCTGGATATCAAGTAGATAGAAAGAGCACTTCTGGAATAGCTCACTTTCTTAGATCATGTCTCGTGTCTTGGAGAACCAAGAAACAAAATTATAATGCTCTTTTAACAGTTGAAGCTGAGTATATAGCCACTGCCTCTTGTTTTACTCAATTGCTATAGATAAAATAACAACTAAAGGGTTTTGGTGTCATCACACGCACTATTCCATCATTTTTTGACTACACAAGTGCTTTGAATATGGCAAAGAATCCAGTCCATCGTAAAAGGACTAAGAACATTGATATGAGACACCATTTTTTAAGGGATAATGATGCAAAAGGGAATATTTGCATGCAATTCTGCAAAACTGAAGATCAAATTTCAAATATCTTCAAAAAAGTTTTGAGTAGGGATGAATTTGAGAAGAACAAATCGAAGCTAAGGATACTGAAGATGGAATGAATTCTTTGATTTTGATGCAAATCAACATCTTTTTTGGTTGTGATTAGAAGAGCAGGCATCCTATTATTTCCGCAATACTTGTTATGACCAAATCAACTCTTACACTTTTCTACATCTACTCATGTGTATTTAATTGAAAATACATAAGAAACTTCAAAAAAAATAAATTAAGCCAATCATCTTAAACATCAAAAAAGGACATGGTCCTTGTTCAGAAGGTTAGCACTCTTTACATTACTTTTAATTCGCTTTTAAGAACCATAGGTACTGCTCTATGTTAGCTTTTTGTTGGTTGATAGCAATCCCATTAACCTTGAAAATGTAATCACTGCTTTTTTCCTTTCCAAGGAACCTATTCCCTTTTTACTTTTATCTTAAAACCTTTTTTGCTGAAAAGAAAGGTCCTAAAACCCTATAAGCCTTTTGTTCTTTGCAAAAGCTCTTCAAAAACTCTACTTTTCTACTTGTTTTCCTAGCAAATCAGAAATCTCTCACAATATCTCAACCATGAGACTCAACTCAAAGAATGCTAGATGCTCTTGAAGTAATAGAAGCATCAAAAGAATTTTCCTCTGAAAACCCTCCTTCTCTGCAAAAGTTTCAACCATTTTTCCAGAAAAAGAAAGCCCCTAGTTCACAAATAGAAAAACCTCAAGTTTTATCCCTTGAAAAGAACCCTGTCCTAGATCCCAATGTCATCCAAAATCATTTTTCTCTTGAATCAGTTCAACCAACTCTCCTTCTTGAGAGTGAAAAGGTTATTTCCCCAGTTCAAGATCGTTCCTCTCCTACTTTACTATCTGACTTTAGTGTAGAAAGAGATATTCTTAGTGAAAAGAGGGTTTAATAAAATATCCTTGCTGCTAGTGAAGAATTATGGCTCAGAGTTTATCTAAGATGAAAGAGAATATGGACACCCCCCTTCTTCAAGGAAGTATTTGAGACGGCTCCAGAGTCAATGAGCCATCCTGTTCCAAAAATCAATACATCTTAGGGTATTTCTTTCATTGCTGAATCTGTGACTGACAAGGATGAAGAGGATAGTCAACCTCTTATTTGTAGGGTAAAAAGAAGGATGGTTCCCACTTCTAGTAAAGGGAAAGAAAGGGTTTCTAAGGATGAAAACCTGAAGAAGAGAACATCCTACCCTACTAGAGGAACGACTCAGAAATTGATGAGTGAAGCTATTAAAACAAACAAAGTTCAGGCTGAGCAAGAGCAAGGTTATTGAGGACCTAGTTCCTAAAAAAAGAGATGATCAATATTGTCCAAGGTGAAAGTTAAATTGAATTGGGTGATATTGTTAAGGCTGTTGAGAAGTGAAAGAAAAGGGAGTTAGAAAAGAGTCACACTAGGGAGAGAAAGCAACAACAAGGGAGAGTGAAGATTAAAACTAGTACGAGAGGACCAGGAAGGACGCACCTATGGTGTACCAGTTATTGTGCCTATGGAAAGATACTGGTGAATAAAGAAAGTTTGATGACGAGGGACTTGGTCACGTGAAAAAGAAAGAGAAATTCGATTTTGTCTTAACTAGATAAGAGAGAGTGTCTGTGCTAAAAAATAGAGAGTGCTTAATGGAAGGGTCTTTGACCCAGAAATCAGGTCTAAACCTAGCATGTGTGACTTGACAGATGTCGTGGAATTACAAAATTGGGCATTTGTTTGTTGAAAACAATCCAGTTTTACATGAGGATGGAAGAAAAGAGTTTTATTGCAATTTGGAGTTTTTGGATGATGGGAATTTGAATAATTGAGTAGGAGAAAGGAAGTTGAATTTGAATGATGTTTTGTGGGGTAAAATTCTAGGTGTTCAAGTTGAAGGTGTTAGATCTGTTGCTAGAAAAATGTGTTCAAGAGGGGTTTTGAATGAGTATGGCAAGCTGTCAAATCTAAACAGAGCTGGTACTCCTGAAAATTTTCTAAGAAATGCTTATCTACTTTTTTTGAATTGGTCAACAAGGTTGTGTTACCAAGGTCTAAGAAATCGAACATTGCTTCTGTGACAGACTTATTCATGATGGAGTTACTCAGCAAGTTTGAAGCCATAAACCCACCTTCTATCTACCTAGAGCATATATATAAAACCATCACGGTTAAAGATTTAAAGCATGGGACAAGATAAGGGTTCTTGCTGAAAAAGGTGTTCACTTATTTTGGTATCCCTCTTGGTTTTGGTGTGAAGGGGACAATGAAACAAAATTTTACTCTAGACACTCTTATTGAGTATAAGTGCATCGAAGGGAAAACTGTACAAATGAGTAAGGTGTCTGAGCTCCTGGAAGAATAAGAGCATCTGAAGATAGAATTAATGAAATTTACTACTCTTTTAAGTAAAAGAGATACTGAATAATCTCTACTGAAAGCTCATTTGGTTCAGGTAAAATCAAAGAGACTTAGTACTAAGGAGGTCCTCATGTTAAAAACTCAGAATGAGATCCTGAATGTTCAGGTGGTAGATCTTAAGGAAAAATTGTTCAATTATCATGTTGAATCAACTGCCCATCTCTCTCAAGTCATCTAGTCTCTTATCCCAAAACCCCCTCCTCCTAAAACTTGTCAACTCCTCTATCTTTTCCTTGTTATCCTTATTTTCTTCTAAGTAGTCTAGTATGGTTTTCTCATGACTGGATTATTATAATGTTTGAATTTCAGGTCTTTTGATTAATCAATGAGTAGCTTGTTTCGGTATCTTTCTTTATTCCTTTGTTTTATTTTGTTTATGCTTGAGATATCTCCTGATATTGTTTGTGTCACACCTATGTTGCACTAATTCTAGATTTATAGTCAATTCTTTTTTATGATGCCAAAGGCAGGGGGGATGGGGGAGGAGGGAATGATATATGCTTTCAGAACCAAACAAGTGTTGAAGATAGGGGGAACTAATATAAAGACCTGGTTGGATAAAATTTATTGATAGGGATAACAAGTTACTATGCTAAAATTGCTGCAAGATAGGGGGAAAAAGTTGCTCGAGAACAAGTTTGCTGAAATTGCTGCAAGATGTTGAATATGCTAAAATATAATGCAAGACATGTCATGGGTTTGCCATAATCAAAAAGGGGTAAAATGATGTTATGAAGTATTGATGATGTAAAAAACCATGGGAACATATGGGGAACTGATTCCATGAGTGTTGTGAACCTGAAAGCGACACTTGACAAACAGTACACTATACATTCATAATTTGATATTTGTTGGTGTGCATTTGCCTCTTCTGCAGAAATTGTCTAGCCAAGAAAATTACTCCAAATATTGTTGATTCTGGGTATATTTATCCAACCTTCCTTGAGAAGAAATCTTGAGGGTTTCTACTCACAATGATTGAGTATTCTTGGTGAGGCTCTTAAGTAGTATACTAGGAAGATTAGAGTTGTTCTTGCTTTTATGTACTTCACTATTTTTAATGTGTGCTTGCATCTTATGAATCGATTCCTATATATAAAGGAATCCAATATTAACCAAGTGTTTGCTCTTCATTATTGGGTTTATAGCTATAGTTACCTGGGGTAAGTGTTGAAGTCTAAGTTGGATAGAGTTACTCGATTTAGTAGGTAGTGGAGTAGCTACTTAGTTTGCTTGAACCTGTGGTAGAGTTATCACAATGAGGGGGAAGAGATTTAGAGTTATGTTCCTTGATTGTAAGAGTTTTTAATCGAAAGCTTTGCTCTTTTGAGATTAATGTAGTTGGGTTGAAAACCTGTGAGTACAACTCATGGTTTCCTCCTCCATAGCAAGAGGGTTTCCACATAAAAGTGCTTATGCTATTTTACATTGTTGCTTTACTATTTCTGCTATTTTTTGGTTGACTGTTGTTTTGACAAGGGACCTGGCTCCCATACACTCATTGGATGTGTGCGTTCCATCTTTCTCAAAATAAATATAACTCAATGTCTCAACTCTATAAAGTAATAATTATTTTCAAACAAACTCTTAAAGGAAACATCACACTCCACTCTATCTATGTCTGACTCAGTCTATGAAGCCTCTATCTACTCAGAAGAAGATATTGAGATAAACCCACGACTATCTTAAAAGAACTACTAAGAAAAGTAAACTCAAATAAAATATCCCTCCGAAAGCAAGGAGGTAACTCCACTAGTAGAAAGAAAACAAATCTTCAATGAAGCATTTGCTGAGGATCTCTAGCACCTACATCTACACCATAAAATGATGTGGCGCCGAAAGAGCTCAGTACATAGAATGTATGGTATGTAAACAAGCTTAGTGAAAACATGCTCAATAACTCTCAACATCATGCAACTTAATTCAAAATAAGGTAGGCAAATTTAGAAATAAACAATGCTTTCAACTCGACTCAATCATATGCAATCTTAATCAAATCATATCATTTATTATCAAGGAGTTTTTCTAACCAACAACCGTCATCTATGAGCTAGTGATGATACAATGATTGCACTATCATTGTCACAGGCGTCTCATACATTGCAAAATTAAGGGACGATCAACCTTATTGGATCCATAATTCAATGAAATTTCTCTTTTGAGACAAGTAAGGAATCTATCAAATTAATGGTCCTATCATATCCTACATTAGCTATGTAATTTATGGGGTTTGAATTATTTTTACTTACCCAATTCGGTGCTCAATGCTACTCCCAATAAACTCATTATTCTCAAATAAATAAAATATTCAACTCATCTCATCTCATCTAGTTTCATTGGACTCTCATCAAACTCAATCTTATTTCAAATCTTCATGTTCATTCATTTAAATTCAAATGATTTCAAATTACTCAAATCTCATCAAAGATATTTTCTCAAAACACATTTAGACTCAACAAAAAGTGCAAAAATAGTTAGGACACTTCATACTCTACTTACTGAAAACCATCAACCTCAACCCAAAATAATGTAAATAAAACTATGATTATCAATTTGATGAGGGTTCATGTGAATGCAACCATGAACGACAATTTCAAAGATTCATAATGCAGAAAATATTGATAATCTCATCAGTTAATCATATAGAACTCAAAGAAAGAAGGATAACCTTAATTCATAATATTAGAAATTAGGGCTCTATCTCAATTCATATTTATAAATGAAATAATATAGATGTAGGGCATGTGAACAAACTCAATACAATATTATGATTAGCCTTACAAACCTGAAAGGAAAATACTAACTTGAAACTTTGGATTTAGGCTTGAAGTTAAAGAATCCTAGCTTCTTACTTAAGAGAACTTAGAATATCTGAATTTGATGTGTTTGAGGTTTAGGCATGAGTAGGGAGGTTATTAGGCTATAACATAGGATTAGGAAAGTTAATTGAGAAAAAAGGTCAAGAATACCCTTCTAAAAATATAAAAAAGTTAACAAAATAAAAAATGACCTGTTAATGAGTTCTATCGACCAAGTTAGTGATCTGGAGGTCTCATCACCGAATAGGAGCTTTAGATTTATTAAAACAATAGTTTTTGAAGGTTTTCGAGTCTATTCACCTAGCTTAATCAGCGATACGTCAATCCCATTTAGTGAGTTTCGAAATGACCCTCACCTGGCCTAACAATCCAGTGGACATACTTTAGTAAAATGACCATTGATTTTTATTCCAAACTCCAAAAGAGACAAACTTGGTGGTCTTTAAAAGAAGACTTAAAGACCTTTAATTTGTCAAGTTATAGTCACCTAACTCTTTAAGTGCTAAAACATATGGATGTTTGAAGTTGACCTTTATATGAACTATAATACCCCCCATGTTAAAAGGTTGAAATATGGAAAATAAGTGCAAAATTAGTTTCAGGTGCAGTGATGTATGAGCCCTATCTACAACCTATGGTTGGGTTCATGGGTCGTAGATATACCTCTGGATGGAACAAGAACTGAGTGAAAATTTTAAGTTTAGGTTGGATGTACAAACGGTCATTATAGATAGTGAAAGATTATAAGAGTCGTGGTTTGGAGTCATGAGTGAGGTTCAAGGAAGGGTGAAATCAAGTTCTATTGTACAAAATATGTACGAATCATGGTTTTGTTTATGGGTCATAGATAGGTTTTGTGGTTTATGTTTTGAGATGTAAAATTTTCTGGGTGAATCTACGAGGGTATCTACGACTAGTAGATGGAACTACGGGCTGTAAACAAGGGTTCATAGATTGAGGGTCGGTTTTCGGTTTATGAAGTTTTGGGTGTAACTAGAACGTGACCCCTATCTATGAGTTGTAGATTGATCTACGACCTGTAGACCAGGGTCGAGATTTCCCCTGCTAGTTCTTCTTTAAAGGTATTTCCAACCTTTCCTTGTATCATAAGTTCTAAACTACATCATTTTGACTCCTAAAACTACCCATGTTAGCCTATAACTAGTCTAATCTCTTTCTTCCCAAATCATTCTCCAAATTTCGTAAGTCCAAACTCTTCCAATTTCTCTCAAGTCTCCTATAAGGATCAAGCTAGGGTTTCCAGATTTTCTTCTTCAAGCCTAGATTTTATTCCATAATTCTATCCAAAGTATGTGGGTTTCATTCATGGGAACTTTCCACCCACGAAGACTAAGTGATTTCACTTATTATTTTTTGTTCCAAGCTATATATGGAATATTTATGGGTTTTTTAGTATTACTTAAAGTGCATGTATTATGATTCTATCTATCTTCATCTAATGTATCTTGCTATGAATTTATGTTACATTATGAGAATTGATTATTCATAACGTATTTTATGACATGCAACTTAGGATTTTATAAGTTATGGTGGGTTAATTTCTAAACAATTCTAATAGATGAATTTCATGATATTGGAGCGTAATCCTTCTACATTACATGATTTAGAGTTTAAAGTGCATTGAACCCACCTAGTTTTACTCTATGTCCTAATGAAGTATGTTTTGTATCATAAGACCTTCAACCAATTATTTATCAAAGTTATGAATGTGACTATCGAAGCTCTTTTTAAGCTAAATGAAGAATTGGTGAAAGGTTTTCTCACCTAGATGATGGATCTCCTTTGTGATAAGGACAATTCTAACTTTATGACTCCTTAAGATTCATGAGCTACTTTATGGATTTTATTTATGCTATGAATGATTTCTTTAATGTATTACTATTTTGTAGGACTTGACTTAACACCGAATGAAGCTTTGGGTGGGACTCAACCTAAGGAGTCCATAGTAGAATCTCCTAGTCTCATAACTATATTGCCACCATAGGTCGCCTTTTTAGGCTTGTATAGTGGATCCATGTAGGCCCATAAGTTTGGGTTAAAGAATGAATTTGATGGATTTTGTAATGATCTGGTTTGTCAATTTTCCTATTATCTGTGAAAATTGCTATTTTACCCTTTTGTAAGTTGCTTTTGGCCTATTTTGAACTATCTTACTGTTGGAACTGAAATCCTGAGCTTAAAAAGATTGAGAATATGAGTTTTTGGCATTTTCGGAAGCATAAGTTATTGAAAAATGAGTTTTTTTACCATTCTGAGTTTTGGGTGTGAGATTGGGGATCCATTTATTTACTTTGGAACGTCAAAACTGCACGATGAGAAGTTATAGAACTAAATTCTGAATTAAAATGAGGTTTCTAGGTCCAAATTTGTGGTTTTAGTTATTTCCAAAACCAAAGTTTGACTTTGGTCAACATTTCGTGTTCAGAAGCTTATATCAAAATTCCGACAGTTTTAGTAGTTTTGAATGGTAAAACTAACGCTAAAAATAGTCTCATAATAATTTTTAAAGTTGCCGATGGCAATTTTAGTATTTTGAATTTTAAATTAGTTTTAGCGGGTTGCATTGGTAAATGTGTCAAGGAGACCTTGAAACTGAATCTGATGATTCCATTGAATCCGGATCGTTGTTTTTGGTATGGACAACTATGAAGTTGGTGAAGTTATGATTTTGGATGAGTTTTGAGGGTTCATTCCAAGTAGGGAATTGGACTTAGGTTTCTAGTTCTTTTACAAATATCTCGTGCAGGTAGGTCTCTTCTCCGCATTAGCTGAGAAGCATCCGTATTCTCGGAGGTTTGGGTGAGTTTACTCTCCATGTTTGCGAAGTGTTTGTTTGTGTAAGTGGCCCCCTCCAGTTTACTCTCCGCATTAACAGGTTGGTCTCCACGATCACGGGGGTCACTTTGACAAGCCTTCTCCGCATTCGTGGGACCCCACCCACGTTCAAAGAGCATGTTTTATAACTGAACAGTGCTAAATCCATAAGTAACCATTTTTACTCCATTTTCAAACTTTCAAAGCTTTTTGGGTGATTTTGAAAAGAGGCTATTGAAGAGTTAACTTGGGTAAGTGTTTCTAACACTATATTAATCATTTTTCATAAGTTTTATCTTGATTTTGACTTGAATTTCATGATTTTGAATGTCAAAATTGGCGATTTTTAGACCATGATTTTCAAACTTGAAGTGTTAATTTCTCATTCAATTTAAGCTTCCTTTTTCTAGTACTTTTACCCATGAACTCTATTTTTCACCTAGAACTTGATTGTAAAGTCATTTTTCTAGATTCGGGAACTTTGGATTTTAGCCCTAAATTTGGCCATTTTGCCGCTAAGCCTATCTTATGCCAATGTGGGTGTCAAAATACTCCTCTTGATGTGCAGTATCTATTGTTGATAGTGGTGGATCGATTTGAGGATCATCTTATGGATTGAGTTGATTGAAAGCTTGTCCGAGTGCGATTTCAGTATTAAGGTAGGTTCAACTAACCTTTTGGGATTGGATTTGAGTTATTTGATCATGTTTGTGAAGTAACTGTGTGACCTAGATGGCTTTGTGTAATTTGATTGATACGTTGAGATAATGATGAAAATATGATTTTGATTGAGCTGAATTATGATGTAAACCTTGATCCCATTGATAATCCTAGATGAAATATCATGGATTATGATTATGTTGGATAAAATGTGATAGTATGAGACTTGTGAGACCATTTGGATAATCATTGTGGTAATTGATGGCTATACCTATGTCTAAGTATAATTGGGACGAGTGAGGTCCGGTATCACTGATATTCTTACATAAATTAGACGAGTAAGGTCCAATGTTATTGATATTCTTTACTATTGATATAATCATGATGGTCCAAAACATGATAATTATTTGGGCATGAGCTGTGACATGTCGACATTACTCCTTATGTGCATATGAAAATATGAGATCCATGTATCGATATTCCTGTTTTCATGCCATTTATGTTACATGCATTTTTGGATTGTATCATTGAATCTATGGTATGTAGCTTGTGACATCCCTTGACCCGGGTAGGAGGCAAGGGTATTATGCCCCACATTGGTACCACTCCCTTGACCTGGGCAGGAGGCAAGGTGGGAGTCATATCTTATATTCCCTTGACCATGGGCAGGTGGCAAGGACTGTGATACTCCTTGACCATATGCAGGTGGCAAGGTTGTGATAATTTGATATTACCTTGACCATAGGCAGGTGGCAAAGTTGAGACGTTCTGATACTCCCTTGACCATGACCAAGTGTCAAGGCTGTGAAACACTTGGCTTATGGATTGATGAGTTATGCATAACATTCACATTATTAATGTATTGTACTATTGGTTATTGAGGATGCATTAGTTCATTATTATGTATATATTTGATTGTATGCTAACTTATTTGGATGCAGGGATAAGATTCTTCATTATCGCATACTTTTTTCAATTTCTCTTACCAAGTTGGTTGGACCTACTGGGTACATTCAAGTGTATTCACCTCTACTTTATTTCTCCCTGTAGATCGAGCACAAGGACTCATACAAGGTAACTGATTCACTCAAGTTGTTCTTCTTTGCATCTATCTAGATCCTTCTGGTGAAGCTCAAACTTTAAGTCACCGTGGGTTTTTGGGATTTTCTTTATTATTTCTGACTTTCTACCAGATATTATTTTATGATACAACTTTGTATCTTATGTTGAAACAATTGTCTTTACTCTTTAGTACCATTTAGATACTCTTGTACTAATGACTCTATGTTTTGAGAGATTCTTATGCTATATAAGTATTTTCCTCTTTATTTTTTCTTTAGTTGTGATCCGGTTTCGGGTCATGAAAGTTTTTGTACCAGATCTCTAGGTTCATTGGGATCATGAGTCAAGAGTAAGGTGTGTAGCAGAATCTTGCGGATCGGTGGATAGACGTCCACACCCATTTTTGGAAGGCTATGGGGCAATTGATAGGAAACACTTTTACATCTTGCTTCTATTTATGCATTTCTTTATGTTACCTACTTTGAAAAATTTCTAATCTACTCCTTTTGCACAAATGTCGATTACTAGATCCCGTCTATTGGTGAGAGAGCTCAAGCTAGCTGATGTGGCTCCTATTTGAGGTCGAGGCATATTTTGGGATAGGGCCAGGGGCCAAGGCATTACTAGAGGTGTAACTTAGTCGGCGGCGGACTAGATCGGCTTCTCTACGGTCTACTTATGAGTCTGTGAGGTCTGCAGATCCTATTCCACCGCCCTTAGCCTCAGAGACTACACCTTGGTTCATGAGTTACTTTTGATGGTATTGGCTAGATTGGAGGGAGAACCTTTTTTCCTTGCTACTATTGATGTACCAATTTCTATAGCACCGATTGATCCTTCCATAGCTCCACCTAAACCATCTATGATTCATGTTGGTCTTAGATGCCAAGACCAATTATGTAATCTAGCTATTCATGAGTTACATAGGGTTACCTATACTTCAAACTAATTCACCGACCACACCAAGGAGTGGAGGTGGTCAGTTAGAGCTTGTTGACCTATTGGATCTCTAGCTATGACTTGGGGGCAGTTCACAGAGATATTCTTGGAGGTTTTCATGCCATATAGCCTTCGCGATAGCCATCGAGATGAGTTTGATAGGCTACAACAGCGTTCTATGTCTATTTTTAAGTACGAGGCTAGATTTCACACATTGTCTAGATATTCCTTGTCTAACATTCCTACAGATTTTGAGAGGATTCGACACTTTTCCAAGGGCTTAGCAGGGTACCTTTAGGAGGCTATAGCTTATTTAATACTAGTTGGAGGCACTTTTCATAATTTTGTGGATCACGCTTGTATGATAGAGCACATCATACAGGATAGAAAGGGTGGAGGGAAGAGGTTTTGTCAGCATGGTAAGTTTAGTGGGCCTCCCTTCGTGATAGAGGATTTCAAGATAGGGCCATCAGGGTTGGGCAGTTCAGGTAGCTCTTCCAGAGTTCGACAGTGGTGGCAAGTCTAGACCTAGTCAAACAGGCCATGATAGCTCCCTTCATTTGGCTAGACATAGTGCTTCTTCATCATAGGCATCTCAGTGGTGAGACCCCTAGGCTTGTTATATTTGTGATGAGGTTGGGCACTTCGCAAACCATTGTCGACATCGGGTGTTTCCTACCCAGACTTCTAAACCTTAGAAAACAGCCAGAGACACCTCTTCGAGCATAAGGGGTGGTACTAGAGGGAGTCATAGTGCAGGGAGAGGTGGAGCCCATGGAGGCCCAAAGGCTACTGGTGGTCGTAGTGTTCATTATGTTGTTCTAGATAGAGCCAAAGCAGAGGCTTCTGATGCGGTCATAAAAAGTATGGTTTCAGCATACCATCATTCAGCTTCAGTTTTATTTGATTCATGCTCTACTTATTCCTATGTGTCATCCTATTGTATGCCGCTTACCGAGCCTATTTATGTATCAACCTCGGTAGGTGAATCTTTAGTGGTGAATTAGGTTTATCGGGATTGTATTATGACTTTTATGAGGAGAGATATTGTTGCTAATTTGCTATTGTTAGATATGTTAGACTTTGATTTGATATTGGGTATATAATGGTTTGACTGTCATACAAGGACCGTGACCTTATCTTGCCCCGACTTGCCTCAGTTGATGTCGACTGGACCACGTTGTTCATATTCTAAGGGTGTTATTTCTTATATACATGCTTATCGGCTGATGGGGAATGGATGTTTGACATATTTAGCTTATATTCAGGTTATTTCTCAAGTGTCCCTATCATTGGAGACCACCATGTTGGTAGAGATTTTATGGATGTATTCCCGACTTACTTACCTAGTGTCCCTCCGAATCATGATATTAACTTTGCTATTGATGTGGAGCCGGGTACTAAGCCCATATCTATTGGCTCCGGCTGAATTAAAGAAGTTAAAGGAACAATTGCAAGATTTGTTAAAGAAGGGATTTATTAGTCCGAGTGTATCCCGCTGGGGTGCTCTTGTATTATTTGAGAAGAAGAAGGATGGCATTATGCGTATATGTAATGACTACTGACAACTTAACAAAGTGACAATCAAGAACAAATATCCATCGCCTCGCATTGATGATCGTTTTTACTAGTTGCAGGGTTCCTCGGTATTCTCCAAGATTGATTTGAGGTCCGACTATCATTAGTTGAGAGTTTGGGAGTCTAATATCCCGAAGACAACATTTAGGAACCGTTATGGGCATTATGAGTTAGTGGTTATGTCATTGGGGTTGACTAATGCCCCAGCGGCTTTCATGGAGTTGATGAACCGAGTGTTCAATCCCTATTTAGACATCTTTGTAATTATGTTCATATATGACATCTTGGTTTATTCCAGGAGTGAGGTTGATCATGTTTAAGGACCATACTTTATTTCAGTGATTGAGGGAAAATAAGTTATGTGTGAAGTTTTTAAAGTGCGAGTTTTGGCTTGAATCTGTTGCAGTTCTTGGGCATGTTGTGTCAAGAGAGGGTATTATGGTTGATCGAGAAAAGCAAAGCAGTTCATAAATGGGCTATGCCTACTTCTGTGACTGAGATTTAGAGTTTTTTTAGTTTACCGGTGTATTATCGGTGTTTTTTTTTTCAAGGTTTCTCATCTATTGCAGCCATGTTGACTAGATTGAGTTAGAAGGTTGTGGATTTTCAGTGGTGGGATGATTGTGAGGTAAGCTTCCAAAAGCTCAATGATTTGTTAACTTCAGCACCTATTCTTGCCTTACCTGAGGAGGAAGTTCCATTTGTGGTATATTATGATGCTTCTAGCTTGGGTTTGGGTGGTGTATTGATGCAGATAGGGAAGGTGATAACTTATGCTTTTAGACATCTGAAGGTGCATTAGAGAAACTACCCTACCTATGACTTTGAGTTGGTTGTGGTTGTGTTTGTGTTGAAGTTATGGCGAAATTACCTTTATGGGGTGCCCTATGAGATCTTTACTTATCACCGGAGCCTCAAATACATCTTTTCTTAGCCTAATCTGAACATGAGATAGTGTAAGTGGTTGGAGTTTCTTAAGGACTATGATATCTCTATTCTAATTCACCCCTGGAAGGTTAATGTAGTGGCAGATGCTTTGAGCTGAAAGGCTACTAGTATGGGGAGTTTGGCATTCTTGAGGGCTGAGGAGAGACCCTTAGCTTATGAGCTTCAGTCGCTTTGCTTGAGAGATGGTTCATTTAGATATTTCTCCTCCTCAGAGTATTGGCCTTTGTAGAGGCTAGATTTTCTTTGTTTTATCAGATATGTGTTCATTAGTTGGAGGATCCCAGGTTGTGCATAATTTGTCACAAAGTGTTGAGAGGTGAAGCCAAGGTGGCTATCATTTATTCTGCTAGTGTTTCTGAGGATAGATGGTAGAGTTTGTGTGCAAAAGGTTGGGGATTAGGTGAGATTGATATTAGAGGAGGCCTATGGTGCTATATAATCCTTCCATCCATGTGTGGCAAAGATGTACCATGATCTAATATAACATTATTGGGTGTTTGGTATGAAAAGGGACATACTTGAGTTTGTGGCCAAGTGTTTGAATTTCTAACAAGTGAAGTATGAGCACCAAAGCCTGGGTGGATCGATGCAAAGGATGTCCATTCCCTAGTGGAAGTGGGAGAGGGTGACTATGTATTGTGTTATATGTTTTCCCATGACCTTGGGCAAGTTTGATTCAGTTTAGATGGTTATTGATCGATTGACAAAGTTGGCACACTTTTTACCGTTGAAGACTAGCTATAGTGCGGAGCAGCTAGCTAGGTTGTACATCTAAGATATTGTCAGATTGTGTGTTGTGCCAGTATCTATAGTATCAGACAGAGGGTCTGTGTTTACTTCTCAATTTTCGCAGGCTCTACTGCGTGGTTTAGGCACTAGAGTGGATTTGAGTTCAATTATTTACCCTGAGGCCAACAGCCAGTTAGAGCGTACCATTTAGGTGTTAGAGGACATGCTTAGGGCCTGTGTTATTGATTCTGAGGCCCAATGGAACAATAACTTACCATTGGCAATGTTTGCATATAACAATAGTTACCATTCCAGCATCCAGATGATATCATTTAAGCCCTTGTATGGTCGGAGGTGTAGATCCCGATCAGATGGTTTGATTTAGGTTCAACAGAGGTGTTAGGTATTGATTTTCTTCAAGATGCCATAGACCGGGTCTGATTGATTCAGAGTAGACTTTTGACAGCTCAGAGTCGCCCGAAGAGTTATGCTAATAGGAGTGTTAGGCCTCTTGAGTTCTCTGTTAGTGACTGTGTATGGTTGAAAGTTTCACCTAAGAAAGGTGTAGCGAGATTCGGGAATAGGGGAAAGCATAGTCCTAGACTAATTAGCCCATTTGAGATTTTGAGGAGAGTTGGAGAGGTAGCCTATGAGTTGGCTTTACAACCGAGATTATCATTAGTGCATCCTATTTTTCATGTTTCTATTCTCCGTCGGTACATTCCTGATGAGTCCCATATGATTTCTTACGATTCGGTCGAGTTGGGTCCAAATTCTTTCTTCGAGGAGGAGCCTATAGCTATATTGGACAAGTAGGTCCGGATGTTGAGATCCAAAGATATACCTTCTGCGAAGATCCAGTAGTGGCACCGTTTTATGATAAGGCTACTTGGGAGTTGGAGTTTGACTTGCAAGCAAGATATCCCAGCCTTTTTGAGGCTTTAGGTACTTCCTTTTCCTTTATGTTCGAAGATAAACATTATTTTTAGCGGTGAATGATGTAATAACTTGATTGGTCATTTTTGGCCTTTTTTTGAAAATTACTATTTACCCTTTTGTAAATTGCTTTGGACCTTTTTTGAACTATCTGTATTGTTGGAATAGAAATCCTGAGTTTTAAAAAGATTGAAAATATGAGTTTTGACATTTTTGAAAGCTCAAGTTGTTGAAAAAGTGAGTTTTTGTACCATTCTGTGTTTCGGATCTCGGATCGGGGATCATCGATTTCATTATCTCCGAAATGTCAAAACTGAACTATGAAAAGTTACAGAATTAACTTTAGAATTAAAATGAGATTTTTATGCCCAAAGTTGTTATTTTAGTCATTTTCAGAACCAAAGTTTGACTTTGGTCAACATTAAGAGTTTGGAAGCTCGGATCGAAATTTTAGAAGTTCCTGTAGTTTCGAATGGTGAAACTAACGCTAGAAATGGTCTTGTAATAATTTTTGGAGGGTAACACCCCGCAAGTTTTGTGCTCAGAATGGAATCTTCAAGCTCAAACTAAATTCACTTTCAAGCCTTCAACCCAAGCTTATTTATGTTGTTTAGGGCCATCATGGCCCCCCTTAATCAAGCCAAGCACAAAGGAATTCCATTGGATAAGATTTTCACAAGAACCGATAGAAGGGTCAATTTTAAATGATCTTATCTCTTAGTACAAAAAGAACTAGGTAGCCTACTACCTAGAAAATTGAAGTTTTTTTAATTTATTTTCCAATGCATCTGTTTTACCTAATTTCGACTTTGGATCAAAAAGTTATGCCCGTCTTCATAAATCCCTTCTATGTTGTCTTCCCTCTATTTTTGCTAAGGCAAGCCACATAGGCACCTATACGGGTCTTATGGCATATCACGAACTGTAGGGGTAGGGTCTCTTGAAACCTCTTCTCAAAATGGTATTCTAAGTGTGGAATTACCATCTCATAAGTTGGTACCTTTATACGGACGCTTGAATGACCCGTGAAGCTTCACATTATCTGTGAGACCTTCAGCGGAACCAACCTTGGCTTGAAGAAATTTTCCGAAATTTTCTAAGTGTTTTCTCAGGGGTACCTATACAATCTGTGTGAATCTTGGGAGAAATTCAGGCAGAAGATCAAGCAGTGCCCCTATCATAATCTCACGGATGAGCACTTGAAAGAAGTTTTCTACAGGTCTTGCAACTTTGTGACCAAGCCTATCATTGATGCAACATTTTGACGATCATACATGGCCAGGACGTTCCCAAACATTATTGTGATTTTGGATCAGGTAGCTAAGAACAACAAGGCATGGTACGCTAGAGATGGAGATTGCTCTAGGTTTATCTTTGAGATGACTGCGGAACAAAGAAAGAAAGTGGAAGATTTAGACCAAGACATGGCTCATATGCGGACCCAGATGGACTTGCTGACAAAGAGGCTGCTAGGTGGAGGACTAGAGAAAGTTAAATCTATGCACTCTTTGCCTAGGTATGATGAGCCAAGCTTTGATTATAATGAAGAGGCCAACTTTCTGAGCTGCCAGGGAGGTTACCAGACATGCAACTCCGGTAACCAAGGTTGAAATTGTTGGTCCTGATAACTATCAAGGGAGTTGGAAAAATAGAGATGGCTACAGGAGTGACCAAATGAGAGTGTATGTGCCACCCATGAACAGTGAATGCCAAAACAATAGTGGTGGAAATTTGAAACCAAAGAAGATAATGGCGAAGGTTCTTGACAAAGTAGAAACCACAAAGGCAGGTGTATGAGATATCAGGGGAGAGATGTCTAATATTCGACAATTGGTTGACTTGCATTCCACCTCGATCTAGCAATCGGAGCAACAAATGGGGCAACTGTCAGCTTCACTGAATCCGAGAAAAGGTGGGTCCCTCCCCAGTGATACGATTTAGAACCCAAAAAATGAAGATCATTGCATGGTAGTGACTACAAGGAGTGGTAAGGTACTTTCTCACCCTACTCTTTCTAGTGATGCAAGTACTGACAAGGCTGATGGTAAGGGGTGTGATATCACAGAGGTGCTTGATGATGATGCGTCCAAGGAGACAGATGTGGCACCAATGTAGATGAGGTACTAGGGATCCTAAAGAGGTGTACAAACTAGCTAGTCAGTCTTTAGCAGTCATTCCCAAGTCCCCACCACCCTTCCCATAGAGATTGAACCAGAAGGTAGAAAATGGCAAGCTAAGAAATTCTTGTCTATGCTGAAGGATCTGTAAATAAACATCCCTCTAGTGGAAGAGCTTGAGCAAAAGTCAAGAAACGTTAAGTTCATGAAGGGCTTAGTCATCAAGAAGAGGATAGTCACAGTCGAGCCTGCAGATAATCTTCATCACTGTAGCACCATTGCTACCTGGTCACTAGTTGATAAGAAGGAAGTTTCGAGAGATTTTACTATCCCGTGCACAATTGGGGCCTATGACTTTGCACGGGCTCTCTGTGACTTAGGTTCCAACATTAACTTGATGCCGCTAGTAGTTTATAAGCAGCTGGTTTTAGGAACCCCCCACACCCACTACTATATGGCTACTCGTGGTAGACATGCTAGTGAAGCTACGCGTGGGGATTTTGTGTGATGTGCTATTTCGTGTGGGAAAGTTCATCTTCCCCATAGACTTCATTATCCCAGACTATCAGATGGACTTTGAAGTTCCTATCATTCTCAGGAGATCATTTCTTGCAACTGGTAGGGCATTGGTAGATATAGAACGTGGGGAGATGACCTTCTTATTAAACACTAAGGAGGTGAAGTTTAGTATGTGTGCTTCTATGAAGAGACTCAAAGAGGTAGCAGTAATGTCAGTTGTGGATGTTGAGGATGCATATCTTTCGGAGGTTCCGATAGAGGGAAAGATGAGCGTAGAGGCATTGGCAGTGATAATAATAAACTTCTTTGAGGATGGTATCGACAGGTCAGACGACACTGTGCATGCCTTGTACGACATGGGAACCAGAACCTTTGTCCCTAAGAAGTTTGACGTGGACTTACATAATAGGCCATCTCCGCCAGCCAAGTCGTCTATTGAGGAGCCTCTTGTTGTGGAGCTCAAGGAGCTGCTAAAGCACCTAAGGTATGTATTTTTTGGTAACTATAATACTCTTCCTGTTATTATGGCTGCAAATCTTCAGGAGAACTTGGTTACATCATTGTTGGGGGTCTTCCAAAAGTTCAAAAGGGCCATTGGTTGGACCATTGCAGATATTATTGGGATTCTTCTAGGGATATACATGCACAAAATCCAGTTGGAGGATAACAATGTATCCAACATTGAACACTAGTGTAGGCTGAATCCACCCATGCAAGATGTAGTGAAGAAATAAATAATAAAGTGGCTTGATGTTGGGGTTATATAGCAAATCTCCAACAGTAGTGGGTCAGCCCAGTGCATTGTGACCCCAAGAAAAGAGGCATGACTTTGGTGGCAAACGATAAGAATGAACTGGTCCCCTTTCAACCTGTCACTGGATGGCGAGTATGCATAGATTACGGGAAGTTAAACAGATGTACCTTGAAGGATCATTTCCCGTGCCCTTCATGGACCAAATGTTTGATAGGCTATTAGGTTAAGGGTTGTATTGTTTCTTGGATGGGTACTCAAGATACATCAAATATCCATAGCCCCGGAGGATCAGGAAAAAACTACATTCGCTTGCCCATATGTGACTTTTGCTTTCAGGCAGATGCCCTTCAGGTTGTGCAATGCCCAGCCACCTTCCAGTGATGTATGATATTAATCTTCTCTGACATGGTCGAAGACACCCTAGAGGTATTTATAGATGACTTATCTGGGAGATTCTTGTGTTGATTGTCTTCTAAATCTTAGCAGGGGCCTACGACATTTTGAGGAGGCAAATTTGGTCCTAAATTGGGAGAAATGCCATTTCATAGTCAAGGAGGGAATAGTCCTTAGCATAAGATTTTTGACAAGGGAAAAAAGATGGAAAAGGCAAAGATTGAGGTTATTGAGAAACTACCACCTCCCATCTCTATAAAGGAGGCTCTAAGCTTTCTTTGGCATGTGGGTTTCTACCACAAGTTTACAAAAGATTCCTCTAAAATCGCACACCCACTGTGTGAATTATCGGAGAAAGATGCCAAGTTCTAGTTTTATGAAAGCTGCCTACACGCCTTTGCGGCCCTAAAGGAAAAATTTATCTCTGCACCTGTGGTAATTAAACCTGACTGGTCAGCCCCTTTTGTGTTCCTGTGTGATGCGAGTGGAAATGTAGTGGGTTTTGTGATGGGTTAGAAGCGCAACAAGGTTTTTCATCCCATCTACTACACCGACAAGACTCTCAATGCGCCCTACAGAAACTACACCGTGATAGAGAAGGAGCTGCTGGCTATGGTGTACGCTTTTGATAAGTTTCGAGCTTACCTGTTGGGCATGAATGTGATCTTCCACACAGACCATGCAACATTGATATACCTAATGGGTAAGAAAGATGCTAACCCTAGGCTGATCAAATGGGTTTTCCTATTGCAAAAGTTTGACTTTAAAGTTTAAGACAAAAAAGGGATCGAGAACTAGGTAGCAGACCACTTGTCTAGATTGAAGGATAGGTCTAGAGGTAATGATTTGTTAGACATCAATGATTCATTTCTTGATGAGCAGGTATTAGCTGCTTTAATTAACTTAATTCCTTGGTTTTCTAATTTTGCTGACTATTTGGTGAGTGACATTATGCCTAAGGGCATTACCTTTCACCAGAGGAAAAAGTTTCTTCATGATGTGTGCAGGTACTTTTGGGATAAACCACACTTGTTCAGAATATGTGCTGATGGGGTCATTAGGCGGTGCATACCAGAAGTGGAGAAGATGAGTATCATGGAGGCCTGTCACCCCTTCCCAATGGGGGCTATCATTGTGGCACTATGACGACAAAGAAAAGCCTGTAATGTGGGTACTACTGGCCCACCATTTATAAAGACACCCATGACATGGTGTAGGAATATGACCAATGCCCGTGGTAGGGAAATATCTCTAGGCATCAAGAGCTACCCATGACCCCAATTCTTGAAGTGGAAATGTTTGAAATCTCGGGTATTGACTTCATGGGCCTACTTGTGAGCTCTTATGGCATGAAATATATCTTAGTAGCAGTGGACTATGTCTCCAAGTAGGTGGAGGCGGTTTCTTTTCCAGACACTGAGAGAAAAAGTGTTTCTCACTCTCTGAAGCACAACATATTCTCTAGATTTGGGACACAAAAAATATCATTGTTTATGAGGGCTCTTACTTCTATAACAAGATCTTCTATGTTGTGTTGACCAAGTATAGAGTAAGATAGCACAAGGTTTCCACACCCTATCACCCACAAACAAGTGGAAAAGTTGAGGTCTCAAACAAAGAGATTAAGAAGATCTTGACAAAGTCTGTGAATGCTACTCGAACAAATTAGGCCCGGAAACTGGATGATGCACTGTGGGATTATCGGATGGCTTATAAGACTCCTGCAAGTATGTCTCCATATCAACTGGTGTTTGGTAAAGCCTGTCATCTATATGTAGAGTAGTAGCACAAGGCACTCTCAGCTCTAAAGAAATTAAACATGAATTGGAGTGAAGCTAATGACCAGAGACTGGACCAACTCAATGAGTTAGATGATTTTGCCTTCGTGCTTATGAGAGTGAAGCAGTGTACAAGGACCGGATAAAGTTCTAACATGACAAACACATTGCAACACAAAGTTTCAACATAGGTGACAAGGTTCAGTAATATAACTCCAGGTTGATGTTGTTTCAAGGTAAGCCTAAATCTAGGTGGTCTGGCCCTTTCAAAATTGCCCAAGTGTTCCCACATGGTGTAATAGAATTAGATGCTGAAGACGGGCATAGATTCAAAGTTAATGGATATAGGTGAAGATATACTTGGGCATTGAAGGTAAAGTCTCAATAATAGAGGAAGTGCAGTTTGATGAAGTCTGAGTAGTCAGCACAGTTGCATCATGTTGCGACGTTAAATCAATCACTTCATGGGAGGCAATCCATGCATTGTAACAACTAGATTTATCAAAAAAAGATTATTATTTATGATGTCATCAGTTTTTTGTAGTTGCAGATATGGACAAGTATGAAAAAATTGGACAAAGACACGTTACATGGCTCATGGAGCATTAGACAGATCGTCCAACATCCTGTGGACATCGTGCACTGGACAGCCACGCTAAGGCATGACCATGTCACCTAGCACGAGCCGTGTGACCTCGTAGCCTCAGTGTTGGGTCACGTGGCCCAGGTATGTGTGAAAACTATCTAAGGCTAGGTGAATATACTGTCCAAATGGATTGTGACACGTGCCACTGGTTGTGAGGCCATCAGTGGAGAGGTAGTCGGTCAACATGATTGACCAAGGACATTAAGGACCTTTATCTTGTCCTATAAAACGCCCCATTCTTATTTTTCTCAAGTTCTCTTCTTTCTCATGCCCCCTCTCTCATATTCATCAAATTCTATCTCCTTAGCCACGAAAGGTGATTCTATCTTATGATCCGCAACACTAAATTTGTTTGGGTCTCCATTTTTCAAGCAAGTTATCACCACCCATTGTTCTTCATCAAGTACGTATTCATGTTCTTCATATTCTAGTATGGATTTTAGTGTGCATGTGTTAAATCTTGCTTGAAGTTCTTTATTCTTTGTTTAGAGTGTTCAAGTGAATGTAATTTGTGTTGGGTACTACATAGGGAGGTTAAAATCACCATTCTTGAGTACTTGAAGTATTGTTCATGGTGTTTTGTGATTTTCCTAGGTTCTTTATGGTTTCTCTTGGTGGAACGGTGTGTTTTATGCTATCGGATGCAAGGGGTAGCACTGTGTAACTAAACATTATCTGATTATGCCTGATTTATGGGTTGAAGATGATTGAATGTTGATGAGGCTTATCATGGAACCCATCACGATCTGTATTCCATGTAATAGGTCGTGTAAGGCCCCGTACATGAACCCTCGGTCGTCATGCTAAAATGAGGGGCTTGTCATGGTACACCTCATGGAATATGTACTAGTTCACAACTTGTTGGGGCATCCCGTCGTAGGGCCAAGTCTATTTTCACGGGGCTCTACACGGTTCGTATGCCATTTCATGGTCTGTATGGGTCATCCGTCATGATAGATCCTTAAGGAGGCACACCAAGTCCCCTGAGATGGACCACCATATGGTCCGTGTGACTGTATACGGACCGTGTGAAGCTTTCATTCAAGTGGCCCTGTGCCACACTTGTGTTATTTCACCTATCTCGTGTGTGCTCAAGTCCTCCACTTTACCTAAGTGAAACATCCCAATGATAGACTGGGTGACACCATTCTTAAGGGTTATTGTAACTTTTCTGGCATATGGGAAGTCTAAGTAACCGTTAGTGCGTCAACCTGCTTGTTCCTGAATTTTTAATTGTTTTAATCCATTTTTTATGCTTGCAGGTTTTATGAGCCTATGTCGAAAGTCAACCTACCCTAGGGAAGAGCCTGGTTCACGTCTCAATGATTCTCCAATAGTGTATTCTAATGAATAGACTAGGAGTGACTCAGGCGATGACTCCTCAGGAAGGTCTGAGGTCCGGTACACTAGAAATGTCTCCCCTCAATCTCCTCGCACCACAAGGGCTCATGCAGCGAGCCAAGCCATAATCCCCCCAATCTGAGGAGGGGTTCTCTTATGAGGGAGTTGAGGAGGAGGACGCTGCCCTAGAGTAGGACGAACAAGCAAATGTCCTGGAGGCTGACCAGCAACACTATGATGCTCAGGTCGACCTTTGGGATAATGATGATGAGGCTTTCCATTATGCGATCTCCTGGAAGATATATATTAAACGACATAGTATCTTATAGTATTTTTGAGAGCCCAATGGATAGTCCCAGACGCTTAAGAAATTTTCACTCAAGGGCTAACCAAGGGCTCTAGGGGTTACATACGACGGGTTATTATTCTTGAGGTTTGGGTCATAACGGATCAACTTCACGGGGTGCCTGATATCAAAGAAATGTTTGACTTCTATCAGTTTGGATGGATGGCACAACAAACTGGACACTATCTCCCTGCAATCATTGAGGAATTCTACTCGAGCTATGCTGCCAATTTGTTAAACTCAGTAAATGGTAGAAATTCTAAAATGCTAAAGAAGTCGTTGGCCCTTTGATTGGCCCCACTTGATCATGTTCTTGTACGAGTCGCACATTTAGACATTTTTTAGACTACCATAAATAGATTCCTTTTTGGCCAAGACTTTAGAGCCCCAACAGATGGCTTCTATGCTGCTAGACACCAATAGGTCACTTATAATGAGAAAATGTCAAATCCAATTTCTTGGGCCACTATATTGACATGAATCGTGGAGCGGATTCCCCTGCAGGTGCTAAAGTGACTTAGGTCACGGACCCTAGGATCTCAATTGCCAAGGCTTCTCTTACCTTTGCCACTAAGTTTTGGTAGTCGATGGTGTGCTCCAGACTATAACCCATCGGTAATGACAACATGCTCCAACTATCGTAGGCTTCATTGGTAGCTTTCCTTATTGCTAAATATGGATTGAACATGGGTCAGATCATTTCCATGGAGATACGAAATTGGGAATTGACTTACATAGCTAGAGTGCCCTTCCCATGTCTGATTTGGGCCTTATGCAAACAGGGTCATGTCCCTACCACCCGCTATTTGGACCTGAAGATAGTTCCCAACAATGTGGTGAACGTCACACTAATTAAAGATGTGAAAAACCCACTCCATCAGTTAAGGACGTATAGGCCAGGCAGTCCAACAATGTTTCCCCAGGCTGCCCATAGCAACCCTTGCCTTTTGAGGAGTTCACCACTTCCCCACAGTCAGGCGAGGCTTCTGAGAAGCTAGAGGGCAATGATGCACCACCTCAGATGCAGCAGGGGTATGTTTATGTTCCATATGAGTTTCTTTCTAGGTTGGGTTCGGAGCAGCGATATACCCGGGCCATTGTTGATCGAGTGGTTGAGAGGATGCCTTAGGTGGTCCAGTCCCATGTGCATCAACTAGAAGAGCGACTCTGAGCTGAGCTTAGAGACCAGATTTTCACCCTTCGAAACCAAGTCAATGCTTTGGAGGGGTACTTCAATGACATGTTTGATAATCTACAGGGGGCGGAGGTGACAAATATTATAAAGACAATGACAGACATGAAGATACAAATTTCCCTATTGACTATCCAATACAACTACACTGCGCCGTCCCCGCCTTTCAGAATCTTTGATGAATCTTTTCAATGCTCTGGTAGTGGCACCACCTCTGGGTGAGGCATGGGAATTCCACCTGCCCTAGCTGTCACACCAGTGCCAGATGTATATGAGCCCAGGAGAAAGGACAAGAGGAAGAGGTGTAGCCTGTGAGGTAGCCCTCCATCTGATCCAAAATTAGTAGAGGAGATGAAACTGCAAAAGTCCATGAGGGCCCAGCGCCGAGAAATCACCAAACAAGAGTAAAGAGAGTGGCACGCACTGGAAGCAGCAAAGGTGGGACATTTCGGGAGAACTTTTGGACTTGGTGCAACTTTTAATGTTAGAGACCCTGGTGGAAGGTTCAACCTCGATAGTTCGAGTGACACCTAGGGCATCCTAGTTAAGTTCTACTCCCTGTTGTACTTTATTTCTTTCTATGGTGTAGAGAGGGCACCACACTATCTTTTTAGAGGGTGTGGGGCATCCTGCCACTTGGGAGTTTCTCTTGCTATGTTTTTATCTCCCAAGTGTACTATCTAGTAGAACTGGCATGTTTAGGTTGTGTTGTTTATGTAAATATAAGTGTTTTTAGGAGATTATAGTGACCCGTATTTTTGTGAAAAATGCCCCAATCTAAAAAATTTTCAAAAAGCTTGTATGTGTATGCATCCCATCCTGACTAACCTGTATTATTCTTTGAAGCATTTTATACACTGTATGGTTGGCATCATAATGAATGAAGCAGGAATTTGTTGATTAGTGCATACTAGTGTAGGATATGTGCCATATGTGTGAGAGCTTATTTGTTTAATTTGACCGATGCACTTGTGAGCTAGAACTTTCCTAGTTACTCCCACTAAGACAATTGAATGATTGGATTAGGACGTAATCTTAGGCCTTTTTGTTGTGAAGTCACTTAGCGTAAATGTTTACCAACCAAATTAAATTATTCCCTTTGAACCAAAAGTTGAGCCTGACTAAACCTTTTTCTTTGTAATCACCTAATTCGCCTTCCTTGTCTATTTGCAGATTGTCACTTTGGCCTAGAGCTCTCCAAGGACTTTGTGAACCTCAGCTTAAGCAAAAGCCTAAGTTGAGGGTGCCTTATATTGGCCCTGTTCTTCTGAAAAATATTATGCACCTTGACTCAAGCCAAAAGCCTAAGTGTGGCTACTGTGAGAAATGCAGAAAAGTTAAGGTATGAAAAGAGTCAAGTGAGGAGAGGAGAAAAGAAATGTTTGGGGTGTGACAGTGAATAAAATAAAAGAGCGAAAAAGAGAAAATAAAAAGAATGAATGAAAGTTAAAATTACTCCCAACCGCAAAGAAAGTTGAAAGAGTAGGGGCAATAAGAGTCTGGGGAACCGAAAGTAGAGGGCTAAGACAAGGTAGTGTCTTGGAGGGGCAAGCTAGTCATTTTTATCCTACATATAACTCACCCGAACCCAATCCTACATTAAAAGCCATCAAAGTCCTAATGTGATCCTAAAAAGGTCATCCGATAGTCAAGGTGGTGAAAATAAGGAAAAAATATGGTCTACACTTGTGTGTTAGCTGAAAATCTTCTGTGAGAGTAAATGTCTACATTCCAGTCTCTACTATGCATTCATAAACTATGCATGAGAGTTCTTTGTAGTGAGGGCACTATCGTTGCACTGATTGGCTGTTCATACAACTAGTTCATCTTTGTTCTTGATCTTATTCAGGCCGACTATACATGGTATGATGTTTGCCTTGATCTGTGTAGGTCTTTTTAAGGTGTAAGCCCATTTTAAGTACGTTTTTTGGGAATATGTGTCAGGATTGAGAGGTTACTGCATGATTCCTATAGAGCACTTGTATTTATGTATTGTTGTATTGAGTAGTCATTGCTTGAGGACAAGCAATAATTCTAAGTTGAGGGTGTTGATAATTCGTGAAAATACGACTCTTATAATTCTTTAAACATAAGAGTTTTGCGGGTTCTCAAGCAACTTTGTTGGTTTGATGTTTTGTTTTATGCTAATAGCAAGAAAATGGACAAGGCATGGTGATTTTTGGCGAAATGCAAGAAAATAAAAAAAAAAGGAGCACAAATTCAGACATATGGAGGTCACCACGGTTGTGCAATATCACACAGACCGTGGGAGGTTGCGTGAATTGGACTTGGGTTCATGAGTCAAAAATAGAGTAAAGTGAACTAACACAGGTGCTGTCACGACCTGTGGAGAAGTAAATGATTCGTGAGGCCTACCGTGGTCTCACACTTAGCATGCCAGGCGTAGAATGAAACAAGGGAAACTAAGGCATGTCCCACGATACCTCTCACGGACCGTGGTAGTCCACACGGGTCATGCAAAATGGTCATAGAGTTAACGTGAAATGGGTCAGGTACCATAAAAAATTATAGAAGTTTCACTGAGAGAGAGTGAATGGGACCCTCCACAAACCATGTGACACACCATAAACTATGAATAGGGTCGTGGTAATAAAGGCAACATTGGATAGTGAAGAAATTGCACAAGGCAAGAGCCACAAACCATTTCCACAGACCGTGAATCCTTACCACGGCCAGTGTTGACCAGGCGTGAAGAAGTGCTGAAATCTGAAGACCAAGTACAGGATCACAAACCGTTTCATAGTCTATGCCAGGTCTCACGGGCCGTGTCGATGCTACTAACCCATGCCGACACTTATTTTCTTATTTTAAGTTAGATTAGGTTTTCCCATGTACATATATACTTTTTTATTCCATTTTTAGTTGTCATTGACTGCTGGAGATGAAAAGTGACAAGAGAACAATATTTCATACTTAATTTACATTGAACTCTTGGATTTTGATCTTCTCTTTGAGATTTTAATATATGGATTAATTACTTTGTCAATAGTAAGTTCTTTACAATGATTTTTTAATCTTGTTATGGGTTATTTATATTGAATATGCTAGGCTAAACCCACAACCAAGGTTGTGGGAACCATGACAACTGCATACGATAGACAAATTTGGGAGTAAATCTCAGGATTGGTTATCGTGTATATTGTAGTGTTCTTCACTTCAATTTCTTCCTTAATGAGTCGACATATTGAGGGTATGACTGTATTCATTGTTTGCCCAAGAGGGGTTTAGTGATTAGGAAAAAAACTCTACAACAGTAATTCAAGGTTAAAATCTTAGTCTAAGTACTTGGGACCGGAAGGTGAGAGTATCAAGGGTTAAGAATATACGTTCTGAGACTGAGAGGTGAGGAATGAAATACATCTAAGAAGAACCAGGAGGTGAATTAGATGTTAATTAACTTGCTTAACCTCGTATATATAACCATGAACGGGTTTATTAAACAAATTTGGCTGTCGAGTTGGCCGTCATGGAGAACACAATCCTAACTGCTAATTAATTGTTTGACATCCAGTAGTTATTGAAATCATTTTATCATTCAACTTAACTTAAGTAGTCCTCAACATTAAACCCCCATTTACTTTATTTACTTTTGTTTTGGGAATAGATATTACATCGGAAAATAGGTGCTAATAGATATATTCTCATGCATTCCCTGTGGGATCGACCTCAACTCTTGTAGAGTTCTATATTTTATCAACGACCGCTTTCCTATTCCTTTTGGAGAGTAAATGTAGATGTATCATAGGCAAAATTATAAATTAGTACGTTTGAATGTACTAAGTATGCGGGCATGCAATGCGTATGAACTTATTAAACCGACATTCAATGTTAGATGACAAGGACACATATACAGAAAGAAACATATAACAAGAAGAATAGTATATCAATATGTCATGAAATGCATGATGCATGAATGCCAAAATACATTGTATATAATGGCGATGGGACCTTAATCGACATAAGACCAAGAGAGCTATAACTTGGAACTCTGTCATCTTCCTCGCAATGTATTAAGAGGTGACCTACTTGCCAAAGGTAGATCCATTAACATTCATCATCCACAAAGGGGCATAAACATAACCTATGTTAGGTACACAGTTGAAGAGAAAGGAGTAAAGACCCTTCGGGATAGCCCTCCCTACCTCCATTCTCATTTGGTGTAAAGTCATCATCCCACGGGAATACATATACATATATGTGCTTGTAAATAATGCTTAAGTCTTTCAAATTATTTACATGCATACTTAGGCCTAAATGTCGAATCATATTTCATAATCATGCATACTTGGTTTTAAAAGCCAAACATACTTCATAACCACACATACTTAGGCTAAAATGTCAAATCATACTTCATGTCATACTTTCATGTAGAAGTATAGTTCCTTTAAGCACATAACTTATGAGAAAGGAGTAAGGACCTAGGGATAGCCCTCCCTACCTCCAATCACATTAGGTGCTCATACATCATAGTGGCGTAAATACCCATAATTGCTCAAAGAGCCATATTATTGACATTATGTGATCACATTCTTGTCATACCCATACTTTGCTTAAAAACATAATCATCATCATAATTAGGACTTAGCCCACATCATAAACTTCATGAAAACCATAGTTCATACATGCATATGCTATGAATGATATGAGAATAGCATAGGAAATAGAGATTCAATCTTAAACAAACAATACAATATGAAATTTAAGTAAAATCGATAAGCAAATTCATCTTTAAAATCACAATTTACATTGCTCATGCATAAATAAAGAGGACGTGCATATTCAAATATTATAGAATCAATGAAATTCAACATACTAGGGCTTAAATCGCATTAGAATCAACAATAAAACATAGCTTTTATCTCAATTGAATCAAATGAAAAATAATATAAAAAAACTTATATTTAAAGTAAGCTAAATTTCATGAAAATCTAGTGCAAAAGAGTTGGGGTCATCATGGTTGAAAGGGACAATGAATCAATCCCACTTATCTTAGTTACTTAAGAAGAAATAAGAAGAATTCGATGAAAAAGAGAGTATGCCCTTAATCTTCGACAATCATCCAAGGTTCACTTTATGCAGAGTTCATAAGAGAGCTTGAATAAATTGTACGTGTTGAATGAATCTGAATGAGAGAAAAAGAGTATAGGTTATTTAAATGTCTTAGTATATAATGAAAAGTCAGAAAAGACCCTTATGAGTATCCAAAATTATGAAAATACCATTAATGAAACAGATGATAAAATGTTGCTAGGGGTCCCGTATGGAGGGCATACGGTCCGTTAGAAGGCACACGGACCATGTGACCTTCCGTGGTGCAACACTTAGAAAACTCTTCACCGATGATGTTTCGAGACGGTGATTCCATACTTAGAAAAGTTTCACACCAATGCCCATATGGAGGGTCATATGGGCAGTGAAAGTTCATATGGACCGTATAAGGTTCATGTGCGAAGTGCCTTGGCTAAAATATGGTTTTCAAGGACAAGGCTATATCACTCAAGCAACCACACAACTCATACAAAGCCACACTGACCGTGTGGGGTCTATGTGGTGTGAACCTTTGTCTTGAACTCCAAAATTAAGGCCAATACTATACACACAAGGCCCAAAGCCACCTCAAGGCTCCTCTACACAACCTGTGATGAGTCATGAGCCACATGGAGGTGCCCATAAGGTGTCACCTTGGTAAAGAACTTTCTGAAACCAAATTTCAAGTACCATTAAGGTCATACAAAGTTTGGGTCCTTACAGCTTCTCCCCCTTGGGAACATTCATCCTCGAATATGCTAAAACAAGGATTGAAAGGCTTGACTTGAACATGAAACATCCACACACAAGATACAATGCATATTTCATCACTTGAAAATCATAAAGTCATTAAAACTCATATCAAAACAATTTTAAATCATTCACAACATCTTTAAATCATTTTTGTGCACATAGATGCATGTCATGTCGTGAAACACAAGAGTGAAAGAACTAGGACCACCTAGAATAGGAAAAACCTAATACCTTAGGCTTGAGTAGATTGTAAAATATGGGGATATCATTTCATCATTTCCAAATGTGCCTCCCATGTAGCACTCTCCACATGTTGATTTCTCCAATGTACCTTAACCAAAGCCATATCCTTGTTGTGAAGACTTTTTACTTGCCTATCCAAAACCTCAATTGAGATTTCCTCATAAGATAAGTTCTCCTCAACCTCAACACCCTCCAAAGGCACAATAGTATTAAGATCACCGATCAATTTCTTCCACATAGACACATGGAAAACTGGGTGAATAAAACTCAAATCCGGAGGCAAATCCAACCTATAAGCCACAATCCCATTCCGCTCAACAATCTCATAAGGACCTACATGCCGGGAACTCAACTTTTCCTTCTTACAAAAATGCATTACACCCTTCATGGGTGAGACCTTCACATACACCCAATCTTTAACATGGAACTCAAGATCCCTCTTCCTAACACCCAAATAAGACTTTTGGTGGCTTTGAGCCATTTTCAACCTCTCCCTACTAAATTTCACCTTCTCTATGGCCTCTAACACCAAATCCGGGCTAATCAAAGCGATCTCTACAAACTTAAACTTCCCCACCGGAGATCTACATCTCCTACCATACAAAGACTTAAACGTAGCCTTACCAATACTAGCATGGAAGCTATTGGTTTAAGTAAACACGACGAGAGTTAGATGATCATACCAATTACCCTTGAATTCCAACAAACAAGCCCTCAACATGTCCTCCAATGTTTAGATTGTCCTTTCTGCTTATCCATCGATTTGGGGATGAAAGGCGGTATTAAAATTCACCTTAGTACCAAGTCCTCTTTGAAATGATCTCCAAAAGTTGGAAGTAAATAGAACCTTGCATAATCTTCAGCACTGAAGGTAGCCTTAAGTCATAGGAGATGAGCTGATTTAGCCATCCGATCAACAATAACCCAAATTGAATCAAATTTCTTTCAGGTTCGAGACAACATAACAACAAAATCCATGTTCACATCCTCCCACTTCCAAGAAGGAATCTCAATATCATGATCCAGACAACTGGGCTTTTGATTCTCTACCTTCACTTGTTGACAATTAGGGCATTTGGATACAAAGTTGGCTATATCTCTCTTTCATACGATTCCACCAATACACTTCCCTCAAATCTCAATACATCTTTGTAGATCCTCGGTGAATAAAATAATCAGAGTTATGGGCCTCACCCATGATCACCCTCCTAAGATCATCAACATCCAAAACACATAACCAATCTTGATGCCAAAGCACACTATCTCCCTCATGGGAGAAAACCTCTATCTTTTTTTCGGCAACTAACTTCTTCAACTAAACCAATGACGTGTCTAAATATTCCTTAGCCTTGATATCAACAACCATAGAAGATTTATCCCCATTTTGAACATTAAAACACCCTCATAAGAGTCAGGCAATCTAACATCCAATCTAGCCAAATAGTGAACATCCTTCACTAACTCCTTCTTTCCTTCATCAACATGAGCCACACTTCCCATGGATAGTTTACTGAGAGCATCAACTATAACATTTGCCTTGCCGGGATGATATTGAACACTCATGTCATAGTCCTTAAGGAGTTCCAACCACCTCCTTTGCCTCAAGTTAAGATCCCTTTGGGTGAACACATATTGAAAACTCTTGTAATCGGGGAAAACATCAACATGCACCCCATACAAATAATTTCTCACAATCTTCAAAGAAAAACCACAACCACTAACTCAAGATCACAAGTCAGGTAATTACGCTCATGCACCTTCAAATGATGCTAACCAAAATGGAGATCAACCTTTGAGAAATGGGTGGCTCCTTAAAGTTGATCAAACAAGTTGTCAATCCTAGGAAGCATGTATTTATTCTTGATAGTCACCTTATTCAATTGCTTATAATCAATGCACATCTGAAGAGACACATCTTTCTTTCTTACAAATAATACAAGAGCACCCCATGCAATATACTTAGCCTAATGAAGCCCTTCTCCGACAAGTCTTTCAATTGATCTTTTAACTCTTTCAACTCAGCTGGTCCCATAAGATAAGGAGGAATAACGATAGCTTGAGTATCCAGGAGAAGCTCTATGCCAAAGTCTACTTTCTTTTCGGGAGGAATACCAGGCAAATATTTGGGAAACACATTCAGAAATTTAGTTACCACCGGAACAGATTCAAGAGTAGGTGATTCAAACACCACATCTTTGACCCTTATAGTATGATAGATACACCCCTTAGAAACCATCTTTTGGGCCTTTAGATAAGATATAAACTGTCCTTTAATAGCGGAGTCACTACCCTTCCATTCAAGAATAGGCTCATCCAGAAATTGGAACTTGACCTTCCGGGTTCTACAATCTATAAAGGCATATGAAGCATACAACTAATCCATCTCGAAAATAACATCAAAATTAAACATCTCAAGTACAACAAGATCACACGGAAGGACTTTATGCAAAGAAAAGGCGGGACAACCCTAATAGACTTTTTGGGAAAACAAGATGCACCCACCAAAGTAAAGACCAAAAAGGGCTCCTTCAAGATTTCAGGGCTCAAACAAAATTCAACATCCAAAAGAGTAGTCAAAAAGGAAAAATTTTCACCTGGGTCAAGCATAGAATAAACATCAAAGTCGAAGACTTTTAACATACTAGTCATAACATGTGGAGCTTCCTCTACTTCCTGTCAAGCATGAAAAGCATATAACTTATTGTTTCTGGGGGAACCACCTTGAGGAAATATTGGTTGGACTTGATTACCTTGATCCATTTGACCTTTCTTTGGTGTCTTTGGGAAATCAGCAAGCTTATGGCCCGTTTCACCACACCCAGAGCAAGCACCCCAACCCCATAAGCACTTCTCGGAGTGAATCTTTCCACACTTTTCACATCATGGAGGCAATGGCCCACCTTCAACCTATGCCTTGGGAGAAGGCACCCTAGCATTGGAAAACGATATATAAGAACCCTGGCATTGTTGGAAGCAACCATATCCACTACCATTCCTGGAGTTGGAGAACCCACCATCAAAACAACTCCTCTTAGAATCATGCACCCTCTTTTGCTTGAGCTTTTCTCCTTTATTTTATTCAGAATATTCATGAGCCTGGAGATGTCCTGATCCCGAATAAGCATAGTCGTACGACATTCATTCACAACCAAATTAGAGATCACCGAAATAAACTTGTGCATTATTGCACATGGGTTAACAAAAAGCATAGGAGCACACATAGAGAGCTTTGTGAACTTGAGGGCATAGTCCCAAACACTCGTACCGCCCTGCTTGAGGTTGATAAATTTTGTCATGTTAGCTTCCCTAAGTTCATGAGGGAAGAAACTATCCAGAAATGCAAACTTGAACTCTTCTTAATTGGCCCCATTACTGTAGATCCTCTTCATCAACCATAGAGTGTACCACATTTGAGCCATATCCTTTAACTGATAAGCAGCTAACTCAACCTTCTCATCATAAATTACTCCCATAGCAGTGAACACCTTAGAGAGATCATCAATGAACTCTTGAGCATCCTCATCAGCCTTTAATCCATAGAAGTCCTAAGGATTCATCTGGGTAAAATCTCACCCTAGTAGTCAAAGTGGTATCACGGGAGGAAGATTGGTTTGTCTAACCTGGGTAGTCACCACTTGGGCAATAATAGCAATAGCAGTACAAAATTCACCATTAGTGACTAGCTTTTCCGTAGGCCCTTGAGGATCTTGGTCCTCATTAACCGAGGCCTTTCTTTGTAGGGGAGCTCTTCGTGGAGGTATCTTCTATAATGTAGCAAGGACATCATCAGATTAGGAAAAATTAATACATGGTCCAAAGCATTAAAAAGACATGAAGAAGTGAGATAATTCCTACAACCCCATCATAGCCTCCTACTCATAGGCATGGTGCACTTCACACCATAATAGGACTCTACTCGACGTGACATGTTGGACTCCGAGGATCATTTATAAGCCTAGTGCTCTTTCCAAACACATCATGACCTAGACCAAGAGTCCAGGAGTGACTTGGTGAATAGGAACCCATGAGTCCCCAAATAAGCCTCATAGTATCCATATTTACATCATTAGTTTGGAAGCATATAATGAAATAGTAAACACATAGCTCTAAAGGACAGGAAAGTATGACTCATACTACGGGGATAACATAGGGATAGGGATTTTTATTGATTCACATAACACGTAGCATATAAGAATTAAGGGAAGGGTAAGTATGATTCACTCTATGGGGACAAAATGGGACTTAGGATCTTCAACATTTCCATATCATAGAATATACACCCCATATCATAACTGAATCATAATAGTCATATCCAATAGGTGGCGATAACCATAATCTCTGAATATCAACACATAAGATATAACCATATAAGAGCCTACAAGATGTCCAATAATGTCTCTAGTCATAACATAGGACGGGGGCCAAGACATGTCCTGGGCTCACCCTCAAGGTAAATACATAAATAGAAGCAAAATAAGGTAGATAGATAGTGGATTGTCCTTGGAAGATAGGACTCTCCACAATAACTTTTTCTAATCTAATTAGTCGTCAAACAGTGGATGAATGTAGTCTCCAGTCCCTATATGGTTGGATCATGTAGGCAAAAGTATGCGTTAATACATTTGAATGTACTAAGTATGCGGGTATGCAATACGTATGAACTTATTATACCTGCGTCTAATGTTAGATGACAAGAGCATATATATAGAAAGTAACATATAATAAGAAGAATAGTACATCTATATGCCCTGAAATGCACGATGCATGAATGCAAAAATACTTTGTATATAATGGGGATGGCACCTTAACCAACATAAGACCAAGTGATTTATAACTTGGAACCCTACAATGGATAAAGAGGTGACCTAATTGACAAAGGTAGATCCATTAACATTCATCATCCACAAAGAGGCATAAACATAATCTATGTTAGGCACATAGTTCAACAGAAATGAGTAGGGACCCTTGGGGATAAACCTCCTTGCCTCTAATATCATTTGGTGCTAAGTCATCATCCCACGAGAATACATATACATATACATGCTTGTAAAAGAGGCATAAGTCATTCAAATCACCTACATGCATTCTTAGGCCTGAAGGACAAATCATATTTCATAAGCATACATACTTGGGCTTAAAAGACAAACATATTTCATAATCATGTATACTTGGGCTAAAAATCCATATTATATTGCATGTCATACTTTCATGCATAAGAATGGCTCCTTTAAGCACTTAACTTATGAGAAAGGAGTAAGGACCCTTGGGGATAGCCCTCCTTGACTCCAATCTCACTAGGTGCTCCTTCATTATAGTGGTGTAAACACCAATAATTGCACAAAGAGTCATATCATAGGCATCATGCGATCACATTTTTGTCATACCCATACTTCGCTTAAAAATATAATCATCATAATTGGGACTTAGCCCACATCATAAACTTCATAAAAACGATAGTTCATAAATGCATATACATGAATGATATGAGCATAGCATGGGCAATAGAGATTCAATCTTTACTCAACAATACAATATAAAATTCAAGTAAAATTCTTAAGTAATTTACCTTTAAAATCCAATTTTCATTACACATGCTTAAATCACACTTTAAATGGGACATGTATATTCAAATCTTCATAACATCAATGCAATTCAACATAACAGGGCTTAAAACACTTTAAAATCAATAATAAAACATAGCCCATATCTCCATTGAATCAAATAAACAATTATCTTAAAACCCATATTTAAAGTAAGCTAAATTTCATGAAAATCAAGTGCAAAAGGGACCATGAATCAATCACCATACCTAAGTTAACCAAGAAGAAACAAGAAGAATTTAATGAAGAAGGGGGCCTTTCCTTAATCTTCAAGACAATCCTCCGAGGTTCACTTTATGGAAGTCGTTAAGATAGAGCTTGAATAAATTCTGAGTGTTGAATGAATTTGAATGAGAGAACAAGAGTATAGGTCATTTGAACGTCTTTGGATAACATAGAAAGTCACGAAAGACTCTTAGGAGTATCCAAAAGTAAGAGAACACCATTAATGAAACAGATGATAAAATGTCGCCAGGGGTCCCATATGGAGGGCATATAATCCATTTGAAGGCACATGGACCGTGTGGCTTCCGTGGTGCAACACTTACAAAAATTTTCACTGACAAAGTTTTGAGACAGTGATTCCATACTTAGAAAATTTTCATACCAATGCCCATATGGAGGGCCATACGAATTGTGAAAGGTCATACAGATTGTATGGGGTTCATGTGTGAAGTTCCTTGGCAAATATGGTTTTTAAGGCCAAGGCTACATCACACAACCACCACACGGCCCATAAAGAGCCACACAGACCGTGTGGGGTCTATGTGGTGTGAACCTTAGCCTTGAACTCCAAAGTTAAGGCCAATACTCTACACACAAGGCCAAGGGCGACCTCAAGGCTCCTCCACACGGCCCGTGGAGGTGTCCATAAAGGGTTAACATGGTAAAAAACTTTCCAAAACCAAATTCCAAGAATCATTTAGGCAATACAAAGTCCAAGTCCTTACAGATTTTCACCCATGAACTCTATTTTTTGTGTAGAACTTCATTTAAAAGTTATTTTTTAGATTTGGGAACTTTGGATTTGAGCCCTAAATTTGACCATTTCGCCCCTAATCCTATTTTATGCCAATATGGGTATCAAAATGCTCTTCTTGAAGCACATTATCTATTTTCCATTGTGGTGGATTAATTTGAGGATCTTCTTATGGATTGAGTTGATTGAAAACTTGTCCGAGTGTGGTTTCTGTAGTAAGGTGGGTTTGGCTAACCTTTTAGGACTGGATTTGAGTTATTGGTCATGTTTATGTGGTAATTGTAAGACCTAGAAGGCTTTTGTTTGACTGGATTGATATTTTGAGATAATGATGAGAATATGTTTTTGATTCAAATGGATTATGATGTTAACCTTGATTCTATTGATGAACTGAGATGAAATCTCATGGATTGATGATTTTGTATAAAATATGATAATATGAGACTTATGAGAGCATTTAGATAATTTATGTGGTAATTGATGGTTGTTGAGATACCTTTGAGATGTATATGTATACTTGGGATGAGTAAGGTCTGATATTACTGATACTCTTGTATAAATGGGATGAGTAAGGTATGTATTAATGATGTTTTTATACAATTGGGATGAATAAGGTCCAACATTGTTGACATTCTTGACTACTAGTATAATCATGATGGTATGAAACATGATGATGGTTTGGGCATTAGCTGTGAAATTTCAATATTATTCCTTATGTGCATATGACAATATGAGATCCATGTATCGGTATTCCTGTTTTGATGTCATTCTATATGTTACGTGTATTTATAGATTGTATCATTGATTTACATCTGTTATATGTTGTTGTGACATCCTTTGACTTGGGTATCACGACCCCGGATCAGGGCCTAGATGTGACACGGCGAATGGGAACCTGAGAGTTCCCAAACAAGCCTCAAGTATCTAAATCCACATCATCGGTTTAGGAAGAACATTCCAATAGCAACTCATAGCTCTAAGGGATGGGAGAATAGGACTCACGCCGTGGGGGCAATACGGGGCTTGGGACTTTCCACATTTCCACTGCAAATACGCATATAGCCAAAATACGAAATTTCCATAAATCAACCCAAACGAATACATAAGCCAAATACCACGCATAGCATAAGATTTTTTTAAAAGAGTCTACATATTGTACAACAAATGCCTCTAGTTGAGTTGGAACGGGCGCCAAGACATGTTCCGGGCTCACCCTCAAATAGGAATAAAAATCTGAGATAGCATAGGTAAAGGTAAATGGCTTGTCCTTGGAGGATAGGACACACCACAAGTACTTTTCTGGATCGGACTACGCCTCAATCGGTTGGTAATCTAAATGCTCAGCCTCTACATGGTAAAATTATGTAGGCATAGAGTATGCGTTAGTACGTTTGAATGTACCAAGTATGCGGGCATGCAATGTGTATGACTTATCAAACCTTCATTTCAATATTAGATGACAAGGGTACGTGATACAGAAAGAATCATATGTCCAAGGAAGTAATATACAAGATGCCATGAAATTCATGATGCATGAATGAGATGATGCTCATATATATTGGGGATGGACTATAACCGACAAATCAAACTCATGTGAGCTATTACATGGATTAGTCCTATAAAGACCTCCTATCGTTAGGAGAAGATTGCTTGCCAAAGGTAATCTGCATCACACCTTACGGAACACACCATTTCGGTAAATGGTTACCTTCCTTACGGAACACACCATTTCAAAAGGAATAACCATTCCTTACGACCTGAATATTTCGGTAATGGCTACCATTCCTATGTTGGCACAGAGTTCGAGAAAAGGGAGAGGGCCTTTGGGATTATCCCTAACGCCCCGAATCCATCGGTGCCAAGTCAACAACATCCCACATGAATACTTATACATATACGTGCTTTCAAGAGATACAATATTCATTACAAAACCATTCAATGTACATTTAGGCTCAAATGCCAAATTATAAATCATAATCATGACGCTCATGCAAGGAATAGCTCATGCATATATATAAGTTGGTGCAAGCACCCGAGATACTCTAAGAGTCATAATCATAAGACATGTATGTCATCACATCCTTGTCATAACCAATGCCTTACCAAAACCATATCATAATCGTTTCATAAAATATAATTGGGCTTAACCCATTTCATAATTTCCATATACCAATGCTCATGAATGCAATGCAATGCATGATGTGAGGATAGCATGGGTAACATAGATTCAAGTTAAAATAAACATTATAATATAAAATTAAATAAACCCATAATTAAATCAACATCTAAATAATAATATAAATCACCCATGCATAAATGAACATTAAAAGGGGACATGCATGTTCATAACTTCATATCTCAATGTAAATCATCATAATAGTGATCAAAGTAGATTGAAATCATAGGTAAAGTACAACCCATACACCAATTGGGTTTAAATAAGATCAAATAATGAAAACCCATATTTAAAGTGAACTAAATTTAATGAAATTAATTGAAAAGATTTTTCGGTCTTCTTGGTTGAAAGGGACCAAAAATCAATCTCACATACCTTGATTGAGGAGCTGAATGTGGGGAAAGATCTAACTTGAAATTTGAGCTCTAATTAAACCCTAGCTTTGAATCTTGAGATGGGAAATTAGAGTTTTTGGGAGATGATCTTATGAGGGATAGAGGGTTTAAAGAGAATGAATTAAGAGGAGAGGGATATCCAGCTAAATTAGGTGTTTAGGATAGGTAAAAGGTCATAACACTACAAGAAAATAGGTCTTTAATGAGGGGAAATTCATTCGTTAAAAGTATAAATCCGGTCGTTATTAGTCAATAACGACCAATAAAAATTATGTTGTCATCGATCGTTAGTAGCTCCATCGTTAAAAGTTAATGACCGGATTAAATTCCCTCGTTAAAAGTTAACGATTAGATTAAATTTGATCGTTAAAAAAGCTTTAACGATGATAGAAATTCAGTCATTATATCTTTTTTTCTGCAACAAAATTTTTCCTTCACTAATTGATATTCAAGTTATTAAAAAAAAAAAAAAGGAAAGCCCAATGCACTTCCAAGGAAGGGTCGTTCACAAAGATCTATTGTACAGTAGCCTTACCTTATATTTCTGCTAGATGATGTTACCAAGGTTTGAACCCGTGACCTTCTAGTTACATGTCAACATCTTTACTAGTTACTCCAAGGCTCCCTTCAATTCTAGTTATTAAAACCTTAATTATAACCCCAAATCAAATCAGCAAAAGTGCAAACCGTGTATGGATTTACACACAAACATACAAATACATGCACATGTGAAAACATACAAATTTATCATATTCATATAAATTCATAGTTCACTACAAAGAATGATATTGTGTAAAGTTACAAAAATATAGACATACAAATTTATATAATATTATATTTTTTTAACTCTTAATAAAAGAAACACTAAAATATGTTTAAACAATTTTTGAAATATGATATGCATTCTTCCTGTGCTTCAAAATTTTCATTCATTTATACTTCTTTACACTTTTCTGAGAATGAATTCTTCAAACTACATGACCTGTCAAAAGACAAGTATAAAAACTTCATGCAAAGTTATTAATAATACTCCTAATAACTATTATCTTCCTTTTTCTTTTTCGCAAAATCAAAGACTAACCACAATGAAATATAAAATTTGTTTCTGTTCTCAGAACCAAATAAAAAGAAAGTTGGATTTCCTAGTTCTAGACATAAAATTGTTTGTTTTGTATTTTGCACCTTAGATTATTGACTTGTTGCACATTTTTTCATGGATAAAACCCCCAACTTCTTTTAGTTTCACTTTTTATACTAATGGCATTCACTTAATATAAATAATTCAATATCATTAAACTTATTATGAGATACAAATCAATTATATCATCTTAAATTTTAAATAATAAAAAATCATGATTTCTTAATTAATTAGTTGTTGATTATATTCCATATAAAGCTTTTTAACTTTTTTGTTTATAAAATTTCATGTTATACTTTTCTAACTCAAACGAATGATTTTTCTTTGTATATACCTGTTAGTTTCATAACCAATAATGAAAAACAAATTGGCACCATATATATTTTTTTATTAGAAGAAACATTATTACTGGATATTGATTTTTAAATCTATTGATCGAGGTAATTTGCAAGTGTAGAAACTTTTTTCCTCTTGAGAAAATTACTTACGACCAAATATATATAGCTTTTCTAACTTAAATTAATCTCATAAACTCATAATTATATATTTAATATTATTACTTTTATTTTTAATTTTTTGTTTTGACCTACTTCATCTTGCATCTTTAAAAATGTCAAGTAAAGATGAATAAATTATTTCTCAAAATAAAAACATATATAGAAACTATATCAAGAAAACATCTAAGTTAAAAAATATTATGCCAAAAAGATTGTAACTAAATACTTTTATAATATTTCAAAATTTTATATAATTGACTATAATAAAAATGATGAATAGAGTTATTCGAAAATAATACATTAATATTTTTTTCTTTTTATTAAATTTTCTTTATGAAATAAGCAAAATTATAAATGATGGAGGATTTTATCAAAATGATTAACAAAACGCCACTTGTTATATTTATAACATGATTTAGTCTGATCTCTTTACTCTCATATTTGTTAAAAATATTTTTACACTAACTAATATGTTTTAACGATGGATGTTATGCTTTTTAACAATCAAATTTGTCCCCTCGTTAATGTTAGATTAAAATTTGTTTTTAATGAACGGAAAAAGATTTGGTCACTATAAGTGTATTTATAGCAATCAGAAAAAATTGGTCACTATCAGTATATTTATAACGACAGAAAAATAATTTTGTCGTTGTAAGTATATTTATAACGACCGAAAAAATATTTGGTCAGTATAAGTATATTTATAACGACCGAAAAAAATTTTGGTCACTATAAGTATATTTATAATGACCGGATTCATTTCTTGTCGTTAAGAAATGGTCGTTAAAAGTCTTTTTTTCTTTGTAGTGTAATTCATAATTAAAATAAACCGGAATTACGTATACGCCATTAATGAGCCGGGAAAAGTTTTTGAACCATCAAGTCCATAAAGCCCTCTACACAATCCGTGAGTCATCACATGGAACGTGAACAGTGAATCATCACTTACGCAATTTTCGTGTTGCAAACACTTGGAATTTATCCGAAACTAAGGGGAACCATACTGACCACTACACGGCCCGTGTGATGCTACTCGGGTTGTGTCACACGGGCCGTGAGATAATACATGGAAAATTTTCGCACGAAAAAGTTACGAGACGGTACTTTCATACTTAGAAATAAATTATGTAGTGAGCCACACGGAGGGTCACACGGCCCGTGAAACACCACAAGGATCGTGTGGGTGGTCATGCTCCCTCACTTTGTCTGAAATTCTCCGTCTCATTCTACTATGAAGAAATCTTCACCAAGTGTCCCTCCACGAGAGGCCACACGGTACGTGTGTGACTACCATGGAGCAATGCTTGGTAAATTTTCACTCGGGACGGTACTAAGAGGTCCAGTAAAGTCGCTCAAAAATCTGGGTCCTTACATCATCTCTCCCTTGCTTGTGAGATCCTCTGACCTGCGTGTCACGACTCTGGATCAGGTCCTAGATGTGACACGGCAAATGGGAAACCAAGAGTCCCCAAACAAGCCTCAAGTATATAAATCCACATCATTGGCTCAGGGAGAACATTCCAATAGCAACACATAACTCTAAAGGATGGGAAAATAGGACTCACGCTATGGGGGCAATACGGGGCTTGGGACTTTCCACATTTCCACACCAAATATGCATATAGCCAATTTGGGGAAAGACCTAGCTTGAGTTTGAGCTCCAATTAAACCCTAGCTTTGAATCTTTAGAAGGGAAAGTAGAGAGTATTTGGGAGGTGATCTTATGAGGGGTAGAGGGTTTAAAGAGAATGAATGAAGATAGGACGTATATCAGCTGAATTAGGGGTTTAGGATAGGTAAAAGGTCATAATTCATAAGTAAAATAAACTAGAATTACGTAAATGTCATTAATGAGTCGGGATAAATTTGAACCGTCAGGTCCATACGGCCCCCTATACGGTCCGTGAGTCATCACACGGACCGTGAGCAGTGATCATGAACAGTCACTTAGGAAATTTTTGTGGTGTCAACACTTGGAATTTATCCAAAACTAAGGGGCACCATACGGACGGCTACACGGCATTGTGATGCTACATGGGTCGTGTCAAGGGCCGTGAGACAACACTAGGGAAATTTCCACACGAAAAATTTACGAGACGGTACTTTCATACTTACAAAAATTTTATGTAGCAAGTCACACGAAAGGTTACACGGCCCATGAAACATAACATGGACCGTGTGGGCAGCGTGTGCCCTCACTTGTTCCGAAATCCTCCGTCTCATTCCACTCTGTCAAAATCTTAGTAAAGCGTCCCTCCACGGGAGGCCACACGGTCCGTGTGGCTTCACACAACTCGTGTGGGCCTTCCATGGAGCGATGCCTGGAAAATTATTGCTCTGGATGGTACTAAGAGGTCTGGTAAAGCCACTCGAAAATCTGGGTCCTTACACTAGGTAGGTGGCAAGGGTATTTTGCTCCATATTAGTACCACCCCCTTGACCCGGGAAGGAAGCAAGGTGGGATACATATCTTATATTCTCTTAACTACGGGTAGGTGGCAAGGACATTAAGGACCCGAACTTTGTATGACCTTTAGAGTGCTTGGATTTTGGTTCCTTGAAGTTTTTGACCAAGGTGACACTTTATGGGCAACTCCATGGGCTATGTTACACACCACAAGCCATATGGAAGGGCGTTGAGATGACCCTTGGACTTGTGTATCAAATGTTGGCCATAACTTGGAGTTTAAGATGAAGGCACACACCACATGACCCTACATGCTCCGTGTGGAACTTTATGGAGCATGTGGAGGCTTGTGTGAAGTGGCCTTTGCCTTGAAGGCCATATTTTTGCTAAGGCTTGGACCACATGAACCTATCACAGACAGTTTTACCTTTTCACAGGCTGTGAGGCCCTCCATATGGGTGTTAGACTGCAAATTTTCCAAGTATGGAATCACCATCTCGGAACTTCATCAATGGTGCATTTTCCTAAGTGAGGCATCGGGGGAGGTCACACGGTCTGTGTAACCTCTACACGTATCTTGAGGTTCTCCGTATGGGTGTTGGCATGTAAATTTTCTGAGTATAGAATTGCCATCTTGGACTTTTGAAGTGGAGATTTTCTAAGTGTTGGATCACAGTAGAGGCACACGGTCTGTGTACCTTAGAACGGACCATGGTGCTTCCATACGAGGCCCTTGGCAACATTTTTTTATCTATTTCATTAATGACATTTTCATAATTATGGCTACTCCTAAGGGACTTTTGTGGCTTCCTATGCTATGCTAAGACATTCAAATGACCTATACTCTTCTTCCCTCATTCAAATTCATTATAACATTTAAGAATTATATTCAAGCTCACTCTTAGGAACTCCTCATAAAGACTCTACTGAAGGCTTAGCTTAGGAATTACGCAAAGGGCTCTATTCTTCATCAAATTCTTCTTGTTTCTTCTTGGTGAACTAAGATATGTGGGATTGATTCATGCTTCCTTTAAACCATGAAGACCCAAACTCTTTGTCACTTGATTTATGAAATTTAAGTTTACTTTGATTGTGAGTTTTTGTGACGCCCGGTAAATTTACCAAAATGCCCCTAAGTGAGGGTATACGCGTAACGCATTTTCCGGGGCTCGTATGGCGAATCCGAGACCGGATTCGTGATCAGCATGAAAAATGGAGTGGGAAAATGGTTCGGGTCAAATTTTAGGACGACCCGATCGAAAGATAAATTTTCGATCCAAGTCACAAAACAGTGATTGTCCGCGACAGAGGCGCGACGCGCACCTGCCGCGGAGAGACACTTATATATTTTTCCAGATTTTCGACGGGATGGAGAAAACTCGTTTAAAAATACTTTTCAAAAATTACACAGTTCGCAATAGGTCCGCGTCGCGGACCGTGTATATTCCGGACTGGAAATTTCTAATTTATTTCAAGGGGCATTTCGGTCAATCCCTAACCACTCCTAAACACTAATACACGGCTAGTAAGGTCGTTTCTACACGAAAAGAGTCTAACAAAACCTATTCTAAGTCCTATTCCAAAATCTAACAAGGCTAGGGCTTGAGGAGAGGAGAGAGAGGCTTGAGGTGAGAAATACGAGAAGAGATCCTCGACATCACCAGGTTGGACAGTTGCATCACAGGTATGTAAGGCCAAACTAAAACATGGGATTGTTTTCTCATATGCCCCATAGAGGGCATAGTTGAATTGATGATCGAAGAGTCTACATGCATGATTTCTTTGATGGATTTTCTTGAAAATTATATTTGAAATTACATGTTTTCTGTGTTGATGATCATCATACTATTTGTTCTCTTAAATTGAATACTTTCATGGAATTTGCATAACCCTACATGACTATTTTGAAGAGCATGCATAACGAACTTGAGACTTGAGTCTAGAGCCTTGCATTGGGATTGTTGACTATGATGATGAGTTGATTAAACCTTGATTGTTGTATGAGTCTCTATAAATGAACTCTACCGATGAGTTTATTCACTTGTTTCCTAATGACTGTTATATAATCTTGAGTCATTGAGGAGGTGTTGATGATAAGGTTAAAATCCCTATGAGATGTTGATGATAGGGTGAAAGTCCCTATGAGATAATTGATGAAAGGGGCCAAGGTCCCGGTGAAATATCAGTCGTGGACGGGGAGTGGGTCCCTATGAGACTGGCAGTCGTTGACGGGGAGTGAATACCTATGAGATTGGTTGAGGTTGATTTTATGAGCACTGAGTCGGGAGGAGTATTGAGCACCGAAATGAGCAGGAGTGAGTCCCACTCGAGCTCATTAACTACGTCGCCAAACGTAGGAGAGGCTTAAACCATCACATGCATACATATGGTTTCCCTCGAGGTTTAACAGTCCCTGAAAGCAATAGAGGATCTGTTCAGTTTGATTCCATGTCTGGTATATTGATATGGGATCCAATGTTCCTTACCTGGCAAGTTTGGGACCACTGTGGCAACATCAGGGTGATTGTTGTACATTCACTGGCTCATAAGTGAGTGTTGTCGGTTAAGAGAAACTCCGGGGAAAATTCGTACCTTACTCTGAGTCTAGATGAGATGTGATGAGGGGGGTGAACTCCTCTGAGATGATCCATTTGATGAGTTGAGACTTTTGATGAGTCTGAGATAATGATGTGTCACTTGTCCACTCTATACTCCTTCGTAGATGGGCAAGCTGGCGGTTAATGTTATTATGATGTTTATTTTGACTTGATGTTACTTTCCATATTTTCTACCGGTTTCTGTTTCATTCAGCTATTTTACATACCAGTACATTCCAAGTACTGACGTCCACTCTGGACTGCATCGTTTTATGATGTAGAGGCAGGTACCAGAGATCATCAACAGACGCTCCGTTGAAGATCAGAGATCCGAAGTTGATTTGGTGAGCCTCCCCTACTCCGGAGGAACCATTATTTTATTTCATCATGCTTTAGAGTTAGGATTGGACTATCTTCTTATTTTGCTTTGGGTAGCCATGGGTCTGTCATTGGCACCACATGATTTTATGATAGAGGCTTCATAGACAGGTGTCAAGTATTGATGTTGAGATATTTAGCTAGTTCTTTCTACTAGCCTTCGTTATATTATCTTTATTATATTGAGAACTTTAGACGAATTGTGCCCATTGCTTGCATATAATTTCCGCTGATCAGTAGAAGTATATGATTGAATGATGTGATAAGACTAGGTGGTTCGCTTGGGGGCTAGCAATAGTCTATGAGTGCCGGCCACGCCAAGGGTACCCTCCCGGGGCGTGACAAACTTGGTATTAGAGTACAGAGTTCAAGTGTCCTAGGGAGTCTATGAAGTCGTGTCTAGTGGAGTCTTGTTTATGGGTGTGTTTTTGACCACACTTTATAAGCAGGAGGCTATGGGACATTAGGAATGGTTACACTTCTTTCTTATTCCCATTCGTGCGAAAGAGTGGAACTCTATGAAAACTATCCTCTAATTCGTGCGTTACATGTGCAGAATCGATAACATGCCTCCCAGAAGAGCTGTTAGAGGAAGGGGACGTCCTGCCAGGCAAGCTGTTTACCCACCTGAGCCTCAGGTACCCAAGGGGCCCGTGGATCCAGCTGTCCCTGTTAGGCAACCCCCTTAAGATGAGATCTCGAATGATGAGCTACGCCAAGCCATTCAAACTTTGGCCCAAGCTATCGCAGCACCTGCTGTGAGGCAAGGTGCAGATGGGACAGACTCTCATGGCACCTCTAGAGTCCGAGAATTTCTGAGGATGAACCCGCCTGAGTTCACGGGGTCGGCATCTACTGAAGACCGCGAGAACTATATAGAGGAACTTGAGAAGGTGTTCCAAGTGATGCACGTGGCTGATGCTGATAGGGTTGAATTGGCCGCCTACCAACTCAAAGGGGTGGCAAGGCTGTGGTTCGACCAATGGAAGAAGCGCCGAGGGGACGATGCTTCATATGTGACTTGGGCGGTATTTGAGGAGGCTTTCTTGGGGCGCTTTTTCCCAAGGGAGAAAAGAGAGGCTAAGGTAAGGGAGTTCCTGAATCTGAAGCAGGGCTCCATGACCATGCAGGAGTACGGGTTGAAATTCACACAACTATCCCGCTATGCTCCAGACATGGTTGCTAACATGAGGGGAAGGATGGGAATGTATGTTGATGGGTTGAACAGAGGACCCAAGTGAGATGGAAGAGGAGCTATGCTTGTGAGTGACATGGACATCGGGCGACTGATGACATTCATGCAGCAAGCTGACGAAGAAAGACAATAGGACAGGGAAGAGTTCAAGAGCAAGAGGGCTAAGACATCCAGCCACGAGGGTGGAAGGAGAGGTAATGGGAATCGATTTCCAGCACCATCAACTGCTAGCGCACCTGTGCCTAAAGGTACGTATGATCAGAGGTTCCGAAATACAGGGAACCACGGACCCCAGTCCCAAGCTAGTGTGGCTCAAGGTTCTCAGAATAGGCCACAGTGTCATAACTGTGGAAAGGCGCATTGGGGGAGATGCCGCGATAGGAATGACGCATGCTTCGGGTATGGCCAAGTAGGCCACTAACAAAAGGATTATCTAAGACGGGCTCACCAGGCCCAGTCTGCTGCATCGGCCCCACCAGTTAGAGGGAACCCAAGGGCCACTACGTCAGGTACAGGCGGGGCCACAAACCTCTTATATGCTATGGGGAGTCGCCAAGATCAGGAAAATTCTCCAGACGTCGTGACGGGTATGATCCGAGTCTTTACTTTTGATTGTTATGTTTTGATGGATCCTGGTGCCACATTGTCGTTTGTGACTCCTTATGTGGCCAGTAAATTTGATAAAACCCGCGAGAGTCTTCTTGAAGCCTTTGACGTTTCTACTCCGGTGGGTGAGTCTATTCGAGCTGAAAGAGTCTATAGAGCTTGTGTAGTGTCCATCCATCATAGGGACACCATTATTGATTTGCTCAAGTTAAAGATGGTTGACTTTGATTTGATCCTCGGCATGGATTGGATTCATGCCTGTTATGCCTCTGTGGATTGTAGATCCCGAACGGTTAAGTTCCAATTTCCAAAGGAACCAGTTCTAGAGTGGAAGGGTGACTCAGTGACACCTAGGGGAAGGTTTATCTCATATCATAAAGCCCGGAAATTAATTTCCAAAGGCTGTATTTATCACTTGGTGAGAGTGAAATCTGATGATGTTGAGTCCCCAACTCTTGAGTCAGTTCTGGTTGTCAACGAGTTTCCAGAAGTCTTTCCTGATGATCTGCCCGGAGTCCCTCCCGATAGGGAGATTGACTTTGGGATTGATGTTCTTCCAGATACCCAGCCTATTTCGATCCCACCTTACAGAATGGCCCCCGCTGAGTTAAAAGAATTGAAAGAGCAATTAAAAGATTTGTTGGAAAAGGGCTTCATTAGGCCAAGTGTTTCGTCATGGGGTGCCCCTGTTTTATTCGTGCGGAAGAAAGATGGGTCTCTCAGAATGTGTATTGATTATAGGCAACTGAACAAGGTCACGATAAAGAACAAATATCCCCTCCCAAGGATAGATGATTTGTTTGACCAACTTCTGGGCGCCTCTTGCTTCTCTAAGATAGACCGTAGGTCTGGCTACCATCAGTTGAACGTGAGGGAGTGTGACGTTCCAAAGACCGCCTTCAGGACTAGATATGGCCATTTTGAGTTCTTGGTCATGTCCTTCGGACTAACAAATGCACCTGCCGCCTTTATGGACTTGATGAATAGAGTGTTCAAGCCACATCTTGATTTGTTTGTAATTGTGTTCATCGACGACATCCTGGTGTATTCAAGGAGTGAGGAAGAGCATGCTAACCACCTCAGAGTGGTCCTCCAAACTCTTAAGGACCATGAGTTGTATGCAAAGTTCTACAAATGTGAATTCTGGCGTGAGTCAGCGGCCTTCCTAGGCCACGTTGTTTCTGGTGATGGTATTCAAGTGGATGCCCAAAAGATCGAGGCGGTCAAGAACTGGCCCTGACCGACCACTCCAACTGATATCAGAAGTTTCTTGGGGCTGGCAGGCTACTATTGCAGGTTTGTGGAGGGATTTTCTTCCCTATCCGCGCCACTGACCAAATTGACTCAGAAAAAGATCAAGTTCCAGTGGTCCGAAAAATGTGAAAAGAGTTTCCAAGAATTGAAAACAAGGTTGACCACTGCACCAGTCCTAAGTCTATGCGACGGGACCGAAGACTTTGTAATTTATTGTGATGCCTCGATGGTTGGATTGGGATGTGTACTAATGCAAAGGGGGAAAGTGATAGCTTATGCTTCCAGGAAACTCAAGGTTCACGAGAGGAACTACCCAACCCATGACCTCGAATTGGCAGCAGTAGTGTTTGCACTTAAAATTTGGCGGCACTACTTGTATGGAGTGCATGTGGATGTGTTCACTGACCACAAGAGCTTGCAGTATGTTTTTAGCAAAAAAGAACTCAACTTTCGACAAAGGAGATGGTTAGAATTGCTCAAGGATTATGACATGAGCATACACTACCACCCAGGTAAAGCTAACGTCGTGGCTGATACTCGTAGCAGGTTATCAATGGGTAGCACAGACCATGTGGAGGAAGAAAAGAGGGAGTTAGCCAAGGACGTGCACCGGTTGGCTCAATTAGGAGTCCGACTCGAAGAGAACAACGAAGGAGGAGTTAATGTCCAGGACGGGTCTGCTTCCTCGTTAGTGGTGGAGGTGAAGGAAAAGAAAGACCAAGACCTTGTCCTACTCCAGTTGAAGGAGGATGTCCAAAATCAGAGGGTGATGGTCTTCTCCAAAGGGGGAGATGGAGTGTTAAGATATCAAAGTCGATTGTGTGTCCTAGATGTTGATGGAATACGAGACAGAATCATGGCAGAAGCTCATAACACTAGATATTCCATTCATCCTGACTCCGCCAAAATGTACCATGACTTAAGGGAGGTCTATTGGTGGAATGGAATGAAGAGGGACATCGCAGAGTTCGTCTAGAAATGCCCAAATTGCCAACAAGTGAAGGTTGAGCATCAAAGGCCATGTGGATTGGCTCAGAACTTTGAGATTCCGAAATGGAAATGGGAGATGATTAATATGGACTTTATCACTGGGCTGCCAAGGTCTCGAAAGCAACATGATTCGATATGGGTGATCATGGACAGAATGACTAAGTCAGCTCACTTCCTGGCAGTCAAGATAATGAACACTCGGAAGAGTATGCCAAGTTGTACATCCAGGAGATTGTGAGGTTGCATGGAGTCCCCTTGTCCATCATCTCGGACAGAGGATCTCAATTTACCTCCCAGTTCTGGAGATCATTTCAGAAAAGTTTGGGTACGAAGGTAAACCTGAGTACGGCTTTCCATCCACAGACGGATGGTCAGGCGGAGCGTACAATCCAAACACTAGAGGATATATTAAGAGCTTGTATCCTTGACTTCAAAGGGAATTGGGATGACCATTTGCCACTGGCTGAATTTGCATATAACAATAGTTATCATGCAAGCATTCAAATGGCTCCTTATGAAGCCTTGTACAGAAGGAGGTGTAGATCGCCTATTGGGTGGTTTGAGGTTGGAGAAGCGGAGCTCATTAGACCTGATCTCGTTCACCAGTCGATGGAGAAGGTCAAGGTCATTAGAGAGAGGTTAAAAACTGCCCAAAGTCGCCAAAAATCTTACGCCGACGTGAGAAGGATAGACTTAGAGTTCGAAGTGGACGATTGGGTGTACTTGAAAGTGTCACCTATGAAGGGTGTCCTAAGGTTTGGGAAGAAGGAAAAGTTGAGTCCACGTTATGTTGGACCCTATCAAATCGTAAAAAGAATTGGAAAGGTGGCTTACGAGTTAGAGTTTCCTTCCGAGTTAGATGGGGTGCACCCGGTGTTCCATGTGTCAATGCTAAAGCAATGCTTGGGAAATTCGGCCTTGGTGATCCCGGTTGATAGCATTGCGGTGAAGGATAACCTATCTTACGAAGAGGTTCCGGTTCAAATTCTGGATCGTCAGATTCGTAAATTAAGGAACAAAGAAATAGCCTCAATCAAAATCCTGTGGAGGAATCAATTCGTTGAAGAAGCCACATGGGAAGCTGAGGAGGAGATGAAGGCAAAGTATCCGCACCTGTTCGTGCCAATTGATAGTGAAAGTACTGAAGGTAAAAATCCTTACTCTTCACTAAGCTAAGTGCTGTATTCTTTTATGTGACTTGCTATCATTGAGTCGAGGGTTGATTTATTGAATTGATTGTGGGAATGAGTTTTGAGTCTATTCGTGCTTTAATCCCCATCTCTACTCCTCATTCGAGGACGAATGATCCCAAGGGGGAGATGATGTGACGCCCGGTAAATTTACCAAAATGCCCCTAAGTGAGGGTATCCGCGTAACGCATCTTCCGGGGCTCGTATGGCATATCCGAGACCGAATTCGTGATCAGCATGAAAAATGGAGTGGGAAAATGGTCCGGGTCAAATTTTAGGACGACCCGATCGATAGATAAATTTTCGATCCAAGTCACAAAATAGTGATTGTCCGCGACAGAGGCGCGACGTGCACCTGCCGTGGAGAGAAACTTATATATTTTTCCAGATTTTCGACGGATGGAGAAAACCCGTTTAAAAACACTTTTCAAAAATTACACAGTTCGCGATAGGTCCGCGTCGCGGACCGTGTATATTCCGAACTGGAAATTTCTAATTTATTTCGAGGGGCATTCCGGTCAATCCCTAACCCCTCCTAAAGACTAATACACGGCTAGTAAGGTCATTTCTACATGAAAAGAGTCTAACAAAACCTATTCTAAGTCCTATTCCAAAATCTAACAAGGCTAGGGCTTGAAAAGAGGAGAGAAAGGCTTGGGGTGAGAAATACGAGAAGAGATCCTCGACATCACCCGGTTGGACAGTTGCATCGCAGGTATGTAAGGCTAAACTAAAACATGGGATTGTTCTCTCATGTGCCCCATAGAGGTCATAGTTGAATTGATGATTGAAGAGTCTACATGCATGATTTCTTTGATGGATTTTCTTGAAAATTATATTTGAAATTACATGTTTTCTATGTTGATGATCATCATACTATTTGTTCTCTTAAATTGAATACTTTCATGAAATTTGCATAACCCTACATGACTATTTTGAAGAGCATGCATAACGAACTTGAGACTTGAGTCTAGAGCCTTGCATTGGGATTGTTGACTGTGATGATGAGTTGATGAAACCTTGATTGTTGTATGAGTCTCTATAAATGAACTCTACTGATGAATTTATTCACTTGTTTCCTAATGACTGTTATATAATCTTGAATCATTGAGGAGGTGTTGATGATAGGGTTAAAATCCCTATGAGATGTTGATGATAGGGTGGAAGTCCCTATGAGATAATTGATGAAAGGGGCCAAGGTCCTGGTGAAATATCAGTCGTGGACGGGGAGTGGGTCCCTTTGAGACTGGCAGTCGTTGACGGGGAGAGAATCCCTATGAGACTGGTTGAGGTTGATTTTATGAGCACTGAGTCGGGAGGAGTATTGAGCACCGAAATGAGCAGGAGTGAGTCCCACTCAAACTCATTAACTACGTCGCCAAACGTAGGAGAGGCTTAAACTATCACATGCATACATATAGTTTCCCTCGAGGTCTAACAGTCCCTGAAAGCAATAAAGGATCTGTTCAGTTTGATTCCATGTCTGGTATATTGATATGGGATCCAGTGTTCCTTACCTAGTAAGTTTGGGACCACTCTGGCAACATCAGGGTGATTGTTGTACATTCACTAGCTCATAAGTGAGTGTTGTCGGTTAAGAGAAACTCCTGGAAAAATTCATACCTTACTCTGAGTCTAGATGAGATGTGATGAGAGGGGGTGAACTCCTCTGAGATGATCCATTTGATGAGTTGAGACTTTTGATGAGTCTGAGATAATGATGTGTCACTTGTCCATTCTGTACTCCTTCGTAGATAGGCAAGCTGGTGGTTAATGTGATTATGATGTTTATTTTGACTTGATGTTACTTTCCATATTTTCTACCGGTTTCTGTTTCATTCAGCTATTTTACATACCAGTACATTCCAAGTACTGACGTCCACTCTAGACTGCATCGTTTTATGATGTAGAGGCAGGTACTAGAGATCATCAACAGGCGCTCCATTGAAGATCAGAGATCCGAAGTTGATTTGGTGAGCCTCCCCTACTCCGGAGGAACCATTATTTTATTTCATCATGCTTTAGAGTTAGGATTGGACTATCTTCTTATTTTGCTTTGGGTAGCCATGGGTCTGCCATTGGCACCACATGATTTTGTGATAGAGGCTTCATAGACAAGTGTCGAGTATTGATGTTTAGATTGTGAGCTAGTTCTTTGTACTAGCCTTCGTTATATTATCTTTATTATATTGAGAACTTTAGACGAATTGTGCCCATTGCTTGCATATAATTTCCGTTGATCAGTAGAAGTATATGATTGAATGATGTGATGAGACTAGGTGGTTCGCTTGGGGGCTAGAAATAGTCTCCGAGTGCCGGTCACGCCAAGGGTACCCTCCCGGGGCGTGACAACCAAACAACATGGTACTCAACAAATGGAACTAACCTAGAGTAAAGCAATAAGGAACAAAAGTACTCCTGAATTCCAAACCACAAATCGTCGAACTAAAACCTCGTACTCAGAAAAATCCCAACACAATAATACATATATACAACAACATATGAAAAATTAATATCTCAGAATATACAATCAAATTCCAGAGGCAAGTGGTACAACAGTTTATTAATATCATAAGCATTTACGGTATCCACATAATCAACTCTTCACAATATACAAGGCTCAAGTTATCAAGATATATCACAGTCTTTCAATAGTATAATCTTAACAACACACACGTTCCAAAGCATTCACAGTCTCACAAATAATATATATATAACAATGTCAAAGAAGGAATCATATGAGATGGAGCGAATGCAATGAAATGTAAACAATACGATGTAATGTCAAGTAATCGTGATACATGTATGTCTAACGATACACATCCGCTGATAACCTCAGACCAGAACCCATGGGGGTCACACTTGGACCATGTATCCACCGAAACCATTTTTCTTCGGCATTTACATTCATATCTAGCCAGAACCATTTCCCTTTAGCTTTTCATTTCTTTTCTTTTTTTAGTCAAAACCACTTCTCTTCAGCTTTTTATTTTTTTTCTAATCAGAACCATTTTCCTTCGGCTTTTTATTTCTTTTCTTTTTATTAGCTGGAACCATTTCTCTTCGACTTTTCATTTTCAATGGATCATCGAGCAAACATATAATCAATGCACAATATTATGTTCATGGCAATGAAATGATGCAGGATATCTATATGAATCATGTATTTCAATGAACCAACCCGAGTAAATCACAAGTACACAAGTATTCTCAATATAATCTAGCCTCGTCACTATTTCAATATACATATTAATACCATCAATGCCCTAAATTCATCATCATCTTAATATCATCAGTGCCTCAATATCAAATCAGTCTTTATGTCGAATGTATGTCAATACAAAAGCCATCACAATATAATTATCATATGTCTCATAAGATCACATTATTATCAATCCACAATTCGATTAATCATTTTATGGTCTTTCAATATTTGAGTCATCATTAACACATTACGCAATAAAATATGACAAAATTGTAGACAAAGATATGCACCAATTTGATACATCATGATCAAATTCCCCTTAGTTGATTTATGGTCAAGGACCATATAATTTCCATCTAATAATTTTGATATGCGGTATATAATTAATAAATATACCATGATTCATAAAAGATGGATTCTCCAAGATAGATTAAAATATATGTTAGTTTGTCTAATATAAGCGGTAAATAAATGATAAACTAAGAGTTGAAATACTCTTATTGAATGTCCCAGAAGGACACAATTTATGACATGCATGAAACATGCAATCGATCCAAATTCTTGAAAGCAGTGAATGATTGGTCATAATAAAGAGACAATGTGCTCTTGAAGAGCTTACTACATAACACTTTATGAAACCTCATGAAAGGGGTAGCTACCTGAAAATAATGAAGTGATGAGCTCTCAACAAGTTATGTCACATTGCAAACTGATAAAAAACAATTTTGCCATTGATATCATTGATACAATATAGTGCAATATTATAAAAGATTATGAGGATCTAACTCTCCGGTATATTAAAGCATATTCTAATTATCAAGTGGAATGATGCATCTTGGTAAGCGCAAAGCTTATTTGACTTACAATCTAGACACTAAAAAATGTCCTGCATTTAATATTTATATTTTCACTAAATAAAATTGATATGAAATTATTTAAAGGATTTAAAATGCACGAAGCACATACAAGTTCTTCAAAAACTTGCTTATAATTCTCATATTGATTAAATTACTGAAGAATCTTTCATATTGTTATGCAAGTTGATATCTTGAATTGAAACTTTTGAAGAGTTTTCAAAAGTCAATAGATTATTTGCTTAAAGAAGTTGAAGTGCAGAACTTGCAAAACTCTTTGATCCTAAAGGGAGGATTCATAAAAGGAGATAGAACAAAGCACATTTCACCAAAACTTTCTACATACATGAGCTGCAAAAGAATGGTGATATAAACGTGCAACAGATTTTTTCAAGTGACAATGTGACTGATTTTTTCACCAAATCTCTACCAACTACAACTTTCAAGAATATGGTACATAAGATTGAGATGTGAAGATTCAAGTCTTTGGATTGATATTCTGATGGGGGAGTTAATACGCGATGTACTATGTTTTTCTCACAAGGTTTTGCCTCATTGGATTTTCCTTGTAAGGTTTGTAATGAGGTATCCAATAATGCGTATTATTATATATGTGTACTCTTTTTCCTTCGCTAGAATTTTTCCCATGGGGTTTTATCTTGTAAGGTTTTGACGAATATATGTGTACTCTTTTTCCTTCACTAGAGTTTTTTCTCATGGAATTTTATATAGTAATGTTTCGACGAGGCATATAATCTATCAAATAGACATTCAAGGGAGAGTATTATAAACATATTTGATTTGTAGTGAATGTCTATTATGTAGATTACTTTAAGAGTTAGGAATCCTAGTTGGCGACCAAGTGAGTTTTTTCGCTATAAATATAAAGGTTTCCTTCATTGTGATATACATTTGAGCACCTCACATATTATTCAAGAGGAATAAGAAATATTCTCTCTTCTCCCCTACTTTATTATTTGTATTGTTTTATACTTTCATAACAATATTTTAATTATGTTTTTTAGTATTTTTTTAAAATATTCTTTTGATCCTTTTAATTAATTTAAATGAAAAACTGAAGAAGTATTGGGGCGAGGTAATTAGACAAGATATGGAGAAACTTGATCTCACCGAGGACATGACCTTAGATAGAAAGGAGTGGAGGTCGCGAATTAGAGTAGCAGACTAATAGGTTCGTAAAATTAGGTTGATGTCTCGCCTTGGCATATAGTAGGGTAGTAGGAATTAGTCATGTCTTTCTATCTTGTGGTGTCATTATCCATCTTATATATATTTATTTTATCGCATTTACACATTATCATATGCTTTTCATTATTTGTCATTCTTTCTGTTTCCTTTTCTTTTCTTTTTTCTTTTTCCTTTTTCCATATCTAGTTTATTCTGCTTATGGGTTCTTGTGATGAGGGTTCTCAAGTAACAACCTCTCTACCTTTGTGAGGTAGTAGTAAGGTTTGCGTACATTCTACCTTCCCCAGACTCTACTTGTGGGATTCCACCGGGTATGTTATTGTTGTTGTGTTAAAAGAAAAACTGATATATAAGAGTTATTCATAAACGATAGGATAGTAACAATTACGTATAAATTGGTTACTTTAATAATCATGAGTTTTTATGATATTATGATCAAAAAGCATTTAATTTATAAATTTGTTTAGAAGAGGGAAAGTTTTATGCCTATAAATCTAATACAAAATATTGTAACATTGAAAAAAATCAACAAATATTAATTGAACAAAAATTTAAAAAGAGGTATTAACTGGTTAACCTATGTTTAAGGTAACGTGAATTGTGCAGTTATGTAACTGCTATGTTTTCATAATTAATAGTTTTTTTGTAAACTAATATTTGGCATTATTAAAAGTAATATGTATTTATTGTTTGTCATGCATATTTTTATAATTAGTTTAAAAGTTGTAATGGTAATTAAAGGTATTTCATTGCTGATAGAATTCTAAGAATAACAGATTTATTCATAATATAAGCCAATCACTGACTTTTTAGTTGCAAATAAATGTTATTTTCTTCTTTATACTACAAACTTACGTAAATTTTAAAGAATATATTATCAGCAATTTTGAATATTTTTTGTTAACTAACCATTGAATGTTAATTTATAAAAACTTGTTACTAATGGATGATGTGTCATGTGTATTTTTAAATCATGAAATTTAATTTGATTCGACAAAACATAGAGATAACATAAACAAATATATTAATGTATGTATGAAAAGAAAAACTAAAAGAGATATAACTGCTTGTCCTTCTTTTGAGGGCACGTAATTGGATTAATCAATATCCATGAAAATGTGAAATTATCACAACTCGACTTCTTAGGTCATGATGACGCTTGTTAGGTCCCATATGACACCCCATAACTCTATCCTCAAACGTACCTATGTTTCAAGCCTTATTCTTATATATGAGAAATGTATTAGAGTCATAAGAGACTTCTAGTACGTAGTCGAGTTCAAAACTTTTTTATAAATTGAATTTCTAGTGTTGGATTGTGAAAGGATCAATTTTAAACAATCATAACTCTTAGCGCATAGAGAATTAGATGTCCCATGACCTACCAAATGAAAGACCTTTGAAGTAGCTTTCCCACGCAACTGGTTTCACCTCATTTGGAGTTTGGAGTCAAAAGTTATGATCACTGAAGATTGCCAGAGCAGAGTGATATTATGAAACCTCTTTACCAGCCGGGGAATGAAGTACGACCTATTTGCTAATTCATGGGAAAAAGTACTGAAACTTTAATTTTTGATCCCAGACTTTAAGAATCCATCTACGGGTCGTACAACCTTCTATGGGTTGTAGAATGGGCTCGTAAAGGTGAACCAGAGACCTCGAAATTGGGTCAAAACTTTACAGAAGGGTCCCTACGGGCCGTGGAACTTTCTGTGGGCCGTAAATGGTCCTATAGATGGCTTTCGAAAGCTTTTTAAGAAAGGTTATTTTGTTCTTTTTCCCACCCTTTCAAAGCCTAAAATTGACGTTTTTACACCAAAATAAAGCCCTAAACATGTTAGTTTAACTATTTTACGGTAAAACACTCTTTCAAAACGTTGAAGCAAGGTTTCAAGAGAGAAACGGGCTAGGGTTTGAAGACAAGCTTGAGAATTCTTCCAATCTCTTTCAAGGTTCAAAACTTCCAGGTATGTAAGGCTAACCAAAATGTGAATTTTGTTCTTCCATGTGCCCCATCACCCATATTGATGGTGATGTGAGTAAATTGAAGGTTTCTTGAAGGTTTTTCTTAAAATTTAGAGAACCACGAAACCCCAATTGAACAACCCAAGTATTGTACGATGATATCGACTGATAAAACTCAAAGAATAAGTGTCAACTATGTCTATGGTATCCAAAGACCTAACTGAGCTGAAATAGGCAGAGAATAATGGAACTAACTAATGAAATCTGAGCCAAAACCACATCATTACTGTCCCACAATCAAGGTATAGTGTTGTACATAGGTGTAAGGCCCTAGTGTCTATGCTTGTATGCCAACTAAGCCCCCATAAGCCCAGAAGGTATACTCATGCACAATTAGGGTGTGTGTATAGGTGTAAAGGTACCAGTGCAGGACACAGTATCATATGAGGACTCAAACCCCTAACTATATCTGAGGCCTCGAACCCCTAACTACCACTTAGGGCCTCAAACCCCTAGAATATCAAACGCGGCTTTGAATTCCCTTCCTAACTAGGCCTCCAGCCAGGGAAGCCAACCAAGGCCAAGTGGTCTGGCAATGAATTAGGCCTTATACCCAGGAAATCAACCTGGGCCTCAAACCTAATGAATATCAATTGAGCCTCAAACCCAAGGGAAATCAACTAGGCCTCAAACCCAAGGAACATTAACTTAACCTCAAACTCAAGAAAAATCAACTAGGCCTCAAACCTAAGGAATATCAATTGGGCCTCAAACACTAGAAACATCAACTAGGCCTCAAACTCAAGGAAAATTAACTAGGCCTGAAACCCATAATGTAACCAACGCGGTCCCAGACCCAAAGCATCAATAAGGTCCTAGACCTAAATTAAGAATAGGGTCCCAAACCCAAAGTGTTAATAGGGTCCTGGACCCAAAATAATAAACAGGTATATCACAAGTATCAAGAACAACCAAGTCTAGTAGAGTCATATCTATACCGGAATCAATCTAATGTACGACTGTATCATAAGTATTCCAAACAAATGGCCCATCGGAATCATATCTACACCAGAGTCACTCCACAATACGAAATATAATCAACAAATAGCCTCACAGCCAGCATCCAGTAGCATCATGCTACACATTTATACAGATAGGAGTTAAGTTAGAATACCTACTTATCACAGGGAATTAGACCATGTCCAGCCTTTACCAGGCCTTTTTATAGCTCACTAGTGCTAGAACTCAGCAACTATAGTGATTATAACTAATACAGTCTAGAATGACCACAAGTATCTCAATATAAATGTAGTTATCCCATATGCTAAGTACAATAACTATCCATGAAAAACAAATATTAACAAATCATGAAAACAATATTTAAATGCATAGAAGTTAGTGTAACAAACAATCAGCCTCACAACATATATACATATCTTATTCGGGACTTCCAACCATAGATAGGCTCCCAATATACATGTATTTTAGCTTAGTCTAGAGGTAAGGAAAGCCTAGCCTACCTGAAAGGCGAATCCACGTGCTCCAGATATTCCATGCAAAATTTTCCTCTCCGATGACCTTTAAATATCGATCAACTGTCAAAATATGAGTCACAATATTATTACAACTGATTTGGTTATAATATCTCAAGAAATGGGTGAAATCACATCAATTATGACAAAAATGGGAAAAGAGAGGCCCACGCTCAAAATACTAAACCAAATCCTATAAAATAATCCCTAAGTATCCCCAGGTCTATAGCAAAAAAATGAGCTCAAAACGAGGCTCAAAACAATCCGAAACAGCCCAAAAACAAAATGACATTTCTTATTGTGAGGTTCATCAGACATATAGAAGCTTCCAGGATAAATTTCTTATAAATATAATAAAATTAATAGAATTTGAATATACCATGACGTAGTTCTCGAAGTGTAGTATAATTTAGACCCAAATTTTACTCAATTACGATAAGAAACGGTCGAGATATCGCATTCAAAATATTTCTGAAAAAACCACAACATAACAACAGCTAAAATCTGATTTTTACACAAAATGGAATGCTATCAATTAATTATGACATTACCACAACGCGCGCCTCACAAAAACACACAGTATAGATCCTAATTTCACCAAATCTGACTCAAAATGGATAAAAAATTGCATATTGAATTTTGAAAACACATTTGAAATATAGCTACAAAAATAGTAATTTTTACCTCAAATGGTGTGCCAAAAGTGAATTACAAAACCCTCATGATGTTTGTCTCGAAACAAAATACATGTTAGCCTTTTGAATCACTGAAATCGGATGAAAAACAAAGGAGATATCGCTTGCTAAAGTTATTCGTTGCATCTTTCCCTTTCCAGAAAGGTTCCAAATATATACATGAATTTCCCCCCTTTTTTTCCTTTTTTATGCTGATATCGCTTGCTAAAGTTATTCGTTGCATCTTTCCCTTTCCAGAAAGGTTCCAAATATATACATGAATTTCCCCCATTTGTTTCCTTTTTAAACCACCTACCACATGTCAGCTCGTGGCTGGGCTATGTCATTAATCGCCTTCTAATTTTTAGCAACCACTCAAATTTAATTTCGATGCTTCGACCTCATCTAGAGTAAAAAATACAATCTATATATGAAATTTGATCGGAAATGGCATTCTAGACTCAATGATATAGTCAAAACTCACATCAGAGGTCATCTTATTCAAGCATAGGTCCCATTTCCCAATACCAAAATCTAATGAAGGGATCAAAATACACTCAGAAGCCCTGAGAACCAAACGAAAAGTTCTCCTAGACCAAACTTGATGTTCTGTATCCAACGACATGATAAAATTTCCATTTGAGCATGTTTACTAAGGACATTGACTAAAGTCAACTATCGACCCATTCCGAAGGCTAAATTTATAAAATTCAATAAAATTACATCAAACCTACTCCTAGTCTAATTTGGCCGTTCCAAAGTTGATGGAACCATGTAATGACCTGTTAGGCAATTTTGAGAATTACTCCTTTTGATTTCTTAAAAGATTTATCTCGTAAAATTTTAAATGAGTATTTTGGACTATTCAATAACCACAGTTATTTAGTTTATGGGAAATCTAGATAATTGATTTAATTAATGGACTAAATGTTAATTTAGTTAAAAATCCAAAACCATATGATTAGATAGTTTAGATTAAATTAGTGAATTTTTTAAATTTGATTAATTGGAAAAAGAAAAGACAAGAGGAAAAACAAAGAGAAACTACCTGCAGTCGCGGTACGAAGTAGGAGCATCACATGTAATGGCTCCACTTTCCTTCAAGATCCATTATGTGTCCAAAGACTTTTGTTCTTTTTGGCATCTGTTATTTTGGCACAAATGCCTGTAAATTTTTCTTTGAAAGTGAAGTCCTTCTCTTGATTTTGTAGTCAAGATTGTGGATAAGTAAGGTAAGGAGTAGTGTGCATGTAATGATGAGAAGATTATTAAAAGATTCTTTTTTTTATAAGGAATAAAAAAATATAGGAATGTATATGTTCATTTGGATTTCTTCATGTTAATTAAATTATTTTTAAATGGTAAACATTATGTGCTAGTCTGCAATTGAAAGGGGTAATGATTGGTACTCAATTCCTGTATTTGCCATTGGTTTCGTAACCAGTGGCTTTACATTTAAAAAATTATTATTTTGTAATTCTTTCATAAATTAAATTTTTGCATATTGAGATAGGTGATTAACTATTAGATGTATCATATTATATGAATATCATTAACTATTCGGTGTATTGTATTATGTGAATATCATGAGAATTATGCTATTGGAGAAATTGAAACTTAACCCTAGACTTGAAATTTTGGGAATTGACTATGGAAGTTTTTGGTTTTTGGATCTAGGCTAGACGTATAGTAATATGGATATTATTAGTTTTGAAATTTTATTGTAATAATTTATTTGACTTGATCGTTGTGCTACAGATTCTATTCGGAAGGGAAAGGCTCAAGTGTTTTATTGATCGTAATTCGACTAAGGCAAGTGGACTTTCAAAACTTTTTCATTCTTGTAGGATTCCCAAATTATCCTTTCTTCTATATGTGATTCGTGAAATATTTTTAATATTATAAAAATAAAGTGATTAAACGTAAATGTTAGTTGGTATGGTGTTGTGACACTTGTGTGGTTCTGAGCCTGGACAGTGAGTTGTTGTCACGACCAATACCTAGGGCCTAGAAGTGACAAGACAAATAGGAACCCGAGAGTCCCCAAACAAGCTTCAAAGTATCCAAATCCACATCATCGGTTCAGAAGTGCTTCAAATAGTAAACACATAGTTCTAAGGGATGGGAAAGTAGAACTCACGCTATGGGGGTATTGAAGGGAAAGGGATTTACATGGATTCATATACCATATAGCACATAAGAACAAAGGGGCGAGTAAGTATGACTCACTATATGGGGACAATATGGGGCTTAGGATCTTCCACATTTCCACATCAAACATACATACATATCATAATTCCCATAATCGATCCATGATAGCCATATCCAATTAGATAACCAAAATCATAAGGTTCAAATACAACACATAATATACAGAATCTACGAGAGTCTACATGATGTCCAGCAATGCCTCTAGTCATAAAATGGGACGGGTGCCAAGACATGTCCTGGGCTCACCCTTAATTAAGAAGATATACAAAAAACAACATAGGTAGATAGAAGGTGGTTTGTCCTTGAAAGATAGGACTCGCCACAATATCAACTCTCTGAATTCGAGCTACCCATCAAGCAGTGGATGATCGTAACACACGGTCCCTACATGGTAAAAATCATGTAGGCATAGAGTATGTGTTAGTACGTTTGAAAGTACTAAGTATGCGGGCATGCAATGCATATGACTTATCAAACCTGCATTTCAATGTTAGATGACAAGGGCACATAATATAAAAGAATTATATACCCAAGGAAGAACAGTATACAATATGTCATGAAATTCATGATACATGAATGTAATGATGTTCATATTTAGTGGGGATGTGACCTCAACCGACATGAGTAAGACCAATCAAGCTATTACTTGGAATATCGATAGAATACCCTTACCGGTACAGAGGTGGTCTACTTGTCAAAGGTAAACCATACTTCACCTTACGGGAACATATCCCATTTCGTATGAAGCAACCCCCTTATAGGAATATATTCCCTTTCGGAAAGATTTTTTCATATCATATAATCGTACTTCACCTTACGGGAACATATCCAATTTTGTATGAAGCAACCTTCCTTATGGGAGTATATCCCATTTCGGATAGGATTTCATAACATATGCTTGGCATCTAGTTTGAAGAAAGGGAGATGACCTATGGGGATAGCACTGACACCCACAATCCATCGGTTCTAAGTCAACATCCCACGAGAATACATATAATATCTATATACATACTTTTGAAAAGGCAATAGTCATTTCAAATCTGATCAATGCACATTTAGGCTTAAATGCCAAATCATAGCTTGTAGTTATAATATTCATGCATAGGTTTAACTCAATTACAAATCCGAAATGGTGCAAGCACCCAAAATGCTTAAAAGTCATATTCATAAGACATGTATGTGATCACATTCTTGTCATAACCAATATCTAATCAAAATAATTTCATAAAACATAATTGGGCTTAACCCACTTCATAATTTTCACGAAGACCAATATTTCATGAATGCAAATGCAATGCATGATGTGAGAATAGCATGGGTAACAAAGATTCAAGCTAAAATCAACATTATAATATGAAATTGTAGTAAATCCATAATTAAATCCATATTTAAATTATAATATAAATCAACTATGCATAAATCAAGCTTTAAAGGTGATATGCATGTTCATAACTGAATAGCTTCAATGTAGATCATCATAATAGGACTTAAAATAACTTAAAATCATAAATAAAGTACATCTCATGCATCAATTTAATTCAATAAAAACAAATAATGAAAATCCACATTTAAAATAAGCTTAATTTCATGTAAATCAATTGAAAAGAGTTTGGGTCTTCTTGGTTTAATGGGACAAAGAATCAATCCCGCATACCTTGATTAGGAAAATGAATTTGAGAAAAATTTAGCTTGAATTTGAAACCTGAACTGAATCCTAGCTTGAGTCTTGAGAGAAGGACTTAGAGAGTATTTTGGTAGTTGATTTTTCTGTGGGAGTGTTTTCAATGAGAATAAATTAGAATAGAAGGGTATTAGCTGATTTAGGGGTCTAGGTTAGTCAAAAAAAGTCATGGAACACAATTAAAATAAGTCATAATTACGTAAAAGCCATTAATAAAGCAGATGGGAAACGGACCGTCACGGCTTCACTGGCACCTACATGGTTTGTGAGTCACTTCATGGCCTGTGAAAAGTGCTCGTAAGGTGACACATAAACAAATATCATGAAGCTCAACACTTGGAACTTTTCCGAAGGAAAAGAGTGCATACGGGCGTCTATACAACGTCTGTTACATTACACAGGCTGCGTCATGAGCCGTGTGACGACACTTAAAAATTTTTTGCATGAAAAGGTTATGAGATGGTAATTTCGTACTTAGAGTAATTTCACGTTGCGAGCCGTACGGTGGGCCACATGGCCCATGACACACCACATAGACCGTGTAGGTGGTCGTGTGCCTTCACTTAGTTCAAAATTCTCAGTGGAATTCATGTAATTGAAATTATGGCAAAGTACCTCTCCACTGAAGGCCACACGGTTCGTGTGGGCCTCCCATGGAGCGACACTTGGTTAAATTTTCTCCGAGCCAATATTATGAGATCCGATAAAGTTGTTCGAAAACTCGGGTCCTTAGAGTTGCATTTTTCCTTGATCATTTGAGGTTTTCCCGGAGATTTAGAGAGGTAGTTGTTGTCATCTGGCTGGTTCTCTTATTCCTGTTTTTTCTATACTTTGTTTAACTCAAGAAGAAATGCAGTTCAGACTTGTACCTCTTTTGACTTCTTGTATTGCGTGTCTTGTACACATGACAATCAATCCTTAGGTGGTATTTAAGCTTGTGAAGATTTTTATTTTTAGTTATCTATCTTATCTAGTTACTTTCGCATGTTATTTGTTTTCATTGGGTAAGGATGACTTGTTCTTGTGGCATTTAGCAAGTGCCATCATGTCCATTTTTGGGTCATGATAGTTGGTATCAGAGCATCAGGTTCATAGGTCTCACATGTGTATAAGTGAAGTCTGAATAGATTCTCGAGGATTGATATGGAGACATCTGTACTTATCCTTGAGAGACTATGAAGACTGTTAGGAAACTTCTTTTTCTTTATTCTCTCTCATCGTATGTACTTATCTTCATTAGTACTGAGTTATGCCCATGTTTTTTTGATAGATGGCAAGGACTAGAGCTACTGTTACTAGTGGTAGTTATGAGGTAGCTCTTGAGACAATTGTTGAGGCCCTAGTTAGAGGTAGGGAAAGGGGCTGAGCTAGAGGCCATGCCCGTGGAGTGGCATCAATGAAAGGACGTGGCTGAGGAGTTGTACCAGTTAGAGGGGAGGCTAGAGGGGCTTCTTCATTGTTACAGATAGAGGTCGATGAGGACAAGGTTTTTCCAGAGCCCACAACAACACCCTTTACTTCAGGACACCCTATTAAGGATGATGGGTATGCTTAGAACCTCACTTAGGGGGTGGTGCGAGAGTGATGTGCTGTTAAACTACTGCATTTTTTATGCTTAAAACTTAGAATTTTGTGCATTCTCAATGCGACATTAGTAGGTTTGATTTGTTTTTACGTATGTTTTGCAGGATCTCAGGGTTGACACTATATTTTGGGCAAAGTGTGTAGAAGTTGCTAAAAGTGATATTCCACAAGACCTTTTATGGGCCGTAGAGTATTCTATGAGCGTAAAGGGGGTTTCATGTGCAATTCTAGTAAAGGGTGTATTTTTGAATTTGAATCTACGAACATACTGACGAGCCATAAAAAACTTTACGAGTTGTAGACATGAGGATCAAAAAGTGGGAACTTTCTGAAATTCCATCCCTATGGGCCATAGAATCTTATACAACCCGTAGAGGGGTGTCGTAGAAGACAATTCCAGAATTGAAGCAACAGTTTACGAAATCCCGATCATGAGTCGTAAACTATTATACGTCCTATAGAGTACCTCGTAGAGCCTATCGACCTTGTTGCCCTAATTTATTTTGGTTTTGTATTTTAAACACTATATAGGTTTTTAGGTTATTTTTCATAGAGGATGGAGGATGAAGGAAGAACAGTAGAAAAACTTTAGAGAATTTGAGAAACAATTGTAAAAAAAGACTTTATTTCATCTTCTAATTTCAATCTTGTGCTTCTCATTGAAAAGTTTGGATTTCTTGTGCTCAATTATCTTGTGTAAGTGATTAATTCTCTTGACTCCATTAGACTTAGAGATCCAAAAAAGACTAAGAAGAATGGCCCAACATAATTCAAACAACACGACAAATGCAGCTCTGAACCAGATTGAGAATAAGAATGCAAATAATAATAATCCACCTTCTCTTGAGGATATTTCTCCATAGCTATAGGACTTCAATGCCGAATCTTATCAATGGAATCAATATCGGCTGAACCCTAAGGCTTTGGAAGTTATTAGAGCTATTGTGCTACTACCACTACCGGTTGACACAAAGTTTGTGGTCTCGAATGGGTTGCTTCAGATGCTGTAGAATCGTGGGTTGTTCGTGGGCCTACCATCAAAGGATCTGCATAGTCATCTACACAATGTTGCATTTATTTGCAAGAGTGTGATGGAAACACAAAATCTATCTATGGATCCTGTGGGACTTCATGTCTTTCCATTATCTTTGATAGGCAATGCATCACTATGGCTATCCGAGCTCCCACAAAGTTTAATCATCAGTTGGGCTGAGTTGTAGCAGGCCTTTTTGGAGAGATACTTCCCGAGATAGAAGAATCTCAAGTTGAAAGACCAAATCAACAACTTCGAGCAACTTCTTGGTGACTAAATTAGTACTACATGGGAGTGGTTCACAAAGTGCTTGAGGAGTGTCTCAGACCACAAAATTCTATATAATGCCTTGGTGAAGATCTTCTACCATGCGTTGCATGCAAATAGACAAGCATATGTTGACACCATTTCGGGGGCATATTTGTAGATCAATCATTCATAGAGATTGTTGAGTAGTTAGATATGGCAGGAAAGTTGAATCACATGTGGTGTCCAAGGAATAAGCCTCTCATCGAAAGCTCAAGTGTGGCCGACATAAGCTTGGAACAAGCAAGGATAAATGAGGAGATCATACAAGCGCTTGCTCAGAATAATACCAACATGGAGGTGCTAATAAAGTAGACACAAGAACTAGTTTGTTCTAAAAGCATCCATGAAAGGTACAACGCCTGACTGAGGGGACAGGAAAGATGTGCAGAAGGGGACTATAAAGATGGCTATAGGATTTGTCGTTATGTGACTTCCCACAATTATGATACGGGTACAAGTAATCCCAGGATTGAGGAGATGCTTGGCCAACTATTGAGGAAGGTAGATGCATAGGTTGAGACCGTGAGAGGGATTAAGTCCGACATCTCTAGCATAAATCAGAAAATCAAATCCCATTTTGTAGCTATCAAATGATTGGAACTATAGTTTGGACCAGTATCAACTCAACTCAGTCAATATGAAAAGGCATAATGCCCAGCAACACAGTGCAAAACCTAAAGAATACTGAACAGTGTAAGATGGTTATGACTAGTGGTAATGAGAGCACCACCTATCCTTCCATGATAGTTGATAAGGAAGCACAGACACTTGGCGAGTCTAAGTACCCAACCTGTCTATGTCGTGCCTCGTTAATTAATCAGGCACTACTTAGGAGGCAACCTAAGGTAGAGACGGGCACTTAGGTGCCTATGTATGTCCTTTTTTACCCCAACACATTATTTTGAATTTTTTGCATACATCGAGGACAATGCACCACTTTTTTGATGAAGTGTGGGTATTTATAGGCCTCAGTGATGTCTGAGTAGCCTTGGCCTATAACTACCCCAAATTTTGAATCTTTGGGGTTTTCTTGCATGTGTTCATTTTCCCTATGGATATTTAATTTCTGTTGAACCGACATGTTTAGGTAGTGTTGGTAGCATATAGTAATGACATCTGTGGCATATACATGTTTTTGTGCTTTTTTCTGAAAAATGATATCCACCAAATTAATTTTTGATTAGATAGTCTAGATAGAAACCATACATGTTTAATTGTGTCGACAATGCCTGTTCTGACAAACAAGGATTAAAGTTGAGATGAAAAGGATGATATGAGAGTTTGTGTTGATAGTGTAATCAGTGCCATGTGAGTGTGAGCTTCTTTTACATAATTCATGTATTTTGTATCAATTCTGAACTTGCCTTATTGCTTTGACTTTGACTGTAGGTTAGTTGGTTAGGAAAGGATCTTAAGCCATTGTTTATAACAGTCCACTTAGCCAAAATAACTAACCAAATGTTTGAAATATACCTTGATCCGAATGATTGAGCCTTACATGTACCGTTTCTTCGTAAAAACCTAAGTGACCTAGCCTTATTAGATGTAAAATCCTAAAATTGTCCTTGTTCCTTTCTTGAACATTATGCACCTTGACTAAGGGAAAAAACCTAAGTTGAGGGTGGCTACCAAAAGTGGCCCTGGTTCTGATGTTGGATATTGTGCACCTCAGTTCAGGCCAAAACCCTAAGTTGAGGGTGGCTAATGTAAGGGTAAAACACAAAATGAGGGGGAAAGTTAGTGATACATGGAAAAGGAGAAACAAATTGTGTGTTGGGTGCAAGAAAAATGATTGATGCCTTAGCTATGAATTTAAAAGAAAAATGATGTGAAAATACAAGGCAGAAGGTTGAAAATGATAACAACACCCATAAAAGCTTGAAATGGAAGAAAGGGAGTCTGAGATGAAAAGTATCAGTGTTGGTAGGGAAAATGTGTATAAAAAATAGTGTCAAGGAGGACCTTTAGTCACTATATTACTATGCTGCTTATGTAGATTGAGTCCGTCGCTTGAGAACACGCAACAATTTAAAGTTGAGGGTGTCGATGTGCTGTCAAAATACAACACTTTTGATGCTTAAAACTTAGAATTTTATGTGTTCTCAATGTGAGTTAGTACGTTTGATGTGCTTTTATGTTTGTCTTGCACGACCTTAGGGTTGGCACTATTGTTTTGACAAAGTTAGCGAAAATTGTTGAAAGTGACGTTCCACGAGATCCTTTATGGCCCGTAGAGTATTCTACAAGCTGTAAAGGGGGTTTCATGTGAAATTCAATGAAGGTTGTATTTCTAAAGTTGAGTGCACGAACATGCATATGAGCTATAGAAGACTTTACGAGCCGTAGACTTGGTAATGTGCCCTGAGGATCAGAAAGTGGGGACTCACTGAAATTCCATCAGAAGAAATTCCCTACGGGCCATAGAATCTTATACGAGCCGTAGAGGGGTGTCAAGGAAAATAGTTCCAGAATTGAAGCAACCATTCACAAAATCGCGATTACGAGCCATAAACAGTTATACAACCCGTAGAGTACCTCGTAGAGCCTACCAGTCCAGTTGTTCTAATTCATTTTGGTTTTGTATTTTGAACACTATAAATAGGTTTTTTGGTTATTTTTCATAGACGACAAAGGGAGAACACTAGAAAAACATTAGAGAGTTTGAGAAATAATTGTAAAAAACTTTATTTCATCTTCTAATTTCAATCTTGTGCTTCTCATTATGAGTTTAGATTTCTTGTGCTTAATTCTCTTGTGTAAGTGCTCAATTATGTTACTAAAATTCACAAGTCTTGCATTTACACTGATCATAAGTAGCTAAATCCACAAGTAGGGTTGTGGGAACCATGAAGAATTAACAAGGTAAAACCAAATAATTTGTAATTCTTGACAAGTGTGTATGCATGTATTAATTAGTTCTCTTCATATTAAATGCTTTCTAATGGTGGCCAACATTAGAACCCACCTAGTTTTACAGACTGGATCAAGGTAATAATGATAGGAAAAGAGATTATTTAACAAGAATCAATCGATGTTTCTCATCTAATCAACCGATATGGGCTAAGAGGAGGTTGTACTAGGACAATAGGTAAGGGTTAGTAATATCACACTACGAAGATGGACCAAATCACGTAGTGAAATTTTCCTCTTGGTTGCTCCAAAGTATTTGGCGAACTTAACTTACCGTTCTGCATAATGCACACTGTAAAAGAATTTGATTATCTGGTAATACTGAGTTAAGGAATCATGGGGAACACAGTACCCTAGTTCGTCATCATATTTGTTTAACACTTGTCTTATCTTAGAATTAATTTTGATAGTTATTGTAACCCCCCTTTTGGGCGATAAGTTGGTTAATCAACCCGAATTGCAATTGAATTCTTCTAAATTTGTCATATTTCTTATGGGATTCGACCCTAACCTTGGTTAGATATATCTTGACAACAACTGCTTTAGCCTAAAACAGAAGGTATTTCTCAATGAAAAAGGGAGTCCGAGTATACTCCTTCAGGTACCATTCCTTACCAATCGAGCTACTTTGTTCTTCTAGAAGTGAAAATACCCTATTGACCTTAGAGCGGGACAGGCTCTTGAGATTGTTGAGGATTGGCCTGCCATATTAGAAATAAAGTGAATGGATAAAACGAATATAAGGGATATTGAAATAGACTATCTCAATTCTACGAAAGAGGAATACATTTGGTGAATACGGATGCATGAGGAAAGGAAGTGTGTGTTCAGAGTTGGAGGATTCCAGGCCAGCCCGATGCGTTTTGAGGAACTAGACAGATCAAGTTGATTTCCTCATATACTTTAGCGAGCGGATCCATTGTTTATACGGCAGTGCAATGCAACTGAAAAAGGAAAGCCCCTTTTTATTGGTAAGGTATAGGTTGGTTGGGGAATACTCCAAAACTAGGGTTCGAAAAAGCTTACCTTATATTATAGAAAATTTTTAGAAAGGGGCATCCCTACTATACCCCTAAACTAAAAGCTAGCGCACAATGACTGAAAAGTTGTTGTTGTTTGCTGCTTGCAAGCTCGAAAATCTCTTTTCGCCTCTCCTCCCTGTCTTAAGTTTGATTGATTAGCTTCTTCCTTCGCACAAGTTACGGTCTAACGACCCCCTTGTTATGTTGCATTTTGTGATCTTCCGCTTCAATCAGCTTTTTTCAAATAGTCGGGTCCCTTCGGAATTGGTTTTAGCCGAAGCATTGGACCAATGATCACCCATGACTTCTGTGGCACACTAGTGCCACAAAGGCCTTTGGTGGTCTTGTTGGTGCATACAACGGTGGGGTCTTCGACTGGGGTGAAGTCATAATAAGTTAGCCATAGAGGAACCTGTGGCGCGATTGAATCTTTTGGTTTGCAAGCCCTACTACATCTGCTTTTACAATATTTACTATATTTCATACGTTTTGGATATAGCACATCCCTTTTTCTTACTATATGGAATCCACACTTTGACACCTGAGATTCCGTAACGAGTAGATACTTCCGCAGGAGCATAATCTATAATCTGGTTAAATACATTACAATATGTTTTTCCATACTTTCCGCATTTAGTTCTAGCTATTTCTGCACCTTCTAATCGACCTGAACAACATATACGGATCCCCTCCACCCTTTTTACATTTCTAATGGAATATCCTTCACTATTTTACGAAAAATGGAACGAAATGATCTTGTTTTGTTCCTGAGTTTAAAAGAGATATCTTGATCAATCGAAGAAGCACTTTGATAAACATATTTGATCTTGACCGATTCAATTAAGGTATTAGTGTTTTTTCTATTATATAACAAAGATCGCATTTTTGCACTTCGTTCAAATAATAGTTGTACCCGTACGAAATTCTTCTGTTTCTCAGTATGATCTCTGTCATCATCTCTATTCCCTTTATCAATTCTCCTATCCTATTTAGGTCTATAAATTTCTCTATCAATTCCATTACCATATCCTTACCTATGAGGTTCCAACATTTTCTCCTTAATTGGCCTAGGAATTGTTCTCGGGCATCCTAAAAAAAGGTTATTATACACCCGAACCCCATCCCTTGGATAAAAAAGGTAGCACCGAAGAAAGGAAAGAGCGAGATGGTGGTTTTTGTTGTTCCCACGAAGCGAAGATTATTCGCTTGGCGAATAAAGTGGGTCACCCTCTTTTTTGCTGCGGCCAAACACTTTTTCTCGCTGGTCGAGCTTTCTACAAAAAAAGCGATGCAAGAACGTATTCTTTTATCTAAGCTTCTTTCATATGCATTAGCTCCCCCCATCGTAGATGGTTCAGCCACGCCCGATGCCATGAAATGATTGAGAACTATGACGGGGTCAAAATGCATTTTCTTCTTTGTATTCAATAAGTATTGCATAACCGAATAATTCAAGAAAGGGCGGATTGTGGGGAGGGTCCTTTTAAGTAGCTGACTCGCTTCTATTCTCATAAGAATTGGATATAGATGGAAAATCTATAGATCGTAGTAGTTCGCCAACCTCTCTAACAAACATATGATACGCTGACGAATGTCTCTTTTCTCTTCTCTGAAGTCTACAGCAAACAAATGGGGGAGACAGGATTCGAACCTATGTAGAAAAACTTCAAAATATTTATAGTCTGCTGCTTTTGACCACTCGGCCACTCTCCCCTTCACAGGCCGAGGCCCCCCTCAATAGGTTCTAATTCTAAGAAGGGGGGCGTGGGCGACATCAAATAGGCACACATGGAGTTTCTCAGGTGAGAGTGGGAGAACAGGCTTTAGGGAAACATCACAACCCAGTTCATCATGATCAGGTGGGTTAGCCCCCAATGGCTCCTGCACCAGCTATTAGGGCACAAACCACTCCAAAGGGAGTTCTGGCAATAGATGATCAACTTAGTTACGAGAAATTTCAGAAAATGAAACCACCTCTATTTTAGGGTTGTAGGAGCGAGGACGGTCATGAGTTTCTGACCTTATGCCATGAGATGCTAAAGGAAGTGGGTTCGGCTGATCAGCATGGTTTCCGTTATGTTGCACTCCAACTCCGTGCATCAGCTAGGGAGTGGTGGAGGACTTATGTGAGGTCAAGACCAGTTGGATCCCCTTCGGTGGATTGGAGTGTGTTCTCTATTGCTTTTCATGATCGCTTCATTCTTTGGAGTGTACGAGAGGAGAGCCGATTGAGGTTTGAGGACTTGAGGCAGGGTGATATTCGTTTTTGTTAATTATCCTGACATGGCTTAGCTATGATTCCAGATGAGGTGGAGAAAGTTTACAGGTTTATGAGGGGTTTGAATTTCTCCATTAGATCTTATGTTTTCAAAGCAGCACGTGAGAGGCCTTCCTTTTTTGTCTATTGTGAGCACTACCAAGGAGGCAGAATTGCTAGCTCGAGAGATGTTGGGGGACCCTAAGAGGGCTCATACTATAGGTTAGTTTTTTTGGTGCCTCATAAAGAAGTCGAGGTTCTCATAGGAGTGGTGGCTCTCTCAGGCGTCATGATCCTATACACGCATCTATGCCAGAAGCTAAGGGTGGATAGGTGTCTCGAGGGTCCCGAAGTTCTACCCGTTGTAGCCACAGTAGTTTATTTGGTGGACAACACTCTTCTACATCGAGGTCTTATTTTGGGTGTGGGGATCCAGACTATTTGATTCGACATTATCCCTTTTAGACTTATTTAGGACATCATTGTACTTATTTGGTAGCTCCAACAAGAGATTTGGTTCCACCGACCAAGGGCCAGGGCAGGGGTCAAACTGTAGAGGTGGCAGGACTTTAGATAGTGCTTCTTTGGTTCCATATGGTGGAGATCGAGGTGTTTCGCTGATTGGGGATGGCAGAGGAGCGCAGTCCTACGCTTTTCCTGGGAGATCTGAGGTTGAGGCTTCAGAAGCAGTTATTACAGGTATTATTCCAGTCTATCATTGGCCTGCACCTATGCTATTTGATCTATGATGTACCTATTCTTATGTGTCTACATACTTTTCATTTGGTTCTGATTTATTATGTGATCGAATGACAGTGGTTATGCATATTTCTACACTAGTAGGTGAGCCTTTTGTGTTGGATCAAGTGTATTGAGCCTATCATATTTCACTAGCTAGGTATCATACTTGGGTAGATATAATTATTTTGGAGATGGTAGACTTTGATAGTATCTTGGGGATGGATGGACTTTTTCTTTATCATGTTATTCTTGATTGTTATGCAAAAATTATGACCTTAGCTATAACAACCCTCCAGGTTATTTCTGTGTTTCTGTGATTATTTTATAAGTTTGAGTATCTGCATAGTGGCCTCAGGCTATTTTGACTCTTGTTGGGACTGTTAGTAAGGTTGTTGAATGTACTGTTTGAGAATTCTATAATTTTTTGAGTCAAATGGAAGATTATAACTGTAAAATAAGGTTTCTGAATAAAGTCTTAGTAAACAACCTCAAGGTGGAATTCTAATTTCCCGTCAGCTTGGGAACAACCAAATTAGGCTAGGGGCATGTTCGGTGCAATTATATCGAGTTCTACAAAATTAGCCACCGGAGTTGGTCAAATAGTTGACTTTTGTTAACATCTTTTGTAAATGTACCCAAATGGAAATTTCGACCGCATCGTTGGATCTAAAATGTTGATTTTGATCTAGGATAACCTTTCATTAAATTTTTGGGGCTGTCAAATGTGTTTTGTTCTCTTCGGTAGATTTTGATATTGGGAAGTGGGACTCATATTGAAATAAAATGACCTCCAATAGGAATTTTGACTACACCCTTGAGTTCGAAATGCTGTTTTCGATAAGATTTCACATATGGATTGTATTGTTTTGACTCCGAATAAGGTTGGAGCCTCGAAATTAAGTTAAAGCAATTGTTTAAAATTAAACGGGCAGCATTGACGTGGCCAAATAAGGGGCTGCCAAGTGGAGGCGGTTAAGATGTAATACCATCTAATTCTTTCCACCTAATCTGAATAAATGCACAGAGAAAACTGAGAAAATGACTATAAAAAAATCTCTAGAAGAGAAACCATGAGGGTTATCTACGGCGTGTAGAGTAATTTACGATCTGTAGACGAGGACTCATAGGTCCCCGAGTGACTTGGTGAAATGTTCTGAGTCTGAGACCCATGTACGAGACAACACATGACCCATACATTAATCCAGAGCCCGTAAATTAGATTTTGTGAGTTGGTGATCCAAAAGTCAACTTTTCAATATATTAAGTTACGAGTTATCAGATGGCTCATAGAAGATTTTATGGTTCGTAGAATAGGTTTCGTAGTTCCATGCTGAATTTTGATAATTCAAACTTTTGAACACCTTACCTACGAGAGGCCATATACGGCCCATAAAAAGAACTACGACTCGTAAATGATATCTCGTGGTTCCTGTCAATAGTTTTTAAGAAGGGTAATTTTGTCTATTCTTACTCCCTTTTAATCCAATCCTTGGATGTCTTGCGCTTAGTTAAACTCCTAAAAAAACCCTAAGCGTACTTTCATCTTTCATTCACGCTTTGGAATTCTCGAGAGCACTAGAGAAGGGAGAAAAGCGAGGGTTTCAAGTTCAAACGTGAGGGTCGATTGAGATTTGATTTCTTCTTCTAGTTTTAGGTATGTAAGGTTTCTTAAAGTGTTGGACGACATTCATTCACATGCCCTTTTCTTCTCCTTGAGCCAAAATTGAGAAATAGAATCAAGTCTTGAAAATTTTATAATTTAAATACTGCATTTTTTGGATTTACTTTGAGTTCTCATAATTACAAACTGAATAATTGATGCATTATACTGTTGTTGACATGAGATTGAGATATAACTTTATGCATTGACATCATGAACTCCAAATTGCATGTTTTATGAAATTCTACACATAGACTGAGTTGAGGTTTAAGTTTGATTATCTAAGTTGAGTAAATTAAGCATAACCGAGCATAAGGTGCATATCGTATCATAATTGTATGTCTATTAATGTATTTTTCTTGCATTCCATGACGAGTCTAATTGAGTGAGTACGAATGAATGTTTGAGTTAGAGTTAAGTATGATTGATTTCCTTGATTAACTGAGCTCATAAGAAACTGAGATGAGTTGAGTTGAGATAACCCAATGAGGTTGAGATTTGAGTTGATTTATGATTTTTGAGCATATTTTAGTCTTTGGAGGAGTATCGAGCACCGAGCTAGGATCAAGTAAGCAACTACTCTAACCCACAAAACTATGTTGCCAGCATAGGATAGTCGTACAACAGTTCTAGTGACCCTTGACCCAAAAGATGGATATTTACTATGGATCCATAAGAGAGTTGATCGACCTTTACCTTGGTAAGTTTAGGACAGGCATGGCAACAACGTCGCCTTCGTTGTACATCACCAAACTAAAGGTGGTGGGATTGGTTGACAAATAAGGGAAACTCCTAAGCAAACACTGATTGAGCATAATATTTTTAAACTGAGTTTAAATCTACTAAGTCTGTTCTTCGAAGCATGATTTATTTAAACTTGCATATCTATTGAGTTGAGTCATGAGTTACTTGAGTTGAGGAGAATGGATTGAGCTTTATTTTGCTAGAGCCATTTTACATACCAGTATATTCCATTTACTAACATCCATTTGGACTTGCATCATTTCATAATGCATATACAGGTGATAGAGGACTTCAGTCAGTGCATAGTTGAGGTTCAGTTTAGTGCATTCCGAGAGTTGGTGATCCCTCCCTGCATTCCGGAGGAGCTAATTTATTTTCTGATTTCGATTGAGTATTTTATTTCTTTGACTGGGGTATCTACAGCCTGTCATGGTATTATCTAGATTATTGACTAGAGGTTTCACAGATATTGAGTAGAGGATTTGTTGATTATTGTTTATTTCTACACTTATTCATTGGAGATTATGTTTTAGTATAGTTATATCTATCCATATGATGCCTTATTATTTGAGTATTTCATTCGCTGTTGAATTAATGCGACGATGATACCAGGTGGTTCTCTTGGGGAATCAGTATGGTTCTTCAAGTGTCGGCCATGCCAAGGGTACCCTACCGGGGTGTGACAGAAGAATTAAAAAAATAGAAAACATGAAAAATCTGAAATAAATTTCCAAAAATGAAACGTGAAACCCAGTGTATACATATAACTTTTAAACTCGATTTCTCTTCCATTTTTAGCCAATTTCGGTAATTCAAAAGTCTAACTTGTGTATTTTTCCAAGCAAAACATTGCGGAAGTTTCAGAATTTGCTTTTGGCATGCCGTTTGAGGTAAAAATGGCCCGTTTTGTTGCTGTTACATATTGCGGTTCAAAAATTTCAAAATGTGATTTCTTATTCATTTTGAGTCTGATTTTGGTAAAATTTGGGTCTATTCTATGTTTTTTTGTGAGTCGCACACCATGGCAATGTTGGAATTAATTTGTAGAGCTCTATTTGGCGTGAAAATCCAATTTTAGATGCTATCTTGTTGTATTTGTTTTTCAGAAACTTCGTGTTATGTTATTTTTGCTTTTCTTATTGAAATTAAGTAAAATTTTGTTCTAAACTATACTATAATTCAAGACGTACACCGTGGTATACTCATATTCTTTTAATTTGATGGTATTATTATATAATCTAGGAAGAAAGCTGTTGTATAATATGTATAATTCGATAAGAAATGTCAATTTATTTTTTGGTTGTTTCTTATTATTTTGGGCCTCGTTTTGAGCTCAATTTCTAGCTATAGAGTTGGAATGGTGTAAGGATCATTTTACGGGAGTTAGATTTGTATTTTGGTTGTGGGTCCCATTTTAGTTGCAATTATCGTATTCTTGAGATATTATAGCCAAAATAGTCGTATTGATGTTGTGGTGCGTGTTTTGACAACAAAATGACATTTGGAGGCCATCAAGAAGGGAAACAATCGCGTGAATTTGCCTTCCAGGTAGGCTAGGCTTCTCCTTCCCCTAGATTGAGCTAAACTTGTATTGTATATTTGTATATATTTGGGAATCAAGGAATTACTAGCTATACATGCTAATTGAGGGTGCGATCATCATTTAGACGTGGTAGTAGAATTATCTATTGTAATAATTAGTTTTGGTGAATCTCTTAAAGGTTGAATATAAGTGTCTACCATGTGATTGACATGTGTGCCTATCTATTCACTTGTTGCTAGTATGGATTGTTGGATGCTGGATAGACGTTGTAATTTTGAGGGGTTGGTTTCCTGTTGTACGCCTGATGAGATGTTGCGGTTTTGTATTGTGATTCTGCTGACATACTGTGTTCATGGCTACCTGTGTATTGGATTGTGGTTCTATTGGTGAGGTGTGTGCTGCACCTTTGAAGCTAACTAGATTACTTGTTGATCTGGATACCAGTTGTTATATCAGTTGGGCCGCCTACTGTTGCTCCTAATAGTTGTTATACTTATCAATGGTCCATCCAATGTTGTACTGAATACTTGTGTTACTTCTGGTTATCTGCTTTCTGTTGGGCCTTAGCTTAGGCTTAAGCCAGTGCTGTCCTAGACTTGCGTTATTTAGAGCTTGTAATGTTACATATACATATGGGGTTGATTATTCTTGGGTTAGATGCCCAATTAATTGTTCTTGTGTTTGAGCCCTAACTTATTTTCCTAGGTTTGGCGCATAGTTGATTGTTCTTGGGTTCGAGGCCTAGTTGATTGTTGGACCACTTGGCCCTAGCTGACTGTCCTCGGTCGGAGGACAGGATGGGAAGGGGGTTAGAGGCCCCGAGTGACAATTAAGGGTTCAAGGCCCTAGGTGACAGTTATGGGTTCGAGGCCTAGGGTGACCATTAGGGGTTTGAGGCCCTATGTGATACTGTATCATGCACTGGTTGTGATCTCATACCATCCATTATTGATCCATGTACCTCTCCACCTATTGACACTCGGATTATGCGTAGGTGTACCTTGTGGACTTATGGTTATCCAGTTGGTGTACATGCATAGACACTAGGGCCTTACACGCATGTACAACACTATACGTTGACCATGTGATAGTGTGACATAGTTCTGGTTTGGGTTCTTCAACTAGTACAATTGTGTGTTGCTGTATTTCATTCTGTTGGGGTTCCATGGTTCTACAAACATGATTATCATTTGACTCAGGTTTAGATAGTTAGCACTGCATCATTTTATCGCATTTATTCTTACTATAGTTACTATATTTCACTCAGTCAGTCGATGATGCCGACTGGGTACCTCCCACGGGCACTAACCGCTATTTTCTGCATCTACTCGTGGTGCAGGTCCAAGTAAGAGTCGTGATTGCTAATCTAGGGACATCGTAGTCACTTCAGGAGACTTTTTGGAATCTTCTACAGTCTCCTATTATTTGGCCATCTTTTGTATTTAGATATTGGCTTTGTCCATGTCTAGTTTGGCTTGTATTGTATAATTCTATTCTGGCTATATATATATATATATATATATATATATATATATAGTCTTAGTCTACAGTAGCTCTGTACAGATGACTTCCAGGTCCTAGGATGGGTTGTTGCTGGCTTGGTTTGTATGTTGGTCTGTCATGACCCGGACCTAAGGTCTATGAGTGACATGGTGAATGGGAACCCAAGAGCCCCCAAATAAGCCTCAAAGTATCCATATTCACATCATCGGTTTGAAAGCACATAAGGAAGTAGTAACCACGTAGATTTAAGGGATCGAAAAGTATGACTTAAGCTATGGGGATATCATAGGGATAGGATTTTCATGGATTCACATAGCACATAACACATAAGAAACTAAGGGGCGGGTAAGTATGACTCACTTTATGGGGATGGAATGGGACTTAGGACTTCCCACATTACATCATAAGCAAATCATCAAAGTATCAATATTCAATAGACAACCATAACCATAATCTCCAAATAGCAAAACATAGCACAAATCCATACAAGAGTCTATATGTTGTCCAATAATGCCTCTAAATCATAGAATAGGATAGGGGCGAAGACATGTCCCAGGTTCACCCCCAAAGTAACTAACACAAAGCGAAAGCAACATAATAGGTAGATGGATTATGGCTTGTCCTTGGACGATAAAATTCACCACAACAATGTTCACAACCTGAACTAGCCATCAAAAGGTGGATGAATATAATCTTCGATCCCTACATAGTTAGATTAAGTAGGCAAAAGTATACATCAATACGTTTGAATGTACTAAGTATACGGGCATGCAATGCTTATGAACTTATTAAACCTGCATTCAATGTTAGATGACAAGGGCACAGATATATAAAAAGAAGTATAGAACCAAAGAAGAGTAATATATCAATATGCCATAAAATCCATGATGCATGAAATGCCATAATACTTCAACATAGAGGGGATGAGACCTCAACCGACATATAAGACCAAGCGAGTTATTACTTCACATTCCACTGTCTTCCCCACACTGGATAAAAGGTAGTCTACTTGCCAAAGGTAGACCATACTTCTCCTTATGGGCATCCTATTTCTGAGAAGTAACCTTCCTTATGGGCCTCCTATTTCAGATAGGATTTTCATTCATATCACATCAAAGTTGTAATTGTACCTTATCGCCCCTCCCATTTCAGTAAGGGTTACCATAAATAAATACCTATGGTGGTACATAGTTGTGGGACTTGGGTATTGGACCCTTAGAGATTGCCTTCCTCCTACAAGTCCGCTCAGTGCTAAGTCATCATCCTGCAAGAATACATATACGTATACATGCTTTCAAAAGAGGCATAAGTCATTTTAAATCATTTCAATGCATACTTAGGTTTAAAAGCCAAATATTCTTCATAATCATTCATACTTGGGCTAAAACACCAAATCATACTTAAAATCAAACCTTCATGCATAGGAATAACTCATTTACATATATCAAAGTGGTGTAAACACCCGGAGTTGCTCGAAGAGCCATATCATAGACATTTATGTGATCACATTCTTGTCATAACTATATTCTCATCAAATTAATATTCATAAGCATAATTGGGTCGTAGCCCACTTCATAATCTTTATAAAATCAATGCTTATGTATGCTAGCATGAGTAATAGAGATTAAAACTTAAATCAACAAATAATATGAAATCCAAGCAAATTCACATTTACATCACAATTTAGATTACCCATGCTTAAATAAAGCTATAAAGAGGACACACATATTCAGATCTTCATAGCATCAATGAAATTCTTCATATTAGGGCTCAAATCACTTTCATAAAAACAACTAATCATAGCCCATATCTCAGTTCAATCAAATAATCAATAATCTAAAAGACCCATGTTTTAAGTAAGCTCAATTTTGTAAAATCAAGTGTAAAAGAGTTTGGGGTCTTCATCGTTGAAAGGGACCATGAATTAATCCTACACACCTTAGCTAATAGTAAGAAGAATTTGAGTGAAGAAGAAGATCCTTCTTCAAGCTCCAAGCTAATCTCCAATGGCTCACTTGAGAGGAGTCTTTATATGAGAGAGTTTTAATATTTTAAGTGTAGAATAAAAGTGTATAGGTCTTTCGAGGGGTTTAGGATAGGTTAGAAAGTTATTAATGACCCTTATGAATAGCCAAAATTACAAGAAAGCCATAAATGAAACGAGTGTCAAAAAGTTGCCACGAGTCCCATAATGAAGGCATATGGACCATTATGGCCGTCCATGTGACTTTACTTAGAAAAATTCTTCACTAACTAAGTTCTTAGATGGTAATTCCATACATCAAATATTTTTCACGCCAAAACCTTTATGGGGCATGACACGACCCGTGTAGGTGTCACACGACCCGTGAAAGGGTTCGTGTGTGAAGTGCCTTAGCTAAAATGTGGCTTTTAAGGCCAAGGCTCCTTTCATGAGCCAACACACAACCAGTGAAGTGTCACACGAGCTATATGGTGCTCAGTGATGAATGCCTTGGTCTTGAACTCCAACTTAAGGCTAAGCACTCTACACACAAGGCCAAGGGCCACCTTAAGGCTCCTCCACATGGCCAGTGAAGCATCACACGACCCATGGAGGTGACCATGTGGTGTCACCTTGGTCAAAAACCTTCCAGAACCAAATTTCCATACACAATTAAGGCCTTACAAAGTCTGGGTCCTTACATCATCTCCCCCTTGGGAACATTTGTCCTAGAATATGCTAGAACAAGGCTTGAAAGGCTTGACTTGAACATGAAATATCCAAACACAAAGACACAATGCATATTTCATCATTTGAAAATCACAAAGTCATTAAAACTCATATCAAAAACTTCTTTTGAATCATTTTCATGCACATGTACGCATGTCATATCATGAAACATAAGAGTAAAAGAATTAGGATCATTTGGAATGCGACAAAGCTAATACCTTAGGCTTGAGTAGATCGAAAAAGAAGGGTATATCGCTTCATCATGTCCAACTCCATCTCCCATGTAGCACTCTCCATATGTTGATTTCTCCAAAGCACTTTGACCGAAGCCACCACCTTGTTTTGAAGCCGCTTTACTTGCCTATCCAAGATCTTAACTGGGACTTCCTCATAAGATATGTTTTCCTCAACCTCAACACCTTCCAAAGGCACAATTGAACTTGGTTCACCAAACAATTTCCTCAACATAGACACATGGAAAACCAAGTGGATAGAACTCAAACTTTGAGGCAATACAATCTATAGGCCACATTCTCGATCCGCTCAACAATCTCATAAGGACCTATATATCGAGGACTTAGTTTTCCCTTCTTACCAAAATGCATTACATCCTTCATGGGCGAAACCTTCACATATACCCAATCACTAACAAGAAACACAAGGTCTTTCTTCCTAACATATGCATAAGACTTTTGGCGACTTTGAACCATCTTCAACCTTTCCATAATCAACTTGACTTTCTACATGGCCTCCAACACATAATCCGGGCCAATCAATGGCATCTCGCCTAACTCAAACCATCCCATCGAGGACCTACACCTCCTACTATACAAAGCCTCAAACGGTACCATACCAATGCTAGCATCAAAGCTATTGTTGTAAGCAAACTCGATAAGTGGTAGATGATCATCCTAAGTACCCTTGAATTACAACATATAATCCCTCAATGTGTCTTTCAAAGTTTGAATTGTCCTTTCGGCTTGCCCATCGGGTTAAGGATGAGAAGCAGTACTAAACTTCATCTTAGTGCCAAGTCCTCTTTGAAATGATATCCAAAGGTGAGAAGTGACTTGGGTGCCATGATCCGATACGATAGACCTTGGCACACCATGCAACCTCACCAACTCTTGGATATACAACCTTGAATAATCTTCGGCATTGAAGGCAGTCCTGACTGGTAGAAAATGAGCCGATTTAGTCATTCAATCAACTAACCAAAATTGAATCAAATTGCCTTCGGGTCCAGGGCAAACCAACCACAAAATCCATGTTCACATCTTCTCGCTTCCAAGTAGGAATCTCAATATCTTTAGCCAAACCACTAGGCCTTTGATACTTTACCTTCACTTGTTGACAATTAGGACATTCGGATACAAACTTGGCTAATTCTTTCTTTCACCAATACACCTCCCTCGAATCTCGATATATTTCGGTAGATGCCAGATGAATAGAATGATGAGAGTTATGGGATTCACTCATGATCACCTTCCTAAGACCATCAACATCAGGAACAAACAACCAATCTTGATACCGAAGTACACCATTTCTCTCTTGGGAGAAAATCTCTATTTTATTTCGGCAACCAACTTCTTCAACTAAACCAATGATGTGTCTAAATCTTGTTTAGCCTTGATATCAACAACTACAAAAGATTCAACCCCATTCTGAACATGAATATCATTATCATTAGAGTCATCCAATCTAACATCCAACGTAGCCAAAGGGTGAACATCTTTTACCAACTCCTTCTTTCTTTCATCAATATGAGCCATACTCCCCATAGATAGTATACTAAGAGCATCAATTACCATATTTGTCGAGATAAAATTGAACACTCATGTCATAGTCCTTAAGGAGTTCTAACCATCTTCTTTGCCTCAAGTTAAGATCCCTTTGGTAGAACACATAACAAACTCCTTTGATCGATGAAGACATCAACATGAACCCTATATAGATAATGTCTCTAAATCTTCAAAGCAAACACCACCATCCTCCAGCTCAAGATCATGGGTCGGGTAATTACACTCATGCACCTTTAATTGCCTTTATGCATAAGCTATCACCTTACCATGTTGCATAAGCACACAACCCAACCCAATCAAAGAATCATCACGATACACCACAAACCCATCTAAGCAATCCAGTAGAGTCAAAACATGAGCCGATTTAAGCCAATCCTTCAAAGTTTGAAAGCTCTTTTCACACTTATACGACCATATAAATTTGGCCTTCTTTCGAGTCAACTTGGTCAATAGAGATGCAATGAATGAGAAAGCTTCAACAAACCTCCTGTAATAACCAACCAGCCTAAGAGAACTTCCAATATTCGAAGGAGTCAATGGTCTAGGCAAATTCTTTATGGCCTTGGTCTTCTTTGGGTCAACCTTAATACCACCACCGCATACCACATGACCAAAAAATGGTACTTCACCCAAAAAAACTCACATTTGCTAAATTTAGCATATAATTTCTTCTCCCTTAGAGTTTGAAGAATCAACCTCAAATGATCCATATGCTCTCGCTCACTTCGAAAATAAATAAGGATATCATCAATGAAGACAACCACCAAACTATCAAGAAACGACTTGAACACCCGATTCATAAGATCCATAAACATAGTCGGAGCATTAATCAAACAAAACGGCATTAACACAAATGAAAATTGCCCATATCTAGTTTAGAAAGCTGTTTTGGGAATGTCATACTCCCTAACCTTCAATTGATGACAATTTGAATGGATGTCAATCTTTGAGAAATGGGTGGCCCCATGAAGTTTATCAAACAATTCATTGATCCTTGGCTAAGGGTATTTACTCTTAATGGTTACCTTATTCAATTGCCTAAAATCAATGCACATTCGAAGGGAGTCATCTTTCTTTCTTACAAATAATACCAGAGCACCCATGGCGATATACTTGGTCAAATGAAGTCCTTCTTCAACAACTCCTTCAATTGATCCTGCAACTCTTTTAGTTTAGCCAGTGTCATATGATAAGGAGGAACAAAGATAGGTTGATATTCGGAGGAGATCTATGCCAAAGTCTACTTTCCTCTCGGGAGAAATACCTAGAAAATCTTCAAGAAACACATCCAGAAATTCGTTAACCACCAAAATCGATTCAAGAGTAGGTGACTTGAATTCCATATCATTAACCCTCACAATATGATAGATGCACCCCTTAGAAATTATTTTTTGGGCCTTGAAGTAGGAAATAAACCGACCTTGAATAGCGAAATCACTACCCTTCCATTCAAGAACAGGTTCATTTGGAAATTGGAATTTGACTTTCTGGGTTCTACAATTTATAAAGGCATATGAAGCATGCAAGAAATCCATCTCGAGTCTCTTCTACCTCCTGACGGGCATGCAAAGCATAAAACTTGTTGTTTCTGGGGGAACCACCTTGTAGAGCTCTTTGTTGGCCTTGATCACATTGGGACACTTCACCCTAACCCTTCTTGACAGCTTTAGGACAATTAGCAATCTTGTGGTTCTTAACACCACACCCGAAAAAAGCACCTAAGTTCCTAAAGCACGCACACAAGTGATTCTTCCCACAAGTACTACATAGAAGGGGCATTGGCCAAGCTCCAACCTGTGCCTTGAGAGGAGGGACTCTAGCATAGGCAATCCTTGTATTAGAATCTTTGCCGCGTTGGAAGTGACCATAACCACCACCCTTTGAGTTGGAGAACCCACCATCATAACGGGCCCTCTTAGAATAATTCACCCTTTTCTCTTTGAGCTTCTTCCCTTAAATTTATTCAACATATGTCATGAGCTTGGAGATATTTATATACCAAATAAGCATAGCTGTACGACATTCTTTCACAACCAAATCAGAGCTCCCAAAAATAAACTTGTGCATTCTTGCACGTGGGTTAGCCACTAGCATAGGAGCATACTTTCAGAGCTTTGTAAACTTGAGGGAATAGTACCTCACATTATTTGAGGTTGATAAATTCTATCATTACGGCTTTCCTAAGTTCAAAAGGGAATAAATGATCAAGAAAGGAAAATTTGAACTCTTCCCAATTAACTCCATCACCATAGACCCTCTCCATCAATCATTGAGTGTACCAAACCTGAGCCACATCCTTCAACTGGTAAGAATCTAGCTCAACTTTTGCCTCTTAAGTCATCCCATAGTAGTCCACACCTTAAAGAGTTCATCAATAAAGTCTTGAGTATCCTCATCGGCTTTTGATCCATAAAACACTGGACGATTTATCTAGGTAAAATCTCTCACTCTAGCAGCCGGTGTGAGAGAATGAGGAGGATGATTAGCCTATCTAGCCTAGGTGGCCATTTGGAGAAGCATAGCAATAGTAGTATGGAATTCACCATGAGTGACCGACTCTCCCGTAGCCTCTAGACGAACTTGATCCCCGTTAACCAAGACCTACCTTGGTAGAAGAGCTCTTCGTGGAGGCATCTTCTGTAATGTAGAAAGGATACCATCAGGATTAGGAAGTCTTAATACACAGTCCAAAGGATGACATAAGACTTGAAGAAGTAAGACAATTCCAAGAATGCTATCATAACCTCCCACTTATAGGTATGGTGCACTTCACACCCATGAATAAGACTCTACTCGACGTGGCATGTTGGACTCTGAGGATCATTTATAAAACTAGTTCTTTGATACCAATCTTGTCATGACCTGGACCTAGGGTCTAGGAGTGGCATGGCGAATGAAAGCTCGAGAGTCCCCAAACAAGCCTCAAAGTATCTACATTCACATCATCGGTTAGGAAGAGCATAACGAAGTAGTAAACATGTAGATCCAAGGGACAAGAAAGTATGACTCGCGCTATGGAATATCATAGGGATAGTGATTTTCATGGATTCACATATCACATAACACATAGGAACTAAGGGTTGGGTAAGTATGACTCACTCTATGAGGATGGAACGGGACTTAGGACTTTCTATATTTCCAAATTTCATCATAAGCAAATTGTCAAAGTAATAATATTAAATAGATAGCTATAATCATAATTACTAAATAGCAAACGATAACACAAATTTGTACAAGAGTCTACATGTTGTACGACAATGCCTCTAAGACATGGAATAGGATGGGGGCCAAGACATGTCCCCGGCTCACTCTCAAAGTAAATAAAACTTAAGCGTAAGCAACATAATAAGTAGATGGATGATTGGTAGCGTTCAAACATACTTCTTTTTACAGAATATGGACGACCACTAGCGATATATTTACCCAAGTAAGTGTTGGGGTCAATCCCATAGAGAATAGGTTGAAACAACTCTACTAGTTATTCTACTTCGGTTGTATGTTCTACTTCCAAATAACAAAGAAGTGCAAAAAAGTGAAAATGGGGGTTTTGATTTAAGCTCCTAACTACGACTACGAATGCAAATAAAATAAATTAAAGCTTAGATAGATTTATGATTGACTAGGGTTATAGTTATCAAGACGTATAAGTATTAAGCATTTAATATAGGGTTTATTGTTCATTATATTGCATGCAAAATCTAGCGAGTTGGGTAACCTCTAGTTCACCTCCCGTTCCTTCTTAGAAGTATGTCATTCATCTCTTTCCGATCTCAGAATTTTTTCAATACTAAGCCTCACTTTGGATTTAAGAAAACTATCACCTCTCGGCCTCAAGTTCTTTAGATACAAGCTAATCTCCAAGACTAAGTATACCATCCCCTCCCGAACTCAAGTGACTTAAACTTAGGTCGGTTGCCTCTATCTCTTGTTGTAATCCCTTTTCTTAATCATTGATTTCCTTCTGGACAACTAACGAATATGGGTAAAATCCCAATGCATGCACTAATGAAGAAAGACTTTAAAGCAAAGGAAATAACAATACATGCAATACAAGTCTCAATAAAATCTTACGTTTTACCTATTTCATTAAGACATCATGGTTCCCACAACCCTAGTTGTGGGTCTAGATTATTGAACTTGCAAGGTTTAGAATAAGAATTATTCTGTAATCCATGTTAAAAATACTTAAGAAGAATTTAATTTAAATTGTTGAAGACACACAAATAATCCGGAGACAAATGCTTGATCTAAACATCAAACAATAACCAAGACGAGCAACTAAAGTTGCCAGATATTAGCTATTGTCCAGTCAAGTTTTTGATGAAAAAGTTCTGGAAAATTCATGTAAAAATCATGCAAGAAAAGCCCCAAAACTTGAAGCTTTTTTAGATAAATAAAACCTAGCTCTATTTATAGTATTAAGACAATCCTAAAACGAGCAGGAAATGTAAGCCTAAATTATGTAGGAAAGGAGTCCTAATTGGAGTTGGATTTCCAGTCGCTGAGGGTCTCATGACCAGGACCACGACCTGTGGTGATTTTCATGATCAAAAAAGGCCTGTTGTAGTCCTTCAATTGGTGCAAAGACTGTCCATAATCAACTCCCTTTTCATGATCAACTTCACGACTCGTGAAACTGTCCACGAGTTGCGCAAGGCGGCCTTGGTGCTTGCCTTTGCGTTTGGGACTTTGTTACTATCTTGGTGATTTCCATGAGCACCTTCACTGCTCGTGGAGTGCACCAACAGTCTTGCAAGGGTTCGTGCTAAAGACCTTGACCACGAAATTGTTGCCTTCTCCTGGACGAGACAGGTTCACGACTAGTAAAGAGTACTACGGGTCATGCACCATTACGAGGGGTGTTGCTTTGCTCCTTTTTGTTCTGCTTCGGCACAATTGCTCCTAGAAAGTTTAGCCTCTTCTTCCAATCAACTTCCCACCATCACCAATGGATGTGGGCAGTAGAAACTCCCCAGCACAACATTAACAATGCGTCTTGATCGTCTTTCTGAGATAGCTTGACGCTTGTGCTTTTCACCACTGCCTCGGTAGTTTCCTTGTTTTACAACCTTAAAATTGCTGTTATTAAGGTTTATTATGGCATGTTGGATTAGCTCATGAATGAAATTGTTTCCACTTCTTGTCCTGATCAACATAAAATAGTCTTATTCCATGATGTTAGCCAATTTTATCTCCAAATCAGTCCGGCATCCATAATTCCATGAAGTTCTCCTTTTCCTATAAAACAAATATAAAATGCATATTAAACTAACGAATACACTTAATAACTCACAATAATTCCATTTATTAAGCGTCTTAAAAGTCGTATTCTCAAGACTCATCAACACCCCCAACTTAGAACTATTGCTTGTCCTCAAGCAATTACCAAACACAAAACATCATGATGCACAAATACAAGTGTTTAAGAAGAGGTACAAGCAAACCCTCAATCATAAAACTCTTGCCTAAAAAGTAAACTTGCAATGAGTTCACACCCTAACAGACTCACATAGTTCAAATTAAGCATTACACCATATCTAGTTGTCCCAAATAGGCTCAAGAACAAAGATGAACCTATTAATATAGCAACCCAATAGTACAAAGATATTTCCCTCACTTTAATGAAGTCTTAAACATAGTATGAAAATACAAAACAAAGACTGAATATAAATACTCACGCTCAAAAAATATTTTCAACTAACACACAAGTATTGACCATATGCTTGCCCTTATTTTCACCACCTTGACTCTCAAGTGACTTTTTAAGGATCACTTTAGGACTTTTTAGGCTTGTAATATAGGATCGGGCTAGGGTGAAGTACATTTCGGATCAAAGTGACTAATTTTCCCCTCCAAGACACTACTTTGTCTTAGTTGATTACTTTTGGCTCCCCAAACTTTTATTGGCCCTATTTTCCCCACTTTCTGTAAGGACCCAGAATTTCGTACGGCCTCAATGAAGCATGAAAATCTGGTTTCAAAAAAGTTTTAGACCAAGGTGACACTTCATGGGAACCATCACGGTCCGTGTGAGGTCACATGGCCCGTGTGGAGCCTCCGCGGAGTGGCCCTTGGCCCATGAAGGATGTTTGTCCCTTAAATGTGGTGTTCTAAACTAAGGCACACTATACTTGGACCCCTCACGGTCTGTGTGAAACTTCACGGACTGTGTGGTGGGCTGTGTGGTGGCCTTGGCTTGAAATCCCACAGTTTTCGGACCAAGTATGGTTACACAGCCAAGTTTACAGCCCGTGTGGCTATCCGTAAGGTTTCCGGAGTGAACTTTTTCTAAGTATGGAATCACCGTCTAGTAACTTGATCGTGGAAGTTTTCTAAGGAGAGAGGTACGGGCAGTGTCACGGCCCTTGTGACACTACACGACCAGTGTAACCTCCCGTGAAGGTGACTTTGTGAAAAATTCTAAGTATGGGATCTTCAAGCTCAAGTTAAGTTCACTTTCAAGCCTTCAATTCAAGCTTATTTATGTTGTTTAAGGCCATCATGGGTCTCCAACATCAAATCAAGTTCAAAGGAATTCCACTGGCTAAGTTTTTCACAAGTACTGATAGAAGGGACAACTTTAAATGGGCATATCTCTTAGCATAAAGAGAACTGGGTGGCCCATGATCTATTGAATTGAAGTTCTTCAAATTATCTTTCTAACGCATTTGGTTTCACCTCATTGTGAGTTCGGAGCAAGAAGTTATGCCCTATTTCTTAGATTCTCTCTAGGTTAGACGGGTGGCCTTCACAGACCGTGAAGAGCTTTACGGGCCGTGAAGCCAACCGTGTCAAATTTAGTTTGAAATTTAAAGGAGCGTTTTATTGTGGTATTTTTGATATTTTTACCCATCCTAAGGCTTTTAAGACCCTTTTAAGCCCCCTTTATATTCCTAAACTTATCCTACTCTAATTCTAAACCCTCATTCAAGACAAACACTTAATTTCTAGAATTAGACTCTCAAAATTCTCTCCAAGTCTCATCTTCAAGATTCAAGCTAGGATTCAATTGGGGGTTTCAAATTCAAGCTAAGTTCTTCTCAAATTTATCTTGGTAATCAAGATATGTAGGATTGATTCTTGGTCCCTTTCAACCAAGAAGACCCAAAAATCTTTTCAATTGATTTTATGAAATTTAGTTCACTTTAATATGGGTTTACATTATTTGAGTTTATTAAATCCAATTGATATATGGGATGTACTCTACCTATGATTTTAAATTACTTTGAACACTATTATGATGATTTACATTAAGTTATGAAATTTTGAACATGCATGTCCCCTTTAAAGTTGATTTATGCATGGATGACTTATATTATGATTTAGATCTTGATTTAATTATTGATTTACTCAATTTTATATTATAATGTTGATTTTAACTTTTATCTATGTTACCTATGTTATCCTCATATCATGCATTGCATTGCATTCATGAGCATTGGTATATGGATATTATGAAGTAGGGTAATCCCAATTATGTTTTATGAAACGATTATGATATGATTTTGGTAAGACATTGGTTATATAAGGATGTGATCACATACATGTCTTATGATTATGGCTCTTTCCGCATTCTGGGTGTCTGCACCATTTTGTAAAGGTAGATGAGTTATTCCTTGCATGAGCATTATGATTATGATTTATGGTTTGGCTTTTCAGCCTAAACGTGCATTGAACGGTTTTGAAATGAATATTGTATCTCTTGAAAGCACGTATATGTATAAATATTCATGTGGGATGTTTTAACTTAGCATCGATGGATTAGGGGTGTCAGGGCTATCCCCAAGGGCCCTCTCCCTTTCCTTGAACTATGTGCCAACATAGGAACGTTGACCATTACCGAAAAGACCGAGTCATAAGGAATGGTTATTCATTTATTTTGTTTATGATATAAGTATGGAAAATCCTTCTGAAAAGCATGGTTGTAAGGAAGGTGACAATCCACGAAAAGCATGGTTGTAAGGTGTGATGTAGATTACCTTTGGCAAGTAATCTTCTCCTACCGATGGGAGGTCTTTATTGGACTGACTCATGTAATAGCTCGCATGGGTTTGATTTATCGATTATAGTCTATCCTCACTATATATGAGCATTGTTGCATTTCACGCATCATAAATTTCATGGCATCTTGTATATTTCTTCCTTGGATATATGATTTTTTCTATATTATGTGCCCTTGTCATCTAACATTGAAATGCAAGTTGATAAGTCATATGCATTGCATGCGCGCATACTTAGTATATTCAAACGTACTAACACATACTCTATGCCTACATGATTTTATCATGTATGGACCGTGTGTTACGATCATCCACTGCTTGACAGGTAGTTCGAATTCAGAGAGTTGATATTATGGTGAGTCCTATCTTCCAAGGACAAACCACCTTCCTTCTAGCTATGTTGTTTTCTATTTATCTTATTAATTGAGGGTGAGCCTGGGACATGTCTTGGCCCTCGTCCCATCTTATGACTAGAGATATTATTGGATATCTTGTAGACTCTCATAGATTCTATATGTTATGTGTTGTAGTTGGAGCTTATGACTTTGGTTATCTATTGGATATGGCTATCATAGATTGATTATGGGAATCATGTTATGTATGTATGTTTGATGTGGAAATGTGGAAGATCCTAAGCCCCGTAATGCCCCCATAGAGTGAGTCATACTTACCCACCCCTTACTTCTTATGTGCTATGTGCTATGTGAATCCATGTAAATCCCTTTCCCTTTGATATCCCCATAGTGAGTCCTACTTTCCCATCCCTTAGAACTATGTGCTTACTATTTGAATGCGCTTCCGAATCGATGATGTGGATTTGGATACTTTGAGGCTTGTTTGGGGACTCTTGGGTTCCCATAGTCATGTCACTTCTAGGCCCTAGGTCCGGGTCATGACAAAAGATGGTATCAGAGCTCTAGGTTTATAAATGGTCCTCGGAGTCCAACATGTCGTGTCAAGTAGAGTCTTATTTATAGGTGTGAAGTGTGCCACATCTATGGGTAGGGGGCTACAAGACATTTTAGGAAATGTTTCACTTTTCATGATTCTAATCGTGCCATGGTGCGTATCTTAAGATTTCCTATCTCTATCCCTCCCTATCGAATAAGGAGAGTTACTTTGAGCTCGTAATGCAATCCCAGGAAGGAAGATGTTGTAGCGATTTAATAGATGAGGTCAAAAAGGGAGTTGGTGAAGGATGTGCATTGTTTGACATGCTTGCTCCTTTGGATATTCGATGTTTTCTTGGGTTGGCTTGCTATGATGAAAGGTTTGTTGAAGGTTTCTCATCTATTGTATCCCATTGATCAGGTTAACTTTAAAGAAGGACGGGTTGGTATGGTCGGATGAGTGTGAGGTGAACTCTCAGAATTTGAAAGGTCAACCTATATCGGCTTCTATTTTTACTTTACCGGATGACTTAGATAGGTTGGTAGTGTATTGTGATGCTTCCCGATTTGGGTTGGGTTATGTATTTATGAAACATGTTAGGGTGATAGCTTATACATTAAGGTAATTGGAGGTGCATGAGTGTAGCTACCCGAGTCATAATCTTGAGTTAGCGACGGTAGTGTTTGCCTTGAAGATTGGGAGATACTATTTGTATTGGGTGCATATCGATGTCTTCACTAACCACAAGAGTTTGCAATATGTGTTCACTCAAAGGGATCTTAACTTGGGACTAAGAACAGGGTTGGAACTCCTTAGGGGATATGATATGAGTGTACAATGTAATTTCGGCAAGACAAATATCATCGCCGATGCTCTGAGTAGGCTATCCATGGGAAGTGTGGCTCGTGTTTACAAAAAGGAGAAAGAGTCAACAAAAGATGTTCATTGTTTGGCTAGATTTGTTGTTAGGTTGACAGACTCTAATAATTTTGGTGTTCATGTTCAAAATGGGGCCGAATCTTTTGTGGTTGTTGATGTGAAGGCTAAGCAAGATCTAGATTTGACTGGTTGGATTGAAGAGGTTGGTTGACATAATTATGAGATAGAACCATCCCTGCCCCCTTACGTCAATCCCACGAGCCTCTTATCCACAATGTCCTTCAAGAGACTAGGGCCAAAGTAATGATCTACAGATAGATAGGGGAGGTGAGTTGCGCGATTACAAAGAAAAGGTCTATTTAGGCTCAACTTTTGGTTCAAAGGGAACAATTTCATTTGGTTGGCCAATTTCAGGCCAAGTGACTTCACAACAAAAATGGCCTAAGATCCTATCCTAATCCAATCATTCAATTGTTTTAGTAGGACTAACCAGTCAAGTTGTAGCTTACAAGTGCATCAATCGAATCAAGCCAATAAGCTCACATGCACATGGAAAATATCCCACACTATTTAGTACTAACCAACATGGTCATGCTTCATTCATTAAGATGCCAACTAGACGATGTATACAATGCTTTACAGTGATCACACAAGTTAGCTAGGATGGGATGCATGCACATAAAACATTTCAAAAACAAATTCATTGGGGCATGTTTTTCACAAATATTATGCGCTACTATAGACTCCTATAACCACTTATATTTACACAAATAAAACAACCTAAACATGCCAGTTCTACTAGATAATACACCTTCAAAGAAAAGAAACATGGCCAAAAAAGAATCCAAAGGGTTCAGGATGCCCTACTCCCCACTAAAATTTACGCATTGTCCCCAATGCATGTCAAACCAATGTATAAAACAAGAGAAGTGACCATACCTGTGATGCCCTAGGCATTAGTAATAACGTGCCTGATTACTCAGACTTCATCAGGTATCCACATGTGTTTCCTTCCACTTTTTCCTCCACTATGAACATATTAACTGCACCCCTAGCTTCTTTTCTGATTTTTTACTATGCTTCAGGGGTGGTGGGATAAAAACAAATAGAACAAATGATAGAGATCGTATACCTTATGATTTTAGGCCTTTAAATGAGGAATATGATTTTTCGACTTTGACTAGACAAATTCAAAAATATAAACATATTGTCCCTTCCCATATTCTTCCACATGTTCGGATGGTTTGATTAATATCCATCATCTAAATATAGGGTAGAAAAATGATTGGAATGAGATCCAGTACATCCTAACTCATGAATTCTATTATGATTATTATTCACACCCTCATTTTTACCCGCACTAGAGTTTTTAAAAGTATTATCTATTGTCTCACATAACTCTAGTGTACTCTTCTCAACAGGGACAACATTCATAACAATATGATCAAGTAGATGGCCCTCTAGTTTTAGCTGCTCAAGTTGGCTCACAAGCCTCGTTTCTTTCTCAAACAAGTCACTAACCTGTTGGGCGTTAGAAGCATGAACCTTCATGTTTTACAAAACATCTAAATCATCAATATCTAAGCCAAATATTTCAACCTCATCAATTAGATTTATTCTTTCTTTTAGAAAGTGTATCATCGAAGATTTCAAGTCTCATGAATATCTCTGAATAGAGCTATCAAATCCCTGCAAGAACTAATACAAGTAGAAAGGTTATTGGGCAAAACACACCTATCACCACAGACTCTTTTGAATGTCATCATTTGTTTTGCAGTATTTGTCCCCTGTAGTAATCAAAACAAAAATAAACACAAACACTAAAACTAGAAAATAGAACTACAATCTAAATATAAAACTAGTAGATTATCTCAAATTGTATTCCCCAACAATGTCACCATTTTCAGTAATGTTAAAACATACTCCTTTTTACAAAATATGACGATCGTTAGCAATATATTTACCCATTAAGAGTCGAGTTCGATTTCACAAGGAATATGTTGAAATAACTCTACTAGTTATTCTACTTCAGTCATAGGTTCTATTTCCAGAAAATAAACAAGTGCGGCAAAGTAAAAATGGGGGGTTTTTTATTTAAGCTCCTAACTACAAGTACGAATGCAAATAAAATAAATTAAAGCTTAGATAGATTTGTGAATGATTAGGGTTGTGGTTACCATGACGTATAACCAGTAAGCATTTAACATCGGGTTTATTGTCCGTTATATTGCATGCAAAATCTAGCGAGTTGGGTAACCTCTAGTTCAGCTTCTGGTCCTTCCTATATGAATGTCATTCATCTCCTTCTGAACTCAGAATGTTTTCAATACTAAGCCTCGCTTTGGATTTCAGAAAATTATCACCTCTCGGTCTCAAGATCTTTAGATTATAAGCTAATCCCCAAGCCTAAGTATATCATCCCCTCCCGGGCTCAAGTGACTTAAACTTAGGTCGATTGCCTCTATCTCCCATTGTAATTCCCTTTTCCTATCATTAATTTCCTTCTGGACAACTAACAAATACGGGCAAGTTCTCAATGCGTGCACTCATCAAGAAAGACTTTTAACCAAAGGAAATCACAATACCTGCAATACAAGTCTCAATAAAATCTTACGCTTTTGCCTATTTCATTAAGATGTCATGGTTCCCACAACCCTAGTTGGTGGGTCTAGATTATTGAACTTGCAAGGTTTGAAACAAGAAAAATTATGTAACTCGTGTTAAAATTACCTACAAGGAAGATTAAATCAATTTTTGTATCCACACGAAGAATCCAGAGATATACACTTGATCTAAATGTCAAACAATAACCAAGACGAGCAACTAAAGTTTCTGGAAATCTGCTACTGTCCAGCCACGTTTTTTATGAAAAAGTTCTGGAAAATTGATGTAAATATCATGCAAAAGCAGACCCAAAACATGTGGTACAAGTTGTTTCAAATAAATAAAACCTAGATCTATTTATAGTCTTAAAACAATCATAAAACGAGTAGGAAATGTAAGACTAAATTAAGTAGGAAAGGAGTCCTAATTGGACTTGGATTTCCAGTAGCTGAGGGTCTCACGACCAGGACCACGATCGTGGTGATTTTCATGATCAACAAGGGCCTTTCATGGTCTTTCACTTGGTGCAAATATTGTCCATAACCATCTCCCTTTTCCCTTTTCACGATCAACTTCACGACTCGTGCAAGGCTGCCTTGGTGCTTGACTTTGCGTTTGGGACTTTGTTACTACCTTGGTTTTTCTATGAGCACCTTCATAGCTCTGGAGTGCACCAAGAGTGGTGCAAGGGTTTGTGATAAATCCCTTTACCATGATATTGCTTCCTTCTCCTAGACGAGACAGATTCACAGCCAGTAAAGAGTACTACGGGTCGTGCACCTTCATGAGGGGTGTTTCTTTGCTCCTTTTTGTTCTGCTTCGGCTCAATTGCTCCATGAAAGTTTAGCCACTCCTTATAATCAACTTCCCACCATCATCAATGGACATGGACAGTAGCAACTCCCCAGCACAACATTAACAATGCGTCTTTATCATCTTTCCGGGATAGCTTGACGCTTGTTCTTTTCACCACTGCCTCGGTATTTTCCTTGTTTTTCAGCCTCAAAATTGTTGTTATTATGGCTTATTATGGCATATTGGATTATCTCATGAATGAAATTGTTTCCACTCCTAGTCCAGATCAACACAAAATAGTGTTCTTCCACGAGGTTAGCCAATTTTAGCTCCAAATCAGTCCCGCGTCCATAATTCCATGAAATTCTCCTTTTCCTATAAAACAAATATAAAAAGTATACTAAACTAACAAATACGCTTAAGAACTCACTATAATTTTATGTGTCAAGTGTCGTAAATGTCGTATTTTCATGACTCATCAATGATGGCTTATCCTTGGATGATAGGACTTACCACAACAACCTTCACAACCTAAATTAGCCGTCAAAAGGTGGATGAATATATTCTCCGGTCCCTACATGATTAGATCATGTATGAAAAAGTTCGTGTTAGTACGTTTGAATGTACTAATATACTTATGTACTCATTAAACCTACATACAATATTAGATGACAAGGGATCATATATATAGAAAGAAGTATATAACTAAAGAAGAGTAATATATCAATATCCCAAAAAATCCATGATGCATGAAATGCCATAATACTTCAACATAGAGGGGATGAGACCTAAAACTACATATAAGATCAAGCGAGCTATTACTTGAAATTCTGATGTCTTCCCCACACCAAATAAGAGGTGGTCTACTTGCCAAAGGTAGACCATACTTCTCCTTATGAGCCTCCCATTTTGGAGAAGCAACCTTCCTTACGGGCTTCCTATTTCAGATAGGATTTTCCTTCATATCATATCAAAGTTGTACCCGTACTTTACGGGCCTCCAATTTCGATGAGGGTTACCATAAACAAATACCTATGGTGCACATAGTTATAAGACTTAGGTATTGGACCCTTGGAGATAGCTCCCCTCCCACAAGTCCGCTCCGTGCTAAGTCATCATCCCACCAAAATACATATATGTATACATGCTTTTAAAAGAGGCACGAGTCATTTCAAATCATTTCAATGCATACTTAGGCTTAAAATCCAAACATTCTTCATAATTGTTAATACATGGGCTAGAAAGCCAAATCATACTTCAAATCAAACCTTCATGCATAGGAATAGCTCATTTACATATATCTACGTGGTGTAAACACCCAGAAATGCTCAAAGAGTCATATCATAGATCACATTCTTATCATAACCATATTCTCATCGAAATCATATCCATAGAAATAATTGGGTCATAGCCCACTTCATAATCTTTATAAAATCAATACTCATGTACGCAAATGCCATAAATGATATGAGAATAGCATGAGAAATAGAGATTTAAACTTAAATCAACAATATAATATGAAATTCAAGTAAATCCATAAGTCAATTCACATTTTAATCATAATTTAGATTACTCATGCTTAAATCAAGCTTTAAAGGGGACATGCATATTTAAATCTTCATAACAACAATGCAATTATTCATATTAGGACTCAAATCATTTTCAAAACAATAATTAAATACAGCTCATATCTCAATTGAATCAAATAAACAATAATCTAAAAGACCCATGTTTAAATAAAGCTCAATTTCATAAAATCAATTGTAAAAGAGTCGGGGTCTTCATGGTTTAAAGGGACCATGAATCAATCCCACATAGCTTAGCTAATAAGAAGAATAAGAAGAATTTGAGTGAAGAAGAAGACCATTCCTCAAGCTCCAAGCTAATCTCCAATGTCTCATTTGAGAGGAGTCTTTAGATGAGAGAGTTTTAATATTCTAAGTGTATGAATTGAATTTGAGTGAGAATAGAAGAGTATAGGTCTTTTGAGAGGTTTAGGATAGGTTAGAAAGTCATGAATGACCCTTAGGAATATCCAAAAATACAGGAAAGCCATTCTTGAAACGAGTTTCAAAACGTTGCCAGAGGTCCCATAATGAAGGCACACCGACTATGGAGGTATCACAGAGATCATATGTCCATCTGTGTGACCTTACTTAGAAAAATCCTTCACTAACTAAGTTTTGAGATGGTGATTCCGCACTTAGAAATTTTTTCACGCGAACACCCTTATGGGCCACCATACGACCCATGTAGGTATCACACAACCTGTTAAAGGGTTCGTGTGTAAAGTGCCTTAGCCAAATGTGGCTTTCAAGGCCAAAGCTGCTCTCATGAGCCACCACACAACTAATGAAGTGCCACATGAGCTATGTGGTGCTCAGTGATGAATGTCTTGATCTTGAACTCCAACATAAGGCCAAGAACTCTACACACAAGGCCAAGGGCCACCACAAGGCTCCTCCACATGGCCAGTGAAGCATCATATGACCCATGGAGGTGACCTTGTGGTTTCATCTTGGTTAAAAACCTTTCAGAACCTAATTCCCATGCACCATTAAGCCCTTAAAAAGTCTGGATCCGTACATGGTCGCTATTGATATGCTTAGCTAGTACGATAAGTTCATGAGTTTTTGATTGGCTTGCCTGTAGGTGGGATATAACAAGCGCTATCATGATCTAATATGTTGGGTCATGAAAGTTGGTATCAGATCCATAGGTTCACCGATCTCATTTTTACAGAGCTACCACCTAGTAGAATCCTGCGAATGAGTGCGGAGATGTCCGTAACTTATCTTCAGAAGGCTATGGTATATTCAGGAAACTCTTTTTGTAATTGATTTTATTCGTGCAGTTTTGTCTGTTAACCTTTTCAAATTTTATTATTTTGCCTTTTTGCAGATATGGTGTAGAGGGGACGTCCTCTAGGTAGGGGCAGAGGTGTTAGAGGTAGGGGTGTGCCATTGGTTTCGGACCGGGAGCAGCCCCCAGGGCCCTTTGAGCAGTGGTAGGATGCCCCAGTTTCCCCACAGAGAGACGTGCTAGTTCCCCCACAACCCCAGCCATTTTTGTGGTTACACCAGAGATATAGGCAGCCAATGAGCAGTTATTAGCAGCACTTGGAGGCATGCAACAAGGCCCAACACTAGCCCCAACTCCTCCAGCATAGGCCTCAATAGGGCATGCCGTTCTAGAGGCTCCAGTTGTACAGCTAGAGGGAGCCAAACCTTTCTAGGATCAACAGATGCTTGGGCATTTTCTAAGATTGACTCCCCTAAGGTACTCGAGAGCGGACAAGGAGGACGCCTAAGATTTTCTGACATCTTGTATGGAGAGGTTGAAAGCATTGAGGTTACTGGAGTCCAAAGGCATAGAGTTCACAGCTTACCCATTGGAGGGGCCAATCAAGTAGTGGTGGCGGACCTTCTAGGATACTAGATCAGCTGATGCACCGCCGTTGACTTGTGCAAAGTTCTATGAGGCATTCTTGACCAGATTCGTCCCCAGGATCCTTAAGGATAGGCTTCGTGATCATTTTGTTTGACTGAAGTAGGGCCCGATGGCAGTGACTCAGTATAAGGCGAGGTTCCAAGAACTCTTCAGATATGCCATCACAATTCTATTGATAGAGGAAGAGCGGATCCATTATTTTATGCATGGACTAAGACCACAATTGCAGATAAGGAAACATTCGTTAGTGACTTCAGGCCGATCCTATCTAGATATGTTGATCACCTCACTCTATAGAGCAGTTTAGTCGTGAGGCCTAAGGGGGAAGCGACAAACATCCTTAGCGTGAGGGAGGCTTTACTGGATCCCAATCTGGTTCCAGGGGTAGAGTGACAAACCACCAATGATATTTCAGCAGGGTCAGTCCAACCTTCCATATCAGGTATCATTGCAGGCTTCTAAGGATGGCCGTCGGGATACACATATTTCCAGTCAAGGTGATTCTTCCTTTTCACCTTGATATAGACAGAGGGACAGTGACACTGTTACATCAGGACAGGCTGAATATTTTTTTCTATTGGCCAAAACGCTAGGGCTTCTACATTAGGTTAGTGTGGCTGAGATAGTAAAGATCGAGTCCTCAGGAGTGTTTTGGTTATGGGGCTCTGGATCATTTGTCCAGGAATCATCCTACGTGTAAGGTAGCAGCTACAACTCCATAGGTCACTAGATCAACTTATTTACCTACTGGCAGAGGTGGAAGCAAGGACTAGGGTCATAGAGAGGACCACTATGGATACCATGATAACCTAAAATATGTTCAGCCGAGTTCTAGGGTCCCCATTGAAGGTGGTAAGGCCAGTGGTAGAGGGGATTCCAAGGACGTAGGCCTCACGACTACTTCTATGCGGCTCTAGCACGAAAAGAGGCCGAAGCTTCAGATGAGCCCATTACAGGTATGATTATTGTGTGCCAACAATAGGCTTATGCCTTATTTGATCGAGCTTCTATATTTTCATATGTGCTTGTGTATTTTGCTTCTTACTTGGATGTGAGTCTCGAGCCTCTTTTATCCCGAGTTCGTGTGTTGACCCTAGTAGGAGATTCGTTAGTAATGGATCAAGTGTGTAGGGTATGTATGGTTACTCTTTAGGGGTTAGATACTCAGGCAGATTTGATATTGCTAGATATGCTAGATTTTGACATCATCCTGGATATGGACTGGTTAGCTTTACACCATGCAGTGTTAGATTGTTATGCCAAGAATGCTCCCTTGGTGATACTGGACTTGTCTCCAGTAGTGTGGCAGGGGTCAGTTAGTCATGCACCGACTAGTCTTACCTCATATATTCAGGCCAGAGATTGATATCCACCGAGTATTTTGCCTACTTGGCCCATGTTCATGAGGTGATAACTGAGGCTCCTATTATAAAGTCAGTTCCAATAGTCTCTGATTTTCCAGATGTATTCCCTACTGATTTTCCCGAGCTAGCACCAGAGAGATACGTCAATTTTACTATTAAGGTTGAGGCGTCACCAAGCCCATATCTATTCCGTCATACCGAATGGCTCCTACATATCTTAAGGAACTCAGTACTCAACTTCAGGGTCCCGTAGACTTGGGTCTTATTCGGCCGGGTGTTTCTTCCTAGGGAGCTCCTGTCTTGTTCGCGAAAAATAAAAATGAGACTCTTTGGATGTGTATTGATTATAGACAACTGAATAGGGTGACGATTAAAAAACTATTATCCTCTGTCGCGTATTGATGATTTCTTTGATCACTTACAGGGAGCAATAGTATTTTCAAAAATTAATCTAAGGTCAAGTTATCACCAAATGTAGATCAGGGCGGTAGATATTCCAAAGACAGTATTTCAGACCCATTATAACCACTACGAGTTTTTAGTTATGCCTTTTTGGTTGAACAGTACACCTACTGCGTTCATGGATTTGATAACCCATGTATTTCGATAGTACTTAGATTCTTTTGTCATAAATTTCATTCATAATATTTTGGTATATTCCTGGAGTCGAGAGCAGCATGCCGAACATCTCTGATTTGTGCTACAAACACTAAGAGACCACAGGTTATATGTTAAATTTTCTAAGTGTAAGTTCTAGCCCGAGTCAATTACTATCCTGGGGTATGTGTTTTCCAAAGAAGGTATCATAATAGATCCAGCCAAGATTGAGGTGATATGTGGTTGACCTAGGCCTACTTTTGTGATAAAGGTTAGGAGTTTTGTTGGATTGGCAGGGTATTATAGACGGTTCGTTAAGGGCTTCTCAGCTATTGTCACTCCATCGACCCGGTTGACTCATCAGGGCATGTCATTTGCGTGGTTCGAGGAGTGTCAGACTGGTTTTCTGAGGTTAAAAGAGTTTTTGACCACTACTTTTATTTTGACCCTTCTTGTTGAGAGTAAGAGTTTTATTGTTTATTGTGATGCCTCCCATGTTGGGTTAGATTGTGTGTTGATGTTGAGAGGTCGAGTCAACGCTTATGCTTCTCGACAGTTGAGGAACCACCAGTTTAACTACCCCACTCATGATCTAGAGTTAGCGACGGTAGTGTTTGCGCTCAAGATTTGGAGACATTATTTGTATGGGGTTCATTGTGATATATATACAGATCACTGGAGCTTGTAGTATATTATGACTCAGAGAGATTTGAATTTTAGACAGAGGTGATGGATTGAGTTACTAGCTGATTCGAATCTTTCCATCCTTTATCATCCGCGCAAGGCAAATGTGGTAGCAGATGCCTTGAGTCAAAAGTCAATAAGTATGGGCAGCCTAGAACACTTATCTATAGAGGAGTGACCTTTAGCTTTTGACATCCATTCCCTAGCTAATAAGTTAGTCAGTTGGACATTTCTGACCCCAACTGGCTTCATCGGTGCTCAGTCTTCATTGGTTGATCAGATTTGAGCTAGGCAATCGAGGATGAGACATTGCTGGACTTCAGGGATAGAGTTGTTCAGGGTAATGGCAGTGGCACTACAGTTATTCAGATGGGTTCCTCAAATTTGACGGCCGATTGTGTCTTCCTATAGTAGGGGATTTAATATAATTAATTCTACGTAAGGCACATGAATCCAGGTACTCTATTCACCCAAGTTCGGTGAAGATGTATCGAGATCTGAGGCAGCATTATTGGTGGGACAACATGAAGAGAGACACTACTGATTATGTGTCATGTTGCCTTAGCTATCAATAGGTAAAGGCCGAGCATCACAGGCTTGGTAAGACACTCTAGAGACTGCCCATTCTCGAGTGAAAGTGGGAGCGAGTGACTATAGACTTCGTGGTGGGTCTGCCTCGTACTTTCAGGTATTCTGATAGTATTTGGGTTATTGTTAATCGGCTGACTAAGTCATCACACTTCCTCCCTATCCGATCTACCTTCAGTTATGAGAAGTTGGCTCATGTTTATATTCAAGAGATAGTCAGTTTGCACGGGGGGCAGTATCTATTATATCTAATTAAGGTTAACGGATCACCTATAGTTTTTGGAGGGCTTTTCAGAGAGAGTTGGGCACCCGGGATAACTTGAATATGACATTTCACCCACAAACTGATGGCCAGACAGAGCATACTATTTAGGTCCTCGAAGATATACTGGGGGCCTGTGTGTTAGAGTTTGGAAGTCAGTAGGACCAGTTTTTCCCTTTAGCTAAGTTTGCATATAATAATAGCTACCATACCAGTATTTAGATGGCCCCGTTCAAGGCATTGTATGGTAGGCAGTGTTGTACTCCTGTTGGGTGGTTTGAGTCCACTAAACCTGGTCCATATAGCATAGGATTGTTACAGGATGCCTTAGCTAGAGTTTGGTTATCCAGGACAGGTTGAGGACCGCTTGTAGTTGACTCCAGAGCTATGCCAATTGTAGATGCCGATTTCTAAGTTTTAAGGTTAGTGATAAGGTACTTTTGAGAGTATCACCCCTGAAATGGGTGACGCGATTTGGCCGACGGGATAAGCTCAGTCCCCAATACATCGATTCATTCGAGATTCTGAGACGAGTTGGACCAATTGCATATGAGTTAGCTTTGCCCCCACCATATTCTTCCATACACCTAATCTTTCATGTATCGATGTTGCATCGTTATATTCCAAATGAGTAATATGTGCTTCATTATGATTCAGTTGAGTTAGATGATCGGCTGACATTTGATGAGGAGCTAGTGGTTATTTTGGTCAAGGATTCTACACAGTTTCTCTCTAAGACCATACCGATGGTTAAGGTTTAGTGGCGCTATCGACGGATCGAGGAGGCTACCTGGGAGCTAGAGACAGATATGCGAGAGTAGTACCCCAACTTATTTAAGTCTTCAAGTATGCCTTTATCTCTACTTTCACGGATGAAGTGCTATTATTAGGCGTTTGTAACAACCCTCTAGGTTATTTCTGTGTTTCCCCAATTATTTTATCATTTTAAGTATGTGCATAGTGACCTTGGGTTGTTTTGACTCTTATTGGTACTGTTAGTAGTGTTGTTGAATGAACTGTCTGATAATTCTATAATTTTTTAAGTTAAACGGAATATTATAACTATAAAATGAGGTTTCTAGATAAAGTCCTAGTAAACGACCTCGGGGTGGAATTATAATGGTTCCGTCAACTCCAGAATGGCCAAAATAGGCTAGGGGCATGTACGGTGCGATTATATCGAGTTTTGCAAAATTAGCACCGAAGTGATCAATTGTTGACTTTAGTCAACTTCTTTGGTAAACGTATCCAAATGGAAATTCCAACCACACCGTTGGATCTAAATTGTCAATTTTGTTCTAGGGGGACTTCTTGTTCGATTTCTTGGGCTTCCAGGTGTGTTTCATCCTTTCGGGTATATTTTGATATTGGGAAGTGAGACCCATATTAGAATAAAATGACCTCATATGGGAATTTTGACTACTCTATTGAGTTCAAAATGTTGTTTTCGATTAGATTTCATATATAGATTGTATTTTTCTAATTATGAATGAGGTCAGAGCGTCGAAATTAAGTTTGAGTAGTTGCTGAAAATAAAAGGGCAGCGCTGACGTGGCGAAATAAGAGGCTTCCATGTGGAGGCGGGTAAGAATTAAAAAAATACAAAACATGAAGAATCTAGAAAATTTTTCAGAAATGAAATGTGAAACCTAGTGTATATATTTAACTTTCGAACTCGAGTTCTCTTCCATTTTTGAGCTGATTTTGGTGATTCAAAAGCCTACCTTGTGTATTTTTTCAGGAGGTACATCATGGGAGCTTTAGAAATTGCTTTTGGCATGCCATTTGAGGTAAAATGGGTCATTTTGTTGTTGTTACATATTGATGTTTCGAAGTTTCAAAATATGATTTCTTATCTTTTTTTATTGGTAAAATTTAGGTATATTCTGTATATTTACGCGAGGCACACGCCGTGGTATTGTTGGAATTAATTGATAGAGCTCCATTTGGTGTGAAAATCCAATTTTAGATGTTGTCATGTTGTGTTTTTTTAAAAAAACTTCGTCTTATGATATCTCAACCATTTTTTATCATTAATTAAGTATAATTTAGGTCTAAATTGTACCTCTTTTCAAGACCTATGTCGTGGTATACTTAGATTATATTAATTTGACTATAATTTTATGTACTATAAGGAGAAAGCCGTTGTATAATATGTATAATTCGATTAGAAATGTCACCCCATTTTTGCACTGTTTCTTATTGTTTCGTGCCTCGTTTTGAGCTCGATTTTTGTCTATATACTCTTATGGTGTAAGGATCATTTTATGCGGGTGGGTTCATTATTTTGAGTGTTGGCCTCATTTTCCCCCCTTTTAGTGGCAGTTATCGTACCCTCTCCCGTTCTTAAGATATTATAGTTAAAATAGCCGTATTGATGTTGTGGCATATGTTTTAACAACTGAGCGATATTTAGAGGCTGTAAAAAAGGGAAATGGTATGTAGATTGATCAAGAGCGTGTGTTTGTGTTCCAGGTAAGCTAGGTATCTCCTTCCTCTAGATTGAGCTGAAACTTGTATTATATATTTGTATGTATTGGGGAATCATGGAATTAGAGGCTATACAAGCTAGTTGAGAGTGTGGTCATTATTTAGACACGGTGGTAGCATTTTTTTTTTAAATAACTGGTTTCGGTAATATTTGGGGCTGTGAATGAATCTATTAAAGGCTGAATATAAGTGTGTACCATGTGATTGACACGTGTGCCTATCTAGTCACTTGTTGCCGGTATAGATTGTTTGAAGCTAGATACACATTATAATTTTGAGGGGCTAGTTGCCTGTTGTACTCCTGATGAGATGATGAAGCTCTGTATTGTGATTCTATCAAAATACTTTGTTTCAGGCTACCTATGTACTGGATTGTGGTTTTATTGGTGATGTGTGGTGCTGCACCATGGGAGCTAAATAGATTACTTGTTGATCATCTGGATACCTGTTGTTTTATCAGCTGGGTTGCCTATTATTGCTCCTGATAGTTGTTATTTTTATCTATAGTCCATCTAGTGTTATACTAAGTACTTGTGATACTTCTGGTCATGTGCTTTCTGTTGGACCTTAGCCTAGACTTAAGCCAATGTTGTCCTAGACTTGCATTATTTAGAGCCTGTATTATTACATGTACACATGAGGTTGATTATTCTCGGGCTCAAGGCCTAGTTGATTATTCTTGGGTTCGAGGCCCTATTGATTTTCCTGGTTTCGAGACCCAGTGGATTGTTCTTAGGTTTAAGGCCCAACAAATTTTCCTGGGTTTGAGGCTTAGTTGATTGTCAAACCACTTGGCCCTGGCTAACTTCGCCCGATTGGAGGCCAGGTCGAGAAGGGCATCGAGGCCTCGGGCGACCATTAGGGGTTCGAGTCCCCCTATGATACTATACCATGCACTAGTTGTGATCTCATACCATCTGTTACTGACCACTATACCCCTTCACTGATACACACCTTGATTATATGTAGGTGTACCTTATGGGCTTATGGGGGTCCAGTTACCGTACAACATAGACACTAGGGACTTAAACCCACATACAACATGATACCTCGACCATGTGATTGTGTGACATAGTTCTGGTTCAAACTCTGTCAACTAGTATCATTTTGTGTTACTGGGTTTCTTTCCGTTGGAGTGCCATGGTTCTATAGATATGCTTCTCATTTGACCAGGTTTCAAATAGTTAGCACTGCATCATTTTATCGCATATATTCTAACTATAGTTACTATATTTCACTCAGTCGGCTAATGATGCCTGCTGGGTACCTCCCACTGGTACTCACCCCTATTTTCTGCATCTGCTTATGGTGTAGGTGTGGGTACGAGCTGTGATCACTGATCTAGGGAAATTATAGACACTTTAGGAGACTTTCAATGGGCAGCAGTCACTTTTTGGGATCTTCTACAGACTCCTATTATTTGTTATCTTTTGTATTCAGATATTGGCCTTGTCTGTGTGTAGTTTGGCTTGTATTGTATAGTTCTATTATTGCTATGTATATATTTTATTTTGAGTCTATAGTAACTATGTATAGATGACTTCCAGGTCTTGGGATGGGTTCTTGCTGGCTTGGCTTGTATGTTGATCGCTATCATTATGCTTAGCTAATAAGATAGGTACTTGAGTATTAGGTTGGCTTGCATGTAGATGGGATCTAACAGGCGCCATCATGGCCTGAAAAGTTGGATTATGACATTAGCCATGCACTGTGTACCAAAGTTGAGAAGAAGTATGATAGTGACTCTTACCTTAACAAAGTTATCTCTGACATCCATGCTTAGAAATTGATTGATAAGGGGTGTTTGTTTTACTTAACTTTCATTCGAGATACTAGTATTGAACAAACTTCTGTGGAGTCCATACCTATGGTCCAGGAATTTGTCAATGTGTTTCCTACTGACCTTCCAGGTGTTCCTCCTACTAGGGACATTAACTTTCCTATTGATCTAGAGCCGAGCACTAAGCCCATATCCATCTCTCCATATCGAATGGCTCCAACTGAATTGAAAAAATTGAAGGAGCAGCTCCAAGACTTGTTGATCAAGGGATTTATTCATCCTAGCGTGTCACCTTGGAATGCCCCAGTCTTGTTTGTGGAAAAGAAAGATGGGTTTATGAGGATGTGTATTAATTACAAGTAGTTGAACAAGGTGATTGTTAAGAACAAGTACCCTCTTCCCAATATTGATGAATTGTTTGATCGGCTTCAAGGAGCGGCTTTGTTCTCTAAGATTGAATAGAGATCTGGTTATCATCAACTAAGGATTAGAGCATCAGATATTCGTAAGATAGCTTTTCGAACCCATTATGGAAACTATGAATTTTTGATATTGTCTTTTGGGTTGACTAACACCTCTGCAGCATTCATGGAGTTGATGAACACGGTTTTTTTCGTATTTAGAGTCTTTGGTAATATTATATATTGATGACATCTTGGTGTATTCTAAGACTAAGGTTGATCATGTTCGCCATTTGAGGATAGTGCTACAGAGGTTGAGTGAGGAAACGTTATATGCAAAATTCTCCAAGTGTGAGTTTTGGCTTAATTCGGTTGTATTCTTAGGACATGTAGTGTCCAAGAAGGAAATTAGAGTGGATCTGGCTATGTTTGAGGCGGTTAGAGGTTGTACAAGGCCTACTTCAACTACTAAGATTCACAGTTTTGAAGAGTTAGCTAGGTATTATCGATGGTTTGTTTGAGGTTTTTCTTCCATTGGAGCCCCATTAACCAGCTTAACTCAGAAGAATGTAACCTTTCATTGGTCCAATGAGTGCGAGCCGAGCTTCCATAATATTTGACTTTGTTGACTTCAGCTCCTATTTTGACACAACTTGAGGCAGGTGTGGACTTTACGGTGTATCGTGATGCTTCATCAGCAATTGGCTTAGGTGGTATGTTGATGCAAAAGGGGAAAGTGATTTCTTATGCTTCTAGAAAGTTACAGGCCCATGAGAAGAACTACCCTATCCATGACTTAGAGTTGGCGGTAGTGGTTTTGTACTTAAGTTCTAGCATCATTATTTATATGGTGTACATTGTGAGATCTTCACTAATCATAGAAGTCTTTCGTACATATTTAGTCAAAAGGATCTGAACTTGAGGCAGCATCGGTAGATTGAGTTACTAAAGGACTATGACTTGACCATCTTATATCATCCTGGGAAGGTTAATATGGTGGCCGACGCCTTAAGAAGAAAGACTTCTAGAATGGGGAGTCTAGCCGCCATTCGAGTTGCGGAGCGACCTTTGGCCAGGGATGTTCAGCGATTAGCTTATGGTCTAGTTAGGCTAAGACTTTCGGATGAGGGTGGTGTACTTGCTTTCATTGAGGCTCGTTCTTCCTTGATGAACCAGATTCAGTAGCGCCAGTTTAAGGATGAGAAGTTGTGTCTCATCAGAGACAAAAGTGACCAGAGGAGAGGCTAAGGAAGCGGTGCTTGATCATGATGGTGTTTTGAGGGTTGGAGGTTGAATTTGTGTGCCCAAGTTAGGTGACTTGGTGAGATTGATTCATGAGGAGGCTCATTATACTTGTTATTCTATCCAGGAGCAGCGAAGATGTATCATGACCTAAGTCAGCATTACTAGTGGTGTGGTATGAAAAAGGATATCTCGAATTTTGTGTCCAAATGTTTAACTTGTCAGCAGATTAAGTGTGAGCACCAACACCCTGTAGGTGAGTTTTAGAGGATGCCCATTTTTACATAAAAGTGGAAGCGTATCACCATGGATATTTTGGTGGGTTTGCACACTATTGTGGGTGGTTATGACTCCATTTGGGTAGTTGAGGATTGACTGACTAAGTCCCATTAGTGATTATGACTTTATTTGGGTAGTTGAGGATTGACTTACTAAGTCCCCGCATTTCATTCCTTTTAAGGTTAAGTATACAACAGAAAATTTGGTTGAGTTTTACATCTATCAGATAGCTAGACTGCATAGTATGCCTGTTTCTATCATTTCTGAGTAGGATTCAATCTTCACTTCACATTTTTGGAGAGCCTTGTAGTATGGACTAGGTACTCAGCTGGATATGAGTTCAGCCTTTCACCCTCAGACAGATGGATAGTCTGAGTGGATGATTCAGGTGTTGAAGGACATGATTCGAGCGTACATGATTGACTTTAGTGCTCGTTGTGACCAGCACATTCCCAGAGAAGAGTTCGCCTATAATAATTGTGATCACTGTGGTATTCAGATGGATTCATTTAAGTCCTTGTATGGTAGACAGTATAGATCTCTGATTTGTTGGTTTGATACCACTAAGATGGACTCATTAGATGCAAAATTTCGTAGAGATGCTATGGAGCAAGTTCGTATGATTCAAGGTAGGTTGTTGACTGGTCAGAGTTGTCAGAAGAGTTATGCAGATAGGAGGGTTCAAGCCTTAGTGTGTATGGAGGGGGATCATATTTGGCTAGGAGTATCACCCATGAAGGGTGTTATGCGGTTCGATAAGAAGGGAAAGCTTAGCCCTTGACTCATTGGCCCATTTGAGATTTTGGAGCGAGTTGAAGAGGTGGCATATAGATTGGCCTTGCCACCTTGCTTATCATCTATACATCCTATGTTTCATATCTCTATGCTTTGGAATTATGTGTCAGATGAGACTCGTGTACTCTCATTTGATTCAGTGGTATTGGGTCGAAACTTGTCATTTGAGGAGGAGCCTATGGCTATTTTAGATAGACACGATCGGAAGCTTACAAATAAAGAGATTACTTCAGTGACGGTGAAATGGAAGCACTGTCCAATTAGAAGCGACTAGGGAGACAAAGTCTGACATGCATGCTAAATATCCTCATCTTTTCAAAGCTTCAGGTACTTTCTTTTACCTTATGTTCATGGACGAACATGATTTTTAGTGATGGATAATGTAATGACCCATTAGGTCATTTTGAAAATTAGTCCTCTTAATTTCCTAAAAGATTTATCTCGTAAAATTTTAAATGGGTATTTTGGACTATTCAATGACTACGGATATTTAGTTTATGGGTAAATCAAGATAATTAATTAGTGGACAAAATGTTAATTTAGTTAAAAAATCCCAGACCACATGATCAAACATTTTATATTAAATTTGAACTTTTAGAGTTTGATTAATTAGGGAAAAGAAAAGAAAAGAGAAAAAACAGAGAGAAACTACCTGCGGCTGCAACACGAAGTAGATTCATCACATTTAATGGCTCCACTTTGTTAATGACTGAAAATGTTTCTTTGAAAGTACTACCCTTCTCTTGATTTTCTATTCAAGATTGTGGATGAGTAAGGTAAGGAGTAGTGTGGATGTAATAATGAGGAAATTATTAAAAGATTCTTTTTATAAGGAATAAAAAAAATATAGGAATGTGTACGTTCATGTAAGGACCCGTATTTTTTCGAACGGCTTTGTCGGATCTTTTGGTGCTTTCCCGAGCGAAGCTACCAGACATCGTACCATGGCAGGCCCACACGGGCCGTGTGAAGCCACACAGACCGTGTGGCCTCCCATGGAGGGACACTTGGTCCAGCTCACGACTGGGGAAATTTGGGGCGGGGGAATTTTGGACAAAGTGAGGGCATACGGTCCGTGTGACGTGTCACGGGCTGTGTGGCCCTCCGTGTAACTCGCTACATAAAAGTTTTCTAAGTATGAAAGTACCATCTCGTAACTTTACCGTGCAGAATTATTTCAAGTATTATCACACGGTCGATGACATGGCCTGTGTGGAGTCACACCGACCATACAACCGTCCGTGTAGTACCCTTTAGCTTCGAATGAATTCCCTCTGCAAAATTTCTAAGTGGCGGTTCACGATCACTGTTCACGGTCCGTGTGAAATCTCACGGACCGTGTAGTGGACCATGTAGACCTAGCGATTCCAATTTTTCCCTACTTCATTAATGGTATTTATGTAATTTTGGTTTATTTTAATGATGAATTATGACCATTTACCCATCCTAAACCCCTAATTCAGCTGATATACCTCTCCTCTTAATTCTTTCTCCTAAAGACCTTCTACCCTTCATAAGATCATCTCCCAAATACTCTACTCTTCCCTCTCAAGGTTCAAGGCTAGGGTTTAATTGAAGTCCAATTCAAGCTAAGTCAATCAAGGTATGTGGGATTGATTCTTGGTCCCTTTCAACCAAGAAGACCCAGAAATCTTTCAATTGATTTCATGAATTTAATCTACTTTAAATATGAATTTTCATTACTTGATCTACTTAATTCCAATCGATGTATGAGTTGTATTCTACCTATGATTTCAAATCACTTTGATCATTATTATAATAATTTACATTGAGTTATGAAGTTATAGATATGCATGTCCCTTTTTAAAGTTGATTTATGCATGGGTAATTTATACTATGTTTAAGAGGTTGATTTAGTTATGGATTTATCAAATTTCATATTATGATGTTGAGTTTTACTTGAATCTATGTTACCCATGCCAACCACACATCATGCATTGCATTTGCATTCATGCACATTGGGGAAGGACTTAGATCAACTTCTTTACCTACTGCCAGAGGTGGAAGCAAGGACTAGGGTCATAGAGAGGACCACTATGGATACCATGATAACCAAAACGATGTTCATCTGAGTTCTAGGGTCCCCATTGAAGGTGGTAAGGCCAGTGGTAGAGGGGATTCCAGGGACGTAGGCCTCACGACTACTTCTATGCGGCTCTAGCACGAAAAGAGGCCGAAGCTTCAGATGAGCCCATTACAGGTATGATTATTGTGTGCCAACAACAGGTGTTGCTTATGCCTTATTTGATCGAGCTTCTATATTTTCATATGTGCTTGTGTATTTTTCTTCTTACTTGGATGTGAGTCTCAAGCCTCTTTTATCCCGAGTTCGTGTGTTGATACTAGTAGGAGATTCTTTAGTAGTGGATCAAGTGTGTAGGGTATATATGGTTACTCTTTAAGGGTTAGATACTCAGGCAGATTTGATATTGCTAGATATGCTAGATTTTGACTTCATCCTGGATATGGACTGGTTAGCTTTACACCATGCAGTGTTAGATTGTTATGCCAAGAATGCTCCCTTGGCGATACCGGACATGTCTCCAGTAGTGTGGCAGGGGTCAGTTAGTCATGCACCGACTAGTCTAACCTCATATATTCAGGCCAGAGATTGATATCCACCGAGTATTTTGCCTACTTGGCCTATGTTCATGAGGTGATAACTGAGGCTCCTATTATAAGGTCAGTTCCAATAGTCTCTAATTTTCCAGATGTATTCCCTACTGATTTTCCCGAGCTACCACCAGAGAGAGACGTCAATTTTACTATTAGGGTTGAGGCGGCACCAAGCCCATATCTATTCCGTCATACCGAATGGCTCCTACATATCTTAAGGAACTCAGTACTCAACTTCAGGGTCCCTTAGACTTGGGGCTTATTAGGCCGGGTGTTTCTTCCTAGGGAGCTCCTGTCTTGTTCGCGAAAAATAAAAATGAGACTCTTTGGATGTGTATTGATTATAGACAACTGAATAGGGTGACGATTAAAAAACTATTATCCTCTGTCTCGTATTGATGATTTCTTTGATCACTTACAGGGAGCAATAGTATTTTCAAAAATTAATCTAAGGTCAAGTTATCACCAAATGTAGATCAGGGCGGTAGATATTCTAAAGACTGTATTTCAGACCCATTATAGCCACTACGAGTTTTTAGTTATGCCTTTTGGGTTGAACAGTACACCTACTGCATTCATGGATTATATAACCCATGTATTTCGATAGTACTTAAATATTTTTGTCATAAATTTCATTGATAATATTTTGGTATATTCCTGGAGTCGAGAGCAGCATGCCCAACCTCTCTGATTTGTGCTACAAACACTAAGAGACCACAGGTTATATGTTAAATTTTCTAAGTGTGAGTTCTAGCTCGAGTCAGTTACTATCCTGGGGTATGTGTTTTCCAAAGAAGGTATCATAATAGATCCAGCCAAGATTGAGGTGATATGTGGTTGACCTAGGCCTACTTTTGTAATAAAGGTTAGGAGTTTTGTTGGATTGGCAGGATATTATAGACGGTTCGTTAAGGGCTTCTCAACTATTGTCACTCCATCGACCCGGTTGACTCATCAGGGCATGTCATTTGTGTGGTCCGAGGAGTGTCAGAATGGTTTTCTGAGGTTAAAAGAGTTGTTGACCACTACTTTTGTTTTGACCCTTCTTGTTGAGAATAAGAGCTTTATTGTTTATTGTGATGCCTCCCATGTTGGGTTAGGTTGTGTGTTGATGTTGAGAGGTCGAGTCAACGCTTATGCTTCTCGACAGTTAGGAACCACCAGTTTAACTACCCTACTCATGATCTAGAGTTAGCGATGGTAGTGTTTGCGCTCAAGATTTGGAGACATTATTTTATTGGGTTCATTGTGATATATATACAGATCACTGGAGCTTGTATTACATTATGACTCAGAGAGATTTGAATTTTAGACAGAGGTGATGGATTGAGTTACTAGCTGATTCGGATCTTTCCATCCTTTATCATCCGCGCAAGGCAAATGTGGTAGCAGATGCCTTGAGTCAGAAGTCAATAAGTATGGGCAGCCTAGAACACTTATCTATAGAGGAGTGACCTTTAGCTTTTGACATCCATTCCATAGCTAATATTTTAGTCAGTTGGACATTTCTGACCCCAACTGGGTATTAGCCTTCATCGGTGCTCAGTCTTCATTGGTTGATCAGATTTGAGCTAGGCAATCGAGGATGAGACATTGCTGGACTTCAGGAATAGAGTTGTTCAGGGTAATGGCAGTGGCACTACTGTTATTCAGATGGGTTCCTCAAATTTGACGGCCGATTGTGTCTTCCTATAGTAGGGGATTTAATATAATTAATTCTATGTGAGGCACATGAATCCAGGTACTCTATTCACCCAAGTACGGTGAAGATGTATCGAGATCTGAGGCAGCATTATTGGTGGGACAACATGAAGAGAGACACTATTGATTATGTGTCATGTTGCCTTAGCTCTCAATAGGTAAAGGCCGAGCATCACAGGCTTGGTAAGACACTCTAGAGACTGCCCATTCTCGAGTGAAAGTGGGAGCGAGTGACTATAGACTTCGTGGTGGGTCTGCCTCGTACTTTCAGGTGTTCTGATAGTATTTGGGTTATTGTTGATCGGCTGACTAAGTCATCACACTTCCTCCTTATCCGATCTACCTTCAGTTATGAGCAGTTGGCTCATGTTTATATTCAAGAGATAGTCAGTTTGCACGGGGGGCAGTATCTATTATATCTAATTAAGGTTAACTGATCACCTCCAGTTTTTGGAGGGCTTTTCAGAGAGAGTTGGGCACCCGGGATAACTTGAGTATGATATTTCACCCACAAACTGATGGCCAGTCAGAGCATACTATTTAGGTCCTCGAAGATATACTGGGGCCTGTGTGTTAGAGTTTGGCAGTCAGTAGGACCAGTTTTTCCCTTTAGCTAAGTTTGCATATAATAATAGCTACCATACCAGTATTTAGATGGCCCCGTTTAAGGCATTGTATGGTAGGCAGTGTTGTACTCCTGTTAGGTGGTTTAAGTCCACTGAACCTGGTCCATATAGCATAGGATTGTTACAGGATGCCTTAGCTAGAGTTTGGTTATCTAGGACAGGTTGAGGACCGCTTGTAGTTGACTCCAGAGCTATGCCAATTGTAGATGCCGATTTCTGAGTTTTAAGGTTAGTGATAGGGTACTTTTGAGAGTATCACCCCTGAAATGGGTGATGCGATTTGGCCGTGGATAAGCTCAGTCCCCAATACATCGAGTCATTCGAGATTCCGAGACGAGTTGGACCAATTGCATATGAGTTAGCTTTGCCCCCACCATATTCTTCCATACACCTAATCTTTCATGTATCGATGTTGCATCGTTATATTCCAAAGGAGTAATATGTGCTTCATTATGATTCAGTTGAGTTAGATGATCGGCTGACATTTGTTGAGGAGCTAGTGGTTATTTTGGTCAGGGATTCTAGACAGTTTCTCTCTAAGACCATCCGAATACTTAAGGTTCAGTGGCGCTATCGACCGATCGAGGAGGCTACCTGGGAGCTAGAGACAGATATGCGAGAGTAGTACCCCAACTTATTTAAGTCTTCAAGTATGCCTTTATCTCTACTTTCACGGATGAAGTGCTATTATTAGGGGTTTGTAACAACCCTCTAGGTTATTTCTTTGTTTCCCCAATTATTTTATCATTTTAAGTATGTGCATAGTGACCTTGGGTCGTTTGGACTCTTATTGGTACTGTTAGTAGGGTTGTTGAATGAACTGTCTGATAATTCTATAATTTTTTGAGTTAAACGGAATATTATAACTGTAAAATGAGTTTTCTAGATAAAGTCCTAGTAAACGACCTCGGGGTGGAATTATAATGGTTCCGTCTACTCTGGAATGGCAAAAATAGGCTAGGGGCATGTTCGGTGCGATTTTATCGAGTTTTGCAAAATTAGCACCGAAGTGATCAATTGTTGACTTTAGTCAACGTCTTTGGTAAACGTATCCAAATGGAAATTCCAACCACACCGTTGGATCTAAATTGTCAATTTTGTTCTAGGGGGGCTTTTTGTTCGATTTCTTGGGCTTCCAGGTGTGTTTCATCCTTTCGGGTATATTTTGGTATTGGGAAGTGAGACCCATATTAGAATAAAATAACCTCAGATGGGAATTTTGACTACTCTATTGAGTTCAAAATGTTGTTTTCCATCAGATTTCATATATAGATTGTATTTTTCTAACTATGAATGAGGTCAGAGCGTCGAAATTAAGTTTGAGTAGTTGCTGAAAATAAAAGGGCGGCGCTGACGTGGACAAATAAGAGGCTTCCATGTGGAGGCGGGTAAGAATTAAAAAAATACAAAACATGAAAAATCTAGAAAATTTTTCAGAAATGAAATGTGAAACCTAGTGTATATATTTAACTTTCGAACTTGAGTCCTCTTCCACTTTTGAGCTGATTTTGGTGATTCAAAAGCCTACCTTGTGTATTTTTTCAGGAGGTACATCATGGGAGCTTTAGAAATTGCTTTTGGCATGCCGTTTGAGGTAAAATAGGCCATTTTGCTATTGTAACATATTGCTGTTTTGAAGTTTCAAAATGTGATTTCTTATCTTTTTTTATTGGTAAACTTTAGGTCTATTCTGTATATTTTTGCGAGGCACACGCCGTGGTATTGTCGGAATTAATTGATAGAGCTCCATTTGGTGTGAAAATCCAATTTTAGATGTTGTCATGTAGTGATTTTTAAGAAAAACTTCATCTTATGATATCTCAACCATTTTTTTATCATTAATTAAGTAAAATTTAGGTCTAAACTGTACCTCTTTTCAAGACCTATGTCGTGGTATACTTAGATTATATTAATTTGACTATAATTTTATGTACTATAAGGAGAAAGCCATTGTATAATATGTATAATTCGATTAGAAATGTCACTCCATTTTTGCACTGTTTCTTATTGTTCTGTGCCTCGTTTTGAGCTCAATTTTTATCTATCTACTCTGGATGGTGTAAGGATCATTTTATGTGGGTGGGTTCATTATTTTGAGTGTTGGCCTCATTTTCCCCCCTTTTAGTGGCAGTTATCATACCCTCTCCCGTTTCTTAAGATATTATAGTTAAAATAGCCGTATTGATGTTGTGGCATATGTTTTAACAACTGAGCGATATTTAGAGGTTGTAAAAAAGGGAAATGGTATGTAGATTGATCAGGAGTGCGTGTTTGTGTTCCAGGTAAGCTAGGTATCTCCTTCCTCTAGATTGAGCTGAAATTGTATTATATATTTGTATGTATTGGGGAATCATGGAATTAGAGGCTATACAAGCTAGTTGACAGTGTGGTCATTATTTAGACACGGTGGTAGCATTATTTGTTGAAATAACTGGTTTCAGTAATATTTGGGGCTGTGAATGAATCTATTAAAGGCTGAATATAAGTTTGTACCACGTGATTGACACGTGTGCCTATCTACTCACTTGTTGCCGGTATAGATTGTCTGATGCTGGATACACATTATAATTTTGAGGGGCTGGTTGCCTGTTGTACTCCTGATGAGATGATGAAGCTCTGTATTGTGATTCTATCAAAATACTGTGTTTCTGGCTACCTATGTACTGGATTTTGGTTTTATTGGTGATGTGTGGTGCTGCACCATGGGAGCTAAATATATTACTTGTTGATCATCTGGATACCTGTTGTTTTATCAGCTTGGTTGCCTATTATTCCTCCTGATAGTTGTTATTCTTATCAATAGTCCATCTAGTGTTATACTAAGTACTTGTGATACTTCTGGTCATGTGCTTTCTGTTGGACCTTAGCCTAGACTTAAGCCAATATTGTCCTAGACTTGCATTATTTAGAGCCTGTATTGTTACATGTACACATGAGGTTGATTATTCTCGGGGTCAAGGCTTAGTTGATTATTCTTTGGTTCAAGGCCCTATTGATTTTCTTGGTTTCGAGACCCAGTGGATTGTTCTTAGGTTTAAGGCCCAACCAATTTTCCTGGGTTTGAGGCTTAGTTGATTGTCAAACCACTTGGCCCTGGCTAATTTCGCCCGATTGGAGGCCAGGTCGGGAAGGGGTTCGAGGCCTCGGGCGACCATTAGGGGTTCGAGACCCCCTATGATACTATACCATGCACTAGTTGTATCTCATACCATCTGTTACTGACCACTATAACCCTTCACTGATACACACCTTGATTATATGTAGGTGTACCTTATGGGCTTATGGGGGTCCAGTTACCGTACAACATAGACACTAGGGACTTAAACCCACATACAACATGATACCTCGACCATGTGATTGTGTGACATAGTTCTGGTTCAAACTCTGTCAACTAGTATCATTTTGTGTTACTGGGTTTCTTTCCGTTGGAGTGCCATGGTTCTATAGATATGCTTCTCATTTGACCAGGTTTCAAATAGTTAGCACTGCATCATTTTATCGCATATATTCTAACTATAGTTACTATATTTCACTCAGTCGGCTAATGATGCCTGCTGGGTACCTCCCACTGGTACTCACCCCTATTTTCTGCATCTGCTTATGGTGTAGGTGTGGGTACGAGCTGTGATCACTGATCTAGGGAAATTATAGACACTTTAGGAGACTTTCAATGGGCAGCAGTCACTTTTTGGGATCTTCTACAGACTCCTATTATTTGTTATCTTTTGTATTCAGATATTGGCCTTGTCTGTGTGTAGTTTGGCTTGTATTGTATAGTTCTATTATTGCTATGTATATGTTTTATTTTGAGTCTATAGTAACTATGTCTAGATGACTTCCAGGTCTTGGGATGGGTTCTTGCTGGCTTGGTTTGTATGTTGATCGCTATCATTATGCTTAGCTAATAAGATAGGTACTTGAGTATTAGGTTGGCTTGCATGTAGATGGGATCTAACAGGCGCCATCATGGCCTGAAAAGTTGGATTGTGACATTAGCCATGCACTGTGTACCAAAGTTGAGAAGAAGTATGATAGTGACTCTTACCTTAACAAAGTTATCTCTGACATCCTTGCTTAGAAATTGATTGATAAGGGGTGTTTGTTTTACTTAACTTTCATTCGAGATACTAGTATTGAACAAACTTCTATGGAGTCCATACCTATGGTCCAGGAATTTGTCAATGTGTTTCCTACTGACCTTCCAGGTGTTCCTCCTACTAGGGACATTAACTTTCCTATTGATCTAGAGTCGGGCACTAAGCCCATATCCATCTCTACATATCGAATGGCTCCAACTGAATTGAAAAAATTGAAGGAGTAGCTCCAAGACTTGTTGATCAAGGGATTTATTCATCCTAGCGTGTCACCTTGGAATGCCCCAGTCTTGTTTGTGAAAAAGAAAGATGGGTTTATGAGGATGTGTATTTATTACAAGTAGTTGAACAAGGTGATTGTTAAGAACAAGTACCCTCTTCCCAATATTGATGAATTGTTTGATCGGCTTCAAGGAGTGGCTTTGTTCTCTAAGATTGAATAGAGATCTGGTTATCATCAACTAAGGATTAGAGCATCAGATATCCGCAAGATAGCTTTTCGAACCCATTATGGAAACTATGAATTTTTGATATTGTCTATTGGGTTGACTAACAGCTCTGCAGCATTCATTGAGTTGATGAACAGGGTTTTTTTCGTATTTAGATTCTTTGGTAATATTATTCATTGATGACATCTTGGTGTAATCTAAGTCTAAGGTTGATCATGTTCGCCATTTGAGGATAGTGCTACAGAGGTTGAGTGAGGAAACGTTATATGCAAAATTCTCCAAGTGTGAGTTTTGGCTTAATTCGGTTGTATTCTTACGGCATGTAGTGTCCAAGAAGGAAATTAGAGTGGATCTGGCTAGGTTTGAGGCTGTTAGAGGTTGGACAAGGCCTACTTCAGCTACTAAGATTCACAGTTTTGTGGAGTTAGCTAGGTATTATTGATGGTTTGTTTGAGGTTTGTCTTCCATTGCAGCCCATTAACCAGCATAACTCAGAAGAATGTAACCTTTCATTGGTCCAATGAGTGTGAGCCGAGCTTCCATAATATTTGACTTTGTTGACTTCAGCTCCTATTTTGACACAACTTGAGGCAGGTATGGACTTTACGGTGTATCATGATGCTTCAGGAATTGGCTTAGGTGGTATGTTGATGCAAAAGGGGAAAGTGATTTCTTATGCTTTTAGACAGTTACAGGCCCATGTGAAGAACTATCCTATCCATGACTTAGTGTTAGCAGTAGTGGTTTTGTACTTAAGTTCTAGCATCATTATTTATATGGTGTACATTGAGAGATCTTCACTAATCATAGAAGTCTTTCGTATATATTTAGTCAAAAGGATCTGAACTTGAGGCAGCATCGGTAGATTGAGTTGCTAAAGGACTACGACTTGACCATCTTATATCATCCTAGGAAGGTTAATATGGTGGTCGATGCCTTAAGAAGAAAGACTTCTAGAATGGGGAGTCTAGCCGCCATTCGAGTTGCGGAGCGACCTTTGCCCATGGATGTTCAGTGTTTAGCTAATGGTCTTGTTAGGCTAAAACTTTCAGATGAGGGTGGTGTACTTGCTTTCATTGAGGCTCGTTCTTCCTTGATGGACCAGATTCAATAGCGCCAGTTTAAGGATGAGAAGTTGTGTCTCATCAGAGACAAAGTGACCAGAGGAGAGGCTAAGGAAGCGGTGCTCGATCTTGATGGTGTTTTGAGGTTTGGAGGTTGAATTTGTGTGCCCAAGGTAGGTGACTTGGTGAGATTGATTCTTGAGGAGGCTCATTATACTTGTTATTCTATCCAGGAGCAGCGAAGATGTATCATGACCTGAGTCAGCATTACTAGTGGTGTGGTAAAAAAAGGACATCTCGAATTTTGTGTCCAAATGTTTAACTTGTCAGCAGGTTAAGTGTGAGCACCAACGCCCTGTAGGTGAGTTTTAGAGGATGCCCATTTCTACATAAAATTGGGAGCGTATCACCATGGATTGTTTGGTGGGTATGCACACTATTGTGGTGGTTATGACTCCATTTGGGTAGTTGAGGATTGACTGACTAAGTCCCATTAGTGATTATGACTTTATTTGGGTAGTTGAGGATTGACTGACTAAGTTCCCGCATTTCATTCCTTTTAAGGTTAAGTACACAACAGAAAAGTTGGTTGAGTTTTACATCTATCAGATAGCTAGACTGCATGGTATGCCTGTTTCTATCATTTCTGAGTAGGATTCAATCTTCACTTCACATTTTTGGAGGGCCTTGCAGTATGGACTAGGTACTCAGCTGGATATGAGTTCAGCCTTTCACCCTCAGACAGATGGATAGTCTGAGTGGATGATTCAGGTTTTGAAGGACATGATTCGAGCGTACATGATTGACTTTAGTGCTCGTTGTGACCAGCACATTCCTATAGAAGAGTTCGCCTATAATAATTGTGATCACTGTGGTATTCAAATGGATTCATTTAAGTCCTTGTATAATAGACAGTATAGATCTCTGATTGGTTGGTTTGATAGCACTAAGATGGACTAATTAGATGCAAAATTTCTTAGAGATGCTATGGAGCAGGTTCGTATGATTCAAGGTAGGTTGTTGACCGCTCAGAGTTGTCAGAAGAGTTATGCAGATAGGAGGGTTCAAGCCTTAGTGTTTATGGAGGGGGATCATATTTGGCTTAGAGTATCACCCATCAAGGGTGTTATGCGGTTCGATAAGAATGGAAAGCTTAGCCCTTGACTCATTGGCCCATTTGAGATTTTGGAGCGAGTTGAAGAGGTGGCATATAGATTGGCCTTGTCACCTTGCTTATCATCTATACATCCTATATTTCATATCTCCATGCTTTGAAATTATGTGTCAGATGAGACTCGTGTACTTTCATTTGATTCAGTGGTATTGGGTTGAAACTTGTCATTTGAGGAGGAGCCTATGGCTATTTTAGATAGACACGTTCGGAAGCTTACAAATAAAGAGATTACTTCAGTGATGGTGAAATGGAAGCACTGTCCAATTAGAAGCGACTAGGGAGATGGAGTCTGACATGCATGCTAAATATCCTCATCTTTTCAAAGCTTCAGGTACTTTCTTTTACCTTATGTTCAGGGACGAACATGATTTTTAGTGATGGATAATGTAATGACCCATTAGGTCATTTTGAGAATTAGTCCTCTTAATTTCCTAAAAGATTTATCTCGTAAAATTTTAAATGGGTATTTTGGACTATTCAATGACTACGGATATTTAGTTTATGGGTAAATCAAGATAATCGATTTAATTAGTGGACAAAATGTTAATTTAGTTAAAAAATCCCAAACCACATGATCAAATATTTTATATTAAATTTAAACTTTTAGAGTTTGATTAATTAGGGAAAAGAAAAGAAAAGAGAAAAAACAGAGAGAAACTACCTGCGGCTACAACACGAAGTAGATTCATCACATGTAATAGCTCCACTTTGTTAATGACTGAAAATATTTCTTTGAAAGTACTACCCTTCTCTTGATTTTCTATTCAAGATTCTGGATGAGTAAGGTAAGGAGTAGTGCGGATGTAATAATGAGGAAATTATTAAAAGATTCTTTTTATAAGGAATAAAAAAAATATAGGAATGTGTACGTTCATGTAAGGACCCGTATTTTTTCGAACGACTTTGTCAGATCTTTTAGTGCTTTCCCGAGCGAAGCTACTAGGCATCGTACCACGGCAGGCCCACACGGGCCGTGTGAAGCCACACAGACCGTGTGGCCTCCCATGGAGGGACACTTGGTCCAGCTCACGACTGGGGAAATTTGGGGCGGGGGAATTTTGGACAAAGTGAGGGCACACGGTCCGTGTAACGTGTCACGGGCTGTGTGGCCCTCCGTGTAACTCGTTACATAAAAGTTTTCTATGTATGAAAGTACTATCTCGTAACTTTATCGTGCATAATTATTTCAAGTATTATCACACGGTCGATGACATGGCCAGTGTGGAGTCACACCGACCATACAGCCGTCCGTGTAGTACCCCTTAGCTTCGAATGAATTCCCTCTGCGAAATTTCTAAGTGGCGGTTCACGATCACTATTCACGGTCCGTGTGACATCTCACGGACCGTGTAGTGGACCATGTAGACCTGGCGATTCCAATTTTTCCCTGCTTCATTAATGGTATTTATGTAATTTTGGTTTATTTTAATCATGAATTATGACCATTTACCCATCCTAAACCCCTAATTCAGCTGATATACCTCTCCTCTTAATTCATTCTCCTAAAGACCTTCTACCCTTCATAAGATCATCTCCCAAATACTCTTTACTCTTCCCTCTCAAGGTTCAAGGCTAGGGTTTAATTGAAGTCCAATTCAAGCTAAGTCCTTCCCCAAATTTAGCTCCTAAATCAAGGTAGGTGGGATTGATTCTTGGTCCCTTTCAACCAAGAAGACCCAAAAATCTTTCAATTGATTTCATGAATTTAGTCTACTTTAAATATGAATTTTCATTACTTGATCTACTTAAATCCAATGGATGTATGGGTTGTATTCTACCTATGATTTCAAATCACTTTGATCACTATTATAATAATTTACATGGAGTTATGAAGTTATAGATATGCATGTCCCCTTTTAAAGTTGATTTATGCATGGGTAATTTATACTATGTTTAAGATGTTGATTTAGTTATGGATTTATCAAATTTCATATTATGATGTTGATTTTTACTTGAATCTATGTTACCCATGCCAACCACACATCATGCATAGCATTTGCATTCATGCACATTGGGTTATACGAAAATTATAAAGTGGGTTAAGCCCAATTATGTTTTATGAAACTACTATGACATGAATTTTGGTAATTCATTGGTTATGACAAGAATGTGATCACATATATGTCTATAAATATGGCTCTTAGAGCATTACGGATACTTGCACCATTTACATATACGTAGATGAGCTATTCCTTGCATAAGCATTATGATTATGATTTATGATTTGGTATTTAATCCTAAATGTGCATTGAACGGTTTGAAATGAACCTTGTATCTCCTCAAAGCACGTATATGTATAAGTATTCATGTGGGATGTTGTTGACTTAGCACCGACGAATTAGGGGCGTTAGGGCTATTCCCAAGGGCCCTCTCCCTTTCCTTAAACTATGTGCCAACATAGGAACATTAGCCACTACCGAAATGACTGGTTCGTAAGGAGTGGTTATTCGTTTATGATTACGATATGATGTGGTATGATTATGGAAAATCCTTCTAAAATGGTTAGTTTCGTAAGGAAGGTGACCATCCACCGAAATGGTGCATTCCGTAAGGTGTGATGTAGATTACCTTTGCCAAGTAATCTTATCCTACTGATAGGAGGTTTTTATCGGACTAATTCATGTAATAGCTTGCATGGGTTTGATTTGTCAGTTATAGTCCATCCTCATTATATATGAGCATTGTTGCATTTCATGCATCATATATTTCATGGCATCTTGTATATATTTCCTTTGGATATATGATTCTTTCTATATTATGTGCCCTTGTCATCTAACATTGAAATGCAAGTTTGGTAAGTTATATGCATTGCATGTCCGCATACTTAGTACATTCAAACAGACTAACACATACTATATGCCTACATGATTTTACCATGTAGGGGCCGAGAACTTCGAGTATTAACCGTTTGACGAGTAATCTGATTCAGAAGAATATTGTGGTAAGTCTCATTTTCCAAGGGCGACCCATCTTCCTCTACCACTACTATCTTGAGTTTCTTTTTCATTTGAGGGTGAGCTTGGAACATTTCCTGGCCCCTTTTCCATCTTGATTAGAGGCATTCATTGGAAAATATGTTGACTCTTTTGAACGTCACTTGTTATGCGTGGTATCTGGCTTATGTATTTGTTGGAGTATTTTATGGGAAACTTTTATTTGGCTACATGCATATCTTGGTGTGAAATGTTGTATTGCCCCCATAGCGTGAGTCCTATTCTCCCACCCCTTAGAATCATGTGTTGCTATTTATCTGTCCTTCGTGAACCGATAATGTGGATTTAGATACTTGATGCTTGTTTGGGGACTCTCGGGTTCTCATTCACCATTTCACATCTAGACCCTATTCCCGGGCTGTGACAAAAGATAGTATCAGAGCCCTAGGTTTATAAATGGTCCTCGAAGTCCAACATGTCACGTCAAGTAGAGTCCTATTCATGGGTGTGAAATGCACCATACCTATGAATGGGAGGCTACGGATATGTTTTAGGAATTGCCTCACTTTTTCATGTCTTATGTTGTGCTATGTCTAGTATACTTGATTCCCTTATCTTGACAGTGTCGTTGCTCCATTTCAGAAGATGCCTCAAGGAAGACCCCTCCCACCAAGGCCAGCTTCGGGTAATGAGGAATAGGCTCCTTAAGGTCCTATGGATAAACCCATCTCAAATGGTGAGTTTCATACAGCCTTTGCCATGCACGGTCAGGTGGTGACCTCTCAAACAAGGCAGGCTAACTTGCCACGAGATCCTACGCCTGCTTCTAGGGTGAGGGATTTCACCCGGATGAATCCTCCGGAGTTCCATGGCTCAAAGGCTGATGAGGATGCTCAGGAGTTCATTGAAGAGCTTGCCAAGATACTGAACATCATGGGTGTCACTTCTTGAAAAAAAGCTGAATTGGATGCCTACCAACTGAAAGATATGGCTCAGGTGTGGTATACACAATTGTCTTTGGAAAGGGTTTGCGGTGGTGATGTTAACTAGGAGGAGTTTAGATTTGTGTTCCTTGATCACTTCTTTTCCCTTGCGCTTAGGGAGTCCAAAATGACTGAGTTTATCAATCTCAAGCAAGGAGGTATGAGTGTGAGAGACTATGCCCTCAAATTCACAAAGCTTTCCAAGTATGCTCCGTCACTTGAGGTTGACCCTCGTGCAAGGATGCACAAGTTTGTTTTGGGTCTCTGATTTGCTTGTAAAAGAATGTCGTACTGCTATGCTCATACGAGATGTGGATATTGCTAGACTCATGATGTATGTTGAACAAATCGAAGGGGACAAACTCAAGGAGAGAAGGGTTCACGATCCCAAGAGAGCCAATTTTGATGGTGGTTCTTGAAGTAGTGGCTTCGGTAGCTTCCAATAGGGCCAAGGTTCTAGTGCTTGGGTCACTAATGCTTGGGTACCTCCTCCGAGGGCACCGGTTGGTAGGGGATAGGAGTATCCTCTATCTGACAAGTGTGGGAAGCCCCACACAGGAGTTTGTTGGAGGGATTTGGGTGTTTGCTTTGGGTGTGGTGATAAAAATCACAAGGTTGTTGTTTGTCCTAGGAATGCCCTAAGGAACAATCGGTTCTATGCCCTCCATGCTCACTAAGATGTTGAGGAAACTCCAGATGTCGTGACTAATATGTTAAAAGTCTTTGATTTTGATGCTTATGTTTTGCTTGATCCGGGTGCAAAATTGTCTTTTGTGACTCCTTTTTTGGCTGTAAAATTTGGTTTGAGTCACAAGATTTTAAGGAACCCTTTCTTAGTTTATACTCCTATAGGTGAATATGTTGTTGCACATAGAGTCTATCACGGTTGCCCTATTTCTGTGTTGCACAAAATCTTTCGGTGTGATCAGGTTAGAACTTGAGATGTTTGACTTTGACATAATACTTGGGATGGATTGGTTGCATGGATCATATGCCTCTATAGATTGCAGAACCTGGAAGGTCAAGTTCCAACCTCTCGGTGAGCCCATTCTTGAATGGAAGGGTGGTGACTCCTCTGTCAAAGGTCAGTTTATTTCCTACCTCAAGGCGTGGAGTATGATCTCTAAGGGGTGCATTTATCATATTGTGAGGGTCAAGGATATAGAGTCCGAAGTGCTTAATCTTGAGTCGGTCCCTTTGGTGAATGAGTTTTTGGATATATTCCCCGAACACTTGTCGGGCATTCCTCTTGAAAAAGAGGTAGATTTTGGCATAGACCTTCTTCCGGATACTCACCCTATCTCTATTCCTCCTTATCATATGGCGCCGGCACAATTGAAAGAATTAAAAGAGTTGTTAAAGGATTTGTTGGAGAAGGGTTTCATCCAGCCCAGTATATCGTCGTGGGGTACGCCAGTATTGTTAGTAAGAAAGAAGGATGAGACTCTTCAGATATGTATTGATCATAGGCAACTGAATAAGGTGACCATTAAGAGTAGGTACTCATTGCCCAGGATTGATGACTTGTTTGACAAGCTTCAAGGGGCTACTCATTTCTCAAAGATTGATCTTCGTTTCAGGTATCATCAGTTGAAGGTTAGGGAGTGTGACATTTTCAAACAGGCTTTGGGACAAGGTATGGGCACTTTGAGTTTGTGGTGATATCGTTTGGCCTCACCAATGCTCCGGTCATGTTCATGGATTGAATAAATCAGGTCTTTAAATTGTTCCTTGACAGATTGTGGTGGTCTTCATTGACTACATTCCCATTTACTCTCAAAGTGAGCAGGAGCACGGGGAGCACTTGAGGATGGCCCTCGAAACTTTGAGAGAGAAGACGTTGTACGCCAAGTTTAGCAAATGTGAATTTTGGTTGGGTGAAGTGGCTTTCCTTGGTCATATGGTGCCCAGTGATGGTATCAAGGTGGATCTGAAGAAGACTAAGGCCATACAAAAATTGGCACAGACCGTTGACTCCTTAAGGTATTTGAAGTTTCCTTAGGTTGGTCGGGTATTACAGAAGGTTTGTTGAGGGGTTCTCATCTATCGCCTCTCCATTGACTAAGTTAACCCAAAAAAAGGTTAAGTTTGTATAGTCAGAAGAATGCGAGCGGAGTTTCTAGACTTTAAAAGATCGACTTACATCGGCTCTCGTCTTGACCTTACCAAACGGCTTGGAGGGATTCATGGTGTATTGTGATACCTCGCGGATTTGGGTTGGGTTGTGTGCTTATGCAACATGTAAGGTAATAGCATGTGCATTAAGGCAGTTGAAGGTGCATGAATGTAATTACCCAACGCATGACCTTAAGTTGGCAGCGGTAGTTTTTGCCTTGAAGATTTGGAGACACTATTTGTATGGGGTTCACGTTGATGTGTTCTCTAATCACAAGAGTTTGCAATATGTGTTCACTCGCAGGGATCTCAATTTAAGACAAAGGATGTGTTGGAGCTCCTAAAGGATTACAACATGAGTGTTTTGTATCATCCCGGCAAGGCCAATGTTGGGGCTGATGCTCTCAGCAGGCTATCTATAGGAAGTGTGGCACATGTTGGGAAAGAAAGGAAGGACTTAGCAAGGGATGTTCACCGGTTAGCTAGTTTAAGTGTCAGGTTGGCCAATTCAAGCGATGGTGGTATCCGTGTTCAAAGCGGGGCAGAATCTTCCATGGTGAGTGATGTAAAAGCTAAGCATGATTTAGACCCATCATTACTTGAATTGAAGAGGGACGTCGCCAAAAATGAGATCGAGGTGTTCTCCCAAGAGGGAGATGGCGTGCTCCGGTACTAAGACCGGCTTTGTGATCCGGATGTGGATGATCTTAGAAGGGTGATTATGAGTGAGGCTCACAACTCTCATTATTTTATTCACCTAGGGTCTACCAAAATGTATCGGGATTTGAAGGAAGTGTATTGGTGGCATGGTATGAAGAAAGGCATCGCTAAGTTCGTATCCGAATATCCGGGTTATCAACAAGTGAAGGTAGAGCACCAAAGGCCCGGTGGCTTGGCCCAAGACATTGAGATTCCCACATGGAAATTGGAAGATGTAAACATGGATTTCATAGTTGGTTTGCCACGGACCTGAAGGCAATTTGATTCCATTTAGGTTGTCGTTGACCAGATGACGAAGTCAGCTTATTTCCTACAGGTCAAGACTACCTTCGGCACCGAGGATCATGCAAGGTTGTATATACAAGAGTTGGTGAGGTTGTATGGTATGCCTAGGTCCATTATATTGGATCGTGGCACCAAATTCACTTCCCACTTTTGGAGGTCATCTCAGAAGGGACTTGGAACTAAGATCAAGTTGAGCACCGCTTTTTATCCTCAAACTGATGGGCAAGTTGAGAGGACTATTCAAACCTTAGAGGATATGGTGAGGGCTTGTGTGTTGGAGTTTAAGGGCAACTGAGATGACCACCTTCCAATCATTGAGTTTTCTTATAATAATAGCTTCTTTGGTAGCATTAGTATGGCGTCATTTGAGGCCTTATATGGGAGAAGGTGTAGGTCACCGGTGGGGTGGTTTGAGTTGGAAGAGATGGCACTAGTTGGCCCGGATATAGTGATGGAGCCCATGGAAAAGGTGAAAGTGATTAAGGAAAGGTTGAAAACGGCCCAAAGTCATCAAAAGTGTTATCCAAATGTTAGGAGGAGGGATCTTGAGTTTCGTTTTTAATGATTGGGTATATGTGAAGGTTTTGCCCCTGAAGGGTGTGATGTGTTTTGGTAAGAAGGGCAAGCTAATCCCCCGGTATGTTTGCCCTTATGAGATTGTTGAGCGGGTTGGGGTGTGGCTTATAGGTTGCAGTTGCCTCCGGGCATGAGTTCTATTCACCTAGTCTTCCATGTATCTATGTTGAGGAAGCTAGTTAGTTATCCTAGCACTATTGTGCCCTTGGAAGGGATTGAGGTTGAGGAAAACTTGTCTTATGAGGAAATCCTAGAGGAAATCTTGGATAGGAAAGTAAAGTGGCTTCGTAACAAGGACGTGGCTTCGGTGAAGGTGCTTTGGAGGAATCAACATGTGGAGAGTGCTACTTGGGAGGCGGAGCTGGACATGGTGAAGCGGTATCCTCATCCTTTCCAATCTACTCAAGCCTAACGTACTAGGATTCTCCCTTTTTGAATGGTTCGATTTCTTTCCTTATTGAATCTCATGATATGACATGTATACATGTGCACGAAAAAGGATTTTTATGATTTTTTAAATGACATGAATACGATTTTGATATGAGTTTAAAGGCTTTATTATTTTTCAAATAATGAACTATGCATTGTACCATATATTGAGTGTTTTATGCTCTAAGTCAAGCCTTTCAAGTCTTGTTCTTGCATATTCGGGGAAAAATGTTCCCAAGGGGGAGATGATGGAAGGACCTAGATTTTTTCGAATGGCTTTGCCGGATCTTTTGGTGTTGTCCCAAGTGAAGCTGCCAGGTATCGCTCCATGGAAGGCCCACGCGGACCGTGTAAAGCCACACGGACCGTGTGACCTCCCGTGGGGGGACATTTGGTCCAGCTCACGATTGGAAAATTTTGGACGAGGGGATTTTTGACCAAGTGAGAGCACACAGCCACTCATATGGTCCGTGTGATGTGTCATGGACTGTGTGGCCCTCCGTGTAACTCGCTACATAAAATTTTTCTAAGTATGGAAGTACCATCTCGTAACTTTGTCATGCAAAATTATTTCAAGTACTATCACATGATCGACGTCACGGCCTTTGTGGAGTCACACGAACCATGTAGTCATCCGTGTAGTACCCCTTAGCTTCGAATGAATTCCCTCTGCGAAATTTTTAAGTCATGGTTCACGGTCACTATTCACGGTCCGTGTTGTGAAACCTTGTGTTCCTCGTCTTCCATATATATATAGGGTGGCGTGTCATATAAGACATATATGACTTTGGATAGAACCTAAGGATAATAAGGCTGCCAATAAGTGGTAATATCAAGGACCTAAAGTTTTAAACCAAATGAATACCCTAAATACATGTTCGGGATGAAAGAAATGACCCAAGTGGCAACTCGCCCTTTTTGGAAGGTTTAAATTAGGTTTCACTTTTCAGATTGGACTAAAAGTTTATAATTTACTAATAGTGGATTTTTTTTAACTTATTTTAATAGCACAACGGTCATACATTAAGTTTTGGAATCAGGAAAGTTGCAAGATAAAGGTTGGCCAAAGTAACCGTAAGTTTCTTTAAGAAATCCTTCTTAAATTTAGGTAAAATGTAACTGGGCATGTCTTCCAAAATATAAAGAGTTAGAAGGTCCATGACCTATCAAATTGAAGATCTATGAGTCGAGTTTGTAATGCACAAAACTACGCATCAAACTAACCTCAAAATAACAAGTTATGACAGTTTTACCGAGACTGCCCGAGCAGGAAATCGGGTCGGGTCGACCCACCTTAATGTCAACTAGTTTGAGCTTTTTAAAGCTCAAATCAGTGCCATTTCATCCCCAAACAGTTTATAAACTGAAGAAAAAGCTCCCTCCCCAAGTCGTGCTTGCACTTTTCATTGCACATACGCCTTATATACCGCTTTTGGGCAACCTTCTCAACAACTAAGAGATCCATTACATAGTCCAGAGATCGGCAACTTACCCATTCAGACACTTTGGCACTTGACGTTCCCAAAATGGGGACTGTCAGGTAAATTCAATATAATAGACGCCTATTGGCATTCCAGCCTTCCTCAAGGTACCAAAGGGATTTGAGTATGTTTTTTCGCATTTTTACCGTTGAAATTTGTCCTTGTGCCTACAAATGAGTGCCTTACGCTTTGCAATTTTTTTCCCTCGTATTAGCTGTGTTTGGGGCTGTTTTTGGGTTGTAAAGAAAGTGGTGTTCTTGCTGGTATTGTTGGTTTGCTGCTAGCGTGTTCAGGTAATAATTTTGGGGCTCTTTTACGGTCATTTTTTCAAAGTTTTACGGACATTTCCTCGCGTAAATGCTCCTTGCCGAATCTGGTCATTAAATCTAAAACTTTTACTGTTTATAGGTGTCTTTAAGCTGCATATATATAGTCGTTCTGAATCTTAGGACGTAAGGAATAACTTTTGTGAAGAAACTTTTGGCAATTGAATGTTTGTTGGAGATGTATGTTAAGGCTAAGCTCCATCCCTCCTTTTAGAACGAAATCTTGGAAGTTTCTCAAAGCGTCAAATATGATATCTTACTATTTTTTTGCTAGAAAGACCTTCTGTGAAAGGCATTGGGATTGTAGCTGAGTTATTTTCATGACAATATTAGGTTGAAATTCCATACGTTCCCTTAAACTAGACACTCAATATCTATATATCTTTTTGTCGATTTTCCCGGCTACCTATTCATATGTTCAAGGTGTTTCACTTCTTGGTATAGTGCCATTAAAATAAATGTATAAGGCAAAAGAAATATAGTATTCATAATCAGTCCTTCTTCCGTACAAAAATATAATTGAAGCATTTAACAAGTAACGCGTTGGTTTCGAATATTCTCCAGTCAAATGCTCCTATTTAAACTACTAGGGCACTTAGTTCTGTTTAAATACTTTCCCTTACTAAATGACATGGGACCAAGTATAAGCATTATGCAAAGCACCTTATGAACATTTTCAAAGTTAAGGCTTCGCTCTAAATGTTGGGTTAAGTTTTCAAACTTGTTAAAAAGACATATAAGATCCCACGAGTCTTGTGTATATGTTATGACAACGATTATGATGTTATGAGAATAAGTGTACCAATGAGCCAAGATTGGATAAATGACAATGATTATGATACTATGAGAATAAGTGTACCAATGATCCAAGATTGGCTAAATTTATACTATGGCTTACTATGTGCATTTAATATTCATATCATACATTGCACGTTATGCATGGACTTCGAGCTATAATCGGAGGTATGGGGCCTATTTGCCCAAATGATTATATATATATATTTATGGTACAGATGGCTAGAGGTTGGCAAATATGATGCCGGTTAGCTACTGGAAAGAACCACCATTGCTAGCATCTGGTTGGGTATGTCATGCATTTACATTTATATATATGTATTGACGACATGCGATACTCGAGCATACCATGCATCTTTGATCACTAGGAGGTTGATTATTGGCCATTAAGGTTACTTAAGTTTTGGTTACATGTGGTATTTCTATTACCTTTCTTACTACTGTTATTTATGGTTTCACATTCTACCTTACATACCGGTACATGTTTATTTGTACTAACGTCTTGTTGCCTAGGGACGCTGCATTATATTTTATGCATGCAGGTTCAGATAGGGACTCTAATCAACCCCTCCACTAGGAGCCTAGTTCAGTTGTGAGTTGGTAAGCTCCATCTCTTCCTGGAGCTTTCACAAGATGCTTACTTTTTATTGTATAGTTGGGTATAGTAGGGGCCCTATCTTGACAGTATTAGTGGTTCTCTTAGAGGCTATTGTGGACATGTTATTGTAGGTTGGTCCTTTTGTGCCTTTCATTCTCCAGTCATAAGATTGTTATGTATAAATAGTGTGTACCTGTACCTCTGTTATGGTAGCCTTGTCGGCTAGCTAGTACTTTATCATTTTGGTTTACTTATCTTGATGTACATGATTTGTTGTTGATCAGGTCATGATCTAAACGGTCCCGACTTAGTTATTTTTCTAAACATTATGTTGCTCGATTTTCTTCTGGTCCCTATTTTAGTTAACTAGCATGTTTAGTGGCTTACCCGGCCAATAACGGTATTGGGTGCCAGTCGTGCCCCCATTCTCTTTGGGGTGTGACACGTGTGACGTCTCAAGGACCGTTTAGTGGACCATGTAGACTTGACGTTTCCAATTTTTTCCCGTTTCATTAATGGAGTTTATGTATTTCTGGTTTATTTCAATTGTGGATTATGACCTTTTACCCACCCTAAACCCCTAATTCAGCTGATATCCCTCCCCTCTTAATTCATTCTCCTAAAAACTTTCTACCGCTTATAAGATCATCTCCCAAATACTCTCTACTCTCCCCCTCTCAAGGTTCAAGGCTAGTGTTTAATTGAAGTCCAATTCAAGCTAAGCCTGCCCCAAATTCAGCTCCTCAATCAACATATGTGGGATTGATTCTTGGTCCCTTTCAACAAAGAAAACCCAAAAATCTTTCAATTGATTTCATGAACTTAGTCTACTTTAAATATGAATTTTCATTACTTGATTTACTTAAATCCAATTGATGTATGGGTTGTATTCTACCTATGATTTCAAATCACTTTGATCACTTGGATTTCTTCATATTAATTAGATTACTTTTAAATGGTAAACATTGTGTGCTAGTTTTCAATTGAAAGGGGTAATGATTGGTACTAAGTTCCTTTATGTTGCCACTATTTTCGTAACCTGTGGCTTTACGTTTACAAAATTATTATTTTGTAATTCTTTTATAAATTGAATTTTGGCATATTAAAATAGGTGTTTAACTGTTAGGTGTATTGTATTATGTGAATATCATTAGAATTATGCTATTGGAGAAATTGAAACTTTGCCCTACACTTGAAATTTTGAGAATTGACTATGGAATTGGTTGGTTTTTGGGTCTAGGTTAGACGTATAGTAATATGGGTATTAGTAATATTGGGTATTATTAGTTTTGAAATCTTATTGTGATAATTTATTTAACTAGATCGTGGTGCTACAAATTCTATTTTGAAAGGGAAAGGCTCAAGTGTTTGATTGCTCGTAATTTAACTAAGGCAAGTGGACTTTCAAAACATTGTAATTCTTGAAGAATTCTCAAACTATCCTTTCTTCTATATGTGATTTATGAAATATTTTTAGTATTATAAAATGAGGTGATTAAACGTAAATATGAGTTAGTGTGATGTTGTGACACTTTTGTAGGTTCTAAGCCCGGACAGTGAGTGGTATTTTTACTTGATCATCTGAGACTTTCTCAGAGATTTAGAGAGGTAGATGTTGTCATCTGGCTGACTCTCTTTGTCACACCACAGGAGGGTAGCCGTGGTATGGCCGGCACTTAGAGACAATCTCTAGTCCCCAAGCGAACCACTTGGCCTCATCGTCACCTCATACTCAACAATGGAAGAAAATACTCAAAGAAAATATGTAAAGTAATTAAATAACCAAGTTTTATATAAAAAGTAATTTCTGATAAATAGAGTTGGAAAAGAAATAATACTCAACATCCTCTTCTCAATGTCTATGAAGCCTCTACCTCTAACATCTAGATGATATCGTGATAGCCCATGGCTACCTAACTCAAGAAAAATAAAATACTTAGTGAAAGTAAAAGGACTCCTCCGAAGGCAAGGAGGGCTCACCAATTCTGGAATCATAGATCTAAACTTCAATGATGCGTCTGCTAAAGTCCTCTAATACTATGCTTTGCATCATAAAATGATGCAGTTCAAATGGATATCAGTACATGAAATATACTAGTATGTAAAATGGCTAGAAAGGAAAGGACATAATCAAATCAAGTAACTCAACTCAAAATTTACTTAAATCAACTCAGTAAAACATGCAAGTTTAAGTAACTCAATAATATGCAACTCAGTCAAATCAATTATGCAAATTAGGGAGTTTCTCTAACCGACAAACATCCCACCACCCTCTTTGGTGGTGCACAACGAACACAATGTCGTTGCTCGCTCGTCCATTACTTACCAAGGTAAGGATGTCAATATTAACATCATGGATCTATCATCCCTGTCCATCTTTTTGGGACAGGAGTTGCCAGAGCTAACTGCACAACTATCCTACGGTGCCAACGTAGTTATGGGGTTCAAGTCAGTCCTACTCTACCCAACTCAGTGCTCAATACTACTCCCAAAACATCCTCTTTAAGGACTCATTCAAACTCATCTCAAATATCATCGTCATCATCTTCCATCAATAAATATATTTTGAAAATCATTTACATTATCATCAAAATACTTCCTCAACACATCAAGTGCTTTCTCTTAAAATATGTAGCAAGACTTTTACATATCATCAAGACTCTTTCTCAAATCATTATTTATGCCCAAAAACTCGTGTTATGCAGACTCAGTAAAATGTGTTCAAAAATCATCTTTGCTCAACATACAAAATGACCATCAATCTCAATTCGAAAAATGCATAAAAATTAAATATAACATCAATTAGGGTTCATGTGAAGGAATACATGAACATACATACAAATTAAATAATCAACTCAACATCATCATCAATACATTTTTATGTACAAGGACATCAATAGAACGATAGATAACTCAATGATTCAATTTAGGAAACTCAAGAAAAGTCAAACTCAACTCAACTCGAATCAATGTATGTGAAGGGGCATGTGGACGAACTCAATCCAACATTGTGTTATCCTTACATACCATGAAAATTTGAATTTCAGATTAGCTTGAAAGAACTCGCACGATTCTCTTGAAACCCTAGCTTTTCTTCTCTTCTTCGCTCAAAGTTTCCTCTTAACTTTAGCGTTAAAGACTTTAGTATCAGTTTAGGAACCCTTTTTAGGCCAAAGGTGACCTATATTAGTCGTGGGATAGGTTTAGAAGGGGTGGGGAAAGTCTGAAATGCCCCGTCAAGGATTTAAAATTTTAAACTTCGGTGGAACAGGTCGGTGGTCACGGACCTATCGCGTACCTGTTCATTTTTTTCTAAAAGATTTTTGATTGATTTTTCAATCTTGTAGAAAATATAGGAACCCCAGTTAAGTGCAAATCCGCAACACCGACATGTCGCGCACTCTTTCTGGAAATGCTTTCTCGCATCAAAAAATTATGTTTCGATCCAGTTTCTCTATAAATCAACCAAGACCATTTTTTCATACAATTTTTCATGCTGATCACGGTTTCGGTCAAGAATTCGCCAAAAGAGTTGGGAGAACGCCTTATGCGAGCATCTCTTACTTAGGGGTATTTTGGTAATTTTATTGAGTGTCACACTCTTGTTCTTGTTTCTTCTATGCCTTGTTCTATTCGAGAAGAAAGACAATTCAAACTTGTACCTCTTTTGATCTCCACATTTTATTTCTAATTTTTGTTGGGTAAGGCTGACTTGTTCCGGTGGGATTGAGCAAGTGTCATCACATCCATTTTTGGATCGTGATACGTCCGAATTCCACTACGAGGCTGTTTACTAGGACTTTACCTGAAAATTTATTTTACAGTTATAAGTCATCGTTTAACTTGACAAACTGCATAAATGTCAAACGATTCACCCAATGATCGAACAATCAATGTCAATAAGTCACAAATAGCCTGAGGTCACTATGCAAATACTCAGATGGATAAAGTATTTGTAGAACCACAGACATAACCTGGAGGGTCATTACATAAATTTACTTTATGATGACTTTTTTTTTAATATACAAATTCATAATTAGAATTATGAATTTTTAAAAAAGAAGAAGAGAAGTCTTAATCAGTTAACTATATTTTAGGAATCCACTATTAGTTTTTTCCGTACAAGTATTTTTTTCCCGCTTTTATTGTCGTGTTGTTTTTCATGTCATATGTTGTTCTAATAACCTATTTTCAATTATATATATTGTGTCATAGATTGCGTAGAAAATGTTTAATAATAGAATTTTTTTATTTTAATGATGATACGTAATTAAGAATATCTATGGCATTATAAATGTCGACACGGGGCTTCTAACAGTTTAAGATATAAAAAGTAAAAACTATAAAAACGGCTTATAAATATATAGAAAATTAACTTACAACTATCAGTGCTAACACAATGATAAATAATCCTTAAAATAGAATTAGATAATATAATCATTAAAATAGAATAATATAGCACAATCATTAAAATAGGATTAGATAGTTTAATATTCTAAAGAAAACAAACTATAATAATAAAAGGCATCAATTAAGAGCGATCTCCCAACATCATAAGCTTATGTCTTCTTCTTCTTAATAACTTTACCCAACTTGTTGCTTGATTTGATATTTAAGTCTTCAATATTTTCAAGAAGTGATCGTACTCCAACAGATTTGCTACTATTGCTAGATAAATTTTCAGCCAAATCAATCACCTCTTCAGTTAGCGATGAACAATATTCTGGAAAGCTATTTTTAATGGGTTTCTAAAAATAATTAAAAAATATATAAACTTTCAATATTTATTTATGTAAATAATAAAAATATAATATGTTTGTAAACGTGAAAAGTATTGACCTCGAAGGTCATTTTTGCCATTTTTGGCCTAATTACCATTTTGCCCTTTTGAAAAGTTGCCTTGGGTCATTTTTGGATGAGTGTAAAAGTTGAATTTCAAAAATCTTGTAAAAAGTTGGAGTTTTGTAAAAGAAAGAGTTTTTAATGGCTTAAGTTTGAAAATTTTGAGTTTTGGAGTCATTTTGAGTTCTAAGTGTCGAAATTAGATTTTGTCAATTTCATTAGCTCTAAAATGTCAAAACTGTTTTATGAGAACTTTCAGAACTAAATTTGGAGTTAAAATGAGGTTTTTGGACCCACCGTTGTGCTTTTAGTTGTTTCCAGAGCAAAAGTTTGACTTTGATCAACATTTAGAGTTCGGAAGCTTGGATTGAAATTCTAAAAATTCCAGTAGTTCCAGATGGTCAAACTAAGGTTACCATTGCAATTTTTAGAGCTTTTGAGAATATTTTGAGTTTTGAGTCTGAAACTAATTTAAATGAGCTTTCTCGGGTTTCGAGCCAAGGAGGCCATAAATTCGAATTGTGATGATTCCATCAGATCCATGTCGAGCTTGATTTAGGAGGACCCTTCGTTCAGTTCCAAGGCTTGCGGATGTGTTTTGGTCCCTTCGATAGTTTTCGCAATTGGAAAATGGGACCCACATAGGAATAAAACGCCTTCAGTGAGCATTATGACTACAACGTTGAGTTCGGAATATTATTTTTGATAAAATTTTCATATATAGATTGTATTTTTTCAACTCCGAATGAGGTCGGAGCATTGAATTTATGTTTCAGAGAATGCTAAAGCGGTGGGTGACGTGGCCAATTAGGTGTTGCCATGTGGTAGACGAGTCAAAGGGGCTGTTTAAATGTAGAAAAATTTCCAGATTTTTCCCCAACTTCAAATAACGATTTCTCCTTCAATTTTGATCTGATTTGGGCGATTCAACAAGCTAACTTGTGTATTTTTTTGAGAGGAACACTGTGGGGGCTTCAGAAACTTATTTTGGCGTGTCATTTGTGGTAAACTTTGATGTTTTTCTGCTGTATAATGAAGATGGTTTTGAAAATTTAAATCATCGATTTCTCCCTCATCCTAGCTCCACATTTTCATCCATAAATTTTCAATTTCCGGCTACGTTTTCCAGCATGGAACTTTTGACCATTTTACCCCTTTTTCTCTGAACTCATTGATTTTAATGTCATTAGATTCATTATGTGATTGTGATGCCACGATTGTATAAATAGTGGTGATTTAGAGTATCGTAAGAGAAGGAACGCGGCGATTCCTTCTTGATTTCGAGACTTTAATTGAGGCAAGTGGATTTTTAACCTTTTGTTAAGTATATTGAACCTCGTATGCTCCAATGTGTATACAATTGAGTATTTTCGGGGTAGAGATGGATCAGAGTAGACTTTGATTGAAATATTTTGAGTTAAGTAATTATTCCTATGGTGATATTTGACTTGTGAATTGATTATGAAGGCTTATTATAAGTGAAATAGTGAATTATTTGATATTGATATTGAATTGGTACTTATTTTGAGATGTGAATGTTAATTAGGTTGTGATGGTATTGAGATGTTGAGGATATTGCAACATATATGGTATTGCGTTACCCGTTCTTGATTGTTGAGATATATGATTCGTTTGGACATCTTGCGCATTTTATTTCCATGGATATGATCATTGTGCATTTATTATGTGTTTGCTTGATGATCCTAAGAAAAGAAAAGAAAAGTTGAAGGGAAATTGTTCCGGCTAGTGAAAAAGAAATTAAATGAAAAGTCAAAGGGAAATGGTTCCAGCTAGATATTAAAAATAAAAATTGTCGAAGGAAAATGGTTTCAGCGAATACATGGTCCATGTGTGAGCCCTGTGGGTTCTAAATGAGGCATGATTATGATCAGCGAATGTGTATCGTAAGACAGACATGCATCACTATTATTTGACATTGCACAGTATTATTTACATCTCACGTCATTCATTTCATCCCATAATGCTCCGGCTTGCTATAATTATATAGAGTGTTATTGAGATTGGTCATTCATTGTATCATTTGACTTGTTTATGGTTTTATATGATCGGTTTCTTAGTGTTAATTGAATGACACTTGATGAAATGGTGAGAACTTGATAAATGTTAGAATTTCCTCTATGACTTGAAAGTGGAATAATGAGAATTATGCTATGATAGGCTTTGATCATAGAATTTTAGAATTGAATAATTGTGAAGGTTTTGAATCTTTGTATTGTAAAATAGTTGTGAGATTGTGATCCTTTGAGGCTTGATGCTAAGTGATGATTATATCGATATTCTGGTAATTTCTATATGTTGTATACATTGTGCTAGGACTTTTCTGAGTGCAGGTTTGTAGTTCGGCAGTATGCGGTTGGGTATTAAAGAGTTACTTAGTTCTTCATTGTTTTAATTTAGGTTAGTTCCATTTGTTGAGTACCTTGTTATTTGGTGCTCACTCCTTGTTACATTTTTTTAGGTTGCGAGCCCAATCCCTCTATTTAGAGTTTCCGTATTGCAGGATTAAGCTTCCGGATTACCCTTAAGGTAGTTGTTTATGTCTTTTGTAGACCTTAAAGGAATCCATTATTATGTTATGTTTTATTTGAGGACTAGACATTTGAGACATATATTTTATTTGAGTATTATGTATTTAGAGGCTTGCACATGTGACACCAATCTTTGGGATAGTTGTAGTTTGTTTTCTTCTGCTTATCGTTATATTTAGATTGTTATCTTCCACTTTTACCTTTGTTGTTAAGTTATTTGGGATTTGGGCTGACTTGCCTTAGAGGGTTAAGAGAGTGCCATCACACCCAATTTTCGGGTCATGATAATTTTATAGTTCATAGGTCTCATATGTGTATGAGCCGAGTCTAATAGTCATGAGGATCAGTGCAAACACGTTTTTCGCTTATCCTTGAGAGGCTATGAAGACTATTAGGAAACTCTCTTTCATTTCATTCCATTTAGTTCTTGTGTTGGTTTTGTATAAGTGATGAGTGTGTGTGTGCCCTTTTGACAGATGGGAAGACCAGAGCTACTGCTGCTACAGGTCGAGGAGATGAGCTCTTGATGTTACTATTGAGCCCCAGATAGGGGTGGGGTTCATGCCAAAGGACGAGCTAGAGGTCAGGGCCGAGGAGCCACATCGGTGAGGGCCTATGAGTGGGGTATCTCCCTCGAGCTACTTGTAGATCCTAGACAGGAGCAGGTTCCACATGAGTTTGTTGCAGCACCCTACTCTAGGATACACTTTTGAGAGTCTTGGGCATGTTGGAGACTTTAAGGCAGACAGGTAACCCAGCTGACACTCCTGGCACTTCATAGACTCGGGTGAGGGTGCAGCCTCAGGGACAGTAGCAAGTCCTTGAGGCCCATGTACCACATGAGCAGCTCCAGTTGATGAGATTCCACCAGTTGTTGCAGTGCACTGATGATAAGCAGCGGAGATATGAGAGATTTCAGAAGATGGACCCATCTCAGTTCCAGGGTGGGAAGACTGAGGATACTCATGAGTTCTTGACCATTTGTAGAGAGTTGTTAGATACCGTGGAACTAGCAGAGACACATGGTGTGAGATATGTCACTCTCCAGCTCCGTGGGCCAGCCAGAGAGTGATGGAGGACTTATACAGGATCTTCCAGCTGGATCTCCTTAGATGACTTGGGAGACTTTTTTTGATGCATTCTACGATCGATTTGCTTCTTGGAGTGCCCGCGAAGAAAGCTGATTGAGGTTTAAGAGTTTGAGGCATGGCACCAGGACTGTTTTGGAGTACGAGATAAAATTTTGCCAATTGGCTCATCAGCCCACAACCATACATTCAACTAAGGAGGAGAACGTTTACCAGTTTGTAAGAGGGTTAATTCATCCTATTATGCAATTGATATTCTGGGTAGCTAGAGATGGAGCCTCATTTCAGTCAGTGGTTAGCGCCACCAAAGAGGTGGAGTTGATGCGGAGGGAGGAGCTTAGGGACCCCAAACAGGTCTGTACTTAAAAGCAGTACTCAGGTGCCTCATCAGAGGATAAAGATATGGTTAGAGGAGGTAGTTCTTCTCAACATCATGGGGTTTATGTATCCTTGCCAACTTTGAGAGGGAAAGTAAGGCCCTCGTAATTCCTACAGTTCGGGACAGAGTTCGATCGATTCCCAATAGAGGTCCACAGGTTGGGGACGTTACAGTTTCCCTCTTTCTCGATCACATCAAGTTTTCCACCTCTAGATCTTGCTATGGGTGTGGATCTATAGATCATTTGATCCGACAGTGCCTTAGCAGACTCATTCTGGGCCTCACCATTCATACTCCGTAGCATCGGTAAGAAATTTGGCACCACCAGCTAGAGGTTCAGCCCTGTAGACTAGAGGTGGGGGTAGAGGTCTGACGGATAGAGATGGACGTACTGGTGGTAGGGGAGTAGGTGATGCTTTCACTCCTTTAGGTGGTAAAGGATCATCTTCTACCACTGGAGGTCGAGGTGACTATTACTATGCATTTCCAGGTAGACCTAAGGCAAAGGCCTCTGATGTTGTGATCACAAGTATTGTTTCGGTTCGCCATGGCCCAGCATATGTGTTATTTGATCCTGGCTCTACTTATTCGTATGTGTCGTTTTATTTCTCTATGGTGTTCGAGTTGTCTTGTGATTCTATGTATGTGCCTGTTCATGTTTTGACCCTAGAGGAGAGCCCTAAATAGTGGATCGGGTGTACCGATCCTTTCTTGTTACTTTGGCGGGCTATGAGACTGAGGTTAATCTGATTATATTGGAGATGGTAGATTTTGATGTTATTCTTGATATGGATTGGCTATCTCCCTATCATGCTATTCTTTGTTGTTATGCCAAGACCATTACCCTAGCCATGCCTATAGACCGAAGATTAAGTGGACTAGTTCAAAGAGTTCCTATCCCAATAAAGTGACATCTTATATTCGGGCCCAAAAGTTGATTGATCGAGGGTTTTTGGCTTATATGGATTTTATTCATGATACTTCTGCTGAGTCACCTTCTTTGGAGTCTATTCCGGTGGTTTGTGAGTTTCCGGATGTGTTTCCTATTGATCCACCAGGGGTCCCTCCTAACCGGGACATTGATTTTGCTATTGACCTAGAGACGGGCACTAAGCCCATTTCTGTCACTCCTCATGGCTCCAGCTAAATTGAAGGTGTTAAAGGAGCAGCTCAAAGATCTGCTGAGCAAGGGCTTTATTTGCCCTAGTATTTCACCATGGGGTGCCCAAATCCTGTTTGTGAAGAAGAAGGATGGATCCATAAGGATAAGTATTGATTATAGACAGTTGAACAAAGTCACTGTCAATAACAAGTACCCGCTTCCCCATATAGATGACTTATTTGATCAGTGGTAGAAAGCATCCCTATTCTCTAAGATTGACTTGAGCTTCGAGTATCATCAGCTTTGGATTCGGCCCTCAGATATACCCAAAATAGCCTTTCAAAGCAGGTACGACCACTACCAGCTCCTTGTTATGTCCTTTGGTTTTACTAACTCCCTTGCAACATTTATGGAGCTGATGAATTAAGTGTTTGAGCCGTATTTGGAATCGCTCATGATTATGTTCATCAATGATATCTTGGTCTATTCCAAGACTAAGAGGACCATGTGGGGCATTTGAGGATTCGCTCCAGGGGCTCGAGGATGAGAACTTATATGCAAAGTTCTCCAAGTCCAAGCCTTGGTTGAGTTTGGTAGCATTCTTGGGGCATGTGGTGTCCAAGGAGGGTATTCGAGATGATCCGGCGAAGATTGAGGCCATTTAGGGTTGGACTAGGCCTACCTCAGCTACATAGATTTGCAATTTTCTAGGATTGGCTAGTTATTATCATTGTTTTGTTCAGGGTTTTTCCACTATTGCAGCTCTACTGACTAGGATTACATAGAAGAATGTGGTATTTCATTTGTCCGATGAGTGTGAAGAGAGCTTCCAAAAGCTCAAGTGATTGTTGACTACAACTCCTATTATGATATTGTTAGAGAAGGGTGTTGATTTCATTGTTTATTATGATGCCTCGGGGGTAGGGTTAGACTGTGTGTTAATGCAAAGAGGGAAGGTTATTGCTTATGCCTCTAGACATTTGAAGACCCATGAGAAAAACTACCTCGCTCATGATTTAGAGTTGGTTGCGGTTATATTTGTGTTGAAGTTATGGCGTCACTATCTATATGGAGTCCATTGTGAGATCTTTACTAATATCAAAACCTATAGTATATCTTCAGTCAGTAAAATCTAAATTTGAGACAAAGAAGGTGGATTGAGCTTCTAAAAGATTATGACTTGACTATCCTCTATCACCCCGGGAAGGCCAATGTATTGGCCAATGCATTGAGTAGGAAGGCATCTAGCATGGGGAGTTTGGCAGCTATTCGGGTTGAGGAGCGACTGTTGGCTATGGATGTTCTTGGTGAGATTGCAGATTTCAGAGTAAGGTGGAGTGCTTGCTATTATTAAGGCTCACTCATCTTTAATGGATCATATTTATGAGAGGCAGTTTGAGGATGAAAAGTTATGTATTATCCGAGATAAGGTGATTAGAGGTGAAACTAGAGAGCCAAAGCTTGATTCAGATGGTGTTTTGAGGATTGGGAGTTGTATATGTGTGCCTAAGGTGGGTTATTTGATCAGATTAATACTTGAGGAGGCTCATTATACTAGATATTCCATTCACCCAGGGGCAGCAAAGATGTACCATGATCTGAGTCAGCATTATTGGTGGCTTGGTATGAAGAGAGATGTTTCAGAGTTCATATCCAGGTGCTTGACATATTAACAGGTCAAATGTGAACACTTGAGACCAGGTGGGGAACTTCAGCAGATGCCCATTCCTGAGTGGAAGCGGGGAGAGTATTGCCATGGACTTCTTTGTGGGCTTACCTCCTACTGTCAAGGGTTTTGACTCTATTTTTATAGTGGTGGAATATATGACCAAATCCGCCCACTTTATTCTAGTCAAAGTGAAATACAAAGCTAAGAGACTGGCTCAGATTTATATCAGTCAGATTGTGAAACTTCATGGGGTCCCGGTGTCTATTGTATCAGATAGAGGCTCGTGGTTTACTTCGCACTTTTGGAGGGCTTTACATCACGGTTTGGATACTCGTTTGGATTTGAGTGTAACTTTTCACCCCCAGACTGATGGCCAATCCGAGAGGACCATTCAAGTATTAGAAGATATGCTCTGAGCATGTGTTATTGATTTTGGGGCTAGTTGGGACCAGCATTTTTCCTTAGCGGTGTTTGCGTACAATAATAGTTATCATTCCAACATTCAAATGGCTCTTTTTGAGGCCTTGTATGGCCGGAGATGCAAATTACCCATAGGTTGGTTTTACTCAGTAGCGATGGTGAGTGTGGGTGTTGATATGTTGAGAGATGATCTTGAGTGAGTACGATCGATTCAGAGTAGATTGGTGATAACCCAAAGTCGCCAAAAGAGCTATGCGGATAGGCGGGTTCGATCTTTGGAGTTCATGGTTGATGACATTGTTTGGTTGAAAGTCTCACCTTTGAAAGGGGTTCTAAGATTCAGGAAAAAGGGAAAGCTTAGTCCGAGGTTCATTGGTCCTTTTGAGATCCTTGATAAAGTGAGAGAGGTGACTTAAGACTTGCCTTGTCACCCAACATGTCCTCAATCCATTCGGTATTCGATGTTTCAATCTTACGTCATCACATCCCAGACGAGTCTCATATGATTTCTATGGATTTAGTTGAGTTGAGCCGTAACTTGACTTATGAGGAGCAGCCAATAGCCATATTAGACAGGTAGGTGAGGACGTTGAGGACTAAGGAGATTGCTTCAGTAAAGGTCAGTGGAGTCATAGGGATGAGAGTGAGGCTACATGGGAGATATAGTTAGATATGCGAGTCTGATACCCTCAATTGTTTGAGCCTTCGAATATATCCCTTATCTCATGTTCGAGGACGAACATTATTTTTAGTAGTGGATGATGTAATGACTTGAAGGTCTTTTTGCCATTTTTGACCTACTTACCATTTTTTCCCTTACCAAAAGTTTTCTTGGGTTATTTTGGATGAGTCTAAAAGTCGAATTTCGAAAATCTTGTAAAAAGTTGGAGTTTTGCAAAAGAAAGAGTTTAAAGGCTTAAGTTTGAAAATTTTGAGTTTTGAAGTCATTTTAAGTTGTGAGTGTCGGAATTCGATTTAGTAGATTCCATTAGCTCCAGAATGTCGAAACTGGTCTATGAGAACTTGCATAACTGAAGTCAGAGTTAAAATGAGATTTTTGGACCCAAAGTTGTGTTTTTAGTTGTTTCCGAAGCCAAAGTTTGACTTTGGTTAACATTTAGAGTTCGGAAGCTCGGATAGAAATTTCAAAAATTCCAATAGTTCCGGATGGTCAAACTAACGGTACAAATGGCTTCATTGCAATTTTTAGAACTTCTGAGAATATTTTGAGTTTTTTAGTCCAAAACTAGTTTAAATGAGCTTTCTCGGGTTTCGGGCCAAGGAGCCCACAAATTCGAATTTTGATGATCCCGTTAGATCCGAAACATCTAATTTGGTCTAGGAGGACCCTTCATTCAGTTTTCAGGGCTTCCGGGTGTGTTTTGATCCCATTAGTAGTTCTTGATATTGGAAAAGGGACCCACGTTGGAATAAATTGACCTTCAATGGGAATTCCGACTACACCATTAAGTCTGGAATAGCATTTTCGCTCAAAATTTCATATATAGATTATATTTTTCCGACTGCGAATAAGGCCGGAGCATTGAATTTAAGCTTGAGAGATTGCTGAAAATGCTAAAGCGGCGGGTAACGTGGCCCAATTAGGCGCTGCCACGTGGTAGACAAGTCAAAGGGGTCATTTAAATTTGGAAAAGTTTCAAGATTTTTCCCCCAACTTCAATTAGCGGTTTCTCCTTCAATTTTGATCCGATTTGAGCGATTCAAAAAGCTAACTTGAGTATTTTTTTGAGAGAACAATATGGGAGCTTCAGAAACTGATTTTGGCGCATCGTTTGTGGTAAATTTTGATGTTTTCTGTTCTATAATGAAGATGATTTCGAAAATATAAATCATTGATTTCTCCCTCATCTTAGCTCCATTTCTTTACAAGTAGAACATTTTCATCCATAAATATTTAGTTTTCGATTACGTTTTTCAGCATGGGGCTTTTTACCATTTTACCCCTTTTTCTCCAAATTCAATGATTTTAGTTTCATTAGATTTGTTATGTGATTGTGGTGCTATGTTTGTATAGATTGTGGTGATTTAGAGTATTATAGGAGAGGGAAGGCGGTGATTCCTTCTTGATTTTGAGACTTTATTCGAGGCAAGTGGATTTCTAACATTTTGTTAAGTATGTTGAACCTCGTATGCTCCAATGTGTATAGAATTGAGCATTTTGGGGGTAGAGATGGATCATTGTAGGCTTTGATTGAAATATTTTGAGTTGAGTAACTATTTCTTATGGTAATGTTTGACTTGTGGATTAATTGTGGAGGTTTATTATAAGTGGAATAGGGAATTATTTGATATTGATATCGAATTGGTACTTATTTTGAGATGTGAATATCATTGAGGTTGTGATGGTAATTAGATGTTGAGGATATTACAACATTTACGGTATTGAGTTATCGGTTCTTGACTGTTGAAATATATGATTTGTTTGGACACCTTACGTATTTTATTTCCATGAACATGATCATTGTGCATTTATTATGTGTTTTTATGATGATCCAAAGAAAAGAAATGAAAAGTCGAAGGGAAATGGTTTCAACTAGTGAAAAGAAAAGAAATAAAAAGTCAAAAGGAAATAATTTTGGCTAGATATGAAATAAAAATTACCGAAGGGAAATGATTTTCGCGGATACTTAGTCCATGTGTGGCTGCCCTGGATTCCGACTATGGCATGATTACGATCAGTGAATGAGTATAGTAGGACAGAATGCATCACTATTATTTGACATTGCATAGTATTATTTACATCTTACGTCATTCATTTCATCCCATAAAGCTCCAGCTTGCTATAATTATATGGAGTGTTGTTGAGATTGGTCATTCATTGTATCATTTGACTTGTTTATGACTTTATATGATCGGTTTTTTAGTGTTAATTGAATGACACTTGATGAAATGGTGAGAACTTGATAAATGGTAGAATTTCCTCTATGAATTAAAAGTGGAATAATGAGAATTATGCTACTATAGGCTTTGATCATAGAATTTTAGAATTGAATAATTGTGAAGGTTTTGGATCCTTGTATTGTAAAATAGTTGTGAGATTGTGATCCTTTGAGGCCTGATGCTAAGTGATGAATATATCTACATTTTGGTAATTTCTATATGTTGTATACATTATGCTGGGACTTTTCTGAGTCCAGGTTTATAGTTCGGCAGTATGTGGTTGGGTGTTAAGGAGTTACTTGGTTTTTCATTATTTTACTTTAGGTTAGTTTCATTTTTTTAGTACCCTGTTGTTTGGTGTTCACCCCTTGCTACACTTTTGTAGGTTGCAAGCCCGATTCCTCTGGTAAGACTTTTCTCATTACAGGATCGAGCTTCCGGATTACCCTTAGGGTAGCTTCTTATGTCTTCGATAGACCTTCGAGGAATCCATTATTATTTTATGTTCTATATGAGGATTAGACATTTGAGACCTTCAGTAATACTTCATCATCAGTGAACTTAACTACTTTATAAACAACATCATTCTTGTGAATGTTTGAATCCTTAATCAGAACTTTAAATATGAGTTTTTTCTCAATCAATTCATTAAGTTCGATTGGATAAGGCTATTTTCATCTCCTATTAATCCTTCTTTTAACTCTTTGGCAGTCTTTCGAAGTAGCTGTAAAGCCTCTTTATTGGTTATTTCAGCATTGCATTTTGAACAATAATAGTTGACTCTAAATGGATCAACCTTCGTGATACATTGGTTGCCAGCCAAATATGACCATTTGTGATCAAGTTCCAAAAATACAATCTTTGCAGCAATTCAATAGGTAGACTCCTGTGATGAAATATTAATATTATATTTTAAGATATAAAATATATTATTTATTTATTAATTATTAATATAATGAAAAAAAACTCAATTCGGTGATATGAATGAAATTCCTAATAAATTTAAAAGAGACTAATCCTTTATACAACTCTTCAAAAACTGAAATTTGCTGTTGTGAATTTGTCTGTGAAAGCTTCTCATTTTATAATCACTTATGCAAGTAATCTGCAAAATTAAAAAAAAAAACATAGTTAATTGATTTGATAATTATATATAATACATAATAATATAAATATATCAAACCTGTTTTTGTATTCCGTAGCTTGTGGCAGATTTGAATCAATCCATAGTTTGGTTTATACCAACAACTACGAGTAGAAAAGTTATATGTGAAATAATTTATATCAATGTCAAGTTAACATATATGTAGTAATGATAATTAGATTGTAAAAAATTTATATTTTTACAATTCATACCTCCGAATTTGTGTGGCTTCACCAATTGCAAAACAATAATTAATGGTTCATCTATTAATCCGGACAAATATGGTTGAATTTGATAGGCAAGATCACTCCATAGGGTGGCAAAAAGTTTGTTTAGCCTAAATTAATATTCTCATAATATTTTAAAATTAATTATTTTGTATTCAATAACGATAATTTTGAATACTATTTAAAATATAATCTTAGTTCTAATATACATTATTCAATAATGTTTACCTTTCATTTTCTAGAACATTATTCATAAAATGACTATTGTTGTCTCCTTGCTTGGATGATTGAATCGGTTCATATGTGATAACATGTTTGACAACATCTTCAAAATAAAAAATATCAAAATTTTTAATACGTAAGATATAATGAAAAGAAGTATAAAATATCATTTACCAAAAAGTTCATCCTTATCCATACCGTATTGCCACCTATTCTAAAGTCTGGAGATTAAAAATATTCATATAGAAAGATGTATCTTCAATTTCAATCATAACTATATTTCGAGTGAATGACAGGTTATATTTATGAGAAGTTGATCGAATTTCTTGTCATACGAAGCTATCACAAAATACTTCATTTGATATAGACCAAATTCATGAATGACTTTTTTGAAATCCTTTATGATGTACTTTGCCTTAGTTGCTTGTATTTGATCGCCCTACATTCAAATAAATTATAAAAATGAATGTTAGTGTACATGAATATACAATATCACAAAAAACACTAATTTAATTTATGTGATACCTTTTCATTTTGCAGTATCAACTCCATAAAAAAAGGAATTTTCGATTTGAATTTGTCAGGCACAATCTAGAAACGAACAATACGAACTTTCAAGTTCCATTTCATTGAGGTATTGGTTATTTTTTATATCATGTTATATTCTAAAGCTATATTTTATATTTTGAAATTCAGAAACATTGAAGTTGATGAAGTTGTTGTCTAGGTATGTATGAGAACTGATAAGCAGTTTCTGATTTGCAGTCGTGGGTAATGGTAGCAGGAAGTTACAAAACAAAAACTGCTTTTATGCATTAATATTTTTATTAATTTAAAATATGTAAAAATAATATTATTGTTTGTATGAAGCAGTATACAAAAAGACGTATGTTAACTTTGATAATATCTTTAAATTAAATTATTATTTTAAGTTGTTTAAATATTCTTTTGATTGTTTTAATTAATATAAAAGAAAAATTAATATATAAGAGTAGTTCATTCATAAAAGATAGGAACAAATTGATTACTTTAATAATCATATGAGTTTTTATAACGTGACTTGTGCAGTTATGTAATTGCTATCTTTTCATATTTAATAGCGTTTTTTAAATTAATATTTGATATTATTAAAAGTAATTTGCATTTATTATTTGTCATGTATATTTTTATAATTAATTTAAATGTTGTAATGGTAATTATAGGTATTTCATTACCGATAGATAATTTAAGCATAATATGAAACAATCACTGAATATTTTACTTGCAAATAAATGTATTATTTTTTACACCATAGACTTACGTAAATTATATAGAATATATAGTCAATATTTTTAATATTAAAAAATGTTCAACAACTTCAAAATTAATTTATATATTATTAATATCATATATGTATAAAAAACAAAAACTAAAAGAGAATAATTGGTTGTCCTCCTTTTAAGAACACGTAATTGGATTAACCAATATCCATGAAAATGCAAAATATAAACAAATGCAATTGCATGGATATTTTTTCAAAATACAATTTTGTAGTTTTTTCCATTTTTAAAAATATTGCTTTTATTGTGGTGCTGACTTGTAGGCACTTTCAGTTCTCCTATATATATGGAGAGAGTTACTAACTTTCCTAAGTATCATATAATAACATAAATATCATGAAATCATCATAAGCATGCATATTAACTTGAGGAACTTAAAGAAAAGGTAAGATACTTAATAAGGAACTTTATGGATGAAAAGATACCCATAAATCAACTCACATACCTTTAGGATAACCGGAGAGAAACAATCTTCTAGGATTGAGGATGAATTTGGAAATCCTAGTTCTTGTCTTGCCTAGCCTTGAGAGCCTCTTTCTTGCTTTAGAATTTTTTAGAGTAAAGAATGAGGGAATGAATGAAGGGATTAGGGCTTAGAGACTGATATATGGCCCCTTTTCCATCTCCAAATTATATAGTTTGGGAATAGAAAGGACAGAAATGACAAAATTGTCCATCATTAAAATTGTCAAAATCAACCTACGAGACCCCGATTACAGGCCACAAGTTGATCCATGGGCCATAAGTCTCTTTGTCTGATAACACACCTAAAATTTCTTAAAAATTGACTTTGCTAGACTCAAAACCACAGACAAATGTTACGGGCCGTATAATCATTCACGTGTTGTAGTTGGACTCATAGAGTCCTTCCACACTTAGCCATTTTCACCTTATTCTTGGCCTCATTCCACGAAGAACCTCTATGGGTCGTATCCTATTTTATGGGTCGTCTGATAACTTGTAGGTCATCCTTTAAAAACCTCCAAATTTCCTCCATGTCTAGGTCCCACTCACGGAACCATCTAAGGACTGTACGGTATCCTATGGGACGTTACTTGGTCTGTGGGTTACCCCACACTTAGAAGTTTTTCCCCTTCCTGAAGTTCTAGTTTAAGAACGGAACATACATCTTGTATGTTAACTTACAAGTCGTACGTCACCCCCGTTAACCAAACTTTAGCTCATTTTTCAGGCCAACTTTTCTGTACTCCAGGCGCCTAAACTATGGGTCGTTACAATATCTCGCCCTTAGGAAATTGGTACCTGAATGTACTTAAAATCAGGGTCTAAAGAGTAAACTAGCAGCTAATAACCTAGTATTTATGCAAAAATACAAATCAAACATCATTTTTCAAAAAAATTGGATTTCATACTTTAAACATGTCCCAAAACAATTCATAAACATCAAAATAAATGCATATATCGTGAAAAAACTAAAATACATGAAATTTAAGGTTTCTAGAAGAAATTTTCAATACCTTATGCTTGAGTAGAGTGGAATAGATGTGGATACCGCTTCTGCTTCCCATGTAGCACCCTCATCTTGTTGGTTTCTCCAAAGCACCTTGACAGATGCATCTTTCTTATTCCTTAGCTTCTTCACTTGCCAGTCTAGGATTTAAACCAGTACCTCTTCATGACTCATATCCTCTTCAATGTTCACATCATGCAACGGAACTACGGAACTTGTGTTACCGAATCGACATGTGGAAGACCGGATGAATCAAACGCAACTCGTTGGGTAGGTCCAACTCATAAGACACTTTTTCCACATATCTAGGACTCAATTACTCTTTCTAACTGAACTGGAGCACACCTTTCATAGGAGACACCTTCAAGTAGACCCAATCACCAACTTGAAACTCAAGATCCCTTCTTATCACATCAGAGTAGGACTTTTATCAGCTTTGGGATGTTTGCAGTTTCTCTCTTATGCTTTAAATTTTCTCTGTAGCATTCATCACCAATTCCGGTCCTATTAATGCCACCTCACCAATTTTGAACTACCCGATGCGCGATCTGTATCATCTACCATACAACGCTTTAAATGATGCCATCCCAATACTTGCATGAAAGTTATTGTTGTAGGAAAACTCGATAAATGGAAAGTATGTATCCCAACTCCCCTTAAACTCCAACACATAAGCTCTCAACATATCCTCCAATGTTTGAATAGTCCTCTCGGCTTGTCATTATTTAAGGATGAAAAGTCGTACTCAACTTCACCCTAGTGCCAAGTTCTTTTTGAAAAGATTTCCAAAAGTGAGAAGTGAATTGAAATCCACGATCTGATATGGTGGATAATGGAATCCCATGCAACCTCACCAATTCTTGGATATACAAGCAGGGAGCATCCTCGACACTGAATGTAGTCTTGACCGACAGGAAATGATCCAACTTCATTATGCAGTCAACTATCACCCATATGGAGTCAAAATGATTTTTGGTCTTTGGAAACCCAACTACAAAGTCTATGTTGATATCTTCCCACTTTCAAGTAGGAATGTCAATGTCTTGTGCTAGGCCACCCGGCCTTTGGTGTTCAACTTTGACCTGTTGGCCATTGGCACACTCGGACGCAAATTGAGCAATGTCCTTCTTCATTCCATTCCACCAATAAATCTCTTTCAAGTCTCTATACATCTTGGTAGTGCCGGGAATGAATGGAATATGAAGAGTTATGGGCTTCTTTCATGATTAACCTCTTTAACTCACTATCATTAGGCACACACAACATCCCTTGATATCGAGGTACACCATCTCCCCTTGTGAGAAGACTTCTATCTTTCCATTTTTTTACTTAGGTTTTCAGCTCAACCAAGGCAGGATCAAGATCTTGCTTGGCCTTAACCTCATAAATCAGAGAAGATGCAGACCCACGAAGAACCATTACACCACCACTTCTAGACTCAATCAATTTCACTCCCAGTCTAGCCAATCTATGAACATCTTCGGCTAACTACCTTTTTTCATCATCTTCAATATTGGACACACTACCCATGGAAATTCTTCTAAGGGTTCCAGCTACCACATTGGCTTTTCTAGGATGGTACTTCATACTCATATCATAATCCTTGAGTAGCTCTAACCACCTCTGTTGCCTCGAGTTGAGATCCTTTTGGGTGAACACGTGTTGGAGACTCTTGTGGTTGGTGAAAACATCCACATGAACTCTGTACAAGTAATGTCACCAAATCTTTAAGGAAAACACCACCACCGCGAGCTCAAGGTCATGAGTCAGGTGATTCTTCTCATGCACTTTCAACAGCCTTGAAGCATAGGCAATTACTTTACCATTTTGCATTAACACGCAACCCAACCCAATCCTTGATACTTTAGAATACATGACAAACCCATCATTCCCTTATGGAAATCTCAATATAGGAGACGAAGTCAACCGATCCATTAAATTCTGGAAACTCCTCTCATATTTATCAATCCACAAAAACTTATCCTTCTTTTGAGTTAGCTTGGTGAGTGGAGATGAATAGTGGAGAAGTCTTGAACAAACCATCTATAGTAACCTGCTAGACTCGAGAAACTCCTTATGTCAGTAGGAGTCTATGGCATTGGCTAGTTTTTCACCGATCCTGTCTTCTTAGGATCAACTTTAATGCCTCTTTAGAACTATATGCCCAAGGAAGGCAACCTCATCTAGCCAAAACTCGCATTTATCAAACTTTGCATAGAGCTTCTGTTCCTTCCGGGTTTGCAATACTACCCGCAAGTGCTCCATGTGCTCTTTCTCACCTCGGGAGTAAATAAGAATGCCATCAATAAACACCACAACGAACATGTCGAGATAAGGCTTGAACACCTTATTCATCAGGTCCATAAATAATTATGATGCATTAGTGAGGCCAAATGACATCACCACAAACTCAAAATGACCATACCTAGTCCAGTAAGTTGTCTGAGGGATGTCACTTTCTCTCAATCTCAATTGGTGATAATCGAATCTCAAATCAATTTTGGAGAAATGATAAGCCCTTTGTAGTTGATCAAACAAATCATCTATCCTCGGGAGGGTATACTTATTCTTGATGGTGACCTTATGGAGTTGTTGGTAGTCAATGCACATAGGAGCAATCCATCCTTCTTCCTTACAAATAGCACTGACGCACCCATGGAGACCGGCTAGGTCTAATGAAGCCCTTCTCCAATAAATCCTTAAGTTGCTCTTTAACTCTTTCGATTCTGCGAGAGACATTCTATAAGGAGGGATTGTGATAGGTTGAGTTTCAATTAAGAGGTCTATACCAAACTCTATCTCCCTTTCGGGAGGAACACCTAGTAATTCATCTGGGAAGACATTAGGAAACTCTCTTACAAAGGGGACTAACTCAAGAGAAGGAACTTTGGAAGAGACATCTTTGACCCTCACCAAGTGGTAGATGCACCCCTTGGAAATCATTTTGCAGGCCTTCACAAAAGAAATGAATCAAACCCTACATGAAGACTTGCTACCCTCTCATTCAAGAACTGGCTCATTAGGGAATTAGAATTTAATCCTATGGGTTCTACAGTCAATGGAAGCATAAGAAGCACGCAACCAATTCATCTCCAGAATCACATCGAAGTCTACTTTGGAAAGCTCACCTAGGTCACACGGAATCACTTTGTGCAAGATAGAAATGGGACAATTTCTATAAACTCTTCGGGCTATGATAGACTCACCTACGGGGTTAATCACCTCATATGGCTCATAGAGGACTTTGGGAAATACATGAAACTTATATGCAAAGAATGGGGTTTCAAAAGACAAATTTGCTCCTGGATCTAAAAGTGTATATGCGTCATAATAAGAAACTCTTAACATACCAATAACCACATCCAGAGCTTCTTCGACCTCTTAGGGACCATGAAGAGCATAGAACCAATTGGTACTTTGGGTGCCTTGGATGGGAACCCTTTGGCCTTGAGACCCTGTGTCTCTACTCGTGCAATCCTTAGCATGGTGGTTGGCCTTCCCACAAGTAAAGCAAGCATTTGACACAGCTAGGCATTCTCCTTTGTGAGGCTTTCCGCACTTAGGGAAATTTTGAATTTGGCGCTTGGGAGCCACCCCTTGTCCTTTCAGGGAGGAGAAGTGTTGGTAGATCCTTTCCCACTTTACTTATGGCCACCTTGGAATTTGTGATCACCGCCCCTTTAGTGAGATTAACTCCCACCTTCAACTCGAGCCCTTTTGGACTCCCTTATCCTTTCACGAAGCTTCTCTTCTTCAGTTTACTCCGCGTACGTCATTAAGTGGGAAATGTTCATCTTCTTGACCAACATGGCCATCTTGCATTCCTTGGAGACCAAATCAGGGAAACCCAAAATAAATTTGCTCATGAGAGCCCTCGAATCCGTGACCATAATGAAACATACTTTGAAAATTCGGTGAATTTGAGGGCACACACCCGCATACTCATGCTCTATTGCTTCAAGTTGATGAATTCTTGGACTTTTGCATCCCTAAGCTCAATAGGGAAGAACCAATCCAAAAGGGCACATTTGAATTCATCCCAACCAATAGGACTTGCTTCTTAGCCTCTCTCATTGACACATATTTCCTACCAAATCTTGGCAACTCCTTTGAGTTGATAAGCCACCTCTCGGCCTTTTCTTCCAACGAAATGCCCATCACCGCAACCACCTGGTAGGCCTTCTCTATGAAGTCAATTAAGTCCTCATTCGTCTTTGACCCTTCGAACTCTGGTAGTTCATTTGCATAAAATCTCATACTCTGGTAGTCGGAGTAGGCATTGAGAAAGTACTGCTATCTCTCGGTTAGCCTGATTGGATAATGCTTGGGCCAACATGATGAATGTGGCTCTGAACTCCACATGAGACACTATATTGTCCTATTGGAGTAGGAGGACTTATTTTCGGAGTGTCGCGTTGATGGGGAGCTCTTCATGGTGGCATGATGTAGAAACAAGCAAAAGCCCATTGTTAGTTAGTAGAAAACCTTATTCAACTCTAAGGCACAACATGAATAAGAAAAAAGGGAAGACTTTTCGAAACCGTCCCATAGCCTCTCACTCAAGATATTGGCGCACTTCACAACCTTGAATGAGATTCTATGCGACAGGGTATACATGGATATCTGAGGAACATTTCAAAACCTCTACTCTGACACTAAGTTTATAACGACTCAACCTAGGGGCCTAGTTATTGCATGGTGAATGAGATACCGGAAGGCACCTCACCCAAGCCATCTAAAACACATTAAGCATTCATAGGAATTAAGTAAAATTTTTGTGATAAAGTAAGGGAAAGGATACTATGTGCCAATTTGACAATGAAGCAACATTAAAAGTAGTGGAAATACTATAATCAACTTGTTTGACCATATGCATACCATCTACATCATAAACGGATGGGATCGGTATCAATCGATCTCCATCAAATAGAAAGAAGTCTAAAACAGTGCAACATAGAATGTAGAAGCCTCACAAGGGCTACAAATACATTATCTCAAACAAAGCTAAGACACAAGATAGAAGGAAGAAGTGGAGGAGTCCCGAACTAAGGGCTCAGCATGAACAATAAAGCTAGTCTTGGACACCAAGTACTAGCCATGAGCAGGTGGAGGAATGTTTGTCCCTACATGGTTAAATCATACAGGCAAAATATGAGTTAGTACATTTGAATGTACTATGTATGTGAGATTCAATGCATGGATAAAATTGTAATGCCATCATTATTAAACATAACATATAAGGATATATATGATAAAAGATAGATAATTAAGCTTAAACATGCACAAGGAATATGACTTAAGATAAATATGAGACAATGCAAAAGAAAGCGCATAAAGTAAAAACGTAGCATAAGATCATAAGCTTGTGAGAATGGACCTTAACCAACATATGAGACCATGTAAGCTACTACATGAAATCCTACATAACCCTCTACGTTGGCACAAGGAGATCACTCATCAGGTGGAGCTCCGTCAACCTCATCATGCATCATAATAACATAAATGGCCTATGTGGACCCACTAGCCTAGCCTACAAGGGCTCCTATGGTGGCATATAGTTAATGTGACAAATGATTGCTTCTAAGATTTCCTACCTAATCTCATCATAAGGCCACATTCAGTGCTAAGTCATCCCATAGAATCTGTAAAGTTTAACTTAGAATCATAAGTAGCAATTAAAGGAGTAGCTCAAACATAGGAACGACCAAGTGAGAATTGTCATTTCATCTTGGGGACCTTTCTTAAACATCTTTTAGGGAAATTAATATCCCGCTCATATCTTTGATAAACTTAACTTTGAAATACTTCATTAATGCCCTAATCATAATCATAAGTCATAGAAAGATTTACTTGAAAACTAGGTGGGCTTAGTTTTATTATGGAACAATCATAAATCACGTGAGTCATAGGAAACTTTTCTTTAAAAGAAACATTGAAAACGTCCAACCTTAATCAAATACAAAATCATAATAGAATCAACATAATTCTTCAAATATGCATATATTTACTTAACAAAATAGTTACTAACTTCATCTGTATCATATAATAACATAAATATCATGAAATTATCATAAGCATGCACATTAACATGAGGAACTTAAAGAAAAGGTAAGATACTTAATAGGAAACTTTATGGGTGAAAAGATACCCATAAATCAACTCACATAAAGGATACCCGTAAATCAACTCACATACCTTGGGGTAACCAGAGAGAAATAAACTTGTAGGATTGAGGAAGAATTTAGAAACTCTAGTTCTTGCCTTGCCTTGCCTTGAGAGCCTCTTTCTTGCCTTAGAGTTTTTGAGAGGAAAGAATAAGGGAATAAATGAAAGGACTAGGCTAAGAGACTGATATAGGGCCCTATTTTCATCCCCTAAATAAAATAGTTTAGGAATAGAAAGGACGAAAATGACAAAACTGCCCCTCATTAAAACTGTCAACGTTGAGCTATGAGACCTTGATTATGGGTCTTAAGTTAATGCACGGGGCGTAAGTCCCTTTGTCTGATAACACACTTGAAATTTCCTAAAAACTAACTTTCTTGGACTCAAAACCATGGACACATGTTACGGGCCATATAATCATTCATGGGCCATGGTTGGACCCGTAGAGTCCTTCTACACTTAGCCATTTTTCACCTTATTCTTGGCCTCATTCCACGAAGAACCTCTGGGAGTTGTATCCTATTTTGCAGTTCGTGTTATAACTCATAGGTCATCCTTCAGAAATATCCAAACTTCCTTCATGTCTGGAGTCCCACTTATGGAACCATCTACGAGCCATCACTTAGTTTGTGGGTCACCCCACACTTGGAAATGTTTCTTCTTCCTGAAGCTCTACATTTAAGAACGGAACATATAGTCAGTATGTCAACTTATGGGCCGTAAGTCACCCCCTTAAACCAGACTTTAGGTCATTTTTTAGGACATTAGGGGTCGTTACAATCGTAATGTTACCTCCACACCAAAAGAGGAGTAGTCTACTTGCAAAGGTAGACTATACCCTCACCGTAAGATCTCACATTTTTGGTGGGTGTTACATGATCATGGAGCTATATGTGAATGCACTAGCTAATACATAATTTACGATGGCACGTAGGTATAGGAGGTAAAGCTTTATATAAGGACCCTTCGGGATTCTCCCCCTTCTTAAATCCATTCATCGGTAAGTCTAGTTCCACGGAATATATGAACATAAGCATAATGGTAACGTGCATAAGATTATAAATAGCTCATTCAAACTACAACCCCTTCAAGTGAGCATTTTTCTTTCACAAAAAGTTGTATCATGAAATCTTATAAATGTCTTATAATCTTGCATAATTTTCATTGATTTTCCATAGATTCATGATCTCTACTTCAACATACCTCAAAATCATTAAGAAGTATTGTCAATCATCAACAGTATATTTGCCCAACTAAGAGTCAGAGTCGAATCCACAAGGAACGGTAGGTTCAAAGTTAGAAGTAATAAATTTCCCTAAAGGTTTGTAGCATAAATAAAGATGAATTTGAGTATTAATAAAAAAAAGTGATTGTGACTATCGATTTTAAACAAATGGAGAAGAAGTATGTCGAGGGTGTGTACATTTAGGTATAGAATCAATATTTGGGTTTTATATCTTAAACTAATGCATTAATTGGATGTGAGTAGGCTAGATTGCTAGTAACTACAATTTCTAGTCAGACAAAAGCAGTGTATCACATGAATTTACTAAAGCTTCACATTCCAAATTGTACTAGAACATACTAGGCCCTAAGCAATTGATTAGAAAACTATCTAAAACCTTAGATGTTCAACCCTTATTAGACATTCAACCAAACCCACAACATTTCAAGCTATCATGTTAATTATCCACTTCAACTATTCAAGGCTACTTGCAACAATTAAAGATCTAAACAATACCCTAAGTTTGCAACCTCAAATATTTAAGTAAACATAGCATTGAATATGAACTCACAACAATTAGTAACAATAAATTCAAAATAATAAAAACTCAATCATAATTTCATGAACCCAAGTTATTTACATAGCCCTCAGCATAAGGGTTTTAGCTTTGCATAATTAAAAGAGAAATTGAGTTACTAAATTGATTCTCCATTGAAATGGAAGTTGAAATTAACAAGAAAATTGAATTGAAGTTCAAGTCTCTAGCTTTGATCTACACTTCCAAAGCCAATTTCCAAAAACCCTTCATCAAGCTAAGACTAATTTACTCTATTCAATATATTTCTCCTTTCTAGAACTCTAAATGTTGATTCTTCTATCTATCGATGTGTACCAATTATTCGTACAAAATTCTCTTTTATACTCCATACAAAAATAGCTCATGTAGTGCACGAATCTTCGATCGATGATAAGGGCGATTATCGCTGAACACATCTGCGATATGTTGTGTACTTGATCGCCTTTTTGGACATCTGCTCAAGGCCTTCGTCACTGTAACATTAGGAAACAAGAATATATTTTGTTGAACCTTCACCATTGTTACCCTTTTACACTGCATCTGTGTGGTTGGACACTGCAACATTAGGCGGTTATCATCAGTATTCTATGATCCCCCGAATCTTTTGATGATGCCAATTTATACTACCATTTTGGCACTTTTGTTCCTTTTGTCATGTGTTATTAGGTTTTGTCCTTTCATTCATTCTGATCCTCAATTCTAGCATCAAACACACATATTGGTAAGCCTATGAGGCATAAAAATGCATTAAGGACAATATTTCATTATTTTTTGATCTCTATATGAGTCCAAAATGTGGACTCATCATCACCCCCAATATGGAATTTTACTTGCCCTCAATTAAATCAAATATCAATCAATCCAAAACACAATGCTTGCAAATAGGACCATAAGGAGAAGCACATACATTCCTCCTATTGTCGTCAGTCATCAAAGCATCTACAACCACTTACAAAATTTTGTAGCCTTAAGAGAATGACTAAAGAGTTCTCAGGGCAAAGTTATGCTCATAATTGCCAATGTGATTACAAATCAATTCCCAAAAACTTCACTACCTCCTCTTACATCAAAGAAGATCCTTATAGACACAAAATCAAGACATTGGCTTCAAGGTTCTAGCAAAACTCATACTCCCAAATGAGAAATGACATGCAAGTTGTTATGCATAGGCTTACCCTTATTCTCAATTAATGTTCACTTAATTTCATCCGGACTAGGATCATAAAGGACTTTGCTAGGGTTGTAATGTAGGCTAAAGGGCAAGTAGGATAGCATTTGGGTATAAGTAACACATCCCTCCTTAAACTCTACACACAACTCTTTACTCTCATAATTCTATTATTTCCCCTTCACGTTCTCTTCCCAATGACATCATTTAGCATTGAATCTTAATCTTATGTATCCCCCATGTAACTATTTTTCAAAAATTCTAGAGGTTCCTATTTTCAAACAAATTCTTTTCTTTCTTCATGTTCAAGCATTTTTCTTTTTTTCTTTTTCATCATGTATGGACTCCTCCATTTCTCTCATGTTTCTTCTCTCAAACATTCAAATTGGAGATACCCCTCTCTTACCAACACCCCCCAACTTGGGCCTTTGACCATAACTTTTGCCAATTTAAGCTCAATGAGAGAATGGTGTCACCAAAAAAGAATATCTTTTCGATCGAAGGTCGAGGGTAACAAGGTCACCAAGAAAAGGTTTAAGGCCCAACAGGGCTCAATGGGGACACAATTGAAGTCAAGGGAGTCTATTTGGTCAAAGTAGACTTGATAAAAACCAAAGAAGGCCTAAGGTGATCTTCCAAATTTGAATTCAACCAAGATAGCACTTCAAGACAAACCAAGAAAGTTCTAGCTATCAACAAGCATGCCTTAAAACAAATACCTTACCTTTTATGGCACAATGGCTCCCGAATTCAAAAAATGGCTAGACAACACATATTTACAATTTATTAATCATTGCATATCAAAGATGACACTCACTTAGTCAACTCAAGATGCTTCCAATCAATGCATGGATTAATTTTACATGAGATGGAGTAATTGGAGAGTCAATAATGTTCCTCATCTATGGCACTATCTGAATTAAAGATATTAGTGATCAACACTCAGATTCCTAAGGACTTTGAAACATGACAAAATGCTTTTGAAATTGCTTTAGCATATGCCCAGGTATTTTGCCAAAAATCCAAGACATCATTGGAAAACATCATTTAAAAGATATCCATCAAAATAAAAATAACACTAAAGAGAGTAACTAGCTATTACAACCCAAAATAATATTTACAAACATAAAGTTTAAGATTGTTTTGTACAATCCAAAATTAAACATAACCCATTGTTTAAATAAAAACAATATCATCCTAGACATCATCAAAAAAACTAGTATTCTAAATTCTCACCCTCTCCTAAAAAACATTATCCTCAATGTATAATAATAACAACAATAAACGTCAAAAGGAAAGAGTAAGATAAAGAATCCCCCTTATCACTCTACATGTGGTGGTGGTGGTGGAGCTGAAGAAGAAGTAATAAGAGCATTTATGCCTGGGTCTTGGGGTGCAGGCCCTAAAATGGGTGTTGGAGTGATAGACTTTGCATCCTTCTATGACGTCACATGCTCTAGCTTAGCTACACCGGATGATCCACTAGTCCCAATCATGGACCTATCCCGAAGTGACTTTCTAGTGATGGCAGCTAAGATAACTTCCTTTGTCACCATCAAGTCTCCATGCTATGACAGGATGGTCTCAACTCCCAAGGCCTCCTTATTTTTCTCCAAGGAATTCGGCACATAATCTTCTTCAGCCCCCTCACCTAGAACAACACCTATAGAAACCTCAGGGGGCACATCCACTACTCTCCGAAGTGACGTGATATCAATAGACTTCAATGTCACCACCTACATATTTAGCTCAACAATATCAACCTTTACAATTGTCATGTCAACACTTACACCACTTGTAGCCTCCAAGGTAGCTCTATCAGACAAAGAAATAATCTTCGCTCCCTAGTCCTCTACATTCACTGTCAACCTGTCCAGCCTCAATTTTTGTGCCTCAATCATCCCCTTCTGCTTCTTTTCTTCATATAGAAGTGGGCCTAATGGAGTTTCTGTGTCCCTCCCAATCAATCTAGGCAAGAAGGACTCAACCCATATAGCCATAGTGTTAGCCGATTTGGCTAATCGAGCTATACCCTTGATGGTAACCTATGTGATCTTGGGTTAGTATACTGAAGTTGTGACTCCAGGTGTGTAGATGCTGAAGGGGTGAGAGTAGGAGAGAAAGGAGTCATAGCAGAGGAAGAAGGCATACCTGACTCAGTTTCCAGCTCTAAGTGTTGGTCTCAAGTACCTTAACATCCACGACTAGCATAGTATCCACCGACTTCTTTCGAGTCGTATCTTTCTCATCTCACTATAACTCATTCTTAATACGTTGGATGTCTGTTGAAGCTGATGGAGTGATCTCAATATCAGTGTTTGCTAATAAAAGGAACTCGGGCACTTTTGCACAGTGTTATAATGAGGTACAAAAACGGAAGAGAAGTCTAGAATTGATTGGCCTGAATAATAATTTCTAAAGCTATATGTTTGCCCATGACCCATAAGTAGGTCTCGTAAGTGGAGGCCCTGAAGAACCATAATTTGTCTAAATTAGGGGTCTTCCTGCAAAGGGTTCTACAGCCCTTAAGTTTATTTATGAGTAGTACTGCATGTTCGGGGGTCAAAAGCTACAATTCCAGTAGCTCAACTTTTGTGACACCGTGATCTACGAGGTAAGATATGAGCCATAAGTCATTCTAATTACCAGAGGTGGGGTTTCGTAGGCGACTCCAAAAGTTTTAATGAAGGATGTTTTTGACTTTTCCAATCTATATAAGTCTTAAACTATGTCATTTTGTCTACCGTAATTATCCCAACAAACCTAACCTCTATAAAGTCCTATTCCGAACTCATTCAAAGCTTTTAATCCCCAAACTTCTCTCAAAGGTTCGCAATAATTCTCTCTCTAAGTAAAGGTTTGTTGAAGATAAAGCTTGAAGGTTTGACTAAGGATTTCCAAATTTTCTTCTCCGATTTTAAGGATTCTACTTGAGGTATATAGGGCATCATTCATAGATTAGTTTGATCAATGACGCCTAATCCAAAACCTTCTTTTACCAAAATTTCATGATGATTTCTTATGCGTTTTTAAGCTATGATTCCTAATGCATGGATTACGATTTCTATATAATGATTTTATGATTAATTAAGCATGAATTATGCTGAATTTCATGATGTATAAGATTTTCAAGCAAAATTATGTGATTCCAAAGTACGCATGATAAGGGCTCAATGGTTTGGTATGTGTTCCATAGTAAATGATTTAATTTGGTTTTTGCATATTTTCTCTATGAATCTTACTCAATTGCATGATTTTGACTCCAACGTCCATGGACCCATGCTTAGCCCTAGTCTCTTCTGACAAAGCTGTGAATTACTATGATTATGACCTCAAGTATGAAAAACATGTTTTAAATGATGATGGTATTATGACTATGATAATATTATGAATGCTATGATGATTCTATGATTAAGAGGGTGACAAAGACCTCAATGATTATGATAATGTTAAGGTGGGAATGTCTACCCATACTATGATGAAATCAAGTAGATGGACTATTTTTATGACATGATGTTTCATGAAAGACTATGATTATTATTTTTAAAGCTATGAAAGTACAATTTTTATGAAGTATGAATTATGTTGAAAGTTATATATATATATATGTGTGCGTGTGTGTGTGTGTGTGTGTATTCCACGGGATGTGACTTAGCACCAAATGGACTTGTGTGAGGGGGACTATCTCCTGAGTCCTTATATAAATCCTCAAGTCTCATAACTATGTACCACCATAAGAATGATGTGCATGTTTTATGCCTTGAAGGTGTGCTATTGGATCCAATTAGCTTATATGAGGACACTCACCATGCTAGGATAGACCCTAAAGAGTGGGGGTCAAATGATGGTTCTCACCGTGCTAGGATAGAGCCTATTGGGTGTGGATTGAGTTTACCTTGGTAAAGTAGACTTCTCTTAGCTCGATGTAGAGTGAACATCAGGATTCCATGTAATAGTCCACATGGTCTTATTAATTCCAATTGTGGTCCTATTCTTACATATGTATACTAAGGTTGAAAATGGATTTAGTATGCTTCTTCTCATGATTTTCAAATTGCATGCTCATACATATTGTGTCCCTCTCCCATTGGTTATGATTTATACATACTGATATTATTATGATATCCTTTGATTCATGGCAGGCCTACATACTTAGTACATTCTATATGCTAACGTATACTTCTTTGCCAAAATGATCTAACCATATAGAGACGGGTGACGAGGATATTATCCCATATTAAGGCTAGCATTTGGATTCCTACTCTTGAAGACTTTTGGTGAGTTCCCATGTTTTGAATAAGACCTTATGATGCTTTCTGGTTCTTTTATGTTGGGACCTTATCATTTACTTTTGATGTATATCTTGAGGGTGAACTAGTCAACTATGTGCTAGACTCCACCGTGATCTATGATGTAAAGGCATGAATTGGACAAAATGGATATGATACATTTTCATACTCTTGCTTATATACATTTTTGCTTGATTAATCTCTGGTGAATGCTTATTTTACCTTATGAATGCTCGCGATATGAACACAAGGCTTAGATGGGATGCCTTTATGTGTCATATTCATCGTGTCATGGCTAGGCTCTAGGTTCGTCTTATGACAAAAGTGGTATTAGAGCACAATCATTGAATGCATCCTAGGGAGTCCAGCATGCCGCATCGAGTAGAGTCTTATTAATTGGTGTAAGCACACTGTATCCATGAATTGGAGGCTATAAGATGCCTTAGGTAAAACTTCACTTCTTTTGAACTATGCCTTTAAAGCTTTCATATTCTAACGTTTGTCCCTTGGTGTTTTTAGAAATGGCTCCACGATGTGCTTCATTTCCAAGGAGAAATAATGCTAATTCGGATCAAGATCCTCAGGATCCCCAAGTCCCTCAAGCGGACCAAGTATTTAATGATGAGTTCAGAGCCGCAATCACTACGTTGGCTCAAGTTGTTTCTTCCCCAAGGACTTCTACTCTGGCTTCAAGGATAAGGAATTTTGCTAGGATAAATCCCCTAGAGTTTCATGGTTCAAAGGTGGATGAGGATCCCTAAGAGTTTGTTGATGAAGTGTACAAGGTGGTGGAAATTATGGGGGTATCTTCCAAAGAGAAGGCTGAGCTAGCGGCTTATCAACTTAAGGGAGTAGCTCAAGTTTTGTTCATACAATGAAAGTCCGAGAAAGTTAAAGAAGATGACATTGATTGGGAGATGTTTAAGGCCTCTTTTCTTGATCGTTTCTTCCCTCTTGAGATAAGGGAGGCTAAGGTAATGGAATTCATGAACATAAAGCAAGAAGGGATGAGTGTGAGGGAGCATGCCCTCAAATTTACTAAGTTGTCCAAATTTGCTCCTTCCTTGGTGTCCGACACTAGGGCCCGTATGAACAAGTTCACTTTGGGGGTGTCTGCTTTGGTGAAGATGGAATGCAAGGTTGCTATGCTCATTAAGGAAATGGATATCTCTAGACTCATGACATATGCCGAACAAGTGGAGAGTAAAAAGTTGCAAAAGATGAGGTCGAGGGAATCTAAGAGAGTTCGTTATGATGGTGGGTTTTCTTATGGTAAGTCCGGTGTTGGCCGATTCAAATAAGGCCAGGGGTCTTTAAAAAGGGCTCCTCAAAGGTTTGACAAAGAGAATGGGGCCAATCTTAAGGCTCAATGTGATGTTGTGAAAGGTTGTGATATTCCTCTTAGATGTCCCAAGTGTGGGAGGAACCATGTTGGTGAATGTTTGAGAGGTTCAAATACATGCTATGGTTATGGAAGGATGGGACACAAGATTGTCGAGTTTCGTAATGTTACTAATAAAGGTAAGAAATGGCATCCTCAACATCAAGTGGTTCAAAAAGGGTAAGTGAATCAAGGTCCTAAGCTCAAGGTGGTGGTCCATGAGGTAATCAGATCTATTCTTTGCACGCTAAACAAGAAGTGGATGAGGCTCCCGATGTGGTTATTGGTATGTTGGAAGTCTTTGATCATGATGTATATGCTTTGGTTGAACCCGGTGCCAATATGTCTTTTGTTACTCCTTATGTTGCCATAATATGAGGTGTTTCCTAAAGTCTTGTTAGAACCCTATTCAATTTATACTCCTATTGGTGGGTCAATCCTAGCCAAGAAAGCCTATAAAAGTTATCTCATGTAAGTCCTACATAGAGTCTTTCTATGTGATCTAGTCGAGCTTGATATAACCTGACTTTGATGTTATTCTTTGTATGGACTGGTTGCATGCATCCTATGTTTCTATTGATTGAAGGACTCGTAAGGTCACATTCTAAGTCCCCAATCCCCAATGAGTCATCTTAGAATGAAAGTAAACCTATTTTGTGTTCAAAGGGAAGTTTGTCTACAATATGAAAGCCACATATTATATCTAAAGGTTGTCAATATAACGTTGTCCTAATCATGTATGTTGAGTCTCATGTTCCTACTCTTGATTCGATCCTTGTAGTAAAAGTTCCCCAATGTCTTTCTGTAATACCCCCGCAAGTCGTAAGGTCAGAATGGAACCTTCAAGCTCAAAATAAGTTCACTTTCAAGCCTTCAATTCAAGATTATGTATGTAGTTTAGGGTCATCCTAGGGCTCTTAAAATCAATCCAAGTTCAAAGAAATTCCATTGGCTAAGTTTTTCACATGGATCTATAAAAGGGTCAACTTCAAATGGTCAAATCCTTTTGTATAGAAGTAACTAGGTAGCTTATGACCTACCAAATTAAAGATCTTTAAATTATCTTTCCAAGGAATATAGTTTCACCTAATTTTGAGTTTGAAGCAAGACTTTATGCCGGTTTTCATAAAACATGCCAGTGCTGGGTAAATGAGCTTTCGCGTGTTCCCTCTGTTTTGGCTAAGGAGACCGCCACAGGCACTTGTACGGTCTGCACAAGCTGGCACGGCTTGTGGTGGTACTTCCTTAAAGGAATCCTATGTAATTTTGGCTAAGTATGCCACCACGGACACTTGTACAGTCTGTACAACCCACCACGGCTCGTAATGGGGGTCCAGTGAAGGCTTGGTCAAAGAAATATTGTTCTAAGTATAAAATTATTTTCTCAGAACTTGGGTCCACTGTACGGACCATTGTACAATTAGTGAACCTTTGTATGGACCATGAAGCCTTTAGTGAAAATTTCCTTAGCCTAAATTTTTCTAAATGTCAGAGAAGGCATGTTTCACGGCACTTTGTACGGTCGGTGCACTTTTGTACGGACTGTGGTGCATTTGTACGGTACCCTTGTACCTTTTTAAAGTCCACTTCATTAATGGAGTTTTTGTAATTTTAGTTTATTCTAAAGGTCTTTAGGACCCTGGGACCTATCCAAAGCCCCTAAACCAGATTATACTCACCATTTTACACTTACTCTCATTACACTTAACTCTAGAATTCAATTCCTAAGTTCTCTCTTCAATTCTTGTATTGGTGGATTCAAGCATGGATTTCAAGAAGGCTTTCAATTCAAGTTAAGTTCATTTTAATTTCTCCAAATTCATCATGGTATGTGGGATTGATTCATGATTTCTTCCATTCATGAAGACCCCAAAAACATCTTATTTCTTAGTTTATGAACTTTAAGCTTACTTTGAATATGTGTCTTCTAAATTAGTGTTAGTTTGATTGAATTTGTCACGCCCTTAGTCCTATTAAGGCGGATTGGCACCCGTTGCCGACAAGGCTCGGGAGAACCAACATATAACTATGCACCTGCTATGAACATTTAAGAGGTTTCCATATTCAATATGTTGTCAAAAGAAAGTAAACTGCATTAACAAGCCAAAAGTAAATACATAAGACTAGGTCATTGGAGCCACGATGTCTATAGTATGCTACTTGACCACACTTTAATTTACATAGTCTACAAAGCCTCTAGGTAAGGAGCAATATCCATATAGGTCGGGACAGGCCCCGCCTCATGACCAACTATACAATACAAAATACAAGTTCTAAACACACAAGCCCCGAAGCAACCTGGACCTTATTAATAGCAGCTGGAAAGTCATGTACTCTTACTAGGGAGATCTAGTAACTCCTGTACCTGAAGCATGAAATGCAGGTCCCCCGTAAGGGACATTAGTACGAGATAACGTACTGAATATGTAAGGTAGGAAATATTGTATATGAAATAAGAACTCAAATGATATCACACACTAGTGTGTAAGGATAAAAAGACCACCTTTAGTCGTACTATGGAATCATGTACTTCATGTGTTTTTATTACTTTACCATTCTTTACTGTATAATCTGTGAACAATATATCATGTAAATGACCAGCTGATCAGTGGTAAATCAATATCAGGATCGACCCATGCTAGGCTTTCCTTTCACCCCTGGGATACCCTCCGTAATATGGGATCGGCCCATGCTAGGCGATTCTTCCACCCTTGGGATACCACCCATCAATAAGCAACTTTGAGTTATCTTTTATATACTTTCCAGATGATTCTTTTGGTGGTCATACCGTTTAGAGTTGTAGGACCATAGACATGACATGTGACATATAAACAACCATACAAGATAATATCACAATGAAAAGAGAGTTACACAACTAATGAAACGTGTAGGAGATTAAACAACACATGGACTTTGTTTGTTAAAAAGGAACTCATGTATCTTTGGTATCCAAGGACGTATGCAGGTTTGACAATGGCTATGTATGGGAACATATGAACATGGTAAATAGTAAAGACATAATTATTAGTTATGTCGTAGTTGGTAAGTGCCCTCTATGTACCAAAGACGGACGTAGATTTCATGCCAAGTAATAGGAAATCAAGTAGCCTTACATACCTCGTTGTACTATGTCGTTATTACCTCGGAGTAGCATCCTTTTCCTCCAAACACTTATCTACAATATAGTAGGTGATAAAACTAGTATTAGCAGCTAATAAACACATCTTGGTAATCCAATTTCACCCAAAAATAATATCCGGGCAGCAAGCTCGGAATTAGCAACCAAAGAGTATTCTTTCAACATTTTCGCTCCTAATCATATTCTCTAATACACATTCCCATACACATGTCATATCCAGCTATTTTTAGTCCCATAACAGCGTTACAACAGCTCGTAAAGTACAACAGACAACAAACCTACACAACACGCAAGTAGGCAACACAACATTACATCCATTCGCTACATTTCGGCGTCAACAATTCCAAATCTGTTTCAACCTCAACCAAATTGTCCTCAACATATTTACACACAAATACAGTCCTAAAATAGTACAAAAACAGTCCCCCAAGTGGATGGAAAACATAAGACAACCATTCCCAATATTCAGTCCACAAATTCCTACTAAGGGCGCAATTTAGGTATCATATAAGAACTCATTCTCGCGAAAGGTAAAAATGGTGCAGCGGCCTTCTTACACCACTACAGAACCAAAACTTGTTAAAACATACATATTACTTCATAATTCAGCCAACCAACAAGAGAAAAGCCTCTTAATTAACAAGAAAAGTGGACAACAATCTTTGAAACACATGCTGTCCCAAATTCCTGCACAAGTACAACGAGCATACTCTTCATGTTTTTCATGGAAAACTTATACCAAACAATAGGTATTTTTACTTACCTTAGCCCTCAAGGATTAGGTTCTTTTCAAGAACCCTAAAGGTGAGTCTTGGCTGCTTGACAAAGTGAAGAAAGAGCAAGGAGAAACTTTGAGACAAATTTGATTTTTGGCTTTAAGAAAATGACTAAATGTTGCTGGATTTTGCTCCCTTTTATAAGGCCACTTTTGGCCAACGTTCTTTTGGATTTCCAGCCTTAATTTATTAAGGTTATGATGCAGAAACTTGGCCTTTTCACTTGGGCCTTATTGGGCTTCAATTGGATGGGCTTTGCTGCAAAGTTTTCTCCTTTATACCCACTTAGTTTGGGCCCTAGTTGTGAATTGGGTTGTGAATGTAATTTGGCCATTTTTCCTATTCATCTTGGGCTGCAAATGTTGTCATTTTATGATGCTCAACCATGGGCCCAAATAAAATCCTTAACTCGGGGTTTATTCGTTGTCGGACTTGAACAAATTCGGTGTTGGGCCTTGTCTCTGTTTACCTGGCCTATTTAAGCTAAGCACGTAGGTGACTCACCTGCTAGCTTCTTAAGTCTCACAAGCACCTCACTTGTTTCACTTCATTTAAGGTCATAATCTCCTTAACTTGACTTAAAAATTATATACACTAGGTCATCTTAAGCGTTAGACGTACATATACTCCTTCAATCTAAAATTCACGCACGTTTAAAATATGTACGGATTTGACCCCGACATATCATGTTTCATCTGCGTTGGACTAGTACATGTAAGATGTGGGCTGTTGCATCCTCCCCCCGAGGAACATTCGTCCTCGAATGTAAGCATAATTGAATAGGTTAAACAAGTTTGAACTTTCGTGTAAATAGACTTTTGACAACATAATAAGAATTCAAATTCACGTACCTACTAATCCCTCAACTCTGCATCTTGGATTTCCTTTGTAGCTTCAAATAAATAAGGGTATTTAGATCTTATTGCTTCCTCGGCCTCCCATGTTATTTCTTCTACCTGCTGGTTCCTCCAAAGTACCTTTACTAAAGGTATTTCTTTATTCCTTAGCTTTCTAATTTGTCGATCTAGGATAGCAATAGATACCTCCTCATAGGTGAGATCTTCTGAAACATACATATCTTCAATAGGAGTAATAAGAGATGTGTCACCTATGCATTTTCGAAGCATTGAGACATGAAAAACTGGATGAACCATTGAAAGCTCCTAGGGTAGCTCTAATTCATATGCAACCTTTCCAAACCTTTTAATAATCTTATATGGCCCTATGTAGCGTAGGCTTAGTTTCCCTTTCTTACCAAATCTCATAACACCTTTTATTGGGGACACCTTTAAGAATATCCAATCTCCTACTAAGAATTCCAGTCCTCTTCTTCTAGTATCTGCATATGATTTGTGACAACTTTGGGCTGTTTCTAGCCGTTGTCGTATTACCTTGACTTTTTCTATGGCTTGTTGGACTAGATCGTGACCAAGCTAGGTGGTTTCACCTACTTCAAACCATTCTATTGGTGATCTACACTTCCTTCCATGCAAAGCTTCATACGGTGCCATCTTGATGCTTGAATGGTAGCTATTATTATAGGCAAATTCAATAAGTGGCAAATGGTCCACCCAACTACCTTTGAAGTCCAATGCACAAGCCCGCAACATATCTTCAAGTGTTTGAATGGTGCGTTCTGCTTGACCATCAGTCTGCGAGTGGAAAGTTGTGCTTAAATTCACTTGTGACCCTAAGCTCATTTGGAAGGATTTCCATAACTTTGCGGTGAATTGAGCTCCCCGATCAGATATAATGGATATTGGGACCCCATGTAGCCTAACTATCTCTTTGAGGCATAGCTTTGCATATTTTTCAGCTGTATAATCACTCCTAACCGGCAAGAAGTGTGCTGACTTTGTGAGTCTATCAACTATCACCCATATGGAATCAAACTTCTGAAATGAGCGAGGCAACCCAGTAACAAAATTCATATTAATCATATCCCACTTCCACGTTGGAAGCTCTATACATTGTGTATAACCTCCCGTCTTTTGGTGCTCTATCTTAACTTATTGGCAATTCGGACAGTGAGCCACAAATTCTGCAAGGTCCTTTTTCATGCCTTCCCACCAAAACATTCCCTTCAAGTCATGATACATCTTAGTTGATCCTGGATGGATAGAATATCTTGAATGATGGGCTTCTTCCATTATCCTCCTTCTTAATCTATTTATATTAGGAACACATAATCTATTTTGACGATAAAGTACTCCATTTTGGGTAAGTTCAAAGCCCTTCATCGTACCTTGACTAACCTTCTCCTTAACTCGTCGTACAACAGGATCTTTGAACTATTTTTCTCTTACCTCTGTCAGCATTATGCTCAACAACCCCTTCTTTTGGAGTTTCAATGAGGCGAACTCCCAAATTTGCTAGTTGACGTAGATCCTTAGCCACTCCTTGACATACCACAGACTACTTACCAATATTCATAAAAGCCTTACGACTCAGAGCATCAGCTACCACATTTGCTTTCCCTGGATGGTATAGTATATCAACATCATAATCCTTTATTAGCTCCAGCCACCTCCGCTGCCTTAAATTTAGGTCTTTCTGTTTAAAGATGTAATGTAGGCTCTTATTGTTAGTATATATGTGGACATGAACTCCATACAAATAATGGTGCCATATTTTCAAGGCAAACACAACAGCTGCTAGCTCAAGGTCATGTGTTGGGTAGTTTTTCTCATGTGGTCGTAGTTGTCTCGAGGCATAAGCAATTACCCTACCATGTTGTGTCAGTATACACCCTAAGCCAACCCCTGAAGCATCACAATAAGCCGCATACCCCTCTGTGCCTTCTGGAAGCACTAATACAGGTGTAGAAGTTAGCCTACTTTTCAACTCTTGAAAGCTTCTTTCACATGCATTATTCCATCAAAATTTGGTCACCTTAAGTGTCAACTTTGTTAGAGGTGCAGAAATAGAAGAAAAACCTTCAACAAATCTTCTGTAATAACCTGTTAACCCTAAGAAGCTTCGAACTTCTGTGGGTGTTATTGGCCTTGGCCAATCTTTCACCGCCTCTATCTTTTGTGAATCAACCCTTATTCCTTCATCAGATACAATATGACACAAGAATGCCACGAATTTCAACCAAAATTCACATTTGGAAAACTTGGCATACAATTGCTGATCACGAAGAACTTGTAATACTTGCCGTAAGTGATTTGCATGGTCCTCTTCTGATCTTCAATACACCAAAATGTCATCTATAAATACTATCACAAAGACATCCAAGAAGGGCTTGAATACCCTATTCATTAAGTCCATAAAAACTGCTGGTGCATTTGTCAGCCCAAATGACATAACAAGAAATTCAAAATGACTATAGTGTGTGCTAAAGGTTGTCTTGGGTATATCTTTCTCCTTCACCCTCACTTGGTGATAACCTGACCTCAAATCAATTTTAGAAAAGCATTTGGCACCCTGTAACTGATCAAATAAATCATCAAACCTGGGGAGGGGGTATTTGTTTTTAATTGTCACCTTATTCAATTGCCGATAGTCAATACACATTCTCAAGGTGCCATCTTTTTTACGTACAAATAACACTAGTGCACCCCAAGGGGACACACTAAGTCTTATAAAACCCTTCTCTAGCAAATCTCTTAATTGCTTCTTTAATTCACGTAATTCTGCCGAGGCCATTCTATATGGAGGGATAGAAATAGGTTGAGTGCCCTGAAGTAAGTCATTGCCAAAATCTATTTCTTATTTCGGAGGTAAACCTGGAAGCTCTTCGGGAAATACATCAACAAATTCATTTACTAAGGGAACATATTGAAGAGTTGGTGATTCTGTTTGCATATCCCTTACTCTAACTAGATGACATATATATCCCTTTGACATCATCTTCCTTGCCTTATAATAAAAAATAAATTTACCCTTTGGTGCCCCAACATTACCTTCCCATTCAAGGACTGCCTCATTTGGAAAGTGGAAATACACTCTCTTAGTTCGGCAATCCACAGTAGCATAGAAAGAAGCTAACCAATCCATACCCATTATAACATCAAATTCCACCATATCTAACTCAACAAGGTCTGCCAATATGTCACGGTCACAAACAGTTACTACACAGTCATAATAGACCCTTCTAGCTATAATAGATTCACCGGTTGGTGTAGACACTTCAAATGGCTCGTTCAATAATGTAGGTGTTCTTTTAAGCTTCCCAGCCACGAGTGGAGTGATATATGATAATGTAGAACCAGGGTCAATTAATGCATACACATTATGTGAAAAGATGGACAATGTACCTGTGACCACATCGAGTGAAGCTTCTAAATTTTGCCGACTCCCCAGAGCATAAGTGTGATTCTGGGCTCCGCTGGAGCTAGCTGCCCCTCTACTACCTCTACCATAGCCTGTAGGTGTTTGTTGACCCCTACCTAATAGAGGAACAGATGATAATGATACAACAGCTGACCTAGTAGGTTGTGCTATATCACCCATACGTCTTCTTGGGCAATCTCTACCATGGCCTGTAGGTGTTTGCTGACCCCTACCTAATAGAGGAACAGATGATAATGATACAACAGTTGACCTAGTAGGTTGTGCTATATCACCCATACGTCTTCTTGGGCAATCTCTCATCATATGCCCTAGTACACCACACCAATAACAAGCATCTGTCCCAACACGACATGTACCTAAATGACTCCTCCCACATTGTTTGCAAGGTTGCCAAGGAGGAATCTGCTGGCTGGCCTAATATCCTGTTGTTCGTGCACCTTGTCCCGCACTTCTTTGATTAAACTGATTATCTCTAGGCCCTTGAAGTTGTAGTGGAGCACTGACTTCAGAATAGGAGGATGATGGCCTAGGTGGTTCATTCGGAAATTGAGGCCTAAAGTCACCTTGGGATGGTACAAACTGCCCTGTAGATCTGGCCCTCTTGGACTATCCCCTTTCTAACTCTTGTATCCTTCTCCTTTACCTCTGATCCTCTAGTTTTTGTGCAAATGCTTGCATCCTCCCTATATCCATGTCTTTATTCAGAGAAGCAATGGTACAGTCTCTTACCATATACGAATCCAACCTATCCACATATCGATGAACTCTATCTGCCATTGTAGTAACTACATTAGGAGCATACCTGGCCAAGGAGTTAAACTGGAGACTATTGTCACGCCCTAAGTCCCGTTAAGGCGGACTGGCACCCGTTGCCGACAAGGCTCGGGAGAACCAACATATAACTATGCACCTGCTATGAACATTTAAGAGGTTTCCATATTCAACATGCTGTCAGAAGAAAGTAAACTATATTAACAAGCCAAAGGTAAATGCATAAGAGTAGGTCGTTGCAGCCACGATGTCTACAGAATGCTACTTGGCCACACTTTAATTTACATAGTCTACAAAGCCTCTAAGTAAGGAGAAATATCCATATGGGTCGGGACAGGCCCCGCCTCATGACCAACTATACAAAACAAAATACAAGTTCTAGACACACAAGCCCCGAAACAACCTGGAGCGTAGTAATAGTAGCTGGAAATCCTGTACTCTTACTGGGGAGATCTAGTAGCTCCTGTACCTGCAGCATGAAATGCAGGTCCCCCGTAAGGGACGTCAGTATGAAATAATGTACTGAATATGTAAGGAAGGAAATATTATATATGAGATAATAACTCAAATGAAATAACACACTGGTGTGTAAGGATAAAAGACCACTTTTAGTCATACTGTGGAATCATGTATTTTATGTCTTTTTATTACTTTACCTTTCTTTACTGTACAATCTGTGCACAATATATCATGTAAATGACCAACTGATCAGTGGTAAATCAATATCGGGATCGACCCATGCTTGGCTTTCCTTTCACCCCTGGGATACCCCCCGTAATATGGGATCGACCCATGCTAGGTGATTCTTCCACCCCTGGGATACCACCCATCAATAAGCAACTTTGAGTTATCTTTTATTTATTTTCCAGATGATTCTTTTGATGGTCATAACATTTAGAGCTGTAGGACTATAGACATGACATGTGATATATAAACAACCATACAAGATAATATCACAATGAAAAGAGAGTTACACAACTAATGAAACGTATAGGAGATTAAACAACACATGGACTTTATTTGGTAATAAGGAACTCATGTATCTTTGGTATCCAAGTACGTATAGAGATTTGACAATGACTATGTATGGGAACATATGAACATGGTAAGGAGTGGAGACACAGTTATTAGTTATGTCGGAGTTGGTAAGTTCCTTTATGTACCAAGGAAGAACCTAGATTTTATGCCAAGTAACAGGAAATCAAGTAGCCTTACATACCTCGTTGTACTATGTCGTTATTACCTTGGAGTAGTATCCTCTTCCTCCAAGTACTTATCTATAGCATAGTAGGTGATAAAACTAGTGTTAGCAGCTAATAGACACATCTTGGCAGTCCAATTTCACCCAAAAATAATATCCGGGCAGCAAGCTCGGAATTAGCAACCAAGGAGTATTCTTTCAACATTTCCGCTCCTAGTTGTATTTTCTAATATACATTCCCATATACATGTCATATCCGGCTATTTTTAGTCCCATAACAGCGTTACAACAGCTCATGAAGTACAACATACAACAAATCTACACAACACGCAAGTAGGCAACGCAACATTGCGTCCTTTCGCTACATTTCGACAGCAACCATTCCAAATCCGTTTCAACCTCAACCAAACTGTTCGCAACATAATTACACACAAAGACAGTCCTAAAAGAGTCCTAAAACATTCACCAAGTAGATGTAAAACATGAGACAACACTTCCCAATATTCAGTCCATGAATTCTTACTAAGAGCGAAATTTAGATATCATATAAGAACTCATTCTCGTGGAAGGTAAAAATGGTGCAGCAGCCTTCTTACACCACTATAGAACCAAACCTTGTTAAAAACATACATATTATTTCATAATCCAGCCAACCAACAAGAGAAAAGCCTCTTAAGTAACAAAAAAAGTGGACAACAATCTTTGGAACACATGCTGTCCCAAATTCCTGCACAAGTACAACCAGCAGACTCTTCAGGTTTTTCATAGAAATATTACACCAAACCATAGGTAATTTTACTTACCTTAGCCCTCAAGGATTAGGTTCTCTTCAAGAACCCTATAGGTGAGCCTTGGCTGCTTTACAAAGTGAAGAGAGAGCAAGGAGAAACTTGGAAAGAAATCTGAATTTTGGCTTTGAGAAAATGACTAAAATTGCTGGTTGTAAGTCCCTTTTATAGGGCCACTCTTGGCCGACTTTCTTTTGTATTTCATGCCTTATTTTATTAATGTCATGATGCAGCAACTTGGCCTTTTCACTTGGGCCTTATTAGGCTTCAATTTGATGGGCTTTGTTGCAAATATTTCTCCCTTAAACCCACTTAGTTTGGGCCCTATTACTGAATTGGGTTGTGAATGTAATTTGACCCTTTTCCTACTCATCTTGGGCTGAAAATGTTGTCCATTTTGTGATGCTAAACCATGGACCCAAATGACATCCTTAACTCGGGGTTTATTCTTTATCGGACTTAAAAAAATTTAGTGTTGGGCCTCGTCTCCGTCTACCTAGCCTATTTAAGCTAAGCACGTAGGTGACTCACCTGTTAACTTCCTAAGTCTCATGAGCACCTCACTTCCTTTCACTTCACTTAAGGTCACGATCTCCTTAACTTGACTTAAAACTTATATACACTCGGTCATCTTGAGCGTTAGATGCACATATAGCCCTCTAATCTGCAAGTCAAGCACTTTTAAAAATGTGCGCCGCTTTGACCCTGCCATATCATGTTTCATATGCATTGAACTAGTACATGTAAGATGAGGGGTGTTACATCTTCCCCCTCCTTAGGAACATTTGTCCCCGAATGTTTGCATAAATGGGGTAGGTCATACAAGTTTAAACTTTCATGTAAACAAACTTTTAACAACATAATAAGACTTCAAATTCACGTACCTACAAATTCCTCAATTCTGCATCTTGGACTTCCTCTTTAGCTTCAAATAAATAAGGGTATTTAGATCTCATTGCTTCCTCAGCCTCTCACGTTATCTCTTCTACTTGCTGGTTCCTCTAAAGTACCTTTACTTAAGGTATTTCCTTATTTCTTAGCTTTCTAATTTGACGATCTAGGATAGCAATAGGTACCTCTTCATAGGTGAGGTCTTCCGTAACCTGCATATCTTCAGTAGGAGTGATACGAGATGGGTCACCTACGCATTTTCGAAGCATTGAGACATGAAAAACTGGAAGAACCATTGAAAGCTCTTGGTATAACTCTAATTCATACGCAACTTGTCCAAACCTTTTAATAATCTTATATGGCCCTATGTAACGTGGGCTTAGTTTTCCTTTCTTACCAAATCTCATAACATCTTTCATTGGGGACACCTTTAAGAATACCCAATCTCCTACTGAGAATTCCATTCCTCTTCTTCTAGCATCCGCATAGGATTTGTGACGACTTTGGGTTGTTTCTAGTCATTGTCGTATTACCTGTCACGACCCGAGGTTGGGGCCTAGATGTGACACGGCGAATGGGGACCCGAGAGTCCCCAAACAAGCCTCAAAGTATCAAATTTCCACATCATTGGTTCAAAATATCATTTAAGCATATATAACTAAATGGCGGAGATCAAATCTCAAGAATCCATTCATTTATAGTTAAACAAAATGAGAAAGTTTTACAAGTGCCTAACATTTGCCTCTAGTCATAAGATGGGACGGGGGCCAAGACATGTCCCAGGCTCACCCTCAACTAAGAAGATAAATAGATAACAACATAGGTAGAAGGAAGGTGGCTTGTCCTTGGAATATAGGACTCACCACAATATCAACTCTCCGAATTCGAGCTACCCTTCAAGTGGTGGATGATCATAACACACGGTCCCTACATGGTAAATCATGTAGGCATAGAGTATGCGTTAGTACGTTTGAATGTACTAAGTATGCAGGTATGCAATGTACGTGACTTACCTAACCTGCATAATCATGTTAAGTGGCAAGGGCACATAATACACAAGGAATATATATTCAATGGAAATTTAATATACAAGATGCCATGAAATGCGTGATGCATGCAATGCAATAGTGCTCCTATATAACGGGGATGGACTATAACCGACAACTAAATCCATGCGAGCTATTACATGAATTGGACCGATTTGGACCTCCCACCGGTAGGGAGAGGATTACTTGCCAAAGGTAATCCACATCACACCTTACGGGGACACCCATTTCGGTGGATGGCCACCTTCCTCACGGGGACTCCCATTTCGGAAGGATTTACAGAATCAGAAATCATATACAGATAGACGAATTACATCCGTCCCTATGTAGGCACATAGTTCAAGGAAAGGGAGAGGGACCTTGGGGATATCCCTAATGCCCCCAATCCATCGGTGCTAAGTCTTACACATCCCACAAGAATACTTATATTTATATATACATATGCTTTCGAGAGAAAGAGGGAGTCAATTAATCCTTTTTCAAAATGTTAAATGCACAAGTAGGCTCAAATGCCAAATCCCAATCTATGACCATAATGCGTATGCAAGGAATAGCTCATCTACACATATACCAAATTGGTGCCAAACACCCAAGAGTCTCCAAGAGCCAAGTACAAGATGGTGTAAACACCCAAGGTGCTCAAAGAGCCAAGATACAAGATGGTGTAAACACCCAAGATGCTCAAAGAGCCAAGATACAAGATGGTGTAAACACCCAAGATGCTCAAGAGCCAAGATACAAGATGGTGTAAACACCCAAGATGCTCAAGGAGCCATAATCATAGACATACCGGTGATCACCTTCTTGTCATATCCCATGTCTTACCAAAATTCACATTATAGTTTCCTTTTTGGACAAAATTTGGGCTTAACCCACATTTCCAAATTTTCATATATCAATGCCATGAGTATGATGCAATGCAAAATGTAAGAATGGCATGGGTAATGTAGTGTATATTCAAATGTAGCAATAAGAGGTAAAAACTAGAAAATCCATAGTAAAATTAGTAAAAATGGTAGTAACATCACCCATGCATAAAACATAATTAAAGGAACATGCAAGTTCATAATTCCATAATCCAAATAGTTCATTTCCATAAAACCGTCCTAAATCATGATAAGGAGCCTTAACTAATACATGCATGGTTCAAAATACTAAGAACAAGTACTAAAAATTCACATAATAAGTACACAAGTTTACAAATTAGTTTTAATAAGAATTTGGGTCTTCTTGGTTGAAAGGAACCAAGAATCAAACCCCACATACCTGGTTGAAGACAACACTAAGAAGGATGGACTTCAAATTGAGAGCCTAAGCTTGACAAGTCCTAGAGAGATGTTGGCAAGTCTTGGTGGAGTGAATTTAGAGAGAGGGAGAGAAATGAAGTAGAAATGGCTGAAGTGTGAGGGTGAGAGGCTTATATAGGAGGCTTAGAAGGGTTGGGAAAAGACCAAATTTTCATTTAAAATATCCAAAATTACCGAAATGCCATTAATGAGACGGACCCCAAAATTGGCCCGTCTGAGGCATACGGGCCGGTACACGGTCTGTGTAGAGTCACATGGACCGTTTACTGTACCGTGGTCCCAGACTTTAATTTTTCGAAGGCAAGATTTTCCGGACCAAGTATCACCACACGGTCCGGTAAACGGACCGTCTGGGGTCACACGGACAATACAATAGTCCGTATGAAGGCACCAAGGAAGTACACACGCTTAGAACAAACTTTTTTGGCAAGAATTTCGTGGGCCAAAGCAGCCTCACGGACCGTTTGATACCACACGGTCCGTGTGGCTGGCCGTGTGGATTTCCTGCACGAACAGGCTGAACCAAAACGAGCATAACTCCTTGGTCCGAGCTCGGAATTAGGTGAGACCAGATGCGTTGGAAAGATAATTCAAAGGGCTTCGATTTGATATGTCATGGTCCACCCAGTTCATTTCGAGCTAAGAGATATTCTTATTTAAAGTTTGCCCATCTATCGGCACTTGAGAATAATATAGCCAAGGGAATTCCCTTGAACTTGACTTGATGTAGGAGACCTATGATGATCTTAAACAACATAGATAAGCTAGAATTGAAGGCTTGAGAGTGAATTTAGCTTGAGAATAAGGTCCCGTACTTAGAAATATCCCACTCCGGAAGCTTTACGGATGACCTCACGGCCGTGATGGCTCCCATGAAGTGCCACCTTGGTCCAAAACTTTTCCGAAATCAATTTTCATGCTTTCTTGAGGTCGTACAAAATTTTGGGTCCTTACATCATCTCTCCCTTGGGAACATTTGTCCTCGAATGTGGAAGAGCAAGGCTTGAAGGGCTTAACTTAGAACATGAAACATCCGAACACAAGATACAATGCATAGTCTATCATTTGAAAATCATAAATCCTTTAAAACTGATACCAAAACTTATTTAAATCACTCAAAACATCTTGAAAAATCATTTTCGTGCATATGTATGCATGTCATGTCATGAGACTCAAGAATGGAAGAATTAGGACCATTGAGAATAGGAAGGACCTAATATTATAGGCTTGAGTAGATTGGAAAGGATAAAGATATCATCGCATCAACCTTGATTCCACTCCCCCACGTAGACTTCCTACACATTGGTTTCTCCGAAGTACGTAAACCGAAGCCACATCCTTGTTACGAAACCGCTTCACTTGTCTTATCAAAATCTCAATCGGAGCTTCCTCCATAAGGCAAGTTCTCCTCAACCCCAACACCTTTCAAAGTCAAAATGACACTAGAATCACCAACACTTCCTTAACATAGATATATGCAAAACCTAGTAACTAGAGCTCAATTTCGGAGGCAAATCCAACCTATAGGCTACATCCCAACCCGCTTCAACAATCTCATGTGGACCTATATACCGGGGACTTAGCTTTCCCCCTACCCAGAATTCACCACACCCTTCATAAATGAGACCTTCATATACACCCAATTACCAATACAAAACTCAAGATCCTTCTTTCAAATATCCAAATAAGACTTTTGATGACTTCGAACCACCGCCAACCTTTCTCAATCAACTTCACCTTCTCCATAGGCTCCAACACTAAATCCAATCTAATCAATGCCATTTCCCCTTGCTCAAACCACCCCACCGGAGACCTACACATATTACTATATAAAGCCCAAACGGAGTTATACCAATGCTAGCATGAGGGAAATTGTAGTAAGCAACCTCAAGAAGTGGTAGATGATCACCCCAATTACCTTTGAATTTTAACACACAAGCCCTCAACACGTCCTCCAAAGTTCAAATTATCCTTTCCATTTACCCCTCGATTTGAGGATGAATGGTGGTGCTCAACTTTACCTTAGTACCAAGTCATCCTTGAGACGACCTCCAAAAGTAAGAAGCAAATTAGGTACCGCGATCAGATATGATAGACCTAGACACACCGTGCGACCTTACCAATTCTCGGATGTACAACATTGCATACCTTTGGGAGCTAAAAGTAGCCTTAACTAGTAGGAAATGAGCTATCTTAGTCATCCAATCAATAATAACCCAAATAGAGTCGAATTACCTTCAGTCTAGGGCAACCCAACCACAAAATCCATATTTACATTCTCCCACTTCCAAATAGGGACCTCAATATCTTGAGCCGCACTACCGGTCCTTTGGTGCCCTACCTTCACTTGTTGAAACTCGGGCACTTAGGTACGAGCTTGGCTATGTCCTTCTTCATGCCATGCCACACCTCCTTCAAATCCTAACACATCTTAGTGGATTTCGGGTGAATCAAATACAAGGAGTTAGGGGCTCCACTCACAATCTTCCTGGAGAAGACTTGAAAAGGATTTCCCAAGCATGGTTGGGATCGATCATATTTTTTTTCTTAAGATCACCCACATCCGGAACACATAACTGACTTTGATATCGAAACGCACCATCTCCCCCTTGGGAGAAAACCACTATCTTATTGGCAACCAACCTCTTCAACACAACCAATGACAGATCTAGATCTTGCTTAGCCTTAAGATCAACAATCACTCAAGATTCAGCCCCATTTTAAACATGAACACTAACATTATTAGAATCGGTCAACCTAACAACCAATCTAGTCTATCGGTAAGCATCCTTTGCCAGCTCTCTCTTTCCTTCACTAACAGAAACCACATTTCCCATAGATAGCCTACTCCAAGCATTGACTATAACACTTGCGTTGCCAAAATTACATTGTACACTCATCTCATAGCCCCTAAGGAGTTCCAACCCTCTTCTTTGTCCCAAGTTAAGATCCCTTTGAGTGAACACATATTGCGAACTCTTGTGGTAGGTGAAAACATCGACATACACCCCCTATGAATAGTACCTCCCAATCATCAAGGCGAACACCACAGCTGCTAACTCAAGATTAGGAGCCGGGTAATTATGCTCTTGCGCCCCCAATTGCCTTGAAGCCCAAGCTACCACCCTAACATGTTTCATAAGAACACAACCCCAAACCAAACCGAGGAGCACCCCATTACACCACCAACCTATTTAAGCCATCCAGTAATGCCAAAACCGAATTTGATGTACGCCGACCTCTCAAGGAATGAGAACTCACCTCACATTAATCCGGCTACACAACTTGGCCTTCTTCTAGCCAACTTGATCAACGGAGATGCAATAGATGAGAAGCCTCCAACAAACTTCCATCGTAACCAGCCAACCAAAGAAAACTTCGAATATCCAAAGGAGCAAGCATGCCAAACAATGCATATCCTTCACTAACTCCCATTAGGACCTATCCATAAGATCGCTACAACACCTTCCTCTATTAGATTTGCATTATGAGCTCAAGGTAACTCTACCTATTCGATAGGGAGGGATGGAGACAAAGGATTTTAAGACACGCACCATAGCACGATTAGAATCAAGATAAGTGAAACATTTCCTAAAACGCCTTGTAGCCTCTTACACATAGATGTGGCGCGCTTCACACCCATGAATAAGACTCTACTTGACGTGGCATGTTGGACTCCGAGGACCATTTATAAACCTAGTGCTCTGATACTATCTTTTGTCATGACCCGAGGTCGGGGCCTAGATGTGACACAGCGAATGGGGACCCGAGAGTCCCCAAACAAGCCTCAAAGTATCAAATTTCCACATCATTGGTTCAAAATATCATTTAAGCACATATAACTAAATGACGGAGATCAAATCTCAAGAATCCATTCATTTATAGTTAAACAAAATGAGAAAGTTTTACAAGTGCCCAACATTTGCCTCTAGTCATAAGATGGGACGGGGGCCAAGACATGTCCCGAGCTCACCCTCAACTAAGAAGATAAATAGGTAACAACATAGGTATAAGGAAGGTGGCTTGTCCTTGGAATATAGGACTCACCACAATATCAACTCTCCGAATTCGAGCTACCCTTCAAGTGGTGGATGATCATAACACACGATCCCTACATGGTAAAATCATGTAGGCATAGAGTATGCGTTAGTACGTTTGAATGTACTAAGTATGCGGGTATGCAATGTACGTGACTTACCTAACCTGCATAATCCTGTTAAGTGGCAAGGGCACATAATACACAAGGAATATATATTCAATGGAAATTTAATATACAAGATGCCATGAAATGCGTGATGCGTGCAATGCAATAGTGCTCCTATATAACGGGGATGGACTATAACCGACAACCAAATTCATGCGAGCTATTACATGAATTGGACCGATTTGGACCTCCCACCGGTAGGGAGAGGATTACTTGCCAAAGGTAATCCACATCACACCTTACGGGGACACCCATTTCGGTGGATGGCCACCTTCCTCACGGGGACTCCCATTTCGGAAGGATTTACAGAATCAGAAATCATATACAGATAGACGAATTACATCCGTCCCTATGTAGGCACATAGTTCAAGGAAAGGGAGAGGGACCTTGGGGATATCCCTAACGCCCCCAATCCATCGGTGCTAAGTCTTACACATCCCACAAGAATACTTATATTTATATATACATATGCTTTCGAGAGAAAGAGGGAGTCAATTAATCCTTTTTCAAAATGTTAAATGCACAAGTAGGCTCAAATGCCAAATCCCAATCTATGACCATAATGCGTATGCAAGGAATAGCTCATCTACACATATACCAAATTGGTGCCAAGCACCCAAGAGTCTCCAAGAGCCAAGTACAAGATGGTGTAAACACCCAAGGTGCTCAAAGAGCCAAGATACAAGATGGTGTAAACACCCAAGATGCTCAAAGAGCCAATATACAAGATGGTGTAAACACCCAAGATGCTCAAGGAGCCATAATCATAGACATACCGGTGATCACCTTCTTGTCATATCCCATGTCTTACCAAAATTCACATTATAGTTTCCTTTTCGGACAAAATTTGGGCTTAACCCACATTTCCAAATTTTCATATATCAATGCCATGAGTATGATGCAATGCAAAATGTAAGAATGGCATGGGTAATGTAGTGTATATTCAAATGTAGCAATAAGAGGTAAAAACTAGAAAATCCATAGTAAAATTAGTAAAAATGGTAGTAACATCACCCATGCATAAAACATAATTAAAGGAACATGCAAGTTCATAATTCCATAATCCAAATAGTTCATTTCTATAAAACCGCCCTAAATCATGATAAGGAGCCTTAACTAATACATGCATGGTTCAAAATACTAAGAACAAGTACTAAAAATTCACATTTTAATTACACAAGTTTACAAATTAGTTTTAATAAGAATTTGGGTCTTCTTGGTTGAAAGGAACCAAGAATCAAACCCCACATACCTGGTTGAAGACAACACTAAGAAGGATGGACTTCAAATTGAGAGCCTAAGCTTGACAAGTCCTAGAGAGATGTTGGCAAGTCTTGGTGGAGTGAATTTAGAGAGAGGGAGAGAAATGAAGTAGAAATGGCTGAAGTGTGAGGGTGAGAGGCTTATATAGGAGGTTTAGAAGGGTTGGGAAAAGACCAAATTTTCATTTAAAATATTCAAAATTACCGAAATGCCATTAATGAGACGGACCCCAAAATTGGCCCAACTGAGGCATACGAGCCGGTACACGGTCCGTGTAGAGTCACACGGACCGTTTACTGTACCGTGGTCCCAGACTTTAATTTTTTGGAGGCAAGATTTTCCGGACCAAGTATCACCACACGGTCCGGTAAACGGACCGTTTGGGGTCACACGGACCGTACAATAGTCCGTATGAAGGCACCAAGGAAGTACACACGCTTAGAACAAAGTTTTGTCAAGAATTTCGTGGGCCAAAGCAGCCTCACGGACCGTTTGATGCCACACGGTCCGTGTGGCTGGCCGTGTGGATTTCCTGCACGAACAGGCTGAACCAAAACGAGCATAACTCCTTGGTCCGAGCTCGGAATTAGGTGAGACCGGATGCGTTGGAAAGATAATTCAAAGGGCTTCGATTTGATATGTCATGGTCCACCCAGTTCATTTCGAGCTAAGAGATATTCTTATTTAAAGTTGGCCCATCTATCGGCACTTGAGAATAATATAGCCAAGGGAATTCCTTTGAACTTGACTTGATGTAGGAGACCCATGATGATCTTAAACAACATAGATAAGCTAGAATTGAAGGCTTGAGAGTGAATTTAGCTTGAGAATAAGGTCCCGTACTTAGAAATAGCCCACTCCTGAAGCTTTACGGATGACCTCACGGCCGTGATGGCTCCCATGAAGTGCCACCTTGGTCCAAAACTTTTCCGAAATCAATTTTCATGCTTTCTTGAGGTCATACAAAATTTTGGGTCCTTACATTACCTTGACTTTTTCCATGGTTTTTTGGACTAAATCTGGACCAAGCAAGGTGGTTTCACCCACTTCAAACCATCCTATAGGAGATCTACATTTCCTTCCATACAAAGCTTCATACGGTGCCATCTTGATGCTTGAATGGTAGCTATTATTATAGGCAAATTCAATAATTAGCAAATGGTCCACCCAACTACCTTTGAAGTCCAATGCAGATGCCCACAACATATCTTCAAGTGTTTGAATGGTGAGTTCTACTTGACCATCTGTCTGCGGGTTGAAAGTTGTACTTAAATTCACTTGTGTCCCTAAGCTCCTTTAGAAGGATTTCCAAAACTTTGCAGTGAATTGAGCTCCCCGATCAGTTATAATGGAGATTAGGACCCCATGTAGCCTAACTATCTCTTTCAGGTATAAGTTTGCATACTCTTCAGCTGTATAATCACTCTTAACTGGCAAGAAGTGTGCTGACTTTGTGAGTCTATCGACTATCACCCATATAGAGTCAAACTTCTGAAATGAGCGAGGCAACCCAGTAACAAAATCCATATTAATCATATCCCACTTCCATGTTGGAAGCTCTATACATTGCATATAACCTCCCGGCTTTTGGCTTTAACTTGTTGGCAATTCGGACATTGAGCCACACATTCTCCTAGGTCCTTTTTCATGCCTTCCCACCAAAACATTCCCCTCAGGTTATGATACATCTTAGTTGATCCTGGATGGATCGAATATCTTGAATGATGAGCTTCTTCCATTATCCTCCTTCTTAGACCATTAATATTAGGAACATATAATCTATTTTGGCAATAAAGTACTCCATTTTGGGTAAGTTCAAAGCCCTTCATCATGCCTTGACTCACCTTTTCCTTATGTCGTAGTAGAATAGGATCTTTGAACTACTTTTCTCTTACCTCTGTTACCAATGAAGACGTTGCAGCATTTTGCACAATAACCCCTTCTTTTGGAGTTTCAAGGAGGCGAACCCCCAAATTGGCTAGTTGATTTAGATCCTTAGCCACTCCTTGACGTATCATGGACTGCTCACCAATATTCTTAATTTCCTTACGACGCAGAGCATCGGCTACCATATTTTCTTTCCCTGGATGGTATAGTATATCAATGTCATAATCCTTTATTAGCTCCAGCCACCTTCGCTGCCTTAAATTTAGGTCTTTCTACTTAAAGATGTACTGTAGGCTCTTATGATCAGTATATATGTGAACATGAACTCCATACAAATAGTGGCGCCATATTTTTAAAGCAAACACAACAGCTGCTAGCTCAAGGTCATGTGTTGGGTAGTTTCTCTCATGTGGCCGAAGTTATCTCGAGGATTAAGCCATTACCCTTCCATGTTGTGTTAGTACACACCCTAAGCCAACCTCTGAAGCATCACAATACACCGCATACCCCTCTGTGCTTTCTGCAAGCACTAGTACAGGTGCAGAAGTTAGCTTGCTTTTCAACTCTTTAAAGCTTCTTTCACATGCACCATTCCATTGAAATTTAATCGCTTTATGTGTCAACTTTGTTAGAGGTGCAGAAATAGAAGAAAAACCTTCAACAAACCTTCTGTAATAACCTGCCAACCCTAGGAACTTTCGAACTTATGTGGGTGTTGTTTGCCTTGGCCAATCTTTCACCGTATCTATCCTTTGTGAATCAACCCTTATTCCTTCATCAAATACAATATGACCCAAGAATGCCACTGATTTCAACCAAAATTCACATTTGGAAAACCTGGCACACGATTGCCGATCACAAAGAACTTGTAATACTTGTCGTAAGTGATCTGCATAGTCCTCTTCTGATCTCGAATACACCAAAATGTCATCTATAAATACTATCACAAATACATCCAAGAACGGCTTGAATACCCTGTTCATTAAGTCCATAAAAACTACTGGTGCATTAGTCAGCCCAAATGATAAAACAAGAAATTCAAAGTGACCATAGTGTGTCCTAAAGGCTATCTTGGGTATATCTTTCTCCTTCACCCTCACTTGGTGATAACCTGACCTCAAATCAATGTTTGAAAAGCATTTGGTCCCCTGTACCTAATCAAATAAATCATCAATCCTGGGGAGGGGGTATTTGTTTTTAATTGTCACCCTATTCAATTGTCGGTAGTCAATATACATTCTCAAGGTGCCATCCTTTTTACGTACAAATAACACTGGTGCACCCCAAAGGGACACACTAGGTCTTATAAAACCCTTCTCTAGCAAATCTTTTACTTGCTCCTTTAATTCACGTAATTCTGTCGGGGCCATTCTATATGGGTGAATAGAAATAGGTTTAGTGCCTGGAAGTAAATCAATGCCAAAATCTATTTCTCGTTCTGGAGGTAAACCTGGAAGCTCTTCGGGAAACACATCAACAAATTCATTCACTACGGGAACAGATTGAAGAGTTGGTGATTCTGCTTCCAAAACCCTTACTCTAACTAGATAACATATATATCCCTTTGACATCATCTTCCTCGCCTTAAAATAGGAAACAAACTTACCCTTTGATGCCCCAACATTACCTTCCCATTCAAGGACCGCCTCATTTGGAAAGTTGAAATACATTCTCTTAGTTCGGCAATCCACAGTAGCATAGCAAGAAGCTAACCAATTCATACCCATTATAACATCAAATTCCACCATATCTAACTCAAGAAGGTCCACCAATGTGTCACAGTCACAAAAAGTTACTACACAGTTATAATAGACCCTTCTAGCTATAATAGATTCACCGGTTGGTGTAACACTTCAAATGGCTCGTTCAATAATTTAGGTGTTCTTTTAAGCTTCCCAGCCACGAGTGGAGTAATATATGATAATGTAGAACCAGGGTCAATAAATGCATACACATTATGTGAAAAGATGGACAATGTACATGTGACCACATCGGGTGAAGCTTCTAAATTTTGCCGACTCCCCAGAGCATAAGTGCGATTCTGGGCTCCGCTGGAGCTAGCTGCCCCTCTACTACCTCTACCATAGCCTGTAGGTGTTTGTTGACCCCTACCGAGTGGAGGAACTGACGATGATGATGCAACAGCTGACCCAGTAGGTTGTGCTATATCACCCATACGTCTTCTTGGGCAATCTCTCATCATATGCGCTGGTACACCACACCAATAACAAGCTTCTTTCCCAACATGACATGTACCCAAATGACTCCTCCCACATTGTTTGCAAGGCTGTCTAGGAGGAATTTGCTAGCTGGCCGAATATCCTGATGTTCGTGCACCTTGGCCCTCACTTCTTTGACTAAACTGATTACCTTTAGACCCTTGAAGTTGTGGTGGAGCACTGACTGCAGAGTAGGAGGATGATGGTCTAGGTGGTTTATTAGGAAATCGGGGCCTAAACTCACCTTGGGATGGTACAAACTGCCTTGTAGATCTGGCCCTCTTGGACTGTCCCCTTTCTAACTCTTGTGTCCTTCTTCTTTGCCTTTGATCCTCTAGTTTTTGTGCGAATTCTTGCATCCTCGCTATATCTATGTCTTTATTCAAAGAAGCAAAGGTGCAGTCTCTTACCAGATACGAATCCAACCTATCCACATATCGATGAACTCTATCTGCCATAGTAGCAACTATATTAGGAGCATACCTGGACAGGGAATTAAATTGAAGGCTATACTCCCTCACACTCATATTCCCTTGGTGGAGATTTAGAAACTGGTCTGCCTGGGCCTCTTGGATCTCATATCGCAAGTAATGGTCAAGAAATGCCTCTTTGAACTCCTTCCAGGTAGTTGGAGGTGTATCTATACCCTTAGATTGCATCCAAACTTCATACCACAATATAGCCACACCCTTCAATCTATATGCTGCCAGTTCCACAGCTTCTGTGCTACTTATGTGCATAATATCTAAAGTGCGTTGGATCTGATCGATGAAGTCTTGCGGATCTTCCTTAGGATCTGACCCGGTAAAGGATAAAGGGTCTAAATTAAGGAAGTCACATATCCTCGTGCTAGCTTCCCTATTCACACCACCCGCACCTATAACTGGGCCTTCTTGTCTTTGGCTCTGGCCAGCAACTATCCGAGTCAATAATTGGACCGCATTTCTCAGATCCTGCACGATAGCATCGGTAGGTGGTTCTGGGGGAGTTTCACTACTTCCTGGTTCATCAGGAGCTGGAGGAGTTGGAGATGATTGTGATAGAGACTCATCTTGGGCCTCGTTTTGTCGTCTCACCCGACTGGGTGCACTAACTACATCTTCCACTTCCTTCCCTTTGCCTTTACTTTTCCTTGTTTCAGGCATACTTCTTGTACAAAACAATTTAGAGGTTAGAAACAATCAACCGACAACACTTGGCTCTATGGCACGATCTAAAGAATGAAAAGAAAGTGACAACTCCTAAATGCCACGTAGCCTCCTGTTTATTAATATGGTGCACAAAACATCCATAAAAAAGACACTATATAGACACGGCTTTGTAGACCCCCTAGGACGACCCGCTTTGATACCCCTTTTGTCACACCCTAAGTCCCATTAAGGCGGACTGGCACCCGTTGCCAACAAGGCTCAGGAGAACCAACATATAATTATGCACCTGCTATAAACATTTAAGAGGTTTCCATATTCAACATGCTGTCAGAAGAAAGTATACTGTATTAACAAGCCAAAAGTAAATGCATAAGACTAGGCCGTTGGAGTCACGATGTCTACAATACACTACTTGGCCACACTTTAATTTACATAGTCTACGAAGCCTCTAAGTAAGGAGAAATATCCATATGGGTTGGGACAGGCCCCGCCTCATAACCAACTATACAATACAAAATACAAGTTCTAGACACACAAGCCCTGAAGCAACCTGGAGCTTAGTAATAGCAGTTGGAAATCCAATACTCTTACTAGGGAGATCTAGTAGCTCTTGTACCTGCAGCATGAAATACAGGTCCCCCGTAAGGGACGTCAATACGAGATAATGTACTGAATATGTAAGGTAGGAAGTAGTGTATATGAGATAAGAACTCAAATGAAATAACACACTGGTGTGTAAGGATAAAAGACCACCTTTAGTCATATTGTGAAATCATGTACTTTATGCCTTTTTATTACTTTACCTTTCTTTATTGTATAGTCTGTGCACAATATATCATGTAAATAACCAGCTGATCAGTGGTAAATCAATATAAGGATCGACCCATACTAGGCTTTCCTTTCACCCCTGGGATACCCCCCGTAATATGGGATCGACCCATGCTAGGTGATTCTTCCACCCCTGGGATACCACCCATCAATAAGCAACTTTGAGTTATCTTTTATTTACTTTCCAGATGTTTCTTTTGGTGGTCATAACATTTAGAGTTGTAGGACTATAGACATGACATGTGACATATAAACAACCATACAAGATAATATCACAATGAAAAGAGAGTTACACAACTAATGAAACGTATAGGAGATTAAACAACACATGGACTTTATTTGGTAAAAAGGAACTCATGTATCTTTGGTATCCAAGTACATATGCAGATTTGACAATGACTATGTATGGGAACATATGAACATGGTAAGGAGTGGAGACACAGTTATTAGTTATGTCGGAGTTGGTAAGTGCCTTTCTGTACCAAGGAAGAACCTAGATTTCATGCCAAGTAATAGGAAATCAAGTAGCCTTACATTCGTTGTACAACGTCGTTATTACCTCGAAGAAGTATCCTCTTCCTCCAAATACTTATCTACGACATAGTAGGTGATAAAACTAGTCTTAGCAGCTAATAGATACATCTTGGTAGTCCAATTTCACCAAAAAATAATATCCGGGCAGCAAGCTCAGAATTAGCAACCAAGGAGTATTCTTTCAACATTTCCACTCCTAGTCGTATTTTCTAATACACATTCCCATATATATGTCATATCCAGCTATTTTTAGTCCCATAACAGCGTTACAACAGCTCATGAAGTACAACATACAACAAATCTACACAACACGCAAGTAGGCAATGCAACATTGCGTCCTTTCGCTACATTTCGACGGCAACCATTCCAAATCCGTTTCAACCTCAACCAAACTGTTCCCAACATAATTACACACAAAGACAGTCCTAAAAGAGTCCTAAAATAGTCACCAAGTAGATGAAAAATATGAAAGAACACTTCCCAATATTCAGTCCATGAATTCTTACTACGAGGGGAATTTAGATATCATATAAGAACTCATTTTCACGGAAGATAAAAATGGTGCAGCAGCCTTCTTACATCACTACAGAACCAAACCTTGTTAAAAACATACATATTACTTCATAATCAAGCCAACCAACAAGAGCAAATCCTCTTAATAAACAAGGAAAGTGGACAAGAATCTTTGGAACACATGTTGACCCAAATTCCTGCACAAGTACAACCAGCAGATTCTTCATGTTTTTCATGGAAAAATTACATCAAACCATAGGTATTTTTACTTACCTTATCCCTCAAGGATTAGTGCTCTTTACGAACCCTAGAGGTGAGCCTTGGCTGCTTTACAAAGTGAAGAGAGAGCAAGGAGAAACTTGAAAAGAAATATGATTTTTGGCTTCGAGAAAATGACTAAAATTGCTGGCTATTAGTCCCTTTTATAGGGCCACTTTTGGCCGTCTTTCTTTTGTATTTCAAGCCTTATTTTATTAAGGTCATGATTCAGCAACTTGGCCTTTTCACTTGGGCCTTATTGGGCTTCAATTGGATGGGCTTTGTTGCAAATATTTCTCCTTTAAACCCACTTAGTTTGGGCCCTATTTGTGAATTGGGTTGTGAATGTAATTTGGCCCTTTTCCTATTGGATGGGCTTTGTTGCAAATATTTCTCCCTTAAATCCACTTAGTTTGGGCCCTATTTGTGAATTGGGTTGTGAATGTAATTTGGCCCTTTTCCTATTCATCTTGGGCTGAAAATGTTGTCCTTTTATGATGCTAAGCCATGGGCCCATATTACATCCTTAACTCAGGATTTATTCTTTATCGGACTTGAACAAATTCAGTGTTGGGCCTCGTCTTCGTCTACCTAGCCTATTTAAGCTAAGCACGTAGGTGACTCACCTGTTAACTTCCTAAGTCTCACGAGCACCTCACTTTCTTTCACTTCATTTAAGGTCACGATCTCCTTAACTTGACTTAAAACTTATATACACTCGGTCATCTTGAGCGTTAGACGCACATATAGCCCTCTAATCTGCAAGTCAAGCACTTTTAAAATGTGCGCCGCTTTGACCCCGCCATATCATGTTTCATATGCATTGAACTAGTACATGTAAGATGTGGGGTGTTGCAACTATACTCCCTCACGCTCATACCCCTATGGTGGCCCTATGGTGGAGATTCAAAAACTGATCTGCACGGGCCTCTAGGATCTCTATTGGCAAGTAGTAGTCAAGAAAGGCGTCTTTGAACTCCTTCCAGGTAGTTGGAGGTGCATCCATACCCTTAGATTGCTTCTAAGATTCATTCCACAATATAGCCACACCATTCAATCTATATGTTGCTAGCTCCACAGCTTCTGTACCACTTACATGCATAACATCCAAAGTGTGTTGGATCTGGTCGATGAAGTCTTGTGGATCTTCATTAGGATCCGACCCGGTGAAAGATGGAGGGTCCAAATTAAGGAAGTCACGTATCCTCGTGCTAGCTGCCCTATCTGCACCACCTGCAACTATAGCTGGACCTTCTTGTCTTTGACTCTAACCAACGACTATCCGAGTCAATAATTGGACAGCATTTTTCAGATCCTGCACGATAGCATCGGTAGGTGGTTTTGGGGGAATTTCACTACTTCCTGGCTCATCAGGAGCTGGAGGAGTTGGAGATGTTTGTCATAAAGACTCATCTTGGGCCTCATTTCGTCGTCTCATCCGACTGGGTACACCAACTACCACATCCACTTCCTTTCCTTTGCCATTACTTTTCCTTGTTTCAGGCATACTTGCTGTACAAAATGATTTAGAGGTTAGAAATAATCAAACTATAACACTTGGCTCTACGGCACGATCTAAAGAATGAAAAGAAAGTGACAACTCCTAAATGCCACGTAACCTCCTGCTTATAAATGTGGTGCACAACACATCCATAAACAAGACTCTACATAGACATGGCTTTGTAGACTCCCTAGGACGACCCGCTCTGATACCACTTCTGTCACGCCTTAAGTCTCATTAAGGTGGACTGGCACCTGTTGCCGACAAGGCTCAGGAGAACCAACATATAACTATGCACCTGCTATGAACATTTAAGAGGTTTCCATATTCAATATGTTGTCAAAAGAAAGTAAACTGTATTAATAGCCAAAAGTAAATACATAAGACTAGGCCGTTGGAGCCACGATGTCTATAGTATGCTACTTGACCACACTTTAATTTACATAGTCTACAAAGCCTCTAGGTAAGGAGCAATATACATATGGGTCGGGACAGGCCCCGTCTCATGACCAACTATACACTACAAAATACAAGTTCTAAAAACACAAGCCCCGAAGCAACCTGGAGCTTAGTAATAGCAGCTAGAAAGTCATGTACTCTTACTGGGGAGATCTAGTAACTCATGTACCTCCAGCATGAAATGCACGTCCCGCGTAAGGGACGTCAGTACGAGATAATGTACTGAATATGTAAGGTAGGAAATATTGTATATGAAATAAGAACTCAAATGATATCACACACTGGTGTGTAAGGATGAAAAGACCACCTTTAGTCATACTGTGGAATCATGTATTTTATATGTTTTTATTACTTTACCATTTTTACTGTATAATCTGTGCACAATATATCATGTAAATGACCAGCTGATCAGTGATAAATCAATATCAGGATCGACCCATGCTAGGCTTTCCTTTCACCCTTGGGATACCCCCGTAATATGGGATCGACTCATGCTAGGTGATTCTTCCACCCTTGAGATTCCACCCATCAATAAGCAACTTGAGTTATCTTTTATTTACTTTCCAGATGATTCTTTTGGTGGTCATAACATTTAGAGTTGTAGGACTATAGACATGACATGTGACATATAAACAACCATACAAGATAATATCACAATGAAAAGAGAGTTACACAACTAATGAAACGTATTAGAGATTAAACAACACATGGACTTTGTTTGATAAAAAAAAGGAACTCATGTATGTTTGGTATCCAAGTACGTATGCAGGTTTGACAATGGTTATATACGGGAACATATGAACATGGTAAATAGTGGAAACACAATTATTATTTATGTCATAGTTGGTAAGTGCCCTCTATGTACCAAGAACGGACGGAGATTTCATGCCAAGTAATAGGAAATCAAGTAGCCTTACATACCTCGTTGTACTATGTCGTTATTACCTCGGAGTAGTATCCTTTTCCTCCAAATACTTATCTACAATATAGCAGGTGATAAAACTAGTATTAACATCTAATAAACACATCTTGGTAAGCCAATTTCACCCAAAAATAATAACCGGGCAGCAAGCTCGAAATTAGCAACCAAAGAGTATTCTTTTAACATTTCCACTCCTAATCATATTCTCTAATACACATTCCCATATACATGTCATATCCAGCTATTTTTAGTCCCATAACAGCGTTACAACATCTCATAAAGTACAACAGACGACAAACCTACACAACATGTAAGTAGACAACACAACATTACATCCTTTCGCTACATTCGGCATCAACAATTTCAAATCTGTTTCAACTTCAACAAAACTTTCCTCAACATATTTACACACAAATACAGTCCTAAAAAGTACAAAAACAGTCCCCCAAATGGATGGAAAACATGAGACAACCATTCCCAATATTCAGTCCACAAATTCCTACTAAGGGGGCAATTTAGGTATCATATAAGAACTCATTTTCGCGGAAGGTAAAAATGGTGCAGCAGCCTTCTTAAACCACTACAGAACCAAACCTTGTTAAAAACATACATATTGCTTCATAATCTAGCCAACCAACAAGAGAAAAGCCTCTTAATTAACAAGAAAAGTGAACAACAATCTTTGGAACACATGCTGTCCCAAATTCCTGCACAAGTACAACCAGCATACTCTTCATGTTTTTCATGGAAAAATTACACCAAACCATAGGTATTTTTACTTACCTTAGCCCTAAAGGATTAGGTTCTCTTCAAGAACCCTAGAGGTGAGCCTTGGCTGCTTTACAAAGTGAAGAAAGAGCAAGGAGAAACTTTGAGACAAATCTGATTTTTGGCTTTAAGAAAATGACTAAAAGTTGTTGGATTTTGCTCCCTTTTATAAGGCCACTTTTGGCCGACTTTCTTTTGGATTTTCAGCCTTAATTTATTAAGGTTATGATGCAGCAACTTTTCCTTTTCACTTGGGCCTTATTGGGCTTCAATTGGATGGGCTTTGCTGCAAAGTTTTCTCCTTTATACCCACTTAGTTTGGGCCCTAGTTGTGAATTGGGTTGTGAATGTAATTTTGCCCTTTTTCCTATTCATCTTGGGCTGCAAATTTTGTCCTTTTATGATGCTAAACCATGGGCCCAAATGACATCCTTAACTCGGGGTTTATTCGTTATCGGACTTGAACAAATTTGGTGTTAGGCCTTGTCTCCGTTTACCTAGCCAATTTAAGCTAAGCACGTAGGTGACTCACCTACCAGCTTCCTAAGTCTCACAAGCACCTCACTTATTTCACTTCATTTAAGGTCATAATCTCCTTAACTTGACTTAAAAATTATATATACTTGGTCATCTTAAGCGTTAGACGTACATATACCCCTTTAATCTAAAATTCATGCACGTTTAAAATATGTGCAGATTTGACCCCGCCATATCATGTTTCATCTGCATTAGACTAGTACATGTAAGATGTGGGGTGTTACAAAATTGAATTATGGGCAGTATTTAATTGATGATTTTAAAGTGATATAAGCCCTATAATATTTAATTGCATTGATATTACAAAGGTTTGAATATGCATGTCCCTTTAAATATTGAATCTATGCATTGGTAATATTAGTTAATCTTCAATTGTTGATTTATCTATGGATTTCATATGATTTCTTCCTATTATGTTATTTTTATTATGAACTCTAGTTGTCCATTCGTTACTCTCTCTCTCCCCCCCCCCCCATGCCAAGGTTATGCATGAACTAGGCATATCCTTAAGAATTTGGTTATGAACATGAATATACCTTGAATGTGGGTGGGTGTTGAGTCTAGGTCTTTGATTGAAAGTTTTGATCAATCTTTAATTATCGTATATGAACATGAATTGAGTATGATATGAGCTTGAATACCACTATGACATAATTTGAGGGTGATATGTGTAATACCCTTATTATTAAATCATGTATTCACTTTCAAAAAGATACTCCCTTGAGATAAAATCAACCCCTACTTTATAACTCTTCGACTCAAACTTGTGTTGCTACAGAAATTGATTTTAGGGAGGGGTTTATCTTAGTGTAATTTGGTTTACATTTATAAACTTATATATATATATATATATATATATATATATATATATTACAAGCCTTTATAATAGATATAAAGGTGTGATTAAAAAGAAAAAAGGAATGAAAAAAAAGAAACATTGGCAGCCACCTTTTTTGGCAGCCTTTTTAATTTGCTTTTAATATAATATATCTTTTCCCCTAAGCTAAGTAGGTTCCAAGAATTATAGGAACCTTATAAACTCCCTCATATCATTATGCTTCAAAACAATCATGAAAGAAACTGGTCCCTTTGAGAAAAACTCAAGAAACGCTCTACTTATAGGTAAGTAAATGAATTTTGTTTTGACACCGTTTAATTGTTAGTAATCATTGTTAGTGTGCAAATATATTGTGGAAATACAACACATATACCTATAACTTTTATGTTTGGGTGTAAGTCTGAATTTGCTTGTATAGGACTGAAAAGGGGACGAAACACAATGAAAGTTCTGGCCAGTGTTTCTATCCAAGAAACCTTCTATGTTCTACTGTTAGTATTTGAAGCATATCATGATGTATGAGATGTATTTTGTGATGGTTATTGGCTCTTTGCAACCCAAAGACATGTATCTACAACGCTTATGGGTATGTTGGGACCTAATTTATAGTTATGGATCCGAAACAGTGGATGCAATTTAGGACAAGTTTTGTCCAGGTTTTTGACATAGAAATCCTTGGTGAGTGTTGTTAGTGTTTCAATTATAAATTCTTGTACAAACGGTATTTTAAAGTTATTCTTGATTGTTTGCAACCTAAATGCATATACCTAAAGTTTTCATATAGACTAAGAATCCAAGTTTTTTCATTTACCAACTTAAAATCTAGTTACGATGCAAGGCAGTCAAGCTGCCCAGAAGGGTGTGATTTACACAAATGGGGCTCATTTTTGGAATCTATCCTGTTAGGTTTTATCTTTTCAAAGTGCTAAATAATAAATGATCTTTTAAATCGAGTATTAAGGTGATTACACTCTTGTACAATCTTAAGGAAATTGGTTAACGAAATTGTTGTCGTATTCATCAATGACTTAAACTTGGTAGTGTCGGTTGCATGCTAAAAGGTTAAGGTTCATGTAAAACCTTATTCTTGTGCTCTTATTACATGTTGATACATCTAAATGTTATCTTTTTATCTCAGCTAAGTTCTTATTATTTAATCTTGTTGTGTTGATATCTTTTGAGACTTGCAAGACACTTACTTAATTTGTCTGTTTGTACGGATCGCCTTATCACTTAACATTCTTGTGGACTTTGTCCTTCTTGTGGTTGTGACTTTATCACCATTGACATGCCTCTTGTTTGAATAAATTTCCATATTGACTGTGGATTTTTGGTTCATCCTAAGTATGAAAGCAAACCATTTAAACACAAACTAGAAAGTCACTCTTAATATGGTTCTTGGTTCTCTTGATAATTGGGTTTTTACCCTTTTTGAAATAGGGCTTCAATCCTTCTTGATACTTGATTATGTTTGGTGAAACTTGTCATTTGAATGTCCTATAAAAATTATTTCAAAAACACTTGATACTTAGATTTTTAAATATCATATTTGATACAATTGTAAGGACCCAAATTTTCGAACGACTTTATCGAACCTTATAATGTCGGTCCGTAAGAAATTTGACCAAGTGTCACTTCATGGGAGGCTCACATGGCTCGTGTGAGGTCACACGGACTTTGTGGCCTCCATTGAAGAGGTACTTGGCCATAATTTCGATTATAGGGACTTGACAGGGAGTTTCATGCTAAGGCACGTCACATTGGATCCCCACACAGGCCGTGAGACACTACAAAGACCGTGTGGAGTGCCATGTGATGGCCTTGCACCTGAAAAACTAATAAAATAAGGCCAAGTGTGGTCACACGATCAATGTGGACGTTCACGGGTCGTGTGGCCCACTGTATAGCTAATGATGTGAAATTTTCTAAGTACGAAATCACCATCTCGTAATTTTTTCGTGCAAAATTTTTCCTAAGTGTTGTTTGATGTCCATTCATACAACCCGTGTAGTGCTTCACGGGCCGTGTGGCCCTCCTTGTGGCACCCCACCCCCCCTCCCCCCGCTCCTTCGCTTCGAAAATTCTTAGTGTTGAAATTAGGAGAATTTATCCAACTGTCGTGTTACGGGCTCCGTTCACGGCCAGTGAAGTGTTTCATAAACCGTGTCAGTGCCAGTGAAGACATGACGACTCAAATTTTCTATCTGTTACATTAATAGTGTTTTTGTAAATCCAACATACCCTAATGGTCTTTTAAGACTTCCTAGACTATCTAAAGACTCGCGAACGCCCTAAACCCTATTCATAATACTCTAAACTCACTCCTCGCATCTTAACTCTCTAAAATTCTCTACAAGTCTTTCTTTCAAGACTCAAGCTAGGATTCAATTGGAGTTCAACTTTAAGCTCAATTCTTCTCAAATTTCTCTTCCTAACCAAGGTATGTGGATTTGATTCTTGGTCCCTTTTAACCAAGAAGACCCAAACTCTTTCAATTAATTTTTATGAAATTAAGCTTACTTTAAATGCGGGTTTTTTATTATATGATTTATTACATTCAAATGATGTATGAGTTGTACATTATTTATGATTTTAAGTTACTTTAAGCCTTATTATGATGATTACATTGAAGTTATGAAGTTATAAACATGCATGTCCTCTTTAAAGTTTGATTTATGCATAGGTGATTTATAATATGATTTAAATGTGCATTTAATTATGTATTTACTTCAATTTCACATTATATTATTGATTTTAGATTGAATCACAATTACCCATGCTACTCCCACATTATCCATGACATATGCATTCATGAACATTGGAATTTATGGAAATTACGAAGTGGGGTTAAGCCCAATTATGTTTTATAATATAATTTTGATAAGATATTGGTTATGACATATGCATTCATGAATATTGAAATTTATGAAAATTATGAAGTGGGTTAAGCCCAATTATGTTTTATGATATGATTTTGATAAGATATTGGTTATGACAAGAATGTGATCACACATATATCAATGATTATGGCTCTTTGAGCATTTTGGGTGCTTGCACCATTCCGTATATATAAATGAGCTATTCCTATACATGGTATTATGACTATGAGCTATGACTTGACATTTGGGCCTAAGTACGATTTATTATGAATGATATTTGGCTTTTAAGCCTAAGAAAGCATTAAAATTGTTTTGTGAATGACTATCGCCTCTTTTGAAAGCATGTGTATATATATACGCATATGTATTCTTGTGGGATGTTTTCACTTAGCACCGATGGATTGGAGGCGCTAGGGCTATCCCCAAGAGCCCTCCCTTTTTCCTTGAACTATGTGCCTTATATAGGTTATGAGAGTCCTATCTGAAATGGGTGTAGTTACCATAAGGAAGGTTGCTTCTTACGAAATGGTTGTTGTTCCCGTAAGGTGAAGTATAAAGTGATATGATATGATATGATATGATATGTGAAAATCCTATCTGAAATGGATGTATTTCCCGTAAGAAGGGTTGCTTCATACGAAATAAGGTGAAGTATTGTTTACCTTTGGCAAGTAGACCACTTCTTTACCGATGAAGGGATTTCATCGGGGTTCCAAGTAATAGCTAGCTTGGTCTTACTCATGTCGATTGAGGTCACATCCCCACTATATATATGAGCATTATTGCATTTCATGCATCATGAAGTTCATGGCATATCGTTATACTATTCTTCTTTGGGATATATGATCTTTTCTATATTATGTGCCCTTCTCATCCAACTTTGAAATACATGTTTGATAAGTCATGTGGATTGCATGCCCGCATACTTAGTACATTCAAACATACTAAACCATACTTTTGCCTACATAATCTCACCATGTAGGGGCCGAGGAGTACATCAGTCCATCGCACGATGTTTAGCTCAGATCACCAATTTTGCTTGTTGTGGTGAGTCATATCATCCAAGGACAAGCCACCTATCCTATACCTATGAACTCTTGTTTGTGTTATTTACTTTGAGCGTGAGCCCGGGACATGTCTTGGTCCATGTCCCATCTTATGTCTAGAGGTATTGTTGGACATCTCGTAGACGCTTGTCGGATCTATATGTTATGTGTGGTATTTGATGCCTATGATTATGGCTATTTATTTGATATGGCTATCATGGATTGATTATGAGGATTATGATATGTATGTATGTTTGATGTGGAAATGTGAAAGATCCTAACATGATTAAAATAATAATGCAGTTTTTCTGATTAAAATAACATGATTTCCATTGCAGTTTATCTGATTAAAATAACATGATTAAAATAACATGATTTCCAATGCAGTTTATCCAAACATGTTATTCCACGCCCGTGATTCAGACAAAGTCACCAATGCCTTGTCTTTTCATTCTAGACACTCGTGCAATGTACCGTGTTCGTGGAAGTCAAGTGTGGTCATGCCGCATCACCGAATCCACACAATTTGCGTTCGTGGAACAAGACTGCCATCACGGAAGTCGATTGAGTGCAAGATCTAGGTCAGTTTTCTGTAACTTTAGGCGATCCTAGGTCTAATTGGGCGGTTCACCCTTGTGCAATAGGTGATGCCTAGGCCCAGAGTGCTGTCAAAACGGCGCAGTTTCATCCAACTTCCATTTTTGTAGGTACTTCTACCTACTTCTTCAACTCCAATCATCTTAGCACTTCAAAACATGTGCAATGCCACTACCAAAGACTTGAAAATTGTAAAGCTTAGCCAAAAATCAAAAATGAAGATTAAGAAGCTATTCTAAATATTTAAAATGCAAGAATTTATTAAAATATGAACAAAAATTGATTCACCATCCATTTGTGTTTCCACTTTGAGGAAATGAATCTCCTGTCCATTTTCAAGATGATTAACCATTTGAGCTCATGAGGAAGGTGATGAGAGACCATTAACATTGTCCAACGGTATCTCCACTTTGAGGACTTGAATTACCTACCCAACTTGTTATCAACTTTCTTTTTAGGTTCCTTGGGTAGACATAGGAGTGTCAAGATGTCTTCCTCAAATTGAGACCTACACCTTGTAGCCTCCAAGTAAGCAACACTCCCAACTTCAAATGAACCAAAGTTTCCATTTTAATTGTCCATGGCTTGCTCTTGCAACTTTAGTATCATTTGCTTAATTGTGGCCTCTTGGATGATTATTGGGCTTGAAGAAACACATAGGCCCCATACCTCTTCCATATCAAGCTCCTCTCCTTCTATTTGAGACTCCAACTCATAGTTGGTTACCTTTGAGTTGGGGGCCTCACTCACTTTATTATTTAGTTTCAAGTAGACCTCCAAAACATTAATTTTCCATTCAAACTTGTCAAACTCATAACCTCTAGCAACAAGCAAACTCTTGAGATCATCCCTCATGTTGAGCAATTGGTATCTTTTAGCCAGTTCCTTAACAAGTCTAAGATTCAAGTTGGTGAGCCAATCTTGACTCACAACACTTTCACTCTATTAACTTCCTCAACACTATTTTTCTCACCTTGAAGTGCAATACTTCGAAGGAGATAGAAAAAAGGGCTTACATTCCTCAAGTAAGCATTCATCACAATTAGCCATACAACAAAAGAAAAAAAAAACAAAACAAAAAAAAGTACTCACTAACCAAGTGAAAAAGAGTAGACTATAAGTACTAAATCAACTCAATACGCATATTGTCCCCTGAAATGATGCCATTTTTTATGTTGCTCAACCCGAATACTCAAAGGCAGAAGGGGCAATCATCATCAGCATAATAACCTAACTTTAGAGGTAGAGATCGGTCCCACAGGGAACAATGTGTCAGTGAATGAGTAGAGCAAGGACCTATGGCTACTAGATTTTGACTCGACAGGCGAGGACGGAGCAAGGATTCTAACTAAATTGCAGAGAAACTAATCTAACATTACTCCTACAAACAATTGGGTAAGGATTGGTCAAGCAAGAGAGCAAGGATAGGGGATATGGGAATCAATAAAAACTCAATCGATCCATCACACATAGTATTAAATAAACCCTATGGGTAAGCTAGGTTGCTTGTAATCACCCCGGCTAAGGGAATGATGTTTCGCAAGAGCCAATGATGGCATCTCATGCGGGATGCTCAAAGACACGCCTAGCTTGAACACCAAAGAAGCAAAACACCTCAGAACTTAGTCGTTGATTCCCTTTCGAGGATCTCAACTTATAAACTCATGACTATCATGTAATCTTTCCCCTCAACTAAACCCGCTAGAGCGATAATTGAAGAATTAAACTAGAATTAAGGAGCTACCTCAAATCTAAGTTAAACAAGAAAGTATGCAAGAACCCATAAATCAACACAAGAAATTAGAGCAATTTGGGAGAAACTCTCTTAATTTTGCAAGTAAATCATCAACTAAGCATGAAAGCAAGAGAAATAATCAAGACCCATTTATAAATCAATAACCAAGCTTCAACTAAATCTACAAATGTAGCATTTAAGAACAGGGAAAGAAATAATGAGTGAAAGATATAACAGTTGAGGCTCACACTCTTCAATTTACTCAAGAATTTGTAGAAAACTTTCTCTAAATCCTCCTTCTAATCTAAATCTACACTAAGGTGTGTTCTTGTTCTTCTTTTTCTTCAAGAATGTATCAATATTCTTGTGTCTATTCCTGAATGATAAAGAAAAAGGGTTAGGAGTGCGTGTATAATATGATTTTGGGACTAAAAATAGTGAATTTTTAAAACTGTCCCAATGCTGGTCACTGCAACATTCTGCGATCACGCTCAGTATTCTGTGATCGCGGAGGTTGTATCTCCTTAAGCTACACCTTCGCGCCTAGGACTATGATGTACTGTCAAAATACAACACTTTTGATGCTTAAAACTTGGAATTTTATGTGTTCTTAATGCGATGTTAGTTGGTTTTATGTATTTTTGTGTTATATTTGAAGGATTCCAAGGTTGGCCTTGATTTTGGGAAGAAATACAGAAGTTGATGATTAGTGATGCAGTACGAGACCCTTTACGAGCCATAGTTTACTCTACGAGTCATGAAGTGGTTTCGTAGACAATTTCAGTGAGGGGTTGATTTTTTTAAGTTGATTCGACGAACATGCAGATGGGTCATGGAATGATTTATGAGTCGTCGAACATGATTCGTGCCCTGAGGATCAGAGGTTGGGACTTTCTGAAGATTCATAAGACAAAACCCCCCATGGGTCGTAAACCACTTTATGGGTCATAGAGGGTGTGTCATAGACTTGAAGCCCAGATTTCTAGCAGCAATGTATGAGACCTCAATTATGGGCCGTGGAATGCAATACGACCCATAAACCTATTCGTGAGACGTGCCGACCCAGCAATATTATTATGTTTAGGACTTATATTTTAAGCATTATAAATAGGTTTTTAGGTTATTTTCATAAGTTAACACAGATTATACAAAGAACTTTAGAATTAGAGAGAAAAAATAGTGAGATAACATTGGAGAGTCTTGAGAACACTTGTACTTTGATTCCATCTTTAATCTTGTGATTCCCTTTGACGTTGGATTTGCTTGTTCTTGATTCGATTGTGTAAGTGTTCTATTATATTATTCCAATTCATAAGTCTTGCATCTACAGAAATCATGAGTAGCTAATTCCACAACTAGGGTTGTGGGAACCATGAAGAACTAACAATGTAAAATCGGATAAGTCATATTTCTTGAAAAGTGTGCATGCATATATTAATTAAGTCTCTACGTTTTGCATGTATTCAAGTGGTTGCCAATATTAGAACCCGCTTAGTGTTACTGACTGGACCAAGGTAATAATGAATAGGAAAAGAGATTAATTACCTAGATTCGATTGATGTGTTCTCGTCTAATCAATCAAACTTGGCCAAGAGGAGGTTGTATTGGGACTAATAGGTTAGGGTTAGTAATGCACATTATGGAGATGGGCCAAGTCACTTGGTGAAATTCGCCTCTTGCCTGTACCAAAGGGTTTTGGTGAACTTAACTTATGGTCCTACATACTACACATTAGAAAAGAATTAGGTTATCCGGTGATACTAAGTTAGGGAATCATGGGGAACACAATACCCTAGTTTCTCTCCATATTGATTTCACTCTAGTTTTAGTTAGGTTTACTTTTTTATTGATTACTACAAAATCTCCCTTGGGGAAATAAGTCGGTTAATCACTCAAATTGCGGTAATTGAATTCTCTTGAGTCTACATATTCCTTTGGGTTCGACCTTAACCTTGGTTAGGTTCGATTTCTTGATAACGACATCTTTATCCTAAAAAAGAAGGTGTAACTTAGGTGACGTCAGACTAGTGTGTTCGCACTTCTCTGCTCGTTATGACACTACGATCGCGGGCCTGAAGGTCATGTTTGCAGAGTCTATCTGCTATCAGGTACCATTTTGTGCATTTCATCTCTTTTTGGCTTCAATTAGTTCCAATCTTCAATTCTCCTCAGCCAAGGCAAATCTACACCATAATTAGTACCTGTAACATACACCATTTAAAGACAATTAGCCTCAAGTTATAGAATTAACAACACAAAACCATAACAAAAGAGTAAGAAATGAGTGCAAGTCATGTACTCATCAGTGGCTCAAGTGTGGTACACCCAATAGTTGATGGAGAGGGTTGATGATGATAGAGTTGGTTGGGAAGAGTTCAAGTTTGCCTTTCTGGACCATTTCTTTCCTCTTGAGCTTAGGGAGGCCAAAATGACAGAATTTATCAACCTTAAGTAGGGTGGTATGAGTGTGAGGAAATATGACCTCAAATTTACAAAACTCTCAAAGTATGCTTCTATGGTAATGGTTGACCCCCCGTGCAAAAATGCACAAGTTTATTTCTGGGATCTCTAATTTGGTTATGATCAAAGGAATGTCGTATGATTATGCTTATTCGAGATATGGACATTTCCAGACTTATGACTTATGTTGAACAGATTCAAGGGGAGAAGCTCAAGGAGAGGAGGGTGAATGACTCCAAGAGAGCCTGTTGTGATGCTGGGTTTTCCAACTCTAAAGGTAGTGGTGGAAATGACTATCTTCAACAGATCCAAGATCTAAATCAAGGGAGTGCCAAGGATAGGAAGACTAATCCTAAGTGTAATGAATGTGGCAGGAATCATGTGGGAAAGTTCTTGATAGGATTGGGTGTATGTTTTGGTTGTGGAAAGATGGGGCACAAACTTGCTCATTGTCTTGATGCTCAAAAGAAAGGATAAGGAGGCCATCCTCAAGGTCAAATAGGTCCAAGTGGGCAGGGTCAAGCAAGAGTTCAACAAGGTGACGCTCCTCGTAACAATAGGTTTTACGCTTTACATGCTAGGCAAGAGGTGAAAGAGGCTTCGAATATGGTGGATGGTATGTTAAAAGGCTTCGATTTTGGTGTGTATACTTCCTTGGATCTGAGTGTGAATTGAAAATACCCTTACCTACTCTCTTCTACTCAAGCCTAAAGTGATTGGTTCCTCATGATCACTTTCATTTTCCATGTTTTCATGTTATAATATGCATAAGTGTTCATGAATTTGATTGAATGATGTTTTATGTTTGTCATGGACATGACAACTTATGGTTTTAGGTGTCAAATCGGTGTTATATATGCATGTTGGTTCTGAAATTGTGGCTTATGGTGTTGATGGGAGTGTTAGTTCCCCAGGGTTATCCTAAAACCTCTCCATCTCTCAGTTCGTACCATTTTAAGTGCATTCATTCTCACGGAACCAATGTTGAATGGTAATTGTTGCAAAAGTACTAGGCTCTTCGTATTTAAGTAGTCATGATTCTTTCATTCCTATGTTTTCCTATCTTGACATGCATTCATATATACATAAATGGTTTAAATTATGTTTTTACAAGAGTTTTAATGATTTTATGATTTTCAAGTGATGAATTATGCATTGTTTGTTTGTATTAAAATGTTTCATGTTCAAGTCCAGCCTTACAAAGTAGTTTGTTTCTCATTCGGGGACGAATGATCCTGGAGGGAATGTAATACCCTCATAAGTTGTAAGGTTGGAATGGAAACTTCAAGCTCAAGCTAAATTCACTTTCTAGCCTTCAATTCAAGATTATGTATGTGGTTTAGGGTCATCATGGGTCTCCTATAATCAAGCCAAGTTCAAAGGAATTACATTGGCTAAGTTTTTCACATGGATCGTTATAAGGGTCAACTTCAAATGGTCTTATCTTTTTGTACAAAATTAACTTGGTGGCCTATGACCTTCCAAATTAAATCTCTTTGAATTAGCTTTCCAAAAAATCCAATTTGACATAATTCTGAGTTCAGAGCAAGAAGTTATGCCAGTTTTCGTAAAATCTGTCAGTGCTAAGTCAATGATCTTTCGCGTGTTCCCTCTGTTTTGGCCAAGAAGACCACCATGGGCACTTGTACGATTTATACAAGCTTCCATGGCTTGTGGTGGTGCTTCTTTGAATGAATCCTGCATAATTTTGGCTAATATGCCACCACGGACACTTGTACGGTCTGTACAACCCACCACGGCTCGTGGTGGATTTCCTATGAAGGCTTTGTCCAAGAAATATTGTTCTAAGTATCAAATTACCGTCTTGGCACTTGGGTCATTTGTATGGACTATTGTACAATCAATGAACCTTTGTACGGACTATGAAGCCTTCAATGGAAATGTCCTTAGCCTAAATTTTTCTAGTGTACAGAGAAGGCATGTTTCACAGGCACTTTGTAGAGTTAGTGCACTTTTGTTCGTGCATTTGTACGGGACCCCCTGCACACTTTTTAAAATTTGCTTCATTAATGGTCTTTTTGTAATTTTGGTTTATTCTAAAGGTTTTGTAGGACCTTACGACCTATCCTGAGCCCCTAAATCAGATTATACTCACCATTTCACGGTCATTCACTCTTATTAAACTCAACTCTAGAATTCAATTCCTAAGTTCTCTCTTTGATTCTTGTATTGGTGGATTCAAGCTAGGATTTTAAGAAGGCTTTCAATTCAAGTCAAATCATTCTGATTTCTCTAAATTCATCAAGATATGTGGGATTGATTCATGATTTCTTCTAATGATGAAGACCCTATTCTTACTTCTTAATTTATAAATTTTAAGTTTAATTTGAATATGGGTCTTTTAAATTAGTGATGATTTGATTAAATTGAGTTATGGGATGTATGTAATTGATATTTTTAAAGTGATTTAAGCCTTATTATGTTGAATTGCATTGATATTATGAAGGTTTGAATATGTATGTCCCTTTAAATATTGAATCTATGCATTGGTAATATCATTTAAGCTTCAATTGTTGATTTATGTATGAATTTCATATGATTTCTTCCTATTATGTTGTTTTAATTATGAACTCTAATTGCCCATTCATTACTCTCTCTCTCTCCTCCCATGCCATGATCATCCATGAACTAGATTTCTCATGTATCCATAAACTAGATTTATCCATGAGAATTTGATTATGAACATGAATAAACCTAGAATGTGGGTGTGTGTTGAGTGTGGGTCTATGACTGAAAGTTTGGATCAGTCTTGAATTGTCGTATATGAATATGAATTAAGCATGAATTTATGAACATGAGCATGATATGAGTTTGAATACCATTATGACATAATTTGAGGGTGATTTGAACTTGACATTTACATAAACATGAATTACATGGGTGTGCATATGATAATTTCTAACAATAGTATGTAATCACATGTATGTATGAGCTATGCATGTATCAATGAGGATGGGCACAACTCTCTTTTTACACAATGCATAGATGAGGATAGGTACAACCTTCCCTATGCACATGTATGTATGAGTTAAGTGTGTATTGATGAGGATAGGCACAACCCTCCTTTTACACAATGCATAGATGAGGATAGGTACAACCTTCCTATGTACATGTATATATGAGCTAAGTGTGTATCGATGAGGATGAACACAACTCTCTCTTTTCACGAAGCGTAGATGAGGATAGGTACAACTTTCCTTTGCACATGTGTGTTTTCACATATATAGATGAGGACAGGTACAACCTTCCTTATACAAAGTCATGTCATGAGCTACATATATATTGATGAGGATTGGTACAACCCTCTCTTTACATAATCAAGCAAGGAGTGACTTATTAAGTGCAAGCATATGTGGTTTATGGCTACTTATGGTTTTCATGTGACAGTTTGTGCAGGTTAACCTTAGAGTCTTCTCATGTTGCATGCCCCGCATACTTAGTACATTCAAACGTACTAATGCATACTTTTTGCCTACATGACCTAACCATGTAGGGACCAGAGACTTTCCTCATCCACCTCTTCATGGCTAGATTCGTCTTGTACAAGTTTGCTTGGGTGAGTCGTTTGTTCTAAGAAAAAGATCCACCTTCTATCTACCTATACTATATTATGATTATCTTATGTATTTACTTTCAAGGTGAGCCAGGGACATGTCTTGGCTCCCATCCTATTCTATGAAATAGAGACATTGTTGGACATCATGTAAACTCTATGTACGGGCTTGCTCTGGGTTATGCTATTTGCTTATGGAGACTATGATTATGTCTATCTCATGTTGTTGATATTATGATGAGATGTGGGAAGTCCTAAGTCCCTTATATCCCCATAGTGTGAGTCATACTTACCCACCCCTTACCTCTTATGTGCTATGTGAATCCATACAAATCCATATCCCTATGACATAACGTGAGTCATACTTACTTTCCCCTTAGAACTATGTATTTATTATTTAATTATGCGCTTCCGAACCAATAACGTGTATATGGATGCTATGAAGCTTGTTTTGGGACTCCCGATTCCCATTAACCATGTCACTCCTAGGCTCGGGTCTTGACACTTTCCTGATGATCTCCTCGTATTCCTCCCTTAAGGGAAATCAATTTCGGTATTGATCTCTTGCCCGACACCCAACCTAATTCTATCCCTCCATATCGAATGGGCCTGACAGAATTGAAAGAATTGAAGGAACAATAAAAGATTTACTAGACAAGGGATTCATAAGGCCTAGTGTGTCACCAAGGGGTACTTCGAATGTGTGTGGATTATTATTATTGAAATTCTGAAAAGGAAAACGATTCACATAGCATAGCTGCTTGACTTTAACTTTTGCCTCTTAAAGTTAGAGTTAGAAAGTAAACAAGAGGAATGCCTAAAAAATTAAGGAAAAGAAAAGAAAAGAAAAGAATGATCAAGAAACATGGTAGAACAAAAAAACAGATTCAAATGATGGAAATGTCTTCACTTTTATTTTAAATAACTAAAAATAGAAATATGTTTAACTTTTACTGCGTTGCGTATAATAAAGTTAAGCCATGGTCGTCCTAGCTCTTCATGTTTCTATTTAGTAAAATTAAATAAAGAAAAAGAAAATAAAATAATACTCTATTTTTATTTTTACTAATTCACTTTTAGTTGCTATTTTTAACGTATCAACAAAATAATTATTTTTAAAAAATTATTCTTAAAATTAATTATTTACTCTTTATATTATTTTTCAAAATCTTACACACACACATATATGTACTTTGTTCAATACTTTAATATATGTTTTTTCATCATACTGATATCATGGTATGAATAAAATTGTAATTATTACTTTCCGTATAGCTTTTGAAAAACTAGATTGATTTTACCATTAAAATATTAACTATTAATTTAATCAACGTTTATTTTTAAAAAAAATCAAATTGACTCTCACGAAGTAACCTCGAAACCTTGACAGTTATTTAAGAATGAAGGGTGTATAAAAATTTTATTAAAATACAATAAGACCATAACATTTGGCCCGTTAACGGACCTTCTCGTATCTAGTATATATATACATGAGAATGTTAGGCCCACCTACGTGGCACTCTCACATAATTCTTATTTATTTTTTCTTAAATAATTCAATCTTTTAAAAAACAATTAAACAATTCAATAGAAGATAAAAAAAACTCAAAAGGCGTCATTTCTGATTAAACGATACTTTAGCCTGTCACAACCATTCAGAAAAATCACATCCATTCAAAAAAGTCATAACCCTTCGAAAAATTTATAATTCTTCGAATTCAAAAAAAATCATAACTCTTCGGATAAGCCACACCCTTTCGAAAAAGTCATAATTCATAACTCTTCAAAAAAGTCACAACTTTTCAAAAAAATTACAACTCCTTGAAAAAGTTACAACCTTTCGAAAAAGTCACAATAATTTATCGCTTTAGAAAAGTCACTGTACTTTAAAAAAGTCACAACCATTCGAACAAGTCACAACTCTTCAAAAAAATCACAATTTTTCAAAAAAGACACAACCTTTTGTAAAAGTCACAACCATTTGAAAAAGACACTGTTTCAAAAAAGTCACAATTCCTTAGAAAAGTCACAATCCTTCATTGTGAAAAATTATCTGCTTCCAATATAATATAATTAAATAAAATATAAAATATATACTAAATTAATATCTAAGTTGGGAGTATTATAGTAACCTCTTTAGAAAAATCACAACTCTTATGAAAAGTGACAACTCTTTGAAAAAGTCACAATCCTTAGAAAAAGTAACAATCCTTCGGAAAAATCAAAACCTTTCGAAAAAGTCACAATCCTTTGGAAAAGTTATAATCCTTCGAAAAAGTCACAACTCTTTGAAAAAGTCACAACCTTTCGAAAAAGTCACATTCCTCGATGTTAAAAATTACTCTCTTTCAATATAATATTATAAGATAAATATAATACAAACAATAAAAATTATACTAAATTGACTTTTAAGTTGAAGGTGTTATGGTAATTTAACATTGAAGTTTGGGAGTTCAAGCACTATTGAGAAGTCAATATATTGAGAAATAATGTTATAATCCAAAAATATAATTAAAGATAACTAGGACTTTAACAATACAAATTAATAAAAGTTCTTTCGATATTTTTATAATACTGAATTTCTATATAGAAAGAACTTAATAACTTTATAATATTTTATTAATTCTAATATTAAGATATATAAACTTAAATAGGTTACTTTTGACCATGAAACGTGAGCTAATTACCTAGTTAAATAATAAATATTAATTAATAAAAATAGTATAATCAATTATTAAAGGATGTGTGAAGGTTTCAAATGTGACCAGTAAAAGAATTTTTGTGCGGTGCATATACTTTATGGTGTCTGTTTTATAGCAAAACTCGTTTAAGTACTTGTCAACGCATTCGCATAAAACGTGAGCTAATTACCTAGTTAAATAATAAATATTAATTAATAAAAATAGTATAATCAATTATTAAAGAATGTGTGAAGGTTTCAAATGTGACCAGTAAAAGAATTTTTGTGCGGTGCATATACTTTATGGTGTCTGTTTTATAGCAAAACTCGTTTAAGTACTTGTCAACGCATTCGCATAAAACGTGAGCTAATTACCTAGTTAAATAATAAATATTAATTAATAAAAATAGTATAATCAATTATTAAAGGATGTGTGAAGGTTTCAAATGTGACCAGTAAAAGAATTTTTGTGCGGTGCATATACTTTATGGTGTCTGTTTTATAGCAAAACTCGTTTAAGTACTTGTCAACGCATTCGCATATCACAGGAGGAATTCTCGATGATTCGAACGCTTCAAGCTCGTCTGGCAAATTTCTCCAACACTTCAGTAATCCCTCTCTTTTTCTCGTCTCCTAAACCACGCTGCTATTTCTTTAGATATCGTTTACATCACTGTCCCATAGCTTCTGCAGAAACCATGGAAGGTACTTACTCTAATTCATTTTGCTTTTCAAAGCTTCATTTAGGTTTATTTACTCTCAATGTCAATTTGTATATGAAGTTGTGCACTTTATTTATCCGAAACATTATAAATTGTGTATATCTTTTTGTGGGTAATCAATTGTTATTACTGGTCTGTAGAATCACCGGCCCTCTCTCTATTTATCGAGTATGTTAAACTAACTTCTAATTTTGCTATGTTTGTTTTGGTAGGTTTCATAACTTGTCAAAATAAAATTAAGAAAAACTGCATTGGAAATCATGTTATTTTAATCAGGTTTATTTACTCTCAATGTCAATTTGTATATGAAGTTGTGCATTGTTATGTTTGTTTTGTTTATTTTTGGCCTTTATAAGTTTTATAACTCGAGACTCATCATTTTATCAGTTGAATAACCATTTGAGATTATTTTTGATAAGTTGAATACTCATTTCAGTTTTGTCAACTAAGAAGTGTGTACCATGCAACACAAAGGATTTGAGGCCTATGACTGAAGAAGCTGCCAATCAGTTGATGCGACAGGTTTGGAATTTAACATGTTTTCATATGGACAGTCCTTTACATTTGCTAACGCTGCCTGTACAGGTGTCGGGGTGGGATTTGGTGAATGATGGTGGCACACTGAAGCTACATAGGTCCTGGAAAGTCAAGACTTTTATGAAAGGATTGGAGTTCTTTCAAGAGGTTGCAAGTGTTGCAGAAGATGAAGGTATAAGTACCTGTGTTTACCCTTCTTATGGGTGCACTATCTAAGAGTTATTATTTTATGTATGTAATGACCTGTGGATTTACCTTTTGGTAAATTTGTTTCTAATTTTCCTTCTGTGCATATTTATTGTTTGTACAAATTTTTCTTGTACTTTTGACAGCCACCTTGTCTATAAAATTCTGGAATTCTAAGTCTTCCTATTCTATCTCAGCATTCATTAGTACAGCTGCTGCCTCATAATAAAATGAGTGGTGAAAAAGGAAAGACCTGGCTTTTATCTTCTGACGCACATTGTCAATTCCATAAATCTCTTGATATCTTTCAAGTATGAAAATTTAGTATCTTCCCACAAATTAGTGAATTAGACAGGATTTCTTTGACGAGGGTTTCCAGGAAATAGTCTCTCTATTTCTATGAGGTAGTGGTAAGGTCTGCGTACATTCTACCCTCCCCAGACCCCACTTGTGGGATTCCAGTGGGTATGTTGTTGTTGTAGACAAGATTTCTTTGTTCAGTATACTAAGTGGTGGGTCAATTTCTATAAATTTCATCGTAGATGTGAAGTACTTGTACATAAAAATCCGGAAGAGTAAAAACTATGCAGGATCGTTTGTCTGCTTGGCACGTCAAGAATGTGCTAATCTATAGATTTCTGGCTTGATCACCAAGGTATAGACTTCACAAATTCTGCTTCTCTGCAGCTGAAGAACTTGTGTCTGCTACATAAGCCTGCTGTAATAACCCAGTTATCATCAAGCATTAATTGCTTCTTGAGCCTCAATTTGCCAGCATATAACAGTTTAACAGAAAAAATGGGGCATCTTTTCCATGTTGACATAACAGCAGCTCTTTGGTTTTTGTCATCTTCAGTTTATTTTGGGCATGATAATAGCACTTTTGTAAGACGAGGCATAAAGGACTCTCATCACCAAGTGCATCAAGCACCCTCAGTGTCTGCTTTTACTGCTACTAACAATAAACCTAAAAATCCTAATGACTTGAAAGAGCATTACCCTGCAGTATCCTTCGCATATGTGAAAAATCAGCAGCCTAGTAATCTCCAAAACCCAAAGTAACTCCACCTACCACAACACTGCCAAGAAATCTATAGAAAGAACCTTGGCAGCTTAACTTTGCAGTGTTTATAACTTATTCTTCATCAATGATCTCGTTTCATATATAGTTGATTGATGCATAAGCATATATCGCATGTAATATATTGTTTTCAATATTAAACTTACTCTAGAACATATAAATGTTACTGAAAGTCAAAGTACTGATTATTATGTAGAAGCTAAAAGAAGATTATGGATATATTGTTGGAGTGATAGACAAATTTTAGTGTTGGCTGATAGAGAATTTGCAAGAAGGTATTTTTCATATCAAGATCTGATCCTCTAAGATCTTAGGATAATTGTTGTTATCTAGAATATCATATCTGTGATTTTTTCTCCTTGCGTAAAATATACGATTCTGTATAGTTCCAAATTTCATGGACTTAAGGAGATTCTGTTCCACAATTTCTTATGTATATAAAGCCATGTATATGACATAGGAAGATATGAATGAAATTATTCAACCTCTTATTCCACATGGCATCAGAGTTTTAGGCTTATTCCTTACCAGTTTTATTCGCCCTGTTGTGAAAAATCTCGTTTCACTATCTTTATCTGCCCAAGGATTGAAATCATTCAAAAACCATGTCCAAAAATGGTACTGCCGCAAATATTCTAGCATCTGGAAATGTTTCTGCAACCGTAGAGAATAAAGCTACAGTTTCAACTAGAGATTTGCAACATTCAGCTTCAACACTGAGCTGTTCATTGGCCTTCTCAGGTATTTCTTGCTCTTTTGTTACTATTTTTACACAACTTTGGACAGCCAGAATGCTCTCAGGCACTTTTCCCAAAAACTCTCTCCTACTTTCTAGGAGAGAGAATCTATCTTCTCCAGTTGGTCGCCTGAGAACCACCAATTTCCTCCTTGTGTCTACAGCTATCTCCTTTTGTGGTAGCTATTTTGTTTCTTTTTATCTTTTTCTCGTCATCTTTTTAATCTTTTCATCAGAAATGGGGGATCCATCCACTTGTGGGATTCCACTGGGTATGTTGTTGTAGAAATGGGGCAAAACAGCATATTTTTCACAACTGGTTTCAAGTCTTATGTCATCACTTGATGGATGTCTGGTGAGGAAGTCGGTTCAATTGGATGGAAAGAAGCAGGAACAGGATGAGCATTATAGCCCTCAGTAAAAAGGTGTTGCAGTGGATAATATGTTTTCTGAAAGAAGCTTCAATTGACAATAAGAATGTTGTGAGAAGATGGAGGATAAAGGACCAGATGGCTGAGTACTTCGGAGCAAGGAAGTTAATGCTCATGGTAGGTACATGTGTATTTTATCTCTCAAAGGAATAAATCGATTGGTCATAATCCTGCCAGAAGCTTTCAATGCTGGATGGGGGGACGTTGTTTTACAATGGAACCATTGTACTCCTCCTCCAATCATCAGGCATCTTGGTGGTCCTCATAATAGCATTGAACAGTCTAGTCAACCACTCTATGCAATCCTTGACCATGTTCCTCCAAAAATCTATCGGAATCTCATCAGGTCCAATCGCCCTCCCTCTCTTCATCCTACTGATAGCCCTTCTAACCTTCTCAACTCTAAACCGCTTACAATAATCGAAATCACGATGGCTTTCGGAGTGTGGCAACTCACCCAGCTCAATGATTCATTCTCCTTTTTCATTTAAGAGTTTATGAAAGTAAGATTGCCACCTTAGTTTAATGGATGTGTCATCCACCAACACCACACCCTCCTCATCCTTGATGCACTTCACTTGGTTCAAGTCGCGAGCTTTCTTTTCTCTCTCTTTAGCGACCCTATGCGATCTCTTGTCCCTGCCTTTATCACTTAGCTCCTCATATAGGCACTCAAAAGCTGTTGTTTTAGCATTCGTCACTGCTATCTTTGCTTCTGACTTAGCCGTTTTATATGTCTCCTTAAGCATTCGCTTTTCATCTTCATCCCTACACTCCAGCCACTTCGTGTAAGCAACCTTCTTATCTTTCACTTTGGTCTGGACTTCCTCATTCCACCACCAGTTGCCCTGGCGTCCACAAAAGGCCCCCCTCTCAAAACCCCTAGTACCTCGGCAACTACCTTTCTAATGCAACCAGCAGTAGTGTCCCATATATTATTCACATTTTCGCCACTACTCCAAGCCTCTAAGTTTTTCAACTTTTCTTCCATCTCACTAGAAAGGGCAGGAGTCAGGCCGCCCCATCTAATCCTCGGTTGGGCGTAAACAACCTTCCTCTTTTTCTCTCTCTTAAATCTCTAGATCCATCACTAGAAGCCTATGTTGCGTGGAAATATTTTCAGTCGGAATAACTTTGCAATTCTTACAAAGGCTTCTATCACCCTTCTGGAGAAGTAGGTAATCAATTTGAGTCCTAGCGACTGCACTCGGAAAGGTTATCAAGTGATTTTCCCTCTTCTGGAAACATGAGTTAGCAATAACTAACTCAAAGGCTTTGGCAAAATTCAAGAGAGACGTCCCACCCCCATTACTTTCCCCAAAACCAAAGCCTCATGGACATCTTCAAACCCGCTAGTGGTAGCCCCAATATGCCCATTAAAGTCTCCCCCAATGAAGAGTTTCTTTGTCACTGGTATGCCTCTCACCACCTCATCCAAATCTTCCCAAAAGAGCCTCTTGACTTCCTCGTCTAGGCCCACTTGAGGCGCATAGGCACTAACTACATTCACTATGTGCCTACCCACCACAAGTTTAACCGGCATCATCCTATCGTTAAACCTCCTAACCTCCACCACTTATTCCCTAAGGTCCTCGTCTACTAGTTCCACAATTTCCATGTTCAGGAAATGTTTGGAAAAAGCTTCAATGCCACTTACATAGCCTTGATCCCTCAGAAGAAACGGGCTAAGGGGCTGAAAGATTTCAGATCATTAAGCCTTGTTGGGAGCTTTTACAAACTGATTTCAAAGCTACTAACAGAGTGATTGAAAATAGTGGTGGATTCCTTAGTAGATTCTTAACAGATGGCTTTCATTAGAGGAAGACTGATAACGGATGCAGTATTGATAGCTAATGAGGCTGTAGATTCAAGAACCACGCAAGGAAAGCCTGGGAGACTTTGTAGACTGGACGTTGAGAAAGCCTCTGATCATGTCAAATGGGTGTTTATACTATCAGTCTTAAGGCAAAATGGGTTTTGGTGAAAAATGGATAAACTGGGTGAAGTTCTGCATATCTACTGTTAAATTCTCCATTCTCATTGATGGAAGTCCGGAAGGTTTTTTTGATGCTCACAGGGGGATAACACAAGGAGATCCCATGTCCTCATTCCTTTTTATTCTTTCCATGGAAGGACTCAATAGTATGATTAAGGTAGCTAGCAGCAGTGGGTGGGTACAGGGGTTTGAAGTGGCTAGAAACAGCAACCTAAGCATGAAGATCACCCACCTTCAATATGCAGATGACACCTTAATCTTTTGTGATGCAGAAGAAGAGCATCTGAAGTATTTAAGAGTGATTCTAATCTTGTTTGAAGCCATTTCAGGTCTTCACATTAATTGGAGAAAGAGTTACATATACCTCATAAATCAAGTGCCTAACATGGAGCAGCTGGCCATGATAGTGGGAAATGAAGTGGGGAGGCTTCCTACTATCTACTTGGGTATGCCCCTGGGAGCAAAGTCAAAGTCCAAAGGGATATGGGACTTACTATTGAAAAAGTGTGAGAAAAAATTGACTAGGTGGAAGTCTAACTGTTTATCTCTGGTGGGTGTGGGGGGGAGGGGGCGGTAGACTCACACTGATTAATGCAGATTTAGATGCACTACCAACCTACATGCTATCTCCTTTAGGTGTTGTTCAGAGACTAGATAAGATCAGGAGGTCCTTCCTATGGCAAGGGAACAGGGAAAAAAGAGCTGCCCACCTAGTCAAATGGAAGGACATTATCAGGAGTAAGAAACAATGTGGGCTTGGCATTGGAAATCTGAAACACCAGTGCAAAGCCATGAAGATCAAATGGCTATGGAGATATCCACAAGAGCCTCAGACCCTATGGGGCAGTGTCATAAAATGTACGAGGAAGAAGATTGTTGGGTATCCAAGGAGGTTGCCACTCCATATGGGGTCAGTTTCTGGGGATCCATTAGGGCCTTCTGGCCTTTTCTTAAAACACACTCAATGATCAGAGTGCACAATGGAGTTAGGACCATGTTCTGGAAAGGCAAATGGATAGGGACAAGGCCTCTGCAAGAATTGTTCCTGGATCTTCTTCACTTTGCAAGATCAACACAATGCAGTAGCTGAAGATGTGGACTCAACAAGGATGGGATATGACATTCAGAAGAGGGATGAATGATTGAGAGGTTCCAAGTGTGGTTGAACTATTCAAACAACTAGAGAGCTTTCAAGGGATGCAAGAAGGTGTAGATTGTTTGTGGTGGAATGGACACCCTAAAGGACTTTATCAAGTCAGCTCAGGGTATAAGTTGCTGAATCAGATAGAACCAATGAATACTTTTTGGCCTTGGAAATATTTCTGGAAGACTAAGATTCCTTGTAAGGTTGCATGTTTTTCTTGGCTCCTAGCGAAAGAAGCTGTCCTGACTCGTGAGAATTTAATCAAGAGGAAGATATCACTATGCTCAAGATGTTTCTTATGTGAAAAGGAAGCTGAGACGGTAAATCACTTGTTCCTACACTGTAGTATCACAGACAGCTATGGACGATTTTCATCAATCTTAGGGGCATAGTACAGGCAATGCCAAGCAAGACTGCTGACACTCTTTTTAGTTGGGAGGAAGGTGGAGCTGGAGCTAGGAACAGAGAGAGATGGAGGATCATCCCTTGATTTATATGGTGGACAATTTGGAAAGAAAGAAATGATAGATGTTTTGAGGATAGGTGCAATTCAGTACAAAACTAAATATTATTTTGTTATTTTGATTTGGGCGTACCAAATTGTACTCTGGGGATACAGAACCAATCCCAGATGTTCTAGATTCTATTTAGGTTGGTTTTGATTAATTTTGGCATACACTGTATCTAGTCTCACTTTTGTAAATATGGGTTTCCAGTACCACCTAAGTACTGACTTGAATACAAAATGTTACCTGATTCAAAAACTTTCTCCAATGTGGGTGGTTGGTTCTGGGGCTACTGATCATATGCCCACTTCCTCTCATCTCTTCATATCATATTCCCCTTGTCTCAGCTATAGGAAAAATGACAATAGCCGATGGTTCAGTTATTATTGTAGCTGGACAAGGAGATCTACCACTGGGGAAAAATCCTTGATACTTAAAAGATGTCCTTCATGTCCCAAAGTTATCTGCTAATCTCATTTCAATTCAGAAACTAACCAAAGACTCCAAATGCCAAGTAACTTTCTTCCCTTCACATTGCTTGTTTCAGGAATAGAACACGAAGGAGATGATTGGACGTGTTAGTGAGGAAAGTGGTCTTTGTTGTTTGTATTTCCACAATGGTGAAGATAAAACTAAGAATTCCTTCTCTAGTTCATTCTTGTCTATATCTATTATGTCCAATAAAGAGAAGGTATGGCTTTATCATTGTCGGTTAGGTCATCCTTCCTTTTATTGAGTCGAAATGATGTTTCCATCTTTTTCAAAGATTTGCTTGTTGAGTTTTTTCATTGTAATGATTGTGAAATTGCAAAACGCAAACTTATTTCCTTTCAAGTTAGTCAGAAAAGATTCACACTCCATTTCTCTTATTCATAGTGATATTTGTGGACCCCCTCCGAACTTCCCATTCTTCATATTTCTGGTGCTAAATGGTTGTGTCAGTCATTGATGATTGTACAAGAGTAACGTGGATCTATTTTCTAAAGCAAAAATCAGATATTGGTCAAATTCTTCCTAATTTTTTTAATCTGATCAAAACCTAATATGATGTGCCAATCAAAAGATTCTGATCTGATAATGCCAAGGACTACTTCAATCAAAACCTGTGTTTTCTTACCAAAAAGGGGAATTATTCATGAATCTAAATTTGTTAATACTCAACAAAATGGGATAGTAGAGAGAAGAAATTTTCTGTTACTTGACATTACTAGATCACTATTGTTTCACAAAAAGGTGCCAAAACAACATTGGGGGGAAGCTGTCCTAACTGCTGCACATTTTAGTAACAGAATGCCATCAAGAATTCTGAATTTTGAAAGAATTCTGAATTTTGAAAGTGCACTTTCTTAGGCGGAAATCTGGCGACTTGAGCAGTACAACAACAACAACATACCCAGTGGAATTCTACAAGTAGGGTCTGGGGAGGGTAGAATGTACGCAGACCTTACCATTACCTCATAGAGATAGAGAGGCGGGGTGACTTGAGCAGTAAAAAGACAAAATGTAGTAGCCAGATCTAGTGCAAAATCTGAGTTTAGATCTATGGCTACCATGATGATAAGATGACAAGGACCTATAAGACTATATTGTGACAACAAAAAGTAATAAGTATAGCTCATAATACTGTACAACATGATCACACTAAGCATATTGAGGTAGATAGGCATTTCATTAATGAGAAATTAGGTTTAGTGGACTCATTTGTAGGCCATTTGTATCTATAAAAGTTCAGGTGGCTGATGTTTTAACAAAAGGATTGCCAAATAATGTGTTTCAAGATCTAATAAGCAAGCTAGGAACGGAAAATGTCCATTCACCCACTTGAGTTGGAATGTTGACTGATAGAGGATTTCCAAGAAAGTCTTCTGCATATCAAGATCTGATCCTCTAAGATTTTAGGATAATTACTGTAATCTAGAATATCATATCCATGATTCTAATCTAGAACATCAAATCTATGATTCTTTCTCATCATGTAAAATATATAATTCTGTATAATCCCAGATTTCATGGGATTTAGGTGATTCTGCTTCACAATCTCTTACATATATGAATGCATGTATATGACATGGAAAGATATGAATGAAATTATTCAACTATCTTATTACATAATTGGCATGAGGAAGTTTCCTTTTTCACTCTATTCCCAAGTTGTGAAATGAGGCTGCATTTATTTTTGGGAGTTCAAAGGCAAATAGCCGGAAACTCATATTGTACACTATTTACGACACTACTAAGTATATACACCATGATAACCTCCAATGAATATTGATTCAAAGCTGCAATAATTCTGGCCTGTCATCCCAGTTTGATTGCAGCTTCATTTCACCTTTTAGTTAGCTTTGTGCCTTTGTCTGACTCAAGTCTTTTTCGGTCTATATTTTTGGAAAGGTTCTGACACAATACGCACGTTATTCTCATTACATGGTTGGATTAATTATATTTTCAGTAAGAAGTTTCTTTATGTTTACGCAGGTCATCATCCAGATCTTCATCTTGTTGGGTGGAATAATGTGAAAATTGATATATGGACACATTCTGTTGGTAAGAAATGTACTTTGAACCCAATTCATTTTCCTCGTTAGTATATATAAGCTCAAGTTGTTGTTCAGTCCCTAGCTTGTTGGCTATTTTTTTTAGGGTAAGCATATAACTGAACCAAGTATACACTGCTCATGCGTCCATGAAGGCCTTTTTCTGTTTTGTGTGCTCAACTCTTCAGAGCTCACATGCAGAGAGGTAGGATGACATAGCTTTGAACTAGCTTCAAGATACATACTTTATCGAAATTAGGGTCAAAAATACCCTTAGATTCATTTATTAGTTGACTTTATCCTTTCATTCAAAATAATGTTGTTTATATCCTCGCTGTTATGGAACTTGTGACAGATACCCATATTTTTGATGATTTTCTAAAATGGCAAGGTGAGAGAAACTTTTGATTAAAGTTATACACATGCCCTCTTCTAATTGGATGATATATAACAAACTATATTTAATCATTCCTTTTTAATAAATTATATTAATTTTCAAATTTAAGATGAATTTCACTCCTCTTCTTCCAATCCAAAATGGGCTTCTTCTTGTCTTAAATTTTGCAAACATTTTCTTGAATTTCTCTCATGGCTGAAGAAAAACTTAAGTCTTGATAATTAAAGAAAAATGGGTTGTGATTGATTTTCCATCTTCATCTCCGTGAAAATTACAAAAAAAACATCTTTCAAATTCTCCATAACTTCATCGGAATCAATGTTCTTTGTGTTGAGTTGGATGAATCCACGCAAATTGATAAACCCATCTTCGTCGGCGTGAACTTTGCTGATCATTTTAATCGTTCTTCTTCCGTTACGATGGTTCCTATGTTGGCTATGAGGAAACCAGTTTGGGAAAATGAGATTTTTCCATCGCCGTTGATGTCGAATTTGTTGAATACCCGTTGTTGCTCTTCTTTGATCATTGTCAGAGAGTTTACCGGTGGGGAATTCGCTGGCGGCGTTGGGTCATTTTTGTTCGGCGGTTTTTTTTTAATCTTTCGCTTGAGAAGAGATTTAAATCCCATTATTAAAGAGGAAGAAATTGTGCATTAACGATATCGAAAAATAGAAAAAGGGTTGAAGAAAATTGGGGAAGATCTATGAGGATTATGAAGAGATTAATTTGAAAAACTATTTTGGATTTTTGTTGAAATAGATATGACACAACTTTGTATCACCGAGGACATGACCTTAGATAGAAAAAAGTGGAGATCGCGTAGGTTAAAGGTTAGAAGGCTAGTAGGGATAGGATGATGCCCGGACCTTGTGATATAGTAGGTTAGTAGAGGTAGTCATTTCGTTATATGTTGTGTTGTTATTGCCCGTCATTTATTTTGTTACTTTTATTGTCTTCATAATTTTCATTTGTTGTCCACTCTAGTTGTTTCATATCTAGTATTCTTTGCTTTTGGGGATGATATTTTTTGAGATGAGGGTGTTTCGGAAACAACTTATCAATCTCTATGAGGTAATGGTAAGATCTGCGTACATTTTATCCTCCCCAGACCGCACTTGTGGGATTTCACTGGCTATATTGTTATTATTGTTGGTGTTGAAATGGAGAGGCTGTAGTCAAAATTTGTTAAAAATTACTCCTATGAAAAAAAAGAGAGAAGATTAGCCAGAAAAGCAAAAGAGAGAATGAAAAAGAAAAGGTAAAAAAGATAAATTTTGAACTGAAAAAGAAATGTATTAAAAAGTAACAATTTGTTAGAAATTAATAATTAAAATATAATTTGTTATATATCATTCAATTAGAAGAGGACACATGTATAATTTAAATAAAAATTTCTCACCTTGCCATGCTGGAAAATTGTAAAAAATAGAAGTATTTGTGACAAGTTTCATAATGGCAAGGGAATAAATAACTTTATTTTTAATGCGAAGGGTAAAGTCAACTAATAAATGAAAGTTAGGGCATAAATAACTTTATTTTAATGGGAAGGGTAAAGTCAACTAATAAATGAAAGTTGAGGGGTATTTTTGACCTTTTTCCTACTTTTTATGAGTTGCACGCCTTACGTGATTCTGTGAGCAGTGTACGTCTGTGTTGGAGGATTGAATATGCATTAAATAATACTCCCTTCGTTTTAATTTTTTTGAACTGTTTTGATTTGACACAGAGTTTAAGAAAATGAAGGGAACTCTTGAGTCCGAGGTTTTAAATTAAAGATATATCAAATGAACTAAAATACCCATTAATGTTGTAGTCTTAAACATGACATGTGGAAAATAGAAACTAAAAAGTTGCTAAAAAAGGACAGTTGTTCTTTTTTGAAACGGACTAAAAAGGAAAGTAGTCCAAATAAATTGAAACGTAGAGTAGATATTCTGGAGAATTTTCTGTTTGAAAAATGTAAAGGAGTTGTCGTTCATGAAAAGCTTAAATGATACTTGGGAATGTTTAATTATTCTCTTCTGCAGGTGGCCTCACAGAAAATGATTTCATACTAGCTGCCAAAGTTAATGGGCTTGATGTGCAGCATCTTCTCAGCAAGAAACTTAGCAGACCAGCACAAAGCAGTGGTTAGTCCTCAAGTTTAGGGTTGTATTGTGATGTTAGTTTCTCATATACTAGATATCATGAGCGTCTTGTTATCAAAGAATTGAAATCTATAGGACATCGTTTTTCCAAGGACCATTTTGTTCATACTATATGTCACACAATCATGGTGTATCCCGTTTCTTTGACAACATGGTGGTATCTTCATATGGTGATTCTAGTCTTTGGAGAGGATCAGGAAATAATGAATTTATGTTTGCCGTAAACTTCCTTCTCTCTGCATCTCTCACGACTATTGAACAAAAAATTAACCTACAGTTTCTCAAGTTATGCTAAACATGAAGTTGTGTCCTAGTGGTAGCACATGCTAATAGAGAAGTTAGGTGATTTTCCCTGTTTCCTATATTTAAGGCATGACAAGCAGAATTACCCACAATCGTACAACCACTGGTACTGGTAGACATGAGCTTTGAGGAGCAAAGTCTCCCAAGACTTGTGCTTGAAGAAGATATTTGACATGGGGCGGGGTAGTTAAGGTGCAGACGTACTGCTTCAAACACCACTCTTATAGTAATAGAAGTAGCTTTGGTGGAAAGAGTTATGAGAGTTATTATTTGACCAATAGAGTCCATTGCAAGTGGAGAGAAGGAGGTATACTTCAATTTCTCTACTTTGCATCGTATCTGAATAGTTCAGTTTAAAAGTGGTTGTGAATGATAACGAGCTTAGAAAATTTCTTAATCAATTGCAAAAATATTAAGTCCTGCAATATCATCATAGTTCAATTCTTGTTCTTCAACTCCAAACTTTATTCTCACAAAAACTAAGATTACATCATAGCAATCCATGACGTTATCACAAATGAATAAAGAGAAATATTTTTTTAAAAAAAATAAAAATCGGGCCAGTGAGCCTTTTTTTAACAAAATGAATATTCAAAATCAAAGATATGCAGTGATGGATGCTTTCGATTGACTTGCTTAGAGATGCAATAGATTAAATTCAAAGTCTATTGTTGACAGTCTAGAGCAGATAAAGAGTAATGTCCATAGAAGGGTTCGAGCCTTGGAGCTTATGGTGGGTGATTATGTTTGGCTTAAGGTATCACCCATGAAGAGTGTGCTGAGATTTGGAAAGAACGACAACCTCAGCCTTAGCTTCATTGGCCTTTTTGAGACATTGAGTCTGGTTGGAGTGGTGACCTATAAGTTGGCCTTACAACCCAACATGTCAATCGTGCACTCAGTTTTTCACGTTTCCATGCTCCGAAAATATGTATCAATTGAGTCCAATGTGATTTCACTTGATTCAGTGGAGTTGGGTACATGTAAACGTTTTCATGTTTATAGCTATTTTGGATAGGCATGTCAGAAAGCTAAGGATAAGGGAGATTGCTTCATTGAAGGTGCAGTGAAAGAACTGTCTGCTCGGGAGGCTACTTGGCAGACAAAGTCCAACATAGAGGCCAAATATTCTAATCTTTTTAAAGCTTATTTAGGTACTTTTTAACTTTATGTTCGAGAACGAATGTGATTTTTTAGTGGTGAATAATGCAATGAACTTGAAGGTCATATTTGATTTTTTTTGAAAAATTATCATTTTACCCCTCATTGTAGTTGCTTGAGTTATGTTTGATCAGTTTGTGAGTTTAGATTTGAAGTTTTATTGAGAAGTTATGACTTTTGAAAGTTTTAGTGTTTTGAATCCTTAAGTTGTTAAAAAGTTAGTTCTGACATCATCTGAAGCTATGGGTCTTGCAACGATATTTTGTCAGTTCCACTAGCTCGAGAATGCGAAAATTAGTTTAGGAGAGTTTTCATTTTCAGTTTCGAAGTTATAATGTGAAATCAAGCCCTTGAGTTAGAAGCTTAAGTGGATTTAGATTAAGAGTTGATTTTGGTCAACATTTAGGGTTCAGGCGCTTAGAATTGATTTTTGATGATTCCATGAGATTTGAGGACTGATTTTAGGTCCAGAAGATGCCTTGGTTGAATTTTTGGATGTTTTGAGGGTTGTTTGGTAATTTTGAGGGAAAGTTGATGTAGTTATGATTAAATGAATTTTTGTGTCAAGGAGATCTCGAATATGTGTTCCGATGGTTCTACTGGATTCAAAATGTCGAATTTGGTAGAGTAGCATATCTGATTTGTCTTTTCAGGATTCGAAACGAATTTGAGGTGTCCATTCGATGAACTTTTGTGATTGACTGGCTGCTGGTGTTTGGGTTCTGATGCACCCTTCTTCGCGTTCATAGAGGGCCTGACTACGATCGCAGAAGGTTAGCATGTTGTCCTCCACATTCGTAAGAGCTTTGGTGCGATTACAAAGGGTCTTGCGTCTCGGCCTTCATATTCGCGAAGGGTCTTGTGGGTCGGCCTCCACATTTGCGAAGCTCCTGGCTGTGGTTGTGGAGGGATAATTACCTGATAACTTTTAATTTTCTAAAATCAGGATTCTTTTTCATTTCACCATTTTTTAGATCTTGAAAGCTCGCATGGAACGATTTCAAAGAGGATTTTCAAAATAAAATTATTGGGTAAGTGATTTTAGCATACAATCTTAATTATCCACTTAAGATTTCACAATTTTAACTTTTAATTCTTGATTTTTGAACTTCGAAGTTTATGGGCTTTCTTAAGAACATGAATTTTTAACAAAATTGGACCGATGAACAGTTTTCAACTCCTTTTTAAAAATGGTCTTCACCGGTGGATTCTAAATTCTTCCGAATAAAACAACTTCATGTATTTTTAGATTTACACTTACTTTCTCAATAATGGATTTTAGGGTCATCCTGGACCTTATCTTCAAAATTAATAGTTTGAATGTTATTGTTCTTGTATTTTTATTGTGATAACATATTTGAATAGATTATATTGATTTGGAGGTCCAATGAAAGAGAAAGGCTCAAGTACCTGATTGATTGTTTGATTAAATTGAGGCAAGTGAATTTCTAGACCTTTGTTAAGTATATAAAATCTTGTACTTCCTCATTATGTGTGTTGGGAGTAATATGAATTGTTTATGAGTTGACTTGTTTATATTTGCCGATCCTAATGATGATTAAAGGGGTAGTAAAAAGACAACTTGATAACGTATATTGATGTGTATTATGCTATGGTTGGTTTGATTAATGATATGACTCATTAGTAGAAATATATTGAGACTTTTTGATATAAATTGTGTGTTGCTATGGACATCATCATATTCTCATGAATTGTGTGAACATATCTATTTACATCAATTCTGTGTCACGATCCAAACTAGGCCCTAGACATGGCAAAACGATTAGAACCCACTTCAATCATGCCTCTTAGCGTACATGAGGCATGTTAAAACCAACTAGAAACTCGTGAAGCGAAAGATGAGTCTTAAGTAAAATCTCAAGTAGAAGAAGAGCTCAAGTAACATGTCCGAATAAATGGACTTACAACCTCAACGTTTAAGCATGCCTCTAGTATCATAAGCGGCGACATAGGACAAGACCTAGCTTTCAAGACCCAAGTTAGACCCTAGATGTAACACGACGATTAAGATCCCCTAAAAAATCGTAATAAAGCCTCTAAGCATATCAAGCATGCATAAGGTAAAGAATAAGGCAAATATAAAGAGGAAACTCATAAGAATTGTAAGGAACACAGTGTAGCAGAAATAAAGTAAAATGAGCTGGACTCCATACATCCAAACATGCCAGAATAGTACTAGCATAGGCAGGGTTTATGGACATGTTGCTAGCTCACCATCAACAAGCAATAAAATGACATGGACTTAAAGTATCGAAAGTGACAAAATACAGAGGATATAATAGCAATAGGCTTGCCCTTGAAGCTTGAGGACGCACCACCAATCTTCAAAGTAAATGCTGAAATCTAGCCACATGGATAAGTAGAATGAGATTCTTCTCCTACATTATAAAACAATGTAGGCAAAGAAGTATGTGTTAGTATGTTTGTATATACTACGTATTTAGGCAATGCAACTAAACATAAATCATGTATCAGTGAATTGAAAGGTGATCACCTCTGCGCCTAGGGCGAGAGGCGAGGCGAGGCGAGGCGATGGCTAGTCGCCATTTACAGGTGAGGCAAGGCGCAGGTTCAAAAGGTGATAGAAAGGTGAGAGACGCGAAGGCGAGGCGAGGCGCTCGCCTTTTGATTTTTTTTAAAAGGACTCGCGCAACAGAATCAGATTTTTGAGAAAAAAAATTAGGGTTTGAGTTCGACGATGCAAAGGCCTCACCTTTCTCTTCTTCGGCGACTCATTCAGGGTTCAACAATGTAGAGGCTCTGACAGTCTGACTTAAGCGATGACTCTACGTGAGTACGCGACTCTATTCTTCAGTTTCGGCCGACGACTCTGTTCTTCAATTCTGGCGACTTTGCTCTAGTCTCCAGCAAGCTCCGGTAAGCTCGCGAGTCGCGTCTCTTTTCTTCCTTTCTTCTTTCTTCTTCTTCTTCTTCTTCTTCTTCTTCTTCTTCTTCTTCTTCTCTTCTTTATTTTTTCTACCTTCTTTTCTTTTTTCCCCTTCTTCAGTTCCCGTTCTAGTTCTTTTTCTCTGTTTTCTTAATTTCTTCTTCTTTTGCTCTTCTCTATTGTATATTGCCCGTGCCCATATTTAAAAAAATTGTAATCTTTGTATACTGCCCAGTGCCCAGTGGCCCATCGTTATATGCTAATTTATATTAAATTGTAATCTCCAGTGTGCTTGACTGATTTCAGTGGCGGCTAATAATAGCAAAAGAAAGGACATTAGATGGAATTATGGCGTACAAGGACCGACAAGAGATTCCGTTATTTGTATGTTCTATAAAGTTACATCTAATGGTGGAATTAGTCGACACAAGCAACACTTGATCGGTGGAAATAGGAATGTAAAACAATGTCCGAGTTATTCGCCGAAGTTAGAGAAGAAGGGAGTATGTGGAAAATAAAAAGGCGAACAGTTCAAAATATCAAATGAGGCAGCAAGAAGAACCCGTGATTAATGTTGATTATGATGATGATATGGATGAATTTGATGAAATGATGACTTCCTCAAAATCTCAAAAGATGTCTTCTAGTGGATGCGCATCATCCACGGGGCGGAATGTGACAAAAGGCCCTCTTAATCTCTATTTTTCTAAAAAAACAGAACAAAAGGGAAGTTTTGAAAAGGGAGCAGGTTTTGATGAAACCAAGAAAATTCTAAGGGAGCGTGCGGTAAGTGCTTTTGCATTGTGGATGTATGATGCAGGGCTCCCTTTTAATTTTGTTAATCATAAATCATTTGACAAATTTATTTAGGCGGCAGGACAACATGGCCCCGGGATGAAGCCTCCTACTTCCCATGAAGTAAGAGTTACTCACCTAAAAAAGGAGGTGAAGAAAATAGACAAACTTATTGATGATCACTGAGTGCAATGGACAAAGTTTAGGTGTTCCATTATGATGGACAAATGGACGGCACAAAATGGCAAAATGATCATTAATATTTTGGTGAATTCTCCCATTGGTAGTGTATTCTTAAATTCTGTTGATACTAGCAATGAATCTACCGATTCTACCAAAATGTTCAACTTATTTGAGAGCACTATTAAAAGAATCGGGTCGAAAAATGTTGTACAAGTTGTCACCGATAATGCTAGCGAGAATGTTAAGTCAGGAAGGATGATGATGGGTGTGTATGAACACATTTATTGGACTCCATGTGCCGCTCACTGTATTAATTTGATGTTTGGTGATATATTTAAGATCAATCCATATGCTTCGGGTAATATCACTCTCCTATCCATTAATTGTCTTTATATTTAATATTTAATACTTCTTAGCTGCTAATTACCATAATATTGTTTTAACAGTTTTTAAGAAGGCCATCAAGATCCATTCCTACATAGTCAAAGGCCATTGTTGTTGAATTTAATGAGAAAATTCACTAACGAAAGAAATTTCGTGAAACAGGCGAAGACAAGATTCACGACAACCTACTTGACTATGAGAGCTATGTACAATCAAAAGAAAAATTTGAGAATGCTAATCCTCTCAACCGAATGGACTTCAAGTAGATTTGCAAAAGAAACTTTGGGAAAAGATGTTGCTAATCTTCTTATTTCAGCCCACTTTTGGAATGATGTTGTTAGGGCCCTTAAAGCTTGTGGTCCTTTAACAACAGTGCTTCATTTGGTGGATGGGGAGAGAAAACCCCCAATGGGCTATATTTATAAAGCAATGATAAAGCTAGGGAAGCTATTGCGTAGGCTTTTAATGGAGTTGAGAAGCAATACGAGAAAGTGTTTGAAATCATTGATGCAAGGTGGACTGACCAACTCCATCGGCCTTTGCATGCTGTTGGCTTTATTTTGAACTCAAGATTGTTTTATAAAGCTTATAACAATGGCACCATACATCAAAATGTGTGGCCGAGTTATCATGCATGTGTTGAGAAGATGAACCCCGATATAGAACCACAAGATTTACTAGTTGCTGAGCTTCCTAGGTACAAAAATGCTGAGGGACTATTTGGTTGTGGTCAGGCTCAAAGAGCCAAAGACACAAGGTCACCCGGTAAGTGAGTTGATTTAGTTCTTTATAATATAGCTTTACTTTAGTTATTTGACTTATTCTTACTTATTATTAAGTATTAACCTTTAAATTTATTTTTTTTATAGTTGAGTATTTGGTAGTTAAACTCCAAACTTGCAAAAGTTTGCCATGAAAGTGTTAAGTCTGACTTGTAGCTCATCCGAGTGTGAGCGAAATTGGAGTGCATTTGAACACATAAGAAGAAGAATATTTTATATCCTAATATTCATATTATATTATTATACTAGTTAGTTAATATCTACATCTTATGTGTAGATTCATTCTAAAAGGAGAAATAGGCTTGCACTATCGCGTCTCACTGATCTAGTGTACATTATGTACAATAGAACATTGAAACGTCATTATGATGCTCGTGACACCATAGATGCAATTGCCTTGGATTATATTGATGAGTCAAATGAATGGTTGGTTGGAGATCCCGAAGATAAAGAAGATGTACTAGTATATGAGGAACGTGATCTTACTTGGGGTACAGTTGCTTCGGCTATTAGAGCTGACGAGAGAAACTATGGTCTTAGGGGAGCTCCTTCAAGATTAAGGGCACTTGATAAGGGAAAGGGAGTACAAACTACAACTTCAAGTTCAAGTAGGACATGGACACTAATAAATGAAGAATCGGAGCAAGAAGAAGATGAGGAGCAATATAATCGAAATGAAATTAATGTTGATCTTGAAGATCTTGATAATCTTGAAGAAGAATAGACTTCCAGTATTGTTTATCAATCTAGATTTCTATTTTCCTTGATATTAATCTATTATTAGTTTTTGCCTTTTTGGATTGAAATAGATCTTGTTATCTATTATTAGTTTTTGCCTTTTTGGATTGAAATTTGCTAATATATGTTATTGCTATTGGGATTTTGGATATTTATATATGCAATTAAATATTTTAAGATTTTGGTATAAATTGGCGCCTCAATTCAAAGAGGCGAGCCCCTCGCCTCACGGCGAGGCAGAGCCTTGTCGCCTTTCGCCGTCCAAAACACTGCATGTAATGTAATGATCAAGTAAATACCATGATAGGATAGATATTTAAAAGCATGAATAAACACTGTAATGAGAAATGCACAAGTGAAATCACAAATAAAGTCTTATGAGAATAAATAGTATGAGTAGTCAAATAGTAAGTCGTAAGAGAACCATACATATGTGGGATAGCAACCATAATCGACAATAAGACTATACGAGATATTACATTGGAGAAGCGTTGGTCCTTAAGAGTGGAGTTTTAAATTAAGGTACACCATACTTGGACCCCTCACGGTCCGTGTGACACTTCACGGACCATGTGGTGGGCCATGTGGTGGCCTTGGCTTGAAATCCCATAATTTTAGGACTAAGTATGGTGACACAGCCAAGTTCACGACTCGTGTGGCGACCCGTATAACTTTCAGACTGAAATTTTTCTAAGTACGGAATCACCGTCTCGTAACTTCATTGTGGGAAATTTCTAAGGAGAGGGATATGGGCAGTGTCATGGCCCGTGTGACACTACACAACCCGTGTTGCCTCTTGTGAAGATGATTTCATCGAAAAATTATAAGTATGGGATAACCATTCCGGACCTTCATCAAGTAGGTATGGGATTTCCTCACATTTGAAATTCTCTCAAGTCACTCTTAAGTCTCTTTCAAAGAACTCTTGTGGGCTTTAAGCTTGGGAATCAAGGAAGGGCTCTCTCTTCACCAAATTTCTTCTTGAATTTTCTTCATTCGCTCAGGTATGTGAGATTGATTCTTGGTCCCTTTCAACCAAGAAGACCCAAACTCTTTTTACACTCAATTTAATGGAATTTTAGCTACTTTAAATATGGGTTTTCAATATTATGATTTATTAAATTCAATTGATGTACCATGCTTTATTGATAATGTTTAGTTGATTTAAGCCCATATATGATGGTTTGCATTGAAGTTATGAAGTTATAAAAGTGCATGTCCCCTTTTAAAGCTTGATTTGTGCATGAGTAATCTATATTATGATTCAAATATGAATTTTACTTATGTCTTTACTTGAATTTTATAATGTATTGTTGATTTAGGTTTGAATCTATATTACCCCTGCTATTCTCATCATTGATAGCATATTCATTCATGTACATTGGTTTTATGAAAATTATGAAGTGGGTTAAGCCAAATTATGTTTATGTATATGATTTTGATATGATATTGGTTATGACAAAAATGTGATCACATAAATGTCTAAGATTATGGCTCTATGAGCAATTATAGGTGTTTACACCATTATGTTTAGGGAGCATCGATTGAGGCTTGAGGCGGTGCGGGCCATCTCCAATGGTCCATACTCATTTCTTAAGAAGGTGCTCCAAAGGAGCTATCCTTATGCATGAAAAGTATTCATGAAGAATGTTCTAGCTTTTTAGCCTATATGCAAGATTATGAAGAATGTGATTTGACCTTTAAGCCTAAGTATGCATATAAACGATTTGAAAGCCTTATGCCTCTCTTATAAGCATGTGTATATATATATATATATATAAATATATATATATATATATATATATATATATATATATATATATATATATATATATATATATATATATATATATATATATATATATATATATATATATATATATATATATATATATATATATATATATTCTAGTGGGATAATGACCTAGCACCGATGGGATTGGAGGCAGGGTGGGCTATCCCCAAGGGTCCATAGTCCTTTCTCTTGTACTATATGCTTAAGATAGGTATGTTTATCCCCCAAGGGGGAAAGAGTAATTATAAGTCAACCTTTGGCAAGTAGGTCACCTCTTTATTCGTTGTGGGGTAGATGACGGAGTTCCAAGTTATAGCTCACTTTGTCTAATGTCGGTTACGCTCCTATCCTAAACGTATCTGAAGTAATTTCGCATTCATGCTTCATGTATCTCATGTCATATTGTTATACTATTCTCTTGATTATATGATTCTTTTTATATATGTGCCATTATCATCTAACATTGAATGCAGGTTTAATGAGTTCATATGCATTGCACGCCCACATACTTAGTACATTTAAACGTACTAACACATACTTTTGCCTACATGATCTAACCATGTAGGGACCGAAGGTTACGTTCATCCACCATACGACGTCTAGCTTGGATCTTGAGATTGGCTTGTCGTGGTGAGTCTTATCTTCTAAGGACAACCCACCTTTCCTCTACCTATGGTGCTTAGTTTATATTATTTACCTTGAGGGTGATCCTGGGATATGTCTTGGCCCCCGTCCTATCTTATGATTAGAGACATTATTGGACATCTTGTAGACCTTCTTACGCTTATGTGCTAAGTGTTGTCTTTGGAGAGTTATGTTATGGATATGGCTATGTCATTATGGTTTGATTATGAGCTTACGTTATGGATTCATGTTATGTTGTGAAAGATCCTAAGTACCGTATTGCCCCCATATAGTTAGTCATACTTACCTGCCCCTTAGTCCTATATGCTATGTGCTATGTGAATCCATGTTACTCCCTTTTTCCCATGCTATTCTCATAGCATGAGTCCTACTTTCCTGTCCCTTAGAATTATTTGTTTACTGCTGATATGCACTTTCGAACCGATGATACGTGAATGAATCTTACGAGGTTTGTTTGGGGACTCTCGGGTTCCCATTCGCCATATCACTCCTAGACCGTAGGTTTGGGTTGTGACAAGCTTGACATAAGAGCACTAGGTTTGTAAATGATCCTCAGAATTCAACACGCCACGTCAAGTATATTCCTATTCATGGGTGTGAAGTGCATCATGCCTGTGAGTGGGAGGCTATAATGTCGTTCTAGGAATTATCTCACTTCTTAATGTCATATGTCATGATATGGCTTGTATGTTTTGGTGGTATCATTGCTCCATTACAGAAGATGCCTCGAAGAAGAGCTCCCCTACCAAGATCGGCCCCGGCTAATGCAGGTCAAGCACCTTAAGGACATATGGAAGAGCCTATCTCTAATGGGGAATTCCATACGATCTGTGCCATGCTTGCCCAGGTAGTGACTTCTCAGACTAGGCAGGCTAATCTTCCTCGGGATCCCACTCCGGCTATTAAGGTGACTTCTTAGAAAATGCATGTCCTCTTTTAAAGCTTGATTTGTGCATGAGTAATCTGTATTATGATTTAAATGTAAATTTTACTTATGTGTTAACTTTAATTTCATTATGTATTATTGATTTAATTTTGAATCTATATTACCCATGCTATTCTCATCATTCATAGCATACTCATTCATGTACATTGATTTTATAAAAATTATGAAGTAGGTTAAGTCCAATTATGTTTTTGTATATGATTTTAATATGACATTGATTATGACAAAAATGTGATCACATAAATGTCTAAGATTATGGCTCTATGAGCAATTATGGGTGTTTACACCATTATGTTTAGGGAGCATCGATTGGGGCTTGAGGCGGGGTGGGCTATCCCTAAGGGTCTATACTCATTTATCAATAAGGTGCTCCAACAGAGCTATCTCTATGCATGAAAAGTATTCATGAAGAATGTTTTGGCTTTTTAGCCTATATGCATGATTATGAATAATGTGATTTGGCCTTTAAGCCTTAGTATGCATGTAAATGATTTGAAAGCCTTATGCCTCTCTTACAAGCATGGATATATATGTATTCTTGTGGGATGATAACCTAGCACCAATGGGATTGGAGGTAGGGAGGGCTATCCCCAAGGGGCTATACCCCATTCTTTTGAACTATGTGCCTAACATAGGTATGTTTGTGCCTCAAGGGGGAAAGAATGATTATGGATCTACCTTTTGCAAGTAGGTCACCTCTTTATCTGTTATGGGATAGACGATGGAGTTCCAAGTTATAGCTTATTTGGTGTAATGTTGGTTATGGTCCCATCCTCAATGTATATGAAATACTTTCACATTCATGCATTATGTATCTTATGACATATTATTATACTATTCTCTTGATTATATGATTCTTTCTATATATGTGCCCTTGTCATCTAACATTGAAATGCAGGTTTAATGAGTTCATATGCATTGCATGCCCGCATACTGAGTACATTCAAACGTACTAACACATACTTTTGCCTACATGATCTAGCCATGTAGGGACCGAAGAGTACGTTCATCCACCATATGATGTCTAGCTCGGATCTTGAGATTAGCTTATCGTGGTGAGTCCTATCTTCTAAGGACAACCCACCTTTCCTCTACCTATGGTGCTTAGTTTATATTATTTACCTTGAGGGTGATCCCGGGACATGTCTTGGTCCCCGTCCTATCTTATGATTAGAGACATTATTGGACATCTTGTAGACCTTCTTACGCTTATGTGCTAAGTGTTGTCTTTGGAGAGTTATGTTATGGATATGGCTATGTCATTACGGTTTGATTATGAGCTTATGTTATGGATTCATGTTATGAGGTGAAAGATCCTAAGTCCCGTATTGCTCCCATAGAGTGAGTCATACTTACTCGCTTCTTAGTCCTATATGCTATGTGATATGTGAATCCATGTTACTCCCTATTGCCTATGTTATCCCCATAGCGTGAATCCTACTTTCCCGTCCCTTAAAATTATTTTTTTACTATTTACGTGTGCTTCTGAACTGATAAGGGCGAATGAATGTCACGAGGCTTGTTTTGGGAGTCTGGGGTTCTCATTTGCCATGTCAACTCCTAGACCCTTGGTCCGGGACGTGAGAAGGCCAATTCTCTACAGCCTCAGTCTTCTTTAGGTCAACCTTGATGCCATCACCGGATACCATATGACCAAGAAAAGCTACTTCACCCGACCAAAACTCACATTTACTGAACTTGGCATACAATTTTTTCTCCCTCAAGGTTCGAAGAACCAACCTTAAATGATCCATATGCTCCTGCTCACTTCGGGAATAAATGAAAGTATCATTGATAAAAACAACCACAAAACTTACAAGAAATGTCTTAAACATCCGATTCATAAGATCCATAAACACAGCTGGAGCATTAGTGAAATCAAACGACATCACCACAAATTCAAAATGCCCATATCTAGTTGGGAAGGCCATTCTGGGAATATCACATTCTCTGACCCTCAATTTATGATAACCAGAATGGAGGTCGATCTTTGAGAAATCGGTAGCTCCTTGAAGTTGATCAAACAAGTCGTCGATCCTTCACAATGGGTATTTATTCTTGATGGTCACTTTATTCAATTGCCTATAATCAATGCACATCCAAAGAGACCCATATTTATTTTTCTTGAATAACACAGAAGCAGCCTAAGGCGACTTACTTGGTCTAATAAATCCTTTCTCCAATAGATCCTATAACTCCTTAGATTCAGCCGGTGACATACAATAGGGAGGAATGAGAATAGGTTGAGTATCTGGAAGGAGATCTATGCCAAAGTCTACTTTCCTTTCGGGAGGAATACCGAGCAAATCTTTAGAAAAAACATTCGGAACCTCATTAACCACCAGAACCAATGATGTCGCTTAACATGGCTACTTAAAGGAACCAGGGGCGGTTGTCATCATCATAAAAACCCAACTTTGTGGTTGGGGTCGAATTCCATAGAGAATCGTAGTTCCAGAAAGAAGTGACTCGTTGGATTAAGCAATTGTAGGATATAGGGGGTTGCAATAATTGAAAGTAAGAATTGAACTACAAGGTATCTAACTAGCAATTTAATTAGCAAATAAGGGAAAATGTTGGAGATGTGCAGATATGAGAATTGATCTACCAGCTGGGTCTAAATATTTGACTAAATGAGTTGATAATGACTGAATAGGCTCGGTTGCTTGTAACCCATGTTCAACTATGATACACGAGTGTTTCATATGATTCAATTACGAAATTATATGCAGACTGTCGAGGGCACGCTTGGCCTAAGAAATCCCAGCAAAACCCCTAATACCTTGACCATTGAATACATGGTTATGGACTTCAACTGAAACGCCAAGAGGTTTCCAGCCGTTATGTCCATTTCACACTCTAATCATTCCGGCTTAGGCAACAATAAGAGATCTAAAGTAAACCCCAAGTTTGCAACCTTGAGATTATAGATAAACATAGAAATGGATATAAATTCACTCAAATCAACTGCAAATAAGTCAAAATATCAGAGACCTAATAGATAAATCAGAAACCCATATCAATAGCATACCCCCTACCTGAGAGTTTTAGCCAGATATGCTAGAAATTAAAGATTTTATACCAAACATAGTAGTTGCAGTCATGGGTAACAAGATTGAATAGAAATTAGTTAATCATCACTAGCCAATCTACTCCAATTTTTTTTCCCAAAAGCTTGAAAACCCTATCTATCCTTGAACTCTAAGAGGAAAGTTCTATGTACTATTACCTAAAATTAAGAAGAAGAATATATGTTTTGATATGATATGTACAATGTCCTTTCTAAATTGCTTATATACTCTGTGCTAATGTATGGATGTTTGTGCTGTGAAATGCCATTCGATGGTCAAGGCTGACCATCGTCGAGCACTCTGGTGATGTGCCGAATGTGCACTTGACTGCTTTCCTCTGCATCTTCATAAGGCTTCCTCTTCTGTAACATTAGGTGTTGGCTCTTCACTCTGCTAATTCAATTTGGCGATTCACCGAAGTTCCCATCACATCACCTTCTTATCAGGGTTTTGGGGTTGTATGTGCTGCAACTCTAGGCGATCGCCTATGCCAATCAAGGATGTGTGCGATATGATTTGTGATATCGATATTAACCGCATTCTTGACTTGAGCCAAAACCTTGGTTGCTACAATGTTAGCCGGTCTCTCTGAGTGTTCGCGGATCGCCGATTGTGTAAGCAATGTCACTTTTCTCAGCCTTTTTGCACCTTTGCTCGCTTTCCAAGAATTTGCCAAGTATTATTCATTTGTGCACTTTTAATCACATTTCCTGACATAACACATGCATATTGTTAGAGATTAGAAATAATAACACACGAAGGATAATATTATTTTGCAAACTAGCCCCGAGACGAGTCCGAAATATGGACTCATCAACACCCCCAACTCAAACCTTTGCTTTCCCTCAAACAAATCAAACATCAATATGTCCAATTTTAGAGCTTGCAAATAGAGCCATAGGGAGAAACACATATATTTACACCTTTTTCATCTTTTCTCGAACTTGCACAAACCAGTTATGTGACTTTGAAGCCTCAAGAGATGACTAAGGAGTAATCAAAATATGGCTAGGCTCACAGTTGCTCATGTAGCTACTGATTACTACCTAAAAGCATCACCATTTACCCTCAAACCAAGAAGATCCTGAACACACAAGCTTATGACATTACTTTCAAAGGATCTCTTGAACTCTCACTCTCCCAAATGAGAAGTAACATGTAAGCTTCAACCCATAGGCTTGCCCTTATTCTCAATCGGAGTTCACTTGACTTTCTTCTGGACTATGATCCTAAAGGACTTTGTTAGGACTGAAATGTAGGTTTAAGGTTGGATAGGATAGCATATGGACAATAGTGACTCATCCCTCTTTAAACTCTATATGTTCTTTTTGGATAAAAGGTTCTTTTGGTCCTTCTTTATTTTTCTCCTTTTGACAGCTCTTTTTCTTCTGAGTAATCATCCCAAGTGTCTCCTCTCTTTGCACTCTCTCTTACAATTCTTTTGGAGGGTCATAAATTTTCAAGCACTTCTATGTTTCAATTTTTTCCTCACACAAGAATATTTTCACTTTTTCTTGCTTTTATTCCTTTCTAGGACTCCTCACTTTCTTTCTTTAATTTGATCCTTCTTCTTACTCTTGATCGGGAGACATCCCCTTCTTTCTACTAACACCCCCAACTTAACCTTATGCCACTCTCAGTTCATTTTAACCTCAAGGAGAGATAGGTAGAGAACAAGAATGAATTTTCTTTCAAAAATATGAGTCAAGGTTACAAGGTCACCAAAGAAAGGATCAAAGCTCAAAGGGATTCACTAAGGATTCATTTCATTGTCAAGGGATGTCACTATGCTCAAATGGACTTAGTAGAACCAAAGAAGGCCTAAGGCCCTTTCCAAATCTGGAATCAACCAAGTTACTCCTTAAAACAAACCACGCAAGTTTTAGATGCTGCAAAACATGCACTTCAACAAAATTTCTATTCTCACGTTGGCAACATGGATTCGCATTTAACCAATGGAAGCACACTTGCAATTTTCGATCATCACATATCCAACTTACAAATGCTCACATAGTCAACTCAAGATGCCTTAAATCTATGCATTGACTGATTTATCATGAAAATACTGAATAGTGAGTGAGTACATGCTTCTCGTCCATGGCACTATCCGAGTCAATGATATAGAACATCGATGCTCAGAATGCCAAGGACTGGAGACACGATAATAACATTTAAACGGTTAGTCATATATGCACGGGGTTTGCAAAAATTCAAGGACATTATTTGCAATCAATTATCCATTCAACTAATATAACTCAATATTTTGAGAGAGAAAACTATAAAAGAGTCTTTGAGAACACTTGTGGTTGAATTTGATCTTAAAGCTTGTGATTCTTATTGACTTTGGATTGCTCGTTCTTAAATCTATATAGTCTTAATTCATAATCTCTTAATCTAACATAGCATGAGTAGCTAAATTCACAACTAGGGTTGTGGGAACCATGAAGAACTAACCAAGTAAAATCGGATAATTCCCAATTCTTGGAAGGTGTATATGCATGTATTAATTAAATCTCTTCATTTTGCATGTTTTTAAGTAGTGGCCAACATTAGAGCCCGCCTAGTGTTACTAACAGGACTAAGGTAGTAATGAATAGAAGAAGAGATTAATTAACTGGATTCGATTGGTGTGTTGTCATCTAATCAACCGAATTAGGCCAAAGGGAGGTTGTACTAGGACTAATAGGTAATGGTTAAGAATGCTCACTATGGAGATAGGCCAAGTCGTATAGTGAAATTTACCTCTCACCTTTGACCAAAGGGCTGGGTGAACTTAAATTGCCATCCTGCATGCTATACACTAGACAAGAATTAGGTTATTCGGTGATACTGAGTTAGGGAATCATGGGGAACACAATACCCTAGTTGCTCTCCATTGATGATTTTGCTCTTGTAATAGTCAGTTAGTTTTACTTTCTCATCGATTATTGCAAAGCACCCCTCCTTAGGGAATTGAGTCGGTTAATTACTGGATTGCATATTGGTGAATTTTCTTGAGTCTACTTATTCCCAGTGGAATCTACCCTAATCTTGGTTAGGTTCTTTATCTTGATAGTGACTGCTTTATCCTCTAAAAATGAGGTGTAACTTGGCGACATCAAGATTTTAGTGCCGTTGCCGGGTAATATGGCTAGAATTAGTGAATTCATTAGTAATTCGAGTGCTCATCCTTAGTTCCCTTATTTTACTTGTGTTTGTTAGTTTTGTTCTTTTTTAAGGTGTAGGTGTATTGTATGCCCAACACTCGAAGTCAAGGATATCCCTTAACTACAGTTTGATCCAGAGATCCACAGAATGCTAAGAAGGACGGCCCAAGACAACGCCAACAACACGTCAAATGTAACTCTGAATAAGAACAATAATGAGAATGGTGAGAATGAGAACCCACCTCCTTGGGAGGACATTTCACATTCTCAAGATTTCAATGCCAATGCTTACCAGTGGAATCAGTTTAGGTTGAATCCTATGGCTATGGAGGTGACTGGGGCTATTGTGTTGCCACGACAGACACAAAGTTCATAGTCTCGAGTGGATTACTTCAGATATTGCAGATTCATGGGTTATTTACGGGCTTACCATCGGAGGATCCTCATAGCCACCTACATAATGTGATATTTGTCCAAAAGAGTGTGATGGGAACACATAATCTTTCTATGGAGGCTGTGGGACTTCGTGTCTTCCCATTGTCTCTCACAGGCAATGCTGCATTATGGCTATCTGAGCTCCCGCAGAGTTCAATCACTAGTTGGGCAGACTTGTAGAAGGCCTTTTTGGAGAGGTACTTCCCTAGATCGAAGAAGCTAAGTTGAAGGACCAGATCAACAACATCGAGCAACATCCTAGTGATTCGATAAGCACTACATGGGAGTGGCTCACAAAATGTTTGAGGACCGTTCTTGACCACAAGATAGTTGATGATGCCTTGATGGAAATCTTCGACTATGCCCTTGATGGGAACAATCAGGCCTGTGTTGACACTATCATGGGGGGCATGTTTCTAGATCAGCCATTTATAAGGATTGCGGAGCGAATGGAAAGAGTGGTAAAAACAAATCGGGCATGAGGGCGGCGAGATAGAGCTTCTGAAAAGAGTTCATGTGTTGTTAGTGTGGGTCCATAACAAGCCAGATTAATGAGCAAACCATGCAACAACTTGCTCAGATTTGCACAAGTATGGAAGTGATGATGAAGCAGAGCTAGGAGAGAGTGAATGCAGTGGTTCATCAACCTCCGCATGCACCTATGTACAAGGAGCCATACTATGAAAAGGATGCATGTTTTGCTGCTGATAAGACGGGTGGATGTTTTGCTGCTGGTCAGACGGCGGGTTTTTGGACTAACTCCCAAGGGTCAAATGAGGACTATTAGAAGTGATGATGAAGCAAAGCCTGGAGAGAGTGAATGCAGTGGTTCATCAACCTCCGCGTGCACTTATGCAGAGGAGCCATACTATGAAGAGGATGCATGTTTTGCTGCTAATAAGATGGGTGGATGTTTTGCTGCTGATCAGACGGGGGGTTTTCAATATAACGCCCAAGGGTCCAATGAGGACTATTGGCGCCGAGGTCAAGGAAACTAAGGTCGGAACTTCGGTAGATATGGAGTTTACAAAGACAATCGCGGAGGTTACTATGATAAGAGCATAGGTCCAGATTCAGATTGGGGTCGTAGAGAAGGCTTCAAAAATGGTCTTTATCTGCCACCACACAACCGCAACGCAGGTGTAAGCAATTCCAGAATTGAGGAGATGTTTGATTGCTTTTTGAAGAGGGATGAGCGTCGGATGAGACTCTAAGGGGCATGAAATTAGATATTTCAAGTATTAATCAGAAAATAGAGTCTCACTCTGTGGGCTATCAAACAACTTGAACAACAGTTTTGTCAAGTGTCAACTCAGCTTAATCAGCATCAGAGGGGTACACTGCCTAGCAATACAGTGCAAAATCTTAAAAATGAAGGGAAGTGTATGGCGGTCACTACTCGGGATGGCAAGAGCACTGTTGATCCTTCTATGTCGGTTGATGTAGAAGATGTTTGAGAGGAGATGGTTGTGGAAAAGGATGCGGATGAAGGAGATGATCATCGCAAGGATGGGTTGAGTGAAGCTGCTGATGCGCCATAAAGATTTAAGCCCATTCCTAGGCCTTTTCCTCCGTTGGCTCAGAAAATTAGCAAGAGGGAGGAGGAAGGCAAATTCAAGCACTTTCTCTCCATGCTAAAGCAACTCTCCATCAACATCCCTCTCATCGAGGCATTGGAGAAGATGTTAGGGTATGCGAAGTACATGAAGAACTTGGTCACCAAAAAGTGAACTGTGAGTTAGGGCTTTCTCAAGAGATTTAACATTACAGTGCTATTTACGAGGTCCTTCGTTCAGAAGCATGAAGATCCAGGTGCTTTCACCATACCCTTCATCATTGGAGATTTAAAGTTCGCGAGGGCACTATGTTATCTAGGTGCAACATAAATATGATGCTCCCTTGCGGTCTATAAGAAGCTTGGATTGGGAGCCCTACTCTAATTAGCATGCGGCTATTGATGGAGGATCGCACGGTGAAGAAGACTATAGGGATACTATATGATCTGTTGGTAAAAATTGAGAAGTTCATATTCGCTGCAGACTTTGTGATCCTAGATTGCGAAGTTGACTTCTATGTCTCAATCATCTTGGGAAGACCATTCCTAGCCACTGGACGAGCCCTAGTGGATATGGAAGCTGATCAACTCAATTTTAGATTGAATGACGAAGAAGTCGTCTTCGATATTCGTCAGTCCATGAAGCATCCAAATGATTTTAAAGAGTGAAGTCTGGGTGATTGGTGAAGTCTAAGTAACAAAGTTCTCCATGTCATGCCATGAAAATAAATTAGGTGTTGCTTGGGAGGCAACCCAAGGGACCTTGGCGCTTAGGCATCTAGGTATGTTTTTTTACCCCTTACGTTCTATTTTGTTTTGATTTTGTGCGTTGGGGACAATGCACATCTTTTTCGATGGGGTGTGGGTAGTTATGGGCCTTAGTGAAGTCTAAGTAGCTTGAGTCCATAACTACCCCATTTTTTGATCCTGGGGTTTTCTCGCATGTTTTCTTTTTTCCAGTGGATATTTACCGGCATGTTGAGGATGTTTAGATAATATTTGTAGCATATAGTACCAACACTTGTGGCATATAACATGTTTTTATAATTTGTTTGAAAAATGATACCCACAATTTTTTTTGATTAGTAGTTGAATAATAAGCATGCATGTTTAGGTGTCCAACAATATTTGTTTTGATAAGTGAGCATACGTTGAGATAAAAAGCATGATCTTTGAGTCTTTTGTTGATAATGTATGAAGTGTCATGTGAGTGTGAGCATAATTTGATAATTTCATGTGTTTTTTGCTAATTCAGAACTTGCCTTGTTTCTCTAAGATAGATTGTAGATTAATCAAATTAGGAATGGATCTCAGGCCATTGTTCTTAAAAAGTCCAATTTTATGACAAACCAAACGATGATATATCCCTTGTTCCTAATGTTTGAGCCTAATATGTACCTATTCTTTGAAAACACTTTATTAACCTAGCCTTGTTAGTTGTAAAAGCCTGAAATTGGCCCTGGTCTTTCCTTGAACATTGTGCAACTTGACTAAGGTAAAAAACCTAAGTTGAGGGTTGCTACCAAAAGTGGTGCTGGTTCAGAGGATGGACATTGTGCATCTCAACATAGGCCAGAAGCCTAAGTTGAGGGTGGCTGATGTAAGGGTGAAGCACAAAAATAGGGGGGGGGAGTTAGGAATACAGAGAGAAAGATAAAAATCATGTGCTGGGTGCACGAAAGAAATGAGTGATGCCTTAGTTGTAAGCTAAAAAGCGGAATGATGTGTAAAAATAAGGCAAGAAGCTGAAATATGAAAAGAAAGCACCTAGAAAGCTTGAAACAGGAAAAAGGGAGAATAAAGTGAAAATAGCAAAGTTGGTAGGGCAAAAGTGTAGAAAAACTTAGTTTCAACGAGGGCCTTTAGTCACTATTTTCCAAAAATATCTTACCAAAGCCCCTTGAGCCTACGTTACAAGCCAAGAAAGTCCTAAAGTGATCCTAGTCCAGTCAGTTAAAGGTCTGAGTCATGAGTATGGGGGCAAGCCTATGGTACTAGTCATTATGCATGAATATCTTTTGTGAGAGTGAGTGTTTTTGCATAGTCCCAAGGTCAAATATGAAAACATCATTGAGTGTTAAATATGGGTCTTCTTTCTGTGATGGCACTTGCATTGCATTATTAACACTAGGCTAGTTTAGTGATTTGGACTGTTGATAGTACCTTGCTTGTCATCGTTGTGTTGTCACATGCATTAGTTTGCATTGGTCTGCAAAATAGCTATTTATTCCTGTTTTGAAAAGTTGATGTGGGATTTTGGGTCTGAACTTTATGTGATCTATGCCATTAAGTTGAGGTCTATGTGTTACTGTATTGTCTGTGTAGATTGCGTCTGTCGCTTGAGGACAAGCAACAATTTTAAGTTGAGGGTGTTGATGTGCTGCCAAAATACAACACTTTTGATACTTAAAACTAAGAATTTTGTGTGTTCTCGATGCGATGTTTGTTGGTTTTATGTGTTTTTGTATTTAGATTTGCATGATTACAGGTTGGCCAAGATTTTGGGGAATGTTACAGAAGTTGCTGCGGATTTGCTGTTATTCGAAACCCTATACGGGCTGTATACCATTCTACGAGCCGTAGGGTGGTTTCATAAGGAATTCTAGTGACGGGCCAAGCTTCTAAAGTTAATTCTGCGAACATACGGATGAGTCGTAGATTAATTTACGAGTCGTAGATGTTTCGTGCCCTGAGAATCAGAGAATGAAGACTTTCTGAAGTTTATCAGACGAGACCCCGTTTACGGGTCGTAAATCATTTTACGATTCATAAAAGGGTGTCGTAAAAAGGAAGTGCAGTTTTCTAGCAACAATGTACGAGACCCCCAATTATGGGCTGTAAATTTCAACCTAAAAGAGCTTTCGTGAGGCATGCCGACCAGTTCTCCTAAGTCATTTAGGATTTGAATTTTAATTTTTATAAATAGGTCTTTTACGTTATTTTTCAGAAGTGCACGTTAGTTTTGATAGGTTTTAGCCTAGTACTCAGAAAACTCAATATTTTGGGAGAGAAAATTGTAAGAGTCTTTGAGAACACTTGTGGTTGAACTTGATCTTAAAGCTTGTGATTCTTATTGACATTGGATTGCTTGTTCTTAATTGTTTTATGTAAGTGTTTAATTATGTTTTCTCAATTCATAATCTCTTCATCTACACATAGCATGAGTAGTTAAATCCACAGTTAGAGTTGTGGGAACCATGAAGAACTAACAAAGTAAAACTCGATAATTCAGAATTCATGGAAGGTGTATATGCATGTATTAATTAACTCTCTTCGTTTTGCATGTTTTCTAGTGGTGGCCAACATTAGAACCCCCTAGTGTTACTGACTGGAAAAAGGTAGTACTGAATGAGAAAAGAGATTAATTAATTGATGTGTTCTCATCTAATCCACTGAACTGGACCAATGGGAGGATATATTGGGACTAATAGGTAATGGTTAATAATGCACATTATGGAGATGGACCAAGTCGCATAGTGAAATTCACCTCTCACCTTTGACCAAAGGGCTTGTGAACTTAAATGTCTGTCCTCCACGCTATATACTAGACAAGAATCAGGTTATTCAGTGATACTGAATTAGGGATTCATGGGGAACACAATACCCTAGTTGCTCTACATTGATGATTTTTCTGTTGTAATAGTTAGTTTTACTTCTCATTTACTATTTCAAACCCCCCTTTGGGGAATTGAGTCAGTTAATTACTCAAATTGCATATTGGTGAATTTACTTGAGTCTACGTATTCCCTGTGGGATCGACCCTAACCTTGGTTAGGTTCTTTATCTTGACAACGACTGCTTTATCCTCTAAAAAGAAGGTGTAACTTGGGTGACATCAACGAACTCATTCCCATGGTCATCAATCATCGACTCGAGTCTATCCATCCTTAGTTTTTGGGCCTTCATTAACTCTCACTGTTTTGCCTTAGCTTCAACATATGGCCTCAGAGCTTTGACTATGGTTGCCTTAAATAGCTTAGGCACAGATGACTCAACCCTCGTGGCCCGAAGATCGGCTACTTTGGTTAAATAGCTAAAAGAAAGAATAGTTGCCTTACTGAGTGGGGGTTGGTTATTTGTGCTCTCTGCCATTGTTTGAGCCTCAGCGGATGGAACAGGAGAAGAAGAGTGTAAAGTAGGGGAAGGAAAAGTTATACCTACCTTGGTTCACAGCTTTACAGTGCCTGACTCGAGGGCTTCAACATCAACTATAAGCATTTTGTCATCCGGCTTCTTCCTTTCCCTATCCTCCCCAACTCTCAGAAACTCAGCCTCAATCGATCGAATGTCAATGGATGCTAATGGAGTTACCTCCACGTAATTCTTCTTCTTCCTAGGCATCCCAGCTTGCTTACACAAAGGAGGCTTGGAAATGGCAGAGAGTTTGCTCTTGTTTTGCCATAGTTAGGATTTCTAGAGCGATAATAGACCCAAGATTCAACTCTTTTTGATACATAATGCAACCATCCAACGCAACTTTGGCATGTCGAAGTACCGACGCATTCTAGGAAGGCATCAAGTTGCTACTAATGAACCCAAGCCAAAACCTGACTGGTAAGTTCATCTCCTTCTCAACAATTGCTCCCTCCTTCAACCACGAGGCAGCTGGGATTCCAATTGATGGGGCCAACCATGCTTTAATGTATTCAAAAGTCTGGAGCTACATTAAATCTTTCAAGTAGCTCTGGCTCCAGAATTTGCAACCTAGGATATCATTAATTTTAGCCTCACCTCATGGGACTTGCACATCCCTAACATCTATGGTATCTAGAGGTTTTAGCACCATTGGCACTCTGCTTTGTTCTGGGAAGGGCTTGGCCATAAGCTTCATAGAACTCTCAAACAAGATTGGGCACATGCAGATCTCTGGGTTTGGTGATGTTTTGGAAATTATGGAATTTACGGACTTCCAAAACCTCCGGGTACCAATCAATTACTCCCACAGTTGATAACTGTTTCGTTTCCAAAATTGGCCTGCGCCCTTCAGCCGTGAGCCTATTTAGAAACCTTGAAGTTGGAGTGTCTTGAGTTCTCTGTGCAGACTGTGATAAGGATTTAGGTATGGTCTTAGTAATGGATTCATTTTTATGTCTCTTCGGGCTAGACTCAGCTGCTAAAGGTGATGGTCTAGTAGACTTAGCTAGAACATGCTTCTGCTTGGTCATCGTGTAAGACATACTCCAACATGGTGTGAGTGGTAGTTGTGAAACAATTAGGTGTAAAATTTGATCATAAGAGAATCATTCAAGGGGGATAGGACTGTTTGACCACAAAACATACTCGGTGATTTGCCGAACTGATTTGGTGATCAAACAGACTGTCGCCTTTTTGCACAATTTTTAGACATTAGGCTACTACCACTTTCGGTGATACTCATGCACGTTTAGTGAATCGCCAAATTGATTCGGCAATGAAAAGGTCCATCGCCAAAAGTTGTTGCAATCAAATCATGAAGATCAGTCAATTAAGGCAGTGCATGTGACAATTAGGTGCATCGCTGAGTTCACGTAGGCGGTCAAAATGATCATCGCCGAAGGTGACTAGCATGACCCTTCACCCACGTTTAGCTATGATACACGAGTGTTTCATATGATTCAACTACGAAATCATATGCAACCGTCGAGGACATGCTTGGCCTAAATCCTAGTAACACCCCTAATACCTTGACCATTGAATCCATGGTTGTGGACTTCAATTGAAACCCCAAGAGATTTTTTGCCTTTATATCCATTCCACGCTTAATCATTCTTGCTAAGCAACAATTAGAGATTTAAAGTAAACCTCAAGTTTGCAACTTTACAATTATAGATTAAACATAGAAATGGATATAAATTCACTCAAATCAACTGCAAATAAGTCAAAATATTAAAGACCCAATAGATTGATCAAAAACGCATATAAATAGCACACACCCAACATGGAAGTTTTAGCCGCACATACTAGAAATCAATGATTTGATGCAAAATATAGCAGCTGCAGTCATGGGTAACAAGATTGAATAAAAATTAGTTGATTATCACCGGCCAACCTACTCCAATTTTGCTTCCCAAAAGCTTGAAAACCCTCTCTACCCTTGTATTCTAAGAGGAAAGTTCTATGTATTACTCCCTAAAACTAAGAATAAGAATATGTTCTGATATGATATGTGCAATGTCATTTCTAAATTGATTATATATTCCATGCAAATGTGTGAAAGTTTATGTTGCGAAATGCCATTTGACGGTCAAGGCCGACCATCGCCGAGCACTCTGGTAATACGCCGAATATGCACTTGATCGCCTTTCTCTGCATCTTCATAAGGCTTCCTCTTTGGTAACATTAGGTGATGGATCTTCACTTTGCCAATTCGATTCAGCAATTTGTTGAAGTTCCCATCACATCGCCTTCTTGTAAGGATTTTGGGGCTTTGAGTTATGCAACTTTGGGTGATTTCTTGTGCCAATCGGAGATGCGTCGAATATGATTTGTTATATTGATTCTGAATGCATTCTTGACTTGAGCTTGAACCTTATAATGCTCGGTAGTCTCTCTGAGTGTTTGGTGGATCGTCGATTGTGTAAGCGATGCCGTTTTTCTTTGCCTTTTAGCACTTTTGCTCCCTTTCCAAGATTTTGTTAAGTACTTTCCATTTGTGCACTTCAAATCCCATTTCCTGACATAACACATGCATATTGTTAGATATCAGAAAAAATAGCATACTACGAACAATGTTTCTTTGGAAGCCAACTCTTAAATGAGTCAGAAATATGAACTCATCAACCGATTCAAGAGTAGGTGACTCAAATTCCACATCTCGAACCCTCACAATATGATAGATGCACCCTTTAGAAATCATTTTTCAGGCTTTTAGATAGGAAATAAATTGACCTTTAAAAGTAGAGTCACTACCCTCCCGCTCAAGAATAGGCTCATTCAGAAATCGAAACTTGTCCTTATGGTATCTACGGATAATAGAGGCATGAGAATTTATCACACGGAAGACCTTTACACAAGACAACGACGTCACAACCCTGATAGACTTTTGGGGCAATAATAGACTCACCCACGGGAGTATAAACTTAAAAGGGCTCTCTTAATATTTCAGGACTCAATCCAAACTTATAAGCCAAAAGAGGAGTCACAAAAAGATAAATTCTCACCGGGTCAAGCAAAGCATAAGCATCAAAATCAAAGACTTTTAACACACCAATCACTACATCTGGAGTCTCTTCTACTTCCTGTCGGGAACGTCAAGCATAAAACCTAGTGTTTCTGGTCGTAACACGGTGAATGGGGGAGTCAAAGGCACCTCACCCAAGCCTCTTAGCATTCATCAATCATTTATAGGTATTTAATGACAACAAGAGCAATGTGTAAGTGCGGGAAGGAACTATGAGAAACTTTAAATCATTGAAATCATGAAAAATCCAACTTAAACCATAAATCTTACGTCCAAACATACCATTCTACATAAAAGACTTGGCTGGGGCTAAGACATACCCAAAGCGCCCCTCAAGTATCGAAGTCGAAGTAAGAAAACATAGAAAGTAAAGACTTCATAATGCAGCCAAAATACATAATTGTCTCAAAACACAAAAATCATGGAGAAAAAGGTGTATTCCTCGAAACTAGAGGACTTGCTAAAGCTATTAGACTTGAACATCAGAAGCTAGCAACATGCCAGTAGAGGAGTAGGAGAACTGGTCCTACATGGTGATATCGTATAGGTAATATGCATTATTACGTTTGAATGTACTAAGTATGTGAGATACAATACAAGCATAAAATTTAATGCCATCATTCAAAATATAAATAACCATATATCACAACCCGGGACTACGGCCTAGATGTGACAAGGCGAATGGGAACCCGAGGGTCTCTAAACAAGCCTCAAGTATCTAAATCACATCATCAATTCAGGAAGGACATACAATTAGTAACACAAAGTTCTAAGGGGCAGGAGAATAGGACTCACGCTATGGGGGTAATACGGGGCTATGGATTTTCCACATCTCCACACCAAAATATACATATAGACAAATAAGAATTTCTCATAAATCACTCCAACAAATACATAAGTCAGATACCAAGCATAACAAGTGGATTTTAAAAGAGTCAACATATTTTCCAATGAATGCCTCTAATCATGATGTAACGGGAGCCAGGACATGTTCCGGGCTCACCCTCAAATGGAACTCATGATGTTAAAGGTCGAGCAAGATGGCTCGTCCTTGAAAAATGCGACTCACCACAATACTCTTCCGAATCAGACTACTTGTCAAATGGTTGATACTCGAAGTGCTCGGTCCCTACATGGTAAAGTCATGTAGGCATAGTGTATGCGTTAGTACATCTAAATGTACTAAGTATGCGTGCATGCAATGCATATGACTTACCAAACCTACATTTCAATGTTAGATGACAAGGGCACACAATATAGAAAGAATCATATATCCAATCGAAATATATACAAGATGCCATGAAATTTATGATGCATGAAATGCACACTGCTCATATATAGTAGGGATGGACTATAACCGACAAATCAAATCCATGCGAGCTATTACATGAATTAGTCCGATAAAAACCATCCATCGGTAGAAGAAGATTACTTGCCAAAGGTAATCTACATCACACCTTATGACCACGCTTTTTAGTGGATGGTCACTTTCCTTATGACCATGCTTTTCAGAAGGATTTTCCATAATCATATCATATCATAACATATATACATAATAAATGAATAACCATTCCTTACGACCTGGTCTTTTCGGTAATGGCTAACGTTCCGATGTTGGCACATAGTTCGAGAAAAGGAAGAGGACCCTTGGGGATAACCCTGACGCCCCAAATCCATCGGTGCTAAGTCAATAACATCCCACAGGAGTACTTGTACATATACATGCTTTTAAGAGATGCAATGCTCACTTCAAACTGTTCAATGCACATTTAGGCTCAAAGGCCAAATCATGAATCATAGCCATAATGCTCATGCAAGGAATAGCTCATCTACATATATGGAATGGTGCAATCATCCAAAATGATCAAAGAGCCTTAATCATAGACATGTATATGATCATATTCTTATAATAAGCAATGCCATGCCAAAATCATATCATAATGGTTTCATAAAACATAATTGGGCTTAACCCACTTTATAATTTCCATATAAACCATTACGCATGAATGCAAATGCAATGCCTAATGTGAGGTTAGCATGGGTAACCTAGATTCAAGCTAAAATCAACCATAGAAAATGAAATTTAGGAAATCCATAATTAAATCTACATGTAAATCGTAATGTAGATCACCCATGCATAAATCAACTTTAAAGGGGACATGCATGTTCATTACTTCATAACTCAATGTAAATCATCATAATAATAATCAAAATGAATTGAAATCATAGGTGAATACAACCTACACATCAATTGGATTTAGTAAAATCAAATAATGAAGACTCATATTTAAAGTAAACTAAATTCATGAAATCAATTAAAAGATCTTTGGGTCTTCTTGGTTGAAAGGGACCAAGAATCAATCCCACATACCTTGATTGAGGAGCTGAATTTGGGGGGACGCAGCTTGAATTGGTCTTCAATTAAACCCTAGCCTTGAACCTTAGGAGGGGAGAGTAGAGAGTATTTAGGAGGTGATCTTATGATGGGTAGAAGGTTTTAGGAGAATGGATTAAGAGAGGAGGGATATAAGTTGAATTAGGGGTTTAGGATAGGTAAAAGGTCATAATTCATAATTAAAATAAATCAGATTACATAAACACCATTAATGAAATGGGCGAAAATTGGAACCGTCAGGTCCACAAGGTCGCCTACTCAGTTCGTGAGTCGCCACACGGATCGTGAACAGTGACCATGAACCATCACTCAGAAAATTTCGCCGTGCCAACGCAAGGAATATATTCGAGGCCAAGGAGTACCACACGGACGGCTACACGGTCTGTGTGAATCCATACGGGCCATGATATTGACCGTGTGATAGTACTTGAAATAATTTTCGCACGACAAAGTTACGAGATGGTACTTCCATACTTAGAAAAATTTTACGTAGTGAGTTACACGGAGGGCCAGACGGCCCGTGACACATCACACGGACCGTGTGATTAGTCGTGTGCCCTCACTTGGTCCATCATTCCTCCGTCTTAAATTTTCCCTTATCGTGAGCTAGACCAAGTGTCCCTCCACGGGAGGCCACACGATCCGTGTGGGCCTTCCGTGGAGTGATGCCTGGCAGTTTGCTCGGGATAGTGCCAAAAGATCCGGCAAAGCCACTCGAAAAAATTCAGGTCCTTACACCATAGCAAAGAGTAAAACTCAATATCAAGTAAAACCAATGCATCATGTTAAACAAGCTTAAAGTAACATAAAAATCATATTCATAAATTTATGGGAGAAGACCATAATCGATATTTAATAACATGCAAGCTACTATATAGAATCCAACATAAACCCTTACGTTGGCACGGGAAGTCCACTAGCCAGGTGGAACTCCAATAACTTATGCTAGCATATCTTAGTTTAACATTGCTACTGTGGTTCCACTAGCCTTAGTGTACAACGTATCCTTTGGTGGTACGTAGTTAATGGGTCAAGTAGTTGCTACTAAGGTTCTCTTACCAAGACCCACCTCAAATTCCTCATTCTGTGCTAAATCAATCCCAAAAAAAAATACTTAAACCATTAATATTGTCATGCATGTTGGCCTTTAAAGGCTTTTACTTTCTATGTTGTTAACCTTGGTGTCTTTTCTATTTGATGAAAATTGACGGTTACTGATCCTGTCCGTTCTATGGTTTAGATGGTATGATATTTTGATAAATAAACTAAGTATGCTTTTTAATGTTATTTCTTTGTAATATGATGCCACATAGTCCCTTTTCCTATTTCATTCCACAATTGTTTAATTTTTATGCCTATGAATGCTTCAGAAATTAAAGATGGCTTGGGTAAGGTGCCTCTAGGTATCTTATTCACCACGTGATGACTAGGACCTAGGTCAGTTCATTACAAATTTGGTATCAGAGCATGAGGTATGAAAATCTAAAGATTTTCAAATATAACACGTAGAGTAGAGTCTCATTCAAGGTTGTGAAGCACACCACTATCTTGAGTAAGAGGCTATGGGACTATTTAGGGAAAACTTTCCTTCTTTCTTATTCATGTCATGCCCTTAGAGTTGACTAAGGTTTCCCTATAACTATTGATGGTCTCTTTCTTATTTTTAGATCATGCCACCAGAAAGAACTCCACATTGAAAACCACTTCCGAGCTACAAACCCATCTACCTTAACAAGATGATGGGGTGTCTCACGCAGAGTTTAGAGATGCCTTTACAATGTTGGCTTAAGCATTGGCCAATCAAGCTAATAAGGAGATTACTATTCCTTCCCAAGTGCCTACTCTAGCCGATCATGTTAGAGATTTCATGAGGGTGAGCCTTCTGGAGTTCCATGGTTCCAAGATGTAGGAGGACCCATTGAATTCACTGATGAGGCCTACCAAATAGTAGTGGTCATGGGTATTCCATTGGTGGAAAAATTTGAGTTGGTGGCTTATTAACTAAAACGGGTAGCTAAGGTTTTGTATGAACAATTGGCGGATGAGAGGGGCCAAGAAGCAAGTCCAATTGGATGCTAAGAGTTCAAGTGTACCTTTTTGGATCGGTTCTTTCTTATTGAGTTGAGAGAGGCCAAAGTCCAAGAACTTATCAACCTCAAGCGAGGGCATATAAGTATGAGGGAGTATGCTCTCAAGTTTACTAAGCTCTCTAAATATTGTCCCTTTATGGTTGCATATCCAAGGACCTATATGAGCAAGTGTAAGAGAGCCATGCTAGTTAAGAAGATGGATCTCTCCCGATTGATGACTTATGCCGAGCAAATAGAGGAGTAGAAGATAAGGGAAAAAGTAAGGGAGTCCAAGAGGGCTCAGGTAGATGGTGAGGGTAATTTTCACCGAAGGAGTGGAGGTCACAAGTTCCAAAGGGGCTAAAATCAAGGTGGACAAGGGTCTACCACCCAAGCACCAAATCGCCCAAAGTGTTGGAGGCTTCATATGGGAGAGTGCCTAGATAGTTCAAATGCTTGCTTCAAGTGTGGAAAGTCCAGACATCATGCCAAGGATTGTAAGAGTGGTGGTGTAAAACTCCAAGGCTAGGTGGGAAAGTTCAAGATGCACCGAGGACCAATCATTTTTATGCTCACCATGGTCGTCAAGAGGTTGAAGAGGCCTCAGATGTTGTCATCGATATCTTGACAATTTTCTATTTTGATGCATATTCATTATTAGACCTAGGGGCTAATTTGTCATTCGTAACTCCTTTTCTTGAAATTAGACTTCATGCATGTCCCGCGGTCCTTTAAGAGCCTTATGAAGTAAATATCACCGTGGAAAAGTCTATTATTGCACGAAGGGTTTACAGAAATTTGTCCTACCTCTATCTTGTATAAAGTTATCCTTTGTGACTTAGTAGAATTCTCCATAATTGATTTTAATGTTATACTTGGGATGGATTGGTGCATGTTTCCTATGCCTCCATCGATTGTAGACCCCGTAGAGTCAAGTTTCAATCCCTAAGTAAGTCTATTCTTGTGTGGGAGGGTACAAATTCTTCATGTGGAGGTCGATTTGTTTTCTTTCTAAAATCCCAAAAAATGATCTCAATGGGTTTCATCTATCATTTAGTGAGAGTCAAAGATGTCACTTCTAAAGTTCATTCCTTGAGTAGGTCCCCATTGTTGATGAGTTTTTCAATCTCTTTTCGAATGAGTTACTAAATGTTCCTCCGAAAAGGGAAATAGATTTCGGCATAGTCCTTCTGCCTGATACTCAACCTATCTCAAACCCTCCATGTGGAATGGCTCCCGCACAGTTGAAAGGACTCAAGGAGCAATTGAAGGATTTGTTGGAGAAGGGATTCATTAGAACTAGTAGGTCTCCATGGGGTGCTCCAACTTTGTTTCTGAGGAAGAAGGACAGGTCACTCCTTATGTGTATAGACTACCGGCAACTCAACAAAGTCACTATTAAGAACAAGTATGCATTCTCGAGAATAGATAACTTGTTTGACTAATTGTAATGGCCCACACATTTCTCCAAAATTGACTTGAGCTCCGAGTATCACCAACTAAGAGTGAGAGAGAGTGACATTCTTAAGATGGCTTTTCGGACTAGGTATGGCCACTTTGAATTCATAGTGATGTCGTTTGATCTCACTAATGCACATGCTTTCTTCATGGACTTTATGAATAGGGTGCTCCAGGCCTACCTTGGCATGTTTCCAGTGGTGATTAATGATATCTTAATTTACTCTCGAAGTGAGAAAGAGAATATGGAGCACTTGAGGGTGGTGTTCCAAACCTTGAAGGAGCAAAGGCTTTTTACAAAGTTTGATAAGTGTGAATTTCAGCTAAGTGAGGTTGCTTCCTTGGGCATGTGGCATCACGTGATGATATTAAGGTTTATTTTTAAAAGACCGAGACAGTGAGAAATTGGCCAAGGCCATTGACTTCTACAAACATAAGGGGTTTCTTGGGCCTAGCTACATACTATAGAAGGTTTGTGGAAAGATTCTCATCCATTTCATCCACACTCACCAAGTTGACCCAAAAGAAGATAAAGTTTGTGCAGATGGATGAGTGTGAGAAGAGTTTCCAAACTTTGAAGGATCAACTAACTTTGGCTCCAATCTTGACCTTGCCAGAAGGAAAAGATGGATTTGTTGTCTATTGCGATGCCTTAAGGATTGGCGTGGGGTGTGTGTTTATGCAAAGTGGTAAAGTGATTGCTTCTGCCTCAAGAAAATTGAAGGTACATGAGACGAACTACCTGACTCATGATCTTGAGCTAGTGGTCGTAGTGTTTGCCTTAAATATTTGGCATCACTACTTATATAGGGTTCATATGGATGTATTCACTGATCACAAGCGCTTTCAACATGTGTTCACTCAAAAGGATATCAATATAAGACAACAGAAGTGGTTAGAGCTTCTCAAATACTGTGACATGAGTGCGAAGTATCACCCAAGAAAAGCAAATGTAGTAGTTGACACCCTCAGTAGAGTCTCAATGGGTAGTATGTCTCATATAGAAGATGATAGAAAATAGGAGTTGGCCAAAGAAGTCCATAAGTTGGATATATTGTTGTAAAGTTAAATTATTTCAGAAGTGGTGGTGCGATGATGCTTCATGGGTTCACGTTTTCCTCGATTGAGGAGGCTAAGTCCAAGTAAGATCTTGATCCCGCCTTAGTTAAGTTGAAAGCCTAAGTGAAAGAAGGAAAGATAGAGGTTTCCTTACAAAGGGAAGATGTTGTACTCCGATATCAAGGGAGGTTGTAGTGCCTAATGATAGTGAGTTGAAGAAGTTGATATTGCAATATGCTCATAAGTCTTCTTATTTTGTTCATCCCGACACTAAGAAAATGAATAGATATTTGGAGGAGATCTATTGGTGGAATGGAATGAGGAAGGACATTCCCCAATTTGTGTCCGAATATGTCAATTGACAACAATAAAGTTGAGCATCAAAGGCTTGGTGGCCTATCCCAAGATATTGATATTCCTATTTGGAAGTGGAAAGAAGTCAATATGGACTTTGTAGTGGGGTTTCCAAAGACAAAAAAATATTTTTACTACATATGGGTGATAGTGGATCACATGACATAGTCGGCTCACTTCCTATCTGTCAAAATGACATTTAGTGTTGAAAATTATGCTCACTTGTATATCCGAGAATTGGTGAGGTTACATGGGAACCCATTGTACATCATATCGGATCATGGAGTTCAATTCACCTCTTATTTTTCAAAGTCTTTCAAAAGGGATTTGTTACTAAGATGAAGTTGAGTATCACTTTTCATCCCCAAACCGATGGGCAAGCTGAGAGGACTATTCGCACTTTGGAAGATATGTTGAGAGCTTGTGTGTTGTAACTTAAAGGGAGTTGGTATGGTCCTTTGCCTATAATAATAGCTTCCATGCAAGCATTAAGATGGCACCATTTGAGGGATTGCATGGTAGATGGAGTAGATCACCTATTGGGTGGTTTTAAGTTGAAGAGATGGCCTTGATAGGGGCGACATAGGCATGAATGATATGGAGAAAATTAAAATCGTAAAGTTGCAAAAGGCCCAAAGTCGGAAAAATTCCTACTTTGGTGTAAGGAGGAATCTTAAGTTCCAAATGGGTGATTGAGTCTATTTGATGGTGTATCCCATGAAAGGTGTGATCCGATTAGGTAAAAAAGGGGAAATTGAGCCCTAAGTATGTAGGGCCTTACAAGGTGGTGAGAAGAGTGGGAAATGTGGCATATGAGTTGGATCTATGTAATGAAATGCATTTAATCCATCCGATTTTTCATGTATCAATGTAAACAATGATCATAGGCAACAAAAACTCATAGATCCCTTAAAGGATGTGAACATTGAAGAGAACTTGAGTTACGAAAAGTACTAGTTGAAATCCTCGATCGGCAAGTGAAGAGGCTAAGGAACACAGAAATTGCATCAGTTAAAGTGCTTTGGAGGAATCATCAAGTTGAGGGTGCCACATGGGATGTGAAAGCGGATATGATGAAGCGTTACCCATATCTATTCCACTCTACTCAAGCCTAAGGTATTAATATATTCTTCCCTAAGACATCATTCCTTGCATTTTAGTTTTGCATGATGTATACACTCATCTTGATGTTTGTGAACTGTTTTAAGACATGTTTTGAATATGGATTCTAAAAATTTTACAAAATGATGTTAACATAGAATTTTTGCCTACATACTGGGTTCTTTGCTGATGATTAACTCCTTAGAACCCGCCTTAAAGTATATTCGAGGACGAATGTTTCCAAGGGGGAGATATTATAACGACCCTTAGTTTAGAAGCCTAGAAGTGCAGAAAAGTTAGACTGGAAAATGACTATGGTTAGTTCATGAGGTCGAGTCCAGGACTCGTTGATGGAACTATGAGCCGTAGGTCCATCCCATGAATATGAACTTCAGGAAAGGAAAAAGGTTTCCAAGTGTGGGATAGCTCATGAAGCCATGAACAACCCATAGGTCATTTGAAGGCTTGTAGAAATTGTAATAGTTGGGTGTGCCAAGCATGAAGTAAATTTTGAGTTACTGGAAAGAAGACCATGATCAACAGGACAGTCTGTAGACCATTCCAAGGCCTATAGGAAGCCTTCATAGAAAGGGGCCTAGGAAAGTGAAATTAGACTAAGTATGGAAGGACTCTAAGAGCCCAACCACAACCCACAAATGAAAGGATATCGTGTAAGTAGGTGTGTCATGGTTTTGGATTGGGAAATGGTTTCTAAATATTGGAAAAGGAGAATAGGATGACCAAGACTATGGTCCGTGGTTCAAATCACGGCCAGTAATTGGGCTTTCATAGGTCTAGCCTGACAATTTGAAATAAGGGAAATTCCATCCTTTTCGCCAACTCTAATCTTAAACCATGTCATTTTTGGGACTCTAAGGGTCCTAAATTAGATCTTAAATCCTAAGTATTCCTCATTCCTTCATTCTCCCACTTTCAAAAGCTCTAAGGCATTATTTCTCTCTTCAAGAACAAGCTAAGGAATCTAGGGTTTAAGAGGATTCTTTCACAAACAACAAATCCTTCTTCCCAAGATTCACCAAGGTATGTAAATTTGATTTTGTGGGTCTCCTTTAAGCCACAAAGTATTACATAATGTCTTTTTACCTTTTCTTTAAGTTCCTTCAAGTTACCACGCATGCTAATGATGATTTCATTGTTTACTTTATTAAATGATAACAATGATATCCTATGATGTTTTATTAAGTATTTACATGTATTTAAGTTGACGATGACCCCAATGATGGGTATTTTGAATGATGAAGTGTGGGTTATTTTACATGTTTTAAATAAGCATATTTCTCCATGATTTATGATTTTTCGACCTAAGAAGTTTGCAAGGAAAGTTTTAAAGTTATTATTTGTCAAAGATATACGCATGCCAACAATTGTCCTAATGATGTTTAAGAAGGTCCCCAAGTTGAAAGGACAATGCTCACTTGGAGTTTCCTTAAGTTCGAGAAACTCCTAAGACTTGCTACTTATGATTCTAAGTGTCATAAATGGACTAAGTTATATTTTAAAGATCCTGTGGGATGACTTAGCACCGAGTGAGGCTTCATGGTGCGCGTCGATAAGGGAACCCTAGAAGCAAACCTTTTCCCCATTAATTATGTGCCACCATAGGAGCCCTTGTGAGCTAGGCTAGTGGATCCACGTAGGCTATTTATGTTACATAAAGATACATGCAAAGTGATGGAGTTCCACCCGTCAAGTGGTCTCCCCGTGCCAATGTAGGGGGTTATGTGGATTCCATATAGTATCTCACATGGTCTTATATGTCGATTAAGGTCCATTCCCACAAGCTTTGTGATTCAATGTCTTGGTTCCATCACATGTGTTCCATTTATGCATGTCTCTTGTTCATATTAAGCTTTATTCTTTGTGCATGCTTAAGCTCATGTTAATGTACCCTTATCATCTTATATACATATCTATGTCACGGCCATAGAGCTAATTGGCGGACCCTGACATCTATGTTTTACTTATGAATGATGGAATTACAAGTTCATGTTTGCAATTTATCTCACAAACTTAGTACATTTCAAAAGTACTAAGACATATTTTGCTTGCATGATTTAACCATGTAGGAGCAAGTACTCCTTAACCCGTCCGTGGCTAGTTTTCAGGCGTTCGAGACTAGTGCTTTTGTGGTGAGCCCTTAGTTCGGGTCTCTACCACTTTTCATTCTTGCTATGTATTTTAGAAATTGATATATAGGTTGGCCATTAGAGGCTTTTACTTCCTATATTATTAAACATTGGAATTTTTTCTATCTGATAGAAACCTGTTTGTTCTATGTTTTAGAGGATATGATATTTGGACAAATTAACTGAGTATGCCTTTTAATGTTACTTCATTGTCATATGATGCCCCATAGTCCCTTTTCCCATTTTATTATGCAATTGTTTAAGTTTTATGTGTATGAATACTTGAGATATTAAAAATAGCTTACGTGAAGTGCCTCCAGGTATCTTATTCTGTGTGATGACTAGGCGTTAGGTCGGGTCATTACAACCTATGTGCTGGCGTTAGTTTTTGTGGGCTCACTCGGTGCATCCCAAGTGATCTCCTCTAATGCAACAGTTGATGATGAGGATCCAACATATCTGGCCTGTTGTATGTCTCTCTCTTGACTCAACTACTTGTCAAGTAATGATTATCGTCTGGCGGCCTTTAGCTCAGCATGATCTCTCTTACGATCCCCTCTCATTGATGTCTCTAAAGTACTATTTCTAGATCACAATCTCTTCTAAAAGGGCATAAGAAGTAAAATTGGTGTGGGAGTAGGTACAAATGCCATGTAAATTTGGTGTTAGTGCAGGTGATGATGCCATGTTTACTTGTAGCCATTGAATCTCCGACATAATATTTATCAAATCTTAGGCCAAAATAATTCAGAAGTGATCCTCGATTCTTCTATCAAAGGCATCAAACTGTCTATGTATACGCCTATCTCTCTAGCCTATCTTGACTTGATAGCTCTTTGCTATGCGCTCCTCATACTCTGATATCGCCTTGCAAACCTAAGGACTAAGTTGCAGTAATAGTTGAGCCTGCTGGGACTCAGTCTGTGTCTATCTTTAAAATAAAGTCTATAAAGACTCAGCAGATGTATTTACCATACCTATGGATTAGTGATGAGATTGTACAACCTCTAGTACTGTGGTGGATGTGGGGCCGATCTCAGTCTCCTCTAAGTGTGTGGAACTCTTTTAGTAGTAGAATCCTCAGTCTCCTTTGTAACCGTTTGCCCTGCAAACATGTTTGATATTCTGATAGTAGTTTGCGATGCTTAGCAGGGTGCGGTAGGAATTTCGTTGGCCTATGTTTGCTAGACATCTCTCAACATGTCAACCCATTTAATGATAGGCACCCCTGCGTCTATGCATAGCCAACGAACTAGGAAGGGGAATGGTATCATGGTTGACCTCCCAAATTCCCGCTCGATATCTCTGCAACTATGCACCAGGAAATTTGATGTCATATCCAACCATAATAATGGAAACTTGTAATGCACAGTTGGCGGTTGTGTGTTGTTTGGCTAAGTTGGACAAACACTGAAATGCAACATGACCTACAAAGTTTTTGGTACAAAACTGAGTGAGGCCTTCTTAATAGGTATTGTACCTGTCACTCACTTGGTGTCGGTGCCCCTCTCTATGAAATAACCAACAATCTATCTCAATAAGTCAATTCATTGAGCCAGGTCTTATGTCACCTGTCTATCTTTGGCTAGGCTTAGTCTATGGTCAAACTCTGCGGTCACGATTTGTGGTGGAAGTCCTACCTATAAGGTCTCAGATATATCGACTGAAACCCTCTTATCCAGTGTCTTTTGTAGAGGTGGTCGCTCACTTGCCTTGACTTTCTTAGGTGAAGCATTAGTCATTGTGGCCACGTAAGAGGCGTAGACTCTCAAACAATTGTTAAAGCAGTATTTTCCAGAAGGTGCATCCATCCACTCGAATCTGTGCCGAGAAAATAAATCCCAAATGGCCGATAAAATATCCAAATCAGTTGTCAATATCTAGTGGTCCTTTGTTAATATCCTAGTGGAACACTTGTGACACCCTGCATGTTGACAAGCCTAGAGACCGAAAGCTAGGCAATTGGGACTAGAAGACTTCATGAGCCAATCTACCACTCATGTACTGGACCACGGTTTGTAGAAAGGCTTCATGGTTGGATCCTAAGATGGAATGTTTTTGAGTTACTAGAATTCATTCCACGAAGAACAGGAGAGGTCATACTCTTGTTTATGGCCCATGGAATTGATCGTGAATAGGACCCTTGAGGAATGAAATTTTTGAAGTTTGGAAGCTACTCTACGAAGGGTTTCATGGTCATAAAAGGAGTTATAAACCTTGGAAGGGGTTTCATGGTTTTGAAAGGAAATTACAATAGCTTAACTTTTGTGTCACGCATTCCACGAATGCTAAGCACAACTAATGGATAGAGTTTTGACCCGTACATAGGTGGTCATAGACTGCTCTGATAGATTTTAAATGAAGGGCTTATGTTTTGGTGCTCCTAACTAACTTAACCGACTCAAACCCTATAAATCCTATTCCTAGCTCATTCTGTCTTATTTACTCTCATAATTCACTCAAAGGCTCTCAAAATTTTCTCTCTAGAGATACTCTTAGTAGAAGCTAGGGTTCCAAGTTTGGGTCAAGGATTTAAAGGTTATTCTACTCCAATTCCTAAAGTTCTTCACTTGAAGTATATAGGGCTTCATTCATGGATTATTTTCATCCATGGAGCCTAATCCAAAATGTCATTTTTCACAAAATTTCATGGTGACTTCACATGGGTTTTTATGATAAGATTCCAATTGTATCTATTATGATTATTCTACATTTATTATACTTATATATGCATAAATTATGAAGAATTACATGTTTTCCAATGAATATCAAGTGAAAAGTATATGCTTTCAAGTATATGATGATTATGGGTAGTTAAATTGATGTGGGTTCCTTTACTAATGGTACAAATTGATCTTAATTGCATGATTCTCTATGATTTCCATCTTATTTCATGATTTCAACTGAATTGTATATGAAGCCACACATGGACTTAGTATACTATGATGAAGCATAACATTTCCATGAACTATGGTTCTAATTATGGAAAATATGATTTGATGATGATGATGATATGATGATGCTAAGATGGGTAGTATACCCAAAAGCTTAACTCATCAATAGACACTTAAACTTGTCCGCATTTTTCACTTAGACACCTCAACTAAGACTAGTTCCTATTGAACACCTAAACTAAACAAAATATGTACCTATTAAGCACAAAATGCTAATTTGGCAAAAAATATAAAGTGTGTATAATTCATTTGTGTTGTCGTCGCAAAGTGACAAATTAAAGAATGACATTTGGCATGTGAATAAGATAAAAAATTAAAATAATAAATTATAAAAAGAAGAAAAAGAAAATTTATTTTTTGTTTGGTCATCTAAATTTTGTGCATTTATATATATATCCCCGTCCACATCCCCCCATCCTCCCACCCCCGCCACCTAGCCCCCCACCCCCACCCTCTGCCCCCACCCCCACCCAAATATATATATATATATATATATATATATATATATATATATATATATATATATATTTGCCCATCCACCCTCCTTCCCTCTCCTACCAACCGGCCTATCCCCCTCTCGCCCAGTCCCCTATCTTATATACATATAATTATATATATATGCAAAAATATTCAGGTAATGAAATAAAAAATAAATTTTCTTATTTGTGTTTTTATAATTTATTATTTAACTTTTTCTTATTCACATGTCAAATGTCATTCTTTAATTTGTCACTTTGCTACGTCAGAGCAAGTGAACTACACACACTTTACATTTTTTCCCAAATTAGCGTTTTGTGCTTAATAGGTACGTGTTTTGAGTGGTTTAGGTGTTCAATAGGAACTAGTCTTAGTTGAGGTGTCTAAATGAAAAATGCACACAAGTTTAGGTGTCTATGAATGACTTAAGCCATACCCAAACTACGTGAAAGCTATGTAGATGGAGTATTCTTACGATCTGAGATGTTTTCATGAAGCTATGATCACTATTTACAAGCCATGAAAGTATGATTTTGATAAAGTATGAATTATGTTGAAAAACTATGTATATGCATGATTTTTTATTATGTGGGATATGACTTAGCACTGAGAGGGCTTTGGTAGATTCTATTGTCCCATGACTACATGTCATCAAAGGTTTATAATGATGTTTATGTGCTTATAAGAGTAGCTAATAAATTTAGATATTTTTATGATATGACAATCACTATGCTAGGATAAAGCCTAAAGGGTGGGGTCATCATGATGGTTTCTCACCATGCTAAGATAGAAACTATAGGGTGAGGATCGAGTCTACCTTGGCAAAGTAGACTATAGTTTTGCTCGGTGTATGGGAACATCAAGATTTCATGTAATAGTGTACATGATATTATTGTCGTTTATGCTCTTATTCCACATACATATGTTAGGATTATGAACGGTTTTGATGATGCTACTACCTATGGATTTAAACATGCATTGGACATACATATTGTGCCCTTATTCTATTGATTATGATTATGCATATTGATATTATGTTATGGTGTTTTTTTATGCATGACATATCTACAAACTTAGTACATTCCATGCCCTAACACATGCTTCTTTGCCTACATAATCGAACCATTTAGGGACGGATGACGAGACTACTCTTCCATTTTGTGGCTAGATTCGCAGTTGAGCTTTTGAATACTTGTTGGTGAGTTCCAACGCATTGGGAACAAAAACCTTTCCTATTATGATGTTTTTCTTTATGTTGAGAATTTTTTACTTTTCCTTTGATGTATGTCTTGAGGGTGACCTAGTAAGCTATATTCTAGTCCACAACAAGAGCTTATGATGTAGAAGAATGATTTGGACTTATGGTAATGTAATCCCCCTTAAGGGAAACTTTGACTCATATGACGTTATATTCCCCTAGCTTACTCTCTTATGATTTTCTTACCTTACCTCATGTATGCTAATGATGTGAAACACAAGGCTTAGATGAGAGGCCTTCTGGTGCCACATTCACGATGTCACGGCTAGGCCCTATGTTCGGGTCTTGACAAAACTGGTATTAGAGCAAAAGGTACGAAAGAATCCTAGGAAGTCCAATATGACATGTCTAGTAGAGTGTCATTCATAGGTGTGATGCACGCCAAATCCATGAGCGAGAAGCTATGAGAGGTTTAGGAAATCTTTGCTTCTTTTTTAATCTATGTCGTGCCTTCATAACTCTCATTCCATAACACTTGCCCTTTGATATTTTTAGAAAATGCCTCCACGATGTGATCCATTTCCTAGGGGAGTTGATGCAAATGAGGAACAAGTTCCTCCGGCCCCTCAAGTTCCTCAATGCCCTCAAGCTGACTATGTTACCAATGATGAGTTTAGAGACACTATTACTTTGTCTCAAAGTTTCTCCTTGCTCTTTCTTCACCTTGTAAAGCAGCCAAGGCTCACCTCTAGGGTTCTTGAAGAGAACCTAATCCTTGAGGGATAAGGTAAGTAAAAATACCTATGGTTTGGTGTAATGTTTCCATGAAAAACATGAAGAGTGTGCTGGTTGTACTTGTGCGAAAATTTGGGACAGTATATGTTCCAAAGATTGTTGTCCACTTTTCTTGTTAATTAAGAGGCTTTTCTCTTGTTTGTTGGCTGGATTATGAAGTAATATGTATGTTTTTAATAAGGTTTGGTTCTGTAGTGGTGTAAGAAGGCTGCTGCACCATTTTTACCTTCCGCGAAAATGAGTTCTTATATGATACCTAAATTGCGCCCTTAGTAGGAATTCGTGGACTGGATATTGGGAATGGTTGTCTCATGTTTTCAATCCACTTGGGGGAATGTTTTTGTACTGCTTTCGGACTATATTTGTGTGTAAATCTGTTGCGGACAGTTTAGTTGAAACAGATTTGGAATTGTTGACGCCAAAATATAGTGAACGGACGCAATTTTGCGTTGCCTACTTGCATGTTGTGTAGATTTGTTGTATGTTGTACTTCATGAGCTGTTGTAATGCTGTTATGGGACTAAGAATAGCTGGATATGATGTGTATATGGGAATGTGTATTAGAAAATACAACTAGGAGTGGAAATGTTGAAAGAATACTCCTTGGTTGCTAATTCCGAGCTTGCTGCCCGAATATTATTTTTGGAGTAAATTGGACTACCAAGATGTGTCTATTAGCTGCTAAAACTACTTTTATCACCTACTATGCTGAAGATAGGTATTTGGAGGAAGAGGATACTACTCCGAGGTAATAACGACGTAGTACAACGAGATATGTAAGGCTACTTGATTTCCTATTACTTGGCAAGAAATATAGGTTCTTCCTTGGTACATAAAGGCACTTACCAACTCTGACATAACTAATAACTGTGTCTCCACTCATTACCATCCCATACATAGTCATTGTCAAATCTGCATACGTACTTGGGTACCAAAGATACATAATTTCCTTTTTACCAATTAAAGTCCATGTGTTGTTTAATCTCCTATACGTTTCATTAGTTGTGTAACTTTCTTTTCATTGTGATATTATCTTGTATGGTTATTTATATGTCACGTGTCATGTCTATAGTCCTACAGATCTAAATGTTATGACCACAAAAAGAATCATCTGGAAAGTAAATAAAAGATAACTCAAAGTTGCTTATTGATAGGTGGTATCCCAGGGGTGGAAGAATCACCTAGCATGGGTCGATCCCATATCACGGGGGGTGTCCCAGGGGTGAAAGGAAAGCCTAGCATGGGTTGATCCCGATATTGATTTACCACTGATCATCATTTACATGATATATTGTGCACAGATTATACAGTAAAGAAAGGTAAAAAATAAAAGGACATAAAGTTCATGATTCCACAGTATGACTAAAGGTGGTCTTTTATCCTTACACACCAGTGTGTTATTCATTTGAGTTCTTATCTCATATACATTATTTTCTGCCTTACATATTTAGTACATTATCTCGTATTGACGTCCCTTACGGGGGACCTGCATTTCATGTTGCAGGTACAGGAGCTACTAGATCTCCCCAGTAAGAGTACATGATTTCCAGCTGCTATGACTAAGCTCCAGGTTGCTTGGGGCTTGTGTGTCTAGTACTTGTATTTTGTATTGTATAGTTGGTCATGAGGCGGGGCCTGTCCCGACCCATATGGATATTTCTCCTTACTTAGAGGCTTTGTAGACTATGTAAATTAAAGTGTGGCCAAGTAGCGTACTGTAGACATCCTGGCTCTAATGGCCTAGTCTTATACATTTACTTTTGGCTTGTTAATACAGTTTACTTTCTTCTGACAGCATGTTGAATATGGAAACCTCTTAAATGTTCATTGCAGGTGCATAGTTATATGTTGGTTCTCCCGAGCCTTGTCAGCAACGGGTGCCAGTCCCCCCTAATGGGACTTAGGGCGTGACAAAAAGGGTTCATAAAATCATCATGTACACCATAAAGGAGGAGAGGGATGGGTGAGCTTGCGGCGGAAGGTCCCCACAATCAAAAACGGCATACCTTGTTTGATTGGAGATGGAAACCTTATGGAAAATTAAGAGAAACCCAAAACTCTAGCTTGGACTTTTCTACTTGAAGCCTTGGAGGACTTTGAGAGTTTTAAACTACGGATTAAATTGAAGTGAAGGGGTGGAGGGTGTATAATTCTAGAAAGGGGTTATTTGGCGATTAAAATGAATAGTATAGGTATAAAATGCTAGGGGATGACAAAACTGCCCTTTATAAAATTCTGCCAGACACGACCATGAGACTCCGTTATGGGTCGTGGTCCAGCTTATTGGCCAGAGGTAAGGGGTTCGTCTGATAATATTTTAGACCCCAAAAATCTTTTCTCTGATTCTCAACTTACAACCAGACATAAGGCTCGTAAGTCATTCTACAGGCCATTTGATAAATTGCATATCCAACTTTAGAAAAGTCTAACCTTCAACCCACAAGCACTAGTTAAGCCTGTAGAACCACTTACGGCTCGTAACACCCATCATAACAACTTACACTCAAAAAAATTTCAAAACTCATTTCTTGCGCTTTTAATAGGTGAGGTCTTACAATATCGCCCCCTAGGTAGCGTTCGTCCCCAAATGTTGCTTAGGCCAGCTCTAGAGAATGGAATACATGCATCATATGCCAAATGCAACATATGAACCATGAAATCTTTATATATTGCTTCAAATAATATTTTTAATGAAATCTCAAAATCACATAACGATGCAGATATGATATGAAAAATGACATGCAAGGAAAGAAGGCTCTTAATTGGGATAAGTCATAGTACCTCAGCTTGATTAGTGTGAAAGAGATAGGGGTATCACATTTTCATATCCGCTTCAGCTTCCCAAGTGAAACTTTCAACTTGTTAGTTTCTCCAAGGGTCTTTGATGAATGCTACGTCTTTGTTCCTCAACTGCTTCATTTCCCTGTCCAATATTTCTATCGGGACTTTTTCGTAGGTAAAGTTCTCTTCAACATTCACCACTTCTAAGGGCACAATGAAATTAGGGTCTCCAATACATTTCCTCAACACGGAGACATAGAAAACCGGATGAACCATGCTCATTTCCATGGGCAACTCTAATACGTATGCAACTTTACCAACACATCTCAAGATCTGGTGGGGTCATACATATCTAGTGCTTAATTTCCCTTTCATGCCAAAACAAACCACGCCTTTTATTGGTGAAACCTTCAACACCGAATCATCAACTTCAAACTCAAAGTCTCTCCTTCTAGTGTCGGCATAGGACTTTTGCCAACTTTGATCCACCTTCAATCTCTCCTTATCATCCTCACCCTTTCTAAAGCTTCCATAGCTAAATTCGGGCCCAACGAAGACATTTCCCCCACTTCAAACCAACCAACCAGGGATCTATAATGCCTCCCATATAGAGCTTTAAAGGGAGTCATAATGCTAAAGTGATAGCTATTGTTATAAGAATACTCAATGAGTGGAAGATGCTCATCCCGACTACCCTTAAACTATAAAACACAAGCTCTAAAAATGTCTTCGAGAGTTTGAATGGTTCTCTTGACTTGATCATCTGTTTGTGGGTAAAATGTCGTGCTAAGCTTAACTTTAGTACCAAGGACGCTTTGAAAAGACCTTTAAAAAGTGAGATATGAATTGAGCACCACGATTTGAAATAATAGCCAATGGAACCCCATATGGCCTTACCAACTCATGAATATATAACTTGGCGTAGTCTTCGGCACTGTAAGTCATCTTAACCAGTAGGAAGTGAGCAAATTTTGTCATTCTTTCAACAATGACCCAAATGGAATCAAAATGCCTCCTAGTCTTTGGCAAACCATTCAAAAAATCCATGTTGATCTCTTCCTACTTCCAAGTAGGAATCTCGATGTCTTGGACTAGGCCACCCGACCTTTGATGTTCGGCCTTGACTTGTTGACAATTGTGGTAACCAGCTATAAATTTGGAAATATCTCTCTTCATACCATCCCACCAATACACTTCCATCAAATATTTAATCATTTTCGTGGAACTGGGGTGAATAGAATAGGATGACTTATGGGCCTATTTCATGACTATGTCTCACAGCCCATCAATATCGGGCATACAACACGTATCTTGGTACCCAAGGACACCATATCCCCCTTAGGAGAAAACCTTCACCTTGCCATCCTTCATCAATGACTTCAATTCCACCAAAGTGGGGTCAAGATCTTGCTTGGATTTGACTTCTTCAATTAAGGAGGACTTGGAACCATCTATCACAACTACACCTCCATTTTTAGATTCATTCAATCTAAACCCCAACCTAGCAAACTAGTGGACCTCCCTTGCCAATTCTTTCTTATTATCCTCAACATGAACAAGACTCTCCATAGATACCCTGCTTAGGGCATCGGCCACAACATTAGCTTTACCCATATGGTAATAGACGCTCATGTCATAATCCTCGAGTAATTTCAACAACCATCTTTTCCTCAATTAAGATCACTTTGGGTGAACATGTATTGCAGACTCTTATGGTCGGTGAATATATCTACATGAACCCGATACAAACAATGATGCCATATCTTCAAGGAAAATACCACGGACACTAATTAAAGATCATGGTGGGGTAATTGCGCTCATGCACCTTTAGTTGCCTAGAATCATAGGCAATGAAATTTTGCATCAATACATATCCCAAACAAATTCTTGAAGCATTACAATACAAACCCTTCTAACCCATCCAGTATAGCCAAAAAAGGAGCGATGTAGGATCATCATTCAATGGTTTGAAACTTCTTTCTCCTTCATCAATCCATACAAATTTATTCTTCTTTTGTGTCAGCTTTGTCAAGGGAGAAGCAATTGAGGAGAAACCATTCATGAATCTCAAGTAGTACCCTGCCAAACCCAAGAAACACCTAATAGCTGTCAGAGTCAAGGATCTAGGAAAATTTCTTATCATCCCCATCTTCTTTAGATCCACTCTAATCCTTTCGCCTGATACTACATGCCCTAGAAAGGTGCCTTCCCTCAATCAAAACTCATACTTGTCAAACTTGGAAAATAACCTTTCTTTCCTCAATGTTTTCTACTCTATCCTTAGATGTTTAGCATGCTCCTCTTTGCTCAAGGAATAAATAAAAATATCATCAATGAACACCACCATAAGCACGTTAAGGTAGGATTTAAAGACCCTACTCATAAGATCCATAAATATTGACTGAGCATTGGTTAGGCTGAAGGACATCACCACAAATTCAAAATGCCCATATCTTGTCCAAAAAATTGTTTTGAGAACATCACATTCTCTTACCCTCAATTGATGGTACCCAGATCGACGGTCAATTTTCAAAAAGTGGTTGACCCCTTGTAGTTGATCAAATAGGCCAATTATTCTTAGCAAAGGATACTTGTTCTTCATGGTGACCATATTGGGTTATCGATAGTCGATGCACATTCTAAGTGAGCCATCCTTCTTTCTCATGAACAACACCGGTGCACCCTTCTCTAACAAATCTCTAAATTGGTCCTTCAACTCCTCCAGGACTCTCTAATAAGGAGGAACGAAAATGGGTTGTGTATCGGGGAGGAGGCTATACCAAAATCTATCTTTCTTTTAGGAGGGACACTAGGAAGTTCATTGGGAAAGACATCAAGGAACTCATTGACCACCAAAATTGACTCAATAGAAGGGACCTCTGACTCGACCACCATAACCCGAACAAGATGGTAAATGCAACCTTGGAAATAAACTTTTGAGCCTTAAGAAATGATATGAACCTCCTGACCACTGAATCATGACCTTCCCACTTAATGACAATTTTATTAGGGAAGTGAAATCTAACCTTTTGAGTTCTACAATCAATGGTAGCATGGTATGCATGTAAGCAATCCATCCCAAGAACGTTGTCAAATCTACCATGTCTTGTTCAACAAAATCACAAAGCAAAACTTTATGTAGTATAGACATATGACAAACCCTATAAACTCTTTCAGCAAGAGTAGACTCACCGATGGGTGTAGACACCTCAAAGGGTTCATAAAATAATTTGGGACACACATGAACTCTATTAAAAACGAATGAAGTAATGAAAGAAAGAGTGGGACCCATATCCAATAAAGCATACACATCAAAAGTTTATATCTTTAACACACTGATGACAATGCCAAGAGTCTCAAGTTCACTAAGCTCTTAAAGTATGCTCCTATGCTTGTGGCTAGACCCCATGCAAGAATGCACAAGTTTATTTCTGTAATCTCTAATTTGGTTATGAAGGAATGTCGTATGGCTATGCTTATTCAGGACATGGATATCTCCAGGCTTATGACATATGTTGAACAAATTGTGAGAGAAAAGCTCAAGGAGAAGAGAGTGCATGATTCTAAGAAGGCCTGTTATGATGGTTGGTTCTCCAACTCCAAGGGTGGTTGTTATGGTCTCTTCCAACATGGCCAAGGTTCTAATGCTCGGGTTGCTAATGCTAGGGTGCCTCCTCCTAAGTCACATGTTAGAGGTGTCGGCCAATTCCTCCCCCATGTGCTACTTGTGGGAAGAATTACTCAGGTACTTATTGGAGGAATTTGGGTGCATGCTATGGGTGTGGTGATAAGAATCACAAGATTTCCAATTGCCCCAAGGTTGCTCCGAAAGGTCAGGATCAAGTAGCTCAAGGTGCTCAAGGCTAACAATAAGCTCCACATGGTGATGCTCTATGAAACAACTAGTTTTATGCTTTACATTCTCATCAGGAAGTTGAAGAGTCTCAAAATGTTGTGACTGGTACGTTAAAAGTCTTTAATTTTGATGATTATTCATGCTTGATTTAGGTGCCAATTTATCTTTTTTGATTCCTCTATTGGCTGTTATGTTTCGTTTGAATCTTGAAATTATGAAGGATCCTTTTTCAGTCTATAATCTCGTGGGCAAATCTATTGTTGCTCACAGAGTTTATCGGGGTTCGCTTGTTTCTGTTTTTCATAAAGTCTTCCCGTGTGTTCTTGTGGAACTTGAGATGTTTGATTTTGATGTTATTCTTAGGATAGATTTATTGCATGCTTCATATGCCTCTACAGATACTCAAGTTCCTATTTTCGGGTGACGCCATTCTTGAATGGAGGGTAATGACTTCGTTATTAAAGGTTGATTTATTTTCTACCTTAAGGCATGAAAGATAATTTTGAAGGGGTGTATTTATCATATTGTGAGGGTCAAAGATATGGAACCCGAGTCACCTACTCATGAAGCGATTTTGATGGTGAATAAGTTTTGGAATGCATTTCTCGAAGACTTTCTTGATATCCCTCCTGAAAGGGAAGTAGACTTTGGTATAGATCTTTCCCAGATACTCAACCTATCTCTATTCCACCTTATTGTATGGTACCGACTGAGCTGAAGGATCTGTTGGAGGATTTGTCGGAGAAAGGCTTTATTAGGCCAAGTATATCTTGATGGGGTGCTCTAGTGTTATTTGTAAGAAAGAGAGATGGATATCTTCGAATGTGCATTGATTATAGGCAATTGAATAAGATAACCATCAAGAATAAGTATTTGTTGCCAAGGATTGATGACTTGTTTGATCAACTTCAAGGGGCCACCTATTTCTCAAAGATTGACCTCCAATCCGGCTATCATCAATTGAAGGTTAGGGAGTGTGACATTCCCAAGATGGCTTTTCGAACTAGGTATGAGAATTTTGAATTTGTGGTGATGTTGTTTGGGTTGACTAACGCTCTGACCGTGTTTATGGACCTTATGAATCGGGTATTCAAGCTATTTCTTGATAGTTTTGTGGTTGTCTTCATCGATGATATCCTTACTTATTCCCAAGTTTGTGGGAGCATATTGATCATTTGAGGTTGGTTCTTTAGACCTTGAGGGAGAAGAAATTGTATGCTAAGTTTAGCTAGTGTGAGTTTTGGTTGGGTGAGGTAGCTTTTCTTTGTCTTGTGGTGTCTGATGATGGTATTAAGGTTGATCCGAAGAAGATCGAGGCCGTGAAGAATTGGACTAGACCATTGACTCCTTCGGATATTCAAAGTTTCCTGAGCTTTCCTAGTTATTATAAAAGGTTTGTTGATGGTTTCTCATCTATTGCATATCCATTGACCAAGTTGACCCAAAAGAAGGTCAAGTTTGTATGGTCGGATGAATGTGAGAAGAGCTTTCAGACTGTGAAGGATTGGCTTACCTTAGCTCCCGCTTTGACTCTATCGGATGGCTTAGATGGGTTTGTGGTATATTTTGATGCTTCTTGGATTGGTTTGGGTTGTGTGCTTATGCAATATGGTAAGGGGATAGCTTATATGTCGAGGAAATTAAAAGTGCATGAGCATAATTACTCGACCCATGATCTTGAATTAGAGGCGATGGTTTTTTCCTTGAAGATTTAGAGACACTATTTGTATGAGGTGTATGTTGATGTTTTAACCAATCACAAGAGTTTGCAATATGTGTTCACTTAAGGGATCTTAACTTGAGGCAAATGCGGTGGTTGGAACTCCTTTAGGACTATGACATGAGTGTGCAATATCATTCCAAAAAGGAAAATGTGGTAGCCGATGCTCTTAGTAGGCTATCTATTAAAAGTGTGGCTCATGTTGATGAAGGGAAGAAAGAGTTGGAAAAAGATGTTCACCATTTGGATACATTGGGTGTTAGTTTGGCCGACTCTAATGATGGTGGTATTTATGTTTAGAATGAGGCCTAATCTTCTATGGTTGTTGATGTTAAGGCTAAAAATGATCTATATCCATTATTGGTTTATTTGAGAAGGTTTGTTGCTGAAATGAAGATAGAGGTCTTCTCCCAACTGGGTGATGGTGTGATTCGGTATCGAGATCGGTTGTGTGTTCTGGATGTAGATGATGTTAGGAGGGTGATCATGAGTGAAGCCCATAACTCTCATTATTCTATTCATTTGGAATCTACTAAGATATGCAGGGATTTGAGAGAAGTGCATTGGTGGCATGGTATGAAGAAGGATATAGCCAAGTTTGAATCTAAATGTCCTAATTGTCAACAAGTGTAGGTAGATCACCAAAGACCCGGTGGTTTGGCTTAAGAAATTGTGATTCCTACTTTGATGAAGAAAGATGTGAACATGGATTTTGTGGTTGGTTTGCCTCAGACCCGAAGGCAATTTGATTTGATTTGGGTTATTGTTGATCGGATGACTAAGTCGACTCATTTCTTACTGGTCAAGACTACCGTTAGTGCCGAAGATTATGCAAGGTTTATTATATCCAAGTGTTGGTGAGGTTGCATAGTGTGCCTAGGTTTATCATATCGAATTGTGGCACCTAATTTTCTTCTTACTTTTGAAGGTCATTTCAATGAGGGCTTGATACTAAGGTGAAGTTGAGTACCGCCATTCATTCTCAAACTGACGGACAAGCCGAGAGGAATATTTAAACTTTACAGAATATGTTGAGGGCTTGTGTGTTGGAATTCAAAGGTAATTGGGATTATCATCTACCACTCATTGAGTTTGCTTCTAATAATTGCTTTCATGCTAGCATTGGTATGGCACCGTTTGAGGCATTGTATGGTAGGAGATGTAGATCTCTGGTGGGCTGGTTTGAGTTGGGAGAGGTGGCTTTGATTGTCCTGAATTTTGTGTTGGAGGCTATGGAGAAGGTAAAGTTGATTTGGGAGAGGTTGAAGATTGACCAAAGTTGCCAAAAGTTCTATTCGGATGTTAGGAAGAGAGATCTTGAGTTTCATGTTGGTGCTTGGGTGTATGTGAAAGTCTCACCTATGAAGAGTGTAGTGCATTTTGGAAAGAAGGGAAAGCTAAGTCCCCGGTATATAGCTCTTTATGAGATTGTTGAGCAGATTGGGAATGTGGCTTATAGGTTGGATTTGCCTCCAGATTCGGGTTCTATTCACCCGATTTTCCATGTCTCTATGTTGAGGAAGTTTGTTGGTGATCCTAATATCATTGTGTTTTTGGAAGGTGTTGAGGTTGAGGAGAACTTGTCTTATGAGGATGTTTTGGTTATGATTTTTGATAGGCAAGTGAAGCAGCTTTGTAACAATGATGTGGCTCCGGTTAAGGTTCTTTGTAGAAATCAACATGTGGAGAGTGCTACATGGGAGGCGGAGTTGGACATGATGAAACGATATCTCCCTCTTTTCCAATCTACTCAAGCCTAAGGTATTAGGTTCTTTCTATTCCAAGTGGTCCTAATTTTCTTACTCCCGAGTTTCATGGCATGACATGCATACATGTGCACAAAAATAATTTTTATGATGTTTTGAATGATTTGAATACGTTTTGATATGAGTTTTTGACTTTATGATTTTCAAGTGATGAAATATGCATTGTATCTTTTGTTTTGATGTTTCATGTTCTAAGTCAAGCTTTTAAAGCCTTGTTCTAGCACATTTGAGGATGAAGGATGAGATGATATAAGGACTCCGAATTTGTACGAATTTAATAGAGCTTTGAAATTTGGTTTCAAAAAGTTTTTGAGCAAGGTGACATTTCAAGGAAGCCTCCACGGTCCATGTGAAGGTATATGGATCGTGTGGAGGTGCCTTGAAGTGGCTCTTGGCCTTGTGTGGGAAGTGTTTGCTTTAATTTGGAGTTTGAGACCAAGGCATACGATACATGGACCCCACACAATTCGTGTGGTGGACCGTATGGGTAGCCTTGGCCTTGAGAATCCACATTTTGGCCAAGGCATTTCACACATGGACCTTCTCATGGACCGTATAGTCCTTCACGGTCTGTGAGGCCCTCTGTATGGGGGTCAGAGTGAAAATTTTCTAAGTTTTGGGTCACCGTCTCAGAACTTTATCAACAAGAATTTTTCTAAGAGGAGCTTCACGAATGAGTATATGGTGCGTATACCTTGGCCCGGGCAGTGAAGCCCTCCATATGGATGATGGTGTGCAATTTTTTATGTTTGGAATTACCGTCTCGGACCTTCGTCAATGAAAGTTTTCTAAGTGTTGGGCCACGGAAGAATTATACGGTCTATATACCCTTACATGGACCATATACCCTCCCCTTGAGACCCTTGGCAACATTTTTCTACTCGTTTCATTAATGGCATTTTCGTAATTATGGTTTCTCCTAAGTGTATTTTGTGACTTTCTATGCTACCTAAGGACATTCAAATGACCTATACTTTATTTCCCTCTTCTTTGAATATATACTTCTTTATATATTATGTGCCCTTGTCATTCTACCATTGAATACAGGTTTAATAAGTCATGTGCATTTCATGCCCACATACTTAGTACATCCAAACATACTAACGCATACTTTTTCCTACATGATTTAACTATGTAGGGATTGAAGATTACCTTCACCCACCTTACGATGGCTAGGTTGAATCTTGAGATACTTATTATGGTGAGTCCTATCTTCCAAGGACAAGCCATCATTCCTCTACCTATGATATTTTGTTTATGTTTTCACTTGAGGGTGAGCTCAGGACATGTCTTGGACATCATCCTACCTTATGTCTAGAGGCATTGTTGGACATCTTGTAGACTCCTAGACGTTTATACACTAAGTGTTGCATTCGGAGACTATGTTATGATTATGGTTATCTACTGGATATGATTTTTATGAATTGCTATGGAAATGTGGAAGATGCTAAGTCCCAAATTGTCCCCAGAGTGACTCCTACTTTCACGTCCCTTAGAACTATGTGTTTACTATTTGTATACGCTTCCAAACTGACGATGTAAATATGGATACTTTGAGGCTTGTTTGGGGACCCTCGGGTTCCCGTTCGCCATGTCACCCCTAGACCCTGGGTCCGGGTCATGACAAAATGGAACAAGGAACATAAGTAATAAATAAACAATATGTATAGTCATAAACAATGGATATAGGCTCAATACACCATGAGTGGAAAATGCCTAGTGAGACATGCATGAAGAATCATTAATTTACAGGACATCATATACATAGTGGGAAGGGACCATAACCGACATATAAGATCAAGTAAGCTACTACCTGAAATCCCGATGTTCACTCCACATCGGACAAGATGTGGTCTACTTTGACAAGGTAGACCAAACACTATCCTTACCATATGGCCTATGGCCTTTTCAAATGGTACTACTACCTTATGGCATAACCTTTTTGGTGGGTTTCACATTTTACCTTTACCTTATGACATAGCCTTTTCTGTAGGTTCCACCAATATCCATACCTTATGGCAATGCCTTTTTGGTAGGTACAAGCCCATATAGAGGATTAATATCATAAACCTATGGTGGTGCATAGTTTAGGGACAATGGGAAACTACCTAGGTCCTCTGTCATAGTCATGGCATGCATAATCTCAAAATATCTTAATATCATTCTTGGAGTAGATCATTAATCATAACTTGTAACATCAAAGTTAGGGATTTACATAATTCTTGTCATTTGTATCATGCTCAAGAGCTCATAGCATACTTGTTATCCCCATAGTTAGTCTTAACATGCTTAACATACATATCTTGCCATAAGGCATTCGTAAGAACTTGGCATGCATCATTTTATCAAATCATGGTGGGCACGTGTACACAAACTTAAAATCATGCAATTCATGAATAAATTCCAAGAGAGGATTAAAATAAGATCCTTATATATTATTCAAACATCCCACCATCAACATGAGGAAACTTGGTTAGGGTCCGTAAAACCCTAATGTAAAAATCATAGATTTAACATGATATTGTATGTCATGACAATGTACAAGAATAATCCATCATAAAATACTTCATAATATCATCATATAAGGGACTTCATAAATCACCATGTATTATCATGACTTGAGAAAACATAAAGGAAGGGGAGAATGGTTGAGCTTGTAGAGGAAAGGTCTGCACAATGAAAGCCCACATACCTTAGAACTTTAATGGAGAAACATTTGGTTTGGTGATAAAGAAACTAAAACCCTAGCTTGGCCTTCTTACTTAAGCTCTTGAAGGAGGCTTGAGAGAGTTTTGGGACTTAGAATAGTTTAGTATAGAAGAGAACGAGTTGATAAGGGTTGTATATGTTGATAAGGGGTCCCTTGAGGGTTAAATGATGTCATTTGGGCTTAAATAAAAAAGAAATGTAAGAAATGCCCCCTTTAAAATCTAGCTGGATGGGACCACGAGACCCCATTTATGGGTCGTAGTTTGGTCTATGAGCTGTAGAAAAGGTTGTTTGATGGCTCCCTTGAACCTCCAGGAACTTTTCTCTGGTCCTCAAATCCATGACACCGCTTATAGCTCATAAGTCTTTCTACGGGCCATCTGATAAGTCATAGATCGAGCACCAGAAAATCCCAAATTTCACTTAGTCTGATCCTAATCCCATTAACCACACTTACGTCCCATGGAACCACATACGGCTCGTAAAGGCTCTCGGACATAGCTGATAGTCCAAAATTTCTAGAACTTATTTTCTTGCATTTTCATACTTCTCACAGGTGGGGTTTTACAATCCCATTGTCCCATAACTACGCGTCGTCATAGGAAATAGGAGTACTCCGCTAGTAGAGGTTGATTTCTAAACCACCCGACAGTAGAGGTTGATCAATTGTAGGCTTTAGTATATTCACTTAGGCATCTTAGGAGTTCACCTTGGCAAGTGATCTTCCCTTTTCTTCTGGTGTAGGAGAAACATTGGGACTCCATGGTTTAGCTGACATGGTTTATGTTAGTTAAAGACTACTCTTACATATGTTCTTATTCTTCTCATGTTCCCAAGGTGTCCTTTTATGATGATTTATGATGGTTCCTTCATATGATGTTCAAAGTTGTTTTAAAGTTTCAAGGACTTATTATCTCACAAGTTCAAAATGGTTCCTCCTAAAGGTATATGACTAAGTCCTCAAGTATGTCAGATAGACTCCGTTATGATTACTGATGTTTCTTACATAATAAAATGGTCATTTATGTAAAGTGATGTAGTGTCCACCCAAGGATATTGATATTTTAATTGTTCATAACAATATATGTTTTCTCACTAGTCTATGTCTATGTGTATCATTATTCTTCCAAGTAAGGGTAAGTTCTTTATTTCTCATATGCACTATTTCATGTTCTATGGCTAAACTAATGTATCAAAAGATCACCCCATATGTATGTTCTCCTCTTACTTCAAAGATATTTCTTCTATGGTGTATGATTTTAACATGAGACATAACATGAATCATTTCATCATTATTTCCATGTCATGCATTGTATACCTACATATCAGTACACTCAAAGTACTAATGAATATTTTTATGCTTGCATGATATAACCATGCAGGGACAGACGCTCCTCGATATCCTCCACACGGATGGAATTAGAGTGTCGCAGCGGAAGTTTGTGAATCCTCTAGTTCGGGGACGACATCCTAGTGTTATTTTTACTTTTATGTTTTAAGATAATTTAGTTTCAGTTGTATAATTGCTATGATTGTATTTTCAGGGTGAGCTTGAACATGTCTTAGCCCCCGTAAGTTTATGTTAGAGGTATTGTTGGACATATATGATATGGTTATATCCAGTTCTTTTAATTCATTATGGTTTAAGCTTGTAACCCTTAGACCTGTTTCCCTTTAGTTTTCTATTTTATCTTGATGTCAATTGCCTATGAATGCTTCAAATATTTAAGATGACTTGAGTGAGGTGCCTTCGGGTATCTCATTTGACGTGTTATAGCTAGACTCCTAGATCAGGTCATTCTATAAATTATACACTCATCAAGTCTCCATGGGTAGTATGTCTCACATAGAAAATGATGGAAAAAGGGAGTTGGACAAAAAAGTCCACAAGTTGGCTAGATTGGGAGCAAAGTTGAATGAATCTGAATTAGTGGCATGATGGTGCTTAATGGGTCTGAGTCTTCTTTGATGGAGGATGTTAAGTGTAAGCACGACCTTGATCCCTCCTTAGCCGAGTTGAAAGCCATAGTTAAAGAAGGAAAGATAGAAGTTTTCTCACAAGGGGGAGATGGTGTACTCCGGTATCAAGGGAGGTTCTGCGTGTCCAATGATCGTGAATTGAAGAAGTTGATATTGCAAGAGGCTCATAGCTCTTCTTATTCTATTTATCCCGGTACTACAAAAATGTAGAGATTTAAGGGAGATGTATAGGTGGAATGGAGTGAAAAAGAACATTGCCCAATTTTTGTCCAAGTGTGCCAATTGCCAGCAACTCAAAGTTGAGCTTCAAAGGTCGGATGGCCCATCCCAAGATATTGATATTCCTACTTGGAAGTGGGAAGAATCCAATATGGACTTTGTAGTGGGGTTACCAGTGAACAAAAAGAATTTTGACTATATATGAGTAATGGTGGATCTTATGAAAAAGTCAGGTCACTTTCTATCGATAAAAATGACATTTAGTGCCGAAGATTATGCACACTTGTATATCCGAGAAATTTTGAGGATACATGGATTCCCATTGTCCATACCTAATCTTGTAAGTAACATCTCTCATGTTTAAAATCTTGGAAACGGGAGGTTAATATTTTTGTTGACATGTCAATTCTACGAGCCACTCTATAGCCCGTATATGCATCCATGGGTCATAGGTGTACTCGTGGAAAATGTCCAGTGAAATTGGAAAATTGAAGAAATTTTGAAAGTTGGCTTACGAGTTGTTATATGGTCCATATATATAACCATGGCTCGTCATTAGGTCTCATAAGTGAAGGCCCTAAGGAACTAAAAATTTGTCTAAGTTTGGGATCTCACTACGAAGGGCTATACAGCCCGTAAGTTCATCCATTAGTTATGTTGCATATTAGTGGATCAGAAGCTAAAATTCCAGTAGCTCAACCTTTGAGACACCCTGATCTACGAGGAAAGATACGAGTCGTAAGTTGATCCACGGCTCGTAGAAAGGGTTTCGAAGGCAACTCCGATAGTTTTTATTAAAGGGTGTTTTTGACTTTTTCAATCCATCTAAGTCCTAAACTATGTCATTTTTGCTACTCTAACTACCCTATCCAACATAAGCTTTATAAAGTCATATTACTAACTCTTTCAAAGCTTTTAATTCCTAGATTTCTCTCAAGGGTTCATAATATTTCTCTTTCTAAGTCAAGGGTTCCATTGAAGCTAAAGCTTGAAGATTTGACTAAGGATTTCCAGATTTTCTTCTTCAATTCTAAGGATTCCACTTGAGATATCTAGGGCTTCATTCATGGATTAGTTTCATCTATGAAGCCCATTCTAAAACCTTCCTTTTTTTTAATCAAATTTCATAATGATTTCTGAAGGGCTTTTAAGCTATGATTCCTAATGCATGGATTATGATTCCTACATGATTACTATAACTAATTATGCATGAATTATAATGCATTTCATGATGTATATGATTTTCAAGCTAAAGTATGTGATTTTCAAGTATGCATAATTATGGCTTACTGATGTAATATGGGTTTCGTTGTTAGTTATTTAATTGCATGTTTTCTCCATGAATTCTACTCACTTCCATGATTTTGACTCAAATGTCTATGTACCCACACTTAGTCCTAGTCTCCTATGATAAAGCTATGAATCACTATGCTTATGATCTTAAGTATGAAAATCATGTTTTTAAATAATGATGATGACGATATTATGATAATGATGACGCTATGAAAGCGATTATGATGGTATGACAAAGAGGGTGATGAAATCCCATATGTTATAATATGATGTTAAGGTGAGATTGTCTACCCACACTATGATGAAAGCAAAGTAGATACACTATTCTTATGACTTGATGTTTCATGAAAGAGTATGATGATTTTTTTGAAAGCTATGAAACCATTACTTAAATGAAGTATGAATTGTGTTGAAAGTTATATATATATATATATATATATATATATATATATATATATACACACACATATGATTATGTATTCTGTGATAACTTAGCACCGAATGAGATTGAGGGTGAGGACTCGACCTAAGGTGTCCTTAATGTAAAGCCTACCTCTCTCAGAACAACTTTCCACCATAGGGATGATGACTATGTGCCTATCTAGTATTATGTTAGTGGATCCATAGTAAGTAAAGCATATGCCAAAATGGGAAGGTTCTTGTAAGATCTCATGTTAAAGCACTTGCCGAAATGGGAAAGATCTCATAAGGTGAGGTATAGTCTACCCTGGCAAAATAGGCTACTCTTTCACTCTATGTAGAGGCAACATCAGTATTCCATGAAATAGTCTACATGGTCTTATATGTCTGTTATGGTTCTACTCCTACATATGTATGTTACGGATAAGAACAAAATTATGATGCTTCTTCTCACGATTTTAAATTGCATGCTCATACATATTGTGTCCTTATCCTATTGATTATGATTATGCATATTGATATTATTATGATGTCCTTTGATTCGTGGCATACTTACATACATAGTACATTCTATGTGTGCATACCTTTTTGCCTACATGAACTAACCATGTAGCGATGGACGACGAGGAGACTATTCCATTCTATGGCTAGCCTCTGGATTCCGAGTTTGAAGACTTTTTTGTGAGTTCCCATGATTTGGGAACAAACCTTTATGATTCTTTTCTTTTGTTATGTTGAAACATTAGTATTTTCTTTCTTATGATATACATCTTGAGGGTCAACTAGTAATCTGTCACGCCCTAAGTCCCATCAAGGCGGACTGGCACCCATTGCCGACAAGGCTCGGGAGAACCAACATATAACTATGCACCTGCTATGAACATTTAAGAAATATCCATATTCAACATGTTCTCAAAAGAAAGTAAACTGTATTAACAAGCCAAAAGTAAATGCTTAAGACTAGGCCGTTGGAGCCACGATGTCCACAGCATGCTACTTGACTACACTTTAATTTACATAGTCTACAAAGCCTCTAAGTAAGGAACAATATCCATATGGGTCAGGACAAGCCCCACCTCATGACCAACTATACAATACAAAATACAAGCTCTAGACATACAAGCCCCGAAGCAACCTGGAGCTCAGTAATAGCAGCTGGAAATCCTATACTCTTACTGGGGAGATCTAGTAGCTCCTATACCTGCAGCATGAAATGCAGGTCCCCCATAAGGGATGTCAGTACGAGATAATATACTGAATATGTAATGTAGGAAATATTGTATATGAAATAAGAACTCAAATGAAATCACATACTGGTGCGTAAGGATAAAAGACCATCTTTAGTAATACTGTGGAATCATGTACTTTATGTCTTTTTATTACATAAACTTTCTTTACATTATAATATATGCACAATATATCATGTAAATGACCAGCTGACCAGTGGTAAATCAATATCGGGATCGACCCATGCTAGGCTTTCCTTTCACCCATGGGATACCCCCGTAATATGGGATCGACCCATGCTAGGTGATTCTTCCACCCCTAGGATACCACCCATCAATAAGCAACTTTAATTTATGTTTTTTTAGTTTCCAGATGATTCTTTTGGTGGTCATAACATTTAGAGCAATAGGAATATAGACATGACATGTGACATATAAACAACCATACAAGATAATACCACAATGAAAAGAGAGTTACACAACTAATGAAACATATAGGAGATTAAACAACACATGGACTTTATTTGGTAAAAAGGAACTCATGTATCTTTGGTATCCAAGTACGTATGCAGATTTGACAATGACTATGTATGGGAACATATGAACATGGTAAGGAGTGGAGACACAGTTATTAGTTATGTCGGAGTTGGTAAGTGCCTTTATGTAATAAGGAAGAACCTAGATTTCATGCCAAGTAATAGGAAATCAAGTAGCCTTACATACCCCGTTGTACTACGTCGTTATTACATCGGAGTGGTATCCTATTCCTCCAAATACTTATCTACAATATGTTAGGTGATAAAACTAGTGTTAGCAGCTAATAGACACATCTTGGTAGTCCAATTTCACCCAAAAATAATATCCGGGCAGCAATCTTGGAATTAGCAACCAAGGAGTATTCTTTCAACATTTCTATTCCTAATCGTATTTTCTAATACACATTCCCATATATATGTCATATCCAGACATTTTTAGTCCCATAACAGCATCACAACAGCTCATAAAGTACAACATACAACAACTCTACACAACACGCAAGTAGGCAACGCAACATTGCGTCCTTTTGCTACATTTCGAAGTCAACCATTCCAAATCTGTTTCAATCTCAACCAAACTGTTCTCAACATATTTACACACAAAGAAAGTCCTAAAATAGTCACCAATTATATGGAAAACATGAGACAACAATTCCCATATTCAGTCCTCGAATTCTTACTAAGAGTGGAATTAAGGTATCATATGAGAACTCATTTTGTTGGAAGATAAAAATGGGTGCAGCAGCCTTCTTACATCACTACAGAACCAACCTTGTTAAAAACATAAACATTACTTCATAATCCATCCAACCAACAAGAGAAGAGCCTCTTAATAAACAAGAAAGTGGACAACAATCTTTGGAACACATGTTGTCCCAAATTCCTGCACAAGTACAACCAGCATACTCTTCATGTTTTTCATGGAAAAATTATACCAAACCATAGGTATTTTTACTTAACGTAGACCTCAAGGATCAGGTGCTCTTCAAGAACCCTAGAGGTGTGCCTTGGCTGCTTTACAAAATGAAGAGAGAGCAAGGAGAAACTTTGAAGAAAATCTGATTTTTGGCTTTGAGAAAATGACTAAAAGTTGCTGGATTTTTGCCCCTTTTAAAGGGCCACTTTCTTTTGTATTTCAAGCCTTATTTTATTAAGGTGGTGATGCAGCAACTTGGACTTTTCACTTGGGCTTTATTTGGCTTCAATTGGATGGGCTTTGCTGCAAATATTGCTCCCTTACACCCACTTAGTTTGGGCCCTATTTGTGAATTGGGTTGTGAATGTAATTTTGCCCTTTTCCTATTCATCTTTGGCTGCAAAATGTTGTCCTTTTTTATGCTAAACCATGGGCCCAAATGACATCCTTAACTCGGGGTTTATTCTTTATTGGACTTGAACAAATTCCATGTTGGGCCTCGTCTCTGTCTACCTAGCCTATTTAACTTAAGCACATAGGTGGCTCACCTGTTAGCTTCCTAAGCCTCAAAAGCACCTCACTTCCTTTCACTTTGTTTAAGGCCACATTCTCCCCAATTCGACTTAAAACTTATATACACTCTTTTTGAGCGTTAGACGTACATATAGCCCTCTAATATGCAATTCAAGCACATTTTAAAAAAAATGTGTACTGGTTTGACCCCGCCATATGATATTTCATATGCATTAAACTAGTACATGGAGTGTTACATCCTCCCCCCCCCCCCAGGAACATTCGTCCCCAAATGTTAGCTTAAATTGGATAGGTCATACAAGTTTATACTTTCATGTAAACAAAGTTTTAACAACATAATAAGAATTCAAATTCACGTACCTACAAATCCCTCAATTCTGCATCTTGGACTTCCTCGTCAGCTTCACATAAATAAGGGTATTTAGATCTCATTGCTTCCTCAGCCTCCCACGTTATCTCTTCTACTTGCTGGTTCCTCCAAGGTACCTTTACTGAAGGTATTTCGTTATTCCTTAGTTTTCTAACTTAACGATCTAGAATAGCAATAGGTACCTCCTCATAGGTGAGATCTTTCGTAACTTGCATTTCTTCAATCGGAGTGATACAAGATGGGTCACCTATGCATTTTCGAAGCATTGAGACATGAAAAACTGGATGAACCATTGAAAGCTCCTGGGGTAGCTCTAATTCATACGCAACCTGTCCAAACCTTTTAATAATCTTATATGGCCCTATGTAACGTGGGCTTAGTTTTCCGTTCTTACCAAACCTCATAACACCTTTCATTGGAGACACCTTTAAGAATACCCAATCTCCTACTAAGAATTCCAGTCCTCTGCTTCTAGCATCCGCATATGATTTGTGACAACTTTGGGCAGTTTCTAGCCGTTCTCGTATTACCTTGACTTTTTCCATGGCTTGCTGGACTAGATCTGGACCAAGCAATGTGGTTTCACCTACTTCAAACCATCCTATTGGTGATCTATATTTCCTTCCATACAAAGCTTCATACGGTGCCATCTTGATGCTTGAATGGTAGCTATTATTATAGGAAAATTCAATTAGTGGCAAATGGTCCACTCAACTACCTTTGAAGTCCAATGCACATGCCCGCAACATATCTTCAAGTGTTTGAATGGTGCGTTCTGCTTGACCATCTGTCTGCGGGTGGAAAGTTGTACTTAAATTCATTTGTGTCCCTAAGCTCCTTTGGAAGGATTTTCAAAACTTTGCAGTGAATTGAGCTCCCCGATCAGATGTAATGGAGATTGGGACCCCATGTAGCCTAACTATATCTTTGAGGTATAAATTTGCAGACTCTTCAGTCGTATAATCACTCTTAACTGGCACGAAGTGTGCTAACTTTGTGAGTCTATCAACTATCATCCATATAGAGTCAAACTTCTGAAATGAGCGAGGCAACCCAATAACAAAATCCATATTAATCATATCCCACATCCACGTTGGAAGCTCTATACATTGCGTATAACCTCCCGGCTTTTGGTGCTCTACCTTAACTTATTGGCAATTCGGACATTGAGCCACAAATTTTGCAAGGTCCTTTTTCATGCCTTCCCACCAAAACATTCCCTTCAGATCATGATATATCTTAGTTGATCCTGGATGGATCGAATATCTTGAATGATGGGCTTCTTCCATTATCCTCCTTCATAGTCCATTTATATTTGGAACGCATAATCTATTTTGGAAATAAAGTACTCCATTTTGTGCAAGTTCAAAGCCCTTCATCGTGCCTTGACTTACCTTCTCCTTAAGTCGTCGTAGAATAGGATCCTTAAACTGCTTTTCTCTTACCTCTATTACCAATAAAGACTCTGTAGCATTATGTACAACAACCCCTTCCTTTGGAGTTTCAAGGAGGCGAACCTCCAAGTTGGCTAGTTGACGTAGATCCTTAGCCACTCCTTGACGTAGCACGGACTGCTCACCAATATTCATAATTGTCTTACGACTCAGAGCATCGGCTACCACATTTGCTTTCCCTGGATGGTATAGTATATTAACGTCATAATCCTTTATTAGCTCTAGCCACCTCCGCTGCCTTAAATTTAGGTCTTTCTATTTAAAGATGTATTGTAGGCTCTTATGATCAGTATATATGTCAACATGAACTCCATACAAATAGTGGCGCCATATTTTCAAGGCAAACACAACAACTGCTAGCTCAAGGTCATGTGTTGGGTAGTTTCTCTCATATGGCCGCAGTTGTCTCGAGGCATAAGAAATTACCCTACCATGTTGTGTCAGTACACACCCTAAGCCAATCCCTGAAGCATCAGAATACACTGCATACCCCTCTGTGCCTTTTAGAAGCACTAGTACAGGTGCAGAAGTTAGCCTGCTTTTCAACTCTTGAAAGCTTCTTTAATATGCATCATTCCATTGAAATTTGGTCGCCTTATGTGTCAACATTGTTGGAGGTGCAGAAATAGAAGAAAAACCTTCAACAAATCTTCTGTAATAACCTGCCAACCCTAGGAAGCTTCGAACTTCTGTGGGTGTTGTTGGCATTGGCCAATCTTTCACCGCCTCTATCTTTTGTGAATCAACCCTTATTCCTTCATTAGATACAATATGACCCAAGAATGCTACTGATTTTAACCAAAATTCACATTTGGAAAACTTGGCATAGAATTGTTGATCACGAAGAACTTGTAATACCTATAGTAAGTGATTTGCATGGTCCTCTTCTGATCTTGAATACACCAAAATGTCATCTATAAATACTATCACAAATACATCCAAGAATGGCTTGAATACCATGTTCATTAAGTCCATAAAAACTGCTAGTGCATTGTCAGCCCAAATGACATAACAAGAAATTCAAAGTGACCATAGCATGTCCTAAAGACTGTCTTGGGTTTATCTTTCTCCTTCACCCTCACTTGGTGATAACCTGACCTCAAATAAATTTTGGAAAAGCATTTGGCACCCTATAACTGATCAAATAAATCATCAATTGTCACCCTATTCAATTTTCGGTAGTCAATACACATTCACAAGGTGCCATCCTTCTTACGTACAAATAACACTGGTGCACCCCAAGGGGACACACTAGGTCTTATAAAACCCTTCTCTAGCAAATCTTTTAATTGCTCCTTTAATTCACGTAATTCTGCCGGGGCCATTCTATATGGGGGGATAGAAATAGGTTGAGTGCCTGGAAGTATGCCAATGCCAAAATCTATTTCTCGTTCTGGAGGTAAACCTGGAAGCTCTTCGGGAAACATATCAACAAATTCATTCACTATAGGAACAGATTGAAAAGTTGGTGATTCTGCCTCCATATCCCTTACTCTAACTAGATGACATATATATCCCTTTGACATTATCTTTCTCGCCTTAAAATAGGAAACAAACTTACCCTTTGGTGTCCCAACATTACCTTCCCATTTAAGGACCGCCTCATTTGGAAAGTGGAAATACACTCTCTTAGTTCGGCAATTAACAGTAGCATAGCAAGAAGCTAACCAATCCATACCCATAAAAATATCAAATTCCACCATATCTAACTCAACAAGGTCAGCCAATCTATCACGGTCACAAACAGTTACTACACAGTTATAATAGACCCTTCTAGCTATAATAGATTCACCGGTTGGTGTAGACACTTCAAATGACTCGTTCAATAATTTAGGTGTTCTTTTAAGCTTCCCAACCACTAGTGGAGTGATATATGATAATGTAGAACCAGGGTCAATTAATTGATACACATTATCTGAAAAGATGGACAATGTACCTGTGACCACATCGGGTGAAGCTTCTAAATTTTGCCGACTCCCAGAGCATAAGTGCAATTCTGGGCTCCGCTGGAGCTAACTACCCCTCAACCACCTCTACCATGACCTATAGGTTCTTGTTGACCCCTACCTAATGGAGGAACTGACAATGATGATGCCACGACTGACCCAGTAGGTTGTGCTATATCACCCATACGTCTTCTTGGGCAATCTCTCATCATATACCCTGGTACACCATACCAATAACAAGCATCTGTCCCAACACTACATGTACCTAAATGGCTCCTCCCACATTGTTTTCAAGGCTGCCTAAGAGGGATTTGCTGGCTGGCCGAATATCCTATTTTCCGTGCATCTTGGCCCTCACTTCTGACTAAACTGATTACCTTTAGACCCTTGAAGTTGTGGTGGAGCACTGACTGTAGAGTAGGAGGATGATGGTCTAGGTGGTTTATTAGGAAATCGAGGCCTAAACTCACCTTGGGACAGTACAAACTGCCTGTAGATCTGGCCCTCTTGGACTGCCCCTTTTCTAACTCTTGTGTCCTTCTTCTTTGCCTCTGATCCTCTAGTTTTTGTGAAAATTCTTGCATCCTCGCTATATCCATGTCTTTATTCAAAGAAGCAATGGTACAGTCTCTGACCAGATACGAATCCAACCTATCCACATATCGATGAACTCTATCTGCCATAGTAGCGACTACATTAGGAGCATACTTGTCTAGGGAATTAAATTGAAGGCTATACTCCCTCTCGCTCATATTCCCTTGGTGGAGATTCAGAAACTGATTTGCACGGGCCTCTCAGATCTCTAATGGCAACTAGTGGTCAAGAAAGGCCTCTTTGAACTCCTTCCAGGTAGTTGGAGGTGCATCTATACCCTTAGATTGCTTCTAAGCTTCATACCACAATATAGCCACACCCTTCAATCTATATGTTGCCAGCTCCACAACTTCTGTGCCACTTATGTGCATAATATCCAAAGTGCGTTGGATCTGATTAATGAAGTCTTCTGTATCTTCATTAGGATCTGACCCGGTAAAAGATGGAGGGTCCAAATTAAGGAAGTCATGTATCCTCGTGCTAGCTACCCTATTCGCACCACTTGCACCTATAACTGGACCTCTTGTCTTTGACTCTGGCCAGCAACTATTTGAGTCAATGATTGGACCACATTTCTCAGATCCTGCACGGTAGCATCGGTAGGTGGTTCTGGGGAGTTTCACTACTTTTTGGTTCGTCAGGAGCTGGAAAGTTGGAGATATTTGTGACAGAGACTCATCTTGGGCCTCATTTCGTCGTCTCACCTGACTGGGTACACCTACTACCACTTCCACTTCCTTTCCTTTGCCTTTACTTTTCCATGTGTCAGGCATACTTGTTGTACAAAATGATTTAGAAGTTAAAAACACTCAATCTACAACACTTGGCTCTATGGAACGATATAAAGAATGAAAAGAAAAATGACAACTCCTAAATGCAATGTAGCCTCCTGCTTATACATGTGGTGCTCAACACATCCATAAACAAGACTCAACATAGACACGGCTTTGTAGACTCCCTAGGGAGACCCGCTCTGATACCACTTCTGTCACGCCCAAAGTCCCATTAAAGCGGACTGGCGCCCATTGCCAACAAGGCTCAGGAGAACCAACATATAACTATGCACCTGCTATGAACATTTAAGAGGTTTCCATATTTGACATGTTGTCAAAAGAAAGTAAACTATATCAACAAGCCAAAAGTAAATGCATAAGACTAGGCCGTTGGAGCCACAATGTCTACAGTATGCTACTTGACCACACTTTCATTTACATAGTCTACAAAGCCTCTAGGTAAGGAACAATATCCATATGGGTCAGGAGAGGCCCTGCCTCATAACCATTCTATGCAATACAAAATACAAGCTCTAGACATACAAGCCCTGAAGCAATCTGGTGCTCAGTAATAGAAGCTGGAAATCCTGTACTACTTACTGGGGAGATCTAGTAGCTCCTGTACCTGCAGCATGAAATGCAGGTCCCTCGTAAGGGACGTCAGTATGATATAATGTACTGAATATGTAAGTCAGGAAATATTGTATATGAAATAAAAACTCAAATGAAATCACAAACTGGTGTATAAGGATAAAAGACTACCTTTAGTCATACTGTGGAATCATGTACTTTATGTCTTTTTATTACTTTACCTTTCTTTATTGTATAATTTGTGCGCAATATATCATGTAAATGACCAGCTGATTAGTGGTAAATCAATATCAGGATCAACCCATGCTAGGCTTTCCTTTCACCCCTGGGATACCCCCCGTAATATAGGATCGACCTATGCTAGGTGATTCTTCCACCCCTGGGATACCACCCATCAATAAGCAACTTTGAGTTATGTTTTACTTACTTTCCAGATGATTCTTTTGGTGGTCATAACATTTAGAGCTGTAGGAATATAGACATGACATGTGACATACAAACAACCATACAAGATAGTACCACAATGAAAAGAGAGTTACACAATTAATGAAACGTATAGGAGATTAAACAACACATGGACTTTATTTGGTAAAAAGGAACTCATGTATCTTTTGTATCCAAGTACGTATGTAGATTTGACAATGACTATGTATAGGAACATATGAACATGGTAAGGAGTGGAGACACAGTTATTAGTTATGTCAGAGTTGGTAAGTGCCTTTATGTACCAAGGAAGAACTTAAATTTCATGCCAAGTAATAGGAAATCAAGTAGCCTTACATACCTTATTGTACTACGTCGTTATTACCTCGGAGTAGTATCCGCTTCCTCCAAATACTTATCTACAATATTGTAGGTGATAAAACTAGGGTTAGCAGCTAATAGACACATCTTGGTAGTCCAATTTCACCAAAAATTAATATCCAGGCAGCAAGCTCGGAATTAGCAACCAAGGAGTATACTTTTAACATTTCCACTCCTACTCATATTTTCTAAGCCACATTCCCATATACATGTTATATCCAGATATTTTTAGTCCCATAACAGCGTTACAACAGCTCATAAAGTACAACATACAACAACTCTACATAACATGGAAGTAGGCAACACAACATTGCGCCCTTTCGCTACATTTCGACGTCAACCATTCCAAATCCATTTCAACCTCAACCAAACTGTTCTCAACACATTTACTAACAAAGATAGTCCTTAAACAGTCACCATGTAGATGGAAACCATGTGACAACAATTCCCAATATTCAGTCCACGAATTCTTACTAAGAGCGGAATTAAGGTATCATATAAGAACTCATTTTTGCGAAAGATAACAATGGTGCAGCAGCCTTCTTACATCACTAAAGAACCAAACCTTGTTAAAAACATAAATATTACTTCATAATCCAGCCGGCCAACAAGAGAAAAGCATCTTAATAAACAAGAAAAGTGGACAACAATCTTTGGAACACATGTTCTTCCAAATTCCTGCACAAGTACAACCAGCATACTCTTCATGTTTTTTATGGAAAAAATTATACCAAACCATAGGTATTTTTACTTACCTTAGACCTCTAGCATCAGGTGATCTTCAAGAACCCTAGAGGTGTGCCTTGGCTGCTTTACAAAATGAAGAGAGATTAAGGAGAAACTTTGAAGAAAATCTGATTTTTGGCTTTGAGAAAATGACTAAAAGTTGCTGGATTATTTCCCCTTTTAAACGGCCACTTTTGGCCAACTTTCTTTTGTTTTTTCAAACCTTATTTTATTAAGGTGGTGATGCAGTAACTTCGCCTTTTCACTTGGGCCTTATTGGGCTTCAATTGGATGGGCTTTGCTGCAAATATTTCTCCCTTACACCCACTTAGTTTGTGCCCTATTTGCGAATTGGCTTGTGAATGTAATTTGGCCTTTTATCTATTCATCTTGGGCTGCAAATGTTGTCCTTTTATGATGCTAAACCATGGGCCCAAACGACATCCTTAACTCGGGGTTTATTCTTTATCGGACTTGAACAAATTCTGTGTTGGGCCTCGCCTTTGTCTACCTAGCCTATTTAAGTTAAGCACGTAGGTGACTGACCTATTAGCTTCCTAAGTCTCACGGGCACCTCACTTCCTTTCACTTTGTTTAAGGCTGCGTTCTCCCCAATTTGACTTAAAACTTACATACACTCTTTCATCTTGAGCGTTAGACGTACATATAGCCCTCTAATCTGCAATTCAAGCACTTTTTAAGAAAATCTATGTTGGTTTGACCCCGCTATATCATGTTTCATATATATTGAACTACTACATGTAAGATGTGGGGTGTTACATAATCTATGTGCTAGACCCTGCAAAAATCTATGATGTAGAAGCATGAATTGGACTTTAATGTAGTTGATGTATTTTCCTTATATGCATTTCTGCTTGCTCATTCTCTTGTGTATACTTATTTTTACCTAATGAATGCATATGATATGAAAATGTGGCTTGGATAGGCTATTTTTGAATTTCACATTTTCCGTGTCCGGGCTAGGCCCTAGGTCCGGACCATGACAAAATTAATATCAGAGAACAAGGTTTGAAAGCATCTTAGGTTGTCCAACATGTTGCATCTAGTAGAGTCTTATCCATTGGTGTGAAGCGCGCTACATCCATGAATAGGAGGGTATGAGACATTTTACAAAAATCTCACTTCTTTTAAACTCTATGTCGTGCCTTTGAAACTTCCATATCCTAAAACCCTTGGTGTTTTCAAAATTGGCTCCATGACATGCTTTATTGCCAAGGGGAAATGATGCTTATACGGACCAAGCTCTCCAAGTCCTTGAAGTAGACCAATTATCTAACGATGAGTTTAGAACCATGATCACTATTTTGCTCAATTCATGGCTTCTCCAAAGACTCCTACTTCGGATTCGAGGATAAGAGATTTTGCTAGGATAAATCTCCTGGAGTTTCATGGTTCAAAGATGGATGAGGATCCCCAAGATTTCATTGATCAGGTGTACAAGGAGGTGGATATTATGGGGGTATCTTTCAAAGAAAAGGCCGAACAAGCATCTTATCAACTTAAAATAGTGGCTCAGGTTTGGTTCACTCAATGGAAGTCTTAGAGATTTTGGGAATGTGACATTGATTGGGAGATGTTTAAGGCCACTTTTTTTATCGTTTCTTCCCTCTTGAGCTAAGGGAAGCTAAGGTGATGGAAATTATGAACTTGAAGCAAGGTGGAATGAGTGTGAGGGAGTATTCCCTCAAGTTCACCTAATTGTCCAAATTTGCTCCTTTCTTGGTGGTTGACTCTAGGGCCCATATGAACAAGTTCACTTTGGGTGTTTCCGACATAGTAAAGATAGAATGCAAAGCCACCATGCTTATAAAAGAAATGGATATCTCTAGACTTATTACATATGTCAAATAAGTGGAGAGTGAGAAGTTGCAAAAGTTGAGGTCTAGGGAGTCCAAGAAGACTCGTTATGATGGAGGGTTATAGTAAGTCCTATGGTGGATGATTCTAACAAGGCCAAGGGACCTCAAAAGGTACTCCTCAAAGGTTTGACAAAGTGAAAAGGGCCAATCCTAAAGCTCAAGGTGATGTTGGGAAAGGTGGTGCTATTCCTCCTAAATGCCCTAGGTGTGGAAAGAATCATGCGAGAGAATGTTTTAGAGGAACCAATGGTTGCTTTGGTTGTGGAAAGATGGGACACAAGATTGCTTGATGTCATAATGTTGCTAATAAAGGTAAGGAAGGGCATCCCCAAGTCCAAGTGGCTCAAAAAGGGGCAAATGCAACAAGGTGCCCAAGCTCAAGGTGATGTTCCATGTGGTAAATGATTATATGCTTTGCATGCTAGGCAAGAAATTGATGAGGCTCTCGGTATCGTTATCAGTATGCCAAAAGTCTTTGATCATGATGTATATGTGTTGCTTAACCTCGATGCCAATATGTCTTTATTACTCCTTATGTTTCTTTAAAGATTGATGTGTCCCCGAAAGTCTTATAAGAGCCTTATTCAATTTATACTCCTATTAGTGAGTCAATCCTAGCCAAGAAGGTATCTAAAAGATGTTCCATGTCGGTCTTATATAAAGTTTTTCCATATGATCTAATTGAGCTTGATATGACTGATTTTGACATCATTCTTGGTATGGATTGGTTGCATGCATCTTATGCTTCTATTGATTGTAGGACCTGCAAGGTCACGTTCGAAATTCCTAATGACCCTATCCTTTAATGGAAGGGAACAAATTTTGTGTTCAAAGGGAAGTTTCTCTCCTATATGAAACCAATGAAAATGATCTCTAAAGGTTGTCTATATCATGTTGTCTGAGTCATGGATGTTGAATCCCATATTTCTACACTTGATTCGGTCCCCATAGTAAATAAATTCCCTGATATCTTCCCCCATGACTTACTCTGCATTCCTCCCATAAGGGAAATCAATTTTGGTATTGATCTCGTACCTGGCTCCTAGCCTATTTCATTCTATCCATATTGAATGGCCCCAGCAGAGTAGAAAGAATTGAAGAAACAACTGAAAGATTTGCTCAATAAGGGGCTCATACGGCCTAGTATGTCACCATGGGGTAGTCCTGCATTTTTTGTGAGGATGAAGCATGGTTCACTTCGGATGTGTGTAGATTATCGACAATTAAATAAAGTGACCATCAAAAACAAGTATTATCTTCCAAAGATTGATGACCTCTTTGATCAACTACAAGGTGCAAGCTACTTTTCTAAGATTGATCTCCAGTCTGGATATCACCAGTTGAGGCTGAAGGAAGATGAAATTTAGAAATAAGTATGGTTATTTTGAATTTTCGATTATGTCTTTTGGTCTAGCAAATGCCTCTGCCGCTTTCATGGATTTGATGAATAGGATATTCAAACCATATTTTGATATGTTCATGGTGGTGTTCATAGATGATATATTGGTCTATTCATGGGATGTGAAAGAGCAGGAAGATCATTTGAGGATTGTGTTGCAAACATTGAGAGATAGACAACTATTTTCTAAATTTAGCAAGAGTGAATTTTTGTGGCTTTCCTTGGTCACATTATATTGGGTGATGGTATTAGAGTTGGTCCAAAGAAAATGGAGGCGGTGAAGAATTGACCTAGACCATTATCTCCATCCGATATTAGAAACTTTATGGGTTTGGCCAGATTTTATAGAAGGTTTGTTGAGGGGTATTCCTCTATTGCTTCTCCTTTGACAAGGTTGACCCAAAAGAAGGTAAGATTTCAATGGTCCGCTGAATGTGACAAGAGCTTTCAAATATTGAAGGGTCGTCTTACTTCGGCCCCTATTTTGACATTACTAGAAGGTTTGGATGGTTTTGTGGCATATAGTGATGCCTTACGTATAGATTTGGGTTGTGTGTTGATGCAACATGGAAAGGTCATCGCATATTCTTCAAGTCAATTGAAGGTGCATGAGAACAATTATCCAATGTATGATCTTGAGTTGTTGGCTGTTGTGTTGCATAAAAGATCTGGCGACACTATCTCAATGGGGTACATGTTGATATATATTACCGACCATAAGAGTTTGCAGTATGCGTTTAACCAAAGAGATTTGAATCTAAGGCAAAGAACTTGGTTGGAACTTTTAAACTATTATGACATGAGCGTGATGTATCACCCCAGTAAGGTGAATATTGTGGCCGATGCATTGAGTAGAGTGTCTATGGCAACATAACACATGTTGGCAATGAAAATAAAGAGTTGGTCAAAGAATTGCATAGTTTGGCTTGTTTGGGTGTAAGGATGGCTATCTTGAGTAATGGTGGTATGTTAGTACCTAACGGGGCGGAATCATCTTTAATGCAAGAAATTAAGGCAAAACAAGGCATGGATCTTACCATGGTTGAATTAAGCAAGTTGGTGATTGATAATAAGGTGAAAGTCTTTTCACATGGAGAAGATGGTGTATTGTGATACCGAGGATGATTATGTGTACTTGATGTTGATGGCTTAAGGGAGAAAATACTTGATGAAGCCCATAATTCCATGTATTCTGTTTATCTGGGATACACCAAAACGTATAGAGATTTGAGGGAAGTGTATTGGTGGAATGGCATGAAGAAAGATATAGCAAGGTGTGTGATGGAATGTCTAAATTATCTATAGGTGAAGGCAGAACATCAAAGACTCGGCAGTTTGACTCAATATATTGAGATTTTGGCTTGGAAATGGGAGATAGTGAATATGGATTTCATTTTTAGGTTACCAAGGATGAGGAAGTTGTTTGACTCAATATGGGTGGTCGTGGATAGGATGATGAAAACAGCCCGCATTTTTCTGGTGAAGACTTCTTATGGTACCGAGGATTATGGTAAGGTTTATATCCAAGAGTTGGTGATGTTACATGGGGTACCATTGTCCATTATATCAGATAGAGGTGCTCAATTTACTTCTCATCTTTGGAAGTCATTCCAAAAGGGCCTTGGTATAAAAGTGAAGTTAAGCACCGCATTTCATCCTCAAATGGATGGATAAGCCGAAAGTACAATAGAAACGATGGAGGATATATTGTAGTCTTGTGCTTGATTTCAAAGGAAACTAGGATGATCACTTACCTCATATTGAATAGTTTTCATTTAAGTATTGGTATGGCTCCGTTCAAAGCATAATACGGTAGACGGTGTAGATCACTGGTAGGGTGGTTCGAAGTTGGAGAAATGTCCTTAATAGGACCAAATTTGGTACTTGATGCTATGGAGAGAGTGAACATCATAAAGGAAAGGTTGAAGGCTGCCCAAAGTCGTCAAAAGTCATATGTTGATATTAGGAGAAGAGAGTTAGAGTTTGATGAAGGTGATTTGATATATTTGAAGGTTTCCCCGATAAAAGAAGTGATGCGTTTTTGTAAGAAAAGCAAACTAAGTCCTAGATACATGGGACCTTATGAGATAATAAAGAGAATTGGGAAGGTAGCCTATGGATTAGATTTGCCTATGGTATTAGATATGGTTCACCCAGTGTTCCATGTTTCCATGCTAAGGAAATGCTTGGGTGACCCAATTTCTATTCTTCCATTGAAAGATGTGGCTATTTGAGGAAGATCTGACTTATGAAGAAGTATCATTTGAGATTTTTGACCAACAAGTGAAGAAGTTAGGAAATAAAGAGGTTGCATCCGTCAAAGTGTTATAAAGAAATCAACAAGTTTAAAGTGCTACTTAGGAGGCTAAAGCAAACGTGATGAAATGATAACATTACCTCTTTTTGTAATGACCCTGAAATTTAGGAGCCCAAAGTATAGAAAAGTTGTCCTGAAAAGTGACCTAAAGTCTGGATTATAAGACCACTTACGTCCCAGAGGATGACGAACGACCCATAGGTCCAGCTCTTAAACATAGAAATTCAGGAAGGGAAAAAGTTTCCAAGTGTGAGGTAACCGACAGACCAAGTTATGGCCCGTAGATGAGTTTGTATGTGGGACCCCAGACATGAAGAAAATTTGGAGTTTTTAGGAAGGTGACTTATGCGTTATCAGACACCCCGTGGACATAGATATGACCCATACATGGTTTCGTGGAATGATGTCAAGAATAAGGGGAAAACTAGGCTAAGCACGGATAGATTTTATGATTCCAACCATGGCTTATAAGTAGTTTTATGTCCCATATTGTTGATCATGGTTTTCAATTCAGCAAAAGCTAATTTTCACGATTTTCATATCCATCATCAGATGAGGGGACTTACGGCTTGTAATTCAACCTAGGGCCTGTAATCGAAGTTCTACAAGTCACTTCTTATAGTTTTTAAATCAGGGATAATCTAGTCATTTCCATCAATCCTATTTCAACATTACGTCATTTTAGGGACAAAAAGGGCTCTATTTCAGTTTTCAAGCCCTAATCCTATCATTCTTCTCCATCGAGTTCAGGAAGGCAAAGTTCCAAGAGTTCATAAATTTGAAGCAAGGGAGCATGAGTGTGAGGGAGTATGCGCTCAAATTTACAAAGTTATCAAAGTATGCCCCATTCACAAATCCAAGAGCTAGTATGAGAAAATTTATTTTGGGTGTTTCTGAACTAGTCTCCAAGGGGTGCAAGACGGCAATATTTGTCAAGGAGATGGACATTTCCCGCTTGATGAGGTATGTAGAGCAGATTGAGCTATAGAAGCTTTTAGAAATGGCAATAGATTGTAAGAAGGCTCGTGTGGATGGTGGGAACTACTCTTGCCAATGGGGAGATGGTCAGAAATTCTAATGCGACCAAAGGTAAAGTGAACAAGGATCCACCAATACTCCTCCTCTCCAGATTGGACAAAAGGGCGTCTTTCAAGCCCCAAAAGAGAGTACTTAGTCGGGTCCAATGCTTGTTTCATTGGTGGAAAGCTTGGCTACCATGCTAAGGATTGTGGGAGTAGAGGTGTAAGGCCTCAAGGAGAAAAGGTTCCAGTTCAAGGTGCCCAAAGGAACAATCAGTTTTATGCTTTTCATGGTCATCAAGAAGTCGAAGAGGCTCGATGTGGTGATTGGTATGTTATGTTTTTTCTATTATAATGCATATACACTTTTAGATCGGGGAGAAAATTTTTCCTTTCTAACCCCATTCTTTGCATATAAGTTTCATGCATGTCTTGAAGTCCTCCATGAGCCCTACAAGCTGAGTAACCTTGTGGGTGAGTCTATCATAGCCCAAAGTTTCTGTAGGGGTTGTCCCATTTCTATTCTACATAAAGTAATCCTATGTGGCTTAGTTGAGCTCTCCATGTTAGACTTCGATGTAATATTGGGGACGGATTAGTTGCATACTTCTTATGCCTCCATTGATTTTAGAATCAATAGGGTTAAATTTCAATTCTGTAATGAGCTAGTTCTTGAATGGGAGGGAAGCAACTGTTCATGCAGGGTTCGACTCATTTTTTGTTAAGACCCGCAAGATGATTTCCAAGGGGTGTATCTACCACTTGGTGAGAGTCAAAGATGTCTCTTCCAAAATTTCTTACTTTGAGTCAGTCCCCATCATAAATGAGTTCCCTAATGTCTTCCCAGATGAGTTATTGGGTGTCCCTCCCAAAAGGGAGATAGACTTTGGTATAGACCTTTTATCCTATACTCAGCCTAGATCAAATCCTCCTTAAAGAATGGGTCATACAGAATTGAAGGAGTTGAAGGAGAAACTGAAGGACTTGTTGGAGTATGGTTTCATCAGACCTAGTTGATCTCCATGGGGTGCCCCGTTGTTATTTGTAAAAAGAAGGATCAGTCGCTCTATATGTGCATTAACTACTAATAGCTCAATAAAGTCACTATCGACAATAAGTATTCTCTCCCGAGGATAGATAATTCATTTGATCAACTACAAGGGGCCATTCATGTCTCCAAGATTGACTTGAGATTCAGTTATCACCATTTGTGGGTGAGAGAAGGTGACATCCCTAAGATGTCTTTCTGGACTAGGTATGGTCATTTTGAGTTAATGGTGATGTCATTTGGCCTTACTAATGCATCAGTGATATTTATAGACCTCATGAATAGGGTGTTCAAGTCTTACCTCGACATGTTCATTGTAGTGTTTATTCATTATTTTCTTATCAATTCTCGAGGTGAGCAAGAGCACATGGAGAACTTGAGGGTAGTATTGCAGACTTTGAAGAAACAGAAACTCTACGCAAAATTTGACAAGTACGAGTTTTAGCTTGATAAGGTTGCCTTCCTTGGGCATGTGGTATTTAGAGAAGGCATCAAAGTTGATCCTAAAAAGATAGAAGTGATAAGAAACTACGCAAGTCCATCGGCTCCTACTGACATAAGGAGTTTCTTAGGTTTAGTTGGTTACTATAGACGTTTGTGCAAGAGTTCTCCATAATTTCATCTCCACTCCTAAGCTAACTTAGAAGTAGGCTAAGTTTGTGTGGATGGATGAATGCAAGAGGAGTTTCCAGACCTTTAGGGATTGGTTGACTTCAGCCCCCATATTGACATTGCCAGATGAGAATGATTGGTTCGTCGTTTATTGTAATGCATCAAGGATCGGGTTGGGTTGTGTTCTAATGCAAAATGGTAAAGTAATTGCCTATGCTTCAAGGTAATTGAAAGTGCGTGAGAAGAATTACCTGACTCATGACCTTGAGCTCGCGGCAGTAATGTTTGCCTTAATGATTTGGTGACATTACTTGTATGGAGCTCATGTGGATGTTTTTACCGGCCACATGTGTTCACCAAGAAGGATCTCAACTTCAAGCAATGATGGTAGTTAGAGCTACTCAAGGATTATCATATGAGTGTAAAGTACCACCCTTTAACATGTCTATGCGTAGTGTGTCCCATATAGAAGATAATTGGAAAAAGGAGAGTTGCCCAAAGATGTTCATAGGTTGGCATAATAGGAGTAAAATTGAGTGAGTCTAGAAGTGGTGACACAATAGTTCTTCATGGGTCAGCATCTTCTTTGATTGATGAGGTTAAGGTCAAGCAAGATCTTGATCCCACCATGGTTGAGTTGAAAACCTTGGTGAAAGATAGAATGATAGAAGTCTTCTCACAAGGGGTAGATAGTGTACTCTAATATCAAGGGGGTTAATGTGTACCCAATAATAGTGAGTTAAAGAAGTTGATAATGCAAGAAGCCCACAACTCTTCATATTCTATTCATCCCAGCACTACCAAGATGTATAGAGGCTTAAGGGAGATATATTGGTGGAATGGGATGAAGGACATTGCTCAATTGTGTCTGTATGTGCCAATTTCCAATAGGTCAAAGTTGAACACCAACGGCCGTGTGGCCTAGCCCAAGCCGTTAGCATTCCTACTTGGAAATGGGAAGAGGTCAACATGGACTTTGTAGTTGGAAAGCCAAAGCCCAAAAAGCATTTTGACTCCATATGGGTGATAGTTAACCGTATGACGAAGTCAGCTCATTTCCTGTCGATCAAGACTGTATTGAATGTTGAGGACTATGTCCAATTATATATCCAAGAGTTGGAGAGGTTGCATGGAATTCCATTGTCTATCATATTGGATCGTGGGGTTCAATTTACTTTTCATTTTTGGAAATCCTTTAAAAGAGGACTTGGCACTAGGGTGAAGTTGTGTAGGGATTTTAATCCTTAAATTGATGGGCAAGCCAAGAGGACCATTCATATTGGAAGATACGTTGAGAGCTTGTGTATTGGAATTCAAGAGAAAGTTGGGATGAACATTTGCCACTTATCGAGTTTGCCTACAACAATAGCTTTCATGCAAGTATTAGGATGGCACCATTTGAAGTGTTGTATGGTAGAAGCTATAGGTCACCCATCGAGTGGTTCGAAGTTGATGAAGTAACATTAATAGGACAAGACTTGGTGATGAATGCTACGGAGCTGTCAAAATACAGCATTTCTGATGCTTAAAACTTAGAATTTTGTGTGTTCTCAATGCGATGCTAGGGGATTTTATCTGTTTTTGTGTTTGGTTTGTAGGATTTCTGGGTTGGCATTGATTTTGGGAAGAATATGCAGAAGTTGCTGATTTTGAGGATTCACGAGACCCTTTACAGGACGTAGAGCATCCTATAGGCCATGAAGGAGGTTTCGTGTATAATTCCAGTGAGGGGTAGATTTCTGAAGTTTATTCTATGAACATGCAGACAAGTCATGAAACATTTTACGAGTTATAGATCGAGTCTCGTGCCCTGAGGATCAGAGGACTTTCTAAAGTATCATCAAACGAAACCCCTTATGGGTCATAGAATCTTTTATGGGCCGTAGAGGGGTATCATAGAAGACAAGTCCAGATTTTCAATAAAAAAGTATGAAAGCCCGATTATGGGTCGTAAAACACTATACGGCCCATAGAGCATCTCGTGAGGCGTGTCGATCTAGTTCTCCTATTTTGTTTAGGATTTATATTTTAAACATTATGAATAGTTTTTAGACTATTTTTCTAGGAGAGTTCGAAGAGTTATTAGATAAATAGTAAGATAGAGTAGAGAAAAACATTGAAGAGTTTTCGGAAACACTTGTACACTTTGATTTGATCTTCTAATTACAATCTTATGATTCTCATTGAAGCTTGGATTTACTTGTGCTTAATTGTGTGAGTGCTCCATTATGCTACTCAAATTCATAAGTTTTGCATCTACACAAATCATGAGTAGCTAAATCCATAATTAGGGTTGTGGGAACCATGAAGAACTAACAAGGTAAAACCAGATAATTCATAATTCTTGAAAAGTGTGCATGCATGTATTAATTAATTCTCTTTGTTTTGCATGTTTTCTAGTGGTGGCCAACATCAGAACCCTCCTAGTGTTATTGACTTGACCAAGTTAGTAATGAAGAGGAAAAGAGATTAATTAACCAGATTCGATGGATGTGTTCTCGTCTAATTAACTGAACTAGGCCAAGGGGAGGTTGTACTAGGACAATAGGTAAGGGTTAGTAATGTCACACTGTAGGGATGCACCAAGCCTGGTAGTGAAATTCGCCTCTCGCCTGGGCCAAAGGGTTTGGTGAACTTAACTTATCGTCCTAGATGCTACACACTAGAAAAGAATTAGTTTATCGAGTGATACTAAGTTAAGGAATCATGGGGAACACAATACCCTAGTTTCTCTCCATATTGGTTTTAAGACTTGTTTGAGTTTAGCATTACTTTCATAAGTTATTATTAAACTCTCCCCCTTTGGGGAGATAAGTTGGTTAATAACCCCAAATTGCATATTTGAATTCTTCCAAGTCTACCGCATTCCCTCGGGTTCTACCCTAACCTTGGTTAGGTTCTATATCTTGACAACAACCACTTTAGCCTCAAAAAGGAGGTGTAGCTTGGGCAACATCAAAAATTAAAAGCATAAAGGAGAAATTGCAAGAAGTCCAAAGCCGACAAAAGTCCTACTCTAATGTGAGAAGAAGGGAACTTAAGTTCCAAGTTAGTGATTTGGTCTACTTGAAGGTATCTCCAATGATAGGTGTTCTCCGATTTAGTAAGAAATAGGAATTGAATCTTGGATATGTGGGACCCTACTAGTTGGTGAAAAGTGGGAAAAGGGATGTATGAGTTGGATCTACCCAACGAGTCATACTTGATTCATCCGGTCTTCCATGTATCGATGTTGAGGAAATTCATGGGTGACCCAAGTTCCATAGTGCCTTTGCATGATATGAACATTGAAGAGGATTTGAGTTATGAAGAGATACCGGTTGAAATCCAAGACCGACAGGTGAAGAAGCTAAGGAACAAGAAAGTTGCATCTGTCAAGTTAATTTGGAGAAATCAACAAGTCGAGGGTGCTACATGGGAATAGAAAGCGGATATGATGAAGTGCTATCCACATCTATTCGTGCCATTCCTCTTGAAAAGAGCAAAAAGACTGCTCATTAGAGTTAGGAAACCTTATGTTAAATGTAGAGCATGAAGTAGAGTATGAAGAAGTGAACCATTTCCTAAAACGCCTCATAGCCTCTCGCTCATAGTTGTGGTGCGCTTCACAACCATGAAAAAGACTCTACTTGACGCGGTGTGTTAAATTTTCTAAGGACCATTTACAAACCTAGTGCTCTGATACAAAGTTTGTCATGACCCAAGCCTAAGGCCTAGACGCGACATGACCTACGGGAACTAGAGTGCGATCCCAAACAAGCCTCATAAGCATGTAAGCACATCCTTGGTTCGCAGAAATATGAAAAGCAACAAAAATATAGCATATAATATCTAGGGGAAACGAGACTTTGGACTCACGCTATGGGGATGATATAGGGAAGAGGATGTATATAAATCACATAGAAAATAATTTCTAAGGGGCGGATAAGAATGAGTCATTCTACGAGATGATTAGGGACTTAGGACTTTCATCTCAACAACATCAACAAGAATTTAACACAAAAGGTAAACATGGGACTAAGGGATGTTCTTCATAACATAAAATATAAGGAGTCACGCTCAATATTACATAACCATCAGAATATCAAGCAACACCTCTAAATTTCGAATAGGTCGTGGTCCAAGACATCTCCCCGGGCTCACCCTCAAAAGATGGTATCCAAAAATAATGGAGTCTAAACAAAGCACAAAAGTAACTAGAATCTCGTCCCTAGATGTGAAGGACTCACCAAGCGAATCTCTTATCAAAACGTCTAGTCGCGTGAAGGAGGAGGATGGTACGGTGCTCTGGGTCCTATATGGTTAGGTCATGTTGGCAAAAAGTATACGTTAGTACTTGGAATATACTATGTATGTGGGGTGCAAATGCAACAAAGAACGTAAGCCATAATTAAGCTATATGCATAATCATAAGCAATGGATGTAAGCTCAATTTGAGATAAATGCCCAATGCCTTAGTCAAAACATGCATATGGATTTCCAAACCATTAAACATATCATACATAGATGGGAAAAGACAATAAATAACAAATAAGACCAAGCGAGCTACTACTTGAAATCCCGGTATTCGCCTTACACCGAATGAAGGGGTGGTCTACATTGCCGGGGTAAACCAAACACTCACCTTATGGGAACATCACCCATTTCGGGAAGTGCCTCAAAGTGACCTTATATGAGAATCTCCCATTCCAGCACCCATGTTTTATCTACCTTATATGAACATCTCCCATTTCAGTATATGTATAAACTTATAGAAGCATCTCCTATTTCGGTATATATATTTTATTAAACTTACGAGAACATCTGTCATTTTGGTATATCAGTCACATGTGTCGTACGAGAACATGACCCATTTTCGTCAATCATGCAAAACTTAAGCTATATGGATCCATTAGCTAATTTACAAACCTATGGTGGCAACATAGTTATCGGAAAATGGTTATTTACCAAGGTCTGCTTGGTGCTAAGTCACAATCCCAAGGAATACTCAAATTATCCTTGTTATCATAATATGAAAAGCATTTTAGTATCTTCATAGCTCATGGAGTAGCTCATAAAAACCAAGGATTTCTCATATCAAAGATAGGCCTTTATAACTTTTCATAACTTTCACAAAATTTCATAATTCATATCATATATAATAGCCCTTCACAATTTATATTATTCATATATCACATATCTTGCCATAAAGCCTTTGTCAACATAAGAAGCTTGATTCATGATTTAGTAAAACATGGTAGGTATGCATTTATTCACAAAACCATGCAAGAACATCATTTTAGAAATGAGGAGAGTAGCAAAACCCCTTTTTCTAATCATGCAAAATAACCCACTTTATCACAGCAAAGCATAGTTAGGGCATCATAAACCCTCATCTTAAATCAAATATTTATCATGACTTGTGATTTCATAATGTTATACGAAGACAAATAACATAATACTCATCATAATATCATCATAGTTTTCTTCATAGTCATGTCATGCAAATAGTTCATGAAATATTTATAAAATCCATAACTTGGAAAAGAGTCTTAGAGAGAATGTGGTTGAGCTTGTGAGAGAAAGGTTCCCACAATTAAAAATCCACATGCTTTATTAACTTAATGGAGACGACTTGGAGGAGAAAACCAGAACCCTAGTTTGTTCCTTCTCCTTGAGAGCTTGAGCACTTGAGAGAGAGATTTGGGACTTAGAAAATAAGAGTGAGAAGCTAAATGGATGAGATTAGGGCTTTAGGACTGATAAAGGTCTCTTTGAAGGCCAAAACTACGTAGTATGGGCATGACTTGCTAAGAAATGCCAAATTACCCCCTTTTAAAAGCTAGTCAGACAAGTCTACGAGACCCCGTTTATGGGCCTAGACCATTTTGTGAGTCGTAGATGGGGTTTCGTCTGATGGCCCTCTTCCAAACATCAGAGACCCCTCTTTCTCTGATCCTCCCTCTACGACATGATCTATGACTCATAGATCGTTCTATGGGTCGTAGTTGGTGTTTCGTCTGATAGATTCTTAGAGACCCCTTCTTTGATTCTCATTCTATGATACGATCTATGACTTATAGATGAATTTATAGATCGTCTGATGAATCATAGATTGAACTTCAGAGGATCCAAAATTTCACCAAGTCTGCCAGATTTCACGAACCCACTTTACGGGCCACACCTCGACATATGAATCCGCTTTCACGAACCCCTTCGTAAAATCTCATAATTTTAAATTTTTCCAATGCTTTCCTTCCTGACCTGCCATACTCCTCATAGGTGGGTTCTTACAGCTTTAAGAACACACAAAATTCCATATTTTAAGCATCAAAAAAGTTTTGTATTTAAGCAGCACATCAACACACTCAACTTAAAATTATTGCTTGTCCTCATGCGATAGACTCAATCTTCATAAGCAGCATAACAGTACGCAGACCTTAATCTAATGGCATACATCATCTCTAAATCAATCTCTAATACCCAAACTAAAACATCAGTACATATCAAATAGTAATCAAACAATCCAATGTTGATCAATATATGTGACAGTGCAACTATGACAAGCAAGGTAACAATAAGTAAGAAACAATCACTAAAATAGCCTAGAATCAACAGTGTAACTCAAGTGCCCTAACAAAAAGAAGTCTCATATCTTACTTGTGATAGTATTTTCAAATTTGATGCTTGGGACTAACAAAATCAGTCACACTCACAATAGATATTCATAAATTACGCTCAATACCATATGATTTCCCTATACTCATGACTATGACCTTCGACTACTTGGATTAGGATCACTACAGGACTTTCTTTTTTTCTAACGTAGGCTTAGAGGGCTTTGGTATGAAATTTTAGGAACATAGTGATTGATGGCCCTCCTTGACACTGCGTTATTCTGTACTTTTACCATACCAACACTTTCATTTTAGAATTATTCCTCCCTTCTCCTATTTCAAACCTTTCCGGGTGCCTTATTCAAACTTTTTAGGGTCATTGCACTTTTATTTTCACATTCTTCTTCTTTTTAGATCATTATGTAGGCATCTATTCATGTTTCTTCCACCAATAGAACATTTTTCCTATCACGAGCCGAACCTATGGCCTAGGAGTGACATGGCGAATGGGAACTCGAGAGTCCCAAAACAAGCCTCATAACAACCATATATGTGTCATCAGTTTGGAAGAGCATGGTTAAGAAATAAAAATAAAATTCTAAGGTAAGGGTAAGTATGACTCACATGATGGGGATTTACATGGATTCACATAGCACACAACACATAAGATCTAATGGGCGGGTAAGTATGACTCATGTTATAGGGATAGAAGGGACTTAGGACTTTCCACATATCCACATCTCATCACGAACATATCATCATAACATCAATAACATGAATAGGCATAATCATAGTCTCCAAAATAAAATACCAAAGCACATGAAAAAGTCGTATATAGAGTTTACATGTTGTCCAATAATGCCTCTAGGTCATAAAATAGGACGGGGGCCAAGACATGTCCCAGGATCACCCTCAAAGTAAAAACATAAAGCACTATACCATAAGAGGTAGATAGCAGGTGGCTTGTCCTTGAATGATAGGACCTCAAACATCATCCCCATGCCCAAGCAGGATGGACGTGTTCGTGTATGCATCTACTTTTCTCAATAAAGCATGTTCGCAAAGATGATTTTTCCACCGCCGAATATTGATTTTCTTCTGGACAAGACTATTGTTAAATTATCCCTACTGCTCTTTTCTAACGATTCAAAATTCTCGTTGTCGGCTTCCTCTCCCTGTAGGTCGAGCTTCCTTTTCATCCCTCTCACTATATTCGTGCTAAATTACATCCACCCTTGAGGTATAGTTCATTTTGTTATAGGAGCCCCATCACCACATGCAACTTCCTTGTCAATCAAGCTAGCCGTCAAGAGGCGGACGAAGATAGTCTCCTATCCCTACATGGTTAGATCATGTAGGCAAAGAGTATGTGTTAGTACATTTGAATGTACTAAATACGCAGCCATGTAATGCATATGAACTCATTAAACTTGCACTCAATGTTAGATGATAATGGCACATATATAGAAAGAAGTATATAGGAAAGAGTATTATATCAATATGCCATGTAATCCATGATGCATGAAATGCTATAATACTTAACATAGTGGGTATGGGACCTCACTGACATACATAGACCAAGTGAGCTATTACTTGGAATTTCAATGTACATCCTACATCGAAGAAAGGGTGGTCCACTTGCCAAAGATAGATCATACTTCTCCTTACGGATATCCCATTTTTGAGAAGTAACCTTACCTTACAAGCCTCCCATTTCGACAAGGATTTTTCATGAACATAACATAATCATCGACAAAGGGGCATAAACATGAACCTATGTTTGGGACATAGTTATGAGACTTTAGGACTAGACCCTTGGAAATAGGATATGCTTTTCACATCTTCATCATACATATTTAGTCTTAAAATCCAAACATACTTCATAATCGTACATACTTAAGCTAAAAAGCCAAATCATACTTTAATTCATAAATTTATGCATAGGGATAGCTCATTTATACTTGTACATAATGGTGTAAATACCCATAATTGTTCAAAGAGCCATATCATAGACATTACGTGATCACATGTCATGTCATAAACATACTTTCCTTAAAATCATATTCATCAACATAATTGGATCTTCACCCATATCATAAACTTCAAGAAAATCAATGTCCATGCATGCATATGTCATGAATAATGAGAGAATAGCATTCAATAGATATTCATACTTAAGATAACATCATAAGATGAAATCAAAGTAAATCCATGAAGTAATTCATGATTGAAGCCTACTTGAGATTACCCATGCCTAAATTCAACATTTAAAAGGGACATGCATACTTAAACCTTCATAATATCAATGCAATTCAATATATTAGGGAATAAATCACTTTAACAACATTAGTATAATACAACCCATATCTCAATTAAATCAAATCAACATTAATTTAAAATACTCATATCCAAAGTAAGCTTAAAATTCCTAAATTAAGGAGTAAGAAGTGTTTGGGGTCTTCATGGTTGAAAGGGACTATGAATCAATCCCACATAGCTTAGATAACTTAGAAGAATCAAGAAGAAAATTATTTGAGAGGAAGGACCTCCTTGAATTTCCAAGTGGAATCTTCAATGTCACACTTGAATGGAGCTCTTAGAAGAAGGATTTCTAATATTCTAGGTATAATGAATAAATTTGAATAAGAATGGAGTATAAGTCTTTTTAGGGGTTTAGGATATGTCAAAAAGTCACAAATGACCCTTAGAAAGTACCAAAATTATGAGAAAGCCATTAATGAAACAAGCACTAAAAGGTGCCCACAGGGCTCGTGGAAGAGCACCGCGGCTCGTACAATATACCACAGACCGTACAAGGGTCAATGGTAAGGGTCTTCTGACACATAGCCAAATTTCAGACTAAGGTCATTTCCACTGATGGCTTCATGGTTCATTCAAAGGTTCATTGATCGTACAATGGTCCATACAAATGACTCAAATTCTGAGATGGTAATTTTCTACTTAGAATCATATTTTAGGATGAGGGCATCACGTAACACCTCACCATGGCTCATGGTAGGTACCAAGAGACCCTACCACCGCTTGTGGTGGGTTGCACGACCCGTACAAGGGTCCCTTGGTGGCTGCCTTAGCTAATTTCTTGGCTTAAAGGTTAAGGCACCTACAAGGGCCCCTTCCACGTCTAGTGGTGAGGACCACGGCTTATGGTAGGCGCCTTGGAGGGCCACCAAGCCTAAAATCCTTTCATAATCCACACAAAGTCATACACAACCACCCCATGAGTCACAAAATTTCGAAAGCTTGATTTGAAGCATTGATAAGGTCTCATGAGACCCGGGTCCTTACATCATCTCCCCCTTGGAAGCATTCATCCTCGAATGGGCTAGAACATGTCTTAAAGGGCCTGACTTGAACATAAAACATTTCAACATGGGAACACAATGCATAATTTATTTCTTGGAAATCATTAAAACTCACATCAAAATATCCATTAAATCATTTTCGTGCATATGTACATATGTCATGCCATGAAACATCAGAGTGAAAGAATTAGGACCATTGAGAATAGGAAGAACCTAATAACTTAGGCTTGAGTAGATTGGAAAAGATAGGGATATCGCCCCATCATGTCTGTATCCACCTCCCATGTAGCACTCTCCATATGTTGATTCCTCCAAAGCACTGTAACAGAAGCCATATCCTTGTTGCGAAGCCATTTACATGCCTATCCGAAATTTCAACCGGAACCTCTTCATAGGACAAGTTCACTTCAACCACAACACCTTCCAAGAGCATAATCGAACTAGGATCACCAATAAACTTTCTCAACATTGATATATGGAAAACTACGTGAATAGAACTCATCTCTAAAGACAAATCCAATCTATAGGCCACCTTGCCAATTCGCTCAACTATTTCATAAGGGCCAACATATCGGGGACTTAACTTGTTGTCACGACCCAAACCTAGGGTCTAGGAGTGACATGCCGAATGGGAACCCCAAGAGTCCAAGCCTCAAAGTATTCATATTCACATCATCAGTTCAGAAGTATGTACAAATAGTAAACACATATTTCTAAGGGATGGGAAAGTAGGACTCGCGCTATGGGGGTGTCATAGGGAAAGGGAGAAACATGGATTCACATAACATGTAGCACATAATACTAAGGGGAGGGTAAGTATAACTTACTCTATGGGGGCCATTAGGGACTTAGAATCTTTCACATTATAACATGTGAACACATCATAATACTCTTATCCCTTCCACATAACGATAAATAATAGGTTGCCATAACCATAACATTATCTCCGAATACAACATTTAGCATATAGACGTAAAAGACTTTACAAGATGTCCAACAATGCCTCTAGTCATAAGATGGGTCGGGGGCCAAAACATACTCCGGGCTCACCCTCAAAGTAAACAACATAAACAAAACCACCATAGGTAGAGAAATGGTGGATTGTCCTTGGAAGATAGGACTCACCACAACAAGAAAATCTCAAGGTCCAAGCTAACCATCGTACAGTGGATGAAAGTAGTCCTCGGCGCCTACATGGTAATATCATATAGGCAAAAGATGCATTAGTACGTTTGAATGTATTAAGTATGCAGGTATGCAATGCATATGACTTATCAAACCTGCATTCAATGTTAGATGAAAAGGCCACCTAATATAGAAAGAGATATATAGCAAGGAAAAGTAAAATAACAATATGCCATGAAATCAATGATGCATGAAATGAAATAATGCTCATATATAATGGGGATGGACTATAACTGACAAATAAAACTCATGCAAGCTACTACATGAATTAGTCTGATGTAGACCTCCAAAAGGTAGAAGAAGATTACTTGCCAAGGGTAATCTACACCACACCTTACGACCCAAGCTTTTCGATGTGATGGACACCTTCCTTACGACCCCGCTTTTCGGAAGGATTTCCATATCATATCATATCATACCAAAATGTAATAATTTCTTACTTCCTAGTCTTTTTGGTAATGGCTACCATATATCTGTGCTGGCACATAGTTCAAGGAAAGGGAGAGGACCCTTGGGGATAGCCCTGATGCCCCCAATCCATCAATGCTAAGTCAAGACATCACACGAGAATTCTTATACATATACATGCTTTCGAAAGAGTCAATAGTCATTTCAAATCATTTCAATGCATACTTGGGCTCAAAGGCCAAACAGATTTCATAATCATTTGTACTTGGGCTCAAAGCCAAATCATAGTTCATAATCATGCTTCCCATGTATAGGATTAGCACATGCACATATACGGAATGGTGTAAACACCCAAAATTCTCAAGGAACCATATCATAGACATTTATGTGATCACATTCTTGTCATAATCAATATGTGAGCTTAACTCACCGAAATCATTTTCATAAAAACATATGTGAGCTTAACCTACCGATAATTTCATAAATCCAATGCTCATGCATGCATATGCTAGGGAATGATATGTGAATAGCAATGAGTGATATAGATTCAATCCAAAATTAATAATCTAATATGAAATATATGTAAATCCATAAGTAAAATCCACATTCGATTTATCATATTGATTACCCATACTTTAAACAAACTTTAAAGGGACAATGCATATTCGAAGTATTCATAATAATCAAGTAATTCAACATATTAGGACTTAAATCAACTTAAAATCATCAAATAAGCATAGCCCATTCTTCAATTGAATTTAATAAAAATAATCTTCAAAATTTGCATTTGAAGTAAGCTAAAATCCATGAAATTCAAGAAAAACAGTTTTGGGTTTTCTTGGTTGAAAGGGACCAAAAATCAATCCCACATACCTTAGCTAATGAAGAAGACTCAAGAAGAAATTTGAAGAAGAATGAGCCTTTCCTTGATTCCCAAGCTTAGATTCACAAGAGTCTCTTGAGAGAGTTCTTAAGAGTGACTTGAGAGAATTTTAGGCGTGAGGAATGAATTTGAATGAGAGGAATAAAGTATAGGTCATTTGAAAGTCTTTAGGTAGCATAGAAGATCACAAAAGACCCTTAGAATCAACCATAATTACAAAAATGCCATTAATAAAAAGAGTTGAAAAACTGAAATTTTTGTCTCAAGGAGGGGTGGTATGGTCCATCAAGCTCCATACGGACTGTACACTTGCCCGCTGATCCAACCATTGGAAAATTTTCACTTGACGAAGGTCTGAAATGGTAATCCTATACTTAGAAAAATTCAACATAGGCATCCATACAGAGGGTGATACAGACTGTACCAAGCCACATGGTCCATGTGCCTCCTCTGTCCCACCTCACTTAGAAAAATTTCTTCACGATGAAGTTCTGAGACAGTGATCCAATACTTAGAAAATTTTCACTCCAGAACCCATACGGGAGAGCATACAGGCCATACCACTCTATACGGAATGTATACTTGGCCATACCACTTCACTTAGGCTCAAAACTATGGAGTCTCAAGCCCAAGGCAACCATACAGTCCACCATACGGTCTGTATGGTCTCACACGGTCCATGTGGGGTCCAAGTGTGGCATGCCTTGGTCTTAAACTCCACACTAAGGCCCTCACACTCCACATGAGGATAAGGGCCACTTCAAGGAGGCTCTACACGGTCCGTATAGCACCACACGAACCGTGAAGGCTTCCATGGAGCATCATCTTGGTCCAAAATTTCCATGCTCCAAAGAAGTCACACAAAGTCTGAGTGCTTACATCATCTCTCCCTTGGGAACATTCATCGTCGAATGCTCTAGAACAAGGCTTGAAAGGCTTGAATTTTAACATGAAACATTCAAACATAAGATACCATGCATATTTCAATACTTGAAAATCATAAAGTCTCTAAAACTCATATCAAAACGTATTATAATCTTTCAAAACATCATATTATCATTTTGGAGCACATGTATGCATATCATGTGATGTCATTGAACTCAAGAATGAAAAAATTAGGACCACTTGGAAAAGGAAGAACCTACTACCTTAGGCTTGAGTAGGTTGGAAAAGATGGGGATATCATTGCATCATGTCCAACTCCACCTCCCATGTATCATTCTCCATATGTTTATTTCTCCAAAGCACCTTAATCGAAGCCATATCCTTTTTAAGAAGTTGTTTCACTTGCCTATCCAAAATCTCAACCGGGACATTTGCATAAGACAAGTTCTCCTCAATCTCAACACCTTCTAAAGGCACAATATAACAAGGATCACCAACCAACCTCCTCAACATAGACACATGGAAGACTGGCTGAATAAAACTCAAATCTAGAGGCAAATCCAACCTATAAGCCACATTTGTGATTCGTTCAACAATCTCATAAGGACCTACATACTCGGTAATTAATTTCCCTTCCTTCCAAAATGCATAACACCCTTCATAGGTGAGACCTTCACATACACCCAAGCACTAACATGAAACTCAAGATCCCTCTTCCTAACATCTGAATAGGACTTTCGGTGACTTTGGGCTGTTTTCAACCTCTCTCTAATAAACGTCTCCTTCTTCATAGCCTCCAATACCAAATCTGGGCCAATCAAAGCCATCTCTCCCAACTCAAACAACCCTACCGGAGATCTACATCTCGTACCATAAAAAGCTTCAAACGGTGTCATACCAATGCTAGCATAAAAGTTATTATTATAACCAAACTCAATGAGTGGAAGATGGTCATCCCAATTACCCTTGAACTCCAACAAACAAATCCTCAACATGTCCTCCAAAGTTTGAATTTTCCTCTCGGCTTGTCCATCAGTTTGAGAATGAAAGGCGGTGCTCAACTTCACCTTTAGTACCAAGTCCTCTTTGAAACGACCTCCAAAAGTGAGAAATAAATTAGGTGCCACAATCCGATATGATAGACCTAGATACACCATGCAACCTCACCAACTCTTGGATGTACAACCTTGCATAATCTAGAGGTAGTCTTGACCGGTAGAAAATGAGCTGACTTAGTCATCCGGACAACAATAACCCAAATTGAGTCAAATTGCCTTCGGCTCCGAGGTAAACCAACTACAAAATCTATGTTCACGTCTTCCAATTCCAAGTAGGAATTTCAATATCTTGGGTCAAGCCATCGAGACTTTGTGCTCTACCTTCACTTGTTGACAATGAGGGCATTCGGATACAAACTTAGCTATATCCTTCTTGATACCATGCCGCCAAGACACTAACCTCAAATCCTGATACATCTTAGTAGATCCCAGATGAATAGAATAAAGAGAGTTACGGGCTTAACTCATGATCACCCTCTTATGGTCATCCACATCCAAAATGCATAACCGATCTTGATATTGAAGCAAACCATCTCCCCCTTGGGAGAAAACCTCTATCTTCTTTTCGGCCACCAATTTCTTCAACTCAACCAATGATAGATATAGGTCTTGCTTAGCCTTGACATCAACAACCATAGAAGATTCAACCCCATTTTGAGCATGAATACCACCATCATTAGAGTCGGCTAACCTAACACCCAACCTAGCCAAATGGTGAACATCCCTTGCGAACTCCTTCTTCCCATTATAAATATGAGCCACACTTCCCATAGATAGACTACTAAGACCATCGTCCACCACATTGGCCTTGCCGGAGTAATATTTTACACTCATATCATAGTCCTTAAGAAGTTCCAACCACCTCATTTGTCTTAAGTTAAGATCTCTTTGAGTAAACACATATTGTAAACTCTTGTGATCGGTGAAAACATCCACATGCACCCCATACAAATAGTGTCTCAAAATCTTCAAGGCAAACATCACCGCTGCTAACTCAAGATCATGAGTCGAGTAATTACGCTCATGCACCTTAATTGCCTTGATGCATAAGCTATCACCTTACCATGTTGCATATGTACCCAGCCCAACCCAATCTAAGAAGCACCACAATACGCCACAAACCCATCTAGGCCATTTGATAGGGGCAAAATAGGAGCCGATGTAAGCCGATTTTCAAAGTCTGAAAACTCTTCTCACACTCATCTGACCATACAAACTTGTCCTTCTTTTGAATCAACTTACTCAATGGAGATGCAATTGATGAGAAGCCTTTAACAAACCTTCTATAATAATCAGCCGACCCAAGAAAAAGTTCGAATATCCGATGGAGTTAATGGTCTAGGCCAGTTGTTCACGGCCTTAGTCTTCTTTGGGTCAGCCTTAATACCATCACCACAAACCACATGGCCAAGAAACGCTACCTCCCCTAATGAAAATTCACATTTGCTAAACTTAGCATACAAATTCTTTTCCCGCAAAGTCTAAAGGACCAACCTCAAATGATCCATATACCCCCGCTCACTTCAGGAACAAATAAGAATATCATCGATGAAGACAACCACAAAACTATCAAGGAAAAGCTTGAACACCCGATACATAAGATCCATAAACATGACCGGAGCATTATTCAAATCAAACGACATCACCACGAATTGAAAATGCCCATACCTAGTTCGAAAAGCCATCTTGGGAATGTCACTTTCCCTAACCTTCAACTGATGATAACCGAAACAGAGGTCAGTCTTTGAGAAATGGGTAGCCCCTTGAAGTTGATCGAACAAGTCCTCAATCCTAGGCAACGGATACTTATTCTTGATGTTTCCCTTATTCAATTGCCTATAATCAATGCACATCCGAAGGACCCATCTTTCATTCTTACAAATAACACCAAAGCACCCGATAGAGATATACTTGGCCTAATAAGGCCCTTCTCCAACAAATCCATCAACTGATCCTTAAACTCCTTCAACTTAGTAGATTCCATACGATAAGGAGGAATAGAGATAGGTTGAGTATCCGAGAGAAGATTTATGCCAAAGTCTACTTTCTTTTTAGGAGGAATACTAGGCAAGTCCTTGGGGAACACATCCGGAAACTCATTCACCGAGGAAACCAATTCAAGAGTAGATGACTCAAACTCCACATCTTTGGCCCTTACAATATGATAGATACACCCCTTAGAGATCATCTTTCGGGCCTTAAGGTAAGAAATAAACCAACCTTTAATAGCGAAGTCACTACCTTTCCAACCAAGAACTAGCTCATCTGAAATTTGGAACTTGACTTTTCGGGTTCTACAATCTATAGATGCATATGAAGCATGCAACCAATCCATCCCGAGAATCACATCAAAATCAAACATCTCAAGTTCCACAAGATTGCACGGAAAGACTTTATGCAACACACAAATAGGACAACCCAGATGAACTTTATGAGCAACAACAAATTTACCATGGGAGTATAAACTAATAAGGACTCCCTTAATGTTTCGGGACTCAAACCAAACTTACTAGCAAATAAAGGAGTCACAAAAGACAAATTTTCACCTGGATCAAGAAAAGCATATACATCAAAATAAAAGACTTTTAACATACCAGCCACAACATCTAGAGCCTCCTCAACTTCCGGACGAGCATGAAGAGCATAGAACCTGTTTTTTCTTGGAGAAACACCTTAGGGAGCTCTTTGTTGGCCTTTACCACCTTGAGACACTTGACCTTGACTCTTTGAGCATTCTTAGGACAATACGCAATCTTGTTGTTCTTCTCACCACACCCATAGCATGCACCTAAGTCCCTCCAACAAGCACTTGTGTGGTTTCTCCCACACTTGTCACACCTGGGAAATAATGGACCACCACCAACCAATCCTTTAGGAGGAGGTGCCCTAACATTAGCAACCCAAGAATAAGAGCCTTGGCCCTTTTGGAAGCGACCATAATACCACCCTTGGAGTTGGAGAACCCATCATCATAATGGGCCCTCTTAGGATCATGTACCCTCTTCTCCTTGAGCTTTTCCCCTTGAATCTGTTTAGCATATACCATGAGCCTGGAGATGTCCATATCCCAAATAAGCATAGTTGTACGACATTCCTTCACAAGCAAATCAAAGACACCAGAGATAAACTTTTGCATTCTTTCGCAGGGTCAGCCATAAGTATAGGAGCATACTTGGAGAGCTTTGTGAACTTGAGGGCATAGTACCTCAAACTCATACCACCCTGTTTGAGGTTGATAAACTCTGTCATCTTGGATTCCCTAAGCTCAAGTGGGAAGAAATGATCTAGACATGCAAACATGAATTCCTCCCAACTAACAGCATTGCCTCGAACCCTCTCAATCAACCATTGAGTATACCACACTTGGACCACATCTTTCAATTGATATATAGCCTACTCAGCACTCTCCTCAGAAGTAACTCCCATAATAGTCAACATCTTAGTGAGCTCATCAATAAATTCTTGAGCATCCTCACCCTAGAGGCCGGAGTGGGATCCTGAGGAAGATTAGCCTGCCTAGCTTGAGTAGTCACCACCTAGGCAAGCATAGCAAAGGCCATATGAAATTCACCATTAGAGATAGGCTCTTTGATAGGCCCTTGGGGACTTGGTCCTTATAAAAGTGAGGTCGATCTTGGTAGGGTAGCTCTTCGTGGAGGCATTGTATGTAATGTAGCAAGGATACCGTTAGGATAAGGAACCAAACATACAGTCCAAAGCACCACATAAGAATGAAGAAGTAATTATCTTACTAGAATGTCATCACAGCCTCCCACTCATAGGCATGGTGCACTTCACACCCATGAATAGGACTATACTCGACGCAACATCTTGGACTCCAAGGATCATTTACAAACCTAGTGTTCTGATATCAAGCTTGTCACAACCCGAACCTAGGGTCTAGGAGTGACATGGAAAATAGGAACCCGAGCGTCCCCAAACAAGCCTTAGAGTATCCAATTCATATCACCAGTTTGGAAGTGTATACGAAGGGTAAACAAATAGTTCTAAGGGACGGGAAAGTAGGACTCAGGCTATAGGGGTGTCATAGGGAAAGGGAGAAACAAGGATTCACATAACACGTAGCACATGATACTAAGGGGCGGGTAAGTTTGACTCACTTTATGGGGGCAATTCGGGACACAGGATCTTTCACATTATAATATGTAAACATATCATAATACTCATAGCCCTTCCACATAATGATAACCAATAGGTTGGCATAACCATAACATAATCTCAGAATACAATACTTAGCATATAAACGTAAATGTTTAACAATGCCTCTAGTCATAAGATAGGTTGGGGATCAAGACATACCCTGGGCTCACCCTCAAAGTAAATAACATAAACAAAACCATCATAGGTAGAGGAATGGTGTCTTGTCCTTGGAAGATAGAACTCACCACAACAAGCAAATCCCAAGATCCAAGCTCGCCATCGTACAGTGGATGAAAGTAGTCCTCGGCCGCTACATGGTTAGATCGTGTAGGCAAACATATGTGATAGTACATTTTAATGTACTAAGTATGCGGATATGCAATGATATGTCTTATCAAACGTGTGTTCAATGTTAGATGACAAGGGCACCTAATATAGAAAGAGATATATAGCAAGGAGAGGTAATATAATAATACGCCATGAAATCAATGATATATGAAACGCAATAATGCTCATATATAATGGGGATGGACCATAACTGACAAATCAAACTCATGGGAGCTACTACATGAATTAGTCCGATGTAGATCTCCCATCGGTAGAAGAAGATTACATGCCAAGGATAATTTGCACCATACCTTACGACCCGATCTTTTCAGTGTGATGGACACCTTCCTTACGACCTCGCTTTTCGGAAGGATTTCCATATCATATCATAACATATCAAAACATAACCATTCCTTACGACATGGTCTTTTTGGCAATGGTTATCATATACTTATGCTGGCACATAGTTCAAGGAAAGGGAGAGTACCCTTGGGGATAGCCCTAACTCCCCCAATCCATCGGTGCTAAGTCAATATAAACCACAAGAATACTTATACATATACATGCTTTCAAAAGAAGCAATAGTCATTTCAAATCATTTCAATGCATACTTGGGCTCAAAAGCCAAACACATTTCATAATCATTCGTACTTGGGCTCAAAGCCAAATCATAGTTCATAATCATGCTTCTCGTGCATAGAATTAGCTCATCCACATATACGGAATGCTGTGAATACCCAAAATGCTCAAGGAACCATATCATAGACATTTATGTGATCACATTCTTGTCGTAACCAATATGTGAGCTTAACTCACCGAAATCATTTTCATAAAAACATATGTGAGCATAACTCGCCGATAATTTCATAAATCCAATGGTCATGCATGCATATGCTATGAATGATATGTGAAAAGAAATGGGTGATATAGATCCAATCAAAAATCAACAATATAATACGAAATTCAAGTAAATCCATATGTAAAATCCACATTAGAATAATAATATTGATCTCACATACTTTAAACAAACTTTAAAGGGACAATGCATATTCAAACATTCATTATAATCAAGTGATTCAACATATTAGGGCGTAAATCAACTTAAAATCATCAAATAAGCATATCCCATACTGCAATTGAATTTAATAAACAATAATCTTCAAAACCCACATTTAAAGTAAGCTAAAATCCATGAAATTCTAATAAAAGATTTTTGGGTCTTCTTGGTTGAAAGATACCAAGAATAAATCTCACATACCTTAGCTAATGAAGAAGATTACAGAAGAAATTTGAAGAAAAATGAGTCTTTCCTTGATTTCTAAGTTTAGATTCACGAGAGTCCCTTGAGAGAGTTCTTAAGAGTGACTTGAGAGAATTTTAGATGTGAGGAATGAATTTGAATGAGAGGAATGAAGTATAGGTCATTTGAAAGTCTTTAGGTAACATAGAAGGTCACAAAAGACCCTTAGAATCAGTCATAATTATGAAAACACCATTAATAAAACGAGTTGAAAAACTGAAATTTTCGTCTCAAGGAGGGGTGGTAAGGTCCGAAATGGTAATCCCATACCTAGAAAAATTCAACATAGGCATCCATATGGTGGGTGGTATGAACTGTATGAAGCCACACGATCTGTGTACCTCCTCCGTCCCACTCCACTTAGAAAAATAATTTCATGATGACGTTTTGAGACAATAATCCAATACTTATAGAAATTTTCACTCCAGAACCTGTACAGGCGGGTAGACGGGCAGCACCACTCCATACTAACTTTATACTTGACCATACCACTTCACTAAGGCTCAAAATTGTGGAGTCTCAAGCCCAATGCTACCATACGGTCCACCACACAATCCATATGGTCTCACACGGTCTGTGTGGGGTCCAAGTGTTATATGCCTTGGTCTAAAACTTTACACCAAGGCCCTCACACCCCACATAAGGCCAAAGGCCACTTAAAGGAAGCTCCACACGGTCCGTCTAGCACCACATGGACCGTGAATGCTTTCATGAAGCGTCACCTTGGTCCAAAACTTTCCGTAAACCAAATTTCCAATATTCAAAAAAGTCATACAAAGTTCGGGTCCTTACACTTGCCCTTTTGCCGAAGCGCATTACACCCTTCAAAGGTGAAACCTTCATATACACCCTATCACTGGCATAGAGTTCAAGATCTCTCTTCCTCACATCCAAATATGACTTTTGGTGACTTTGAGCCATCTTCAATCTTTCCCTAATCAACTTCATTTTTTCCATGGCCTCCAACACCAAATCTGACCCAATCAAAGCCATTTAACTCAATTCAAACCATCCCACCTAGGACCTACACCTCCTCCCATATAAAGCCTCAACGGTGCCATACCAATGCTAGCATGGAAACAATTATTGTAGTCAAACTAGATAAATGGTAGACGATCATCCCAATTACCGTTGAATTCCAACACATAAGCCCTCATTATATCTTCCAAGGTTTAAATTACCCGTTCGACTTCTCCATCATTTTAAGGATGGAAAGCGGTACTTAACTTCACTTTGGTGCTAAGCCCCTTTTGAAAAGATTTCAAAAAGTGAGAAGTAAATTGGGTGTCGTGATCCGATATGATAGACATATGCATACCCATGAAATCTAACCAATTCTCGAATATACAACCTTACATAATCTTCGGCATTGAAAGTAGTCTTGACTTGTAGTAAATGAGTCGATTTATTCATCCTATCAATGATAACCCAAATAGAATCAAATTGCTTTTGGGTACGGGGCAAACAACCATAAAATCCATATTTACGTCTTCTCACTTCCAAGTAGGAATCTCAATATCTTGAGCCAAATTATCGGTCCTTTGATGTTCTACCTTCACTTATTGACCATTGGGACATTCGGATAGAAAGTTGGCGATGTCTTTCTTCATACCATGCCACCAATACACTTCCCTCAAATCCCCATACATTTTGGTAGATCCCAGATGTATAGAATAATGAGAGGTATGGCCTTTACTCATGATCACCTCTCTAAGACCACCAACATTTAGATACACAACTGGTCTTCATGCTGAAGCACACCATCTCCCCCTTGGGAGAAAACCTTTACCTTTTTCCCGAAACCAATTTCTTCAATTCAACCAAGGATAGGTACAAGTCTTGTTTTTCCTTGACATCAACAACCACAGAAGACTTAGCCCCATTCTGGACATGAATAGCACCACCATTAGAGTCATCCAATCTAACACCTAATCTAGCCAAGCGATGAACATCTTTTACCAATTCTTTCTTTCCCTCATCAACATGAACTACACTACCCATAGATAGCCTACTAAGAATATTGGCTACAATATTTGCCTTGCGGGATGATATTGAACACTCATGTCATAATCTTTAAGAAGTTCCAACCACATTTTTTGCTTCAAATTAAGATCTCTTTGGGTGAACACATATTGCAAGCTCTTGTGATGATGACCATATCAACATGAACCCCATATAAATAATGTCTCCAAATTTTCAAAGCAAACACCACAACTATCAATTCAAGAACATGAGTCGAATAATTTTGTTCATGCACCTTCAGTTGTCTTGATATATAAGCTATCACCTTGCCATATTGCATGAGAACACAACCCAACCCAATCTGAGAAGTATCACAATACACCACAGCCTATCTAAGCCATCTAGTAAAGTCAAAACAAGAGGTGATTTAAGTCGATATTTCATAGTATGAAAACTCTTCTCACACTCATCTGACTATATAAACTTGGCCTCTTTTGAGTAAACTTAGTTAATAGAGATGCAATGGCTGAGAAACCTTCAACAAACCTCCTATAATAATAAGCCAACCTAGGAAAACTTCGAATATCAGAAGGAGTCAATGGTCTAGACCAATTCTTCATGGCCTCAGTCTTCTTTGGGTCAACCTTAATACTATCACTCGATACCACATGACCAAGAAATGCTACTTCACCCAATAAAAAGTCACATTTACTGAACTTGGCATATAATTTCTTCTCCCTTAAAGTTTGAAGAATCAATCTCAAGTTCTTGCTCATTTAGGAATAAATCAGAATATCATCGATGAAGACAACCACAAAACTACCAAGAAATCGCTTGAACACTCAATTCATAAGATCCATAAACACAGCTGGAGCATTAGTCAAATCAAACGACATCACCACAAATTCAAAATGCCCATATCTAGTTCGGAAAATAGTTTTAGGAATATCACACTCCTTCACCCTTAATTGATGATAACCCGAACGGAGGTCAATCTTTGAGAAACGGGTAGCTCCTTGAAGTTGATCAAACATGTCATCGATCCTTGGTGATGGATATTTATTCTTGATGGTAACTTTATTCAATTATCTATGGTTAATGCACATTTGAAGTGACCCACCCTTCTTTCTCATGAATAACATGGGAGCACCCCAAGGCGACATGCTTAGCCTAAGAAAGCCTTTCTCCAATAGATCCTTCAACTCCTTTAATTCATCTGGTGTCATACGATAGGGAGGAATGAAAATAGGTTGTATATGCAGAAGGAGATCTATGCCAAAGTTTAATTCCATTTCCAGAGGAATACCGGGCAAATTGTCGGTAAAAACATCTAGAAACTCATTAACCACTGGAGCTGACTCAAGAGTAGGTGACTCAAACTCCATGTCTCTAACCCTCACAATATGATAAATACAGCCCTTAGAAATCATCTTTCAGGCTTTAAGATAAGAGATAAACCAACCTTTAATAGCAGAATCACTACCCTTCCACTCAAGAACGGGCTCACCTAGAAATTAGAATTTGACCTTACGGGTTCTACAGTCAATGGAGGCATGAGAAGCATGCAAGAAATCCATCCTAAGAGTAATATCACAATCAAACATCACAACTTCCACAAGATTACAGGGAAGGACTTTATGCAAGACAGCGCCAGGATAACCCCAATGGACTTTTTGGGCAATAATGTACTCACTCATGAGAGTATAGACCGAAAAGGGCTCCCTTAAGATTTTAGGACTCAATCCAAACTTAACAGCCAAAAGAGGAGTCACAAAAGATAAATTTGCACAAGGATCAAGCAAAGCATAAGCATCAAAAACAAAGAATTTTAAATAGTAGTTACAACATCCAGAGTCTCATCTACTTCCTATCGGGCAGGCAAAGCATAGAACCTATTATTTTTGGGTGCACCACCCTGCTGGTCCTTTTGTTGACCTTAATTAACCGGAGCGATATGGCCTTTTTTGGGTGCCTTCGGACAATCAATCTTGTGGCCTGTTTCACCACACTCAAAGCAAGCACTAGAACCCCACAAGCACCTTCTGGGGTGGATTTTTCCACATCTATCACATTTGGGATGAGCTGGTCAACTTCCAACAGGTGCCGTAGGAGGTGACATTCTATTTTTTACAGCTCTAGCATTTGACCCTGGCCTTGATGGAAGCAACCATATCCACCACCACTCTTAGAGTTGGAGAACCCACTATCATAATGGACTCTCTTGGAATCATTCACCCTCCTCTCTTTAAGCTTCTCCCCTTTAATCTTCTCAGCATAGGCCATAAGCCTAGAAATATCCATATTCCAAATAAGCATAGACGTACGGCATTCTTTCACAACCAAATCGGAGATCCCAGAAATAAACTTGTGCATTCTTGCAAGGGAGCAAGCCACTACCATAGAAGCATACTTTGAGAGGTTTGTAAATTTGAGGTCATATTCCTTCACACTCATACCACCCTATTTGAGGTTGATAAATTATGTCATTTTGGCCTCCCTAAGCTCAAGAGGGAAGAAACGGTCCAGAAAGGCAAACTTAAACTCTTCCAAACTAACCCTGTCATCACCAATCCTCTTCATCAACCATTGGGTGTACCACACATGAGCCATATCATTCAACCGATAAACAGCTGTTCAGCTTTCACTTCTATAGTCACCCTTATTATAGTCAACACCTTAGAGAGTTCATCAATGAAGTCTTGGGAATCCTCATCAGCTTTTGAACTATAAAACTCCAGAGGATTCATCTTGGTAAAATCTCTCACTCTAGCAGCCAGAGTAAGAGCATGAGGAGCAAGAATGGCATACCTAGCCTAGTTGATCACCTTTTGGGAAAAGAATGGAAAAAGCAATCTGAAATTCAATCTGAGCAACCGTGTAAAAACCCAACCTAGGGCCTAGTCGTCACGTGGCGAATGAGACACCTTGAGGTACCTCACCCAAGCCATCTTACATATCATAAGGATTGAGAGGCATAAAATGCTAAGATGAAATAGAAAATTAGGGAAAACGAGGCTAAGGGCCATAATTAAAAATCATAAAAGAATATAAGAATTGGATGCCGTCATAACATTTGCCCAATAATACCTCTAACATAAATTTAGCGGGGACTAAGATATGTTCAAGATCACCCTCAAATACATACAGAGCAAAAGAAATATACAACTGGAAACTAGAATGTCTTATACATCAATCAAGAAAGATAAATAGGTTATTGTCCCCAAACTAGACGACTCCCCAAATCTCGTCTTCACTGATCCAAAGCTAGCCATGTAGAGGATATCAATGAGCATCGGTCCCTCATATCATCATCTTCATATCTCAAAATTATCTAGTATATAAACCTAAAATAAATTCATAAGTTTCAAGTAAGACAACTTAGTTTATAGCTTTTCATGCATATAAGTAGTAGGACTCCTCAATTTCAAATCAAGGTTAGGAGATCCATCAAATATCTCTAAAACCCTAGCTTCCAAATGTAGAAATTCAGGACATAACATTCTTCTCATGGGGTTGAACATTATTTCATAACGATATAGGCTAAAAAACATCAATAAGTTCATAATATAAGTATTTGGAGCCATTCAAATCAATCCAACATGATTCTTATAAAACCCTAACTAGAAAGTCATGAATTTAAATACATTATGCATCATAGGTCATAACATAATACTCATTCACCTCATATAACTAAGAATGTATCACAATTTACATGATTAAACCAATTTTCCATAACTTCATAACATACATAAACTATGGGTCAAATTTAAAGTAAAAAAACTTGAGCTTTGTGAAGGAAAGGGCTTCACAAATCAAACCCACATACCTTAACCAAAGATTTATGGAAGAAATAAAATATTTTGGTGAAGAAACCTGAAACCCTAGTCTTTTCTTCAATGGAGTACCTTAGAGACTTGAGAGAGTTTTTGAGAATTGGATTTTTGAAGAATGAATTAGGAATAGGGTCATTTGGGGAGTTTTAGACTGTTATAGGGCATGTGGGATTCAAAACAACGTGGGATTGGAAATAGAGTGTGACGAAAGGTCAAAAAAACCCCTTTTAAAGCTAGCTGAACAGTTCCACCAAACCCTGTTTACGAGTCGTAAGTCATTTCACAACCCGTAGAGTAGGTCGTAGAAACTGACAGCCTGAGAGTGCTTTAGTAAAATGGGCATAACCTTTTGGTCCGAACACCAAATGAGGTGAAACCAGTTGCGTTGGAAAGATAATTCAAAGATCTTTCATATATTTCATTTGGTAGACTTTATAGAACCTAATTCGAAGTGTGCTAAGACATATGACCATTTGAAGTTGACACATATACGAACTCATGCTAGAACTTAGGCGATTGGAATCGTTTGTACTTGACTTGATGAGAGAGGGGCTTGCCATTGCATAAAAGGTCATGGAAGGGTTAGATGAGGCTGTTAAGAGAATAGAAAAGATTAGAACTTCACTTTATAAAAAAACTACTAAATAGGACCACGAGACCCCATTTACAGGTTGTGGTCCATTTTAGGGGCGTAGATGGGGTCCATCTGACAAAGTTTCAAAAGCCCTTCTCTGATTCTAATTCTACGACAGGGTCTATGACTCATCGAGGACTTATTAGGTCGTATGCTAAATCATAGATTGAACTCCTGAAAGATCCCAAATTTTATCAAGTCTGCCCAGGCTCCACAAATCCTCTTACAGATCGTACTCCAACTTACGGCCTGTAAACCCCTTCGTAAAAACTTACAGTTCCAAAATTCCCAAGCTTATTTTCTTGGCCCCATTCTATGAGACTAACTACGGGTAACTCCTTCTATGGGCTATAAGTTGCCCTCGTCCAATCACACTAGGTCATTTTTCAAACAATCTTCCTGCACTTATAGCCCCTGAATCTGAGGTGTTACATTATCCCCATTGGGAACACTCGTCCCTGAATGTTAATCGAACTAGCACGAAAAGAGGGAAATGAACATATAACAATCCATCATAAATGTGACCTGCAAGTCAAACATCATTTTCATGCAAAGTTTTAAATTATTAACGTCAACATCATTTTAAATGCACACATAACAAATTTTCATAGTTGCACATAAGGTTCTAATTAAGAACCAATTCATGAATATGCATGTACTAAAATCATCAAGACATAGGTATCATAAATGATGCACAAGGAGGGATATGAAAACTACGGCCTTACCAATACCTTGACGCAACCACTTGCACCAAAATATTGAGTATACCATCATAATCATGAAACCATCTAGAACCAATTATTTCCACATTTAGGAGGAACACATACTTACCGGGTAAAGCATTTCGAGTTCTTTCTCTTCTCTTCCTAGCGGCCACTGGGATTTCCTTTGTCTAATGTCCCAACCAGCCACACTCGAAGCATCATTCATGCCCCATATAACACTCCTCTAAATGCATTCTACCACACTTGTCACAAATTGTATAGGGGTTTCTCTCTCTCTTGCTCCTAGGCTCCAAAGTCTTAGTAGATCATGATCCACCCTTATCAAAACTGGCCTTCTTTGACTCTCTTGCACCCTTCCTCTTCAATTTGTTCTATATAAGTCATAAGCCTCGAAATATCCATCTCCTTCACTAGCATGGCAGTACGACATTCTTGAACAAGGGAATCGGATAACCCCGACATAAATTTACTCATTCTAGCATAGGGTCAGCAACCAATGATGGGGCGTATTTGGAGAGTTGGGTGAACTTGAGGGAATACTCCCTCACACTCATGCTCCCTTGCTTAAGGTTGATGAATTCTTGCATCTTAGCTTCCCTCAACTCCAAGGGAAAGAAGCGATCTAGAAATGCATTTTTAAACCCTCCCTAAGATATAGGGCCCCAATCTTCATTCTTCTCACTCTTCCATTGAGTGTGCCATACTTGAGCTACCCCTTTTAATTGGAAAGTCGCTAACTCTGCTCTTCTCCTCGAAAGTCACTCCCATAATGGCCAACACCTTGTGCACTTCATCCACAAACTCTTGAGCATCTTCTTTACACTTTGATCAATGGAATTCGAGAGGATTCATTCTAGAAAGGTCCCTTACCCTCGAGGCCGGAGTGGGAGCATTTTGTAATAGGCCCCTTGGTTGTTAGGTTGGTCACAATCTGTGCCAACATAGTGAGAGCAGTCCGAAATTCTGCATGAGTTACTCTTTCGTCCGTTGGGGCTTGAGGCATCCTTCTTGGAGGCATTATCTAAAAGCGCAAAAAAGAATCCATTAGGTAAAGGGAACCTTAGGATAACTCTAAAGCACGACATGGATCATGAAAGAAGTGGGACAATTCCTAAACGCCTTATCGCCTCCTACTGATAGATGTGGCGCGCTTCACTCCCATAAGTAAGACTCTATTTGATGTGGTATATTGGACTCCAAGGACCATTGCAAAACCATGTGCTCTAATACCAATTTTGTAATGACCCGACCTAGGTCCTAGTCATCACACGGCGAATGATACACCCGAAGGTACCTTACCCAAGCCATCTTACATATCATAAGCATTCAGAGGCATAAAATACTACGATGAAATAGAAGACTAGGGTGAATGGGGCTACGGGCCACAACTTAAAAATCATAAAAGAGTATAAGAAATGGATGTCGTCATAACATTTGTCCAACAATATCTCTAACATAAACTTGGCGGGGGCTAAGACATGTTCAAGCTCACCCTCAAATACATACACAGCAAAAGAAATATACAACTGGAAACCAGAATGTCTTATACATCAATCTAGAAAGAAAACTAGATTATCGTCCCTGAACTAAATGACTCGCCAACTCTTCTCTTCAATGATCCAAAGCTAGCCACGTGAAGGATAGTGATGAGCACCAATCCCTACATGATTAAATCATGTATGCATAAAAGTATGTGTCAGTACTTTTGAATATACTGGTATGCAGGTATGCAATGCATGACATGGAAATAAATAATGAAATAATTCATGCTAAGTCTCGTTTTAAAAATCATACTTTTACAAGGTCATTAGTAAGTCATAACCAAGCCAATATCATTTAAATATAAAAGATCAATTTTAAAAAGGACATAGTAGGATCCATGGATAAACATAGTCGTGAATAAGAGAAATCATATAAAATTAGAATATACATATGGTGATCATTTAGACATTTACTCTCATCATAGAATATGAAATATTGCACAAGAGAAATAAAGTATTAACCCTTACTTGAATACATGATGTGTCACATTAACTTTAAATTAGCGAGAAAATGCATGTTCTTATGATTAGATAAAATACTAATAACCATGGGTGAAAAAGACATCACTATACATAAAAGACTATTTTTATGGAATAAACATTAGTAATCATAATGAAGACCACCTTGCACACTTGTAGACATAACCATATACCTTTAGGAGAAATACCATTTGAACTTATGAAACAATGAACCATAGGAGCTTTAAATCACCTTTGGACAACATAAAAAAACCATTTTAATTGAGCATAGGAGGAATTCTTGGGAACATGAGAGGAGCTTGAACATATGTGAGAGAACCCTTTAACTTAGATAAACCATGTGAGCTATCGATGGAGTCCCGATGTTACCCCTACATCGGAGAGAGGAAGATCACTTGCCAAGGTGACCTCCTAAGATGCCTTAGTGGATCCACTAAAGCATTGCTATTGAGAAACCTCTACTATCGGTTGGTATAGTAATCAACCTCTACTAGCGGGTGATTCCTATTTCCTACGGTGGCATGTGGTTATGGGATAATGAGATTTTACTAATGGTCTCATGCCTCTTCTCACGAGGAGCTTCCGCATCCATCCCAAGGTCCACTTAATGCTAAGTAAACTCCCATGGAATAATCATAGGTATAGAACATGGTATCATTATTAGAGAGGTAACATAATCAACATATAAGACCAAGCACTTACCTTATGGGGACACCACCCATTTCGGAAAATGCTCCATAATTGCCTTTCGGGAACACCACCCATTTTGGTATACACATCTTATTAACCTTATAGGTACACCACTCATTTTGGTTATCATATGTGAAGGACTTTATGGGAACACCACCCATTTTGGTCAATCATCATAAGGATAACTCCTATATCTTGGCTAAGCCTCTACTATCGGGTAGCCTCAACATCATATCCCTCTACTAACGGGTTATCATAGTCTCATGATCATAACTAGGAGCGCACTCACATATCTTTGGTTTATTCATTCTTGACTCCAATGAGTCTAGTCCCAATTATTATATAGGAAAGAGTATAGTCATGACATACATAAATGTGTACATCACCGCATCATAAAGAAGATATTTTCATAATGCATAGCTTTCATATAACTTATATGTGTTTCATAGCATACTTGGAATACTCCATCATTCATACTATCCATGACATATAAAGAAAGGAATTCATGATCTTACATAAAGTTTCATAATATTCTCATGAGTCCAGAACATAAATGTTGACTCTTAAAATGTAGGACACTTATGTTCTTACCTAGCATAGGTTAAGACTTCCTTCTTTCACGAAAAACACTCTTCATCTAGCTTAGGTTCAAAACATATGATTTGCATGCTTAAAGACTCATAATCATGAAATACATATGATTCACACTTCATTTATATATGATGATAATCAAAAAGTATGAACTTAACCCTCCATCAACTTCAAAACCCAAAATCCCATAAGTAAGGAAAATCACTATTAGTCATGAAATCATGAAAATTACTAGTTACTCATGTATAAGAGTATTAGGATGCACCAATTTAAAAGATAGTTTAAGGAACTCATATCATCATCTTCATATCTCCAAATTAGCTCATATATAAACCTCAAATAAATTCATAAGTTTCAAATAAGACAACTTAGTTTATAGTTTTTCATGCATAATTTAAAATAAAGTCTAGGAGATCCATCAAATATCTCTATAACCCTAGCTTCCAATTGTAGGAATTCATGACATAACATTATTCTCATGGGATTAAACATTATTTCATAATGATATATGCTAATAAACATCAATCAGTAAATCATATAAGTGTTTGGAGCCATTCAATCAATCCAACATGATTCATGCAAAACCCTAATTAAAATCATGAATTTCAACACATTATGCATATCATAATACTCATGCACCTCATATAACTAAGAATGTGTCACAATTTGATTAAACCAATTTTCCACAACTTCATCACATACATAAACTATGGGTCAAATTTAAAGTAAAGAAACTTGAGCTTTGTGAAGGAAAGGGCTTCACAAATCAAATCTACACACCTTAACCAAAGATTTATGGAAGAAATAACAATATTTGGTGTAGAAACCCGAAACCATAGCCTTATCTTCAATGGTGGACCTTGGAGACTTGAGAGAGTTTTTGAGAATTAGGTTTTTGAAGAATGAATTAGGATTAGGGTCATTTGGGGGAGTTTTAAACTGTTATAGGGAGTGTGGGATGTCAAAACGACGTAGGATTGGGATTAGGGTGTGAGGAAAGGTCAAAACCACCCCTTTTTAAAGCTGGTAGGATAGTTCCAAAAAACCCCATTTACGGGTCGTAAGTCATTCCACGGCCCGTAGAGTGGGTCGCAAAAACTGACAGCCTGACAGTGCTTTAGTAAAATGGACATAACTTTTAGGTCCGAACACCAAATGAGGCGAAACCAGTTGCGTCGGAAAGCTAATTCAACGAGCTTTAATTTGGTTGTTTTAAAGAACCTAATTAGAAGTTTGCTAAGAGGATATGATGATTTGAAGTTGACACATATACGAACTCACGCTAGAACTTAGGCGATTGGAATCGTTTGCACTCGACTTGATAAGAGAGGGGTTTGGCATTGCATGAGGGGTCATGGAAGGACTAGATGAGGTTGTTAAGAGAATAGAAAAGATTAGAACTTCACTTTATAAAAAATCCACTGGACAGGACCACGAGACCCCGTTTACGGGTTGTAACCTATTTTACGGTTCGTAGATGGGGTTCGTCTGATAGAGTTTTAGAAACCCTGCTCTAATTATGATTCTATGACAAGGTTTACAACTCGTAGTCATCTTTACAAATCATCTGATAATTCATGATTGAACTCCTCAAAGATCCCAAATTTAATCAAGTCTTCCTAGGCTTAAGGAATCCTCTTATGGGTCGTACTCCAACTTACGACCCATAAACCCCTTCGTAAAAACATACAATTCTAGAATTCCGAAGCCTATTTTCTTGGCCCCATTCTACGAGACTAACTACGGGTTGTAACTCCTTCTACAGGTGGTAATTTGCCCTCGTCCAATTACTCAAGGTCATTTTTCAGACCAATCTTCCTGTACTCATAGGCCCCGAACTTGAGGTGTTACAAACCGGCTCCCCTATAGGCTCTTGAGGGACTTGGTCCTCATTAAATGGGGATTGCCTTGGTAGAGTGGCTCACCTTAGAGGCATCCTTTGTAAGACATCAAGTAAAACATCAAAATTAGGAAGTCTTAAGACATGGTTCAAAGATGACATAAGACATGTAGAAGTGAGAAAATTCCTAAAACACCATCATAGCCTCCAACTCATAGGTATGGTGCACTTCACACCCATGAATACGACTCTACTCGATGCAGCATGTTCGACTCCTAGGATCATTCATAAACCTAGAATTCTAATACCAAGCATGTCATGACCCGGGCCTAGGGCCTAGGAGTAACATGGCGAATGGAAATCTGAGAGTCCAAAAAAAAGCCTTATGGAATCCATATACATGTCATCGGTTCAGAAGCGCATGGTTAAGAAATAAACATATAATTGTAAGGGGTGGATAAGTATGACTCACGTTATGGGGATGTCATAAGGATAGGGATTTGCATGAATTCACAAAGCACATAGCATGTAAGATCTAACGGGCGGGTAAATATGACTCATGCTATGGGATAGAAGGGACTTAGGACTTTCCACATCTCATCATGAGCATATCATCATAAAATCAATAACATGAATAGGCATAATCATAGTCTCTATAAGAAAATACCATAGCACATGACAAAGTTGTACATAGAGTTTACATGTTCTCCAACAATGCCTCTAGGTCATAGAATAGGACTGGGGCTAAGACATGTCCCAAGCTCAACCTTAAAGTAAAGACATAAAGCACTATAACATTAGAAGTAGATATAAGATGGCTTGTCCTTGAATGATAGGACTCACCACAAGCAACTTCCTTGTCAATCAAGCTAGCCGTCAAAAGGTGGATGAAGATAGTCTCTAGTCCCTACATGGTTAGATCATGTAGGCAAAGAGTATGTGTTCGTACGTTTAAATGTACTAAGTATGCGGGCATGCAATGCATATGAACTCATTAAACTTGCATTCAATGTTAGATGACAAGGAACACGTATAGAAAGAAGTATATAGGAAAAAGTATTGTATCAATATGCCATGATATCCATGATGCATGAAATGCCATAATATTTAACATAGTGGGGATGGGACCTAAACCGACATACATAGAGCAAGCGAGCTATTACTTGGAATTCCGATGTACACCCTACATTGAAGTAAGCGTGATCTACTTTCCATAAGTTGACCATACTTCTCCTTTATGGGCTCTCATTTTGGAGAAGTAACCTTACCTTACTGGCCTCCCATTTCAGTAAGGATTTTTCATGAACATAACATAATCATCCACAAAGGGGAATAACCCCGCACCTATGTTTGGCACATAGTTATGGGATTTTAGGACTGGATCCTTGGAGATAGTCCCCCTCACATAAGTCCGCTCGGTGCTAAGTCATCATCCCACAAGAAAACACATACATGCTTTCAAAAGGAAGGATAGTCTTTTCAAGTCTTCATCACGGATACTTAGGCTTAAAAGCCAAATATACTTCATAATCATGCATATTTGGGCTAAAAAGCCAAATCATACTTCAATTCATACTTTCATGCATAGGAATAGATCATTCATATTAGTACATAATGGTGTAAACACCCATAATTGCTCAAAGAGCAATATCTGAGATGTTATGTGCTCACATGTTATGTCATAACTACACTTTCCTGAAAATCACATTCATCAACATAATCGGGTCTTCTTTCACATCATAAACTTCATGAAAATCAATGTTCATGCATGCATATGCCATGAATAATGAGAGAATAGCAAAGGGTAATAGAGATTCATACTTAAAATAACAATATAAGATGAAATCAAAGTAAATTCGTGAAGAAATTCACAATTAAAGCCTACTTGAGATTACCCATGCCTAAATTCAACATTTTAAAGGGACATGAATGCTCAAACCTTCATGATATCAATGCAATTCACCACATTAGGGCTTAAATCACTTTTAAAACATCAATTAAATACAACCCATATCTAAATACAATCAAATCAATATTAATTTAAAATACACATATTCAAAGTACGCATAAAATTATAAATTAAGGAGCAAGAAGTGTTTGGGGTCTTCATGGTTGAAGGGACCATGAATCAATCCCACATACCTTAGATAACTTAGAAGAATCAAGAAGAAATTGATTTGAGAAGAAGGCCCTCCTTAAATATTCAGGTGGGAATCTTCAATGTCACACTTGAATGGAGCTCTTAAAAGAAGGATTTCCTATGTTCTAGGTAAAATGAATGAATTTGAATAAGAATGAAGGTGTATAGGTCTTTTCAGGGTTTAGGATATGCCAGAAAGTCACAAATAACCCTTAGAAAGCACCAAAATTACAAGAAAGTCATTAATGAAACAAGAACTAAAAAGTGCCCACGGTGCTCATAGTAGAGCACCAAGGACTGTACAAGGGTCTATGGTAAGGGTCTTCAGACACTTAGCCAAATTTCAGAGTAAGGTCATTTCCATAGATAGCTTCACAGTTCATTCAAAGTTTCACTAATCGTACAACGATCCGTACAAATGACCCAAGTTTTGAGAAGTAATTTTATACTTGGAATTACATTTTAGGGCAAGTGCTTCATGAAACACCCCACCACAGCTCATGGTAGGTACCACGAGACCCCACCACAGCTCATGTGGGTTGCACTACTTGTACAAGGGTTCCTTGGTGGCTTTCTTAGTCAATTTCTTGGCTTGAAGGTTGGGGCACCTATGAAGGGCCCCTTCCACAGCCATTGGTGAGGACCACAGCTCGTGGGAGGTGCCTTAGGGGGCCACCAAGCCTAATATCCTTTATTAAGCCACAAAAAGCCATACACAAGCACCCCATGGGTCACAAACTTTCGAAAATGTGATTTTAAGCATCGATAAGGCCTCATGAGATCTAGATACTTACATTTCCCTTTGCATGCATTACTAGCTTCCACCCCATTTATTGTGATTTTCCTTATACCAGCCACCCTCAACTTAGGCTTTTGGACTGAGTTCAGGTGCACAATATCCAACCTATGAACCAGGGCCACTTTTGGTTGCCACCTTCAACTTAGGCTTTTTGCCTAAGTCAAGGTGCATAATATTCAAGGAAGGACCAGGGCCAAATTCAGGATTTCACATTTAAAAAGGCTCAGTTACTTATGTGTCTACAAAATAAAAGGTACATGTAAAACTCAAATATTAGGACCAAGGGATACCATCAAATATTTGGTTGGTTATTTAGGCTAAGTTGGCTAATAAGAACAATAGGCTAAGATATTTTTCTAACCAACTAACCTAAATCTTAGTCAGAGTATCGGGGCAAGTTCTGAATTGAAACACAATGTAAGAATTTTGCAAAGAAGGTCACACAATTGACATGGAATACACTATTAACATAGACTCTCAAATCATGTTTTTCATCACAATTAAACCTCAACTTATCATAACAAGCACTGTTAGTCACTTGATTCACATAGTTGTTACCAAACCTACCTAATACAAAAATTTTGATGGTTATCACTTTTCCACAAAACTAACATTTGCCATAGACTTTAGTACAATATGCTACTAATACTACTTACACATCCTAAATATGTTAGTTCAACAGAAAATAAATGTCTTTAGGGAAAGATCTCTGGCAAGAAAACCCCTTGTAATCACAATTTGGGATAGTTATAGGCCATCGTTACTCATTCTTCACCGAGGCCTATAAGTACCCACACCCTATCAAAACAAAATTTCATCTCTCCTCAATGCGACGAAATATAACTAAAGCAAAGCATAAGGGATAAAAAGAACATACCTGAGCACCTAAGTGCCTGTATCTATCTTGGGTTGCCTCCCGAGCAGTGCCTAATTTAGTGTTGCAGCACGGCACCTTCGTTACTCAGATTTCACCAAATGTCCATGCTTTCACTGTCAGCATTTCCTCAATATTGCCAAGATATAGTTTATTCCTTTAGCCATTTACTTTGAATCTCATGCCATTTCTCTTTTCCAACTCAACAACCCCATGGTTGAAAACATGTGAAACTTTAAATGGCCCCAACTATCTGGACTTGAGTTTCCCAAGGAACAACTTCAATCTGAAGCTATATACAAGACCAAATCTCCTGGTGCAAATTGATGATTCTTAATACGATGATCATGCTACATCTTCATCCTTTGCTTATATAAGGCTGAATTCTCATATGCCTTTAAATGGAACTCATCAAGCTTGTTAAGTTGGCCCAGCCTTGAGTTTGTCGCATCATTCCAATCTAGATTCAGCTTTTTGAGAGCCCAAATCGCCTTATGCTCAAGATCTACCAATAAGTGAAAAGTTTTACCAAAGACAAGTTGGTAAAGAGACATCCCTATGGGAGTCTTAAATACAGTCTAGTATTCCAATTATACGTCATCAAGTTTTCACGACCAGTCAATCTGGTTTGCATTTACAGTCTTGGACACCTCAACCTTCCCACTCGTTTGTGGATGGTAGGGTGTTTCCACCCAATGCTTTACCTCATATTTTTCAAGAAGAGCTTTGAACAACCTATTGCAGAAATAGGAACTTCCATTGTTGATGATTGCTTGGAGGGTAACAAACCTTGAGAAGATGTTTCTTTTTAGAAATGTTGTGACATTCTTGCCTTTATTATGGGAAGTGCCACCACCTCTACCCATTTTAATACATAGTCCACAGCCACTAAAATGTACTTGTTCCATGAGAGCTAACAAATGGGCCCATGAAATCTATCCCCCAAATATCAAATAATTTAATCACCATAATGGGGTTTAGAGGGAGCTCGTGCTTGTGGAAAACACTACCTTCTCTCTAGAACTTGTCACAAGCCTTGGCATAGTCATGAGCATCTTGGTGGATGGTTGGTCAGTAGTATCCACAACGCAAGATTTTGTGTGTTGTCCTAATTCCACTATGATGCCCGCCCACCAAGGATGAGTGACAAGACTCTAAAATGCTCATCATTTTAAACTTAGGAATGCAATGATGAATAATTCCATCTGCACAAATGCAAAACAAATACAGATCATCCCAGAAAAACATTTTCACATTAGACTTAAACTTATGGTGCCGGTGAGTAGTGAAGTCCAGTGGCACAATGTCACTAACCAAATATTTTGCATATTTTGCAAACCATGGTAAGTTATGAGATGCTGCTAGTACTCTCTCATCATGGAATGAATCATCAATTTCTACTCCATTGTCGATCTTTGTCATGGCCTCGTCCTCTAGTCTAGATAGGCAGTCTGCAACTTGATTTTTAGTCCCATTCTGTCAATTACATCAAAGTCAATCTTTGAAGAAGAAGTATCCATTAGATTAGTCTAGGTTTTACATTGTTCTTCACCATAAAGTACCACAATGCTAAGTGGTCGGTATGTACAATGACTTTGGTTCCCAAAAGATAAGATTTGAGATTCTCGAACAAAAGACCACTGCGAGTAACTCCTGCTTTATGGCAGTGTAGTTTTTATGTGATGCATTTAGGGCTCTTTGTTGGCATAATATATGGGATGTAGAATCTTCTCTCTACGCTATCCCAACACCACACCAAGTGCAACCCCGCTTGCATCACATATAATCTAGAAAGGCTTCGACTAATCTAGAGTAACTATGATAGGTGCTGATATCATCTTTTGCCTCAACCCTTCAAAATCATTCAGTTATGCATCATCAAACATGAACTTAGCATCCTTCTCAAACAGCTTGCACAAAGGGTGTGCAATCTTCGAGAAGTCCTTTATGAAGTGCCTATAAAAACCTACATATCCTAGGAAACTTCTCACACCTTTACCAGGGATAGGTGGAGGAAGCTTCTCAATCACATCTACATTGGCTTTATCTACCTCGATTCCTTTGATGGAGATAATGTGCCCAACACAATGCCTTTTTTCGTCATGAAGTGACTTTTTCCCAATTAAGAACAAGATGGCGTTCTTAACAACTCTAAAGCACCGCGTGTAAATGCTTTAAGCAATCATCGAATGGGTATCTAACCACACTAACGTCGTCCATGAATACCTCGATAGTGTCTTCCACAATGTCTGAGAAAATAGACATCATGCATTTCTGGAATGTTACTGGGGGCATTACACAACCCTAATAGAATCCTTTTAAATGTTAAGGTTCCATAGGGGCATGCTAAGGTTGTTTTCTCTTGGTCTTCTGAAGCAATAGAGATCTGATTGTAGCCCAAGTAACCATCAAGAAAGTTATACTATATTCTTGCCAAGCGATCTAGCATCTGGTCTATGAATAGCATAGGGAAGTGGTCTTTTTCAGTTGATGCATTGAGCTTCATATAGTCCATGCAGTCCCTCCAATCTATGACTGGTCTCATAGGATCAACTCATTGCTAGCATTTGGGACCAAGGTGATACCTCCTTTCTTTGGAACACACTGGACTGGACTCACCCATTCACTGTCATCAATCGATATATCACACTTGTGTCCAACCACTTAATGATCTCTTTGTCCACGGCCTCTTGCATCAGTGGGTTGAGGCATGTTTGGTGTGCAATACTTGGTTTGTGACTTTTGACCAGTTGAATTTATTGAGTGCACACTCCAGGTGGGACGCTAATGATGTCAGCAATCGTCCATCCAATAGCCTTTAAAATTGCTTGAGTACCAATCAACGCATCCACCTATTCATCATCAATATCTACAGCAACAATGATAGGCAAAGTATTTTTAGCATCCAAAAACACATACCTCAGATGGGCTGGAGGAGCCTTCAACTCAAACACTAGTGCTCCTCAATAGAGAGTCTAGTAGGTAGGGATCTCGATTCTTTAAGTCCAACTTAAGTTTAGCTTGATGTCTAGTGAACCCAGATACTCCCAGGGCTTTGACTGTCTCATCATAGTCTAGGATTTTTTCACTCTTGATGTTCATTAACACAACTTCCACAGTCTCGACACTTAGACTTTCCTCGATTAGTACCTTTGGTTGCACCTCATCAACATTCTTAATGATAGAGACTACTTTCAAATTATCAGTCTTCTTCATATACTGGCAAACAATGAAGACAGCCTCATTATTACCCAATCAGAACTTAAGTTGACCAACTCCATGTGCACTAGCACTTCTCCAGTGGCTAGGAAGAGCCTTCCCAAGATGATTGGGACTTCAAAGTTGACCTTACAAACAAGAATCACGAAGCCTGCAAGGAATATGAATTTTTCCACTTTGACGAGAACGTCATATAATATCTCCACACAGGCTTCTTTACTGTCCTACCAGCGTCAAACACCGCATGCTTAGTGGGGTAGGGGCTTCCAAGCCTAACCTCTTGAATGTTGCAAGAGCCATTAGATTGATGCTAGCACCTAAGACACATAATGCCTTTGCCAATTCTACATCTCCAATGGTGCAGGGTATGGTGAATGCTCCGAGATCTTCTCTCTTTTGCACCAAGGACCTTGTTGCAATTACACTGCAATGCTAAAGCTCTTGAGAGAGCTCTTGGGTCATACACCTCTTCTTCTTCACCAAATCCTTCATGAATTTTGCATACCCGGGCATCTTTTCAAATGCCTCAATGAGAGGAATGTTGATCGAAAGCTACTTCAACATGGAGATGAAGTGTTAAAACTTACCTTCCTCGTTCTTCTTTTTAAGTCTTTGAGGGAAAAGAGGGGGAGGTCTCAGTATGAGTTTCAACTTTTATGGTATAACTACCTTATCACTCAACCCATCCTTGGCGCTACCTCCATGTGTCGTCACTTCCATACACTACCCCTCATTCTTTGGATTTTGCACTGTGTTATTTTGCAATGTACCTTTCTGGCACTAGTTTAACTAAGCCAATATTTGACCAAACCATTGCTCTAGCTGCTTGATAGCAATAGAATGAGACTTGATTTTCTAATAATGCTGGAGATGTCAGATTTCATCCCCTTTAAGGTCTCATCCTGAGCGTCAGCCTTCATAAACAGTCTCTTGAATTTCTCCTTAATTTGCAAACCAGCATCCCTAGAGTCATGATTATGTGGTAGCACATACAGATCATTTCTATAACCATCTCTGCATCCCCAATCAGCATCTTTATCCTAGCCCCTATTACTGTTCAAGTAGCTAGCTCAGTTGTTTCCTCTGAAAGCACCTTCTTTGCTGACGTTTTGACACTGGTTTCCTTAACCGTGGTGCTAATAGTCCTAATGTGACCCTTGGGCGTTAGTCCAGGAACCCCCCCCCCCTCCCCGTCTGATCAGTGACAAAGCAAGTGTCTTCTTCAAAATAGGGCTTCTCATATATGGGTGCTCGTAGAGGTTGATGATTGACTGTATTCACGTGCTCCTGACTCTACTTAATCAACAACCCCACATTAGTACTAATTCAAGCTAGCTCTTACATCATCACCTCGTTTATCTTTGCTTGCTCAGAATTAGTACTAACTGAGAAAGAGCTTTTGGTCATCGACTTATATCTCGAGCCCCATGCATGGTTCATCTTAACCACTTTCTCCACCATTCAATTATACTCGTAAATGGACAATCTAGAAATGAGCCTCCCATGATAGTGTCAGCAACAGCTTGGCAATTTTCATCTAAGGCTCGATAGAAGATTTCCACTAAGGAATCATCAAAGATCTTGTGGTCAGGGATACTCCTCAACACATTGTAAACCACTCCCACGTAGTGCTGATCGAATCACCAGGAAACTACTAGAAGTTGTTGATGCTATCTTTCAACTTCAGCTTCTTCGACCTTGGAATGAATTAACCTACTTATCTCTTAAAGGGGTGGTTGTAATTGCAGTAAGTCAACCTAAACTAGAAACAAGTGTTCTGAAATCAGTGGGAGAAGTAACTAGGGTATTGTGTTCCCTATAAAATTCCTATCTTAGTATAGCTAGATAATTGTAATATTTTCTAGATAGCATGTAGTAGTGGTAAGTTAAGTTTATCAAACTCTTTGATACAGGCGAGAGGTAAATTTCACTACGTTATTTGATCTATCCTCCAAGTGTGACATTACCAACCCTTACCTTTGTTCCAATTGCAATTTCTAAGATTAGACTTCAACTTCATGAGACCTTCTTACGGGCGCCTTCTAACTTACGACCGGTGGAAGGTTTCATCTACTAACCTTTCTAAAACTCTTCAAAATTTGATCCTCCAAGCACGATCTTATCCATGACTCATGAAGAAATCCATGATTCATCTGAAGATCTAACTAACAAAACCACTTTATGGCTCGTGTAGTGAACCACGGCCCGTAGAGTTTCCCGTAAATCCCCAAAAACATCAATTTTGTAGATTTTTCCCAAAATCACATTGAATCTTATAATCCTGCGAAATGAACATGAAAACACATCAAACCCACTAATATCGCTTTGAGAACACACAAAATTCTTGAACTAAAGGCTCACGATAATAAAAGTTAGTCTTGAACGCCAACTACTAGCCACGAGCTAGTGGAGGAGTATATGTCCCTAAATGGTTAAATCATGCAGTCAAATATGCGTTAGTACGTTTGAATGTACTAAGTATGTGAATTCCAATGCATGGAAGAAATAGTAATGCCATCATAATTAAACATAACATATGGATATACATAAGATAAAAGAGCCATGATATAAACTTAAACATGCACAAGAATAAGGCTCATCTCAATATGAGACAATGCACAAGGAAACACATAAAGTGCAAACATATCATAGGATCATAAAACTTGTGGGAATGGACCATAATCAACAGTAAGACCATGTAAGCAACTACATGGAATACATTGGGAAAAGGCCAACGCACTCATTCCATTGGGAAAATGGGAATCTACTTTCCAAAGTAGATGTCCAAAACTTAGTAACTTTGCAATTGCATCTTTCATAACTTTTGGGCTTACGTGGATCCACTAGCTTAGCCTATAAGGCTCCTATGGTGGCACAAAGTTAGGGACATTGAGATTTAGCTTCAAGGGATAATGCCTACACTAACGGGATAAGTCCCAATATCTAATCCTCTCAGTGTTAAGTCATCCCACGAAAATCTTTAAAACCTACTCTTAGAATCATAAGTACCAATCATAGGAGTAGCTCGAACTTAAGATCATTCTTAAACATCTTTTAGGGAAATAATCATCATACATATGCCTTTAGTATTATAACTTTGAAGCTCTTCATAAATGCCTCAATCATAGTCATAATTCATAGGAAACTTTCACTGAAAATAAGGTGGGCTTAGTTAATGCATGGAACAACATAAATCATATATGTCTTAGGAAATTTCTTTACAAAGGAATGTCGAATTTGCCGAACCTTAATCATATCGAAATTCATCATGGGATCATCATCATATTCCATACATGCATATATTTACTTAGTAAGATATTCATTGAACTTCATGAGTGCCACATAATAACATAAGAATCATGAAATCATCATAAGCATGCACTTTAAATTGAGGAACTTTGGGAAAGAAAACTTGGAAACTCTAGCCTTGTTCTTGAGAGCTCTTGCCTTAGGAAATTTTGGAATTAAAGGAATGAGAGAATGAGAGATGTTTCTAGGGCTTGAAGATTAATATAGGTACCTTACTCCATTCCCAAAATGATGTAATATAGGAATAAAAATTGTAAGAAATCACCAAATTGTCCCTTACTAAAAACTTTTGGAAGTGACTTGCGGAACCCCGATTATGGGTCATAGGTTGACTTACGGGCCAGAAGTCCCCTTGTCTGATCAAACATCTAAAAATCATGAAAATTGACTCTTGTTGAATTGAAACCCACGATCAATAGTACGGGTCATAAAACTTCTTATGGGTCATGGTTGGACTTGTAGAGTCCGTCCTTCCACACTTAACCATTTTTCCACACTTCCTTAGCCCTATCCACGAAGGGTCTATAGGGGTCGTAACACCTTTCATGGGTCGTCTGATAACTCGTATACTACCTTCCTGAAAACCCTAAATTTTATTCATGTATGGGGTCCCACTCAGAAAGCCATCTACGGGCGATAGGACACTCTCCGGACCATCATCTGGTCTATGGGTTACCCCACACTTGGAAACCTTTTCCTTTCCCGAAGTTCTATGCTTAAGAGCCAAACCTACGGATCGTATATCATCATACAGGCCGTAAGTGGTCCCGTAATCCAGACTCTAGGTTACTTTTCAGGCCAACTTTAATGTATTCAAGGCTCCTAACTGGAGTCGTTACAATATAACTAGAGAAAAGGGGAATAACCTTAGCCTTATGCTCTCTTGTGAGATGTTCTTAAATGTAAACGGGTCGTATACATCTAAGAAGTTGTGAATATGCTCATGAGGATCCTCGTAAGCAACGCCTCCAAAGAATCCCTTTAGCTGAAGCAATTGAAACATAATACCCGTGACATAGAAAGCAACATTGCCCACAATAGGGAGCAAACGAATAGTATTGATACTCCCCAATAGATCCACATTGATGTCATTCATGTTACTAATGTCATCACAAAACACACTTCCTTGCACACTCATATCGTCGCCTGTGATTGGAAAACAACAACACAAAGGAAAAATAAGTAAGTAAATTCAACTATAAGAAAAACTTTTAAAGCAGAATTAATACTCAATTGTACCCCCAAAATTGGTAAGGAATACAACGGTTGTTAGTAATATATAACCCAACAAAAGAGTCAAGATCAATCCCACGGGTAATAATGTGATGACGATTGAAATAACTAAGGATCACGAGTCACTAGTCTGAATTTGAACGACGAATAAACAATTAGAACAAAAAGGAGGAAAATAGATAACAAACTAAACTAAGGAAATGGGGACCCACGGTAAGGAAATGTCAAGCCAGGGATCAATGGAATTGAGGAAATAGGGAATCAATCAGAGCCTAAGTGATCCATTGCGCTTCATATGATCCCTCTGGGTAGGCTGGATTGCTTGTAACTAAAATCGTTATTACACCGAAAGTAGCATCTAGGTATGAACTTATACAAGTCTCACATCCCAAACACTTAAAAATCATAAGTAAACTCATGCAATTAAATAGCAAATCTATCTAAACCTTAGTCGACTGAATCCAAACAAGGACTCCAACCAAATTAGAAAATACCATGACTATTATGTAATCTACCTAATCTAATTACTTAAAATCATGAATCAATTAAAGATCTATAAATAAACCCTGAGTTTGCAACCTTGGGCTTTCAATTATAGATGGTAGAAAACATAAACCCACATTAATTAATGCATAATTGACCAAGAAACCAAAAACCCACTACAAGATTCAAGCATTCAACTACATTGCCCCCCCCCCCCCCCAAGCATGGAGTTTTTAGCCACACATGATAAAAGGAGAAGAAATTATTTCAAGATGTTCATCCATTCATCCATAATTGCAAGCTCGAATTGAACTTAAAAGATGAAAAGTAATTATTAGTAATTATTTACAATACTTCTTCCCCAAATCAAGTACCAAAAAAGCTTCTCTCCCAAAAACTAAGTACTCAAAATTACAAGTGAAATTGTGCTTAAGAATATTGTGAGAATTGTACTCCAAAAATCCTTCTAAAATTCTTAAATATTCTCCTGTAGTCAGTGTCGAAGTCTCACTCAACAAGGTTAGTTGGGTATCGTCGAAATGTTCGGTGGTGCGCTGACTTGTGACAGCATCATCAAGTTGTCACTCACTTTTTCCATCAAGCCACTTCTACAACATTCAGTGATGTATCGACTTGGATTGGCAAATGAGCCAAATTCCTTCAACACCGCCAAGTTGAGATGCAACAAATACTCTTACCCTTTCAAGGTTCTACAATATTCAGCGAGCTCATTTAAGCCTGTAAAGTACATTTGGTGATATGCCAAAATGTTACCTGATCTCTGATTTGTGACAATCCTTAGGGGTTCAACATTGTAACATTAGGTGATAGTTGTAGAAATCCGATAGTGCATCGAATTGCAACGGCAACACCCCTTTTTGATAGCCTTTTGCATCTTTTTGTCTCTTTTTCTTTGTTTTGCATTTGGTTATCCTTGAATCTTTCTTAGATACCAAACCTGCTATTTATCAACAAATTAAGTTAGATTCTAAGTAAAACGATGCATCAAGGATAATATTATGCTCCATTTTACGCTTAAATCTAGGACTACCCCAAAACTACTAAAAAATACAATGGCTATTAGCAATATCTGATTCGGGATTAATCCCACAAGGAAGAATGTAAGGTCGATTGAAATGATTAAGAATTATAAGTCACTAGTTTCAATTTGAATTATGGATAAACAAATATAACCAAATAGGAGAAATTAGACAATAAACTAAATAAAGAGATGGGACCCAGGGTAAGTAAATGTCAAGCAAGGGATCTAATGGATTAGGGAAATGGGGAATTAATTAAAATCCAAACCATCCATGGCACATAGCTTCATATTATACCTATGGGTAGGCTAGATTGCTTGTAACTACAATCACCATTACACCGAAAGTGACGTCCAGGTATGAACTTAGACAAGTCTCACACCCTAATTACATGAGAATCTAAAGTGAACCCATGCAATTATTTAGCAAATCTATCTAACAACTTAGTCGATTGAACCCAAATCAGGACTTCAATCAATTCAACATAATCCCATGATGATCATGCAAACTTCTACTTCGGTTACCTAAAGTTATGCAATAAATGAAGATCTAGACATAGATTCAAGTTCGTGATCTTAAATCATCAATTACAACCGAAGGCTTAAGGATAATTAAAGCAATTAAGGGAGAAACCATTTGAATTTGAAGGTAATAATCAACTACATGCAAAAGAAAATGAAGAATGACTAAAGGAAATTACAATCCAAGCCCACAATCTTCAATCCGGAAAGAAAATTATAGTGAAACTTGCTTCCAAATCCAAACCCCAAACTAAATCTTGTTCTCCAAGGTGTGTATGCTTTGTTCTCTTACTCGATATGCTCCAATATCCCCTATTTTCATTAAGGGGTGTGTGTCTATAGGAATTAAGATCAAGATGCATGAAATTATGAATTTGCCCCTTAACTAAACCTCAACCCTCGCTAAAGCAACATAGAAGTCGCTAAAGCGAGTTAGCAATAATGAACTTAAGATCACAAAAGCAACCCTTAGCTTCCTAGTTACTGATCCCTAAAGCCATCCCTGCGTGTTCGCAAAAGCAAATGTTTGATGTTGTTTACCATTTACAAAAGAGAACATATGGCCACTTTTGCAACAGCAGAAAGTCCATAAACTCTATAGGTTTTCAATAATTTTCATCCCTTTTCTTTCGTATTTCATATTTTCTTCATGAAACTCCTTTTTAGCACAAATACCTTAAACATGAGCAATTCAAAGTATAATTAGCCTCTTTATTGGGATTAATTAACACAAACTCATACAAAGTCATAAGAAAAATAGCTAAAATAAGTGTAAGTTACATATGCATCAATAACTTAATACCTTAGGCTTGAATAGAGTGGAAAATATAGGGATATCATTTCATAATGTCTGCCTCTACTTTCCATGTAGCACTCTTAACTTGTTAATGCCTCCAAAGGACTTTAACAGATACAACTTCTTTATTCCTTAATCTCTTCTATTGCTGGTCCAAGATCTCAATCACCTGCTCTTTATCGGTCAATTTCTCTTCAATCCCCACTTCTTTTGATAGCACCATAGAACTCGGATCACCCGCAAACCTCCTTAACATAAACACATAAAATACCGGATAAGCCATGGCCATCTCCAAATGGCAAGTGTCACTCTTATGCAACCTTGTGAATTTGCTTCACAATCTTATAAGGTCCTACATACCTAGGACTAAAGTTCCCTCTTTTTTCTAAATCGAACCACACTCTTCACGGGTTAAACTTTCAAGTATGCCTAATCTCCTGCATTAAACTCAAGATCCCTCTTTCGAACATTGAAGTATGACTTTTGATGACTTTGAGTCATGTTTAATCTTTCCCTTATGAGTTTCACCTTCTCCGTTGCATCTAAAACCAAGTCAATACCAATCAAAGCCATATCTCCCACTTTGAACCAACCAACTGAAGATCTACATCATCTCTCATACAAGGCTTGAAATGGTGCCATCTAGATGCTTGAGTGATAGCTATTATTGTAGGCAAAGTAGATGAGTGGTAAGTGATTATCCCAATTACCCTTGAACTCCAACACACAAGCTCTTAACATGTCCTCAAGAGTTTGAATTATCCTCTTGGCTTACCTATCGGTTTGAGGATGATGTGTAGTGATAAACTTTACTTTGGTACGAAGCACCCTTTGGAATGACCTCCAAAAATAAGAAGTAAATTGGGGACCACGATCTGATATAATGGACAAAGGTACACCATGAAACCTTACCAATTCCATGAATGTACAACTTGGCATAGTTTTCAGTACTATGGGAAGTCTTAAGCGATGGAAAATGATCCAACTTTTTCATTCTTTCGATGATCCCCCAAATGGAGACACGATGCTTCTGAGTATGAGCCAAACCTACTATAAAGTCCATATTTACATCCTCCTCCTTTCAAGTAAGGATTTCAATGTCTTGAGCTAGGCCACCCGGCCTTTGATGATCAACCTTCACTTATTGGCAATTGGGGTATTCTGTTAAAAATCTTATACGTCTTCCTTTATTCCATTCCACCAATATACTTCCCTTAAGTCTCTATATATTTTGGTGGATTCTAAATGGTTAGAATATTGAGAGTTGTGGGCTTTAGTCAGAATCAAGTCATATTTGGGACACATAACCAGTTGTGGTAATGAAGCATACCATCTCTCTCTTATGAGAAGACCTTTACCTGGTTTTCAACAACCAACTCTTCAATTCAACCGATGTTGGGTCCAAGTCTTGCTTTGCTTTGACATCTACTACGAAATATGATTTGGATCCATTTTCCGCATGTTTACTACTCTCACTAGAGCCACTCATCCTTACCCTCAAATGGTCCAATCGATAAATATCCTTCGCTAACTCCTTCTTACCATACTCAACATGAGTCACACTTTCCTAATATCTGATGGAATCAATGGTCTAGGCTAATTCCTCATCGCTTCCATCTTCTTTGGATCAACCATATTCCTATCATTGGACACCACATGCCCAGGAAAGGCCACCTCTTTCAACCAAAACTTACACTTGCTAGACTTTGCATATAACTGCTTATCCCTCAAGGTTTAAAGTACTACCCTCAAATGGTCATTGTGTTCTTCCTTACTCCGAGAGCAGACTAAGATATCATCGATGAACACTACCACAAACATGCAAGATAAGTCTTGAAGACCCCATTTACTAAATCCATGAACACCACCAGAGCATTTGTCAACCCAAAAACATGACTAAGAATTCAAAGTGGACATACCTTATCCAAAATGTTGTCTTTGGAATGTCACACTCCCATAACCTCAATTGATAATAGCTGGACTGGTGATTAATTTTGAAGAAGTGACTAGGCCCTTGCAATTGGTCAAACAAGTCATTTATACTCGGAACTGGGTACTTGTTCTTTATGGTAACCTTGTTTAATTGCCATTATCCAATACACATCTAAAGTGACCAGTATTTCTTCCTAAAAATCAATACAGAAGCACCTTATGGTGACCTGCTTGGCCTAATAAGACCTTTCTCTAATAGGTATGTCAATTGTTCCTTCAACTCTATCGAGGCCATATAATATGAAGGGAAGGAAATAGGTTGGTTATCGGAAAAAGTCTATGGAAAAGTTTATTTCCCTTTTAGGAGGAACACCGAGTAGGTCCTCGAGAAAGACATTGGGAAACTCATTGACAATAGGAACCTACTCAAGAGAAGGACCTCAAAAGTGATTCCACTAACCTCACATATGCCTTAGAAATCATCTTATGGGACTTAAGATAGGAAATGCACCAACCCATACACACCAAATTGCTACCCTCCGACTCTAGAATAGACTCATTAAGGAATTGGAATTTAACCCTGCAGGTTCTATAATCAATAGAGGCATATGAGGTGTGTAACTAATCCATTCCAAGAATGACATTAAAATCGATCATATCAAGTTCAACAAGATCACAAAAAATGACTTTATGTGAAACCAAAATGGGACAATCTTGATAGACTCTTTTTGCTACAATGAGCTCATCGAGAGGGTACAAATCAAAAATGGTTCTAGTATGACTTCAAGACATACATGAAACTGATTTGCAAAAAAAGTGTGACAAAAGACAAATTGGCACTCAGATCCAATAGTGCATACATATAAAAATTAAAAACCGACCTTTAATATATCGGTAACCACATTAGGAGTCTCCTCAACTTCTTGTTTTGCATAGAGAGCATAAAACTAATTTGTGCATTGGCCACCACCTTCATCTTGCCTATCTTGCACCCCTTTGCCTTGGGACCTAACACAACCCCTATTTATACAATCTTTGAAATGATGACTGGACTTTCCGCATTTAAAGCATGCATTAGAGCTGACTAAACATTCCTCTTTGTGAGGTCTCCCACATTTTTTGCAAGTGGGATATGCTTGAGCATCCGATCCACCTGCTTGAACCTTGGGAATTTGCCCCTTATCTTTGATGAATCTTTGAGAAGTATTAGTTGGACTTTGACCAATGTACCTTTGCCCATCTTGGTCCCTTCTGATACCCTCACTTGCGAACCTTTGGTTAAAATAGCCACCACCATCAAATCGGGCCTTCTTGAACTCCCTAGACTTCTCCCTCATCTTTTCATCCTCTATTTATTTTGCATCAATCATAAGTATACAGAGGTCCATCTATTTGACTAACATTGCTATCTTGAATTTTTTTTAGACACCAAGCTTGAGACACTGGAGATAAACTTGCTCATCCTTGCCTTTGCATCGGTGACAATGAAAGGTGCATACTTAGACAACTTAGTGAACTTGAGGGCATACTCCCTCACACTCATATTTTCTTGACAAAGATGATGAACTCTTGGATCTTTGCCTCCCTTAGTTCCAATGGAAAAAAACTAGTCTAGGAAGGCACTTTTGAATTCCTCCCGCTCTATAAAACCTACATCTTCACCTCTTTCACCTACCCATTGCTCATACCAAACTCTTGCGATGTTATTTAGTTGGTAGACCACTAACTCGACCTTCTCATTATAGACCACTAACTTGACCTTCTCATTTGGAGAAATTCCCATAATTTCCACAATCTTATATGACTCATCAATGAATTCTTGAGGGTCTTTATCTGCCTTGGAGCCATGAAATTCGGGTGGATTTATTCTCCTAAAGTCCCGGATCCTTGTAGCTGGTCTAGGCACTTGCTGAGGAGTCACACCTTGGTTGGCCATGGCTTGAGCCAACATAGTGATGATGTTTCAGACCTTTGTATGTAAAATCGCCTCCTCATGCGGAGATTGAGGGACTGGTAGAGCTTGTCCAATGTCGAGATCAACCTCTCATGGCATGGACACCCTTTTTGGAAGTATTGTCTGAAGAGTGAAAATTAATAATTTGTTAGATAGGGACAGTCTGATGAAATTCTAAGGCACGACATAAATCATGAAAGAAGAGAAAGTTCCTAAAATGCCTTATATCTTCTTATTCATAGGTGTGTGAGCTTCATACCCACAAACAAGACTATACTTGACGTGATATGCTGGACTCCTAGGATACTTCAAAATCTTGTACTCAATTACCAAGTGTGTCATGACCCAGGCTAGGCCCTAAGCGTGACTCGGTGAATGAGAACCCCGAGAGACCCTCAAATAAGCCTCTTAGAATTCATTCAAGAATTCATAAGTGATGAACAAAACCATAAAGCAGAAACTAAAGGGAAATAGGACTAAGGGATTTAACATAAAACACTAGCAAAAGAAATAGAATAGCATCATACATTTATAAATGTGTCCAACATTACCTCTAAGCATAAACTAGGCGAGGCTAAGGGATATCCAAAGCTCACCCTCAATGAAATATAAAATAAGAGTCTCAAGGTCTAAAACATAAACAAGCGAGATAAAAGAAGTTCATCCTCGAAGAATGAGGCCTCGCTACTAAGTCTTCAGTAGAAATCCAAAATCAACCATAAGTGCAAGGAGGAGAGAGGTCACCTTCTACATTATGAGATAATGTAGACATAGAGTATGCTTAGTACTTGAAACATATTAAGTATGTGGGTATGCAATACAATAATAATAAAACTCATATCCATAAGTAAGTAGGCAAAATACATATCACAATGAGCAATAGAATCATGAGTAGAGATGATTATGCAATGCATCAAAACATGAGTAGAACAAGGTAAAAATCATAAAGGAAATATTTGTATGTGGGAAAGGACTATAATCGACAATAAAACCATGTGAGTTATAACATGGAACCTAATGTAACCCCTTCCATTGGAAGCGGAAACTACATGCCAAGTAGAATTCCGTCAAAATTCATTCTTTAACATTGATATTAAGGTCATATGTGGATCCACTAGCCTAGCCAATAAAGGTAACCTATGGTGATAACATAGCTATGAGAGTAGTAGCTTCTACTAGGGACCCATTAGGTCGAGTCCCCACCCAAAGCCTCATTCGGTGTTAAGTCAAGTTCTCACGAAATAGTAATACTTTAAAGTAATCATTCATAGACTTTAAGCTTAATAACATTAAGGAAAATCCATAGAGTAGCTCATAAACCTTAAGGATTTCAACTGTGAGAATTGTCCTTATCAAATGGAGAAATCCATCATTTGAGTGAGAAAACCTTTCACCAATTGTTCATTAGTAATGAAAGGGGCTTCCGTAATCAAATTTATTACTTTTATAAATATTTAGTTGAAATCTTTATCATTCAGGCCACATTTCATTAAAGCACAGAGTGAAACTAGATGGGTTCAACGTATTTGGACTTAAAACATGCAATGTAAGGAAAATTATGCATAACCATCATGAAATATACCAATTTGAAAGTTAGCATAGGAATACCCGTAAATCATCAACTTCTTGCAATATTACACCAATTTGCACAAATACGTCATATGGCAGTAAACAAATCATGATACATGCATTTAAGGCAAAAACATAAACATTCATTAATTTCACATAAATAAAATTACAAGAATTAGTTGAAAAAATGCTTGGGCTTCATGGATGGAAAGTAACCATGAATGAAACTCACATATCTTGAACGAAATCTATGGAAGAAATCTAGATATTGGAGGATGATGCTTCAAACCCTAGCTTGAGCCTTCAAAGAGCCTTGAGAGCAAGTTTAGGAGTTTGAAACTTAGGATATTTGAGAATGATTTGAAATAGGGAGAAATAGGTAATACTAGGTTAATATGAGTAGTTTTAAAAGTCAAAATGACGTAATATGAAGAAAGGTCGGAAATACCCTTCACTAAAAACTGTTGAGGGAAATCATGGCCCTGGTCTATGGATCATAGTCCCATCTACAGCTCGTAGGTGGGGGGTTTCATCCCGATTACACCCAAAAAATTCAGAAACCTAAAATCTGGACCTCAATCTACGAACCCTTGTCTATAGCCCGTAGTCTTTTTTACAGCTCATAGATACCCTTTGGAGGTTCACCCAACGTTTAACAAAATTTTACATCTTAAAACTTAAATCACAAATCCTCTTAATGACCTGTCGATGAAACCACAATCCATAAGTGATCTAATCCTATTGAACTTATTTTCACCCTTCTCTGAACCACATCCACGACTTTGATCCATGACACTTAGACACTTTCACGGTCCGTGAAAATCCTTCGCATATTCAAGCCTAACTTTCAAATATACACTAACTCTATGTCCCATCCACAAGGCTTGTCTACTGATGTTGCCCAAGTTACAACTCCATTTTTAGGATAAAACGGTCGTTGTCAAGAAATACAACCTAACCAAGGTTAGGGTCGAACCCAAGGGAATACTGCAGACTTAGAAGAATTCAATTATGCAATTTGGGTTATTAACCAGCTTATCTCCCGAAAGGGGTGGTTAATAATAACAAGTAAAAGGTTATCCTAACGAACACAAGTGTTTAAACCAATATGAAGAGAAACTACGGTATTGTGTTCCCCATGATTCCCTAACTCAGTATCACCATATAACCTAACTCTTTTTTAGTGTGTAGCATGCAAGACGGTAAGTTAAGTTCACCAAACCCTCTGGCCCAGGCGAGAGGTGAATTTCACTACGTGACTTGGGCCATCTCTACAGTGTGACATTACTAACCCTTACCTATTATCCCAGTACAACCTCCCTTTGGCCCAGTTCGGCTGATTAGACAAGAACACATCAATCAAATCTTGTTAATTAATCTCTTTTCCCATTCATTACTACCTTGGTCCAGTCAGAAACACTAGGCAGGTTCTAATGTTGGCCACCACTAGAAAACATGCAAAACAAAGAGAGTTTATTAATACATGGATGCACACTTATCAAGAATTATGAATTATCCGATTTTACCTTGTTAGTTCTTCATGGTTCCCACAACCCTAGTTGTGGATTTAGCTACTCAAGATTTGTGTAGATGCAAGACTTATGAATTTGAATAGCATAATAGAGAACTTACACAATTGAATTAAGCACAAGCAAAACCCAAGCTTTAATGAGAACCACAAGATTATAATTAAAAGATCAAATCAAAGTAAACAAGTGTTTCTCAAAACTCACCAATCTTTTTCTCTACTCTATCTCACTATTTTTCTACCAACTCTTCGAACTCCTCAAGAAAAATAACCTAAAAACTTATTTATAATGTTCAAAATACAAGTCTAAACAAAATAAGATAATTGGGTCGGCACGCCTCACGAGCTGCTCTACAGACCGTATTGTGATTTACGACCTGTATTCGAGCATTTGTACTTCATTGCTACAAATCCAGGATTGACTTCTATGACACCCCTCTACGGCCCGTAAAGGTTCTACAACCCATAGGGGGTTTCATCTGTTGAAACTTCAGAAAGTCCTCCCTCTCTGATCCGCAAGGCACGAGACTTAATCTACGAACTCGTAAAATGGTTCAAGACTTGTCTGCTTATTTATAGAACAAAACTTCAAAAATCTATCCCTCACTTGAATTGTACACAAAAACCTCCTTCACGGCCCATAGAATGCTCTACGGCCCGTAAAAGGTCTCGTGAATCCTCAAAACTGGCAACCTTTGCATATTCTTCCCAAAATCAATGCCAACCTTGAAATCTTGCAAGCCAAACACAAAAACACATAAAACCCACTAACATTGCATGAAAACACACAAAATTTCAAGTTTTAAGCATCAAAAGTTCTATATTTTGACAGAATATCAACACCCTCAACTTAAAATTGTTGTTTTTCCTCAAGCGACGGACTCAATCTATATAAGCAGTACAGTAACACACAGTGCTCAACCTAATGGCATACATCAGACTATACTTAAGCACAAATACCCATACCACTTTTCAAAATACAATCAGATAGCAATCCAATAAACCGGCACAGACTAATGTATGCGACAATACAACTATGACAAGTGAGGTACTATCAACAAGCCATAATCACTAAATAAGTCTAATGCTAACAATGCAATACAAGTTCCCTCATAGAAAGAAGTCATATATCTCACTCTCAATGATGTTTTCATGTGTAGTCTCAGGACTATGCAAAATCACTCGCTCTCACAAAATATATTCATGTATCTTGCCCAATACCACAGGCTTGCCCTTATACTCATAACTAAGACCTATGACTACTTGGACTAAGATCATTGTAGGACTTTACAGGCTTGTAATGTAGGCTCAAGGGCTTTGGTGTGATATTTTGGGAACATAGTCACTGAAAGCCCTCCTTGACACTGTGTTTTTCTACACTTTGCCTACCAATACTGTTACCTTTCACTTTATTCTCCCTTTTCTCCTATTTAAGCTTTTCTGGGTGTTTTCTTTTCATTTTTTCAGCGTTTTGCCTTGCTTTACACTTCATTTTTTCTAGCTCACAACTAAGGCATTACTTATTTTTCTTGGACCTATTACTTGATTTTCCTCCTTTTCCATGTGTCACTAACTTTCCCCCTCATTTTGTGTTTTACCCTTATACCAGCCACCCTCAACTTAGGCTTTTGGCTTGAATTGAGGTGCACACTATTCATCCTCAGAACCAGGGCCACTTTTGGTAGCCACCCTCAATTTAAGGTTTTTGCCTCTGTCAAGGTGCACAATATTTAAGGAAGGACCAAGGCCAATTTCAGGATTTTACAACTAACAAGGCTAGGTCACTTAGGTTTTTACAAGAATAGGTAGATGTTAGGGTCAAACATTAGATCACACTCACATGGTCTAACAACAAATTTGGTTGGTCATTTAGGCTAAGTGGACGTTTAAGAACAATGGTCTAAGATCCTTTCCTAATCCAATTAATCTACAGTCTAACTTAGAGTAACAAGGAAAGTTCTGAATTGACACACAACACATGAATTTAGCAAATTAAGTTCGCACTCACATGGAACTGATTACATTATCAAGAAAAGACTCTCAGATCATGCTTTTTATATCAATTTATCCTCACTTATCAGAACAACTACTGTCAACACATTTAAACATGCATGGTTGCTATCTAGACTAACTGATCAAAATTTGGTGGGTATCATTTTTTACAAAAAACACAAAAATATACATATGCCACAGATATCAGTACTATGTACTACAAATACTACCTAAACATCCTAAACATGCTGATTTAATAGAAAATAAATAATCCATGGGGAAAAAGAAGGCAGGCAAGAAAACCCCCTAGGATTCAAAAATTGGGGTAGTTATGGACCCTAGCTACTCAAACTTCACTAAGACCCATGACTACCCATACCCAATCGAAGAAGTGGTGCATTATCCTCAATGCACACAATCAAAGCAAAATGAAAGTACCGAGGTCAAAAAATATACTTGGGTGCCTAAGCACCGGTGTATGGCTGAGTTTGACAACCCTCAACCTTTGTGGTGGCCTCCTCAGTAGTAGCACCTTGTCCAGAGGGGCCAGCATCCCTCACTCTCTCGAGCTCTCGAGCCTGTCATCTCTTCTCCTCCTACTCAGTCAGCACCTCACATAATTGTACGGCATCAAGATCATCATCTGTGCAGGGCCTCTTCCCGTGGGAAGACTATATGTGCTCCTTCGGAGCAAATAGATCTACCACCGGCACCGCAAGTATGGTCTTTGGTAGTGCCACCAGTGCTGCCAATGTTGTTGTCATGTCAGCATAGAGGCACTGGATCTCCATCTAGATGGCCATCATATCTGCTGGTTGGGCCGTACTTAGGCTCTGCTGGACCCTTATCTAGAAGGCATCAATGCTATCATCCACGATGGAAAGATGATCCTAAATAGTAGCGGCCGTGTATGCCTACATGCATCCCTCTAACTCTGAAATTGCCTAGCGGACCCAAAGCATGATCTGCTAAACTAGCTGAGTTAACTGTGACTAAACATGTGACAATCTCTGCGCCATGGCATGGATAGATACTGTAGACACGCAAACCATTCCCCCGGGTGCAATCTGTGATGAAGTGGCCTGTGGTGTAGGAGTAGTAGTAATAGGCCCTCTTTCCTTATCTCTGCCTCGGCCTTTAGGGGCCTCTCCTCTCTGGCAGCAACAGTAGTGGTGGTGGGTGGAACCTCAGGCAGTGGCATAGGAGTCGCGTGTGGTGCTTGTCGGAGTGCTATTGGGTTCTACTTAGCCTTAATCAGCCTGGCATCTAAAGCTCGTTGGACCTCGATCAATGAGTCCAATTGATGTAAACTCTCCACCCCCGACTATAGACAAAGTTTGTAGATCAAGCATGGAAAAGGGATGGAGATGGACCTCTTAGGGCGGCCTCATGGATTTGCTCGGTGATGAGGCAGGGCCAATATACCTCATAGCCAGGCAAGATGCTGGCAACTAGCACTGCACGCTCCAGTATATGCTCAAGTGTCAAAGTATTATCTGCAAGGGTAGGCTGGATGCGCGATCTAACAACCACCCACCAAAATTTGGCAAGGAAACTAAGAGAAGACTTGATAATAGGCTCTGAGTGAATGGCTACCCATGCAGGCTCCGGACCCTGCTCAACAATCAAACCGACCACCTATCTCATCAAGTTGGCTTTGCGGTCTGCATCTCTCATCAAGGTCAAGTTCCTGGCCTGCCCCACTCTGTAGTCAAACTTTGTTGTGGATGGTGGCAGGGAACTTGGGCCCAAATAATATGCGACAGATTGTGGTTTCCGAGATATCCACTTGTCGATCGCTCACTCTAGTCTACGTCAGTTCTGGCTGAGCAAGGGGCTTCTTCCCCTTGGGAAGCGTTCTATGAGTGTCGCTGCATATGATTCATAGAACTCCCTCACCATGGTCAAGGAGTACCTCCCAAGCGATTTGGTCAGCCACTGGAGCCTATATCTAATCATACTGTCTTAGAGACCGGGGACACTGTCTAGTCCAGATGAGATAACCCGGGGCTCCTCATAAATGGAGTGGGTTGGCTTGCCTTGCTTTGTTATCTGTACGTCCTCCATGTATATGTCCCGCATACCTGCGATGCACCACCAACTGGTAAGAGAGTTTGGTAGAGATAGTGATACCCACTACGCAGCAGAGGACTCTGTCTTCGACTCGTCGTCGGAGCCTGACTCTGAGCTGGACTTCTCTTTGGATAGAATCATCTTAATAAAGGTGCTCTTGTCATGGTCTCCATCATCATACTGGGGAGTACGAACAATAAGAGCCTGGGTCTGCCCAGCTCTGGCGGCAGCCCGTGTCTGTGGTTTGTTGGCCACCAGGTTAGGATTCACGCTGAGCTCCTCTAGCGATCCACTCGGTGTGGGGGTCTGCTCATCCCTCGAGGGCTCATCTTAAATCCTCCTCTGCATGGCCTTGATTTCCTCATGTCTTGCTTTCAAGGCCATAGAAGCTAAAACACAGACATTTACGCACCTTCGTTAGACCTAATAGGTCAGAAAATGAAATGCAAAAGCATATCAAACTTTTAAATTGCAGAAGGGTATATGAAAGCACCTCTACGGCCGTAGTGGAAATTACGAGTTGTAGAAGGCTATCGTAAAACAGTGTTCACAAATTTTTGTTTACTGGAAAGGCATCTACTAGACCAGGTATGACTATTAGAAGGTTCTACGAGTCATAGACTGAGTCGTAAATTATTCTAATGTCTAAATTAATTTCAGGTAGGGATCTACGAGACCTTTCTACAAGCTATAAAGTGTTCTACAACTCATAGAAGGTCTCGTCTGATGGGTACTCAGAAACTTTAGATTTCTGGAATCTTATACCAGGGGCAATTACAACTCATAGAATGTTCCACGGGTCGTAAAAGCCACGCGTAGACCAGAAAACTTAGTATCCCTAGTTTCTAAGTCCATCAACACAAACCCCATATGACTTTTTCAACCTATTCTACCAGTATCAAAGCAATACGCACACACCCACATGACTCTTAACACAACAACCAACACCGTAGCATGATGATTAGCACATATACCTCATCAAAAATGATCCCCATATGAATGAATTAATGATAAGAACACAGGCCATACCATCACACACCAAATATCAAACATATAATTAAATTCAATTCAAATGGTGACTAATTACATAGGCGCCAAAACACATCATTCAAACATAGATAAAGTAACTACACCAAATTCTGGTCCCATACACATGTTTCAGGAATGGGCAACGACAATTTAAACAACAATCATATATATTTGTACACATGTATTCGTGTCTAAATCAACCATAGCCAACAAAAGTATTCAACCTAACCATCCAATACTTGGTAAATTAATGGTGTTTAGAGGAGCAAAATCTTACCAAATTGAGTGATTAGATTGTAGAGATTGAAAAAGGTGAGGGGATACTGAGAACCTTAGGTTGCCGAAAAAGTTCACCGGAGAGTGGTAGTGATGTTGTTGTCAGTGGTCGGAAATATTAGGGGTGGGGTTTAGCCAGGTAGATTTTGTAAATTAGGGCTCAAATAGGGTCAAAGTTTTGACCCCAATATTTATAGTTTGACCAGGTCAGTCAATAACTAATGGCCCTAGACTCTATGAAACCTCAATTAAGGGTCGTAGAGTGTTTTACGGCCCGTAAATTATGGTTTTGTAGAACATCCAAACCCTAGTTTTCAGGACTAGGTTTCATGGACCAGTCTATGAGTCATAGAATGAAGTACGACTCATAGAGTTGGATGTAGAGACCCCAAAACATGGTCAATAATTAAAAAAACTTACCGGAGGTCCACGAGCCCCATTCACGACCTGTAGTTGTATCTACAGATTGGAAAGTTGGCTCATGGACTGGAGAGCATAACTTTTTGCTCACTGGAAATGTCTATGAGATGGTGTACAAGTCGTAGAGTGATGTACAACCTATAGAACCAATTGTAGAGGCACTTCATCATGCCCTTTTCTGCCAAGAATGGTGACTTAGCCATGTACTTGCACATTCTTCATAGAACACACTGTTACCCTATATGCAACCAACCTAATGTCCAAAATTACAACCAAAATACAAGAAAATAAACTACCTACAAGTCTAGAAACTAAAAGTTAAGCTACAACTACGACTATTACATCAAAAACCTTGGGTTGCCTCCCAAGTAGCGCCTGATTTATTGTCACGACATGACTTGGACAACTTAGTTACTCAGACTTCACCAAGTGCCCAAACCTCATTCTTCAAATCATTCGGTGTCTTCATAGACTGACAGATATTGAAGACAACTTCTTCATCGTTTAATCTAAACCTAAGTTGACTGGCTTCCATATCTACTAGTGCTCGACCAGTGGCTAGGAATGGTCTTCCTAAGATGATTGGGATGTTGAAGTCAACTTCACAGTCTAGGATCACAATGTCTTCGGGAAATATGAACTTCTCGACCTTAACAAGAACATCATACAGTATCCGTACAGCCTACTCCACCGTACGATCAGCCATTAACAACTGCATGCTCATCGGAGTAGAGGGTCCCAATCCTAGCTAATTGAAGACCACAAGGGGAATTAGATTAATGCTGGCACGTAGATCACATAATGCCCTTGCGAACTCTACATCTCCAATGGTGCAGGGTATGGTAAAAGCGCTGGGATCTTCTCGCTTTTGGACCAAGGAACTCGTAGCAATTGCACTGCAATGTTGAAGCTCAATAGGGAGAGCTCCTGACTCATGGTGCACTTCTTCATAACTAGGTCCTTTATGTACTTTGCATACCTGGCATCTTCTCCAATGCCTCAATGAGAGAGATGTTGATGGAGAGTTATTTTAGCATGGACAGATTGTGCTTGAACTTGCCTTCCTCCTCCCTCTTTTTAATTCTTTGAAGGAAGGGAGGAGGAGGCCTAGAAATGGGCTTCAACTTCTGTGGCGCATCAACAGCTTTACTCACCCCATCCTTACCACGATCATCTCCAATATTTGTATCCTTGACTGCAACTGTCTCCTCTCGAACATCATCCTCATCAACTGGCATAGGAGGATCAATGGTGCTCTTGCCACCACGAGTAGTAACCGCCATGCACTGCTCGTCATTCTTAGGATTTTAAACTGTGTTGCTAGGCATTATACCCCTCCGATGTTGATTAAGTTGAGTCGATACTTTACCAAACTGTTGCTCAAGTTGTTTGATGGCAATAAAATAAGACTCTATTTTCCGATTTATATTGGATATCTCAGATTTCATCCCCCGCAGAGTCTCATCTTGTGTCTTAGCTTTCTTTAACAGACGATCAAACATCTCCTCAACTCTTGAGCTACTTGCACCTGTGTTGTGGGTGTGTGGTGGCACATAAAGACCATTTTTGTAACTATCTCTGCGGCCCCAATCTGCTTTTCTGTCTTATCCTCGATTTCGATCATAGTATCCTCTGCAGTTATCTCTAAAAGCTCCATCTCAATTGAAGTTCCGACCTTGGTTTTCTTAACCTTGGCACTAATATGCTAGTCTTATATGTTTGTCAACTCTAGCCCAAATATCTATAGAATAGATTAGATTGGTATTCAGATTTTACTCCTGATTGGACCCTTGGGCGTTGGTCCGGAAACCCCCTGTTTGATCAGCAATAAAACAAGTGTCCTCCTCATAGTGGGGGTCATCGTACATGGGTGCACGCAGAGGCTAATTAGCAACTGCATTGACTCATTACTGATTCCGCGTCATATTTACCTTCATACCTGTACAAATTTGGGCAAGCTATTGTATAATCTCTTCATCTATCTTAGCTTGCTCCGAACCAGTACTGACAGCATAAACTTTTGGTAGATGCTCTGTCTTTTTTCCCCATGCATGATTGGTCTTGACCACTCTCCCCATCCTTTCAACAATCCTTACAAATGGTTGATCTAAGAACATGCCCCTCATAATAGTATCAGTACAGGTTTGACTATTTTCATCAAGGGCACGGTAGAAGATCTCCACCAAGGCATCATCAATAATTTTGTAGTTCTGGACACTCCTCAAGTACTTAGTGAACCGCTCCCATGTAGTACTGATCGAGTCACCCGGAAGTTGCTCAAAGTTGTTGATCTTATCTTTCAATTTGAGCTTGTTCGATCTTAGGAAGGACCTCTCTTAAAAGGCTTTCTGTAATTCAGCCAACTATTGATCAAACTCTGGGAGAGCTCAGATAGCCATAGTGTTGCATTGCTTGTCAGAGATAATAGGATGACACGAAGCCCCACAGCATCCATAGATAGATTTTGTGTTCCCGTTACACTCTTGTAGACAGATGCAACGTTGTGTAGATGGCTATGAGTATCCTCTGACGGTAAGCCCACAAACAACCCACAGTTCTGCAGCATCTGAAGCAACCCACTCGAAACCACAAACTTTATGTCAGCTGGTAGTGGTGGCAACACAATAGCTCTAGTCACCTCCATAGCCATACAATTCAGCTGATATTGATTCCACCGATAAACGTTGGCATTGAAATCTTGTGGTTGTGGAGCAATATCCTCAAGAGGAGGTGGGTTCTCATTGTCAGCATTCTCATTCTCATTCTTGTTCAAAGCTGCATTCGCCGTGTTGCTGGCATTATCTTGGGCCATTCTTCTCAGTATTATCTGGATCTTTGGGTCAAACAGAGTCAAGGGTCTGCCTCGACTTCGCATATCAGGCATACACTACACTTACACCTTGAAAAGAAAAAAAAGCAACAAAAAATGTAAAATGAGGGAAATAAGGATTAATTCCCAAATTACTACAATTAAACAAGTCTTGTCGTAGACTTTGGCAACGGTGCCAAAATCTTGATGTCGCCCAAGATACATCTCCTTTTTTAGGATAAAACAGTCGTTGACAAGAAATAGAACCTAACCAAGGTTAGGGAATACTGTAGATTTAGAAGAATTCAATTATGCAATTTGGGTTATTAGCCAACTCATTCCCCCAAGGGGAGGTTTTGATAATAACAAGAAAAAAGTAATCCTAACTAACACAAGTGTTTTAACCAATATGGAGAGAAACTAGGGTATTGTGTTCTCCATGATTCCCTAACTCAGTATCACTGGATAATCTAATTCTTTTCTAGTATGTAGCATGAAGGATGGTAAGTTAAGTTCATCAAACCCTTTGGTGTAGGCGAGAGGCAAATTTCACTACGTGACTTGGTCCATCTTCACAGTGTGACATTAGTAACCCTTACCTATTGTCCCAGTACAACCTCCCATTGGCCCAGTTCGACGGATTAGACGAGAACACATCAATCAAATTCTGTTAATTAATCTCTTTTCCTATTCATTACTACTTTGGTCCAGTCAGTAACACTAGGCGGGTTCTAATGTTGGCCTCCACTAGAAAACATGCAAAATGAAGAGAGATTGATATATGGATGCACACTTTTCTAGAATTATGAATTATCCTATTTTACCTTGTTAGTTATTCATGGTTCCCACAATCCTAGTTGTGGATTTAGCTACTCATGATTTGTGTGGATGCAAGACTTATGAATTTAAATAGCACAATAGAGCGCTTACACAATTAAATTAAGAACAAGTAAACCCAAGCTTCAATGAGAATCATGGGATTGTAATTAGAAGATCAAATCAAAGTGTACAGGTGTTTCTCAAAACTCTCCAATGTTTTTCTCTACTCTACCTCACTATTTTCTGCTAACTCTTCGAACTCCTCAAGAAAAATAACCTAAAAACCTATTTATAATGTTTAAAATACAAGTCTTAAATAAAATAGGATAACTGGGTCGGCACGCCTCACGAGCTGCTCTACGGGCCGTATTGTGATTTACTGCCCGTATTCGGGCTTTCGTACTTCTTCGCTGCAAATCCAGGCTTGACTTCTACGACACTCCTCTATGGCCCGTAGGGGGTTTTGTCTAATGAAACTTCAGAAAGTCCTCCCCTTCTGATCCTCATGGCACGAGACTTGATCTACAACTCGTAAAATGGTCCACGACTCATCTGCATGATCATAAAAACAAACTTCAGAAATCTACCCCTCACTGGAATTGTAAATGAAACCTCTTTCACGACACGTAAAATGCTCTACGAACTGCAACGGGTCTCGTACATCCTCAAAATCAGCAACTTCTGCATATTCTTCCCAAAATCAATGCCAATCCTGAAATCCTTCAAACCAAACTCAAAAACACATAAAACCCACTAACATCGCATTGAGAACACACAAAATTCCAAGTTTTAAGCATCAAAAGTGTTGTATTTTGACAGCACATCATCTGCGACTTGTAAATCCAACTAGGGGCCGTAGATAGGGCTCGTATATCCCTACACTTGCAACCAAGCTTGTACTTTTCTTTCATAATTCAACCTTTTAACGTGTGGGCTATTGCAGCTTTACCCTATAAAAAGGTTATATGAGCATCTCAAAAGTTAGGAGGATGGGGAGAGGATATTGTGATACATTATTTATTTATCATATTTATCAAGCTTGTCGCTCATGAGCTATTATTGTATTTCCGACATTGTTGTACTTCCTTGTTAGCTTCTTATACTGTTACTATATGATATTGTGTTATAGATAAAGCCATTGACGGGCGTACGTAGCATGATGTTAATGAACAAGTTTAGGAGTAAGACATACGAAGTTAAGACCTATTTCGCCATTAAGGCACGATCTAGAGTCTTATGTTTCTTATACAGCATTCATCACGACGTATGAAAACAAACTCTTGTTTCATTACAATTTCTCTCATGCTTGATTTCTAAGTCTATAAGAGTTCATGGAACACTTTTCAAGTCAAGACATCATATGTTTTACATGACTATATGTGTCTTTAATTAAAATTCTTATAAGTTATGTTATATATTTCACATAAATTTATGTAAAGACCACCCCATGCAACTCATTTTTTGGGTAATCTTTTGTTCAAATATTAAAAGCTCTTTCTTCCAATTTTAGCAAGCTTCATCTCAATTTTCAAAAATAAAATTATCCATATTGTTGTATTAATTACAAGTCTTTTAACACATTTATTAACATCTATATGGATTCAAATTCATAGATTTTCAAGAAATCTCCTCAAAAACTCAAGTGAAGAATTTTTTTAGGGTTACTTCTAAAAGATAATTTTACATCTCTGAAATAGTTAAAACTTAATAAGAACAAATACGTTCTTTATAGCAGATAACTCCAGACGAGATTCTTTATGTAATCTATAGTCTCATTCGACACTACTTTCTTTGGATATAGTTGAGCTCCAAAGCCTTTTGATATATTATATTTATAAGAGTAAGTGGTTGCCTTGTAGTTTTCTGATTCAATCCGGAATTGATTCTAGTCATTTCAAGAATCCAGTCCTAGTTTAACTTGATTTAATTTTTTCCATCAAAATTCGTACTTCTTCTTTCTCCTATTTAGAAGTTAATTCTATGTGCTGAATTAGTGAAAAATTTTCTTGTCTTGATCTCCGATTTCGTATAGAATAGAATTAAGGCATATTACAAATCTCTAGATTTTTCTAATGTACATGTGAAATAATTTCTTTAAACAATCTTCAATCATGTTATTGAAATATTATATGATCTTGAAGGTAGATTTAGAGATCAAAGTATCTTAACATATTTTTTCCTCTTGGATGATGACACATTCCTTTTTTGTTACAGAACTCTTTTCTTATCAATTTCATCTTGAGTTTTCTTAAATCAACAGAGCTACACTTTCCTTTTGTTTTTTGCATTGTGAATCTCAAAATAAGAAAACAAAATATTATGTTTTAATTTTTTTTTGAAGTATTGTGATTTATCTTTTATATATGATCTTTCCTTAAAATGAAAAATACCCTCTCATTTATTTTTGACAACCAAATCTATAATAAAATATTTTTTTATAATGAGTCAAAATCAAACATGAGCATTTGTTAAATTTGAGGGGCAAATCTGAGTTAAAATAATAACGGTAAGATCTTTATTGAAGCCAAAGTTATATGTATATATGATACCTTCTTTAAATATAAAAAAAAATATATCTAAAAAGTAATGTATAGAATTTTTTTTGAGTAGGTATATTTTTAATTTTAACTATTTTATCTTGTGATAAGTTATTTAAAAATTATTATTCTACCCAAATATAGAAATAACTTATCCCAATTCTAATTCCTAAATTTGAGATAAGTACTTTATACCCACACAAGAAATTAAGAAATACTATAAACTTATTTCAAAATTATATATATATTTTTTAATCTATCACACCAGACATGTCTTTGTTTAAAAATGAAAGCCCTTTTTTCTACTTAAAGTAGACATTTATTATTTTTTCCAAAATAGTATTTTATTAATTTGTTAAAAAATAATCCTCGCACATGAAAGAGCCTTCTTTATTTGGAAAAAGAAAATAACATGAAATTATCAAATTCCATAATTCTTTCTTTTTCTCTTCTCTTTCCTTCTTATAAATATACTAGATAATTTAAGGTCCGCGGTAGGGGCCCAATATAAGTTCACATAATTTTTTTCAATAAACAACTTTAAGATATTGCTTTATCATTTGTTTCAATTCATACGATATAAATGCGTCATTTACAATCAAATTTGGAAAAGTTGAATTCTAAGAAATCTATGATAGAGGAAATAAAGGTGTGTTAGATTATGAATTAGCACATTTCATGTTCGAGGGATATATCAAATATTGATGTCGTTGAAAAATATCGTCAATCTTCGTGTATTTTGGCAAATGGTATTTATTTTCTACAATTGTTATCTTCTATTTGTAATATTTGCACTAGAAGCTTTGTACATGATAATATATACAAATTTTTTATCAAATCAAGTATAATTTATTTGTGGTTAGTTTTATCAATAAATTGTGATTTATTTGATTATTGTTTTCAATAAGTAGAAATAGTTCTATTTATTTTGATGTTGATATTAAAAGTATTTATTAAAAAGTTATTTCTATTTCCACAAAAATAAAAGAATCATGAAAACAATTTTATTTCTATACATAATACTAACAATTATTTTAATGTTAAATTCTAAATTAAATTAATTTAAAAATTGATATTGAACTCTAAATATCATGACGTAAAAGAAAACTTTGAATTTTACCTTGACAAAATAACCAATATACTTGTCTTTCTTTTTTAAGGTTGTTTTTTCCTTTTTATTTTTTTAGCTTTTTTTTTTCTTGCTTTATATTTCTCAACATAGTCCTTTTCTATTGACAATTTCTTTGTCCTTCTTCCATACTTTTTAACTCCTTATTTCTCTTTATTTTGTAATTTAATATTCCTCAAATTTGAATATTAAATTTTTTCCCTTCAAATTTTTTCTGTTAAATAGTTTATTTTATTTGATATTAAAAACATATCCTACATAAAAATGAAAAATTAATAACTTTTAATATTTCGATGAATACATTATCAAATTATTAATTTCTTGATAGTCAAACATTGTTTTTCTCTTTTGTCACTAAGTTTGATATTTTCTTTAAATTAAATAAAAAATAACAACACATCATTTTTAAGACTGTTTTAATACTTAAGATACGGACTTTAGAATGGTCATAATATGTAACTTAATACCAAAAATATGTTTACGCAGTAATTCTTAAAAGCATTTTTTAGGAGAAAAAATCAACTATACAAACACATTTTATTTTAAATTAGTTCAAAATTTTCTTTGTAAAACATATCCAACAAATTTAACATTTATTATTATTTACCAAAAATTAACTAATAAAAACTCTTCATTTTAACACGATTATAAAAATATCTTTATGAGTATGACAAAAATTAAAATTCATATTAATTTTTCTCGATTCTCATTTTAACAACTAATTATACAATTATTATTTTTATTCTTAAATAAAATTGGAATTTACTAAAATGTCATTCATTCTTCTGAGGCTCTTCTACATGATAGAAACAAATATATTTTCTCTAATCATTCCTCTGTCACCCAAACCCAAACCCAAACCCAAACCCAAACCCACCATCCCTTTCTTGTACGCTGCAGATTTCTTCTTCCACCATAGAGAACTTTCATCAAAATTCGAATATCCCATTTCCCTAAATTCTTTAAAACACCTATTTTCACCCTTTTCCGTCAATTTTGATTTGATTGTTGGCCCAGAAATGGAGAATTCAAAAAGTAACAACATTAATAATAATGAAGCAGCCAAAACCACAACGCCCGTAGCGGCTGATGACGACACTCACCAACCAGGAAACCCTAATGGGTCAGATGGGAATACTAGTCTGCAAGTGAATGGAAATGGGGAATCCGATGTTGCTCTTCATACCAACACTTGCAGTAATGGTAATCAAGGCGGAGCTTCACGGAGAACTCCTTTCACCGACCTAAGTCAGGTGGATGCTGATCTTGCTCTCGCCCGCACCTTGCAGGACCAGGTTTTGCCCCCATGAATATGACTAATTTCAGTTTTGAACTGAACAAGTTCCTTTTTTTTTTGTCTCAAGGTTATGTTTCTGAACAATGGGTTTAGTTTAGACTCTAATATATTTGCTTTACTTTTAAAATTAGAATTGGGGCTCTTTCACATATAAAGGTTCAATTTTTGTGACCCTAGATGAGCACTTTGTCTGTATAGTGGTATTATGTTAGTACTATATACCACTTAAAACTATATGATGAGACTCTATATGAAGTCTTGTGCATGTGGAATAAAGTACTCTTAAAAGTGTCTGAACACTAACTGAGGTGACTTTGATTGTAAAACTTTTGTATTAAAATGCTTTTAGCTTATTTTAGAAGAGGTTTTGATTCTTTTATCTGTTCAAAGTTCATAAAGTCTCTTTGAGGTAAAGATAATCTAAACACTAGAAGCCCTTTCTAGAATAATGGCATCATATACTTGATTGAGTTTAACTTATATTGCTTATTTCAGAGTCAAATTTATAAAGAAGTACCAGGAGTTCACTGAAAAGCTATCAAAATCCCAAAAGTCAGGCCTGTGCAAATGGTCTTTTTGGTGTAAAAGATATTGGCTTCAAAAAATTTAAACCTGAAGTGGAATTGCAGCTAATCTTCAATGAACAAATTAATGTTGAATATGTCAACTGGCATTCTTAATTTCTATTTTTTCTGAAGCATCAATGATGCCAATCCTAGACGGAGTATAAATTTATCGAGAGGTTTTGGTGAGATTTTTTTTTGGGGGGGGGGGGGGGGGGGGAGGGTTGAGTTGTCCAGTGTCAAAGGATCTTGGTGTTTTTGAAAACTGGTGTAGCAGTTTACCATTTTGGTGGCTGAGATAAGATGCTGCTGCTAGGGAAATCATGGTTGTTTTGATGAACATGATGAGAAAAAGCTTATAGGCTGGTGGGGCTGAGTCAAGCCGATAAAAGTTATTCAGCTAGGAAAATAAAATGAAGACATAGCCAGAGAAATGAAGGTCATTAAAGAGAAACTGAGAGTTAGCAGCAGGAGTGTGGAAAGCCAAAAAAGGAGGAGGATCAAAATAAATAAATAAATGTGAAAAACAGAAACGTAAAAATGAGGAGTAAGAGGGAGGGAAATGTGAGGAGAGGAAAAGGAAAAGGAAAAAAAACTATAAAAGTAAGAGTAAGAGAGTTGATCCCTTTGCATGGATTGTAGAGGTTAAACTATATGACAAGAGATCATATTGCAATAAAAGACAATATATAGCATCGTGAACTCTCTGTTTTGGTTGTTAACTGAATTGTAGTTGGTTCTTTTAGGAATAATTGAGCAATACATATCCCATCCAAATAGGCCCAAGTAATATTCGGACCAAATTCAGTATAATGAAGATTGTTTATCCTCAACATTACTCTTCTGGTGGAACTATATTACTAAGATTGTTTCCCTAACTTGTTGATAAAAAATGCATTAATTTCTAGAAAAAACAAGAGAAGCACACGGAAGTGAAAATACGAAGTTTAAGAACAATATAATAAAGATGGGCAAAATTCAAGAAAAAGAATTCCTAAACTTAGAAATTAATTGCTAAGAATCCTAATTGACTGTATTAGGCAAAATTGGCGGATTAGGGCTAAACATGTTTACTAGCAGATTTATTTTAAGAACTTGGATGAAAAGTTATTTAAACCATTAAGCAAAGAATTAATTTTATCTCTTAGAAGAATCATTCTTTTAAGGTTGTATGATAAATTCCATGTAGCCAATACACAAAGATATAACAACACATATCCAATAAAATCCCACAAAATAGGATCTAGGAAGAGATAGTGTACACAAACCTTACCATTACCTCGTGGAGTTAGAGAGGTTATTTCTGAAAGACCCTCGGCTCAAGTGCATCAAACTCAAATAAAAGACGAAAACGTCCCAATAATATTTCTCCCTCCGTTTAAAAAAGAATGACCTAGTTTGACTTGGCACGGAGTTGAAGTGAATAAAGAAGACTTTTCAATCTTGTGGTCCTAAATTAAAGTTGTTAAATATACCAAAATGCCCTTGGATCTTGTGGTTTTGAACATGCCACATGGAAAGTTGAATTTAAAGTTTTGCCTAAAAAGAAAATGGGTCATTCTTGTGGAAACAACCAAAAAAGGAAATGGGTCATTCTTTTTTAAAACGGAGGGAGTATTAGTGTTCTATCTTCAACCAACAAAAGAACTCTCGTATATATAGGGAGAAAATCATTTACCCCCTCTTCTAGCCCCCATTGGAATTGAATCCTACTTTGCATCGGACAAAAAGTTTTTTTGTTGAAAGAATAAGTAAAAAACTTTCTAGGACGCTTTAAACTTTGAAACTAGGAAAGCATGTACGAACTTCCTAAAAAGTAAAAGACTTTGACTAGGAAAAGAAGTAAAATTAATGTCACACTTCTTCCAAAAATTACCTAACAAAATAAGGAACGAAGTGACACTTTTTGACTTCAAAATACATGCCTAAGGAGGCATGTTCTTCAACCCCTTTTGGGCGTGATAGGGTTCCATGTGGGCCCAATCCTCCTCTTGGACTTGGACCATTAAATACGTGTAGCTCTTAGCTATCTATTTGCTATAATTCTTGGGCTCTTCTTCTACAATAAGCATCTTCTTGATCTTCATTGAAGCCCATCAACCTTGGCTTGCATCTCCTTAGTTTGAGACCTCGAGAATGGTCTTCATGGTACTTCTATAGCTTAACGGTTGTTCATTGAACTATCACTTATTCGTTGCTAGTGATCTTGAAATATAATTTGTAAAGGTTCATTGGATCTTATTAGGGACTTCAGGGTCATCAAATGAAACTAAGATTTTTCTCAAGGGAATGAAATCTTCTGTGTCTTGTTTCTCCTCTACAGTTGTGCTTGTAATTATGAGATAAAGCCCTTCTGGTTTATTTTTTTGGGAATAGGAAAGGGCGTATATGATGCTTAGTATGAACGATGATGGGATTGATTATGGGAGTTGGGATGCTGGGAGCTATGGCCATGACGAGGATGATGAAGAAGATTTTGATGATCCAAGCGAAGAAGATGATGGTAGTAATGTGGATGAGGATGATGAAGATGCATTTGATGTTCATGCTCATGATGAAGCTAGTGAGAATGAGAATCAAGGTGTTGAGTTAGACCCATCAGCTTTTTCTAGTGATGAGGCCTATGCAAGAGCACTACAAGATGCTGAAGAGAGAGAAATGGCAGCTAGATTATTGGCCCTTGCCGGGATAAATGAAAGTAAGCCCTTGTTGAAACTTATTTTTACTGTTTGTTTTGGCCCTTTTTCTCTGTTCTTTTATCATGTAAACTATTGACAAATCTATGATTTTTAGTGTATGTTGGACAAACACAAGATGAAGAGGATCGTGGTATTAATTCCCAGGTAATGATATGTTTAGCATTCTAATGAAGTTGGCTTATACAGTATTGCTTCTGAAGATCAAATTGATATGATCATCCATATGCATTAGTTAATCAGTTTTTTCATGGTCTAGCATGGATCTTACATCTTGCGCTCTCTGAGCTTCTCTCTACATAAAATTCATAATCTCAACATTGATAAGTTTTGAGGTTGGATAATATGATTAAATTCAAATAAGCTTCATCTTGATCGATTGCATCCACCTACTGCCATCCTGTCCCATGGAAAGAACAACCGCATGCAGAATTTGTTTATAACAGTTTCTGCTATTAGTATGATAAGAACTTTTTGGAAGTTAAGAAATGTAGTAAATACAACCCTCGGGGGTTGGCTTGGTGGCAATTGAGTTGAACCTTGGGGTTTTCTCCCTTTCAAGGTCTCAAGTTCGAAACCTACTAGGTGCAAACAATTTCTGAGGGCCATCGAACTGGGTAAAACCTGAATTAACTGTGGTGCACTTGCGGGAAACTCCTTGCCGAGGGATTAGTCGGGGCTCAAAGAGACTCGGACGCCCTGTGCAAATCCAAAAAAAGAAAAAGAAATGTAGTAAATACAGAATCTGAACCCGCGCATGGGCACACATACATCTAGTTCGTTTAGATTCCTAGTACAGAAATGAGATGTGCCTGTTGTTGAAGCCTTGAAGGATGTTGGTTATCATGACATGCAGACTTGGGGCTTTAAAAATGATATCTGCCAAGCGGTATTGGAGAAACAATTTACATTTTCTTATTCTTTCTACTCTCTGTCCTTGAGAATAGAACTTGGATTGGTGAAAATATGAAGGATTATGCATAGAAGACCACTATCTTAAAAGTATCATTATGTATACTTAACAGCATCCTTATGTGTACAAAGTACTTTTTTTATCAAAACATTAGGTGTACTACAATAGTTTTATATTAGTAGTCTAGATATTACCAGTACAACCTGTGATCATTACCATTGTCTTCCCTTAAAGCCCATTAAGTCCTAGCCCCCCTTTGGACCGTATACCAACCCTGTTGCATAGTAAATTTTTTGTTACTCAACGCATATTAGTAAGGGCATATTGCTGAAGCCAGAGGATTTCTGCTTAAGAAGCATAAGTTAAGCCTGTTTCCAAGTAAGAAAACAAAACATCCATTTGGAAAATTTCGAATCTTCGTTTCCCTAAATTTCTTTGGGATGCACTAATAACCACCAAACTGTAAGTGCTTTTCCTTTAAATGAATCAATTTAAATAGTTTGTGGCTGCAGTAATGACTAGATTAAGCGGTTATTACTTCTGATGAAACTTCCATAGGGGAGCCAGCTCACTCTTACAATAAACAAGTTGAAATGCATTTGGGACAACATTTTCCCGAATAGGTATGGATCTAAATTGAGTAATTTGAAGATGAAAAGTATTAGAAGAGAGAGGGACAATGAAGAGATGATGTGAAGAAATAACTGAATATAAAAGTCTCCGATTTTGTAGATTTGATATTCAAACACATCCTATATTACCAAGAGGGACTAACCTACTCAAATTTAATATTCCAAAACTTTAATACAGTAATGCACTTTCTAATAAAACCCGTCAAATATAAAGGTGACAAAATCAATTTGAGTTTCCTTATTTTGAAAATATTGTAAAGTAAATAGTCTTTAAACAACTCGCCAGTGCTTCACTGGAGAAGTTCTGATCACCACAGTTGCTCCAGGAAAGTTGTAATTGTAACTGCCAGAGGACGCCACAACTCCAAAAAAATCTTGGAAAGAGGTTGTGCCCTTGGGTCGACATAACAATCATCGGAGATTAATGTAGTGTTGTCCTAACAATCACGGGATATAAGAGTGGTTCATAATCAAGGTCTTCGGAAGAGACAAGAATAGTAACATTGCATGGAGAAGCAAATTGTTTTGAATAAGCAAGTGGCGTAGGGCACTTAATAGTAAGTGAAAAAGCTACTTGTGTTCTCTACTATGGTTGTAGAAACCTGATACCACCATCACCACCACCAACATAACTAGTATAATCCACAAGGGTCGAGGGAGGTTAGGATGCAAACCCTACCTTATCTTTGTAAGATAGAGAAGTTGTTTTTGAAAGTCCCTCTGCCCTAAAGGAAAGTAATTGATAAGATTGACAAAAAGAGATAGCAAAGTATCAAGATACAAACAAATGCAACAACTAGCAATACACATTGAAGAATAAGAAACTACGCAATAACTAAATTAATCTACTAAAAGGGTAAGTGGAGAGAAGGCTAACCTAGCTCACTCCCTCTTCCTAACAGAATGGGACAACACACAACTACCTACTAACCATCTACCCTAATCCTCGACCTTCATATCTTCTTATCTAAGGTCATGTCCTTAGTCAACTGAAGATGTGTCATATCCTGTCTAGTCACCTTCCCTAGTTCTTATTCGGCCTACCTCTACGTCTCCTAGCATCTGCTACCGCCAACCCCTTGCACCTTTTAACTTGCTCATCCTTGCACCTCTTCACATGTCCAAACCACCTCAGCCTCGCTTTCCCGCATCTTGTCCACCATTAATGCCACTCCAACCTTGCCCCATATGACTTTGTTGCTTATCGTATCTCTCAGGGTGTGTCCACATATCCATACGAGTATCCTCATCTCTGCTACCTTTGTATTTCAAATGTAAGCATTCTTGTCTTACCAACAATCTGCTCCACACAATAATGTTGGTCGAACCACCTCCGCTTTGTAGAACTTACTTTTAAGCCGTGGCAACAGATTCTTGTTGCACAGTATACTAAATGCGAGCCTCTATTTCACCCACATAACTCTAATACGATGTGCGGCATCATTGTTAATCTCCCCGTCTTCTTGGATTATGAACCCCAGATAAGTAAGCTTCCTCTCGAGTATGAGTTGATCCTTGATCTTCACTTCCACCTCTGACTCTTGCGTATGCGTTATGTCACCAAATGTAGAAACTTGATACCATGTGAGGAAATAGGAGAAGGGAAGAGAATGGACATTAACTGATGCTACTTTCTATTTATATGTATGAGGTAAAATCAGTTTAATATTTACTCTAACATCGTAACATTCTGATGCAATTATACTTGTTATTATAATAAAAGCAGCTACTAAAAAAGGTTGTACGAAGCAATGACAAGAAGAAGAATAAAAACAAAGCCACATCCACTTCTGAAAAATATACTAGTGCAGGTCATTGGAAACTGAACCCTTGATTATGTGGGTGCATTTTCATCACGTCATTGTACCTGATTAAGTTCCACCCTACTCTTTTCATCTTCCTTGGGGACTTTGAATTATTATTAGGAACAACACACACAATTACATAATAAAGTCTAAGGTGCAATCCCAATAGAGGAAAAGCACTAGGTGAATTTTTCCCATCTATTCAAGCCTTGCAAACAGATTTTTGTGGCACCTTTTCTACCATTTAAAAATAGGTTTCATATTGGATAAAATTATAAATTTACTGTTTTCCTAATATTATTTAGGAATAGACTTTTAATTATCCCCCTAATATTTAGAACTTAATTAAGAGTTTTTTTCCCTTTCATGAGTTAGCGTCCTTTTTTAGTAACTTTCAGGGAAATAGTATTCAATGCAAAATCTTACGGGAGTCTTTCATGACAAATTCTGACATAAATTCAGAAGGATTACTTGCCGTACCTCACGATATACGACGACTTCTCAAGACAACCACAAAATAAAAAGTACATTAAAAATTTAAATAAGAAAAAGATCCATCTAAACTAATTGATGTCCAAAATATTAAGATTTTCTATATTGTTCAAGTAGGGAGCAATCTAAAACATTAGTATGGTATTTCTAATTTTAATTCATCTCTTTAAACCTATATTTGAATATACTTATCTGTTATTAGATATGTCTTATGAGGGTATTAAGCGTAGAATTTTCATTGTATAGGAGGTGTAAATATTTGATTTTAAAGTATGAGGGGCATATATCTGAAATGAAGTCATATTACAGAGTTGTTTAGTATAATCTACTCTATTCATTATATTTTAATTACTTTCCTACTCAAATAATTCTTTATTTTGGATGACTTTTTGGCCTTTCAGTCAAATTTTACTTCAATGACACTCATGTACAATTGAACAAGTATTAGAACGAACTGAAGGAAGAACCACTGAAGTGGCTCAAAAATCCTTAAACATGTTTTGTTTTTGTTTTTGGTAATACCTAAACATGATTAATTTTTATCATTTTGGAACTTCCAATTTGTTTGGTATCTTTAACATTATAAAGCAAGCACATTTTAAAGTATTATTTATGTCTTTTTTAAAAATTTGTTCTCATCAGTATGATGAACACACACGAACATTTGACTTGTATATATAAATGTGTGTAATAGTTAGGGATGTTAACTGCCATAGGATAGGGTTCATTTTGGGCTGACAAGTGTCGAGGATCTTTGGCGTAAGTCAATTTGCCTTGGTAGTCTTTGTAGTGTTGCCTAAGTTTGTAGTGTTGCCTAAGTATCTTGATGGCCAATCGTACTTTGTATCTGTTGATACAAGATTGGGAGTGAAGTATGCCATTAATGTGCCTCGTGTTCAATATTACCTGTTTAAACATAGTCGGAGTCCCTAACCTAAAAGACAGCAGGTAAGGCTGAATCGAGTGAGAATCTTGACTGCTGCACAATGATGTGAATATGAGTCACCTCTGTAACATCTTGGCTTGCTAGGGATTGTTTGAAGCATTAAGAATACATTTTAAAACCCTTTAATATTCCTTTGTTTGCTAAATGTAATATATTGTATATCAATAATATTTACAACAACAACAACAACATACCCGGTGGAATCCCACAAGTGGGGTCTTGGGAGGGTAGAATGTACGCAGACCTTACCACTACCTCATAGAAGTAGAGAGGCTGTTTACTGGGAACCCTTGTCTCAAAAACCCAATAATATTTACATGTAACCAAATTCTAATGTTACTTTTCAAGTATGTACTTTATGGAACAGATATGGAATATCAAGTTTGGCTCTAATGTAATGTGAAAAAATGTGATTATCAACCCAAACTGTTAAGGCAATAAATAAAGTGACTCAAAACATTTATGAACTTCTTTGGATGCTTTCATATACCCATTGTCGCATATTGTATATTGGTAACATTTTGTCCAAATAGTTCTACTAAAACTTGTGCTATAACATTTTTTCCCTACACTAGTCTGAGGTACTAGTTGCTTGATCTTCTTATTCAAATTTTCTTTGTTATTTTTTAGGGTATAATTTAGTGAAATCTGTGATAGATCTACAAATTGCATACAGTAACTGATAGGTCAGACGGGTATATCTTGTGCAAAATATTTTCTCATGTTTAGTTTTGTTGGATCCGCAAAACTATCCTCATAATGATGCTATTTCGATCCATTTTTTTCGTATTGAATTTATAGTCTATTTGAGTGACTGCTGATGGAAGCAAAATTAAATCCTCAGGGCCTGAAGATTTTTTCCATCATGTTTTGCTTTCTCCTCCTTTCCTTTCTTCAATGTAGATAAAAGAAATTCATGTTTACTCAGGGTTTCTTGAGTCTTTGTTCATCCACGACATTGTTGTTTTCTTGATGTGGAATTCCTTATTGGAGAAAAGACGAACTTTGTGATTTCACATTAAGTCTGTGGTTTGACCATACGTGTGTATACTGTTGTTCTTAGGATGCATGGGAGGATGTTGATCCCGATGAGCTTTCTTATGAGGTACTCAGTTTGTTGAATTCCTTTCTCTTTTAGACATTTTTTATGCTCTACTTCACATGTTTGGCATTGTTCAATTGTCTGCATTGCTGCAGGAACTTATAGCACTAGGTGAAGTTGTTGGAACTGAGAGCAGGGGGCTTCCTGCTGATACAATTGCCTCTTTGCCTTCAGTGAACTATAAGACACAAACTGCATCAGAAGGAACCACTGATTCGTAAGCTAACATATCCTATGCTGTACTATTTCATATGTGAAATGTTTGACCACTTAACATTTTTGCACTGCAGCTGTGTTATATGTAGATTGGATTATGAAGATGGTGACAAATTGACTGTGCTGTCCTGCAAACATACTTATCATTCTGAATGTCTCAACAGTTGGTTACAAATGAACAAGGTATTGTAGAAGTGCCCCACCCTCCAAAATAAATTCTTGAACTGTGAGGTAGAAGGTCTTGGCTAAACCAATTAATATCTTTCTGGGTATTGTTTGTAGGCAGAGTCTTCCCTACCCTCTGGACCTTTTTAAAAATTCTTGTCTATGATATGTGGCTCTAGCCGAGACTATAAATTGTGTTTTAGTTCCATGGTCAGCTGATATATGTCAAGTTATTTGAAGAATCATGGTAGTTCTAAGTTTAGCTGTGCTTCTTTTGCGAATGCATTTCACATTGAACTAGATTGTACTACTCTTTTCTCTTAATTGTTTTTCTCTTTTCCCTACCACTAGAAGCAAGTAGTTCGGAGTGTCTACCATCTGTCTTCTTGATCATATTGTTAACCATCACAGAGAAGATAGTGACTTTTTTCCTATCAATAAACAAGGGGCAACACCTAAGGACTTGAGCATAATTTTTTTGACAAAGGTAACAAATTTGTATAAATCATCAACACTAAAGGCTGGAAACCAGATTTACATCATAAGCTATCAACAGATGTAGCCTCAAAACAGCTCACAAAAAAAACTAATTTCTGCTTCTTCTTATAGAGAACCTAAGATATCTACCATAGCTACAGGATCATTAACATATTTGGAACTGCACCAATAACAGAAAGTGATAATACAGTTCATTTTCACCCTATGTAAAGGACTGCTAGTGTTCTCAAAACATCTCAAATTCCTCTCCTTCCAAATTGTCCACCAAATTACTGCTGGGACAATTCTCCATCTGATCTTGTCTGCACAACCATTGCCTTCATGATTCCAGCTCACTATAGCCTGTTCTGCTTTGCCAGGCATAGTCCAGACTATGCCTCTGAGACTGGTGAATAGGTTCCACAGTTGCCTAGTCACCTTACATTGAAGGAACAAATGGTTGATTGTCTCTGCCTGTTGCTCACAAAAAAAACATCTTGGGCACATGTGTATCCCTCTCTTCATCAGGTTCTCTTGTGTAAGTGCAACTTCTCTTACTACCAACCAAGTGAATACCACCACCTTGTAAGAAAGTTTTACTTTCCAGATGAGGTTCCAAGGCAAAAAACTAAGTTGCCTTTCCATGTGTATCATATTCTTGTAAGCTGAGCTGACAGTGAAGTTACCTTACTGTCAGATGTCCACCTTAGAGTGTCCTCTCCTACTTTCAATCCTCCAAATGTTGTATAGTTCCATACTACTCAGCTAACCTATCTATCTCCCAAATCATTCATCATCCTTCTAAAGGTCAAATTCCACCCATTGTTGTTCCAAACTTCCTGAATAGTGGTCTGCTGTTTCTGATTCAACAAATAGATGCCTGGAAAAAGTTGTTTGAGACAGCCATTTCCTAGCCAGTAATCATCCCATAATAGGACCTTTTTGCCATCATTTACATTGAAGCTAGTTTTTCCAAGGGAGCTTGCCCACAGAAGTCTGATAGATCTCCAAAGACTAACTCCATTAGCTGCTGTTACCTCCTTAGTTGTCCAATTATTCAAGATTTTATATTTGGCTTGGATTACTCTAGCCCATAAGGCCTGTTCCTCTCTAGTGAACCTCCAGAGCCATTTCATCATTAGACTCCTATGATGTTTTCTCAAGTTTTTGATGCCTAATCCATGCTTATGGGTTTTTGAGACGAGGGTTCTCAGGAAACAACCTCTCTACTTCTATGAGGTAGTGGTAAGGTCTACGTACATTCTACCCTACTCAGACCCCACTTGTGGGATTCCACTTGGTATGTTGTTGTTGTTGCCTAATCCACCTTGCTTCTTTGAGAGTAGTACAATCTTCCATTTTACCAGATTGTAGCCCTTGCTTTCCTTCTCTCCATTCCACAAAAAGTTCCTCCTTAAAGCATTAATTCTACCTTCCATCTGAGCTAAAAGAGGAAAAACTGACATCATATAAGTTGGTAAGGCATCTAGCATTGAGTTGATCAAAACCAGTCTTCCCCCTCTAGACAGGTATTGTGCTTTCCATCTTGACAATCTTCTTTCACATCTCTCTATCACACCACTCCATACTTAATTGGATTTGCTATTTGCTCCCTGAGGCATCCCCAAATATGTTGTGGGCAATCGACCTACTTCTCCACCAAGATTCTTGTTACGCTTAGCATTCCATTGACCTCATTATCTGGAAAAATGTGGTTTTTCCTCCAATTAATGTTTAGTCCTGAAGTTGCTTAAAAAAGAACAAGAATTATCCTCAAAATCTTTAGTTGGCTTTCTTCTGCATCACAAATAATGAGGGTATCATCTGCATATTGTAGGTGTGTGACTACCAGCCTTTGGGTCCCAACCTTTGCTACATAAAGCCCCTTATCCATCCTCTTGTATGTGTAGTTTTTAGCATGTAGTTGAGTCCCTCCATCACTAGAATGAATAAGAAAGGTGAAAGGGGATCACCTTGTTTCAAACCTCTGGTTGATGGAAAGAAGTCCTCAAGTGATCCATTTATCGAAACAGAGAATCTGACAGTGCTGACACAAAATTTTATCCAACTAATCCATTTCGAGCCAAAACCCATCCTCATTATCTCGAACAGGAACTTCCAGTTGACATGATCATAAGCTTTCTCTATATCCAATTTGCACATGATTCCTGGAATCTTCTCCTTAATTCTTGAGTCAACACTCATTTGCTATTAAAACTGCATCAGTAATCTGCCTTCCCCTTAGGAAAGCCATTTGTTGGGTGTCTACCAATTTATGCATCATCTTCTTCAATCTTTCCATGAGAATTTTGGCTATCAATTTATACACATTCCCAACTAGACTGATTGGCCTGAAATTTCTCAATTCCTTAGCACCATTCTTTTCTGGAATGAGAGCAATGTATGTTGCATTTAAGCTCTTCTCAAAGAACTCATTGGAGTGAAAATTTTGCAGAGTTGCCATCAAATCTCCTTTCACAATTTCCCAGCATTTGATAAAGACACCCATAGTGTATTCTTCTGGACCTAGAGCTTTGTCTGCAACACAAGCTTTGAGTCCCAACTGTACTTCCTCTTCTCCAAAAGGCTTCTAAAGCTGTTGTTGCTCCTCGGCGTTTATTGAAGGGCACTGATTCATGTTGAAAGAAGGCCTCCAACTTTCACTTTCCATGAAGGCCTCCAGCTTTCACTTTCCATGTATAATTTCCTGTAGAAATATACGATCTCCTTTTTAATGCCAGCAGGTTTCCCACACCAGTTTGTCAATGTGGTTGATCCTCTTATGTGCATTTGCCATTCTCTGAAAGAATTTGGTGTTTTTGTCCCCTTGCATTATCAACAATGTCCTAGATCTCTGTCTATAGGCTATATCTTCCCTCTCTGCATATTCTTCAAATTCTTATACCACATCTGCCTTATTGAGAGCCTCTTCTATGGCCAAAGCTTTGGATTGCTGTATGATATCAAAATGTTGTATTTTGCTGAGCAATTCTTTTTTCCTCCTCTCCAAATTCCCATAAGTACTCACACTCCATTCTTTCAATTTGGTCTTCATTGCTTTCAGTTTAGAGGCAAGGACAAAGTCAGGCCTCCCCTCAAACTCAAAAGAAGTCCACCAATTTTTGACCCTTTCCTCAAAACCTTCAGTTTCCAGCCACCAACCTTCAAACTTCAAAATAAGACTTTGTGTGGTTCTAGTTGCTACTTTTCAATGCTATTGGCACATGATCAGAACAAACTTTGGGCAATAACTCTTGTTTCACATTACTGAAGTCTTCTCCCCATTCAAGAGAGTACATGATTCTATCTATTCTTGAGGCTGCTTCCATATTGTGTCCCCCTAACCAAGTGTAGCTTCCCCTCCAAGTGGAGGATGAATGAGTTCCATCTTCTCTATAAAATCTGCAAAGTCGTTCATGTACCCAAAGGTTCTTAAGTAGATCCTCTTTTCAGAAGCATATTTGACAATGTTGAAATCCCCCTACCACCCAAGGTCCTGAAAATAGACCCCTAACAACCTCTAATTCCCACCACACCTCCTGTCTTTCCCTATTGCAAGTGGGTGCATACACCCCTGTCATATGCCATGAGAAATCATTAGCAGTAGACTTGAAGAAACAAGTCAAACTATAAGAACCTATCTCTACTATTCTCCCTTCCCAGCTTTTGCTATCCCACAACATCGAAATGCCCCCCCTAGTGCCACTAGCTTCCAACATCCCATACTTGATCCCTCTGCTGCCCCACACTTGTTTAATTTCTTCCCCACGATTGCCTTCTAATTTTGTTTCCTGTAAGCATATTACATCAACTTTCCATTCTTTAATAGCAGTATTAATGGTTCTCCGCTTCTCCTTGCAATTTATCTTTACGTTCCTTGAAACTAAAGAGATATTCATCAGGTCTCTAGAGTTTTCACCCTCCCCTTGTTTCTAGTGCCTTTGTTCTGGAATTTAAGTTTTGTCATTAGTCCCTTGAGTTCCTGTATGCCATTAATTTTATTGCTTTCCCCTTTCTGTTTTTCTGTATCTGCCTTGGCAGCCTGTCTTTTATTATCAATCTTCTTGAAAAGTGCCAGGGCTTCCTTCTCACACCCTTCAAACTGCATCCCAAAAACCTTGCTCATCTTGATAATATTCCTGTGGATCCATAATGTCGCATCCATCTCCCCGTCGCTTTCTTCTTCCATTAATTGACAGTTTAGAGGCTCTGCTTCTTCAATACTTCAGATCTCTTCCTTATTACGAGTCACTAATTACATGTTTTGCTCAGCATAATTGTTTTCGACAATATTTTGCCCTTCACTATACGTCTCTGCGTCCTCGTGCACATCAGTATCTTCGGGAACTGAAAATTCTGTTAGTGTATTTGTGGTGCAAATCTGCCACTTGCTCCTCGTCTGGTTTTCCGTTCTCACTGTTGAAAAAAATTATTACCGAGGAATTTGCTTCTATCTCAATTAGCACTGGGTCAGTCCCAGACCCAGCCTATCCTTTTTAAAAAAGGAAAAGGTGTTTTGACTTGTACCTTGGCCCGTTCCAGCTGTTTTTTTTAATTCAAAACCATGTGCTTCCTTAGAACTTTTTTCAGCGATGTCGCCGCTGACTTCTATTGCCTGACAGTCTTTGTCCATCATTTTCTCCGCTTCTTTTTATGTCGCCGTGTCCTCCACGATCACTTTCGACTGGATTTCCGACCATATCGGAATGAGATATATGAGATCGTTGTGCTCAATTTTGACCTCTTTCGGGACTGTTCCACCGTTCCCTTTTTATCTTCAATCTTGCCCATTTTAAGTGGTTTTTTGATATAGTCTCCTGCCCTGTTTCCCGCCAGCCTCCACACCGATCTCCGATGGCTTTGAAGATCTTTTCCGTCCAAATGCAGTGGAAGCCCTATTTCCCTTATCCATGTCGAATTTCTTTGCTTTGTGCATAACCTGGCATATGACGACCACCACTCCAAGGGAACCTTTGACTGCTTGCAGGTCCAAGTACCATGTATGTTGTGCTCCGCCATGTTTCTATTTTGAAATTCGAAAAGGAAAGAGTGTCCCTCCATTTCGTAAACATTCACCCCTAAAGACTTTTTTCAGGTATTGACAATCCATTTTCGAATATCTGAGAGAGTGGGCTTCTCCTTTAGCTCTGAGTGGAAGCTTCCAATGATACATCTAGAGAGAAGACCTTTCTCCTGCTCTGTGTTTCCATTCGTGATGGATATGGTTGCTTTGTTGCGATGTATGATAGATTCCTAAATCTCTTTAGATTGCCACTTGCTGGTCCGTACTGCCTCAGCATATAAATTTTTTGGGTATGTTATTCTGGATCTTTCTGTAATAAATAGATTTTTAGTATCTTTAATGAAGTTTGCTATCTTTAATGCTACGTCCTCCCATCCCTTATTTAATGTGAATTCCGGCAAAATGATAACTGATCTATTTCCCCATGCACCGCAACAATGCTAATAAATCTGCCGAAACTATTATGCTTTCTAGCACAAAAATAATCTGCAAACTGCTCGTTTAATTTCCATCTTCTCGTATGTGCTCCATTGTCCCTTGAAGCTTCACACAGCGCGAACACAATACATTCCATAGTCTTCTTGTTGAAAGTGGTTCTGTGCATCAAGTTTCAACTTCTTTCCACCCATTCGAACCAACTGTCTGATCTTGCTGTGAGCTTAGTGATGTCGTATGACCTAAAACCAATTGCAAAATAGATTCTATCCTCCCCCATGGCATCAGAAACTTAGAGAGACCGTCGGAAAAGTTTAGTGATTTTTACCTTGGGAAAAGCGCCAGAGAGAAGTTGTGCATAATTTAATGTTCAAAATCAGATTCAATTGTCAACTGCTCTTAGTGGAAATAGGATTGACTACCAATTCCAAAAGAACTGGTTATTCCTTACCTCGGGACCAAATTGGTTATTGGGCAGGGAAGATAGTGACAGGTGTCCCTGACGCTATTTCTGTAATAGGATCACCTTTGGTCAAATTATTACCTGTAATGAGTTCAATACTTTTTGATAGAGTTGGGATAAGGGTTGGGAGCCACAATGACACAACACTTCTGTGTATTAATCATCTAACCTGACAACTTTTCATAGCCGACTAAGGAGTGCATCAATCGATGTTTGTTAGAATGGATATCAATTGTTGAATTTTATATTTGTCAATGTATTAGGATGCATCAGAATAGGGATGACACCTATATTTTGATCTTAATCTTACTACGAGTTTCTCTATTCAAGTAACATAACCTGCTTTTATTTGGTGACTCACAGTAGTCTGCCTTTTGTCCATCCTTGTGGACTTTGGAAGTGATGAGAAATGGTTGCTCTATACCGGCAGAGCCTCCTCTAGTGATAGGGGTAATTGGCTGGGATGTGGGATGGTGATGGGTGATCAGCCCATGCATCCTTTCTTTCCAGTGTGTATTAATAAAATTTTAACATATTACCTGTCCAAATCTTTGTAGAGTACTAATAATATTGTTGCTTCCTATTCTTCATTTCTGAGATTTCTTCAATATAAATAGTTGAGGGCTTTAGTTGTTGTATATGATTTTGTGGTTGCAGGTCTGTCCAATATGTAGCACTGAGGTTTCTACCTCTGGAAACAGCTAGTGAGAAGCTATTTACAATGCAATTATTGATAGTAATAGAGAGGTTGATCTCTCTGCTTGTTTTACAAAGGGATTTGTTGTTGTTGCCTACATGGAAGAATGACAAATTGATAGTTTTGTTTGCAGAAAATGGCTTATCCATCCGTTCCAATTTATTTGACAATATTTTTGTACTAGTCCGTTTGAACAGCAATATAACAGGTTTCCTGCAAAAGTACGTCCACCATAATGGAACTGTTTCAATAAATCCGTCCGTATAAAAGCATAATGAGTAGAAATTACCGGTGATTTTTACTAGTAGTCGGTACAATGTTTAGTAGTGAATATTGATGTATCTTTGCTCGTTGATCTCGTGGATGAGAAAATGTGATAATAGAGGATTTTTTTTGTTTACAAACAGGTAGGGAACCCTGCTAAGTATGATATTGAACTTAATTTTAGCAAAAAGATTCTGAGATCCAGCCAAGAATAGTAAAAGAAAGGATCAGCATGTTATATATTTCAGGCTCTAGGCTTGTTAATAAACAACCACATACCTTTCATCATAAGTGGGATTTTGGGAAGACAAAGTGTATGAAAAGCGTGGCATACTTCATACATATAGACATGTTATTTTTGGAATTTCGGCTCAAATATATAGAATTGTTAATGAATAAGATTTGCCTAGCCAAAATTAAAAGGAGTTAAGACCTAAATAGGTCATCAAGGACTACGTGTTAGCGGAAACATAAAAAATAGGTCTAGGTCATGTAATTCCCTGTGAGTTAAAGTAGGAGGATGAGCATATGTGATTTTGATTCTTTGTTTTTATATAATTCGTATTAATGCTACTGGTACTGATGCTAGTACTAGGGAGTACAAGAATGTCCATGTAAGCATTGAGATGTTTATCTTTTCGCTATGGAGCTGTCTTCATGTAGCAGCACTTTATTTTTAATGGAAGAGAATTAAAACTATTCCTAAATTATTTGAAATGGTGTAGAAACAACTTTCGCTTTATTATTATTTTTTGCTCAAAATTACCTTTCCATTTGTTTTTTGGCTAACCAAGTGTCACAATTCGACTTTACAGGTTATGATGCGTCTATCTTATCTCTGATAGGCAAGCCTAACTTTGACTCGGAAATGTTAGTAACGGGTATGAGCAAGAAATTGTTAACAACCACTAGCATAAGAAAGTCGAACTTATACTAGATACATAAACATATACCAACATTAGACTATCCCTCTTAGAACCTGGAAGTCATCGGTACAGAACTATTACTATAGACATGATACAGATAACTGAGTCACAAATAATGCAAATATACACATAGAAAACATGGCTAGTCTCGAAAGCAAAAGATGGCCCTAAGTGCTGAAGGAGACTACAATAGTCCAAGAATGTCGATGCTCACCCAAGTCTCCAAAAATCTGCTACCATTGGGTAGAATCAACATCATCGACTCGTGCTGGGACCTGTATCATAAAACAGATGCAAAAAGTAGGGGTGAGTACCAGAATATGGTACCCAGTAGGTATGATAGGCTGACTGAGTAGTAATCGTAAATAAAGCAGGGATACAATTGAATATAAATCCACAATGTCTAATCACCAGAACCAAGAAGCATGCTAACAACTATTGCAATAGCTCAACTAGGCGAGGGTGTAGTGATGTACGTGGGTGTAAGACCCTGTTGTCTATGCTAGTAAACCAATTGGGCCTCCGTAAGGTCAGAAGGCACTCCCACACACAATAACAGGGTGAACAGGTGTGAGGTTCAGGGTGTGAAGTCTGAACTGAGCTTGTAACCCAATCATGTGCACGCAACCATGATTCTGATGGAACCATCTAACTGAAATGCCACACTAATGATACAAAGCAGAACCGTGCAGTACTGAATAGAACACTGCCAAGAAAGGTAGGTAAGCAGGTGTAAGATACTATCTAACCTAACCATATATGCCCATTTCACCCATATAAGCCCCATGGATACACCCGAGCACTAGGTAGGTATGTCTGTGTCAATCGACCCCAAATAACCAATTATGCTGAACCAATAACCCGAATTACGAAGGTAAGAGGAGAACACAGAGCTCGACCTCGAACTATGGATATGACCCCGTGAAACACATGTTGCAGATCCCAAACCTCGAATTGTGGATGCAACCTCGTGAAGTATCATGTTGATCTTGATGAATGCCGATGAAGAAGGGAGCATAGAGTTCGGACCTCGAACTGCCGATGTGGCCGCATCACATACCATTCTGATAATAGGAAGTATAGAGCCTGGACCTCAAACCGCGGATGTACGAGAAGAATAGAGCAAGGGATACAGAGCTCGGACCTCGAACATCGGATACACCCCTTGAAAGATCCAATGTGGCCCGTAAACGATCATAAAGCACCTTTGAATCTTGGTAATCCCTTTCTTAAGTGATCGAGATGCGTGTCAATAGATTAAGGCAGGCGTAGAAGATAACAAAGCCTCAAGTCAAGTCACAACTTATTTAAGGCTCAAATTTATCAAACACGAGTTTGCTATTTCGGCTACAAGGACCTACGCCTCTCAAGTCACACCGAAAGCATATACCATAATTTGTCGATCCTGAATAATGCAGGTCTAAGGCATCCCTAGCCTAAGCCTAGACTAAGTCCCAACAATATCAGATAATCATAAGTACAATAAACAGTAAGAAGAGTGCCACCATGGTACAACAGATAATCGGTATAACAACTATCAATAGCCTCAAATGTCAATAGATACTTTGCCAGCCCAGGTAATCAGGAATGTAACAAGTTATCAACATACTAATAACAAACACTCTCAACAATTATCAGATATTCAAAAGCACAACAGATAATCAATCTACCAACCATAAGTAGGTTGCTATACATCCATATGCATAGAGGTATACATGGAATGTCCAACAAGCTCCCCATACAATATTTATATTATCTACAGAAGATTTACATATTCTAACTCAGTGTAGAAGAAGGGGGACCATAGTCTACCTCAATGCCTATCACGTGCGCTCCAAATCACTCCACAAGTGCTTTTCCCTTCCAAATGTTCTCAAAATGTTGCCAAACTGATCACAACATCAATGTAGTCATTTTGACACTTAAATTACAAGAAACAAGCATAAACTTGTTTCGAGGCCAAAAAGTGAGAAAATGGGGCATGTGCACAAAATTGCAAAACAAAGCCTATATAATAGTTTATATACTTCCTCGAGCTTGTACCCCCTATTCGGGCTCAATCAAATACTTAAAACAGTGTAAACAACCTAACAAATATAATACATTTCTTTATGAAAGTTAACAATATAGCCAGCAAGTTCTCATGCATTTTTACCTCAAACGCAGCTCAACAACATGCACCTCGAGAAAATACACAAAACAGACCCAAATTTCACTGAAGTTTGACTTAAAATGTCAAAAAAATCACTATCCGAAGTTTCAGACAAAGCTATTTCATCAATTTACCTCAAAATGCAGCAAATGGAGATTCTGATAACACCACAGTGTTCGCTTCGGAAAGCTCTTCAATTTGGACTAAAATTTTACTTAATTCCAATTTCAAACAACGACGATAGCAATATCTGAAGTTACCAAAAAAAGTCAATAACAATCAACAAAAATGATCAAATTTACCTCAAATGATGTGCCAAAAGAAATTTCCATATATATACTGTGCCACATCGCTGCCACATGGCACAACACTATTCTTCCATGTCAGCATCATGCACCACACACCATCAACCTTTAAACCTTGGTTTCGATCCTCCGAACGCATCCACAGTTGGAAAAACACAAATTGTATATGGAATTTGATTGGAAATGACATTTCTAACTCAATGGTGTGGTCAAAATTTCATCGGAGGTCATTATGATCAAATGTGGGTCCCACTTTCCAATACTAAAATCTAATGAGGGGACCGAAATGGACTCGGAAGCCCCGGGATTCAAACAAAAGGTCGTGCTATACCAAATTCGATGTTCTGGAGCTAACCACACTATTAGAATTTCCATTTGACATGTTTACCAAGAATTTTGACTAAAGTCAGTTATTGGCCTATTCTAAATGCTAAAATGCAAAACTCGATATAAACCAACACCAAAAACCTTGGTACTCTAATTGAAAATGCTTCTGGCCTAATTTGGCCATTTCGGAGCTAATGGAACTATTAGAATTCAATTCCAAGATGTTTAGTCAAACTTTACTGCTAAACTCATTTTTCAACTTTAAACAGGCTACACGAAAAGTTGCATATCTTCTAAGGAAACAAGTCACAAATGACTTGGGACCGCTATAGGAATGCTCTAACTAGCGCAAAAGGCGCAATTACACTGAAATGACCTGGAGGGTTATTACAACATCGACTACTACAAAAACTTTCATTCGAGCAAGTCAAGAACAACTACAGTCTCAAGCATGAAAAGACAAAGATGTGGGGGCCGCATGCTCTGCTAGAACCACTTGCGGATTCACGGAACAAGCAACGCTAAAAAGTACTTCGATCTAGCAATAGACTCGACTTACTTCAAACTACCAAGACTTTCCTCAATTCCTCCCTTAGCATCAATTCCCAATTAATTGATCTAAAACTATTAGAATTACCCAAGAAATCAAATACATACTGAAACCACCCGAAAAACAATGCAAAGCCATAGGGGAACTCGATAACCTAACCATCTGGAATACCTATCCCCAATAACAGGGAAAATAAACCATAAACTTCACTAGGCAGACCTACGAAACCACTCCTATCATCACACCTACTCTCGACAACAACCTCACTCAAGCTAACAACACCAACGACAAGGAATAAACATTCCAAAATAAGCACAACAGGAAAGCCACTGTGGATGGTCAAAAAATGCAAGAGAATTAAGCACCAATTACCATACTACTCCACCACAATAGCAAGTATAAATCCAGAAACACAATGATCCACTACTATAAAAGAAAAGAAGTCTCCTATTGGAGTCGAAACATAAAAAGGTATTGATGAAGGCTCGAAACTCATCCCCAAATGGGAATCAAAATAGATGGATGTATATTAATAAGTAGACCTAAGATAAAATAAAGCCGATACTGGTTGCTGACATATAATAATCATACCTGTGATAACATCATCAGATGTCTCAGCCTTTGGCCGAGTTAGATCTACATAGAACTGGCTCTGACGACCCATTCTAGGATAGCCGCTACTATCCGATCTACCATCTCTAGATCCACTTTGATCATCTCTATAGCCTCCTCAGTCACCTCTGTAGTTTTGATTCCGACCTCGGCCTCTAATTGGTGGTGGCAAGGCTAGTGGTCCTATTTGAGAGGCCAAGTATCTCTTCACACATGACACTATCGAGACCAATGATCTAATGGCCCACACTCGTAGCATCCTACCAAAGCTTGGTCATCCCTGCATCGATCACTGCGACCTGTGATATTTGTATTAAAGGCTCTAGATCTCTGACTAGCTGCTTGGGAAGATTCAGTCTTCTCTGGAGCCGTCATGCCTCTATCCCTCGGCTTTCTCTTGCTAGGGTAAGAAGGACCACTCTATTTGAAAACATCATAGGATTGATAACTTCCCTCAAAATCCTACAATGAAGCCTAGATGGAGCGGCTAGACTGACCTTGCTGAAAGCTCGACTAGGGCATGTCATACTGCTTGCTGAACCTTGATTGTCCTCCACTGTAATTGCCCTCATGGCAAGCCCAATTGATGCGGCCCCTGGGCCTCTCGTCGTAATTGCTCAATGGTATGGGCATGATCAACAATATCCAGAAAGGATTGCTCGCTGCCACCAATGATTGTGTCTCTATCCGCAACTGGGTCTTCAGACCTCTGACAAAACATTTGATTTTCTCCTCATTTGTAGGCAATATAGTAGTAACATACCTAGAGAGATCTGAAACCTGACCTCATACTTCGATACGGTCATGGCCCTTGCTTTAGACTTGAGAACTGATCCTGGAGGCTATCCCTAAGACTCTTGGGAACAAACCTAGCTAGAAATGCCTCTGAGAACTCTGCCCATGATACTGTTGGCGATGTAGCTGTGCTAGTGCTCATAAACGCACACCACCATTGTCTAGCTGGACCATTAAGCTGATAAGCAATGAAATCTGCACCTCTGGACTTTAATAACATTAAGGTCTGTAGCCTCTTCTGAAAAGTCATCAGGAACTCATGGGGATCCTCCCCTATCGCTCCTGAAAGTCTCGGAGGCCCCAATATGAGAAAGTAACCCAACACCTATTAATCCTCATAAGGTTTGACATTCTTTGCAATGTCTGGCTAGGCAGAATGGGCTGCATCCTCTACTAGAATAGGAGCTGGAAGCTGTATGGGCTGCACTGGAGCTAGATCCGGTGATGGTGCTAGTTGTGCCCTCTTGAGAATGGCAAGTAACAATGCAATGACCTCCTGAACTGCAGGCGTCATAACAGGGGTGGCTGGGGGTTGTAATTCTGTGGGCCCTCCTACTGCAGGGGAATAGGGGCACCTAGATTCTCCTCAACATGCTCTGGGGAAGGGTCCTGCTCCGAGCTAGTGCTACCTTCCCATCTCAGCCCGAAGGTCGACCTTTACGATCTATAGCTACAAAAGAATGAGCCAAATAAGATTCCAAGAGACCTTCAACATGACTTCATGAAGTGATATAACCAAGAGGAGATTCCTAACACATCTTGTAGCTTCCTAAAGATAAGTCACGGACATCTTCACACCCATCTGCAGGATTCTACTAGGTAGCTCTATACAAGTGAGACTAGTGAACCTAGGGCTCTGACACCAACAAGTCATGACTCGACTTTACAGGTCATGATGACACCTACCTTACCATCGATAAGCAAGCCTAATCCTAACTCGGAACTGCTAGTAATGGGTATGAGCAAGAAATAGTTAACAAAAACCAGCATAAAAAAGCCAAACTGATACTAGATACATAAACATACAACAACACTAAATTATCCCTCCCAAGACCTGACTGTGTATAGAACTACTACTATAGACACAATACAACATAACTAAGTTACAAACAATGCACATATACATATATACAAAATATGGCAAGACTTGAAAGCAAAAGATGGATCACTAGTGCTAAATGAGACTACAATGGTCCAAGAATACCGATGCTGACCCAAGTCTCCAAAAATAGGCTACGACTGGCTAGAACCAACGTTGTCGACTCATGCTGGGATTTGCATCATAAAATAGATACCAAAAGTAGGGGTGAGTACCAGAATATGATACCAAGTAGGCATCATAGGTTGACTGAGTAGGAATAGTAAATACAGCAGGGATAAGATAGAATATATGTCACAACCCGAGACTAGGGCCTAGAAGTGACACGGCAAATAGGAACCCAAAGGTCCCCAAACAAGCCTTGAAGTATCCAAATCTACTTCATCGATTCAAAAACGCATTCAAATAATAAACACATAATACTAAGGGATGGGTAGGTAGGACTCATGTTATGAGGATATCGAGGGGAAAGAGATTTACATGGATTTACATAACACATAGCATATAAGAACTAAGGGGCAGATAAGTAGGACTCACCCTATGGGGGCAAACAGGGCTTAGGACCTTCCACATTTCCACACCAAGCATGCATACATATTATAATTTCCCTAATCAATCCATAATGGCCATATACAATAGGTAATCGAAATCATAAGCCAATTACAACACATAGTATATAAATCCATGAGAGTCTACAAAATGTCCAACAACACCACCAGTCATGAGATGGAACGGGAGCCAGGACATGTCTCGGGCTCACCCTCAAATAAGAAAGTAGACATAGGATAACATAGGTAGAAGGAAGGTGGCTTGTCCTTGGAGGATGGGACTCACCACAAGTTCAACTTTCTGAATTGAGCTACTCATCAAGCGGTGGATAGTCATAGCGCTCGACCCCTACATGGTAAAAATCATGTAGGCATAGAGTAAGCGTTAGTACGTTTGAATGTATTAAGTATGCGGGCATGCACTGCATATCACTTGTTAAACCTGCACTTACATGTTAGATGAAAAAGACACATAATATAGAAAGAATCATATATCCAAGGGAGAAATATACAATATGCCATGAAATGCGTGATGCATGAAATGCAATAATGCTCATATATAGCGGGGATGTGACCTCAACCTACATGTGTAAGATCATGCGAGCTATTACTTGGAATCCCGATGAAATCCCCTCACCGGTACAGAGGTGGTCTACTTGCCAAAGGTAAACTATACTTCATCTTATGGGAACATCACCCATTTCGTATGAAGCAACCCCCTTATGGGAACATCACCCATTTCGAAAAGGATTTTCATATCATATAGCATAATACTTCATCTTATGGGAACATCACCCATTTCGTATGAAGCAACCTTCCTTATGGGAACATCACCCATTTCGGATAGGATTCTCATAACATATGTTAGGCACATAGTTCGAGGAAAGAGAGAGGACCCTTGGGGATAACCCTGACGCCCCCAATCCATTAGTACTAAGTCAACATCCCACGAGAATACATACAGTATATTTATACATACTTTCAAAAAGGCAATAGTCATTTCAAATATGATCAATGCACATTTAGGCTCAAATGCCAAATCATAGCTTGTAGCTATAATATTTATGTATAGGACTAGCTCGATTACAAATATGAAATGGTGCAAGCACCCAAAATGCTCAAAGAGCCATAATAATAAGACATTTATGTGATCACATTCTTGTCATAACTAATACCTTATCAAAATCATATCAAAATCATTTCATAAAACATAATTGGGCTTAACCTACTTCATTATTTTCATAAAAACCAATGTTCACAAATGCAAATACAATGAATGATGTGAGAATAGCATGGGTAATATAGATTCAAACTAACATCAACATTATAATATAAAATTGAAGTAAATCCATAATTAAATCCACATCTAAATCATAATATAAATCACCTATGCATAAATCAAGTTTTAAAGGGGATATGCATCTTCATAACCTCATAACCTCAATGCAAATCATCATAATAGGACTTAAAATAACTTGAAATCATAAAAAATGTACAACCCATGCATCAATTGAATTTGATAAAATCAAATAATGGAAACCCCCATTTAAAGTAAGCTAAAATTCATGAAAATCAATTGAAAAGAGTTTGGGTGTTCTTGGTTGAAAGGGACCAAGAATCAATCCCACATACCTTGATTGAGATGCTGAAATTGAGAAGAATCTAGCTTGAAGTTGAATCTCAATTGAACCCTAGCTTGAGTCTTAAGGAGGATCTTTAGGGATGATTTTAGGGTGAGAGTGTTTTCAATGAGAATAAATTAGAATGGAAGGATATCAGATGATTTAGGGGTCTAGGATAGGAAAAAGGTCATAAAACACAAAAATAAGTCGTATTTACGTAAAAACCATTGATGAAACAGATGGAAAATGGGCCGTCATGGCTTCACTGGCACCTACACGGTCCGTGAGACACTTCACGACCCATGAACAGTGCCCGTGAGGTGACACTTAAATAAAATATTCGCAATGTTTAAGACGTAGAATTTTCCGAAGCAAAGGGGTGCCATACGGATGGCTACACGGCTCGTGTGACACTACATGGGTCGTGTCAAGGGCCGTGAGATGACACTTAGAAAAATGTTGCACAAAAAAGTTTCGAGACGATAATTTTGTACTTGAAAATATTTCACGTCGGGAGCTATACAGGGGGCCAACACGGCCCGTGACACACCACATGGACCGTGTGGGTGGCCATGTGCCCAAACTTAGCCAGAAACTCTCTGTCGAATCCCCGTAATCGAAATTATGGCCATGTACCTCTCCATTGGAGGCCACACGGTCTGTGTGGCTTTAAACTGGCCGTGTGGACCTCCAATGGAGCGATACTTGGTCAAACTTTCTCTCGAGACAATATTATTAGGTCCGATAAAGTCGTTCGAAAAATTCGAGTTCTTACATCATCTCCCCCTTGGGAACATTCGTCCCCGAATGTGCAATGACAAGGCTTGAAAGCTGGACTTCAAACGTGAAACGCCCGAGCCCAAGGTACAATACATAGTTCATCATTTGAAGATCATAAAGTCTTTAAAACCCATATCAACGTGTATTCAAATCATTCAAAACATCATAAAAAAATCATTTTCGTCCATATGTATGCTTGTCATGTCATGAGACTCAAGAGTAAAAGAATTAAGACTAGTTAGAAGAGGAAGAACCTAGTACCTTAGGCTTGAATAGATTGGAAAAGATGGGGATATCGCTTCATCATGTCCAACTCTGCCTCCCATGTAGCACTTTCCACGTGTTTATTTCTCAAAAGCACCTTCACTGAAGCCACATCCTTGTTAAAGAGCCACTTCACTTTTCTTATCCAAAACCTCCACCGGGATTTCCTCATAGGACAAGTTCTCCTCAACCCTGATTCCCTCCAAGGGCACAATAGTCCTAGGATCACCGACTAACTTCCTCAACATAGACACATGGAAGATAGGGTGAATAGAACTCAAGCCCGAAGGCAACTGCAACCTATAAGCCACGCTCCCAATCTGCTCGATGATCTCGTAAGGGATAACGTACCGGGGACTTAGCTTGTCCTTCTTACCAAAATGCATCACACCTTTCATAGGTGAAACCTTCACATACACCCAATAACCTATATGAAATTCAAGATCCCTCCTCCTAACATCCGAATAGGACTTTTGGCAACTTCGTGCCGTCTTCAACCTTTCTCTAATCACCTTCCCTTTTCCATAGCCTCCAAAACTAAATCCGGGCAACCAATGCCATTCTCCCAATTCAAATTACCCCACCGATGACCTACACCTTTTCCCATACAAGGCCTTAAATGGTGCCTTACCAATGTTAGCATGGAAGCTATTATTATAGGCAAAGTCAATGAGTGGAAGGTGATCATCCCAGTTACCCTTGAATTCCAACACATAAGCCGTCAACATATCCTCCAAGGTTCGAATAGTCCTCTCGGCTTGCCCATCGATTTGAGGATGAAAAGCGATGCTCAACTTAATCATAGTTCCAAGTCCCTTCGAAAATGATCTCCAAAAGTGGGAAATGAATTGGGTGCCATGATCCGATATGATGGACCTAGGCACTCCATGCAATGTCACCAATTCTTGGATGTACAATCTTGCATAATACTCTATGCTATAAGGTAGTCTTGACTGGTAGGAAATACGCTGACTTAGTCATCTGATCAACGATGACCCAAATGGAGTCAAATTGCCTTCGGGTCCGAGGCAAACCAACCACAAAGTCCATGTTCACATCTTTCCACTTCCATATGGAATTCTCAATATCTTGAGCCAAGCCACCGAGCCCTCGGTGCTCTACCTTCACTTGTTGACAACTTGGACATTCAGATACAAACTTAGCTATGTCCTTCTTCATAACATGCCACCAATACATTTCCTCCAAATCTCGATACATCTTAGTAGACCCCGGGTGGATAGAATAACGAGAGTTGTAAGCCTCACCCATGATCACCCTTCTAAGATCATCCACATCCGGAACACAAAGCCGGTCTTGGTACTGGAGAACACTATCTCCCCCTTGGGAGAACACCTCAATCTCCTTTTCCGCAACCAACTTCTTCAATTCAATCAACGATGGATCTAAAATCTTCCTTAGCTTTTTGATCAACCACCACGGAGGATTCTGCCCTGCTTTGAACATGGATACCACCATCATTCAAGTTGGGCAACCTAACACCTAACCTAGCCAACCGGAGAACATCTTTTGCTAACTCCTTCCTCTCCCCTTCAACATGCGTCACACTACCCATAGTTAGCCTACTAAGAGCATCGACTACCACGTTGGCATTGCCGAGATGAAATGACAATCATGTTGTAGTCCTTTAGGAGTTCTAACCATCTTCTTTGTTGCAAGTTGAAATCCCTTTGAGTGAATACATATTGCAAACTCTTGTGATCGGTGAATACATCACATGAACCCCATACAAATAGTGCCTCCAAATCTTCAAGGCAAGGACTACCCCCACCAACTCAAGATCATGCGTTGGGTAATTATGCTCATGCACCTTCAACTACCTTGATGCATACGCTATTACCTTACCATGTTGCATAAACACACAACCCAACCCAATCTATGAGGCATCACAATACATCACAAATCCCTCCAAGCCCTTTGGTAAGGTCAAGACGGGAGCAGACATAAGCCGATCCTTCAAGGTTTGGAAACTCTGTTCACATTCATCTGACCATAGAAACTTAGCCTTTTTTGGGTCAATTTAGTCAACAGAGATACAATAGATGAGAACCTTTCAACAAACCTTCTATAATAGCCAACCAACCCCAGAAAGCTTTGAATATCCACCGGAGTCAACGGTTTGGGCCAATTCTTCACGGCCTCGGTCTTCTTTGGATCCATTTTGATACCATTATCGGACGCCACATGACCAAGAAAGGCCACTTCACCCAACCAGAATTCACATTTGCTAAACTTGGCATACAAGTTCTTCTCCCTCAAGGTTTACAGAACCACTCTCAAATGATCCCCATGTTCTTGCTCTCTTCGGGAGTAAATTAGAATGTCATCAATGAAGACCACCACAAAACTGTCAAGAAATGGCTTAAACACCCGATTCATCAGATCCATGAACACGGCCGGAGCATTGGTTAAGCCGAATGACATCAGCACAAACTCAAAGTGCCCATACCTTGTCCGAAAGGCCGTCTTGGGAATATCACACTCCCTAAACTTCAACTGATGATACCCGGAACGAAGGTCAATCTTTGAGAAGTGAGTAGCCCCTTGAAGCTGGTCGAAATAGGTCATCAATCCTAGGTAACGAATACTTCTTTTTAATGGTTACCTATTCAGTTGCCTATAATTAATACACATTCGAAGAGATCTATCCTTCTTCCTCACAAATAACACTGGAGCACCTCACAACGATAAACCTAGCCTAATGAAACCTTTCTCCAACAAGTTCTTTAATTGATCCTTAAACTCTTTTAGCTCAATCGGCACCATTCGATAAGGAGGAATAGAGATAGGTTGAGTATCCGGGAGAAGATCTATGCCAAAGTCTACTTCTCTTTCGGGAGGAATACCAGGCAAGTCTTCGAGAAACACATCTGAAAACTCATTCACCACTAGAACCGACTCAAGGTGTAGGTGTTTCGGACTCCATATCCTTGACCCTCACAATATGATAAATACACCCCTTGGAATAAATTTTCGGGACTTGAGGTAGGAAATAAACTGACCTTTAATAGAGGTCATTACCCTTCCACTTAAGAACGGGCTCACCGGGAAGTTGGAACTTGAATTTTCGGGTTCTACAATCTATAGAGGCATATGATGCATGCAACCAATCCATCCCAAGAATCACGTCAAAATCGAACATCTCAAGTTCATAAGGTCACACTAGAAAACTTTGTGCAACACAAAAATCAGACAACCATGATAGACTCTATGTGCAATAACAGATTCACCCACGGGAGTATAAATTGAGAAAGGGTCCTTTAAAATCTTGGGACTCAAAACAAACTTAACAACTAACAGAGGAGTCACAAAAGAAAAATTTGCACCTGGGTCAAACAAAACATAAGAATAAAAAATAAAGACTTTTCCCATAATAGTCACGACATTCAGAGCTTCCTCAACCTCTTGACGAGCATGGAGTGCATAGAACCTGTTGTTCCTTGGAGCAACACCTTGGGGAGCTCTTTGATGGTCTTGACCACCTTGAGCCACCTGACCTTAGCCTCTATGAAAATTCTTAGGACAATCAGCAACTTTGTGGTTCTTATCACCACACCTATAGCAAGCGCCCAAATCCCTCTAACAAGCACTCGTGTGGGGCTTCCCACACTGTCCACATAAAGGATACCCCTGTTCACCAGCAACCACCACCAACTGGTGCCCTAGGAGGAATTACCTAAGCATTATCGACCTGAGCACCAGAACCTTGGCCCTACTAGAAGTGACCAAAGCCACTACTCTAAGAACCGAAGAATTCACATCAAAATAGGCCATCCTAGGATCGTATACCCTCCTCTCCTTGAGTTTCTCCCCTTCGATTTATTCAACATATACCATGAGTCAAGAAATATCCATATCCCGTATGAGCATGATAGTACAACATTCTTTTACAAGTGAATTAGAGATACCAGAAACGAACTTGTGCATCCTTGCACGAGGGTCAGCCACAAGTGACAGAGCATACTTGGAGAGTTTTGTGAATTTCAGGGCATAGTCCATCACACTCATACCTCCTTGAGGTTGATAAATTTATTCATCTTGGCCCCCCCTTAAGCTCAAGTGGAAAGAAATGATCTAGGAATGCAAGTTTGAACTCTTCCCAATTGACATCACCACCGCAAACCCTCTCCATAGACCATTGGATGTACCACACCTGAGCCACATCTTTCAGTTGATAGATGACCAATTCAGCCTTCTCCTCCGAAGTGACACCCATAGTGTTCAATATCTTGGTGATCTCATCAATAAACTCTTAAGCATCCTCATCAGCCTTCGACCCATGAAACTCCGAAGGATTCATCTGGGTGAAATTTCTCACCCTAGAAGTTGATGTAGGATCCCGCGAAAGATTAGCCTGCCTAGTCTGGGATGTCACCACCTGGGAAAACATGGCAAAGGCTGTATGGAATTCACCATTAGAGATGGGTTCATCCATAGGCCCTTGAGGTGCCTGATCCTCATCAGCTGGAGCCGACCTTGGTGGGTGGGGTCTTCCTCGAGGCATCTTCTGAATAGAGCAATGACACCGTCAAGATAAAGAGACCAAATATACGAGCCATAGCATGACGTAAGGCATGAAGAAGTGATGAAATTCCTAGAACACCTTCATAGCCTTCCACTCATAGGCATGGTGCACCTCACACCCATGAATAGGACTCTACTTGACGCAACATGTTGGACTCCGAGGACCATTTATATACCTAGGGCTCTGATATCATCTTTTTTCACGACTCGAGACTAGGGCCTAGAAGTGACACAATGAAGGGAACCCGAGGGTCCCCAAACAAGCCTCGAAGTATCCAAATCCACATCATTGGTTTGGAAGCACATTCAAATAATCAACACAGAATACTAAGGGATGGGTAAGTAGGACTCACGCTATGGGGACATTGAGGGGAAAGGTATTTACATGGATTCACATAACACATAACATATAAGAACTAAGCAGCGGGTAAGTAGGTCTCACCCTATGGGGGCAAACAGGGCTTAGGACCTTCCACATTTCCACACCAAACAAGCATATATATCATAATTTCCCTAATCAATCTATAATGGCCATATATAATAGGTAACCGAAATCATAAGCCAATTACAACATGCAACCCATAAATCCATGAATGTTTACAAGATATCCAATGACACCTCTAGTCATGAGATGTAACGGGGCCCAGGACATGTCTCGGGCTCACCCTTAAATAAGAAAGTAGAAATAGGATAACACAGGTAAAAGGAAGGTGGCTTGTCCTTGGAGGATGGGACTCACAACAAGTTCAACTTTCAGAATTTAGCTACTCATCAAGCGATGGATCATCGTAGCACTCGGCCCTTACATGGTAAAAATCATGTAGGCATAGAGAATGTATTAGTACGTTTGAATGTACTGAGTATGCGGGCATGCAATGCATATCAATTGTTAAACCTGCACTTAAATGTTAGATGACAAGAGCAAATAACATAGAAAGAATCATATATCCAAGGGAGAAATATACAATATGTCATGAAATGCAATATGCTCATATATAGCGGAGATGTGACCTTAACTGACATGTGTAAGACCAAGCGAGCTATTACTTGGAATCCCGATGAAATCCCAGAGGTAGTCTACTTGCCAAAGGTAAACCATACTTCACCTTATGGAAACATCACCCATTTCGTATGAAGTAATACCCTTATGGGAGCATCACCCATTTCGGAAAGGATTTTCATATCATATAGCATAATACTTCACCTTACGGAACATCACCCATTTCGTATGAAGCAACCTTCCTTACGAGAACATCACCCATTCCGGATAGGATTCTCATAACGTTTGTTAGGCACATAATTCGAGGAAAGGGAGAGGACCCTTGGGGATAGCCCTTACGCTTCCAATCCATCGGTGCTAAGTGAACATCCCACGAGAATACATATAGCATATATATACATACTTGTAAAAAGGCATTAATCATTTCAAATCTGATCAATGCACATTTAGGCTCAAATGCCAAATCATAGCTTGTAGTTATAATATTCATGCATAGGACTAGCTTGATTACAAATACGGAATGGTGCAAGCACCCAAAATGCTCAAAGAAACATAACTATAAGACATTTATGTTATCACATTCTTGTCATAACCAATGCCTTATCAAAATCATATCAAAATCATTTAATAAAACATAATTGGGCTTAACCCACTTCATAATTTCCATAAAAACAAATGTTCATGAATGCAAATGCAATGAATGATGTGAGAATAATATGGATAATATAGATTCAAGCTACAATCAACATTATAATAAGAAAAAAGTAAATCCATAATTAAATCCACATTTGAATCATAATATAAATCACCCATGCATAAATCAAGCTTTAAAGGGGACATGCATCTTCATAACCTCATAACCTCAATGTAAATCATCATAATAGGACTTAAAATAACTTGAAATCATAAATAAAGTACAACCCATGCATCAATTGAATTTGATAAAATCAAATAATGGAAACCCATATTTAAAGTAAGCTAAAATGCATGAAAATCAATTGAAAAGAGTTTTGGTCTATTTGGTTGAAAGGGACCAAGAATCAATCCCACATAGCTTGATTGAGATGCTGAAATTGAGAAGAATATAGCTTGAAGTTGAATCTTAACCTGAACCTTAGCTTGAGTCTTGAGGGGAGAGCTTAAGGAGGATCTTTAGGAATGATTTTAGGGTGAGAGTGTTTCCAATGAGAATGAATTAGAATGGAAAGATATAAGCTAATTTAGAGGTCTAGGATAGGAAAATGGTCATAAAACACAATTAAAATAAGTCAAATTTACGTAAAAGCCATTAATGAGATGGACAGAAAATGGGCCGTCATGGCTTCACTGGCACCTACACGGTCCGTGAGGCACTTCACGTTCCATGAATAGTGCCCGTGAGGTGACACTTAAACAAAATTTTTGCAATGTTCAACACTTAGAATTTTCCAAAGCAAAAAAGTGCCATACGGACGACTATACAACCCGTTGTGACACTATACAGGTCGTGTCAAGGCCCGTGAAATGACACTTAGAAAAATCTTGCACAAAAAAGTTATGAGATGATAATTTCGTACTTAGAAAATTTTCACGTCGCGAGATATACGGGGGGGGGGGGGGGGGCATATGGCCTGTGACACACCATATGGACCGTGTGGGTGGCCATGTGCCCACACTTAGCCTGAAACTCTCTGTCGAATCCCTGTAATCGAAATTATGGCCAAGTACCTCTCCATTGGAGGCCACACGGTCTGTGTGGCTTCACCACTGGCCATGTGAGCCTCCCATGGAGTGACACTTGGTCAAAGATTCTCTCGGGACAACATTATAAGGTCCGATAAAGTCATTCGAAAAATCTGGGTTCTTAAAATATAACTCCACAATGTCTGATCACTAGAACAAGGCAAGCATGCTGACAATTACTATAGTAAGCCGAGCTAGGCAAAGGTGTAGTGATGTACGTAGGTGTAAGGCCCTACTGTTTATGCATGTATACCAACTAGCCCCCCATAAGTTCAGAAGGTACACTCACACACTATAATAGGGTGAACAGGTGTAAGGTTTAGGGTGTCAAGTCTGAGCTAAGCTTGTAACCCATTTGTCATGAACTGAGCCTAAGGCCTAGGAGTGACATGGCGAATGGGAAATCGAGAGTCCCCAAACAAGCCTCATAGCATTCACATACACATCATCAGTTTGGAAGCACATGATTAAATCATAAACACATAGTTCTAAGGGACAGGTAAGTATAACTCACACTATAGGGATGCCATTGGGATAGGGATTTGCATAGATTCACATAACACCGAACACATAAAAACTAAGGGGCGGGTAAGTATAACTCACACTGTGGGTGCAACACCCTTCAACGTAGCTTGAAAAGACCCTATGATGCATATTTTTTGAATATAGTAAAATTTGTGTGTTATTTCATAAATACAACTTCATATTCTTGTTTAGAGGGAAATATTGTGTGGGAAAATGGTTTCCTACAAGGTATAGGTTGCTCGTGTCAAAAAAATATTTTTTCTATGAAATTGCGCAAATCAGTAGGGTTTGCGACGCGCCATAGGTCAAAATATTTTAAAAAATCTTCCTTTTCAATTGAGGGAAATAAGGTAATAACCTAATGTCTATAAACAGGAATCCTTCATCTTTTTAGCTATTCCACGCCCTAAATCCCTCGTAAACACTTCCAAAATACTCCCAATTCATCATCAAATCCTTCTATTCAATCTCAAGACTTCAAGAACTTTCTTTGGAATTCAAGAAAACCAAGTCAAGCCCCAAGTCCTCCTCATGTTTTTCTTCAAGAAACTCCAAGTTTAAGATATGTAGGTCTTCATCCATGGGTCCTTTCACTCATAGAGCTCAACTCCCCCTTTTTCATGAAATTACATGTTTTCAAGGTTAGATTCTTTATGGGTAATTCTTATTATGCATTGCACACATGATTTTTTTTGAATTCTTTCAGTAATGATTTTATTATGTTTAAATACCATTGGGATTTGATATTGTGATGGATTTTATGATATTAAAGTTCTGTACTCTATGATGCTATGAAAAGCTATGAAAGAATTAGTGGATTTTAGTTGGATGTCATGATACCCAAAATGAAGGTTTTACTGCAATGTTAGCGGGTTATTCTCATGATTTTAAGGTTGATCACTTCATGGGTAAACTTTATTATGCATTATAACCATGAGTTTGGATTCTTCAAGTGTTGATTGATTAAGCATGAACATCTATTGTTGGCTTATTTCATGAGTTGATTTATATGTATATTGAAGCTATGCATGATGTGAACTATGTAAACTATGAAAGATTGTGCACATTTAAGATAGATTTCATGACACCCAGTTGGGGTTTCTACTAAAATGTTGGTGGATCGAATTGAATGATTTTCAAATGAATGGATTTTACTCCTCTCTTGTTTTATACTCTTGAATTGCATCATTTTAAGCTTATGTGCATATTACCCACCATGTGTTTGCTGAAGTAATTGAAAATCTTCTATGTTAATGAAAATACTATTGTAGGAAATTTAAATCATGAATATTAAGAATGTCAAAGGGATATTATGCATGCTATGAGCTCTTGAGAACATTGTGAATGTTTTGAATGATATGAAGCCCCCTTTCTTTGGTTTTATAAAGCATTGATTTTGATGAGCTACTCTTTGATAATATTGAGCTAGTATGAGATTATGCATGTCATGACTATAACTATGAAGTTGAGGATTGTTTGAGATGAATTTCATAAATCCATGTCCATGTTTTGAAAGATGATATGTATGAATGAGGTGGGCTGTTCTAGGGATGATATAAATTGATGAATTGCATTACTTTCATGCATAGTCCTCTTGAGCTACATGATTTAAAATTACATGCATGAGCCCACCCAATTGTCATATTGCGTTTGCTAATTTTGAATGATTTCTAATGATAAGGGCTTAATGATGAAAGTTTGTATGAATGATGAAAAGGTTTCACTATATGTATACTAGTTCATGAATGTGATAGAAGATGAGGTATATTGAGTTAGATGTTAAATTTGTTGAAATCTTATGAAAGCTCATGTAATTGTAAAGACCTCCTTATGATGTTATGTTATACAAGTTGTGAATGCCACAATCGGACTAGTCTTATAAAGTTTAGCATGAATGAATGATTGAGGTATGAGTCCTCCACCTAGTAAAGCTTATAAGATGATGATGGGCCGATAGTAGAGGCATAGAAAAGACTATGATGATGAGCTGATAATAGAGGCATAGACAAGATCTAGAAGCTATCCTTATAATGATGATTTATATTTAAAAGTCTTATGCGATGGGTTAGTAAAATACCTCTCCATTGTTTCAAGAGGTTAATGGGATGGGTTAGTAGAGCACCTCTCCATATTAGAAGATTCTATGATTCGAGTTATGGTCATTCTATGAGATCACACTTAGCTCCGAGTAGACTTTGGATAAATGCGGATACTCTCCAATAGCTAGGAAAAGAGACCATTAGTAGAATCCCATTGTCCCGTAACTACGCGCCACCGTAGGAAATAAGGGTCACCACTAGTAGAGGTTGGCTTCTAGTCCACCGGTTAGTAAAGGTTGCTTAATAACCTGCTTTAGTGGATCCACTTAGGCATCTTAGGAGGTCGCCTTAGCAAGTGACTTCCCCCTTCTTCCAATGTAGGGGAAACATCGAGACTCCATGGCTTAGCTCACATCTTTTATGTCGGTTAAAGGTTGGTCTCACACATGTTCAAGTTCTCCTTATGGTCATAAGTTGTCCCTCTTATGATGATTATGATGGTTCCTTTATGTCATGTCCAAGGGTGTCTTAAAGTTTTATAACTCATTGTCTCTAAAGATTACATGTATTTCTTCACATATGTTATGGTCCTCTGTAATTGGTGTTGGTATTTCTCATAAAGGTGTATTACCTTCTTTCCAAGTATATGTATGGTGCCTTTCATTATGATTTCCAGAGTTTCATTTATATTAAATGGTTCTTTCTTTGATTTAAAAGTAATATTTTTCCAAAGGATATGGCTATTTTACTTATGCATGATAACCTATGTCCCTCATTATCATACATTTTACAGTTCAAGTGATTTTTCTAAATGATCATGCTGTTCAATAGCTCTATGACTCATGTTTTGTGCATTGCATGCCCACATACTAGTACATTAAAAGTACTAATGAATACTTTTCGCCTACATGGTTTAACCATGTAGGGACCGCATCTCCTTGATATCCTTCTCGTGGCTAGCATTTGGATCATAGAAGATTTTTCTTGTGGCGAGTCCTCTAATTCAGGGACAATATTCAGTTTCTACCTTAATTATGTTGAGACTTTATTCCACTTTAATTTCTAGTTTGAGGGTGAGCCTTAGACATGACTTCGCTCCCATCCTTCTCATGCTTAGAGGTGTTGTTGGATACTACGCTATGTACCTATGATGTGATACTGAGATTTTATTGAGACTTATCCCTTAGACCCCATCCCTTATGTTACACTATAGACGCTATTGATAGTGATATAAAGTGATGAAAGTCCTAAGTCCCTACTTCACCATAGCTTGAGTCTTACTCACCCTCCCCTTAGTACTTGCTTGTTATGTGATTCATGCAAATCTCTTTCCCCTGTCTATCCCCATAACGTGAGTTATAAGCCCCTATTCCCCTAGAATTATTTGTTAAATGTTTGTTTTTATATTCGGCAACCAAGGATGTGCAAACGATATGCTAAGAGACTTGTTTGCATTGCCTTAGGATTTCCCATTCGCCGTGTCATGTCTAGGCCCTAGGCTTGAGTCGTGATAATAGGGATAGGAGGGGCTTAGGGCCTTGCACATTTCCACATCTCATCGTAAACGTATCATTAACATCAAGAGATAGTCATAATCATAGTCTCCATAGGCAAGATATCATAACATATAAAAGCCCGTACATAGAGTTTACATGATGTCCAATAATGCCTCTAAGTCATAGAATAGGACGGGAGCCAAGACACGTACCGAGCTCAGCCTCAAAGTAAAGACATAAGTAAATATAACATAATAAGTAGGTAGACGGTGGTTTGTCCTTGGTTGATAGGACTCACCACAGGTAACTCTCACAATCCAATCTTACCGTCAAGAGATGGATGAAGATAGTCTCCGGTCCCTACATGGTTAGACCATGTAGGAAAAGAGTATGCATTAGTACATTTGGATGTACTAAGTATGCGGGCATGAAATGCATATGAACTCATTAAACCTGCATTCAATGTTAGATGACAAGGGCACATATACAGAAAGAAGTACATATACAAGGAAGAGTTATATATAAAGATGCCATGAAATCCATGATGCATGAAATGCCATAATACTTCAAACATAGTGGGGATGTGATGTTAACCGACATAAAAGAGACCACGAGAGCTATTATTTGGAATTTCAATGTACCACCTACATCAAAGAAAAGGGGATCCACTTGCGAAGGGTAGACCCTACTTCTCCTCATGGGCCTCCCATTTTGGAGAAGCAAGCATACCTTATCGGACACACCATTTCGGCAAGGACTTTTCATCATTATCATATAATCATCCACATAGGGGCATAAACGTAAATTTATGTTTGGAACATAGTTAATGAGAAAGAGTAAGGGCACTGGGGGATAACCCTCCCACCTACAATCCCATTCGATGCTCAGTCATCATCCCAAAGGAATACATATACATATACATGCGTTTAAAAGAGGCATAAGTCCTTTCAAATCATTTCAATACATCCTTAGGCTTAAAAGCCAAACATACTTCATAATCATGCATAATTGGGATAAAAAGTCAAATTATACTTCATATCATACTTTCATGCATAGGAATAACTCATTCATACTTGTACAAGTTGGTGTTAACACCCATAATTGTTCAAAGAGACATATCATGGACATTATGTGACCACATGTAATGTCATAACCATACTTTCATCAAAATCATATTCATAAACATAATTGGGTCTTAACCTACTTCACAATCTTCATGAAAATCAATGCTCATGTATGCATATACCATGAATGATGAGAGAATAGAATGGGCAATAGATATTCATACTTAAATCAACAATATAATATGAAATCTAAGTAAATCCATGAAGAATTCACATTTAAATCATACTTGAGATTACCCACTAAATCAACATTTAAAAAGGACATGCATATTCAAACCTTCATAATATAAATGTAATTCAACATATAAGGGCTTAAATTACTTTAAAAAAATCAATTAAATACAACCCATATCTCAATTGAATCTAATCAACATTAATTTGAAAGACCCATATTCAAAGTTAGCTTGAAATTCATAAATCAAGGTGTAAAAAGTGTTTGGGGTCTTCATGGTTCAAAGAGACTATGAATCGATCCCACATATCTTCTCAGGAAGATGAATTTGAGAAGAATTTAGCTTGAGGTTGAAAACCAAATTGAATCCTAACTTGAATCCGTTGAATGAGTGAGTTGGAGAGAAATTTGTAAGAGTGATGAAGGGAACTAAGTGTAAAGCTTGAATGATAGATTAGAATAAGTATAGGAGGTGTTTAGGAGTGTGTGGGGGGGGGGGGGGAGGGGTATTTAAAATATAAAAAATATCTCAATAAAAGGATCCTTAGAATCTTATCCAAAAATTAACACGAGTGGCTTCACGAGTCGTGAAGCTTTTCATGGTTCGTGAAAGTGCATTGTCCCAGCACTTTCAAGTTTTACGAAAACGGGCATAACATCTTACTCCAAATTCAAAATTGGGTAAAACTTGATGTGTTGGAAAGATAATTTAAAGAGCTTTAATTTGGTATGTCGTAGGCCACTCATTTCTTTTTGTGCTAAGATATATGATCATTTAAAGTTGACCATTCTATCGGTTCATGCGAAAAGCTTAGCCAATGGAATTCCTTTGAATTTGGCTTGATGAAGGAGACACATGATGAACTTAAACAACATAAATAAGCTTGTATTGAAGGCTTGAAAGTGAATTTAGCTTGAGCTTGAAGATTCCACGGAAATCCTCGGATTAGAGCTTGACAAGAGGATTTGGAAGTGAATGAGGAACTAAGTATTATGGAGCACATGGAGTGTTATGGAATGCATGGAACTGATTCGGGAGGTTGCAGGACTAGCCCTAAATGAATTAACCTTGAAAGGTCTCTTGGGAATCTCCACAAATGCTCTTCACGATCCGTATAGAGCTCCATAGACCATACAAGTGTCCATGGAGGGTGCCTCATCGTCGAGACGGTACTTTCATACTTGGAAAAATTACCAATATTGCTCCCACGAAATCCTCACAGTCCAGGAAACACTCCACAGTCCGTGGAGGTGTCCATGAAGAATACCTAAGTTTCGAGACGATGATTCAACACTTAGCCAAAATTCTAGAGGACTCCTTCATGGAAGCATCCGCACGAGCCGTGACACCTTGTACGGACCATACAAGTGCCTGTGGTGGCTTCCTTGGCCAAAACATAGGGAAGCTCAAGGCATGAACCTAGGCTCACCTCCACGGCTCGTGGGCTCCTTCGCGGCTCGTGGAGCTGTCCTTGGAGGGACACCTTGGCTTAATACGTTGAGAATCTATACTTTAAGTATCATTAAGGCTTTTCCAAAGTTTGGGTCCTTACGTCATCTCCCCCTTGGGAAACTTTGTCCTCGAACGAGCTAGAATATGGCTTGAAAGTCTTGACTTCATCATGAAACATTTCAACATAAGGACATAATGCAATACTTATTACTAGAAAATCATAAAGTCATTAAAATGCATGTCAAAACATCTTTTTAAATCATTTTCGTGCACATATATGCATATCATGTCATGAAAGCATAAGTTTGAAAGAAGTAGGTCAATTTAGAATAGGAAGAGCCTATTCCCATAGGCTTGAGTATATTGGAAAAGATAGGGGTATCATCATATCATACTAGATTCCACTTCCTGTGTTAGTCCCTCCAAAGCACTTAAACCAAAATAATGTCCTTGTTACGAAGCCTTTTCCTTTTGCCTATCTAAAATTTTAACTGAAACCTCTTGATAAGCCAAGTTCTCTCAACCTAAATACCTTCCAAAGGAATGATCAAACTAAGCTCACCAATCAACTTCCTTAACATAGACATATGGAACATCAGGTGAACGAAACTCATATCCAAAGAAAAATCCAACCTATAAACCACATTGCTAATCCGCTTAACAATCATGTAAGCACTTACATACTGGGGACTTAACTTGTCCTTTTTACCAAAACACATTAGACCCTTCATAGGAGAGATCTTCACATACACCATATCACCGACAAGAAACTCAAGATCCCTCTTTCTAACCTCTGAAAAAGGTTTTTGACGACTCTGAGCCGTCTTTAACCTTTCCCTTATCAATTTCACCCCTTTTTTACATAGACTCTAACACCAAATCCTGGCCCATCCAAGCCGTTTCACCTAACTCAAACCATCCATCGAGGACCTACAAGTTCTCCCGTACAAAGCTTCAAACGATGCCATTCCAATGCTAGCATGAAAACTATTGTTGTAGGCAAACTCAATAAGTTGTAGATGATCAACCCAATTTCCTTTGAATCCTAACACACAAGCCCTCAACATGTCCTCCAAGGTTTGAGTTGTCCTTTCGACTTGCCCATCAGATTGAGGATGAAAAGTGGTACTTAACTTCACCTTAGTGCCAAGCCCTTTTTGAAACGATTCCCAAAAGTGAGAAGTATCCGATATACTAGACATGCACACATCATGCAATCTAAAAACTGGGATATATAACTTAGCATTGAAGTAGTCTTAACCGGTACGAAGTGAGCCAATTTGGTCATTCTTACAACAATTACCCGCATGGAGTCAAATTGCTTCTGGGTATGGGTAAACCAATTCATAAAGTCCATGTTCATATTCTGTCATTTCCAAGTAGGAATTTCAATGTCTTGGGCCAAACAGTCGAGCCTTTGATGTTCCACCTTCACTTATTGGCAATTAGAGTGTTCAGATATAAATTTAACCATATCCTTCTTATACCATACCACCAATACATTTCCCTCAAATCCCGATACATCTTGGTGGATCCCAGATGTATAGAATAAAAGAGAGTTGTGGGCTTCACTCATGATCACCTCTCTAAGACCATCAACATCCGGAACACACAATAGATCTTGGTACCAAATTACACTATCTCCCTTTTGGGAGAAAACCTCTATCTTTTTTCGGCAACCAACCTCTTTAACACAACCAATGACAAGTCTAAGTCTGGCTTTGTCTTGACATCAACAACCATAAAAGATTCAGCCCCATTCTGAATATGAACGAAATCGTCATTATATTCGCTCAACCCAATTCCCCAATTTTGTCAAACGGTGCATATCCCTCACCAACCTCCTTTTGTCCTCATCTATATGATCAGCCACAACATTTTCCTTGCCAAGATTGCATTACGGTCCCAAAGTAGCTCTCCCTGTTCGGTAGGGAGAGACAGAGATAGGAAAACTTAAGACACATTTTATGGCATGATATGAATCATGAAAAAGTGAGACATTTCCTAAAACGCCTTATAGCCTCCTACCCATAGATTTGATGCGCTTCACACTTATGAATAAAACTCTATTTGACGCGATATATTGGAATTTGAGGACCATTTATAAACCTAGAGCTTTGATAACATCTCTGTCATAACCTGAGCCTAGGGCCTAGGAGTGACATGGCGAATGGGAACTCGAGAGTCCTAAAACAAGCCTTATAGCATCCACATACACATCATCAGTTTGGAAGCATATGATTAAACCATAAACACATAGTTCTATGGGAGAGGTAAGTATGACTCACGCTATGGAGATGTCATAGGGATAGGGATTTGCATGGACTTACATAGCATATTCACATAAGAACTGAGGGGCGGGTAAGTAAGACTCACACTATGGGGATAAGAGAGGTGTAGGGCTTTCAACATTTCCACATCTCATCATAAACATATCATTATATAATCAACATCAACAGATAGTCATAATTATAGTCTCCATAAGAAAGATAGCATAACACATATAAGCTCGTACATAGAGTTTACATGATGTCCAACAATGCCTCTAAACAATAGAATACGACGGGGGCTAACATATCCCTGGCGCACTCTCAAAGGAAAGACATAAGTGAATATAACATAATAGGTAGGTAGAAGGTGGTTTGTCCTTTGATTATAGCTCTCACCACAAGAAACTCTCACAATCCAAGCTAACCGTCAAGAGATGGATGAAGATAATCTCCGGTCCCTACATGGTTAGATCATGTAGGTAAAGAGTATACGTTAGTACGTTTGAATGTACGAAGTATGCGGGCATGCAATGCATATGAACTCATTAAACTTGTATTCAATGTTAGATGACACTAGCACATATATAGAACAAGTACATATACAAAGAAGAGTAATATATCAAAATGGCATGAAATATGTGATTCATGAAATGCCATAATACTTTAATCATAGCGAGGATGTGATATCAACCGGCATAAAAGAGACCAAGTAAGCAATTACTTGGAATTCTGATGTAGACCCTACATCGAAGAAACGAGGATCTACTTGCCAAAGGTAGACCCTACTTCTCCTTACAGGCCTCCCATTTCAAAGAAGCAATCTTACCTTTTCGGACGCACCATTTCGAAAGGGACATAAACATGAACCTATGTTTGACACATAGTTAAAGAGAAAGAGTAAGGGCCCTTGGGGATAGCCCTGTCACCTACAAATCCATTCAGTGCTAAGTCATCATTCCATGGGAATACATATACATATACGCGCAGTTGAAAGAGGCATAAGTCCTTTTCAATCATTTCAATGCATACTTAGGCTAAAAATCCAAATAATACTTCAAATCATACTTTCATGCATAGGAATAACCCATTCATACTTGTACATGTTGGTGTAGAAACCCATAATTGCTCAAAGAGACATATCATGGACATTATGTGATCATATGCCATGTCATAATCATACTTTTATCAAAATCATATTCATAAACCTAATTGGGTCTTAACCCACTTTATAATCTTCATGAAAATCAATGCTCATGTATGAATATGCCATGAATGATAAGAGAATAGTTTGAGCAATAGAGGTTCATACTTAAATCAACAATATAATATGAAATCCAAGTAAATCCATGAAGAAATTAGCATTTAAATCATACTTGAGATTACCTATGCCAAAATAAACATTTAAAAGGGACATGCATATTCAAACCTTCATAACATCAATGCAATTCAACACATAAGGGCTTAAATACTTTAAAAACATCAATTAAATACAACCCATATCTCAGTTGAATCAAATCAACATTAATTTAGAAGAACCATATTCAAAGTAAGCTTGAAATTCATAAATAAAAGTGTAAAAAGTGTTTGGGGTCTTCATGGTTCAAAGGGACCATGAATCAATCCCACACACCTTACTTAGGAAGATGAATTTGAGAAGAATATATCTTGAAGCTGAAACCCCAATTGAATCCTAGCTTGAATTCTTTGAATGAGTGAGTTGGAGAGAAATTCTTAAGAGTGACGAAGTGAACTAAGTGTAAAGCTTGAATGAGTGGTTAGAATTAATGTAGGAGATGTTTAGGAGTGTAAAGGAGGGGGAGGGGTATAAAGGTCTAAAAAAGCATTGGGAATGGGCCAAAATATCAAAAATACCTCAATAAAATGAGCCTTAGAATTTTATCCGGAAATTACCATGAGTGGATTCACGGATCGTGAAGCTTTTCATGGTTCATGAAAGAGCACTGTTCTAACATTGACAAGTTCTACAAAAATTGGCATAACTTCTTACTTCAAACTTAGAATTGGGTAAAATCATATGCGTTGGAAGGAATATTCAAAGATATTTAATTTTGATGGTCGTAGGCCACCCAATACTTCTCATGCTATGATACATGGCAATTTGAAGTTGGCCTTTCTATCGAATCATGTGAAAAACTTAGCCAATGGAATTCCTTTGAACTTGGGTTGATGAAGGAAACCTATAAAGACCCTAAACAACATAAATAAGCTTGGATTGAAGGTTTGAAAGTGAATTTAAGTTGATCATGAAGATTCTATGGAAATCCTTTGATTAGAGATTGAAAAGAGGATTTGTAAAGCATTTTGAATAAGTAATTGAGGAACTAAGTATTATGGAGTGCATGGAGTGATATGGAAAGTGTGGAACTGATTCGGGTGGTTAAAGGACTAGCCCCAAATGAACGGACCTTGAAAGGTCACTTTGGCATCTCCACGAAAGCTCTTCATGAGCCGTGTAGAGCTCCAAGGACCATGCAAGTGTTCGTGAAGGGTCCCTCATCGTCGAATTGGTACTTTCATACTTTGAAAAATTACCAAGGCCACTCCTATGAAAGCCTAATGGTTCATGAAATGCGCCACAGTCCGTGGAGGTGTCCCTGAAGTATACCCAAGTTCCAAGATGGTGATTCAACACTTAGCCAAAATTCTACAGGACTCCTTCACGAAAGCTTCACCACGAGCCGTGACACCTTGTATGGACCATACAAGTGCCTGTGGTGGCTTCCTATGCCAAAACAACGGGAAGCTCAAGGAATGAACCTAGGCTCACCTCCACAGCTTGTGGAGGTGTCCTTGGGGGGACACCTTGCCTTAAAACATTGAGAATTGATATTCCAAGCATCGTTAAGGCTTTTCCAATGTTCGGGTGTTTACACCAATCATGTGCGCGTAACCACGATTCTGATGGAACCATCTAAATAAAATGCTACAATAATGATACAGAGCAGAACTATGCAGTACAAAACAAAACAACATAGGATAAGTAGGTACACAAATGTAAGATATTATCTAACCTATCCCTATATACCTACTGGACCCCTATAAGCCCAATGGGTACACCACACACCAGGTAGCGCAATCTGTATCAATCGACCACAAATAAGTAGTTATGCCTGAACCAGTAAGCTAAACTCTAAAGGTGGGAGGGGATAAAAAATCTCGGACCTCAAATCGTGGTGTAACACCATGAAGTACATGTAACTGAGCCCAGACCTTAAACTGCAAATGTGATCCCATGAATTACTATGTCAATCATGACGAATGTCAAAAAATAAGGGAGCATAGAGCCCAAATCTTGAATCCCAGATGTGGCTTGATCAAATATCATAACAATAGCAGAAAGTATAGATCTTGGACTTGAAACAAGGATGTATGAGAAGAATAATGAAAGGGATACAAAGCTCAACCTTAAACCATGGATATAACATTCGAAAGATCCAATATGGCTCGTTGAAAATCATAAAGCATCTCTTAATCTTAGTAATCCCTTTCTTGAGTGATCAAGACGTGTCTCAATAGAGTTAGATATGGTGTAGATGGTAACAAGGCCTCAGGTCAAGTCACAACCTATCTAAGGCTAAAATCAATTAGACTCAAGCCTATTATTTAAGCTATAAAGATTTATGCCTCTCAAGTCACACCGGAAGTATATAATATAATTTTTCAATCCTGGAGAGGTGTTGGGCATCACTAAGCTAACAGTAGACTAAGGCCCAACAATGTTACCACCACAATTTAGAAGATAACCTGTATAATAACCCTTAATAGCCTTGACATGTCAACAAATACTCTGTCAGTTTAGATAATCAGGAATGTAACAGGTAATAACAAGTACTCTTAAGAATCATCATATATTTAAAAGTACAATAGATAATTGATATACCAACCATAAGTAGGCTCACTATACATCCATATGCATAAAGGTATATACCTTATTCTCGCTATAGTTCTCAACATGTATCATAATTTAGTCACACGCAAAGTAGCACAAGAAAGGAAGGTAACACAATACCAATCAAATACCCGATGGACCGAAAATTAGATAAACAAACACCACAGTACGTATAGAATGTACAACAAGCTCCTTGTACAATATTCATATTGTTCACCTAAGATTACATATTCAAACTCAATCTAGAAAATGGGAGACTATAACCTACCTAAATGATGCTCACATGTGCTCCACATCACTTCGTAGGCGCTTTACCCTTTCGAACAATCTCAGAATGCTGTCAAGCTGTCAAAAAAAGGAGCACAACGCCAATATGGTTATTCTGACACCAAAATAACAAAAAATAGGCATAAACCTATTTTGGGGACAAAGTGGGGTAATGGGGACCACACTAAGAATCCCAAAATAAACCTTATACAATAATGTTTATACTTCCCTGAGCCTTTACCTCAAATACGGACTCAATCCAATGCTCAAAATAGTGTGAACAACTTAACAAATATAACACATTTCTTTATGCAATTTAACAAGATAGGCAACAGGTTCTCACACGTTTTTACCTCAAATGTATCTCAATCAGTAAATTCTAACAATGCCACAACATGAGCCTCGAAAAACACATGAAATAGACCCAAATTTCACTGAAATCTGTCTTAAAATGACAAAGAAAACACTATCCAAAGTTTTCGACAAACAACACTAATACACAATAGTTATTTCATCAATTTACCTAGAAATGCAGCAAAATCTGGAGAATTAGATAATACCATGATGTTCACCTCGGAAAGCTCTTTAATTTTACTAAAATTTAATCGATTTCTGATTCCAAATGGCAAAGATATTGTTGTGCTGCTAAAATATACCGCATTTGATGCTTAAAAACTTAGAATTTTGTGTGTTCTCATAGCGATGTTAGTAGATGTATGTGTTTTTGTGTTTGTTTTGTAGGGTTACAGAGTTGGCACAATTTTTGGGCCAGGTGTGCAAATATTGCAAAAATTAAGGTTTCAAAAGACCCTTTACAGACTGTGGAAAATTTCAGGGGTCATAGAGTGACTTTCGTACAAGATTCCAGTGAAGGGTGATTTTATGAAGTTAAGTCTACGAACATGCAGATGAGCCATAAGAAATTTACGAGCCGTAGACTTTTGTCGTGCCCTAACGATCAGATAGTGGGGAGTTGCTGAAAAGTTAGCAAATGAAGCACTTTATGGGCCGCAAAACTTTATATGGCTCATAGATGGGTGTCATAGAAGTCAACCCTTGAATTAAAGATGAAGTCCATGGAGCTCTAACTACGGGCCGTGGAACTTTATATGGCCCGTAAAAATTCTCGTAGAGCCTATCGATCGAGTTCTCCCATTTCGTTTGGCTTTTGTATTTTAAATACTATAAATTATTTTTTTAGGTTATTTTTTTCGGCAAAATGTTACATAACAATAGAGAATAGCAGACAGTTTGAGTGAAACACTTGTGAAACATTATTTCGTGTCTTTAATTCAATCTTGTGATTGTTGGTGAAGAGCTTGGATTTATTGTTGCTAATTCCGTTGTGTAAGTGCTCAATTATGTTATTTAAATTCATGATTCGTGCATCTACACTGACAATGAGTAGCTAAATGCAAAAATAGGGTTGTTTGAACCATAAGAACAAAGGTAAAATCGAATAATTCATAATCCTTGAGAAATGTGCATGCATGCATTAATTAATTCTCATTGGTTGAATGCTTTTTAATGCTGAACAATGTTAGAACTCACCTAGTGTTATTGACTGGATCAAGGTAGTAATGAATAGGAAAAAAGATTAATTAACAGGATTCGATTAATATTTCTCATCTAATCAACTAAACACGATCAAGGGGAGGTTGTACTGGGATAATAGGTAAGGGTTAGTAACATCACACTGCAGGGATCGATCAAATCACATAATAAAATTTGCCTCTCACCTAGATCAAAGGGTTTGGTAAACTTAAAGATTCCGTTCTGCATGTTACACACTGGAAAAGAATTCAATTATATGGTAATGCCACGTTAAGGAATCATGGGGAACACAATACCCTAGTTACTCTTCATACTGATATCACACTTGTCTTAGTTTAGGATTACTCTTCATAGTTTTTACTACCCCCCTTTGGTGAGATAAGTAGATTAATCCACCTGAATTGCTTTAAATTCTTCTAGGTCTACCATATTCCTTATGGGTTCGACCCTAACCTCAACAACAACAACAACAACATACCAGTGAAATCCCACAAGTGGGGTCTGGGGAGGGTAAGATGTACGCAGACCTTACCACTACCACATAGGTAGAGAGGCTGTTTCCTGGAAACCCTCGTCACAAAAACCCATCAGCAGAACACGCTAGATACGATACACAGGCAAAAAGAGAAGAGCACATAATAATACCTAGATACAAGATAGTAAACATATAAAGGCAGATAAATAACATATAAAAGACAGACAATTACGACTCCTTCCTATCCTCCCTATTAGCCGGTTCGACCCTAACCTCGGTTAGGTTATATATCTTGACAATGGTTGCTTTAGATTTAATTAGGAGGTGTAGTTTGGGCGACACTAGAGATCAATATCCAAAGTTATCAAAAAACTCAATAACAGTCAACAACAAAAATTATCAAATTTACCCTAAATGATGTGCCAAAAACAGTTTTCTCATCTTCCATGACGTTCCTCTCAGAAAAAACACAAGTTACCTTGATTTTGATGCTCCGAATGATCCAGAGTCACAAACACACAAATCGTATATGAAATTCTATTGGAAATGTCATTCTGAACTAAATGGTGTAGTTGAAATTTCCATCAGGGCTCGTTACGATAAAATACAGGTCCCACTTTCAAATACTGAAATTTATCGAGGGGTCAAAACACATTTGAAAGCCTCGAGAATCGAACGAAAGATTGCTTTAGACCAAACTTGACGTTGTGAAGCTAACTGCATTGTTAGAATTTTTATTTAGGCACACTTAGCAAGGATGTTGACTAAAGTCCACAATTGGCCTATTTTAAAGGCCAAAATGCAAAGCTCGGTATAAAATAACACAAAAAACATCTGTACTCTAATAAAAAATGCTTCTAGCTTAATTTGGCCATTACAGAGCTCATGAAATTATCAGAATCCCATTCTGATGTCGTTTATTCAGACTTTATTGCTAAGCTCATTTTTATGCTTTTAACGAGCCTTTAATAGAGAAAGCTACATATTTTCCAAATGAATGACTAGATAACCGAACTATCAGTCCCACAAGTCACAAATGATTCGGTGTCACTATAGGAACACTCTAACTGGTGCAAAATATACAATTATCCTGAACTGACCTTGAAGGTCATTACATAAAGACTCCCCACTTTAACAGAGCTCCTCCAAGAACACCAATATCAACAACATATATAGTAAAATTTTATAATTGGGGTTTGGGAAGAATAGAGTTTATGCAGTTCTTATAACTGCCTCATGGAGATAGAAAGATTGTTTCCAAAATACGCTCAGCTAAAATGTATCAATCTCAATAAATAAAGAAAATATGCAGAATAATAAAAAAGGAATAACAACAAAAACTATAATAGCTTGACTTAGCCTATGAAAAATCTTAAATGGGCACACAACAAGATAAAATTCTACCCCTACTAGCCTTCTATCCTAATACGCAGCCTCCACTCCTTTTTATCTAAAGTCATGTCGTTAGTAATATGAAACTACATCATATTTTGTCTAATCACCTCTCCCTAATACTTTTGCAGCCTACCTCTACCCCTTCTTATAAGCCCTAAATTCAATTTCTTGCACCTCTTCATTGGAATTTTAATACACCCTTCCGCATATGTCCAAATCATCTCAGTCTCATTTCTCTCATCTTGTATGCCACAAAGACTGCTCCTACCTTCTCTTGAATAATCTCATTTTTAGTCTTACCACTCCTAGTAACATACATCTTTTAAACATGTAAGTTTTTGTCTGGCCAACACTCACACCATATAACAAAGACAGTCTAACCATCATTCTGTAGAAATTACTTTTAAGTTTAGGTGGTACCTTCTTATCATATAATACTTCAAGAGGCCTCAATTTCATCAATTCTATCCCAATGCGATATGAGACATCATGGTCAATGTCCCCACTACTTTGAATGAAAGACCCAAGATATTTATAGCTAATCTCTTTGGAATAGGTCGAGTAGCAAACTTTATTTCCATGCCTCTTAGTCCATCAAAACATTGAATTTACAGCTCAACTATTTAGTTTTGTTCCTGCTCAATTGTCACGGCCTAGACTAGGTCCTAGGTGTAACACGACGAATGAAGAAATCGAAGGCACCTTAGCTAAGTCTCTAAGTGTTCATCAAGGATTTCATAGGTAATGAAACATAATTAAGAGCAAAACTAAAGGGGAAACAAGACTAAGAGGCTAACATAGCCATGAGTACCAAATCATAACCAACTTGTACATGTCCTATAACAACTTTAACATTAGACTTGGGCCCTAAGACATGTCCCTAGCTCACCATTAATAAAAGTAACAAGGAAAGTACAATAAAATAAGCCTAGTATTAATACAACTCAAGCTTGAAAGAAATAGGATATTGTCCTCAAACTAGAGGACTCACCAAACTTGGTCTTCAACAATCCTACGACTATCCACGTGTAGTAGTAGGAGGACCATCGGTCCTGAAATGATGAGATCATGTAGGAAAAGTAAGCATTAATACTTTGAATGCACTAAGTATTTAAAATGCCATGAAATGAAGAAAGCTACAGTATCATAATAGGCAATATGCATATCATAATAAGGAATATGGGCACAAGAGATGATAAATGGTCAAATACATATCTAAAATATGATTGGAGAAACAAAATATCTCAAGTAATCATATATATATATACATATATGGGAGGAAACTGTAACTGACATTTAAGATCATGCGAGCAATAACATGGAATCCCACATAACCACCAATGTTGGCCAGAGAGACTACTTTCCAAATAGAACTCCATCAACTTATGCATGCAATCTTTCTTAATCATTAGGGATTTAGTGGATCCACTGGCCTAGACTACAAGGGGCCATATGGTGGCATATAGTTAATGATAAATGAGATTGCTACTAGAGTTCCCTTATAGAACCACACCTCATGTACCATTCAGTTCTAAGCTAAGTCCTATGGAATAATAATATACATACATTCATGAGCTTTAAAACATAACTTTATCAAAATATGAGTAGCTCATGAAAACCTTTATGATCCATTCAAGTGAGAACTGTCCTTTCACGAGAAAGATCCATCTTTGGTAGAATTGTCCTTTCACCGTCATTCTTATATTCATAAAAGAAGGGTTTGCATAATCTCTTTTATAACTTTCATAAACATATATTTGAAAGCTTTATCATGTAAAACATACTTCATTTGGAAATAGTATAAAACTAGATGGGTTCAATGCATTTTTTGCTTTAAATCATGTAATGCAAGAGATTATGCGATAATGTCATGAAATTTTTCAATTCGGACCATTCATAAAACAACCCACCGTAAGCTTTCAAAACTCTAGGTAGCAAGTGATGAAACATCTTGTACATCATCAACCTTTCACAATATAGCATACATTCATAGAAAAATACATTATTCGGCAATAAATACATTATAGTAGAAACATTTGAAGAGATATTATAAAACCTATGAAATTCTCATAACTTAAAACTAAGTAGATAAATGAAAATACTTGCGCTTTATGAGTGAAAGGAACCTATGAATGAAACCCACATATCTTTGGTGGAAGCTTATAGGAGAAACCTGAGATTGGAGGAGACTTTAAAACCCTAATTTCTTGCCTTTAACAAAATCTTAAGAGTTAAGTGTCTTGGGATATTTTGAGTGAATTTAGAGTATGAAGAGAAGGAGAGTGTAATGATAGGTTTTATGTTTGATATGGATAGATTTAGGCCTTAAACGATATAGTTTTAGATTTAGGTCATCAGGGGAAACTCAAAATCTATAACACCCCTCATGTTTTTAGGCTTGGAAACAGAAGCATAGAAAATTTGATGATTGTCAGGATTTACGAGCCAATTCATGGCCCATACAGGGATCCACGGGTCATATATGGTATTGTGGAAAGTGCCCAGAGAAAATAAAAAATTGAAGGATTTTTATAAGTCAAATTACGAGTTCTCAGACGAGCCGTAAGCTATTATACGACCCGTAAGTAGGTGTCATAGGTGGAGGCCTTGAGGAAATAAAATTTGTCCAGTAACTCAACTTTCGTGACACCTTGACCTATGAGATGAGATACTAGTCATAAGTCTATTCACGGCCGTAAGTGGGGTTTCGTGGACGGGTCCAGTAGATCCTAATGAAGGGTGTTTTTGACTTTTCCAATCCATCTAAGTCATAAACTACATCCTTTTAGCTACTCTAACTATGCTAACCGACCTAACTCCTATAAAGTTCTACTCCTAAATCATTCAAAACTTTTAATTACCAGAATTTCTCTTAAGGATCCTCAAAATATTCTCTCTAACTCAAGGGTTCCATTGAAGCTAAGCTTAAATGATTGACCAAGGTTTTTCCAGATTTTCTTCTCGAATACTAAGAATTCTACTTGAGGTATGTAGGGCTTCATTCATGGATTAGTTTTACCCATGAAGCCCAATACAAAACCTTCTTTTTACTAAAATTTCATGATGGATTCTGTGGGCTTTCAAGCTATGATTCCCTATGCATGGATTATGATTCCAATATGATGATTATAATTAATTATGCATGAATTATGATGAATTTCATGATGTATATGATTTCAAGAAAAAGTATGTGATTTCAAAGTATGTATAATTAGGGCATAATGCTTTGATGTGGGTTCCTTTCTTAATGTCCTAAATTGATTTAAATGCATGTTTTCCTATACGAATCTCATTCAATTGCATGATTTTAACTCAAATGTTCATGGGTTCACACTTAGTCCTAGTCCGTCATGATAAACGATGGATTTCAATGTTTATAATCTCAAGTATGAAACATGATTTAAATGGTGATGATAATGGTCTTATGATAATGATGATGTTATGAAAGCTATGATGATGTTATTACAAAGAAAGTAATGTATACCCTAATTTTTATAATGATATAAAGGCGATAATGTCTGCCCACACTATGATGAAAGTAAAATAGATGGACGATTCTTATGACATGATGTTCTCATTAAAGCTATAATGATTACTTATAAATTATGAAAACATGAATTTAATAAAGTATGAACTATGTTGATAGCTATATACATGTATGATTTATGTATTATGTAGGCCATGACTTAGCGCCGAGTGAGCTTTGGTAGATTCCACAGCCCCATAAATATGTTCCACTCTAGAATGATGTTTACATTTTATTCCTTAAATGTGTGATATTGGATCCAATTAGCTTATATGTTTGAAACTCATCATTCTAGGATAAACCCTAAAGGGTGGGGTCAAATGATTGTTCTCACCATGATAGGATAGAGCCTATAGGGCGAGGACCGTGTTTACCTCCACAAAGTAGACTCCTCTTAGCTTGATATAGAGTGAACATCAAGATTCCATGTAATAGTCCGTATGGTCTTATGAATGTTGATTATAGTCTTATTCCCACATATGTATATGAAGGTTATGAATGGATTTATGATGCTTCTTCTCATGATTTTTAAATGGCATGTTCATGCATATTACGTTCTTATATTTTGTTTATAATTATGCATATCGATACTATTGTGATGTCCTTTGATTTATGGCGTACCTACTGCTTAGTATATTTTATGTGCTAACACATACTTCTTTTCCTACATGAGCAAACCATGTAGGGACAGACAACGAGAATATTATTCAATATTGAGGCGAGCATTTGGGTTCCTAAGTTTGAAGAGTAGATCAGTGAGCTCCCATGCTTTGGGGACACACCTTATGATGCTTTTATTTGTTAAGACTTTGGTACTTTCTTTACTTTCGATGTACATCTTGAGGGTGGACTAGTGAGCTATGTGCTAGATCCCGCCAAGGTCTTTTTGTAGAGGCATGAATTGGACTAATGGATATGATGTACTTGCAATCTTGCTAATATGCATTTTTGCTTGCTAATTTTCTCTGATATATTTTTATTTTACCTTATAAATGCTTATGATATGAAAACGAGGCTTTGATGGGATGTCTTCGGGTGTCACATTCACTTTGTCGTGACTAGGCTCTAGGTTCAATTTGAGAAAGAAATGATATTAGAGCACATGGTTTGGAAGCATCTAAATGAGTCCAACGTACCACATTGAGTAGAGTCTTATTAAGTGGTGTGAAGCGCGCCACATCAATGAATAGAAGGCTATCAGACGTCCCAAAGAAAACTATACTTCTTTGAACTCTGTGTCGTTCCTTTGAAACTTCTGTATCCTAACACTTGTAGCTTGGTGTTCTCAGAAATGGATCCACAACGTGCTCCATTATCAAGGGAAAATGATGCTAATGTGGACCAAGCTCCTCAAGCTCCCCAAGTCCATCAATCGAACTAAGTGTCTAATGACACGTTTAGAGCTGCAATCACTATGTTGGCTCAAGCCATGTGTCACGCCCCAAGCCAACGACCTAGATGTGACATGGTGAATGGGAACCTAAGGGGATTCCAAAAGAGCCTCTTAAGCATACATAGCACATACTTGGTTTTGCGAAAGCATAGATGAGCAATAAACACGTAGCACATAATTTCTAAGGGAAACAGGGTTTTGGAATCATGCTATGAGGATGTTGTAACAAAGAGGACAATCATAAATCACATAGCAAATAAAGCTAAGGGACGGGTAAGTATGACTCACGCTATGGGGGTAATTAGTGACTTAGGGCTTTCATCTCATCTATACAAAAAGCATTTAACACAAAAGGGGAATAAGAGACTAAGGGAAATCTTTCCTAATACAAAAGCATAAGAGTCATGCTCATAGTCATACATAACTAAACATCCAAATATCCAACAACACCTTTAATCCAAATAGGATGGGCCCCAAGACAACTCCTGGGCTCACCCTCAAAACATAAAATGTCCATAAAGGGGTGAGTCTTTAATAAGCATAAAAGGAGATGACTATTGTCCCCGAATGTGGAGGACTTACTAAAAGAGATCTTCAACCGAATCGCCTAGCCATGTGGAGGAGGAGGATGGATAGGTGTTTCGGTCCCTACATGGCTAGATCATGTTAGCAAATAAATATTCATTAGTACTTAGAATGTACTAAGTATGCAGGGTGCAAATGCAACAAAGAATATAAGCAATAATTAAATAATATGCATAATCATAATCAATGGATATAAGCTCAATATGTCATACATGCTCAATGCCATGGCAAAATACACATGAGGAATCATCAAGTCATATAACATAATGTATATATATGGGAAGGGACCAGAATCGACATATAATACCAAGCGAGCTACTACTTGGATCTTGATGTTCACTCCACACTAGACTAGGAGTGGTCTAATTTACCAAGTTAAACCGAACACTTACTTTATAGGAACTCCACCATTATGTGAATTCCATCCATTTCAGTATACATATAATATCAACCTTATGGGAACTCCACCTTTTTCAGTATTTAATTTACATGTGTCATACGAGAACATCACCCTTTTTGATCAATCATGCAACCTAAGCTATGTGGATCCATTGGATAATTCATAATCCTATTGTGGCAACATAGTTATGCGACAATGGTTATTTACCAAGGTCCTCTCAGTGCTAGGTCACAATCCCAATGAATATTTAGATCATACTTATAGCATAATATGCAAGGCAATTCATCATCATCTTATTTTATGGAGTTGCTCATCAAAACCAAAGCTTCATATACCAAAGATAGGGTTTCACAACATTCATAACTTTCATAATACTTTCATTGTCTCATAACAAGCATAATACCCTTTTAGTTCACATCATTCATGATTTCACATAACTTGCCATAAGGCCCTCACATTCATAGAAGCATGGTATACATCTTTATTCTAATCATGGTGGGTTTATGTATATAATATAAAAATCATGCAAATCAAGAGTATATGTCATGACAGGAGTAAAATAATTCAGTTTAACATTATTCATTGTAACCCAACAAAAGCATAGTAAAGCTTAACTAGGGGCATCATCAAACCCTCATAAAAATCAATAATTTCACATAGAATTTCAATGCTTAATCATATACAAAGGTATATCATCATAAAATAATTTATATTACCATCATATAAAAGGCTTCATAATATCACCGTGTAATACCATAACTTGGGAAATAACAAAAGAGAAGAAAAATGGTTGAGTTTGTGGATAAATGGTCTCCATAATAAAAACCAACATACCTTGGTGTGATTTTAGTGGGGGAAGTCTAATTTGGAGATGGAAAACCCGAAATCCTAGCTTGCACCTCACACTTGAATACCTTGAAAGAGCTTGAGAGAGTTTTAAGACTGAGTATTTTTGAATGAGGAGGGATGAGGTGAATTAGAGTTGAAAACGGATGATAATTGGTCTTTTGGTGGCTTAAATGATGTAGGATAGTAGTAGAATAATAGTAAATGTTAAATTTACCCCTTAAAAATATCCTACTAGACAGGACCATAATACCCCATTTACTTGTCGTGGTCCATTCTACAGGCTGTAGGTAATGGTCTCATCTGATGCCATTTTAGACTTGCAAATACTTTTTTTTGAATCATCTTCTTTGACTTGAATTAGGACTCATAAGTCATTTTACGGGCCATTTGACAAGTCATATATTAAGTCCCAGAAAATCCCAAAGTTCATCAAGTTGGCCATCATTCCACGAGCAGGAGATACAACTCACGGAAAAATTTACGAAAATCACCATTTTGGTGGATGGTTACCTTCTTTACGAAACTCACCATTTCAGAAGGATTTTCAGAATCGTACATATCATATCAGAATTTCATATATATATAACCATTCCTTACGATCTGGTCACTTTGGCAATGAGTTACATTCCTATGTTGGCACATAGTTCAAGGAAAGGGAGAGTGCCCTTGGAGATATCCCTAACACCCTCAATCCATCGGTACTAAGTCGATAACATCCCACTTAAATAATTATACATATACGTGCTTTCAGGAAATGCATTGATACACATTTAGGCTCAAATGCCAAATCATAGTTCATACTTGTAAATGCTCATATAGGGAATAGCTCATTCACATATACAGAATGGTGCAAGCACCTAGATTGCTCAATGAGCCAAAATCATGGACATACCGGTGATCACCTTTTTGTCATAGCCAATATCTTATCAGAATCATATCATAATCATTTCAGAAAACATAGTTAGGCTTAACCCACCTTATAATTTCCATATATCAATGTTCATGAATGCAATGCAATGCATGATGTGAGGATAACATGGGTCACATAGACTCAAGTTAAAAATCAATATCACAATATAAAATTGAGTAAATTCATAATTAAATCCACATATAAATCGTAGTATAGATAACCCATGCATAAATCAACTAAAGGGGATATGCATGTTCATACTTTATAACTCAATGTAGATCATCATATTAGTAATCAAAATGAATTGAAATCATAGGTAAAATACAACGCATACACTAATTAGATTTAACAAAATCATATAATGAAATCTCATATTTAAAGTAAACCGAATTCATGAAATAGGTTGAAAGATCTTTGGGTCTTCTTGGTTGAAAGGGACCAAGAATCAATCCCACATACCTTGATTGAGAAGCTGAATTTGAGGGATGAATTAGGCTTGAATTGGACTCCAATAGAACCCTAGTTTTGATCCTTGAGAGAGGAGTGTAGAGAGGAATAGGGAAGTAATATTATAAGGGATAGAAGGTTTTAGGAGAATGAATTAAGAGGGGATAGGATTCAGTTGAATTAAGGGGTTTAGGATAGGTAAAAGGTCATAATTCATAATTAAAATAAACCAAAATTACATAAATGACATTAATGAAACAGACAAAAACTGGAACCATCAGGTCCACATGGTCCATTACACGGTCTGTGAAATGTCACACAGACCGTGAACAGTGGTCGTGACCCAACACTTAGAAACTTCGCAGGGGAAATTCACATGGAGCTAAGACGACTACATGGTCCGTGTGATTCCACACGGGCCGTGACGCCGACCGTGTAGCGGTACTTCAAATAATTTTTGCACGATAAAGTTACGAGATGGTACTTCTATACTTTGAATAATTTTATGTAGTAAGTCATACAGAGAGCCACATGGTCCGTGACACATCACACAGACCGTGTGAGTGGCCATGTACTCTCAGTTGGCCAAAATTTCCTTTCGTCTCAAGTCATCCCAATCGTGAACTGGACCAAGTGTCCCTTGACGGGAGGCCACACGACCTGCATAGGCCCTCCGTGGAGTGATGCCTGGTAGTTCACTTGGGACAATTCCAAGACATTTGGGAAATGCCACTCAAAAATTCTGGGTCCTTACATCATCTCCCCCTTGGGAACATTCATCCCCGAATGTGCAATAACAAGGCTTGAAAGGATTGACTTAGAGCATGAAACACCCAACATAAGATACAATGCTATAGTTCATTATCCAAAATCGTATCAAAAGCATTATTCAAAATCATTATTTAAAACCTTTAGCTCACATCAAAATCGTATTCAAGTCACTTAAAACATTATAAGAACCCTTTTTCGTGCACATGTATGCATATCATGTCATGAGCCTCAAGAGGGCAAGAAACAACACCATTAGATATGGAAGAATCCTAATACCTTAGGCCTGAGTAGATTGGAAAAGATGAGGGTATCGCTTTACCATGTCCAGCTCCGCCTCCCAAGTAGCACTCTCTATATGTTGATTTCTCCAAAGAACCTTCAAAGCCACGTCCTTGTTACGAAGCCGCTTTACTTGCCTATCTAAGATTTCCACTGGCACTACCTCATAAGACTAATTTTCTTCAACCTCAATCCCTTACAAGGGCACAATGGTGCTAGGATCACCAACTAGCTTCCTTAACATAGAAACATGAAAGACCAGGTGAATGGAACTCAAATCTGGAGGCAACTCCAACTTATAGGCCACACCTCCAATTCTCTCAACAATCTCATAAGGGCCAACATACCATGGGCTTAGCTTGCTCTTCTTACCAAAATGCATCACACCCTTCATAGGTGAAACCTTCACATATACCCAATCACCGATACGAAACTCAAGATCCCTTTACCTAACATTCGAATAAGACTTTTGATGACTTTGGGCCATTTTCAACATTTCCCTAATCACCTTCACCTTATCCATGGCCTCCATCACCAAATCCGGACCAACTAGTGACATCTCTCCCTAGTCAAACCACCTTCCGGTGATCTACACATTCTCCCATATAAAGCTTCAAACGGCGCCATACCAATGCTAGCATGGAAGCTATTATTATAAGCAAACTGAATGAGTGGGAGATGGTCATCCCAATTTCCTTTAAACTCTAATACACAAGCCCTTAACATGTCCTCCAAGGTTTGAATAGTCCTCTCCGCTTGGCCATCGATTGGGGATGAAAAGTGGTGCTCAACTTAATCTTAGTTCCAAAAGTGGGAAGTGAATTGGGTACCATGACCCGATATAATGGACCTAGGCACACCATGCAACCTCACCAACTCTTCGATATACAGCCTTGCATAATCCTCGGTGCTGAAGGTAGTCTTGACCGGTAGGAAATTAGCCGACTTCGTCATCCGATCCATGAAAACCCAAACAGAATCAAATTTCCTTTGAGTCCGAGGCAAAGAAACCACAAAATCCATGTTCACATCTTCCCATTTCCATGTGGGAATCTCAATGTCTTGGGCCAAACCACCAGGTCTTTGGTGCTCTACTTTCACTTGTTGACAACTCAGGCATTTGAATACAAACTTAGCAATCTGTTTCTTTATACTATGCCACCAATATACTTCTTTCAAATCCTGATACATTTTGGTAGACCCTGAGTGAATAAAATAATGAGAGTTGTGAGCCTCACTCATAACCACCCTTCTAAGATTATCCACATCAGGAACACAAATTCGGTTTTGGTACTAGAGTATACCATCTCCCCCTTGGGAGAACACCTCAATCTTCTTTCTAGAAACCAACTTCTTCAATTCCAGCAACGATGGGTCTAAATCTTGTTTAGCCTTTACATCACTCACCACGGAAGATTTTGCCCTGCTTTGAACACGAATACCACCATCGCTCGAATCAGTCAACCAGACACCCAACCTAGCTAAATGGTGAACATCACTTGCCAACTCCTTCTTCTCTTCCCTAACATACGCCACCCTCCCCATAGACAACCTGCTGAGAGCATCGACCACAACATTAGCCTTGCTGGGATGATACAGAACACTCATGTCATAGTCTTTTAGGAGTTCCAACCACCTCCTTTGCCTTAAATTGAGATCTCTCTGAATGAATACATATTGCACACTCTTGTGATCGGTGAACACTTCATCATGAAGCCCATACAAATAATGTCTCCAAATTTTCAAGGCAAAAAACCACCGCTGCCAATTCAAGGTCATGTGTTGGGTAATTATGTTCATGCACCTTCAACTGCCTTGATGCATACACTATTACCTTACCATGCTGCATAAGCACACAATCTAATCCAAGCCGTGAGGGATCACAATACACCACGAATCCCTCCAAACCATTTGGTAAAGTCAAGAGGGGAGCCGATGTAAGCCGATCCTTTAAAGTCTGAAAACTCCGCTCGCATTCGTCCGACCACACAAAGTTAGCCTTCTTTTAGGTCAACTTAGTCAATGGAGATGCAATAATTGAGAACTCTTCAAAAAATCTTTTATAATACCCGGCCAACCCAAGGAAACTGTGAATATCTGATGGAGTCAATGGTCTGGGCCAATTCTTCATGGCCTCGGTCTTCTTAAGATCCACCTTGATACCATCACCGGACACCACATGACCAAGGAAAGCCACTTCGCCCAACAAAAATTCACATTTGCTAAACTTGACATACAACTTCTTTTCTCTCAAAGTTTGGAGGACCATCCTCAAGTGATCCCCGTGCTCTTGTTCACTTCGAGAGAAAATGAGAATATCGTCAATGAAGACCACCACAAAACTGTCAAGGAATGGCTTAAACACTCGGTTCATTAGATCCACAAACATGGATGAAGAATTAGTTAGGCGAAACGACATCGCCACAAACTCAAAGTGCCCATACCTCATCCGAAAAGCTATTTTGGGAATGTCCACTCCCTAACCTTCAACTGATGATACTCAGAACGAAGATCAATCTTTGAGAAATGAGTAGCCCCTTGAAGCTGGTCAAACAAGTCATCAATCCTAGGCAACGGGTACTTATTCTTCACGGTCACCTTATTCAGTTGCCTGTAATTAATACACATCCGAAGAGTTCCATCCTTCTTTCTTACAAACAACATTGGAGGACCCCACAGCGATATACTAGGCCGAATGAAATCCTTCTCCAACAAATCCCTTAACTGCTCCTTTAATTCTTTCAACTCTGCCGGTGCCATACGGTAAAGGGGGATAGAGATAGGCTGAGTATCTGGAAGAAAATCTATACTGAAGTCCACCTCTCTTTAGGAGGGATGCCCAGTAAGTCTTCGGGGAACGCATCCAAAAACGCATTTACCACAGCGACCAACTCAGGAGTAGGCACTTTGGACTCCATATCCTTGACCCTCACAATATGATAAATGCACCTCTTAGAAATCATTCTCCGCTCCTTGAGGTAGGAAATAAACTGACCCTTAATAAAGGAGGCACCACCCTTCCATTTAAGAACGGGCTCCTCGAAAGGTTGTAACTTCACCTTCCAGGTTCTACAATATATTGAGGCATATGATGCATGCAACCAATCCATCCTAAGAATCATGTCAAAGTCGAACATCTCAAGTTATACAAGATCACACGAAAAAATTATGTGCAACACAGAAATAGGGAAACCATGATAGACTCTATGTGCAACAACAAATTCACCTATGGGAGTATAAACTGAGAAAGGGTCCCATAAAACTTTTGGACTCAAACCAAATTTAACAACCAATAGAGGAGTCAAAAAGGACAAATTTGCACCCGGATCAAGAAAAACATAAGCATCAAATTAAAGACTTTTAACATACCGGTCATAACATTCGGAGCTTTCTCAACATCCTGGCGGGCATAGAGTGCATAGAACCGATTGTTCCTTGGGGAAACCTCTTGAGGTGCTCTTTGTTGGCCTTGCCCGCATTGGGCCACCTGGCCTTGGCCTCTACAGGCATTCCTAGGACAATCAACCATCTATGATCTTTATTACCGCAACTGAAGCAAACACCCAAATCTCTCCAGCAGACTACCGTGTGGGCCTTCCCACACTTGTCGCACGAAAGATATCCCTGACCGCCACCAACCCATGCCCTAGGAGGAGGCACCCGATCATTAACGACCTGAGTATCAGAACCTTGGCCCTGTCGGAAGCGACCGAAACCACCACTTTGAGAACCAGAAAATCCACCATCAAAATGGGTCCTTCGCAATGTCCATGTCCCGTATAAGCATAATAGTACGACATTCCTTCACAAGTAAATCAGAGATATCCGAAATAAACTTGTGCGTCCTTGCACGGGGGTCAGCCACTAGTGACAGAGCATACTTGGAAAGCTTCATGAACTTGAGGGTATAGTCCCTCACACTCATACTTCCTTGCCTGAGATTGATAAACTCAGTCATTTTGGCCTCTCTAAGATTAAGTGGAAAGAAGCGATCAAGGAAATCAAATTTGAACTCTTCCCAATTGACATCACCACCACAAACTCTCTCCGAAGATCATTGAGTATACTACACTTGAGACACATCTTTCAATTGATAGGCATCCAGTTCAACCCTCTCTTCAAAAGTGACACCCATGATGTTCAGTATTGTGGTAAGCTAATCGATGAACTCCTGGGCATCCTCATTGGCCTTTGACCCATGGAACTCCGGAGGATTCATCCAGGTGAAATCCCTCACCCTAGAAGCAGACGTAGGATCCCGTAGCAAGTTAGCCTACCTTGTTTGATAATTTACCACCTGAGCGAGCATGGCGAAGGCTGTGCGGAACTCATCGTTTGAAATGGGTTCCTCCATAGGTTCATCAGGAGCTTGATCCTCGTCAGTCGGAGCCGGCCTTTGTAAAGGGGGTCTTTCTCGAGGCATAATCTAGAATGGATCAACGACACCGTCAAGATAAGGGAACTAAATATATTAGCCATAACATGACATAAAATATGAAGAAGTGAGGCAATTCCTAAAATGTCTTCGTAGCCTCCCACTCATAGATATGGTGCACTTCACACCCATGAATAGGATTCTACTCAATGCAGCATGTTGGACTCCGAGGATCATTTATAGGGCTTTGATACCATCTTTTGTCATGACCCAGGGTTAGGGCGTAGATATGATACGACGAATGGGAACTCGAGAGTCCCCAAACAAGCCTCAAGTATCTATACCCACATCATCGGTTCAAGAATAGCATTCAAACACACAGAAACACGTATATATATAGTTGAATAAGAGTTTCTCATAAATCATTCCAACAATATGAAAGCAATATACTAGTCATAACAAATGGATTTAAGAAGAGTTTACATGATGTCCAACAAATGCCTCTAGTCAAAGGAACGGAGGCTAGGACAAGTTTCGGGCTCACCCTTAATAAAGAGGATAGCTCTGAAATAGTGTAAAGGAAAGATAGTTGGCTTGTCCTCGGAAGACGAGACTCTCCACAGTATACTCTAGGATTGGACTATTCATCAAGTTGTTCATAATCAAAGTGTTCGGCCCCTACATGGTAAAATTATGTAGGCATAGAGCATATGTTTGTACGTTTAAATGTACTAAGTATGTGGGCATGCAATGCATATGACTTACCAAACCTGCATTTCGTTGTTAGATGACAAAGGCACATACTATACAAGAATTGTATATTCAATGGAAATATATATACAAGATCCCATGAAATTTATGATTCATGAAATGCAATAATGCTCATATATAGTGGGGATGGGCTATAATCAACAAATCAAATCCATGCAGGCCATTACATGAATTAGACCGATAAAGACCTCCCATCGGTAGGAGAAGACTACTTGCCAAAGGTAATCTACATCACACCTAACGGAAATCACCATTTCGGTGGATGGTCACCTTTCTTACAAAACTCATCATTTCGGAAGGATTTTCAGAATCGTACATATTATATTAGAATTTCATATACATATAATCATTCCTTACGATCCGGTCATTTCGGTAATGGTTTACATTCCTATGTTGGGACATAGTTCAAGGAAAGGGAGAGGGCCCTCGGGGATAGCCCTAATACCCCCAATCCATCGGTGCTAAGTCAATAACATCCCACTAGAATAATTATACATATACGTGCTTTCAGAAAATGCAATTTTCATTTCAAACCGTTCGATACACATTTAGGCTCAAATGCCTAATCATAGTTCATACCTGTAAATGCTCATGCAGGGAATAACTCCATTCACATATACAGAATGGTGCAAGCACCCAGATTGCTCAATGAACCAGAATCATAGACATACCATTGATCACCTTTTTGTCATAGCCAATACCTTATCAGAATCATATCATAATCATTTCAGAAAACATAGTTGGGATTAACCCACTTCATAATTTCCATATATCAATGTTCATGAATGCAATGCAATGCATGATGTGAGGATAGCATGGGTAACATAGATTCAAGTTAAAAATCAATATCACAATACAAAATTGAGCAAATTCATAATTAAATCCACATGTAAATCGTAGTATAGATCATCCATGCATAAATCAACTTTAAAGGGGACATGCATTTTCATACTTTATAACTCAATGTAGATCATCATATTAGTAATCAAAATGAATTGAAATCATAGGTAAAATACAGCCCGTACACTAATTAGTTTTAATAAAATCATATAATGAAATCTCATATTTAAAGTAAACTGAATTCATGAAATAGGTTGAAAGATCTTTGGGTCTTCTTGGTTGAAAGGGACCAAGAATCAATCCCACATACCTTGATTGAGAAGCTAAATTTGAGGGATGAATTAGGCTTGAATTGGACTGAGGGATGAATTAGGCTTGAATTGGACTCCAATAGAACCCTAGTGTTTATCCTTGAGAGAGGAGTGTAGAGAGGAAATATTATGAGGGATAGAAGGTATTAGGAGAACGAATTAAGAGGGGAGGGTTTTAGGATAGGTAAAAGGTCATAATTCATAATTAAAATAAATCAAAATTACATAAACGCCATTAATGAAACAGACCAACACTGGAACCGTCAGGTCCACACGGTCTGTGAAAGGTCACATGGACCGTGAACAGTGGACGTGACCCAACACTTAGAAACTTCGCAGGAGAAATTCACACGGAGCTAAGGTTTTCCACACAGATGACTACACAGTCCATGTGACTCCACACGAGCCGTGACGCCAACCATGTAGCAGTACTTCAAATAATTTTTGCACGACAAAGTTACGAGACAGTACTTCTATACTTAGAATAATTTTACGTAGTGAGTCATACGGAGAGCCACATGGTCCGTGACACATCACACGGACCGTGTAAGTGGCCGTGTACTCTCACTTGGGCAAAATTTCTTTTCGTCTCAAGTCGTCCCAACCGTGAACCGGACCAAATGTCTCTTCGCGAGAGGCCACACGACCCATGTGGCTTCATACGGCCCGTGTAGGCCCTCCGTGGAGTGATGCCAGGCAACTAACTTGGGACAATTCCAAGATATTTGGGAAACACCACTCGAAAAATTCGGGTCCTTACAGTTATGGGGTATGAGTCACTTATACTCTACCCAACTCGGTGCTCAATACTACTCCCAAAACATCCTCTTTACAACTCATTTCAAATATCATCATCATCATCATCTTCCATCAGTAAATATATTTTTAAAATCATTTACATCTCCATCAAAATACTTCCTCAAAATATCAAGTGCTTTCTTTTAAAAACATATGCTTCAAAAATCTTTACATATCATCAAGACTCTCTCTCAAATCAGTATTTATGCTCAAAACTCGTATTCATACAGACTCAGTAAAATATCCTCAAAAATCATCCTTGCTCAATTCACAAAAATAACCATCAAATCCAATTCGAAAAATGCATAAGAAAGGGAATAAAGTATAATCATCAATAGGGTTCATGTGAAGTAAGATATGAACATGCATCCAAATCAAATACACAACTCAACATCACCATCAATACATTATTATGTATAAGGACATCAATAAAATGATAAATAACTCAAGGATTCAAATTGGGAAACTCAAGAAAACTCAAACTCAACTCAACTCAAATCAATGTATGTTAAGGGGCATGTGGATGAACTAAATCCAACGTTTTGTTAGCCTTACATACCTGGAATGAAGTTAGAAAATCAACTTGGCACGAATCCGACTTGAATTCCTCAACACTTTACTCTTCTCTCTTCTCTTTAGCCCTAGGTCTTTTGTTAGAGGTTTTGAAAGGCTTGAGAATGGGTTAAAAACCCTTTTTATACTCAAAATGACCTATTTAGATCGTGTTTTAAGTTTAAGAGGGGTTTGGAAAGGTCCAGAATACCCCTCATGAAATTGAAAAAAAAAAGTTTGCCTCGGGGAGGCTTAGCCCGCGATGCGGACTGGGTGTCTTTGAGATGGTTTTCATCGAAAATTCTCTGAATGAGTTTTCTAATCCCATAGAAAGTTTTTGGACAAAATTCAAGTTTAGGTCTGTGGCAGGTGCGCCTCGTACACCTATCGCGCACTTATTCTCGAAATCGTTTTCACATTGAAAAATTATCTTTTGATTCGATTGCTCTAAAAATCAATCGAGATCATTTTCCCACTCATTTTTCCATGTTGATCGCATTTACAGCCTTGGATTTTCCATTAGAGTTTGGGAAGACGCAATATGCGCACATCTCTCATCTAGGGGTATTTTGATAATTTTACGGGACGTTACAAATATCAATTAACATCCCTCTTAAATAACTACATAATAATTTTTTTGAAAGCATAAAGGTTAGCTAAATATCCCTCTTAAACAACTAAATAGTTTTTTTTTCTTTTTGAAATCTTTTATATATGTTTTCAGCTTAGTAAACTTTAAAATGTATGATATTTTCTACTTGAGATTGATGTATATAATTTAAAGAAGAAGATATACTTTATGTCATTTACTTAATTATCCAATAGATAAGTTAAAACACGTAATTTAGGGGTTTTTTTTTTCCAATTGAATCGAAAATGACTAATTAGAACACTTTTTTAAAGTTGAGTTATTTAATTGGAAAAAGCCTACTTCAACTATCTGAATGAAGTATCCTAACAAATTTAAGAAACTTATCATATAATTTTTTCTTATATTATATCAATACATATAAGTTAAATTATAAATACTATATTAGATAGGCTAAACTAAAGCATGAAATCGTTCTTCCATGTGTCTCCATTGATGGTAATAGAGGAGTTGTGAGTGTCATGAGTCTTCATATATGTTTCTTGAGTATTTTCTTGCAAAGTATAAATATATCTTGTATTTTCATGTGTTGATGATCATCATAAACTTTCTGATTATATGTTTTACATGAGTTACTTTCATAAACCCTATATGATTACTTGGTAAAAGATTGCATGAATGAACCTAGGGATGGAGTCTAGAGTCTTGACTTGAGCATGTTGATTGAGATTGGATGTGAGCATGATAATGAGTTAATAGAGTTTGATGATCCCATGAGCATTCATAATTGAAATCCTGAGTTTTTTCTAAATGACTTCTTCCTAATGATTAATCTCAGCCTTGAGCTATTGAGTGAGAATTGAGTTGATGAGATACTTTGACATGATAGGCCGAAAGGCCCAATTGAGTTGAGTTAATGAAGTGCTGAGGGTTTCTATGAGACTTATTGAGATGATTGAGTTGAGATGAGGAGTCTTATTAACATTGAGTCCTGGGAGGAGTATTGAGCATCGAAACGAGTAAGAGTAAGTCCAACTCAAATTCAGTAACTACGTCGCCAAGCGTAGGAGTAGACTAAGTCTGTTAGAGTTGGACAAGTCCTTATTTTGTGAACTAAGTCTGTTAAAGTCATACCGGTTCCTATTTCTAGGACTAAGTCCGTTAAAGTCGAACATGTCCCCATTCTAATGTCCAGAAATAATAGGACTTGATTGATTAATTGTCCGGATCCATTATGATTCGATTCGTTCTTTACCTAGCAAGTACGGAACGACTGTGGCAACATTAGCGGGATTGTTGTACAATCACTAGCTCATAAGTGATTGTTGTTGGATAAGAGAAACTCCCAAATAGGTCCCACACCGATAGTACTCTGAGTCGAGTTGAACGGAGTTGAGTTGAGTTAATTCATGAGGTTTAATTGGTACTGATGGGTCATTTTTCTACTCTTTATTCTTGCTTTAGATAGACATTTCACATCCTGATTGAGTATTCTATGAGTTGATGTTATTCTATATTATTCTACTTATATCTGGTTTATTTAGCCATTTTACATACTTGTAGATTCCACGTATTGACGTCCATTTGGACTGTATCGTTTCATGATGCAGAGGCAAGTACTAAAGATCATCAACAAGCGCATCGTTGAGGATCTATCGCAGTCAGCAGAGTTGGTGAGCCTCCTTTGCTTGGGTGGATAATTATTATATTTTCATCTAGTTTTCTAGAGTTAGATTTGATTAGCTTTATTTTATTTTGAGGTAGCCGTGCGTCTGCCATTGGCACCAGTTGATACTGATAGAGGCTGTTAGAACTGCGCACCTTAGGAATTTGCCTACTCATTGGAACAGGTTAGTTGACCTGTTTTAAGAACGCATAATTCAAACTTGAACACAGTGACTTTACGTGGAAACACCCAGCTCACAAAAGGTGAGAAAACCATGACCTGTACCTCTACATGATCTACTCCCAACTTCACTAAAATTAACGTGAGCTTTCAACAGTCGATTACAACTTTTGTAAACTAAACTTCACCACTATGTAACTCACCTATCTTCTACTCACAAACCTCCCAAGGCTTGTGTTCCCAAAGTCTTCGAGTTGCCCCCAACTTGAAGACTAGAAAACTAATCTCAGTTATAGATCTTGAGAGATTACACAATAGCTCAAGAATTCAAAGAGAAAACAAAACTCCGTAAACCATACGTTAAGTTGCCGTGTTTCTCTTATTCTTCGTCTCTCTCTGTTTTGCGCTACATGCTTCTGTGAAGTATCTCTCGTTTTATAGTTGCTGCTTGGAGATTTATTTGCTCTCCACCTCTTTAAGGATAGTACCAATTATTTGTGGAATCCTTTTTCCTTTAGAACTCCTTCTTCTAATCGAACTTCTCTTTTCTCCTTCTTTTACGCATCCTGTTTGAGTTGGAGTAGTATTCCTCTTTAAATCCTTCTTCTTGACAGCTGTTGTTTTTATAAGCCTTATTTCCAGCACCCTTTATCCCATTTTTCTTGTGTGCAGTATGTGCATTTTATCATGGCTACCATCTGCTGAATGAACCTTGTGGACCAATCTGTTTCATTATTTTTGTCAATCATCAAAAGCTACTGTTCCAACAAATTCCCCCTTTTTGATGATGACAAACTTCCTGAGTTGGCACGCTTCCTGAGTACCTGAATTGTCCTCATACGTATTGCAGCTATAGTAAGACAACAACTTCAAGAATGAACCAAGTTAAGAAAGGGTTATAAATATACGGCAGATGGAACAGGTGAAGGCACCCGTTTCTTTCAGGTAGTGTTGCGAGGTCTTGAGGTAGTGGGTTTAGAGACGACTGGGGGGAGTTCGTTGTGGGGAAGGAGTGGATTATGATGAAGAGGAGTCTGGAGAGGCTAGAGGAGTCACGGAAGGGGATGGTGGTAGACGAGACCTGGGTGGTTTGGGAAAAATATGTTTGCGTCTGTTCCTGCAAACCTGACGCAGTAGGAGATCCCTAGGGGGAGAAGAAGCAGTGGCACCCTTTCGTTTCTTGCTCTGTTACAGAGCGTGTTAGAGGGCCTCTTTTGCCTGGCGTTTCTGGTGTCTAGTGTGAGGAGGCCTGTTTGTGTCAGAGGAAGTGATTTTCTCCGGTGACGGATCATCCTCAGACACAACAATAGTTTCCCTGAAGGCCTTTCGCAGGCGACGATGAGGTTTTGTAGGGTTTTGAGTGGGCTCTTGTGGGGTGGAAGGGACTGGGTCAACCTGCTCCATTGAAGTTGGGAATGCAGGTGATGGTGATGGAGGATTGAAGAATTTGGCAAAGTGTTGGTCATATCCCCCCTATTTGGGGAAGTCAAATAAGTCAATTTTAAGAGGAGGAGGGATATTTGCTGTGGGATGAACGATCAGGGCCATGGAAGAGGAATCTTGGGGTTCTTGCATGGAGGTGTGCAGAGATTCTTGGGAGGAAACCATTTATGGGTAAGGTAGGATAAGGGAGATCGAAAAGAATGGTCCAAATATGGGAGGAGAGAGAGAGAGATGAGAAATGAGGCAGGTCGAAAGGGGTGGTTCAAATATAGGATGAGAGAGAGATGTGAAAAGATGGAGGTATTAATGTTTTTGGGAAGGGGAAGAGGCGGGTGAAGTGAAGGCGGCCGTCATTTCGTCAGTGACAAGAGCGAAGGGACGTTTTGGCGGATGAATGACCTGACAGGGTAATGATGGGAGGAACAGGTTTAGGGTGCCCGATTTAATTATCTGAATCTAAAAAGTAATGCACAACAATTGTTACCTGGTTGATTTTCCTGTTCCATTTGTTGATAAATTTTGGGGAAGTAATCCTGCACACAAAGCCACATTCTCATGTCAATCTACAAGTTGGTAGGAGATACGTGATATGAAACATTGACTGGATCACCTCTTATATTTAACAGTAACATATCAGAACTTCTAGTCATGCATTGAGGGGAGTTTATGCAATCTTAATCATCCCCAAGTCTAACCTAATTTGTTCAAATCGTTCTCTGCTCAATGCCTTAGTAAAAATGTCAGCAATTTGGTTCTCCGTAGGACAAAACATAATAGATACCAGTCACGAAGAAAGTGATGCCTTATGTCTATATCTTTAGTTTGTTTATGTTGAACTGGATTTTTTGCTATGTTAATGGCACTCGTATTGTCACACAAGATTGGAACACACCCAACATATATCCCAAAATCCAGCAACTGTTGTTTGATCCAGAGCAATTGAGCACAACAAGATCCAGCTGCTACATATTCAGCCTCAGCAGTAGACAGTGCTACGAAGTTTTGCTTCTTAGTGGACTATGAAATTAGACATGTTCCAATGAAATGAGCCATACCTGAAGTACTTTTTCGATCTACTAGGTACCCTGCATAATTAGCATCAGTGTATCCTATTAGATTGAAATTACTACCTTTGGAGTACCATAGGCCCAGGTCAGAGGTGCCTTTGAGATATCTAAAGATTTTCTTCACAGCCTTGAGATGTGACTCCTTTGGATTTGCTTGAAAGCGAGCACAGAGTCCCACACTGAAAACAATGTCAGGTCTACAAGCAGTAAGACACAACAAGGACCCAATCATACCTCGATAGAGCTTTTGTTCTACAGACGAGCCTTTCTCATCCAGATCCAATTTTGTGGCAGTGGCAATTGGTGTATCTGTTTCTTTGGCCTCTTCTATTTTGAATCATTTGAGGAGCTCCTTCACATATTTGCCTTGGTGGATCAGGGTACCAGAGGGAGTTTGTTTGAATTGGAGGCCCAAGAAGAAATTTAGTTCTCCCATCATGCTCATTTCAAATTCTCCATTCATCAATTTGAAAAACTCCTGTGTCATGACCACATTTGTAGAGCCAAAAATGATATCATCCACATATACCTGTACGATCAACAGGTCGGTTCCTTGAGTTTTTAGGAACAAGGTGTTGTCAATCTTTCCTCTTGTGTGACCATGGTGTAAGAGAAATTTTGACAGTCTTTCATACCATGCTCTAGGAGCCTGCTTCAGTCCATACAATGCTTTATCTAGCTTAAATACATAGTCAGGGTACTCAGCACTTTCAAACCCTGGTGGCTTCACATAAACATCCTTTTTCAAGTAACCATTCAAAAATGCACTCTTCACATCCATTTGATATAGGGTGATCTCCTTGAAGACAGCGAAGGCGATAAGCAGTCTGATAGCTTCAAGTCGTGCCACAGGAGCAAACGTCTCATCATAGTCTATGCATTCTTCCTGATTATATCCTTGGACCACTAGTCTGGCCTTGTTCCTTGTAACTGTTCCATGTTCATCCAGTCTGTTGCGAAATACCCAATTAGTGCCAATGATGGTTCTTCCTTCTGGTTTAGGTACTAGGTGCCATACTTTGCATCTTTCAAACTGACTTAGTTCTTTCTGCATGGCAAGAATCCACTCCTCATCTTGTAGTGCTTCTCCTATCCGTTTTGGCTCTATCAAAGACACAAATTCCTGAAATGCACACAAGTTCCTCATCCCTGATCTGGTAGTGATTCCAGAAGTTAGGTCTGTGAGAATATTGTCAAGAGGATGTAAGTCCTGATACTTGTAATTCTTTATCACCAGCCCTTGGGATTGTTCATTTTGTGATGGGACTGTTTGATCAGATCCTGGATCTGCCTGTTGAGATTCAGATTCTACATTTGTTCCCCCTGTCTGTATGCTCTCATCCTTTTCAGTAAGTGGAACAGATGAGTTGGCCTGTTCCATTGATCTAAATTCTAGTTCATTTACATCCTGCATATCATTCTCAGGGACACCGTAAATCTCATCAAATATAACATGAATGCTTTCTTCAACACAGTTGGTTCCTTTATTTAGTATTCTATAAGCTTTAGTGTGTAAAGAATATCCTAAGAAAATTCCCTCATCACTTCTAGCATCAAATTTTTCCAAATTGTCTTTACCATTATTGTGAACATAGCATTTGCATCCAAATGTCCTAAAATGGGAGATATTTGGTTTTCTGCCTTCTACAGTTCGCATGGGAATAGTTGGTCCCATGATGATTCGATCCCAGAGTTCATAATCTTCTCCTTGAATGAAGTCCTCCATCCTGGCCTTCCACCACGCAAAGTGTGTTCCATTGAAAGAGAAGGTCTGACGGCTAATTGTCCCTCTCCAAGCGGTGGTGCAGTGTTCATGATGATCATTTCTTAGGTACTAGCCTTTAACAAGAAAAACCTGCTCCGATACCACTTGTTAGAACTGCGCACCTTAGGAATTTGCCTACTCATTGAAACAGATTAGTTGACCTATTTCAAGAACGCAGAATTCAAACTTGAACACAGTGATTTTACGTGGAAACACCCAGCTCACAAAAGGTGAGAAAAACCACGACCTGTACCTCTACAGGATTTACTCCCAACATTACTAAAATCAACGTAAGCTTTCAACAGTCGATTACAACTTTTGTAAACTAAACTTCACCACTACGTAACTCACCTATCTTCTACTCACAAACCTCCCAAGGCTTGTGTTCCCAAAGTCTTCGAGTTTCCCACAACTTGAAGACTAGAAAACTAGTCTCAGTTATAGATCCTGAGATATTACACAATAGCTCAAGAATTCAAAGAGAAAACAAAACTCCCTAAACCCTCCGTTAAGTTGCTGTGTTTCTCTTATTCTTCGTCTCTCTCTGTTTTGCGCTACATGCTTCTGTGAAGTCTCTCTCGTTTTATAGTTGCTGCTTGGAGATTTATTTGCTCTCCACCTCTTTAAGGATAGTACCAGTTATTTGTGGAATCCTTTTTCCTTTAGAACTCCTTCTAATCGAACTTCTCTTTTCTCCTTCTTTTACGCATCCTGTTTGAGTTGGAGTAGTATTCCTCTTTAAATCCTTCTTCTTGACAGCTGTTGTTTTTATAAGCCTTATTTCCAGCACCCTTTATCCCATTTTTCTTGTGTGCAGTATGTGCATTTTATCATGGCTACCATCTGCTGAATGAACCTGGTGGACCAACCCGTTTTATTATTTTTGTCAATCATCAAAAGCTACTGTTCCAACAGAGGCTTCATAGACTAGAGTCGAGCTGTTGAGCTAGTTTTTTTTAGACTAGCCTGTTTTATTTATATAGTTTTGAGATTTTCGCCATTTATTATCTTTAGGCTTCCACTAAGTTGCTATGAATCTTGAGTGAATGAACGTGATGAAGACAAGTGATTCGCTTGGAGACTAGCAATAGTCTTTGGATGTCGGCCATGTCTAGGGTACCCTCCCGATGCATGACATATTTACTTTTTATTTAATGGGATTTTAATTACTTTACATTCCCAAGAAGAATTGTTTGGAAATAATCACGAGGTAATAGTGAAAATATTTTCTATAACACCAATTTTGATCTACAACATAATTTGTTTCAACAATATTGGTGCACAAAAGTTGATCAAGCACTGTTATAAGCATGAAAGCTTTTTTTTTTTTTATGTTGTTTGTGAAAAAGAAAGTTAATTAGGCACCAAAGTAACTACACAATTTCTTTTGACACTATTGGTTCACACAACTTAATTTAGTACTACTTCAGAGTATCTACACGTGTTTTAACACTAATGATACACAAAAGTTAATTAAAGCATAGCTTTTAAGTAATTTACACAGTATTTTGACAGTATTCATGCACAAATGTTAATTAAGCACCATTTTAAGTAACCAGATAATATTGTTGGTGTACAAAATTTAATTAAGCATTTCTTTTAAACAACTACACTATTTTTTCACTTTGGTGTATAGAAATTAATTAAGCACGATTTTTAAATAATTACGCAATCTTGGCATTGTTAATGCACAAATGTTAGTTCGGCGTACAATTCTTTTGACACTATTAGAGTACAAAAGTTAAATAAGCACTTCTTTTAAGTAACTATACAATTTTTTTGATGGTGTTAGTGCACATATATTGTCACGCCCGTGAGGGTACCCTTGGCGTGGCCGGCATCAGAGACTATTGTTAGTCCCCGAGCGAACCACTTTCCCTCATCGTCACCTCATACTCAACAACAAAAGAGAATACTTAAGAAAAGACTGTAAAGTAATTAAATAACCAAGTCTTTATATAAAAAGTAATTTCCAATAACAAGAGTTGGAAAAAGAAAGAATACTCAACATCCCGTACTCAATGTCTATGAAGCCTCTACCTCTAACATCTAGATGGTACCATGACAGGCCATGGCTACCTGACTCGGGGAAAAAAAGATCAAATACTCGGTGAAAGTAAAAAGGCTCCTCTGAAGGCAAGGAGGACTCACCAACTCTGGAAGCACGAATTTGAACTTCAACGGTGCGTCTGCTGAAGTCTTCTAATATGTGCCTCTGCATCATAAAATGATGCAATTGAAATGGACGTCAGTATATGGAATATACTGGTATGTAAAATAGCTGGAAAGGAAAAAGACACAATCAAATCAAGTAACTCAACTCAAAATTTACTCAACTCAACTCAGTAAAACATGCAAGTTTAAGAACTTAGTCATGATTTAAAAATAACTCAATAATATGCAACTTAGTCAAATCAAATATGCAAAATTAGGGAGTTTCTTTAACCAACAGACATCCCACCACCCTCTTTGATGGTGCACAACAAAGACGACGTCGTTGCTCGCCCGTCCATTACTTGCCAAGGTAAGGACGTCAACATCAACATCATGGAATCATCATCATACCAGAGACATCCCACCACCCTCTTTGATGGTGCACAATAAAGATTACGTCGTTGCTCGCCCGTCCATTACTTGCCAAGGTAAGGACGTCAACATCAACATCATGGAATCATCATCATAGCCGTCAATCTTTTTGGGGCAAGGGTTGCCAGAACGTGCTGCACAACTATCCTACATGGGTAACGTAGTTATGGGGTTTGAGTCACTTATACTCTACCCAACTCGGTGCTCAATACTACTCCCAAAACATCCTATTTACAACTCATCTTAAACAACATCATCATCTTCTTTTATCAGTAAATATATTTAAAAATCATTTACATCAGCATCAAAATGCTTCCTCAAAACATCAAGTGCTTTCTTTTAAAAACATGTGCTTAAAAGATCTTTACATATCACCAAGACTCTTTCTCAAATCAGTATTTATGCTCAAAACTCGTATTCGTGCAGACTCAGTAAAATATGCTAAAACATTATCCTTGCTCAATGCACAAAAATAATTATCAAATCCAATTCGAAAAATGCATAAGAAAGGGAATAAAGTATAATCATCAATTAGTTCATGTGAAGGAAGACATGAACATGCATCCAAATCAAATACTCAAGTCAACATCATCATAATATATTTTTATGTACAAGAACATCAATAAAATGATAAATAACTCAAGGATTCAAATTGGTAAACTCAAGAAAACTCAAACTCAACTCAACTCAAATCAACGTATGTAAAGGGGCACGTGGACGAACTAAATCAAACGTTGTGTTAGCCTTACATATTTGGAATGAAGTTAAAAAATCAACTTGGCATGAATCCGGCTTGAATTCCTCAACTCCTCGCTCTTCTCTCTTCTCTTTAGCCCTATGTTAGAAGTTTTAAAAGGCTTAAGAATGGGTTAAAAACCCTTTTTATACTTAAAAAGGCCTATTTAGATCGTGTTTTAAGTTTAGGAGGGGTTGGGAATGGTCCGACATGCCCCTCACGAAATTGAAAAAAAAAAAGTTTGCCTCGGAGAGGCCTAGTCCGCGACGCGGACTAGGTGTCTTTGAGATGGTTTTCATCAAAATTTCTCTGAACGAATTTTCTAATCCAATAGAAAAATTTTGGACAAAATCCAAGTGTAGGTCTTTGGCAGGTGCGCGTCGTACACCTATCACGCAATTATTCTCATTTTCGTATCGAAAAATTATCTTTTGATCTGATTGCTCTAAAAAAATCAACCGAGACCATTTTCTCATTCAATTTTTCATGTTGATCGCATTTACGGCCTCAGATTTGCCATTGTAGTTTGGGAAGACGCATTATGCACTCATCTCTCATCTAAGAGTATTTTGGTAATTTTACAAGGCGTTACAAATATTAATTAACATCCCTCTTAAATAACTACATAATAATCTTTTTTGAAAGCATAAAGGTTGGCTAAACATCTCTCTTAAACAACTAAATAGTTTTTTTTCTTTTTGAATCTATTATATATGTTTTCAGCTTAGTAAACTTTAAAATATATGACATTTTCTACTTGAGATTGATGTGTATAATTTAAAGAAGAAGACATATTTTATGTCATTTACTTAACTATCCAATAGATAAGTTAAAACACATAATTTAAGGGTTTTTTTTTCCAAAATTTGGATCGAAAATGACTAATTAGAACACTTTTTTAAAGTTGAGTTATTTAATTGGAAAAAAGCCTACTTCAACTGTGTAAATGAAGTATCCTAACAAATTTAAGAAACTGATCATATAAATTTTCTTATATTATATCAATACATAAGATGAATACTATATTAGATAGTTTAATTGTTAGAGGAGAAAAGGAATTATTCTTTTTAATCCCAAAACGCTATTTAGTTTTGCTTGAATATTTAATATTGTAACGCTAAAACGAAAAAGGCACAAAGTTCTTAAAAAAAAATATCAACTACTTTTTTCACCTGGATAAACTATACAATGTGAATATTTGCTTTTTTATTTTTTGGTGTTTTGTTAAATAGTTTAAAGGTTAATGATTTTGCATGGATTATACATGTGTCATGAATGGAGATTCTAGAGTACTTAAATTATGTATCAGATATGTTACAAATTAAGAGATAATTACAGTTTATTTGTATTTGAGAATGGAGTTGTAAATAGTTCAATTTGGTGATTCTCTATTAGTAAGGCGTCAATCTTTTTTGTTTGAAACAATACCAGGAGATAACTGGTATTGTATAATGAGAGTGCTAATACTGTAAATTATTTGTAAAGAAAATAATGAAGTTGTGATTGTCACATTAATTAGAAGAGTTTTTTGAAACTAAATTCAAGGAAAATTAACTAAAGAAAATTATTTGGCCAATAATGGTGCACAAAAGTTAATTATGTGTCGTTTCAAAGTATTTGCATAATTTTTTAATATCATTGATGCACAAAAAGTTAATTAAAAACCTATCTGTATTCACTACGTAATTTTTTGACATAGTTGATGCACAAACATTGGTTAAACACTTGTTTTAATTAACTATACAATTTTTTTTATACTATTGATACATAAAAGTTAATCAAGCACCTTATTTAAATAACTCATTTTTTTTTTATGTTATTGATGCACAATTTTTAATTAAACAACCCTTTTAAACTACATAGTAAATATTTTTGTGAAATTTACTGATTTCAAAAGTAGGAAGAGACTCCTTATTGATTTTCATTAATTATCTCATTGTCGTAGAAGTTATAATTATGTAGTGAAGTTCATATATATATATATATATACACACACACTTACTTAAGTAGGTTGTGATATTAAAAAACTTTAAAATTGCACATCATATACACAAAAAGAGAAAAATAAAATTTATTGATAAAGATATATAAAGAAATAATTTTTGGGCCTAAGAGAAGAATTGTTCAAAATCATTTAACAAGAGCAAATTACATAGCGATGTGAAATTCACTACGCAGAAACATAAACACACATACGATGAATTAATTACCGGGGGGGGGGGGGGGTTCATAATAGCAAGGAACTCTTCACAACTGTGAGGCGACCAAATCCATTCCATTGCTTCGAAATCCCAATCAGCTAGAGTAGTTAATGATGATCCTTCACCATCAAAGTTAATCTCATCATCTGGAAAAGGAATTTCCATCATTTTTTCTAAAGAAGGAACAATTGAAGGCAGCACCGTACCACTGGAGGATCAATGTTTTCCTTCTGTTCATCTTTACCAAAAAAATCAGAAAACATAACATTAAAATCAATGCCAACATTTTCATCACTAGGTAATTCCCCCAAATCTATTGTTAACTCGAGTTTCTCGTCATCCTTAACATCTAAGGGTGAAATTTCTTCCTTCGATTTTTCAACTGGAGTACTTTTTTCCTCATAATCCTTAACATCTAAGGGCAAAATTTCATCTTCTGATTTTTCAATTGAAGTAGTTATTTCCAATTTGTTCTTCATTTCCTTCTCAGCATTTTCAATTTCTATTTTCACCTCCTCAGTACCGGCCTCGTAACTAAGAGAGCTCATAATAATGGAGAAAGCAAAGTGAAGCAAAGGAAGAAAAAGAGATTGAAGATTATTTGTGCTTGGATTGAGTGGAGAAGTGAGTGAATATATAGTGAGGGAAGCAAGTTTATAATTTTTGGATTATATGCCAGCAAACATGAATCAACACATAATCACTCACACATGTTCACACAATTTAAATAATTAAGTATCATGTGTTTAATTCAAAATAACTACAACAGAATTGGAGATTAGCTAATATGAACATATGCTTTTTAATTTTTGGTGTTTTGCTAGTTTAGAGATTAAAAGTATGTGCCAGTTTAATTTGTTTCACACTTAACAATAAGCTAAGTGATATTTAAAGTTTGTTTGTATTTGACAATAAAAATGGTAAGTAATTTTATTTGGTGGCTCTCAGTTGACATGGCAATAGTGTGATTTGTAATATGATTGTGAGAATTGGAACGTTAATTAACAGAGTGTTTTTACACAATGAAACGGGAAATTTATATGAGGAATGTTGATCCAGTCTGGTAGAAATAGGAAAATTTCCTTAAGAACCCTATTTTCTTTTTTTGGATTTGTTTTTTTTGTTCCAGAATGACTAGAATTAACTTAACTCCTCCCTCCCCCCCTTTTTTGTATGTGGGGGGGGGGGGGGAGGGGAGGGTAGAGAAAGAATCCAAAAATCACGTATAGAAATCTACATTTAAATGTCTTGCGATGTGGAGATCTCCCTGGAGATGACATGAAAATCCTAAACATACTTTCAAATTGTCAAAAATGATAAAAATCCAGTCGAATGCATTTACAGAAGGCAATAAATAAAAATAATCACTTATATATCTACCCCTTACATAAAGCAGTGACTTAAGGCATCCATACATAATAAATATATAAGAAAAATTAAAGTTCCAGTTAATTTACATTCCATCAAGAAAAATTCAAAGCCATGTCAACCAGATTAGAGATTTGGCCAATCCATACCAAGGATTACATCAAAGTCAACCATCTCCAACTCTACCAAGTCAGCCAGAGTATCCCCATGATAGATGGATACTACACAATCTCATAGACCCTCTCAACTAGGATAGACTCACTAGTGCCAGTGGAAACATTATAAGGCTCAAGAAGACACTCTGAAAGAATCTCAAATCTTTTGGCCACATAGGGAGTCACAAATGATAAAGTGGCACCCAGGTCAAGCAATGCATAACAAATGTGAGAAAAGAATCAAAGTATACCCTAACAATATCTGGCGCAACCTCTTGATCCTATCGATTACCCATTGCATACAGATGGTTTGTCCCACCTCTTGTACCTGTAGTAGTACCCTTCTGGTGATTTCCCACAGGGGGCGCAGCGGACGACTGCTCTTTATTACTCCCATCTCCCTATCTCCTCGTAGGATACTCACTCTGAAAGTAGCCAATCTGTTCGCATATATAACAAGCATTTGTGCCCTCTCGGCACGCACCTAGGTGAAATTTGCCACATCTTCCATAGGGCGGCTTTCCTCTCAGGCCTTGGGTCATGCTAGCTTGGGACTGAGGACCCTGAGCTCTGAAATTCTGGTGACTATAAGATTTCTTGTCATACCTGTTTTGTTGAACGGGAGAACTTTCCACAGAGGGCACAAAGATAAAAGATCTCTTCTGAAAGTATGTTTTGTCACCCTTATTCTGCTTATGTTGGCTAGGCTCATGCCCTACCAATTTGGCCTTCTTGCTCTGCTGCTCTTCCCTGTCCTTCTTCTTGTCTTCCTCAGTTTGCTGGGCATAAACCATAAGTCTAGAGATGTCCATACCTTGGATCCGCAATGCTGCCTTACACTCCCTCTTTACATGCCTTCCCAATCCAAACATGAACCTTTTCATTCTTGCCCTCATATGTGGGACCATTTCTGGGGCATATCAGGACAGCTGAATGAAGAGGCTGTACTCTTTGACAGTCAACCCCTCTTGCTTTAGGTTCATGAACTCCTTATCCTTTGCCTCCCTCAACTCTTAGGGGAAAGAAATGGTTGAGAAAAGCACTCTCAAACTCATCCCACTCAGCATGCTCAACATTCTCACCTTGACCGTCTTCCCATTGATTATACGAGACGTTCGCAACATCCTTAAGATGCTAGGAGGCAAGTTTAACTCCCTTAGCCTCATTAGCGAGTATAGCCTTCAAGATCTTGCACATCTCATCAATAAAGTTCTGCAGGTCCTCCTCAACCTTAGACCCCGTATAGACTGGCGGGTTCATCCTCAAGAAATCTCTGAGCCTGGTTCCAGTTGTGGGCTCTTGGGAACTCGAGCTAGGGGCCTGGGGAACTCGGCTATTACTCTAAGAGACCACTAGTTGGGTGAGCATAGCAATGGGTCCTTTGAAGTCCGCCTCTGAGGTGGAGGCCGACTGAGCAGGAGGTGCCTGTGAAATCTCAGTAGCTCTAGCAGGTTGATCCCGCCTCCTCGTGTCAGTTTGAGTAGGGGCCTCTACTGGGGGATTCTTAGTGTTTGGGGCTGAGGCATCTCTTTGGGCATCAGTATGTTTAGGAGGCATGATCTGCAAATGCATAACACACGAATTAGAAGAGAGTTTTATAAAGTCAAACTCTATCACATGAACTCATAATATAAAGAAGTGTAACCATTCATAATGTCCTATAGCCTCCGGTTTATGAAGTGTGGTGCACAACACACGTAAACAAGACTTTACTAGACATGGCTTCATAGACTCCCTAGGACTCTTGAACTCTATGCTCTGATACCAAGTTTGTCACGCCCCGGGGGTTACCCTTGGTGTGGCCAGAACCCAGAGACTATTGCTAGTCTCCAAGTGAACCGCTCGATCTCAAGTAAGTCATTCAACATCAAACATAGCGGAAAGTAGTAGGATAAAAGAATAAAGGTAGCCTCTCTGTCAATTCTACATCAATAAAAGGGCCATAGGCCAACAACCTCATTCTCAACATCTAAGATGAGTAAATATTATTACTAACTCAACGCGAGGAGGGGAAAACTCCAACATCAAATCCTCAACTCTAGTCTATGAAGCCTCTACCTCAACTCAACAGTGTAAGATGGTACCATGAGAGCCATGGCTATCCAACTAAATAAAATAAAAGAACTGGTAAAGGAAAAAGGCTCCCCCGAATAGCAAGGAGCCTCACCAATAACTGGAATTAGAAACCTTGGAACCTCAACGATGCGTCTGCTGAAGTCCTCTACCTCTTGTATCTGCATCACGAAATGATATAACGCCGAGTGGCATCAATACATGAAATGTATGGTATGCAAGATAGCTGAATATAACAACACAGGTAGAATAATATAGGCATAACATCAACTCAACATCATACTTCATCAGCATGTCAAATGTCTATCTAAAGTAAGAATAAAGAGTAGACGAATGACTCATCAATATGTTATCTCAACATTATCAATACATCAAACTTGTCCCAAGGAAATCAACTCGAAGGACCAATGCCTGTCTAGGACAAGGATAAAGAGTAGGAAATAAATCATCAACATCCATCAAGACTCATACCATCACATCAACATCAGAGTTCTATCAGTATGGAACCTAACTGGGAGTTTCTCTAACCGACAACCATCACCTATGATCCGGTAATGATAATAAGAAGCAATGTCATTGCCACATCTAATACCTTGCTAGGGTAAATGACATCACATCAATGGATCCACAATAAATAACATCAGTCCTCTTTGGGACAAAGAAAGCATCCGTTTTACGGTTCAATCCTCTCCTACGCTTGCTATGTAGTTAATGAGTTTGAGTGGGACTCACTCTCACCCATTTCAATGCTCAATACTCCTCTTAGAACTTCACATGCTCATAAAACATCATCATCACGATTTCTCATCATCATTCCCATAGGGATTTAATACATCAATTTGTCTCATCAGCATTAACTTTTGGACTCGAAATACTCCAACCAGACCTCATCCAACCCCACCGGGTGCCATGGACCTCTTGCCGGAACTCATGCAGACCCCCTCGTATGATTTTTCACAAAATTTGCGCCAGAACCCCATGCAACGCCAGAATCCGTGGTCTAACCCCTTTGGAAAAGTGCCTAAATCGCCTGTTTCCACTTTCTTGGCCCATAAAATCCAACCAGGCTGCATCCAATCCTGCGGGGCGCCATGGCCCTCTTGCCGGGCCTCTTGCGGACCCCCTCGTATGATTTTTCACGAAACTTGCGCTAGAACCCCATGTAGCGCCAGAATCCGTGGGCTAACCCCTTTGGAAAAGTGCCCAAATTGCCTGTTTCCACTTCCTTGGCCCCTAAAATCCAACCAGGCCTCATCCAACCTCGCGAGGCGCTATGGAACACTTGCCAGGCCTCTTCCGGACCCCCTCGTATGATTTTTCATGAAACATGTGCTAGAACCCCATGCAGCACAAGAATCCGTGGGCTAACCCCTTTGGAAAAGTGCCCAAATCGCTTGTTTCAACTTCCTTGGCCCATAAAATCCAACCAGGCCTCATCCAACCCCGCCGGGCACTATGGCCCTCTTGCAAGGCCTCTTGCGGCCCCCCTCATATGATTTTTCACAAACCTTGCGCCGGAACCCCATGCAGCGCCAGAATCCGTGGGCTAACCCCTTTTGAAAAGTGCCCAAATCGCCTGTTTTCACTTCCTTGGCCCATAAAATCCAACAAGGCCTCATCCAACACCGTCGGGCGCCATGACCCTCTTGCGGACCCCCTCGTATGATTTTTCATGAAACATGCGCCGGAACCCCATGTAGCGCCAGAATGCGTGGGCTAACCCCTTTGGAAAAGTGCCTAAATTGCCTGCTTCCACTTCCTTGGCCCCTAAAATCCAACCAGGCCTCATCAAACCCCGCCGGGCGCCATGGCCCTCTTGCCGGGCCTTTTGCGGACCCCCTCGTATGATTTTTCATGAAACTTGCGCCGGAACCCCATGCAGCGCCAGAACCCCATGCAGCGTCAAAACCATTTATGGAGTAAATTAAGTTGTGATGATCATCAGTTTAAGAAAATACATGAAACAAATAAAATCTCAGTAGAATACTCAAGGATTTTCACATATAGACTCATTATCTTCGATGAAGGGCTCACTTCAATCAAAAAGGCACATGGAAAAACAATTCCATGCTTTAGGTTAGCCTCACATACCTGGGATCATTGTTGACAAAAATCTCTCTTGGGATCTCCTCTTGAACTCTTCAATCTCAATTCTCCCCCTACTCTCCTCAAGCCCTAGCTTGTCAGCGTTGTTAGGAAGAGGATCTAGAATGGGGTTTTAGACCCTTTCTTTATGAAAATGACTTATATTGGTCGTACATTGAGTTTAGAAAGTATTAGGAATGGACCAGAATGACCTTCGAAATTTTAAAAAAAATTCAATCACAAAGTAACCCAATTCGCGACGCGGACTGGTCGCGAACAGTACACTTTTTGCAAAGCAATTCAGAATGAGCTTTCCAAGTCTCGTTGAAGAATTTTGAAAAAACACAAGTCTTCCTCCACGATAGGTCTGTGACACGGCTCTCTCGTGAACCCTCACTATTTTGCATCTCGAAACGAAAAATTATCTTTTGACTCGGTCGCTCTAAAAGCCGACCGAGACGCATCTCCCACTCAATATTTTGTGTTGATCACAAATCTGGCCTCGAATTTGCCATACGAGCATCAGAAGATGTGTTATGCACTCTTCCCTCCTCTAAGGGTATTTTGGTAATTTTATCAAAAGGAAGAACCATATCACGCCCCGGAAGGGTACCCTTGGCATGGTCGGCACCTAGAGACTATTGCTAGTCCCCAAGCGAACCACTTAGCCTCATCACACTCATTCAATCAAATAACTCTACTATTCAGTGGAAATAAAAGTAGGTAAATGGGCACATCTCATCTAAAGTCTCAAAGTGTATAGATAATAATAAAGGCTAGTAGAGAGAAACTAGCTCACAATCTCAACCATCAATGTTCAACCATTGTCTATGAAGCCTCTATCACTAATCATATGGTGCCAATGACTGACCCATGGCTACCCAAATCAAAATAAAAGAAATAGTCGAATCTAACTCCATAGCATGATAAAATAAAAGTAGTGGATCCTCCGAAAAAGGGGAGGCTCACCAGTTAGCTGCAAATCTTGGATCTTTAACGAAGCGCCAGTTGACGATCTCTAATACCTATCCCTGCATCATAAAACGATGTAGTCCAAAAGAGACATCAATACTTGGAATGTACTAGTATGTAAAATAGCTCAGTGAAATGGAAACAAGTAAAATAATATGAAAACAACATCAGCTCAAAATAATCATCAAATAACGTCAAATCGTCAACTGTCTATCTATGCAAGAAATAAAAAGTAGACAATTCGTCAACAACTTAAACTTATCAATCATCTCAGACTCATCTCAAAGAAGTTCACCTCCTCTCATCTTATCTCATCTTAGAGGAGCTCACCTCCTCTCATCTCATCTCAGAGGAGCTCACCCCCTCTCATCTCATCTCATCTTATCTCAACTCAGAGTACTCAAGGTAGGAAATTTATGGGAGTGTCTCTTATCCGACAATAATCACTTATGAGCCAGTGAATGTACAACAATCTCACTGATGTTGCCACAGCCGTTCCAAACTTTCTAAGGAGGGAACGAATCAAAACCATATCGGCTCACCCAATATGGAGTCAGTACTCAACAGATCTGCTATTGCTTTCAGGGATTGTTACTCACGAGGGAACCATAATATATATGTGATGGTTCAAAGCCTCACCTATGTTTTGCGATGTAGTTTGACGAGTTCAAGTCGGACTAACTCTTACTCTTTCGGTGCTCGATACTCCTCCCATGACTAAATGCTCATAAAACCTCCATCTTGACCAATCTCATAGGGACTCGAACTCCGTCATCGATCGGTATTTGATAGGGACTCAAACCCTGTCATCATTCAACTCATAGAGATTCTAACCCTTTCATCAATTAATCTCATGAATGACTCAAGATTTAAACAATCATTAGGAATCAATCGAATGGACGCATCAGTAGAGTTCATTTATAGAGACTCATAAGGCAATCAAATTCTATCAACTCATCATCATTCTCTCATCATAGTCAACAATCTCAACTCAAGGCTCTAGACTCAATTCTCAAGTCCATTATGCATGCTTTTCAAATTAGTCGTGTAGGGTTACACAAATCCTCGTGAAAAATGTTCAACTCAAGAAAACAAATAGTATGATGATCATCAACACAGAAAAATATGAAATTTCAAATAAAATTTTAAGAAAAACCATCAAGGGTTCATATATATAGACTCTTGAACCATCAATTCAACTATGACCATCTATGGGGCACATGAGAGGAAAATTCTATGCTTTTAGTTTAGTCTTACATACATGGGATGAAGTTATCAATCACATCAAGGATATCCTCTCGACTTGCTCAACCTCAAGCTTTTCTCCTCTTTCCTCAAGTTCTAACCTTGTTAGATTATTGGAATAGGACTTAGAGTGGGAGTTTTAGACCCTTTTTTACTTCAAAATGACCTATTCAGATCGTGTACAAAGTTTAGAAGGGGTTGGGAATAGACCAGAATGCCCCTTTGTAAAAATTTATAAATCTTCAGTTCGGAAAAGGCCCGGTCTGCGATGCGGGCTGGTTGCATATTGCATATTTTCAGAAAAAGTTTCCGAACGAGTTTTCTCAATCTCGTCAAAAATTTTCAAAAACATATAAGTGCTGGTCCGCAATGGAGGCGCGACGCGCTCCTGTCGTGCACCAACACTGTTTTGCGCTTTGGATCAAAAATTATCTTTTGATCAGGTCGCTCTAAAAATTGACCGAGACCATTTTTCCACTCAATCTTTTGTGCTGATCACAAATTCGACCTCGAGTTCGCAATATGAGCATTGGAAGATGAACTATGCGCATACCTTCACTTTACGGGTATTTTGGTAATTTTATCAGGTGTTACAAATTATCATTGGCACGAAGTGGGTGTTCAGAAATAAGCTTGATAAGCATGGAACAGTTACAAGAAACAAGGCAAGACTGGTGGTCAAAGGGTACAATCAGGAAGAAGGAATAGACTACGATGAGACTTTTCTCCAGTAGCCAGACTTGAAGCTATGAGGCTACTCATAGCATTTGCAGCCTATAAGGAGTTCACTCTGTATCAAATGGATGTTAAGAGTGCCTTCTTATATAGTTACTTGAAGGAAGAGGTATATGTGAAACAACCACAAGGATTTGAGAACTTTTTATTTCCAGATCATGTGTACAAGTTGGACATGGCATTGTATGGATTAAAACAAGCTCCTCGAGCTTGTTCTGGAACTCTGATTCATCAATAAAAATATGTAAAGGAGCTTCTCAAAAGATTCAAAATGGAGGATACCAAAGATATTGATACTCCCATTGCCATTGCCACTGCCACTAAACTGGATTTGGATGAGAAAGGGTTATCAGTGGAACATAAGCTCTATAGAGGAATAATTGGATCTCTCTTATATCTCACTGCTAGTAGACCTGACATTGTCTTTAATGTGGCACTCTGTGCTAGATGTCAATCTAATCCTGAAGAGTCACACCTTAGAGCAGTCAAAAGAATCCTCAAGTATCTCTAGGGAACTTCATATTTGGGATTCTGGTACTTTAAATGTAGTAATTTCAATCTTGTAGGGTATACTGATGTTGACTATGCTAGTTATTTAGCGGATAGAAAAACTACTTCAGGTATGGCTCACTTTATTGGAACGTGTTTGATTTCCTGGTCCACTAAGAAACAGAAATCTGTAGCTATGTCAACTGCTGAGGCAGAATATGTAGCAGCTGGGTCATGTTATGCTCAGTTGCTTTGGATTAAGCAACAACTGCTCGATTTTGGTATGGATGTAGGTTGTGTCCCTATTTTGTGTGATAACACTAGTGCCATTAATATTGCAAAGAATCCTGTTTAGCATAAAAGAACTAAACATATTGACATAAGGCATCATTTTCTTCGTGATAATGTAGAAAAAAGTCTTGTTTCAATAATGTTTTGTCCTACTAAAAATCAGATTGGTGACATTTTTACTAAAGCACTAAGTAGAGAACACTTTGAAAAATTCAAGTTAGACCTGGGGATGATTAAGATTGCATAAACTCACCTCAATGATTGATTGGAAAATCTTGTTTTATACTTACCCCTACAATAGGTTCTCATTTCAATTCTCACATATAATGTATCCCAAAATTCAAAACAATGGATTAAGTCTTCATTAATATATATTACAGCGTGCAGATTACTGGCTCTTGTGCATAGGCTATTGGAAGCTGAAAATAAATCAGGTAGTAATTGTTTTGCATCTAAAATAGTGATTGATAAATGAATCAGGTATCAGATCTGTTTCTTTCTCTTTAAAAAGTCATCACCTTTACTGCCAAAACCCAAGCGTCTCTTCCCACTGACAGATGACTGTAGAAGTCAAATCAATCACCTCCTCTTCTCCCACTCAAATTCGTCCCTTTTAGCCATAAAACCCTTCATCATCTGTCTCCTGCATTTCCACCTTTTTTCTTTATAAGTGAACCATATCTCTGCTTCCATCAAGAAAACCCTCATCCATCAATGGCGTCATCCCAAAATTCCCAAAGCAAACACTCTCAAGAACCATAAAACCCTAACTCTCTTGCGATTGTTGTTTATGCAACAACAAACCTGCAAACTCCCTTGCGATTCAATCTATCTGATTTTCAAAATGGGGGTCATTCCAAAACCATTTTTCTCAATTTTCTTCGGACCCATCAACCCCCTGGGCCTCTCCTTCTGAAGGATTGAACATTGCTCCACTTCAATCCATTTTCGTTGATGATCCACCAACTGTTGTTCCACCCTTTGAAGCATTAACACCTAAACCAGTGCGTCGTCGTCTGAGGAAGATCACTGGAGAACCCATTGAAGTCTCTGATGATTTTCCCTCCCCTGAATGGGTACCCGTATCTAGTCCTTTAAGGGTACCTCAGACCAAGAATCACAAGCGCCAAGATGAAGCAGATCTTTAACAAGCTTTACAGTAGAGCAAGAAATGCAAGAGTGCTCCATATTCTTCATCTTCACAAGGGGATCTGTTATTGAGCCAAGTTCGGAGGAATGTGCACAAGCACATGATTCCCAAGCCTCCTCGAACTCGTCCGACTTCCTCTCCCAAGAAAGTCTTTGCTCCCATCCAGAATCCTCCTAAGACTAAGGCATCTTTAAGCAGAGAGAAACATATCCCTCAACCTGGTCTCTCAGACGATTTTGACACTGAAAGTGATCGTGAGCATCCTCCTGTTGACAGCACTGACCCACACTTTTTCTCTCTCATTTATTTCCAAAAACACTCCCTCATCTAGGGCCGAGTCATTACAGGGTTTGGGGGTCAGACATGGATATTCTTCTTTCTAAATGAACATTTCAGGGTGGTCTGACTTGTTTCTCTTAGGTGACACTCAAAGGAAATTTTTTAAGCTTGAGATGTATGGGTTTAATGGGAGGGGAAAGGTGCTTGACTCTATTTTTATCACTACTGTGCGAGGAAAAATCTATTAATCTTGGTGCTCCAGATACTAGGAAAATCTTGGGGATTCCTAATGAGGGTTGGGATCATTATGTTCGTCATGAATGGCCTCCCATTGATAACTTGCCTTCTGCTGTTGAAATTTCTTGAAAATTCTTAGGTTGTCCCAACTTGGCTCAACATAGGTGTGTACTGCACAAAGAAATGTCGTCTATTCATAGGCTATATTTTTATGTCGTGCAGAAAGAAGGTCTGAGGCTAGTTTCTTTGATCTGACTCTGATAGAACTGTTGGATACAGATGTACCTATAAATCTGCCTACCCTGATCCTCAAGCATATGCAGCGTGTCCTTAATCAGGATAAAAATGGGCATGCCCTTCCTTATGGCTTTTGGTTGTCTCGGATCTTTGAGGCCTATTCTGTTCCCATTCAAGTCTGGACCATGCAAACAACTAAGGATGTGCTTGGACAAGTGAACCACTCTGCTCTACCTGTTTCTATGCGGCGCGTTGACACCCCTCTTCATAGACTTCAACTCGCTTTGGATGCCAAGACTGCAGAATTAGCCGCTGCACATTAGGAGTTTTCCCAAGAGAGAAATGCCTTGTTTTCCAGGATATCTGACCTAGAGGATACACTACAAAAGGAGCGCGCTACCCATGCTGAGATTTTTCACAAACTTTCCTTGTTGATTCCATCCATTGGCCCCTCTACCTAACATGTTTCCTTGATCTGTTTTTTTTACCTGCTCATGTTATCAGTCACTTGATTAAGATGCTTAACTTTCATTGTCTGCTTACTTTTCATTTCTAGAATGTCTTTGTATGTTGATCTCAATATAATCTTGCTATCTTTAATGCATACGAATGTTGTTGTTCTACTCTATTTTCTTGGTGGTAGCCTTATGGTCTTGTATTATGCTTGCTTATTTCTAGGCAAGTCTGCTACATGTCGTAATTTTCGATGATGTCAAAAAAGGGAAGTCATATCTGAGCTATGCAATGTTAATAACCCTTGTTTAACCTGTTTCATTCTTGAGGTTCCTCTTAATAGCTGCAGAAAAGATGGATAGATCTGATACTCAGAAAGTTTATCATCAGCAAAAAGGGGGAATATGTTGGGTTAAATAAAGTTTTGATGATGGACAAAGTACAATGAAACATGTTAACTTATCAGGTTCTTTAGTGCACTGTCTCAGAGAGAAGAAGACACGATACCACAAGAAGCCAAATGGATAAAGCTCTTGGAGATAAAGTCGAAAGCACAAAAGTAGGAAGATGGTTCAGCAATCATAGGTGAATAAAGAGTTGGTTTGAAGGAGTTTGAAAAGGTGTAGAACTCTAATAAAGCAAGAAGCAGAAAAAGAGGAGTTTGAGCTGAAGAAGAATTCCTCTGCAAAGTGATATCTAAAGAGTCTAACTGCAAGTAGAACTCTTGAAGACAACAAAAAAAAAGAGTTCAGGAGACTCAGAAGAGGGACAAAAAGAAAAGAAAATAAAGAAAAAAAAAGAAGAAAAGGGGTCAATGAAGACTAGGGTCAAGAAAACTGTTAGGTGGTTTGGTTCTTTATTGAGTTATCATTTAGGAAATTGTTTTTCTTTTGTTATTGAGTCTGAATGTTATTCATATCTCAGTAGTCTATAAACTGAGAGGTGGTCTAGTCTTCAAGTTAGGGGGCAACTCGAAGACGTGGGAACATAAACCTAAGGAAGTTTATGTGTAGTTAGGAAGTCCTTGAAGTTTTGTTGAGTCTTAGATTATTAGGATCTTGTAATCTTTTGTGGAGGCTCATATTGATTTAGTGAAGTTGGGAGAAAATCCTGTAGAGGTACAGGTCGTGGTTTTTCACCTTTTGTGAGCCGGGTGTTTTCACATAAAAATACTGTGTTCTCGTTTATTTCTACTTTACTGAAACACGTCTAAAAACTTGTTTCTTCAATTAGGCAAATCTATAGGTTGTGCAAACCTAACAGTTACCCACTTTAGTATTTAATCTTTAGTCTCTAGTCTTTACTCTTTCGTACTTCATATGCTTTTATTAGTTCTCATTATCATTCTTATCGGATAACCAAAAAATCGAAACGTTAAGAACTTAAAACCGATAAAAAAGTACTTTATTGGTGTGCTATTGGTTGAGCATATTTAAAAATAGAAAATCGATAAACCAAATCAATAATGTATAAAATCGAATCGAATAGACCAATCCATACCCCTACACCCCTAAATGTTAAAAAAATTAATTTTTTCCCCCCCAATAAAAAGTTTAATTTTTAGAAAATTCAAAAAAATTTACTTACCCTCACCCATCCCAACTTCTTCCAATAAAAAAATTATTTACATTATGAATAAGCCTCTTTTACCTATATTACCCATTTTTAAATAGGTAAATATGAATTTTACCCATTTTCTATCAATCTTAAATGGGTTGGGTATCCAATTCATTTAAAATGGATAAATCTAGATAGATACCCAAATAACTTACACATTTTGTCACTCCTAATAAAACGTATATCAATATTGTATAGATAGTTATGTAATAATGCGACAATGTATAAATTATGTATAAGCATGTACCAATATTATATAAATAGTATGTAAATGCGTATCGATACTGCATAAATTTTATACAAACATGTGTCGATATTATATAAATATGTATGTGATGTATCTACATTATATAAATAGTGCATAATCGTGTATCAATATTGTATAAATAATTATTTAATGTATCGATATCGCTATTTATTTGACTATCATGCATTCCCCATCTTAATAAATAAAGAATAAATAAGATGTAAGATGTAATAAAACCACATAAATATTCTTTTTTTTTTGAAAAAAAGAAGTTAAACAATGTCAAAAAGGAATTTGTTTTTTAAAAAAAATAGCAACAAAAAAGTTTGAATATTGAAATTTTTTATGTTTAAAAAATCAAAAGGAAAAAGGCCAACTGGCCAAATAAAAAGTGATGTTAATTCACCCATTACTTAAAAAATAAGTTAAAAAAAAATAGTTGCCCAACAATAAGAGAAAAGAGAAGGCACTACCAAAAAAAAAGGGGGAGAGTGATTGACGTGGGCAAAATAGCCGAAATGGCTACATTCTATACTATTTAATGGTTGAAAGGCCACTTTTAGTGATAAAAGAAGATGGGCTATTTTTATTTAAAGGTTTTTTCTCAATGGCCTATGGGTGTAATTATTCCTTTCCAATTTCTAAAAAAATAAGGAATAATTACCTTTTTGAAACCGTTTTATAAAATATTTACTATTTTAAACACATTTTTTATTATTACCTAGATATTCCATATTGAAAAATATTTATCATTTATAACAACTGTTTTATGTATAAAAAGTGAATTATATATGTAATATATATGTATTATAAATGTAATAAAATGCCTTATAATTATTTTGATTTAAAAAATGCACTATATATTAAAAATGAATCATAAATGTAATATAAATAGATTACACTATATATAAGAGATGTATTAAAATTATAAAGATATATTATAAATGTATTAAATATATCAAATTTATAGTTTGATAAAAAAACTACATTATATATTAAAAGTGACTTATATATATTAAGATTATATTTGTATAAATAGTAAATATTTTCTAGATATGATAATTTAAAAGATTGGAGTCATGTTCAAGTGCACAGCCCATTTTAAGAAGACTGATATGGGAATGAGCCCCCCCAAAGCCCATGCCTATAGTGATATTATACTTAGTTGAACATAAGTCCCACATCGGCTACCATTGGAAAAGCAAAAATTGAAACTACTATGAACAAAGCTCCTGCACCATCAAGCAAAGTCACAAAGCCACGCAGCGAGCGCATAGCAAACTATTCCTTCGTCTTTTACTAAAGAATAATATTTTGATGGGTGGTTCAAATATTGTTAGGAATCATAAGATCCTTAACCAACTTGGTTTCTGTGTGTTGATTCGATAATTTTGGTTTCTGTGTGTCAATTCGAAAATTATAAAAATGCTCAATGCAAAAACCTTACATGTACAAACCTGCAATATATTAAAGAGAACATAGTCCAAAGATTATACAGCAATTAAAACTGAAATAGAAAAGGCGAATAGATTTCACCTAAGCAATCACAAAAAGAAAAAAAATTCATGTAATCATGTTGATCAAGATAGCAGCATAATTAACTTACTGGAGTCTTCGGAAATTTTACAAATCAAAGCAGACCATTCATTAATCTTTAAAGACTTTCTGGAATTGCAAAGAGCATAATGTTCCAAAATTTCAATTACTATTATATGCTGCATGAAATTTTTACACAAATAACAACTTTCACCCCCAAAATTACACTTTAAAATTTATTTATCAAAATACCAAAAAAAACACACTCTTTTTCATTTTCCAACACTATTATATCATACCACACACCACAATAGTCACACTCAAAACACTCTATCTCCTAAATTTGTAAATGAAGTTGGTATTTTATATGGTATTTTTCAATGATTCGGTAGGGGCATGTAATTTTTATCCAAAAACTTGGTATTTTTGAAAACTCCCCTGTATGCATTATGCATTAAATTCCAATAATAAACACAAGTTTACAAAGGAACCAAATACATAGTACAACATTGCCATTTCATTTTGAAGAATAACTATGAATAAGTTTAATGTTTCCATAATGTCCTTGTACGACATTATTGTGGCTGATTCAATATACATTGTACAATATTAATACTCTAGGTAGAAACAATATCTATTGAATGAATATTTACATTTATATACAAAAAGATTATAAGGTATTAATTGGTTGAAGGGTAAAAAGATCAACTTTTAATGGGCATTTTGGTAACTGAAATTTACTGCAGGACAAAGTAATAATCCAACTTTGAGACTAAGATCTTTTCACTTTTAATAATATATGATATGATGATGATGTTTGTACTTATTTTAGTCAACTTTTAGAATTTTTACTAGTTAAGTTAATTTGTTTTACTTTTGTATTCATTAGGTCAAAACTATAGCACATGAACATTGAAGTATGATGAGATTGTTGGTCGAAAAAGCTAACTTTTTACATCCACCTAATAAAGTTCACATGTTAGCATTTAATTTTGATGTTTACATTTGCAGGGTCTCTTCATTAAGGAAAGTTGGAATCACAAACACAAAAAAAGATAGTCAAGAAATCAATATAGAACCAAGAGTATTGAAGGAACCATATCAACTGATATCTCCAGCCAAGAATCAAGGAAGTACCAAAGGGTCATACAAGGAAGAAATCTACAGCTGATATCTCTAGCTAAAAATTAAGGAAGTATCAAAGAGTCATACAAGGAAGAAATCTACTGAGATCCTTCGCCAAAATACAAGGAAGTACCAAGACCTACAGGGAAGGTCAATCAGGGCAGCTGTCTAGCCGTATACTCAGAATGGCTGATTAGAAGGATTATCAATCAAGGAACTCTATAGATCCTTGATTGAAGAAAATCCCTTAGGTCAAGCAAAGCTCAAAATGTAACTTCCAAGAATTCGTTCATAGAGACTCAACTTAATCTCAATTCAACTAATCAACGAGATAGGACACGTTGATAAACTCAATTCACGTTTTAGTTAGCCTTACACACATGTGATGAAGAATAGACACTCAAAAGTAGATGATTTGGTCTGATCCTCTTGAACCCTAATCTCTTCTTTTCTCCTAATTTACCATTCTCAAAGTCTAATAGCGTAAATGATAGGAAAACCCTGTCAGGAACTAATACGGGGTTAAAAACAACTTCAAAAGGACATGGATTAAGTATAGGAGAGATGGAGAAAAGATCGAAATGCCTCTCATTAAAACTTAAATTGATAAAAAAATTGAACTATCAGAGATCCAATCCGCATTGCGGAGTTGCTCCCTCACAATACATTCTTCTCGTAAAATTTTGACAGTAAAATTTGAATTAGGATTGACCAAATCTGTGATGCGGACTGATCGCATACTCTTCTAGTTTATCCATTTCACCCCGAAAAATTATCTTTTGATCCATCTAGCCTAAATATCCATCAAGGCCACTTTTGTGCATGTTTTTGCATCTCTTTTGATATTTCAGCTTGAATTCCGAATGATACATCATACCAGCAATCATTAGCTAGGGATAATTTGTTGAAAAATTCTTTCAAGACAAGGAAATGATTGAATTATCTTATTTATTTTGTAAATTAGAAAAGGGCTTGAACTGAAAGCACTAGTTACAAAGTGGCAGCTATGTAGTATTACAACATCTCTAATACTCTAATCTTAAACCATTTTTATATATGAAGATCTTCTCATTAAATTTAACAAAAGGGAATTATATTGAAAATGAGTTAAAGCAATATGGAGCAAATGACCTCGAGATGTTGTTTGATTTATAAGATAAAGAAATCATAATCTCAAGACAAAATATTAAAAATATTATTATTGCATTTTGTTCAACTTGTAATTTTTGAAATTATTAAGTTCAATATTATTTTTAAGTAAAAAATTCCCCACACATCAACTTAAAGATAATTATTACAAGTTTTAAATGTAATAGTTGATAATTACTACTTTTAATACTTAAAATTCAAGCTATAATAAATCAACATTTAATTAAAATATATATATTTATTTTTAATATATATATATATATATACACACACACACAATTTAAAATACATAAAATTTGATACATACATAATTAAAATTTACCAAAAACGGATTTTACTAACAGCATAACACTACAATTAAGGAGGTATATTATTGTTGGAATATTTATCTTCCTTTTATTATGTCAATTAGCTGCCCTTTTCTCCCTCAATCATAATCAACTCTCCTTTCCATGCAAGACTTCCAACGGAAGCTCGACTCTCCATCTTCCACCTTTTGCCACACATTGTCCAGTCCGCCATTGTAAAAAAAAATCGTATTCATTATAGTCCACACCAAAAGCAAACAATTTCATCATGCACGAAAAGAGTAACACACTAGCTACACCCAGAAAAAGTCCAAGATTAGCGGCGAAATAGGTAGAAATTGAATGGCCAAGTTTCCAAATTTTAACTCAAACCCCGCCCAAGAACAACCCACTGGAAAATAATGTCCCCATTTCACCATCAAGGGCTCGGAAAGGGAAGCAAAAAGTTGGCGCGAACACAAAAAGCAAGCAAAATATCAACAGAGATTCAAAGCCCCAAAAAATGAAAGGCCAAGATGGTATCATCGCCTGACAGCCCATACAAGCAAGAGGAAGAATTGAATTATGATTTTTTTGAGCAACCCAACCCAAAATAATCGAAGAATTTTTTAAAAGGCGAGTTTTCAAAGAAGAGAAAAGCGAAACCCACTGTTAAGGTACTCAAATTCTGATTTTGTTGAGAAACGGACAGGTGAATATGTGATTTTTAATTTGATTAAAATATGAAATATTTTTTCTTTTTGCCATATATGTGTGATTTTATTTGTGTTTGATTCAATCTGAAATTGGTATGTTTTTTCTTGGTGTGTTTTCGATTTAGAAACTGGTATGTGCCCCTCCCCATCTACCTCCCCACACACCCTGCCCCACCAAGATTATGTTACTTTATTATTTCACATATATGCAAATACCAGATATATACATAATGCATATACACAGTCCAATTAGTATATATTTGTGTTTGTTTTAGATCTAAAGTTGGTATGTGATTTATTTGTGTTTGTTTTAAATCTGAAGTTGGTAGGTGTTTTTTGGTGTGTTTTCAATTTGAAATTGGTATGTTCCCCTTCCCATCCACACCCCTCCCGCACACCCTGCCCCACCAAGATTATGTCATTTTATCAATTCACATATATGCAAATACCAGATGATATACATAATGCATATACACAATCATGTTTTTTTTTTTTTTTGTTTGTTTCCTGGATTGGAATTTGTTTGTAGTTTTTTATCCTTAACGATGAAATAAATGTACACCAAAATTACCAAAATACTCCTAGATGAGAGATGTGTGCATAATGTGTCTTCCCAAATTTCTATTGCAAATTTGAGGCTAGAAATGCGATCAGCATGAAAAATTATTTGGAAAATGATCTTGGTTGATTTTTAGAGTAATCGGATCAAAAGATAATTTTTTTATACGAAACGCATTCCAGTAAGAGTGTGCGACATGTTCGCGTCTCGAACATGTCACGAATTCAACCTTAGATGTGATCATAATATTTTTTATAAGATTAGAAAACTCGATTGGAGAGTTTTTAGCGAAAAATCCCTAAAAACACCAAGGTCCGTGACGCAGACTAGGTGTCCCGAGCCGAAGTTTTTTTTAGTTTTTCGTGAGGGGCATTCAGACTTTTCTTAACCCCTCCTAAACTTAAAACACGATCAAAATAGGTTGTTTTGAGCATAAAAAGGGTTTTTACACCTATTCCTAAGCCCTTCTAAGCTTCTAACAATGACTAGGCTAACGAAAAGAGAGGAGGAGAGAGGACTCAAGAGGATTGAGGAGAGTTCTTACAAGGTTGACTATCAAAGCTCCATTCTAGTAATGTAAGGCTAAACTAAAACATGGAATTGTTCTTCCATGTGCCCCTATTGATGGTAATAGAACAATTGTAAAGATATCAAATCTATATGTATATTCTTGAATATTTTCTTGTAAATTATATATATTTTTATGTACTTTCATATATTGATGATCATCATAAACTTGGTTTACTGATTTAATGCTTTTACATGAGTTATTTCATAAACCTTATATGTTACTTGTAAAAGAATGCATGAATGAACCTAGAGTTTGAGTCTAGAGCTTTGATTTAAGAATATTTATTCTGCTTGTGATGTGAGAAAGATGATAGGTTGATAGAACTTGATGGTACTATGAGTATTCATAATTGAACTCTAGAGATTGGTCTAATTGACTTTCTCCCAGTGATTGATCTAAGCCCTTGAGATATTGAATGAGAATTGAGTTGATGAGATGACTGATATCATAGGCGGGAAGGCCTAATTGAGATAAAGCTAATTAGATGATGAGAGTTTTTATGAGACTAATTGAGATGATTGTGTGAGATGGATGGTCTTATGAGCATTGAGTCTTGGGAGGAGTATCAAGCACTAAAATGGGTAAGAGTAAGTCCAACTTGCACTCATTAACTACGTGCCAAGCGTAGGGGAGGATTGAACCATTACATTAGAGGTTCCCTCTTGAGTTAAAGTCCTTGGAAGCAATAGAGGACTTGAGATCCAGACCCCTTGTGGGTCCAAGTTTTTCTTAACCTGACAACTACGGAATGACTGTGGCAACATTAAGTGGATTGTTGTACAATCATTGGCTCATAAGTGATTGTTGTCGGATAAGATAAACTCCCAGATAGGTTTTGCAGTGATAGTACTCTGAGTTGATTTGATTGGATGAGATTGGAGTGGTACAGATGGGTCATTGTTTATTCTTTATTCTTGCTTTTAATAGACACTTGGCATTTTGATTAAGTATCTTCTGAGTTAATGTTGTTCTATATTATTTTTCCTATATCTGTTTCATTCAGTCATTTACATACTCGTACATTCCACATAGTGACGTCTATTTGGAGTGTATCATTTTATGATGTAGAGGCAGGTACTAGAGATTATCAACAGACACACCGTTTAGGATCTATTGCAGTCAGCTGAGTTGGTGAGCATCCTTTACATAAGAGTATTCTTATTTCATTTTCATCTAGATATTAGAGTCAGACTTTAGACTAGCTTTATTTTTGAGTTGAGGTAGCCATGGGTCTATCATTGGCACCAACTTATAGTGATAGAGGCTTCATAGACTAGCGTCGAGTTGTTGATTTGGAGATCTTGTTGAGCTAGTTCTTTCGTACTAGCTTGTTTTATTTGATATGATTTTTGAGACTTCGATTATCCATTATTTATTATCTTTAGTCTTCCACTAATTGGTTAGTTATGTTGAATGAATGAATGTGATGAGGTCAAGTGCTTCCCTTGGGGACTAGCAATAGTCTCTAAGTACCGTCCATGTCTAGGGTAGCCTCCTGGGGCATGACAAACTTGGTATTAGAGCACAGAGTTCAAGTGTCCTAGGAAATCTATGAAGCTGTGTCTGGTAGAGTCTTGTTTATGGATGTGTTGTACACCAAACTTTAAAAGTAGGAGGATATAAATAGTTACACTTCTTTCACATTCCAATTCCTGCGACTGGGTTAAACTCTATAAATGCTCTCTTCTAATTCATGTGTTATGCATTTATAGAATTGTGATCATGGTTCCAAGAAGATCTAATAAAGGAAGAGGGCATCTGGCTAGACATAATGTTAACCAACCCAAGCCCCAGAATCAGGATGAACCCATAGGCCCAACCATCCATGTTGTGCAGCCACCACAGGCTGACATAAGCAATGCTGAGCTTTGCCAGGCCATCCAGACTTTGGCCCAGACTATGACAAAAATGGTTATTAGACAAGGAACAGGTAGGAAGGATGCTTCGAATACATCCAGGGCCCATGAGTCCTTGAGGATAAACCCTCCTGAGTTTAAGACACTGAGGAGGTATAGGAATGGGAGTCGCTGTTAAATAGGGCCACATAACTTTAGAGCTGAGGGATCTCATTCACAGGCTATTATGGCTTGAGGTTCCTAAGGCAAGCCACCTTGTGGCACGTTTGGCAAATTTCACTTGGGAGAATGTCGTGAAGGGAGTGATGGATGTTACAAGTGTGGCCAAGTAGGTCACTTCCAGAGGAAATGTCCAAGGTGGGCTAAAAAGGCACAAGCTTCTGCACCGGCACCACCAATTAGAGAAGATCAGAAAGGTGCTACTTCTAGCAAGAATAGGGCCACAGACTCGCTGTATGTCATGGGTGGTCATCAAGATCAGGAAGATTCTCCAAATATCTCTCCAAATGTTGTGACGGGTATGATTTGAGTCTTTACTTGCTTTTGATATTACCATGAGAGAGAAACTTATGTCTCTAAAGAGTTTAATATTTCCACTTAAGAGTGTGACTTGAGGTCTTGTAAACCATAAGTCTAGGTGTCATCAAGAGCTAGAATGACGACGGCGGAAAGAAAAGGACGAGATAGAGAGAGTGAAAATTGATTGAGGCTTGTAACTAGAGTTATTATCTGCTAGGTAAGTAATGGGGTGATGAGTCGATTTCCATAAGTTTTGACAAAAAAGTAGTATGTACCCTTTGATGTTCATGATAAGGTGTAGAGAAAGATTTATTGTCTGGATGTGTTAGAGTGTCTTTAAACTAGAAGGAGGTTTATGTTGATATGTTATAGTATTCGTACCATTGAGGGTGAAGTATATATGTTGAATAGGGAACAGAGTGCTTTCAATATGATAGATCTAAATTAGGCTTATGATTCTTAAGTGAGAGTCCATGAGATTCATCGAGTTATGAGCTTAGTCAGATAAGGAGGTTTAGTGAATAGGTGAGTGGTATTGAGTTGTGAGGAGGGGATGTGTTGATTGAATACTCTCTATGATTTTAGTGGGCCTATGTTCTCAAATTTTACCAGTAGTTCTAAGTTGGTGTAATATTAGGGAAGTGTGTCATGCCTGTGTTAGTACTAGACCCCAAGCTTGAATTTGGAGGAGTAGTGTGAAAGAGGAGATATCATTGTGATAGTGATAGTCTTAGTTGGAGATTTGCTCTAAGAGGCTTGGCATAGTGTATGTCTAAGATAAAGATGCTGATTTGTAAGGAGAAGGATGTTATGCGCAGGGCACTGCCCCTTAGATAGAAATCGTGAATTGAGGATGAAACATTTGATATAAGAGGCTTAAGATGTGTATTTGGTGATAGTGTAAAGTCACAACTTCTAAGTTGTGATTGTTATAAGAATTTAGGCAATATTTTGAGTTGTCACTGTGGTGTAGGCTAATGTAAGCATTCTCTATCATCCCGAATAACTAAGTTGATTGGGGCTTATGGGTAGATGATGATGAGTTTTCCATTATAGTCTAAGTCTTATATAGATGAATTTATGGGAGCACAGAAGTTGAGTGTTAGCATGCAAAGAAAAGAGGTTAGGTGGTAAGAGTTGTGGAAAGTGGTTATGTACGCCATTAAGAGCAACAAATATAGAAAGATTCCTATAGAGAGAAAGCTAAGAGTGTTATCTTTGAAGAGAGTCTTAATGGCTATTATACATATGTGACTATAACATAACAAAAGAGTTTAAGATGTTCTCATGAGTAGTGATTCCCTGATCGTGTAGAGACATGTACTTATAGCTTAGAAAAGAAAATTGATTCGCAAATTTAGAGAGATGACCTTAAGCTAAGCGGGGGATGATTAGGTGATAAACTAAAGTAGATCTCGAATTCTTGATAGTGATTGAGTTGATCAAGATGAGACATTAATTTTTGCCATATCATATGTTCCTTATTCTTTAGTGAGGTGATACTGTATTCCCATCTGGTGTATGATAGCCATTCCCATGGCCTAGCCTCACATACCACTTGTTGATTTTTGCTCATGTTGAGTTTTGAGGATGAGAGACAATGACTTCGTTCGGCAATTTTGATCTTACCTCATGGATCTAAGAGTTTCCAGTCCTATGTTGAATGAGATGTGACATGAGTTTTACATTACATATAGTTCTATGAACTCAAAATGAGTCTTGATACACGAGGGAGAATGTACTTCATTATGAATATTCTCAGATAAGATTTCTTGATTGAATCATGCTAATGATCTTTTGTTCTAAGCTCTTTGAGTGATCCTGCTTCTCAGTCTTGATAAGAATGTTGATAATAGTGGAAGGGTGATGGTTGATGACAGAGAATGAGTGTTATTGATTCTAATGATGATGTAATACCATGTATTTTTAAGGTTATAGACGTGGAGGAGGAGTTAGAGAAATATCGATGAGTGTAATAGATAAATAAAAGAGTATTAGTGATGCTCATGATAAGAGTTCATGCGATTAAGGGTGTGTATGTGCTATGGTAGGCTTGAAGTTCTCAAGTGATGTTGACCTTAAAGAAACTATAAAGTGGTTAGAGTGATAGGCTTGAATGTGGAGTTGCTATTATGTAAGTGTATTAAGGTGACGAGAATGAGCAATTTCTCTAAGTAAAGGTCACTATGGAGATACGAAACATCGTTCCGAGGGGTTAGAATAGTGTAAGTATGATCATCCTAGGACTAGCACCTTAGGACTTAGAGTTAGTCGTGAATGGGATAAGAAGACGTGGTTAGGTAGGAATTTGAATAGGAGCTATAAGCTTGAATCGATGAATTATAGTACCGTGAAGGGGGGTGTAATTGAGATAAGGCGCTAAGCTCAAGAGTTGTCCATAGAGTCTTATATATCATAATGGTCCCATTCTCGATTAGGGTTGATGACTTCCTTCTTGAGTTTGAATGACAGATTGTCGAGGTGTTTAAATGATTCGAATTTATTGAGTTCTGATGTTCCAATCGTGCCTAATAGTGAGAATGTCTAAGGAATACCTCTACTCTTGATCTGAACCGATTTATCTACTCCACGTGATTTGTGACTGTCCAAATTAGTCGATAAGTATGATGGTGATTGGTTAATTGTGATTCTTTGATATGATAGAGTCTCAATTATTTTATCTATGTTGTGAGTTCACTCTTAGTTACCCATCATTCAAGGACGAATGTATTCAAGGGGGAGATAATGTAATACCCAATAAAATTATAAAAATACCCCTAGGAGATATGCCCATAACGTGTCTTCCTAAACTTCGATGGCAAATCCAAGGAAATGCGATCAACATGAAAAATTGTGTGGTAAAATGGTCTGGTTGAATTTTAGAATAATCGGATCAAAAGATAATCTTTCAATGTGAAAATGCATTCTAGTAAGAGTGTGCGACATGTCCGCATCGTGGACTTATCGCGGATTCACACTCAGATATAATCCCAATATTTTCTATGAGATTAAGAAACTCGATCGAAGAATTTTTAGCGAAAACCCTTGAAAAACGCCAGAGTCCACGACTAGGTGTCTTGAGCTCAAGGTTTTTTTTAGTTTTTTCATGAGGGGCATTCCAGAATTTTCTCAACCCCTCCTAAACATAGAACACAATCATAATAGGTCTTTTTGAGCATTAAAACGGTTTTTACACCTATTCCTACGCCCTTTTAATCTTCTAACAAAGACTACGACTACAGCGAAGAGAGGAGGAGTAAGGATTCAAGAGAATTGAGGAGAGTTCTTATGAGGTTGACTATTAAATCTCCATACCATGTATGTAAGACTAAACTAAAATATGAAATTGTCCTTCCATGGCCCCTGTTGATGGTAATAGAACGATTGTAAAGATATTAAGTCTCTATGCATATTCTTGAATATTTGCTTGTAAATTATATATATTTTTATGTACTTTCATATGTTGATGATCATCATAAACTTGGTTTACTGATTTAATGCTTTTATATGAGTTATTTTATAAACCCTATATGTTACTTTATAAAAGAATGCATGAATGAACCTAGAGTTTGAGTCTAGAGCTTTGATTTGAGAATGTTGATTATGATTGTGATGGGAGCATGGTGATAGGTTGATAGAACTTGATGGTCTTATAAGTATTCATAATTGAACTCTACAGATTAGTCTAATTGACTTCCTCCCAATGATTGATGTAAGCCCTTGAAATATTGAATGAGAATTGAGTTGATGAGATGATTGACTTCATAGGCCAGAAGGCCAAATTGAGATAGAGCTAATGAGATGATGAGAGTATTTATGAGACTAATTGTGATGATTGAGGGAGATGGATGATCTTATGAACATTGAGTCTTGGGAGGAGTATCGAGCACCAAAATGAGTAAGAGTAAGTCCAACTTATACTCATTAACTATGTCGCCAAGCGTAGGTGAGGATTGAATCATTACATCAAAGGTTCTCTCTTGATTTAAAGTCCCTGAAAGCAATAGAGAACTTTAGACCCAGACCCCTTGTGGGTCCAAGTTGTTCTTTACCTGGCAAGTGCGGAACGGCTGTGGCAACATCAATGGGATTGTTATACAATCACTTGCTCATAAGTGGCTGTTGCCGGATAAGAGAAACTCCCAGATAGGTCCCACACTGATAGTACTCTGAGTTGATTTGATTAGATAAGATTAGAGTGGTATAGATGGGTCTTTATCTATTCTTTATTCTTGCTTTCGATAGACACTTGACATTTTGATTGAGTATCTTCTGAGTTGATGTTGTTCTATATTATTCTGCCTATATTAGTTTCATTCAGCCATTTTACATACTTGTACATTCCACATACTGACGTCCATTTGGAATGTATCATTTTCTGATGCAGAGGTAGGTACTAGAGATCGTCAATAGGTTCACCATTGAGGATCTATTGCAGTCAGCTGAGTTGGCGAGCCTCCCTTACTTCAAAGGATCCTTATTTTATTTTCATCTAGCTATTAGAGTCAGACTTTAACTAGCTTTACTTTTGAGTTGAGGTAGCCATAGGTATGTCCTTGGCACTAATTGATATTGATAGAGGCTTAATAGACTAGAGTCGAGGTGTTGATTTGGAGAGCTTGTTGAGCTAGTTTCTTTCATACTAGCTTGTTTTATTTGATATGATTTTTGAGACTTGGATTATCCACCATTTATTATCTTTAGTCTTTCACTGATTGGTTGTTATGTTGAATGAATAAATGTGATGAGGCCAAGTGGTTCGCTTAAGGACTAGAAATAATATCTTAGTGCCGGTCATGTCTACGGTACCCTCCCGGGGTGTGACAATAAACATGTGTTTCATATACTAGGCAAGGAAGCCATACTCACACTGGGCTTCTTACATAAATACGTGTGTATTTTATGATATCAAGGAGCGGCTCAGTAATGAATAGTTCAAGGAATATTTAGCAATTCCCTTTGGGTATTTCAATGATATGCCATTTATTAAGGTTCAACCACAACTCATTCACAATCTCTTACTAGATGAAACTCAAAATTATAGGAATGACATTAACATGAATGGTACCGAACATCGATTCAAGATAAGAGAGTTCACTGCGATAACTGGTCTTAAGTGTGGTGTACACAGTGAGTTTATGTCAGACCCATCAGTTCCCAACAGGTTGCTTGAGTTGTATTTTCCTAGAAAGCATAGAGTTTCTAAGATGGAGTTCTATAAAGCATTTAAGGCTAAAGATTTCATAAATAAGAAAGACATTGTTAAGATGACAACTGTACATTTTATCCATTTATTTACTTTTGTTACGGTGCTAACCAAATCTCATATCAACAAGAAATACGTTGACTTGGTTGAGACTAGGGAGTGTATAAACTATCCATGGGGAGACGACTGTTTTCGAAGTTTTCTTCGCATATGCAGCCACAAGTTGTATACCAATCCATCATCATTTTTTATGGTGGATTTTATTTGGCTGCCCAAATTTGGTTTTATGAGTGTTGTAACAAGGTTGATACATCAGTGGCAAGGCACGTTCAGATGTGCACACCGTGTATATTGAATTAGACGACATCATCTGAGCTGATACAATTTGAATACTTTCAGCAGTCGATGTTTAGACGCTATGGCAGTGAGGTAAATGTTCTAAATTAATAATTAACACCCCACACATCCCATTTTGTTGGTATGATCAGATCTAAACATAAAATATACACACACACACATACACACGCACACATATATATATATAGTTCTAATATCATTTAGATACATAACACACATATTACTTATATATATCACATTGATATACCCATTTTTTTCTCAATATGCATCATATACCCAAGTCTAACTTGTGAATTTTTTAAAAAAAACATATAGTATAAATTCAAGAACATGGTTCTTACAGAAGATGAGTCAAAACTCATTGATCAGAGTTTCTATGCGGAATCACTGATTGATCAAAACAATGAGAATGAGACAGCACCATCAGTGAATGAGAACATTTCACTAGAGAAATATGCTGAACTCAAGAGTGAACTTGAACAAGTGATTATAAATTGCCTATTATCATCATTATGCCATAATTTTTTTTAAAAAAATCTTATGGATATATTTTACTTTTTCACGGGTCCATCAAGGGTTTAAAGCGTTACAGGATAAAGTAATAAAACTTACAGATTTTTTTTTAAATATAATTAATCAATATTAATACATTATTAGAATTATAATTCCTTATTTGCTTTTTTAAAGGTGGACAATCAATCGAGTGACTTGAAGGCGTATATTGACCAATCAATTCAGTTCCTCCTGCATGAATTGAGGCATTCAATGAATCAGCCACATGAAAGTTATCAGAATGAGGTAAACTAACCATTTTATTGAACATTATATTTTATATATATGGTATATATTTTTTATATAGTGTAATTATTTTTTATAAACGCAGGGTACCACAAATGTTGAACATCATACAAAGGTTACTGCAGAACATCCATCATCAATATTCAACATAGACGAAGCCGACATTACTGGGGTAGGCATACATAATGGGACTAATAATGACCTGTTTTAGCTGAAATTTGGCTTATGAGTTTATTTTATTATGGGTAAACATAATTTAAAAGAAAATTTCAGATTTGAATTCGAGGACTCGGGATGACTTTTTGACCCAAAAATAAATATAGAAATATGGGTGTCATTAGATTCATATTCTTATGTAGATTATGTATTTGAACAGATTTTGATCATCCGAAAGCGTTATGAAAGACTCAAGTTCTAAAGCGATTGTTTGATTAATTGAGGCAAGCGAACTTTCAAAACTTTGTAATTCTCGTAGAATCTCCAAATTTTCCTTTCTTCAATGTATGATGCATGAAATATTTGTGATATTATAAAAATGGGATGATTAAATGTAAATGTGAATTGATGTGGTGTTGTAACACTTAAATTAAAAATGTGGCTAAGTAATGAGAATTCTTATTGAATATATTGTTGTGGCTGGTGATTATGAGTGGATTTGTTTGTAGACTTCATCTCATGTCCATTCATTCTATGTCACACATATTTGCATTGGTTCTAAATATTGATATTGTGATGTCGAGGTCATTTTCGGCGATATTATGATACTAGGATCTTTGCTAGTGATATTGTGATACCGAGGTCATTGCCGGCGATATTGTGACACATAGATCATTGCTAGTGATATTGTGATGCCGAGGTCATTGTCGGCAATATTATGATACTGAGATCTTTGCTAGTGATATTGTGATGCCGAGATCATTACCAGCGATATTGTGATACCGAGATCTTTGCTAGTGATATTATGATGCTGAGGTCATTGCCGGAGATATTGTGATACTAAGATTTTTGCTAGTGATATTGTGATGCCGAGGTCATTGCCGGCAATTATTGAATGAGCATTGCATCTCATCCTTGCATATTGTTGTGTGGCATGATATTATTCCTATGATTGACTGTGTTAACACTTGTGAGTTGTAGCTTGTGATTTTGAATTATAATATTGTAAAAACTATCTTTATTATGTAATATGTGTTATTGGACTGGGTTGATGTTCTGTGCAAGTTATAGTTATGGAGGTCGATTGAGATGAAAAAAGTTTGTATATTCTATTGGACTTGCTTCGTTTTGTTAGTTGACTTGCTGGGTACTGTGTGGTTGGTACTCACCCTTTGCTTATTTTTATAGGTTATGCGCTCGGATCTTTGTGATACTCTATCTTCTTTTTTTTTCTGAGGCTTTCTATGGAGACATGTTAGGTAGATGTTTATCATCTCATCGATCCTCCTATTTATGATCTTGTTCTACTTTATAGACAACATCATTGCGACTTGTATTTTTCTTTCAAATCTATTGTAACACATTAGAGGCTTGTGCATATGACAACCAGGTTTTGAGGGATTTTAAGTAAGTTGACTTATTATTTGCATTTTATTGTTATGACTGGGTTTTAGGCTGACTTGTTTTGGTGGGATAAGAGGAGTGTCATCTCATCCATTTTTGGGTCGTGACAGAACTACCCTAAAACTAAACAGATGCACTATTCCATATTGTCTCATGACCTAAGCAAGTATATTCTTGTTCTTGTACACTTCTTTCAACTCAACATCCACATTTTTTGCATTGTTTACCACTACAATACCTTCATCATCAGTTGTATCATTTCAACAGAACCCATACCAATTAAATGAATTGACTTGTTCGAACACATTTCTAAGACATCACGTACTGCTTCAACTGGAACATCAATATGTCGCACAATTAGTCCATACTCCAAATTCTCAACTGCATCAATACTCCTCAAAGTTATGAATAAGGGACGCTTTATGAAGAAATTAACACCAATTCTCCTTTGATCCAAATACACACGGACACCAACATCATTTTGTATGCACATCGGCAGACATCTATCACTACTAGTGTATTTAATCTCTATTTAATCAAGATTGATATCAATACACAATTGCAAAGCAGTTGCCTTTACAAGGTTATCATAAAGAGTTCACGAATCATAGATAATTCCTTCCATTTGAAAATCTGCATATCTCCCTATTATAATTGAAATATAAAAAAAAACACACACAAATGCGTTAAAAACATACATTTTTGAAACTAAAAAGCAAATTAACACTCAAATATTAAACACACATTCCATACTGAAAAAAGCAAAAAACATTAATAGCTTACCTGAAGTGTTTCCATTTTCCGCCATGTTGTATTAAAATTGAAAATATATCATCCATCTTCAACGAAACACAGAAGAAACAAACATGCAAAAAGAAATAAAACTAGAAAAAAGAAAAATGAGAAGCAATGGTTTTATGGAAAAAAATTCTCAAATTAATTTGAATATACATAAATAACAAACTTAAATGATAATGGAGTAAAATTAGGAGCTAAAAAGGGAACAAACAGATTCTGATGCAACGGTTAACAATCCCACTTTAATTGGGATGATTAATCACGGATACAATCCCATTTTCATTGGAAACTAAATCCAAACAATAATATTAACATCTTTTTTTACATTTTATCATTTTCTTTAATTTGAAATTTTTATTTTACAACTAATCTACTGCTAAAACTTGAAATTCAATATCTACTGCTAAGACCGTTAATAAACTATCTAGTATTTGTCGTTTTAAAATTTTATTCTTTTATCAATGTGATATATAATTTGTTCATTTGGTAAGATTATATAAAAAATGAAAAACATATTTGATAAATTTTATGTCCAAATAAAATTTTTAACTTCAAATGGGACCTACTAAAGGAGAATCATCTTAAATGTTGGCAAGTTTAAGAATCTAGATTATGTGAAATTATTATGACATTCTTTATTTCCAACCTTTCCTAAAAAATTATTTATTTTCCAACATAACTCATGTAATGTCAGGATGGTTGAGTGGTCTAAGGAGCCAAAACTCAAGTTCTGGTCCTCGTTAGAGGGCATGGGTTCAAATCTCACTTCTGACATTATTTTTTCCTCTTTATCTTGGATTTATTTTTTTCCTCTTTTCATCTTGGATTAAAAATGTAGGATATTTTTTCTTTTTCTTTTTTGTAATGACTGGATTTTACTTGCATAGTGAAATTAGAAGGAAATTATATCCTTGTACTTAGAATCAAGAAAAATAATACTCATAAATAATCTTAGAAAGAGACAAAGACCGCTAAAAACTCAAAATCATAAAATGGTCTACACAGCTTCCTTATGTCCTAAAATTGTGTCTAGTTGATAAATGGAAAGTATAATCAATTACCAAGTTGAACTCGATGCATCATATTCAATGAAAAATTCAAAATTTAAAAATTTCAGATGCAAATTCTTAGGGGTGGACCTATATTGATGCCAGGGATTCACTCAAAATTTCTTGATAAAAAATTACACTCTATATATAGAGTAGATTTTCTATATTTTTTTACATATACTTATTCTGAACCACCTAAATCAAAGAGAAGAGATAGTCCATTAGCACTAAACTTTGATGTTCGCATATTATTCTATTGTATCACATTTGGTGAAATTTTCTTTGCTTCTATGAGTTGCCATTGTATTTAATGAATGCATGTCCATCAGTAAGATGAATGACAAATGATCCATACATAATAACAATGAATGTCCATTGGTAGGGCGAATGAAGATGATTCTTTTAATGTAATATGAATGCATATCCATTGATAGGACAAATGTAAAATAATCCATTAGGATAAAATGCATGTCTATTAGTAAGACGAATGTAGATGATTCCTTAAATGCAATATGAATGTATGCCCATCGATCGGACAAATGTAAAATGATCCATATAGGATAAAATGCATGTCTACTGGTGGGACAAATAAAAATGATTCATTGAATACCATATGAATGGATTCTTTGTAATGACTGGATTTTACTTGCATAGTGAAATTAGAAGGAAATTATATCCTTGTACTTAGAATCAAGAAAAATAATACTCATAAATAATCTTAGAAAGAGACAAAGACCGCTAAAAACTCAAAATCATAAAATGGTCTACACAGTTTCCTTATGTCCTAAAATTGTGTCTAGTTGATAAATGAAAAGTATAATCAATTACCAAGTTGAACTCGATGCATCATATTCAATGAAAAATTCAAAATTTAAAAATTTCAGATGCAAATTCTTAGGGGTGGACCTATATTGATGCTAGGGATTCACTCAAAATTTCTTGATAAAAAATTACACTCTATATATAGAGTAGATTTTCTATATTTTTTTACATATACTTATTCTGAACCACCTAAATCAAAGAGAAGAGATAGTCCATTAGCACTAAACTTTGATGTTCGCATATTATTCTATTGTGTCACATTTGGTGAAATTTTCTTTGCTTCTATGAGTTGCCATTGTATTTAATGAATGCATGTCCATCAGTAAGATGAATGACAAATGATCCATACATAATAACAATGAATGTCCATTGGTAGGGCGAATGAAGATGATTCTTTTAATGTAATATGAATGCATATCCATTGATAGGACAAATGTAAAATAATCCATTAGGATAAAATGCATGTCTATTAGTAAGACGAATGTAGATGATTCCTTAAATGCAATATGAATGTATGCCCATCGATCGGACAAATGTAAAATGATCCATATAGGATAAAATGCATGTCTACTGGTGGGACAAATAAAAATGATTCATTGAATACCATATGAATGGCCCTCTCGGCAATACAAAATGCATGAATATGCAAAATGAATGAATGACCCTCTCGGCAATGCAATATGCATAAATGGCCCTCTCGGCAATGCAATATGCATGAATGGCCCTCTCGGCAATATAATATGCATGAATAGCCCTCTCAATAATGCAAATGAATGAATGGTCCTCTCGACAATGCAATATGAATTAATGCCCTCTCAAAAATGCAATATGAATGAATGACCCTCTCGGCAATGCAATATGAATGAAATATGAATGAATGACCCTCTTGGCAATGCAAATGAATGAATGACCCCCTCGTCAATGCAATATAAGTGAATTTCCATCTCGGCAATGCAAATGAATAAATGGCAAGGGTCATGCAATATGAATGAAATATGAATGAATGACCCTCTTGGCAATGCAAATGAATGAATGACCCCCTCGTCAATGCAATATAAGCGAATTGCCCTCTCGGAAATGCAAATGAATGAATGTCACTCTCGGCAATGCAATATGAATGAATGACCCTCTCGGCAATGCAAATGAATGAATGACCCTCTCGGTAATGCAAGATGAATGAATGAATCTCTCGGCAATGCAAGATGAATGAATGACCCTCTCGGTAATGTAAATGAATGAATGGCTCTCTCGGCAATGCAATATGAATGAATGGCCCTCCCGGCAATGCAAATGATGAATGGCCCTCTCGACAATGCAATATGAATGAATGGCCCTCTTGACAATGCAAATGAATAAATGGCCCTCTCGGCAATGCAATATGAATGAAATATAAATGAATGGCTCTCTTGACAATGCAATATGAATGAATGGCCCTGTCGGCAATGCAAATGAATTAATGGCCCTCTCGGTAATGCAATATGAATGAATGACGCTCTCAACAATGCAAATGAATGAATGGTCCTCTAGGCAATGCAATGTGAATGAATGCCCTTTTGGCAATGCAATATGAATGATTGGCCCTCTCGGCAATGCAATATGAATGAATGACCTTCGCTTTATTGCGAAAGCTTACGGGGAATATGACTGAGCCATTTTGGCACCTAAGTATTCCATCAAAATGAAAATCAGGTCAAACGTAGTTCAAATAGATTATAACTGCAAAAATCACATTTCAAGCAAAATATATGTATTGGCACCAACAAATATTTTTTTCCAAACAAATTATCACTCTGACAAAATCACATTTCAATCAAAATATATATTTACACAAGAATTTTTTTTATATTCTAAATAATTGCCCTAGTTTTTATTGTGATGTATAGAAAAATTTACGGGGAATATAACCGAGCTATTATGGTGCCTAGGTATCCCATTGAAATAGGAATCAGGTCAAACATAGTTCAAATAGAATATAACTGGCAAAAATAATGTTTCAGACAAAATAAAAATAAATATGAATGAAAAAAATTATGTAATATTTATACAAATAAATAATGTATCATGCATCATAGTAAACCTAACTATTGAAGAATGTGTATGTCTTATTGCCCCTTAAAAATACATTATACAAATAATACAAATAAAATAAATGAGGATACAAAATGAGGGAAAAGGGTATACAAAAAAAATGATTTCTACGCAGGGGTACAACTCCAAACTATTTATTTTTACAATAAAATGAACTAAACTACAAGCAATAAAATTTCAAATATGAAGGGCAATGGTACATACAATCCGACATACACATTTTTTAATTTATAGGCAAGGCGGTGTTCTAATGGACCCACATCATAAATATCGGGTCAACCTAGACAAATGCGCCTAAATGGATGATTTGGTTGCGCTCTAGCCTAGGTTTACTAAGAATGAGCTTTATTTCAAGAGGATTGGTGACCCAAGCGGACTACTCGGGTTGGGGCAGATAACGACCGTTGACCCCTCGAGGTCAACTCACTTCGTCAGGGTACCCCGATAAACAATTTGGATTCAACAATTGCGACCCGCGTAACCGTCATTTAAGTAAACAATAAAAAATGGCCAATTGGCGGAATATATGCTAGGCATGAAATGAAAAAAATAAAATAAATAATAAATACAATGTACAAATAAACAACAAAAATACAAAGAAAAAATATCGAGCCAACCTAGACAAATATACCTAAATAGGAGATTTGGCTTCAGTTTAACCTAAGTTTTCTAAGAATGGGCTTTTGACAGACTGCGGCCCAAGTGGACGACTTGGGTTGGAACTCATGATAACCATTTGACGCATCACGAACCAATAAATTATCACTTATTCCAAAAAGGGTCAAATGTATAAAAAAGCTTGGCTCCGGGTCCGCAAAACTGTTCTTTTAAATACATAGAATCAATGTCAATGGAAACATGCTATAAATACAATGATAATATATATATGAATAAACAAATAATGGATAAATATAAACAATATAGACATATAAATAACAATATATATACACATGTGATATAATACAAGAATAAATAAATAAATGAAATAAAATCCTCCTCGATTTGAAAAAAAGAACACATAATGGTTAGAACCTCGAGAAAATCCCCAACAGAGTTGCCATTCTGTTGACATCCCAAAGGCGTCGTGGTAACTCGTAGAAAATGATTGATAAAAGAATTTAAAAATAATATTTTTAGAAAAAATAATTTAATTATAGTCACCACCTAATTTTAAGGATAATTAGGAAATCAATTATTTACAAAAATAGCCTATGAACCAAATAGACTCTGGGTAAGGATTCGAGTTATTTCGAAGGGAAGGTATTAGCACCCTTCAGAATCCACAACCGTGGGTCCCGGCTGAACTTATTTTTTCAGATTGAGGAGGAGATACACAATATAACATAAGTATAATAATAACATAATATACACAAACAATGCAATAAATAATGATATGAAGAATGTCCTAGTATTTGCCTTACGTGAATAATTATACACAACAATGAATAAATAAAGAATAAACTAAAGTTGTTCCATCTTTTTTAACGGAGAGGCCACAAAATTCGATGAATAGATTTGTCATTAGCCAAGTTTAACAAAAAATGTATACTTAAGTTAAACTAACATTTCTGAATTTTAAAAATATAAAAAATATCAATCTAAACTAAAAACATTTCATCTTTTTTAATGGGGAGGCCTCAAAATCTGATGGATAGATTCATCATTGGCCAATTTTGAAAAATAATATACAAAACTTAAACTAAAATTTTCTTGAATTTTAACATGTAACAAATATGAAACATAACTAAATTTTTTCCATCTTTTTGAATCGGGAAGCCTCGAAATCCGACAAATAGATTCGTCGTTGGCTAGGTTTAACTAACAATATATATACGTGAACTTAAACTTAAATTTGTCAAATTTTAACATGTAATAAATATGGAATATAACTAAAGTTTTCCATCTTTTTTAAATGGGGAGGCCTCGAAAACCGACGGAGAAGTTTCTTCATTGGCCAATTTTGACAAATAATGTATAAAACTTAAACTAAAATTTTCTTGAATTTTAACATGTAACAAATATGAAATATAACTAAAAAAATTTCCATCTTTTTGAATAGGAAGGCCTCGAAATCTAGTGGATAGATTCGTCATTGGTCAGGTTTAATAAACAATAGATATACGTGAACTTAAACTAAAATTTGTCAAATAAGAAATATAATTAAAAAAATTTCCATCTTTTTGAGTAGGAAGGCCTCGAAATCTAATGGATAGATTCGTCATTGGTCAAGTTTAATAAAAAATGTATATACGTGAACTTAAACTAAAATTTGTCAAATTTTAATATGTAACAAATATGGAATATAAATAAATTTTTTCGTCTTTATTAAATGGGGAGGCCTCGAAAAACAACAGAGAAGTTTCGTCATTGGCCAAGTCTATCATCTAATATAAAACATAAAATCATATAAACCAGAATAAATGCAACAGCTTGTAAACAATAATTGAATGATAACAACCAAAATAACACCACATATTGCTAGAATCATTTGAGAAAACATATGGAATTAACTTCATAAATTAAAGCAACTAAATATGGACAACACATGGTAGTAATATATTAAATTGACGACAAACAGTTATCTAAAGCCTATTAAAAAATAAAGAAATGAACCAATACTAAACAATGAACTTCTATTTATAGCCACATACCATTAGAACACACAAACAAATACAAGATAGATCGTCAAATTTATTATCAGAACTTCATTAGAAGCTTAATTTATCTTTGTCTAGATCCAGATATACTACTAATGACAATAAACAACTAAATACAAAACAATAAAAATAAAAATAAAAAATCAAGGACAATGAGTCGAAAGATACAATCTAAACAGAGATTTAATACTGAGAAAATAATAAGAAATATGGGAAGAAGATACTGATAGTTTCATTGTTCACTATGGCTAAATTCCAACAGAATTTTGGCATGTTTGGTAGATACTTCGGCGTTGAGATTTGCAGTCATTGTTGTTGTTGTGGTGCTTCGGCTCGTCGAAATTGGTTGTTGTTAGCGATATTGCCCCAGATCCGCTGGTGCGTGTTGTTTGGAGGTTTTGCCAACATGCTTGGTGGCTGGTTTGAAGCAGTTTTCATAGTGGTTTTTTTTTTGGGTTGGGGGGGGGGGGGGTTTGGCGGAAGTTTGGGGCTGATTTATTGGGTGTATTTTTGTGGTTGTTTGGTTGTTTCTTGCCAGGTTTTGGTGGGGGTTTCTAGGTGCAGAAAATGTGGTTTTCAATGGTTGATTTAGGTGGTTATAATGTTGTGGAAGAAGGGTTTGGTGGTGGTGGAAATGGGAGCTGTCATGGGTGTTGTTTCCGGCAGGTTAAGGGATGGCGATGAGAGAGATGGCAGCCATGGTGATTGTTTGGCGAGAAAGGGAGGTTTGGCTATGGCGATTTTTCCTAGTGAGGGGGCCAGATTCCGGATGGTGGTGGCTGCCAGAAAGAAGAAGAGGAGATGATATACTTGTTTTAGGGTTTTCTAAAATAAAACAACACTATATCCAATTATTGTAAAAGGTAAAGAATTATATAGACCCTTAAAAACCTAATGGGCTAATGTCACGACCCGGGGTCGGGGCCTTAATGTAACACGATGAATGTGGACCCGAAAGTCCCCAAACAAGCCTCAAAATTTCAGAATTTCACATAGCGGTTTCAAGGAATACAAGACGGATAATTAAATAGCAGAATCTAAAGTCAAAAGGGAAGACCATTCATTTATGGATAACAAAATGAAAAAGAGTTTTATACAATGCCCAACATGTGCCTCTAGTCAAGAAACGGGGGCCAAGACAAGTTCTGGGCTCACTCTCAACAAAATATAAATACATAGAAACACTAGAAGCAAAAGCTTGCCCTCGGAAGACGGGGCTCACCTCGAAAATATCGTCAAAAAGGCTATTCGTCCTGCAGCTGATACTCAAACTGCTTGGTCCCTGCATGGTAAACTCATGTAGGTCTAGAGTATGCGTTAGTACGTTTGAATGTACTAAGTATGCGGGTATACAATGCACATGACATACCGAACCTGCATAACCATGTTAGATAGCAAGGACACATAATATACAAGAATATATAAGCAATAGAATTCAATATAAAAGATGCCATGGGATACGTGATGCATGCAATGCGATGATGCTCCTATATAACAGGGATGGACTATAACCGACAACCCAAATTCATGTGAGCTATTACACGAAATGGACCTGGACCTCCCACCGGTAGGGAGAAGATTACTCGCCAAGGGTAATCTTCATCACACCTGACGACTCCGCTTTTCGGTGGATGGTCACCTTCCTTACGACCCACTTTTCGGAAGGATTTACAAGAATCGTATCAAGATATGTCATATCATAAACAAGTAGACGAATACTATCTGTCCTTATGTTGGCACATAGTTCAAGAAAAGGGAGAGGACCCCCACTCCATCGGTGCTAAGTCATACACAACCCACACAAATACTTATATACATATACACATGTGTTCAAGAGAGTCAAGTGCAAGTTCATAATGTTCAAGACATATTTAGGCTCAACGCCATATTACAAGATGCCAATGCAAGGAATAGCTCATCTACAAATACAAGATGCTCCAAGAGCCAATATAAAAGATGGTGCAAGCACCCAAGATGCTCCAAGAGCCAAGTCATAGACATGTCGGTGATCACCTTCTTGTCATATCTCATGTCTTACCAAAAATCATATCATAATTCCCTTTTAGGACAAAATTGGGCTTAATCCCACATTTCCAAAATTTCCATGTAATAATGTCATGAATGTGATGCAATGCATGGTATAGGAATGGCATCGGTAATGTAAAGTATATCCAAATTCGCAATATAATGTAAAGTCTAAGAAATCCATGATAAAATTCATATGAAAATGTAGTATAAATCACCCATGCAAAACAACCTCTTTAAAGGGACATGCAAGTTCATATTTCATAATACAAGTAGCTCATCATAATGAAACTTAACATAACTCAAAATTCGGAAGATAATATAGCACATGCATGGTTCAAAATTACCAAGAACAAGTAGTAGAATCTTCACATTCTAAGTGGACAAGTTCATAAAATAGTTTGAAAAGAACTTGGGTCTTCTTGATTGAAAGGAACCAAGAATCAAACCCACATACCTGGTTTGAAGATGAACTTGAGGAGAAAAATGGACTCAAAATTGAGGACCTTGACTTGCCAAATCTTAGAGAGATGTCAGAGAGCTTGAGAGAGCAAAATCTAGTGAGAGGAGTGAAATTAGGGAAAAATGGCTGAATTTGGTGAAGTCCAACTTTTATAGGGAGCTTAGGAAGGGTGGGAAATGACAAAATTTTTGTTGGAATAAGCCTATATTTCAAAAATGCCATTAATGAAACGGACCGGAAATTGGTCCGTCTGGGGCACATGATCCGGTACACGGTCCGTGTAGTGTCACACAGACCGTGTAGTGTCACACGGACCGTTTACTATGCCGTGGTCCCAGACGTAAAAACTTTAGAGGCAAGATTTTTCGGACTAAGTATCACAACACAGACCGGTAAACGGACCGTCTGGGGTCACACGGACCGTGACCCGTCCATATAAGGGTGACTCTCCGCACCAGACGAAGGACCACACGGACCCGTTTAAAGTGACACGGGCCGTGACTTGGTCTGTGTGAAGGTGCCTTACGCAGCACACCATACGGGTGGCCACACGGACCGTTTAGCCTTACACGGACCGTGTGGAGGCCATCTATCCTCCACTCTCCCAGGCGTCACTCTACGGGAGGCCACACGGGCCGTGTGACTTCACACGGGCCATGTAGGCCCTCTGTGAGGTGATGCCTGGCAAAATTTCTGGGCAGGTTTTGTGGACCTCAAAGTGACGTCAAGGATCCGGGGCCTTTCAACATCTTCCCTTTAGGAACATTCGTCCCCGAATGTGTAAGAACAAGGCTGGAAAAGTTAGAGTTTTAGGCAAGAGATATCTGATACAAGACACAATGCACAACTTAACTCAAAATAAAAGGTTTATACAAAAGCTTTTTGTTACAAATCAAGTTATAGTTAAAAACCAAACTCATTTCAAGATTGTATTCAACTCATTTGTCATGAAAGGAAAACCCATTAGTGTACACATATGCTTGCCATTCCATGGGACTCAATAGGGCAAGAAAATGACACAATTGATAAGGAAAGTCGCTTGTACCTTAGGCTTGAGTAGATTGGAAAAGATGGGGGCCAGGTATCGTTTCATCATTGCCAGCTCCGCCTCCCAAGTAGCACTCTCCACTAGTTGATTCCTCCAAAGTACCTTTACCGAAGCCACATCCTTGTTGCGAAGTCGCTTTACTTGCCTATCAAAAATTGCTACCGGCACCTCCTCATAAGTCAAATTTTCCTCAACCTCAATTCCCTCCAAAGGCACAATGGCACTAGGATCACCCACTAATTTTCTCAACATGGACACATGGAAGACCGAATGAACGGAACCCAAATCTAGAGGTAACTCCAACTTGTAAGCCACACCTCCAATTCGCTCAATAATTTCATAAAGGCCGACTTATCGGGGGCTTAACTTTCCCTTTTTGCCTAAACGCATGAGGCCCTTCATAGGAGAGACTTTCACATACTATCCGCGTAGTACTTTTGGCGACTTTCGGCCGCTTTCAATCCCTCCGTAATCACTTTTACCTTCTCCATAACATCCAACACCAAATCCGGGACAACCAAAGCCATGTCACCCAATTCAAACCACCCCACGGGGGATGTACACTTCCTCCGATACAAGGCTTCAAACATGCCAATACTAGCATGGAAGCTATTCTTATAAGCAAACTCGGTGAGTGGAAGATGATCATCCCAATTCCCCTTAAACTCCAACATGCATGCTCTCAACATGTCCACCAAAGTTTGAATAGTCCTTTCCGCTTGGCCATCGGTTTGAGGGTGGAAGGCGGAACTCAACTTAATTTTGGTCCCAAGGCCCTTCATAAATGATTTCCAAAAGTGGGAAGTGAATTGAGTACCACAATCTGATATGATGGACCTAGGAACGCCATGCAACCTCATCAACTCTTGGATATATAACCTCGCATAGTCCTCGGCACTGAAAGTAGTCTTGACCGGTAGAAAGTGAGCCGATTTTGTCATTCGATCCACAATAACCCAAATGGAGTCGAATTGCCTTCGGGTCCGAGGCAATCCAACCACAAAGTCCATATTCACATCCTCCCACTTCCATGTCGGAATTTCAATTTCTTGGGCCAAACCTCCAGGCCTTTGGTGTTCAATCTTCACCTGCTGACAACTCAGGCATTCAGACATGAACTTGGCGATATCCCTCTTCATACCATGCCCCCAATATACCTCTCTCAAATCCCGGTACATCTTGGTAGACCTCGGGAGAATAGAGTAACGAGAGTTAGGAGCCTCACTCATAATTACCTACCTAAGGTCATCCACGTCGAGAACAAAAAGCCGGTCTTGGTGCCGAAGTACACCATCTCCCCCTTGGGAGAAAGCCTCAATCTCTTTTGCAGCAACCAACTTCTTGAACTCACATAACGACGGATCTAAATCTTGCTTTGCTTTCACCTCATTCACCACAGAAGATTCTGCTCCATTCTGAACCCGAATACCACCCTTGCTGGAATCAGTCAGCCTGATACCCAACCTAGCCAACCAGTGAATATCCCTTGCTAGCTCCTTTTGCTCATTTTCAACATGCGCCACACTCCCAATAGACAACCTGCTAAGAGCGTCCGCTATGATATTGGCCTTGCCCGGATGATACAACACACTCATGTCATAATCTTTCAGAAACTCCAACCACCTCCTTTGCCTGAGATTAAGATCCCTCTAGGTGAAAACATATTGCAAAACTCTTGTGATCGGTGAATACATCAACATGGACCCCGTACAAATAATGCCTCCAAATTTTCAAAGCAAAAACCACCGCCGCCATTTCAAGGTTGTGTGTGGGATAGTTTCGTTCATGCCCCTTCAACTGCCTTGATGCATATGCTATCACCTTACCGTTCTGCATAAGTACACAACACAGTCCGATCTGCGAGGCATCGCAATACACCACAAACCCTTCTAAACCATTTGGCAAGGTCAAGACGGGAGCTAACGTAAGCCGATCCTTCAAGGTTTGGAAACTCCTCTCGCATTCTTCCGACCATATAAACTTAGCCTGCTTCCAGGTCAATTTGGTCAATGGAAATGCAATAGATGAGAAAACTTCCACGAACCTTCTGTAATACCCCGCCAACCTAAGAAAACTGCGGATATCCGAAGGAGTTAACGGTGTAGGCCAATTTTTCACAGCCTTTGTTTTCCTCAGATCTACCTTGATACCATCTCCGGACACCACATGCCCGAGAAAAGCTACTTCGCCCAACCAGAACTCACACTTGCTAAATTTGGCATACAATTCCTTCTCCCTCAGATTTTGGAGAGCCATTCTCAAACAATTCTCGTGCTCCTGCTCACTTCAGGAGTAAACAAGAATATCGTCAATAAAGACCACCACGAAGTTGTCCAGGAAAGGCTTAAACACTTTTTTCATCAAATCCATAAATGCAGTCGGAACATTAGTTAGACCAAACGACATCACCACAAATTAAAAGTGCCCGTACCTAGTAAAAAAAGCTGTTTTGGGGATATCACACTCCCTAACCTTCAATTGATGGTACCCGAAACGGAGATCAATTTTCGAGAAGTGAGTGGCACATTGAAGCTGGTCAAACAAATCATCAATCCTCGGCAACGAGTACTTTTTCTTAATGGTCACCTTATTCAGCTGCCTGTAATCAATACACATATGGAGAGATCCGTCCTTCTTCCTTGCAAACAACACGGGAGCACCCCATGGTGATGTACTAGGCTGAATGAAACCCTTCTCTAATAGGTCCTTCAACTCTTTCAATTATGCAGGGGCCATTCGGTATAGAGGGATAGAAATAGGCTGAGTATCCAGAAGAAGATCTATGCTGAAGTCTATCTCTCTGTCCAGAGGAATGCCCGGTAAGTCCTCGGGGAACACGTTTGAAAATTCATTCACCACAGGGACTGACTCGAGAGTAGGCACCTCAGAATCTGTATCCCTGACCCTCACCATATGGTAGACGCACCCCTGAGAAATCATTTTCCGCACCCTGAGGTAGGAAATAAACCTACCTTTAACAGAGGAATCACTACCCTTCCATTAAAGAGGTGGCTTACCAGGAGGTTGGAACTGGACTTTTTAGGTTCTACAATCTATGGAAGCATAAGATGCATGCGACCTGTCCATTCCAAGAATCACATCAAAATCAAACATCTCAAGTTCCACGAGATCACATGGAAAACTTTTATGCAACACAGCAACAGAGCACCCATAATAGACTCTATGAGCAACAATAGATTCACCCATAGGGGTGTAGACCGAGAAAGTCTTTCTTAGAATCTGAGGTTTCAAACCGAACTTAAAGCCAACAACGGAGTCATAAAGAAAAGTTTGCACCTGGGTCAAGCAAACATAAGCATCAAAATCAAAGACTTTCAACATACTAGTCACGACATCTTGAGCTTCCTCGATATCCTTGTGCGCATGGAGTGCATAAAACCTGTTGTTCCTTGGGGCAACACCTTGGGGACCTCTCTGCTGAACTTGCCCGCTTCGGGATACCTGACCTTGACATCCGCGCACATTTCTGGGGCAATTGACAACTTTATGGTCCTTACTTCCATATCCGAAGCAAAGTCCCAACTCCCTCCAGCAGGCACCTGTGTGTGGCCTCCCACACTTGTTACACATGAGATATCCTGGTCTGCGACCCACCTGTATCCCGGGGGGTGCCCGAGCAATAGCCACCCGAGCTCCCGAGCCTTGGCCCTGCTGGAAGCGACCCAAACCAACATTTCTAGCACCGGAGAATCTACCATCAATGCGGGCTCTCTTGGGATCGTGTGCCCTCCTCTCCTTGAGTTTCTCCCCCTCAATCTGTTCAGCATACACCATGAGTCTGGCAATATCCAAGTCCCCAATTAGCATAGCAGTTCGACATTCTTTCACCAATGAGTCAGAAATACCCGAAACAAATTTATGCATCCGTGCACGGGGATCAACCTCTAGGGACGGAGCATATTTGGAAAGCTTGGTAAACTTGAGGGCATAGTCCCTCACACTCATACTCCCCTCAGTAAGGTTAATAAACTCAGTCATTTTGGCCTCCCTCAGGTTAAGCGGAAAGAAGCGGCCGAGGAAGGCCGATTTGAACTCTCCTCATTTAACATCACCATCACAAACCCGTTCCATAGCCCACTGCGTATACCATACCTGAGTTACATCTTTCAACTGTAAGCAGCCAATCCAGCTTTTTCCTCAGAAGAGACGCCCATAATGTTCAGTATTTTTGAGAGTTCATCAATGAACTCCTTAGCATCTTCATCCACCCTTGACCCGTAGAATTCCGGAGGATTCATCCGAGTGAAGTCCCTTGCTATAGAAGCGGATGTAGGGTCCCATGGAAAATTGGCTTGCCTTACCTGAGCAATCACCACTTGTGCAAGCATGGAAAAAGAAGTACGAAATTCACCATTTGAAATAGGCTCCTCCAAAGGCTCGTGAGGGGCCTGATCTTCGGCAGCCGAAGCCGGCGTAGGTAGTCGAGGTCTTCCTCGAGGCATTTACTGAAAAGGGATCAATAACACCAATAAGTAAGGAAATTCATAAACTAGCCATAGTACGATACAAGACACAAAGATGGGAGGAACTTCCTAAGACGTCTTCATAGCCTCCCACTCATAGGTATAATGCACTTCACTCCCATGAATTGGACTCTACACAATGCGGCACGCTGGGCTCTGAGGACCATTAAAAACCTAAGGCTCTGATACCACCTTTTGTCATGACCCAGGGCCGGGACCTTGATATGACACCGCGAATAGGGACACGGAAGTCCCCAAACAAGCCTCAAAATTTCAGAATATCGCATAGTGGGTTCAAGGCGTACAAGACGAATAATTAAATAGCGGAATCTAAAGTCAAAAGGGACGACCATTCATTTATGGATAACAAAATGAAAAAGAGTTTTATACAGTGCCCAACATGTGTCTCTAGTCAAGGAACGGGGGTAGGACAAGTTCCGGGCTCACCCTCAACAAAATATAAATACATAGAAACACTAGAAGCAAAAGCTCGCCCTCGGAAGATGGGGCTCACCACGGAAATATCTTCAAGAGGGACTATTCGTCCTGCGGCTAATACTCAAACTGCTCGTTCCCTACATGGTAAAATCATGTAGGCATATAGTATGTGTTAATACGTTTGAATGTACTAAGTATGCGGGTATGCAACGCATGTGATTTACCAAACCTGCATAAACATGTTAGATGGCAAGGGCACATAATATACAAGAACATATAAGTAATAGAATTCAGTATACAAGATGCCATGGGATACGTGATGCACAATGCGATAATGCTCCTATATAACGGGGATGGACTATAACCAACAACCCAAATCCATGCGAACTATTACACGCATTGGACCAGGACCTCCCACTGGTAGGGAGAAGATTATATGCCAGGGTAATCTACATCACACCTTACGACTACGCTTTTCGGTGGATGGTCACCTTCCTTACGACCCACTGTTTGGAAGAATTTACAAGAATCGTATCAAGATATGTCATATCATAAACAAGTAGATGAATACTATTCGTCCCTATGTTGGCACATAGTTCAAGGAAAGGGAGAGGACCCCTTCTCCATCTGTGCTAAGTCTTACACATCCCACAAGAATACTTATATACATATACACATGTGTTCAAGAGAGTCAAGTGCAAGTTCATAACGTTCAAGACATATTTAGGCTCAACACCAAATTACAAGATGCCAATGCAAGGAATAGCTCATCTATAAATACAAGATGCTCCAAGAGCCAAGATACAAGATGATGCAAGCACCCAAGATGCTCCAAGAGCCAAGTCATAGACATACCGGTGATCACCTTCTTGTCATATCCCATGTCTTACAAAAAATATATCATAATTCCCTTTTAGGACAAAATTGGGCTTAATCCCACATTTTCGAAATTTCCATGTAACAATGTCATGAATGTGATGCAATGCATGGTATATGAATGGCATGGGTAATGTAGAGTATATCCAAATTAGCAATATAATGTAAAGTCTAAGAAATCCATGATAAAATTCATATGAAAATGTAGTATAGATCATCCATGCAAAACAACCTCTTTAAAGGGACATGCAAGTTCATATTTTATAATCTAAGTAGCTCATCATAATAAAACTTAACATAACTCAAAATTCGGAAGATAATATAGCACATGCATAGTTCAAAATTACCATGAACAAGTAGTAGAATTTTCACATTCTAAGTAGACAAGTTCATAAAATAGTTTAAAAAGAACTTGGATCTTCTTGGTTGAAAGGAACCAAGAATCAAACCCACATATCTGGTTTGAAGATGAACTTGAGGAGAAAAATGAACTCAAAATTGAGGACCTTGACTTGCCAAATCCTAGAGAGATATTGGAGAGCTTGAGAGAGCAAATTCTAGTGAGATGAGTGAAATTAGGGAAAATGGCTAAATTTGGTGAAGTCCAACTTATATAGGGAGCTTAGGAAGGGTGGAAAATGACAAAATTTTCGTTGGAATAAGCCAATATTTCAAAAATACCATTAATGAAGCGGACCAAAAAATTGGTCCGTCTGGGGCATACGGTCCATGTAGTGTCAGATGGACCGTTTACTGCGCCGTGGTCCCAGACTTAAAAATTTTAGAGGCAAGATTTTCCGGACTAAGTATCACAACACGGACCGATAAATGGACCGTTTGGGGTCACACGGACCGTGACCCCGTCCGTATAAGGGCGACCCTCCATACCAAATAGAGGACTATACGGATTGTTTAAAGTGACATGGGCCGTGACTTGGTATGTGTAAAGGTGGCCTTACACAGCTCACCATACGGGAGGCCACACGGACCGTGTAGCCTTACAGGGACCGTGTGGAGACCCATCTATCCTTCACTCTCCCAGGCATCACTCCACGGGAGGCCACACGGACCGTGTGACTTCACACGGGCCGTGTAAGCCCTCCGTGAGGCCTGGCAAAATTTCTAGGCAGGTTTTGTGGACCTCAAAGTGTCGTCAAGGATCCGGGGCCTTTCAGCTAAGAATATGGGCCCAAATTGGGGCCAATTGAACACAAGTGTATAATTATATCTGAACAAGAAAAAATAAATTATTATACTACGTTAAAATTTAAAATTAAACTAATTAAAATCCTAATTTTTAAAAAATATGAGAAATTATAAATAATTAATCAAAAATCGCCCAAAAAGTATTTTAAGCTATTTTAAAATATCAACATAAAAAGTAAGAACCATTGGAGTGTTGGGTGTCAACAATGATGACTTCTTGAGGAATTGCATAGTTCCTTAAATGAACCGATCTATTTGATGATGTTTTGACTGTTTATATTATTTTCTTTAAAAGTAATGAAACTTCATAAGGTAGTATTAAAAATGTGCTTGAGAAGTATTGACAACAATCTTTTTCAGGATTTTGTACTTTGTACTCTAGTTCACACATTTGTATATTTTTTTTTTTCAAATTCCATGAGTGAAAATCTGTCACGACTCAAGTTAGGATCATGACCAGCTCTAAGGGGGAGAAACCTAAAGCAAGCCTTACTAGAATACTACAAAAAATCAAGTAGAGTATCCTCTGTTTTAAATTGGTCTATTCACCACGCAATAATAACAATTCATCCCCAAATGGAAGGAAATTTAAAATACGTCACACATCTATAACAACAAAGGAATATGCATAACTCAAATAAAACAAATGACTATGCAGTGACTCTAATACTTCAAAAAAGTTCATAACAAGTATATTAGATCATTGCCAAGGCAAACAAGAGTGGGGCTCACCATGAAAAGTCAACTTGCTAGCTTTAGATATCGAAATCCTCATCAATATAACATGTATGCTCTGTAAAAAAAATTAGCGGGGAGTGACACACTAGCTCAGTGAGTAATAAAACTTAACCACAACCGTTTTATTAAGGGACAAGCTATAAAATATGCTAGTATAATAATCAAAATTATATGAATACCCTTTTCAAGAAATAACAATAATAATCAATCATGTCTATTGTAAAGACCCAGATATTTATCTCACTAACATTACCTTGATGTTCAAAATTTCTCTAAAAAATCTGCCAGGCGTCACTTCACAGAAGGGCCTACATGGCCCATGTGAAGCCACACTGTCCGTGTGCCCCCCCCTCCCCCCCCCGGGGGTAACACTTGGGGAAGTGAAGGTGTACAGGCCTTCACACGATCTGTGTGGCCCTCCGCCTGGTTTACTGTGTGGAATCACCTTTATATGGAGCAAGTGACGGCCCGTGTGACTTTAGATGGTCCATGTGCCCTCTCGTATAGTTTACTGTGTGGAAGGTCTCTTGTACACGGACAGGGTCACAGTTTGTGTGACCCCAGATGGTTCGTGTACTGATCAGTGTGATGCTACTTAGTTCGGAGAAACTTTGCCTCGAAGAGTTTAAGTCCAGGACCGCGGTAGAGTATACGGTCCGTGTGACACTACACGTACCGTGTACCATACCGTGTGACCTAGACGGACAAGATTTGGGTCCATTTCATTAATGGCATTTTTGAAATATTGGTTGTTTTAAACGTGAAAGTGGACCTTTCCACCCCTCCTAGGCTAATTAAACCAGCTGAAATCTTTAATTTTCAGCTATTTTACTTCATTTCTCTCCCTCTCTCTAAAATTCACTCCTTCAAGAATTTCCAATCTCTCTCTAGGATATTCAAGTCAAGACTCTCAATTGAAGTCCATTCTCCTCAAGTTGTCTTCAAGTCAGGTATGTGGGTTTTGATTCTTGGTCTCCTTCAACCAAGAAGACCCAAAGTTCCTTTCAAACTACTTTATGAAATTGTCTACTTAAATGTTGAATTTTTACTACTTGACCTTGATAACTTTGAAAAATGCATGTGTTATACATTATTCCGGATTGCGAGTTGTGTTAAGCTCTGGTATGAGAATCACTTTGGGTTGTGAAATCTTGAACATGCATGTCTTTTACAGATATTGTTATGCATGGGTGATATCTACTACAATTTTCATGTTAATTTTATTATGGATTTCCTAGTTGTTACATTATATTGCTATGTTTTTGACATACTATACATTACCCATGCTATCCCTACATCATGCATTGTATCATACTCATGGCATTGATACATGGAAATTTTGGAAATGTGGGATTAAGCCCAATTTCATTTTAAAAAGGGAATATGATATGATTTTTGATAAGACATGGGATATGACAAGAAGGTGATCACCGGTATGTCTATGATTATGGCTCTTGGATCATCTTGGGTGCTTGCACCACCTTGTACTTGGCTCTTTCAGCATCTTGGGTGCTTGCACCATCTTGTATATGTAGATGAGCTATTCCTTGCACGAACCATGTGATCTTGATCTTGTGATTTGACATTTGAGCCTACATGTGCATTTAACGTTTTGAAATGGATATTTGACTCTCTTGAAAGCATATGTATATAAATATATATAAGTATTCTTGCGGGATGTGTTTCACTTAGCACCGACGGATTATGGGCCCTCTCCCTTTCCTTGAACTATGTTCCGACATAGGGACAAATGTTATTTGTCTATCTGTTATGTTATGACATGTCTTGCTTTGATTCTGTAAATCCTTTCGAAATGGGGAGTCCGGTAAGGAAGGTGACCATCCCCGAAATGGTGTGTTCTGTAAGGTGTGATGTAGATTATCCTTGGCAAGTAATCTTCTCCCTACCGGTAAGAGGTCTTAATCGGTCCAATTTGTGTAATAGCTCGCATGAATTTGGTTTGTCAGTTATAGTCCATCCCCGTCGTAGAGGAGCATTATCGCATTGTACACATCATAAATTCCATGGCATCTTGTATACTAAATTCCTTTGCTCATATGATCCTTGTATATTATGTGCCCTTGTTATCTAACATTGATATGCAGGTTCGGTAAGTCATATGCATTGCATGCCCACATACTTAGTACATTCAAACGTACTAACGCACACTCTATGCCTACATGATTTTACCATGTAGGGACCGAGTAGTTTAAGTACCAGACGCAGGACAAATAGTCCTTCCTTGAAGATACTTTGCGGTGAGCCCCGTCTTCCGAGTGCGAGCTTTTATTTCTTGTGTTCATTGTGTATATTCTTTTGTTGAGGGTGAGCCCGGAACTTGTCCTGGCCCCCCATTCCTCGACTAGAGGCATACGTTGGGCACTATGTAAGACTCTCTCGTTTTGTTCATCTAAATGAATAGTCTTCTCTTTTGACTTTGACTACTATTTTAATTTAATCATATGTGCTTACCTGCTCTTGTACCAAGTATATGGACTCTGATATTTGAGGCTTGTTTGGGGACTCTCAGGTCCCCATTCGCCATGTCACATCTAGGCCCCGACCCCAGGTCGTGACAAAAGATGGTATCAGAGCCCTAGGTTTATAATGGTCCTCAGAGCCCAATGTGCCGCGTTTAGTAGAGTCCTATTCATGGGTGTGAAGTGCACCATACCTATGAGTGGGAGGCTACGAAGACGTATTAGAAAATTTCTCCCTTCTTCATGTCTTATATCGTGCTATGACCGATTTATGCAATTCTCTTACTTACCAATGTCCTTAATCCATTTCATTAAATGCCTCGACGAAAACCCCCACTACCTAGGCTGGCTCTGGCTGCTGAAGATCAGGCCCCTCACGAGCCTATAGGGAAGCCTATCTCCACACCGCTTTCGCCATGCTTGCACAGGTGGTGATCGCTCAAGCAAGACAAGCTAATTTGCCATGGGATCCTACACCTGTACCTTTTGTGAGGGATTTCACTCGGATGAATCCTCCAGAGTTCTACGGGTCAAGGGCTGATTAGGATGCTCAGGAGTTCATTGATGAACTCTCAAAAATATTGAATATAATATTGAATATTATAGGCATATCTTCTGAGGAAAAAACTGGACTGGCTGCTTATCAACTGAAGGATGCAGCCCAGGTATGGTATACACATAGGCTATGGAGAGGGTCTGTGATGGTAACGTTAAATGGGGAGATTTCAAATTTGCCTTCCTTGATCGCTTCTTCCCACTTGAGCTGAGGGAGGCCAAAATGACCGAGTTTATTAACCTCAAGAAGGGGAATATGATTGTGAGGGATTATGCCCTCAAGTTTACCAAGCTTTCTAAATATGCTCTGTCCCTGGTGGTCGATCCCTGTGCAAGGATACACAAATTTGTGTCGAGTTTCTGACTTGCTGGTGAAAGAATGTCAGATTGCTATGCTAATTGGGGACATAAATATTGCAAAACTCATGGTGTATGCTGAGCAGATTGAAGGGGAGAAACTCAAAGAGAAAAAGGCACACGATACCAAGAGAGCTCGCTTTGACGGTAGGTTCTACGGTGCTAGAAATGTTGGTTCTGGTCGCTTCCAACAAGGACAAGGCTCGAGAGCTTGGGTGGCTAATGCTCGAGCACCCCTTCTCGGGGTACCCATGGGTGGCGGAACAGGATGTATCATGTGTGACATGTGTGGGAAGCCCCATACAAGTGCCTGCTAGAGGGATTTGGGACTTTGCTTCGGATGTGGAAGTAAGGACCATAAAGTTCCTGATTGCCCTAGGAGTGTGCGGGGAGGCCGAGGTCAGGCAGCCCAAGGTGGGCAGGGTCAGTAGAGGGGTCCCCAAGGTGTTTCCCCTAGGAACAATAGGTTCTATGCACTCCATGCCCGCCAGGATGTCGAGGAAGCTCCAGATGTCATGACTGGTATGTTAAAAGTCTTTGATTTTGATGCTTATATTTTGCTTGACCTAGGTGTAAACTTGTCTTTTGTGACTCCCCTGTTGGCTGTTAAGTTTAGTTTGAAACCCCAGATTTTAAGAGAGCCTTTCTCGGTCTATAACCCCGTGGATGAATCTGTTGTTGCTTATAGAGTCTATCGCAGATGCCCTGTTGTCGTGTTGCATAAAATCTTTCCATGTGATCTTGTGGAACTTGAGATGTTTGATTTTGATGTGAGTCTTGGAATGGATTGGTTGTATGCATCTTATGCTTACATAGATTATAGAACCCGAAAAATCCAGTTCCAATCTCCCGGTGGGCTATTTCTTGAATGGAAGGGTAACGACTCCTCTATTAAAGGTAGGTTTATTTCCTACCTCAAGGCGCGGAGAATGATCTCTAAGGGGTGCATCTACCATATTGTGAGGGTCAGGGATACGGATTTCGAGGTGCCTACTCTCGAGTCGGTCTCTTTGGTGAATGAATTTCTGGATTTATTTCTCAAAGACTTACTGGGTATTCCTCCGGATAGAGAGATAGACTTCGGTATAGATCTTCTTCCGGATACTCAGCCTATTTCAATTTCCTCGTATCGGATGGCAGTGGCAAAATTGAAAGAGTTGAAGGAGCAGTTAAAGGACCTATTGGATAAGGGTTTTATTCAGCCCAATACATCACCGTGGGGTGCTCTCGTGTTGTTTGTAAGGAAGAAGTATGGGTCCCTCCATATATGTATTGACTAGAGGTAGCTGAATAAACTTACTGTTAAAAACAACTACCCGTTGCCAAGGATTGATGATTTGTTTGATCAGCTTCAAGGTGCTACTCACTTCTCGAAAATCAATCTCTGTTCCAGGTATCATCGGTTGAAGATTAGGGAATGTGATATCCCCAAGACAGCTTTTCGAACAAGGTATGGGCATTTCGAATTTGTGGTGATGTCATTTGGCCTAACTAATGATCCAGCTGTATTTATGGACTTGATAAACCGAGTGTTTAAACTGTTCTTGGACAACTTTGTGGTGGTCTTCATTGATGATATTCTCATTTACTCCCGAAGCGAACAGAAGAACAGGGATCATTTGAGGATGGCCCTCCAAACTTTAAGGGAAAAGAAATTGTATGCCAAGTTTAGCAAGTGTGAATTCTGGTTGGGCGAAGTGGCTTTCCTCGGTGATGTGGTGTCCGGAGACGGTATCAAGGTGAATCTATGGAAACAAAGGCTGTGAAAAATTGGCCTAGACCGTTGACTCCTTCGGATATCCGTAGTTTTCTCGGGTTGGTCGGGTACTACAGAAGGTTTGTGGAAGGTTTCTCATATATTGCATCTCCACTGACCAAGTTAACCCAGAAGCAGGCTAAGTTTATATGGTCGAATGAATACGAGAGAAGTTTCCAAACCTTGAAACATCGGCTTACGTCGGCTCCCATCTTGACCTTGCCAAATGGTTCAGAGGGGTTCGTAGTATATTGTGATGTCCCGTGGATCGGACTGGGTTGTATGCTTATGCAGAATGGTAAGGTGATAGCATATGCATCAAGGCAGTTGAAGATGCACGAACGAAACTACCCCATGCATGATCTTGAATTGGCAGCGGTGGTCTTAGCTTTGAAGATTTGGAGATATTATTTTTACGGGGTCCATGTTGATATGTTCACTGATCACAAGAGTTTATAATATGTTTTCACCCAGAGGGATCTTAACCTCAAGCAAAGGAGGTGGTTGGAACTTCTGAAAGATTACGATATGAGTGTTCTGTATCATCCGAGCAAAGCCAATGTTGTAGCCGACGGTCTCAGTAGATTGTCTATGGGGAGTGTGGCACATGTTGGTGATGAAAGGAAGGAGTTGGCAAGGGATGTTCATCGGTTGGCTAGGTTGGATGTCAAATTAACTGACTCCAGCGAGGGTGGTGTTCGGGTTCAGAACGGGGAAGAATCTTTCATGGTGAACGAGGTAAGAGCTACGCAAGATCTAGACCCATCGTTACTTGAGTTGAAAAAGTTTGTCGCTACAAAGGAGATTGAGGTATTCTCCCAAGGGAGGAGATGGTGTACTGCGGTACCAAGACTGGCTTTGTGTCCCTGACGTGGATGACCTTAGAAAGGTGATTATGAGTGAGGCTCACAACTCCGTTACTCTATTCACCCGGGGTCTACCAAGATGTACCAGGATCAGAAGAAGGTGTATTGGTGGCATGGTATAAAGAGGGATATTGCTAAGTTCGTGCTTGGATGCCCGAGTTGTCAGCAGGTGAAGGTAGAACACCAAAGGCCTGGTGGTTTGGCCCAAGACATTGAAATTCCCACATGGAAAGGGGAGGATGTGAATATGGACTTTGTGGTTAGATTGCCTCGGACCCGAAGGCAATTTGACTCCATTTGGGTTATTGTGGATAGAATGACAAAATCGGCTCATTTTCTACCGATCAAGGCTACGTTTAGTGCCAAGGACTATGTGAGGTTGTATATCCAGGAGTTGGTGAGGTTGCATGGTGTACCTAGGTCCATTATATCGGATCGGGGTACTCAATTCACTTCCCACTTTTCGAGGTCCTTTCTAAAGGGCCTTAAGACTAAGGTTAAGTTGAGTTCGGCTTTTCACCCTCAAACCGATGGCCAAGCGGAGAGGACTATTCAAACCTTGGAGGATATGTTGAGGGCCTGTGTGTTGGAGTTTAAGGGGAATTGGGATGACCACCTTCCACTCATTGAGTTTGCTTACAATAATAGCTTCCATGCTAGCATTGGTATGGCGCTGTTAAAAGCATTATATGGGAGAAGGTGTAGGTCACCAGTGATGGTTCGAGTTGGCCACCGGATATGGTATTGGATGCTATGGAGAAGGTAAAGGTGATCAGGGAGAGATTGAAAATGGCCCAAAGTCGTCAAAAGTCCTATTCGAATCTTACAAGGAGGGACCTTGAATTTCATGTCGGGGATTGGGTGTATGTGAAAGTTTCTTCTATGAACGGTGTAATTCATTTCGGTAAGAAAGGCAAGGTACGCCATCGGTACGTTGTCCCTTACGAAATTGTTGAGCGGATTAGAGGTATGGCTTACAAGTTAGAGTTACCTCTAGATTTGAGTTCCATTCATCCGGTCTTCCATGTATCTATGTTGAGGAAACTAATTGATGATCCTAGCACCATTGCGCCTTTGAAAGGAATTGAGGCCGAGGAAAACTTGTCTTATGAGGAAGTGCCAGTGGCAATCTTGGATAGACAAGTAAAGCGGCTTCGTAACAAGGATGTGACTAAGGTGCTTTGGAGAAATCAGCAAGTGGAGAATGCTACCTTGGAGGCAGAGCTGGACATGATGAAACGACACCCCCATCTTTTCCAATCTACTCAAGACTAGAAATCTTCCTTATCTATTTGTGTCATTCCTTGCCTTCTTGAGTCTCATGACATGACATGCATATGTGTGCACTAAAAGACTTTTCTTCCTTTACAAGTGATTTGGACGCAATCTTGATATGAGCTTGGGCCTTGAACTATAATTTAATTTTTGCATAGAGATTAGTACAAGCCTTTTATTTTGATTTGCATTATGCATTTTTGGTCTTGTGTCGGATGTATCTTGCCTTAACTCTAACCTTTCAAGCCTTATTCTTGCATATTCAGGGACAAATGTTCCCAAGGGGGAGATGATGTAAAGACCCAGATATTTATCTCACTAACATTACCTTGATGTTCAGAATGTTTCTAGGAAATCTGCCAGGCGTCACTTCACGGAAGGGCCTACACGGCCCATGTGAAGCTACATGGTCCATGTGCTCCCACCTCCATGGAGTAACACCTGGGGAAGTGAAGGTATACAGGCCTTCACACAGTCCGTGTGACGCCACATGGTTCGTGTGGCCCTCCGCCTGGTTTACTGTGTGGAATCACCTTTGCACGGACCAAGTCATGACCCGTGTGACTTTGGATTGTCCGTGTACCCTACCATATAGTTACTGTGTGGAAGGTTTCCTGTACACAGACGGGGTCACGGTCTGTGTGACCCCAGATGGTCCATGTACTGATTCGTGTGATGCTACTTAGTTTGGAGAAACTTTGCCTCGGAAAGTTTAAGTTCGGGACCACGGTAGAGTATACGGTCCATGTGTACTACACGGACCGATTACCATACCGTGGGACCCAGACAGACCAGATTTGGGTCCGTTTCATTAATGGAATTTTTGAAATATTGGTTGTTTTAAACATGAAAGTGGGCCTTTCCACCCCTCATAGGCTCCTTAAACTAGCTGAAATCCTTCATTTCAGCCATTTTACTTCATTTCTCTCCCTCTCTCTAAAATTCACTCCTTCAAGACTCTCCAACCTCTCTCTAGGAAATTCAAGTCAAGACTCTCAATTGAAGTCCATTCTCTTCAAGTTGTCTTCAAGTCAGGTATGTATGTTTTGATTCTTGGTCTCCTTCAATCAAGAAGACCCAAAGTTCCTTTCAAACTACTTTATGAAATTGTCTACTTAAAATGTGAATTTTTACTACTTGACCTTGATAACTTTGAACAATGCATGTGTTATACATTATTCCGGATTTTGAGTTGTGTTAAGCTCTAGTATGATGAATCACTTTGGGTTGTGAAATCTTGAACATGCATGTCCTTTAAAGATATTGTTATGCATGGGTGATATCTACTACAATTTTCATGTTAATTTTATTATGGATTTCCTAGTTTTTACATTATATTGCTATGTTTTAGATATACTCTACATTACCCATGCCATCCCTACATCATGCATTGCATCATACTCATGGCATTGATACATAGAAATTTTGAAAATGTGGAATTAAGCCTAATTTCATTTTAGAAAGGGAATATGATATGATATTTGGTAAGACATGAGATATGCATAGAAGATGATCACTGCTATGTCTATGATTATGGCTCTTGGAGCATCTTGGGTGCTTGCATCACCTTGTACTTGGCTCTTTGAGCATCTTGGGTGCTTGCACCATCTTGTATATGTAGATGAGATATTCGTTGCCGAACCATGTGATCTTGATCTTGTGATCTGGCATTTGAGCCTACATGTGCATTTAACGTTTTGAAATGGATATTTGACTCTCTTGAAACCATATGTATATATATATAAGTATTCTTATGGGATGTGTTTGACTTAGCACCGATGGATTGGGGGCCCTCTCCCTTTCCTTGAACTATGTGCCGACATAGGGACGGATGTTATTCGTCTATCTGTTTATGTTATGACATGCCTTGATTTGATTCTGTAAATCCTTTCGAAATGGGGAGCCCGGTAAGGAAGGTGACCATCCCCAAAATGGTGTGTTCCATAAGGTGTGATATAGATTACCCTTGGCAAGTAATCTTTTCCCTACCGGTGGGAGGTCCCAATTAGTCAAATCCGTGTAATAGCTCGCATGGATTTGGTTTGTCGGTTATAGTCCATCCCCGTTATATAGGCGCATTATCACATTACACGTATAATTAATTCCATGGCATCTCGTATACTAAATTCCTTTGCTTATATGATCCTTGTATATTATGTGCCCTTGTCATCTAACATTGATATGCAGGTTCGGTAAGTCATATGCATTGTATGCCCGCATACTTAGTACATTCAAACGTACTAACACATACTCTATGCCTACATGATTTTACCATGTAGGGACTGAGCAGTTTGAGTACCAGCCGCAGGATGAATAGTCCTTCCTTGAAGATACTTTGCGGTGAGCCCTGTCTTCCGAGGGCAAGCTTTTATTTCTTGTGTTCATTGTGTATATTCTTTTGTTGAGGGTGAGCCCAGAACTTGTCCTGGCCCCCAGTTCCTTGACTAGAGGCATATGTTGGGCACTATGTAAAACTCTCTCGTTTTGTTCATCTAAATGAATAGTCTTCTCTTTTGACTTTGACTACCGTTTTAATTTAATCATATGCGCTTACCTGCTCATGCACCATGTATGTGGATTCTTAAATTTGAGGCTTGTTTGGGGACTCTCGGGTCCCCATTCGCCGTGTCACATCTAGGCCCCAACCCTGGGTCGTGACATATGTCACATTTAAGCAAAATCAAATAAATCATTTAGTAAATAACTTAGTAAAACACATTCATATTAAATCTTATATATTTGGGAGATTATCAAGAATGAATCATGTAATCAGTGTACCTATCTTCTTAAAGGAATAGATGATAACGGTAAATTTTATATCAACAAATCTTTACTCGAGGAATATCAGTAATGGTATGCTAGTTCTATGTTCCCACTAGCGAGGGTTTTATCTGTAATCGACAAATACAATGTGCACCAGGCTCAACGAACCCACTGTTAGCTACGAGATCCATCAAGGTCTACTGCTATTTATACTTTTTTTTTATAAATCATATAAGCTTTTTCAAAGTAGTACAAGACATTGAAGTCTTAGAATCATATCCTATCAAAGTAAAAGACTAGTCCCATATTCTAGTTCAAACATTCGATAATACATTTTTATGAATCAGATATAAATCAGAACAGTTGAAAAACTCAAATTTGTGGTAAGATTGCCACTCACAGTACTAGTATTGAAAATATCAAACTCGTTACCCAAGTAATTTGAATGACTTCCTTCGATCAATCTATAAATCATATCATATCAAACTCAAGTTAATTTCCTTATTTAGACTAATCCTTAAAGAAGTTTTTGAATACCTAACCTTCTACATTTCGTGAAAAGACTCCATAGTTGTCCAAATGCCTAACTAGTGCTTTGATTACCCAAAAAATGGCCTTATCTCGATTAATTTTCCCTTGCAATAAACCAGCATAATATACTGCCCATCTACTTTTATGTGTTATATGTTAAACTACTAAAGTTTACAATTCAAGGATTATGCACTCTCTTTGTTCATGAAATTTAGCAATTTTCTCAATTTCTTTAATCTAATATTTCTTAAACTCTTAACCTCTTCTCTTCATCCATGCAAACAATTTTCAAATTAAGTTCAAAAACTTACCCCGACCTCTTAAGGAAAACAACAATCAAAGCTTAACAATTTCTCTTCCTTGCTCCTTTGTACGAAAAGAGAGAAACGGGAGCTTTAGTTATTATTTTTTTTAAGAAGTCAACAACTAAAGAGAGTTAAAAAGGGCCTGGTAACCCTTGTGTACGTGAAAAGAGACTGAAGCTCCTCGTTTCTTTTCTCTCTTTAAATTTTTTTGTAAAAAGATAAATAAAAATAAAAAGACCAATATGCCCTTAATTATAGGTATTAAATTATCCCCATCTTAAGAAATTTGGTCCCCAAATTTAAACAAGTACGTACCTTTAGTCTAAAACAAATGGGGTTACTTGACTCGCCTATCATTCTCGGACTCCCAAGTAGCTTCCTCCATGGAATGATTTCTCCACAAGACCTTTACACACACAATTTCTTTTGATAGTAGTCGTCTTACTTTTCTATTAATAATAACCTTTGGTTCCTCTTCATATGTTAAGTTCTCATTAATCTATATGGTGTTTCAAGCATATGACAGGAGTCTAGTATATATTTCCTTAACATAGAGACATGGAACACAGGATGGACAAAGGACATCTCTTGAGGGAGCGCCAAACAATACCTTACTCCTCCTATTTGGTCAAGTATCTCATATGGTCTTATATACCTCAGACACAACTTAACTTTTTTTCAAATCGCATTACCCCTGTCATAGGAGAGAGTCGTAGGAAAACTTTATCCCCAATTGCAAACACTAAATCTCTTCTCCTCTTATCTACATATGACTTTGTGATCAACCTTTGTCTGATTAACTAGACCTTGTATGTGGCTTCTTGAACCAAGTTTGGACCTAACATCTTAGTCTCTCCAACCTTCAACCACCTTATAAGAGAACGACACTACCTACCATACAAGGTTTCATATGGAACTATCTGAATGCTAGACTGAAAGTTATTGTTGTAAGAAAATTTAACTAAAGGCAAGTAGGCATCCCAAGTACCTCCAAAATAAAGAATGCAAGCTCGCAACATATCCTCTAAGATTTGTATAGTGCGCTCAGACTATCCGTCTGTCTGTGGATGAATGCAGTACTGAGATCTACTCGCATATCCTGTGCTTCTTGAAAAGATCTCCAAAAGCGTGAAGTGAACTGTGACCCTCTATTATAGATGATGGATATTGGAACTCCAACAAGTCAAAAAATTTCATTCATAAATATCTCGACATATCTCACTCCACTAAAACGTAAGAAGTGTGCTGACTTTGTTGGTGGGTCTACAATTACCCATAAAGACTCATACCCTCTAAGAGTTCTTGGTAGACCGACCATTAAATCCATAATAATTCTTTTCCATTTCCACTCAGGGAGATGGATCTCTTGTAGTAATCCTTGGGTTCACTGATGCTTGCCTTTAACCTATTGACATGTCAAACAACTAAAAGTAAAGTTAGCAACATCTTTCTTTATACCTTCCCACCAATACAACTGCTTCAGGTCATAATACATTTTTGTGGAACCAGGGCGTACAGTATATTTGGAGTACTGAGCTTCCTTAAGAATGACTCATCTTAACCCACCTATATCTGGTACACACAACAGGCTACCTAGTCAAAGCATACCATTACCATCTATAGTCACCTTCTTACTTTTACCAGCCATGACTTCATCTCGATATCTGAAAAGCTGTTCATCCATCACATGGCGGCTTACCCTATGAACCTTGAGCCACACTGGCTTATGAATGGGATCCATAGGTCCCAACATTTAGAAATTTTTGATCATACCTTCCTCTAGGCACAGGTGCACTAGCAGATGATGGTGCTGGAAATCGATTACTATTGTCTTTCCTTCCAACTTCATGGCTTGATGTCTTATCCCTCTTACGCTTGAACTCTTCCTTGTCATGTTGTCTCTCCTCATCAGCTTATTGCACAAATGTCATCATTTGCTCGATGTACATATCACTCACAATCATGACTTCTCTCCCATCTCTCTTGGGTCTTCTCTTCAACCCATCAACATACATCCCAATCCTTCCCCTCATGTCAGTAACCATGTCCGGAGCATAGAAATATAGTTTTGTGAACTTCAACACTACTCTTGCACAGTCATAGATCCCTGTTTTAGATTTAGGAACTCTCTTACCTTGGCTTCTCTTTTCTCCCTTGGAAAGAAGCGTCCCAAGAAGGCCTTCTCAAACACTGCCTAAGTCAAACATGGGGCATCATCCCTTCTACCTTTCCTTTATTGGTCAAAGCATAGTCTAGCCACGCCTTTGAGTTGGTAAGCAGCTAGTTCAACCCTCTCAGCATCAGCCACGTGCATCACTTGGAACACCTTCTCAAGTTCCTCCACATAGTTCTCAGGATCTTCAGTAGATGCAGACCCTGTGAAATCAGGTGGATTCATCCTAAAAAATTCTCGAACTCGAGAGGTGTCATGATAATCTGGTCTACCTGCGCTTTGTCTCACAGCAGGTGCTATGATAGCCTGGGCTAAAGCTCGAATAGCCTAGCGTAGCTCGACATTGGAGACCTCATCTTGAGGGGTTGCTCAATAGGGATAGCTGGATCCACAGGCTCCTCGGGTACTTGAGGCTCAGATGGATTAATAGCTTGCCTGGCAGGACGTCCCCTTCCTCTGACAGCTCTTGTGGGAGGTATGATATCGATTTTGCATGCGTAGAGCATAAATTAGAAGAGAGTTTTCATAGAGTTTAACTCTTTCGCACGAATGGGAATAAGAAATAAGTGTAATCATTCCTAATGTCCTATACCCTCCTGCTTATGAAATGTGGTCAACAACACAACCATAAACAACACTCTACTAGATACGACTTCATAGGCTCCATAAGAGACTTGATCTTAATGCTCTAATACCAAGTTTGTCACGCCCCAGGAGGGTACCCTTGGCGTGGCCGACACTCATAGACTATTGATAGTCCCCAAGCGAATCACTTAGCCTCATTACATCATTCAATCAATAAACTCTAATGAACAGTGGAAAGTATAAGTACATAAATGGCACATCTCATCTAAGGTCTCAAAATAAATATGTAAAAATGAAGGCTAGTAGAATTAACTAGCTCACAAGTCTGAACGTCAATGCTCGACCATCGTCTATGAAGCCTCTAGTACTACTCATGTGGTGTCAATGACAGACCCATGGCTACCCAAATCAACATAAGGAAATACTCCAATCTCTAACTCTAAAGCTAGATGAATAAATCATAGAGGATCCTCCGAAGTAGGGGAGGCTCACCAAATCAGCTGCAAATCTTAGATCTTCAACGGAGCGCCTGTTGATGATCTCTAGTACCTGCCTCTGCATCATAAAACGATGCAATCCAGAGTAGACATCAGTACTTGGAATGTACTGGTATGTAAAATAGCAGAATGAAATAGAAATTGGTAGAATAGTATGGAAATACATCAACTAAAAATAAACATCAAAATCACATCAAATAGTAAATTGTCTATCTATGAAAGAATAAATAGTAGACAAGCGACACATCAATAACTCAAATTCATCAAAAGTCTCAATATCGCCTCAAAGGAGCTCACCTCTTCTCATCTCATATCATCTTAGAGGAGCTCACCCCCTCTCATCTCATCTATACTCGGAGTACTCAAGGTAGGAGATTTATGGGAGTTTCTCTTATCCGACAATAATCACTTATGAGCCAGTGAATATACAACAATCACGCTGTTGTTGCCACAGCCATTCCAAACTTGCCAGGTAGGGAACACTCAAAAACCATATCAGCTCACCAATATGGAGTCAAACTCAATAAGTCCGCTATTGCTTTGAGGGACTGTTACTCTCGAGGGAACCATAATCTATGTGATGGTTCTATGCCTCACCTACGTTTGGCGATATAGTTTGATGAATTTTTGAGTCAGACTCTCCCTCTTTTGATGCTTGATACTTCTCCCAGGACTCAATGCTCATAAAATCTCCATCTAAATTCTCAACCAGTCTCATAGGGACTCAAACCCCGTCAAAGATCGGTATCTCATAGGGACTTTAGGCTTTTCATCAATCATCTCATAGGGTCCTTGACCCTCTCATCAATCTTCTCATGAATGATTTAATATTTATAACAATCTTTAGGAAGAAAGTGAATAAACACATCGGTAAAGTTCATTTATAGAGACTCACAAGACAATCAAATTATGTTAACTCATCATCATTCTCATCACAAACTACAATCTCAACTCAAGGCTCTAGACTCAATTCTCAAGTTCAATATGCATGCTTCTCGAATTAGTCATGTAGGATTATGCGAGTTCTTATGAAAATATCAATTTAAGAAAACAAATAGTATGATGATCATCAACATAGAATACATGTAATTTTTCAAATAAATTTTTCAAGAGACATCATTAAAATGTCATGCATGAAGACTCTTCAATCATCAACTCATCTATGACCTCTATGGGGCACATGAGAGAATAATTCCATGCTTTTAGTTTAGCCTTTACATACCTGGGATGTAGCTATTAACCAAGCACGTCAGGGATCTCTTCACGAATTTGTCAACTTAAGCTCTTCTTTTCTCTCCTCAAGCCCTAGCCTTGGTAAAGTATTAGGATAGGACTTAGAATGACGGTTTTAGACCCTTTTTACGTCAAAAGGACCTTATTAGATCGTGTAGAGAGTTTAGAAGGGGTGGAGAATTGACCAAAATACCCCTCGTAATAATTTAGAATTTCTCAACTCGGAAAAGACACGGTCCGCTATGCGGAGTAGTCACACACAATGTATTTTAAGAAAAAGTTTTCTTGAATGAGTTTTCTCAATCCCGTTGAAAATTTATAAAAGAATATAAGTGCTGGTCCACGATTGGTGCGCGAGGTGTCCCTGTCACATACTAACACTGTATTGCGCTTTAGATCGACATATTATCTTTTGATCAGGTCGCTCTAATAATTAACCAAGATCATTTTCCCACTCAATTTTGCGTGTTGATCACAAATCCGATCTTAGATTTGCCATACGAGAATCGAAAGATGTGTTACGCGCATACTCTCATTATAGGGTTATTTTGGTAATTTTACCGGGCATTACATTATGAAAATTATGAAGTGGGTTAAGCCCACTTATGTTTTATGATATGATTTTGATAAGATATTGGTTATGACATGAATGTGATCACATACATGTCTTATGGTTATGGCTCTTTGAGCATTTTGGGTGTTTGCACCATTCCGTAAATGTGAATGAGCTATTCCGTGCATGAGTATTACGGGTATGAATTATGTTTTAGCTTTTGGGCCTAAGTATGCATTGAAAGAATTGGAAATGACTATCGCATCTTTGAAAGCATGTATATATGTACGTATATGTATTCTTGTGGGATAATGACTTAGCAACGATGGATTGAGGGACTCCTCTTTTTCCTAGAACTATGTGCCTAGATGCATTGTTGGACATTTTATTGACTCTCGTCGAATATATATATATTTTGTGTGGTATTTGAAGCTTATGATTACTGCTATTTATTGGATATGACTATCATGGATTGATTATGAGGATTATGATATGTATGTATGTTTGATGTGGAAATGTGAAAGATCCTAAGTCCCGAATTGCCCCCATAGAGTGAGTCCTACTTACCCACCCCTTAGACTTTATGTGCTATGTGGTATGTGAATTTATGTTAATCCCTTTCCCTTATGATATCCCCATAGCATTAGTCCTACTTTCCCGTCCTTTAGACCTATGTTTATTATTTGAATACACTTTCGAACTAATGATGTGAATTTGGATACTTTGAGGCTTGTTTGGGAACTCTCGGGTTCCAATAATCCATGTCACTCCTAGACCCTACACTACTAGAAATAAGCTATTTTCTGATTACGATTGCCGACTACAAACATGTAGCCGGAAGTTTGAATAATTTTTTGACTATAGTCATCGGAATATTATATTTTATGTTATTATAATTTTTTAAAAAAATTTACCAGCCAATTTTCGACTATTGAAGTCAACATTTTGCGGATTAAAATTTAGAAAATAATTGACCAATTTTCCAATTGTTATAGTTGGAAATTCGTTTAAATAAATAAAATATAAATTTAAATGATGACTATAACAGTCGGCCATATATTATTCTTTCTTAATTAAATGCGAAAAAATTTTTGTCCCCCAAAATATATTTTCCTCCAATCACGTCAAGCAAAAATTTTCCCAAAAGTATATTTCTAAAGCTACTTTTCTTTTTGGAAAACCCTTTGTGTGCCTGTGTGAACGTGTAGAGACAAAAAATAATCTTTGGAGGATTCAGATTTGAGAGACAAAGATCGGAGAAAAATTTGACGAAAACTTGTAGAGAGACAAAGATTGGAGGAAAAACTTGACGGAAACAACGACCAAGACGAAGAAGAAGGGGATTTCTTCAGATCTGAACAAGATTTTTGTAGGTTAATCTAACTTTGATTTGTGTTCTTCAAGTTTTAATCAGGGTTTTACTTTTTTTTCCAAAGGTTCTTTTTTTTCTTTCCTTCTAATCTAAAAGAAAAGACATCATGTTCTTTATTTTGCAGTTATTATATGTCTGAATAAAATTTATTACGATTGGTTTGCAAAATTTTGTTCAGATTAGGAAATGTTGAAAGTGGGAGGATTTTAGCAGGGTGGGTGGGGGTGTTGAGGAGGGGAAATGGAGAAAATCTAGTGAAAAATGATTATTTTTAACTTGAATAATCACTCACTCATATTGCTTAAATTAAAATAAGTCGACGAACGTATAATCTATGTATATAGATTAGGAAAATTGATCCCGAAATTTTGTTGTACTATAAATATATGTAAAGTAGGATTTAGGCGTGTTTGGAAAGAAGAAAAATGCTCTCCATTCAAAAAGTTATTTTAAAAATGATTGGTAAAAAAATAAGTGGGGTTCTTATTTATTTTCTTGTGTTTGCTTCGTAATTTTAAAAATCACTTCTTTGTAGCTAAAAAAACTTCATTATTAAGATTTCATTCTACATTAACTTTAAAATGTAGGTTCTCTTTTATGTGTTCTTGATTGAGTTGTTGCTAGTTTGTTTAGTTAAATTTTCAGATTTGTTTATTTGTGTAGATGGAATTTGCAAATCGTAAATGGATGTGTGATAAAAATCATCCTAATCATGCTGGGTTAAAGGTGGAATTTATAGATGGGGTTGAGGAATTTATTGCAAAGGCGAAAACTAGAAATGATTTACTTATAGAAGGTACCATTAGGTGTCCTTGTGTAAAATGTAAATGCGTCAAGTTATTGAAGCCATACAAAGTTGAATTTCATATTTTGAAGGAGGGATGTATGGATAATTATTATGTGTGGACAATTCATGGAGAGGATTATGTCAATATATTTGACGGTGAGGATGGCCCCATAGAGAATAATAATGTTGAAAATTCTTGATTCAGTGAAATGTTGAAGGATGCTTTTGGGATGTTTCCAGGGGTTCAATCAGAACCAAATGATGAGGCTAAGCGCTTTTGTGAACAGTTAACTGAAGCTAATCATCCATTATACGAAGGATCAAAGTATTCTAAGTTGTCTGTTGTTGTTTTATTGTTAAGTATAAAATCTGATTATACAATTTCTCATATGGATTCTATCATTGAGCTTATGAATGAGCTTAATCCGATAAAATGGACTTATCCAAAAACTTCTACATGACAAAGAAGTTGGTTTCTAAGTTAGGACTTTCATCAAAGAGAATAGACTGTTGTGAGGAAGGTTGCATGTTATTCTATAAAGATGATGCAACTTTAGAAAATTACAAATTTTGTAATCAAGCTCGTTACAAGGAAGTCATGAATGCGAAAAGGAAGAAGGTTCCAATGAAGGCAGTGCATTACTTACCCTTTATACCTAGTTTAAAGAGGATGTATGCATCAATGAGTTCTGCTCCTCATATGACATGGCATTATGAATATAAAAGGCCACCTGATGTTCTATGTTATCCCTCAGATGGAGAAGCGTGGAAGCATTTTGATAGAGTGTTTCCCAACTTTTCTAGTGAGCCTAGAAATATTAGGTTGGGATTATGTACCAATGGATTCACTCCATTTGTGATCTCTGCTGCACCATATTCATGTTGGCCAGTGTTTGTTACACCATATAATCTTTCCCCGAGTTATGTATGACAAGTCCATATTTATTTCTAACTTGCATCGTTCTAAGTCCAAACAATCCAAAAAACGTTGATTGACATATACTTGAAGCCTTTGATCGATGAATTAATGTTATTGTGCAATCCAGGTGTGGAAACATATGATGTATTCAAGAAACAAAACTTTATATTGCGTGTTGCCTTGATGCGGACTATAAATGGTTTTCCTACTTATGGAATGTTGTTTGGATGGTCAACTGTTGGTAAGTTAGCTTGCCCATGTTGTATGGAAGACACAAAAGCATTCACATTGAAACATAGAGGTAAGAATTCATAGTTCAACTGTCATCGTCGATTTTTGCCAATGGATCATAAATTTAGGAGAAACACTAGTGCATTTATGAAGAATCAAATTCTTTGGTGCACCTAAATCTTTTCAGTGCCCATACAGTGGCACCTTCCTTAGGAGAGGCATACGGGACTGTACCTACCGTTGAGCCACAAAAAAAGGTCAAAGGCAAGTAGGAAAGATAGTGGATAAGTAACCCATCTGATAGTGCAGTAGATGAGAAGATACTACTTAGAAAGGCCCAAAAAGCCACCCGAAAAGAAGCCATGTAGAAAGCGGAAAGAGAATGACTTTGTCATGACCTGGACTTAGGTTGCAAGTAGTAACATGGTGAATGGGAACTCGAGAGTCTGCAAATAGGCCTCATACCATCTAAATGCACATCATCAATTTGGAAACACTTAATAAAGTAATAACTCATAATTCTAAGGGACCGGAAAATATGGTTCACGCTATGGGGATGTCATATGAATAGGGATTTGCAAGGATTCACATAGTACATAAGAACTAAGGGGAAGGTAAATATAACTCACACTATGGGGATAGAAGGGTCTTAGGACATTCCATCCCATCTCATAATAAACGTGCCAACATATCATTAACATCAATGGAATAAACATAGTCATAATCTCTATAAGCAAATAATATAACAAGGCACAAATCCATACATTGAGTTTACATATTTTACAAAAATGTTGTAACACCCCACATCTTACATGTACTAGTCCAATGCATGTGAAACTTGATATGGAGGGGTCAAACCAGCACACACTTTTTTAAAAAGTGCTTGACTTGCAGATTAGAGGGCTATATGTACGTCTAACGATCAAGATGACCGAGTGTATATAAGTTTTAAGTCAAGTTAAGGAGATCGCGACCTTAAATGAAGTGAAAGAAAGTGATGTGGTTGTGAGACTTAGGAAGTTAACAGGTGAGTCACCTACGTGCTTAGCTTAAATAGGCTAGGTATACGGAGACGAGGCCCAACACCGAATTTGTTCAAGTCCGATAAAGAATAAACCCCGAGTTAAGGATGTCATTTGGGCCCATGGTTTAGCATCATAAAAGGACAATATTTTCAGCCAAAGATGAATAGGAAAAGGGCCAAATTACATTAACAAACCAATTCACAAATAGGGCCCAAACTAAGTGGGTTTAAAGGAGAAATATTTGCAACAAAGCCCATCCTATTGAAGCCCAATAAGGCCCAAGTGAAAAGGCCAACTTACTGCATCATAACCTTAATAAAATAAGGCTTGAAATACAAAAAAAAAGTCGGCCAAATGTGGCCCTATAAAAGGGACTAACTGCCAACAATTTTAGTCATTTTCTAAAAGCCAAAAATCAGATTTCTTTCCAAGTTTCTCCTTGCTCTCTCTACACTTTGTAAAGCAGCCAAGGCTCACCTCTAGGGTTCTTGAAGAGAACCTAATCCTTGAGGGCTAAAGTAAGTAAAAATACCTATGGTTTGGTGTAATATTTCCAGGAAAAACATGAAGGGTATGCTGGTTGTACTTGTGCAGGAATTTGGGATAACATGTGTTCCAAAGATTGTTGTCCATTTTCCTTGTTTATTAAGAGGATTTTCTCTTGTTGGGTGGATGGATTATGAAGTAATATGTATGTTTTTAACAAGGTCTGGCTCTGTAGTGATGTAAGAAGGCTGCTGCTTCATTTTCATCTTCCGCGAAAATGAGTTCTTATATGATATCTAAATGCCGCTCTTTGTAAGAATTCGTGGACTACCAAGATGTGTCTATTAGCTGCTAACACTAGTTTTATCACCTACTATATTGTAGATAAGTATTTGGAGGAAGAGGATACTACTCTGAGGTAATAACGGCGTAGTACAACGAGGTATGTAAGGCTACTCATTTTTGTATTCTTTGGCATGAATCTAGGTTCTTCCTTGGCACATAAAGGCACGTACAAACTCTGACATGGCTGCTAACCGTGTCTCCACTCTTTACCATGTTCATATGTTCCCATATATAGCCATTGTCAAATCTGCATACGTACTTGGATACCAAAGATACGTGCGTTCCGTTTTACCAAATAAAGTCCATGTGTTGTTTAATCTCCTACACGTTTCATTAGTTAGGTAACTCTCTTTTCACTGTGGTATTATCTTGTATGGTTGTTTACATGTCATGTCTATATTCCTACAACTTTAAATGTTATGACAACGAAAAGAATCATTTGGAAAGTAAATAAAAGATAATTCAAAGTTGCTTATTAATGGGTGGTATCCTAGGGATGGACGAATCACCTAGCATGGGTCGATCCCATATTTCGGGGGGTATCCCAGGGATGAAAGGAAAGCCTGGCATGGGTCGATCCCGATATTGATTTACCACTAATCAGCTAGTCATTTACATGATATATTGTGCACAGATTATACAGTAAAGAATGGTGAAATAATAAAAAGACATAAAGTACATGATTCCACAGTATATCTAAAGATGGTCTTTCATCCTTACACACCAGTGTGTTATTTCAATTGAGTTTTTATTTCATATACAGCATTTCCTACCTTACATATTCAGTACATTATCTCCTACTGACGTCCCTTACGGGGGACCTGCATTTCATGCTGCAGGTACAGGAGCTACTAGATCTTCCCAGTAAGAGTACAAGATTTCCAGCTGCTATTACTAAGCTCCAGGTTGCTTCGGGGCTTGTTTGTCTAGAACTTATATTTTGTATTGTATAGTTGGTCATGAGGTGGGGCCTGTCCCAACCTATATGGATATTGCTCCTTACCTAGAGGCTTTGTAGACTATATAAATTAAAGTGTAACCAAGTAGCGTACTATAGACATCGTGGCTCCAACGACCTAGTCTTATGCATTTACTTTTGGCTTGCTAATACAACTTACTTTCTTTTGATAGCATGTTGAATATGGAAACCACTAAAATGTTCATAGCATGTGCATAGCTATATGTTGGTTCTCCCGAGCCTTGTCGGCAGCGGGTGCCAGCCCGCCTTAATTGGACTTAGGGCGTGACAAAAGTGGTATCAGAGCGGGTCGTCCGAGGGAGTCTACAAAGCCGTGTCTATGTAGAGACTTGTTTATGGATGTGTTGTGCAACACATTTATATGCAGGAGGCTACATGGTATTTAGGAGTTGTCACTTTCTTTTCATTCTTTAGATCGTGCCATAGAGCCAAGTGTTGTAGGTTGATTGTTTCTGACCTCTAAATTGTTTTGTACAGCAAGTATGCCTGAAACAAGGAAAAGTAAAGGCAAAGGGAAGGAAGTGGAAGTGGTTGTATGTGCACCCAGTCGGGTGAGACAATGAAATGAGGCCGAAGATGAGTCTCTATCACAAACGTCTCCAACTCCTCCAGCTCCTGATGAACTAAGAAGTAGTGAAACTCCCCCAGAACCACCTACCGATGCTACCGTGCAGGATCTGAGATTTTTTGTCCAATTATTGACTCGGATAGTTACTGGCCAGAGTCAAAGACAAGAAGGTCCAGCTATAGGTGCAGGTGGTGTAGATAGGGGAGCTAGCACGAGGATACGTGACTTCCTTAATTTGGACCCTTCATCTTTTACCGGGTCAAATCCTAATAAAGATCCACAAGACTTCATCGATCAGATCCAACACACTTTAGATGTCATGCACATAAGCGACACAAAAGCTGTGGAACTAGTAGCATATAGATTGAAGGGGGTGGCTATATTGTGGTATGAATCTTGGAAGCAATCTAAGGGCATAGATGCACCTCCAACTACTTGGAAGGAGTTCAAAGAGGCATTTCTTGACCATTACTTGCCATACGAGATCCGAGAGGCCCGGGCAGATCAGTTTCTGAATCTCCACCAAGGGAATATGAGCATGAGGGAGTACAACCTTCCATTTAATTCACTATCCAGGTATGGTCCTAATGTAGTTGCTACTATGGTAGATAGAGTTCATCGATATGTGGATAGATTGGATTCGTATCTGGTCAGAGACTGCACCATTGCTTCTTTGAATAAGGACATGGATATAGCGAGGATGCAAGCATTTGCACAAAAACTAGAGGATCAGAGGCAAAGAAAAAGGACACAAGAGTTAGAAAGGGGGCAGTCCAAGAGGGCTAGATCTACAGGGCAATTTATACCGTCCCATGGTGAGTTTATGCCCAGATTCTAAATAAACCACCTAGACCATCATCCTCCTACTCTGCAGTCAGTGCTCCACCACAACTTTAAGGGTCTAGAGGTAATTAGTTTAGTCAAAGAAGTGAGGGCCAAGGTGCATGAACAACAGGATATTCGGCCAGCCAGTAAATTCCTCCTAGGCAGCCTTGCAAACAATGTGGGAGGAGTCATTTAGGTACATGTCGTGTTGGGACAGATGCTTGTTATTGGTGTGGTGTACCAGGGCATATGATGAGAGATTGCCCAAAAAGACGTACGGGTGATATAACACAACCTACTAGGTCAGCTATTGCATCATCATCGTCAGTTCCTCCATTAGGTAGGGGTCAGCAAACGCTTGCAGGTCGTGGTAGAGGTGGTAGAGGGGCAGCTAGCTCCAGCAGAACCCATCATCACACTTATGCTCTAGGGAGTCGGCAAAATTTAGAAGCTTCACCCGATGTGGTCACTGGTACAGTGTCCTTCTTTTCACATAATGTGTATCCATTAATTGATCCTGGTTCTACATTATCATATATCACTTCACTAGTGGATGGGAAGCTTAAAAGAACACCTAAATTATTTAACGAGCCATTTGAAGTGTCTACACCAACTGGTAAATCTATTATAGCTAGAAGGGTCTATTATGATTGTGTAGTAACTGTTAGTGACCGTGACATATTGGCGGACCTTGTTGAGTTAAATATGGTGAAATTTGATGTCATAATGGTTATGGATTGGTTAGCTTCTTGCTATGCTATTGTGGATTGCCGAACTAAGAGAGTGTATTTCCACTTTCCAAATGAGGCGGTCCTTGAATAGGAAGGGAATGTTGGGGCACCAAAGGGTAAGTTTGTTTCTTATTTACGGTGAGGAAGATGATGTCAAAGGGATATATATGTCATATAGTTAGAGTAAGGGATATGGAAGCAGAATCACCCACTCTTCAATCTGTTCCCGTAGTGAATGAATTTGTTGATGTGTTTCCCGAAGAGCTTCAAGGTTTACCTCCAGAATGAGAAACAGATTTTGGCATTGACATACTTCCAGGCACTCAACCTATTTCTATCCCCTCATATAGAATGGCCCCGGTAGAATTACGTGAATTAAAGGGGCAATTAAAAGATTTTCTAGAGAAGGGTTTTATAAGACCTAGTGTGTCCCCTTGGGGTGCACCTGTGTTATTTGTATGTAAAAAGGATGGCACCTTGAGAATGTATATTGACTACCGACAATTGCATAAGGTGACAATTAAAAACAACCCTCCCTAGGATTGATGATTTATTTGATCAAATATAGGGTGACAAATGCTTTTCAAAAATTGATTTGAGGTCAGGTTATCACCAAGTGAGGGTGAAGGGGAAAGATATACCCAAGACAGCCTTTAGGACACGCTATGGTCACTTTGAATTTCTTGTTATGTCATTTGGGCTGACCAATGCACTAGCAATTTTTATGGACTTAATGAACAGGGTATTCAAGCCATTCTTGGATGTGTTTGTGATAGTATTTATAGATGACATTTTGGTGTATTCAAGATAAGAAGAGGACCATGCAAATCACATACGACAAGTATTACAAGTTCTTCGTGATCCACAATTGTATGCCAAGTTTTTCAAATGTGAATTTTGGTTGAAATCAGTGGCACTCTTGGGTCATATTGTGTCTGATGAAGGAATAAGGGTTGATTCACAAAAGATAGAGGTGGTGAAAGATTGGCCAAAGCCAATAACACCCAGAGAAGTTCGAAGCTTCCTAGGGTTAACAAGTTATTACAAAAGGTTTGTTGAAGGTTTTTCTTCTATTTCTGCACCTCTAACAAAGTTGACACATAAGGTGACCAAATTTCAATAGAATGATGCATGTGAAAGAAGCTATCAAGAGTTGAAAAGCAGGCTAATTTCTGCACCTGTACTAGTGCTTCCAGGAGGCACAGAGGGGTATGCGGTGTATTGCTTCGGGGCTTGTGTGTCTAGAACTTGTATTTTATATTGTATAGGTGGTCATGAGGCGGGGCCTGTCCCGACCCATATGGATATTGCTCCTTACCTAGAGGCTTTCTAGACTATGTAAATTAAAGTGTGGCCAAGTAGCATACTGTAGACATCGTGGCTCCAACGGCCTAGTCTTATGCATTTACTTTTGGCTTGCTAATACAACTTACTTTCTTTTGACAACATGTTTAATATGGAAACCTCTTAAATGTTCATAGCATGTGCATAGCTATATGTTGGTTCTCTCGAGCCTTGTCGGCAACGGGTGCCAGTCCGCCTTAATGGGACTTAGGGCGTGACAAATGCCTCTAAGTCATACAATCGAACGAGGGCCAAGACATGTCCTGGGCTCACAGTAAAAGTAAAAACATAAGGAAAGTAGCATAGTAGGTGGCTTGTCCGTGAATGACAAGACTCACCACAAGCAATCCTTCACAATCCAAGCTAATTAACAAGAGGTGGATGAAGATAGTCTCTATCTCCGGTCCCTACATGGTTAGATCATGTAGGCAAAGAGTGTGCGTTAGTACGTTTGAATGCACTATATATGTTGGCATGCAATTCGTATGATCTCATTAAACTTGCATTCAATGTTAGATGACAAGGGCATATATAGAAAAAAATATATAAGAAAGAAAAATATATCGATATGCCATGAAATCCATGATGCAAGTATGTCAAAATATTTTGTATATAGTGGGAATGGGACCTCAACTAACATAAGGCCAAGTAAGCTCTAACTTGGAACTCTATCGTCTTCCCCACAATGGATAAAGAGGTGACCTACTTGCTAAAGGTAGTTCCTTAACATTAATCATCCCTGGAAAGGGAAAATAAACATGAACCTATGTTTGGCCTGTGGTTATGGGACATGAGGATTTATACAAGGGACCTTGGGGATATCACACCTCACACAAGCCCGTTTGGTGCTAAGTCATCATCCCACGAGAATACATATACATATATGTGCTTGTAAAAGAGGCATAATTCTTGTTAAATCATAACAATGCATACTTAGGCTTAAAAGCCAAACATACTTCATAATCATGCATACTTGGGCTAAAAGCCAAATCATATTTCATCTCATACTTTAATACATAGAAATAGTTCCTTCATGCTTATACATTTGGTGTAAAACATCCATCATTGCTCAAAGAGCCATATCATAGATATTATGTGATCACATTCTTTTCATACCCATACTTTCTTTGGAAACATACACATCATCGTAATTGGGGCTTAGCCTACATCATAAACTTCATAAAAAGTAAGGTTCATGTATGCATATTCCATTAATGATGAGATAATAGCATGGGCAATAGAGATTCATAGTTAAATCAATAATATAATATGAAATCCAAGTAAATCCATGAAGAAATTCACATTTAAATCATACTTGAGATTATCCTTGCCTAAATCAACGTTTAAAAGGGGCATGCATATTTAAACCTTCATGATATGAATGAGATTCAACATATTAGGGTTTAAATCACTTTAAGAAAATCATTTAAATATATCCCACATATCAATTGAATTAAATCAATAATAATTTAGAAGACCCATATTCAAAGTAAGTTTGAAACTCATAATTTAAGAAGTAAGAAATCCTTTGGGGTCTTCTTGGTTGAAACAGAATATGAATCATCCTACTTACCTTAAATAGTTAAGAATAATCACCAAGAATTTGATTGGAGAAGAAGACCCTTCCTTGAACTCCAAGCAAAATCTCCATGGCTCACATGAGAGGAGTTCTTAGATGGGAGAATTTGAATATACTAAGTGTATGGAATCAATTTGGATAAGGGTAGAGTAGTAAAGGTATTTTTAGGGGTTTAGGATAGGTGAGAAATTCATAAATAACCCTTGGGAATCACAAAATTTTTGAGAAATCCATTAATGAAATGAGCTTCAAAAAGTTGCCTAAGGTCCCGTCAAAGAGCCATATGGCTCGTGTACACGAACCGTGCAGTGGTCCGTGGTACTGATCTTGGACAAAATGACAAGACAAGGCCGTCTCCGAGGAATACATACGATTTGCGCAATTGCTCGTGCAAGTGATCCAAGTTTCAGGTTGGTGATTTTGCACTTAGAAAATTATTTTTGGACGAGGGCTTCATGAGGCATCCCTCCACAGTCCGTGGAAGGTCATACGAGATGCCACATTGCTCATGAAGTGCCATATGACCCGTAAAGGGTGTTCTTATGGATTGCCTTATGCAAAATCGTGGCTGGGAAGCTGGGGTATCTTCCAAGGAACCTTCCACGGCCAGTGGTGAGGACCACGACTCATGGAAGGTTCCTTCGAGGGCCACCAAGCCTCAAATCCTTTATTAAGCCGCCCGAAGTCATATACAAGAAATCTCCATGGCTCACACACCTCCAAAAACTTGCATTTCCTGCATAAAAAAGTCTCACAAAGTCAAGGTTCTTACAAACTTATGCGAGTATCAGCTTGTATTGAGGCTCCATGAATGGTTCTGGAGATAGACCGACATTTAGAGGTGAGGACCCTATGGGAGGGTCCAATTTGGATTGATAGGATAATGCGTAGGGTATCCTAGGGATGTTCTATCTCTCTATTTTTTCTAAACTTTGTGCCTTGTGTACAATGAGGGCATTGCACATTATTTTTGTATTGGATGGGGTATACTACCACTTGAGAGTGTTTCTTGCAATGTTTTCTCTTCTCTAAAGTGTACTATCTTATAGAACTGCCATCTTTAGGTTGTGTCATTTATGTGAATCAACGTGTTAGCAGGAGTTTCTAGTGACACATGACTCTCTTTGTGAAAAAATTCCATGATGTACATTTTATGAAAAATTGGCCCAATTTAAAATTTTTGGAAAGAGGTTGTATGTTCTAACATCCTTATTTGACTTACTAGTTTGGGTATTCATGAAGCATGGTATACATTGACATATTGATCATGCCCAAACTGCACCTCCCAATCAAGGTTAAGTGGTTGTTGTTCAAATCTAGAACCTAAAAATAGTTAGGGTTGATCCCACAAGGAATAAGGTCTAGACTTGGAATAATTAAAACAATTAGAATGAATTAATCGACTTATTTACTAAAAAGAAAGGTTTTGATGATAAGCAATAATTAAAACCTAAACTAACATCAAATAGTTAAGTGCAAATATTGTAAATTCAGTGAAAGAAGTAACTAGGATATTGTGTTCCCTATGAATTCCTAACTCAGTGTAGCCAGATTTTCATAACCTTTTCTAGTGTGTAAAATGCAGAGCTGGTAAGTTATGTTCACCTAGCCCTTTGATCCAGTCACCAAGAATATTTCAAAATGTGATTTGATCCATCCCCAAGGTGTCGCATTTTTAACCCTTGCCTTGTCCACGTACAACCATCCCTTGATCCGTTCAAATTGATTAGGTGAGTGTAATCATGTCAAATCTAATTATTTTACCTCTTTTCCCATTCATTACCCCATTGATTTAGTAGGTAAGAATTAGGCGAGTTTTATTGTTTGAAACCATTAAAAAGCATTAATAACAAAGAAATAAACAATACATGTATGCACACTTTCAAAGGATTATGAATTATCTAGTTTTTACTTTATTAGTTCTTCATGGTTCCTACAACCCTACTTGTGGATTTAGACACTCATGTTCATTGTAGATAAAAAAGTTATGTTCTATATTTACATAATTAAATATTTACAACGATGAATTAGTAAACGCAAAATCCAAATTCTTCACGAAAATCACAAGATTACAATACGAAGCTAATGTCAAAAGTAGTTCACAAGAAATCTCCAAGACCAAAATATCAATCTCAAGTATCAAGTTCAGGACGTTCTAACTTCTCTCTCTCTCTCTTCGATAAAACCTAAAAATATATTAATAATAAAGGGGAATTAAATCCTTAAATAAATAGGAAAACTAGAATCGGAGCCTCAGATGAACATAATTATGGGCCATGGAGGGAATCATGACCCATCACTGAGCTCCGTACACTACTGATGTCTCCCAAGCTACACCTCCTTTTTGAAGGATAAAGTAGTCTTGTCAAGATTTATAATCTAACCAAGGTTAGGGTCGAACCCATAAGGAATACGGTAGACTTAGAAGAATTTAAAGCAATTTGGGTGGATTAACCTACTTATCTCCCCAAAGGGGAGGCGGGTTTGTAACAACTATGAAAAGTAATCCTAAACTAATACAAGTGTGAAATGAGTATAAGGAGTAACTAGGGTATTGTGTTCCTCATGATTCCCTAACTTGATATTACTAGATAATCAAATTATTTCCAGTGTGTAGCATACCAAACGGTAAGTTAAGCTTTCCAAACCCTTTGACCCAGGCGAGAGGTAAATTTTACTATGTGATTTGATCTATCTCCACATTGTGACATTACTAACCCTTACCTATTTTTCAAGTACAACCTCCCCTTGGCCTAGTTCTGTTAATTAGATGAGAAACATCGATCGAATCCTGTCAATTAATCTCTTTTCCTATTCATTATTACCTTGATTAAGTGAGTAACACTAGGCGAGTTTTAACATTGGCCACCGTTAAAAAGCATTCAAACCAAAGAGAATTAATTAATACATATATGCACACTTTTCAAGAATCACGAATTATCCAGTTTTATCTTGTTAGTTCTTCTGGGTTCCCACAACCCTAGTTGTGGATTTAGCTATTCATTATAAGTGTGGATGAAAGAATCATGAATTTGAATAACATAATTGAGCAATTAGACAATGGAATTAAGAACAATAAATCGAAGCTCTTCACCAAAATTCACAAGATTGAATAATAAACACAAACTAATGTTTCACAAGTGTTTCTCTCAAGCACTCTACTATTCTCTACTGTTCTATAATGTTCCTTCTGAAAAATAACCTGAAAACCTATTTATAGTCTTTAAAATAAAAATTCAAAATGAAATAGGAGAGCTGGGTCGACAAGTACTTCTACAAGCCATATAAAGTTCTATGGGTGTATTTGGGGCTTCGCGAACTTCATCTTGAATTTTGGGTTGACTTCTACACACCCATCAACTAGTTGTATAAATTAATATGGAAAGTAAAAGGTTTTGTCTGCTAATGTTTCAGCAACTCCCCACTTTCTAATCGTCAGGCATGATACCAAGTCTACAGCTTGTAAAATCTTCTACGACTCATCTGCATGTTTGTACACTCTACATCAGAAAATCACGCTTCACTATAGTTGTGTATGAAAACAACTCTATGGCTCGCAAAAGGTCTCGTGAAACCTCAAATTCTGTAAAATCTGCACACTTAGCCAAAAAATGAAGCCAACACTATAATCCTGCAAAACAAACATAAAAACACATCAAATCTACTAACATTGCTTTGAGAACACACAAAATTTCATATTTTAAGCATCAAAAGTGTTGTATTTTGACATCACATCAACTCCCTCAATTTAAACTTATTGCTTGTCCTCAAGCGACATACTCAATCTACATAAATAGTATAGTAACACACAAACCTCGATCTAATGGCATACATCATATCAGACTCAAGCACAAATACCCACAACACTTTAAAAGTACATCAGATAATTATCAATCAGACCAATGCCGATTAAGATATGTAACAGTGCAGCTATGAGAAGCAAGGCAATTATTAATAAGCAACACTTACTAAGTTAGTCCAATGTCAACTATGCAATCCAAGTGCCCTCACAAAAAGAAGTCCCATATCCCTCTCATGATGTTATTTTCATATTCAATGCTTGGGACTATGCACGATCACTCACTTTCACAAAAGACATTCAAATACTATGCTCAATACCATATGCTTGCCCCTATTCTCATGACTATAATCTTTGACTACTTAGACTAGGATCACTTTCGGACTTTATTGGCTTGTAACGTTTGCTCAAGGGGCTTTGGCAGGTTGTTTTGGAACATAGTGACTAAAGGCCCTCCTCGACACTTCATTTTTATACACTTTTGCCCTACCAATACTGTCATTTTTCACCTCATTCTCCCTTTTATCAATTTCAAGCTTTTCTATGTGCATTATTTTCACTTTTCAGCTTTTTGCCTTTTATCTTCACATCATTTTCCTTTTAACCTTATTGATTAGGCATCCAATCATTTTTCATTCACGTAGAACACATTCTTATACCCTTTTTCATGTATCGCTAATTTTCCCCCTTATTTTGTGTTTACCCTTACACCAGCCACCCTCAGTTTAAATTTCGGCCTGAGTTAAGGTGCACAATATCCTACCAAGGAACCAGGGCCACTTTTGGTAAACACCCTCAACTTGGGCTTTTTGTCTCAGTCAAGGTGCACAATGTTTAAGGAAGGACCAGGGCCAATTGCAGAATTTTACATCTAATAGGGCTAGGTAACTTGAGTTTTTACAAAGAAAAGGGTACATGTCAGGCTCACACATTTGGATCAAGAGATAAATTACGCAATTGATTTGTTATTTAGGCTAAGTGGACAATGATAAACAATGACCTAAGATCATCTCCTAACTAACTAACCTGCAGTCTAAGTCAAAGTAGAGGGCAAGATCTAAATTGAAACATAATATATGAATTTAGCAAAGAAAGGTCACACTCACAAGGAATTGATTATATTATCAACAAGGACTCTTAGATCATGCTTTTGACTTATTAGAAAAGCATTGTCAACAATCAAACATGCATTGTTGCTATCAAGACTAACACACACAATTTTGGTGGGTATCTTTTTTCAATGAAAGACACAAAAACCAACATATGCCATAGATATTAGAACTACATGCTACTAATACTACCTACAGCTCCTAAACATGTTTGTTCAATAGAAATTAAATATCCACGGGGAAAAAGAACACAAGTACGCAAACCCCTAGGATTTATAATTTGGGATAGTTATCGGCCAAGGTTACTTAGACTTCACGGAGGCCTATAACTACCCACACCTAATTGAAAAGGAGTTACATTGTCCACAATGCACAAAAATGGAGTGTAAACCACAGGGGTCAAAAAGAACATACCTAGGCGCCTAAGTGCCAGTTTCTACCTTGGGTTGCCTCCCAAGCAGCGCTTGATATATTGCCGCGGCACGACTAAGACAACTTAGTTACTCTGACTTCACCAAGTGCACAAACATCCTTCTTCAAGTCATCTGGCCTGCTTATTGACTGACAACGGTTGAAGATGACTTATTCGTCATTTAATATAAACTTGAGTTGTCCAGCTTTCGTATCCGCTAATGCTCGACCAGTGGCTAGGAAGGGCCTTCCCAAGATGATTGGGACTTTGTTGACTTCACAATCTAGGATCACAAAGTCTGCGCGTAATATGAATTTCTCAACTTTGAAGAGTACGTCAAAAAGTATTCCCACAGGCTTCTTCACTGTGCGGTCAGCCTTTAATCACATGCTTATCAGAGTAAGTGCTCACAATCCTAGCTTCTTGAAGACACAAAGGGCATTAGATTTATGATGGCACCGAGATCGCACAATGCCCTTGTAAACTCCACATCTCCGATAATGTAGGGCATAATAAATGCGTTGGGGTCTTCTCTCTTTTGCACCAAGGACCTTCTTGCAATTGCACTACAATGTTGAAGCTTTTAGCAGAGCTCTTTACTCACAGTCCACTTCTTTGTAACCAAGTCCTTCATAAACTTTGCATGCCCTCGTGTCTTCTCCAATGCCTTAATGAGAGGGATGTTGATGGAGAGTTGCTTCATCATGGAGAGAAAGTGCTTGAACATACCCTCCTCCTCTTTCTCTTTGATTCTTAAAGGGAAGGGAAGAAGAGGTCTTGGAATGGGCTTTAGCTTTTGTGGCACCTTTGCAACATCACTCACCCTATTCTTGGCACGATCAACTCTGGTGTTTGTCCTCAATTGTCTCCTCTTGAACGTCATCATCATCAACCACATAGGAGGATCAATAGTACTCTTACCACCACGAGTAGTGAGTGCCATACATCGCCCCTCATTCTTTTGATTCTAAACTGTGTTGCTGGGGAATATACCTCTCTATCGCTGGTTGGGTAGAGTTGACACTTGACCAAACTGTTGCTATAGCTGTTTGATAGCAACAAAATGAGACTTGATCTTTTGATTAATTCTTGAGATATCAGACTTCATCCCCCTCAAGGTCTCATCCTATCTGTCACCCTTTATCAACATTCGGTCAAATATCTCCTCAACTATGGAACTACTAGCACCGGTGTCATGATTATGTTGTTGCACATAAGGACAATTTCTATAGCCATCTCTATGGACCTAATCAACATCTCCATCCTAGCCCCTGTTCCTGTCGTATCCATTATTGTTGTCTCTGAAGGTGCTATCTCTGCTATAGTTCCAACCATGGTTTCTTTGACCTTTGGGCCAATAGTCCCGATTGGACCCTTGGGCGTAGGTCCAGGATCCCCAATCTGATCATCAATGAAGCAAGTGTCCTTCTCATAATATGGCTTCTCGTACATGGGTGCTCATGAAGGCTGATGAACCTCTGTATTAACCCGTTCCTTATTCTACTTCATCATCACCTCCATGTTAGTACAAATCCAAGAAAGCTCTTGCATTATCTCCTTATTTATCTTAACTTGCTCTGAACTAATACTGACAACATATAAGCTCTTGGTAGAGAATTTGTCTCTCAGCCCCATGCATGATTCATCTTGACCGTCTTTTCTAGCATCACTACAACCCTTGTAAATGGTTGATCTTGAAACATGCCACCCATGATTGTATCAGAACATGCTTGGCTATTCTAACCCTTAATATAGTAGAAAATCTCCACCAATGCATCATCAACAATTTTGTAGTCAGGGACACTTCGCAAAAACTTTATGAACACTCCCATGTAGTACTGGTCGAGTCACCAGGAAGTTTCTCAAAGTTTTTAATTTGGTCTTTCACCTTGAATGTTTTCGATCTTCGGAAGAACCTCTCCAAAAGGGCCTTATGCAACTCAACCCAACTGGTGATCGAACTCTACGAGAGCTTGAATAGCTATAGCGCTACATTGCCCGTTAGAGATAATGAGAAGAGACGAAGTCCCACAGGATCCATAGATACTCTGAGTTCCCATTACACTCTTACAGAAAAACACAATGTTATGTAGATGAAAATGTGGATCCTCTGATGGTAGGCCCGCAAAAAGCCCCCGATTCTATACAATCTAAAGACACCCATTCGAAACCACAGACTTTGTGTCATTTGGTAGTGGTGGTAACATAATGGATCCAGTCACATCCATAGCCATAAAATTCAGCTGATATTGATTCCATTGATAAGATTCGACGTTGAATTCCTATGGCTGTGGATCAATGTTCTCAAGAGGAGGTGGGTTGTTGTCATTGTTAGTCTCACTCTTGTTCTGAATTAGAGTTGCATTCATTGTGTTGTTTGCGTTATCTTGGGGCATCCTTCTCAAGATTCTCTAGATCTCTGGGACAAACCCAGTCAAGGGAAAGCCTCGACATCGTGTATTGGGCATACACAACACCTGCATACTGAAATAGAACAAAAACAACAAAAAACATAAAATGAGAGAAAAAAGGATTAATTCCCGAACTACTCAAATTGAACAAGTCTAGTCGTATTCCCCGACAATGATGCCCAAATCATGGTGTTGCCCATGATACACCTCCTTTTTGAAGGCTAAAACGGTCATTGTCAAGATATATAACCTAACCAAGGTTAGGGACGAACCCACAGAGAATATGGTAGACTTTGAAGAATTTAAAGCAATTTTGGTGGATTAACCTACTTATCTTCCCCCGAGAAGGGGGGGGGGAGGTTGTGAAAACTATGAAACGTAATTCTAAAATAATACAACTGTGAAATCTGTATGGAGAGTAACTATGGTATTATTTTCTTCATGATTCCCTAACTTTGTATGACCAGATAATCAAATTCTTTTCAAGTATGTAGCATGTGAAATGGTAGGTTAAGTCTACCAAACACTTTGATCAAGGAGAGAGGTAATTTTCACTACATGATTTGATCCATCCCCGGACAAACCCAGTCAAGGGAAAGCCTCGACGTCGTGTATTGGGCATACACAACACCTGCATACTGAAATAGAACAAAAACAACAAAAAACATAAAATGAGAGAAAAAAGGATTAATTCCCAAACTAGTCAAATTGAACAAGTCTAGCCGTATTCCCTAACAATGACGCCCAAATCATGGTGTTGCCCATGATACACCTCCTTTTTGAAGTCTAAAACGGTCATTGTCAAGATATATAACCTAACCAAGCTTAGGGACGAACCCACAGAGAATATGGTAGACTTTGAAGAATTTAAAGCAAATTGGGTGGATTAACCTACTTATCTTCTCCCGGGGGGGGGGGGGGGGGGTAGGTTGTGAAAACTATGAAAAGTAATCCTAAAATAATACAACTGTGAAATCTGTATGAAGAGTAACTATGGTATTATGTTCTTCATGATTCCCTAACTTTGTATGGCCAGATAATCAAATTCGTTTCAAGTATGTAGCATGTGAAATGGTAGGTTAAGTCTACCAAACACTTTGATCAAGGAGAGAGGTAATTTTCACTATATGATTTGATCCATCCCCATAGTGTGACATTACTAACCTTCCCTATTGTTCTAGTACAACCTCCCCTTGGCCTAGTTTGGTTTATTAATCGAGAAACATCAATCGAATCCACTAAATTAATATCTTTCAATATTCATTACTACCTTCATCTAACGGGTAACACAAGGCGAGCTATAATATTGGCAACCATTAATAAGCGTTCAATCCAAAGATAATTAATTGATACATGTAGTCATACTTTTCAAGCACCACGAATTATCTAGTTTTCCTTGTTAGTTCTTTATGGTTCCCACAACCCAAGTTGTGGATGTCATACCTTCAAATCTATAAGGACGGACAAGCACTCGATGCCCTTGCGGCCCGAGAGAGCCAATATACAACTTGTGCTTACTATGCGTATGACTGTCACAACTACACATTGGTGACAAGATCATACAAGCTATAGAGACAAGAGATCATAATGGGTAGAACCAAAACATACATACTAGACTTGGCTGTTCAGGCCATAACTGTTTATAAACAAGATGCAACTACATCATATACAATAAGTCTACAAAGCCTCTTCAAGATAACATAGGTCGGGTTAGCCACCATCTTACTTTAAACTATAACACAACACCAAAATACATATACTATAGACTCAATAGAACCCCAGATCAACTTGGAGCTCACCAAAAGAAACTGAGTGTCGGGTGTGCCTACACCAAAGGTCTACAAGCTAGGGTACCTGCACCTGCAACATGAATTGTAGCATCCCCCAAAAGGGATGTCAGTACAAAATAATGTACCGAATATGTAAGGCAATAGCATATATAAAATGAGAACTCAAGTGAAATCAAGTAGCAACACATAAATGCACATGTCATAATAAATGACGACCTTTGTTATACTTGTTGAGTTACATACATTACATTCTTTTCTTTACTTGTCAACACTTTATAATTTCTTTTTAGGCATGTGCTATGAATGACCAGCGGATCAGTAGTAACGTAGGTTGACCCATGCTAGGCTTTTTAACCCTTGGGATTCTTTCCTCATAACTGTACATATTGGGATCAACCCATGATAGGCTCTTGCCCCTGGGCTACAACCCTTATGCACAAGTGAGATCCACCCATGCTAGGCTTTTGCCCCTGGGCTGCCACCCACACACTATGAACATTGCTTCGAGTTATTATTTAATACTTTGAGATTGTTACTTTGGTGGTCATGATGATTATCAAGCTTCGGAACTATGTACCAGTAACATACGATATGATAATAGTCTCTTAAGGTAGCCCAATAATATAGGAAACAAGTGTGATATTGACATACTACTTGGGAGTTTAAATGACAAGATTGGCTTCACGGATGAGAGTGGACTCTCATTCTAGTTTTTGGGAGAGTAAGCTATAGATTTATTAATGAACATCATTGCCATGGAATAACTCTTGGGAAGATCACTTGTTGATAGTGACACGAGTATTAGATTTCATGCCAAAGAATATGGAATAGGATAGCCTTACATACCTTGTCATCAACCTCGTTATCACTGCAATGTAACCTCCCCTTTTTCCAAATATTTATCTACAATTGAGTTGGTGATGAAACTAGTATTAGTAGTAAATAAACACATGTAGACAACTCACTCAAACCCATAAGTTATACCCAGGAAGCAAGCCCACGATTTCAAAACGAAGGGTGTTCCTTCAACTTTAATTGCATTTGTGGTCACACTTCTTACCATCACACATATAAAACTGCCTCTGAATATCATAATGTTGCAGGAGAAATGTGAACTTATGGTATCCAAGAATTGTCTCATGAGTTTCTATTAAAATTACAATTTCAATTCTAATATTAGCTCACACTTGAAGTTAAAGAGGACTCCCCTCCATGGATTTCCCAACATGCACAAACCACCAACAAACTGTCCCATGAGATCATATCATGTAAAAGGAACACACCAACAATGTTGACACATATTAAGTTCCCTAATTAACTCAAGTACAAAAGATGGAGAAAGGTGCAATAGCTTACCTTACTTATTGGGGATTCTTGCTCTCTTAACTTATATTTTCCAAAGGCTAAACTCTCCTTCATTCCTAGCTTGAGATGAGGTATAATGCGCAAGAACCTTAAGGGTTTTTATGGATGCTATATGAAGATAGAAGAGGGAAGAAAGAGAACCTTAGGAATATGATTTTTCTTATGTGAAAAATGGCTAAAAGAGTTGGTTGTATTTGCTTTTAAATGGACCAACTTTGGAAGACTTTCTCCTCAATGTTTTGCCATTATTTACCAAGTAGGGGATGCATCTACTTGGACTTTTAGCTTGGGCCTTCGTGGATCTCAACATATTGGGCCTTGGCTGCCCATTTTTCTCTTTTTCCTTTACTTGAGTTGGCATAAAATTTCCAAGTAAATGCTTAGTGACCTTGGGTCATATAAGATGGCCAAAAAGTTTTAGTAGGTGGTGCACCTACTTGGCCTTCCATGCTGGTCAAAATTCTAAGTAGGTGATGCACTTACTTGCTTCGTTAAGTCAAGCAAGAAGCTAGTCATCTTACCTCATTTTTCAAATATTAATCCCATATATGGTGTCTTAATACTTCACTTTAAAAGACTTCCAACTCAAATAACATCTTATTATATTAGATTTAAATGCTTTCGTCGAGTTTATCTTGGACTCATACCCCTTGAAACATGTGTGATATCACAATAACTCTCGATCGAATTCAAGTTATCATCCTTCTTTGGAAAACACTTAGTCCTTCTCCTATACCATAAGCCTATGCCAAGTGTTATATAGATAGTACTAACATATAGAAAACATGGAGTGTTACATCCTTCTCCACTTAGCAACATTCGTCCCGGAATAATAGTATAGTTAATCGGCCCAAACATGTTCAAGCCTAGGTTACATATCACAAACTACATGTCAACACATACTTACTTGTCAATGTTTCAATTTTGATTCCTTTCATCTTTCTCAGTGCGTTGAAAGAGATGGGGGTATTTGGATTTCATTGCTTATTCTGCTTCCCAGGTAACCTCTTCTACTTGATTGTTTCTCTATAGTACTTTTACAGAAGCTGCTTCCTTATTTCTTAACTTCTTAACTTTTCGATCTAGAATAGCAATGGGTACTTCCACATAAGTGAGATCTTCTATAACATGTACATCTTCGGTTGGAGTGATACTAGATAGGTCACCTATGCATTTTCGAACCATTGAAACGTGAAATCCCAGATGCACCACGGAATGCTTCTAGGGTATCTCTAGTTCATATGCAACTTAACCAACTCTTTTAGCAATCTTATATGGTCCTATGCAGCGTGGACTCAACTTTCCATTTTTGCCAAACCTCATTACCCCTTTCATTGGAGACACCTTCAAGAACATCCAATCTCTTATAGAAAATTCTAGTTATGTCCCTCTAATATCTACATATGATTTGTGTCAACTTTGAGCTGCTTCCAACCGTTGCTGTATTATCATGACTTTCTCCATAGCTTGATGAATGAGATCTAGTCCAAATAAGATGGTTTCACCTACTTCAAACTAGCTGATTAGTTATCTACACTTTCTTCCATACAAAGCTTTGTAAGGTGCCCTTTTGATACTCGAGTGGTAGCTATTGTTGTAAGCAAACTCAATAAGTGGATAATGATCATCCCAACAACCCTTGAAATCCAATACGCTAGCTCGAAGCATATCCTCAAGTGCTTGGATTGTGCATTCTGCTTGGCCATCTGATAGAGGGTGAAAGGTTGTACTTAAATTCATTTGCATCCCAAAACTTCTCTGAAATGACTTCCAAAAATATGTTGTGAATTGATCTCCCGTGTAAGATATAATAGAGATTGGTACTCCGTGCAGCCGAACTATCACTTTAATGTACAATCTTGCATACTCTTCGACAGTATAAATAGTTTTGACAAGCAAGAAGTGGGCTGATTTGTTGAGCCTATCAACAACTACCCATATGGAGTCAAACTTCCGAAATGAGCGAGGTAACCCAGTAACAAAATCCATGTTGACCATGTCCCACTTCCAAATTAGAAGTTCCATGTGATGCAAATAACCTCCAGGCTTTTGGTGCTCTACTTTAACTTGTTGATAATTTGGACAATGAGCCACGAATTCAATAATATCCTTCTTCATTTTCCCCCACCAATATACTTCTTTCAAGTCATGATACGTTTTGGTTGAGCCCATTAGACTGAGCATCTTGAATGATGTGCTTCCATCAGAATTCTCCTTTTTAGCCTATCTACATCAGGTACACACAATCTGTTTTGACATCAAAGTATTCCCTCTTGCGTGAGTTCAAATTCCTTTGTCATACCTTGTTGTACATTCTCCTTAAGCCATAATAGCATGGGATCTTTGTACTATTTCTCTTTCACTTCCTCCATCAACGATGATTCCGCTTCATTTTGCACAATAACTGCTTTGCTAGGTAAATTGCCATAGATCTTTGCTTACCCATTGACTTATTGTAGACTTCCAAAAAGTGCTTACCAGTGTTTTGCGGCTTAAAGCATCTGCTACAAGATTTGCCCTTCTGGGCTGATGCAAAATATCGATGTCATAATCTTTCAATAGCTCAAGACATCTTCGTTGCCTTAGGTTGAGGTCCTTTTAGTTAAAGATGTATTGTAGACTCTTGTGATCGGTAAATATGTCAACATGAACTTCATACAAATAATGGCGCCATATCTTCAAAGCAAATAAAACTGTTGCTAACTCCAAATCATGGGTTGGATAGTTTTTCTCATGTGGATGCCATTGCCTTGAGGCATAGGGTATTACTTCACCATGCTGCATCAAGACACATCCTAGGTCCACTCCCGAAGCATGACAATATATTGCATAACCTTTTGTCCCTTCAAGAAGTACCAATACAGGTGTTGTCATCAATTTAAATTTTAACTCTTGGAAGCTCCTTTTGCATGCGTCACTCTATTGAAACTTAGCTTCCCTATATGTTAGCTTTGTAAAAGGTGCAAAAGTAGAAGGAAATCCTTCAACAAACCTTCTATTATAACCTGCCAGCCCAAGGAAATGACGAACCTCCTTCGGTGTTATAGGTCTTGGCCAGTTCTTCATAGCTTCTATATTTTGGGTATCAACCCTTATTCCTTCATCAAATACAATGTGTCCCAAGAATGCCACTAATCTTAACCGAAACTCGCACTTAGAAAACTTTGCATATAACTGACAATCACGAAGAATTTGTACCACTTGTCACAAGTGATTAGCATGATCTTTTTCTGATCTTGAATACACCAAAATGTCATCTATGAATCCTATCACGAACAAATGCAAAAATGGCATAGACACCCTATTCATCAAATCCATAAAAATAGCAGGGGCATTTGTTAGGCCAAATGACATGACTAAGAATTTCAAATGACCATACCGTGTTTGAAAAGCTATCCTGGGTGTATCTTGATTTCTGACTCTCACTTGGTGATAACCCGACCTCAAGTCAATCTTTGAGAAACACTTATCACCGTGTAACTGATCAAATAAATCAGGAATCCTAGGGAGGGGATGTTTATTCTTTATCATCACCTTATTTAATTTTCGGTAGTCAATGCACATCCTCAATGAACTATCCATTTTGCGTACAAATAAAACTGGCGCTCCCCAAGGGGACATACTAGGCCTTATAAATCCCTTTTCTAAAAAATATTTTAATTACTCCTACAACTACCGTAATCTTGCGGGGGCCATTCTATATAGGGGAATGGATATAGGTTGTGTGTCTACAAGTACGTAATACCAACCTCAACATCTTGTTCGGGAGGCAAACTTTGGAGATCTTCAGAAAATTCATTTACCACCAAAATAGATTAAAGGGTTGGGGGATCTGCATCTACATCTCTTACCCTAACTAAATGGCATATGTAGCCTTTGGACACTATCTTTCTTTCCTTAAAATAGGAAATAAACCTACCTCTTGGCGCCCCAATATTACCTTTCTGTTCAAGGACTGCCGCCGTTGGAAAATGGAACTGCACCATCTTAGTTCGGCAATCCACCATGGCATAACAAGAAGCCAACCAATCCATACTCCTTATAACATCAAAATCTATCATTTTTAGCATGACAAGGTCAGCCAATGTGTCACGATCACAAATAGTTACCATGCAATTACAATAGACATTTCTAGCTATAATAGACTCACCGATTGGTGTAGACACTTTAAATGTCGTCGTCAATAATTCTGGTGCCTTTTTGAACTCCTCAGAAATTAATGGAGTAACATACGATAGAGTAGACCCTGGATCAATTTGTGCATATACAATATGTGAAAAGATGGACAATGTACCTGTAACCACGTCAGGGGAAGCCTCCAAATTTTGTCGATCTCCTAGAGCATAGGTGCGATTTTGAGCTCCACTAGAACTAGTTGCTCCTTTAACACCCCTACCACGGCTTGAAGACGACTGCAGACCCCTACCTATTAAAGGCATTGTCGATGATGATTCAACAACTGACCTAGTAGGTTGGGCCATACCCCTATCCCTTTGAGGGCAACTTCTCATCATATGACCCGGTGTACCATACCAAAAACAAACATCCATCCCAAATCGGTATGCACCTAGATGAGTCCTCTTGCATTGCTTACAAAGCTGTCGAGGAGGTCTTGATTAGCTCATGCAGCCCATGCTTTTTGTGCTCTACTGTTCGTGATCCTTGGATTTCACCTTGTTGCCCAAACTGATTTCCCCTAGACCCTTGATATCGGGGTGGAGCACTAGATGTAGAGTAGGAGAATGATGGCCTGGGTGATGTATTAGAAAATCGAGGCCTAAACTCACCTTGGGATTGTGTAAACTGCCTCGTCAATCTAGCCCTCTTGGATAGCGCTCTTTTTGACTTTTGTATCCTCCTCCTTTGTCGTTGATCCTCTTACTTTTGTGCAAATGCTTGCATCCTTGTTATATCCATGTCTTTATTCAAGGAAGCAATGGTATAATCTCTAACCAGATATGAATTTAATCTATCCACATATCGATGAATTCAATCCTCCATAGTAGCAACCGCGTTAGGAGCATATCTGGAAAAGGAGTTAAATTGGAGTACTCCTTCAAACTCATACCCCTTTGGTGGAGATTTAAGAATTGATCTGCACAGGCCTCTCGAATCTCCAACAGCGAATAGTGGTTAGGAAATGCCTTTTTGAACTCTTTCCAACCAATGTGAGATGCATCTATACCCCTGGATTGCTTCCATGCTTCGCACCACAACACAACTACACCCTTCAATCTATATGTTGCTAGCGCAACAACTTCTATACTGCTAATATACATAACATCCAAGGTACGTTCGATTCGGTCAACAAAGTCTTGTGGATATTCTTTTGGATTTGACCAAGTGAATGAAGGAGGTTTCAAATTAAGGAAGTCGTGTATCCGTGTGCTAGCTGCCCTCATGCACTACCAGTACCTGTAGCTGGACCCTCTTGCCTTTAACCTTGACCAACGACTATACGAGTCAATAATTGGATCGAATTCCTTAAATCTTGCTCAATAGCATTAATAAGAGGCTCTTGAGGTGCTATTTCCCTCCTTAGCTCCTCTTGAGGTAGAGGAGTCGGCAAACTTTATGATAAGGACTCATTTAGAATCTCACTTTGGTTAGGTCTAGCTCGTGATTCACTTGTCCCTTCTCCAAAATCTATCTGCTTATCTATGCTTCTTCTCCTTGTGACAATTATCTTTTGCTATATATAAACATAAACAATTTAGGAGTTGATATATTCCACCTCCGATAATGGCTCTATGGCACGATCTAGGAAATGAAATAAAAGAGACAACTCCTAAATGTCCTAAGCGTCATGTTTATAGATGCGGTGCACAACACACCCATAAATAGAATTCTACATTGACACGGTTTTGTAGACTCCCTAGAATGACCTGCTCAGAAACCACTTTTGTCACGCCTTAAAATCTATAAGCACGAATATGCACTTGATGCCCTCGCGGCTCGAGAGAACCAACAAACAACCCGTGCTTACTATGCGTATGACTTTAACAACCACACATTGGTGACAAGATCATACAAGCTATAGAGATGAGAGATCATAATGTGTAGCACCAAAACTTACATACTAGACTTGGCCGTTGAAGCCATAACTCTTTAGAAACAAGATGCAACTAAGTCATATATAATAAGTCTACAAAGCCTCTATAAGAAAACATAGGTCGGGACAGGGCCCATCTTACTTTAAACTATAACATAACACTAAAATGCATGTATTACAGACTCAGAAAAGCCCCAGATCAACTTGGAGCTCACCAAAAGCAGCTGAGTGTCGAGTGTGCCTACACCGAGGGTCTACTACCTGCACCTGCAGCATGAATTGTAGCATCCCCCAAAAGGGATGTCAACAAGAAATAATGTACTGAATATGTAAGGCAATAGAAAATGTAAAATGAGAACTCAAGTTAAATCAAGTAGCAATACATAAATGCACATGTCATAATAAACGACCACCTTTGTTATACTTGTGGAGTTACGTACATTACATTGTTTTCTTTTCTTGTCAGTACTTTATAATTTCTTTTTAAGCATGTACTACGAATGACCAACTGATCAATGGTAACCGAGAATGACCCATGCTAGGCATTTTAACCCCTGGGATGCTGTCCTCATAACTGTATAAATTGGGATCGACCCATGTTAGGCGCTTGCCCCTGGGCTGCCACCCTTATGCACAAGTGAGATCGACCCATGCTAGGCTTTTGCCTCTGGGTTGCCACCCACACACTATGAACATTGCTTCGAGTTATTAGTACTTTGAGATTGTTACATTGGTGGTCACGATGATTTTCAAGCTTTAGAACTATGTACCAGTAACATACAATAGGATAATAGTCTCTTCAGGCAACACAATAATATAGGAAACAAGTGTGATATTGACATACTACTTTGGAGTTTAAATGAAAGATTGGCTTCATGGATGAGAGTGGACTCTCATGCTAGTTCTTGGGAGAGTAAGCTACACATTTCTTAATGAACAACATTGCCATGGAATAGCTCTTGGGAAGCTCACTTGTTTATAGTGACACGAGTATTGGCTTTCATGCCAAAGAATATGGAATAGGATAGCCTTAAAGACCTTGCTGTCCACCTCATTATCACTGCAATGTAACCTCCCTTTTTGCCAAATATTCATCTACAATTGAGTAGGTGATGAAACTAGTATTAGTAGTGAATAAACACATGTAGACAACTCACTCATACCCACAAGTTATTCCCGGGCAGCAAGCCCACAATTACAAAACTAAGGGTGTTCCTTCAACTTTAATTACATTTGTGGTCGCACTTCTTACCATCACACATATAAATACCATCACACATATAAAATAGCCTCTAAATATCATAATGTTATAGGAGAAATGTGAACTTATGGTATCCAAGCATTGTCTCATGAGTTTCTACTAACATTACACTTTAAGTTCTAAAATAAGCTCACACTTGAAGTTAAAGGGGACTCCTATCCATGGCTATCCAGGAATGGATAAACCACCAACAAACCTCCCCACAAGATAATATCATGTCAAAGGGACCACTTCGACATTGTTGACACATATTAAGTTCCCTAATTAACTCAAGCATAAAAGAGAGAGAAAAGTGCAGTAGCTTACCTTATTTGTTGGGGATTCTTGCCCTCTTAACTTATATTTTCCAAGGGTTGGATCGTCCTTCAATCCTAGCTTGAGATGAGGTATAATACTCAAGAACCTTAAGGTTTTCTATGGCTGCTATATGAATATAGAAGAGGGAAGGAAGAGAACCTTAGAGATCAAAATTTTCTTATGTAAAAAATGGCGAAAGGGAGCTGGTTATATTCTCCTTTAAAGGGAACAACATCGGACGACTTTCTCCTTAATGTTTGGCCTTTACCAAGTAGGTGATGCACCTACTTGGTCTTTTAGCTTGGGCCTTCATGGATCTTAACTTGTTGGGCCTTGGTCGCCCATTTTTCTCTTTTTCCTTTACTTGAGTTGGGCTAGAATTTCCATGTAAAAGCTTAGTGACCTTGGGCACTATAAGATGGCCAAAAGGTCTTAGTAGGTGGTGCACCTACATGGCCCTCCATGTTGGTCAAAAGTCTAAGTAGGTGATGCACCTACTTGCTTCGTTAAGTCAAGCAAGAAACTCGTTATCTTAACTCGTTTTTCAAATATTAATCCTATATATTATGTATTAGTACTTCACTTTAAAAGACTTCCAACTCAAAGAGCATGTTGTTATCTCAGATTTAAATGCGTTCGTCCAGTTTAACTTGGACTCATACCCGCTGAAACATGTGTCATATCAGAACAACTCTCAATCGAATTCAATTTATCACCCCTCTTCGGAAAAAAACTTAGTCCCTCACCTATACCATAAGCCTATGCCATGTGTTATATAGATAGGACTAACATGTAGAAAACATGGAGTGTTACAGTGGATTTAGCTACACATTATTAGTGTAGATGCATAATTCATGAATTTAAATAACATAATTGAGCACTTACCACATAGACTTAAGAATAATAATTCCAAACAGCTTTACTATGAATTACAAGATTGAACTAAAAGAATAATCTGTTTCATAAGTGTTTCTCTCAAGCTCTCTACTATTCTATACTATTTTATAATGTTCCTTACGAAAAATAACCTAAAAAGAGCACTTTATAGCCTTTAAAATACAAAATCAAAATATAATAGAAGAATTGGATCGACTGGCTCTACGGGCATTTTTAAAGGCCATATAAATTTCTACGGCCCGTAATTGGGGCTTCATGAATTTTATTTTGAATTTTGGGGTTGACTTATATGACACCCATCTATGAGTTGTACAAATTTTTATGGCCCATAAAGGGTTTCATCCGCTAACTTTTTAGGAACTCCCCACTTTCTGATCCTTAGGGCACGATACCAAGTCTACGACTTGTCTGCATGTTCGTAGACTCCACTTCAAAAATAACCCTTCACTAAAAATTGTGTACCAAAACAACTCTACGGCTCATGGAATTTCCCACGGCCTGTAAAAGGTCTCGTGAAACCTTAACTTCTGTGAAATCTGCACACTTAGCCCAAAAATCAAGCCAACCCTGCAACCCTGCAAAACAAACATATTAACACATCAAATCTAATAACATCGCTTTGAGAACACAAAAAATTCCAATTTTTAAGCATCTAAAGTCCTATATTTTGACAGCATATCAACTGCATTCTTCAAATTCTGTCTTCAACATACGAACCCTTCCTACATACCGTCTTCTGACTTACGGCCCATAAAAAGTTGTCTTGTATCTCTCAGAAATTCCTTAAAATCTCTGATCCTCAAGGCACGAACTCATGTATGAGTCATTACATATTCTACGACTTGTCTTGTATCACATAACATTCACTTTTGAACTTGGCCTTTCACTTGATCCGACCCACGAAACCTATTTATGACTCTTGGAATGAACCATGACCTGTAGAAGGCCTGGTAAGACCTCAAAAACTTGTAACCTGCACAAATTAGCCCAAAAACATCCCTGCTCCTGAAATCCTACAAAATAAAGAAAAACGCATCAAAAATACTGACATCGCTTCGAGAACATATAAAATCTAAGTTTAAAGCATCAAAAGTGTCATATTTTTGCATCACATCAACACTCTCAATTTAAAATATTTACTTTTCCTCAAGCGATGGACTCCATCTTTATAAGCAATATAGTAGAACACATACTTCAATCTTATGGTTTACATCATCTCTTAACCAATCACAAATTACCAGTCTAACTCATCAATGCATATACAAGATAGTTATCCAAAAAATTCACATAGGTCAATGTGTTATAGAGCAACTATGACAAGTAAGGCAACATAAATAAGCAATAATCACCGAGATAGCCTAAAGTCGACAATATAATTCAAGTGCCCTCATACAACGAAGTCCCATATCTCACTTAGAATGGTATGATTAAATTCAATGCCGGGAAATGATAAGAACACTGGCGCTCAGAATAGATATCAAAATATTGTGAAGAATACTATAGGCTTGCCCCTATACTAAAGACCTTGACATTCAACTAGTTGACTTAGGATCACTATAGGATTTTCTTAGTAGGCTCAAAAGGCTCTTGTATGACATGTTTGGATCATAGTGACTAGTCTCCCTCCTTGACTCTGTGCGATTTTACCCTTTTTCCCTATCAACACTGATATTTTCAACTCATTGTTCCCCTTTTCCTATTTCAAACACTTTCGAGTGCCTTATTCTAATTTTCAGCTCATTTCCTTTTATTTTTATCAATTATTATGCTTTTTAGCTCACACTTTAGGTATTAATTTGTTTCTCTCGCACCCACTTCATATTACCCTCCCTCTCCCTTTTTTTTCCTATTACTATGCTTCCTTCCCTGTTTGATGTGATTTCTTTGAAACAACAACTCTCAACTTACGCTTTTGGCCTAATTTAAGGTGTGTAATATCCAACCTATGATCTAGGGCCACTTTTGATAGCCTCCCTCAACTTAGGCTTTTAGCCTGCGTTGAGGTGCACAATATTCAAGAGGGACCAAGGCTGATTTCAGGATTATACAGTCAAAAAGGTTTGGTTACTCTAGTGTCTACAAAGAAAAAGGTATATGTAAGGCTCAAACATTAGGACCAAAGGATACATAAAGCATTTCGTTAGTTATTTTAGGCTAAGTAGACTAATATGATAAAGAACCTATAATCATTTCCAAATTGACTAACCTATAGTCTCAGTTAGAGTAACAAGGGAAGTTCTGAATTGAAACACAGTATAAGAATCATGCAATAATGCTCACACACATACTGGATACTGAATATATGACTCTTAGATCATGCTTTTTATTACAATTAAGCTATAACTTTTCAGAACAAACACGGTCAAATATTGCTTCAACTTGGTTGTCAGCACAACTACCTAACAACACATCATTAATAACAAAAATAGGTGGGTATCATTTTTAACAAAATTAACATCTGCCACAGATATCAGTATAATATGATACTAGTACAACTTACACATCCTAAACATGCCAGTTCAATAGAAAATATATATCCTTAGAGAAAGAACACAAGCAAGGAAATCTCGCGGACTCAAAATTAGGATTGATATAGGACTTGGTTACTCAGACTTCGCCAAGGCCTATAACTATCCAAACCCTATCAAAAAATATTTTTATAGTCCTCAATGCAATAAAAGAACCATAAATAAAATATTAAGGAAAAGAAAGGACATACCTAGGTGTCTAAGCACTGGTCTCTATATGTGTCTCACAACCCGTAGCCTACTGGCTTGTCTCCTCAATCGTGGCGGCAGGGTAAAAGGGTTTGTAAGGGCCCATAGTTTGTGAAATATTTGGAAGCATAAAATTCAAGTTTTTTGAGGTGTGTGAGCCATAGGGAATGCTTGTGTATGACTTTAGGTGGCTTAAGATAGGATTAAAGGCTTGGTGGTCCTCCATGGAACCTTCCACAAGCTGTGATCCTCACCACTTGCCATGGAATGGGGCCTTGGAAGATGCCTCAGCTTCCCAACCAACATTTATGCTAAGGCAAGCCATAAGAAGACTCTATACGAGTTGTGTGGCACTTCACAAGCTGTGTAAAGTCTCGTGTGACCTCCCACAGGCTGTGGAGGGATACCTTGTAAATCACTCATTCAAAAATAATTTTCTAAGTGTAAAATCACCATCTCGGAACTTGGGTCACTTGCACGGACCATATGCCTTTGGAGGGACCGTATGCCTTCCTTAGAGATGACTTTGTCTAGAAATTTGGCAAAGCTTAGTACCACAGACCACTGCACAATCCGTAAACTTCTTCATAAGACGTATTGCTCTTTGATAGGACCCCTGGCAACACCTTGAAGCTAATTTAATTAATGGCTTTCTCGTACTTTTTCTGATTCCTAAGGGTCTTTTATGACTTTTTAACCAATCTTAAACCCCTGAAAAAGACCTATACACCACTATTCTTATTCAACTTCATTGCATACACTTAGAATATTCAAATACTCCTATCTAAGAACTCCTCTCAAGTGTGCCATTGGAGATTTAGTTTGGAGCTCAAGGAAGGGTCTTCTTCTCTAATCAATTTCTTCATGATTCTTCTTAATTTTCTAAGGTATGTGGGATTGATTCATGGTCTCTTTCGACCGTGAAGACCCCAAAGGTCTTTTATTTCTTAAATTATGAATTTTAAGCTTACTTTGAATATGCGTCTTTTAAATTATTGTTTATTTGATTTGATTGAGATTTGAGTTGTATTTAATTGGTCTTTTTAAAGTGATTTAAGTCCTAATATGTTGAATTGCATTGATATTATGAAGGTTTATATATGCATGCCCCTTTTAAATGTTGATTTAGTCATGGATAATCTAAAGTATGATTTCAATTTAAATTTCTTCATGGATTTACTTGAATTTCATATTATATCATTGATTTAAGTGTGAATCTATTGCCCATGCGATTCTCTCATCATTCATGGTATATGCATACATGAACATTTTTTCATAGAGTTTATGATGTGGGATTCCCAATTATGATGATGTCTATATTTTAAAGGAAAGTATGGGTATGATAAGAATGAGATCACATGATGTCTATAATATAACTCTTTGAGTAGTGATGGGTGTTTTACACCAATTGTACAGGTATAAATGAGATATTCCTATTCATAAAAGTATTACATGAAGTATGATTTGGCTTTTTGGCTAAAGTATGACCGATTATGAAGTACGTTTGGCTTTTAAGTCTAAGTAGATATCCCCAAGGTTCCTTATATAAATCTTCAAGTCCCATAACTATCAACCAAACATAGGTCCTTCTTTTTGCCCTTTTTTGGCGGATGATTAATGTTAAGGATCTACCTTTGGCAAGTAGGTCTCCTTTTAATCCATTGTAGTGAAGTCGATGGAGTTCAAAGTTATAGCTCACTAGGGCGTATGACCATTAAGGCCCCATCCCTGCTATATACAAAATATTTTGATACTTCTTTTTATGCATGCCTTTGTAATCTAACTTTGAATGTATGTTTAATGAGATTATATGCATTGCATGCCCACATACTTAGTACATTTGAACGTACTAACACATACTCTTTGCCTACATGATCTAACCATGTAGGGACTGGAGACTATCTTCATCCACCTCTTGACGATTAGCTTGGATTGTGAAGGATTTCATGTGGTGGTCGTATCTTTCAAGGACAAGACACCCACTATGCTACTTTCCCTTATGTCTACATTAAGGGTGAGCCCCGGACATGTCTTTTCCCTCATCCTATTCTATGACTTAAAGGTATTGTTGGACTACATGTAAACTCTTTGTATGGATTTATGTTTTCTTTTATTATGTGCTTATGGAGATTATGAATATGGTTATTCCTTTTATGTTAATGACATGGAGGTATGTTTAAGATGAGATGAGAAGTGTAAAAAGCCCTGAGTCCCTTCTATTCCCATAGCGTGAGTCATATTTACCCATCCTTTAGTTCTTATGTGTTATATGCTATGTGAATCCGTGCGAATCCCTATGCCTATGACGTCCTCATAGTGTGATGCATATTTCCCCATCCCTTAGAATTATATGTTATTACTTTATTAAGTGCTTCTAAACTGATGATATGTATGTGGATGCTATGAGGCTTATATGAGGACTCTCGGGTTCCCATTCGCCATGTCACTCCTAGACCCTAGGTCTGGGTTATGACAAGCTTGGTATTAGACCACTAGGTTTATAAATAATCCTCAGAGTCTAAAATGCTGCATCGATTAGAAACCTATTCATAGGTGTCATGTGCCCCATATATATGGGTAGGATGCTATGATGGTGTTCTAGGAATTATCTTACTTTTTCATGTCTTATGTCGTGCTTTGGACCGTTTCTTAAGATCTCTTAACTTTGATGATGTCCTTGATGCCTTACAGAATATGCCTCCAAGAAGAGCCCCTTAACAAGGCAAGCCCCGCTTAGTTATGACCAAGTCCCTCAAGAGCCTATGAGAGATTCTGTTACTCAAGATGACTTCTAAACTGCCTTTTCTATGCTTGCAAAAGTGGTGACCAACCAGGCTAGGCATGCTAATCCTCCTCTTTTTGTCCTACTCCAGCTGCTAGAGTGAGAGATTTTACCTAGATGAACCTTTACAGTTTTATGGATCGAAAGCTGGTGAGGATACTCAAGACTTCATTGATGAGCTCTCTAAAGTATTGACTATCATGGGGGTGACTTTAGAGGAGAAATCCAAACTAGCTTCTTATTAGTTGAAGGATGTGGCTCAAGTGTTGTACACACAATGGTTTATAGATACGATTGCTGATTATGCGGTTAGTTGGGAAGAGTTTAAGCTTGCGTTTCTAGACCATTTCTTTCCTTTTGAACTTTGGGAGGCCAAAATGACAAAATATATCAACCTCAATCAGGGTGGTATGAGCATAAGGGAACACGACCGTAAGTTCACAAAGCTCTCAAAGTGTGCTCCTATGCTAGTGCCTGACCCCTATCCAAGATTGCATAAGTTTATTTCTAGGATCTCTGACTTGGTTGTGAAAAATGTCATATGTCTATGATTATTCAAGACATGGACATATCCAGGCTTATGACATATGCTGAAAAAATCAAAGGGGAAAAGCTCAAGGAGAAGAGGGTGAATGATTCCAAAAGAGTCTGTTATGATGGAGGGTTCTCCAACTTTAGGAGTGATGGTGGATATGCTCGCTTCAACAAGATCAGGGTTCAAATGCCAGGGCTACAAAAAATAGGATGCCTCCTCCTAAGGCACCTATTGGAGGTGGACCTATTCATCTTAAATGTGACAAATGTAGGAAGAGTCATCAGGAATGTGCTTGTGGGGCTTTGTTTCTTGATTCCGGTGTGGTGAAATAGGCCACAAACAGATTGGTTGCCCTAAAGCACCCAAGAAAGGCTAAGTGGCTCTAGTTAATCAATGAAAACAAAAGGACCAGCAGGGTGGTGCACCCAGAAACAACAGGTTCTATGCTTTGCATGCCCGATAAGAAGTAGAAGAGACTTGGTTGTGGTGACTGGTACGTTAAAAGTCATTGATTTTGATGCTTATGCTTTGCTTTACCCAGTTGCAAATCTATCTTTTGTGACTCCTCTTTTGGCTATTAATTTAGTTTGAGCCCTAAAATCTTGAGGGAGCCCTTTTTAGTTATACTCCCATGAGTGAATCCGTTGTTTCCAAAAGAGTTTATCGGGGTTATCTTATCTATGTCTTGCATAAATTCTTTCCAAGTGATTTTGTGGAACATGAGATGTTCAATTTTGATATTATTCTCGAGATGTATTTGGTTGCATGCTTCATGTGCCTCTATAGATGGTAGAACCCAGAAATTCAAATTCTAATTTCTAGATGAGCCTGATCTTGAGTGGAAGGATAGTGATTACGCTATTAAGAGTCGATTTATCTCTTATTTCAAGGCCCCAAAGATGATTTCTAAGGGGTGTATCTATCATATTATGAGGGTTAGAGATATGGAGTCTGAGCCACCTACTCTTGAATGGATTCTTTGGATTAATGAGTTTTTGGATGTTTTTCTCAAATATTTGCTCGGTATTTCTACCAAAAATGGAAGTAGACTTTAACATAGATATCCTCCCAGATACTCAACATATTTCTATTCCTCCTTATTGCATGGCACCGACTGAGTTAAAAGAGTTGAAGGATCAATTGAAAGACTTACCAGAGAAAGGCTTTATTAGACCACATATATTTTCATGGGGTGCTCCAGTGTTATTTGTAAGAAAGAATGATGGGTCTCTTCAGATGTGCATTATTTATAGGCAACTGAATAAGGTAACCATTAAGAAAAAGTATTCGTTGCTAAGGATTGACGACTTTTTTTTATCAACTTCAAGGAGCTACCCATTTCTCAAAGATTGACCTTCGTTCCGATTATTATCTACAGAGGGTCAAGGAGTGCGATATTCCCAAAATGACTTTCTGGACTAGATATGGGCATTTTGAATTTGTGCTAATGTCTTTTATGTTGAATAATGCTCCACATGTGTTTATGGATCTTATGAATTGAGTGTTCAAGCCATTTCTTGATAGATTTGTGGTTGTTTTCATCGATGATATCTTCATTTATTCTCGAAGTGAGCGAGAGCATATGGATCACTTGAGGTTGGTTCTTCAGACTTTGAGGGAGAATCAATTGCAAGGTAAGTTCAGTAAATATGAGTTTTGGTTGGGTGAAGTAGTTTTTCTTAGTCATGTGGCATCTGGTGATGGTATTAAAGTTGATCAGAAGAAAACTAAAAACATAAAGAATTGTCCTAGACCATTGACTCATTTAGATGTTTGTAGTATTCTTGGGTTGGCTGGTTATTACAGGAGATTTGTTGAAGGTTTCTAATCCATTGACTCACCATTGACTAAGTTGTCTCAAAAGAAGGCCATGTCTATATGGCTAGATGCGTGTGAGAAGCATTTTCAGACATTGAAAGACCGACTTACCTCGACTCTTATTTTGTCCTTACCAGATGGCTTAGATAGATTTGCAGTATATTATGATGCTTCTTGGATAGGGTTAGGTTGTGTTCTCATGCAACATGGTAAGGTTACATCATACGCATCATGGAAATTAAAGGTGCATGAACAAAATTATCTGACTCATGATCTTGAATTAGTGATTGTGGTGTTTGCTTTGAAATTTTGGAGACACTTTTTATATGGGGTTCATGTTGACGTGTTCACCGATCTCAGGATCTTGAAATATGTGTTCACCCAAAGGGATCTTAACTTGAGGCAAAGAAGGTGGTTGACTTCTTGAGGATTACGAAATGAGTTATCAATATCATCCCAACAAGGAAAATTTTGTAGTTGATGCTCTTAGTAGGCTATCTATGGGGAGTGTGGCCAATGTTGATGAAGGGAAGGAGGAATCGTTAAATTATGTTCACCTTTTGGCTAGGTTGGGTGTTAGATTTGTCTGACTTTAATTATGGTGGTATTCAAATTCAGAATGGGGTTGAGTCTTCCGTGGTTGTTGAGGTCAAGGCAAAATAAGGTTTGGACCCATCTTTGGTTGAGTTAAAGAAGTTGGTTGCAGAAAAAAAAGGTAAAGGTTTTCTCCCAAGGTATGCTTTGGTATCAAGATCGGTTGTGTGTTACGGATGTTGATGGCCTTAGAGAGGTTATCATGAGTGAAGCCTGCAACTCTCATTATTCTATATATCTTAGAACCAACAAGATGTATCAGGATTTGAGGGAGGTGTATTGGTGGCATAGTATGAAGAAACATATAGAAAAGTTTGTATCCGACTATCCTAAATGTCAACAAGTGAAGGTAGAACATCAAAGGCCCGGTGATTTGACTCAAGATATTGAGATTCCTACATGGATGTGGGAAGATATGCATACGGATTTTGTTGTTGGCTTTCCCCGCACAAGGAAGAAATTTGATTTTATTTGGGCCATAGTTGAATGGATGACTAAATCGGCTCATTTCTCACTGGTTAAGACTACCTTCATAGCTGAAGATTATGGGAAGTTGTATATCCAAGAGTTGGTAAGGCTGCATGGTGTGCCTACGTCTATCATATCTGATTATGGCATCCAATTAACTTCACACTTTTGGAAATCATTTGAAAGAGGGCTTAGTAGTACAATGAAGTTATGTACTACTTTTAATCGTCAAACCAATGGACAAGCCAATAGGACAATCTAAAAATTGGATGACCTGTTGAGGGTTTGTGTTGTTAGAATTTAAGTGTAATTGGGATGATCATCTACCACTTAACGATTTCGCATACTCTAGTTGCTTTCATTCTACGACTGATATGACGCTGTTTAAGGCTTTATATTGGAAAAGGTATAGATCTCTGGTGGGGTGGTTTAAGAGATGGCATTGATTGGCCCGAATTTGGTGTTGGTGGCCATGGAAAAGGTGAAATTGATTAGAGAGAGGTTGAAAATGGCTCAAAGTCGCCAAAAGTCTTATTCAGATGCTAGAAATAAGGATCTTGAATTCTATGTCGGTGATTGGGCATATGTGAAGGTTTCACTCATGAAGGGTGAAATGAGTTTTTGTAAAAAGGGAAAGTTAAGTCTTTGACATGTAGGTCCTTATTAAATTGTGGAGCGGATTAGGACTGTGGCTTATATGTTGGATTTGCTTCCAAGTTTGAGTTCTATTCACCTAGTTTTCTATGTGTCGATGTGGAGGAAGTTGATTAGTGATCCTAGTTCAATTGTGCCTTTGAAAGTGGTTGAAGTTGAGGAAAACTTGTCTTATGATGAAGTTTTGGTTGAGATCTTGTATAGTAAAGTAAAGCAGCTTCGCAACAAGGATGCAACTTCGATTAAAGCGCTTTGGATAAATCAACATGTGAATAGTGCTACATAGGTGGCAGAGTTGGAAATGATGAGGCGATACCCCTATATTTTCTAATCTACTCCAGCCTAAGGTATTAGGTTCTTCCTATTCTCAATGGTCCTAATTCCTTTACTCATGACATGATATGCATATACGTGCACAAAAATGATTCAAAAGATGTTTTGACATATGATTTAATTAAAATATGATTTTCAAGTAATGAATTATGCATTGTATCTTCAGGTTGGAGTGTTTCATGTTCAAGTCAATCTTTTCAATCCATGTTCTAGCACATTCGAGTACGAATGTTACCAAGGGGGAGATGATGTAAGGACTCATACTTCGTGAGAGCTTTTAGTGCATAAAATAGTTTTCAGAGTTGTGTGAGCCATGGGGACTCCTTGTGTATGACTTGGTTGCTGAAGAAAGGATTTAAGGCTTCGTTTCCTTCCAGAGAACCTTTCACGAGTGATGGTCCTTATCACTTGCTGTGGAAGGGGCCTTGGAAGATGCCCTAGCTTCTCACCAAAGATTTTGGCTAAGGTAAGCCACAAGAAGACCCTGTATGGGTCATGTGGCACGTTACAAGCCGTGTGGGGTCTCATTTAATCTCCCACAGGGCGTGGAGTGATGCCTCATGAAGCCCTTGTCCCAAAATAATTTTCTAAGGGTAAAATAGCCGTCTCAAAACTCGAGTCACTTGCTCGGACTGTATGAATTTTCAAGGACCGTATACCTTTCTTCGAGATGACCTTCTCTAGAATTTTGCCAAGGATTAGCACCACAGACCACTGCACGGTCCGTGTACCTCTTTACAAGTTGTATCGCTCTTTGACGGGACCTCTGAAAACTTTTCGAAGCTCATTTTATTAACATCTTTCTCAATTTTTTGTGATTACTAAGGGTCGTTTATGGCTTTCTAACTTATCCTAAACCCCTGAAAAGACACATACTCCTCTATTCTTATTGAAATTCATTCCATACACTTGGAGTATTCAAATTCTCCTATCTAGGAACTTCTCTCAAATGTGCCATTGGAGATTTAGCTTGGAGCTCAAGGAAGGGTCTTCTTCTCCTATCAATTTCTTCGTGATTCTTCTTAATTATCTAAGGTATGTGGGATTGGTTCATGGTCTCTCACAACCATGAAGACCCAAAGGTTTCTTACTTCTTAAATTATGAATTTCAAACTTACTTTGAATATGGGTCTTTTAAATTATTGTTTATTTGATTCAATAGAGATGAGGGATGTACTTAATTGATGTTTTTAAAGTGATCTAATCCTTATATGCTGAATTGTATCGATATGATGATGGTTTGAATCTGCATGCCCCTTTTAAATGTTGATTTAGGCATAGGTAATCTGAAGTAGTTTGAAATCTCGATTCAAACATTAACATTCTTTGATAGTCACGACAAATCCATCTTAACTTATTTCCTTCTTTTTTGGTGCTTTCCTTTCCAGTGAAAGACCTTATTAGGTTCCTGTTGTGTATATAAAAAATTTGGTTAATGACAAACTCTTATTATAAAAGAATTTAGGAAAATTCTTTTAGAGAAAGAGCTTCATTGCTTGGTGTCAAACTAGAACATGCGATGGATGATCTATTCTCTTTTTCATTTTCAAAAAAATAATCTTGGAGATTGTGTAATGCTTACTCTCAAATTCTTGGTTTACACAGTAGTGATATTTTTGTTTTTCTCTTCATCTTTGGATTCCTATCTAATGATCCTAGAAGTAATATGTGAAGAATAAAATAAAAAAGGTTTTTCCTTGCTTGATTTTTTAATTTTTTTGGATTTGTTCTATTCCACACATTTTACTAAGAATAAGAACAAACGATTTCAAAATTTGAAAAAAAAATCAAGTCATCAACGGAAAGATAGGAATTCGAACCCTCGGTACGATTAACTTGTACATGCGAATTTCTTCATAGATTTACTTGTATTACATATTATATTGTTGATTTAATTATGAACCTCTATTTCCCATAATATTCTCTCATCATTCATGGCATATGCATACATGAACATTGTTTTTCATAAAGTTTATGATGTAGGCTATGTCCCAATTATGATGATGTCTATGTTTTCAAGGAATGTATGGGTATGACAAGAATGTGATCACATAATGTCTGTGATATGACTCTTTGAGCAATGATGGGTTTTTTTTACACCACATGTATAAGTATGAAGAAGCTATTCCTATACATGAAAGTATGACATGAACTATGATTTGGCTTTTTAGCCCAAGTATACGTGATTATGAAGTATGTTTGGCTTTTAAACCCATATATGCAATGTTATGATTTGACAAGACTTTTGCCTCGTTCATAAGCACATATATGTATATGTATTCTTGTGGGATGATGACTTAACACTGAGTGGGCTTGTGTGAGGAGCGGTATCCCCAAGTTCCCTTATATAAATCCTTAAGTCCCATAACTATGTGCCAAAAATAGGTTCATGTTTATGCCCTTTTTTAGGGATGATTAATGTTAAGGATCTACCTTTGGCAAGAAGGACACCCTTTTATCCATTGTAGGGAAGACAACAGAGTCCCAAGTTATAGCTCTCTTGGCCTTATGTTGGTTAAGGTCCCATCACTGCTGTGTACAAAGTATTTTGACATTCATGCGTAATAGATTTCATGGCATATCAGTATATTATTATTTCTTACATACTCCTTCTATATGTGCCCTTGTCATCTAACATTGGATGCGGGTTTAATGAGATCATATGAATTCATGCCCACAGACTTAGTACATTCAAACATACTAATGCATACTCTTTCCCAACATGATCTAACCATGTAGGACCTGAGACTATCTTCATCCACCTCTTGACGATTAGCTTGGTTTATAAAGGAATGTTTGTGGTGAGTCCAAGAATTCAAGGACAAGCCACCTACTATGCTATTTTTCCTTATGTGTTTACTTTAAGGGTGATCCCAGGACATGTCTTAGCCCCAGTCCTATTCTATGACCTAGAGGCATTATTGAACAACATGTAAACTCTATGTACGGATTTGTGTCATGTTACGTTATTTGCTTATCAAGATTATTACTATGGTTATTCCCTTGATGTTAATGAAATGGTGGTATGTTTATAATGAGATGGGAAGTGTGGAATGTCCTAAGTCCCTTCTATACCCATAGTGTGAGCCATATTTACCTGCCCTTTAGCTCTTATATGTTATATGCTATGTGAATCCATACAAATCCCTATCCCTATGAGATCCTCATAGCGTAGTCATATTTACCCGACACTTAGAATTATGTATTATTACTTTATTAAGCACTTCTGGATCGATGATGTGTTTGTGGATGCTATGAGGCTTGTATAGGAACCCTCGGGTTTCCATTCGCCATGTCACTTCGAGGACCTAGGTCCGGGTCATGATAGGGCCTAACACTCATCACTATATCTAGCTCATATGCTTTTTAGTCCATTGCATCCACAATGGAGGCCTGTCTGGCAGCCTATAATTGGTCACTCTACATCATCACAACATCTAGTCTAATGTCTTTAGTGTTGTCATCATCATCATGGCTCCTCTTCCCAGAAGCACGGACAGGCGGTCATCAACGAATAAATCAACAACCTCTATATAAACGGTGGGAATAGGAATCACTAGAGGTGTTGAAGATTTTGTCCTCATATTTGTGCAAAACTATTGGATCTCTACTCTAGTGGCTGTTATGTCAGGAGTTTGAGCTAAACTGAGTCGGTCCTCTACCCGCCTCTAAGATGTATCTACTCGACCATGAAATGATGTAAGTCTCTCCTTAATGGTGGGCATGAAATGAGCCTTCATGCGCTCTTCAGACTCTATAATGGACGTACGAACCCAAGGCTTAATCTACTGCAACAACTGAGCCAGCTAGGACTCAGTGAAAACTTTTCTTTGCACTAGAGTCTGAATAGAATTCGAAGGCACGTATACCATGCCTATGGTGTGAGGATTTGTAGATGCGGCCTCTGGTACAATAGATGAAGTGGTAGTGGGCACCATTTTATCCCAAGTATCAGTGTGTGGGGGCCTCTAGTTCTCTATAACAGTAGCAGTGGTGGTAGTGGGCTCAGCCTGTGGTACCTTGGCAAACATCTCTGGCAATCAAACTGGAGGTTTGGTGCTTGTGTAATATCCTTAGGATTCTCATCATCCTTGATCAGTCCAGCATTTGTTGTCCATTGGACCTCAATCATCATGTCTATATTAGGTAGTATCTCTACCCTGTCCTCTATGTATAATTTATAAATCTAACATGGGAGCAGAGTTGATGTGGACCTTTTCAGACCATGCTCGTGTAACTCATCAACTATACAACAAATGAAATCTATATCATAACTAATGACAATGCTGGAAAGCAAAATAGTGCGATCCGGTGTCAAAGTATTTTTCGCCTAGGTTGCCGGATCTCCGTACGTACGACATTCCACCAAAATTTGTTGGCAAAGCTGAACGAAGCTTTTAATATAGATGAAAAAATAGATATCCAGTTAGGGTTCAAGTGCCACTTAGCTATATTATTGATGATTTATCGCATCAGAATGGCCTTCTGGTCTCTCTCTTTCATCAGACCTCGGTCCCTGGTCTGCCCTAATATATAGTCATAATCTACTATCATCATAGAGGCCTTGTAATCGGGATTGAACAAGAATCTCCAAATACTGGTCTATGAGATATATACGGGGACTCTATGTACTATCGTCTATGTATGTCAGGGTTGTGCAATGAGATTCCCCTTCTTTAGGGTCGCCACAATTATGGAAGCAACATAAGGTGCATAAAACTCTTAAACCAGTACTGGGGAGTGCTTCCTCGATGCACCTGCTACCAATCTAGGTGGTACTGGGCCATGGTGTCTCACAACATGGAAGCGTTGTCGAACTCGAAAGTAATGATCCTCAACTCCACAAAAATAGCACGGGCTTGTCACCCCCTATCGTCCTACAAGACATCCTCCTATATATGTCCTACATTCCTAAGACACATCATCATCTCATCAATCTAATAGAAAGGGCTGGTGCGGGGGTAGACTCTGCAGACCCTAATTCAAACTCGTCACTTGACTTGGAGCCTTCTCAATCTTTAGAACCCGACCAAGACCACTCTCCAGAGTCTATCATATGGATCGAGCTGCTCTGCCATAAACCTCCCTCTTCAGATTGGGTAGGTTGAGCAATTATGGCCCGTGTCTGGGTCGACACTATCTGTCTAGATGCTGCCCTGGTATGTCGACGCTCAATACCGTCGTCTGGCTGGACCTTATGCACCGTCAATGATGCAGTGGCCTTGAAATCTATAAGCTCATTTGGAGTTCGTCCGACATGGGCTGTATCTTATCTCTCTTAGGATGGAAAGCCATAGTACCAAAAAGAACCAAAATAAGACATACATGAGTCCCAAGAATTCAAAAAAGAAAAAAAATCAAAATGGTGAGAAAAATATTAATAGAAGGACCTACGAAGGCTTACCCATGGGCCATCGAGTAAGCTACAGGCCGTATAACTCCTTCGTAGAAATAGGGCACAATGAATAAAGAATAAATCTAGTATAGGCATGGAACCTATGAACACTGTTTACGGGTCATAGTATGAACTACGACTCATAAGCTGGTTCCTCTAGTAATATCTTAGAAAATCCAAGTTGCTGGTGTAACTTACGATGGACAAATATGGTCCGTAGACTAATCTATAGGCCGTAGAAGACCATCGTAATGTCGAAAAACAGCAACCTGAGTTTTCTAAGTTTACCATTCAATTCTGTTATTCCATATAAAAATAAAATTCTAGTAGGTCCTAGTCAAGTTAAAATGAAATGATTTTCTAAGAATAATGACTAGGTCAAAGTAACAACGTACACAAAATTAAATAACATCAAAGCAATGGCACTCAAACCAAGTTACATACATTAAATATGCATTCCCTGCATCCCAATTCAACCAAAACACATGCATAAAAATTACCACCAACCAACACATAACCTAAATATATGCAATTCACTATCCTATCCTCAACCATTAACTAAGTCTGATTATATGTAAACATTATTACGACCACCATTTGATCAAATTTTATCAAGTCATTTTTCAAATCATGCAACCACTTTATCTATTTTGACAATGTAATATAGTATGACTCAACCGGCGAGAGATCACATAATTTCAACAATGGTAAGCATATCAATTTAATCATTTCAAGACTAATATATGCAATCAAATAGTGATAAGCATATGATACACTCAATTCTCAAGCAACACTTGTTATTAGGTCAAGAAAATCATAAAATCATCCCCATTAGTCTCTCAAACCAATAACATAATATTTTAACAAGAATGAACATTCAAGAGGAGCACATACTATATTAATGAGTGAAAGGTTGGGAAAAGTAGCCAAAAAACTGAAATTCTGGATGTCCTAGGATCGCCGAAACACTAATTTTGTCACAAAAATTTGGCAAAAAAAATTTCCAAAAATTATGGCGAAGCTTGGATGGTGGTCAGATATTTGGGAAAAAGGGGTAGGGTTTTGTGCATGTGGAAACAATTGAGAAAGTGAGGGGTAATTAAAACTACCCCTCTTTTATTTCACTAATTGAGTCAAGCATAAGTAGGACTCTGATCCCATGAAACCCTAATTATGGGCCATATCTTGTTTTACGGCACGTAAGACTTGGTTTTAAGGATTCATAGTCTAATTATTAGGATTTGGTTCCTGTGAATCCTCCTATATATCGCAGATTAATCTACGAATCATAGGTTGGCCTCATGAGTAACCCTAATACCTAGAAAAATTCCAGCATCTTATTACCTGGAGTCTACAACCCAATTCACGACCCGTATTATATCTATGGACTGTAAAGTTGGCTCATGGACTAATTTGCACAAATTTCTGCTCACTGGAAATGGCTCTATATGTCCGTATATGGGTCGTATTGTAAACCATGGTCCATGAAACCAGTCATAGAACTAACTTTTCTCACTTTTTGTACTGATTTGCTGCCTCAACCCTAGTCCTGGATATTCTAAGAACAATAAATTGTTACCTTATAAGTTTTCAGTTTGTGAATCCAAAATTACAACAAAAACATGAACATTAAAGTACCTATGAGTCTTAAAAGCAAAACTAACATAAATACATAAACATGATAGATAATATCTTGGGTTACCTCCCAAGTAGCACATAATTTATTGTCGCGGCATGACTTACACTACTTGGTTACTCAGACTTCACCAAGTGCACATGCTTCTACTGTCTATACCTCCTCAACATTGCCAAAGTATGGTTTGATCCTTTTGCCATTACCATTGAACCTCGTGCCATTTTTTTTCTCTAACTAAACAACCCTATGGTGGAAAACATGTGTAACTTCCAAAGGCCCCACCCATTTAGACATTAATTTTCCAAGGAACAACTTCAAGGTTTAGTTATATAGAAAAACCAAGTCTCCTAGTGCAAACTAGCGATGTTCAATGCGATGATCATGTTATACCCTTATCCTCTGCTTGTACAGGGCAGAACTCTCATATGCCCTCAAACAAAACTCATCAAGTTTGTTTAGTTGGCTTAGTCTTGAGTTTGTCACATCACTCCAAACTAGATTCAGCTTCTTAAGTGACCACATCATTTTGTTTTCAAGCTCTACAAGTAAGTGACAAGCTTTACCAAAAATAGGTTTGTCGGGAGACGTTCCGGTATGAGTCCTGAATGCTTTCTAGTATTCCCATAATACATCATAAAGCTTATGTGCCTAGTCTATCTGGTTTGCATTCACAGTCTATGATCGAATCTGTTTAATCTCCCTATTAGACACCTCAACTTTCCCACTCGTCTATGGATGGTAAGGTGTTGCCACTCTATGCATAACCCCATATTTTTCATGAAGACCTTTGAACAACTTATTGAGAAAATGGGAACTTCCATCGCTGATGATTACCTAAAGAGTACCAAACCTAGAGAAGATGTTTCTTTTGAGGAGTGTTGTGACACTTTTACCTTCATTATTGTGAAGCACCACTGCTTCCACCCATTTCATGACATTGTCCATAGTAAACAAAATATACTTGTTGCTATAAGAACTGATGAACGACCCTACAAAGTCTATTCCCCACACATCAAACAACTCGATCACTGTAATGGGGATTAGAGGGAGTTCATCCTTATGGAAAATACCACCTTTTTTCTAGCACCTACAACAAGCCTTAACATAATCATGGGCATCCTAGTGGATAGTTGGCCAATAGTAGCCACATTTCATGATCTTATGTGTTGTCTAGATTCCACTATGACACCCACCTGTCATGGATGAGTGACAAGCCTAAAAATGCTCATCATCTCCATCTCAGGATCACAGTGATGAATAATCTCATCTGTATAGATACAAAACAAGTATAGATTATCATAGAAAAATTTCTTCATATCATACATAAACTTATTGCGCTGGTGAGAAGTCAAGTCTGGTGACACAATATCAATAACTAAATAGTTTGCATAATCTGGGAACATGGTATCAATTCATGAGATGGTTCCAACACTCTCTTATCAGGGAACTAATCAGCATCTCCACCCCATCGTTGAACTTTGCATGGCCTCATCCTCATGTTTGGAAAGGTGGTCTAGCAACCTGATTCTCTGTCCCCTTTCTGTCAATTGCCTCAAAATTAAACTCTTAAAGAACAAGTACCCATTAAATCGATCATGGTTTTGCATCGTTCTTTCAAATCAAATACTGCAATGCTAAATGGTCAGTATGTATAGTGACTTTGGTTTTCCAAAAATACGATATGAACTTCTCAAATGCAAAGGCTACTACAAGTATCTCCTACTCAATGACAGTGTAGTGTTTTTGCATTGCATTTAGGGATTTACTGGCGTAGTATATGGGATAAAGAATCTTCTCTCTACGTTGTTAGAACACCACACCAAGTGCAACCCCACTTGCATCACACATAATCTCGGAGGGCTAAGTCTAGTCTAGAGCAACAATGATAGACGCTTATCACAACCTCTGCTTCAACCCCTCAAATGCTTTTACATATGCATCATCAAACATGAACTTAGTATCATTCTCAAGTATCTTTCACAAAGGATTTGCAAAATCTTTGAGAAGTCCTATATGAATCATCTGTAGATTCCTGCATGCCCCAAAAAACTTCTCACACCTTTAACAGATGCAAGTTGATGAAGCTTCTCAATAACCTCAACTTTAGCTCTATAAACCTCTATACTGTTGATGGATATCCAATGTCTCAACATAATGCATTCCTTCACCATTAAGCGACACTTTTCCCAATTAAGCATAAGATGTCATTCTTCACATCTCCGAAGCACATGATGCAAATGCCTCAAGCAATCCTCAAATGAATCTTCGACCACACTGAAGTTATCCATAAACACCTTAATAGTGTCCTCTACCGCATCTTAGAAGATAGACATCATGCATCTCTAAAATATCATTGGTACATTACACAATTTGAATTGCATTATTTTGAATACAAAGGTGCCATAGGGAAAAGTAAAGATCATCTTCTCTTGGTCCTCTCGAGCAATGAAAATCTGATTATAGCCCGAACAACCATAAAAAAGGATTACCAAGCTTTTTCATGCCAAGTGATCTAGCATTCGGTCCATTGAAAGCCATAGGGAAGTAATTTTTCTCTATTACTGCATTGAGTTTGCGATAGTCCATGTAAACCCTCCAACCTGTGACTGGTCATATGAGAATTAACTCATTTATAGCATTTGGGATCACAATGATGCCTCCCTTCTTTGGAATACAATGGACTAGATTCACTGTAAGGACCCGTACATTGTATGACCTTGATGGTGCTTGGAAATTGGTTCCGAAAGTTTTTGACCAAGGTGACACTTCATGGAAGCGTCTACTTGTCGTTAGGGTCACCATGGGCCGTGTGGAGGTTCCATAAGGTCGCCCTTGGCCTTGTGTGTAGAGTGTACACGTTACTGTGGAGTTTAAGACTGAGGCACACCTTACATGAACCCCACACGGTCAGTGTGAGGCATCACTAGCCATGTGGTGGACAGTGTAGAGGGCCTTGTCCTTGAAAATACATATTTTGGCTAAGGTACTTCACACATGGACCTCTCACGGAGCGTATAACCCTTCATGGTCTGTGAAGCCTTCGGTATAGGCGTTTGTGTGATAATTTTCTAAATATGGGATCACCATCTGGGAACTTTGTCGATAAATAACCTTTCTATAAAAAGCTTCAAGGGTGGCCACACAATCCATGTGACCTCTCACAGGCTGTGAAGCCCTCCGTATGGGTGTTGGCATGCAATTTTTATATGTATGGTACTACTGTCACAGATGTTCATCAGTGAACTAATTTCTAAGTGGTGGATCACGGAAGAGGCATATAAATTGTATGGCTTCACACGGACCAGATACCCCCTCATAAGGGACCCTCGGCAACATTTTTCTATATGTTTAATTAATGGCTTTCTTGTAGTTTTTGCTACTCCTAAGGGTCTTTTGTGGCTTTCTATGCTATCTAAAGACATCCAAATGACCTATACACTTCTTTTCTTTTAAATTCTTTCTCACACTTTGAATTATATTCAACTCTCTTAAGAACTCTTCTCAAAGACTCTAGTGAAGACTTAGCTTGGGAATCAAGGAAGGGCTCCATTCTTCATAAAATTCTTCTTGTTTCTTCTTGGTGAACTAAGGTATATGAGATTGATTCATGGTTTCTTTCAATCAAGAAGAGCCCAAACTCTTTTACACTTGATTTTATGAAATTGAGCTTACTTTAAACATGCGTCTTTCAGATTATTGCTTACTTGATTCAATTCAGATGCAAGTGATGTTTAATTGTTATTTTTTAAAGTGATTTTAATCCTAATATGTTGAATTACATTGATATTATGAAGAGGTGAATGTATATGTCACCTTTAAAGCTTGGTTTAAGCAGGAGTAATCTAAATTGTGATTTAAATGTGAATTTATTTGAATTTCATATTATATTGCTGATTTAAGATTAAATCACTATTGCCCATGCTATTCGCGTATCATTCATGGAATATGCATACAAGAGTATTGGTTATGATGAAAAGTATTTGGTGGGTTAAGCTCTCATATGTTTATGAATATGGTTTTGATGCAACATTAGTCGGTGGGTTAAACTCACATATGTTTAAGAATATGATTTTGATAAAAGGATGGTTATGAAAAGAATGTAATCACATAAATGTCAATGATATGGCTCTTTCAGCATTTTGGGTGTCTACACTATCTCGATATATGTGAGTAAGCTATTCCTATGCATGCAAAGTATGATTAAAAGTATGATATGGATTTTAATCCCAAGTGTGCTTTGATATGACTTGTGCATTTTTTAAAGCATGTATAAGTATTCTTATGGTATGTTGACGTAGCACTGAATGGATTAGGCGTGTTAGGGCTATTCCTAAGGGTCCTCTCCCTTTTCTTGACCTATGCGCCACGATAGCTATATGATCGTCATTATCGAAAAGACCTGGTCGTAAGGAATGGTTATAAATTCGATATGATATGATATGATATGGAAATTCTTTTGGAAATTCTTTGTTGTATAGAAGGTTTCCATAAGAACAAAAAGACTGGGTCGTAAGGTGTTGTGTAGATTACCCTTGGCAAGTAATCTTCTGTTACCGATGGGAGGTCTATATCAGGCAAATTCATGTAATAGCTGACATGAGTTTGAGATGTCGGTTATGGTCACATCCTTTCTATGTATAGAAGCATTATGGCATTTCATGCATTATGGATTTCATGGCATATTATCATATTACTAATGTTTACTATATACATCTCTTTCTATATTATATGACTTTGATATCTAGCAATGAATGTAGGTTTGGTAAGTTATATAAATTGCATGCACGTATACCTAGTACATCTAAACATACTAACGCATACTTATTTCCTAGATAATCTTACCATGTAGGGATCGGAGACTACCTTCATCCATCATTTGACGGCTAGATTGGATTTTAGACACTTTTTGTGGTGAGTCCTATCTTCCCAAGATAAACGACCATTCCTCTATATATGATTCTTAGTTTATGTTATCTACTTTGAGGGTGAGCTAGGGAAATGTCTTTGCCCCTATCATATCTTATGACTAGAGGCATTGTTGGATATCTTGTAGACTCTTGTACAGTGATATGCTATGTGTTGTATTAAGAGATTAGGATTATGGTTATAGCTATCTATCAGATATGGTTGTTATGAAGTGGAATGAGTATTATAATGTGGAAATGTGGAAGGTCCTAAGTCCTGTATTGCCCCCATAGAGTGAGTTATACTTGCCAGGCCATTACTCTTTATGTGCTATGTGTTATGTAAATCTATGTTAATCCCAATCCCTATAAAATCCCCATAGTATGAGTCCTACTTTCCCATCCTGTAGAACTATGCGTTTACTATTCCATATATGATTCGGAACCGATGATGTGTGAATAGATGCTATGAGGCTTGTTTGGGGACATTGGGGTTCCCATTTGCCATGTCACTCTTTGACCTTGGGTTCGAGTGGTGACACTCACCCATTAACTTTTAGCAATTAGATATATCATACCTGCGTCTAACAACTTAATGATTTCTTTGCACATAACCTCTTGCAATAGGGTTGAGATGTCGTTGGTGTTCAATACTTGGCTTATAATCTTTGAATATTTGAATCTTATGAGTGCATATGCCTGGTGGGATGCCAATGATATCTATAATTATGCATCCAATAGCCTTTTTGAATTTCTTGAGTACTGAAACTAATGCTTCCACTTATTTGTCATTAAGATCTGCAGCAATAATAATAGGCAAAGTATTATTAGTACCCAAAAACACATATCTCAGATGGGCTAGAAGAGCCTCTAATTCCAACACCGATGGATTCTCAATGGATGATAGAGTAGGTTGTGACTCTAGATTTTTCAAGTCCAACTCAAGCTTGAGTTTGTGCTTGTGATAACCATGTGCTCAAAGTGCCTAACCATCTCATCATAGTCTGGGATGTTGTCACTCTCAAAGTTCATCAATACAACCTCAAGAGTTTCGACACCTAGTCATTCCTCAATTGGTACCTCCAGTTGCACATCAATAATGCTCTTAATAATAGAGATTACTTTCAAATCATCAGGTCTCTTCATGGACTAGCAAACATTAAAGAAAACTTCTTTTTCATTTAATCTAAACTTGAGTTGAGCCAACTCTATGTCCACTAGTGTTTGCTTAGTGTTTAGGAAGGGTCTTCCAAATATGATTGGGGGGTGAAAGTAAACTTCACAATCAAGTATCATAAAGTTTTTTGGGAATACAAAATTTGCAACACAAACTAGTATGTCATAGAGTCTCGCCAAAACCTTTATCACAGCCCCGTTTGCAACTAACAATCATATTGTAGTCAATGTGAGGGCTTTCAAGCCAAACTTCTTGAACACAACAATAGACATTAAGTTGATGCTGGCTCCTAAATCACATAACATCTTTGCAAAGTTAAATACTCTGATGGTACAAGGTATGGTGAACGCTCCGAGATCCTCCATTTTCTACACCAAGTACCTTCTAGCAATAGCTCAATATTGGTGAAGATCATGAGCAAGATCTTTGCGCACGGTCCTCGTTTTAGTCACAAGATTCTTCATGAACATGGCATACCCAGGAATTTGCTCCAATGCATCAATGAGTGGGAGATTGATAGAAAGTTGCTTTAGCATGGAGATGAACTTTTGGAACTTCCCTAATGTGCTGCAAAAATACAACATTTTTGATGCTTAAAACATGAAATTTTGTGTGTTCTCAATGCGATGTCAGTTGGTTTAATGTGTTTGTGTGTTTATGTTTGCAGGATTACAAGTTGTCCTTGATTTCGAGGAATATTGCAGAAGTTGCTGACTTTTTTCTATTATACGAGACCCTTTACAGGCCATAAATTATTCTACAAGTTGTAGGGTGGTTTCGTGGACAATTCTAGTGAGGGGCTATTTTTTGAAGTTCATTCTACGAACATGCAAACGAGCCTCAGAGAGGTTTACGAGTAGTAGAAGATGGTTCATGCCCTGAGGATCGGAGACAAGGACTTTCGTCGGATGAAACCCCCGAGTCATAAATCACTCTACGAGTCGTAGAGAGGTATCATAGAGTTAAAGTCTGAATTTCTAGCAGCCAAGTACGAGACCCTAATTATAGGCTGTGGAATGCAATAAGGCCTGTAAATACCTTTTTTATGGTGTGTCAATCAATTCTCCTATTTTCTTTAGGACATGAATTTTAAATATTATAAATAGGTTTTTAGGATGTTTTTCCGGATGTTTTCACCTATCACTTAGAAGAACTCAATATTTTGAGATTGAACATTGTAACATCATATTGGAGAGTCTTCGGAAACACTTGTGATTTAATTTTACATTAAATCTTGTAATTCTTATTGTGGTTGGATTGCTTGTTCTTAATTATATTGCGTAAGTGTTCAATTATGTCTTCTTAATTCATAATTCTTGCATCTATACATAGCATTAGTAGCTAAATCCACAATTAGAGTTATGTGAACCATGAAAAACTAACAAAGTAAAACTAGATAATTCATAATTCTTGGAAGGTGTATATGTATGTATTAATTAACTCTCTTTGTTTTGCATATTTTCTAATGATGGCCAACATTAGAACCCTTCTAGTGTTACTGACTTGACAAACGTAGTAATGAATAGGAAAAAAGATTAATTAATAGGATTCGATTGATGTGTTCTTGTGTAATCAACAAAACTGTGCCAAGGGGATGTTGTATTGGGACTAATAGGTAATGGTTAGTACTGCACACTTTGGAGATGGACAAGTTGCATAGTAAAATTCACCCCTCACCTTTAACCAAAGGGCTTGGTGAACATAAATTACCATCCCGCATGCTATGTGCTAGAAACAAATTAGGTTATCTGATAACAATGAGTTTGGGAATCATGGGAAACACCATACCCTAGTTTTTCTCTATAATTGACTTCTCTCTTGTGATGGTTAGTTTAGTTTTATTTCTCGTTGGTTATTGCAACCCCCCGGGGGAAGTAAGTGGGTTAACTATTCGAATTGCATATTGGTGAATTCTATTGAGTCTATGTATTCCTTGTCGGTTCGTCCCTAACCTTGGTTACGTTATATATCTTTTCAATGACTGATTTATCCTCTACAAATGAGGTGTAACTTGGGTAATATCAAGATTTTGTCACCGTTGCTGGAATACAACTAGACTTAGTGAATTCATTAGTGATTTGAGTGTTAATCCTTAGTTCCCTTATTTTACTTTTGTTTGTTGTTTTTTGTTCTTTTTTAGGGTGTAGATTTAGTGTATGCCCAACACTCTCGAGGCAATGCCTTAACTTTGTTTTATCCAGAGATCCATAGAACGTTAAGACAAATGGCCCAAGATAATGCCAATAATACGGCCAATGCAGGTCTAAACAGGAATAACAATGAGGATGCAGAGAATGAAAACCCATCTCCTTTGGAGGACATTGTTCCATAGAATCAAGATTACAATGCCAATGCTTACCAGTGAAATCAGTACAGACTGAATCCTATGGCTATGGAGGTGACTGGAGCAATTGATTTGGCACCACTACCGGCAGACACAAAGTTCACAGTCTCAAGAGGCTTACTTCAGATGCTATAGAACTATGGGCTATTTGCGGGCTTACTATCAGAGGATCCTCATAACCACCTACATAATGTGGCACTCATCCATACGAGTGTGATGGGGATAAAGAATCTGTCTATGGATGTTGTGGAATTCTGTGTCTTCCATTGTCTCTTATAGGCAATGCAACATTATGGCTGTCTAAGCTCCCATAATGTTTGATCACTAGTTGGGCAGACTTGTAGAAGGCCTTTCTGCAGAGGTACTTCCTAAGATTGAAGAAGCTCAAGTTGAAGGACCAGATAAATAATTTCAAGAAACTTCCTGGTGATTCAATTAGCACCACTTGGGAGTGGTTGAACAAATATCTATGGAGCGTCCCTGACCACCAAATAGTTGATGATTCTTTGGTGGAGATCTTCTACGGTGCCCTTGATGGGAACAATCAGTCCTGTGCTGACACTATCTTTTGGGGCATGTTTTTGGATAACCATTTGCAAGGATCACAGAGCGAATAGAAAGAGTGGTCAAGACTAATCGTGCATGAGGACAGCATGATAGAGAATCCACTAAGAGTTCATGTGTTGTAAGTGTGGGTGCAGAGCAACAAAGAATTAATTAGCAGATCATGTAGCTGCTTGCCTAGATTAGCACAGGTATGGAGGTTATGATGAAGAAGAGCTAAGAGAGAGTAAATGCAATGGTTCATCAACCTCCACGTGCACCCATGTAAGAGGAGCCATACTATGATGAGGACACATGTTTTATTGCTAATCAGATGGGGTCTTTCTGGACTAATGCCCAAGTGTCCAATTAGGACTATTGGCGCAAAGGTCAAGGAAACCTAGGTCGGAACTTTAATAGAGATAGAGATTACAGGGACAACCATGGAGGTTACTATGATAGGTTCAGGGGTTCACAGAGAGATACAAATTGGGGTCATAGAGAATGCTTTAGAAATGGTCCTTATGTGCAACTGCACAACCGCGGCATAGGTGCAAGCAGTTCTAGAATTAAGGAGATGTTTGATCACCTGTTGAAGAAAGATGACACATGAGATGAGACTCTAAGGGCATGAAATCAGAGTTTTCAAGTATTAATCAGAAAATAGATTCTCATTGTGGCTATCAAATAGTTGGAGCAACAATTTGGTCAATTGTCGACTCAACTTATTCAGTGTCAGAGGGGTACATTACCTAGCAACACAGTTTAAAATCCTAAAAATAAGGGCAGTGTATGGCGGTTGCTACTTGGGGTGGCAAGAGCAGCGTTGATCCTCCCATGCCAGTTGATGAAGATGATGTTCGAGTGGAGACAGTTGTGGCCAATGATGTAGATTAAGGATATAATTATGGCAAGGATGGGGTAAGTGAAGCTGCTAACGCACCGTAGAGGTTGATGCCCATTCCTAGGCCTCCTCCTCTATTCCCTTAAAGAATAAAAAAGATGGAGGAGGACGGCAAATTAAAGCACTTTCTCTCTATGTTGAAGAAACTCTCCATCAAGGCATTGGAGAAGATGCAAGAGTATGCTAAGTACATGATGGACTTGGTCATGAAAAAGTGCATTGTGAGTCGGGAGCTCCCCCAAGAGCTTTAACATTGCAGTGTTATTGCTACAAGGTACTTGGTTCAGAAGCAAGAAGATCCGGGTGCTTTCACAATACCCTACACTATCAAAGATATGGTGTTCGCACGGGCACTCTGTGATTTAGGTGCCAGCATTAATCTGATGCCCCTGTGATCTACAAGAACTTTGATTGGGAGATCTACTCCAACTAGCATGCAGTTATTGATGGCAGATAGCACGATAAAGAGGCCTGTGGGGATACTATAAGATGTGTTGGTAGAAGTTTAAGTTCATATTCCCTACAGATTGCTAAGTTGACTTCAACATCCCAATCATCTTGGGAAGACCGTTCCTAGCCACTGGGCGAACACTAGTGGATATAGAAGTCGGTCAATTCAGGTTTTGATTAAATTACGAAGAAGACGTCTTCAATAACTATCAGTCCATAAAACATCCAGATGATTTGAAGAATGAGGTCTGCACATTTGGTAAAGTCTCGATAACCAATTTATCCAAGTCATGCCACGATAATAAATCAAGTGCTACTTGGGAGACAACCCAAGGTTTCTGATTTAATAGTGTAGTTATAGATTTATTTTTAGTTTTTGGATTCATGGGTAGTTTGTTTTCTTGTGTGTTGATTGTAATTTTGGACATTGGGCTAGTTGCATATATGTTAAAAGTGTATTTTATTAAGAGTATGTAGGTATAGGACGAAATCAACCATTATGGCTGAGAAGAGAATCATGTTAAGTTTATATGACTGGGTTTATGGTCTATAAAACACTTTACAGCCCGTACCCCATCTCGTCAAGATTTCCAATAAGCAAAATAATTATGCACTCCAGTCTATGAGCAAACCTTATGATCCATAGATCAATCCACGGGTCGTAATGGGGTGCATGGATCCAAAGTAAATTTTCTAAAAATGATGGTAAGTGTTGAGTTCTCTACATCCAACTCTACGAGCCGTAAAATACCTTACGACTCGTAGACTGGTCCGTGAAACCTAGTCCTAAAATTTAGGGTTCGGATGATCTACTAAACCATGATTTATGAGCCGTAAAACACTCTACGTCCCGTAATTAGGGTTTTGTAAAGTCAAGGCCCATTAACTTTCAGTTTACTCGGTCAACGTATAAATAGAGGGGTCAAATTATTTTTACCCCATTCTTGACCTAAATCACCGAATTAACCCAACCAAACCTCCCTCCTCATGTTTCCAATCACCACCGGCCATCGTGAACGCATATTTCGGCAAGATTCTGGTAGCCTAAGGTTTCAAGCCTACTCACCTCCTTCATCTTCTTCACTTTAATCTCAAATCTTGGTAAATTTTGGGCTAAAGTAAAACCTTTAATTTGCCTTGTCTCGAGTGATTGAGTTAACAATCATGTGAAGCATGGTGTCTAGACATAAAATCCATGTTTAAATTTAATTTATGTTAGTTGAAATTAGGTTGCCCATGCTCGAAGTATTGACTAAGTACGAAATTAGGCACTTTGGCCTTGTATAAAATGTTTGGGATAGTTGTTTGTGCCTATTGAGTCCCTCACAATGGGCGATTGAATGTTTTTGTTTATGAATTGGTGGGTGATGATATATGTCCATGATTTTATTAAAACCAAACATGGGTGGTTGGAATTGTAGGATAATTCATGCTTAATTACTTTCGGTGGGGTGTATATGTGTGGAACATGTTGGAGGTAATTATTGTGGTGTCAAAATCATGTGAATGTGTGTGCTTTTGCTTCGATGCTGGTAGTTGTGTGTTGAAAAAGTCATTTGTGCTTCGTGTGATGGGTTTAGAAACTCAGGTGACTAAGTTTTTTGGTTCACGAGTGGCTTTTACGGCTCTTGAATTATTCCAGAAGTCGGTAATTGCCCCTTGATTAGGGTTCCAGATACTTGATGTTTTTGAGTATCCATTAGATGAGAACTTCCACGAGCCATATATCACTCTATGGCTCGTAGATAGATCTCATAGATCCCTGCCTAAACTAATTACTCACTGGAGATCTGTATGATCCAGTCTACAACTGGTAAACCACATTACGAGTCGTATCTAGTCTCATAGACTTTTAAAGTAACAAAACTTGTCTGTATCACTGCTTTATGAAAGCTCTTTACGGCTCGTAGTATCCACTACGACCCATAAAGGTGCTTTCTTAAGACTCTTTAGCAAGTTCACTCAAATAAATTTTTGCATCCTAATTCTTGATTTGTGGGGCTAAACAGGGTGTGTTTGTACTTGTGTTTCAGGTACTATGTCCTGAAAAGCAAGACTCGATGAGATCCATGCCTTTAAGAGGAGGCTCAGGGATGATCCTTAAGATGATAAGCAGGCCACTCAACTGAGTAGGTCACTAATTATGCGGGTTGTCAGTACGGATGCAAAGGCGAATAGAGCACAGACCAGAGCTACTGCTAGAGCGGGGTAGACTCAGGCTCTTGTTGCTTGTGCTCCCTGGTCTGAGGAGGAAGACAGTAATGAGAGTGGTTTACTACAGATGACTCAATCTAGAGAGGAATCTAGCTCTGAGGGAGGCCCTTAGGATGGATTAGAGAAGGACTCTTCTGTATTGTGTCAGTGAGAATACACTGATCTCGGTGTATGCCATTTTGGTTTCTAGCATCTTAGTTGGCTATGGTATTGATTGGGCTCACCTCGATGCTGAGCAGATTCATGAGGCCGCACTGAAGAGGTCCGCCTCCATCCCATACCTGTGCTTGATCTAAAGGCTCTGTCTAGAGTCGAGAGTGGATATGTTAGACCAGCTAGACTAGTTAATTGAGACCTAGCACATATTGGATTGCAGCCTGATCAAGGCTAAAGAGAACGTAGTGGCACCATGGCGATCACAACCTCAATCTATGCTTGAGATGTTTGCCCAAGTGCTACCACTTAATGGTTTAGAGACTGTCACTACTACTGCTGTTGCTATTAAGGAGAGGCCCCCGTAGCTCGAGGAAGTTGAGGAGAGGGGGCCCACTTTTGTTGTTCTTGTACCACAGACCACGACTACACAGGCTACTACTTTGGGCATGATCTGCATGTCCGCCGCATCTATATAGGCCTTGTTGCAGAGGTTAAGAGATCCTGAGTTAGAGTTGACTCAGCTTGTTCATAATATCAGGCTATGGGTGTACCTAGCCATTTCAGGCTTTAAGGGTCGGATGTAGGCATTTGTGATCTCCACTATTCAAGACTGTATCTCAACCATGGATGCCAGTATTGAAGCCTTTGAGGAGAGGGTACAATGGAGATTGGGAGAGGCCCAACCTTTACATTTGTTAGCCTTATAGACGGAGATCCGGCAACTTCGAGCTTACATGACAACACCACTAGTGACACCAGTTGCACTACTAGAGACAATAATTCTGGTGCCGATAGTTGACTTATTCACTCATGAGGACCCATCCAGCCTTCCTATGGGAAGAGACCCCTCACAGAGGACAATAAGCTAGATGAGAGATGTGTACGTGTGAGGATAACAAAGGAGGATAAGCACGAGCTTCTCTTGAAGAGATCGACACATGATGAGGAGATGAGTCGAGCTCGAAAGATGGAGTAGGTACAGAGTGCAGGTCCCTCCAGATAGAGTAATACTACTGACCAAACCACCCTACAGGAGGAGGGTGGCAAGACTCAGCCACATATTAGCGCTTAGGAACCTAGGTATGCTTTTTGACCCCTTATGTAGTAGTTCGTTCTGATTATATTCATTAGGGATAATACATATCTTTTTCGATGGGGTTTGGGTAGTTATGGGCCTCTATAAAGTCTGAGTAGCTTGGGTCCATAACTACCCCAATTTTTGATCCCAAGGTTTTCTTGCCTGTGTTTGTTTTCCCCGTGGATATTTACTTTCGGCTGAATCGGCATGTTTAGGATGTTTAGATAATATTTGAAGCATATAGTACCAACACATGTCGCATATAACATGTTTTTGTATTTTGTTTGAAAAATTGTACCCACCAAATTTTTTTATTAGTAACTATGAGAGTTTAGGTGCGTAAAAATATTTTTTATTACAAGTGAGGATACATTTAGATAAATAGCATGAACTGAGAGTCTTATGTTGATAATGTATGTAGTGCCATGTGAGTGTGAGGATAATTTGCTAGATTCATGGATTTTGTGGTAATTCAGAACTTGCCCTATTACTCTATATTAGATTGTAGATTAATTTTATTCGGAAAGGATCTTTAGATTGTAGATTAATTTGATTGGGAAAGGATCTTAGGCAATTATTCTAAATAGTCCACTTAGCTTAAAATGACCAACAAAAACTATGATATAATCCCTTGTTCCTAATGTTTGAGCCTGACATGTAATTATTCTTTGAATACACCTAATTAACCTAGCCTTGTTACTTTAGAAAATCTAAAATTGGCCCTGGTCATTCCTTTAACATTGTGCACCTTGACTGAGGAAAAAGGCCTATGTGAGGGTGGCTACCAAAAGTTGCCCTGGTTTTGAGGACGGATATCGTGCACCTCTATATAGGCTAAAAGACTAAGTTGGGGGTGGTTAGTGTAAATGGAAAACAAAAATAAGGGGGTGAGTTAGTGATAGAGAGAAAAGAAAAAAAATCATATACCGGGTGCAAGAAAAATAAGTGATGCCTTAGTTGTAACCTAAAACAGAAAAATGAAGTGCAGAAACAAGGCAAGAACCTGAAAAATGAAAAGAAAGCACCCAAAAAAGCTTGAAATATGAAAAATGGAGAATAAGGAAAAAAATGACAGAGTTGGTAAAGTATAGAAAAATCCAGTGTCAAGGAGGGCCATTAGTCACTATTTTCCCCAAATATCATATCAAAGCCCCCTAAGCCTATGTTACAAGCCAAGAAAAATCATAGAAGGATCCTAGTCTAGTTGGTTGAAGGTTTGAGTCATAAGTATAGGAGCAAGCCTAAGGTATTAGACCTTATGTATGAATATCTATTGTGTGGGTGAGTGATTTTGCATAGTCCTAAGGTTAAAACATGAAAACGTCATTGAATGTATAATTTGGGACTTTTTTTAAGGGCACTTATATTGCATTGTTAATCCGAGACTTGTTCAGTGATTGAGGATTATTGATAGTACCTTCCTAGTCATAGTTGCGTTGTTACATGTATCTGGATAAATTGGTTTGCTCGATAGCTATCTGATCCTATTTTGAAAATTTGGTGATGGTGTCTAAGTTTAAGATTTATGTTATGTATGCCGTTGATTTGAGGTTTATGTTTTACTATATTATCTATTGAGACTAAGTCCATCGCATGAGGATAAGCAACAATTTTAAGTTGAGGGTGTTGATGTGCTGCCAAAATATAGCACTTTTGATACTTAAAACTTGGAATTCTGAGTGTTCCCAATGCGATGTTAGTTTGTTTTATGTGTTTATGTTGCAAGATTACATGATGACCTTAATTTTAGGGAATAGTGCAGAAGTTATTGATTTTTGTTGTTATATGAGACCCTTCTCAGACTGTAGATCATTCTACAGGCCGTAGGGTGGTTTTGTGGACAATTCCAATGAGGGGTTACTTTTTGAAGTCCATTTCACGAACATGCAGATGAGTCATTGAGAGGTTTACGATAGTAGAAGATGGTTCATTCCCAGAGGATCAGAGACTTGTACTTTTTAGAATTTTATCAGACAATACCCCTTTTAAGGGTCGTAAAACAATTTACAAGTCTGTAGAGTATTGAAGTCCAAATTTCCAGCAGTTGAGTACGAGACCCTGATTACGGGTTGTGGAATGCAATAAGGCCCATAAAGACCTTTCATATGGCGTGTCAACCAGTTCTCCTATTCTTTTTAGGATTTGAATTTTAATTATTAAAAATAGGTTTTTAGGTTATTTTTTCAGAAGTTTTCGCCTAGTACTTGGAGAACTCAATATTTTGAGAGAGAATATTGTAAGATCATATTGGAGAGTCTTTGTGAATAATTGTGATTTAATTTTACTTTGAAGCTTGTGATTCTTATTGAAATTGGTGTTCTTAATTCTATTGTGTAAGTGTTCAATTATGTCTTCTCAATTCATAAATTCTTGCATCTACACATAGCATGAGTAGCTAAATCCACAATAAGGGTTATGGGAACCATGATAAACTAACAAAGTAAAACTGGATAATTCATAATTCTTGGAAGGTTTATGAGGATGTATTTTAATGAGCTATCTTCATTTTGCATGTTTTCTAATGGTGGCTATCATTAGATCTCGCCTAGTGTTACTAAATGGACCAAGGTAGTAATGACTAGAAAAAGAGATTGATCAATAGGATTTAATTGATGTGTTCTCGTCTAATAAACCAAACTGGGCCACGGGGAGGTTGTACAAGGACTAATAGGTAATGGTTAGTAATGCACACTATGTAAATGGCCAAGTCGCATAGTGAAATTCACCTCTCACATTTGATCAAAGTGCTTGGTGAATATAAATTACCGTCCTGCATGCAATACACTAGAAAAGAATTAGGTTATTCGGCGACACTGAATTGGGAAATCATGGGGAACACAATACCCTAGTTTCTCTCCATTATTGATTTTTCTTTTGTGATAGTTTAGTTTTATTCTCATTGATTATTACGAACCCTCCCCCACTGGGAAAGTAAGTTAGTTAACTATCTGGATCGCATATTAGTGAATTCTCCTATATGAATGTATCCCCTTTGGGCTCGACACTAACCTTAATTAGGTTATATATGTTGACAACAACCTCTTTATCCTCTAAAAAAGGAGGTATAACTTGGACGACACCATTACCCTTCGTATTCTTCTTCTTGAGCCTCTGAGCGAAGGAGGTGTTACCACTTTGCCGTTCACCCCATCCTTCGCCTTATCATCCCTAGCTTTAATATCCTCACGATCCACCATCTCCTCACTAACCTCATCATCAACCATTGAAATTGGTCGATTGTTTTGTTACTACCTCGTGTAGTCACTCCTATTCACTGCTCATCATTCTTTGGAGTTTGCACTCTGTTGCTTGGCAATGCACCCTTCTTATGCTGATTCAATTATGTTGACATCTGACCAATTGGGGCCAGGAAAGAGATGCAAATTGGAGTCACAAAGATAGCTACAAAATTGGTCCTTATCTGCCACCACACAATCGTGATGCCGGTGATGGTAGTTCCAGCATTAAGGAGATGTTTGACCACATAGAGAAGAAAGCTGAGACATAGGATGAAACCTTGAGGGGGGATGACATCTGGCATCTTCAGCAAAAATTAGACAATCCAGTCTCATTCTATTACAATTAAACAGATTGAACAATAGTTTTGTCAAAAATTAATCCAACACAATGAGCATCATAGAGGTGCATTACCTAGCAACACAGTTCAAAACCCACAGAATAAGGGACATACATGGTGGTTATTACTCATGGTGGAAAGAGTACCATTGATTCTCCGCTGTTGGTAGATGATGATGGGGTTCGGGAATAGACAGTTGAGGTCAAGGATACTGAGACCAAAGATGATCGTGTTAACGATGGGATGAGTGATGTTGTAGAGGCGCCACAGAAGCTGAAGACCTTTCCTAGACATCCTCCTCTCTTCCCTCAAAGAATCAAAAAGAAGGAGGAGGAGGGAAAGTTGAACCACTTTCTTTCAATGCTGAAAAAACTCGATATCAATATCCCACTCATTAAGGAATTGGAGAACATGTTAGGTATGCAAAGTTTATGAAGGATCTGGTTACAAAAAAATGCATTTTGAGTCAGGAGCTCTCCTAAGAGTTTCAGTATTATAGTGCAATTAGCATAAGGTCCTTGGTGTAAAAGAAAGAAGATTCTGATGCTTTCACCATATCCTGCACTATTGGAGATGTGGAGTTTGCAAGGACATTGTGTGATCTTGGTGCCAGCATAAATCTAATGCCTCTTACGGTCTTCAAGAAGCTAGGACAAGGAGCTCCTACTCCGACAAGCATACGGTTGTTGATTGCTGACCTCACGGTGAAGAAGCCTGTGAGGATATTCTATGACGAACTCATCAAAGTTGACAAATCCATATTCCCCACAGACTTTGTGATCCTAGATTGTGAAGTCAATTTCGATGTCCCAATAATCTTGGGAAGGCCCTTCCTAGCCACTTGTTGAACATTAGTGGATGTGGAAGCTTGCCCACTCAGGTTTAGATTTAAAGACGAAGAAATTATCTTCAATATATGTCCGTCAATGGAGAGTCCGGACAATATGAAGAAGGATGTTTGGGCACTTGGTGAATTATGAACACCCAAGTCATCTATGTCATGCCCCGACAATAAATAAGACACTGCTTGGGGGGCAACCCAAGGTAGAGATTGATGCTTAGGAACCCGGGTATGTTCTCTTTGACCCCTGTATGTTTTTTGCATTTTTGGTGTTCGTTGAGGACAATGCACCTCTTTTTCGATGGGGTGTGGGTAGTTATAGACCTCATTGAAGTCTGAGTAATCTTGGCATATAACTATCTCAAATTTGGAGTCCTCGGGGTTTTCTCGCCTGTGTTCTGTTTTCCCATGGATATTTAATTTCTATTGTACCAACATGTTTAGGATGTGTAGGTATCATTGGTACAATATAGTACTAATATTTATGGCATGTATGAGTCTTTGTGGTTTTGTGTGAAAAATGATACCCACCAAAATTTTGTTAGTTAGTCTAAATACAAACCATGCATGTTTAATTTTGTCAATAGTGCTTTTTTTGATAAATGGGGATAAAATTGAGATGAAAAGCATAATTTAAGAGTCTGTGTTAATAGTGTAATAAGTGTCATGTGAGTGTGAGCTAACTTTGCTAAATTTATATGTTATGTTACATTTTGGAACATGCCATGTTACTCTTGATTAGTATGTAGGTTTGTTGGGTAGGAAAGGTTCTTAGGCCGTTGTTCAAAATAGTCCACTTAGCATAAATGAAATTTCACGACCTTGGACTAGGGTAGAGATGTGGCACTACAAATGGGAACCTGAGGGTCCCCAAACAAGCCTCAAGTATCTAAATCTAAATCATCGGTTCAAGAAGGACATACAAATAGCGACACATAGTTCTAAGGGGCGGGAGAATAGGACTTACGCTATAGGAGTAATACGGGGCTAAAGACCTTTCACATTTTCACACCAAGATATGCATATAGCCAAATAATAATTTCCATAAAACACTCCAACAAATACATAAGCTAGATACCACGCATACAAACGGTTTGCAAAAGTGTCAACATATTGTCCAATGAAAGCCTCTAATCAAGATGGAATAGGGGCCAGGACATGTTCCAGGCTCACCCTCAAATGAAAAAGGAATGCAAGATGGTAAGGGTAGAGGAAGATGGCTCGTCCTTGGAAAGTGGGACTCACCACAATATTCTTCTGAATCTGACTACTTGTCAAATGGTTGATAGTCGAAGTGCTTGGCCTCTATAGGGTAAAATCATGTAGGCATAGAGTATGCGTTAGTACATCTGAATGTACTAAGTATGCGGGCATGCAATGCACATGACTTACCAAACCTGAATTTCAATGTTAGATGACAAAGGCACATGATATAGAAAGAATCAAATATCCAAAGGAAATATATACGAGATTCCATGAAATTTATGATGCATGAAATGCAACAATGCTTATATATATTGGGGATGTACTATTACCAAAAAATCAAATCCATGCGAGCTATTACATGAATTTGTCCGATAAAGACCTCCCATCAGTTGGAGAAGATTACGTGCCAAAGGTAATCTACATCACACCTTATGACCACACTTTTTAGTTGATGGTCACCTTCCTTACTACCCGCTTATTAGAAGGATTTTTCATAATCATATCATATCATAAAAATAATAAACGAATAACCATTCCTTACGACCTGGTCTTTTCGGTAATAGCTAACGTTCCTATGTTGGCACATAGTTCAAGGAAAGGGATAGGGCCCTTGGGGTAAGCCCTGACGCCCCCAATCCATCTGTACTAAGTCAACAACATCCACTTGAATACTTATACATATACGTGCTTTCAAGAGATACAATGCTTACTTCAAACCATTCAATGCATATTTAGGCTCAAATTCCAAATCATAAATCATAATCATAATGCCCATGCAAGGAATAGCTCATGCATGTATACAAAATGTTGCAAGCACCCAAAAGGTTCAAAGATCCATAATCTTAGACATGTATGTGATCACATTCTTTTTATAACCAATGCGTTACAAAAAATGATGTCATAGTAGTTTCATAAAACATAATTGGGCTTAACCCACTTCATAATTTCAATAAAAACCAATGTGCATGAATGCGAATTCAATGCATGATGGGAGGTTTGCATGGTAACATAGATTCAAGTAAAAATCAATATCATAATGTTAAATTTAGTAAATCCATAATTAAATCAACATCTAAAATAATGTATAAATTACCCATGTATAAATTAACTTCAAAAGGGGACATGCATGTTCATAACTACATAACTCAATGTAAATCATCATAATAGTTATCAATGTGATTTGAAATCATCGGTAGAATACAACCATACATTAATTGGATTTAAGCAAATCAAGTAATAATATTTCATATTTAAAGTAAACTAAATTCATGAAATCAATTGAGAGATTTTTGGGACTTCTTGGTTGAAAGGGACCAAGAATCAATCCTACATACCTTGATTGAAGAGCTGAATTTGGGGAAGGACATGGCTTGAATTGAACTTCAATTAAACCCTAGACTTGAACCTTGGGAGGGGAGAGTAGAGAGTATTTTGGAGGTGATCTTATGAGGGGTAGATGGTTTAAGGAGAATGAATTAAAATGGGATGGGTATTAGTTGAATCAGGGGTTTAGGATGGCTAAGAGGTCATAATTCATGATTAAAATAAACCAAAATTATATAAATACCATTAATGAAATGGGCCAAATTGGAATCGTCAGGTCCACACGGTTCACAACATGGTCTGTGAGACGTCACACAATATGAAGAATGACCGTGAACTGTCACTTAGGAAATTTCGCAGCAGGAATTTATTCGAAGCTAAGGGTACCACACGGATGATTTCATGATCAGTGTGACTCCACACGAGCAGTGATATCGACTGTATGATAGTACCTAAAATAATTACGCATGACAAAGTTATGAGACGCTACTCCCATACTTAGAAAAAATTTACGTAGCGATTCATACAAAGGGAAACACGGCCCGTGACACATCACGCAGACCGTGTGACTGGCCGTGTGCCCTCACTTGGTCCAAAATTCCTCTATCTCAAATTTTTTATGTTGTGAGATGGACCAAGTGTCCCTCCATGGGAGGCCACACGATTCGTGTGGCTTCACACGGCTTATGTGGGCCTTCCGTGGAGCGATGCCAGGCAGCTTCGCTTGGGATGGTACCAAAAGATTTTGCAAGGCTGCTCATAAAATCCGGGTCCTTACATCATCTCTACCTTGAGAAAATTCGTTCCCAGATGTTCAAGAACAAGGCTTGAAAGGCTTGACTTAGAGCATGAAACACCAAAACATATTGTACAATGCATAGTTCATTATTTAAGAAAGAATTATAAAGACTTTAAACTCATATCAAAATCATATTCAAGTTATTCTAAACTTTATAAAAATCCTTCTCGTGCACATGTATGCATGTCATGTCATGAAACTCAAGAGGGCAAGAAATAGAACCATTAGAGAAGGAAGAATCTTAGTACCTTAGGCTTGAGTAGATTGTAAATGATGAGGGTACCGCTTCACCATGTCCAGCTCTGCCTCCCAAGTAGCACTCTCCACATGTTGATTCCTCCAAAGCACCTTCACCGAAGCCACGTCCTTGTTACAAAGTCTCTTTACATACCTCTCCAAGATTTCCACTTGGATTTCCTCATATGACAAGTTTTTCTCAACCTCAATCCCTTCCAAGGGCATAATGGTGCTAGGATCATCAACTAGCTTCCTCAACATAGTCAAATGGAAGACTGGGTGAATGGAACTCAAGTCCAGAGGCAACTCCAACCCATAAGCCACACCTCCAACCCGTTCAATGATTTTATAAGGACCAACATACCGGGGGCATAGCTTTCCCTTCTTAACAAAACATATCACACCGTTCATAGGTTAAACCTTCACATATACCCATTCACCAACACGAAATTCAAGATCCCTCCTCCTAACATATGAATAAGACTTTTGACGACTTTAGGCTATTTTCAACCTTTCCCAAATAACTTTCACCTTTTCCATGGCCTCCATCACCAAATCCAGGCTAACTAATGCTATCTCTCTCGACACAAACAACCCCACCGGTGACCTGCACCTTGTCCTATATAAGGCCTCAAACGGCACCATACCAATGCTAGCATGGAAACTATTATTCTAAGCAAACTTAAAGAGTGGAAGGTTGTCATCCTAGTTGCCCTTAAACTCCAATACACAAGCCCTCAACATATCCTCCAAGGTTTGAATAGTCCTCTCAGCTTGTCCATCGGTTTGAGGATGAAAAACGTTGCTCAACATAATCTTAGTTCCAAGTCCCTTCTGAAATTACCTCCAAAAGCGGGAAGTGAATTGGGTACCACGATCCGATATAATTGACCTAGGTAAACAATGCAACCTGATCAACTCTTTGATATACAACCTTGTGTAATCCTCCACGCCAAAGGTAGTCTTGATCGGTAGGAAATGAGCTGACTATGTTATACAGTCAACGACAACTCAAATGGAATCAAATTGCCTTCGGGTCCAAGGCAAACCAACCACTAAATCCATGTTTACATTTTCCCATTTCCATGTGAGAATCTCAATGTCTTGGGCCAAGCCACCGAGGCTTTGATCCTCTGCCTTCACTTGTTGACAACTTGGGCATTCGGATACGAACTTAGCAATGTCTTTCTTCATACCATGCCACCAATACACTTTTTTCAAATCCCTATAATTTTGGTACATCCCGTGTGGATAGAATAATGAGAGTTGTGAGCCTCACTCGTAATCACCCTTCTAAGATCATCCACATCCGGAACACAAAGCTAATATTTGTACCGGAGCACAGCATCTCCCCTTTGGGAGAACAAGTTGTTCTCCTTTTTGGCAACCAACTTCTTCAATTCAAGTCACGATGGGTATAAATCTTACATAGCATTTACATCACTCACCACAGAAGATTCTGCCCCACTTTGAACACGGATACCACCATCGCTCGAATCATCCAACCTGTCACCCAACCTAGCTAACTGGTGAACATCCCTTACTAACTCCTTCCTTTCTTTCCAAACATGTGCCACACTTCCTATATATAGCCTGCTGAGAGCATCGGCCACATCATTGGCCTTGCTGGGATGATACAGAACACTGATGTCGTAATCCTTTAGGAGTTCCAACCACCTCCTTTGTCTTATATTGAGATCACTTTAAGTGAACACATATTGCAAACTCTTGTGATCGGTGAACACATCAACATGCACCCCATACAAATAATGTCTCCAAATGATCAAGGAAAAAACTACCGCTCCCAACTCAAGGTTGTGCGTTAGGTAATTACGTTCATGCACCTTCAACTGTCTTGATGGATACGCTATTACCTTACCATGTTGCATAAGCACACAACCCAACCCAGTCCGTGACGCATCATAATACACCACGAATCCCTCAAAGCCGTTTGGTAAGGTCAAGATGAGAGCCGATGTAAGTCAATCCTTTAAAGTTTGGAAACTCCGCTTGCATTCGTCCAACCAATAAACTTAACCTTCTTTTGGGTTAACTTAGTCAATGGAGAGGCAATAGATGAGAACCCCAAAAAAAACCTTCTGTAATACTTTGCCAACCCAAGGAAACTTCGAATATCTGAAGGAGTCAACGGTTTGTGCCAATTCTTAATGGCCTCGATCTTCTTCGTGTCCGCCTTTATACCATCACCGGTTACCACATGACCAAGGAAATCCACTTCGCCCAACCAAAATTCATATTTGCTAAACTTGGCATACAACGTCTTCTCCTTAAATGATTGGAGGACCATCCTCATGTGATCCTCGTGCTCCTACTCACCTTGTGAGTAAATGAGAATGTCGTCAAGACCACCACAAAACTGTCAAAGAATGTCTTAAACACCTGATTTATTAGATCCATGAACACGGCCGAAGAATTGGTTAAGCCAAATGACATCACCATAAACTCAAAGTGCCCATATCTTATTCGAAAGGCTGTTTTGGGAATGTCACACTCCCTAATCTTCAACTGATGATACCCAGAACGAAGATCATTCTTTGAGAAATGAGTAGCCCCTTGAAGCTGTTCAAACAAGTCATCACCTCTTGGCAACGGATACTTATTATTTAATGGCCACCTTACTTAGTTGCCTATAATCAATACACATCCGAAGAGTCCTATCCTTCTTTCTTACAAACAACACTGGCGCACCCCACGATGATATACTGGGTCGAATGAAGCCCTTTTTCCAACAAGTCCTTTAACTGCTCTTTTAATTCTTTCAACTACCCCATCGTCATATGATAAGGAAGAAGAGAGATAGGTTGAGTATCCGAAAGAAGGTATATCCCGAAGTCTACCTCACTTTTAGGAGGATGCCTGGTATGTTTTCGGGGAACACATTTGAAAACGCATTCACTAGAGGGACCGAATCAAGAGTACCCACTTCGGAAAGCATATCCTTGATCCTCATAATATGATGAATGCACACTTTAGAGATCATCCTTCGTGCCTTGAGGTAGGAAATAAACCAACCTTTAACAGAGAAGTCACCACCCTTCCATTCAAGAATAGGCTCACCAGGAGGTTGGAACTTGGCCTTCCAGATTCTACAATCGATAGAGGCATACGATGCATGCAACCAATCTATCCCAAGAATCACATCAAAGTCAAACATCTCAAGTTTGACAAGATTACAACGGAAAAAATTTTGTGCAACACAAAAATAGGGCAACCATGATGGACTCTATGTACAATAATAGATTCACCCATGGGAATATAAACTAAGAAAGGGTCCCTTAAAACCTTAAGACTCAAACCCAATTTAACAGCCAATAGAGGAGTCACAAAAGATAAATCTGCACCCGGATCAAGCAAAACATAAGAATCAAAATCAAAGACTTTTAACATACTCTTCACGACATCCGGTGCTTTCTCGACATATTGGCGGGCGTGGAGTGCATCGAACCAATTGTTCTTTAGGGAAACACCATGGGGCTCTTTGTTGACCTTGCCCACCATGGGCCACTTGACCTTGACCACTACGGGCATTCCTAGGATAGTTGGCAACCTTGTGATTTTTATCACCACCTATAGCAAACACCAAATTCTCTCCAACACATTCCCGGGTGTGGCCTTCCGCACTTGTCACACACAGGATACCCCTGACGTCCACCAAGCGGTGCCTTGGGAGGAGGTGCTCGATCATTATCGACTCAACTACCAGAACCTTAGACCTGTTGGAAGCGACCGAAACCACCACTTCGAGAACCAGATAATCCACCATCAAAACGGGTTTTTTTAGGATCATGAACACTTCTCTCCTTGAGTTTTTCCCCATTGATCTGTTCTGGATACACCATGAGTCTGGCAATATCCATGTCTCATATGAGCATAACAGTAGGAAATTCCTTTACAAGCAGATTAGAGATACCCCAAACATACTTGTGCATACTTGGAAAGCTTTGTGAACTTGAAGGCATAGTACCTCAAACTCATACCTCCTTGCTTGAGGTTCATAAACTCAGTCATCCTGCCTACCTAAGCTCAAGGGGAAAGAAGCGATCAAGGAATACAAATCTGAACTCGTCCCAATTAACATCACCACCGCAAACTCTCTTCATAGCCCATTGTGTATACCACACCTGAGCCACATCTTTCAGTTGGTAGGCAGCCAATTCAGCCTTTTCTTCAGAAGTTACACCCATGATATTCAGTATCTTGGTAAGCTTATCCATGAACTCCTGAGCATCCTCATCAGCCTTTGGCCCATGGAACTCTGGAGGATTCATCCAAATGAAATCTCTCACCCTAGAAGCAGGCGTAGTATCCCGTGGCAGGTTAGCCTGCCTTGTCTAATAAGTCACCACCTGAGTGAGCATGGTGACGGATGTACGGAACTAAACATTTGAGATGGGTTCATCCATAGGCCCTTGAGGAGCCTGTTCCTTATTAGCTAGAGCCGACCTTCATGGAAGGGGTCTTCCTCGAAGCATCTTCTAAATTGGAATAATAACACCGTCTAGATAAGGGAACTAAGTATACTAGCAAAAGCACGACATAAGACATGAAGAAGTGAGGCAATTACTAGAACGTCTCCGTAGCCTCCCACTCATAGGCATGGTGTACTTTACACCCATGAATAGGACTCTACTTGACGCAGCATGTTGGCCTCCGAGGACCATTTATAAACCTAGGGCTCTGATACCATCTTTTGTCATGACCCGGGATTAGGGCCTAGATGTGACACGTTGAATGGAACCCGAGGGTCCCCAAACAAGCCTCGAGTATCTAAATCCACATCATCGGTTCAATAAGTACATACAAATAGTGACACATAATTGTAAGGGGCGGAGAATAGGACTCACGCTGTGGGAGCAATACGGGGCTAGGGACATTCAACATTTTCACACCAAGATATGCATATGCCGAATAAGAATTTTCCATAAAACACTCCAAAAAATACATAAGGCAGATACCAGGCATACAAGCGGTTTGCAAAAGTGTCAACATATTGTCCAATGAATGCCTCTAATCAAGATGGAATGGGGGCCAGGACATGTTCCAGGCTCACCCTCAAATGAAAATGAAACTCAAGATAGTAAAGGTAGAGGAAGATGGCTAGTCCTTGGAAAATGGAATCACCACAATATTCTTCTGAATCGGACTACTAGTCAAACGGTTGATACTCAAAGTGCTCGGCCCCTACATGGTAAAATCATGTACGCATAGAGTATGCATTAGCATGTTTGAATGTACTAAGCATGCGGGCATACAATGCACGTGACTTACCAAAATTACACTTCAATATTAGATGAAAATGACACATGATATAGAAAGAAATCATATGTCCAATGGAAATATATATGAGATGCCATGAAATTTATAATGCATGAAATGCAACAATGCTTATATATAATGGGGATGGACTGTAACCGATAAATCAAAATCATGCGAGCTATCACATGTATTAGTCCAATAAAGACCTCCCATCGGTAGGAGAAGATTACATATCAAAGGTAATCTATATCACACCTTACGACCATACTTTTCAGTGGATGGTCACCTTCCTTATGACCCGCTTTTCAGAAGGATTTTTCATAATCATATCAAATCATAAACATAATAAATGAATAATCATTCCTTATGACCCAGTCTTTTCGATAATGGCTAAAGTTCCTATATTGGCACATAGTTCAAGAAAAGGGAGAGGGACCTTAGAGATAGCCGCTGATGTCCCCAATCCATCAGTGCTGAGTAAACAACATTCCACTTGAACACTTACACATATACATGGTTTCAAGAGATACAATGCTCACTTCAAACCGTTTAATGCACACCTAGGTCAAATGTCAAATCCTAAATCAAAATCATAATGCATATGCAAGGAATAGCTCATGCACGTATACGAAAAGGTGTAAACACCCGTAATGCTCAAAGAGCCATAATCTTAGACATGTATGTGGTCAAATTCTTGTCCTAACCAATGTCTTAGAAAATATCTTCTCATAGTAGTTTCATAAAAAATAATTTGGCTTAATACACTTCATAATTTCTATAAAAACCAATGTGCATGCATGCAAATGCAATGCATGATGGGAGGTTCGCATGGGTAACATAGATTCAAGTAAAAATCAATATCATAATATTAAATTGAGTAAATCGATAATTAAATCAATATCTAAAATAATGTATAAATTACCCATGTATAAATTAACTTTAAAAGGGGACATGCATGTTCATAACTTCATAACTCAATGTAAATCATCATAATAGTTATCAATGTGATTTGAAATCATCGGTAGAATACAACCCATACATTAATTTGATTTAAGCAAATGAAGTAATAAAATTTCATATTTAAAGTAAACTAAATTCATGAAATCAATTAAGAGATTTTTTAGTCTTCTTCGTTGAAAGAGACAAATAATCAATCCCACATACCTTGATTGAAGAGTTGAATTTGGGGAAGGACTTAGCTTGAATTAAACTTCAATTAAACCCTAGCCTTGAACCTTGGGATGGGAGAGTAGAGAGTATTTTGGTGGTGATCTTATGAGAGGTAGATGGTTTTAGGAGAATAAATTAAGAGGGGAGGGGTATCAGCTGAATTAGGGGTTTAGGATGGGTAAGAGGTCATAATTTATAATCAAAATAAATCAAAATTACATCAACAACATTAATGAAATGGGAAAAAATTGGAACTATCAAGTCCACGCGGTCCACTACACTGTCTATGAGACATCACACGGACCGTGAATAGTGATCGTGAACCCTCACTTATGAAATTTTGTAGAGGGAATTTACTTAAAGCTAAGGGGTACCACATGGATGACTTCACGATCTGTGTGACTCCACAAGGGCCATGACATCGACTGTGTGATAGTACTTAAAATAATTCCGGAGGACGAAGTTACGAGACTCCCATGCTTAGAAACATTTTACGTAGCAAGTTACACACAGAGGGCCACACGGTCCATGACACATCACATGGACCATATGAGTGGTCGTGTGCCCTCACTTGGTCCGAAATTTCTCCATCTCAAATTTTCCCCTGTCGTGAGCTACACCAAGTGTCACTCCATAGGAGGCCACACAGTCCATATGGCTTCACACGACCCATGTGGGCCTTTTATAGAGTGATGCCTGGCAGCTTCATTCAGGATAGTACCAAAAGATCCTATAAGGCCGCTCAGAAAATTTGGGTCCTTACATGAATCATTCAAACGTGTGAAATATCCCTTGATCCTAATGCTTGAGCCTTAAATATATTATTTCTTTGTAAAAACCTAAGTTACCTAGCCTTATTAGATGTAAAATCCACAAATTAGCCCTGGTCCTTCCTTGAGCATTGTGCACCTTGAATGAGGCAAAAAAGTCTAAGTTAACGGTGGCTATCAAAAGCAAGCCCAGTTCCTAGGTTTGATATTGTGTACCTCGACTCAGGCTAAAAGCCTAGTGTTCGGGTTGCTGATGAAAGCGTAAACACAAAATGATGGGAAAAATTAGAGATGCATGGAGAACGAGAAAAATAATGTGTACTGGGTACAAGGATAATGAGTGATGCCTAAGCAATGAACTAAAAAGAAAAATGCAGTCAAAATATAAGGCAAAAAGCTAAAAAATGAGAATAAAGCACCGTGAAAAGCTTGAAATAGGAGAAAGGGAGAATGGGGTGAAAAATAATAGTGTTTGTAGGGCTAAAGGTAGAAAACGCAATGTCAAGGAGGGCCTTTAGTCACTATGTTCTCAAAAACATCTTACCAAAGCCTCCTAAGCCTACATTACAAGCCAATTAAGTCTTAAAGTGATCCCAGTCCAAGTAGCCAAAGGTCATAGTCATTAATATAGGAGCAAGCATATGGTATTGAGAATGGTATTTGAATATCTTTTGTGAGAGTGAGTGATTTTGCATATTCCCAAGATTATGCCTGAAAATATCAGTATGAGAGAGATATGCGACTTCTTTCTATAGGGGATACTTGCATTGCATTGTTGAATTTAGACTAACTTAGTGATTGTGACTTGTTTATAATTACCTTACTTGTTATAGTTGCATTGTCACATGTAATGATCTATACTGGTTTGCTTACAAGCTATTTGACATGTTTCTAAAAGTGTTGTGGGTGTCTGTGCTTGAGTTTGATGTGATGTATGCCATTACATTGAGGTTTTTGTGTTACTGTACAACTTTTGTAGATTGAGTCAATTGCTTGAGGACAAACAACAATTTTGTTGAAGGTATTTATGTGCCGTAAAAATACAACACTCTTGATGATTAAAACTTAGAATTTTAGATGTTCTCAATGTGATGTTAGTAGATTTGATGTGCTTGTATATTTATTTTACTGGTTTACTGGGTTGGCACAATATTTGGAAAAGTGTGTATAATTTGCTGAAGCAGAGGTTCCACGAGACCCTTTACGGGCCATAGAAAATTCTATGAGCCATAAAGATGGTTTCGTATGCTATTCTAGCGAAGGATGGTTTTCTGAGGATGAGTCTATGAACATGCAGATGAGCTGTAGAAGTTTATATAAGCGGTTGAATTGGTGTCATGCCCTGAGGATAAAAAAGTTGGGAGTTACTGAAAAGTCATCAGATATAACCCTTGACGAGGCACAAAATTTTATATGGGCCGTAGAGAGGCATCATAGAAGTCAGACCCTGAGGTGAAGCAACAATCCACGAAATCCCGTCTATGGGCAGTAAAATATTATACGGCCCATAGAAGTACATGTAGAGTCTGCCAACCCAGTTTTCCTATTCAACTTTTGTTTTATATTTTAACATTTATAAATAGATTTTTTGGTTATTTTTCATAAGGGGCAGCAGAGGGAAATAGTAGAAAAATGGAGAGCTTGAGAGAAATACTTGTAAATTTTTATTTCATATTTATATTTCACTCTTGGGATTCTTTGTGAAGAGTTTGCATATCTTTTGCTTAATTTGCTTGTGTAATTTCCCAATTATGTTATTCAAATTTGTAAGTCTTGCATTTACACTGATCATGCGTAAGTAAATCCACAGCGAGGGTTGTGGGAACAATGAAGAACTAACAAGGTAAAATTGGGTAATTTGTAATTCTTTAAATGTGTGCATGAATGTATTAGTTAATTCTCTTGGTATTGAATGCTTTCTAATTATGGCCATACTGATCATGCGTAGGTAAATCCACAGCGAGGGTTGTGGGAACAATGAAGAACTAACAAGGTAAAATTGGGTAATTTGTAATTCTTTAAATGTGTGCATGAATGTATTAGTTAATTCTCTTGGTATTGAATGCTTTCTAATTATGGCAATTTTTAGAACCGGCCTAGTGTTACTGACTTGATGAAGGAAGTAATGAATGGGAAAAGAGATTAATTAATGGGAGTCGATTGATGTTTCTCATCTAATCAACTGAACTAGGCCAAGGGGAGGTTGTACTTGAACAATAGGTAAGGGTTAGTACTGTCACACTATGGGGATCGACAAAATCACATAGTGAAATTCACCTCTCGCCTGGGCCAAAGGGTTGGGTGAACTTAACTTACCGTTCTACATGCTACAGACTAGAAAAGAATTCAATTATCTTGTACGAAGTTAGGGAATCATGGGGAATGATGTTGCCCAAGTTACATCTCATTTTTAGAGGATAAAGCGGTCGCTATGAACAAAATTCCATGTTTTAATATCAAAAGTTATTTATTTTGGCAGCACATCAACACCCTCAACTTAAAATAGTTGCTTCTCCACAAGCGACAGACTCAATTTGTAAGATAATACAATAACACACGGATCTCAACCCAGTGGCATATATCAAATAAATCTTAAACTCACATACCCACACAAACTTTTCAAAACAGGATCAGATAAATATCTAACAAACCAATAACCAATACAACCTGGTGCATGTGATAACATAACTATGACAAGCAAGGGATTATCAACAATCCATAATAACTGAATAAGTCTAGAGCTAACAATACAATGCAAGTGCCCTAAAAGAAAGAAGTCCCATATTTGACACTTAATGATGTTTTCATGTTTAACCTTGGGACTATGCAAAATCACTCACTCTCACAACAAATATTCATGCATAATGTCTAATACCATAGGCTTGCCCCTATACTCATGTCTTAGACCGTCAACTAATTGGACTAGGATCACTTTAGGACTTTCTAGGATTGTAACGTTGGCTTAGGGAGCTTTAGTATGATATTATGGGAAAATAGTTACTAAAGGCCCTCCTTGACACTGCATTTTTCTACGCTTATGCCCTACAAACTCTATTATTTTCACCTTATTCTCCTGTTTTCCGATTCCAAGCTTTTCTAGGTCCTTTCTTTTCATTTTCAGCTTTTTGCATACTTTCTACACTTCATTTTGCTTTTTGGCTTACGCTAAGGCATCAATTTTTTTCTTGCACCCAGTATGTGATTTTTCCTTTTTCTCTGTATCACTAACTCACCCTCTTTTTTTTTATGTTTCACCCTTATACCATCTATCCTCAAATTAGGCTTTTTGCTTGTGTTGAGGTGCACAATATCAATCCTCGAGACTAGGGCCATTTTTAGTAGCCACCCTCAACTTAGGATTTTTGCCTCAGTTGAGGTGCACATTGATCAAGTAAAGACCAATGCCTATTTCAGGATTTAACAACTAACAAGGCTAGGTTAATTAGGTGTTTCAAAAAATAGGTACATGTTAGGCTCAAACATTAGGAATAAGGGATTATATCACAATTTTTGTTGGTCATTTTAGGCTATGTGGACTATTAAGAACAATGGCCTAGATCCTTCCCTAATCTTATTAAGCTACAATCTTAATTTAGAGTAACAGGACAGGTTTTGAATCAGCACAAAACACATGAATCCATCAAATTATGCTCACACACACATGGCATTGAATACATTATCAACAAAAGACTCTCAGATCATGCTTTTTATCTCATATACCCTTACTTATCATAACAGACAGCGTCACACACCTAAACATGCATGGTTGCTATCAAACTACTAATAAAAAAATTTTGTGGGTATAATTTTTCAAACAAAACACAAAACATGTTGTATACAACAAGTATTGGTACCATATACTACAAATACTATCTAAGCATCCAAAACGTCTTAGTTCAATAGAAAGTAAATATGCACGGGGAAAAAAACACAAGCAAGAAAACCTCGGGACAAACAATTGGGGTAGTTATGGACCTAAGCTACTCAGACTTCATTGAGGCCCATAACTACCCATACCTCATCGAAAAAGTTATGCATTTTCCCCATTGCACAAAATTAAAATAAAATAAAACATTAGGGGCTCAAAAAGCATACCAGGGCACCTAACCCTTTTTTTGCAAGGTGGTCTACTTAGAAGTAGTACTCTGTCCGAAAGAGCCAACACTCCTCACCTGCTCCAACTCTCGAAATCATTGTATCTCTTCCTCGTGTCTAGATATCCTTAGGATAAGCTCGAGCTCCTCCTCCCCTGTCATCCCTGCCTCAGATTGTACAATCTCAGGATTATTATCTAGGCAGTGTCTCGTCCCATGGGAAGGATGGATGGGCTTATTAGGAGAAAATAAATCAATAGGTATAGTCGTTGGTAGTGCAACTGGTGCTGCGAAGGCTGCTGTTATGTCAGCTTGGAGCTTCTAGATCTCCGTTGCATCACTTACAAATTTGAAGGCCGAGCCTCGTATAATCTTTGTTGTACAATCCTCTTGAAGGAACCAATGCGGGCATCCACGGTAGAGATATGGTCATGAATAGTAGCGATCGCAAATGCCTGTATCCGACCCTCTGCATCTAAAATGGCCTGGCGAGACTCATGGCCTGATCGAATGAACAAGCGGGTGAACTGTGACTCCGCATATGATAACCTCTGCACCAAGGCCTATATAGATATGGTGGACACATAGACCATGCCCGCGGTATTAGCCTGTAAAGTCATGGCATGTGGTGTAGGAATAATAGTATTGGGCCCTTGGTCCTAAACTTCCTTAGGCTGCGGGGGCCTCTCCTCAGTAGTAATTACAGTAATAGTGGAAGTCTTTGAACCCTCAGGTGGTAACGCTTGGAAGAACATGTCATGTATAGGTGGAGGTTGTGCTCACCGGAATGCCTCTGGGTTCTCTTCAACCTTGATCAGGCTAGGATCAAATGTACGCTGGGCCGTAATAAATTAGTCTATCTAGTGTAATATCTCCACCTTCGACTCTAGACAGAGCCTGCAGATCAAGAATAGGTATGGGAGGGAGGTGAACCACTTCAAAGCAGCCTCATGAATCTGCTCAGGGATGTGGCAGGCCTAATCAATATCATAGCGAGCTAAGATGCTGAACACAAAACCCGCACACTGTGATGTTAATGTATTATCAACAAATGTCAGCCAGATGTGTGAACGAACAATCTCTGACCAACATTTAGTGACGAAACTATGCTAAGCCTTTACAATAGGCTTCTAGTAAGTTGCAACCCATGTAGGTTCCATACTCCGGTCAGCAATATACCTAGCCACCCATCTCATCAAAGTGGCTCGTCACTTCAGATCTTACATCACAAGTGGGTCCCTCGTCTTCCTCACCCTGTAGTAAAACCTTGTGGTGAATTTCGCGGTAGGGAACTCAGGACTAAATAGTATCCAGTGGATGGTGGTCTCTGATATATCAACCCACTGGCCCCTCACTCTCGTCTCGGTCAGTCTAGGCTAAGCGAGGGGCTTCTTTTCCCTTGGGAAAAGTGATCTGGATGGTGGTTTCATATCAGACATAAAAATCCCTCACTATGGCTGGAGAGTATCTTGGAGACTGGGTACACTACATGAGTTTGTCTTGGATGACTAAGGGATCCTCATAGGCGGAGTGAGTTGGCTTGCCCCGCTCTGTCGGCTGCACAACCTCCACACATATCTCCTCTATGCCCTCGATACACCGCTGGCTAGTAAAGGTATCCATGTGTAGATGGTGATGATTAAGGGTCCAAATAATTTCCAAATCAATCATTCAAAACATGAGAAATGAGGGGTCTTAATTTAACAAAAAACATTCCATGATTTGTGAATCATGTGAAGAAGATGAAATAGGTGACCTGGCACGAAACCCTAGACTGCCGGAAACATGCCAAAAAATGGGTGTATGGTGACCGTCAGTGGTAAATTTCAAGAGGGGGGCAGGGTGGTTCATTGGGTTAGTTTTGTAATTTAGGTTAAGAATTGGGTCAAAATAATTTGACACCATTATTAATACCTTGACTGGGTTAATTGAAATTTGTTGGGCTTTGACTCTATAAAATACTGATTATGAGTCGTAGAGTGTTTTACATCTTGTAAATCATGGTTTCATAGAACATCCAATCCCTAGATTTAAAGACTAGGTTTCATGGACAAGTCTATGAGTCATAATGTGATTTACGTCTTATAGAGTTGGTCGTAGAGACCTCAATTCTTAGAAATTTTTTAGGAAACTTACCTGGGGTCTACGAGCCACATTAATGACCCGTAGTTTGATCTACGGATCATAATGTTGTCTCGTGGATTGGAGTGCATAATTGTTTTGCTCACTGAAAATCTCTACGAGATTGGTTACAGGTTGTAAAAAAGTGTTTTAAGACCCATAGGCCTAGTCATAGAGACAAATCCTGATGCTCATACTAGCAAACCTGCCTGACTTCGTCTTGTACCAACATACTCCTCATAAAATACCCTGTTACCCTATATGCAACCAACCAAATGTCAAAAATTACAATAAAAATATGACAAATAAAACTACCTATTAATAAAAAAACTAAAAATAACCCTCTAACTACACTATTACATAAAAAACCTTGGGTTGCCTCCCAAGTAGAGCCTGATTTATTGTAGCGGCATGACTTAAAAAAATTGGGAACTCAGACTTCACCTATTGCCCAGACTTCACTCTTCAAACCATCTGGACACTTCATTGATTGACAGATATTGAAGACGACTTCTTCGTCATTCAATCTAAACCTTAGTTGACTAACTTCCATATCCACTAGGGTTCGCCCAGTGGCTAGGAACGGTCTTCCCTAGAGGATTGGGATGTCAAAGTCAACTTCACAATCTAGGAACACATAGTTTGCGGGGAATATGAACTTTTCAAGTTCGACCATCACATCATATAGTATCCCCAGAGGAGTTTTCACCGTGCGATCCACCATCAACAACCTCATTCTAGTTGGACCAGGGTATCCCAATTCAAGCTTCTTGTAGACTGTAAGGGGCATCAGATTAATGTTGGCACCTAGATCGCATAGTGCCCTTGCAAACTCCACATCTCTAATGGTGTAGGGTATAGTGAAAGAACTAGGATCTTCTCGCTTTTGAACAAAGGACCTTGTAGAAATGGCACTACAATGTTAAACCTCTTGGGAGAGCTCCTAACTCACAATACACTTTTTAGTGACCAAGGCCTTCATTGACTTAGCATACCCTGACATCTTCTTCAATGCCTCAATGAGAGGGATATTGATGGAGAGTTGTTTCAGCATTGAGAGAAAGTTCTTGAATTTGCCGTCCTCCTCCCTCTTTGTGATTCTTTGAGGGAAAGGAGAAGGAGGCCTAGGAATAGGCTTTCGACCTCTGTGGTGCTAAACTTCAATCACCCTATCCTGACCACAATCATCTCCTTCATCTGCATCCTTGGCTGCAACCATCTCCTCTCGAACATCTTTATCATTAACCAGCATGGGAGGATCAATAGCGCTCTTTCCACCCCGAGTAGTAACCGCCATACACCACCCGTCATTTTTAGGATTTTGAGTTATGTTGTTGGGCATGTACCCCTCTGACATTGATTAATTTAAGTCGACACTTGACCAAACTGTTTTTCCAATTGTTCTATAGCCACAAAGTGAGACTCTATTTTGTGATTAATATTCAAAATTTTTTATTTCATGTCCCTTAATGTCTTATCCCGCGTATCAGGTTTCTTTAATAAGCGATCAAACATCTCCTCAACTCTGGAACTACTTGCACCTGCATTGTGGTTGTGTGGTTGCATATAAGGACTTTTTCTGAAGTCTTCTCTACGACCACAAGCTGCATCTCTCTGGACCCCTGTTCCTATCATCGTAACCTCCTTGATTGTCCTTGTAAGATCCATCTCTTTTAATGTTCTAACCTTAGTTTTGCTTGACCTTGATGCCAATAGTTGTGATTGGACCCTTGGGCATTGGTTCGGAAGCCCCCTGTTTGATCAGCAATTTTTCAGAGGGAACAATAAAGGGATGTGATAGAATGGTAGGGATCATAAGGAATACACATGTAAAGCATAATTTTATCTTTAAATTCAATCATATGATTCTTGGTGAAGAATTTGGATTACTTGTGCTTAATTATATTAAGTGCAAAATTATGTTATTAAAATTCATAAGTCTTCCATTTACACTGATCATGAGTAGCTAAATCAACAAGTAAATTTACGGGAACCATGAAGAACGAACAATGTAAAACCGGATAATTTGTAATTCTTGAAAAGTGTGCATGCATGTATTAATCAATTCTCTTCGTATTGACTGCTTTCTAATGGTGGCTAACATTAGAACCCAAAAAGTGTTACTGACTAGATCAAGGTAGTAATGAATAGGAAAAGAGATTAATTAACAAGATTAGATTGATGTTTAACTTCTAATCAACCGATTTCGTGCATGGGGAGGTTGTACTGGAAAAATAAGTAAGGGTTAAAATTGTTACACAGTGTGGATGGACCAAATCACATAGTGAAATTCGCCTCTCACTTGAGCTAAAGGATTAGGTGAATTTAACTTACCGTTCTTCTTGTTATACAATGGAAAAAATTGATTATCTGGTAATAGTGAGTTAGGGAATCGTTGGGAACACAATACCTAGTTACTCATCATACTTGTTTTACGCTTGTCTTAGTTTAGAATTAATTTTCATAGTTGTTACAACCCCCCTCCCTTTTGGTGAGATAAGTTGGTTGATCAACCCGAATTTTGTTGAATTCTTCTAAGTTTACCATATTTCCTATGGGATTTGATCCTAACCTTTGTTAGGTTATATATCTTAACAACGACCTCCTTAGTCTTTAAAAGGAGGTGTAGTTTGGGTGACATCAAGATTTTGGCGCCATTGCCGGGGAATATGGATAGACTTGTCTAATTCAAGTAGTTTGGGAATTAATCCTTATTTCCCTCATTTTACTTTTTTTGGTTTTTTGTTTTATTTCATGGTACAGGTGTAGTGTATACCCAATACTCAAAGTTGAGGCATTTCCGTAACTCCATTTTACCCAAAGATCCCGAGAAGACTATTAAGGATGGCCCAAGATAATGCAAACAACACGATGAATGCATCTCTGAACCAATATTGAGAATGATAATGCGAATAATGAAAACCTACCTACATTTGAGGACATCGATCCATAGCCACAGGACTTCAATGCTAAAGCTTATTTGTAGAATCAATATCGGCTGAACCTATTGCTATAGAGGTTACTTGAGCCATTGTGTTACCTCTACTACTACATGAAAAAAAGTTTGTGGTCAGAGTGGGTTGCTTCAGATGCTGGAAAATTGTGGATTATTCATATTTTTACCATCAAAGGATCTGTATAGTCATCTAACAACATTGCGTTCATTTGTTAGAGTGTGATGGGAACACAAAATCTTTCTATGGATGTTGTGGGATTTAATGTCTTCCTATCATATTTGACAGGCAATGCATCGCCATGGCTATTCGAGCTCCCATAGAGTTTGATAACCAGTGGGGATGAGTTGTAGAAGTCCTTTATTGAGAGGTACTTCTCGATATGGAAGAAGCTCAAGTTGAACGATCAAATCAACATCTTTGAGCAATTTTCTGGTGACTCGATCAGTACTACAATGAAGAGATTCACAAATTACTTGAGGATTGTCCCTGACCACAAAATTGTTGATGATGCCTTAGTGGAGATCTTGTACAGTGCCTTGGATGAGAATAGTCAAGCATGTGCTGATACTATCATTGGGGGCATGTCCTTAGATCAACCATTTGCAAGGATAACTGAGAAAATGGAAAAAGTAGTTAAGATGAATCGTGCATGGGGGCAAAGAGATAAGTCATATACAAAATGTTTGTGCATTGTCAATATTGGTTTAGAGCAATATAAATAAATGAGGAGAGAATTCAAGAGCTTTTCTGGATTCGTACCGATATACAGGCGATAATGAAGAAGAATAAGAATGATTTAATGCAGTTGTTTATCAGCCTCCATGAGCACCCATGTACAAGGATCCCTACTTTGAGGAGGACAGTTGCTTCATTACTGATCAGACGGGGGGTTTCTAGAACAATGCCCAAGGGTCCAATAAGAATTGTTGGTGCAAAGGTCAAGGAAACCAAGGTCGGAACTATAATAGAGATGGCAAGTTTAGAGACAACCGTGGAGGTTACTACGGTAGGAAGAGGGGCCAGGAAAGAGATGTAGAGTGAGGTGGCAGAGATAGCTATAGAAATGGTCTTTATGTGGCAACATGAAATTGTGACATCAGTGCTAGTAGTTCGGGAGTTAAGGAGATGTTTAACCACCGTTTAAGAATGATGAGACACAGTATGAGACCTTGAGGGTGATGAAATCTGACATCTGCAGAATAAATCAGTAAATCGAGTCTTATTTTATTGCTATCAAATATCTTGAGCAATAATTTGGTCAAGTCTTGACACAACTCAACCAGCATTAGAGAGGTAGCCTAGCAACAAAATTCAAAACCTAAGGAATGAAGGGCAATACATTGAGGTTACTAATCGTAGTGGAAAAAGTACCATTGATCTTCCCATACCGTTAGACAAATGATCGTTATCGAGAGGAGACCATTGAGGTCAAGGATGCTCATACCAGAGATGATCGTCTCAAGAATGGGGTGAGTATTGTTGCAGATGCGTCATAGAAGTTGATGCCCATTCCTAGGCCCCCTCCTTCATTCCCTCAAAGAATCAAAACGATGAAGGAGGAGGGTAAGTTCAAACACTTTCCCTCCATGATGAAACAACTCTCCATCAACATCCCTCTCCTTAAGGCATTAGATAAGATTCCAGGGTATGCAAAGTTTATGAAGGAGATGGTTACAAAGCAGCATAATTTGTGTCAGGAGCTCTTCAAAGAGCTTCAACATTACAATGCAATTGCCATAAGGTCATTGGTGCAAAAGTGAGAAGATCCCGACCCTTTTACCACACCCTGCACTATTAGAGATATGGAGTTCGCAAGGGAATTATGTGATCTTGATGCCAGCATAAATCTAATGTCCTTTGTGGTCTTTAAAAAATTAAGACTTGGAGCCCCTACTCCCTTTGGGGATACTCTTTGACATACTCATCGAAGTTGAGAAATTCATATTTTCTACAGAATTCGTGATCCTAGATTACAAAGTCGACTTTGATGTTCCAATCATCTTGGGAAGGCCCTTCCTAGCAACTGGTGAAGCACTAGTTCATGTGGAAGCTGGCCAACTAATGTTTAGATTGAATAACGAAGAAGTTGTTTTTCATATCTGTCAGTTAATGAAGAGGCCAGATGACCTGAAGAAGGATGTTTGGGCACATGGTGAAGTCTTAGTAACCAAGTTGTCCAAGTCGTGCCGTGACAATGCATAAAGTAATATTTTGGAAGGAACCTAAGAAGTTTGATGTAATAGTTATAGTTGTGTTTTGTCTTTTAGCTTTTCGACATGTAGGTAGTTTAATTTTTTAACATTTTGGATGTAATTTTGGACATTGGACTGGTTGCAAATAGGGTAAGAGTGTGTTCTATGAATAATGTACAGCTACAACTTGAGTCATCCACCTATAGGTTATAAAACATCAAGAAGTGCTTCTACGACTTGTTGTACGAGCCATATGTAAATCTACGACCCATATAATATCTTGTAGAACACTTTCTATGAGCAAAACGTTGTGCACTCAAGTCCACGAGCTAACTTTATGGTCTGTAGATAATACTACTGGCCGTGAATGGGGCTCGTGGACCCTATGTATGTTTTCTTATTATTAACAAATTGTTGAGGTTTCTATGACTAACTCTATGAGTCATATCCAATTCTATGACTCATGGATTGGTCTATGAAACACAGTCCCCAAACCTAGGGTTTGGTCATTCCACCAGACCATGATTTATAGGCCGTAAAGTCATCCATGACTTGTAATTGGGGTTTCAAAGAACCCAGGCCATTAATTTTGGCCAACTCGGTCAAACTATAAAAGGATGGTGTCAAATTAATTGGACCCTATTATTCTCGAAGTTACATAAAAAACCTGTTGACCGTTTTTGGTCAACATTCCGACAATCATAGGTTTCAACAACTTTGATTTGTCCTTCAATTTCAACATCTTGGTCATTTGATTTTGTATGTTCTTAGGCCTAAAAAACCTTTCAATTAACAAATATTGTGCTATTAGGTTGAAAATAATTGATGGTTATGGTAATCCAATGAATGAACTCGTGTGTGCAATTGTAGTTTTTAAAATTGAGTTATGAAAAATAGTTTCCAATGTGTGAATTTGTGTGAAAGCAAGAAATTGTGTTTATGGCCTTATCTTTATGTTTGAATGACGTGTTTAAAATCCATGTAGTGACACGTCGTTTGAGTTGATTTGACAACGTGCATGAATATTCGACGTGTGATAACATCTGTGTATAATCTGATGCTAATTCATTCAAATGGGGGTGGTTTGTTTGGGAAAACATGTCAAATGATATTCGATGGGGTTGTATGTTATGATTTTCCTGAGGGGTGTTAGGATTTTGATTCAAAGACATGCAGGTGCATGTGTGCCTTGCCTCGATGCTAGAATATTTGTTTAAAATGTCGTATCGGGTCATGTGGATAGGCTTAGATACTCAAATTGCTAGGTTTTCCAATTAACGAGGGTCTTTTACGGCCCGTGGGAATTTCCAAGAGCCGTAAAATATGGGAACCTAAAGTCTTATAGAATCTATTAGACGATATCTTCCACGAGTCATAGAACATTTGGTGAATCGTACGAAGGCTCGTAGGCCTATGCCTACAAAAGTTTAAACACTAGAATACATCTATGACATAGTCTATGACTCATAGATTCTTCTAAGAGATGTACTTAGTCCTGTAGATGTCATTCAAGTAAGCAAAAATTGTGGACACGATTATTACAAGAGCCTTCTACGACCCATAGAAATGCCTTCGTTGGTCCTTTTATGACCAAGTCTGATTTTATCTTGCTTTTCCTTTCTTGACTTGTTGGACAAACCATGTTTATTAGGTGTGTACATTTCATGTACAATGACCTCAAAATCGAGATGTGATGAGATTCGAGCCATGCAGAGGAGTGTTAGGGATGAGACTTTTGGGTAGAAGGATGCCCTCGAGGCTAGTGAATCAGTTGAGGAGCTAAACATCCGACCCGACCTAGATGCTAATAGACAACACACATGGGCTGGCACCAGACTTTGGCAGGTCTAGACCTTGGCCATTGTTGTTTGAACTCCCTAGTGTGACGAGGGAGGCAACAACAAGAGCAGCTCCATTTAGATACCTCCATTTTGAGAGGAGTCATATTCAATTTCTGGATCCAGTGAAGTGTCGGAGACAAAGTCCGCCACTGCACCACCTCAAACATCACCATTACCTCCAGGCGCTGTCACTAGTCGATGTTGTGTTGAGGGCATGCGAGACATCTACATAGAGTGCGTATAGTGGAATAAGCCGCACAAACCAACCCCCTCTATTTTTGAGGAGCCCTATATCATTCCCTCCATACTAGATAGCGACTGCGGTCCAAGGCACAATTAGCATATATGGGCTCCAGTGGCTACCCAAAGAACTAGGGGAAGTACTCCCCAACCATTTTTCGAGAGTTCTATGCATCCTACGCCGCCACAGTACTCAGCACTCTTCCTAAGGGGAAGAAGCTCCTCGCTTAGCGTAGGCTGACACATACTAGAGTGAGAGGCTGACAGGTGGATATTCATAGAATACCATACAGTATATGATGTTCGGGCCTGAGTTCCCTTCCCCCAGATCTATAGTAGTGTATGATCGTCGGTTGGGGAAAACCAGGGACAAGGGTCTGATGAGAGACTATAGCCATAGAGCTTGCTTGATGAGATGGGTTGCAGCACAGAAAGCAGAGTAGGGCCCGAACCCTGCATTGATAGCCACCTCATCAGAGCCTATTGTTAAAGCCTCTCTTAGTTTCCCCACTAAATTTTGGTGGGACATTGTGGGGTCATGGATCCAGTCGATGCTTGCAAATAACATCTTGATGTCGGACCATGCTATTCTAGTTTCAAGCATCTTTGCTGGCTAATATATTGATTGGGCCTAGCTCATCATAGAACAGATTGACAAGGCGACTTTTAAAGAGGTCCACCTCCATCCCCTTTATTTGCTTGATCTAGATGTCTAGAGTCGGGGGTGGAGAGTTTACATCAATTGGACTCATTAGTTGAGGTCCGGAGAACTATAGATTCCTGCGGGATCAAGGCTAAGGATAACCCGCTGGCACTTCGGTGAACACCACACTAGCCAACTAAAATATAAGAGATGTTTGTGATAGAGCCTCCTCCAGAGGTTCCACCCACCAACCCTGCTGTTGCTACATCAGAGGAGAGGCCCCCACAAACTAGATAGATTAGGATAAGGGGGCCCATTAGCAGTACTCATACTCAATGGGCTGCTCCTACTTAGACAATATCCGTCGATATGGTTTACATTTCCGTGGTATCTATCCAGGACATGGCACAACAATTGGCCCTTATTGAGTCCTGGTTGACTCAGTTACTTTAGTAGATCAGGCCATGGGTCAGCGAGGCAATTACAGAGTCTGAGGGACACATGCAGGCATTTACGATCGCTACTATTCAGGACTGACTTACAATTGTAAATGCCCCCATAGATTCTTTTGAGTTGTGGGTCCAGCAGAGCCTGAGTATAGCATGGCCAGTACATATGACGGCCCTATAGATGGAGATCCAGTAGCTTCGAGCTGACATGACAGTAACGTTTTCTACACCGATGGCATTCTCAAAGATCGCTCCCCTGGTGTCAGTTGTGAATTTGTTGCTCTTGAGGAGCCATCACAGCCTTCTCATAGGAAGAGGCCCCACACTTATGAAGATGTAGATGTAGTGAGATTGCATGCAAGTTGATAGAGTAGCAGGAGCTAGAGCTTGTCATGATGTAATCGAGGCCATAGGAGTAGATAAGGTAGACTCGGGAGCTTGAGAGAGTGAGGGGTGCTGGCCCCTCCCATTATGGTCTTACCACTAAAGAGTCCACCATGCAGGTTGAGGGTGGCGGGACTCTGCCAGACACCAGTGCTTAGGCGCTTAGGTATGTTCATTTTGACCCTTTTACTTTATTTTATATTTTTGATGTGTATTAAGGATGATGCACCTCTTTTTCGATGGGCGTGTGGGTAGTTATAGGCCTCAGTGAAGTCTGGGTAGCCTTGGCCTATAACTATCTCTAATTTTGAATCCTAAGGGTTTTCTTGGTTGTGTTCTTCTTCCCTATGGTTATTTAATTTCTATTAAATTGGCATGCTTAGGATATGTAGGTAGCATTGGTAGCATATGGGATTAATAACTATGTCATACATGTATTTTGTGCTTTTTTGTGAAAATGATGCCCACCAATTTTTTTTAGTTAGTCTATATAGCAACCATGAATGTTTAATTATGTTGATAGTGCCTATTCTAATAAGTGAGGATGAAATTTAGATGAAAAATATAATATGAGAGTGTTTGTTGATAATGTAATCAGTGCCATGTGAGTGTGAGCTTGCTTTGCTAAATTCCTATATAATGTTACAATCAGAACTTGTCTTGTTGCTCTACTTAGATGGTAGGATATTTGGTTTCGAAAGGTTCTTAGGGCGTTGTTCATAATAGTCCACTTAGCCTAAATGACCAACCAAATGTGTGAAGTATCTCTCTACCCAATGTTTGAGCCTTACATGTACCTTTTCTTTGTAAAAACCTAAGTTACCTAGCCTTATTAGATAAAAAATCCAGAAATCGGCCATTGTCCTTCCTTGAGCATTGTGCACCTTGACTGAGGCAAAAATCCCAAGTTGAGGGTGGCTACAAAAAGTGGCCTTGGTTCCTAAGTTGGAAATTGTGCACCTCGACTCAGGCCAAAATCCTAAGTTGAGGGTGGCTGGTGTAAGGGTAAGCAAAAAATAAGGACGAAAATTAGTGATACCTGGATAAGGAGAATAAAAATGTGTACTGGGTGCATGAAAAATGAGTGATGCCTAAGAAATGATCTAAAAAGAAAATGATGTGAAGATACAAGGTAAAAATCTGAAAATGTGAATAAAGCACCCTGAAAAGCTCGAAATAGTAGAAACGGAGAATGAGATGAAAAATAACAGTGTTGGTAGGGAAAATGTGAAGAGAAACACAATGTCAAGGAGGGACTTTAGTCACTATGTTCCTAAAACATCTTCACAAATCCCCTTGAACCTACATTACAAGCCAGCAAAGTCCTAAATTGATCCGAGTCCATGTAGCAAAAAGTCATAGTCACGAGTATAGGGGCAAGTATATGGTATTGAACATGATATTTAAATGTGTTTTGTGAGTGTGAGTGATTAAGCATAGTCCCAAGATTGTACTTGAAAATATCATTTTAAAAAGATATGAGACTTTTTTCCTATGAGGGAACTTGCATTGCATTGTTAACCATTAGACTAACTCAGTGATTGTGGCATGCTGATAACTAACTTTCTTGTCATAGTTGCATTGTCACATGTATTGATCTATTCTAGTTTTCTTATTAGCTATCTGATGTGTTTTTAAAAGTTGTGTGGGTTTTTGTGCTTGAGTTTGATATGACGTCTGCCATTATATTGAAGTCTGTTTGTTACTATGCTGGTTATGTATATTGAGTTTATCGCTTGAGGACAAGAAACAATTTTAAGTTGAGGGTGTTGATATGCTATTAATATACCACACTTTTGATACATAAAACATGGAATTTTGTGTCTTATAAATGCGATGTTGGTAGATTTGATGTGTTTTCATGCTTGTTTTGTAGTATTACAGGGTTAGCATAATTTTTTGGCAAAGTGTGCAGGATTTGCTGAAGCAGAGGTTCCATGAGACCCTTTACGGGCCGTAGAGAATTCTATGGTCCGTAAAGATAGTTTTGTAGACAATTTCAGTGAAGGGTGAATTTCTAAAGTTAGGTCTACGAACATGTAGATGAGTCATAGACTGTTTGTCATGCCCTGAGGATCAGAAAGTGGGGAATTGCTGAAAAGTCATCAGACAAAACCCCCTACAGGTCGTTGAACTTTATACGGGCTGTAAAAGGGTGTCGTAGAAGTCAACCCAGTTTGGAAGCAGCAATCCATGAATTCCCGCCCATAGGCCGTAAAACATTATACAACCTATAGAACCTCTCGTAGAGTTTGGCGACCCAGTTGTCCTATTCTATTTTTATTTTGTATTATAGACACTATAAATACAATTTTGGATTATTTTTAAGAGGGAACAACAAAGGGACGTGATAGAACAATAGAAAGCTTGAGGAAAATGCTTGTAAAACTTAATTTTGTCTTTAATTTCAATCTTTTGATTCTGTGTGAAGAGTGTGGACTCCTTGTACGTAATTCAATTGTGTAAGTGCTCAATTATATTATTCAAGTTCATAAGTTGTGCATTGAGACTGATTATGAGTAGCTAAATCTACAACTAGGGTTGTGGGAACCATGAAGAACTACAAAGGTAAAATCGAATAATTTGTCATTTTTGAAAAGTGTTCGTGCATGTATTAATCAATTCTTCTCACATTGAATGCTTTCTATTGGTTTCCAACATTAGAACTTGCCTAGTGTTACTAACTTGATCAAGGTAGTAATGAATAGAAAAAGAGATAAATTAACAGGATTCGGTTGATGTTTCTTTTCTAATCAACCGAACTAGGCCAAGGGTAGGTTGTACTGGACTAATAGGTAAGAATTTGTGATGTCACACTCTGGGGATGGACCAAATCACGTAGTGAAATTTGCCTCTTTCTCAAAGGGTTTAGTGAACTTCACTTACTGCTCTATATGCTACACACTAGAAAAGAATTCATTATTTGGTAATTCTGAGTTAGGGAATCATGAGGAACACAAAACCCTAGTTACTCTTCATATTGGCTGATCACTTGTCTTAGTTTAGAATTACTTTTCATAGTTGTTAGAACCCCCCCCCCCCTCTTTTGGGGAGAAAAGTTGGTTAATCAATCCAAAATGCATTGAATTCTTCTATGTCTACCATATTCTATATGTGATTTGACCCTAACCTTGGTAGGTTATATATCTTGACAACGAGCGCTTTAGCCTAAAATAAGAGGTGTAGCATGGATGAATCACTTCACCTTCAAGATATAATAAGAAGACATGGAGCCCAATGGTATCCATGGATAAGTTCTTATCTCGTATCATGCTCTTACAAATGAAGATAACATGTGTAGATGCCTAACGGATCCTCTATTAGTAAGCTAGAAAATAACCCTCTATGCTCTAACAACTGTAGTAACCCTCTTGAAATGATAAACTTTGTATTTTCCGATAGAGAAGGTAACACGATTGCATCTATAACATCCACTGCTGTAAGATCAAGTCGGTAAGTATTCCATCCATTCCTTGCCGCTTATTAAGTTTGTGGTGGATTCACATCCTCATGTGGTGGCAAGTCTTCATCATTCAAATTGAGTGGAATGTTCGTAGTATTGTTTGCCTATCTTGGGCCATTCTTCGTAAAGTTCTCTCGATCAAACATAGTCACGTGGCTGCTTCGACTACGAGTACTAGGTATAAACTATGCCTATTTATTGAAAGAAAAACAAAAGAAACAAAGAAATGAAAAATAAGGAGAATAAGGATTAACTCACAAATCACACTAATTAAACTAAAGTAAAAGCCATTTTCCTCAGTAACGGTGCAAAAATTTGATCACGCACAAAGTACATCTCACAATCAAGGTATAAGCGGTCACTGTTTACATATAGAACCTTACAATGGTTAGGGTCAATCTCAAGAGGAATAAGGTCTAGCTTTGGAATAATTATAAGCAATTGGAATAAATTAATTGACTTATTTCCCAAAGAGAGGGGTTTTGACAAAAATAAATAATTGAACCTAAACTAACATCAGATAGTCATGTGCAAGTGTTGTCAATTCAATAAAAGTAGTGACTAGGGTATTGTATTCCCCATGAATTCCTAACTGGGTATAGCAAGATAATCGTAACCTTTTCTAGTGTGAATAATACATAACTGCTAAGTTATATTCACCTAATCCTTTGATCCTGGCGCTAGAAAAATTTCAGCATGAGATTTGATCCATTCTCGGGGTATCGCATTAGTAACCATTACCTTGCCCCAGTAAAAAAATCCCTTGACCTGTACAGATTAATTAGAAGAGTGTAATCATGTCGAATCCTTTTACATTAGCGCTTTTCTAATTCATTACCCCCTTGATCTAGCAAGTAAGAATTAGGCCAGTGCTAACCTTTGTAACTGTTAAAAAGCATTCATAATGAAGGAATAAATAATACATACATGTACACTTTCCAATGATTATGTATTATCCTGTTTTTACATTGTTAGTTCTCCATGGTTCCCATAACTCTAGTTGTGGATTTAGCCACTCATGTTCGTTTTAGATGAATCAAACATATTATGGATTTGCATAATTAAATACTTACAATGATAATGGATGAACACAAAATCCAAATTCTTCACGTAAATCACAAGATTATAATACAAAGATAATGTCAAAAGTAGTTCACAAAACAAATTGTACTAAGAGACCAGATAGTAGGAATCATGCTATAAGGATGTCATGGGGAAAGGAATTAACATGGATCGTCATAACACATAGCACATAAAGACTAAGGGATGGGTATGTAGGACTCACTCTATGGGGGCAATTCGAGACTCAGGATCTTTCACATTACCACATCATAATCCATATCACAATACTCATGAGCAATTCATAATAATCATATCCGATGATAGCTACAATCAAAACATAAACATAGAATATAACACATAACAAAAATCCACACAAGGGTCTACAAGATGTCAAATAATGTCTGTAATCATAGGATAGAACGGGGGAAAGAAAAGTCTCGGGATCACCCTCAAGGTAAATAATATAAACTAAACATCATAGGTAGAGGAATGGTGGTTTGTTCCTGGAATATAGGACTCACCACAATAAGTGTCTCAAGATCCAATCTAGCCATCGTAGGATGGATGTAGGTAGTCATCAACCCCTACATGGTTAAATAATGTATGAAAAAGTATGCATTAGTACGTTAGAGTGTACTAATTATGCGGGCATTCAATGTATGTGACTTACTAAACCTGCATTCAATATTAGATGGCAATGACACATAATATAAACAGAGATGTATATAACAAGTTCTGTAGTATAAAAATATGCCATGAAATCAATGATACATGAAATGCAGCAATGCTCATATATAATGGTTATTTTTCATAAACAACATCTCAAAATCATGCGAGCTATTACATGAATTTGCTCGATGTTGACCTCCTATCAAATGAGAGAAGTTTACTTGCCAAAGGTAATCTACACCACACCTTACGACCCGGTCATTTCGCCTTGATGGCCACATTCCTTATCCCGGTCATTTCAGAAGAATTTCTATTTCATTTCATATCATATCATATCAATGTGTAATCATTCCTTATGAACAGATCATTTATGTAATGGATACCAATGTACCTATACTAGCACATAGTTCAAGGAGAGGGAGAGTACCCTAGGGGTGAGCCCTGATTCACCCAATCCATTCGGGGCTAAGCAAACATCACAAAAGAATACATATACATATACATGCTTTCAAAAGAGTAAATAGTCATTTCAAATCATTTCAATGCTCAATTAGGCATAAAATCCAAACACCCTTCATAATCATTTAAACTTGGGCTCAGAAGCCAAATAACATTTCAATCCTTACTTTTCATGCATAGGAATGACTCATTCACTTAAAAATATTGTTCAAGCACCCAATATGCTCAAAGAGCCAAGAACAATAGACATTTATATGATCATAATCTTGTCATAACCATATATGTGTGCTTAAATCACCGAAATCATTGACAAAAAACATATGTGAGCTTAACCCACTAATATTTCCAGAAAATTCAATGCTCATGAATTCATATTCCATGAATAATATGTGAATAGCAATGGACAGTACAGATTCAATCTTAAATCAATAATTCAATAGGAAATCAAGTAAATCCACATGTAAAATGCACATTAAAAAACACAATTTAGATTACCCATGCTTAAATCAAACTTTAATGGGACAATGCTTATGCAAATCTTCAATATGTCTATGCAATTCAACATATTATGGCTAATCAATTTAAAATAAATAATAAAGCATAGTCCATACTTCATTTGAATTTTATAAACAATAATCTTCAAAATCCATCTTCAAAGTAAGCTAAAATTCCATAAATCATGTGTAAAAGATATTCGATCTTCATGGGTGAAAGGGACCAAGAATCAATCTCACATACTTTAGCTAATAGAGAAGATTCAACAAGAAATTTTATGAAGAAAAGGGTCTTCCCTTTTCCCAAGTTTAGTCCTCTCAAAAGTTCTTGAGAGAGTTTATAGGAGAGAGTTCAATATAATTCAAAGCATAAGAGGGAATTTGAATGTTGAAAATAACGTATAGGTCATTTAAATGTCTTTATGTAGCATAGAAAGTCAAAAAAGACCCTTAGGAGAAACTATAATTATGAAAACATTATTAATGAAACAAGTAGAAAAAGTGTTGCCAAGGGCCTCACCGAAGGGTATACAGACTGTATACTTGTTCTGTGATCCAATAATTAGAAAAGTTCACTGACAAAGATCTGAGACGGCAATTCCATGCTTAAAAAAATTCAACGTAGTCACCCATACGAATGGGTTCAAGGTCCGTACCAAGGCATACAGACCGTATGTCTCCTTCGTATAACTTCACTTAGAAATTTTCTCCACGATAAAGTTCCAAGATAGTTATCCAATATAGAGAAAATGTTCGCTCCGACAACTATATAGAATTCTTCACGAATTGTGAAGGACTATACGGACCGTGAAGCATCACATGGATTGTGTGGGGTCCATGTGTGGTATGCCTTAGTCTCAAACTTCCACATTAAGGCCAACACTTCCCACACAAGGCCAAGGGCCACTTCAAGGAACCTCCACACAGTCTGTATTCCCTCACATGGACCATGAAGGCTTCTATGAAGCATCACCTTGGTCCAAAACTTTCCGAAACAAAGTTTCCAAGCTTTATTAGGGTCGTACAAAGGTTGGGTCCTTACAAAGAAAGTTTCCAAGCTTTATTAGGGTCGTACAAAGGTTGGGTCCTTACAAAGAAAGCTTGTGACTTGTCATATAACACCAAAAGCTAGCAAACGAACCCTACAATCCCTTCCCATGGTGGGTCTTCTAACACTTATCACATCAAGGAGGTAATGGTACTCCTTCAACCTATGCCCTGGATGGACATACCCTAGCATCGACAAACCTAGCATTAAAACCTTGGCTTTGTTGCAAGCGACCAGAACAACTACTACTCTTGGAGTTACAAAATCCACCATTATAATGGCCCTCTAAGAATCATACACTCTCTTCATCTTGAGTTTTACCCCTTCAATTTGATCAACATAAGTCATGAGATTGGAGATGTCCATATTCTAACTAAGCATAGCCATGCGACATTCCTTCACAACAAAATTAGAGATCATAGAAATAAAATTGTGCATTCTTTCACGGAGTCAGCCACTAGCATAGAAGTATACTTAGAGAGGTTTGTGAAATTAAGGGCATAGTCCCTCACACTCATACCACCCTGAGGTCTATAAATTCTGTCATTTTTGCTTCCTATGTTAAAGAGGGAAGAAGCGATCCAGAAAAGCAAATTTGAACTATTTCTAGTTAACCCCATTACCATAGATCCTCTCCTTCAACCATTAAGTCTACCATAATTGAGCCATATCCTTCAATCGATAGGCAACTAACTCAGCCATATCCTTAGAAGTCACTCCAATAACAATCAACACCTTAGAGGGTTCAATAATGAATTCTTGAGCATCTTCATCAGCCTTTGATCTATAGAACTTTGGAGGATTCATCCGGGTGAAATCTCTCACTCTAGCAACTAGAGTGGGATCACGAGGAGGAAGATGAGTCGATCTAGCTTTGGTGGTCATCCCTTGGGCAAGCATGGAAATAATAGTACAAAACTAACCAGTAGTGATAGACTCTTCCATAGGCCCTTGAGGAGCTTAGTCCTTATTAACTAGGGCATGTCTTTGTTGGGGAGCTCTTCATGGAGAAATCTTTTGTAATGCAGCAAGGACAGTATCAGGATTAGAAACCTAATACACGGTCCAAAGAATGATATCAGATATGAAGAAGTGAGACAAATCCTAGAAATCTATCATAGCCTCCCACTCATAGGCATGGAGCACTTCGGATCCATGAATTGGACTCTACTCCGCGTGACATGTTGGACTCTGAGGATTATTTATAAACCTGGTGTTCTGATACCAAGATTGTCATGACTCGATCCTAGGGTCTAGGAGTGACATGGTGAATGGAAACCCTAGAGTCCTCAAACAAACCTCATAGTATAAAAATTCACATCATCGGTTCGGAAGCGCAAAATGGAATAATAAACACATAATTCTAAGAGATGGTAAAGTAAGATTCACACTATGGTTATATCATAGGTATGAGGATTCACATGGATGCACATAGCATATAACACATAGAGACTAAAGGGAGGGTAAGCATGACTCACTCTGTTGGGGTAGAATGGGACTTGGGACTTTTTACATTTCCATATCATATCATAAACAAATTATTATAATATCCATACCTAATAGATAGCTATAACCATAATATAAAAATAGTATAACATAACACAAAACCGTACAAGAGTTTACATGTTGCCCAACAATGCCTTGTTATACAATAGGAAGGGGACAAGACATGTTCGAAGATCACCTTCAATAAATATATAACATAAGCGGAAGCAACATCATGATGGCTTTGATGTGCGACAAACAATATGTTTATGCTTAAAACTTGGAATTTTGTGTGTTCTTAATGCGATGTTATTTAGTTTTATGTGTTTTTGTGTTTTATTTGCAAGATTCAAGAGTTGGCCTTGATTTATGAAAGAAAGTGAAAAGGTTGCTGATTTTTATGTAGTACAAGACCCTTTATGGGCCGTGAAGTGGGTTTCGTGGAAAATTCCATTGAAGAGCTTATTTTTTAATGTTGTTCTACGAATATGCAGACGGGTCGTGGATTGGTTTACGAGTCGTAGAACTTGGTTCGTGCCCTGAGGATCAGGGATGAGGGATTTTTTGAAGATTCATTAGAAGAATCCCCCCTACAGGCCGTAGAAGTCATTATAGGTTATAGAGAGGTATCACAGATAGAATTCTAGTTTTCCCGCAATACTTTACGAGACTCCGACTAGGAGCCGGGGAATGCAATACGGCCTGTAAACCTGTTTGTGAGGCATGCCGACCCTACTATCCTATTCTTTTAGGACTTGTACTTTAAATATTATAAATAGATTTTTCAAGTTATTTTAAATATAGTACACAGAGAGCTCGATAGTTATAGTGGAAAAAATAGTGAGACTGAGAACAGATAATACTTAAGACTTTTGAGAAACACTTTTACTTTGATTTAATCTTTAATCTTGTGATTCTCTTCGATGTTTTGATTTGCTTGTTCTTAATTCAGTTGTGTAAGTGCTCTATTATATTATTCCAATTCATAAGTCTTGCATCTACATGAAGCATGAGTAGCTAAATCCACAACTAGAGTTGTGGGAACCATAAAGAACTAACTAGGTAAAATTGGATACATCATAATTCATTAAGTGTGCATGCATGTATTAATTAACTCTCTTCGTTTTTCACATTTTTTTATGGTGGCCAACATTTGAACTTGCCTAGTGTTACTGACTTGACCAAGGTAGTAATTAATAGGAAAATAGATTAATTAACAGGATTTGATTGATGCGTTCTCGTCTAATCAACTGAATTGGGAAAAGGGGAGGTTGTTCTGCGACTAATAGGTAAGGGTTAGTAATTTACAGTACAGAGATGGGCCATTTCACCTTTCCTCTCGCCTTGACAAAAAGGTTTGGTGAACTTAACTTACCATCCTGCATGCTACACACTAGAAAGGAATTAGGTTATCCGGTGATACTAAGTTAGGGAATCATGGGGAATACAATACCCTAGTTTCTCTCGATATTGATTTAACTCTTGTGTTAGTTAGGTTTAGTTTTTTACTAATTATTGCATACCTCCCTCTCGTTGGGGAAGTTAGTTGGTCAATAACTCAAATTACATTAATTGAATTCTTTTGAGCTTATGTATTCCCTTGGGTTCGACCCTAAGCATGGTTATATTCTAATTCTTTGCAATGATCTCTTTATCCTTAAAAAAGAGGTGTTAATTGGGCAACATGAAGATTTTTGCGTCCTTGCTGGTGAATACGACTAGACATGGTTAATTCAAAGTCATTCGGGTATTAGTCCTTGTTTCCCTCATTTTACATTTTTTGTTGTTTGTGTCTATTTTAGGGTGTAAGTGTAGTATATGCCCAACATGCGAAGTCGAGGCAGACCCTTGACTCTGTTTGACCCAGAGATCCATAGAACGTTGAGAAGAATGGCCCAAGATAACACCAAGAACATGGCTAATGCAACTCTAAAAAGGAATGATAATGAGAATGCTGACCATGAGCACCCACCTCCTCTTGGAGATACTACTCCACAACCACAGGTCCTTAATGGCAATGCTTATCAGTGGAACCAATATAGGTTGAATCCTTTGGCTATAAAGGTGAATGGAGATATTATGTTGCAACTAGTACCGGCTAGCACAAAGTTCGTAGTATCGAGTGGGTTGCTTCAAATATTTCGGAACCGTGGGCTATTTGTGGGCTTACCATCGGAGGATCCTCATAGCCATCTACACAATGTTGCATTCGTCTGAAAGAGTGTGATGGAAACAAAAAATTTGTCTATGGATAATGTGGGATTTCCTGTCTTGTCATTGTCTCTTATAGGCAATGCAACACTATGTCTATCTAGGCTTCTGAAGAGTTCAATCACCAATTGGGCTGAATTATAGAAGAACTTTTTGGAAAAGTACTTCCCGAGGTCGAAAAACCTCAAGTTGAAAGACTAGATCAAAAATATTTAGCAACTTCATGGTGTGTCGATCAGTACTACGTGGTAGTGGTTTTCTAACTACATAAGGAGAGTCCCAAGACATGAAAACACCGACAATATCCTGGTGTAGATATTCTACCAATCCCTCGATCCAAATAGCCAAGCATATGCCACACCATCCTAGGAGGCTTGTTTCAAGACCAACTATAAACAAAAATTGCTTAGCAACTAGATATGGTGCCTAAATTGAATCATGTATGGAGGCCCATGAATAAACTTCAAACCAAACGCTTGGAAACAGTCGGCGTAAGCCCGAAGCATGCATAAATAAATAAGGAGTTCATGCGGATGGTTCTTCAAAGTAATCCAAATATGGAGATGCTAGTGAAGAAAACACGAGAACTAGTTGGGGCTAGAAACATCTAGAAAAGGTACCACACATAGCAAAAGGGACAAGAAGGAGGCACAAAAGGGGACCACAAAGATGGTTATAGGATCGACCGTTATGTGCCCTCCCCCCTAATTATGATATGGGGTACTAGTAATCCCCGAGTTATGAAGATGGTTAGCTAGTTGTTGAGAAAGGATGATGCACAGGATGATACATTAAGGGAGATTAAGTTTGACATCATCAGTATAAATTAGAAAATTGGACATCATTCTGTCGTGATCAAATGGTTCGACCATCTGGTTTAAAGAGTATCAGCTTAACTAAATCAGATCCAGAGGGGTATAATGACCGCACCATAGCTCAAGACTAAATTGATACGGAATGATACAAGATTAAGATGACTAATAGTGAGAGGAGCACCTCCGAACCTTCTATAGCTAATGAAAAGGGAGCACAAAAGATTGAGGAAGTCTGAGTACTCAAGCCATCTATGCCGTATCACAACAATAAATCACGCGTTGCTTAGGAGGTAACCCAAATTGGAGATCGGCGCTGAGGCACCCAAGTATGACTTTTGACCCCTTATACTTTAGTGTTGCTTTGATTGTATGCATTGGGGACAATGCACCTCTTTTTTGATTGGGTGTGGATAGTTATGGGCCTCAGTGAAGTCTAAATAGCTTGGGACCATAACTACCTTAATTAAAGATCCTGGGGTTTTCTTTCTTATGTTCTTTTTCCCGATTGATATTTATTTTCTATTGAACTAGCATGTTTAGAATGTTAAGGTAGTACGTGTAGCATATAGTACTAATACCAGTTGCATATAGCATGTTTTGTATTTTCTATTGAACCGGCATGTTTAGGATTTTTAGATAGTCTGTGTAGCATATAGTACTAATGCATGTGGCATATAGCATGTTTTGTGTTTCGTTCGAAAAATGATACCCACTAAAATTTTGATTAGTTAGTTTAAATAGCAACCATGCATATTTAGGTGTGTTGACAATGCTTGTTCTATAAGTCGAGATAAATTGAGATAAAAAGTATGATCTAAGAGTCTTTTGCTTATAATATAGTCAATGTTATGAGAGTAAGAGCTTAAATTTCTAAATTCATGTATTGTGTGCTAATTAAGAACTTGACCTGTTACTCTAAGATAGACTGTAGATTATTTGGATTGGGAAAGTATCTTACTCTAATGTTCTTAAAAGCCCACGTAGCTTAAATATCCAACGACAATTTTAGTATATCCCTTGTTCCTAATGTTTGAGCCTAACATGTACCTATTCTTTGGAAACACCTAATTAACTTAGCTTTTTTAATTTTAAATCCTAAAATTGTCCTTGGTCCTTCCTTGATCATTTTGTACCTTGATTGAGGCAAAAAGCCCAAGTGAGGGTGGCTACCAAAAGTGGCCCTGATTCTGATTATGGATATTATGCACCTAAATTTAGGCTAAAATCCTAATTTAAGAGTGGCTAGTGTAAGAGTTACACACAAAAATGAGGAGAAAAGTTAGTGATAAATAGAAAAGGAGAAAAATCAGGTACTGGGTGCAACAAAAATAAGTGATGCCTTAGTTGTGAGTTAAAAGGAAAAATGAAACGTGAAAGCAAGGCAAAAAGCTAAAAAATGAAAATAAAGCACCCAAGAAAGCTTGATATAGGAGAAAGGGAGAATAAGATAGAAAATAATAGAGTTGGTAGGGCAAAAGTGTAAGAAAACGCAGTGTCAAGGAGGGCCTTAAGTAACTACATCTCAAAAATACCATACCAAAGCCCCCTAAGCCTACGTTACAAGCCTATAAAGTCCTAAAGTGATCCTAGTCAAAGTAGTCGAAGGTCTTAGTTATGATTATAGGGGCAAGCTTATGGTATTGGGAATAATGCATGAATATCTTTTAAGAGACTAAGTGATCTTGCATACTCATAAGGTTATACATGACAACATCATTGAGTGTGAGATATGGGACTTCTTTCTATGAGAGCACTTGCATTGAATTGTTAGCATTGCACTTACTCAGTGATTATGGATTCTTGAGAGTACCTCACTTATCATAATTGTGTTGTCACATGCACTAGTTTGTATTGGTTTGGTAGATGGCTATCTGAGTCTATTTTGAAAAAGTGGTGTGGGTATCAGAGTTTAAGTTTGATGTGATGTGTGCCCTTGGGTTAAGGTTTGTGTGTTAATGTATTACTTATATAGATTGAGTATGTCTCTTCAGGACAAGCAATAATTTTAAGTTGAGAGTGTTGATGTGCTGTCAAAATACAACACTTTAAATGCTTAAAACAGTGAATTTTGTGTGTTTTCAATGTGATGTTAGTTAGTTTTATGTGTTTTTGTGTTTTACATGCCAGATACTAGGGTTGGCCTTGATTTTGGTCATAAAGTGCAAAAGTTTTTTATTTTGATGCAGTATGAGACCCATACGGGCTCATAGTTCATCATATGGCTCTTCAAATAGGTTTTATGGACAACTCCAGTCTGAGGCTGATATTCTGAAAATTTTCTATGAATATGCCCGTGGGTCGTGGATTGGTTTATGAGTGGTAGAACATGGTCCATGCCCTGAGGATCAGAGATGAGGGACTTTCTGAAGATTGATCAGACGAAACCCCCCTACGGGCTATAGAAGTCTTTACAGGTTATAAAGGGATATCGTAGACAAGAAGTCTAGTTTTCCAACAATGCTTTATGAGACTCCGACTACGGACCATGGAATGTAATACCCGTAAACCTATTCGTGAGACGTGTTGACCGAACTATTCTATTTTGTTTAAGACTTGTATATTAAATTTAATTAATAGGTTTTTAGGTTATTTTACATATAGTACACAAAGAGCTCCACAGTTAGAGAGGAAAAATAGTGAGATTGGGTAGAGATAACATTGGAGTGTTTTGAGAAACACTTGTACTTTGATTTAATCTTTAATCTCGTGATTCTCTTGTAAATTTGGTTTTCCTTGTTCTTAATTCAATTGTGTAAGTGCTCTATTATGTTATACCAATTCATAAGTCTTGCATCTACACAAAGCATGAGTAGCTAAATCCACAACAAGGGTTGTGGGAACCATGAAGAACTAACTAGGTAAATTCGGATCATTCATAATTCTTGGAAAGTGTGCATGCATGTATTAATTATATCTTGTCATTTTGCATGTTTTCTAATGTTGGCCAACATTAGAACCTTCCTTGTGTTACTGACTGGACCAAGGTAGTAAGAAATAAGAAAAAAGATTAATTAAAAGGATTCAATTGATGTATGCTCGTCTAATCAGCCAAACTGGGCCAAGGGGAGGTTCAACTAGGACTAAAAGGTAAGGCTTAGTAATTCACACTACGGAGATGAGCCAAGTCACTTAGTGAAAATCTCCTCTCACCTGGACCAAAGGGTTTGGTGAGCTTAACTTACCGTCCTGTATGCTACACACTAGAATAGAATTAGGTTATTTGGTGATACTAAGTTAGGGAATCATGGAGAACACAACACCTTAGTTTCTCTAATTATTGATTGAATTCATGTGTTAGTTAGGTTTACTTTTCTATTGATTATTACATACCCCTCTCCTTTCGAGGAATTAAGATGGTAAATCAATTAAATTGCATTAATTGAATTCCTTTAAGTCTATGTATTCCTTTGGGTTTGACCCTAACCTTTGTTAGGTTCTATTTCTTGATAACGACCACCTTATCCTCCAAAAGGAGGTGTAACTTGGGCGACGTAATGATTGTCATTGGAAGATAGGACATACCACAACAACTTCTCAAATATGAACTAGCCGTCAGAAGGTGGATGAATATAGTCTTCGGTCCCAACATGGTTAGATCATACAGGCAAAGGTATGTGTTAGTACGGTTGAATGTACTATGTATATGGTCATGCAATGCATATAACCTCATTAAACTTGCATTCAATGATAGATGACAAGGGCACACATATAAAGAAATATACAAGAAAGAATAATATATCAATATACCCTGAAGCACATGAAGCATGAATGTCAAAAATACTTTGCATATAATGGGATGGCACCTTAAGCGATATAAGACCAAGTAAGATATAACTTGGAACTTTGTCATCTTCCATATAACAGATAAAGAGGTTACCTACTTCCTTAAGGTAGATTTATCTGCATTCATAAAACTCAAAGGGGCATAAATATAAACCTATGTTAGGCACATAGTTTTTGAGAAAGGAGTAAGGACCCTTGGGGATAGCCCTCCTTGCCTCTAACCTCATTCGGTGCAAAGTCATTATCCCACGGGAATAAATATGCATATACGTGCTTGTAAGAGAGGCATCAGTCTTTCAAATACTGTACATGCATACATAGGCTTAAAAACCAAACATACTCCATAATCATGCATACTTGGGCTAAAAACTCAAATCATACTTCATGTCATACTTTCAAGCATAGGAATATCTCCTTCATACTTATACATTTCATGTAAATACCCATAAATGCTCGAAGAGCCATATCATAGGTAATATGTGATCACATTCTTATCATACCTATACTTTACTTGAAAACATAATCATCACCGTATTGGGACTTAGCTATATCATAAATGTAAGCACTCGGACTTTGTACGACCTCAATGGAACTTGGGAATTCGGTTCCAAAAAGTTTTAGACTAAGGTAACACTTCATGGAAGCATCTATGGTCAGCGCAAGGGTATTCCGTCCATGTGGAGGCTCCTTGAAGTGGCCCTTGGTCTTGTGTGGGAAGTGTTGGCCTTAATGTGGAAGTTTAAGACTAACGCATACCACACATGGATCCTACAGTTTGTATGAGGCTTCATTGTCTGTTTGGTAGACCATATGGTAGTTTTGACCTTGAAAATCCATATTTTTAAGCCAAGACATTTCACACAAACTCTCTCATGGACCCTATAGTCCTTCGCGTCCATGAGGCCCTCCGTATAGGTGACGAAGTGAAAATTTTCTATGTATTGGATCACCATCTCAGAACTTTTTCGTGAAGAATTTTTCTAAGTGAAGGAATATGGAGGAGGCATACGGTTCGTAAGCCTTGGTAGAGACGGTGAATCTGTTTGTATGGGCGCCTATGTTGAATTTTTCTATGTGTGGGATTGTCGTCTCGGACCTTCCTCAATGGAAAGTTTTCTACGTTTTAGGTCACGGAGCAAGTATATGGATTGTATACTTTATCATGGGCTTTATACCCTTCCATACGGACCTTGGCAACATTTTTTATACTCGTTTCATTAGTGGCGTTTTCATAATTATGGTTTCTCCTAAGTGTCTTTTGTGACTTTCTATGCTACCTAAAGATATTCAATGACTTTTATTCTATTTCCCCATCCAATTGCATTATTACACTTACAATCATACTGAACTCTCTCCTAAGAACTCTCTCAAAGAACCGTAGTGAAGACTAAGCTTGGGAATCAAGGGAATGCTCTTTCTTTATCAAATTTCTTCTTGAATCTTCTCTATTAGCTAAGGTATGTGGGATTCATTCTTATTCCCTTTCAACCAGGAAGATCCAAACTCTTTTCACTTGAATTTCATGAAATTTGCTTATTTTAAAATATGAGTTTTGAATATTCTTGATTATTAAATTCAATTAAAGTATGAGCTATACTTTATTGTTTCTTTTAAGTTGATTTAAACCCTAATATGTTGAAATACATGATCTTTATGAATATATGAATATGCATTGTCCATTTAAAGATTGATTTAAGCAAGGGTAATCAATTTAAAGATTTGAATGTGAATTTCACCTATGGATTTACTTCTATTATATATTGTGTTATTGATTTTAGATTGAATACAAATTATCCATGCTATTTCTTGTTATTCATGACATATGCATTCATGAGCATTGGATCTTATGAAAATTATAAAGTAGGTTAAGCCCAATTATGATTATGTATATGATTTTAATAAGATTTTGGTTATGACAAGAATGTGATCACATTAATATCTATTGTTATTGACTCTTGGAGCATATTGGGTGCTTGAACCACATTTTTAAGTGAATAACCTATTCCTATGCATGAAAAGCAGGGATGGAATTGTGATTTTGATTTTAAGCCCAAATATGAATGATTATGAAAAATGTTTAGCTTTTAAGCCTGAATGTGCATTGAAATGATTTGAAATGACCGATACCTCTTTTAAAAGCTTGTACATGTATAAGTATTCTCGTGAGATGTTTAATTTAGCATCGACAGATTGGGACTGCCAGGGTTATCCATAAGGGCCCTCTCCCTTTTCTTGAACTATGTGCCAGCATATGTGCATGGTAGTCATTACCGAAATAACCGGGTTATAAGGAATGGTTATATATTGATATGATATGATAAGATATTGGAAATCCTTCACAAATGATCACGACGTAAGGAAGGTATCCATCCATCGAAATGACTGGGTCATAAGGTGCGACAGAGATTACCCTTGGAAAGTCATCTTCTTCTACCAATGGGAGGTCTATATTAGACTAATTCATGTAATAGCTCCCATGAGTTTGATTTGTCGGATATAATCCATCCCCACTATATATGAGCATTATTACATTTCATGCATCATGAATTTCATAGCATATTATTATAGTACTTTTATTTGGATAAATACTTCTTTCTATATTATGTGCCCTTGTCATCTAACATTGAATGCAGGTATGCAAAATCATATGCATTGAATGCCCGCATACTTAGTACATTCGAGTGTACTAACATATACTTTTGCCTACATGATATAATTATGTAGGGACTGAGGACTACCTTCCTCCACTGTACGACGACTAACTTGGATCTTGAGATAATTCTTGATGTGACTCATATCTTCCAAGGACAAACCACCATTCATCTACCCGTGGTGCTTTTGTTTATGTTATTTACTTTGAGGGTGAGCCCGGGATATATCATGGCCCCCGTCCTATCGTATGACCACAGGCATTGTTGGAGGGTGATCATGAGTAAAGCCCACAAGTGGGGTTTGGGAAAAGTAGCATGTATGTAGACCTTATCACTATCACGAGGAGATAGACTATTTCCATCCGCTCAGATTCCAAAGCAACAACAACAACATATCCAGTTAAATCCCATATGTGGGGTTTGGGAATAGTAGTATGTATGCAGACCTTATCACTTTCACATGGAGATAGACTATTTCAAAAAGAACCTCGGCTTAGATGCAGCAACCCCGTATACAAAAATGAAAATATAGTGACTCACAAGGAAACAGTGCAAAGTATAGGATAAAGAAACAACAACTACAACAAAATAGTTCAATAATAGAAACACAATACAAGGATAAGGTATTGAATACAATAATAAATAATGATGGATATAAAAAATAAGAACTACAATAATACAATTAGTACAATGGCAAACACCAACCACTCTAAGTAGTCAATACTACACTACCTACAAACTTTTTGTCGTAATACATGTCGGTCACACCCTCTATTTATGTTCATGTCCTCGCTAATCCTAAGTTAAGTTATATCTTATCTTATCACTTCTCTCAATACTTGTTTGGTCTAGCTTTGCCTCTCCTCGTACCCTCTATAACAAACCTCTCTTAGCTTTTCATTGGTGCATCCACGTATATTTTTTTCACACGTCCAAATTATCTTAGTCTAGCTTCTTTCATCTTGTCTAGAAACTACTCCCACCTTCTTTAGTATATCCTTATTGCTAACTCATCATTTCTAGTATGAACCTAGATCCACCTCAGTATCTTCTTTCCACAACATGCATCTAATGAACATGAGTGATTTTTATTGGCTAGTACTCCACCCCGTATACTTTCTCTTTTCTGCCTAAGCCTCATTGACATAGGCAAAGGCACACCAGGAATTTCATGAGTTCCAAAGGTCATAATGGCGCATTTGGCACACGATGCACTAGAAAATCAAAGTACTGAAATAGGCAACCAAAAATGTATAACCAAAGAAACAGGTGATGGCCATTAGTTTTGGAAGACAATAATAAGGTGATGCCATTTGAAGAAATAACATATTATTTTAAAAGTAGAGATTTACAACGAAATCAATAGCGATGAGCAGATGCCTCAATTCTCATTCTAGTTAAAATATGAGAAAAATAACTCTTACAGTTCTGTCTCTTTTGAGCAAGAAATTATCTTCTTAAACTTGCTATACGTTCTTATTATACATAATCATAGGGATCTTTATTGTACCACATTCTAGTACTTGTAACGTAGAAGTCATGACAGACCAAGCCAAAAATTTGAAAAACTCACTATTGTTTTCCATTTTGATGATTGGAAAGATCAAAGGGTTTTCAGTCCCTTAGTCACCTTTTAGTTTTTCCCCACTATATAAGAAAGGATTCCACATAAAATCTACCAAGTACAATTCTTTGCTAATAATATGAAACATGAACACTAGTAGTCTTAAAAGTAGCACAAAACTCGAAACTGGAACTTAATACTTGATATTTTTGAAATCTCTCTGCACTTGAAAATGAATCCCCCGCAATCAACTGCCAAAGATTGCTTTCAGTCCTATAAAACATTAAACTTAACCTCAAATGCATTCTTAAAAAGCGTGAGTAATGCAAGCTCAAAATGATGAGAGGAAGCATCCTTAAAATCATTTCATAACCTTAAGATAAATATGTGGGAATAGGACCATAAACGACGTATAAGACAATATGGACTATTACATGATCTTGATTTTCCCTCTACATAAAGCAAAGAGGAGTCTACTGTGCCAAGTTAGACTCGATCCTCACCCTAAAGGCTCTATCCTAGCACAGTGAGTATCCATCATTAAATCTAAATTAATCCATTAGCACACCTCTAAGGCATAAAACATGAACATCATTTCTATGGTGGCAAATAGGTATGGGACTATGAAATCTAGCAAAGCCCTCTTGGTGCCGAGTCGTATCACACAGAATACATAAATCATACATATACATTGCTTTTGACATAGTTTGTACTTCTTTAAAATCATACTTAAATAACTTATGAAATTATCATCATAATCTTTCATAAAACATCATATTATAAGAATAGTCCATCTATCTTTATTTTCATCATAGTGTGGGTAGACATTCCCGCGTTAGCATCATTATCATAAACATTAGGGTTTTCACCACCTTTTTTTATCCCAGAATCATCGTTATCATAAAACAGGTTGTTACATACTTAAAATCGTAATCATGAAAGTCCATGTTTTTATCGTGAAAGACTAGGGTTAAGTGTGTGTCCATGAAAATTTCAGTAAAAATCATAAAATTGGATATTGTTCATTGAGAAAACACACAATTTAAAACCAATTTACGTCATTAGTAAAGAAACCATCATGAATCATCAAGCCCTAATCATGCATACTTTAAGTCATGTACTTTTTCTTGAAAATCATATACAACATGCAATCCATCATAATTCAAGCATAGATAGGTTTAATAATCATAGAATATTCATAATTTAAGCATTGGGAATCATAACAAAAAGCACATAAAAGATCATCGTAAGATTTTAAATAAGGAAATTTGGATTAGGCTTCATGGCTTAAATTAATTCATGAATGAAGCCCTACATACCTCAAGTGAGAATCCGTATAATTGAAGAGAAAAATCTAGAGAAACTTGGTCAAACCTTCAAGCCCTAGCTTAAATGGAATCCTTTACTTAGATAAATATTGAGAACCTTTGGGAGAACCTTGAGGGTGAATCACTTTGAATGAATTAGGAATAGGAGATCGAATGGGTAGGTCAATTAGGGTAGTTAAGAGAGACAAAAAGATGTAGTTTAGTACATAAATGAGCTGAAAATATCAAAAACACCCTTCATTAAAACTGCAAGAACCATCCGTGAAACCCTTCCTAGGGGTCATGGTTCAACCTGCGAACTGTATTTCGGCTAGTAAAACATTATGTCAAAAAAGTTGAGTTTCTGGAATTCGCATCCTCCATACAACGGAATTGCAGGATGGCCCTCTATACATCTACGACAAGTAGCTCCTCTCGTAGAAGTGGTTCCAGACTTGGAAAATGTTTTGCGCTTCAAGAATCATTTCTACGAAACATTTGATGGGTTGTGGTTCCATATATGGTTCGTCCGGTTAATTTGTACATAAACATCCATTAATTCATCAATTTTCCAGTCATACTACACTCAATCCATGAACCCTGCTACGACCTGTGGTTTCTTGCACGAGTTGTCGACTAACTCGTTGGACCAAACCATCTCCAAAATCTTTATCTTCAGTTTTCCAAGCCCATAAACATGAGCGGTGTTACAATATTTTCCCCTTGGGATCATTCGTTCTCAAATGAGGTATAAATATGCCTGAATAAAGTTAGAATATAGTCATTATCATAACATATATGGAAAAATATAACTTAATCATTATTTTCTAAAATCATCAAACTTATGCATAAAAAGTCATTCAAAAATATTTTCATAATCATGCATGCATGAAACTTATCAAGAGACACATATTCGTGAGAACTTTAGAGGAATAGATCATCTTAAATACCTTGGGCCTTAAAAGAAGTAAAGAGGTAAGGGTATGGTTTCATCATATTTGCCTCAGCCGCCAAAGTAGCATTTTAAACTTGTTGGTTTCTCCATAACACTTTGAATGATATAACCTCTTTATTTCACAACCTCTTCACTTGCGAGTCCAAAATCTCAACTAGTACTTCTTCATAAGTCACAACATGCTCAATAAACACATTCTTAATGTAACAATAAACTTAAGATCAGCAAAGCATTTTCTTATCATTGACACGTGAAACAGTGGGTGAACTATAGCTAATTTCATAGGAAAATCTAGCTCATAGGCTACCTTCATAGCTCTTTTGACTATCTTATATGGTCCTACATATCTAGGACTCAATTTTTGATTCTTGCAAAAATGCATCACTCTTTTCATTCATGAAATCTTTAAATACACCCAATCACCTTTATCAAACTCTAGTTCTCTTTCTCTGATATTTGCATACAACCTTTGACGACTTTGAGCAACCATCAACCTTTCCTTTATGATTTTCACCTTCTCTATAGCATCAAGTACCAAAACTGGTCTAATCAAGGTTATTTCTCCAACCTCAAACCATCCCATCGATGATCACGCCTTCTACAACACAATGCTTCAAACTTAACCATACCAATACTTGAATGGAAACTATTGTTCTAAAAAAATTCAACGATAGGTAAGTGATCATCCCAACTTCCTTTGAAATCAAGCATCAAAGCTCTCAAGATATCTTCGAATATTTGTGTTGTTCTTTCGACTTGTCCATCTGTTTGAGGATGAAATGTTGTACTTAGCTTCACCTTTGTACCAAGGCCATTTTGGAATAACTTCCACTAGTGCGAATTATATTGAGAACCATATATGATATTATTGACAATGGTGCCCCATGCAACCTCACCAATTCTTGGATGCATACCTTAGCATAGTCTTTGGCAACATAAGAAGTCTTCATAAAAAAAATGTTGCATTTTTGTCATTCTATCCACACCACCCATATTGAGTCAAATTGCTTCATGGTCTTTAGTAGACCTATGATGAAATACATATTTAGCTCATCCCATTTTCAAGTTGGTATCTCAATATCTTGAGTCAAACCATCGGGTCTTTGATGTTCCACTTTCACTTGTTAATTTGCACATCCCATCACACACTTTGCTATGTCTTTCTTCATGTCATTCCACCAATATACTTCTCTTGAATCCATATATTTTTATGGATCGTGAATGAATCCAATACTTGGAATTATGGGCTTCAGTAAGTAACTTTTCCCTTAGGCCATCTATATTTTGCACACAAAATCGTCCTTGATAACGTAACACCATATCTCCCTCTTGTGATAAGACTTTTACCTTCTTATCTACCACCAACTTCTTTATTTCAACTAATGTAGGGTCCATGTCTTATTTAGCTTTAACTTATCCATTAAATATGATTATGCCTCATTAGACACCAAAAAATAACCATTTTTAAAGCTATTCAACCTCACACCTAAACAACCCAAATGATGCAATTCTTTAACCAACTCCTTCTTTCCAATATCAACATGTCAACGCTTCCTATAGACACTCTATTCAAAGCATTGTTTGTAACATTGGCCTTACTAGGGTGACACATCATGCTCATGTCATAATCCTTCAAAAGTTCCAACCATCTTCTTCGTGTTAGGTTTCAAATCAATTTGGCTAAACACATACTTGCAAACTCTTGTGGTCGATGAATATATCAACATGTAACCCGTAGAGATAATGTTGCCGAATCTTCAATGCAAACACAACAACTAACAATTCCGATCATGTGTTAGAATTCTTTTCATGCTCCTTCAATTTCTTTGAAGAATAGGCAATGACTGTTCCATGTTGCATCAAAGCACAACTATATGTGAGGCATCAGAATATACAACAAACCTATTTAGACCTTCGAACAATTTAAAATAGGAGCGAAGTAAGACAATCCTTCAACCATTAGAAATTCCTTTCACATTCGTCGGACCATTGGAATTTTACCGTTTTCGAGTCAACTTAATCAAAAGAGAAGCAATGGAGGAAACTCCTTCAACAAACCTTCGATAATATCTTGCCAAACCAAAAAAGCTATGAATATTAGATGGAGAAAATGATCGAGGATAATTCTTCACTGCCTTCGAGTTCGTTAGATAATCTTTAATACCATCACTAGATATAATATGACCAAAGAAAGCCACCTCTCTTAACAAAAATTCACACTTGTTAAACTTGGTAAAGAGACATCTATCTATCAATGTCCGCAACATAATGCTAAAATGATTTTGATAATCCTTCACATCTTGTGAATAAACCACTATATCATTTACAAATTCCACCATAAACATGCACAAATTCTGTTTGAATATCCTATTCATCAAATCCATGAAAGCGGCTGGGGAATTTGTTATTCCAAATGAAATAATCAAAAATTCAAAATGATCGTGTTGAGTTCTGCCTGCGTCTTTGAAATGTCATCTTCCTTCACCCTCAATTGGTGATATTTGGACAAGAAACCAATCTTAGAAAAATAATTTGCACCTTGTAATTGATCAAATAGGTCATCGATCCTTGGGAGTGGATACTTGCTTTAGACAGTTGCCCTATTTAATTGTCGGTAATCCAACCACATCCAAAGTGAACCATCCTTCTTTCTTACAAATAATATTGTGCACCTCATGTTGATACACTAGGCCTTATTAACCCTTTATCAATCATATCCTTTAGTTGTTTCTTCAATCCATTCAACTCCACCGGGGTTATTCGATATGGAGGAATAGGAATGGGTTAGGTGTGGGTTAGGAGATCAATACCAAAATCAATTTTCTTATGGGAGGAATATTGGGTATATCATCGGGAATGACATTAGGAAACTCATTAACTATAGGGACTGAATTTAGAGTAGGATAAGCTGATTGAGAATTCAGAATGTAACCTTATGAGTTCTACAATCAATAAATCCATAGGATACATGCAACCAATTACGATCAAGAATAACAATAAATCGGTTATATCAAGCTCAACTACGTCACATGCTAAGAATTTATGTCATACTGACACGGAATAATTTTTGTAGACTTTCTTTGCTAGGATTGAATCACTAATATGAGTATGGACTGAATAAGGATCTAACAAAACTTTTGGAGACACCTCAAACTTTATGGCGAGGCAAAGAGTAACAAAAGACAGATTGGCCCTAGGATAAAGTAAAACATACGCATCACAATCAAAGACTCTTAACATACCGGTAACCCCATTGGGGTACTCATTAACCTCTTACATAGCATGCAAAGTATAGAACTGATTACCACGTGGATCACCGCCTTGAGCTTAGGCACCTTGTTATACTTGTCGTCATTGAACTACTTCACCTTATGGACGCCCTTATTTACCCTTATTAGTAATATTTGGAAACTCAACAATCTTATGCCATATTTTCCCAAAAGTAAGCATTGATACCCCTCAAACATTCACCAATATGGTTCCTTTCATACATGGGACACCTAGGAGGAGTAGTACCACCTTTCAACACATCATCTTGAACCTTAGGATTATCTCCTTTATCTTTGTCAAACCTCGGAGTAGCATCTTTGGAAGATTTATGACCTTGTTGGAATCGGCCACATCCAAACTTATCATAAGAAAATCCACTATCATACAGAGCCCTCTTTGACTTCCTTGTCCTCATCTTTTGATGTTTGTCACCCTCCACTTTTTTGGTATTTGTCATGAGTTAAGAGATATCCATTTTTTTAACGAGCATAGCAGCCTTGCTCTCTGACATCACCAAGTCGGACACACCCAAAGTAAATTTATTGATGCGAGCCCTAGAGTTGTCCACCTAGAAAGGAGCACATTTAGATAACTTTGTAAACTTAAGGGCATACTCCCTCACACTCACACTACCCTGCATCAAGTCCATGAATTCCATCACGTTGGCTTTAAAAAATTCAAGTGGGAAGAAATGATCAAGGAAAAAGGCCTTAAACATCTCCTAAGAAATAGGCCCTTCGTTAACTTTATCAGATTTCCATCGGGTGAACTAAATTTGTGTGACTCCCTTAAGTTGATAAGCTACCAATTCGACCTTCTCCTCGAAAGGCACTCCCATGACTTTTACCACCTTATACACTTCATTAATGAACTCTTGTGGATCATCATAAACCATTGAAACACGAAAATCTAGAGGATTCATTCTAGCAAAATCTTTTATCCTAGAAGATGGAGTAGGAGTCTTTAGGAAAGCAACGACTTGATTCAACATAGTGATAATGGCTCTAAATTCACCATTGGAAACTTGGTCTACTTGAGGGACTTAAGAGCTTGAGGAGCTGAAGGAACTCAGTCTTCCTTAGCATTTCCTCCCATAGGTAAAGGAGCACATCGTGGAGCCATTTTTGAAAATGCAAAGAGATAAGCATTAGAATATAGGATTTTCAAAGGTATGATAATGAATACAAAGAAATGATGTTTTCCTAAATTTCTTATAGGCTCTTATTCATGGATGTGACTTGCTTCACACCAATGAACAAGACTCTACTACAGGCGATATGTTGGAATTCCTAGGATGCTTTCAAACCTTGTGCTCTGATACCACTTTTGTCATGACTCGTAACTATGCCTTAGCAATGAGACGATGAATGTTACACCTAAAAGCATCCTACCTAAGCCTTGGCATATCATAATCATTAATAAGATAAAATAAGTATACACAATAGATTAAGCAAGCAAAAGTAAATAAATGAAAGAATGTCATGGTATCCCTTAAGGGAAATATGTAAACATCAATGTATATTGTCAAAAACATATCTGTAAATCATAAAATCTTGGCAGGGTCTAGAACATGGCTTACTAGCTTGCCCTCAATATATACATCAAAGAAAATTGGTAAAGTATCAATAGAAAGTGAACATCATAAACAGGCTTGTTCCCAAAGTATGGGTACTCACCATCAAATCATTAAGCTTCAAATATGAATCTAGCCACAAAATGGAATTGTCATCTCATTGTTTGTCCCTATATTGTTAGATCATGTAGTAAAAGAAGTATGAGTTAGTACGTACAATGTACCAAGTATATAGGTATGCCATAAATAAAGGACATTAAAATAATATAAATATGCATAATCTTTCTCATAAGATAAGAACACAATATGCATGACTGGTTCAAGCTTAAAATCATTAGAAGAAGCATCATAAAAATACTTTCATAACCTTAGCATATAGTTGTGGGAATAAGACCATAACAAACATATAAAAACATGCAGACTATTATTTGAAATCTTGATGTTCTCTTTATATAAAGCAAAGAGGAGTCTACTTTTGCAAGGTAGGCTCAATTCTCACCCTATAGGCTCTATCCTAGCACGGTGAGAACTACCATTTGATACCACCCTTGAGGATTTATCGGTGAATGGTGGCACATAATTATCAGACTATGGAAACAACCGAAGCCCTCTTAGTGCTAAGTCATATCTCACAAAATACATAAATCATACATATACATAGCTTTCAATATAGTTCATACTTCTTTAAAATCATACTCTCATAGCTTGTGGAATAGTAGTCACAATCTTTAATAAAATATCTTGTCATAAGAATAGTCCATGTATCTTGCTTTTCATCATAGTATGGGTAGACATTTCCATCTTAAAACCCATGTCATAAACATTAGGATGTTCATCACCCTCTTTGTCTCAACATCTTTATCATAAAACATGTTTTTACGTACTTAAGATCATAATTATGAAAATCCATTGCTTTATCATAAGAGACTAGGGCTAAGTTTGGGTCTATGAACAAGTAAGTTAAAATCACAAAATTTGATAGGATTTTGTAGGAAAAACATGCAATTTAAGACAAATTTGGGTCATTAGTAAAAGAACCCACGTCAGTCATCAAGCCCTAATAATGCATATTTGAAATCATGTACTTTAGCTTGAAAATCATTTACATTATACAATTCATTATAATTCATGCATAGAGAGGTTCAATAATCGTAGAATATTCATAATTCAATTATTGGGAATCATAGCATAAAAGCCCATCAGAGATAATCGTAAATTTTTAAAATGGAGTTTTGGATTACACTTCAAGGATTAAACAAATCCATGAATGCAACCCTGCATACCTAAAACCTTTAAGTCCTAGCTTCAATGGAATCCTTGACTTAGACAAAGATAAATTGAGAACCTTTAGGTGAACCTTGAGGGTGAATGACCATGAATGACTTATGAATAGGACTTATAATGGCTAGATTAATTAGAGTAGTTAAGAGAGCTAAAACCATATACTTAGGACTTAAACGAGTTGGAAATGTCAAAAGTACCATTCATAGAAACTGTCCACGAAAACCTTCCTACAGGTCATAGTACAATCTTTGGACCGCACATTGGCTTGAAAAACTTGATGCCATAAAAGTTGAGTTTCTGGAATTTGTGGCTTATAAACCATGAACATGTGGGATGGCCCGTCAATACATATATGGGTCGTAAATCCTCTTGTAGTAGTGCTATAAAACCTCTGACGGGTCGTAGTTCTATATATGGTCCATCCTTTAAATTCATACATCAACTTCAAAAAATTCTTCAATTTTCCATTCTAACTGGACTCAATACATGAACCCTCCTACGACCTGTGGTTTCTTCCACGAGTCGTAGTTTGGCTTATAGGAGCAAACCAACTCCAAAATCTTTATTTTTCATTTTTCTAAGCCTATAAACATGAGGGATGTTACATTTCCCTTCTTGACAAATCAAACTACACCCTTCATGGGTGAGACCTTCGAGTACACCCAATAATCAACATCAAACACAAGACTCATTCTCCTCACATCAGAGTAGGACTTTTGCCTAATTTGAGCCATCTTCAATCATTCCCTTTTAAACCTCACCTTCTCCAAAGCTTCAATAACACAATATTGACCTATCAAAGCCATTTCTCCTATTGAAACCACCCAATTAGGGATCTACAACATCTACCATAAAAAGCTTCAAAAGAATCCATTTCGATGCTAGAATCATAAATATTGTTGTAAGTAAACATAAAGTGGAAAATGCTCATACCAACTACCTTTAAACTCCAAAACATAATCCCTAAGCGTACACAGAAGAGTCTGAATAGTCCTTTCGTCTTGACTCTTCATTTGTGGATGAAAGCCTATGCTAAGCTTGACTTTAGTACCAAGGCCTCTTTGCTAGGATCTTAAAAAGTGCAAAGTAAATTGAGCCCCACGATAAAACATAATAACCAATGTTACCCCATGCAATCTAATAAACTCATGAATGTAAAACTTAGATAATCATCAACACTATAAGTTTTTTGAAACGGTAGATAGTAAACCAATTTTGTCATTCTATCAACAATAACCCATATGGAATCAAATTGCCTCTTAGTCTTAGACAAACTAATCACAAAGTCCATGTTGATATCTTCCCACTTCAAAGTAGGAATCTCAATGTCTTGGGCTAGGCCACTGGGCCTTTGATCTTTGGTTTTGACTTGTTGGAAATTGTGACAACTGACTAAAAACTTGGCAATATCTCTTTTCATACCACCCCACAAATACACTTACCTCGAATATCTACACATATTTGCAGAACTAGGGTCAATAGAACAGGATGAATTATGTACCTCTTTCAAAATCAAGTCCCTCAATCCACCAACATTTGTTACATTCAACCTACATTGGTACCTAATGAAACTGTCTCCCCCTTTGGAGAAAACCTCAACCTTGCCCTCTTTCACTAAAGTCTTCAACTCTGACAAGTAGGGTAATGATCTTGCTTGGATTCGACCTCTTCAATTAAGGAAGATTTGGAACCATCAATAACTACCATACCACCACCTTCAACTTCATTCAAATATTACCATATATCTATCCAACCATGAACTTCCTTTGCCGATTCCTTCTTACTATCATTAATATGAGCTATACTCTTTATGGACACTCTACTTAGAGCATTGTCCACAACATTAGCCTTACCCGGATGATAATGCACACTCATATCATAATCCTTAGGCGTTCTAACAACCTTTATTGCCTCAACCTGATATCTCTTGGGTGAACATATATTGAAAACTCTTGTGATCGGTGATACATCTACATGAACCCTATGCAAATATGATACCGTATTTACAAAGTAAATACCACGGCTCCTAGCTCAAGATCATGGGTAGGATGATTTCACTCATGCACCTTTAGTTGCCTAGAAGCATAGGAAATAACCTTGAAAATTTGCATCAATGCACACCCCAAACTGATCCTTGAAGCATCATAATACACAACAAACCTCTCTAACCATTCCATCAGAGCCTAAATAAGTGCAGATGTAAGCTTGACTTTAGATGTTTGAAAACTCTTTCACATTCAGCGTCCCATAAAAATATTGCTTCTTTTGTTTTCAAAGGAGAAGCAATTGAACAGAAACCCTCAACAAACATCCGGTAGTACCTCCCCAAATCCTAAAACAACTCATAATATTTGTTGGAGCCAAGGGCCTGCGCCAATTTCTCACCACTTCCGTGTTTTTAGAATCCACTTTAATCCCTTAACCAAACACCACATGCCTAAGAAAGAAAACTTCTTTGAAAAAAAATTCACATTTATCAAGCTTAGTAAACAACCTCTCATCCCTCAATGTTTGCAACACTACCCTCAAATGCTTCACATGCTCTTCCTCACTCTCGTAGTATATCAAAATATCATCTATGAACAACACTACTAACATGTCAAGGTATGGTTTAAAGACCCTATTCATAATGTCCTTACCCTCATTTGATGATGCCCGAACTCAAGATCAATCTTAGAAAAGTGACTATCCTCTTATAGTTGATTAAATATGCAATCTATCCTAGGCAAAAGATACTTATTCTTTATGGTGACCTTATTGAGTTGCCGACAGTTAATGCACATTCTAAGTGAGCCATCTTTTTTCTTTACAATTAACACCAGTGAACCCCAAGGTATCTTGCTAAGCCTTATGAAACTCTTCTCCAGTAAATTTTTCAATTGATCTTTTAACTCCTTCAATTCTATTGGGGCCATATGGTAGGGAAGAATTGAATTGGATGGTGTGTCGGGGAGGAGGTGTATACAAAAACCTATTTCCCTTTTTGAAGGAACACCAAGAAGTTCATCAAGAAAGACATCAAGGAACTCATTGACCACTAGGCTTCTAGCCTGGGTTGAGATGTACAATATCCAACCTATGAACTAGGGCCACTTTTTGGCAGCCACCCTTAACCTAAGCTTTTTGCCTTTGTGAAGGTGCACAATATTAAAGGAAGGATCAGGGCCAATGTAAGGATTTCACATTCTAAAAGACTAAGGTACTTAAGTTTTAACGAAGAAAAGGGTAGATGCAATGCTCAAACATTGGGATCAAGCAATATAGTACATATTTGGTTCGTCATTTAGGCTAAGTGCACTAACATGAACAATGGCCTAAGATCCTCTCCTAATAAACTAACGTAGTGTGTAAGTCAGAGTAATAGGGCAAATTTTTAATTGAAGAACAGTATAAGACTATGCAAAGAACATTCACACACATATAGTACATATTACAATATCAATATAGATTCTCAAACCATTCTTTTTATCATAATTAGACCATATTTATAAGAACAAGCACTGTCAATCAATTATTATCCCATGGTTGCTATCAAGACTGCGTAACGAAATTTTGGTAGGTATCATTTTTCATACAAGAACCATAAAAACTAACATATGCCATAGATTTCACTACTACATGCTACTAATACTACCTACGCATCCTAAACATGCCAGTTCAACAGAAAATAAATGTCCTTAGGGAAAGAACACAGGCAAGAAAACCCCTCAGACTCAAAGTTTGACATAGTTATAGGCCATAGTTACTCAGACTTCACTGAGGCCTATAAGTACCCACACCCTAGAAAAAAGAATTTGCATTGTCCTCTATGCACAAAATATAATAGAATCAAAGCATAGGGTCAAAAAACATACCTAGGTGCGTAAGTGCAAGTCTCTATCTTGGGTTGTCTCCCAAGTAGTGCCTTATTTATTGTCATGAAACGACATGGACAATTTCGTTATTCAGACTTCACAAAGTGCCCAAAATTCCATCTTTATGTTATCGGGCCTCTTCATCGAATGACAGATGTTGAATACAACATATTCATCATTCAATCGAAACTTGAGTTGGGCTGATTCCATATCTACTAGTGCTCGCCCAGTGGCTTGGAAGGGTCTTCAAAAGATGATTAGGACTTCGAAGTAGACTTCCTAATTAAGAATCACAAGGTATAAATGGAATAAAAATTTCTCTACTTTGACATGGACATCGTATAATATCCCTACAGGCTTCTTCACATTTCGGTCTACCAACAACAATTACATGCTCGTAGGAGTAGGGGCTCCCCAACCTAGCTTTATTAACAACGCAAGAGGCATCAGATTTATATCGGCATCTAGATCACATAATTCCCTTGCAGCTCAACATCTCCAATGGTGCAGGGTATGGTAAATGCTCCGGGATCTTCTCATTTCTTCACTAAGGGTGTTGTTGCTATTTCACTACAATACTGAAGCTCTTAGGAGACCTACTGGATCACAGTCCACTTCCTAGTGACCAAGACCTTCATGAACTTTTCATACCCATGCATCTTTTCTAATGCTTCAATTAGAGGGATAATGATGGAGAGTTCCTTCAACATGGAGATGAAGTGCTAGAATTTACTTTCTTCCTCCTTTTTGAGTCATTGGGGAAAAGGAGAGAGAGGTCCAGGAATGGGTTTAAATTTTTGTGGCATCACTGCAGCATCACTCACCCCATCCTCGGCATGACCATTTACGATATATGCATCCTTTGCCTCAACTATCTCCTCACGATCATCATCTTTCTCAACATGCATCGGAGGGTCAACAATCTATATACCATCACAAGTCGTCACTACTACCCTTCATTATTTTGTTTTTGAACTCTGTTGCTGGGGAATTTACCTTTTTTATGTTACTTCAATTGTGTCAACATCTGATCGAATTGTTGCTCTAATTGCTTGAATGCAACAAAATGAGACTCAATTTTCTGATTGATACTGGAGATGTTAGATTTCATCCCCTTTAAAGTGTTATCTTGAGAGTTAGCCTTCTTGAACAATAGGCCAAACATATCCTCAATTCGAGAACAATCAGCACCAAAATCTCAATTATGTGGTAGTACATACGGACCATTTCTATGACCATCTCTGGATACCTATCAACATATCTATCCTAGCCCCTCTTCTTATCATAGTAGCCCTCTCTATTGTTGTCTCTAAATGTTCCATCCCTGTTAAAGTTTTGACCTTGATTCCCTTGACCTTGGCACCAAGAGTCCTCATTGGACTATTGGGCATTGGTCCTCCTCATTGTATGGCTTCTCGTATATGGACGCTCGTGAAGGCCAATGAGCTACTGTATTCAAACTTTCTAGGTTCTACTTGATCAAAAACTCCACATTCATACAAATTCGAGCAAGCTCTTGCATCATATCCTCACTTATCCTTTCCTACGTTAAACTAGTATTGACTGCAAACAAGCTCTTACCTTGTCTCTCATCCCCCATACACGATTTGTATTGACCAGTTTCTCCATCCTTTCAACAATCACTGGAAATGGATGATCTTGAAATGGGACTCCCCTGATAGTGTCAACAATATCTTAGCCCATTCTCGTCTAGGGCTCGATAAGATATCTCCACTAAGGAATCATTAATAATCTTGTGGTCCATGACACTCCTCGTAAAACTTGTGAACCTCTCCCACGCAGTGTTGATCGAATCAACAAGCAATTGCTCGAAGTTGTTAATTTGGTCCTTTAAGTTCAGTTTCTTTGACCTTGAAAAGAAATTCTCCAAGAAGGCTTTCTGTTGTTCTGCCAAGCTTAGGATTGAACTCTATAAGAGTTCTGATAACCATACGTTGCATCGCCTGTTAAAGATAATATGAAGAAACTGAGCCTAACTGCATCAATGGAAAGGTTCTTGCTTCCCATCATGCACTTACAGACTAAGGCAACATTGTGTAGACATTTATACGGATCCACTGAAGATAGGCCCGCGAAAAACTCTCGATTTTCCTGTATTCGAAGTAACCCACTAAAATAAATGAACTTTGTGTCATTTCATACTGGGGGTAACACAATATCTTCAAAGACATCAATCGCCATAGGGTCAAGCAAATACTGATTCTATGATAAGTCGTGGTTTGAAGATCCTGTGGCGATTGATTGATATCCTCAATTAGAGGTGGATTATTATCATCACTATTGTCAGTCAATTCTGTATTCACAGATTTGTTTGCAGCTTGTTCAAATTCTTCTGGGTTATTCCTCTCAGCGCCTTTTAAATTTCAAGGTCAAACAAAGTCAAAGGTATGCCTAAACATTGAGTATTGTGCATACGCTATACTTGCACACTGAAATAAAACAAAAACATAAAGTGAGGGAAATAAGGACTTATTCTGAAATTACTCAAATATACTAGTCTAGCAATATTCCACGGCACCGGTGCAAAAATCTCGATGTCACTTAAGCTACACCTTTCTTTTGAAGGTTAAAGGAGTCCTTTCAATATATATAACCTAATAAAGGTAGGATCGAATCCCATAGTGAATATGGTAGACTCAGAGTAATTTAAAGCATGTCAAGTGTATTAACCTGCTTATCTCCAAAAGGCGGGAGGGACGGGGGGGGGGGGGGGGGGGGGGGGGCTTTTGTAGTTTGTAGAGAGTAAACATAAACTAGAACAAGTGTTGTTAAACCATTGAGAAGAGTAACTAGGATGTTATGTTCCCCATGATTCCCTAATATAGTAGTATAAAATAATCATAATCTTTTCTATTGTGTTGCATGCATAACGATAAGTTAAGTTTACCAAACTCTTTGACTCAGGCGAGAGGTAAATTTAACTACGTGATTTGATTCATCCTTGTAGTGTGACATTACTAACCCTTACCTATTCTCCTAGTACAAACTCACCTTGATCCAATTTTATCAATTAGGCGAGAAGAAATCGATTGAATCCTGTTAATTAACATCTTTTCTCATTCATTACCAAATCTAGTCTATAACAACTAGGCGAGTTCTAACGTTGGCCACCGCCAAATGCAAACAAAAATAAAGAGAATTAATTAATACATGCATGCAAAATTTCCAAGAATCATAAATTATCTTGTTTTACCTTGTTAGTTCTTCATGGTTCCCAAAACCCTAGTTGTGGATTTATGATGTCGCCCAAGTTACAACGTTCTTTTTAAGGATAAAGCGGTTGTTGTCAAGAAATAGAATCTAAAGAAGGTTAGGTGCGAACCCATATGGAATATATAAACTTGAGAGAATTCAGTTAATGCAATTTGAGTGATTAACCAACATATCATCCGAAAAAGGGGGGTTTCCATTAACAAGTAAAAAGGTGAACATAACAACTAACACAAGACTTTAACCAATATGGTAAGAAACTAGGGTTTGTGTACTCCCCATGATTCCCTTACTTAGTGTCACCAGATAAACTAATGTTTTTCTGGTATGTAGCATGAAGGGCGGAAAGTTAAGTTCACAAAACCTTTAGGTCTAGGTGAGAGGTGGATTTCACTACATGACATTGGTCCATCTCTGGAGTATGCACTACTAACCCATATTAGTCCCAGTACAACCTCCCCTTGGCGCAGTTTGACTGATTAGATGAGGACACATCAATCGAATCGTGTTAATTAATCTTTTTCCCTATTCATTAATACCTAGGTCTAGTCAGTAACAATAGGTGGGTTCTAACGTTGGCCACTATCAGAAAACATAGAAAACGAAGAGAGTTAATCAATACATGCATGCACACCTTCCAAGAATCATAAATTATACAATTTTACCTTGTTAGTTCTTTATGGTTCCTATAACCCTAGTTGTGGATTTTTCTACTCATGATTTGTTTAGGTGCAAGAATTATGAATTGGATTAACATAATAGAGCACTTACACAATTAAATTAAGCACAAGAAAATCCAAGCTTCAATGAGAATCATAAGATTAAAAGATCAACTCAAAGTATATGTGTTGATAAGGATCAAGAGCGCAGATCCAGCTTGATGAGATAAGGGGCTAGTTATATCGCTGAGCAGGGTTAGGAATCTATATGAGTCGCCACACACTCGGAGCCTATTGTCAAGGCTTTGTGTAGTTTCCCACAACATTTTGGTGGGCAGTTGTTCTATCACAGATCTGGCCTACTCTTGCTGATAATAATTTGATGTTTGAGCGTGTTATATAGGTTGCGAACATCTTAGCTAGTTATGAAATTATTTGGGCACGCCTCATCGCTGAGCGGATTCATGATACCTCCTTGAAGAGGTCTACCTCCATCCCATTCTCTTGCTTGATATATTGGCTCTATCTAGAGTTAAGAGTGTAGACATAGCATAAGTTGGACCATTGAGGCCCAGCATGCCTTGGATCCTATCCTGATCAAGGCTGAAGAGCGCTCGATGGCACTCCAATGAGCATAGCATGCTCCTTCTCCTATTCAATAGATGTTCGTCCCAGTGCCACCGCTTTAGGGTTCACAGACTCTCGCCACTACTGCTTCTACTGAGGATAGGCCCCGGCAGCCCGAGGCAGATAAAGAGATGGGGCCTACTACTTTTATCACTACATAATAGACCTCGTCATCATAGGATACTCCCGTGATCATGGTTTACGTGTCAATTGCATATATATAGGCCATGGCGCAGAGGTTATCTAACACTGAGTCACAATTGACTCAATTTGCTCATCAGATTAGGCAATGGGTCTGCCAGGCTATTTCAGACTCAAAGGATCGCATGCAGGCATTAGCGGTTGCTACTGTTCAGGACTGTCTCTTCGCCGTGGATGCTCGCATTGATGCCTTCAAGGAAAAAGTACAGTAAAGCCTGAGCAAGGCCTGGATATTAGATTTGATAGCTATTAAGAAAAGAATCAGTAACTCTGGGCCGATATAACAGTAGCACTAGTAACACTGGTGACATTTTCAGAGACCACGCCCAAGGTGCCCGTGGTATATCTTTTTTCTGCTGATGAGCCTACCCAGCATTCTGATGGGAAGACGCCCCACAGGGATAATGATCCTGATGCCATATGATTTCATGTGAGGCTGACTAGGAATGAAGAGCTCGAGCTTGCCTTGAGAGTGCCAAGACAAGAGGCAAAGATGCAATGAGATCGTAAAGTAGTGCAAGTGAGGGGTTCTGGCCCATCTGAACATGGTGCTACTACTGTGGAGACTATCCCACAGGTGGAGGTTGGTCATACGCAACTACACACCGGTGCTTAGCGCCCAGGTATGATTTTTGACCCCTTAGGTTGTATTTTTGCGTTGATTGTGTGCGTTGTGGACAATGTGCATCTTTTTGATGGGGTGTGGGTAGTTTTGGGGCTTAGTGAAGTCTAAGTAGCTTGGGTCCATAACTACCCCAATTATTCATCTTAGGGTTTTCTTGCCTATGTTCTCCTTCCCCACAGATATCTAATTTCTGTTGAGTCAGTGTGTTTAGGATGATTAGGTAGTATTTGTAGCATATAGTACTAATACTTGTGGCATATAACATGTTTATGTGTTTTCTTTGAAAAATGGTACCCACCAAAAATGTTTATTTTGGTTAGTAGTCTAGATAGCAACCATGCGTGTTTAGGTGTGTGACCATGTTTGTTCTGCAAGTGAGGATAATTTGAGATAAAAAGCATGATTTGAGAGTATTTTGTTAATAATATAGTTAGTGCCATGTGAGTGTGAGCTTAAGTTGCTACATTCAAGTGTTTTGTGCTAATTCAGAAATTGCCCTATTACGGTAAGTTGGATTGTAGATTAAGTATATTAGGAAGGGATCTTAGGCCATTGTTCTCAAAATCCCACTTAGCCTAAATGACCATCCAAAATTACAATCTATCCCTTTTTTCTAATGTTTGATCCTAACATGTACCTATTCTTTGCAAACACTTGATTAACCTAGCCTTCTTAGTTGTGAAATTCTTAAATTGGCCCTGGTCCTTCCTTAAAAATTGTGCACTTTGATTGAGACAAAACATCTAAGTTGAGGGTGACTACCAAAAGTGGCCCTAGTTTTGAGGATGGATATTATGCACCTTAACTCTGGCCAAAAGCCAAAGTTCGATGCTTAAAACTTGGAATTTTTTGTGTTCTCAATGCGATGTTATTTGGTTTTATGTGTTTTTGTGTTATATTTGCAAAATTACAGGGTTGTCCTTGTTTTTTGGAAGAAATACAAAAGTTGTTGATTTTTGATGCAATATGAGACCCTTTTATGGGTAGATCATTATACGGGCCATGAAGTGGTTTCATGGACAATTTCATTGAGGGGTGATTTTATGAATTTGATTTACAAACATGAGATGCGTCATTGAATGATTTACGAGTCATAGACCATGGTTCATGCCCTGAGGATCAAAGATTGGGACTATTATAGATTTATTAGACGAAATCACCCTTACGAGTCGTAGAGGGGTGTCATACACTTGAAGTCCAAATTCCAAGCATCTTTGTATGAGACCCCAGTTATGGGCGTGGAATGCAATATGGCCCATAAACCCCTTTCGTGAGGCGTGTTGACCATTTAACCTATTATGTTTATGACTTGTATTTTACTTATTATAATTAGATTTTTAGGTTATTTTTCGTAACTTTTCACATAATACTCAGGAGAACTCAGTGATTAGAGAGAGACAATAGTGAGATTACATTGAAGAGCATTGAGAACACTTGTACTTTAATTTCATCTTTAACCTTATGATTGTCTTTGAAGTTGGATTCGCTTGTTCTTAATTCAATTGTGTAAGTTCTTAATTAGGTTCTTCCAATTCATGATTCTTTCATCTACACAAAGCATGAGTAGCTAAATGCATAATTAGGGTTGTGTGAACCATGAAAAACTAACAAGGTAAAATCAGATAATTTATGGTTCTTGGAAAGTGTGCATGTATTAATTAACTCTCTTCGTGTTGCATGTTTTCTAGTGGTGGCAAACATTAGAACCCACCTAGTGTTACTGTCTATACAAAGGTAGTAATGAATCGAAAAAGTGATTAATTAAAAGGATTTGATTGATGTGTTCTCATCTAATCAACCAAACTAGGCCAAGGAGAGGTTGTGCTTAAACTAATAGGTATGGGTTACTAATCCACACTATAGTAATAGGCTAAGTTACATAGTGAAATTCACTTCTCATCTTTGACCGAACGGCTTGGTAAACTTAACTCACCATACTACATGCTATGCATCGGAAAAGAATTAGGTTATCTAGTGATACTCTCTTTGGGAATCATGGGGAAAACAATACCCTACTTTCTCTCCATATTGATTTCTCTCTTATGTATATTAGTTTTATTTTCCATTGATTATTACAAACACCCCCCCCCCCCTTTTATGGAAGTAAGTTGGTCAATTACTCAAACTGCCACCATTGTAATTCTCTTGAGTCTACGTATTCCCTGTGGGTTTGACCCTAACCTTGGTTAGGTTATATTTCTTGACAAAGACCATTTTATCCTCAAAAAGGAGGTGTAACTTCGGCGACACCACTCTAGCTCAGTAATCCCCACACGTGAGCGGACAACATCTGGATCATCATAATCTGTGTGGGTTCTCTTCTTGTGGGATGCTTGAATATGCTTATTAGGAGAAAATTGATCTACCACTGGGATTGTGGTCTCTAGTAACGTCACCGGTTCTGCTAGTGATGCTGTCATATTGGCCTAGAGTCGCTGGATCTCCTTCTGGATGGCCCTCAAGTCTGCTTGCTGGGTCGTGCTCAGGATCTACTATACCCTCATCTCAAAGGCATTAATGCAGGCATATGCGGTGGAAAGACAGTCCTAAATAGTATAGACTATGTATGCCTACAAGCGACCCTCCAAATCAGAAATTGCCGAGTCGCCACACACTCGGAGCCTATTGTCAAGGCTTTGTGTAGTTTCCCACAACATTTTGGTGGGCAGTTGTTCTATCACAGATCTGGCCTACTCTTGCTGATAATAATTTGATGTTTGAGCGTGTTATATAGGTTGCGAACATCTTAGCTAGTTATGAAATTATTTGGGCACGCCTCATCGCTAAGCGGATTCATGATACCTCCTTGAAGAGGTCTACCTCCATCCCATTCTCTTGCTTGATATACTGGCTCTATCTAGAGTTAAGAGTGTAGACATAGCATAAGTTGGACCATTGAGGCCCAGCATGCCTTGGATCCTATCCTGATCAAGGCTGAAGAGCGCTCGATGGCACTCCAATGAGCATAGCATGCTCCTTCTCCTATTCAATAGATGTTCGTCCCAGTGCCACCGCTTTAGGGTTCACAGACTCTCGCCACTACTGCTTCTACTGAGGATAGGCCCCGGCAGCCCGAGGCAGATAAAGAGATGGGGCCTACTACTTTTATCACTACATAATAGACCTCGTCATCATAGGATACTCCCGTGATCATGGTTTACGTGTCAATTGCATATATATAGGCCATGGCGCAGAGGTTATCTAACACTGAGTCACAATTGACTCAATTTGCTCATCAGATTAGGCAATGGGTCTGCCAGGCTATTTCAGACTCAAAGGATCGCATGCAGGCATTAGCGGTTGCTACTGTTCAGGACTGTCTCTTCGCCGTGGATGCTCGCATTGATGCCTTCAAGGAAAAAGTACAGTAAAGCCTGAGCAAGGCCTGGATATTAGATTTGATAGCTATTAAGAAAAAAATCAGTAACTCTGGGCCGATATAACAGTAGCACTAGTAACACTGGTGACATTTTCAGAGACCACGCCCAAGGTGCCCGTGGTATATCTTTTTTCTGCTGATGAGCCTACCCAGCATTCTGATGGGAAGACGCCCCACAGGGATAATGATCCTGATGCCATATGATTTCATGTGAGGCTGACTAGGAATGAAGAGCTCGAGCTTGCCTTGAGAGTGCCAAGACAAGAGGCAAAGATGCAATGAGATCGTAAAGTAGTGCAAGTGAGGGGTTCTGGCCCATCTGAACATGGTGCTACTACTGTGGAGACTATCCCACAGGTGGAGGTTGGTCATACGCAACTACACACCGGTGCTTAGCGCCCAGGTATGATTTTTGACCCCTTAGGTTGTATTTTTGCGTTGATTGTGTGCGTTGTGGACAATGTGCATCTTTTTGATGGGGTGTGGGTAGTTTTGGGGCTTAGTGAAGTCTAAGTAGCTTGGGTCCATAACTACCCCAATTATTCATCTTAGGGTTTTCTTGCCTATGTTCTCCTTCCCCACAGATATCTAATTTCTGTTGAGTCATTGTGTTTAGGATGATTAGGTAGTATTTGTAGCATATAGTACTAATACTTGTGGCATATAACATGTTTATGTGTTTTCTTTGAAAAATGGTACCCACCAAAAATGTTTATTTTGGTTAGTAGTCTAGATAGCAACCATGCGTGTTTAGGTGTGTGACCATGTTTGTTCTGCAAGTGAGGATAATTTGAGATAAAAAGCATGATTTGAGAGTATTTTGTTAATAATATAGTTAGTGCCATGTGAGTGTGAGCTTAAGTTGCTAAATTCAAGTGTTTTGTGCTAATTCAGAAATTGCCCTATTACGGTAAGTTGGATTGTAGATTAAGTATATTAGGAAGGGATCTTAGGCCATTGTTCTCAAAATCCCACTTAGCCTAAATGACCATCCAAAATTACAATCTATCCCTTTTTTCTAATGTTTGATCCTAACATGTACCTATTCTTTGCAAACACTTGATTAACCTAGCCTTCTTAGTTGTGAAATTCTTAAATTGGCCCTGGTCCTTCCTTAAAAATTGTGCACTTTGATTGAGACAAAACATCTAAGTTGAGGGTGACTACCAAAAGTGGCCCTAGTTTTGAGGATGGATATTATGCACCTTAACTCTGGCCAAAAGCCAAAGTTCGATGCTTAAAACTTGGAATTTTTTGTGTTCTCAATGCGATGTTATTTGGTTTTATGTGTTTTTGTGTTATATTTGCAAAATTACAGGGTTGTCCTTGTTTTTTGGAAGAAATACAAAAGTTGTTGATTTTTGATGCAATATGAGACCCTTTTATGGGTAGATCATTATACGGGCCATGAAGTGGTTTCATGGACAATTTCATTGAGGGGTGATTTTATGAATTTGATTTACAAACATGAGATGCGTCATTGAATGATTTACGAGTCATAGACCATGGTTCATGCCCTGAGGATCAAAGATTGGGACTATTATAGATTTATTAGACGAAATCACCCTTACGAGTCGTAGAGGGGTGTCATACACTTGAAGTCCAAATTCCAAGCATCTTTGTATGAGACCCCAGTTATGGGCGTGGAATGCAATATGGCCCATAAACCCCTTTCGTGAGGCGTGTTGACCATTTAACCTATTATGTTTATGACTTGTATTTTACTTATTATAATTAGATTTTTAGGTTATTTTTCGTAACTTTTCACATAATACTCAGGAGAACTCAGTGATTAGAGAGAGACAATAGTGAGATTACATTGAAGAGCATTGAGAACACTTGTACTTTAATTTCATCTTTAACCTTATGATTGTCTTTGAAGTTGGATTCGCTTGTTCTTAATTCAATTGTGTAAGTTCTTAATTAGGTTCTTCCAATTCATGATTCTTTCATCTACACAAAGCATGAGTAGCTAAATGCATAATTAGGGTTGTGTGAACCATGAAAAACTAACAAGGTAAAATCAGATAATTTATGGTTCTTGGAAAGTGTGCATGTATTAATTAACTCTCTTCGTGTTGCATGTTTTCTAGTGGTGGCAAACATTAGAACCCACCTAGTGTTACTGTCTATACAAAGGTAGTAATGAATCGAAAAAGTGATTAATTAAAAGGATTTGATTGATGTGTTCTCATCTAATCAACCAAACTAGGCCAAGGAGAGGTTGTGCTTAAACTAATAGGTATGGGTTACTAATCCACACTATAGTAATAGGCTAAGTTACATAGTGAAATTCACTTCTCATCTTTGACCGAACGACTTGGTAAACTTAACTCACCATACTACATGCTATGCATCGGAAAAGAATTAGGTTATCTAGTGATACTCTCTTTGGGAATCATGGGGAAAACAATACCCTACTTTCTCTCCATATTGATTTCTCTCTTATGTATATTAGTTTTATTTTCCATTGATTATTACAAACACCCCCCCCCCCCTTTTATGGAAGTAAGTTGGTCAATTACTCAAACTGCCACCATTGTAATTCTCTTGAGTCTACGTATTCCCTGTGGGTTTGACCCTAACCTTGGTTAGGTTATATTTCTTGACAAAGACCATTTTATCCTCAAAAAGGAGGTGTAACTTCGGCGACACCACTCTAGCTCAGTAATCCCCACACGTGAGCGGACAACATCTGGATCATCATAATCTGTGTGGGTTCTCTTCTTGTGGGATGCTTGAATATGCTTATTAGGAGAAAATTGATCTACCACTGGGATTGTGGTCTCTAGTAACGTCACCGGTTCTGCTAGTGATGCTGTCATATTGGCCTAGAGTCGCTGGATCTCCTTCTGGATGGCCCTCAAGTCTGCTTGCTGGGTCGTGCTCAGGATCTACTATACCCTCATCTCAAAGGCATTAATGCAGGCATATGCGGTGGAAAGACAGTCCTAAATAGTATAGACTATGTATGCCTACAAGCGACCCTCCAAATCAGAAATTGCCTAGTGGACCCAATGCCTAATCTGTTGATCTAGCTGAGTCAACTGCGACTTAGCATGTGATAATCTCTGGGCTATGGCTTGTATAGAAACTGCAGACACATCAACCATGCCCACGGGAGCAGCCTATGAAGAAGTGGCCTGTGGTGCTAGAGTAGAAATAGTGGGCCCCCTCTCCTCATTTGCCTCTAGCTGTGGGGGCCTATCCTTAGTTGTTGTAGTATTGGTGGTGCTGGTGGAACCTCAGGTGGTGGAACTGGAGTAGACATCTCTGGCACAGGGGCAGGTAAGTGGGGTGTTTGACGAAGTGCCACCGGGTTCTCCTGAGCCTTAATCAGACCTGGTATCTAAAGTGCGCTAGACCTCAATCAGCGGATCCCACTGGTGTAAGCTCTCCACCCTTGACTCTAGATAAAGTTTGTATATCAAACATGGAAAAGGATAGAGCTGGACCTCTTCAGGGCAGCCTCGTGGATCTGCTCAGTGATGAGGTAGGACTAATCTATCTCATAACTAGTCAAGATGCTGGCAACTAGCACTGCACACTCTGGAGTCAAGTTATTATCAGCAAGTGCCAACTGGATGCATGATCTGACAACTGCCCACAAAATTTAAGCCGGTAAACTGAGTGAAGCCTTCACAATAAGCTTCGATTTAGTGGTGATCCATGCAGGTTTCAGACTCTACTCAACAACCTAACCAGCCAGCCATCTCATCATGTTGGCTCTGCGTTCTGGATCTCTCATCACCAGTAAGTCCCTCGTCTGCCCTACTTTGTAATTGAACTCAGTTGTGTATCTGGAATAGGGAACTTTGGCCCAAATAACCTGCGATAGATGGTGGCCTCCGAGTTATTTTGTCAGTAAAGCCCATATCTAATCATCGTGTCCTAGAGACTGAGGAACTATCGAGTATACATGGGATGACTTGAGGCTCCTCACAAATTGAGCAAGCCGACTTGCCGAGTTCTATAGTCTGTGAGTCCACAACATAAATGTCCTATATGCTCACGACACACTACTGACTACTAAGTGCATCTACTTGAGATGGTGATGCTCGTGGTATAGCAGAAGACTCTGTTTTTGACCTATCACCAAAGCCTGACACTAAGCTTGACTCCTCTCTGGATTGAGTCATCTAAATAGAATTGATCCCATCATTGCCTTCCTCATAAGACTAGGGAGTGTGGATGAAAATAGGCTGAGTATGCCCAGCTCTTGGTAGTAGCTCTCATTTAAGGACTATTAGCCTCTAAGTCCGTGTAGATACCGAGATCCTCCTCTAGTGAAGCACTAAGAATGTCTGCTCATCGTCTAAGGGATCTTCTTTGAGCCTCCTCTTTTAGGCTCTAATCTCATCATATTTTACTTTTAGGGCCATAGTACCTACAACATAAACATTTATGCACCTTGATTAGCCCCATATATCAAAAACGAAATGCAAGAATAATTCAGACTTAGTTGTGGAAAAGTTTACGAAAGCACCTTTACAGGTTGTAGATGACACAACGAGCCATAGAAGGTTCTCATAAAACAGTGGTCACAAAAGTTTTGTTCACTAGAAATTTCTACAAGACCAGGTACGACCCGTAGAATGTTTTACGAGTCATAGACTGAGTCCTAGAGTATTCCAGTGTCAAAATTTAGTTCAGGCAGGGATCCATGAGACCTTCCTCTAAGCCATAAAGTCTTCTACGACTTGTAGAAGGTATCGTCTGACTTGTATTCAAGAATTTCAGGTTTCTGGAATCTTGTACGAGGGGAAATTATTACTCGTGAAATGTTCCAAGGGTCGTAAACGCCACTCATACACAAGAAAACGCAATCACCTGAGTTTCTGAGTCCATCAACACGGATCCTATACGACATCTTTTACTTTATTCTACCAGTATTGAAGCAATACTTACACACCCACATGATTTGCATACAAAAACCAGTACGCCAACATGATAGTCAACACATGTACCACATCAAAAATTATTAGATTTGCATTTCCCAACACTTCTGACGCCGTATGAATAGCCTAACATCAAAATTATGCATTCATGTCATCACACACAAAATATCACACATACAATCAATTCAATTTCATGGTGAGTGGTTACATGGGCGCCAAAACACATCATTCCACATGGAAAATACAACTATACCAAATTTTCGTTCTACACACATTCAAACATGGGAAACCAATATTTAATTATCACATATCAATTTTCACCTATGGGTTTGTGTCTAACACAACCGATCCCAACATAATTTTAAACTTAATCATACAAGAATTGTCAAATTAATGGTATTTGGATTATCTCAAAAGTTACCGATTTGCATGATTAGATTGTAGAAGATGAAGGAGGTGATGAGACGCTAAAACCCCTAGGCTACTAAAAATTCTCTTGGAAAATGGTGGGGAAATCACTATCGGTGGTCGAAAGTTTTAACGTAGGGCATGGCTGGGCACTATTCATAGTTTTAGGGCTGAAATGGGGTCAAAATATTTTGACCCCAATATTTACACTTTGACCATGTCATTTAGAAACTGATTGGCCTGGACTCTACGAAACCATGATTACGAGCCTTTGAGTGTTTAACAGCTCGTGAATTGTGGTTTCGTAGAACATCCAAACCCTAGTTTTAAGGACTGGTTTTCACAACCTAGTCTACGAGTCATAAACTGAAGTACGACTCACAGAGTTGGTCTTAGAGACCCCAACACTTAGTTAAAATTTCTTAAACTTACCTAGAATCCATGAGCCCTATTCACGACCTAGATTGGTTGATTAGACAAGAACACATCAGTAGAATCCTCTTAATTAATATATTTTCCTCCTCATTACTACCTTGGTCAAGTTGGTAACACTAGGTGGGCTCCAATGTTGGCCACTTTTAGAAAACATGCAGAACGAAGAGAGTTAATTTATGCATGTATGCACACTTTGCAAGAATCATGAATTATCCGATTTTACCTTGTTAGTTCTTCATGGTTCATGCAACCCTAGTTGTGGATTTTGCCACTCATGATTTGTTTAGGTGAAAGACATATGAATTGGGATAACATAATAAAGAACTTACACAATTGATTAAACGCAAGCGAATCCAAGCTTCATTGAGAATAACAAGATTAAAAGATCAAAAATCAAAGTACAAGTGTTTCTAAAACTCTCTAATGTTTTCTCTCCTCAATGTCACTATTTTTCCTCTCTAACTGTTCAACTCTTCTTAAAACATCATGAAAAATAACCTAAAAATCTATTTATACTATTTAAAATACAAGTCCTAAACAAAATAGGATATTTGGGTCCGCACGCCTCACAAACAACTTTACAGGCTGTATTGCATTCCACTGCCCGTAATTTGGCTCTCGTACTATGTTGCTGAAAAATAGGGCTTGAGATCTAGGATACCCCTCTACAACCCGTAAAATATTCTATCGCCCATAGGGACTTCTTCTATGATCCTCAGGGAATGAAGCATGACCTACGACTCATAATTTAGTCCACGACCTCTCTGCATGTTCGTAAAATAACCTTCAGAAAACCATCCCCTCATTGGAATTGTCCATGAAACATACTTCACGGCTCGTAGAATGAACTATGGCTCGTAAAGGGTCTCGTACATTACCAAAATCATCAACTTCTACAAATTCTTCCCAAAATAAACGCCAACCTTGAAATCTTGCAAATAAAACACAAAATCACAAAAAACCAACTAACATCACATTTAGAACACATAAAATTCCAAGTTTAAAGTATCAAAAGTGTTGTATTTTGATAGTACAACAATTCACCTATGCATATTCATTGTAGATGCAAGAATCATGATGTGGAATAACATATTTTAGCACTTGCAAAGATGAATTAAGAACAAGAAATGTCAAACTCTTCACAAGAAACCACAATGTATTTATTAATCTGACAAAGTTGTGTTCCAAGTGTTTCTAAGCACTTCTCTATTTGTTTCTGGTCATTCTCCATCGTTCATTTACTGAAATAAAATAAATAACCTATTTATAATAGCTAAATACAATTCCAATATAAAATAAATAATATGAATTTGGCAGGCAATACGAGAAGTTTTATAGCTCGTACCGAGGCTTCGTCATCTTAACTCTTCAAAACTCGGCCGCACTTCTATGTGTACTTTCTATGAGCCATATTTAGACTTATGTCCTACATAGGATTTCGTCTGATGAATTTCCAAAACTTTGACCTTCAAGACACAAAACCTTATCCACGATTGGCATAAAATTCCACGACTTGTATGACGGTCTGTGAACGCAACTTTAGAAAATAGGCCCTTCATTAGGTCTCAACTATGACACAACTCTACGGCTCATGGAAATTTCCATGGCCCGTAGAATGATTCATACATTAGGAAAAATGCAGTGAGTACAACACGTAGCAAAAATTCTTTCCAAATCTTGTAATCCTGAAAAACAAACACCAAAATACATCAAACCCACTAACATCGTTTTGAGAACACACAAAATTTCAAGGTTTAAGCATCAAAAGTGATGTATTTTGACAGCATATCTACACCCTCAGCATAAAATTGTTTCTCGTCCTCAAGTAACGAACTCAATCTATATAAGAAGTATAGTAACACAAAGACGTCAATCTAATGGCACACATCATCCCCAAATCAAGCATATATATCCACACCACTCATCAATTCATATCTGATAGCTATCAAACAAACCAATGCATATCAATACATATGACATTGTAACTATGACAGGCAAGGTAATCACATATAAACAACAATCACTGAAAAATCCTAAAATGAAGAGTCTAGTGGAAGTTCCCTCCAAAGTATATCCCCCACATGATAATACTTTTAGAATAAATGCTTGGTATTAAACAAAATTACTCACACTCATAAGACATATTCTAATACCATGCTCAATACCATACGCTTGCCACAATACTTACAACTATGAACATTGACTACTTGGACATGGATCAATAAAGGAATTTGTTGGCTTGTAATGTAGGCTCAAGGGGCTTTGGTATGATGTTTTGGGAACATAGTGACTAATGACACTCCTTGACACTACGTTATTCTATACTATTGCCCCACCAACACTGTCATTTTTCAACGCATTCTCCCTTTCTCCTATTCCAAGCTTTTCTGGGTGCCTTACTCTCATTTTTTAGCTCATTAATTTCTATTTTCACATTCTTTTTTTTAGCTCATTCTTTAGGCATCTATTCATTTTTCTTGCACTGACAACACATATCGATCCTTTTTTCCTATATCACGAGCTTCCATCCTTTTTTATGTGATTACCTTTACACCAGCCACTCTTAACTTAGGCTTTTCGACTGAGTCGAGATGCACAGTATCCAACCTCTGAAACAAGGCCACTTGTTTCTAAGCCACCCTCAACTTATGCTTTTTGCCTCAGTCAAGGTGCATAATATTCAAGGAAGGACAAGGGCTAATTTAAGGATTTAATATTCGACAAGGCTAGGTTTCTTTGATTTTTACAAAGAAAAGGGTATATGCAAGGCTCAAACATTAGGATTAAGAAATACAATGCACATTTGGTTGGTCATTTAGGGTAAGTGGACTAACATTAACAATGGCCTAAGATCCTATCCTAACCAACTAACCTATATTATAGGTCAGAGTAAAATGAAACGTTTTGGAATGAAACAAAGTATAAGAACTAAGCAAAGAAAGCTCACACACATGACACTGATTACTCTATCAATATAGACTCTCATATTATGCTTTTCATCCCAATTAGACCTCACTTATCAGCACAAGTACTATTAATCAATCAATATCGCAGAGTTTGTATCAAGCATACCTAAAAATAATTTGGTGGGTATCCTTTTTCACACATAAACCACAAAAACAAACATATGCCATAGATTTCAGTACTACATGCTACTAAAACTGCCTGCACATCTTAAACTTGCATGTTCAACAGAAAATAAATGTCCTTAGGGAAGGAACACGGGCAAGAAAACCCCTCAGACTCGAAATTTGGGATAATTATAGGCCGTACTCAAACTTCACTGAGGCCTATAAATACCCACACCCCATCATAAAGTAATAGAATCAAAACATAGGAGTCAAAAAATATACCGGCCACCTAAGTGCCATACTCTACCTTAGGTTGTCTCCTAACTTGGAAAACTTGGTTATTGAGACTTCAACAAGCGTCTGTACGTCCATCTTTAAGTCATTGAGCCTCTTCATTGACTGACAGATGTTGAATACAACTTCTTTGTCATTCAATCGAAACTTGAATTGGTCTGGGTCCATATCCATTAGTGCTCACACGGTAGCTAGAAAAGGTCATCTAAAGATGATTGGGACTTCAAAGTCGACTCCGTAATCAACAATCACAATGTATGTGAGAAAAATGAATTTCTCCACTTTGACAAGGATCTTGCATAATATTCCCGAAGGCTCCTCACAGTTCGGTCAGCCATCATCAATTGCATGATCATAGAACTAGGGTCTCCAAAGCCTCGCTTTTTTAACACTGCAAGGGGCATCAAATTTATGTTGGTGTGTAGATCACATAATGCCCTTGCGAACTCAACATCTCTAATGGTTCAGGGTATGGTTAATGCTGCAGGATCTTCTTAATTCTGCACTAAGAATCATGTTGCTATTGTACTATAATGCAAAAGCTCTTGGGTGAGCTCCTGGGTCATAGTTTGCTTCTTTGTGACCAAGTCCTTCATGAACAATGCATACCCAGGAATCTTTTCCAATGTTTCAATGAGAGGGATATTGATGGAGAGTTGCTTCAGCATAGAATGAAGTGCTAGAATTTACCCTCCTCCTACTTCTTTTTGAGTCTTTAAAGAAAAGTAAGGGGAGTTCTAGGAATGGGTTTCTACTTCTATCGTATCACTGCAGTGCACTCACCCCATCCTCGGCACAAACATCTCTGATATCTGCATCCTTGCCCTAAACTATCTCCTTATGAACATCATCTCCCTCAATTGGCATCGGAGCGTCAATTGTCTGTATTCCACCATGAGTCATTATTGCCATACACTGCCTTTCATTTATTGGGTTCTGAACAGTTTTGTTAGGCAATGTACCTTTTGGATGCTGGTTCAATTGAGTCGACATCTAACTAACTATTTCTTTAGTTGTTTAATTGCAAAAGAATGGGACTTGATTTTCTAATTAATACTGGGGATGTCATATTTCATTCCCTTTCATGTCTCGTCCTAAAAGTTTGCCTTCTTCAACAGTCGGTCAAATATCTCCTCAATTCGAGAACCACCAGCACCAGAATCTCAATTATATGGTGGCATATAAGGCCCATTTATGTAACCATCTCTGGATCCCCATTCAATATCGTTGTCCAAGCTCTTTTCCTGTCATGGTAGCGTCTCCAATTGTTGTTTGAGGCACCATCCCTGTTAATGTTCCAACCTTTGCGCCAATAGTCCTAATTGGACCCTTGGGCGCTTGTCCGAAAACCCACTATTTAATTAATGACGAAGGAAGTTTCTTTCTCATAGTAAGGCTCCTCGTAGATGGGTGATCGTGAAGGCTGCGAGCAAGCTCTTGCATCATATCCTCATCCATATTTGCCTACCCAAACTAGTACTGACTATAAAAAAGCTCGTAGTTGTTGACTTGTCTCTCGTCCCCCATGCACGATTTGTCTGTACCACTTTCTCAAACCTTTCAAAAATCATCTAAAATGGATGATCTGGAAATGAGCCTTATATGATAGTGTAAGCAAACACTTTGATATTCTCATCTAGAGCTCGATGAAAAATCTCTACTAAGGTGTCATCAACGATCTTGTCATCTAGGATACTCCTCAGGCACTTTGTGAACATCTCCCATATAGTGCTAGTCGAATCACTAGGCAATTACTCGAAGTTTTTTATCTGGCCTTTCTACTTCAGCTTCTTTGACCTCAAAAAAACCTATCCAAAAAGGCCATCATTTGTTCTTCCTAGCTTGTCATTGAACTCTGTGGGAGTTTGGATAACTATACCGTTACATCGCCTGTTAAAGAAAATCTAAAGACGAAGAGCACAAAAGCATCCATGGATAGGTTCTAGCTTCCCATCATGCACATGCAGACGAAGACAACATTAGATAGATAGTTATGCAGTTCCTCTGATGGTAGGCCCGTGAACAACTGACAATTTTCTGGCATTTGGAGTAACCCACTCAAAATATCATACTTTATGTCATCTAATTGTAGGGGTAACACAATATCATCAGCGACATCCATCGCTATAGGGTCAAGCCGATATTGATTCTATGATTAGACGCAGCTCGAAGATCTTATAGTGGTGGATTGATATCCTCAAGTGGAGATGGGTTATTATCATCATTGTTGTGGTTCAGTGCTATATTCACTGCCTCATTTGCAGCGTTGTTCGCATCGTTCTGGATCATTCTTCTCAGTACCTCTTGGATCTCAGGATCTAACAGAGGGAAGGGTATGCCTCAAATTTGAGTATTATGCATACAATAAACCTGCACGCTGAGATAAAACAAAAACAACTAAAACGTAAAATGTTGGAAATAAGGATTAATTTTCAAATTACTCAAATTAAACTATTCTAGTTGTATTTCTCATAAACGGCGCCAAGATCTTGATGTATCCCAAGATACACCTCCTTTAGGAAGGCTTAAGTAGTCGTTGTAAAGATATATAATCTAACACAAGTTAGGGTCGAATGCCACAGGGAATATGGTAGACTCAAAGTAATTTAAAGCAAGCTGAGTAAATTAACCTATGTATCTCTCGAAAGAGGCGGGGTTTTCATTTGCAGAAAGAAAATCTAAACTAGAACAAATGTTATGAAACCAGTAAGATGAGGGTATTATGTTCCCCATGATTCCCTAACATAGTAGTACCATATAATTGTAATCTTTTCTAGTGTGTTGCATGCAGAACGGTAAGTAAAGTTTACCAAACCCCTTTGATCCTGGATAAAGGTAATTTCACTATGTTATTTTATCCATCCCCAAAGTGTGAAATTACTAATCCTTCTATATAGTAATGTACAACCTCCCCTTATCCAATTTTGTTGCTTACACGAGACGAAATCAATTGAATCTTGTTATGAATCTCTTTTCCCATTCATTACTACCTTGATCCAGTCAGTAAAAATTAGGCGAGTTCTAATGTTGGCCATCATTAAAATACAACCAAAATGAACAGAATTAATTATACATGCATCCACACTTTCCAAGAATTACAAACTATCCAGTTTTATCTTGTTTGTTCTTCATGGATCCCCACAACCCTAGTTGTGGATTTAGCTATGCATAATCATTGTAAATGCAAAAATCATGATATGGAATAACATATTTAAGCACTTAGAAAGATGAATTTAAGAGCAAGAAATCCCAAACTCTTCACAAAAAATCACACAGTATTGATTAAAATGATAAAGTTATGTTCTAAGTGTTTCTAAGCACTTCTCTCTTTGTTTTCAGTCGTTCTCCTACATTCATTTACTGAAAATAAACTACAAAACCTATTTACAATTGCTAAATACATGTAAAAAAAAAGCGAAAAACTGGATTCGACAGACAATACGTGAAGGGTTACAGGCTAACTAAGTTTTATGACTTGTGCCGGGGCTTCATAATCTTTACTCTTCAAAATAGGGCTGCACTTCGATGAGATCTTTCTACGAGCCGGATAGGGTTTCATCTGATGACTTTTAAGAAAATCCCAAACTCTAATCCTTAACGCGTGAAACCTTATACAAGACTCGTATAAAATTCCATGACTCATCTGATAGTTCATGAATGAAACTTAAGAAAATAGGCGACAGAACACTACAGCTCGTGAAAATTTCCATGCCCTGCAAAGTGTTTTGTACATCAGCAAAAATGCAGCAAGAGCAACAGTTAGCCCAAATCTTCCCAAATCATCTAATCCAAAAAACCAAACACGAAAATATATCAAACCCACTAACATCACTTTGAGAAAACATAAAATTCTAAATTTTTAGCATCAAGAGTGATGAATTTTTGCAGCACATCAATACCCTAAACTTAAATTGTTTCTTATCCTCAAGTAACAGACTCAATCTACATAAGCAGTATAGTAAAATAAAAACCTCAATCTAATGGCACACATCATGCCCAAATCAAGCATAAATACCCACACCACTCATCAATGCATATTAGATAACTATCAAATAAATAAATGTGGATCAATACAGGTGACAGTGCAACTATGACAAGCAAGGTAACCACAGATAAGCAGCAATTACTAAAATAGCCTAGAATCAACAGTGTAATGCAAGTGCCCTCACAAAAAGAAGTCTCATATCCCACTCATGATAATATTTTAAGATTCAATGCTAGGGACTAAACAAAATCACTCACACTCACAATAGATATTTAAATACCATGGTCAATACCATATGCTTTCCTCTATACTCATAACTATGACCTTCGACTACTTGGACTAAGATCATTATTGGAATTTCATGGGTTGTAACATAGGCTCAAGAGGCTTTGGTATGATGTTCTGGGAACATAGTGACTATTGGTCCTCCTTGACACTATGTTATTCTACACATTTTCCCTACCAACACTATCATTTTTCAACTCATTCTCCCGTTCTCCTATTTCAAGCTGTTCAAGGTGCCTTACTCTCATTTTTAGCTCATCGCATTCTATTTTCACATTATTTTTCTTTTTATCTCATTCTTTAGGAATCTATTAATTTTTCTCGTAGCTACAACACATATTTATCCCTTTTTCGTGTACCACTAACTTTCACTCCATTTTATGTGATTACTCTTACACTAGCTACAATCACAGATGTAGAGTAAACCCCAAGTTTGCAACGTTCAAATAATTGACTTAATATAGTAATGGATATAAATTCACTCAAAATCAACTACAGATAAGTAAAAACATCAAAGACCTAATAGATAAATAAAAAACGCATACCAATAGAACCCCCCTAAAATTGGGGTTTTAGCCACACGTGCTAGAAATTAAAGATTTGATACCAAATATAGTAGCAGCAGTCATGAGTACAAGACTGAATAGAAATTAGTAGATTATCACCACCCAATCTACTGAAATTTTCTTCCCAAAAGCTCAAAAAGCCTAACTCCCCTTTGTAATATAAGAGGAAAGTTCTATGTACTATTTTCTAAAAGATGAACTGTTTGATATGGTATGAACTGATACGTACAATGCCATCTCTAAATTGCTTATATAATACGTGCAAATGTTTGTAAGTTTGTCATAAGAAATGCAATTCGGCAATCAAGGCCAAGCATTCCAATGACATGTTGAATGTTCACTTGATTACTTTCTTTTGCATCTTCGTAAGGCTTCCTCTTCTGCAACATTAAGCGATGACTCTTCGCCTCACCGATGCAATTCGATGATTTACCAAAGTAACCATTACATTGCCTTCTTGTCAGTTTTTCAGGCTTTGAGTTTTGCAACTTTAGGTGATCTCCTATACAATTCGGCGATGCACTAAACATGCTTTGTGATATCAAATCTGACTGTCTTTTCGACTTTCTTTGGGACGTTAGTTGCTGCAATGATAGGCAATCTCTCTGCGTGTTCAGTGGATTGCCTAGTGTGTTAGCAATACCACTTTTCTCTACCTTTTTACACTTTTATTCCCATTCCAAGATTTTATCAAGTATTGTCCATTTTTGCACTTTTAATCCCATCTCCTGTTATAGCATATGCATATTTGTTAGAAGTTTGAAATAATAGCACATTAAAGTCAATGTTTCTTTGCAAGCTAGCCCAAAATAGTGTCCAAAATATGGACTCATCAACACCCCTAACATAAGCCTTTGCATTCCCGAAAGAATATTAAACATCAATCAATCAAAATTAAGAGCTTGAACACAGAGCCGCATGGAGAAACACATACATTTCCACCTTTTTCATCTCTTCTTGAACTTTCACAAATCACTTACGTGACTTTGAATCCTCGAGAGATGACTAAGGAGTAATGAAAATATGGCTATGCTCACAATTACTCATGTAGCTGCTAATCACTACCTCAAAACATCACTATTTGCCCTCATGCCAAAGAAGATCCTGAACACTCAAGATTTTGACATTTCTTTGAAAGGATCTCTTTAAATGTCACTCTCTCAAATGAGAAATAACATTTAAGATTTAACCCATAGGCATGCCCTTATACTCAATTGAAGTTCACTTGACTTTCTTCTAGACTAGGATCCCCAAGGACTTTTCTAAAACTGTAATGTAGGGTAAATATCACGACCCGGACCTAAGGTCTAGGAGTGACATGGCTAATGAAAACTCGAGAGTCCCCAAATAGGCCTCAAGTATCCATATTCACATCATTGGTTTTGAAGCATATAAACAAATAATAAACACATAGTTCTAAGGGACGGGAAAGTAGGAATTACGGTATAGGGATGCCATAGGGATTAGGGATTAACATGGATTCACATAGCACATAGAAATAAAGAACTAAGGGTGGGGTAAGTATTACTCACTCTATGGGGGCAATACGGGACTTAGGATCTTCCACATCAAAACACATAAACTTATCATAATTTTCATAATCAATCCATAATGGCCATATCCAATAGATGACCATAATCATAGTCTTTAAATGCAACACATAACATACAGATCCGACAAGAGTATATAAGATGTTTAAAAATGCCTCTAGTCATAAAATAGGATGGGGGCCAAGACATATGCCGACCTCACCCTCAAAGTAAATAACATAAACAAGACTCTATAGGTAGCGTAATGGTGGCTTGTCCTTGGAAGGTAGGACTCACCATAACAAATGTCTCAAATCTAATCTAGCCTTCAAATGGTGCATGAAGGTAGTCTCCGATCCCTACATGACTAGATCATGTAGGCAAAAAGTATGTGTCAGTACGTTTGAATTTACAAAGTATGCGCGCATGCAATGTATATGACTTATAAAACCTGCATTCAATGTTAGATGACAAGGACACATAATAGAGAAAGAAGTATATCTCTAAAGAAGATATGTAACATTATTCCATGAAATCAATGATGCATGAGATACAATAATGCTAATAAAAGTGGGATGGACTATAACTGAAAAATCAAACTCATGCAAGCTATTACATTAATTGGTCTGATGAAGACCTCTCATCGATAAAAGAAGATTACATGCCAAGGGTAATCTACATCACAACTTATGACCAATCTTTTCATTAGACAGACACCTTCCTTATGAGCCAGTCTTTTCAGAAGGATTTTCATATCAAACATATCATATGATATCAAATGTGTAACCATTCCTTATGACCCAGTCTTTTCGGTAATGGCTACCATATACCTATGTTGGCATATATTTCAAGGAAAGGAATAGCACCCTTAGGGATAGCCCTAACACCCCCAATCCATCGGTGCTAAGTCAAAACATCTCACGAGAATACTTGTACATATACATGCTTTCAAAAGAGCCAATAGTCATTTTAAATACTTTCCATGCACATTTAGGCTCAAAAGCCAAACATATTATATAAACATTCATACTTGGGCTCACGAAACTAAATTATAGTTCACAATCAAGATACTCATGCATATGGATAGCTCATTCAGATATATGAGATGGTGCAAGCACCCAAAATGCTCAAAGAGCCATATCAATAGATATTTATGTGATGGAATTCTTGTCATAACCAAAACCTTATCAAAATCATATACATAAACATAATTAGGCTTAACCCCCTTCATAATTTTCATAAAAAATCTGATGCTCATGAATGTATACGCTGTGAATGAGATGAGAATAGCATTGGTAATATAGATTCAAATATAAATAAATAATACATTATGAAATTCAAGTAAATACATAAGTAAAGTTCACATTAATATTATAGTATAGTTAGCCCATGCACAAATCAAGCTTTAAAGGGTACATGAACATTCATAACTTTATAACATTAATGTAATTTATCATATTAGGGCTTAAATCAACTTAAAATCATCAAATAAGCATAGGCAATACTTCAATTGAAATTTATAAACAATAATATTGACAACCCATATTCAAAGTAAGCCAAAATTCATGAAAATGACTCGAACAGAGATTGGGCCTTCTTGGTTAAAAGGGGCCAAGAATCTAACTCATATACCTTAGGTATTCAAGAAGAAATAGGAAGAAATTTGATTTAGAAGAGACCCTTTTCCCTAACTTCAAGAAAATCCCTCAATGTTCACCTTAGAAGAGTTCTTAAGAGAGAGTTTGAATATAATACAAAGTGTGAGATTAAATTTGAATAAGAGGAATACAGTTTCGGTCATTTGGAGATCTCAGGATAGCATAGGAAATCATAAAAGTCCATTAGGAGAAGCCACAATTACAAAACAAAAAACCATTAATGAAGCAAAATAACATCTTTTGTTGGGGTTCCCGTGAGGAGATCTCACGCCCCTACAATTTGTCAGGTTCCGTATAACCCTCCCATGAGACCTCACTTAGCCAAATCTCAAAACACTACAAAAACAAGCTTTATAAAAATGGGCATAACTTCTTTCTTCGAACTCAAAATGAGGTGAAACCAGATGCGTTGGAAATTAATTCAAAGAGTTTTAATTTGGTAGGTCATGGGCTACCCAGTTATTTTTGTATTAAGAGATATGACCATTTGAAGTTGACCCTTCTATCAATTTTTGTGAAAATCTTAGCCGATGGAATTTCTTTGAACTTGACTTAATGAAGGAGTCCTATGATGACCCTAAACCACATAAATAAGCTTGAATTGAGCGCTTGAAGATTCCATACCTAGAAAATTTTTAAAAAGCACCAAAACGGTTGGTCTCACTGTCCATACCAAGCTATATGGACCGTGCACTTCTCTGTACCACCTAAGTTAGAAATTCTTCACAAAACAAGTTCTGAGACAGTGATCTAACACTTAGAAACTTTCACTCCAGAACCTATATGGACTATATCACCTTGTATGGACTGTATACTTTGTTGTACAACCTTACTTGGTCCCAAAACATTGGGATTTCAAGACTAAGGACACCACACGGCCCACCACATGGTTCGTGAAGTGTCACATGACCCGTGTGGTGTCCATCTATAGCGTGCCTTTGTCCAAAATTCCATGTTAAAGCCCATACACTCCACAAAAGGCTAATGGCCACTCCAAGAAGGCTCCATAAGGTCCGTATAGCCTCACGGACAGTGAAGACTTCCATGGAGCATAACCTTAGTCCAAACCTTTTTTTGAACCAAATTCCCAAGCTCCAATGAGGTCGTACAACGTCCAGGTCGTTACAGTATCTATTGGGTAGGTAATATATGGTCAATAGTGGCTCATCCCTCCTTAAACTCTACATGTTATTTTTTGGCTCAAAGGTTCTTTTCGTCCCATTTTTCATTCATCTCCATTTTGACATCTCTTTTGCTTTTGATTTATCATGCTAAGTATCTCCCTTTTTTTTCTTTTGCACTTTTTTTACAATTTTTGGAGGGTCCTCAATTTTCAGTCATTGTTTTTCACTTTTTCATTCATTCATTTTTAGTACTTCTCACTATCCTTCTTTCATTGTTGTCCCTCTTTTTCCAACTCTTTAATGGGAGACACCCCCTTCTTTCTACTAACACCGCCAACTTAGCCATTGGTCGCTGCTCTGTATTTTAAGCAAGGAGACACCGATAGGATACAAGAAGGAATTGTCTTTCACAAATATGAGTCAAGGTTACAAGGTTGCCAAAGAAAAAATCAAGGCTCAAAGGGCTTCACTATGGATTCATTTCATTTTCAAGGGATGTCACTGTGGTCAAATGGACTTTGTGGAACCAAAGAAGGCCTAAGGTCCTATCCTAATCAAGAATTACCCAAGTTACTCCTCAAAACAAACAGGGAAGGTTCTAGATGTTGCAAAACAAGCATTTCAACTAAATTCCTAATCTAACATTGGCAAAATTGATTCGCATTTAAACAATGGCAACATACTTGCAATTTTTCGATCATCATATCCAAGCTCAATTGCTTACATAGTCAACTCAAAATTCCTCAAGTCCATTCATGGATTGATTTATTAAGTAAAGACTAATTAGTGAGTACATGCTCCTCGTCCATGGCACTATCCAAGTCAAGGATATGGAACATCGATGCCCAGATTTCTAAGGACTAGAGATACGAAATTAACATTCAAACAGGTTGTCATATATGCACAGGGTTTGCAAAAATTCAAGGACATCATTTGCAATCACTCTTCTATTGAACCCCAAAATTAAAGAAAAGTAAACATAAAAAAAATAAACAATACTCTATTACAACCCAAATTAAAATATATTTACAACCCAAAAAGTTCGAAATTATCTTAATATCCATCAACACATCAAACATCAATATAAAACGTCATTGCCTCATCCCAAAACAAAAGGTATTAATCATAAAAAATATAGGGAACTCCATAACTCACCCCCTACAGAAAAGAATAAACATTTCCCTCAATGTACAAAGGACAACAGAGAGTAAGTATAAGCGAAAAAAGTGAGTATAAGAATTCCCCTGTCATATCAATTCTTTTGTGGTATTAGTGGAGTTGGAGAAGCAATCAAGGGGGCACTAATAGATTGATCTATTAGTGTACTCTCAAGATCAATCAAATGTCACGCATGCTCAAGCTCGCTCACACTGGATCTGCCTTTCATGGACTAGTCCAAAATAGTTGTCACTTTTACCACACCCATGATCTTGCTCTACAACAAAGCTAGCTCCTCATGGTCTTCTTGCCTCGGCTCCGCTCCCAATGTCTCTTCGTCAGTCTCCGGGGTTCTCAACTCTTGGTTCTCCTCTCACCATCACTTGGAAAATTCATAGTCAACTCATCATTCAGGATAATAGCCACATCCACTTTTACTATATCTTCTAGCTCATCCAAAATAGTACTCAAATTAGTGGATGGGAGGGCTGCACCTCCTTCTTCAACAAATCAAGATTGACTTTCAAAGCGAATGTTTCTTCACTGCCACAACCTATATTATCGACCTCTACCCCTCTATCTTTCAAGCTTCCCAACTCCTTCCTATGGTCATCAATCATTGACTCGACTCTATCTATCCTCAACTTGTAGGTCATCATCGACTCATGCTATTTTGCCTCAGCCTTAACATATGGCCTCAAAGTCTTGGCTATGGTTGCCTCAAATAACTTAGGCATGGATGACTCAACCCTAGTGGTCTGAAGATCGGCTACTTTGGCCAGTCAGCAAAATGCAAGAAAAGTAGCCCTAGCGATTGGCATTTGGTTGTTGGCCTCTACCTTCATAGATAGAGTAGGAGTAGAATTTAAGTGTAAAGTAGGAGATGAAGAAGTAATATCCGCCTTGGTTCCCAGTTCTGCAGTGCCAGACTCGAAAGGCCTCAACATCAACAACCAACATTTCAGTCGGCTTCTTCCTAGCCCTGTCTTCTTCATCTCTCATGAACTCAGCCTCAATCCATCGAATATCAGTGAACGCCGATGGAGTTACCTCCACATAAACCTTTTTGTTCCTAGGAACCCCGACTTGCTTATATAAAGCCATGATGAGATTTGGAAATTGCAGAGAGGTTTGCTCCTAATTTGCCCTAGTGAGGATTTCTGTAGTGATGATTGATCAAATATTATACTCTTTTCAGTCCAATGCAACCAACCAAAGAAGCTTTTGAATGGCAAAGTATTGATTCTTTCTGGGAAGGCATCACATTGCTACTAAAGAATTCAAACAAAAATGGTGTTGGTATGTTGAACTCTTTCTTCTCAATAATTTCCCCCTCCTTCAACTATGAGGGGATGGAATTCTAATTAATGGGGCGAACTATGCTTTGATGTCATCAAAAGTTTAGAGATGCAGTAGGTCTTTCAGGTAGCTTCGACTCCAGAATGTGCAACCCAGGATATAATTAATTTCAGCCTCATCGCATGGGACTTGCATACTCCGAACCTCCACAACATCTGGAGGTTTTAACATAGTTGGCACCCTATGTCAAGACACGGGTATAGGGCCGAAAAGTGGCACGATGAATGGGAACCCAAGAGTCCCCAAACAAGCCTCAAGTATCCAAATCCACATCATCGGGTCGGAAGCGCATTCCAATAGTAAACACATGGTTCTAAGGGATGCAGAAATTAGGACTCACGCTATGGGATATCAAAGGGAAAGGGGTTTACATGGATCCATATAACATGTAGCACATAAGAACTAAGGGGTAAGTAGGTATGTCTCACTCTATGGGGGCAATTTTTGGCTTAATACTTTCCACATTCCCACACCAAACACGCATATAAATAAATACAAAATTTCGTGATCAATTCGTATGAATACATACACCATATACCATGTATAACATAAATATTTTTGAGAGTCTACATGTTATCCAACAATGCCTCTACTCAAGATATAACGGGGGCCAAGACATGTTCCAGGGTCACCCCCAAACAACAAAAAAAGAAATCTAAAATAACATAAGCAAAAGGAAGATGGCTTGTCCTTGGAGGATGGGACTCAGCACAAGTACTCCTTCTGGAAAGGATTATTCATCAAACGGTTGATAGTCGTAGTACTCAGCCCCTACATGGTAAAATCATGTAGGCATAGAGTATGTGTTAGTACGTTTGAATGTACTAAGTATGCGGGCATGCAATGCGTATGACTTGTTAAACCTGCACTTAATTGTTAGATGACAAGGGCACATAACATAGAAAGAATCATATAATCAAGGGAGAAATACACACAAGATGCCATGAAATTCATGATGCATGCACGATATGATGCTCATATATAATGGGGATGTGACCTCAACCGACATGCTTAAGACAAAGCGAGCTATTACTTAGAATCCCGATGAAAACCCCTCACTAGTGTGGAGGTGTCTACTTGCTAAAGGTAAACCATACTTCCCCTTATGGAAACCCATCCCATTTCCATATAACCAATGTTCATGAATGCAAATGCAATGCGTGATGTGAAAATAGCATGGGTAATATAGATTCAAGCTAAAATAATCATTATAATATGGCATTCAGTAAATCAATAATTAAGTCAACATCTAAATCATAATATAAATCACTCATGCATAATTTAACTTCAAAGGGGACATACATGTCCATAACTTCATATCTCAATGTAAATTATCATAATAGTAATAACAAAGTAAATTAAAATCACTGGTAAAGTACAGCCCAAACATCAATTGGATTTAATAAAATTAAATAATGAAAACCCACATTATATGTAAACTAAAATTCATGAAATCGATTGAAAGGAATTTTGGGTCTTCTTTATTGAAACAGACCAAGAATCAATTCCACATACCTTGATTGAGGAGATGGAATTTGGAGAAGAACCTAGCTTGAAGTTGAACTCCAATTAAACTCTAGCTTTGAGTCTTGAGAGGGAAGAGTAAAGAGTATTTGGGAGTGATCTTTTGAGGGGAAAAGGATTCAAAGAATGTGAATTAAAAGGAGAGGGGTATCAGCTGAGTTTACGGGTTTTGGATAGATAAAAGGTCACAATTCATTATTAAAATAAATTGTAATTACATAAACGCTATTAATGAAACGGGCAAGATTTGAACCATGAGGTCCTTACGGCCTCCCACATGGTCCGTGAGCTGTTACACAGACCATGAACAGTGCCTGTGAACCAGCACTTAGATAAAATACGCGGTGCCAACACTTATAATTAATCTGAGGGTAAGGGGTTCTACACGGGCAAGCACACGACCCGTGTGACACTATACTGGTCGTGCCAATAGTTGTGATACATCACTTAAAAAATTTCCGCATGAAAAAGTTACGAACGGTGATTTCATACTTAGAAAGATTTTCAAGTCGCGAGCCCTACAGTGGGCCACATGGCCTGTGTGGTTGGCCGTGTGCCCGCACTTGTCCTGAATTTCCCATCGCGTCCACGCTATCAAAATCTTTGCGAAGTACCACTCCATGGGAGGCTACACGGTCCATGTGGCTTCACACGGCCCACCTGGGCCTTCCATGGAGCAACTTGGCAAATGTTTTGCTCAAGACGACACTAAGTGGTCCGATAAAGCCGCTCGAAAATTCAAGTCCTTACACCCTACTTCTACTTTTGGGAAGGATTTGGACGTAAGCTTCATAGAACTCTCGCATAAGATTGGGCACGTATCTGTCCTGAGGTTTGGTGATGTTTTGGAAATTTGGAATTTAAGGACTTCCTAAACATTCGAGTACCGATCAATTACTCCTTCTATTGATAACTGTTTCTCCTGAAGAATTGTCCTTTGTGTTTCATTCCTGAGCCTATGTAGGAACTTTGGAGTTGTAGTGTCTATGAATACTATGATATGAGTCAGGTATAGCCTTAGTTCTGGATTCATTTTTATGTATCTTAGGGCTAAACTCCACCGGAAAAGGTGATGGTCTAGTAGACTTAGCTATAACATGCTTTTGCTTGGTCATCCTGCAAAACATACCCCAACATGGTGTGAGTGGTAGTTGATAAACAATTAGGTGACCAATTTGATCATAAAAGTAACATTCAAGGTAGACACGACTATTTGACCACAAAATAAACTCGACGATTCATCGAACTGATTCTGTAGTCAAAAAGATTGTTCCCTTTTTCCATAGTTTTTAGACATTAAGCCACTGGTACTTTCGGCAATACTCATGCATATTCAATGCTACACCAAACTGATTTGGCGATAAAAAAGTTCATCGCCAAAAGTTGCAACAATCATCCATAATGATCAGTCAATTAAGGCGGTGCATGTGATAATTAGGCGCATCGTCGAGTTCACTTTGGCGGTCAAAATGATCGACACTGAAAGTTACTAGCTTGGCCCTTCATCCATTCACTCAAAACTCAACAATTGTTTTTTCAAGAACATAGATAAAAGTCGCACAATAACCCAAAACAACACATTAATGCATGCCCAACTATTGATTATTGCTATCACATAGTTTCCATGGCTATATACTTAATCAAGCGACAACTTACCCCTAAGAATGATGTCACCCAATCCATGATTAGAAATGTTCACTTCCCTTAACAAAGATTAAGGGTTACTCAGACTTCAGCTAGAGCCCAAAAGAACAATCAATCCTTACTAGCAAACATTTTCAACAACACATTCTCATGACCATGGCACTATCTCAAGTGAAAACATTCAAGCTTGATAATAAATATGAAATTGAGACAATACCGACAAGTAATCCACCATTGGGCAACATATCAGTCATTCATAATCCTAAACCAAATCATTGGCACCACTAATTTTGACACACAAAACACATAATAAATCACTCATTCATGCAACACAGGGTTTAGGCATTACTCTAAATCTACCCTCTCTGTTTCATACAAAACTTCAAGCACTAAAGCATGATGATCACATTCACAAACCCTGATCAACCTTATAACCAATGGCATTCTTCTGAAAGAAGTAAAACAAGGTCCAAAAGCATACCTCTTCAATGGTGAGACGTAATAAAATTCCTCAAAGATGCCTTTCTAATGAATATCCTCAACTTGAAAAATTTTCAAAGAAAAAGAAAAAAAATGGGTTTTGGCATGGAAAGGGAGTGAAAACGATGGAAGATGGAAAGTTAAGGGACCAAGAAAGCATTTGAAAAGCCTTAAGTAGGTCGGTGAGTTGTGCATGTTTGGTGAAACCAGACCACACCGCCTAGCAAATTTGGCATTGCGCCAAAAGTGCTAGGACCGCCTATTTTTAGCAATATGCATACCTTTCCTTCTACCTTGAAGTGCATGGGAATTGACCATCACCCTCTCATTTCAGCAATTCATCGAGTTGCCATTTATTTCACAAAAATCGAAGACACCTCAAAGTGACTCAAAAGGCGATGAAATCGGTGGTCTCCTTTTTGACTCGGTGATATGCTTAGTGGTTCCATTGATCGGCCACTCAACTCTATACTCTAATTTTATGCTTTTTCAACCCTGCACATTTCAACATCCATTATTTAAGACTAAAAGTAGTAAAAACTCACCTTGGGTTTCCCACAAAGTAATGCCTTAGTTAACGTCATGGCATGATATCATTCCTCTTGTTCATCAAATCACTATTGATTGACTCTTTATTGACAACACCTCGGGATCATCTCCCAGCTTTAGAGTGTTGCATATGTAGAGAACTACTTCCTCATCATTCATTCTAAACTTAAGATCTCCATTCTCTACATCCACAACAACTCATCTTGTGGTTAAGAATTGCTTACCCAAGATAGTTGACACGTCTGTATCCACCTCACAGTCCAAGATCACAAAATCCGCAAGAAGAATGAGCTTGTCCACCTTCACTAACGCATCATGTAAATCTCCACAGGTCGTTTGATAGACCGATCAGCCATGAGTAGTTACATTGTGGTTTATAAAGGGGTCTCTAATCCCAATTCATTAAATATGGCTAGGGGCATGAGGTTTATACTTGCTCCCAAGTCACATAGTGCCTTACTGAACTTTGAGGATCCATTGGTGCATGAAATAGTGAATGCACCTTGGTCTTCTTTTTTCATTACCAACTTTTTCAAAATTGCACTACAGTTGAGAGACACTTCATTTGTCTCACAGTCAAAGGGTTTCTTCTTTGTGACCAACTCTTTTATGAAACTAGCATAATCTGGCATTCGATCAATACTTCCACAAGTGGAACATATATTGATCATTTAGTTGAACAGAGCGAGGAATTTTCAAAACTTAGCATCCTCCTCCTTCTTCTTCAGTCTCTGTGGAAATCGAGAATCAACCTAGACTTGAGGTGTTTTCAACCTTACAGTTGGACTACAATTTTTGGGGAAAGCTTTCTTGGCATTCACAACATTATCTCCACTCTTCCCTTCCTTATTGTTAATGGGATTACAAAGAGCATCATCATCTTAAACACGAGCTTCATACTCATCAGCTTTAATAGTAACCACACCTACCTTTCCTTTTACTTCATTCAGGCCTTCTTCAACAACAAGCGATAGTTTTGTGCCTTAGACTACTTTCCCACTACGTGTGGTTGATGTTGGCCAAGATACACCACATTTTTTTAGGTTAAAGTGGTTGTTGTCAAGATATATAACCTAAAGGTTAGGGTCGAATCCACAGGGAATATGGTAGACTCAGAATAATTTCAAGCAATTCGAGTTAATTAACCTACTTATCTCCCGAAAGGAGGGTTGCAATTTATAGAATGTAATCCTAAACTAGAACAAGTGTTGAGAAACTAGTGAGAAGAGTGATGAGGGTATTGTTTTCCCCATGATTCCCTAACTTGTATTGCCAAATAACCATAATCTTTTCTACTGTGATGCATGCAAAACAATAAGTTAAGTTTACCAAACCATTTAATCTAGATGAGAGGTAAATTTTACTACATGATTTGATCCATCCCTGCAGTACAACATTACTAAACCTTACCTATTGTCCAAGTATAACCTCCCCTTGATCCTGTTTAGTTGATTAGATGAAATGAAATCGATTGAATCGTGTTAGTTAATCTCTTTTTCCATTTATTACTTCCTTGATCCGGTCAATAAAAACAAGGTGAGTTCTAATGTTTTCCACCATTAAAAAGCAATCAAAACGAAGAGAATTAATTAAAACATGCACGTATAATTTCAAAGAATTATGATTGTCTGATTTTACCTTTTTAGTTCTTCGTAGTTCCCACAACTCTAGTTGTGGATTTATCTATGCATAATAATTGTAGATGCAAGAATCATGGTATGTAATAACATAATTGAGCACTTACAAAGATGAATTTGTGAACAACAAATTCCAAACACTTCACAAGAAATCACAAAGTAATAATTAAAATCACAAAGTTGTGTTCCAAATGTTTCTAATAACAAGGTTTCCGGTTGTTCTCCTTCCTTCTTCTGCTGAAAATAACCTAAAAACCTATTTATAGTAACTAAAATACCAGTGCAAAATAAAATAGAAAAATCAGATAGGATAGGTGATACGGGCAGGGTTATGGGTTGTACTAAGTTTTACGTCCTATACTGGGGCTTCGTAGACTTCATTCTTAAAACTGGTTGCGGCTTCTATGTGACCTTTCTATGGGTCATATTCAGACTCATGGCCTATATGGGGTTTTGTTTAATGACTTTCCAAAAAATCCCACATTCCAATCCTCAGGGTACAAAACCTCATCCACAACTCGTATTTGTTTCTATGGCTCGTCTGACAACTCGTGAATACAACTTCAAAATATCATACCTTCACTAGACATCCACTACGATAGAATTCTATGGCTCGTGGAAACTTCCATGGCCTATATAGGGCTTCGTACATCAGCAAAACTGTAGCAACAACAACACTTAGCTCAAAAGTCTTGCCAAATCCTATATACCTAAAAAACAAACATAAAACACATCAAACCCACAAACATTGCTTTGAGAATACATGAAATTTCATGTTTTAAGTATCAAAAGTGTTGTACTTTGATAGCACATCAACACTCTCAACTTAAAATTGTTGCTTGCCCTCAAGCGATAAACTCAATCTAATAAGCAATATAGTAACAAACAAACCTCAATCTAATGGCACACATTATTTTTATTTCAAGCACAGATAAACACACTACTCATTAATGCGTATCAAATAGTAATCAAACCAACTAATGCAGATCAATACATGTGACAGTCCAACTATGGCAAGCACAGTAACCATAGATAAGCAACAATCATTTAATTAGCCTAAAATCAACAATGCAATGCAAATGCCCTCGCAAAAAGAAATCTCATATCTCACCCATCAAAGTTTTTTCAGATTTAATGCTTGAAACTAAACAAAATAACTTACTCTCACAACAAATATTCAAATATCGTGCTCAATACCATATGCTTTCCCCTATACAAACAATTATGACCTTTGACTACTTGAACTAGAATCACTATTGGACTTTCTTGGCTTGTAACATAGGCTTAGGGTGCTTTGGTATGATGTTGAGGGGACATAGTGACTAATGGCCTTGCATTATTCTATAGTGTTTCCCTACCAAAGCTGTTATTTTTCGACTCATTCTCCCTTTCTCCTATTTCAAGCTTTTCTAGGTGCCTTACTCTCATTTTTAACTCATTGCCTTCTATTTTCACATTTTTTTCCTTTTCAGCTCATATTTTAGGCATCTATTCATATTTCTTACACCCGTAGCATATCTTTATCCTTTTTTCCTATATCACTAGCTTTCATCCTATTTTATGTGATTACCCTTATAGCAACCACCCGCAACAGAGGCTTTTGGACTTAGTTGAGGTGCACAATATCCTACTTATGAACTAGGGCCACTTTTGGTGGCCACGCTAAACTTATGCTTTTTGCCTTAGTCAGGTGCACAAAATACAAGGAAGGATTAGGGCCAATTTAAGGATTTTATATTCAATAAGGCTAGTCGCCAAGGTCCAATTAGGACTAATGCCCAAGGGTCCAATTAGGACTATTGGCGCCAAGGTCAAGGAAACCTAGGTCGGAACTTTAATAGAGATAGAGATTACAGGGACAACCATGGAGGTTACTATGACAGGTTCAGGGGTTCACAGAGAGATACAAATTGGGGTCATAGAGAATGCTTTAGAAATGGTCCTTATGTGCAACCGCACAACCGCGGCATAGGTGCAAGCAGTTCTAGAATTAAGGAGATGTTTGATCGCCTGTTGAAGAAAGATGAGACATGAGATGAGACTCTAAGGGGCATGAAATCAGATTTTTCAAGTATTAATCAGAAAATAGATTCTCATTGTGGCTATCAAATAGTTGGAGCAACAATTTGGTCAATTGTCGACTCAATTTATTCAATGTCAGAGGGGTACATTACCAAGCAACACAGTTCAAAATCCTAAAAAAGAAGGGCAGTGTATGGCGGTTACTACTTGGGGTGGCAAGAGCAGCGTTGATCCTCCCATGCCAATTGATGATGATGATGTTCGAGTGGAGACGGTTGTGGCCAATGATGTAGATTAAGGATATAATTATGGCAAGGATGGGGTAAGTGAAGCTGCTAACGCACCATAGAGGTTGATGCCCATTCCTAGGCCTCCTCTCCTATTCCCTTATAGAGTAAAAAAGATGGAGGAGGACGGCAAATTAAAGCACTTTCTCTCTATGTTGAAGCAACTCTCCATCAAGGCATTGGAGAAGATGCAAGGGTATGCTAAGTATATGATGGACTTGGTCACTAAAAAGTTCATTGTGAGTCGGGAGCTCTCCCAAGAGCTTTAACATTGCAGTGTTATTGCTACAAGGTACTTGGTTCAGAAGCAAGAAGATCCGGGTGCTTTCACAATACCCTACACTATCAAAGATGTGGTGTTCACAAGGGCACTCTGTGATTTAGGTGCCAGCATTAATCTGATGCCCCTGTGGTCTACAAGAAGCTTGGATTGGGAGATCTACTCCAACTAGCATGCAGTTATTGATGGCAGATAGCACTGTAAAGAGGCCTGTGGGGATACTGTAAGATGTGTTGGTGAATTCTCCTATATGAATGCATCCTCTTTGGGCTCGACCCTAACCTTGATTAGGTTATATATGTTGACAACAACCTCTTTATCCTCTAAAAAGGAGGTATAGCTTGGACGACACCATTACCCTTCGTATTCTTCTTCTTGAGCCTCTGAGCGAAAGGTGGTGGAGGCTTGGTTATGGGTTTTTACTTTCTTGGTGTTACCACTTTGCCGTTCACCCCATCCTTCGCCTTATCATCCCTAGCTTCAATATCCTCGCGATCCACCGTCTCCTCACTAACCTCATCATCAACCATTGAAATTGGTCGATTGTTTTGTTACCACCTCGTGTAGTCACTCCTATTCACTACTCATCATTCTTTGGAGTTTGCACTCTGTTGCTTGGCAATGCACCCTTCTTATGCTGATTCAAATATATAGACATCTGACCAATTGGGGCCAGGAAAGAGATGCAAATTGGAGTCACAAAGATAGCTACAAAATTGGTCCTTATCTGCCACCACACAATCTTGATGCCGGTGATGGTAGTTCCAGCGTTAAGGAGATTTTTGACCACATATAGAAGAAAGCTGAGACATAGGATGAAACCTTGAGGGGGATGACATCTGGCATCTTCAGCAAAAATTAGACAATCAAGTCTCATTCTATTACAATTAAACAGATTGAACAATAGTTTTGTCAAGTTTTGTCAAAAATTAACTCAACACAATGAGCATCATAGAGGTGCATTACCTAGCAACACAGTTCAAAACCCACAGAATAAGGGACATACATGGTGGTTATTACTCATGGTGGAAAGAGTACCATTGATCCTCCCGTGTTGGCAGATGATGATGGGGTTCGGGAAGAGACAGTTGAGGTCAAGGATACTGAGACCAAAGATGATCGTGTTAACGATGGGATGAGTGATGTTGTAGAGGCGCCACAGAAGCTGAAGACCTTTCCTAGACATCCTCCTCTCTTCCCTCAAAGAATCAAAAAGAAGGAGGAGGAGGGAAAGTTCAACCACTTTCTTTCAATGCTGAAAAAACTCTATATCAACATCCCACTCATTAAGGAATTGGAGAACATGTTAGGTATGCAAAGTTTATGAAGGATTTGGTTACAAAAAAATGCATTTTGAGTCAGGAGTTCTCCTAAGAGTTTCAGCATAATAGTGCAATTAGCATAAGGTCCTTGGTGTAAAAGCAAGAAGATTTTGGTGCTTTCACCATACCCTGCACTATTGGAGATGTGGAGTTTGCAAGGACATTGTGTGATCTTGGTGCCAGCATAAATCTAATGCCTCTTACGGTCTTCAAGAAGCTAGGACGAGGAGCTCCTTCTCCGACAAGCATACGGTTGTTGATTGCTGACCTCACGGTGAAGAATCCTGTGGGGATACTCTATGACGAACTCATCAAAGTTGACCATAAATGGTCCTTATATGCCACCACACAGTCATGAAACCAATGCTAATAATTCCAGGTTGAGGAGATCTTTGACCGCTTGTTGAAGAAAGCTGAGACACAAGATGAGACTTTCAGAGGGATGAAATCTGACATCTCCAGCATAAATCAAAAAATAAAATTTCAGTCTATTGTTGTTAAATAGATGGAGCAACAGTTTTGTCATGTATCAATTCAAATCAACCAGTGTCAAAGAGGTACACTGCCTAGAAACCCAGTTTAGAACCCAAAGGATGAGGGGCAGTGCATGGTGGTTACTACTAGTGGTGGTAAGAGTACCATTGATCCTCCCATGTTGATAGATGATGATTATGTACGAGAGGAGGCAGTTGAGTTCAAGGATGCTAATACCATAGATGATCATGTCAAGGATGGGGTTAGTGATGTTGCAGAGGAGCCACAAAAGCTTAATCTCATTCCTAGAACTCCTCCTTCCTTTCCATAAAGAATCAAAAATAAGGAGGAGGGAGGGATGTTTATGAACTTTCTATACATGCCAAAATAACTCTCCATCAATATGCCTCTCATTGAGGCATTAGAGAAGATGTCAGGGTATACAAAGTTTATGAAGGACTTGGTTACAAAGAAGCACACTGTGAGTTAGGAGCTTCAACATTGCAGTGAAGTTATTACAGGGTCCTTGGTATAAAAGTGAGAAGATCTCGGTGCTTCTATCATACCTTGCACTATTAGATATGTGAAGTTCGCTAGGGCATTGAGTGATCTTGGTGCCAGCATAAATCTAATGCGCTTTGCGATCTTTCAGAAGTTAGGATTGGGAGCTCCTACTACAACGAGCATGTTGTCATTGATGGATGACCCTTATGGTGAAGAAGCCTGTGGGGATACTCTATGACGTACTCGTCAATGTTAAGAAATTCATATTTTCTGCAGACTTTGTGATCCTAGATTGGGAAGTCGATGTTAAAGTACCAATCATCTAGGGAAGGCCATTCCTAGCCATAGGTCGAGCAATAGTGGATATGGAAGCTAGTCAACTCAGGTTTAGATTGAATGATGAAGAAGTTGTTTTCAATATCAGTTAGTCAATGAAGAGGCCAGATGACCCGAAGAAGGAGGTATAGAAACTTGGTGATGTCTGAGTACAAAAGTTGTTTATGCCATGCCGTGACAATAAATCAAGCGCTACTTGGGAGGGAACCCAAGGTAGACACCAGCGCTTAGGCACCCAAGTATGTTCTTTTTGACCCCTGTGCTTTACTTTGCATTTTTGGTGTGCATTGAGGACAATGCACCACTTTTTCGATGGGGTGTGGGTAGTTATAGGCCTTAATAAAGTCTTAGTAGCCTTGGCCTATCACTATCCCTAATTTTAAATCTTAGGGATTTTCTTGTTTGTGTTCTTTTCTCGCATAGATATTTAATCTATGTTGAACCGGCATGTTTAGGATATATAGGTAGTATTGGTAGCATATAGTAGTAATATCTATGGCATATATATGTTTTTGTGCTTCTTTTTGAAAAATGATACCCACCAAAATTTTGTTAGTTAGTCATGATAGCGACCATGTATGTTTAATTGTATTGACAATGTATGCTCCTATAACTAGGGATAACATAAGACGAAAAGTATGATCTGAGAGTCTGTGTTGATAGTGTAATCAGTTCCGTATGATTGTGAGATTACTTTGCTAAATTCATATATCGTGTTACAATTTAGAACTGTCCTTGTTACTCTAACTTAGACTGCAAGTTAGTTTGGTAGGAAATGATCTTAGGTCATTGTTCATAATAGTCCACATAGCCTAAATGTCCCAACAAAATGTGTGAAATATCCCTTGATCCTAATGTTAAGCCTTACATGTACCTTTTCTTTGTAAAAACCTAAGTTACCTAGCCTTATTAGATGTAAAATCCTGAAATTGGTCCTGGTTCTTCCTTGAACATTGGGTGGCTGGTGTAAGGGTAAACACAAGATGTGGGAGAAAATTAGTGATACATAGAGAAGGAGATAAAAATGTGTGTTGTTGCAAGAAAAATGAGTGATGCCTAAGCAATGAGCTAAATGCAAAATGATGTGAAAATACAAGGCAAAGAGATAAGAATGAGAATAAAGAACCTAGAAAAAGCTTTAAATAGGAGAAAGGTAGAATAAGATGGAAAATAAGAATGTTGGTAGAGCAAAAGCATAGAAAAACACAGTGTCAAAGAGGGTCTTTAGTCACTATGTTCCAAAAAATCATACCGAAGCCCCTTGAGCCTACGTTACAAGCCAGTATAGTCCTAAAGTGATCCTAGTCCAAGTAGTCAAAGGTCTTAGTCATGAGTATAGGAGAAATCAAATGGTGTTGAGCACAGTATTTAAATGTCTTTTGTGAAAGTGAGTGATTTTGCATAGTCCCAAGATTATACTTGAAAATATCATTATGGGAGAGTATGAGACTTCTTTCTGTGAGGACACTTACATTGCATTGTTAACATTAGACTAACTCAGTTATTATTGCTTGTTCATAATTTCCTTGCTTGTCATAGTTGCACTGTCACATGTGTTAATCTGTATTGATTTTTCGGATTGCTATCTAAGGTGTTTTTAGAGTGGTGTGTGTGTTTTTGTTTGAGTTTGATGTGATATATGCCATTAGATTGAGGTCTGTGTGTTACTATGTTGCTTATGTAGATTGAGTCTGTCACTTGAGGACAAGAAACAATTTTAAGTTGAGGGTGTAGATGTATTGTCAAAATACAACACTTTTGATGCTTAAAATTTGGAATTTTGTATGTTCACAATGCGATGTTAGTGGATTTGATGTGGTTTTAGGTTTGTTTTGCGGGATTAAAAGGTTGGGACAACTTTTGCACAAAGTGTGCAAAATTCGCTAAGGCAAAGTTTTCACGAGACCTCTTACAGGCTGTAGAGAATTCTATGGTCCATAAAGCTAGCTTCGTGAACAAATTCAGAGCGGGGTGATTTTCTGATTTTAAGTCTACAAATATGCAGATGAGCTGTAGAAGTTTATAAAAGTCGTAGACTTGGTATCATGCCCTGAGGATCAGAAAGTGGGGAGTTGCTGAGAAGTCATCAGACGAAACCCCCTACGGGCCATAGACCGTCATATGGGTTGTAGAAGGTTGTCATAGAAGTCAGCCCCAGATGTGAAGCAACAATCCACAAAAGATGTAGCATCTGTCAAAGTCCTTTGGAGGTTAGGCCTCATTCATTGTGTGACGATTAGCCCTCTAAGTCAGGTCGTTACAGGTTGTGGAAAGAACATGACTTATGAGGAAGTTCTAGTGGAAATATTAGATAGACACAAGTGAAGAGGTTTGAGAAACAAAGATGTAGTATCTGTCAAAGTCCTTTGGAGGAATCAACAAGTCAAAAGTGCTACTTGGGAAGCTGAAGCAGATATGAAGAATCGATATTCTTATCTCTTTCACCCTACTCAAGTCTAAGATAATAAGTTGACTCCTATCTATGGTGTCAAGTCTTGTACCTCATCCCTTCAATGTCATGTTGCATGCATACATACTCAAAATGACATGTCTTAACAATGTTTGATGCATAAGTTTGAGATTTCATGAGAATAAAATTTAAGTTACATTGATGCATTCATGTGGGATGAAAGTTGTCTAATCACTCTTCTAAAGTATGTTTCCATTACATTGGAGGAGGAATGTTCCTGGGGTTAGATATTGTATCACCTCCTACGTGATGTTAAAATGTCCTTAGCGTGTATTTCTTAAGTATCAAAATATATATGCATTATACGGAAAATCCGACTGTGTATTCCTTTTCGGGAGGAAATATTGTGTAGGAAAAGGATCTCCTTCAATTTTTTGGTCACCCTAGGGAAAAATAATTTTTCGGGTGATCTTGGCCTAAACCAGAAAGGTGCATGACCAATCCATGACACATACTTGTTCCCCGATCGTATGTCACATACTTGTTCCCCGATAATACAAAAATAGCCTAAACTCATTCCTAGGAAAAAACAGGGGAAATTGAACAATGCAAAAAATTACACTGTGAGGCAACTACGGTGCGACACACCTTTCTCTTGGCACATCTAAATTTTTCTAAATTTTTTCAGTTTTAAGTGATGGCAATTGGGTCATAAACTAACACCCTTTCTTCAATTGTTCCACCATTTTTTCCCCTAGTTCCATCTCTGACACTCTCAAAATCCTCTCTAATCCTCACCAAAATTCATCAATCAACTCCAAGATTCTCAAGGGATTTAATTAAAGATTCAAGCATTCAAGCAAGTCCTTCACGTCTTCTCAAGTTTTCTTCATTTAAATTCAAGTTTTAAAGTATGTGGGTTTTCATCCATGGGTTTTTTTACCCATGGAGCCCAAAACATCCTTTTCATGAAATTACTTGATTTCAAGGTTTGTTACTTCAGGGGTATTTCCTATTATTCATGAAAAGTTTGATTGAAGTTGGATTTTTTCAAGTATTGATTTTATTATGCATGAACACCTATTGGGGTTTGATATTATTAATTGCTTATAAAGCTTATACTATGCATGTTATGACATCTTGAAAAGCTGTGAATTTTTTTGAGTTTTTATATGGATTTCATAACACCTAAATTGGGGGTTTCACTACTATGATGGTAGGATTTTTCGAATGGTTCCTAAATGGCTTTATTTTACTCTACTCTTGTCCTATGCTCTTGAATTGTATGATTTTAAGTTCAATTGCATACACCCACAATCTTTGAAAAAGTTTACATGATAAAGTCTCATATGTTGTTGAAATGTCATGGCAAGTTATGCAAGGCAAGTATGTTATGATGATTTGAGGGTACTATGTATATTATGAACTCATGAAAGTTATATGAATGATAAGCAAGATAATGAGCCCTATTATGTTATTTTTTACCCTAATGTGAAAGGAAAATGCTCACTTGAAGGGGTCAAGTATTTGGAAAGAGCTACTCTTATTATGATGATATATTTTTACAAGTTATTCAAGTTATGATAATACTTATGATTATGTTATGTAGTCTGTAGGACTAGGCTCAGAACTAAATAGGATGTAGAGTAAGGGACTATTCCCAAAGGTCCTTATATAAAGCTTTACTCCCTATAACTTTGTTCCACCATAGGTTTGTTTCATTGATTCCCTAAATGGGGATTGTACTAGTGGATCCATCTAGTTTTGTTCTCCCACAAAGGGTATGGTCTACCTTGGGAAGTATACCACTCCTTTTCTAATGTGGAGGCAACATCGAGATTCTACGTAGTAGCTCACATGGTTTTTAAGGTCTCCAGCACATAGGTATGCTATGTTATGGATGTTTGAATGTCTTTATGTATGTTTTGACTTAAGCATTGATCATTCATGTCATATTGGGTTTATATCCATTGTATATGATTATGAATCTTATTATGGATTATGTCTCCTTATTGAATTGCACCCTGCAAACTTAGTACATTCCAAGTACTAATGTATACTTTTTGCCTACATGATCTTACAATGTACAGACCGGAGCCCCTATTCATCCATCTCCACGTGGCTAGTTTATTAGCTTAAAGATTCCCTATTGGTGTGTCCTTCAGTTTGAGGACAATAACCATTTTCATTCATGCTTTTGAGGGTGGACCCGGAAGATGTCTTGGCCCTTGTTCAACTTATGTTAGAAGTATTGTTGGATAATGTGAAGTGTATGGCTCTTATGAAGCTTATGTAATTATGGAAGACGTCCTTTAGTCCCTATCCCTTTATGTGTTGTTGAATGTTAATGATATGTGATGGACATCTTAAGCCCCTATCTTCCCCAAAGCTTGAGTCATAATTACCCTCCCCTTAGTCACTCCTTGCTATATTATGGTGGAAATTCCTATTCCTTTTATATCCCAGCCTGAGTCAAGAGCCTTATTTCCCTTAGACTTAATTTCTTCATGTTTGCTTATGCTTCCACAACCAAGGATGTGCTACTTTTGCTTAGAGGCTTGTTTGGGGTTCCTTTGGGTTTCCCATTCGTCGTGTCACACCTAGGACATAGGTTTGGGTTGTGACAATGAAGTCATCCTTTAAAGGGATATGGAAGTCTATAATCCATGGAAACCATAAAAATTAATAGAATAACACTTGGATCATGCTTAAATCATCATTTAATAATGACCTATATCATAATTGCAACAATTCAAGACCAAATCATGAAAATCATGTTTAGATCATGCTTTGAAATTAATGAAAAGGTGAAACAGATTTTGGGCTCAATGATTGGAGGAAGCCATCAATAAATCCAAACATACCTTACTTAGATTAGGAAGTTTCAAATGAATTTATCTTGATGTTGAAACACCAATTGAATCTCTAGCTTGCATCTTGAGTTCTAATCTTAGAGAGTGTTTTTAGGAGCTTGACCGTAGAAACTAAGTGTTAGGTATAAAGGAAATAATTTAGGACTTAACGTTATGCATAAAAGTCCCAGAAAGCCATGGAATTGAGCCAAAATACCAAAACGCCTTTAATCAAAATGAGTAAAAAAAATGAACTGGGCACCTTCAGGGAAGGTTTCACAGACCATGAACCTTTACACTAGCCGTGAAACCATCCATGAAACTGGCCCAAGTTATTAAATGGTGTTGGCCAAGGCTGGTGGTCCCTGCACAGACTAGACCATGGTCTATGGTAAGGTCCAAGAGCTGTCGTGTGTGCCTGTGGTGGCCCACAACAGATGGATGTAAAGTCTATGGCGAAGGCCCTTCCCATCAGCCACTTTCACGGCCAGTAGAGAAGTCCACGAGCCGTGAAGTTCTCACTGGAGGCACAGTTTGCTCCAAAAGCTAAGATAACCTAAGGAAGCCTAAGCATTGGCCAAGGGTAACTTTATGGATCCTTTCATGATGCACGGACCCAACTATGGCTCGTCAAAGGTCCCTTAAAAGGGCACCCTATCAAAAAATTCTAGGAAACTCATTTTTAAGCATATTTAAGGCTTTTTGAAACCCCGGTCCTTATAATAAAGTCTTTGTCTCCTAACTACGTTGCCACCTAGGTCTATGATTAGCTAATGGATCCATGTAGCTCATGTTTAATTATTCACAAAAATGGATTAGATTTTGTAAGGTATATGTAAAGTATTCACTGAAATGGGTTAGACCCCACAAGGTTCATGTTGAGTACTCTCTGAAATGGGTTGGATCCCTTAAAGCAAGGTATAGTCTACCTTGGCATGTAGACTATTCCTTTTTTGGTGTGAAGGCGATATCAGAATTCTATTTAGTAGCTTGCATGATCATAGCGTCAGTTAAGATCTCCTCCCACATATGTAAGCTATGTTACGAACTTATGTTTTTCCCTTCAATTCATGTTTTAATTAAGACATTGATCATTCATGTCATATTGAGCTTATTGCTTTGTTTATAATTATGTATCTTCTCTAATTTGACTTATGATTTTCTTGTTTCATTTCATCATGCATACTTAGTATATTTAAAATACAAATGCATATTTTTTGCCTACATGATCTAAACATGTAGGGACTGGAGCTCTTTCCCATCCTCCTCCTCGTGGCTATTACGATTTGTGAAGATTTTGCTACTAGTGAGTCCTCCATATCGAGAGAAACATCCATTTTTTATAAACCATACTTGTGTTAAGACATTGCTATTTTTGTAATTTACTTTTGATTGTGAGGCTGAGACATGTCATAGCCCCCATTCCATCCATGACAAGAGGTATTGTTGGATGACATCGTATGAGTCATGTGATACTTTGTATATCGGGAGATTTTTTGTTAATACTTATGCTATGTATATTGTTGCTTTTGATGATACTAGTAAGGTGGCCAATTTTCTAAGTCGTTTCTTCCCATAAAGTGCGTCTCATGTTGCATTTCCCATAGATTTACTTATTGTGCTTGAATAATGGGAATCCCTTATCCTTTGTCTCATATAGTGCATCCTGGCTTCGAAATGCTCTTATTACTACTTGTTGATGGCTGAGTTACCCTTCTTAACCAAGGATGTGCTTATGTATTCTATAAAGCTTGATTGGGGTACCTTCATATTCGTTATTCATCATGTCGCACCTAGGCCCTATGCTTGGGTCATGACACCTGGTTACACTTTTGGACTTTTGAAATTGATCTCTGATCTTCATCTATGAACCGACCATCTATTGCTTGTAATTTCATTTACGGGTCATAGGCACCCCTCGTAGAACCATCCGAGATATAAAAAAATTTGCCTTCACAGTATTCAAACAACGAAAGCCAATTATGGATTGTCGTTCAATTTACGGGTCATAAAGACCACTCATTGGAATCCTTCAAGACATAGAATTTTCTCACCATAGGACCAACTACGAACCCCCGTTCACGATCTGTGATTTTATGTATGGCTCGTACAATGGCCTTGTACAACCAATCCCCAATTTTAAATATTTTTACCATATCTCATGCGCATTCACGAGTCCTATCTATGACCTATGAATCAAACCACCATCTGTAGATGGGCTCGTACTCACCTGACCAGGATTAGATTTCTGCAACTTTTTCAATTTGAAACATTTAACATATTGTGTGTTACAATATAAATGATCTCTTATGACTCTAAACCATATCTAATAAACATTAAATACAAAGGAATTACTCCTAACATATATAAATATAGTTTAAATTAATTGGATTACCTTATTTTTATAGAATCTTATATCAAAACTCAATTAGTAAGGGAACTTTTAACTCAACTTTACAATTGAGAGTTCTTGTGACCTTAATTCATCTCCAATCATTTCTCACACTAGAGAATTGACATTAACACCTATACTCAATTTTAAATTATACGATGCAACCTTATATGCATATGAAGAATGGTTAGGTGTTAATTTAAAAAAAAATTGGAATGTTACACAAACTCTTCTGTTGCTGATAGCATAAAAAATACACTTTATTCAATTCAAACAATAAATTACAAGAAAAAAATTAATAACTCAACTAGGAATTATGTGAACTAGGTATGAACAATGATTCGGGAATAAGGTTTATATGCATAAATACAATTTTAATAAATAAACATGGAACATAATGATGAAAATCATTTAACCCACTCAAAAACTCAATAGAATTAAGGCTAGAACTCAACTCGAACTCTAAATGATGGAATTGAGATGTAGGTGTATGTACTAATTAACTCAGTCCAATGCTATGATTAACCTTACATACCTAGAAAAATTAGATACTTGATGAACTTTGAAGAACTCAATGAAAGCTTTTGAAATCCTAGTTTTTCTCCTTTTGAAACGTTGCTCTGAGTCTTGAATATGGTAATGAGAGTAATAGGGTCGATTAATACTATTTAGAACTTTATTTTAGGTGTAAAAAAGTTAAGTTTAGGCTTAGAAGAGGTGGAAAACGATTAAACTAGCACTCTTAAAAAGCTGATGAAAACCCCTCATGCAACAATCTATGGTTCGTGATTTGCTCTACGGACCATAGATCCTATCCATGGAATTCAAATTGAAATCTAAGGATTAGAATTTTATCCAAAGACTCCAAACTATGATCAGTATAAGTTTATACAACCCTTAGATGGCTCTTAAAAATAGACCTCAAAATTTGGCTCTCTAACCTTTTTTCACTAGTTGACAATATGGGATGTAGCTCTTTCGATAATATGAAGAATAATTTTTAGGTCACTGGCTCAAAAAACTCTGATCTAGCAGTCTGTGATAAAGTGGTTATGACTTTGCACTCATAACTCAAAATGAGGCAATTTTACTAGATTTGAAAAGAAGACTCATAGAACTTTAATTTGATAGGTCAAGGACACTTTTTTCTTAATATTCTACGAGATATGATTATTTGAAGTTGACACTTACATGATTTTAAATGAAAACATAATTGGTAAGGGATTTATGAACTTGACATTCTACGAAAGATTCTTATGATCCTAATTCACATATAATACACTTCAAATAATTAAGAATTGATCCTAATAAATATATATGATTATAATTCATTAGGTTGGGACTTATACGCATATGAAGAATGGTTTAGGTCTTAAGAAAACAATTTTTGACGTGTTACACATTACGCTACTCATGTATATATTGATGTGGTTCCTCATTTCCTCTATGTTTTTGTTTATATTTTGTGATAAATTCTTGTTGGTCGTTGATTCTACCCAATATTACTATTACTTGTCTTTTTGAAATATTGTTACTCTACCTATTAATGTTTATGATAGGTGTTATCACAACTCAAGTTTTTGGATCATGACAATATATTGCACAAAAGTATTTTAGTATAAGATTAAATTACTTTTTTAAACTATTAAGTTTGTTATTTAATAATTTTGTATGTAAGGTAACTAATTATGCTTTACTCTTATGTCACACTTATAATTACCTTGATGATATAACTGTTTTGCTCTTTATTTTTAAAATTGGATTAAGAAAGAGTTACATTGTTGTCCAAAAGTAGTTGTATAACAAGTTTATTCAATTTATAAAAGTAAAACTTATATGCATATATATGAAAATTTAATATCCTTCTATATTCTAAACTAATTAAATATTTTTTAAAAAAATTACTAATAATAACAGAGTAATTTACTAGTGAAAGAGAAAAGATAAAAAAATTGCCAATTTTTTTTATTTTGTAAATAATAGGATATACTTTAAATACTTTGAGCGTCAGAAAAAAGAGTTTTAAGTTTAGATGTATAAGTGAAAACTTTTATTAATTTTTGGTATCTATTGATGGATTCAACCATTATAAAACTATCCATTTACTTCATTCCCCTGTTTTCACGATAATTTATCATTATTTGACTAGTCGTATATTAATACTGACGTACGTGCTACAATGTTATCCCAAATCTAAAGGTAAATTTCTGAAATCAATTCTGAGGTATAAGTTTTGTATACTTATAACAAGTAATAATTTGTAGATCAGTAACTTTATTATATATATATATATAAAGGAAAAAATAGAAAAGTACACATAAAATCATCAACGGTGTTGATTTAGAAGGATGATGTTGGTATTTTATAAATATTGGAGTTAGAGGTCAATTTTTTTTTACAATTATATCTAAATACCTTATGTTAATAACTTCTGTTTTTGATTAAATTGCATGGATCTTTGACTTAGTAGTGCTTCGACCTTAAATTTTTATGTTATATACTGAGAAATGTGAAAATAAATTAGTGAAGAGGCATGGAGTTATCTTATAGAGCCATCTGTTTGTGACCAAGGAAGTCACAACAACTAATAGTGGATGAATACATTAAATAATTACCAAACATTTAACAACAATAGCTTTCATAAGCCAACCATTTGCTGATAATCTAGCCTCAACAAATTACAAAAAAGAAAAAGCATAGAAATAATTAAAAATAACAGAAAAATGGCAAAGAAGAGAAAGAGCGAATCTCATGTAAAAAGGGTAGAAAGAAAAAAAGAATTCAAAACTTTTAGAAGAATAATCTTTCTTGTCATTTCAGTATTGCCCTCATAATCATCATTCAAACTTTCTTTGGTTCTTAAGAGAATTGGCATTCTTTGTACCATGAGTAATCATCATGTAAATACACTTCATGATTTAGTTCCTCCTCCAGCATCTGAACAATCCTACAATGATTCTGCTTTAGAAGGTAATATTTCCTTTTCTATTTAATATTTCCTTTTCTATTCTTTCTTGATGATTATATGGATTTTATATTTTTCTTTCTCTGCTTGGCTGGTTATATTCTTTTTCCTTTTAGTTACTCCTCAATCATCCTAAGAAGATTTAGCATAAATAATACATATAAACTTTTCTTTAATTTTTGGGAATACGATTTGACAAATAATAGTTCATCAACTAAGGAGTTTATTTGATCATAAGAAAATATATATTTATAAGAATGTCGATTATTTAATAATTAATAACGTATAGCAGAGTATTGAACCTAATTTTAATAATTTAATTACCATTTTTCTCATTATAGTCTTTTCAATTGTTTATGGTTTTTAGGTGTTGCAGCAAATTTTAAGTTATTGCTTAAGTTAATCCAAGACCACAAAGATGCTTGTAACAAAGAAAATACAGATGGCCTGAGAATGTTGAGGGTGACGACTATGATGTCGATTCTTGATCATGTTAGAACACGGATTCAGAAATGTCAATCCTTTGGTAACAAGAGATCATCTGAAACTAAACTTAGGAGATGTTACACAGATGTTAAGCTTACTCGTAATGTTAGAAAGGAAAAGAAGCAGGACGATGTAATGATTGATGAAAAAGAAAGATTGAAAAGGCAGCTTAACGCGAGCTTGGCAGCACGAAAGAGCCTTGAGGTCATGTGTTGGAGCTTAGGGAAGGAAAAAGAAATTATGGCAGCGGAGTTATCAAAAAAAGTTCATGAAATCAATGAAATGGAAGATCTTATTAACGAATTAAAGGAGCAAAATGAGTGTTTAGTAGAAAGATTACATGGATGTAGTGGCCAAAAACAAGAAATTAATGTAGAAAGAAATAAGACACCCTCTGAACAATTGTTGAGGTCACTAGATAGCTATGAATCTATGAAGAAGAGATGGAAGAATGAACATGAGAAAAATATTAGCATGCATGCAACTTTGGAGGAAATGAAAGAAAAAATTGAATCTGGAATCAACCTCTTCAAACAACAAATCACATTCACTGACAAGATTATTGAATTAGAGCATGTAATTGAAAGCTTAGAAATGCAACTTGCAAAACATTTACAAAATGATGAAGTAACATCTATAAATACAACCTAACAAATCTAGAGTCTAGATTTTATTATTCCATTAAGATAGAAAATGAAAATCATCAAGTATGAGTTTTTTGTTTTATATATATACAAGGTACCTGGTATATTTTATGCACTTTTGTATTATCCATACTACAAGAAAAATGCAAATTATCTAAAGACATTCATGGAGATTATACAGGAAATTTCAAGTAATTGAAAATTAACCTATCAAAAACATCAATGGAAAATGATCTTTTATTATCAGTTATTTTGGACATCGAAAAAGCTTAGGTTTTGAACCTTCACTTCTTTCGCTTCCCCTGCAACTTAACAATGGGAACTCGGGTTGTCAATGCTCAACTGCGCTCTATCTTTTTCTTCCACTGCTACCAACGACGACGGAATTTGCAGCAGAGAGTTATTGAAACTGGAGGAAGTGGAGACATTAAAGTTGGTAACGTCAAGGTTATTCTCGTTCCTAAACATTGTGATTTTGCGGACTTGGGATAAAAATATAGTGGCCCTTAAATTATTATTTCATTGGCAAATTCAGGATAATTTATTCCGGGACTAATAAATAGTACCGGGATAAGTTATCCCTTCTCTTGGGTGGTATACTAATCTCGGGATAAAAAGGGCAAATGACAAAGATATCCTTTTAAACCCCTTTTATATCTCACTTTATATATTTGTGTATATTAATTACATTATATTTAATACGATATATAAAAATATTCACTCCTTATTTCTATGGTACTTCTTCATATTTTTCTATTAAAACTTACACTGTATAATATAATTGTTACGAACTAATTTTTATGTTTTTTTATATTTTGATTTTTCATAAATCCTTTTTTACTTTAAGAAACCTAAAACTGAAAGTTCTATATTTAAATTAAATAACAAAGTTTTATTTTAAATGCATACGATATTATCATGAAAATGTATACATAAAAATATTTAAGCTAAATAAAATGAAAGAATTTTTTAAAAATGAATATTGAATAACAAATGCTAGCAAAGAAAATATATATAAAACGTATAAAGTGAAGGGCATTTTGTAAACAAATAACATGTTCTTAAATTTATTTAACAAACAAAAAACTCAATAAAAAATAATTTCGGCATCGCTTATCCCATCATTACTACTCCAACATAACTTATCTCATCACAATGTATCCCATCATAACTTATATTCAAACCAAACGACCCCTTATAGCTAAGTGGATTAAATTAGGATTGTTGTCACTATACATAAAATTTTTAAAAAGAATAGGTGTACAACTTTGTTCGCCTAAAAGCAAAAAAGTATGGCTAATCATATTTAATAACAACGTAAAAATGACTGATCATAAATGTTTATCATCCATATTCAAGTTTATGATAGACTAGCGATGATTCTAGTAGCTTATTGTCACGATTAAAATGCTGAGGCATCATAGCACCTGCTGTAACCCTCCCACCCACCCATCCAACCACATACACGCACAAAACAAAGTAGGTGAGTAAAAAAATGTAAACTAAACAGGAAGCATAATAAATCATACAAATGAATCATGTATCCACATATAAATAACAGTAGAAAATGCATAATACAGGTCCTTAGTGTCACGATCCAAAATGGATCGCAACTAAAGAATGATAAATAAAGCGGAAACAAATTGATAAGATATATGAAATCTCCCAAAACCTGGAGCCCGAGTATAAGAGCATCTAAAAAAGAATTGAAGCGTAAATACAACTATCTCAAAGCAAATACACTACTGTCTCAATATCTGATACATAGTCTAAAAAAAAGAAATAAAAGAGGATCAAAAGATCCACGGTGACTCGGAGTCTGAGCCCTTATCAATAATTAATAAGGAATACCGGCTAAAGGTAACGACTGTTTGCTCACCCGGTGAAAGGCATAGTAGGTAAAAAGGCTATTGGTTGCTGCTACGCGCCTTACCTTGGGTAGGTTGAAAAAGAGGCTTGCTTGAGTGGATATGCTAACAACAGATATGATCATAGTAGCAACTATTTATTCCAGAAAGTAAGTCGACCCTTTGGCTTGCTTCTGACTGTCTTTCCCTGAATGATGCAGCATCTCGAGACGACATTACAAATGCTACGAGATTAACAACGAGCGCCCATTGTGCAGGCTGTCACCCTCGGCGACCGGAGAGAGGTGTACTCACCGCTGAGATCTGAATGGTAACAATAGCACTCAGATGGAAAGATCAACTACCCTGTCCTGTTCCCTGTGCACGAACTGCACGGAGGAAACAATGTGGGGGTGAGTACACCGAAATGTATCAAGCAAGTTCAACTGACTGGGTAAGAGAAATCGAATCAAGTATATAATAATGAAGAACCCTATCCCTGAATCCAAAAAGGTTAGAACAAGAGCTAATATATATACCATAGTAATGAGCTAAAATGTCCTCAAGAATCCATGATGTCATATAACTACAATAAGAAAATATAATGCACAACTAATCATGCCAAATACCAAGGGTGTTATAGCCTTGCCACCTGCCCGTGGTCAAGTAATATTAGTATGTCACAATCTTGCCACCTGCCCCTGGTCAAGTAATAATAGGATGTGAAGTCCTTGCAACCTGCTCGTGGTCAAGATATGAGAAGCATGAGTCTCACCCTTGCCTGCTAGGGGGTGGTTCAAATGTGAATCATAATGCCCTTGCCTCCTGCTCGGGTCAAGCAAGCCACACATAATAGATATAAATCAATAGTGCAACCCAATTATGCATGTAGACATATAAGTAGCACCACAAGAGGGATAATAAGGCATTAAACTCATACAGATCATACACACCCAAGGAATAATATGAAGTGTCGTAGCTAATGCCCAGAGCGTCATCATACTTTAGGTCATCATAATTATTCAGTAATTGAGAATGTCAACCATATCAGACCTAACTTGTCTAAAGTATGCAAAAACATCAATATTATAGACCTAACCCATCCCAAATATGCAAGTATGACCATGATACCAGACCTAACTTGTCCCAAATATACAAATATAATGATACTGAACCTATCTCGATCCAACAATACAAGTATATTAATAATACCAAACCTTACTCGTCCTAATTGGTCTCAAAAGACTAATTCAGTCATATTTTATCTCAAGTCCTCATCAATAGGATTAACATTATACCACAATTCGACTCAACTGGAATCACTTTCCATCATCATTTCAATACAACAACTCAATTGCACAATAATCCATCTAAATCTCACAATTATCACATGACAAGATCAATACCTAAGATCTAGTCCCAAAAGGTTAGCTGAACTACCTCGATGCCGAAACTGCACTCGGACAAGCTTTCAATCAACTTAAATCCTCAATCGAGCCTCTAATTGGACAAATCACTATCAATAATAGTTACTACTCATCAAGAAAAGCATTTTGATACCCATATTGACATATTTTAGGCTTTGGGGCAAAATGGTCAAAATTAGGGCTAAAATTCTAAAGTCCCAAATCTGGAAATTAATTTTGAAATCATTTTCTACTCGAAAAATAGAGTTCATGGGCAAAAATCCCATTCAAATCAAGCTTAAATTGAATGAAAAATCAATAGGTAAAGTTTGAAAAATATTGTGTAAACCCCCCCCCCCCCCCCCAATTTTGGGTGATTAATATCATGAAATCAAGATAAAGCTCATAAAATGATTAGTTTAGTTTTAGACATACTTACCCAACACAAAATCTTTGAAAACCTTTCTTCAAAATTGCCCCAAAAGCTTAGAAGTTTGAAAATGGATTAAAAATGGTATTTTCCAAATTAAAACTATCCATGGGCAAAAAGTGCTCCGCAAATGGAGAGCCCATCCCGCAATCGCAGAGTGTAAAATCCCCAAGACCTCCATGAATGCGGAGAAGTAAGTAACCCTGCACCAGATATCAGCGAAATCAACAACCTAAGACCAATTTCCCTACTCGGAATAGACCTCCTAAACTCATCTTAACCTAGAGTTTCACAAACTTTATGTGTATCCAGACTAGAAATAGTGATCCAGACTTAACATAATCATCATAAATTGATTTTAAGGCCTTCTCTGTACATTTAAAGATGCAAGTCAGTAAAACTAGTCTAAGGCTCAAAATACCAAAACTACCCTCAAAAACTCCAAAAACTATGATGGGACCATTTTTAGCGTTAGTTTCACCATCTGAAACTATTAGAACTGTAGGAATTCTGATTCAAGCTTCTAAACCCGAATGTTGACCAAAGTCAAATTTTGATTCTTGAAATGACTAAAATAACAATTTTGGACCTAAAAATGTTATTTTAACTCCAAATTTAGTTTTGCAACTTCCTGTAGTTCAGTTTCAACATTCCTAAGCTAATGGAATCAACGAATCCCTGATCCGACCTCCAAAACTTAGAATGATATAAAAACTCACTTTTTCAACAACTTAAGCTTCTAAAAAGACCAAAACTCATATTTTCATTATTTTAAACTTAGGATTTCAATTCTAACCATTCAAATAGTTCAAAGTAGGACTAAAACAACTTACGAAAGAGTATATAAAATAGTACATTTTACAAATAATGCCCAAAATGACGAACCAAATCATTAAATCTTTCATCACTAAAAAGAATGCTCGTCCTCGAACATAAGGAAAAGAGAAGTACCTGAAGCCTCAAAAAGGCTGGGATATCTGACCTGCATGTCAGACTCCAATTCCAAAGTTGCCTCATCAACAGAATGATGCTTCCACTAAACCATCACAGAAGGTATATCTTTGGATCTCAATCTCTGGACCTGCTTGTCTAATATAGCCATTGGCTCCCCTATCAATGGACAAATCTGGACCCAACTCAATAGAATCAAAAGAAATCATATGAGACTCATCTGGAATATTTCAGCGGAACATAGAAACATGAAAAACAGGATGAACAGAAGATAATTTTGGTGGTAAAGCCAACTCATAGGCTACCTCATCTACTATCGTCAAAATTAAGCTTATCCCTCTTTCCGAATCTCATCACACCCTTCATGGGCAAAACCTTTAGTCAAACACTGTCACCAACAGAGAATTAATAAGGCCTAACCCTCTTATCAACATAACTATTTTTGCGACTCTAAGCTGTCAAAAGTCTACTCTGAATCAGTCGGACCCACTGTATGGAATCCTAAAGTAAATCAACACCTAATACCTCAGTCGGACCTGAATTAAACCACCCAATAGGTGATATACATCTCCGACCATACAAGGCCTCGGACGGTGCTATCCAGATACTATAATGCTAACTATTATTATATGCAAACTCTACAATACTAAGTGCTGGTCCCATCGGGCCCCAAAATCAATAACACAAGCCTAAAGCATGTGCTCCAACACATGAATAGTGTGCTCTGACTGAACATCAGTCTGAGGGTGAGAAGCTGAACTCAAATCCACTCTAGTACCCAAACCATATTGTAAAGCCCTCCAAAAGTGAGAAGTAAACATAGACCGTCTGCCTAGAACTATAGACACTGGCACACCATGTAATCTAACAATGTCCCGGATATAGAATCTAGCCAACTGCTTTTCACTATAGCGAGTCTTCACTGTTATGAAGTGTGCAGACTTGGTCAATCATTCAACGACCACCCAAATTGAATCAAACTTGCCCAAAGCTATAGGAAAACCTGTGACAAAATCCATAGTCACTCTCTCCCACTTCCACTCGGGAATGGGGATCCTTTGCATCGATCCACTGGCTTGTTGATATTCATTTCACCTATTGACAATTCAAACACTTAGCCACAAACTCAGCTATGTTTCTTCTCATGCCAAACCACCAATAATGTTGTTTAAGGTCATGATACATCTTAGCCACACCCGAATGGATGAAATATCTAGCATAATGAGTCTCTTCTTATATCAATCTCATCTAATCCCCTAATTTAGGCACACAAACTCTACTATTAACCCTAAATACACTATCAACATCAATAATAGCCACATGGCTTCATCTCTCAATCCTTTATCATGACTCATACATAATCTAGGGTCCTCAAATTAGTGATCATATATCTGATCAAGTAAGGAAGATCTAGCTTCAACAAGAGGCAAAATGCTCTGATGAGGAGGAATGTCCAAATAGACAATCTGGCTAGCAAGTGACTGAACCTCTAAAGCTAAGGGCCTCTCCCAGCCTTTAAGAATTCAAAATTCCCCATACTAGTAGCCTTTTGGCTCAAAGCATCTGCCACCACATTGGCCTTCCCGGGGTGATAGAGAATAGAGATATCATAATCCTTAAGCAACTCCAACCACATACGCTGTCTCATGTTCAGATTAGGCTGAGTAAAGATGTATTTGAGACTTAGGTGATCTGTAAAGATCTCACAATACACCCCATAAAGATAATGTCGCCACAACTTCAACAGAAACATATTTGTAGCCAACTCCAAGTCAAGGGTAGGATAGTTCTTCTCATGCACCTTTAACTGTCCAAAGCAGAGGCTATCATTCTCCCCTTTTGTATCAATACACTAGCCAAACCCACACCTGAAGCATCATAATATATCACAAATAGAACTCCCTCCTAGGGTAAAGAAAGAATAGGTGCTGAAGTTAACAAATCTTTGAGCTTTTGGAAGCTCAACTGACAATCATCCGTCCACTAGAATGCTATCGATTTTTGAGTTAATCTAGTAAAAAGGGCTGCTATAGATGAGAAAACCTGAACAAAACACCGATAATACCCCACTAAACTAAGGAAACTCTGAATCTTGGTTACTGATGTAGGCCTAGTCCACTCACAAACAGCTGCTACCTTGGATAGATCGACCATAATACCCTCTATTGACACAACATGGCCACACAATGCAATGGACTCAAGCCATAGTCGCACTATGAGAACTCAGCATACAACTCCTCTTCCTAAAATCTCTAATGTACATTCCTCAATTATTGTACATGATTTGCCTCATTCTGGGATTAAACCATGATATCATCTATACACAATCACAAAGATGTCTAAATAGGGTTTGAACACTTAGTTCATCAACTCCATAAATGCAGTCGGGGCATTAGTCAACACAAATGACCTAACCACGAACTCATAATGCCCATAACAGGTCCTGAAAGCTTTCTTTAGGATATCAGACTCCTAAACTCTCAATTGATAGTAAATCATTCAATCATATAATCATGCCTCCATAGTGACTTTATTTCACATTATGAAGATTGGATTACCTGTTAGCTAGAATTAACATCCGCTGTTAGCTTCTTTAAGTCTTCCCATTTCTTTAAGTCTGATTGCAGGATTCATCCTAATAAAGCTAGAAAGGATGTTGGCACAATACGGATGAAAAGCCAGTTCGCCTTCTCAATCCTAATAAATGACAGGATGAGTTAAAGCACTATCATACTGAATACCTTGTATTCTTAGTCTTCCATGAACTCAATACCAACTCTACTTATCTACCGGACCCCAAGTCAATATTGGAGTACATTGAGGCACCCTGCAACTTGTCAAAGAGACCATAAATGTGAGTCAAGGGATATTTGTTCTCGATGGTCACTTGTTAAGCTGATGATAGTCAATACACATATGCATAGTGCCATCGTTCTTCTTCATAAATAATACAATAGCACCTGAGGGAGATACACTCGGACAGATGAAGCCTTTCCTTAATAAATCTTTCAACTGTTCCTTCAACTCCTTCAATTCATCCATAACCATCCCATAAGGAACAATAGTTATGGGCTAAGTGCTCAGCTCCACATCAATAGCGAAGTCAATATCATGTTCAGGAGGAACACTAGGCAAATCAATCAAAAAATACACCCATAAACTCCCTTAAAACCCTGGTAGTCTCCAATGATGGGGACTCCAGAGTAACAGCCTGAACATGAGTTAAATATACCAAACACCCGTTCCCCAATTGACAAGCATGCACATAAGAAATAACACCCTTAGGATAGAAACTAGGTGCTCTACTCCACATCAACTGAGGCAAATTGGGGCAAGATAAGGTCACAGTCTTTGCATGATAGTCAAGAACATCATGATGAGGCGACAAACATTCCATACCCAATATCACATCAAAATCAGTCATATCCAACAATATCAAATCAACAACAACATCTCTCCCCATAAATGTCATAAGACAACCCCAATAAACTCAATTCACCACTAAAGATTCACCTACCGGGGTGGAAACACAAATAGGCTCGGCAAGCAACTCACACATAATATCAATATTAGAAGAAAAATATGCCGACACATATGAATAACTAGAACCTGGATCAACTGAAGCTGAATGGTGGCATACTTGGACCTACCTGTGATAACTGCATCAAAACCCTCTGCCTCGGCCGTTTCAGGAACAACATAGCAAACTCTATGACCACCACTAGTATGTGGGCCTGCACGAGCACCACCTCTCCCTATACGACGACCTTCTCTAACACCACCTCTCATGCCCTATGAGGTGTCTTAGGTTGTTTCCTGAGGCCCTGAAGCCTAAGTAGGAACACTCAATGTGGACAACAGTTGGTGAAGTGTCCAATCTCATCATAAACATAACAAGAAGTGGGGTCTCACCCCTGAGATGACTGTGCAGAATAACCATCACATTTGGGTGGGCTACCCAACTAAGAAGATCTAGATCTATCAACACTATTAGATGTTGGGAGAGCTGCTTGAACTGCTTGGCCTTGATCGCTCTGCCTCTTAATCTTCAATTTCATGGCGAGTGGCTATTAAACTATCCATGTAGATGAAACCTCTTCTCGCCACCCTTTCTATCCTGCATAATATACTCTATCATACAAGCGTGAGCCCCGACACTCTAGAAAGCACCTCTAGCTAATACCAAGGAAGTTGTATCCTTCTGCAGATATCCTGCTAAGCCCTTTGCAAAATGTCAAATCCTCTCGAACTCGGTAAGAATGCTAGATAAGGCATATCCGCATAAAGTATAAAATCTAGCCTCGTAGTAAAAAATAGACATAGATCCCTACTATAGCCTATCAAACTCATCTCTGCGGCTGTCTCAGAGGCTGTAAGGCATGAATCTCTCTAAAAATATCTCAGCAAACTATCCCCAGGTCATAGTTAGTGATCCACCAGATCGACGAGCTACCACTGACCTCCACCACTCATTGGCAATGCTTGTGAACTAATATGAAGTGTAGGAAAAACCGCATGCTACTCAAGAATAACCAGGTTACATAACTAGTGCTGGTACTCTAACAGAAAATCATAAGCTCTATCACCAGGAGTGCCATCAAATCGCGCTGGAGCCAACCGTGCAAACCTCTCAAAGCTCTTCTGCTCCACTATAGACATGGCTGGGCTGGTATAAAATGGTGGCACCATAAACAAGAGATGTGCAATAGATGGAGCAACAACAATCTCTAAAGCTGAGTATCCGAACTCGGTCTATATGCCTGAAATGAAGTCATAACTATCGTAGGAGGGTCTGCTGAAGCTAAAGAAGGACCCACATGAATAATAGCCAGCTCCAGTAGAGTACTAAGAAGACCAACCAGTGTGGTAGAAATCGATATCTCATCAATAGTTGGGGTTGTAGGAGCTCCCTCTAATCTAGCCAATAACCTTATAAGTAGCTCATGCACTGACAGTATAGGAAATAGAGCTGAAGGAGGTGGAATAGGGTCTGTAGGCCCCTCTTGCTCCATATTAGGCTTTGGAGAAGTCAATCGTGTTGGTCCCCTGGACGGAGCTTCCCCCTAGAAATCCTTCATAACCTAGCCCTATCACAAGCTTTGCCTCGACCTCGAGTGGGAGTCACATCATCTGACTCGGGCTCTCCTACTGACAGATGGAATCGAGCAATCGACATCCGCGTAGGAGTAGAATAGACACTTTCAAAATGGGTAATACAAAGAAAAGCATGAATGGAAGCAAGATGTGAAAACTCTTTCCTAAGAAGTATCCCGTAGACTCCCGAAGATGTGCGTGGACATCTAAACATTAATCTGCAAGACTCTACTAGGTACTCTGCTCTTGACTTATGAGCCCAAAGAAACTAGTGCTTTGATACAAAACTTATCACTACCCAAAAATGGATCACAATTAAAGAAATATAAATAAAGCAGAAAACAACTCATAAGTTATAAGAAATCTCCCAAAACCTGGAGTCATGAGTACATGAGAATCTAAAATAAAATAGAAGAGTAAATACAACTGTCTCAATATCTGATATATTGTTTGAGAGAAAAGAAATAAAAGAGGATTCAAAGATCCACGACGACTTAGAGTTTGAGCCTCACTGCTGAGATCTGGATGGCAACAATAGCCCTATGATGGAAAGATCAACAACCTTGCCTGTACCTTATGCACGTTCTAGAGGGAGGAAAGAAATTAGGGGTGACTATACCGAAATGTACCTAGCAGTTTCAATCGGCTGGGTAAGAGAAATCGATTCAAGCATATGATAACGATGAACCCTATCCCTGCATCCAAAAGGGTTATCACAAGACGTTAATATATATACCATAGTAATGAGCTAAAATGTCCTCAAGGATCCATAATGTCATATAACCACAATAAGAAAATATAATGTACAACTAATCATGCTAAATACCAAGGGTGTTACAGCCTTCTCCACCTGCCAGTGGTGAAGTAATATCAGTATGCCACAATCTAATATGATGCCAAGTCCTTGCCACTTGCTCGTGGTCAAGATATGCGAAGAATGTGTCTAAACCTTGCCTCTTGCCCGGGTCAATAGGGTGGTTCCAACATGAATCACAATTCCCTTGCCTCCTACTCAGGTCAAGGGATGTTTTAAGCCATAGACAATAGATATAAATCAACAGTGCAACCCAATTATACATGTAGACATGTAAGTAGCACCACAACAGGGATATTAAGACATGAAACTCATACAGATCATACACACCCAGAGAATAATATCAGGTGTTGCAACTAATGCCCAGAACATCATCATACTTTAGGTCGTCATAATTATATCGATAATCGAGAATGTCAACCATATCACTCGTCCCACGTATGTAAAGAATATTAATATTATGGACCTAACACATCCCAAATATGCAAGTATGACCATGATACTGGACCTGACTCATCCCAAATATACATATATAGCAAAGATACTGAACCTATCTTAACCTAACAATACAAGTATATCAATAATATCAGACCTTACTCATCCCAATTAATCTCACAGGACTCATTTAGTCATATTCCATCTCAACTCCTCATCAATTCATTATAATTCAATTGAGTTCATCAATAGAATTATGATTATAATACAATTCGATTCAACCAGAATAACCATCTATCATCATTTCAACATAACAACTCAATTGCACAATTATCCATTTAAATCTCACAATTATCACATGACAAGATCTATAACTCAAATTTTGGTCCCAAAAGGTTAGCCGAACTTACCTTAATGGAAACCCACTTGGACAAGCTTTTAATAAACTCAACTCCTAAAATCGATCATTCAATTGGTCCAACCACTATCAACAATAGTTACTACTTATCAAGAGAATCATTTTGCAAAATTATCCATCTAAATCTCACAATTATCACATGACAAGATCTGTAACTCAAATCCAGTCCCAAAAGGTTAGTCGAAGTTACCTTGATGTCGAAACAACACTTGGACAAGCTTTTAATTAACTCAAATCCTCAAATCGAGCACTCAATTGGACCAACCACTATCAACAATAGTTACTACTTATCAAGAGAAGCATTTGGATACCTATATTTACATGTTTTATGCTTAGGGAAAAAATGATCAAAATTATGGTAAAAATTTGAAAGTCTCAAATATAAAAATTGATTTCCAAATCATGTTCTACTCGAAAAGTAGAGTTCATGGGCAAAAGCTTCCACTATAATCTAAGTCAAAGTGAATGAGAAATCAATAGTTAAAGTTTGAAAACATCATCTAAATACCCCCCATTTTAAGTGATTAATTTCATGAAATCAAGAATGAGATCAAGATAAAACTCATAAAAAATGATTAGTTTAGTATTAGAAGCGCTTATCCAACGAAAATCTTCGAAAACCTTTCTTCAAAACCACCCTAAGAAGCTTAGAAGTTCATAAATGGAAAAAATGGTGTTTTCCCGAATTAAAACTGTCCATGTATGAAAAGTGCTTCGTACACGGAGCCCATCCCGTGACCGTGGAGTGTAAAATCCCCAAGACCTCCACGATCATAGAGAAGAGAGTAACCCTACACCATATATCAGAAAAATCAGCAACCTAAGTCCCATTTTCCTACTCAGAATGGACTCTCGAAACTCATCCGGACATAGAATTTCACAAACTTTATATGTATTCATACCAGAAATAAAGATCGAGACTCAACAAAATCATCATAAATCAATTTTAAGGCCCTCTTTCCATATTTATCAAGCAAGTCAATAAACTAGTTTAAAACTCAAAATACCAAAACCACCCTTAAAAACACTAAAACATATGATGAGACTCTTTTTAGCATTAGTTTAAGCTTACTGATCTAATGGAACTTAACGCTAGACTTTGGTTTCGAAAATAACTTAAATTAGAACTTTGGGCCTAAAAACCTCATTCTAACTCCGAATTCAGTTCTGCAACTTTCTGTGGTTAAGTTTCAACATTCCAGAGCTAATGGAATTGGTCGATTCTTTATTTGACCTCCGAAGCTTAGAATGACACAAAAACTCATTTTTTTCAACAACTTAAGCTTCTAAAAAGATCAAAAATCATATTTTCTCAACTTTTAAAATGTAAGATTTCAGTTCTAACTATTCAAATAGTTTAAAGTAGACCCAAAACAACTTACAAAAGGGTAATAATAAATTTCACAGATAATGCAAAAAATGACCAACCAAGACATTACACTTAGAAATTAGAAAGATTATTAATATATGCATAGGAAATAATCCCCTGGACCTAGTATCATCAGGATAACAACCATCAACATTTTTAACGAAGCCATATAAAGCATCACTGTTTAATAATAAAAAATATATACGGTAAATACATAATGAAGAGCAGCAAGCCTTTGGATGAGAAAATCTCACAACAATCCGAACAACAAAAGGGATTTGAACAAGTAGTGAAGATTAATTAGATGACTCGTACTAAGCGTTGCATTAGACAAGACGTAGAAGTGCAATATGAGTACAAATATATGGAGTACTTAAGAGGAACGAAAGGCCAATCAAGTTCAGAAGATACTATATTATAAGTTATGATAGTAATACAATGTAAATGAGAAAATACATTAGAAATCCCTATTCATAAGATGCAAAAGTGAAGATATAATAATAATAACAGAAATTATATTCTATGAAATGTCATGCAATATGAGTGGTGCAATGCATGTGTAGTCGATGCATAAAGTAAATATTTTGAAATCACTTTGCTAGTCATGTGTAGTCGATGCATAAAGTAAATATTTTGAAATTACTTTGCTAGTCGTCTATAGGCTTCTAAAGATATTATGTGGGCCCATTTGAGCTCATCAATATTTGCAATAAAAATAAACCGAAAAAAATCAGAAACACCCTTTGATCGTAAGAAAAGTAGAACTATAAAAAATAATATTATTTATTACTAAAATTCAAATCCATTACAATTATAAAAAAATATTCTTCTTTGGAGCTAAAAAAATTAGTAAACTCATTATTGTGCACCATCAAAGCCTAATTCTAATAAAACAAAGGCATAGTGATTTAAAATTTTTAGATTTCGTTTGCCTCGAATTCATGCTTGAACGCATGCCAATATAATGTATAAAACAACGTATAGATACATAAAAACCCTCTACAACACAATCGTACTAACATGAAACTCTAGTAGTCCAAATTCAAGGGCTTAGACCCACAATTCTTAAAGTAATAAAGCCAACAAATAGAAGATAAAATAACGTATTTACACTAATTGAGAAACAAATAACTTCTGTTACTAAGTTTATATCTCTTATTCATAATAAGAATTCAATCATAGGTGCATCAAGACTAAAAACAACCTAAACTAATTCTTATGGCATAAGTGCAATTCTATTATCCCAAAATTTGTCAATTCATACATAAGGAACATTTAAGACTAATTCTACCTTACAATCATCCATAATGAGAATGGAACTTATAACATAAATATCTAATTGAACTTAAACCTAAAATTATCCTTAATGAGAATCAAACTTATGATATAAAGAATCTAATTGAGCTAACTCTAAAGAAGGTAAGTTATAACCTACCTCAGAGCTGAACCACAAACTATAATGACCTTCAAAGTTATTTTCATACTCATGCATATTTTTATTATTTTTTCCCTCTGTAGCTTTATTATAACATTTATGTTGTAATGGAACGGGTAGCATGCTCTCCAATGTAGTTGACTTTGGTATGGATTTTTCTCTTTTTGGAGGTTCTTAAGTTAAAAATGATGACCTTAGTCGACATTCAGATATTCTAATGTCACATGAAAATTTTATCAGCTCTATCATCTTTGAAGGGCCCATTTTGGTCTAGGAATAAGGTTGGTTCGGGTTTTGAGCTTTTTTTTTTTAGTTTGTACAATAACCCATTTTAACTTTAAAATTTTGACCCAAGTTTGACTTTGGTCTATATTTTTTTTATAAATATTTGGTCTATATTTTTGATAAATATGGTTAGATGAAAAATTCTTTCATCATAATTGACTTTGGACCACTTAATTTTATCTAGAATGACCTTTTGTTTAGTTTTCTAGGTGTTTGGAGTGCATTTGTGGCTTTTAGTATTTTATTTGATCTTTATTTGTGAGTGGTGACTTGAATCAACATATATTTTAATGAGATAAACTTCATTATTTCTTTCATTGATCCAATTGAGTTTGGAATACTATTTTCCATCATGTAGCATAGTTTGTTTGAGTTGATGGGATTTCAAATGAATTTTGACCCTCCACTGGGTGGATTTTCCTCCTTGGTGATTAGCTAATGTTGTGCTGCTAGTGCAACATATTTTTGTTTTTCGCATTCAGAGGCCTTTGTCCATGTTCTTGGAGGCTTAGTAAGTTGTTCACCGTGGTTGAGGGATCGGTCTCTATGTTTAGGGAGTGTAAAACACCTAAGCACCACAACCGCGAGCCAGTCTCTGTATTCACGAAAGGTAACCTGGTTGACCTCCATGTTCACAAACTAGGTTGTGTTTGCGAAGGAAATAATATTTGGCACTTTAGTCCATTAAAAGATTTGTTCCAGCATGTAATGTCTCAGTTAGTACTCAGTATTTTTAGGTATTTTTAGAGTGATTCTTGTCGATGTAGGGTGACTCTTATTAGATGATGTAGGAAACTTGCATGGGCACGTTGTGAGTCTCCCTAATCTTCCAATAACCTTATAGGTTTCCTCAAATTTCTTCATAATTCTCCCTTTTTGATCATTATTGTGCCTAAAATTGTAGGGGGTATTTTAGACTTCTTGATTCTTGAAGTGTACCCATTTTTGGGGAACAAGTTTCTTGAGCATACGAGGACAATATCACAGAGTTAATTTTTCAATTTTGTGTGTTGGTCATAATGTCAACTTTTACTCATTTTTATTTTAAATTTTATAATTTGTAATATCAGTATCATTGGCCTTCTTTTTTGATTTCTTTCCAAATTTGATAGTATGGCATAGTCCAGAGGATGCCTAAAATATAAAGCTTTGGAATAGTGGTTAGAGTGAGGTTTCAGCCTTGAGCTAGGAAATAGTTTTCTCTTTTTAGACTTGGATCGGTTAGATTGATTTTATTTTTGAGTTGTATCATATGGTATGTTGGAACTTAGGACTAGTATTGACACAATTGATAATTAAATAATTTATGACAATTTTTTGGATTGTTAGTGTAACTCTTTGTTTAAGAGCATTAGTATAGGTTGTTTTTCTCTTTATTGTGTCTCTTAATATTCTTAGAGATAGCTTTTTGGGGGAATGAAACTTAGGCGACAACATATCTGCTTAGTGTCATTATTGTGGTGTTTGTTTTCCTTTGTTACTTTCTGAATTCCTGGGCCTAAATCTTATAGTTTGAGATGCTATATTTCTGATCATTATGTCTATACTATAATGGGGGTTGCCCGAATGTGTGTAATGTTTTATAGTTGATTTTTCCACTTTTTGATTGTTCACCATGGAAAGCATTAGGAATACTTGAGGAGATTTGTTGTGTTTATTTGGGGATTTTTGAATACTATTTGAGTTGGAAAGTGGAAGAATGATGATTTGCATAACATTTCATGCCTTTAGCTATTCTTATATTGTTGATAAGTCGTGGCATCATCCCTGGTAGCCTGTTTCCATAGTTTTGGGATATATTCTTAATATTTATAAGCTTGAGGTAGTATTCCTAGCAATAATTGTTTGGGTGCTGGAAGTCAGAAATGAGCCTTAAAATTGAAAATCTCTAAAAATATGTGAAGGTGTCCCACATAGAGACCGTTACAGCTCGTGGTACACACCACATATCATATAGGGGCCTCGAGGTTGCACCACTTATAGTGTTGGGGTCATGTTGATGCAGCTTTGGATAAGGTGTTCTGCCATGGAAATTTCCACGAGTCATGGTGCACACCATGACTCGTGAAGGATCTCGTGGAGTGCACCTTCGTTGACCACTTTAGTTTCTTGCCCAAGGTTTTCCTAACAAACTCCCATCACGAGTCGTGGTACACACCATGGTTCATGGTGGTGGTATCATGTGGGGCATTTTCCAGTTTTCAATTTGATTTTGTAAGGGAATTTGGGTCCTTTACCTAGTTCCAAAACTTCTTTTTGGATGATTTCTAGAAAGAAGTACTCTCCTAATGGTATTCTAACCTATCTAAAGTTATTCAATCACTCCTCAAACACCTAGACATAAAATCACTCCTAAGTCTATTCCCAATATCAGGTTAGAATTTATTGATGAATAAACAAGTTTAAAGTCAAATTCAGCCTTAGTTCTTCAATTCTCATTAAGGCATGTGGAATTCATCCATGGGTACCTTTCACCAATGGAGCCCAACCTATTTTCTCATAATTTCATCTAATTCTAAGTGTAATCAAATTAGAGGTTTCATATCTTTGATTTCAAATGTTATGATTATGATTTGAATTACTTTTTTACACTAGAATACGCATGAATTACTTTCCATTTACATGAATTAACAGATTTTCATGAGATTATTCAAGTATGCTACATTGATTATGGAAATTATGCATGAGCCACTTTAATTATGATTCAAATGATCTTCAATTCAATGACTATTCTTGAGTTTAATCAATTATCATGATTTTGGACTTGTTGGTTGTGAACCCACGATATTCTCCTATCTCCCATCATAAGATCATGCATGTTACAAGGTTTTCAATCAAGTCTATGTTATGACTACGGGATTTAGGTCCTTGAGGTTGACTTGAGGTCCTCATGGAGAGATTTTAGATTTCGAGAAGGAACCTATGACACTATTGGGGGATTTCCCTCAAAGTTATCCTAGAGTCACTACGGGGAGATTAAGGATTCTAAAAGGTGACCTAGGATCCTAGTATAAAATGAACTACTCCTATGCATGATGGTATGAACTATGAGATTTTTATAGAGCTTATGATGATGATCTACAAGTATGAATTATGGTGACTTATGATTAATTATGACATGCATGATTTAATATATATACTATATATTTCGTGGGACATTGACTTAACATTGAGTGGACCATAGGATTGTTGTTCACTTATTATTTGAGGCATGACCTGTTGAAGTAAATTCCATTATCCCAAAACATATGCCACTTTAGAAATAATGATGTTCCAAACATTGTTTATTAGTGGATCCACATAGCTTGTGATATGACATCTAGATTCCTACCTTTACATTGGAAAGTAAGCTCCTATTTTTCGATATAGGGGCAGCACAGAGATTCCATATTATAGCTCGCATGGTCTTATTATCAGTTTTCGTGACATTCCCACAAATGTTTATGTACTATGATATAATGCAACATCACACTCATGGAATATTGGTATGATGATTCCTTCCTTTACTTTGATTATACGTGTGTGTGCCCCCTCCCCCCACTTATATATCATTATTATGTTGTTATTGATATTACTTACTATATTATATTATTTGCCCGCATACATTGTGTATTTAAACGTAATAACACATATTCTATGCCTATATTATATCACAAGTAGTTGCAGATTACTATCTTATTCATCAATCTCATGCTAGATAGAAATTGCTATACGACCCAAATTGGGTGGGTCCTCATGCTTCGGGGAAGAAACCTATAACTATTCAGCTTTCATGTTATGGTTGAGATAGTCTTTTATCTTTGTTGAGGGTGAGTTAGGAATATATCTTAGTCCCTACCCAGTTTATGATTTAATGGCTTGTTGGATATGACGTGTCACTCTTTTGGCTTGTACCTTTTTATGATTTTCATGCTCCAACGTATGAATATTCTTGGCTTTCATTTATACATCATCTTTATTTACATTGGATGGTTATGAGATTTGTCTTTTTACACTCAGTGTCTAGCTTGGATCATGACAAACTTAGTATCAGAACACCAGGTTTTAAAGTTTCCTAGAGAATCCAACTTGTTGCATCAAACAGAGTCTTATTCATGGGTATAAAGAGCGCTACATTTATGAACAGGAGGCTATCATACATTTCACATAATATTTCACCTCTTTTTTGATTCATGTCGTGCTATAGAACATGATATAAGGCTTTCTAACTACAATGATTGTTCTTTGTGCCTTTAAGAAAATACCTCTAAGGAGAGCACCAGAGCCAAGAAAAATATGTGCTAATAAGGATCAAGCTCCTCTTGACCCTTTCAGAGAACCAGTCACCAATGCTAAGGTTTTGACCGCTATTGCTATGTTGGTTTTGGCTATGGCTACTAGGATAATTAAGGTGTAAGTTATCTTTCTCATGTGCCTACCCTGACAACTAGGTAAGGGACTTTGCCTGAATAAACCCTATAGAATTCCATGGTTCAAAGGTAGATAGGGATGCTTCAAAGTTGAACATGAGGTGTATAAGGTATTGTCTATCGTGGGAGTAAATTCAAAAGTGAAGGAAGAATTGGTAGCATATCAACTTAAGGGAGCGGCGCAGAGGTGGTTCGCTCGATGAGTGTCTGAGAGGGTGGATAAAGGTATGATTAGTTTAGAAGAGTTCAATCTTGCATTTCTTGATTGCTTCTTCCCACTTGAGCTTAGGGAGGCTTTCATGACTGAATTTATCAATGTGAATGAAGGGAATATGAGAGAGTATTCCCTCAAGTTCACAAAGCTTTGCAAATATGCTCCATCCTTGGTTGCTGACACGCCTATCAAAATGAGCAAGTAAATTTAGGGATATCAGACTAGGTTGTCAAAAATTGCAAAACTGATATACTTGTGAAAGAGATAGACATCTCTAAGCTCATTACTTATGCCAAGCAAATCGAGGTGAGATTCTTAAGGAGAGTAGGATTAGGGAGTCCAAGAGGGAAACATCTCAAAGGTGAGTTCTCTAATGGTTGGTCCAGTGGTGGAAGTGGCCGTCTTTAACAAGGCCAAAGGTTCCAAGGCCGAGGGTCTGTTCAAGCTTTAAATTAAAGGTTCTATAGGGAAAGGGTGCAATACCCTAGAGCTTAAGGAGGTGGTGGTTGTGGTTTTCCTAGAGGCACCACGTGTGGGAAGAACCATAGAGATAGGTATTTTGCAAGCTTAGGTGTTGCTACAGGTGTGGTAAAGTAGGATATAAACAATTTGAGTGTCACAATGCAACAAACAAAGGTAAAAAAGGTCATCCCCAAGGATAGGTTTCTTTAGGTTGTTAAAGGGAAACAAAAGGGTTCAACAAGGTGATGCTCAATGCAACAACATATTCTATAACCTTAATGCTACACAAGAGATTCAAAGACTCCCAATGTGGTTATCGGTATGTTGAAGGTCTTTAACTTTGATATGTATGTATTGCTTGACCCCAGTACCAATTTATCTTTTGTCATTCCTTTCCTAGCAAAAATGTTTTATGTGAGTTCTAAAATCTTGTTCGAGTCTTTCTCAGTCTATATTCATGTGAGTGAGTCAATTGTTGCTCAAAGAGTCTACTAGAGTTGTGCTATATCAGTGTTACAATAAGTCATTCCTAGTGATCTTTTTGAGCTTCAGATAGTTGATTTTATATTACTATTGGGATGGATTAGTTACATGTTTATTAGGCCTCCATAGATTATAGGACTCTCAAGGTCAAATCCCAATTCCCTAATGAGAAAATTCATGAATGGGTAGGTAGTGACTCGATCAATAGTCAATTTATCTCTTATCTGAAGGAGTGAAAGTTGATTTACAAGGGGTGTATTTATTATATCGTAAGGATTAGGGATGTCAACACCAAGTCTCCTACTCTTGAGTTAGTTCCTGTAGTAAATGAATTTCTTTATGTCTTTCCCAAAGATTTACCGGGTATTCCCCCCCGAAAGGAAGGTAGATTTCGACATAGATCTCCTTCCTATACCCAACCTATCTCTATTCCTCCTTATTGAATAACTCTGATAGAGTTACAATAGTCAAAAGGATTAATTGAAAGACTTGTTAGAAAAGGATTTTATTAGAATAAGCATTTCACTGTGGCGTGCTCTTGTGTTATTTATAAAAAAAAAGGATGGGTCAATTTGGATGTATTGAATAACTGTAGTTGAGCAAGGTGACTATTAATAGCAAGTATCCTCGACCGAGGATAGAGGATTTGTTTAATGAGTTGTAAGGGGATACTCAATTCTCCAAAATTCACCTCCATATCTGCTATCACTAATTGAGGGTAAGATATTTTGATATTCCCATGATCACATTTCAGATAAGGTATAGTCACTTTGAATTTATGTTTATATCATCTGAGCTGACCAATGCTCCGGTGGTATTGATAGATCTTATGTATTAAGTGTTTAACCTGGATCTTGATGCTTTTGTAGTGGTCTTCATTGATAATATTTTGATCTTTTCTTATGGTGAGGAAATGTACACAGGTCATTTGAGGGTTGTACTTAAAAGATTGAGAGAGAAGCAACAGTTCGTCAGATTTAGCAAATGTGAGTTCTAGTTGAAAGAAGTGGTATTCCTGGTAATGTAGTATCTAGTGACGACATTAAGGTTGATCCAAAGAAGACTAAAGTAGTACGGAATTGGCCTAGACCATTGTCTCCTTTGGATATTAAGAGCTTCTAGGGTTTGATTGGGTATTATTGAAGATTTGTTGAAGGGTTTTAAACCATTGCTGCATCATTGACCAAGTTGTCCCAAAAGAAGATAAAATTATAATTGTTAGATGAATGTGAGAAAAGTTTTCAAACTTTGAAGGATCATCTTACATTGCCTCTTATTTTGACATTATAAGAAGGCTGTGATGGGTTTGTGGTATATTGGGATACTTTCCTTGAATGTTTGGGTTATATTCTAATGCAAAATTGTAAGGTCATAGATACACTTTGAGCTAGCTAAAAGTGTATGAATGGTATTATCCAACCTGGGATGTTGAGTTAGTGACTGTGGTATTTCCTTTGAAGATTTGGCTTCATTATTTTTATGAGGTACATGTAGATATATCTACCAATCAAAAGAGTTTGCAGTATGTGTTTAGTCAAAGAGACCTAAATTTGAGGTAAAGGAGATGGCTAGAACTACTTAAGGATTATGAAATGAGTGTGCAATACCATCCAAGGTAGGCCCATGTTGTAGTTGATACTTTTAGCAGGTATACTATATGTAGTGTGGCTCATGTGGGTGAGGCCAAGATGGAGTTGGTGAAGGATGTGCACTATTTGGCACGTTTGAGGGCTAGGATGGGTGACTCTAACAACAGGTGGTACCCATATGCAAGATGGAGATGAATCATCAATAGTGTGGATGTCAAGGAAAAATATGTCACGACTTGAATTTTCAGGTCATGATGGCATCTATTAGATCCCGTCTACAGGCAAGCCTACCTAATTCTCAAAGTACCTTTCCAACTGACTATGCATAACGGTAGCTAACAACATACAATATAAGCCGAGAATAACCTATCCTAGGACTTGTAAGTTACCTGCACAGACCTCCTATAGACTAAAAAGAAAAATATATACAAACTAGAATAGTACAATATAAATACAAGCCAAAACTAGATGTAAGCAAGGCCACTGTCTGAATACACATAGACGGTCAAATAGACAGAAGGAGACTACCGAAGATTCGAAAAGCTGCCTAATACTAACCAATAGTCTCCTGGCGGGGCTACTATATCGTTGGATCAACGTGTGCGGATTATACTCAGACCTACACCATGAACAAATGTAGAAAAGTAGGGGTGAGTACTGGTGGATGGTACCCAATAGGCATTATTGGTCGACTAAGTGAAATATAGTATATACTGCAAGAACAACTTCAATAAAATGCTACAGCGCTAGCTTTCGGAACCAAGGCCAGGTGAAAAGTATGCCTATAGAACACGAAAAATCAAACTGAATGGAACATGACAATGTAGAATAGTATCAACCGACGAAGCCCATAATGAAACTATGTCACAACTATCACATGGTCAGGGTATAGTGATGTACATGGTTTTAAGGCCCTAGTATCGATGCTTGTATGCCAACTAGGCCCCATAAGAAGATTCACCCATGTGAAATTATGGTGTGCCTATGTGCATGCATACAAGAATCAGTAATAGATGGTACGAAATCTCAACTAGTGCAAAAGACAACATCGTGCGGAGCCTCTAACTCCTAATTGTCAAACAGGCCTCCAACCCTTAATTATGCCTAGACTTTACCAGACATCTTTCTGACCTGACCTCCGACTGAGGAGGTTAGGCAAGGCTAAGTGTTCTGACAATCAACTACGCCTCCAACCTGGGAACAATCAACTGGGCCTTGAACCCTGGAACAAGAAAGTCTTTTAAGCTACTCTACAAGGATCTACACCTTTCAAGTCACACCGTGTGTATGTAACAATATTGGCTTTGTGCAATATATGTCTAGGGAATCACCAGCCTATACCTAGGCTAAGGCCCAATAAAAAGTAGAAAGTCAGAAGTATAACAAGTATCTAAAACACCAATAGACAATCCAACTGATTTTTAGGGTATAACATGTGCCTAAAAACTAGAGTGACTACTCAGTTATCAGGTAATCAGGAATACAATATATGTCACTAGGTAATCAGGAATATATTATATGTCAACAGGTAATAATGAATACATTGTATATCAATAGAACCATAGCAACAAAATCTCAACGTGTGGTCAAGAGTATAATAGACAACTAATCTCGCAAAATACAACATGTTTCCCAGTGCCACATAACCCAAACAAGTACATAAGTATCCCAATAGTCATAGTATAAGTAACAAATAATCAAAATTACAATTGATGAAACATAGGTTCAGTATCAAGAAGCCAAGTAAGTCAAACCAACACTCACACAGTTAACTATGATCACACAAGTAGCATAAATACTCAACTTACCTTAATCATGCTCCATCTCACCTATATGGTACTTATAATATATATTGACATCTCAAAACAATGCTATTACAGTGTCCAAGCAATAATCACATTCTCATGCTAGCATGTATTGTCTTTAACTCAGACATTCTGATTAGTTCCTAGGCACTCAACACATATTTTAGCTCAGTCTAAGAGGAAGTAACCTAGCCTACCTGACAGGCGTATGCATGTGCTTTGAGTCTGTCCACGTGAGCTTCACCCTTCCTGATATCCTTTAAACACAACTCAACTATCAAAATATAAATCACAAAACTAATACGGATGTATTGACTATAATAATTCAAGCAATAGGAAAAATATAATTGCAACTAAAAATGGGACCTATGCTCGAAATACAAAACCAACCCACATAAAAAGACGGATATGCCTCCCCAAGTCTATAACCAGAAGTTGTGCTCAAATCGAGACTCAATATATTGAGAAACACCAAAAACCACATTAAATTTCTTATTGAAACACACACACACATATATTCATTATAGAATTTCTCATAAATATAGTCAAACCAGCAGAATCTGACCATACCATGACGTAAATCTTGGAAAATACTTGAGTTTAGCTAAAACTTTCACTAAATTTCGATAAATAATGGCAGAGATATCTTATTTCAATTTTTTTGGCATTTCATGATACTGTACACATAAAAAGGAGTAAATTTAACTTAAAAAAAGCATGCAAAAACTGAATTTTGAGGCCCCCACGATGTTTCTCCTTAGATTCTACATAGTTTAGCTTTCTGAATCGCTAAAATTGAATATAAGTTGCCCAAGATATTAGTGTATGAACATTTTGTATTTTTTCCTTCATGAAAATGATGATATAAAATCTAGAAACCTTCACATCGATGTCCATGATGCTCAGCAAATGTGGAGCTTTATGTTGCCTAACCTGCACAAATGCAAGCCTTGCCACACAAATTCAGAGGTCTGCCTCATGACAGCCCCATGAATGCGGGTGGCCCATCGTGAACATGGCAGATTGCCTTTCTACACTTTCATCAACTAACTCTAATTATTCCCTGGGGTGTCTCGGCCTCATCCAATGTCCGAATTCCACAAACCAAAAATATAACCACCCTAATTTCAAAGTTCCGAATCCAACAATGTAACTAAAATCTCCATAAGAGCTCATTACGATAAAATGAGGGTCCCACCTCTTTCCAACTGAGTTTAACTAAAAGAACCAAGGGTGTCAAAATACATCCGGAAGTCCCAGTTACCCAAAGAAAGATCATTATATACCAGACCTAACGTTTTGGAGCTGACTGCGCTATCAGAATTTCCATTGGGCACATTTCCTCAAGTCATCATCCAAGTTCACTTTTAAGCTTATTTTAAATTGATTTCAAAAGTTTCTAGTTTAAACTTACATCGTAACCCCCTAGTCTTGCGCTAATCATGTTCCTAACTTAATTTGGCCATTTTGGAGCTAATGAAACTGTCAGAATTTTGCACTGACACTGTTTACTAGGACTTTCCATGAAAGTTCATTTTATAGTTATAGTTATCCTTTTAACTAAAAATGTTGCTTATCTACCAACGGATTCACCCAATAATCAAACTATTAATATCGGTAAGGTAAAAATGGCTCAAGATCTCTATGAAAATACTCCAACTGATAAAATATTTACGAAAACACAGTAATGACCTGAAGGGTCATTACAACATTCCCCACTAAAAGAACTTTCGTTCATGAATATAAGGATAAAAGAATACCTCAAGATTCAAATAGGCTATGGGACTGCTCTTGCATGTCCTCTCCAACTTCCAAATAGCCTCCCCGATCGGCTAATGGTGCTATTGAACTTTAACTACCTGTATAGCCCTGGAACACAATTGCCTGACATCTCTGGCCAAAATGGCTACCGACTCCTCCACAAATATCAGATGGTCATCCAACTCAATTGAATCATACTAAAGCATATTTGACTCATCCAAAATACAATGGTGCATCATCTATACATAAAAAACTAGGTGTATAAGAGAATAAGTTGGAGGTAAGATCATATGTAACTAGCCAAACTAGCCTCAAAATCTTAGACTGAAATATTGAGGACTAAGCTTACCCCCTCAGCCAAATTGCATCACCCTTTCAAGGGAAATACTCTCAGGAACATCCTATTACCAACCTCAAAACTTAGAAACCAGCATTTGCAATTGGTGTAACTTTACATCGACTCTGACCTATCCTCAAACTATCCTGAATAACTTGAACCCTTGCTAAAGAATCTTGTAACAAATCTATGCTATACGAACTATTCTTCCTGAACTCAAACCACCCAACAAAGTATGGCAATGCCTACCGTACAATGCCTTGAACGAGGCTGTCTAGATACTACAATGGTAGCTGTTATTATATACGAACTCAGCTAAAGACAAACATGGATCCCACTGACCATCAAACTCTAATACATAGGCCCGCAACATATCCTCGAGGACCTAGATAGTGCGCTTTGACAGGCCATTGATCTAGGGATGGAATGTCATCATCAAATCAACCTAGGTGTCTAACTCTCTTTGAAATACCCTTTTGAAGTTGAAGCTTAACAGTGAACCTCGATCAGATGTAATAGACACTGGCAACTCGAGTGAATGGACTATCTTATAATATAAATATAAGCCAACAACTCAACATTAAAGGTAAAACGGACAGGGAGGAAGTGTGACGACTTAATCAGTCAATCAATAATAACCCAGATGCTATCAAAACCCCTAGAAGTACATGGTAAGACAACTTCAAAATCCATAGTCACCTATTCCCATTCTACTCAAGAATGGATAGGCTCTAAAGTACCCCATCCGGCCTCTGATTCTTGACCTTTACCTCCTGACATCTAAGTTAATGCATCACATATGCATTGGCGATGTCTCTTTTCATGCCCTCCTACCAGTAATGCATCCTAAAGTCTCGAATATCATCACTGCACCTGGGTGAATAGAGTACTTGGAGTCATGACCCTCGTGCAGAATCAACTATATCAAATCCCCTATATTGGGAACACACAACCTGCCACCAAATCATAGAACCCTATCAGAATCAACTTAAGCCTGACATCTCACACACTAGGCAACTTTGTTTCTAAAGGTCACCAATGACTCATCCTCAAACTGTCTAGCACGAATATGATCAACTAACAAAGATTAAGCCCCAATAAAGGCTAATATCTATCTAGAGTCTGAAATATCCAATTTGACTAACCTATTAGCTAAGGTATAGATGTCCATGGCTAAAGGTTTCTCCATTATAGATAAATGTGCCAAGCTACCCATACTCACTAACTTCTGACTCAAGGCATCTGAATTTGCGTTCCAGATGATATAAAATAGAAGGTTTATGATGTGCTCATAGCCCAATTCATGGCATCTATCTAGAATTTAGGTCACTTTGAGTCATAATATTTGTAAGCTCGAATGATCAGTATACATGTCATAATTAACACCATATAAGTAATGTTTCTAGATCATTAGCACAAATACTACCGTCGCCAACTCTAAATCATGAGTAAGGTATTTATGCTCGTGCGTTCTCAGCTCATAGGAAGCATAGACAACAACTCAACCCCTTTACATCAGAACACAACCTAAGACAACATAGAAAGCATCACAGTAAACGGTAAATTTCTTACCCTCAAAGGGAAGGGTAAAAATAGGGGCAGTGGTAAATAATTTCTTCAACCTCTTCAAGCTAGCCCCACATTCCTTAGACCAAACAAACAACACTCCCTGGCAAGTCAAATGAGTCACTGGTTCTACAATAGTTGAAAACCCCTTAACAAACCATGTGTGGTACCCTGCTAAGCCAACAAAACTCCTAACCTTTGTCACAGAAGTGGGCCTAGGCCAACAACTAATGGCCCTAATCTTTTTGGGATCTACCATTATGCCATGTTTGGACACCCGTGCCCTAAGAATATCATAAACTTTAGCCGAAACTCACATTTAGAAAATTTAGCATATATATGTAATACCTAAGTATATATAGCATAATCTAGAGATTTTGGTATGCTGATCTCGCTCCATGAGTATATTTGAAGATCATCAATGAAGACTATGACAAGAATCCAAATATGGCTTGAACACATGAGTCGGGCATTAGTCAGCCCAATAAACGTAACAAAAAACTCATAATGACCATAACAAGTCTGAAAAACATTATTCCGAATATCCTTTACCCTGATCCTCAACTAATGGTAACCTAACCTCAGATCTATCTTAGAAAACACTGCTGCTCCCTATAACTAGTCAAATAGATCATCAATGCGAGATAGAGGATAACAGTTTTCACCGTCACCTTATTCAATTACTTTTAATCACTGCATATTCGAAGGGTCCCATCTTTCTATATTTCATGAAAAGAATAAGGGCACCCAAGGGAGGAACATTTGGCCGAATATAACTCAAGTCCATAAGACCGTGAGGCTGAGTACTAAGCTCCTAAGATTGGCAGAAGACATCCAGTACAGAGGAATGGATATGGACTTTGTGCCCGACTTAAACTCTATTGCAAAATCAAAATCTCTCTATAGCATCAATCCTAGCAAATCAACAAGGAATACATCTAGAAATGCGCAGACTACTCAAATTGGCTCTATAATAGGAACCTTAACTATAAATCATGAACAAGGGCCAAATATATCCAACAACGAGTGGATATTATTTCATCCTGTAATGACTTGGACAAATACTGTGAAGTATTGTCCACTCTTGAGCCTAGCCCATCACAGATTCTCCCCTTTGGGCTCACCCCAAAAGGAGCTTCACAGTAGTAAGTACAATCCTTCACTTAAATAGCCCAAAACTCTCCCTCTCTTTTCCGATGTGGAATTTGCCTAAGTGACCCAGGCATTATGTATCGTTGTCCCTGCACTACATTAAAGCTATCATCCTATATTTCTACCAAGTGATGTGGATGGGTAGGTATCACAAGTCTCCCATACACGAATCATCCCATTCTACTAGGACAAACAAGTTCCCTATACCTTGAGTTCTATCCTATCCAACATCTCAAATCCAGATCAGACAACAGATTTGTTCCAAGGTTGGCCAGACTATGAAACATAGATTAAAGGAATACAGGAACAACTAATGTGATAAATAAATATTTTAAATTAATAATGACTAAACAATCGTCTTATTAGCTACCATAATCTTAGAACAAGAAGTTTAACTCCATATAGACATGAAGAAATTACCACCAATCATTCAAAAATAAATGTAAAAATAAATAATAATGGAGAAAAAAAGATGAAACCAAAATTCTCTGGCCTCCACAGTGGCTTCTATTTATTTTCTATGTTAAAAGTTGTGTAAAACCTAATTTATGGAATATATATAGTTGTAGGAAAAAAATATCAAAATAAAATAATTGAGTACAAAACAAATTGGGATTGGATTCTATGAAATAGTGTTGTGCAAGGTTGCTCATCCATGATGCCAATGCAGCAACAGTCATTTGCAATTGAAATTGCAATTCACAATTTGAACAACATGCGTACTTATATATAACATATATTATTTGATTTGGTTTAATACATTAAGCTACTTGTTTGAGTTTTCTTTTGTAAACTTTCTTTTTTAATTTGTTTGAGCTCCAAGTCTCTTCATTTTTATGCCAATTTAATACTACAAATAATATACATAATTTAGCACAATCCATAATATTTTTGCTCAAAGTGGATAAATAAAAGTATAAAATATGAGGTAAATAATGACTAAAATATGTATTTTTGGCCTAACATCAGATATGAACCTTGGGGCTTAAATATATAAATATTATCGGTTGATACACAACTAACAGACCCCTATAACACTGCTAGAGACGTACAAGGTATGGTCAAGCTAACAATCTTGGCGTAACAATGTACCATAGCGTGATGCAGAGATAACCAATCCATACCAAAGATGACATCAAAGTCAAGAATATCCACCAATATGAAGTCTTCCCGAGTATCAAAACCTTGAAGAGTATCGACAGATGACCTGCATACCTGATTTGCTACTAAATGAATCTCCCACTAGAGTTAATACATGAATTTAGGACAAAAGAGGCTCAGGACTCATACCCAAATAAGAGGTAAAATAAATTGACACATGAAAATGTGGAACTAGGATTAAACAAAGTTGAAGCCTATTACTGGCACAAAGTAATAGTACCTATGAAAGCCTCATATGAAGCCTCAGCCTCTAATCGAGATGGAGCTACGTAGAAGTGGCCCTGAGTCCTTTGCCCCTGTCGTCGCCCCTAACACCAACCCTACAATCTCCAATGGAGGCTGTGGACCTTACTAAGACTTATACTGATCATCCCGATGCTTATACTGGTAACCTCTATGACCCTGGGACCACCCTCTACCTCTAGCAATCAGTAAGGGAGCTAATGCTCCGGCTCGTTGAGTTGTATATGCTACCCTATGCTCAGGATAATCTTTGAACTAGTGATCTAATTCCCCAAAATTAAAACAACCCCGAGTGGATCGATCTCTTCTAGTTCAGCCACATTGACTCATCCCAAAAGTTCTAGAACTCTGACCAGCAAAATAAGATGGCCAACCTATCTTGATGTCACCATAGCACTATCTCTCTATCTAAATCTATGAGGATTGGAAGAACCATCCTAGCTAGAGTTGGCTCCGACAGCCACCCTGAAGAGCTTATAACGATGCCTAATACATATGACTAGACTGACAATGCTAAAGTCTCAGCAGTGGTCTGTCACTTTGTCTCCTAATTCTAGATCGGAATCCATTAAAACCTCCCTTACGATGAGCATATTTATCGTTTCCCCCTTAGGCCTCATAACTAAAATGCTCAATTGAATGGGAGTGATCAACAATATACAAGTAAGATCGACCTAAAGTTGCTAGAGAATGTCTGCTAATTGTTAGTTATGGTAACAAGCCACATACAAAGCAACAACTTTACTTTTCCTCTATCGATACAATAACTTAGGCATACCTAGAGAGCTTTAAAAACCTCACCTCATACTGAGACATTATCCCTATGCCTTGCTCTAGAACAGTGAACTGGTCATGAAGCCTATTTGTAAGGCTCCTTGGAAAAACTCTAGTCATGAATGCATCTAAAAACTCACCCCAAGTAGCAGGTGGTGCATTGGCTGGCCTACTATCTTTGAAAGTCCACCACCACAATCTGGCTGGCTTGTCCAAGTAATAAGTCGTAAACTCTACACCCCTAAACTGCAACAGCCTCAATGGCTATAATATATCTGTGAAAGTTATTAGAAACTCGTTGACATCCTCTCCATTCTCCCTTGAATACCTCAGTGGAGTCAATCTCAGAATGCAGGAAAGGTATGGCTACCTCTAGCTGTGCAACTAAAGCCTCTGGAGCGACATTCTCTACAAAGACATGTGTTAGATGTTATACTCGAGGAATTAGACTAGTATTGGGTTGTGATGAATTCCCCCAAGTGTAACTAGAAACTGTCTGATAGATGTCTGTACCTCAAGTGTAATCACCAAAAAGGCTAAGGGCTGTGGGGGAACTGGTATCTCATTCTTTAAGGGAACTGGCACCTCCTGCAGTAGGGGAGCTAAGGCATCCTGTCACTGCTCAATGGTATATTGGAGTTGCTACCTATCGGGAACTGATGGCACACCCTGACCTTAACCCAGAGACTAGTTCCTACGCAACATATGTTCGAAAGAATGAGACAATAAGTTTCCAAATAGTCGATAGAAATACTGCACGAACAGAATCAACAACAAGAAGTTTCCTAATCATCCCTAGCTTCCTAAAGGTAAGTCATGAAAGTCTTCATACCTATTCAAAAGACTTGACTGTAGCTCTGTATAGATAATGCTAATGAACCTAAAGCTCTGATACCAACTTGTCACGATCAAACTTTTTAGGTTATGGTGGCACCCGTTAAAACCACCCTACAGGCAAGCCAACCCAACCCAATAACCATGATACCTGTCCAACTAACAATGCATAACGGTAGCTACAACATACAATATAACCCAAGAATAATCTATCCTAGGCATATTAGTCATTTATAGAGAGATACTATGGACTCTAAATAAAAATATACATAGAAATAGAATAATATAATACAAATACAAGCCAATACTTGATATGTACAAGTCCTATGTATGAATAAAATAATGGCCAAATAGACAGTAGAAGATTATAGAAGATCCTTAAAGTTGTATGGTGCTCACCAATAGTCTCTTAAAGGGGAAACAATATCCTCGGATCAATATGTGTGACTCATACTTGGACCTGCACCACTAAAAGATGTAGAAAAGTAGGGATGAGTACTGGTGAAAGGTACCCTATAGGTATCATCGACTAATTGAGTGACATAGTAAATACTACAAGAACAAATATAATAAAAAGCTACAACACTAGTAATTTAAACTTGATCCAATTGACAAGTATGCCTTTAGATCTAAAGAAAACCCAAATGAATGAAACTAGGCAATGCAGAACAGTACTAACTAATGAAGCGTGAAACGGAACTACGTCATAACTCTCACGTGGTTAGGGTTAGTGATGTACATGGGTGTTATCCCCAACATCTATGCATATATGCCAACTGGGCCCCAATAAGTGCAGAAGGTACACAACCTATAACTATAGTGTGCTAGGTGGATAGATACAACAACCAGTAACAAATGATATGAGATGTAAACCTATGCAAAACATAACATCATGAGGCACCTCTAAATCCTAAATATTAAAAGGGTACTCAAATCCTTAACTATGTGTATCCTTTATTCGACATCTTCCCAACCTACCCTTCTTCGGCCAAGAAAATCAGCCAAGGCCAAGTGGACTGACAATCAGCTGAGCCTCTAACCCAAGAATAATGAATTAGACCTCGAATCCAAGAAAAATCAATTGGGCCTCAAACCCATGATAATCAAGTTTGCTAAGTTAGTGTACAAGGATCTATGCCTCTCAAGTCACATCGCTTCCATATGTAAGAATACCAATTCTGTACAACACAAATCATGGGCATCACTACCCTAAACATAGGTTATGGCCCAGCAAAAAGCAGATAATTAAAAGTATAACAAGTATCTTGAACAACAGTAGATAATCCAACTGATTTACAAGGTATACCATGCCCCTCACAAATAGAGTCACAACTTAGTCCCCGGGTAATGGAGGATACAAAAATATGTCACCAGGAAATTAAATAAAATATATGTCAATAGGTGATCAGGAACACAACATATATCAATAGATACACATAAATAAAATCTCAAAGTGTGGTCAATAGTACAATAGATAACCAATCTCCCAAAATATAACATGTTTCCCATTACTAGACCACCTAAATAGGTACATGATATCGCTTAATCCTACTACTCAAAGGAAGCAGGGATGATCATTATCATCATATTAACTGTAATGACCTGGTTGGCCATTTTTTGCATTATTTGTAAAAATTATTGTTTTACCCTATTGTAAGTTACTTTGGGCCGATTTTGAACTATTTGAATGGTTGAAATTGAAATCCTGTATTTTTATGATTTACAGTATGAGTTTTGACATTTTGGAAAACTTATGTTGTTGTCAAAGTGAATTTTTATGTCATTCTGAGTTTTGAAGATTAGATCAGGGATCCATCAATTTCATTAGCTTTGGAGTGCTTATAGAATATTGATTCTCATGAAGTTTATGATGTGGGCTATGTCCCAATTATGATGATGATTATGTTTTCAAGATAAGTATGGTTATGACAAGAATACTATCACATAGATCTATGATATGGCTTTTTTGAGAAATTATGGGTGTTTACACTACTATTACAAGAACAAGGATCTATTCCTACGCATACATGTATGTCATGAAGTATGATTTGGCATTTTAGCCAAAGTATGCATGATTATGAAGTACGTTTGTATTTTAAGCCTAATTATGCATATATATGATTTTAAAAGACTTATGCTCTAATTTTAAACACACAGACACAGGCGCGCGCATACGTCTGTATATATGTATGTATTCTCATGATATGTTGACTTAGCACCGAATGAGAATGGATGTAGGGGCTCGACTCAAGGGGTCATTATGTAAAGTCTCTATTCTCATAACTATATGCCTACCATAAGTTATTCCCCTTTATAGGATGATTATGACAAGGATCTACCTTTGGCAAGTAGATCACCCTTTTATTTAGTGTGGGGTAGACAATGGAGTTCTAAGTTGTAACTTACTTAGTCCTATGCCAATTGAGGTCATAACCCCGCTGTGTAAAAGCATATGGAACTCATGCATCATGGAATTCATGGAATATTAATATTATATTCTATCTTATATACTTCTTATTATATATGTGCCCTTTTTATCTACTATTGATTACAGGAAAACATGTTTCATAAGCATTCTGCATGCCTGCATACTTAATATATTCAGACGTACTAACACATACTCTTTGGCTACATGATCTAACTATATAGGGACCGGTGACTATTTTCATCCACCAATTGATTGTTAGCTTGGATTGTTAGAGATTATTTATGGTGAGTCCTATCATCTAAGGACTAGCCACCTTCTATCTACCAATCATATTTTTTCACTTATGTCTTTACCTTGAGGGTGAGGCTGAGACATGTCTTGGCTCCCATCCTATTCTATGACTTAGAGGCATTGTTGGACAACATGTAAACTCTATGTACAGATTTGTGATATGTTATGCTACTTGCTTATGGAGATTATGATTATGGCCATATCTTGATGTTGGTGATACGATAATATGTTTATGATGAGATGTGGGAATGTGGAAAGTCCTAAGCCCCTCCTATCCCTATAGTGTGAGTCATAATTACCCGCCCCTTAGTTCTTATGTGCTTTGTGCTATCTGAATCCATGTAAACCCCTATCCATATGACATCCCCAGAGCGTGATTCATACTTTCCCTTCTTTTAGAACTATGTGCCTAATTTCTTATTATGTGCTTTCAAACCGATGATGTGCATTTATATGCTATGAGGCTTTTTTGGGGACTCTCGGGTTCCCATTCACCATGTCACTCCTAGGCCCTAGGCCCTAGGCTTGGGTCATGACAAGCTTTGTATTAGAGCATTGGGTTTGTGAGTGATCCTCAAAATCCAACATGTCGCGTCGATTAGAGTGCTATTCATCAGGGTGAAGTACACCATACCTATGAGAGGGAGGCTATGATGTCCTTTTAGGAATTTCCTCACTTCTTCATGTCTTATGTCATGCTATGAATCATGTCTTTGACGTTGTCCTTGATGCCTCTTAGAAAATGGCTCCATGAAGAGCCCCTGTACCAAGGTAGGCCCCGATCAATGGGGAACAAGTCCCTCAAGTGCCTACGAGGAAGCCGATTACTCTAGATGAATTCCAGATTGCCTTTTCCATGCTTCCTCAAGTGGTGATCAACAAGGCTAGGCTAGCGGATCCACCTCCTCATGCTCTCACTCCGGCTTCTAGAGTGAGAGATTTCACCTAGATGAATCCTCTAGAGTTTTACGTGTCAAAAGTTGATGAAGACGCTCACGACTTTATTGATGAACTCTCTAAAGTGTTGACTATAATAGAGTGACTCCAGAAGAGAAAGTTGAACTAGCTGCCTATCAATTGAAGGATGCGGCTCAGGTGTGGTACACTCAATAGTTGATGGAGAGGATTGGTGATGATGGGGTCAGTTGGGAAGAGTTCAAGTTTGCCTTTGTGGACCATTGTTTCCTTTTAAGCTTAGGGATGCCATAATGACAAAATTTCTCAACCTCAAGCAGGGTGGTACGAGTAGGAGAAAATATTCCCTCAAATTCACAAAGGTCTCAAAGTATGCTCCTATGTTAGTGGCTGACACCTTTGCAAGAATGGACACATTTATTTTTGTGATCTGTGATTTGGTTGTGAAAGAATGTCGTACAACTATGCTAGACATTTCCAGGCGTATGACCTATGCTAAATAGATTGAAGGGGAGAAGTTCAAGGAGAGGAGGGTGAATGATTCCAAGAGAGCCCATTATGATGGTGGGTTCTACAACTCTAGGAGTTGTGGTGGATATGGTCGCATTCAACAGGGACAAGGTTACAATGCAAGTGTTTCCAATAATAGAGTGCCTCCTCCCAAGGAACCTATTAGAGGTGAGCCAACACATTCCCGATGTAACAAGTGTTGAAGAAATCACTAGGGTACATGTCTAAAAGAATTAGGTGCTTGCTATGGGTGCGGTGATATGGGCCACATGATTTTTGACTGTCCTAAAGTTTCCAAGAAGGGTCAAGGCCACATGGCTTAGGATGACCAAGGCACATAAAGGGTCCCACAAGGTGCACCCGAAAACAACAGGTTCTATGTTTTGTATGCTCGACACGAGGTAGAGGAGACTCCAAATGTAGTGATGGGTATGTTAAAAGTATTTGATTTTGATGCTTATGCTTTTCTTGACCCAGATGCAAATTTATCATTTATGACTCCTCTTTTATCTATTAAGTTTGGTTTGAGTCATGAAATCTTGAGGGAGCCCTTTTCAGTCTATACTCCCGTTGATGAGTCAATTATTGCCCAAAGAGTTTATCAATGTTGTCCTATCTCTGTGTCACAAAAAGTCCTTCCATGTGATCTTGTGGAACTTGAGTTGTTTGATTTTGATATTATTCTCAGGATGGATTGGTTGTATGCTTCATATGTTTTTAGAGATTGTAGAACCTAAAAGGTGAAATGCCGATTCCCGAATGAGCCCAATCTTTAGTGGAAGGGTAGTGATTCTGCTATTAAGGGTTTGTCATGACCCGGACCTAAGGTCTAAGAGTGACATAGAGAATGGGAATCCGGGAGTCCCCAAACAAGCCTCAAAGTATCCATATTCACATCATCAGTTCAGAAGCGTAAACGAATAGTAAACACATAGTTCTAAGGGATGGGAAAATAGGACTCACACTATAGGGATGTCATAAGAGAAGGAAATAACATGGATTCACATAACACGTAACACATAAATACTAAGGGAAGTGAAAGTACGAATCACTTTATGGAGGTAATTTAGGACTTAGGATCATTCACATCATAACATAAAAACATATCATAATACTCATATCCAATCCACAACACAACAACCAATAGGTAACCATATCAATAATCATATCTCCAAATACAATGCCTAGTGTATAAACGTCAAGAGTTTACAAGATATCGAACAATGCCTCTAGCCATAAAATAGGACGGGGGCCAAGACATACCCCAGGCTCACCCTCAAAGTAAAAAACGTAAACAAAAGCACCATGGGTAGAGGAATGATGGTTGGTCCTTGGAAGATAGGACTCACCACAATAAGCAAATCTCAAGATCCAAGCTAATCGTGGATGATGATAGTCCTCGATTCCTACATGGTTAGATCGTGTAGGCAAAGAGTCTGTGTAGTACATTTGAATGTACCAAATTTGCGGGCATGCATGCATATGACCTATCGAACCTACAGGCTATGTTAGATGACAAGGGAATACAATATAGAAAGAGATATATAGCAAGAGATATAGTATACAATATACGATGAAACCAATGATGCATGAAATGCAAATACTCATACATACTGGGGATGGACTATAACCGACAAATCAAATTCATGTGAGTTATCACATGAATTAGTCCAATGAAGACCTTCCATCTGTAGGAGAAGATTACCTACAAAGGATAATATACACCACACCTTAAAATCAAGTCATTTGGGCAGATGGATACCTTTCTTTCGACCCAGTCATTTCAGAAGGATTTCCAATATCATACCATATCATATCAATGTATAAGCATTTCTTATGACCGGGTCATTTCGGTGATGGCTATCATTTCTATGTTAGAGCATAGTTCAAGGAAAGGGAGAGGACCCTTGGAGATAGCTCTGACGGCCCCAATCCATCGGTGCTAAGTCAAAACATCCCATGAGAATATTTATACATATATATGCTTTCAAAAGAGGCATTAGTCATCTCAAATCATTTCAATGCACATTTAGGCTTAAAAACCAAACATTCTTCATAATCATTCGTACATGGGCTAAAACGCTAAATCATAATTCATAATCACGCTTCTCATGCATAAAAATAGCTCATGCACATAACAATATGGTGCAAGCATTCAATATCCTCAAAGAGCCAATAACAATGGATATTTATGTGAATACATTCTTGTCATAACTAAGATCTTATCAAAATCATTTACATAAACATAATTGGGCTTAATCCACTTCATAATTTTCATAAATTCAATGCTTATGAATGCATATGTTATGAATGATACATGAATAGCAATGGGTAATTTAGATTCAATCTAAAACCAACAATATAATATAAAATTCAAGTAAAACCATAATTAAATCAACATTTCAATCATAATATAGATACTCATGCTTAGATCAAACTTTAAAGGGACCATGCATATTTAAATATTCATAATAATCAAGTAATTCAACATATTAGGGCTTAAATCAACTTAAAATCATCAAATAACTAAACCCCGTACTTCAATAGAATTTAATAAACAGTAATCTTCAAAACCCATATTTAAAGTAAGCGAAAATTCATGAAAAATCAAGTAAAAGAGTTTGGGTCAGCTTGGTAGAAAGGTACCAAGAATCAATCCCACATACCTTAGCTATTGAAGAAGATTCACGAAGAAATTTGATGAAGAAAAGGGTTTTCCCTTGATTCCCAAGCTTTGTTTTCACAAAAGCCTTTTGAGAGAGTTCTTATGGAGAGTTTAATGTAATTCTAAGTGCAAGAATTAATTTGAAGGATAGGAATAAAGTATAGGTAATTTGAAAGTCTTAAGGTAGCATAGAAGGTCACCAAAGACCCTTAGGAGAAACCATAATTACGAAAATACCATTAATGAAACAAGTAGAAAACTTGAAATCACGGTCTGATGGAAGGGGTATACAGTCCGTGAGGCACTATATAGATCGTATACTTGCCCGTGATCCAATACTTAGTAAAATTCTTCCCGATGAAGGTTAGAACCGTGATGCCATACCTAGAAAGTTCAACGTAGGGACCCACACGGAAAGTGGTATAAATCATACCAATCTATACAATCTATGTACTCCTTTCTACCACTTCACTTAGAAAAATTCTCCAAGATGAAGTACCAAGATGGTGATCCAATACTTAGAAAATTTTTACTCTGACACCCACATGGAAAGGCCTCAAAAACCATGAAGCACCATACGGTCTATGAGAGGGGCCGTACCATTTGCCTTGGCTTCGAAACAACGGAATCTCAAGCCCAAGTCGATCAAACGGTCTACCACACAGCCCGTGTGCCCTCACACAGATTGTGTAGGGTCCAAGTATGGTATGCCTTGGTCCCAAACTCCATATTAAGGCCCTCACACTGCACACAAGGCCAAGGGCCACTTCAAGGGGGCTCTATACGGTCCGTTTAGCACCACATGGACCATAAAGGCGTCCATGAAGTGTCACCTTGGTCAAATATTTTTCAAAACCAAATTTCTGAACTCCATTGTAATCGTACAAAGTCTGGGTCCTTACATCATCTCCCCTTGGGAACATTCGTCCTCGAATGTGCTAGTACAAGGCTTGAAAGGCTTGACTTAGAATGTGAAACATTCAAACATGAGATACAATACATATTTCATCACTTGAAAACCATAAAGATATTAAAACTCATGTAAAAATACTTTCAAAACAGTTTAAAAATCATTTTCGCGCACATGTATGCATGCCATGTCATGAAACTCAAGAGCAAAATAATTAGGACCACTTGGAAAAGATGGAATCTAATACCATAGGCTTGCGTAGATGGGAAAAGTTGGGGATATCGTTTCATTATGTCTAACTCGCTTCCCTTGTAACACTCTCCACAGCGTTGATTCCTCTAAAGTACCTTAATTGAAGCTACATCCCTTTTATGAAGCCGCTTCACTTGCCTATCAAAAATTTCCACTATAATACAAGTTCTCCTCAACCTCCACACCTTTCGAAGGCATAATAGTACTAGGATAATTAACCAACTTCCGCAACACAGGCACATGGAAAACCGGATGAATAGAACTCAAATCTGGAGGCAAGTCCAACCTATAAGCTACATTCCCAATCTGCTCAACAATCTCATAAGGACCTACATACTAAGGACTTAACTTGCCCTTCTTCCAAAAATGAATTACACCCTTCATAGGTTAGACTTTCACATACACCCAATAACCAATATGAAACTCAAGATCCCTCTTCCTAACATCCGTGTAGGACTTTTGGTGACTTTGGGACGTCTTTATCTCTCCCTAATAAACTTTACTTTCTCCATAGCTTCCAACACCAAATCTGTAACAATCAAAGCCATCTTTCCCAATTCAAACCACCCCATAAGAGATATCTAAACTTCCTACCATACAAAGCCTCAAACAATTCCATCCCAATGCTAGAATGAAAGCTATTAATATAAGGAAACTCAATGAGTGGAATATGATTATCCCAATTACCTTTGAATTCCAACACACAAGCCCTCAACATGTCCTCAAAAGTTTGAATTCTCCTCTCGGCTTGTCCATCGGTTTGAAGATGTAAAATAGTACAAAACTTTGGGACCATGTTTCTTTGAAATGACGTCAAAATGTGTGAAGTAAATTGAGTTTCATAATCTGATATGATAGACCAAGGCACACCATGCAGCCTCACTAACCCTTGGATGTACAACCTTGCATAATTTTCGGCACTTAAGGTAGACTTGACCAGTAGAAAACGAGCCGATTTAGTCATCTGATCAACAATAACCCAAAATGAGTTGAATTGCCTTTGGATCCGAAGGAAACCAACCACAAAATCCATGTTCACATCTTCCCACTTCTAAGTAGTAATCTCAATATCTTTAGTCAAACCACAGGGCCTTTGGTGCACTACCTTCACTTGTTGACAATTAAGGTATTTGGATACAAACTTGGCTATATCCTTCTACATACCATGCCACCAATATACTTCCCTAAAATCCCGATACATCTCAGCACATCTAGGGCAAAAAGAGTAATGAGAGTTATGGTCTTTACTCATGATCACCCTCCTAAGATAATCCACATCCAGAACACATAACCAATCTTGATATCAAAGCACACCATATCCCCCTTTGGAAGAAACCTGTATCTTCTTTTTGGCAACCAATTTCTTCAACTTAACCGATGATGGATCTAAATATGGCTTAGCCTCTACATTAAAAACCATAGAAGATTCGGCCCTATTTTGAACATGAATACTTCTATCATTAGAGTCAGCCAACCTAATACCCAATCTAGATAAACAGTGAACATCTCTTGACAACTCTCTCTTCCCTTCATTAACATAAGCCACACTTCCCATAGATAGCTTACTAAGAGCATCAGCTACAACATTTGCCTTGCCGCAATGATATTGTACACTAATGTCATAGTCCATAAGGAGTTCCAACGATCTTCTTTGCCTCAAGTTAAGATTCCTTTAAGTGAACATATATTGCAAACTCTTGTGATCGGTGAAAACATCACCATGAACCCCATACAAATAGCGTCTCAAGATCTTCAAGGCAAACACCACCGCCGCTAACTCAAGATCATGAGTCGAGTAATTATGCTCATACATCTTCAATTGCCTTGACGCATAAGCTATCACTTTACCATGTTACATAAGCAGACAACCCAACCAATTATGAGAAGCATCATAATATACAACAAATCTAACTAAGCCATCCGATAAAGACAAAAGAAGAGCCGAAGTAAGACGATCTTTCAAAGTGTGAAAACTCTTCTCACACTTATCCGACCATATAAACTTAGCCTTCTTTTAAGTCAACTTGGTCAATGGAGATGCAATACATGAGAAACCTTCAATAAACCTTCTATAGTAACCATCCAACCTAAGAAAACTTTGGATATCCGAAGGAGTCAATGCTCTAGGCCAATTCTTCAATGCTTCAGTCTTCTTTGGGTCAATCTTGATACCATCACTGGACACCACATGACTAAGAAAAGATACCTCACCTAACCAAAACTTAAATTTGCTAAACTTAGCATACAACTTCTTCTCCCTCAAAGTCTAAAGAACCAACCTCAAATGATCTGTATGCTTCCGCTCACTTTGGGGATAAATAAGGATATCATCGATGAAGACAATCGCAAAACTGTCAAGAAATGTCTTGAAAACCTAATTCATAAGATCCATATACACGGCTAGAGCATTAGTAAAAACAGAAGACATCACCACAAATTAAAAGTGCCCATACCTAGTCTGAAAAGCCGTCTTGGGAAACTCTCACTCACGAACCTTCAACTGATGATAATTGGAACAGAGGTCAATATTTGAGAAATTGTTAGCCCCTTGAAGTTGATAAAAAAAGTCATGGATTCTTGAAAACATGCACTTATTCATGATGGTTACCTTATTCAATTGCCTATAACCAATGCACATTCGAAGAGATCCATCTTACTTTCTTACAAATAACACCATAGCACCCAATGGAGATATACTTGGCCTAATAAAACCTTTCTCCAACAAGTCCTTCAACTGATCCTTCAACTCAGCGAGTGCCATACAATAAGGAGTAATAGAGATAGGTTTAGAACTCGAATATGCCAAAGTTTACTTCCTTTTCGGGAGGGATGCCGGGCAAGTCTTTGTGAGACACATCTGGAATTTTATTCACTACTAAGACAAATTCAAGAGTAGGTGATTTAGGCTCCATATTATTGACTCTCACAATACGATAAATACACCCCTTGGAGATCATTTTCCGAGCCTTAAGGTATGAAACGAACCAACCTTTTATAGTGGAGTCACTGCCTTTCTATTCAAGAACGGGCTCATCTGGCATTTAGAACTTGACTTTCGAGGTTTTACAATCTATAGAGGCATATGAATCATGCAACCAATCCATCCAGAGAATCACATGAAAATCAAACATCTCTAGTTTCACAAGATCACACTAGAACACTTTATGCAATATAGAGATAGGGCAACCCCGATAAAATCTTTGAGCAGCAATAGAGTCACCTACAAGAGTATAGACTTAAAAAGGCTCCATTAAGATTTAGGAGTCAAACTAAACTTAAAAGCTAACAGAGCAGTCACAAAAGATGAATTTGCACCCGGATCAAGCAAAGTATAAACATCAAAATCAAAGACTTTTAACATACTAGTCACAACATTCGGAGCCTCCTTAACTTCCTGACAAACATGAAAAGCATAGAGCTTGTTGTTTCTTAGGGGAAACAACTTGTGGAGCTCTTTATTGTCCTTGACCACCTTGAGCCACCTGACCTTAAACTCTCTGAGCATTCTTAGGACAAACAAGAACCTTGCAGTTCTTATCACCACATCCATAACATGCACCTAGCTACTTCTTCCAACAAGCACCCAAGTGATTCTTCCCACACTTGTCACACCGGAAAACCATTGTCCACCACCAACTGGTGCCTTGGGAGAAGGCACCTTAGCATTAGCAACTCGATCATTAGAACCTTTGCCCCGTTTGAAGCGACCATAACCACCACCCTTTGAGTTAGAGAAGCCATCATCATAGCAGTCCCTCTAAAGGTCATGCACCCTCTTTTTCTTGAGTTTTTCTCCATCAATCTATTCAGCATATACCATAAGCATGGAGATGTCCACATCCTGAATAAGCATAGATGTACGACATTCCTTCACAAACAAGTCAGATATACCAGAAATAAACTTTTGCATTCTTGCATGAGGGTTACCCACAAACATAAAAGGATAAATGGAGAGATTGTTGAACTTTAAGGCATAGTCCCTCACACTTGAGGTTGGTAATCTCAGTCATCTTTTCTTCCCTAAGCTCAAGTGGGAAGAAACGATCCAGATATACGAACATGAACTCTTCCCAATTAACAACATTACCACAAATCCTCTCCATCAACCATTGAGGGTACCACACCTGGGCCACATCTTTCAATAGATAAGCAGCCAACTCAACTTTCTCCTTAGAAGTGACTCCCATAATAGTTAACACCTTACTGAGCTCATTAATGAACTCTTGAGCATCCTTATCATCCTTCGACCCATAAAACTCTAGAGGATTCATCCGGTGAAATCTTTCACTTTGGAGTCCAGAATGGGATCCTAAGGAAGATTAGCCTACCTAGTCTGAGTAGTCACCACCAATGCAAGCATAGCAAAGGTTGTATGGAATTCATCATTAGAGATAGGCTCTTTTATAGGCCCTGGGGAAGCTTGGTCCTCACAAGCCGGGGCCGGTCTTGGTAGGGGAGCTTTTCGTGGAGGCATCTTCTGTAATGTAGCAAGGATACCATTAGGCTAAGGAAGCCAAACATAGGGTCCAAAGCACAACATAAGACATGAAAAAGTGGGATAATTCCTAGAATTCCATCATAGCCTCCCACTCATAGGCATGATGCACTTCAGACCTACGAACAGGTCACTACTCGATGTGGCATGTTGGACTCCCAAGATTATTTACAAACCGAGTGCTCTGATACTTAGCTTGTCATGACCCAGACCTAGGGTCTAGGAGTGACATGGCGAATGGGAACACGAGAGTTCCCAAAGAAGCCTCAAAGTATGCATATTCACATCATTGATTCGAAAGCATAAATGAATAGTAAACACATAGTTCTATGGGATGGGAAAATATGAGTGACGCTCTGGGGATGTCATGGGGAAAGAAAGTAACATGGATACCCATAACACGTAGCACATAAATACGAAGGGACGGGAAAGTATGACTTACTCTTTGGGGGCAATTTAGGACTTACGATCTTTCATATCATAATATATAAAAAATCTCATAATACTCATGATCAATCCACATAACGATAACCAACAGGTAGACATATCCATAAACATAATCTTTGAATATAACACTTAGCATATAAATATTAAGGAGTTTACAAGATGTCTAACAATGTCTTTAGTCATAAGATAGGACGAGGGCCAAGACATATCTTGGGCTTACCCTCAAAATAAATGGCATAAACAAAACTAGCATAGGTAGAGGAATAGTGGTTGGTCCTTGGAGATTAGGACTCACCACAACAAGCAAATCTCAAGATCCAAGCTATGTATTATAGGGTGGATGAAGATAGTCCTAAGTTCCTACATGGTTAGATCATGTAGGTAAAACGTATACGTTAGTACGTTCGAATCTATTAAGTATGCGGGCATGCAATGTATATGACTTATCAAACCTGCATTCAATGTTAGATGACAAGGGCACATAATATAGAAATAGATATATATAGCAGAGACATATAATACAACTCTATATGAAACTAATGATACATGAAATACAAATACTCATATAGTGGGGATGGACTCATAACTGACAAATAAAACTCATGCTAGCTATAACATGAATTAGTCCAATGAAGACCTCCTATTTGTAGGAGAGGATTACTTTCCAAGGGTAATCTACATCATACCTTAAGACACAGTCTTTTCAGTGGATGGACACCTTCCTTACGACCCAGTCATTTCAGAAAGATTTTCAATATCATATCATATCAATGTATAACCATCCCTTATGACCAGGTCACTTCGGTGATGGCTACCATTCTATGCTAGCACATAATTCAAGGAAAGAAAGAGGATCCTTAAGGATATTCCTAACGCCCCTAACCCATCGGTGCTAAGCCAAAACATCCCACGATAATACTTATAGATATACATGCTTTCAAAACAGGCATTAGCCATTTCAAATTATTTCAATGATTGATAATTTAGGCTTAAAAGCCAAACATTCTTCATATTCACTCATACTTGGGATATAAAGCCAAATCATAATTCATAAACATGATTCTCAAGCATAGGAATAGCTCATGCAGATAACAATATAGTGCAAGCACCCAATATAATCAAAGAGCCAATAACAATAGACATTTTGTGATCACATTCTTGTCCTAAATAATATCTTATCAAAATCATTTATATAAACATAATTGGGCTTAACCAACTTCATAATTTTCATAAATCTAATGCTCATGAATGCATATGCTATGAATGATATATGAATAGAAATGGGTAATGTAAATTCAATCTAAAATGAACAATATAATATGAAATTTAAGTAAAACCATAATTAAATTCATATTTAAATCATAAAATAGATCACTCATGCTTAGATCAAACTTTAAAGGGACCATGCATATAATAATATTCATAATAATCAAGTGATTCAACATAGTAGGGATTAAATCAACTTAAAATCTTCAAATAAGCATCGCCCATACTTCAATTGAATTTAATAAACAATACTCTTCAAAACCCATATTTAAAGTAAGAAAAAATTCATGAAAATTCAAGTAACTGAGTTTGGGTCTTCTTGGTTGAAAGGTACCAAGAATCAATTCTACATACCTTAGCTATTGAAGAAGATTTAAGAAGATATTTGATGAAGAAAGGGCTTTCCCTTGATTCCCAAGTTTTGTCTTCACAAGACCCTTTGAGAGAGTTCTTAAGGAGAGTTCAATGTAATTCTAATTGTAGGAATGAATTTGAATGATAGGAATAAAGTATAGGTCATTTGAAAGTCTTTATTAGCATAAAAGGACACAAAAGACCCTTAGGATAAACCATAATTACGAAAATGCCATTAATGAAAAGAGTAAAAAAATTAAACTCAAGGCCCATGGAGAGGGTATGCGGTCCGTGAGGCATTATATGGATGTATACTTCCCCGTGATCCAACACTTAGAAAAGTTCTCCACGACGAAAATTCAAAATTGTGATCCCATATTTAGAATATTCAACGTAGGGACCCCCACATTGAAGGTGCTACGGAATATACCAATCTATACGGTCCATGTACTCCTCCATACCACTTCACTTAGAAAAATTCTCCATGATCAAGTTTCAAGATGGTGATCCAATACTTAGAAAATTTTCTCTGTGATGCCTATACTGAAGAGCCTCATGAACCGTGAAGCACCACTCGGTCCATGAAAGGGGTCGTATCACTTGCCTTGGCTTCAAAACTGTGGAGTCTCAATCCCAAGGCTACCATACGGTCAACCACACGGTCCTTATGGCCTTACATGGACCATGTGGGGTCCATGTATGGTAGGCCTTGGTCCCGAACTCCACATTAAGGCTCTTACACTCCACACAAGGCCAAGGACCACTTCAAGGAGGCTCCCCATGGTCTATATAGCACCACATGGACCATGAAGGCTTCCATGAAGTGTCACCTTGGTTCCAACTTTCTCGAACCAAATTTAAAAACTCCATTGAGGTTGTACAAAGTTCGGGTCCCTCAAAGAGTTAGTTTATCTCTTTTCTCAAAACTAGAAGAAGATTTCTAAAGAGTGAATCCATCATATTGTGAGGGTTAGAGATATAGGGTCTGAGTCATCTACTCTTGAGTCAGTTCCAGTAGTTAATGAGTTTTTCAACATTTTTCTAGAAGATTTGCTTGGTATTGCTCCCGAAAGGGAAGTAGAGTTTGGCATAGATCTCCTTCTGAAAATTCAACTTATTTCCATTCCTCCTTATCATATAGCACTGGATGAATTAAAGGATTTGAAAGATCAATTGAAGAACTTATTGGGGAAGGGTTTATTACACCAAGTATATCTCCAACAGGTGCTCAATTTTTATTTGTGAGAAAGAAAGGTAGGTCTCTTCAGATGTGCATTGATTATAGGCAACTAAATAAGGTAAAAATAAAGAATAAATATCAATTACAAAGGATATACGACTTAATTGATCATCTTCAAGGAGCTACCCATTTCTCAAAGATTGACCTCCGTTTCGACTATTATCAATTGAGAGTCAGAGAGTGCAACATTCCCAAAACATCTTTCCAAGATAGATATGGGCATTTTGAATTTGTGGTGATGTCATTTAGTTTTACTAATGCTCCAACTATGTCTATGGATCTTATGAATCGAGTGTTTAAGCCATTTCTTCATATTATTGTTGTTGTCTTCATCAATGATATTCAAATTTATTCATGAAGCGAGTGGAAGCATATGGATCACTTTAGGTTGGTTCTAAATATATTGAGAGAGAAGCAATTATTTCCCAAGTTCAGTAAATATGAGTTTTAGTTAGGTGAAGTAGTCTTTCTTGGTCATATTGTATCCATTGATGGTATTAAGATTGATCCAATGAAGACTGTGGCCGTGAAGAATTGGTCTAGACTATTGACCCCTTCAGATATTCAAAGATTTCTTTGATTGGTTGGTTATTATAGGAGATTTATTGAAGATTTCTCATCCATTGCATCTCCACTAACTAAGTTGACTTAAAAGAAGGGAAAATTCAATTGGTCGGATGAATGTGAGAAGAATTTTTAGACTTTGAAAGATCCATTAACATTGATTCCTGTTTTGACCTTGTCAAATGGCTTAGATAGGTTTTTGGTATATTGTGATGGTTCTTGGATTAGGTTAGGTTGTGTGCTTATACAACATAGTAAGGTGATAGCTTACACATCAAGGAAACTGAAGGTACATGATAAAATTATCCAACTCATGATCTTGATCTTGCGGGTGTGGTGTTTGCTTAGAAAAGTTTGAGACTTTATCTATATAGGGTTCATATTTAAATGTTCACAATCACAAGAGCTTGAAATATGTGTTCACCTAAATGGATCTTAAATTGAGGCAACAAAGGTGGTTGGAACTTCGTAATGTTTATGACATGAGTGTTCAATATCATTTCGGCAAGGCAAATGTTGTAGTCAATGCTCTTAGTAGGCTATAAATGGGGAGTATGGCACATGTTTATAAGAGATAAAAAGAGTTGGTAAAATATGTTCATCGTTGCGCTATATTGGTGTTAGATTGGCCGACTCTAATGATGGTAGCATTCATTTTCAGAATGGGGCTGAGTCCTCAATGGTTATTGATGTGAAGGAAAAAAAGGACTTGGACCCGTCCTTGGTTGAGTTCAATAAGTTTGTTGCAGAAAAGAATGTAAAGGTTTTCTTCCAAGGGGGAGAGGTGTGTTTTGGTACTAAGATCGATTGTGTGTTTCTGGTGTCGATAGTTTTAGAAAGGTGATCATGAGTGAAGCCCATAAATCTCATTATTCTATACATCTTGGGCCCACCAAAATATAACAAGATTTGAGAGAGATGTATTGGTGACATGGTATGAAGAAAGACATACCCAAGTCTATAATCGAGTATCCTAATTGTCAACAAGTAAACGTAAAACATCAAAGGCCTAATGGTTTGGCCCATGATATTGATATTCCTACTTAGAAGTGGGAATATTTGTATATGGATTTTGTTGTTGGTTTTCCCCATACCCGAAAGCAATTTGATTCGATTTGGATCATCGTTGATAGGATGACTAACTCGCCTTATTTCCTACCGATTAAGACTACCTTCAATTCCGAAGATTATGCAAGGTTGTATATTCAAGAATTGGTTGGGTTGCATGGGGTACCCATATCTGTCATATCAGATCATTGTACTGAATTTACCTCTCACTTTTGGAAATCATTTTAAAAAGTGCTTGGTACTAAGGTAAAGTTCAGTATGTCTTTCCATCCTCAAATTGATGGACAAGTTGAAAGAAAAATTCAAACTTTGGAAGACATGTTGAGGGCTTATGTGTTAGAATTTAAGGGTAATTGGGATTAGCATCTACCACTTATAGAGTTTGGCTACAACAAGCTTTCATGCTAGCATTGAAATGACACTGTTTGAGGCTTTGTATGGGAGAAAGTATAGATCCCTGATGGGATTGTTTGAATTGGGACAAATGGAATTGATTGGCCCGAATTTAGTTTTAGAGGCCATGGAAAAGGTGACCTTTTTTAGGGAGAGGTTGAAGACGGCTCAAAGTCTCCAAAGGTCTTATTCAGATGTTAGAAAGAGGGATTTTGAATTTCATGTCAGTTATTGGGTGTATGTGAAGGTTTCTGTAAAGTACTTGTTATTAAATAATGTATTCACTTTTAAAAAGGTACTCCCTTGAGATAAAATCAACCCCTACTTCATAACTCTTTGACTCGAACTTAAGTCAATACTGGAATTGGATTTCGTGAATAAAAAAAAAAGAAATAGGGAGGGGTTTGTCTCAGTGTAATTTGGGTAATTTTAATGACCTTGTATATATTATACAAACCTTAATAATAGAGATTAAGGTGTGATTAAAATAAGGGAATGAAAGAAATAAATATGGGCAGCCACCTTTTCTTTGGGCAACCCTTTTAATTTACTTATAATATATTATATCTTTTCCCTTAAGGTAAGCCGGTTTCAAGACTTATCAAAACCTTATAAAATCTTTCATGAATTTATATGTGACAAAACATCACGAAAGAAATCAGTTCCTTTGAGGAAAAAAATCAAGAAATCCCCTACCCATTGGTAAGTAGCTAAATTTTATCTTTAAATTGTGTAATGTTTAGCAGTTGTTGAATATCACATTGTATATAACTGCGTTTTTAGTATGTAAATACGTTGTGGTAAGCTTATTCACACATCAACAACTTTTATGTTTATGTAAAATTCAGACTCCGTTTGTATTGTATTGAAAAAGGGGACGAAACATAGTGAAAGTTCTGGCCAGTTTTTTTGTCTGAGAAGCCTTCTATGTAATACTGTTAGTATTTTAATCATATCTTGATGCGTGAGTTTTATCCTGCGATGGTTCATAGTACTTTTCAATCCCATTACATGTAGCTAAAACTCCTAAGCTTATGCTGGAACCAAATTTTGTGGTTATGGATTCGAAACAATGGATGCAACTTAGGACAAGTTCTATTCATATTTTTGACATAGGAATCCCTAGGTGTGTGCTGTTAGTATTTTTATTATAAATTCTTGTACAAAAGGTATTTTGAAGGGATTATTGATTGTTTTCAACATTTATTCATATACCTATAGTTTTTAAGTAAACTAGAAATCCTAGTGTTTATATTAACCTATTCAAAGTCTAGTTACGATGCAAGGCAGTAAAGCTGCCGAGAAGAGCGTGATTTGCAGAAATGGGCCTCCATCTTGGTATCTATCTTGTTAGTTTTTACCTATTTAAAGTGATAAATATTAAATGAATATTTGAATTAGGGATTAAGGTACTTATACTTTGGTACAATCTTAAGGGAATTGTCAAAGAAACTGATGCCATGTTGATCCACGACTTAAGCTCGGTAGGGTCATCATGTGTTAAAAGGTTAAGGTTCGTGTAAAAATGCTTGTTATTGTGCTTTTATTACCTTCTGATACATTTGAATATTATTTTGGTATCTCATCCATGTGCATCATTTTTTCTAGTTGTGTTGATATATTTTGAGACTTGCAAGAAACTCGCTTAATTCGCCCATTTGTACGGATTGCTTGATCACTTGACATCTTTGTGGACTTTGTCCTTCTTATGGTGTAACTTTGTGGCTATCAGCATTCCTCTTGTTCAGATCAATTGCCATCTTGGCTGTGGATTTTTTGTTCGTCCTAAGTATGGAAGTGGTCCATTTTAAGCACAAACTAGAGAGCAAGGCAAGCTTAATATGGTTCTTGGTTCTCTTGATTATTAGGTTTTTTACTTTCATGATACAGGGACTCAACCCTTCTTGATACTTGATTATGTTTGGTGTGAAGGCTTGGCGTATATATTGGGCGAACTTTCTATTTGTTTGTCTTATAAAAATGCTTCATGGAACTCTTGACACTTAGACTGTTAAATATCGTACTTGATACTATTGATCTGTTTGTTCACTTAGTCTACTTACTATATTGCATTTGTGTTTCCTTGACTTAGGAAAGATAAACTGAGGAATTTAAAGGTTTCAGCTTGTAGCTTTTACACCACTAAGCTTTATGTTTAGCGATAGTTGTTTCTATCATAGGAAATGTTCGAGATGATGCTTGAGGATGACCATTGAAGATAAATTTTGGAAGCTATGCAGAAGATCACATTTGTATCAAGACCTATATATTGTAGTAGTTTTGGGACATGTACATACGTGACTATCCTATTGCATATGTATGTGTAAATTTGGAAGGCTAGTGTAAATTATGAAACCATGGTTTGTAATAAAGTTTTAGCTTGTTTGATTTAATTGGAGCCAGTGAGCATGTTTTTATATTAAATTTTCAATTATTTTGAGGTGATTGTATGAAACCGAAACTAGTAAGTTTTATGTCATTGTATTTTAATATTGGTAATAATTTTCAGTGTGTACTACAATGGTATGAGTAATGTATAAAAATCTTGGAAGATATTAGTTTAAATTATTTTGAAAGTTGCTCACGCTATAAACTAGAAGCCGAAATCAACTGAACTACCTCTAGGATGAAATCCCGTACCTATAACTATTTTGGATTCATTATTAAATTACAATTAAAATATTGCGGATTAAACTCTTAATATTTTAGCAAGTATTATGTAAGCCCGAATCGTACAGAAGCGACATCCTCCCACGAGGGTTGCCACAAGTGTTGGTAGCAGAGTCTAGTCTTGTGATTCTAGGACTTTTGATGTGAATTACTTGTATACTTGCTTATTTTGTAAATGATCCAAGCTATGTTATTTGTTCATTTACATGGTTAATAATATTTCATGGCCTATAAAGTGCATATACCTCATGTACATGTCCCTAATGCAATGTGATCTTCGCTTTTGAAGGAATTAAATTATAACTTCCTCTAATGGACCTACGGAAGTAGAACCGGGAAGAATCAGATAACTCTTAATCCCAACCTCGTGCACTAGAAAGGATTGGCGAACATCTCTTGAATCCATACGCATCCCATACTAGTAGGTCTGAAATGGGAAATCAACAAGGTGTAAGACCTATCCCACATCGTCATATGAGCTATAATACTCAGGTTATGAATCTTGCTTTCCAACAGATAGCTGAATTCTTCCACCACATGGTCGAAGAGATGCATGATCCTAATGGGATAATCTTTGAAAAAATAAGGAAAATAGGTGGAGTAGAATGTGAAGGTACGATTGATCCCAGTGATGCTAAGCAATGGTTGTAACGCATGTAGAGGGTGTTTGAGCGATTGGAGTGTTCGAATGTTTTCAAATTTAAATATGTTGTCTAACTATTACAAAAGGATGCATATGATTGGTGGGTAAGTGTTACAAATGCTAAGGTAAAACCTCCAGTTCTTACTTGGGATGCTTTTGTTGAGGAGTTTCACATGAAGTATGTTTCACCTACCTACTGTTATGCTAAGAAAAATGAGTTTTTAAGTCTGAGGCAGTGGGGCATGTCTACTGCAGAATATCAACAAAATTTTTGAAGGTTTTCTTGTTATGCTGGAGATATTATTAAAAGGGAGAAAGATAAGTGCAGGAGATTTGAAGACGGTATAAATGATTCCATCAGAAAGAATGTGAAAATTTTGCACCATGAGAACTTTCGTAAGTTAGTTTCTACTGCTCTTACCTGGGAAAGACTTGATAAAGAAGAAGTTAGTGGACATGAAAATAAACTCTGAAACCCCAGATCAGATTTTGTAGGTCCATACAAAAGGAGAAGGTTTGATGATTCTAAGGCTAGTGGTATTAATAGGTCATCCCAATCCAAGCAAAGCAGATCAAATTTTTCTACAGGTAGCAATCCATATAATGGCCAAGGCAGGACTCATGTTCCTACACATGAATAATGTGTGATGAATCATTATGGTGTTTGCAGGAAAGCTTCTGGTGCGTGTTTTAACTATGGAAACTTGGATGATAAAGTGAAGGACTTTATTAAACAGGTTCCTTCCTTGCGCACTAAAAGCTTGGTTCAGAATCCTTCTACTACTCCCCGTCAAACCAATAGGGGTACAAGACCAAAAAACATCCAAGAAGCAGGAGCAAGTGGAGCAAATCAACCTAGTGGCCCAAGAGCTATTGTAAGTGCTTATGCTATGAAACAGAGGGATGATAAAGATGGACAAGACGCTGTTGTTGGTAAATTTTACTTATTTGGCTTATTTATGTTTACATCATGTGATCCTGGTTCTAGGAATTATTATATTTGTTAGTCACTCGTTCTTCCTGAAAATGTGAAATCTGAGAGGCTTGACAATAGTGTTCTAGTTGAAAGCCTCTTGGTCTACCATGTTATTTTTAATCGAATTTACTGAGCTTTCCCCTTCATGATCGATGGCCTAGTCTTCCCATCTAATTTGATTGAAATTCCCTTCAAAGATTTTGATGTTATTATTGGGATGCACTGTCTTTATAAATATCATGCAGTAGTGGATTGTCGATCAAACCATGTGAATTTTAAGGACCCTACATTTTGTCATATTATTGTACACAGTGAAAGATCATTGAGGTCTAGTATTATTTCTGTGGCCTTGCCAAGAAAGATGATTTGGCAAGGTTGTGATGTGTATCTTGCTCACATAGTTGATCCATGCTTGGAGAGCCCTAGTATTAAAGATATACCTACTGTGTGTAATTCAAGTAGTCATCCCAAAAAATCTTTTTGGGTAACCCTCGGAAAGGGAAGTTGAATTTCCAATCGAGCTTATTCTTGGGTCTACTCTTATTTTTATTATTCTGTATAGGATGGCTCCAGCAGAACTAAAGAAGTTGAAAAATCAGTTACAAGAACCTCTCGAGAAGGGCTTTATCCGTCCAAGCATTTCTCCCTAGGGAGCCCCTATATTATTTGTAAAGAAGAAAGATGGAACTCGTAGGTTATGTATTGACTACAGAAAACTGAACAAAATAACAATCAAGAGTAGATATCCACTTTCAAGGATTTATGATTTATTTGATAAGTTGAGGGGTGTTAATTTATTCTCAAAGATCGATTTGAGGTTTGGGTATCATCAACTGCGTTAGAGAGAGAGATATTCCTAAAACTATTTTTAGACCTCGGTATGGTCATTATGAATTTTTGGTGATGCTATTTGGATTGACTAATACTCTCACGATATTCCTGGATCTAAGGAATCTAATATTCAAGCCACATCTAGATCAATTTATGGTAGTTTTTATAGATGATATATTAGTGTATTCCAAGGGTACTAAAGATCACGATAAACAACTACGAACAATTTTGCAAATTCTCAAAGAGAAAGAACTTTATGCTAAATTTTCCAAGTGTAAATATTTGTTAAATGAAGTGACTTTTCCAGAACACGTCATGTCAGCCGAAGTTATAAAGGTAGATCCTAGTAAAATCCAAGCAATTGTTGAATGAAAATCTCTAAAAAGTCTAACGGAGTTAAGAAGCTTCTTGGGCTTTGCCGGATACTATAGGAGGTTCATGAAAGGCTTCTTCATCAAAGCCTCCTCTTTGACCAAACTCTTGGAGAAAGAGGAAAAGTGTACTTGGGACAACAAATGTCAAAAGAGTTTTGAAACTCTTAAATCCTTGTTGACACAGGCTCCAATACTTACCCTACCAATGGAGGGGAAGGAATATGTGATAGACAATTATGCTTCTCATTGTGGTCTAGGGTGTGTTTTGATGTAGGAAGGAAAAGTTATTTCTTATGCCTCTCCAAAATTAAAACCACATGAATTGAATTATCCTACTCATGATCTGGAACCTGCTGCTATCGTATTTGCCTTAGAGATATGGAGACATTATCTATGTGGAGAAAATTTTTATATATTCACTGATCACAAAAGCTTAAAATATTTGGGTACTCAGAAATAGTTGAACCTAACAAAAAGTAGATGGCTTGAGCTCATTATGGATTATGATTGCACTATCGATTATCATCCAGGTAAAGAAAATATGGTTGCAGATGCCTTAAGTCGCAAATCCTTTGCAAGCCTATCCTTGGGTCTAGTGCCTTTGCTTATTATATTAAGAGCCTTAAATATTCATATGGCACTTGATTCATATGGCCCGATTATTGCCCAATTGCAAGTTAAACCCGTATTTCTTGAACAAGTTAGAGAGGCACAAAAGTTAGATGAGAAACTTATGAAACTAACCAAAAAGATTCAAGATGGAAAAACCCATGATTTTTCATTAATAGAGGATGATGTCTTATCTTATCAAAATAGGTTGTGTATCCCTAGTGATGAAAGATTGAAGAGTAAAATTTTGAATGAAGCATACACTTCATCATATGCAATGTATCTTGGAGGTATGATGATGTACCAAAACCTTAAAGAACACTATAGGTAGAATGCTATGAAGAATGATATTGCGGAGTATATTTCAAAATGTTTGGTTTTTCAACAAGTGAAAGCAGAACATCAGGTCCCAGTTGGCCTCCTCCAGCCCTTGTCAATACAAAAATGGAAATGGGAGAGAATAACAATGGACTTTATTTTTTGACTTCCTCGCACTCAAAAGAATCATAATCCAATATGGGTGATAGTGGATTGATTAACGAAGAGTGCTCACATTTTAGCAATCAGGATGGATTATTCACTTGAGAGGTTAGTAGAATTATACATTAATGAGATTATAAGGCTACACAGAATCCTCTCTCTATTGTCTCCTACAGAGACCCAAGGTTTACATCTAGATTTTGGTCTAGCTTGGATACCAAGTCGAATTCTAGCACCTCATTTCATCCTCAAACAGACGGTCAGTTAGAAAAAATGATACAAGTTTTAGAGGATATGCTTCGAGTATGCATCATGGAGTTTGAGGGAAGTTTGGACAAACATTTGGCTTTAGTAGAATTTTCTTACAATAATAAATTCCAATCGAGTATTGGAATGCCTCCTTATGAAGCCTTACATTGAAGAAAATGTCGGACTCCTCTTTGTTGGAGTAAAGTTGGTGAAAGAAAACTTACTGGTCCCGAAATTGTACAACAAATAAAAGGCAAGGTAAACGTAATCAAGGATCATCTAATGATCTCTTCGTATAGACAAAAGTCATATGTTGATCTTTAAAGGCATGATATTGAGAATCAAGATTGTGATACAATATTCTTAAAGGTATCTCCATGGAAGAATATTATGAGATTTGGCCGAATGGTAAAACTTAGTCCCCAATTTATTGGACCCTATGATGTACATGAAAGAGTGGGTCCAATTGCATATAAATTAGCAATACCACCTGAGTTGGACAAGATCCACAATGTCTTCGATATGTCAATGCTCAGAAGATATCTTTCGGACCCCTCACATCTCCTACCTGTTGAATCTATTGAGGTCAATCAAGACTTGACATATGATGAGGAATCAATCCATATTCAAGATAAGGCAATAAAACAACTCAGAAACAAGAAAATTCCCTTAGTAGAGCTACTTTGGAAGAACCATTCTAGAGAAGAAGCCACCTGGGAGAGATAAGAAGATATGAAGACCCAATATCCACACTTGTTTTGGAACTAGCATAAGGTAAATTTGGAGATGCAATTTCTTAAGGGGGAGAGAGTTGTAATGTCCTTATTATTAAATAATTTATTTACTCTCAGAAAGGTACTCCCTTGAGATAAAATCGACCCCTACTTCATAACTCTTTGAGTCGAACATATGTCGTTACTGGAATTGATTTTCATGAATAAAACAAAATAGGGAGAGGTTTGTCTTAGTGTAATTTGGGTTACTTTTATGAACTTTTTTATGTTATACGAGCGTTTATAATTGAGAATAAGGTGTTAAGGTGTGATTAAAAAAAGGGAATGAAAGAAAGAAATTTGCGCATCCACCTTTTTTTTAGCAGCCATTTTAATTTACTTTTAACATAATATATCTTTTTCCCTAAGGTATGTCGTAATCAAGACTTATAGAAACCTTATAAACTCTCTCATGACTCTATATTTGACAAAAAATCACAAAAGAAATTAATTTCTTTGAGCAAAAATCTAGAAATCTCCTACCCTTTGGTAAGTGGCTAAATTCTATCTATAAATTGTGTAATATCTCATTGTATATAGCTGTGTTTTTGTGTGTAAATATGTTTTGGAAAGATAATCACGTACCTACAACTTTCATATTTATGTGAAATTCTGAATCTGTTTGTATGGTACTAAAAAAGGGGACGAAACATAGTGAAAGTGCTGACCAGTTTTTCTGTCTGAGAAGTCTTCTATGTACTTCTATTAGTATATATCATATCTTGATGTGTGAGCTGTGTGTCTTGATGGTTTTTAGTTCCTTGCAACCCCAAGACATGTAGCTACAAACCTTATGCGTATGTTGGAACCTAATTTTGTAGTTATAGATTAGAAATGATGGACACGATTTCGGACAAGTTCTGTCCAAATTTTTGACATAGGAATCCCTAGGTGTGTGTTGTAAGTGTTTCAATTATAAATTCTTGTACAAAAAATATTTTTAAATAATTCTTGATTGTTTGCAACCTATATTGGGATACCTACAAGTTTTATGTAGTATGAAAAGCCTACTTTATCCATTTACCAATTCAAAATATAAGTACGATGCAACGCAGTAAAGTTGCCAAGAAGAGCGTGATTTGCATAAATGGGGCTCAGTGTTGGTATCTATCTTGTTAGTTTTACCTGTTGAAAGTGATGATTACAAAATGAAAATTTGAATTGGATATTAAGGTACTTATGCTCTTGTACAATCTTAAGGGAATTGTTGCAGAAATTGATGCTATATTAGTCCATGATTTGAGCTCGCTAGGGTTGTCGTGTGCTAAAAGGTTATGGTTGGTGTAAAAAATCTTGTTATGATTCTTTTGTTAATTTCTAGGACATTTGAATGTTATTTTGGTATCTCAGCCATGTGCATGTCATTTTATCTGGTTGTTTTGATATATTTTGGGACTTGCAAGAAACTCACTTAATTCGCCCATTTGTATGGATTGCTTGATCCCTTGACATCCTTGTGGACTTTATCCTTCTAGTGGCTGTGACTTTGTCACTATTGGCATGCCTCTTGTTCATATCATTGCCACCTTGATTATGGATTTTTGGTTCGTCCTAAGTATGGAAATGGTCCATTTAAAGCATGAATTAGAAAGCCACGCTAGAAATGGTTCTTGGTTCTCTTGATTTTTGGTTTTAGGCATTCATGATATAGGATGTCGGCCCTTTTTGATACTTGATTATGTTTAGTGTAAAGGCTTGATCTACATATTGGAGGAACTTGTTATTTGTCTGTCTTATAAATATGTTTCTAGGAACTCTTGACACTTAGTCCGTTATATATCATACTTCATAATCTTGATCCATTTGTTCACTTAGTCTAGTTATTATATTGCATTTGTGTTGCCTTGACTTAAGAAAGGTAAACTGAGGAATCTAAAGGTTTCAGCAAGTAGATTTTACACCACTAAGCTTTACACTTAGCAATAGTTGTTTCTATCGTAGGGGATACCCGAGATGATGTTTGAGAATGGAGATTGACGATAAGTTTTGGTAGCTATGCAGAAGATCACATTTGCATCTAGTCCTAAATATTGTATTAATTTTGGGATATGTATATGATTCTCCTATTGCATATGCATGTGTAAATTTGAGGTCAGTGTAAACTATGAAACCACGGTTTGTAACTTAATGTTTTGGTTTGTTTAGTTAAATTTGAGCCAGTGAGCTTCTTTTATATTAATTTACCAGTAATTTTGAAGTGATTGTATGAAACGAAAACTAGTAACTTGTTTTATATTAAATTACCAGTTATTTTGAAGTGATTGTATAACACGGAAACTAGTAAGTTTTATGTGTTTGTATTTAAACATTGGGAATAATTTTTAGTGTGTACTACAATGGTATGAGCAATGTATAAAAATCTCGCAAGATATTGATTTAAATTATTTTGAATGTTGCTCACGCTATGAACTAGAACCCGGAATCAACTGAACTACCTTTAGGACAAAATCGCGTACCTATAACTATTTTGGATTTTACGCATTAAACTCTTAATATTTTAGCAAGTATTATGTAAGCCCTGATCGTACAAAAGTGGCATCCTCCCAAAAGGGTTGCCACAGTTTCTCCTATGAAGGGTGTAAAATGCATTTCAATAACAAGGGCAAGTTAGGTACCCGGTATGTATGCCCTTATGAGATAGTTGAGCAGATTGGCAAAGTGGCCTACAGAATTGATTTGCTTTTAAAGATGAGTTCTATTCATCTAGGTTTCCATATTCCTATGTTGAGAAAGTTGATTGGTGATCCTACTTCGATTGTACCTTTGGATGGTTTTGAGGTTGAAGAGAACTTGTCCTATGAAGAGGCGTCGGTCGAGATTTTTGATAGACAAGTAAAGTGGCTCCACGATGAGGATGTTGTTTCAGTTAAAGTGCTTTGGGGAAATCAGCAAATGGAGAGTGCTATATGGGAAGTAGAAATGGACATGATGAAGCAATATTCCTATATTTTCCAATCTACTCAAGCTTAAGGTATTAGGTTCTTTCTATTCTAAATGGTCCTAATTCTTTCACTCTTATATTGCATGACATGACATGCATACATGAGCACGAAGAGGATTTAAAGGATGTTATTAAATGAGTTTAACTGATTTTATGATTTTCAAGAAATAAGTTATGCATTGTGTTCCCATGTTAAAATGTTTGATGTTCAAGTCAAGCCTTTCAAGCTAGTCCATTTCTCGTGCGAGGACGAATTTCCGAATGGCGAGATGATGTAAGGACCCAAATCTCATAAGACTTTATTGATGTTTAAATCAAGTTTCTGAAGGTGTGTGACCTATGAGGAATGCTGTTGCATGGATTTGTGGAGGTTAAGAAAGAATTTGAGGCTTGCAGGCCCTCCAGGGAACCTCACACGAGTCGTGGCCCTCACCACTAGCCGTGGAAGGGCCCCCGCTTTCCAGCCAAGAATTGGCTAGGGCAGCAACCACATGGCCCTTGGACGGGCTGCGCAAGCCACCACGAAATGTGGTGGGGTCTCGTCGTTCATGATCTCTTTCAATAATGAAGACCCCAAAGACTGCTTCTAATTTATGAAATTTAAGCTTACTTTGAATATGGGTCTTGTAAGTTAGTGTTGGTTTGATTAAATTGAGCTATGGGTTGTATTTAGTTGATGTTCTTAAAGTGATTTAAGCCCTATTATGTTGAATTGCATTGATATTATGAAGGTTTGAATATGCATGTCCCTTAAAATGTTGAATCTATGCATAGGTAATTTCAAGTATGCCTTAATTGATGATTTCTTCATGAATTTACTATGATATCATTATATTATGATGATTTAACTATGCACTCCTAGTATCCATGCTATTCTCTCATTCATTCATGGCATATACATCCACAAACATTGATTTTCATGAAGTTTATGATGTGGGATAACTTCCGATTATGTTTATCATTATGTTTTCAAGATAAGTATGGGTATGACAAGAATGTTATCACATAATGTCTATGATATGGCTCTTTGAGCAATTACAGGTGTTTACACCACTATGTACAGTAATCAGGAACTATTCTTATGTATGAAAGAATGTCCTGATGTATGATTTGGTATTTTAGCCCAAGTTTCTATTATTATGAAGTATGTTTGGCTTTTAAGGATAAGTATGCATGTAAATGATTTGAAAAGACTTATGCTCCTATTTCAAGCATGTATACACATATGTATTCTCGTGGGTTGCTAACTTAGCATCGAATGAGATCGGAGATGGGGGCTCGACCCAAGGGTCCTTATATAAAGTCTCTTTTCTCATAACTATGTGCCTAACATAGGTTCATATTTATGCCCCTTTATGGGATGGTTATGACATGGATCTACCTTTGGCAAGTAGATCACCCCTTTATTCGGTGTCGGACAAAAAATTAAGTTCCAAGTTATAGCACACTTGGTCTTATTTTAGTTAAGGTCACAACCCCGCTATGTGTAAAGTATATGGCACTCATGTATCATGGAATTCTTGTCATATTAATATTATATTCTCTCCTATATAATTCTTTCTATATATGTCCCTTGTCATCTAACATTGATTGCAGGATCATATGATTCATAAGAATTTTGCATGCCCCCGTACTTAGTACGTTCAAACGTATTAATGCATACTCTTACTCTACATGACATAAACATGTAGTAACCAGTTACGATATTGATCCACCTATTGACGGTTAGCTTGGATTGTGAGAGATTGCTTGTGGTGAGTCCTATCATCCAAGGACAAGCCATCTTCTATCTACCTATTATATTTTTTACACTTATGTCTTTAATTTGAGGGTGAGCTCGGGACAGATCTTGGCCCCTATCCTATTATATGACTTAGAGGCATTGTGGGACAACATGTAAACTTTATGTAGGGATTTGTGTTATGTTATGCTACTTGCTTGTGGAGATTATGATTATGGGTACCTCTTGATATTGATGATATGATGATATGTTTATGATGAGATGTGGGAGTGTCAAAAGTCCTAAGCCCCTCCTATCCCCATAGTGTGAGTCATACTTACCCCCTACCCCAGTTCTTATGTGCCATGTGATATGTGAATCTATGTAAATCCCTATCCCTAGGACATCTCCATAGCGTGAGTCATACTTTTCCATCCCTTAGAACTATGTGCTTAATGTCTTATTATGCGCTTTCAAACTGATTATCTGCATGTGGGGCTATGAGGCTTATTTGGGGACTCTCGATTTCCTATTCACCATGTAACTCCGAGGCTCTAGGCCAGAGTCATGACAGTGTTAGGCTATACGACCCGTACAAGGGTCTCCTAGTGGCTACCTTAGCCAAATTCATGGCTTGAAGGCTAGGGCACCTACCACGAGACCCTTCCGCAGCTAGTGGTGAAGACCATGACACGTGGGAGGTACCATGTAGGGCCACCAAGCCTAAAACCATCTCTTGACCCACATGAAGCCATGAACAAAGCCAAGGGTCACCACATAGATGCCCCCATGGCTTGTGGGAGTGTTCCTGGAGGGGAACCTTGGTCACAACCTTCTAATAAACTTGATTTTAGGGATCGTTCACACATGTCAAGGTTCGGGTCCTTGAATCATCTCCCCTTTGGGAACATTTGTCCTCGAATGAGCTATAAAATGGCTTGAAAGACTAGACTTGAACATGAAACATTTCAACATGAAGACATAATGCATAACTTATCACATGAAAATCATACAATCATGAAAACTCATGTCAAAACTCAATTTAAACCATTTTCGTGCACATATATGCGTGTCATGTCATGAAACATAGGATGGAAGAATTAGGACTATTTAGAATAGAAGGAACTTAATGCCTTAGGCTTGAGTAGATTGGAAACTATAGGGATGTTGTCTTATCATGTCCGATTCCGCCTCCCATGTAGCACTCTCCATATGTTGATTCCTCCAAAGCACTTTAACCGAAGCCACATCCTTTTTGCAAAGACATTTTACTTTCCTATAAAAACATTTCAACCGGAACTTCTTCATCAGTCATGTTCTCCTCAACCTCAACACCTTCCAAAGGCACAATCAAACTAGGACCACCAATGAACTTCCTCAACATTGACACATGGAAAACTGGGTGAATAGAACTCATATCAAAAGGCAAATCTAATATATAAGACACCTTGCCAATTCGCTCAACTATCTCATAAGGACCTTTATATCAGGGGCTTAACTTGGCCTTTTTACCAAAACACATTGACCCTTTCATAGGAAAAACCTTCACATATACCCAATAACCGACAATAAACTCAAGATCACTCTCTCTAAAATTCGAATAAGACTTTTGACAATTTTGAGCTATCTTCAACCTTTCCCTAATCAACTTCACCTTTTTCATGTCCTCCAAAACAAAATGCGGGCCTAACAATGCCATCTCACCTAACTCAAACCATCCCATCGGGTACCTATACCTTTTTCCATACAAAGCCTCAAATGGTGCCATACCAATGCTAGCATGAAAACTGTTGTTGTAGGAAAACTCGATACGTGGTAGATGATCATCCCAACTTCCCTAAAATTCCAACACGTAAGCCCTCGGCATGTCTTCCAAAATTTGAATTGTTCTTTCGGTTGGTCCATCAATTTGAGGATGGAAAGAGGTACTTAACTTCATCTTAGTGCCAAGCCCTTTTTAAAATGATTTTGAAAAACTTAGAAGTAAATTAGGTACTATGATCCGATATAATAGACATAGGCACACCATGCAATCAAACCAACTCTCAAATATACAACCTTGCATAATCATCGGCATTACAAGTAGTCTTAATTGGTAGGAAATGATCTGATTTAGTCATCTTAGCAACAATAACCCAAGTAGAATCAATTTTCTGACGTATATGGGAAATCAACCACGAAGTCTATATTAACATCTTCCCATTTCCATGTAGGAATCTTGATATCTTGAGCAAAACCACCATGCTTTTGATGTTCCATCTTCACTTGTTGAAAATTTGAACACTCAGATACAAACTTGGCTATGTCTTTCATCATACTATGCCACCAATACACTTTCCTCAAGTCTTGATACACTTTGTGGATCCTGGATGTATAGAATAATGAAAGTTTTGGGCTTCACTCATGATCACCTCCCTAAGACCATTAACATTTGGAACACACAACCAGTATTGATACTGAAGTACACCATCTCCCGCTTAGAGAAAATCTTTACCTTCTTCCCGGCAACCAATTTCTTCAACTCAACTAATGATGGGTCCAAGTCCTGTTTTGCCTTAACATAACTACCACAGAAGAATCAACCCCCTTCTAAACATGAATGTCACCATTGTTAGAGTCAGTCAATCTAACACCCAATCTAGCCAAATAATGAACATTGTTTACAACTCTTTCTTTCCCTCATCAACATGGGCCACATTACCCATAGATAGACTACTAAGAGCATCGGCTACAACATTTACCTTGTCGAGATGATATTAAACACTCATGTCGTAATCTTTAAGAAGTTCCAACCACCTTCTTTACCTCAAGTTAAGATCTCTTTGTATGAATAAATATATAAAAAAACCTTTTGATCAGTAAACACATCAATATGAACCCTTGATGTCACTCAACCAGACTACTCAAAGGAAGTAGGGCAACCATCATCAGCATAATAACCCAAGTTTAGAGGTTACGGTCGATCCTAAAGGGAGACATTCAAGGTAGAAATTACTCGCTAGACTAAGTAATTTTAGGATTTGCGGGGTTGCAGTATTCAAAGGTAATTGTTAAACTAAACTATTTTTATTAACAACTTAAACAACAATTAAGAGAAATTGTTGGGGATGTGCAAATATGGAAATCGATCTACCAACTGGGTCTAAATATTTGACTAAATGAGTTGATATTGAGTAAATAGGTTAGGTTTCTTGTAATCCATATTTAGCTAAGACACACGAGTGTTTCGTATGAATTAACTATGAAATCATACGCGGACCGCCAAGGACACGCTTGGCCTAAGAATTCTCTACAAAACCCCTAGTACCTTGGCAATTGAATCCATAGTTGTGGACATCAACTGACACCCCAAGAGTTTTCAAGCCATTATATCCATTCCACACACTAGTCGTTCTGGCTAAAGCAACAATCAAATATCTAGAGTAAACCCCAAGTTTGCAACCTATAAATTATAGACTAAATGTAAGGGCCAGGATTTATTTTGAGTGGAATTTCCTAATTCTCTTGATATTGTCCCGAGCGAACTACTAGGCATTGCTCCACGAATGGCCCACACACGGGCCATGTGAAGCCACATGGACCATGTCGCCTCCCGTGAAGGGACGCTTGGTCCAGTTCACGGTAGGGGCAACATTGAGATGGAAAGGGAAATTGAGAATGTAAGGGCTCATGGCCACTCACACTGTCCGTGTGATATGTCACGGACCATGTGGCCCTCTATGTAACGCACTATGTAAGATTTTTCTAAGTATAGAAGTGTTGTCTCGTAATTTTGTCATGCGAAACTTATTTCAAGTAACCGCACACGGTCGATATCACGACTTGTGTGGTGTCACACAGACCGTGTAGTCATCCGTGTGGTACCCCTTACCTCCGTGTGAATTCCCTTTGTGAATTTCAAAGTGATGATTCATGGTCGCCTCTCACGGTCCATGTGACATCTCACGGACTGTGTAGCGCACCATGTGGACCTGACGGTTCCATTTCCTTTCCGTTTCATTAATGGCACTTATGTAATTTTAATTTATATTAATTATGAATTATGACCTTTTACCTATCCTAAACCCCTAATTCAGTTGATACTCCCCCGACCCCTCTTAATTCATTCTCTTAAAACCTCCTACCCCTTATAAGATAACCTCCAAATTCCCCTCTACTCACCCCTCTCGAGATTCAAAGCTAGGGTTCAATTGAATTCCAATTCAAGCTATGTTCTTTCCTCAAATTCAGCTCCTCAATTAAAATATGTGGGATTGATTCTTGGTTCATTTCAACCAAGAAGACCCAAAGATCTTTCAATCTATTTCATGAATTTAGTGTACTTTAAATAAGAGATTTCATTACTTGATTTTTTTAAATCCAATTGATGTATGGGCTGTATTTTACCTATGATTTCAATTCACTTTAATCACTATTATGATGATTACATTTACTTATAAAGTATGAACATGCATGTCTCTTTTTATATATTGACTTAATTATGGATTTACATAATTTAATATCATGGTATTGATTTTAACTTGAATTTATATTACCCATGCTATCCTGAAATCATACATTCCATTTGTGTTCATGCACATGGGTTTACATAAAAATTATGAAGTGGGTTAAGCCCAACTATGTTTTTCTGAAATGATTACGAAATGATTCTGATCAGATATTGGCTATGACAAGAATACGATCACATACACGTCTATGATTCTGGCTCTTTGATCATCCTGGGTGCATGCACCATTCTGTATGTGTGGATGAGCTATTCCCTGCATGAGCATTTCGATTATGATCTATAATTTTGCATTTGAGCCTAATATGTATTGAACGATTTGAAATGAGTAATATATCTCTTGAAAGCACATGTATGTATAAGTATTCAAGTGTAACGCTATTGACTTAGCACCAATGGATTTGGGGTGTTAGGGAAATCCCCAAGGGCCCTCTCCCTTTCCTTAAACTATGTCTCAACATAAGAACGTTAACCATTATTGAAATGACTGGGTCGTAAGAGATGGTTATTCGTTTATGATTATGATATATTCTGTATGATTTTAGAAAATCCTTCCAAAATGGTGTGTTCCGTAAGGAAGGTGACCATCCACCGAAATGGTGAGTTCAGTAAGGTGTGATGTAAATCACCTTTGACAAGTAGTCTTCTCCTACCGATAGGAGTTCTCCATTGGACTAATTCATGTAATAGCTCACATGGATTTGATTTGCTGGTTATAGTCCATCCCCACTATACATGAGCATTGTTGCATTTCATACATCATAACTTTCATAGCATCTTGTATATATTTCCATTGAATATATGATTCTTTCTATATTATGTGCTCTTGTCATCTAACATTGAAATGCAGGTTTGGTAAGTCATATGTATTGCATGCCCGCATACTTAGTACATTCAAACGTACTAACACATACTCTATGCCTACATGATTTTACCATGTAGGGGCCGAACACTTTGATTACCTACCGATTTATGAATAGTCCAAATCGAGGAGTATATTATAGTGAGTCTAATTTTCCAAGGATGTGCCAACTACCTTTATTTTATGTTATTTCAGTACGTTCTTCTTTATTTGAGGGTGAGCCTGGAACTTTTCCCGCCCCCATTCCATTTAACTAGAGGCATTTGTTGGACATTATGTAAACTCTTATAAGATCCGTTTCTTATGACTGGCATCTTGCTTATGTATTTTTGGGGTAATTTATGGGAAACTCCTATTTGGCCATATTCATGTTTTGGTGTGGAAAATGTGGGAAGTCCCTAGCCCTGTATCAACCCATAGCGTGAGTCCTATTTTCCCGTCTCTTAGAACTACGTGTTACTATTTGAATATTATTCTTGCACCGATGATGTGGATATTGATACTGGAGGTTTATTTGGGGACTCTCGGGTTCCCATTCGTCGTGTCACAACTAGGCCCTAACCCCCGGTCATGACAAAAGATGCTATCATAGCCCTAAGTTTATAAATAATCCTTGGAGTCCAACGTGTCGCGTCGAGTAGAATCTTATTCATGGGTGTGAAGTACACCATGCTTATGAGTAGGAGGTTACCAAGAAGTTCTAGGAATTGCCTCACCTCTTCATGTCTTATGTCGTGCTATGGCTAGTATATTTTGTTCCCTTATCTTGACTGTGCCATTGATCCATTTCAAAAGATGCCTCGAGAAAGACCCCTCCCACTAAGGCCTGCTCTGGCTAATGAGGATCAGGCTCCCCACGAGCCTATGGATGAACCCATCTCAAATGTTGAGTTCTGTACAACCTTCGCAACGCTTGCTCAGGTGGTGACCTCTCAGACAAGGCAGGCTAACTTTCTACGGGAATATACACTTGCTTCTAGAGTGAGGGATTTACTCGAATGAATCCTTTAGAGATTCATGGCCCAAAGGCTGATGAGGATGTCCAGGAGTTCATTGATGAGCTTACCAAAATACTGAACATCATGGGTGTCACTTCTGAAGAGAAGGTTGAATTGGTTGCCTATCGACTGAAAGATATGGACAAGGTATGGTATACTCAATGGGCTATGGAGAGAGTTTGCAGTGGTGATGTTAACTGGGAAGAGTTCATATTTGCTTTCCTTGATCGTTTCTTTTCGCTTGAGCTTAGGGAGGCCAAAATGATAGAGTTTATCAATCTCAAGCAAAGTGGTGTGAGTGTGAGGGACTATGGCCTCAAGTTCACGAAGCTTTACAAGTATTCTCCATCACTTCTGGCTAACCCTCGTGCATGGATGCACAAGTTTGTTTCAGGTATCTTTTATTTACTTGTGATGGAATGTCGTTGTCACGCCCTAAGTCCCATTAAGGCGGACTGGCACCCATTGCCGACAAGGCTCGGGAGAACCAACATATAACTATGCACCTGCTATGAACATTTAAGAGGTTTTCGTATTCAATATGCTGTCAAAAGAAAGTAAACTGTATTAACAAGCCAAAAGTAAATGCATAAGACTAGGCCGTTGGAGCCACGATGTCTATAGTATGCTACTTGATCACACTTTAATTTACATTGCCTATAAAGCCTCTAGGTAAGGAGCAATATCCATATGGGTCGGGACAGGCCCCGCCTCATGACCAACTATACAATACAAAATACAAGTTCTAAACACACAAGCCCCAAAGCAACCTGGAGCTTAGTAATAGCAGCTGAAAGTCCTGTACTCTTACTGGGGAGATCTAGTAACTCCTGTACCTGCAACATGAAATGCAGGTCCCCCATAAGGGACGTCTGTACGAGATAATATACTGAATATGTAAGGCTGAAAATATTGTATATGAAATAAGAACTCAAATTATATCACACACTAGTGTGTAAGGATGAAAAGACCACCTTTAGTCATACTGTAGAATCATGTACTTTATGTGTTTTTATTACTTTCCCATTCTTTACTGTATAATTACTGTATAATATCTCATGTAAAATGACCAGCTGATCAGTGGTAAATCAATATCGGGATCGACGCATGCTAGGCTTTCCTTTCACCCCTGGGATACCCCTCGTAATATGGGATCGACCCATGCTAGCTGATTCTTCCACCCCTGGGGTACCACCCATTAATAAGCAACTATGAGTTATCTTTTATTTACTTTCCAGATGATTCTTTCGATGGTCATAACCTTTAGAACTTTAGGAATATAGAGATGTGACATATAAACAACCATACAAGATAACACCACAATGAAAAGAGAGATACACAACTAATGAACCGTATAGGAGATTAAACAACACATGGACTTTGTTTGGTAAAAAGGAACTCATGTATCTTTGGTATCCAAGTACGTATGCAGGATTTACATTGGCTATGTATGGGAACATATGAACATGGTAAAGCATGGAGACACAATTATCAGTTATTTCGTAGCTGGTAAGTGCCCTCTATGTACCGAGGATGGATGTCGATTTCATGCCAAGTAATAGAAAATCAAGTCATACCTCGTTGTACTATGTCGTTATTACCTCGGAGTAGTATCCTTTTCCTCCAAACACTTATCTAAAATATAGTAAGCGATAAAACTATTATTAGCAGCTAATAAACACATCTTGGTAATCCAATTTCACCCAAAAATAATATCCGGGCAACAAGCTCGGAATTAGCAACTAAAGAGTATTCTTTCAACATTCCCACTCTTAATCGTATTTTCTAATACATGTTCTCATATATATATCTTATCTAGCTTGTTTCAGTCCCATAACAGTGTTACAACAGCTCATAAAGTACAACATACAACAATTCTACACAACACGCGAGTAGGCAACGTAACATTACATCCTTTCGCTACATTTCAGTGTCAACAATTCCAAATCTGTTTCAACCTCAACCAAATTGTCCTCAAAATATTTACACACAAATACGGTCCTAAAAATGTACAAAAAGAGTCCTCCAAGTGGATGGAAAACATGAGACAACCATTCCCAATATTCAGTCCACAAATTCCTATTAAGGATGCAATTTAGGTATCGTATAAGAACTCATTTTTGCGGAAGATAAAAATGGTGCAGCAGCCTTCTTACACAACTACAAAACCAAACCTTGTTAAAAACGTACATATTACTTCATAATCCAGCCAACCAACAAGAGAAAATCCTCTTAATTAATAAGAAAGGTAGACAACAATCTTTGGAACACATGCTGTCCCAAATTCCTGCACAAGTACAACCAGCATACTCTTCATGTTTTTCATGGAAATATTACACCAAACCATAGGTATTTTTACTTACCTTAGCCCTCAAGGATTAGGTTCTCTTCAAGAACCCAAGAGGTGAGCCTTGGCCGCTTTACAAAGTGAAGAAAGAGCAAGGAGAAACTTCGAAACAAATCTAATTTTTGGCCTTAAGAAAATGACTAAAAGTTGTTGGATTTCGCTCCCTTTTATAAGGCCACTTTTTGCCGACTTTCTTTTGGATTTTCGGCCTTACTTTATTAAGGTTATGGTGCAGCAACTTGGCCTTTTCAGTTGGGCCTTATTGGGCTTCAATTGGATGGGTTTTGCTGCAAATTATCTTCTCCTTTATACCCACATAGTTTGGGCCCTAGTTGTGAATTGGGTTGTGAATGTAATTTGGCCCTTTTCCTATTCATCTTGGGCTGAATATGTTGTCCTTTTATGATGCTAAACCATGGGCCTAAATGACATCCTTAACTCGGGGTTTATTCGTTGTCGAACTTGAACAAATTCGGTGTTGGGCCTTGTCTCCATTTACCTAGCCTATTTAAGCTAAGCACGTAGGTGTCTCACCTGCTAGCTTCTAAGTCTCACAAGCACCTCACTTATCACTTCATTTAAGGACACAATATCCTTAACTTGACTTAAAAATTATATACACCTGGTCATCTTAAGAGTTAGACATACATATAGCCCTTAAATCTAAAATTCACGCACTTTTAAAATGTGTGCGGATTTGACCCCGCCATATCATATTTCATCTGCGTTGGACTAGTATATGTAAGATGTGGGGTGTTACAGTCGTACTACTATGCTTATACAGATATGGATATTGCTAGACTCATGGTGTATGTTGAACAAATTGAAGGGGAGAAACTCAAGGACAAAAGGGTTCACGATCCTAAAAGGACCCATTTTGATGGTGGATTCTCTGGTTCTCGAAGTGGTGGTTTCGATCGCTTCCAACAGGGCCAAGGTTCTGGTACTCGGGTCGCTAATGATCAAGCTCTTCTCCCTAGAGCACCGGTTGGTAGCGGTCAGGGGTATCCTGTGTGCGACAAGTATGGGAAGCCCCACACGGGAGTCTGTTAGAGAGATTTGGGTGTTTGCTTCAGGTGCAGTGATAAAAATCATAAGGTTGTTGGTTGTCCTAGGAATGCCCGTAGGGGCCAAGGTCAAGTGCCCAAGATGGGCATGGCTAATAAAGAGTTCCCCAAGGTGTTGCCCTAAGGAACATTCGGTTCTATGAACTCCACGCCAGACAGGATGTTGAAGAAACTTCGGATGTCATCACCGGTATGTCAAAAGTCTTTGATTTTGATGCTTATGTTTTTCTTGATGCAGATTCAAATTTTTCTTTTGTGACTCTTTTGTTGGTTATTAAATTTTGTTTGAGTCCCAAGGTCTTGAGGAATCCCTTCCTAGTTTACACTCCCATGGATGAATCTGCTGTTGCACATAGAGTCTATCATGGTTGCCCTTTTTCTGTGTTGCACAAAATTTTTCCATGCGATATTGTAGAACTTGAGATGTTCAACTTTGACGTGATTCTTAGGATAGATCGGTTGAATGCATCATATGCCTCTATAGATTGTAGAACCCAAAAGGTCAAGTTCTTACCTCCCGGTGAGTCCGTTCTTAAATGGAAGAGTGGTGACTCCACTGTTAAAGGTCGGTTTATTTCCCACCTCAAGGCGTGGAGTATGATTTTTAAGAGGTGTATTTATCATATTATTTGGATCAAGGATATGGGGTCCGAAGTGGCGTACTTTTGGGTTGGTTCTAGTGGTGAATGAGTTTTCAGATGTGTTCCCCAAAGACTTACCAGGCATTTCTCCTAAAAGAGAGGTAGACTTTGGCATAGATCTTCTTCTGGATACTCAACCTATCTCTATTCCTCCCGATCGTATGGCGCCAGTGGAGTTGAATGAATTAAAGGAGCAGTTAAAGGATTTATTAGAGAAAGGCTTCATTCGACCCAGTATACCGCCATGGGTTGCTTCAATGTTGTTTCTAAGAAAGAAGGACGGCTCTCTCATATGTGTATTGATTATAGGTAACTGAACAAGGTGACCATTAAGGATAAGTACCCATTGCCCTGGAGTGATGACTTGTTTGACCAGCTTCAAGGGGCTACTCATTTCTCAAAGATTGATCTCTATTCCAAGTATCATTAACTGAAGGTTAGGGAGTGTGACATTCCCAAAACAACTTTTCGGACAAGGTATGGGCACTTTGAGTTTTTGGTGATGTCGTTTGGCCTAACCATTGCTCCGATCGTGTTTAAGGATCTAATAAATCGGATGTTTAAGCCATTCCGTGAAATTTTTGTGGTTGTCTTCATCGACGACATTCTCATTTACTCCCGAAGTGAGTAGGAGCATGGGCATCACTTGAGGAGTGTCCTCCAAACTTTGAGAGAGAAGAAGTTGTATGCTAAGTTTAGCAAATGTAAATTTTGGTTGGGTGAAAGTGGCTTTCCTTGGTCATGTGGTGTCCAGTCATGGCATTAAGGTGGATCAAAAGAAGACCGAGACTGTGAAGAATTGGCCCAGACCGTTGACTCCTTCAGATATTCGATGTTTTCTTGGGTTGGCCCGATATTACAGAAGTTTGTTGAAGGTTTCTCATCTATTGCATCTTTGTTGACTAAGTTGACCTAGAAGAAGGCTAAGTTTGTGTGGTCGAACGAATGTGAGCGAAGTTTCCAGACTTTAAAGGATCTATATATATCGGCTCTCGTCTTGACTTTAAAAAATGGTTTGGAGGGATTTGTGGTGTAATTTAATGCCTCGCGAATTGGGTTGGGTTTTGTGCTTAACATAGTAAGGTAATAACATATGCATCAAGGCAGTTGAAGGTGAATGAACGTAATTACCCAACGCATGACCTAGAATTGGCGGCAGTAGTTTTTGCCTTGAAGATTTGGAGACATTATTTGTACGAGGTTCATGTTGATATGTTTAATGATCATAAGAGTTTGCTATATGTATTCACTCAGAGGGATCTCAATTTAAGGCAAAGGAGGTGGTTGGAGCTCCTAAAAGACTACGACATGAGTGTTCTATATCATCCTGGCAAGGCCAATGTTATAGCCGATGCTCTCAGCAGGCTATCTATAGGGAGTGTGGCGCATGTTAGGGAAGGAAGGAGTTAGAAAGAGATGTTCACTGGTTAGCTAGGCTGGGTGTCAGGTTGGCTGATTTGAGCGATGGTGGTGTCCGTGTTCAAAACGGGGTTGATTCTTCGGTGGTGAGTAATGTAAAAGTAAAGCAAGATTTAGACCCATCGTGACTTGAATTGAAGAAATTGGTTGCCGAAAAGGGAATTGAGGTGTTCTCGCAAGGGGGAGATGGTGTACTCCAGTACCAAGACCGGTGTGTTCCAGACATGGTTGATCTTAGAAGGGTGATTATGAGTGAGTTTCACAACTCTCATTATTCTATTCACCCGGCGTCTACCAAAATGTATCATAATTTGAAGAAATTGTCCTAGTTGCATGGTATAAAGAAAGACATCGCTAAGTTAGTATCTGAATGCTCGGGTTGTCAACAAGTGAAGGTAGAGAACCAAAGGCCCGGTGGCTTAGCCCAAGACATTGAGATTCCCACATGGAAATGGAAAGATGTGAACATGGATTTCATGGTTAAGTTGCCTCGTACCCGAAGGCAATTTGATTCCATTTGGGTTATCATTGACCGAATGATGACATCGGCTCATTTCCTACGGTCAAGACTACATTCAACACCGAGAATTACGCAAGGTTGTATATCTAAGAGTTGGTGAGGTTGCATGGTATGCCTAGGTCTATTATATCGGATTGTGGTACCCAATTCACTTCCTACATTTGGAGGTCTTTTCTGAAAGGATTTGGAACTTAGATTAAATTGAGCACTGTTTTTCATCCTCAAATCGATGGACAAGCGGATAGGACTATTCAAACCTTTGAGGATATGTTAAGGGCTTGTGTGTTGGAGTTTAAAGGCAATTGAGAAGACCACCTTCCACTCATTGAGTTTGCTTATAATAATAGCTTCCATGCTAGCATTGGTATGGCGCAGTTTGAGGCTTTATATGGGAGAAGGTGCAGATCACCGATGAGGTGGTTTGAGTTAGGAGAGATGGCACTTGTTGGTCCTCATCTAAGGATGGAGGCCATGGATAAGGTGAAAGTGATGAGGGAAAGGTTGAAAATGGCCCAAAGTCGTCAAAAGTCTTATTCAGATGTTAGGAGGGATCTTGAGTTTTGTGTCAGTGATTGGGTATATGTGAAGGTTTCGCCTATGAAGGGTGTAATGCATTTTGGTATGAAGGGCAAGCTAAGCCCTCGGTATATTGTTGCTTATGAGATCATTGAACAGGTTGGAGGTGTAGCTCATAGGTTGGAGTTGCCTCCGAATTTTTGTCCATTCACCCGGTCTTTCATGTGTCTATGTTGAGGAAGCTAGTTGGTGATCCTAGCACCATTTTGCCCTTGGAAGGGATTTAGTGTAACACCTCACATCTTAGATGTACTAGTCCAACGCAAGTGAAACATGATATGGCGGGGTCAAATCCGCACACATCTTAAAAGTGCGTGAATTTTAAATTAAAGGGGTATACGTACGTCTTAACGCTTAAGATGACCTAGTGTATATAATTTTTAAGTCAAGCTAAGGAGATTGTGACCTTAAATGAAGTAAAATAACTGAGGTGCTTGTGAGACTTAGGAAGCTAGCAGGTGAGTCACCTACGTGCTTAGCTTAAATAGGCTAGGTAAACGGAGACAAGGCCCAACACCAAATTTGTTCAAGTCCGACAACAAATGAACCCTGAGTTAAGGATGTCATTTGGGCCCATGGTTTAGCATCATAAAAGGACAACATTTACAGCCCAAGTTGAATAGGAAAAGGGCCAAATTACATTCACAACCCAATTCACAACTAGGGCCCAAACTAAGTGGATATAAAGGAGGAAATTTTGCAGCAAAGCCCATCCAATTGAAGCCCAATAAGCCCTAGTTAAAAGGCCAAGTTGCTGCATCATAACCTTAATAAAATAATGCTGGAAATCCAAAAGAAAGTCGGCGAAAAGTGGCCATATAAAAGGGAGCAAAAACCAGCAACTTTTAGTCATTTTCTCAAGCCAAAAATCAGATTTCTCTCCAAGTTTCTTCTTGCTCTCTCTTCATTTTCTAAAGCAGACAAGGCTCACCTTTAGGGTTCTTGAAGATCACCTAATCCTTGAGGGCTAAGGTAAGTAAAAATACCTATGGTTTGGTGTAAATTTTCCATGAGAAACATGAAGAGTATGCTGGTTGTACTTGTGCAGGAATTTGGGACAGCATGTGTTCCAAAGATTGTTGTCCACTTTTCTTGTTAGTTAAGAGGCTTTTCTCTTGTTGGTTGGCTGGATTATGAAGTAATATGTATGTTTTTAACAAGGCTTTGTTCTGTAGTGGTGTAAGAAGGCTACTGCACCATTTTTATCTTCCGCGAAAATGAGTTGTTATATGATACCTAAATTGCGCTCTTATTTGGAATTTGTGAATTGAATATTGGGAATGGTTGTCTCATGTTTTCCATTCATTTGGGAGACTAGTTTTTTACTGTTTTAGGACTGTATTTGTCTGTAAAAATTTTGAGGACAGTTTGGTTGAGGTTGAAACAGATTTGGAATTGTTGATGTCGAAATGTAGCGAAAGGATGTAATGTTACGTTGCCTACTTGCGTATTGTGTAGAATTGTTGTATATTGTACTTTATGAATTGTGGTAGCACTTTTGTGGGAGTAAAACAAGTTGGATAAGACATGTATATGAGAACATGTATTAGAAAATACGATTAGGGGTGGAAATGTTGAAAGAATACTCTTTGGTTGCTAATTCCGAGCTTGCTGCCTGAATATTATTTTTGGGTGAAATTGGATTACCGAGATGTGTTTATTGGCTGCTAATATTAGTTTTATCACCTACTATATGGTGGATAAGTTTTTGGAGGAAAATGATACTACTCTGAGGTAATAACAACATAGTACAGCGAGGTATGTAAGGCAACTTGATTTCCTATTACTTGGCATGAAATCTAAGTTCTTCCTTAGCACATAAAGACACATATAAATTCCGACATGGCTGCTAACCGTGTCTCCAATCTTTACCACGTTCATATGTTCCCATACATAGCCATGGTCAAACCTTCAAATGTAACACCCCACATCTTACATGTACTAGTCAAACGCAGATGACACATGATCTGGATGGGTCAAATCCGCACACATTTTTAAAAGTGCGTGAATTTTAGATTAAAGGGAAATATATACGTCTAATGCTTAAGATGACCAAGCGTATATAATTTTTAAGTCATGTTAAGGAGAGTGTGACCTTAAATGAAGTAAAATAATTGAGGTGCTTGTGAGACTTAGGAAGCTAGCAGGCGAGTCACCTACGTGCTTAGCTTAAATAGGCTCGGTAAACGGAGACAAGGCCCAACACCGAATTTGTTCAAGTCCGATAAAGAATAAACCCCGAGTTAAGGATGTAATTTAGGGCCATGGTTTAGTATCATAAAAGGAAAAGATTTTCCACCCAAGATGAATAGGAAAAGGGTCAAATTACAATCACAGCCCAATTCAAAACTAGGGCCCAAAGTAAGTAGGCTTAAGGGAGAAATGTTTGCAACAAAGCCCATCTCATTTGAAGCCCAATAAGGCCCAAGTGAAAAGGCCAAGTTGCTGCCCCATAACCTTAATAAAGTAAGGCTGAAAACCCAAAAGAAAAAGTCGGCCAAAAGTGGCCTATAAAAGGGAGCAACAACCAGCAACTTTTAGTCATTTTCTCAAGCCAAAAATTCAGATTTTTCTCTAAGTTTCTTCTTGCTCTCTCTCCATTCTCTAAGGCAGCCAAGGCACACCTCTAGGGTTCTTGAAGAGAACCTAATCCTTGAGGGCTAAGGTAAGTAAAAATACCCATGGTTTGGTGTAATTATTCCATGAAAAACATGAAGAGTATGTTGGTTGTATTTTGCTGGAATTTTGGGGAAGCATGTGTTCCAAAGATTGTGGTTCCCTTTTCTTGTTAAATAAGAGACTTTTATCTTGTTGGTTGGCTGAGTTATGAAGTAATATGTATATTTTTAACAAGTCTTGGGTCTGTAATGATGTAAGAAGGCTGCTGGACCACTTTTCTCTTCCGCAAAAATAAGTTCTTGAATGATATCTTAATTCTGCTTTTAGTAAGAATATGTGGACGGAATATTGGGAATTGTTGTCTCATGTTTTCCATCTACTTAGGGACTGTTTTTGGACTGTTTTAGGACTGTAATTGTGTGTAAATATGTTGAGGACAGTTTGGTTGAGGTTGAAACGGATTTGGAATGGTTAACGTCGAAATGCAGTGGAAGGACGCAATATTGCGTTGTCTACTTGCGTGTTGTGTAGAGTTGTTGCATGTTGTACTGTATGAGTTGTTGTAATGCTGTTATGGGACTAAAAATAGCTGGATAGGACATGTATATGGGAATGTGTATTAGAAAATACGATTAGGAGCGGAAATGTTGAAAGAATGCTCTTTGGTTGCTAATTCCAAGCTTGCTGCCCGGATATTATTTTTGGGTGAAATTGGAGTCCCAAGATGTGTTTATCAGCTGCTAACACTAGTTTTATCACCTAATATATTGTAGATAAGTTTTTGGAGGAAAAGGATACTACTCTGAGGTAATAATGACATAGTACAACGACGTATGTAGGGCAACTTGATTTCCTATTACTTGGCATAAAATTTAAGTTCTTCCTTAGCACATAAAGGCACATACAAATTCCGACATCACTAATAATTGTGTCTCCACTCTTTACCATGTTCATATGTACCCATACATAGCCATGGTCAAACCTGCATATGTACTTGGATACCAAATATACATGAGCTCCTTGTTACCAAACAAAGTCCATGTGTTGTTTAATCATCTATACGGTTCATTAGTTGTTTACCTCTCTTTTCATTGTGGTACTATCTTGTATGGTTGTTCATATGTCACATGTCTATATTTCTACAGTTTTAAAGGTTATGACCACCAAAAAAACCATCTCAAAGTAAATAAAAGATAACTTACAGTTGCTTAGGAATGGGTGGTAACCCGAGGGGTGGAAGAACCACCTAGCCAAGGTCGATCCCATTTACATGGGTAATGCCAGGGGTTAAAGGAAAACCTAGCATGGGTCAAACCCGTTACAGATTTAACACTGATCAGTTGGTCATTTACATGACATATTGTGCACAGATTATACAGTAAAGAAAGATACAGTAATAAAAAGACATAAAGTACATGATTCCACAGTATGACTAAAGGTGGTCTTTTCATCCTTACACACTAGTGTGTGATTTCATTTGAGTTCTTATTTCATATACAGTATTTCCTGCCTTGCATATTCAGTACATTATCTCGTACTGACGTCCCTTACGGGGGACCTGCATTTCATGCTGCAGGTACGGGAGGTACTAGATCTCCCCAGTAAGCGTACAGGAATTCCAACTGCTGTTACTGAGCTCCAGGTTGCTTCGGAGCTTGTGTGTCTAGAGCTTGTATTTGGTATTGCATAGTTGGTTAGGAGGCGGGGCCTGTCCCGACTCATATGGATATTGTTCCTTACTTAGAGGCTTTGTAGACAATGTAAATTAAAGTATGGTCAAATAGTGTATTGTAGACATCGTGGCTCCAACAGCCTAGTCTTATGCATTTACTTTTGGTTTGTTAATGCAGTTTACTTTCTTTTAACAACATGTTGAATATGGAAACCTCTTAAATGTTCATAGCAGGTGCATAGTTATATGTTAGTTCTCCCGAGCCTTGTCGGCAACGGGTGTCAGTCCACCTTAATGGGGCTTAGGGCCTGAGACATACGTACTTGGATACCAAATATACATGAGTTCCTTTTTACCCAAAAAAAGTCTATATGTTGTTTAATCTCATAGACGGTTCATTAGTTGTGTATCTCTCTTTTCATTGTGGTATTATCTTGTATGGTTGTTTATATGTCACATGTCTATATTCCTATAGTTCTAAAGGTTATGACCACCAAAAGAATCATCTGGAAATTAAATAAAAGATAACTCACAGTTGATTATTAATGGGTTGTATCCCAGGGGTGGAAGAATCACCTAGCATGGGTCGATCCCATATTACGAGGGGTATCCTAGGGGTGAAAGGAAAACCTAGCATGGGTCGATCCTATTGTTGATTTACCATTGATCAGCTGGTCATATAAATGATATATTGTGCACAGATTATACAGTAAAGAAAGGTAAAGTAATAAAAAGACATAAAGTACATGATTCCACAGTATGACTAAAGGTAGTCTTTTCATCCTTACACACCGGTGTGTGATATTGTTTGAGTTTTTATTTCATATACAATATTTCATGCCTTACATATTCAGTACATTATCTCGTACTGACGTCCCTTACGGGGGACCTGCATTTCATGTTGCAGGTACATGAGTTACTAGATCTCCCCAGTAAGAGTACAGGACTTTCCAACTGTTATTACTAAGCTCCAGGTTGCTTCGGGGCTTGTGTGTTTAGAACTTGCATTTGTATTGTATAGTTGGTCATGAGGCGGGGCCTGTCCCGACCCATATGGATATTGCTCCTTACCTAGAGGCTTTGTAGACTATGTAAATTAAAGTATGGTCAAGTAGCATACTATAGACATCGTTTCTCCAACGGCCTAGTCATATGCATTTACTTTTGGCTTGTTAATACAGTTTACTTTCTTTTGACAACATATTGAATATGGGAACCTCTTAAATATTCATAGCAGGTGCATAGTTATATGTTGGTTCTTCCAAGCCATGTCGGCAACGGGTGCCAGTCCGCCTCAATGGGACTTAGGGCGTGATAGAAGTGGTATCAGAGTGGGTCGTCCTACAGATTCTTCAAAGCCGTGTCTATGTAGAGTCTTGTTTATGGATGTGTTGTGCACCACATTTATAAGCAGCAGGCTACGTGGCATTTAGGAGTTGTCACTTTCTTTTCATTCTTTAGATCGTGCTATAGATCTAAGTGTTGTAGGTTGATTATTTCTAACCTCTAAATCATTTTGTACAACAAGTATGCTTGAAACAAGGAAAAGCAAAGGCAAAGGGAAGGAAGTGGAAATGATAGTTGGTGTACCCAGTCGGATGAGATGACAAAATGAGGCCCCAGATGAGTCTCTATCACAAACATCTCTAACTCCTCCAGCTCCTGACGAACCAGGAAGTAGTGAAACTCCCTAGAGCCATCTGCCGATGCTACCGTGCAGGATTTGAGAAATGCGGTCCAATTATTGACTCAGATAGTTGCTGGCCAGAGTCAAAGACAAGAAGGTCCAGCTATAGGTGCAGGTGGTGCAGTTAAGGTAGCTAGCACGAGGATACGTGACTTCCTTAATTTGGACCCTCCATCTTTTAACGAGTCAGACCCTAATGAAGATCCACAAGACTTCATCAATCAGATCCAACACACTTTAGATGTTATGCACATAAGCGGCACAGAAGTTGTGGAACTGGCAGCATATAAATTGAAGGGTGTGGCTATATTGTGGTTTGAAGCTTGGAAGCAATCTAAGGGTATAGATGCACCTCCAACTACTTGGAAGGAGTTCAAAGAGGCATTTCTTGACCATTAATTGCCATACGAGATCCGAGAGGGCCGGACAGATCAGTTTCTGAATCTCCACCAAGGGAATATGAGCGTGAGGGAGTATAGCCTTCAATTTAATTCCCTATCCAGGTATACAGTTGCTACTATGGCAGATAAAATTCATCGATATGTGGATAGGTTGGAGTCGTATCTGGTCAGAGACTGCACCATTGCTTCTTTGAATAAAGACATGGATATAGCGAGGATGCAAGCATTTGCACAAAAACTAGAGGATTAGAGGCAAAGAAGAAGAACATAAGAGTTAGAAAGGGGGCAGTCCAAGAGGGCCAGATCTACAGGGTAGTTTGTAGCGTCCCAAGGTGAGTTTAGGCCCCGATTTCCTAATAAACCACCTAGACCATCATCCTCCTACTCTGCAGTTAGTGCTCCACTGCAACTTGAAGGGCCTAAAGGTAATCATTTTAATCAAATAAGTGAGGGACAAGGTGCACGGACAACAGGATATTCGGCCAGCCAACAGATTCCTCCTAGGCAGCCTTGCAAACAATGTGGGAGAAGTCATTTAGGTACATGTCGTGTCGGGACAGATGCTTGTTATTGGTGTGGTGTACCAGGGCATATGATGAGAGATTGCCCAAGAAGACGTACAGGTGATATATCACAACCTACTAGGTCAGCTGTTGCATCATCATCATCTGTTCTTTCATTAGGTAGGGGTCAGCAAACACCTACAGGTCTTGGTCGAGATAGTAGAGGGGTAGCTAGCTCCAGCAGAGCCCAGAATCGCACCTATGCTCTAGGGAGTCGGCAAAATTTGGAAGCTTCACCTGATGTGGTCACAGGTACATTGTCCATCTTTTCACATAATGTGTATGCATTAATTGACCCTGGTTCTACATTATCATATATTACTCCACTAGTGGCTAGGAAGCTTAAAAGAACACCTAAATTATTGAACGAGCCATTTGAAGTGTCTACACCAACTGGTGAATCTATTATAGCTAGAAGGGTCTATTATGACTGTGCAGTAAATGTTTGTGATCATGACACATTGGCGGACCTTGTTGAGTTAGATATGGTGGAATTTGATGTTATAATGGGTATGGATTGGTTAGCTTCTTGCTATGCTTATGTGGATTGCCAAACTAAGAGAGTGTATTTCCACTTTCTAAACGAGGAGGTCCTTGAATGGGAAGGTAATGTTGGGGCACCAAAAGGTAAGTTTATTTCCTATTTTAAGGCAAGGAAGATGATGTCAAAGGGATATATATGTCATCTCGTTAGAGTAAGGGATATGCAAGCAGAATCACCAACTCTTCAATCTATTCCCGTAGTGAATGAATTTGTTGATGTGTTTCATGAAGAGCTTCCAGGTTTACCTCCAAAATAAGAAATAGATTTTAGCATTGACTTACTTCCAGGCACTCAACCTATTTCTATTCCCCCCATAGAGAATGGCCCTAGCAGAATTACGTGAGTTAAAGGAACAATTAAAAGATTTGCTAGAGAAGGGTTTTATAAGACCTAGTGTGACCCCTTGGTGTGCACCAGTGTTATTTGTACGTAAAAAGGATGGCACCTTGAGAATGTGTATTGACTACCGACAATTGAATAGGGTGACAATTAAAAACAAATACCTCCTCCCAGGATTGATGATTTATTTGATCAGTTACATGGTGCCAAATGCTTTTCAAAAATTGATTTGAGGTTTGGTTATCACCAAGTGAGGGTGAAGGAGAAAGACATACCCAAGACATCCTTTAGGACATGCTATGGTCACTTTGAATTTCTTGTTATGTCATTTGGGCTGACCAATGCACCAGAAGTTTTTATAGACTTAATGAACAGGGTATTCAAGCCATTCTTGGATGTAATTGTGATAGTATTTATAGATAACATTTTTATGTATTCAAGATCAGAACGGGACCATGCAAATCACCTACGGCTGGTATTACAAGTTCTTCGTGATCGGCAATTGTATGCCAAGTTTTCCAAATGTGAATTTTGTTTTAAATCAGTGGCATTTTTGGGTCATTTTGTATCTGATGAAGGAATAAAGGTTGATTCACAAAAGATAGAGGCGGTGAAAGTTTGGCCAAGGCCAACAAAACCCACAGAAGTTCGAAGCTTCCTAGGGTTGGCAGGTTGTTACAGAAGTTCGAAGCTTCCTAGGTTTTTCTTCTATTTCTGCACCTCTAACAAAGTTGACACATAAGGCAACCAAATTTCGATGGAATGATACATATGAAAAGAGCTTTCAAGAGTTGGAAAGCAGGCTAACTTCTGCATCTGTATTAGTGTTTCCAAAAGACACAGAGGGGTATGCGGTGTATTGTGATGCTTTGGGGGTTGTCTTAGGGTGTGTACTAACACAACATGGTAGGGTAATTGCTTATGCCTCGAGACAACTGCGGCCACATGAGAAAAACTACCCAACACATGACCTTGAGCTAGTAGTTGTTGTGTTTGCCTTGAAAATATGGCGCCATTATTTGTATGGAGTTCATGTTCGCATATATACTGACCATAAGAGCCTACAGTACATCCTTAAACAGGAAGACCTAAATTTAAGGCAACGAAGGTGGCTGGAGCTAATAAAGGATTAAGATGTTTATATACTATACCATCAAGGGAAAGAAAATGTGTAGCTGATGCTCTGAGTCGTAAGGCAATTATGAATATTGGTGAGTAGTCCGTGGTACGTCAAGGAGTGGCTAAGGATCTACGTCAACTAGCCAATTTGGGAGTTTGCCTCATTGAAACTCCAAAAGAAGGAGTTGCTGTGCATAATGTTGCGGAGTCTTCATTGGTAACAAAGGTAAGAGAAAAACAGTTCAAAGATCCTGTTCTACGACGACTTAAGGAGAAGGTGAGTCAAGGCACGATGAAGGGTTTTGAACTTACCCAAAATGGAGTACGTTATTGTCAAAATAGATTATGTGTTCCTAAAAAAATGGATTAAGAAGGAGGATAATGGAAGAAGCCCATCATTCAAGATATTCTATCCATCTAGGATCAACTAAGATGTATCATGACCTGAAGGGAATGTTTTGGTGTGAAGGCATGAAAAAGGACCTTGTAGAATTTGTGGCCCAGTTACCAACAAGTTATGGTAGAGCACCAAAAGCCAGGAGGTTGTATGCAATGCATAGAGCTTCCAATGTGGAAGTGGGATATGATTAATATGGATTTTGTTACTGGGTTTCTTCGCTCATTTCATAAGTTTGACTCCATATGGGTGGTAGTTGATAGACTCATGAAGTCAGCACACTTCTTGCCGGTTAGGAATGATTATACAGCCGAAGAGTATGCAAAGCTATACCTCAAAGAGATAGTTAGGCTACATGGGGTCCCAATCTCCATTATATCTTATCGAGGGGGCTCAATTCACCGCAAAGTTTTTGAAATCCTTCCAAAGGAGCTTAGGGACAGAAATGAATTTAAGCATAACTTTCCACCCGCAGACAGATTGTCAAGCAGAACGCACCATTCAAACACTTGAAGATATGCTGCGGGCTTGTGCATTGGACTTCAAAGGTAGTTGGGTGGACCATTGGCCACTTATTGAATTTTCCTATAATAACAGCTACCATTCAAGCATCAAGATGGCACCGTATAAAACTTTGTATGGAAGGAAATGTAGATCACCTATAGGATGGTTTGAAGTGGGTGAAACCATCTTGCTTGGTCCAGATCTAGTCCAACAAGCCATGGATAAAGTCAAGGTAATACGACAACGGCTAGAAACAGCCCAAAGTCATCACAAATCATATGCGTATGCTAGAAGATGAGGACCAGAATTCTCAGTAGGAGATTGGTTATTTTTAAAGGTGTCCCCAAAGAAAGGTGTTATGAGATTTGGTAAGAACGGGAAAATAAGCCCACATTACATAGGGCCATATAAGATTATTAAAAGGTTTGAACAGGTTGCATATGAATTAGAACTACCCCAGGAGCTTTTAATGGTTCATCCAGTTTTTCATGTCTCAATGCTTCGAAAATGCATAGGTGACCCATCTCGTATCACTCCTATTGAAGATATGCAGGTTATGGAAGATCTCACCTATGAAGAGGTACCTATTTCTATCCTAGATCGTCAAGTTAGAAAGCTAAGGAATAAAGAAATACCTTCAGTAAAAGTGCTTTGGAGGAACCAGCAGGTAGAAGAGATAACTTAGGAGGCTGAGGAAGCAATGACGCCTGAATACCCTTATTTATTTGAAGCTAAAGAGGAAGTCCAAGATAAGAGTTGGGGGACTAGTAGGTACGTGAATACGAATTCTTATTAACTGATGAAACATGATATGGCGGGGTCAAATCCGCACACATTTTAAAAGTGCGTGAATTTTAGATTAAACAGGTATACGTATGTCTAACGCTTAAGATGACCTAGTGTATATAATTTTTAAGTCAAGCTAAGGAGATTGTTACCTTAAATGAAGTAAAATAAGTGAGGTGCTTGTGAGACTTAGGAAGCTAGCAGGTGAGTCACCTACGTGCTTAGCTTGAATAGGCTAGGTAAACGGAGACAAGGCCCAACACCGAATTTGTTCAAGTTCGACAATGAATGAACCCCGAGTTAAGGATGTCATTTGGGCCCATGGTTTAGCATCATAAAAGGAAAAAGTTTTCAGCCCAAGTTTGATAGGAAAAGGGCCAAATTACATTCACAACCCAATTCACAACTAGGGCCCAAACTAAGTGGGTATAAAGGAGGAAAATTTGCAGCAAAGCCCATCCAATTGAAGCCCAATAAGGCCCAAGTGAAAAGGCCAAGTTGCTGCATCATAACCTTAATAAAGTGATGCTAGAAATCCAAAAGAAAGTTGGCGAAAAGTGGCAATATAAAAGGGAGGAAAAACCAGCAACTTTTAGTCATTTTCTCAAGCCAAAAATCAGATTTCTCTCCAAGTTTCTTCTTGCTCTCTCTTCATTTTCTAAAGCAGCCAAGGCTCACCTCTAGGGTTCTTGAAGAGCACCTAATCCTTGAGGGCTAAGGTAAGTAAAAGTACCTATGGTTTGGTATAATTTTTCCATGAGAGACATGAAGAGTATGCTGGTTGTACTTGTGCAGGAATTTGGGACAACATGTGTTCCAAAGATTGTTGTCCACTTTTCTTGTTAATTAAGAGGCTTTTCTATTGTTGGTTGGATGGATTATGAAGTAATATGTATGTTTTTAACAAGGTTTGGTTCTGTAGTGGTGTAAGAAGGCTGCTGCACCATTTTTATCTTCCATGAAAATGAGTTGTTATTTGATACCTAAATTGCGCTCTTAGAAGGAATTTGTGGATTGAATATTGGGAATGGTTGTCTCATGTTTTCCATCCACTTGGGGGACTATTTTTGTACTTTTTTTTGTACTGTTTTAGGATTGTATTTGTGTGTAAAAATTTTGAGGACAGTTTGGTTGAGGTTGAAACAGATTTGGAATTGTTGACGGTGAAATGTAGCGAAAGGATGTAATGTTACGTTGCCTACTTGCGTATTGTGTAGAATTGTTGTATGTCGTACTTTATGAACTATGGTAAACTAAAAAAAGCTGCATAAGACATGTATATGAGAACATTTAATAGAAAATACAATAAGGGGTGGAAATGTTGAAAGAATACTCTTTGGTTGCTAATTCCGAGCATGCTGCCTGGATATTATTTTTTGGTGAAATTGGATTACTGAGATGCGTTTATTTTCTACTAATATTAGTTTTATCACCTACTATATTGTAGATAAGCGTTTGGACAAAAAGGATACTACTCTGAGGTAATAACGACATAGTATAGTGAGGTATGTAAGACAACCTGATTTCCTATGACTTGGCATAAAATCTAAGTTCTTCCTTAGCACATAAAGGCACATACAAATTCCGACATGGCTGCTAACCGTGTCTCCACTCTTTACCATGTTCATATGTTCCCATACATAGCCATGGCCAAACCTGCATACGTACTTGGATACCAAATATACATGAGTTCCTTTTTACCCAAACAAAGTCCATGTGTTGTTTAATCTCCTATACGGTTCATTAGTTGTGTATCTCTATTTTCATTGTGGTATTATCTTTTATGGTTATTTATATGTCACATATCTATATTCCTACAGTTCTAAAGGTTATGACCACCACAAGAATAATCTGGAAAGTAAATAAAAGATAACTCACCGTTGCTTAATAATGGGTGGTATCACAGGGGTGGAAGAATCACCTCGCATGGATCGATCCCATATTACGGGGGGTATCCCAGGGGTGAAAGGAAAGCCTAGCATAGGTCGATCCCGTTATTGATTTACCACTGATCAGCTGGTCATTACATGATATATTGTGCACAGATTATACAGTAAAGAAAGGTAAAGTAATAAAAGGTCATAAAGTACATGATTCCACAGTATGACTAAAGGTAATCTTTTCATTCTTACACACCAGTGTGTGATGTCGTTTGAGTTTTTATTTCATATACAGTATTTCCTGCCTTACATATTCAGTACATTATCTCGTACTGACATCCCTTACGGGGGACCTGTATTTCATGCTGCAGGTATAGGAGTTACTAGATCTCCCCAGTAAGAGTAAATGACTTTCCAACTGCTATTACTAAGATCCAGGTTGCTTCGGGGCTTGTGTGTTTAGAACTTGCATTTAGTATTGTATAGTTGGTCAAGAAGCGGGGCCTCTCCCGACCCATATGGATATTGCTCCTTACCTAGAGGCTTTGTAGACTATGTAAATTAATGTATGGTCAAGTAGCATACTAAAGACACCATGGCTCCAACGACCTAGTCTTATGCATTTATTTTTGGCTTGTTAATACAGTTTACTTTCTTTTGATAGCATGTTGAATATGGGAACATCTTAAATATTCATAACAGGTGCATAGTTATATGTTGGTTCTCCCGAGCCATATCGGCAACGGGTGCCAGTCCGCCTCAATGGGACATAGGGCGTGACATTTAGGTTGGAGAAAACTTGTCTTATGAGGAAATTTTGGAAGAGATCTCGGATAGGCAAGTAAAGCAAATTCGTTACAAGGACGTGGCTTCGGTGAAGATGCTTTGGAGAAATCCGCAAGTAGAGAGTGCTACTTGGGAGGCAAAGCTGCACATGGTGAAGTGATACCCTCATCTTTTCCAATCCACTCAAGCCTAAGGTATTATAAATCTTCCTTTTTTAATGGATCCATTTCTTGCCCTCTTGAGTCTCATGACATAAAATGCATACATGTGCACGAAAAAAGATTTTTATAATGCTTTGAGTGACTTGCATACTGATTTGATATGAGTTTAAAGGCTTTGTGATTTTTTTTCAAATAATGAACTATGCATTGTATCTTATGTTGGGTGTTTCATGCTCTAAGTCAAGTCTTTCAAGCCTTGTTCTTGCACATTCGGGGACGAATGTTCCCATAGGGAAGATGATGTAAGGACTCAAATTTGTTTTGAGTGACGTTTCCCAATTCTCTTGGTATTGTCCCAAGAAAACTGCCAGGCATCGCTCTACGAAAGGCCCACACAGGCCGTGGGAAGCCACACAGGTCGTGGGAAGCCACACAGGCTGTGTGGCCTCCTGTGAAGGGACACTTGGTCCAGTTCACAGTAGGGGAAAATTTGAGACAAAAGGGAATTGTGACAAGGTGAGGGCACACGGCCACTCACACGGTTCGTGTGATGTGTCACGGATTGCGTGGTCCTCCATGTAACTCACTACGTAAAATTTTTTTATGTATGGAAGTACTATCTCGTAACTTTGTCATGTAGAAATTTTTGCAAGTACCCTCACACAGTTGATGTCACAGCCAGTGTGGGGTCACACGGACTGTTTAGTCGTCCGTATGATACCCCTTAGCTCCGTGTTAATTCCCTCTGTAAATTTCTAAGTGATGATTCATGGTCACCTCTCACAGTCTGTGTGACGTCTCACAGACCGTGTAGTGGAATGTGTGGACCTGAATGTTCCATTTTCTGTCCATTTCACTAGAGGCATTTATGTAATTTCAGTGTATTTTAATTATGAATTATGAGCTTTTACATATCCTAATCCCTAATTCAGTAGATGCTCCCCCCCTCCCTTAATTCAATCTCCTAAAACCTCCTACTCCTCATAACATCACCTCTTAATTCCCCTTTACTCACCCCTCTCAAGGTTAAAAGCTAGGGTTCAATTGAATTCCAATTCAAGCTAAGTTCTTCCCTCAAATTCAGCTCCTCAATCAAGGTATGTGGGATTGATTCTTGGTCCTTTTAAACCATGAAGACCCAAAGATCTTTCAATCTATTTCATGAATTAAGTGTACTTTAAATAAGAAATTTCATTACTTGATTTATTTATATCCAATTGATGATATGGGCTATATTTTACCTAAGATTTCAATTCACTTTGATCACTATTATGATGATTTACATTGAATTATAAACTATGAACATGCATGTCCCCTTTTTAAAGTTCATTTATGCATGGGTGACTTACATTATGTTTTAGATGATCATTTGATTATGGATTTCCCTAATTTAACACCATGGTATTGATTTTAACTTGAATTAATGTTACCCATGCTATCCTCACATTATGCATTGCATTTGCATTCATTGCACATTGGTTTACATGAAAATTATGAAGTGGGTTAAGCCCAACTTTGTTTTTCTGAAACGATTACGAAATGATTCTGATAAGATATTTGCAATGAAAAGAATGTAATCATATACATGTCTATGATTTTGGCTCTTTGAGCATCCTGGATGCTTGCACCATTCTGTATATGTGGATGAGCTATTCCCTGCATGAACATTTCGATTATGATCTATAATTTGGCATTTGAGCCTAAATGTGTATTGAACGACTTGAAATGAGTATTGTATCTCTTGAAAGCATGTAGATGTATAAGTATTCAAGTGTGATGTTATTGACTTAGCACCGATAGATTGGGGGTGTTAGGGCTATCCCAAAGGGCCCTCTCCCTTTCTTTGAACTATGTCCCAACATAGGAACATTAACTATTACCGAAATGACCGGGTCGTAAGGGATGGTTTTTCATTTATGAGTATGATATATCTTGTAAGATCTAGAAAATCCTTCCAAAATGGTGAGTTTCGCTAGGAAGGTGACCATCCAACGAAACGGTGAGTTCCATAAGAAAGGTGACCATCCACCGAAATAGTGAGTTCCGTAATGTATGATGTATATTACCTTTGGCAAGTAGCCTTCTCCTACCGATAGGAGGTCTTTATCGGATAGATCGCATATATTTGATTTTTTTGTTATAGTCCATCCCCACTATATATGAGCATTGTTACATTTCATGCATCATAAACTTCATGGCATCTTGTATATATTTCCATTTAATATATAATTCTTTCTATATTATGTGCCCTTGTCATCTAACATTAAAATGAAGGTTTGGTAAGTCATATGCATTGCATGCCCGCATACTTAGTACATTCAAACTTACTAACGCGTACTCCATGCCCATATTATTTCACCATGTAGGGGACGAGCACTTTGATTACCTACCGGTTGACGAATAGTCCAAATCTAGGAGTATAGTGTGGTGAGTACCATCTTCCAAGGACGAGCCAGCTACCTTGCTTTTATGTTATTTTAGGACATTCTTCCTTATATGAGAGTGAGCCCAGAACTTATCCTGGCCCCCTTTCCATTTAGAGAGGCATTTGTTGGACATTATGTAAACTCTTATGAGATCCGTTTGTTATAACTGTTATCTTGCTTATGTATTATTGGGATGATTTATAGAAAACTCCTATTTGACCATATGCATGTTTTGGTGTGTAAAATGTGGGAAGTCCCTAGCCCCACACTGCCCCATAGCATGAGTCCTATTTCACCATCCCCTAGAACTACGTGTTACAATTTGAATGTTATTCTTGAACGGATGATGTAGATATCTATATTGGAGTCTTGTTTGGGGACTCTCGGGTTCCCATTCGTCATGTCACAACTTGACCTAGCCCCGGGTCGTGATATTAAACATACAAATGGATATAAACTCACTCAAATCAACTACGAATCCGGTCAACATATCAAAGACTCATTAGATAAATCAAAAACCCATATACATAACACACCCCCAACAAGGGGGGAGGGTTAGCCACATATGCTAGAAATTAAAGATTTGATACCAAATATAGCAGTAGCAGCCATGGGCAACAAGAGTGAATAGAAATTAGTTGATTATCACCAGCCAATCTTCTATAAATTGCTTCCCAAAAGCTTCAAAACCCTAACTCCTCTTAGTATTCTAAAAGGAAAGTTATATATTCTACTCTCTAGAAGATGAATTGTTCTGATATGATATGAAGTATGTATAACATAATTTCTAAAATAATATATATACTTAATGAAAATATGTGAAAGTTTGTGCAACGAAATGCCATCGACTGTTAAAGCTGGCCGTCGCCGAGCACTCTGGCAATGCGCTGAATGTGTACTTGATTGTTTTCCTCTACATCTTAAAAAGGCTTTCTCTTCTAAAACATTAGAAGATGACTCTTTATTCCGCCGAACCAATTTGGCATTGCACAAAAATATCCATCATAACGCCTCCTTGTCAGTGTTTTGGGGCTTTGAGTGCTGCAACTTTAGGCGATCTCATCTGCATTTGGATGGTGCACTGCACATGTTGTGTGCAATCAAATTCGACCACCTTCTTGGCTTGATCTGGACCCTTGGTCGCTGCAATGATAGGAGATCTCTCTGAGTGTTCGGCAGATAATAAGTGCATAACTTGCACTCATTTTTTACTCAATTCTTGTGATTTTGTATTGTTAATCTCATAACTTGAGGCTAATTGTTCTTTGAATGGTGTATATTATAGATACATATGGGTTATATTTGGCCTTGCTAAGAAGAATTGAAGATTGGAGCTGAATTGGAGCCATAAGGAGTTGAAATGCACAAAATGATTCATGCCAGTACTTACACTCCGTGAATGTGGCCTTCAGACCAGCAATCGTAGAGCTATGACAAGCAGAGAAGTGCGAACACGCTAGACCCATGTGCGAAGGCAGAGCACAAGGACATATACCTCTTTGATCACAGAATGTTTAGTGCGACCACAGAATAATGCATTGACTAGCATCAAAGTAGCATTTCACTATTTTCAAACCCAAAATCACATATACATGCACTTTTAACACTTATTCTTCAGAAAAAACCTAAAGACTATATAGATTCATACATTTTTGAAGAAGAAAGACACATATTAGTGTAGATTTTAGTTTAGGGTGAGGATTTAGAGCACGTTTTCTCCAAATCCTTGAGTTGTTTGAAGAGTGTGGGCTTCACCTATATTTATCTTTCACTTACTCTTTCTTTCCTTGTTCTTAAATGTTAAAAGTGGGCTTCACCTATATTTATCTTTCGCTTACTCTTTCTTTCCTTGTTCTTAAATGTTAAAAGTGTTTATTTAATTGAGTTTGGATGTTAATTTGTATATGGGTCATAATTATTTCTCTTGCTTTCATGCTTAGTTGATAATTTACTTGCAAAATCAAGAAAGATTCTCCTAAATTTCTTTAGTTGTTTGAATTGGTTTAAGTTTGTATGCATATCTTCTTATATAACTTAGATTTGGGGTAGCTACTTGAATCTAGCTTAGATCTTTAATTATAGCTTTAGTAAGTGTAGTTAAGGCGTGGGATTGCAGATAGTCATGGGTTTATGAGTTGAGAGCTTTATAAGGGACTCAACAACTAAGGTTTTGGGAGTTTTAATTTCAGGTGCTCAATCAAGAGTGACTTTGAGTGGCTCGCATAAGAGGTCATAGTTGGCTCTTGCAAAACATCACCTACCCCAGCTGGGGTGATTATAAGCAACTTGACGTACCTGTAGAGTTAATGTGATGCAAAATGTGATGAATCGATTGAGTTTTGATTGATTCATATATCCCTTATCCTTGCTCCTTGCTTGGTTTATCCTTACCCAATTATTTCTTAGGACTAGTTGTTAGCTTAGTTTCCCCCTCATTTTAGTCAGAGTTCTTGCTTGGTACTCGCTTATTGAGTCAAAATCTAGTAGGCATATGTCCTTATTCTACTCATTCGTTGATACATTATTCCTTATGGGATCAACCTCGGCCTTTAAAGTTAGGTAATTATGCTGATGACGATCGCCTGCTTCTTTGCGGGTGGAGCGACATCCAAAATGGTGTGGTTGCTGGGGAATAATAGGTTTATTGATTTGATTTAGGACTTGTACTCTACTCTTTTTTATTTGATTAGTGAAGATTTCTTCTTTCTTAGTTTTTTTATTATACGGAAAATTGTGATGAACACTTCCTTGATGAATGTAAACCTTTTTTCTATCTCCTTAGGAGTATTGCACTTCGTGGTGAGAAAAATGGTGTTGACATTGCGCATGGGGATGAGAGAGTTGTGAGTCAAGATTGGCTTACCGACTTGAGTGTTAGACTTTCCAATGAAGTGGCTCAAAGACACTAATTGCTTAACACGAGGGATGACCTCAAGAGCTTGCTTGTTGCTAGAGGTTACGAGTTAGACATGTTTGAATTGGAAGTTGATGTTTTGGTGGTCGATATAAAGCTAAGCAATAAAGTGAGTGAGGCCCCCTAGCTCAAAGGTGATAAACTATAAGTTAGAGTCTCAAGAAGAAGGAGTAGAGCTTGATGTGGAAGAGATATGGGCCGAACGCATGCCATCAAGTCCAATAATAATCCAAGAGGCCAAAATTGAGAAAATGATACTACAATTTCAAGAGCAAGACATGGAAATCTTAAACGACAACTTTGGTTCATTTGAAGTTGGGAGTGTTGCTCACCTGGAGGTGACAAAGTGTGAAGTTCAATTCGACGAAGGCCACTTGAAACTCCCATGTCTACCCAAGGAACCAAAAAGGAAAGTTGAAGATAGGTTGTGTAGGACATTCAAGTCCTCAAAGTGAAGAGACCTGTGGAAATGTTGATCGTCTCTCATCACCCTTCTCATGTGCTCAAATGGAAAATCATCCTGAAATTGGGAGGAGATTCATTGCCTCAAAGTGGATACACAACTAGGTGGTGAATCAAGTTTTGTTAATATTTTAATACATTCTTGTACTTTAAATGTTTAGAGTAGCTTCTTGATTTTCATTGTCGATTTTTGGCTAACCATCACAATTTTCAAGTCTTTGGTAGTGGCATTGTACAGGTTTTGAAGTTTCAAGATGATTCGAGTTGACCAAATGGGTGAAAACAACATAAATAATTGCAAAAGGATGAAAATGGGTGATTTTGACCTCACTTTGGGGCCTTAGATTGCTCATTGCACAAGAGTGGATCGCCCAATTAGGCCTGGGATTTGCAAAGTTGTATAGAATTAACCCAAGTCAGGCACCCAGTTAACATCTGCAAAGGCGGCCAAATAACCGCGATCGTGGAGTGAACAAAGGCAAAGTGGCACAATCATTCCTTACTAACCTTGAAGGTGGAGTATAGATAGGTGCAGTAAGTGAAAGGACAAGTCACTTGAGACAATTTCCTTTACTCCAAAAAAAGAAGAACACGGGCGAAGGAATCAAATCAAAGGCGAGGTAGCCAAAACTTCACATAATTTGCTCTCAAATGGCTTTGAGAATATCCCAAGGTTCCCTTTTCTCCATCCTTATGGTCATCAACTGAAAGGTATGCCACTCTGCTTCATCTTCATTCTCGTTCATCAACAGTAATCTACACAGCCACGAAATTTCGTGACAATGTTAATGCTTCTCAGCTAAAACTCTCTTGACATAAATGTGAAATTCTTAAACCAAGATATTCTTCTCCATTGTTTCTTTCTAGGGCATATTTTTGTTACTATGGTGTTGCACCTCTAGGTATTTTAGGAGATGATTTTTAAGCTTAATTGTAGAAAAGTGAAGTGGAGTTTTTATGCTAAATTGTTAAATTGTTGCTTGGGTAGTGATTGTATGTGTTGGGGATAAATTGGGAAGGGTGGGGGGTTATTATTTTGTGAAAATCATGATTAAATTGCTGCCCTCCATGTGTTCGAGGAAACGGCCCTTTGAATTTTGAATGTTGGTGACATTGTCTTCCACGAACGCAGACACTATGCCACAAACGTGGGTGTTCTGGAAACTCTCTGTTCTCCATGAACACAAGTATCCTTCAACAAATATGGAGGATTAAAATGACTTGAACTCCGCGATTGCTCCTGAATAGTTGCAAACACACAAAACGATTATTCACTGTTCAACAATAGCAACACTTCACTATTTGATCCAGATTTCTTCCAAATAACTTCCTTGGTCTAAATTCTTTCTAACGCATAATATAAATGTCTACAAGATATATTTGTTGTGTTGGTTTTTGCTGTAGCTCTTTGTGGTCCTATAGATGATCATTCTACACTTGCATCAGGTGCAGCTGCTCAGAGTGTTATGAGTGATCGCCTTAAGAAGATGATCTAGAGACATGGAGAGATGGAGCGGAGGCAGAAGAAGTTTAGGGAGCATGAGAAGAAGAAAAGCAAATTCTTGAACAAAATGATGGGCAAGCTGAGGCAGTTGTTTGGTCCAGTTCTTTAGGTCCTAATGATGAGTTGACCATCTCTTCGAACTCAAGTACCGAGTGATCATTACAGGGAATGCCTCACATTCTCTTCTATTTTGTGATTGTGCAGTGAGGACAAAACACAATATTTAGTTGGGGGGGGGGTGCTCTTATAACTTGATTATGACTGTTGTTTCCTCTTTTCTATACTCTGGATTTGTTGGCACTTGTAGAGACTCTTACTTGTTTTGTATAGATGATATGCCGTTGTCAGGCTTGATTAATGTGATTATGTTATGCCCTCATCGAGCTTATATATATTGTATTAAGATTTAGCTATTTTAATAGATTTGGTTGCTTCTTATTTTGTTATTTTTAATATTGTGTATAATCCAGTCTCAATGATTGATTGATTAACGTCACTCTTCAAGACAAATCATTAATTGGGTATGTGAGTGAAATGTGGTCTTTGGTAAAGTCTGAGTATCCATTGACTCTTGATGGAGCTATACATTGGGATTATGACTTTTTTGGTACTAATATACTTAGTTTAGTAGTGTGGATTATGAAAAAGACATACCTAAATGTGCTATCAAATTATAGTACTTTTGATGCTTAAAACTTGGACGTTTTTGTGCTCTCAAAGAGATATTAGTAGATTTGATGTGTTTTTATGTTTGTTTTGTAGGATTATAAGGTTGACATGATTTTTGGACTAAGTGTGCAAAAATTGAAGTATTTCCTATTCTACGACACCCTTTACGGGCCGTGGATGTTTCCATGGGCTGTAAAGTAGGTTTTGTAGCAAAATCCACTAAAGGGAATTTTTTCTGAAGTTAAGTCTACAAATATGCAGACGAGCCGTAAAACGTTCTACGAGTTGTAGATTAGTGTCGTATTCTGAGGATTAGAAAGTGGGGTGTTGCTGAAAAGTCATCAGACGAAACCCTCACAAGCCATATGTAATGACTTGGCCCAACACTGTGAAGTATTATCTGCTCTTAGGCCTAGATCATCACAGATTTCTCCCTTTGGGCTCACCCCAAATGGTAACTCATAGATTAGGTCCAATCCTTTACTTAAATAGCTCAGAACTCTCCCTCTCTTTTCTGATGTGGGATTTGCCTATGTAAGCCAGGAGTTATGTGTGGCCGTCCATGCATTCAACCCCTGTAGGGACTCAGCGCACTAGCTGATGTTTTCCCTACTACCGTACCAGTCGAGAGTCGGCTCTGATACCACCTATAATGACCTAGCCCAACAATGTGAAGTATTGTCCGCTCTTGGGCCTAGCCCATCACGGATTTGTTCCTTTGGGCTCACCCCAAAAGGCGCCTCACAATATTAGGTCTAATCCTTTACTTGTATAGCCTATAACCCTGCCTCTCTTTCCGACGTGGGATTTGCCTAAGTGAGCCAAGAGTCACGTGTCGTTGTGTCTGCACTGGCTCTTGAGGTGTTGCAGCCCTCTCTGGCTCCCCGAGTGAAGGGACGGTGACACGTAATGCCTGGCTCACTTAGGCAAATCCCACATCAAACTAGAGAGAGAGAGTTTTGGGCTATTTAAGTAAAGGATTGAACCTAATACTGTGAGGCACCTTTTGGGGTGAGCCCAAAGGGACAAATCTGTGATGGGTCCAAGAGCGGACAATACTTCACAGTGTTGGGCCTGGTCATTTTAGGTGGTATCAGAGCGGACTCTCGACTAGTACGATGGTGGGGCAAACCTCAGTAAGGACACAGAGTCCCTATAGGGGTTGAGTGCAAGGACGGCGATACGTAACACTTGGCTCACCTAGGATAATCCCACATCAGAAAAAAGACGGAGACATCTTGGCTATTTAAGCAAAGGATTGGACCTAATACTGTGAGGTGCCTTTTGGTGTGAGCGCAAAGGGACAAATCCGTGATGGACTAGGCCCAAGAGCGGACAATACTTCACAGTGTTAGGCCAAGTCATTACACCATAAAACCTTATATGGCCCGTAGATAATTCTCATAGAAGTCAATCCAAGATTTTCAGAAGGAATCCATAAAGTCCCAATTATGGGCCATAAAACTTTATACGACCCATAAAGATGCCCGTAGTGCCTGCCAATCCAGTTCTTGTATTTTGATTTCGCTTTGTATTTCCAATACTATAGATAGGATTTTAGGTTATTTTTCATGCAGAACCATTAAAAATAATTAGGAACAAGTGAGAAACATTATGAAACACTTGGAAAATAATATTTTATGTTGCTATTTCATACTTGTGATTTTCATTGAACATCTTCGATTTCTTGTTCTTAATTCTATTATTGTAAGCACTTAATTATTCTATTCAATATCATAATTCTTACATCCACAATGATAATGACTAGCTGAATCCCCAACTAGGATTGTGGAACCATGAAGAACTAACAAGGTAAAATCGAATAATTCGTAATTCTTCGAGAGTGTGCATGCATGTAGTAATTAATTCTCTTCATTATGAATGCCTTTTAGAGGTAGCCAACATCAGAACTCGCCTAGTATTACTGACTGGATCAAGGTAGTAATAAGTAGGAAAAAAGATTAATTAACAGGATTTGATTGATGTTTCTTGTCTAATCAATATAACTGGATCAAGGGGGGTTGTATTGGAACAATAGGTAAGGGTTAGTAATGTCACACTGCGGGATGGATCAAATAACGTAGTGAAAATTTACCTCTCTCTTGTATCAAAGGGTTTGGTAAACTCAACTTACCGTTTTACATGCTACACGCTATAAAATAATTCGATTATCTAGTAAGACCAAACTACGGAATCATGGAAAACATAATACCCTAGTTACTCTTCTTACTAATTTTGCACACTTGTCTTTGCATAGGATTTCATTCTATAGTTTTAAAACCCCCTCCCCTTTGGGGAGATAAATAGGTTAATTAACTTTAATCGCTTGAAATTACTCTAAGTCTACCATATTCCCTGAGGGTTTGACCCTAACCTTGGTTAGGTCATATATCTTGAAAACAACCTCTTTAAACTTCCAAAAGGTGTATCTTGGGCGACATCAAGATTTCAGCGTCGTTGCCGGGGAATATGGCTAGACTTATTTAATTTTAGTAGTTTGAGAATTAATCCTTATTTCCTTATTTTACATTTTGGTTGTTTTTGTTTTTATTTCAGCATGCAAGTGTAGTGTATGCACAACCCTCGAAGTCGAGACATTCCATTGACTCCGTTTGATCCAAAGATCCAAAAAATACTAAGACGAATGGCCAAAGACAAGGCACACAACACTGCATATAATGCAGTAAATGCAGCTCTGACCAGAATAAGAATGATAATAACCCACCTCCGACTTAGGACATTGACCCACAACCACAGAATCTTAATGTCGAAGCTTATCAATGGAATCAATAAGGAATAAATATTAGTTGAATCATATGGCCATGGATGATATTGGAGCTATTGTGTTACCGCCACTATCAGATGACACAAAGCTCATTGTTTCATGTGGGTTGCTTCAAATGCTGCAAAATCATGGGTTGTTCACAGGCCTACCATCAAAGGATCCGCATAGCCATCTATGCAACATTGTGTTTGTTTGTAAGAGTGTAATAGAAAACAAAGATCTGTCTATGGATGCTAAAGGGCTTCGTGTGTTCCCATGTATTTAATAGGCAATGCAACACTATGGCTATTTGAGCTCTCACAATGTTTAATCACTAGTTGGGCTGAATTATAGAAGATCTTTTTTGAGAGTTTCTCTCTGAGATCGAAGAAGCTGAAGTTGAAAGACCAAATAAGCAACTTCGAGAAACTTCCTGGTGACTCAATTGGTACCACGTGGTAAAGGGTCATAAAGTGTTTGAGAAAGTGTCCCTGAACACAAGATTGTTGATGATGCCTTAGTGGAGATCTTCTACATCACCCAAGACGAGAATAGTCAAGCATGTGTTGATACCATCATGGGTTGCGCATTTTTAGATCAACCATTTATAAGGTTATTGAGAAGCTGGAAAAGGTGGGGAACATGGGACACGTCATCAACAAAGAGCTCATGTGCAGTCAGTACTAGTCTACCGGTAAGAAAAATAAATGAGGAGATGCTGCAAGAGCTTGCTATGATTAGTACCAATGTTAAGTTGTTGATGAAGTAGAACCAAGAATGTGTGAATGTACTTAGAAGGCAACACAAGGTAGAAACCAAGAATGTGTGAATGTACTTGGGCACTTCATGAAGTCTGAGTAACCAAGTTTTCTAAGTCGGCCACGACACTAAATCAAGCACTACTTGGAAGGCAACACAAGGTAGAAACCAGTGCTTAGGCACCTAGGTATGTTCCTTTTTTTCCCCTGTGGTTAACTATTTTATTTTGTGCATTGAAAACAATGCATAGTGTTTCGATGGGGTGTGGGTATTTTTAGGCCTCATTGAAGTCTGAGTAACCTTGGCCTATTACTATCCCAAATTTTGAATCCTAGTGGTTTTCGTGCCTATGTTCTTTTTGCCCAAGGATATTTACTTTCTATGGAACCGACATATTTTTGATATGTAGGTAGTATTAGTACATGTAGTACTGATGTCTATAACATATGTTTGTTTTTGTGTGAAACATTTGTACCCACCAAAAAATTATTTTAGTTAGTCTTGATAGCAACCATGCTTTTTTGATTATTTGATAGTGCTTGTTCTAATAAGTGAAGGAAAATTATGATGAAGAGCATGATCTGAGAGTCTTTGTTGATAGTGTAATTAGTGCAATGTGCGTGTGAGCTTTCTTTGCTAATTCTTATATTGTGCTTCAATTCAGAACTTACCTTGTTACTCTGACTTACATTGTAGGTTTATTGGATAAGAATCAATCTTAGGTCTTTGTTCATATTAATCTACTTAGCCTAAATAACCAACCAAATGTTTCAAGTATACCTTGATCCCAATGTTTGAGCCTCGTATGTACCCTTTATTTTGTAAACACCTAAGTTACCTAGCCTTGTTAGATGTAAAATCATGCAATTGGCACTTGTCCTTCCTTGAGTAATGTGCACCTTGACTGAGGAAAAAACGTGAGTGAGGGAGGCTACCAAAAAAGGCTCTTGTTCATAGGTTGAATATTGTTCACCTTGACTCAGGACAAAATCCCAAGTTGAGAGTGGCTGGTGTAAGGGTAAGACACACAAAATGAGGGGGAAGCTAGTGGTGCATGGAAAAGGGATAAAAATATGCTCCGGCTGTAAGAAAAATAAGTAGATGACTAATCAAAGACCTCTTTAACCTTCAAAAAGGAGGTGTAGCTTGGGTGAAATCATATCCCTCCAATTTTTTAGAGTCAAGAGATTTTGGGATGATTTTGAGACAACATTTTGACTCTTTTGTGACTCTTACTTGCTAGATAGATATATTTGAAAGATGAGACCCTTGCATTTGACTTGAGAGGTATATTAATCCTTTCTTTCTTAATTTGAATGTCGTGTATGTTGTGAGTTTTTGTTTTGTTACTTTTGTGCACTTGTGTCATCTAGAACTTGTCGTGTTGGTTTTGAAATGTTAGCCTTGATAGACTTTTGTTAGAAAAATAATATTAGGTATTCTTTGGTTTTAATTGAGTCCACTTCGCCTAAACAGACACCAAATTTATTGATTTTATCCTTAGTGTCCCTTTTGAGCCTAATCCTTTCTATTAGCCACCTTAATTACAAGCCTTGAACCTTTTTGAAAAGATGACTCTCTTTTGAATCCTAGTCCCTCCTTGAGTTTTGCATGTTTATGACAATTGGGGCTTCAAGCCTAAGTTGAGGGTGATGAAGGAGAAAAAGGAAAGGTGTCAACCACTTGGAGGATTGCTAAGAGAAATAAAAAAATTAATGGAGGAATTAAAAGGAAAGAAAAAGAGTGCTTTCAAAAATGAAAAGAAAATGAAAGGAAATTGCTTGAATGAAAAAAATCCTCCAAAATGCTGAAAACGATTGCAAGTGGGGCACTTAAGTGTAAAAGAAGGCTTAAATGCACATTGGTGTAAAATGCGAAAAGAAAAGTGGAAAATTGGAAAAGAATGAATGTGGTATGTGGGACCTAAGGAGGGTTAGGAACTATTCCCAAATTGTATCCTACCCTACCCTAACCCTATATTAAAAGCCTAAGAAACCTTTTGAGATTTCAAACCAAATGAAATTGAGCTAATGTCGATTGAATAAAGAGGCAAGTCTATAGTGTGGCATTTGTGTACACAAGATATTCTTTTATTGAATGTGAGTGTTTGAGTCGTTGTCCCTCGTTCATTGTATATTCTTGTGTGTGTTTTGGGTACTTTCTTTCTTTTTATGAGGACGCAAATTGACATGAGTTAGTGATATGGATTCTTTTCATGTTTGAGTCAAGTGGAACTTATTAGTTGACTAGGAGTTTGAGTCACTCCTTGAGAAGTTGTATTGTCACTTCATCATTCCTAGAAATGTGCTTTGAATTGAAAAAGATGCTTTTGAAGTGTAATAGAGTTACTTGGTAGGAATCTACCTTCTGCTAATTGTTTGTACCAGCCATTGTCATGATCATGATATAGATGTTGAAAGTTAATTGAGATTGTGTGCTTAAATTTCTAACCTCATGATTTTGGTTTTTCTTTGCTTTAGGACAAACAAAGTCTTAAGTTGGGGGTGTTGATGAGTGCATAACTTACAGTCATTTATGACTCTTTTCTTATGATTTTGTGTTCTTAATCTCATAACTTGAGGGTAATTATGCTTTAGATGATGTATGTTACAGGTACGTATGGGCTAATATTTCTTTGCTAAGAAAAATTGAAGATTGGAGCTGAACTGGAGCCAAAAGGAGATGAAATGCACAAAATGATACCTGCCAATAGTTACAATCTGCGAACGTGGCCTCCAGGCCCGTGATTGTAGAGTTATTTCATGTAGAGAAGCGTGAACGCGCTGAACCCAGGCATGAAGGCAGAGCACAAGGACATATAACCTTTTGCGATCATGGAATGCTGAGCATGATTGTAGAATATTGCAGAGACCAGCATCAGTGTTGCTCTAGAATTTCACCATTTTCAGACCTAAAATCACATATACACGCAATCCCATCCCTCATTCTTCAGACAATGCCTAAAGACCAGATAAATTCATGCATCTTGGAAGAAGAAAAACACACCTTAGTGTAGATTTTAGTTTATGGTGAGGATTTAGAGTAAGGTTTCTATAAATCCTTGGGTGGATTGAAGAGTGTGGGCCTCACTTCTATTTATCTTTCACTACTCTTTCTTTCCTTATTCTTGAATGCTAAATTTGTAGATTTGATTGAGTTTGGATGTTAATTTGTATATGGGTCTTGATTATTTCATTTGCTTTCATGCTTAGTTGATAATTTACTTGCAAAATCGAGGGGGTTTCTCCCAAATTGCTTTAATTGTTTGAATTGTTTTATGGGTGCATGCATACCTTCTTGTATAACTTAGATTTGAGGTAGGTACTTGAACCTAGCTTAGATCTTCAATTATTTCTTTAGCAAGTGTAGTTGACATGGAGGATTGCATGACAGTCACAGGTTTATGAGTTGAGAGCCTCAAAAGGGATTTAATGGCTATTGGGAGTTTTTCTTTGAGGTGCTCAAGCCAAGTGTGTCTTTGAGTGGCTCGTGTAAGAGGCCAAAGTTGGCTCTTGAAAAACGTCACCTTCCCTAGTCGGGGTGATTACAAGTAACCTAGCCTACCCATAGAGTTAATTTGATGCTAACTATGATGGATCGATTGAGTTTTGATTGATTCCCACATCCCTTATCGTTTCTCCCTTGCTTGATTAATCCTTACCCAATTGTTTCCTAAGAGTAGTTGTTAGATTAGCTTCCCCCCATTTCTGTTAGAATTCTGGCTTGGTTCATTCTTATTGAGTCAAAATCTGGTAGCCATAGGTCCTCATTCTAGTCATTCACCAACACATTGTTCCCTGTGGGATCGACCCCAACCTTAAAAGTTGGTTTATTATGCTGATAACGACTGCCCTTGCTTCCTTTGAGTAGTTGGGTTGAGCGACATCAACGGATCACCGAGTGTGTTGGCGATACCATGTTTCTCTGCCTTTATGGACCTTTAATCCTTTTCTAAGATTTTACCAAATATTGTCCATTTGTGCACTTTTAATGTCATTTCATGTTATAGCACATGCATATTGTTAGAAGTTAGAAATAATACCACCCTAAGAGCAGTGTTTCTTTCCAAGTTAGCCACATAATGAGTCTAAAACATGGACTCATCAACGCCCCCAACTAAAGCCTTTGCTTTCCCTCAAGCAAATCTAACATCAATCTATCAAATTTAAGAGCTTGCAAATAGGGCCAGAGGGAGCAAAACAATGCATTTTCACCTTTTTCATCCCTTCTCGTACTTCCACAAACCACTTACGTGACTTTGAAGCCTCGAGAGATGACTAAGGAACAATCAAAACATGGCTTTGCTTACAATTGCTCATGTAGTTGGTAATCACTGCCTAAAATCATCACCATATGCCCTCACACCAATGAAGATCCTGAACACTCAAGATTATGACATTGCTTTCACAGGATCTCTTTAACTCTCACTCTCCCAAATGAGAAATAGCATGTAAGATTCAATCCATAGATTTTCCCTTATTCTCAATCAGAGTTCAGTTGACCTTCTTTGGACTTGGATCCCAAAGGACTTTGGTAGGATTGTAATATGGGGCAAAGGTTGGGTAAGATAGCATATGGTTAGTAGTGGCTCATCCCTCTTTAAATCTACATGTTCTTTTCAGGCTCAAAGGTTCCTTTTGGACCCCTTTTCATTCATCTCCTTTTTGACATCTCTTTTCACTTGATTTATCATCCTAAGTGTCTCCTTTTTGTTCCATTGCACTCTTTTTCACAATTTCTTGAGGATCCTCAATTTGCAAGATTGTTTTTCACTTTTTCTTTCATTCATTTCTCTGACTTGTCACTATTTTTCTTTCATTCTTGTCCCTCTTTTTCCAACTCTTTCATGAGAGACACCTCTTTATTTCTACTAACACCCCAATCTTAGCCTTTGGCCACTGCTCAATATTTCAAGCTCAAGGAGGGATCGGTAGGAAACAAGAAGTAATTGTCTTTCACTAACATTAGTCAAGGTTACAAGGTTGTCAAAGAAGGGATCAAGGCTAAAAAAGGCTTCACTAAGGATTCATTTCATTGTCAAGGATATCACTATGGTCAAATGGACTTAGTGGAACCAAAGAAGGCCTAAGGTCCTCTTCTTATCAAAAATTAACCAAGTTTCTCCTCAAAACAAACCGAGCAAGTTCTAGATGTTGCCAAACAAGAATTTCAACAAAATAAGTAATTCCATATTGGCAAAATAGCTTTGCATTTAAACAATGGCAACACACTTGCAATTTTTCGATCATTGCATATCTAAGGTCAATTGCTCATATAGTCAACTCAAGATTCATAAAATCCATTTATTTATTGATTAATTAAGAAAAGACTAATTAGTGAGTACATGTTTCTCATCTAAGGCACCATCTAAATCAAGGATATGGAACACCGATGGCTCGATCACTAAGGACTAGAGACACGATATTAACATTCGAATGGCTTGTCATATATGCATGGGGGTTTGCAAAAATTCAAAGGCATCATTTTCAATTACTCATCTCTTCAACTAAAAAAAAGAAAGAAGAGTAAAAACAGCAAAACTAAACACTACTCTATTACAACCCAAATTAAAATCTATTTACAACCAAAAAAGTTAAAAATTGTCTTAATATCCATTAACACATCAATAGCAAAGCAAAACACCATTGTATCATCAAAAAAAAGATGTATTAGTCATCCATAAGATAGGAAACTCCTCAAGCTCACCCCCTCCTAAAAAAAATAAACAATGCCCTCAATGTGCAAGGGGCAATAGAGAGTAAGCATAAGAGAACGAAGTGAGTATGAGAATCCCCTTTTCGTATCAATCCTGATATCGTGGTGGTGGAACTGGAGAAGAAATAATGGGGAATTGATGCCCTCATCTACAAGTGTGCTCTCGAGATCAATATCAAGTCGCACTGGCTTAGGCTCACTTAAATCGGATGTGCCTATCATGGACTGGTCCAGATGAGATGTTTCTTTCACAACGTCCATGATCTCTCTCTCTCTAACCAAGGTAGCTTATCATGGTCCTCTTGGCTCAACTCCACTCCCAATGTCTTTTTATCAATCTCTAGGGTGCTCATCTCATGGTTCTTTTCACCACCATCACACAGAACATTCACAGTCAACTCCTCATTTGGGATCATAGCCAAATCAACTTTAAGTGATAGATCTTCTAGCCCATCAAGGAATGTAATCAAATCCGTAGACCGTAGGGCTGCCATCTTCTTCTTCAACAAATCAAGATCGTCTTCTATTCTGCCACCACCTGCCTTCATGACCTCACGCACTCTGTCTCTTAAGCTAGCCAACCCTTTCCCATGGTCATTAATCATTGAATCGAGTCTATCCATCCTCAACTTGGGGCCTCATCAACTCACGTTGTTTTGCCTCAGTCTCAACATATGGCCTCAAATCCTTGGCTATGGCTGCCTCAACTAACTTAGGCAAGGATGACTCAACCTTAGCGGCCCAAAGATCGGCTACTTTGGCTAGCCAACCAAACACAAGAATAGTGTCCCTAGTGAGTGGGGGTTATTTATCTACGACCTCTGCCTCTATGGATAGCGTAGGAGCAGAAGAGGAGTCTAAATTAGAGGAAGAAGAAGAAGTTATACCTGCCTCAATTCCCAGCTCTACAACGCTAGACTCAAGGGCCTTAATATCAATAATCGGGGTTTTGTCAGCTAGCTTCTTCCTAGCCCTATCCTATTCATCCATCAAGAACTCAGCCTCAATCCGCCAAAATGTTAGTGGATGACGATGGAGTTACCTCCACATCAACCTTTTTGTTCCTCTTAACTCTAACCCGTTAACACAAAGCAATGATGAGGCTGGGAAATGGCAGTGAGTTCTAGACTTGTTTGACCTTGTGTGGATTTCTAGGGCAATGATTACACCAAGATTTAGTCGTCGATGATCCATAATGCTCCTATCCAATGTTTTCTTGGCCTATCGAAGCAAAGGTTCATTTTGTGATGGTATCAAGTTGTTGTTGCTAAACCCAAACCAAAATATTGTTGGAATGTTCATCTCCTTCTTTTCAATAATGGCTCACTCTTCTAACCACAAGGGAGCAGAAATCCCAATCATTGGAGCTAACCAAGGTTTCATATTTTCAAATGTTTGACCCTTCATCATATCTTCTTTGTCATTTTTATCTCTGTGTACCCAACCCAGGACATCATTGGTAACGGTATAACTGCATTGGACTTGCACACCCTGAACTTCTACGACATCAAGGTGTTTGAGCATCGACCCCACCCTACCTTTTCTTGGGAATGGCCTTGCCATAGGCCTTATAAAACTCACAGACCTTGATGGGCACTTATGGATCTCAAGGTTTGGTGAACCTTTGGAAGTTGTAGAACTAGAGAGTCTCTAAAACCTCCGAATACCTATCAATCACTCCATTAGTAGACAATTCATTCTCCTCCCGGATTTTTCCCTACCCCTCTGCCCCGAGTCTATTTAAGTGTCATGGGGTTGTTATTTCCTAAATCCTTTGGGATTTCTGGAGAAGAGGACATGAGTGGCTTTAGACCTAACCTTACTCCGATGCCTTTTTAGACTTGGATCCGAAGTAGGCCTCTTGGAAGGCCTGGATCTTTCTTCCTCCTCCTCTGAACTAGTCTAGCTTACATTGAGTGGTCCTTCCTCATCATTGGTGGTTTCCTGGTACTCAACTTGTTTCATTTTAGCCCTTCCTTGCAACTTCTTTTGAGGTTTTTGAGACCTTCATTTTATTCTTTCAAGATCTATAACGACTCCCCTAGCAACCCTAGATCCACCTCAAGTGACCTGCTCCTTAGGTTTTCCCTGTCCCGCACAATAATAAATTCCAAACATCTCATGAGAAGCACTTGTAAAGCGATAAGGTTAAAAATTTGATCATAAGAGAAATATTCAAGGTAGACAAGATAGTTTTATCGTAGAACATACTCGGTGCTACGACAAATTGATTTCGCATTCAAAACGACCATCTCCTTTTTGCATAGTTATTAGACTTTAGGCTACTGCTATTTTTGGCGATACTTATGCACATTCAGTGATATGCCAAATTGGTTTGGCGATGAAAAAGGCTCATCGCCAAAAGTTGCAGCAATCACCAATGAATATCAGTCAATTAAGGTGGTACATGTGACATTTAGGCGCATCGTTGAGTTCATTTAGGTGGTTAAAATGACCATCGCCAAGGGTTACTAGCATGGCCTTTCATCTATTCACTCAAAATTCAATAAATTTAGACAAATAACATGGATGAAAGTCACACTCTAGCCCACTATAGCACATCGATGCATGCTCAACTATTGATTATCATTATCACATGGTTTCCATGGCTATATACTCAATATAACAATGATGTGCCCTTAAGAATGATGTCACCCAATCCATCATCAGGAATGTTCACTTCACTTAAAAGACATTAAAGGTAACTCAGACTTCACTCATAGCCCAAAAGAACAATCAATCACAACAACCAAGTATTGTCAATACTATCTCAATTGAAAACATTCAAGCATGATAACAGATATGAAATTGAGATAATACCCACAAACAATTCATTATTAGGCAATAAATCAATCACTCATAAGCCTAACCAAAATCATAAGCACCACCAATTTCGACACACAGAGGGAATCAAAACCCGCAATAAATTACACATACATGCTATACAGAGTTTAAGCATCACTCTAAGGATCTACCCACTCAGTTTTCAACAAGATTTCAAATACTAAAGCATTGTTAGAACATTCACAAACACTGATCAACCTTATATTCAATGGCTTTCTTCCAAAAGAAGTAAATCAAGGCCCAAGAACATACCTATTTATTGGTGAGACATAATGAAAATACTCGAAGATGCCTTTGTTATGAATATCGTCAACGTCATTGTGAAAAGTTTCAAAGAAAAAGCAAAAGGAGGGTTTTGGCATGAAAAGGGAGTGAAAAGGAGGGAAGATGGAAAGTGAAAGGACAAAGGCATTTGAAAAGCCTTAAGTAGGTCAGTGAGTCGTGCATGTTCGACGATGACGAACCACACCTCCTAGCACATTTGGCGTTGTGACAACTATGCTAGGGACTGCCCTCTTTTACAGTATTGATACCCTTTCTTCAGCCTTAAAGTGCGGCGGAATTGACCATCGCCTTCTCGTTTCGACAATTCGCTGAATTGATATTTTGTCCGCCAAATTTGACAGCACCTCAAGAGTCACTAATTGACTCAAAAGGAAGTAAAACTAATGGTCGCCTTTTTGACTCGATGATATGCCGAGTGGTTCCATTGTTTGCCCTCTTAGGTCTCTACTCCAATTTTTCTCTTTTTCAACCCTACATAATTCAACATCCATTATTTAAAACTAAAAAGTAGTAAATACTAACCTTGAGTTTCCTCAAGCAGCGCCTTAGTTAACATCGTATCACGAGGTAATTTCTCTTCCTCATTAGGTCACTACCGATTGGCTCATTACTGGCAGTACCTCAAGATCATCTCCTAACTTTGGAGTTTTTCATATATTGAATACTACTTCCTCATCATTCACTCTAAAAATAAGAGCCCCACTCTCTACATCCAAAATATCTCGTCCAATGGCTAAGAACATCCTATCTACCTCGCAATCCAAGATCACAAAATCTGTAAGAAGAATGAATTTGTTCACCTTCACCAACACATCATGTAAAATCTCCACTAGTTGTTTGATAGACCGATCAACCATGAGCAGCTTTATTATGTTTGATGAAGGGGTCTCCAATCCCGATCCTCAAATATGGCTATGGTCATGAGTTTTATACTTGCTCCCAAGGCACATATTGCCTTACTGAATTTTGAGATTCTAATGGTTCATGGAATAGTGAGTGCAACTGGGTTTTCTTTCTTCACTACCATTTTTTGTGTCAAGATTGCACTACAATTATGAGTTACTTTGACTGTCTCACACTCAAAAGTTATTTTCTTTGTGGACAACTCTTTTATGAATCTAACATATCTTGGCATTTCAATCAATGTTTCCACAAGTGGAACATTTATTGATAACGAGTTAAATATATAGAGGAACTTTTGAGACTTAGCATCCTCTCTTTTCTTCTTCAATCTCTGCTGAAATGGAGGATCAACCTTAACTTGATGTCTTTTCAACCTCATAACTGGACTAGCATTTTTGGGGAAAACTTTCTTGACATTCACAGCATCACTAACTCTTCTCTTATTTACCGCTCTTGAGATTTCCAAGAGCATTACCATCTTTCATATGAACTTCATACTTATCAGCTTCAACATTATCCACACCTTCTTTTTCCTCTACTTCATTCAGGCCTTCTTCAATAACAAGCGATGGTTTTGTGCCTTCAGCCACTTTCCCATTACGAGTGGTTATGGATAAACATTTTGGATCATTCCCTTTTGGATTAGCCACAATATTACTAGGTAAACTTCCATTTGAGCACTAATTTAGATAAGCTGATATGTTTCCAAGTTGAGTCTCCAGATGCTTCATAGATGCCAAATGTGGTGTCACGGTTTGAATCAACTGAGAAAATTCATATTTCATCTCCTTTAAGAATTCATCGTAAGCCTTCACCTTACTCAAGACTCGGGTGAGCATATCTTTAGTCCGAACCTTCACCCTATCATGAGGTGGGCCTATCTTGCTATCTTGGGATGGAAGGATGAATACCCAAAAATTACCTATCTCCATCATATTTCTTCCAACCCCCAACTTGAGGTAATTTAGTCTATACATGATCTCTCTATTCGGAGTTGTTATTCCAACCTTGATTTAGGGGTGGTTTGGAAAAATCCGACCGAGAACCCACCATTTGGTCTCCCATATAGTGTACCTCCTCGCTATAACTACCTTTTAATGTTGCACCCTCAAACATTACATCTCTAGTAGCTCCCACAGGATTTACACTTTTACAATTTCCTCCTATGACATGCTTAGTCAAATATCAAGCTAGATTAACATTTTAGCCATGTTCTTATCCCTCTCTTGATCCTTAGTAAGCTACTCCTTAGCTGGACCTTTGTGGTCTTAAGGTACCATGTAATCTCTTGTGCACCATGCTTGATTAATCTTTGTCATACCATTTAAGAGGTTACAAGTTTCACTGAATGCTTGTGTCATCATTTCTCCTCTCACTAACTGATCAACTACTCCTTTGTTTGCTGCGTCGAGGCTCACATAGAAGAATTGCAAGAACATATGGTTTGGAACTCCATGTTTAGGACACTGGAGTAAGATTTTCCGATACTGGAGTCATGTTTCATGCAACGACTCACCTTTCTAGCTACTTGAAGTTCTTAATACTTCTTCTCAAATTTATCATCTTTGAGAGAGTGAAAAATATTTCAAGGAATTCATTTTGTAGCTTCTCCTATGAAGTAATAGAATCATGAGGTAGCTTAGCTAGCCACCTCAATGCCTCTCCGGTGATGGAAAAAATAAATAGCCTTTGTCGAATGGCTTTCTGACTCACTCTCTTGAAATCGAATAGGAGACTCAAATCAATAAAGTTCGATGTTCACGTAGATCTTCATGCACAAGCCCTCAAAACAATCCTTTAGCTGGAGGACTTGCAACATACTACTTGTTATATAAAAATTAACTCCTCTAGCCAATGTGGGTACCGGATAGGACCAATGCTCCCCACTTGATCGCAGTTAACACCTTTCATATCATTCATGTCTCCATCATTCTCACCATGAACACTCTCATCGTCCTCCATTTTAATACCTATTTTTCAACAACGAAAAACACAAGAAAATAATAAAAATAACTCTAACCACAAGAACAAAGCTCCACAAACACTTCCAATATGAACACGTTGATTCCCTGGCAATGCACCATTTATTATGTCGCTCAACCCAGCTACCCAAAGGAAGCAAAGGCAGTTGTCATCGGCATAGTAACCCAACTTTAGAGGTTGGGGTCGATCCTACATGGAATTATTGTACAAGGTAAAAGTGACTCTTTGGACTAAGTAATTATAAGATATGGTGGGGGGGTTGCAATATAAAAAAGTAATGATTGAACTAAACTATTCTTATTAAAAACTTAAACAATAATGAAGGAAAGATGATGATAATGTGACTTGGTTGATTGTGGATTGGGAGAGGACCTTAAGTCTTATTTGGTTCAATTAGTCCAATTTGACCATAGTGACATCCCTTGGCAATGAAATGAATCCTTAGTGAACCCCTTTTGAGCCTTGATTCCTTCTTTGGAATCCTTGTAACCTTGACTCATGTTTGTGAAAGACAATTCATTTTTATTTCTTACCGATCCCTCCTTGAGCTTGAAAGTAGAGCAGTGGCCAAAGGCTATGTTGGGAGTGTTAATAGGAATAAGGAAGCGTCTCCCATGAAAGAGTCAGAAAAAGAGGGGCAAGATGGAAGAAATACATCGAGGAGTCCTAGAAGGAAATGAAAAGAAAAAGTGATAAACAAAAGTTAAAAATTGAGGACCCTCCAAAAAAGGAGAAGTCTTGTTGTGAAAAAGAATGCAAAAGATAGAGCTATTATTGACCAAAAGAATGAAAAGTGAACCAAAAGAACCTTTCTGCCTGAAAAGAACATGTAGAGTTTAAGGAGGAAAGAGCTATTATTGACCATATGCAATCCTACCCAACCTTTACCTACATTGTAGTCCTAGCAAAGTCCTTTGGGATCCTAGTTTTGAAGAAAATCAAGTGAACTCCGATTGAGAATAAGGTCAAGCCTATGGGTTGAAGCTTACATGTTATTTCTCATTTTGGAGAGTGAGAGTTAAAGAGATCCTCTAAAAAACAATGAAATAATCTTGAGTGTTTAGGATCTTCTTTGCCATGAGGGCAAATGGTGATGTTTGTGGGTAGTGATTAGCAACTAGATGAGTAATTGTGAGCATAGACATATTTTAAATACTCCTTAGTCATCTCTCGAGGTTTCAACTTCACGTAAGTGGTATGTGGATGCTTAAGAAGGGTTGAAAAAGGTAAAGATGTATGTGTTGCCCATGTGGCCCTATTTGCAAGATCTGATATGGATAAGTTAATGTTTGATTTATTTGAGGGAGAGCAAAAGCTTGAGTCAGAGGTGTTGATGAGTCTATATTTTGGACTCATTTTTTGATTAAATTTCAAGAGCCCTTAGTGTGCTAGTAATTCTAACTACTAACAAATATGCATGCACTATGATAGGAAATAGAGTTAACGGTGCGTAAATAAGAAAGACTTGGTGGAATCTTTAAAAGGGAGCAAAAGTGTGGAAAGGCAGTGAAATGCAAGGTCGCTGACATTCTTGATGATCCACCAAATGCTCCATGAGATCGCCTATATATGCAACAACTATGGTTCTTGGACAAGTCAAAGGTACGATAAGAATCAATGTCGCAAAACATACTTAGTGATACACTGAAGTACACAAGTGATTGCCTAATGTTGCAGTACCTAAAGCCCCAAAGCACTAGCAGAATGTCGATATGAATAATATTGCAGCGCATCGTAGAATTTGATATGTGGAGCAAAGAGTTATCGCCTAATGTTGCAATGGAGGAAGCCTGAAAAGATGTATAGACAAGTGGTCAAGTTCATATACGGCGCATCATCAGAGTGCTAGGCGATGGTTGGCCTTGACTGTCAAATGACATTTCACAACACAAACTTTCACACATTTTCATGGAGTATATAAGTAACTTTAGAAAGGAAATTGTACAACACTTGTTCATTCCATATTAGAACAATTAGTCTATAGTAGCATATACAATTTTCCTCTTAGAGTACAAGGGAGCTTAGGGTTTTAAAGCATTTGGGCATCAAATTGGAGAAGATTGGCTGGTGATAATCAACTGATTTGTACTCAATCTTATTACCCATGACTTTTGCTACTATGTATAGTACTCAATCTTTAATTTCTAGCATGTGTTGTTAAACCCCCATGTTGGAGGTGTGCTTTTGATATGGGTATTTGATTTATTTATTGGATCTGTGATATCTTCACTTGTCTGTAGTTGATTGGGGTGAATTTATATATGTTCCTAGGTTTAATGTATAAATTTCAAGGTTGCAAACTTGAGGGTTTTTGTTTTGGATCTCTGATGGTTACCTTAGTTGGAACTATTAGAGTGTGGGATGGATATAATGGCCAGACACCTTATGGGGTTTCAGCTGAAGTCCATAGCCATGGATTCAATGGCCGAGGTAGTAGGGGTTTTTCTGCACTTCTTAGGCCAAGTTTAGCTAATTCATACGAAACACCTATGTATCATAGGTGATTTGGGTTAAAAGCAACCAAGCCTATTCGCTCAATATAAACTCATGTAGTCATGTATCTAGACCCATTTTGTAAATTAATTCCCGTATTTGCACATCCCCAACATCTTCCCTTAATAGTTGTTTAAATCGTCATTTGGAACTTGTTTAAGTGAACACTACTTTTATTAATGCAACCCTCAGATCCTTCACTTAGTTGGTCCAATGAGTCACTTTCGCCTTTAACAATGATTCCCTGTAGGATCAACCCCAACCTATAAAGTTAGGTTATTATGCTGATGACGACTACCCCTTTTGCGTTTGAGTAGTCGAGTTGAGCGATATCAAGTCCTATCATCCAAGGACAAGCCATCAACCATCTACCTATTATGTTGCTTTTGCTTATGTTTTATATACTTTGAGGGTGAGCCCGGGACATGTTTAGGCCATTGTCCTATTTTATGACTTAGAGGCATTATTGGACAACATGTTAGACTCTTGTAAAAATTTGTGTCATGTCATGCTATTTGTTTATGGAGATTTTGATTATGGCTATCTAATAAATATTGATGATACACGGATTTGTTATGATGAGATGAGAAATTATGGAATGTCCTAAGTCCTATTCTATCCCCATAGCCTGAATCATACTTACCTGCCCTATAGTTACTTTGTGTTATGTAAACATATGCAAATCCCTATCCCTGTAACATCCCCATAGCATGAGTCACACTTAGCTATCCCTTATAACTATGTGTTTATTTTTGAATCATGCACTTCTGAATCGATGATATGTATATGGATGCTATGAGGCTTGTTTAGGGACTCTCCAGTTTCTATTCACCATGTCACTCCTAGGTCTTAGGCTTAGGTCATGACAGAAATCAACTAGTTAGGTGTCCTTGCCGTGCATGTAAGTGCCTGAAATATTTTATTCCAGCTGAAGTTAAGGTGCATTTGTATCATAATTGATTCAAGCCTAGATATTTTGTATAGGTAGTCATGGAGAAATGGTTGGACTGAATGATGTATTTTATAATTTGATGCCTGTGGATGAGTATAATATGTTTGTACCATATGGTCAAATTAGATTTGAACATGATAGGAATCAACATGGCACTTTTGACCAGTTCATGAAATGATTAATGATGCTTTTGGAGTTCAAGGGGGGATGGAACCGAACCATTTTTTTCATGAAGCTCCTAATGAAGAAGCAAGATGGTTCTATGAAGAATTAGAAAATACTAGTCGACCAATATGTGAGGGAGTTTGCATTCTGCTTTGTCTGTTGCCATTAGATTGATGAATATTAAATCGGATTGGAATCTTGTTATAGACTCAATGGTTTATCATTTGGGTAAGTTGGTTGATCCTAAGTTTAACATACCCAAGAACTTCTATCAAGCAATTAAATTGGTGTCCGAATTAGGATTGTCATATGATAAAATTCATTATTGTATTAATGGCTGGATGTTATACTACAACACTAGTAGTGACTTGGAAAATTGTTAGTGTTGTGGTCATGCTCATTATAAGAGGACTCCTGCTGGAAAGATGGTTCCAATTAAGGCGATGCATTATTTACCTCTTATTCCAAAACTGAAAAAGGTTGTATGCATCAATGAGGTCTTTCCCACATATGAGATGATATCATGAATATAGAAGATCGTTGGGTGTGTTATCTCATCCACCTGATGGAGAAGCATGGAAGCATTTTGATAATGTTTATCCCGTCTTTGCTAGTGAACTTAGAAATTTCAGTGCAGATGGTTTCACACCATTCTCTAATTCTGCCTCACCTTATTCTTCTAGCCTGTATTTCTTACTTCCTATAATTTTCCTCTTGAAATGTGCATGACAAGTCCATTCATATTTTAAAATTGTGTTATTTTGGGTCCCCATAATACAAAAAGTTCGATTGATATTTATCTACAACCATTCATATATGAGCTTACGTAGCTAGGGTTTGAAGGTGTACTGACTTATGACATATCAACTAAACAAAAATTTGTTATGCGTCCTTGTTCAATGTGGGCTATTAATGATTTTTCGGCATATGATATGTTATCTGGTTGGATAACTGTTGGAAAGCTTGTTTGTCCTCAATGCATGGAATAGAGTAGGGCTTTAACCCTAAAGTATGGCAGAAAAAATTCATGATTTGATTATCATCGTCAATTCTTGCCAATGGACCACGAGTTCAGAAAGATGAATCATGCATTCAGAAAAAATGGGGTTGACATTGATCCTCCACCCTTATCACTGATAGGGCATCAAATTTGGGAGAGAGTTTCTCAACTGCCTAAAATAACAGAATCTCCACCTTCTAGACTTCCTGGATACGGTTTTGAACATAATTGGACCAAACACAACATATTTTGGGAGTTGCCATATTGGAAGGATAATCTCCTACAACATAATCTTGATGTAATGCATATTGAGAAAAATTATATTGACAACTTATTCAACACAATGATGGATGTTAAAGGAAAGACAAAAGACAATACAAGAGCTAGAATGGACTTTAAGGAATATTGTAGGAGAAAAGAATTGTGGCTGCAGGAACTACTAAATGGTAAAATTGTCAAGCCTAAAGCCAGTGTTTCATTCACCATAGATGAGAAACATGATATATGTGAGTGGGTTAAACACTTGAGGATTTTGAAAGGATATGCTTCAAATTTGGGCAAGTGGGCGGATCTGAATGAAGGCAAGTTGATAGGTATAAAAAGTCATAATATTCATGTATTCATGAAAACTTTGCTTCCTATCGCTTTTAGTCATCTTCCTGAGATGATGTGGAAGACCATTGCAAAGATAAGTCTTTTCATTGGAGATCTATGTTCTAGAATGTTGCTTGAAAGTATTTTAGATAGGATGGAGGAAAATATTAGTAAAACCCCTCAACGTAGCTTGAAAAGAACTTATGATGCATTTTTTCAATGTCTTAAAATCCATGCATAATTTCGCAAATCTGACTTCATATTCTTGTTCATAAGGAAATATTGTGTGAAAAATGGTTACCTACAGGGTATTTATTGTCGTGTAAAAAAAATAATTTCTTTTGAAGAATTTGCACAAACCAGTAATGTGTGAGACAAGTTCGTGTCGCAGACTTGTTGCCCATGGGTCAAAAATTCCCAAATTTTTCGTCTCATCTTAGGGCATTTGGGTAATAATCCTATGCCTTTATAGAAAAGAATTTCACATTTATCAGCCATTTTATGCCCTAGAACTCAAGGAAATACACTCAATAATCCTCTACTATCTTCTTAAATCTTCCATTCAATCTCAAGTTGTTTCAAGAGCATTTATTGGAATTCAAGAAACCAAGTGAAAAGTCTTCTTCAGTTTCCTTTCAAGAAAATCTCAAGTTTAAGTAATGTGGATCTTCCATCCATGAGTCCTTCCACCCATGGAGCCCTAAATTTATTCATATCAAATTTCATGATTCTAATGACCAATTCTTTATGGGTTTCTTCTACTATCACTCTATCGCATGAAATATGTTGGGAATTGTTGGTTATTGATCTATTGATGCGTGGTCTCCTACTAATAATTGATACCAAGGGGGGGGGGGGAATTGCAAAATAAGGAGAAGAGAGAGATGTGCTAATTTCGGATTGAGGAGAATGTCCTCTCCGAGTCTTTAGTTATAGACAAAAATTTTACATGTTACTATTCATGAACAGTACCAGGGGGCTCATGAACAGTAACCGACACTTACTACTATTTGTCACTATTCATGAACAGTATCACTATTCATAAACAGTAACCGACACTTACATTTATAACTTTTTAGAAATACTAACCTATTTATAAGAAAATAGGAAAATAATTTACAAAACAAGTCCCTACTTATTTACATTCTGATAACTTTTCCTTCTTTTGTCTTTTGCGGCTGCTACGTCTTTTCTTCTTTCACTTTTCTGCTATATGTCATTTTTTGGTTAATTTTGTTCGTCCACTTGTCTTCTTATTCTAACCTGACATCTGGTATGTAATTGTTTACTCTACTGCATATGCTGCATATGTGTTCCGTATATTTTTTCCCAATTATTTTGCAATATTGGTCTAAGTTGTCTTCTGAAATAAATCCTTTTCTGATAGCATTGGTTATTGGGTCTTGTTCCAGTTTAAGTAGTGATAATGCCCAATTTTTTACTTCTAACTTGTCCATGGGCCTATATTCTTTTGCTGTTGAATAAATTAATAAGTGATTCCTCGAATAATACTTCCATATGTAATTTGTTTCGTCATATACGTTGGCTAGTTCTGCTAATATTGTGCTGAGTCCGATAATTCTCTTGTTGGCATAAAAGTCTGGTAATTCCTGTTTTGGAATAATTGGTTGCTCCGTAATTTCTTCTGGAATAATATAATCTTTTATCATTCCTATTTTTATAACTGTAACAACTGGTTTAATTTCGTCAAATAGTATCTCCGCTGGTGCTGAATAAAATCTGATGTAAAATAATTGTCCTTTAGTAACTCTTTTGTAATTCATAAATGCTTGGTATAATTCCGGTATTTGGCTAATTTCGTCTCCCGTAGCTGTGTATGCTGTTGAAATAAGTCCATAAGCATAGCAAGTTGCTACTCTCCCGTAGCTGTGTATGCTGTTGAAATAAGTCCATAAGCATAGCAAGTTGCTACTAAGTTTGGTTTGGTTCCTGGTAAAGCAATTAATTTATTATAATTTTGTAGTTTATTGGTGATATATCCTTGGTGATTTTTTAGTTTTTCGGGATTTTCAATAGGTTTGGTATTTAAGAGGTTTTGGATTTTTTCTATATTGTTGATGTAGGTAGGGGTTATATGGTTGTATGTTTTCTTTTCTTGTCTTAGTGATGTGGCATATGTATGTATTTGAGGTGGTATGAATAATTCATTTTTTGGTATGTGAGATGGGGCATAAGGTTTTTCAAATACCTTATTCAAATTGTAATTTTTCTTTTTCATAATCGGTGTAAATTCTTCTGATGTACCTGCAATAATATTTGAACTGTTAGTAGCTTGGGTTTTTAGGTGTTTCCCAACATCACCTTCTAGATCTGGTTTTTTAGAGTGCTCCGACTGCACTACTAGCTCTGGTTTTTTACCGTGGTCCGCCTCCACATATTTTGTTTCCATAATTGATTCTCTATTGTTGAGCATCTTAATTTGTTCCAGTAGTTCTTTCATAAGTATTCTGTTTGTAATTTCTTCCTCAAAGTCCATTTGCACGGCTTTGTCTTGATAAGTAGTCTGCAATCACATTCTTGTCAGTTTTAATCACTTCAGTAATAAATGAGAAATTTAAAATATTTAATACTAATCTTCTTATTTCTTTTGTAGTAACTGAGTCTTGTACCTTCCGTGTTAGCCACCATTTAACTTGTGTGTTATCTGTTCTAATAATAAATTTATTATATACAATATATGGTTCAAATGCTAATAAACATTTATATAAAGCAAATAGTTCTTTTCTATTTATTTCCCATCTTAATTGTGGTTCTGTATATGTTCCTGAACAATATCTACAATGATGTTCTATTTTTTCATTTTCATACCTGTATTTTAAAACTCCTCCATAGCTATGTTCACTTGAATCTGTTTCTACTATGTATGTAAAATTTTTATTTTCATCTGGAAAGTATAACTTTGGTAGATTTTTACACATATTTTTAATTTTCTTAATATGGGTTTTATCTATGTCATCGAAGTAGTATTCTATGTCTTTCTTTAATTTTTTCTGTTATGGTCTTAAGCTTTCTGCTAATTTTGGTACATATTCTCGTACTTGGTTGACTAGTCCTAAAAAGGATTGTAATTTTTTCTTAGTGTCCAATAATTCGTTAGAATTAATTATTTTTTGTACTATATGTGTTTGCATCTTTATTCCATTCTTATCTATCTGTATTCCTAAAAATTCTATTTGATTTTTTATCAGCCTTCTTTTTACTTAGACTTATTCCTGATATTTCTATTATATGTATGAATTTTTCTAATAGCATTATATGTTCTTCTTTTGTCTTTGAATATAATAAAATGTCGTCTATATATATTATGCAATTTTCTAACTGATTAAAGTAGGTATCCATAAAATGTTGATATCTACCTGGTGCGTTTTTATATCCAAATGGTAATACATTCCATTCATAAAATCCTTGCGGTACGGTAAATGTTGTTAATTGTTTTGATTGTTCTTCTAGCTTTAGATGGTAAAATCCTGACTTGCAGTCAAATTTACTAAAATAATTGTATCCTTGTATCTGTCTTACTTTTAATATTTTGTTTGGTATTGGGTAGTTATATGTTTTAGTTTTTGCATTTAAATTTCTATAATCTATAACCATTCTGCTTTTTCCTCTTTTTTGTTCATTATGTTTATTTACTATAAATGCTAGACTATTATGTTTACTATTACTTTCTTGTATATAATTGTTTTCTAGTAATTCTTTTATATGCATTTGAAATTCTTTTTGGTCTTCAAAATTATATCTCAGTGGTTTCTGTGTTATTATGCTATTTTCATCTATTAATTCGATTTTTATTTTTGCTTTATGTTTTTCCCATCCTTGTAACGGATTTTCATTATATAATGAATTTAACTTATTTTGTAATGCTTATATCTTATCTATTGTGAATATTATAATTTCTATTTTGTAATCATTTGGCGTTATATTTTCTAATTTCTGGGTAATTTTTTCACTTCCTTCTATCCATGGTGTATTTTTTCTCACTTTGTTACTAACTCTTTTTGCTCCTACTTTCTTATTACATGGGGTAGTAAACCACCAATGTGTTTTTGTTATGGTATGTGGGTATAAGTTTTCCAAAAAGGGCATTCCTAATAGTATATCCTTATTAGTAAATTCATAACTATACATTTCTTCTATTGTTAATATTTTATCCCATATTTGTATTTTTATGTTTTTAGCCTTATGTGTTGTCATACTTCCTTCATTATTAAAGCCGGTAACTATTAATGGTGTTTTTAATTTTTCCCATTTACTGTCTGGTAAACAGTTATATTTACACATATTTGCCTCTGCTCCTGTATCTATTATAGGTGTATAATATCTATTATAATATCCTTCTACTATAATTTTTTTTAGTATATGGATTTTTGGACTTATTTTATATTAAAGTTCTTTTAGTAATTATCTTCCTATTACCATAATGTATTATTAGTTGTTTTTCATCTAAATTATAAGGTTTTACTGTTTCTAGCCATCTTATTCCTAAAGTAATGTTATCTTTTCCTTGATATATTTTGAATTTTATTTTTATTGGTACTCCTCCAATAATTAATTCTTGTTCTGTACTATGTTCTATGTTTGTCAGTATTCTAGGTAATTCTGCATTTATATTTTCATTTTTATTGATTTCTTCTTCATTTACTAATTCTCTTGTAATGTAGTTTTCAATTTGTCCTGTGTCTATTGTTATTAAATACTTTCTTTGATCTAGTATTCCTGTTATATAATATTGGTAAGGTTGTATTTCGTTTATTGTATGTTCTAATAATTTTGGTTGTAATTCATAGTCTATTCTCCTTGACGTACTACTTCTTGATGATGCTGGTGAATCCTGATTTGTTCTTTTTGATGTACTTAGTCTTTCTTTTACTATTTCTAGATCTTCTTCAATATCTATTTCTTTGTAACTATAATCATTATTATCAATGATAGTAACTATCTTGTCAAAAGGGTTTTCTATCTTAATTTTTTGAATCTTATTTCTAGCCATTATTTTATGTTTCGTCGTTAGTACATATAAATTTTTACATCTAGCTGTAAATACTTTACTGCCTGGTGTTAATTCTATTCCTGACATTTTCCAGTATAATACTAATGATTTATCTATATTTCTGTCATCTATAGCTACTGAGTAATTTGCACTTATTATAAATTTAAATTTTTGGTATATTAGATTTCCTCTAACTGCACTCAATATACTTTTCTCTATAGGATAAATTATTCTATCATCTGCTAAATATATTTCTATTGGTGTATCTATTCCTTCTTTAAAACATGCTTTTATTAGTATTTCTGGTCCTCCTAGGTGTACGTATTTTATTGGATTCTTAGCCTTTATTTCTTGAATTTCTTTATTTATTATCTTTTTATTTATTATGGGTATTTTAGCT